>CAWUFW010000511.1:1727500-4179036 GCA_963921515.1 Calotriton arnoldi
CATTAGTTCTGCTTAACAAATGTAAATATTTACTTATGGTTATTGTTCTATATTTAACATGTGTATATAGGTGACTGCAGAAATAAATCTTTTTTCATATAACTATTTATCTACAATTGCTTCACTATTGAATTACAAAAAACAATAATAAAAACAAATAAATGATCTTTAAATACAGCAACACTTGAAAGTCTGAGTTTATTAAATAAAACTTAAATCTACATATATTACCTTCCTTATACATATATACCTTGCATGGACTTGTGTATCTATTACTTTGCTTCTAATTCAGCATCTCCAATGCACTACCCTATATCTCATCTTTTACCTCTCGCAATATATCCTCTACCTCCACTCTGACTCATCTCAAACATCATTCTACTACTCTCTTCAATGCACTACCCTATTTCTCACTCTATACCTCTCTCAATATATCCACTACCTCCACTCTCTGACTCATCTATCTCAAACCTCATTTTACTACTCTTTCCAACACACTAACCTATTTCTCACCCTATACCTCTCAATAAATCCTCTACCTTGACTCACTCATACCAAACCCCATTCTACTACTACGATCCCTAAAATAACCCTTTCTAAACCATTCCCTCCTCTACCCCTCCTTGAATCATCTCATATCTTTTACTATTCAGATCTCCCAAACAAGCTTTTCTAAACCCTTCCCTCTGACTCTTCCCCCTCCACCTCCCCTTTACTCATCCCAAACCTCCTCCTACTTCCATGAGCTCCCAAAAAAAATTCCAAATTATTCCCTCTCTGTCCTTTTCAATCAGAATAACAGACTAACATGTCCACCACTCAAATTAATTTCATATTTCCCTATACTTATTCCCCACTAGTCCTATTTGGGTTCCGGAGTAGGGGCTACCCCCAAAAAGCGCTTCGACGTGAGGTCATAAGCAGTGCATCGCAAGGCATACGTTATAGTTAGCTCAGGTAACTATAACTGCTGAATTTCACTGGTTTTGTACGAGTGAAATCTGAGCTTAACTATAACATCCCTGTAACCTTTGTTTTTTTCAGTGAATTTCGAAAGTTTTAATGCTATTTCCTAACTATAATGCCCCTTTAACTGTTTGACTTTCAGTGAATTTCGATGTTTTCTTATATGCTATTTCCTAACTGTAACGTCTTTTTATTAGTTAATGCTCTGCGCAGTCTGTTTGTCATCAGAGAACCATAGTGTTAAATAATAATTGCAACATATCAAAATACTTTCTTGTGTATATTTAGTACTAATATAGTTGATTTTGTGAGAGAAAGTGCTGTTACTATCTAATTCATTATATTACACTTGCATTTCTTAGAATATAAAATAGGGTGCTATAAAATATGCAAAAAGTGTTAAAGATCTTAATAAATGCTATCAAGATATATACTCATGATGTTCCCCGTTTTGGCACTCACTGCAGCCACTACTGCCCCTGCGAATCATCCTTAACCTTGGCCTACAGGTGTTAGGTACCTTTCAGTTGTGCACTAGAAGAGTTTATTTAGTCTTTTGTTTACATGTGAATAAAACTGTTTCTGCATTCCTCAGATACCATAACGTGGTCTCCATCAACAATTTACGCTTTGACATGGAGGATATATATGTAAAAGTGATGGAATTCACTTCACAGAGAAATGCAACATAGTTTTCCTTAACCACTTGAAACACTGCATCCTGTTTTATTGTAGTTATCATGTGCACACAGTAAACACAAAGGCTCTTCTCAGCCACTCTATTTCCCTAAAATCTTGTCCATTATCTTTTAATGTCTTTTTTTTTAACGTTTTTAAAATTTGCGAATGCGCAAAGCAAAAGACAGTCAGACACCAGCAAATCTATATATCACTGAAGGAATATGTGAGTGGATGTATGAGTCTCTGATTGGGTCTTTGGGTGTGTGGGTGTGTGTGTGTCTGTAAGTATGTGTGTGTGTGTAACTGAGTGGGTCTGTGACTGGGTATGTGTCTGAGAGAGTGCATGAGTGTCTAAGTGGTTCTGTGAGTGTCTGAGTAGTTCTCTCAGTGGGTGTCTGAATCAGCCTGTGAGTGGGTGTATCACTATAAGTGGGTCTGTGAGTATCTGAGTGTTATCTGTGAATGGGCGCAGGAATGTCTCAGTGGGTCTGTGAGTCAGTGAATAATTGTCTGAGAGGGTCCGTGAGTGGATGGCTGAGTGCGTGACTAGGTGCATGTGTGTCTGTTTGGATGTGTGAGTGGTTGGGTAAGTCTCTAAGTGGGTGATTGAGTGGGTGCGCATGTCTTTCATTGGGTCTGTGAGTGGGCGCATACGTATTCGAGAGGATCTGTTAGTGGATGCATGAATATCTGAGTGGTTGCATGACTGTCTGAGTTGGCCTGTGAGTGGTTGCACTAATGTCTGACTGTGCCTGTGATTGGGTGCATGACTGTAGGAGTGAGTCTGTGGGTATGTGCGTGACTGTCTGAGTGCCTCAATGAGTGCGTCTGCAAGTCTCTGAGTGATCCTGTGAGTGGGTGATGAGTCGCTCAGGGTATTGGTCAGTGGATCGATTAATGTTTGAGTGTGTCTGTGAGTGTGTCTGTGAGTGGGCGTGTGAGTCTTTCATTAGGTCTGTGAGTGGGTGTGGGAAGTGTCTGTGAGTGGGTGAGTAAGTGTCTGATTGGGTCGGAGTGGTTGCGTGAGTGTCTGGGAGCGGGGGAGTGAGTGCCTGAGGAGGTCTGTGAGTGGGTGCGTGAGTGTTTGGGTCTGTGAGTTGGGTGCACGAGTCTCTGAATGGATAAATAAGCGGGTGCGTGAGTGTCTGAGTGGGTCTATGAGTGAGTGTGATGTATTTTTTTTTGTAAATTTGTACGGCGATATTCGTAGTGATGTTACATGTGGGATGCGCTGAGCGCAGCAATGCTTTTACGAATATCACACGTGGGAAAAATAAAACGATTTTCGATGTTTTGAATGCATAAGGTGTCACATAATCACTCTTATATTCCAGCCATGCTTTCAGGGTACCTCTACACTGACCCTTTCTACCACCTTTGTTCTTCATTTCCAGCCCCAAGGACTGTACCTTTACTTAAAATGGTGGCCGCAACTTTCTGCTCAGTTTATGTCCAGCCAATCACGGCATTCCTGTTTGCACAAATTAGTCGTGACCCTAGATATACAAATTTGGATTTCCTTTAATATATCAAACTACTGAACAGATTTACACCAAATAAAAAAAGCATGCTTTCTGGACCAAGAGCTACCTTTCTGTCAAATTTGGTGCAATTCCGTCCAGTGGTTCGGCATGTATTAGTGTTCAAATGGGAAATGCAGTTTTTTTTACCCTACCCCCTTTTTCTCAGCCCCCACTTAACTGATCTCCCCGAAACTATCCATGTAGAATGAGACTTTAGGGTACATTTTGTGGGAAAATTTCATGAAGATTCGTCAAACTGCGCCAAAGATATAGCCAAGTCAAAAAACACTTTTCCTGTGGAAACTAGGTTGTACCTATAGCTAACTACTGGCGACCACCAGTAGATTGTGTGTTTGTATATATTCATCTATACACAGACACACACAGACACATACATACATTGATAGATAGACCTAGCTAGGCAGATAGTTATTAAGAGAGATATAATGATAGCTATAAGAAATTCACTGAAAAACGTTCTAGTTAGGTGAATAGGTCAGTGACAACATTAACGTTTTAACTAAAAAAAACACAAATTGCCCCCGCCAGGCACTGCTTATAACCTCTCATTTTACATCATCCATGATCTGTTCTGTGACATCACTGATGACATCTCAAATGAAATTATTGATCACATCATTGATAACATCACTGATGACCTCATCCAATGAGGGTACTAGTTTGTTTAATATTTTACATAGTGGAGGGTAGCTACCACATTACTTTTCTACCTAATTTTGTACACCCTGTGTTCCGCTAATGGGTGTAAGTGTTTAAAAAGCACGTGCTTCTAATGCATCATAGGTGTGTAGAGGTATTGAACACGTTATAAATCTTTGTATTGAAGAGTAACTGTGTGCAAATAACAGTTGACGGCTTATGTCTAGTATGTTCCACACAAGTTTTTTTTTCTGGAGAAAAAGTTTCAAACAGGGCAAAGATTTTGCGTAGTAGATACTAAGTATTGTAAGCAACCTTGAATTATTAGACAGAATTGCCTTAGCATGACAATTTCTACATATCATAGAAGAGTGTGTGCACCGGGTTCTAACCTATGTACATGTGATTCTTTTCTTCAGAAGATGGGCAGTCTGTAAAGTTTTACCACAGTATGAAGGCTGCAGGTAGTATTGTCTTTAGGCCCTTCAAACCATGGTTATTTTGAGTGAATAGTGTCTTTTTTGACAAGTGTTACTTAGAATGTACACTGTTCTTAGTAAATACTTTAAAATACCCTGTGGTGTATTTCTCATGAGAGTTTCACAGTCTGCGAACAGCGTAGTACTGAGTAAACTCTCTCCATAGAGTAAACACTGTTTACTGAGCCAATTTTTTTTATCCATATCAACTTCATTTATCGAAGTAGGTACGGTTACTGTGAGGGGTTTTGTAGTTGTGCATTCATTTTTTAACAGATGTTGAGTGTCTTCCGGAACTTGGCCTTCTGTGAACAGTTGTATACAGATTGAACACCGTGTGCAGTGAGGGTTTCCCATATAGCTGTGGTTGGTTGTTAATGTGAACTAGGCTACCTGTGAAGTGTATGGTAGAGAGTCAATGTTGCACCAAACCCCTGCTTGCTACAACCAAGGGAGTTGCATCTGTGATGGCATTAATGATGCTTCATATTCTTAACTGTTTTGTACTTACTTTCATGCCTCTAATTCCACACTAGTTTTAGAGCAATGTGTGCAAAGATGCTTTAAAAGATGTCATCAGTGATGTCATCAATGCTGTCAATTGATATGCCATCAGTGATGTCACAAATGATGACATGGAACATTTCATAAGTGAACAAACATTACAGGGAGTTATAGTTAGGCTCAGATTTCACTCGTACAAAGCCATAGAAATTCAGCAGTTAAAGTTACCTTAGCTAACTATAACCAACACCCCCACAATACACTGCTTATTACCTCACATATTACATCAATCATGACATGGTCAGTGACCTCACTGATTACATCATCCAGTGAGTGTAAGTGTTTCGTAAACTTTTTCTGAGACTTGAAGATATATACTAAGCTGCTGCATACTATTTCTAACATGTCATCTGAGTGGCTCTGTGAATATCAGTATGTGAGTGGGTCTGTGAATGGCTGTATTGGTGTGCGAGTGACTGTGTGGATTTGTCAGTGGGTGTATGAGTGGCTGTACAGGTCTGTCAGTGGGCATGAGAGTGGCTGTATGGCTGTGAATAGGGTTGTGAGTGGTTTTCTGGGTGTGTGAACAGCTGTGTGAGTGACTGTGTGAGTGAATGTATGGGTGGCTGTATGGGTGTGTGAGTGGTTGCATGGCTATGTTTGGTTGTAGGTTTGTTGGTGGTTGTGTGAGTGGCTGTATGGGTGTGTCAGTGGTTGTGAGTAGTTGTATGGGTGTGTGAGTGTGTGTTTGGTTAAGTTAGTTGGTGTGTAAGTGGCTGTATGGGTGAGTGAGCAGGTGGTTGTATGGATGTGTTAATGGGTATGTAAGGTTTTGTTGGTGTGAGTGGTTGTATCGGTGAGTAAGTGACTGTGTTCAGAGTCTTGAGTAGCTGTATGGGTAAGTGTGTGGCAGTGTGAGTGAGTAGTTGTGGGAGTGGCTGTATGGGTGTGTGACTGGTTGCATGGCTGTGTCTGGTTGTAGGGGTCTGTTGGGTGTGTGAGTGGCTCTATGGGTATGTCAGTGGTTGTGAGTAGTTGTATGGGTGTGTGAGTTGTTGTGTGGGTGTGTGAGTGGTTGTGTGAGTGGGTGTTTGGTTAAGTTAGTTGGTGTGTAAGTGGCTGTATGGGTGAGTGAGCAGGTGTGAGTGGTTGTATGGATGTGTTAATGGGTATGTAGGTGGTGTTGGTGTGTGAGTGGTTGTATCGGTGAGTAAGTGACTGCGCTCAGTGTCTTGAGTAGCTGTATGGGTAAGTGTGTGGCTGTGTGAGTGAGTGGTTGTGCGAGTAGCTGTATGGGTGAGTGAGGGGTTGTGTGTGGTACTGAATGAGTGGGTGGGTGTGTGAGTGGCTGTATGAATGGGTGAGTGAGTGGATGTGTGAGTAGTTGTGTGGGTATGTGAGTGGTTGTGTGGGTAGGGAGTGTGTGTATGAGGGGCCATGGGAGTGTGAGTGGTTCTGTGGAAGTCATCATTGATGTCACTGACCATGTTATGAGTGCTATAGTATGTGAGGTCATAAGCGGTGCATTGCGAGGTAGTATGTTCTAGTTAGCTCAGGTAACTACAATTGCTGAATTTATTTGGTTTTGTAAGAGTGCCCTGGAGCCCACCTAGGGAACCTAGTGTGCAGTGTTAGGGACCGCGGGGGGAGCCTCAATGCCCCGCAGTCTCGTGACATTGCTCCGCACGCAGGGAGCTGCTAAACATGAAATCCCTGTGTGTGGGAGCAATCCTCTCATTTGAAACACATTAAAACTCCGCTTCCAGCTGGCATGAGCATTTTTTCTGCTCCCTGCTGCTGGGAGCGGAGTTACTGTTTGCTCTAACTTGGCAGGAGCTGTTGAAGCTTCCGCCAAGCGAGAGCAAACAGCTATGTCCCGGGGCTGGGCACAACTTGACATAGGTGACGACCATGTCATGAGTGATGTAAAATGTGATGTAATATGTGAGGTCATGAGCAGTGCATTGCGGGGACGTAAGTTTATAGTTAGCTCAGGTAACTATAACTGCTGAATGTCATTGGTTTTGTACAAGTGAAATCTCAGCCTAACTATAATGTCCCTGAAACCTTTGTTTTTTTTCAGTGAATTTCTGTGGTTTTTTAACTAGTAGCTGCATTCACAGAGTGGTGGAGAAAGAGGGCGGTACCTCCAACCAGCTCTCAGGAATTCCGCTGTAAGGGACTTACTGGCGGTAACAGGAGGGCTTCTTGTCCCCCATGGTCCCTCAGCAGCCAAGGGGACTTCCTCCCCCAAGCAGTAGTTCGCCAGAAGGTGCGTTTGCAGAGTGGTGGAGAAAGAGTGCATGACCGCCGAAGAACTTACAGCAATCATACTCTGCGTGACTTACTGGTGGTAACAGGAGGGGCAGAAGTCCCCCAAGGACCCTCTGGCACCAAGGGGACTTCATCCCCCAACCAACAGTCTGCCAGGAGGTGCGTTTGCAGAGTGTTGAGGAAAGCGGGCGTGGCCTCTGATAACCTATCAGCAATCCTGCTGTGTGGGACTTACTAACGTTAATAGGAGGGCTTGTTGCCCCCCCCCCCCCAAGGACCCTCTTGAGCTAAGGGGATTTCATCCACCAACCAACAGTGCACAGGAGGCTTGTTTGCAGAGTGGTGGAGAAAGGGGGCGGGGTCTTCGGCGACTTGCCCGTCTTTTTATTTTGTATTTCTTTATTCGGGGAGGGGACCTTCCCTGGACCAATTTTGGTGCCCAGGGATCCCTTCCCTCGGGGTCTGGTCTTTTCTTTCTTTCCTGGGTCGATTTCTGTCCTGGGGACCCTGGGGCCCGGCCTCTAGTGTATGTGCCCTGGTCCCACCACAGGCACCCACTTGTCACTGAGAACCACAGGAGAGCCTCGAGGCCCCCGCGGTCCCTGCTGGCTCTCCGTGTCCTGTGGGAGCCGGCATTGCATTTGGACAGGGAGCTGATCAAAATGCTGCTCCCTCTGTCCAAAAGCAATTGTGCTCACTTTCAGCAAGCAAGATCATTTTGAATGCTCTTGCTTGCTGAAAGCATAGCAGCTTTTGCTATGGCTTGGCAGGAGCAGTAAAGTTCCCTCCGAGCCATAGCAAACACTAATGTCTCGGGCATGGACACCCCTGGACCTACCAGGAGCCGGCCCTGAGGGGTGGCGGTCCCCAGGGCCATCTTTGGCCTCAGGAGGTGGGGCCCACGCAGCCCCCCTCCATTCTTTAATTTAGCCCCCTCCATTATATTATTTCTGCCCTGGAGAGCTGGCTGTCCCCGGGGCTGTGGGGGGACTGTGCGGGCCCCTCTGCATTTCTATGGTAACTGGAGGTAGTGGTCGCCAAGGCTGCGGGGTGTCTGCACTCCCCATCAATAAAGTTAATGCCCTGGGGAGGTATTGGTCTCCTGGGCTGTGGGAGGGGCCGTACGGACCCCCGCATTTATTTTGGATAAAGCCCAGGGGAGGTGGTGGTCCCCGGGGTGGGGGGGGCTAATGCTTTTAATTCCTGGCGGGGTCCCTGTGTCACCATATCTGGGGGGTCAGGGTATTCCTACCCTGCCCCCTTTTCTTTATTTTTTACTTTTTTGCGGGACTCTGCTTCAAGCCGAGTTCCCAAGATGATTTCCAACACTTCCTGGTTGAAGTGTTGGCAGCCAATCAAATTTCAGTAGAATCCGCGAGTCCACTGCAAGGACTCGTGTCCCCAGATATCTATAGTTTTTAAACTTAAATGCCTCAAAAACTACTAAACTGATTTACACCAAAACTCAAAAAGCACGCTTTCTGGACCAACATCTAGCTTTCTGCCAAATTTGGTGAAATTTTGTTCAGCAGTTAGGGCTGTAGTCTTGTTCAAAAATGAAAAATCCCCATGGGGATAACGCTTTTCCGGCCCCCCTTTTTTCTCTGCTCCCGCTTGACGGATCACCCCGAAACGTTCGACACATCAGCTAAACCGAAAAGGGGAAGTTTTGTAAAGATTTTGTGAAGATTTGTCAAGCGGCGCCTAAGTTATTTGCATAGCAAAAACCACATTTCCTATGGAAACTTTGGCCTCAACTAGAACTACCTACTGATCAGGGCCGTTTCTACCATTAGGCAAGACTAGGCGGCCGCCTAGGGCGGCAAAAGGGGGAGGGCGGCAAAAAACATGAGTTTGGGAATCCCTTGAGCGGCCTTTGACCTCAAAAGCGCATTGGGTAGCGCCTTCTACAATTCGACGTGACGTGAGGTCACGTTCGGCGCCACGAGGCGGGGACCGTGCGCGCCTGCTAATAGCCTGCTGCAAAATTTCCGCCACGCGCGCGTGCTAGAGTCACTCGCTGACGACTACAGCCACGCCTGAGCGTCACCCGGCCGAGGTACTAGTGTGCAAGGCGTCGCAGCGAACTGCTAATGTGAGGCGTGCGCGACCTCTACTAGACCACCGACCTACAGAAAACCTCAGACTCCGGTGAGCATGTTATCTTTTACCAATCCCTGTGAGTGTAGCACTGCACACTTGTAATAACTCAATGTTTCATAGCTTTTTTATTTAGCGCGTGCCCACTTTCCGCTGCCTCTGGCAAGACTGGCATCGGCCCCTGCCGCCGGCCCCCGTCTCCGTACGCACCAAAACGATAGCTGCACTGTAAGTGCACGATGCGCGCATGTCCCAGCAGGCTTGAGGACTGGTGGTTCATGTGCGCGCTAGAGTACCATACTACAGTGAATATTACCCGAAACACGCGGCCAGCATATCTGTCACTTTCAGTGCCCAATGGCGAGACACTTTACTAGGGCGGTGCCGCGAGCTGGTGGAACTTGAAGTTTAGCTGCAGTGTGTACACTGTTTGCACTACCGCGGGGTGGTGTAATGGATCCCGTGGCCCTCTCAGGCTCACCCGACCACCATCGGCACTGGCTAACTCAGACTCCCCGTCGAGAGCAGGAGCCTGCTGCCTGGCAGCCTGTAGCAGAGGGAGCTGCTTGCTGCTGGCTTTCGGCTGCTGCCTAACTGAAACATCCCGCTGCAGATTCTTGACAGATTCTTGACTGTGACTGACTGAATCAATGGTGTGTGACATAGATTTGAGCTGGGACCGGCTCAGAGAGGTGAGCGCTGGCATGTTTATCACATATTATTTTAGCATCACAATAAGCCCAGATCAAAACCTGTGATCAATTAAGCTGCCCCCTGTTGTAGCTGCCCCACATGCTTTCCTCGTGTGCTGTTCAACATATGGAGGAGAACAACTGACAACATGATCCGGATCACAATCCGAACGCGGGTACTGGCTGCAGTCCCCACGCAGATCTGGTGGTGCCTCGCCTTCCGTTTTAAGTGCTGGCAAGGCACCCCAGACAGTCACTACTATGCACATGCAGTGTAGAGATTCCAGGTTGAAACGGGCTGTTTGGTTCTTTTTACTGCTTTTTTTATCCCCCTGGGCCCTGTATCACAAAAAACCGAAGGGCCTCCTGGCAGTCAGTGGAGCCCCCTCCCCCCGTCCCAAACATAATTTCGGTCCCAAGCAGCCACTCTGACTCCGAGAGCAGATCGTTGTACACCAAGGCCAGTCTACTCTGCAGCAAAACTAGCAGAGCGGCCACTGTAACTGGCAGTTGAAGTTCTCAAAGAGTGCTAAACGATTGCTGAAGAATAACTAACACCCTAAAGGCAATCCATGACACCGACGCAGCGCCTGTTTACATTTCACACGTTTTACTCTATATTGCATTCCTGAAGACTGTGATGTTTCTGTAGATTTTAACAATGCACCGACACGGCGTGCTTATGGGCCATTTCAGAGGGGAAACAACCTTTAGAACGCATGCCTTACTTCGCATGCCATTAGATTGCGGTTTTTACAACGAAAGTCGTTACAACGACTTGCACTGGAGGGCGCTATAGGACAAGGAGTAGTTTAAATTACTATCCAACACCTTCCCTACTGTACGTAGGCTGGAGTTGGAATAGTAAATTAAACTACTCCTAAGTCAACGCCCTCCAACGCAAGTCGTTGTAGCGACTCTGCGTTGTTAAAACAGCGATCTGATGGCATGCGATGTAATACATGCGTGGTATCGTCATACATCCATTTCAGAGAGATGTTGGAAGAGAAAGAATGAAAGTGTGTAGAGAGTGAGAAACTGCAGAGGACAGTTAGCCTGGATGACAGGGGGAGAGAGTGATGGTAGTAAAAGGGAGGGGGCGGCATTTTTCAATTCTCGCCTAGGGCGGCAAAACACCTAGAAACGGCCCTGCTACTGATGTGTGTATGTATGTATGTTCTCTCTTTCTCTCTCTCTCTCTCACTCATTATTTTTTTCTGGTTCACTAGAAGCATCCACTGCTTTAAGTGTGGTAGTTGGCAGTTCCCAATAAGTCCTGAATTTGAAGGAGATTAGAAGAGTATGGCTCACAAATAGTGAACTAGTATTTATATATATTATGCTTATCGGGGCTTTCAGCCAACACACTTCATTCATTGGTCTGGTACTGTTTCTATCATATTTTTTCTTCTGTCCACTACAGCATGGGGCAGTGGGTCAGCCCACTTCATCCATTGGTTTACTTCACTGTGAGTGAGGGCACTCTGCTCTTTCACGAAAGGAGCATATCCACACACAAAGTAGTTTCCTTGGACACCAGGTTCTACTAGGACAGTGTGTGCTTTTTGAGACAAAGAATATGCTTGCTATTAGCCAAGGGCTTTTTTGCAGATTGGTGAGTGCATCACAGCTCCCCCCAACAAAAATGTTTTACAAAAACCATAACAAAACAAGCATTGACAAAGCCAAGAGGTCACCAGCCAACACCAGAGCTATTTACTTTTGGGTCAGCCCTCGTCCGACATTGCCTAACTTTGCAGTGAATAACCGCATTCTGCTCTTTTACAAGGAGCACATCCACATATAAAGTAGTTCTCAGGTACTGCTATGACAATGTTCTTTTTGAGATCAAAACATATTTTTACTTTTAGCCAAGGGACTTTTTTCAGTATGGTTGACTGACTCTTAGTGAATAACCCCCACCCCCCCTCCCAACATCAAAAAAGATTTACAAGTCCCATGACAAAAAAACGAAATAAGCATTGACAAAACCAAGGGTCTGGCAGCCAATGCCAATTTTAATGTCTCTGCCAGTGCGTATTTATATATACTGGGTCTTCACCTGTATCTTGTTTTTTTTTTTTATAGTTACCAGGGTTTAACAGCTCCACAAACAAAAATGTTTTGCAAAAACCGTGACAAAACAAACTAAGCTTTGACAAAACCAAGAGGCTGGCATCAAGTTCCAGACTTATTGGCTTTTGGATCAGCCCACTTCAGCCATTAGCGGACTTCAATATGAGTGACACCATTCTGCTGTTTCACAAGGAACACATCACCAAACAAAGTAGTTTCCTTGAGTGCTTGTTAGTACTTTGGCAATGTGTGCTTTTTCAGACCAAAACAATGCATGTGCTTTTAGACACTATGGTAATGTGTGCTTTTTGAGACCAAAATAAGGTGTGTGCTTTTAGACACTATGGCATTGTGTGCTTTTGAGACCAAAACAAAGTGTGTGCTTTTCATATTGGTTTTGGCCTGGCAGCTTTTCCAAAATAACAGTGTTTACAAAAGCCATGACAAAACAAGCACTGACAAAAGGAAGAGGCCAGCAGCCAACACCAGACCTATTGGCTTAGCCTATACTTTTTTTCTTAATTCAAAACATTAGTCTCCAACATCTGTGAATTCGTTTTCTTTTTTACCATTAAATCTTTCTTGCGGGGTACCATGAAACATAATTTTTTGGTCCTAATTTAATTGTTAAGACTTTCCATGTTCAATATCCTCAAATCCAATCACTCTTAATTCACAACATCCACTTTTCCGTTGTACATTACATTTTTTTTTTTTTTATGTTTGAATGTTCTGGTTGGTATAACCTCAACTAAGCCGGCTTACTGTGAACTAATATTATGCGTAACACCGCTACGGTAACTTGTTCGATGGAAGTGAGGTCCCTGATGCATATTGATTGCTATAGCCTAGTCTGTAAAGTAGCTGTTCTGTGAAATAGACTCAAGATGTCCTCTAAGGATGAAACTGTCCCTAGAAGTATCCTCTGTTCTCTTATGTGACTGGAATAAACCTATCTGCTGCTTCCTCATGGATACACACCCGACGTTTTGCTCTCAAATTATTTTTTTTTGTGTTGAAATTTTTTATTGAGTTTTATAATATAATACAAGTTAAGAACAATGCAATAATACATTTGTTAATAAGTACTATAAGAATAAAAGATATTAATGGAGGTATAACATTTTGCTGTTGAATAAAAACGAGTAAATTATTTTAAAGGATTCTTTCTATGACGGTAGGCATTCATGTTAAGATCCACCCCCACCCATTCACTTGACCACTCCCACTGATTGCTTGTCTAACATATAGCGCCAAGACGCCTCGGCTTTCGTGCGCTCTATAAGCTTCTTACTTACTTCCAGTTAGTATTGTCTGACACCCAGCGACTGTGCAGATAGAGGCGCTTTAACTAAAGCATTAGCACCTCTAGCTTAACACAACTCGAAACGTATACTGTCATTCAAGGGACCCTGAAGAGGTTTACTTGACCAGGCATTTCGTCTTCTAAATCGCCCAGTATAGATGGTGCCTCTACTGAATAGGAGCATCGCAATCTGGAAGTTGAAACCTGCAGATGTCAAGGCGTTCAGCTGCATTTTTGTTTTTGTTCTTCATCCTCCCACATGATCTATTTTTGTTTTGCCTGTTGATGCTCCAAATTGCAGTCGTGCTGGCATTAAATATTCAGTGTTTTAAATGACTCGTGTAGGAATCTGTCATAAGATTCACGTCTCTTTGTGCACACAGTTGAAATAGGCATCTCTCATACTGTAGCCCAGGGCGACATTTATTGAAAGAAAAAATTAGCGTTTGCTGTGGGTATTGTACTAAGTAGCTGTTGATGGCTTTTCAAAACCCCCACAAGTGCAGAGATCGGTTTCCAGATTTCTGTTTCATTTCGGTGGATATATAATTTAGTGTTTTTGGCTACTGCTTCTAGCTAGCAAATCTCTACATGGAAGATCAAAGCACTAGTATTGGCATGTGTTCTGCTTCTTATACATGCAATCCATGTACATAAAAAACTACATTCATGTGGAGTGTTTTGAAACCGCATTGGGGGGGGCTCTCATTAGACCAACACAGTTTTAATTCATGTCCTTTTTTTCTAATGTTAAAAAAAACATTGTACTCCTCTTTTGATGTGTATTGCCATTCTGCCCAACTAAAGGTTGATTGGGAAATTTCATGGAATTAATTATATCCACCTGTCTTACTTATTTGCATGCATATTTTAATAACAACTAACAGAAATAGAAACAAGCCAGAACGAAGTAAATAAACATTATTTCACAAGGATATCCTATGATGGAGTGATAGTACAGACAATACGTGTAAAGTATATCTTGTGAGAGTATAGAAACATACGGGGCCCTAATCACAAAGGTAAATATACATCTGTAGATTTACTCATGTGTACATTTGCTACCATACCTAGTAGTTACTGTAAACCTTTTTGGTATTCACAATATCGGAATGTAAATTTACTCCTAGGCTCTAGACTTGCATGTCTCTACTCTCTACACCAGGATTTAACAGTGTAAATTTACTACTCTTAACTTTTCACATGTGGTGTAAAGTTACTACTCCTAACTTCTCACATGTGGGTGTAGACCAAAACCACCTAAAAAAGAGTATTTAAAATGTTTTTATGTAAAATAGAAGTGTAAAATCCTAAATATTTATTTTAAAAATAATTCTTTAAAAAATGCCACCTACAGTATTCTTTTAATATTATTTATTTATATATATACACACACACTTTTCTGGTTTTTTTAACATTAAGCTTGCACTCTGTTTTGCATGAGTTGTTACTTTAATTCTCTCCCCAAATTACTTTTATTGGGAGGGTGTTGCAGTTGCTTTGAGTCGCCATGTGTTGGGCGTAACTTACTCCAAGAGTGATCTGGAGTACATTTATTATTGTTTTGAGACCTTTTGGCTTTAGTAACTTTGGAAGTATAGTTTGTGAGTAGCAATGGGCTTACTCTGTTGTGGGTTGATGTTGAGTATCTGAATGTCCATCCCTAAACTCCTCCTGTTACCTTACTAAGCCCCTCCCATTTAGGTGTCATTATTTTCCAGCAACTCTGCCAGTCCTACCTACATTTACTACTAAAATGTAGACTTGCATGTGTGGAGATATCCGCACAGAAAAGATAGGAGCTACAGAGATCTCTGTTTCTAGGTCAGTGAATAGCTTTATAATGTTCGTGAGTAGTTCTTCTGTAGTATTACCTGACGTACGTAGTGCCCTCTCAGTGTCTAATAGGCCATTGCTAATTGCATGATGTATGGTTACTTCTAATCTAGTACAGAGAAATCAAGTATTTGTAGCCGTGTAGGTTCTCAAGGTGACGAAAAATGGTTCATTCTATCTCATTGAGTTTGTGGGAAACCTTCAGAATAAAGGGAGACAGTCAGTCTTAGCAGTTGATCACTCTGCTTAAAAGGCACAAGGAAAACTCTGCAGGAACCATGGCATCTAATATACTCTCTAGGCTGTTAAGCCCCATGCACTTTTAAGTATTTGATGTATGGAACAAAGCTAATGTATGTATTAAACTTGAAAGCATTTCTTGAACAGACGTTTTCTGTTATTTTTAAGGACCTTACAAATAACAGTCATGGTTTCAGCCCTTGTGGTGGTGATCGTTAGTGCTTCCCCCTAAGTGACACTTAGTAGCAGAAAAGAAAATGTAGTCGCTGCTGCATCCATGTGTAGACCTCAAAGTAGCGTTGAATGCACCCACAGCTCTTTTCAGCACATTTTATTTTAAAGATAAACATTTCCAGTCAATGCGTGTTGTTTGTGTTCATTTGATCATTTATTTCAAATATTGATTGATTGGAGCTAATTAGGAAAAGTCTGATTGGAACTACATGCTCCCTAACGATGTTGTTTGGAAGGACTCTAACTGAACTATTTGCATAGTTATTTATTTCCCCTGAAGGTCCCAAGGTAAAACCCAACATATCTGCTGTTTAAATTTGTATGCAAATAATAACTTTTGTCAATTTGCATGTCATAATCTTGAATACAAAAAGAACAATTGATGGACTTAATGCTGATCAATGTCAAACATTCACCCCCAGTACAGAGATCTGAGCCTTAATCCATCGTTTTTTTTGCACGCCATTCCAGTTTAGACCCAGCTATGTGCAAATCAGTCTTGACCCTGCTCCCCAAGGGAACAGTCCAGCCCGAACTGCTAGGCCGGGTCCACTCTAGATCAGAAATGAGTATCCTGGGACTGGTTTTGGGGTATCACCCCTCGTCAGCCAGGCCAGTTTGACTCCAGTGGCATGGTGAGCACAGGACCCACGTCTGGGCATATCCTTCCCACTAAGGGCGACAAATGCAAAAAGAACAATTGATGGACGAAATGCCGAACAGTGTCAAATATTCACCACTAGTACATAGATTTGGGCCTAAATCCATCGTTTTTTTCACTCACCATGCCATTCCAGTTTAGCCCCAGCCATATGCAAATCAGTCTTGACCCTGCTCCCCATGGGAACAGTCCAGCTCGAACTGTTAGGCCTGGTCCACACTGGACCAGAAACAATGCAAAAAGAACAATTGATGGACGGAATGCTGAACAATGTCCATCATTTGTGTGTCTTTGCTTTCTCGCCCTAAGTGCGCCTGGTATGCTTAGACGTGGGTCCTGGGCTCACTGTGCCACTGAATTCAAGCTAGTCTGGCTGATATGGGGTGATACTCTGAAACCGGTCCCAGGATGCTTGTTTCTGGTCCAGGGAGGACCTGGCTTGGCAGTTCGGGCTGAACTGTTCCAATGAGTAGGGTCAAGACTGATTTGCATATTGGTGGGTCTAAAGTGGGGTGGCATGGTGAGCAAAAGAACAATGGATTTAGCCCAGATCTCTTGACTCGGAGTGGATGTTTGATTTGTTCCGCATACAGTAATGCAAGCAATTAACCCCTGTGCTTGCTGGGAAGTTATAAAGTTTTAGTTCAAATTGGTAATCATGGTTGGCAGGGGAGAAACCAAGACAGCCTGTGAGTATGTATTTCAACTTGAGCTCACATGGCAGGCTGAACTTGGAGTCTCTAAAAGTCTTGAACTAAATCTCTCACCACTTGAATTAGAACGTAATTTACAAAGGTTTTCTCTTGGCTTAAAACCATGTAGGGCAGCCGTCCCTGGCTTAAGCCAATCTTAACTTCACTGTTTTAAGACTGGGGAACACCTTTGTTAGTTAAGCTCTTTTGTTTCATTCCTTTGGTTACAAAATAGGATGCGTTAGTGACGGGTATGTGTGAGGAGCTGAGGGGAGGATGTTCAAAGGCTGATGCAATACTATCTAGTGGTCCGGCCAGGCGTGTTGTCGGTAGAGCGGTCTGTGATGCCAGTTATCTCACAGAAGATGAATGATCCCATGTATGAGCCAATGTTTGGTCTTACACAGGGGGAAGTCTACCTCTGGTCATAGAAGGCTGGACCAATGCCAGATATTTAGGATATTATATCACACAAGAAGAGAGATGCAGGGCACTAGTGGGCTCACGCCTGCCCTTAGTCACTAATCAAAACACAAAGATGGCGTGACACCCCAGCGTTTAATCCCAGTTTGCTATTTAGCAAAACATGGAACCGGGATGTGACATGCTTCATCATTTGGACAAGGTGGCAAATGATGAAGCATGTCACATTACGTGAGTGAGCCATCCTCGTCCAATTCTTGGAATTGCCAATAAACTGGGAGTGAAGTAGGTAGCGGTAGCAGGGATGTCAACACATCCTGGTCCCATGTTTCGCTAAATAGCGAACTGGGATTAAACGCTGGGGTGTCACGCCATCTTTGTGTTTTGATTAGATATTTAGGATAACCACACTGTAAATGTTTCATTTAGGTGCACTGTTTGTCAGCATATCTTATGTGGATATCCTGAAATTTAGGACTGAATGAGACACTCGGGGACACCCCTGGTCCAACCGTTCCTGCTGCAGGTAGCATTATATTAACCAGTTCATATGAACGTCATTGTGTTTTGCAAAGAAGTGATTCGTCTAGGACCTGGTACAGTTATCTTTCTGTCTGGACAGGACCATGGCATTCATTCATTTATTCATTCAAGTGCATGCAATCCAAGAGTGTGCTACACCAGTACTGCGCTGCCCTGTCTTTCGAGACATGCCGCAGTGCACTTCAGTCACGATGTTTTGTTAATATTTTTGTTCTCGACTTCCCATAAAACGTTCTGCTCCTTCTCTGTTGGCTCTGTTTTTTACCATCAGTTGTATTTATTAAATTCCTCTGTGTACTACTACCCGCATAGTTGGTAGTGAGGTGCAACTAACCTAATGAAATGATCCTGCAGATTATAACAGCAAATGGAAAGCTGACAATAAATCTCAGGTTTTTTTTTTTGTGTCCCCTCTGGGGTTTACTACTACTAATGCTGACTGTTCCCAACAAAGTTGCTTTCACACAGTACGTCTGTGGATTTTTTAAAATTCAATGTGTTGAGGAATAATTAGCAGCTACAGTATGTGTTAATTCAGAGTTTACATTTCCCTGAATATAAATAGGTCTGCCAGACCGTTACCTCCTTCTTTTATCGCGGTCTGTGGCATTGCAGGGCGGTGGCAGGCAGATTGGCCAGGGGATCCAAATCTATTTCAAAGGGCTTGCACTTGTTAGGCTTTTAAAAATGAGCTGTAATATATTTTTTTATGTACTCTGTCATGCCTTGCCCTAGTTTTATGTGGCTCTGTTTCGTAGTACGACCGCCGACAAGGTAAAAATAGCTGAAGCAAACTAAAATAAGTTGCTTGCATCAGATTCATTGAACATCAAATTAGAAGCGTTGAACGCAGAGCACAGGCCCTTGGTCACCTGATCTGCAGTCGGATACTTGGAAGAGAACCCTGTAGAGGGTGTATTAACACATACCGCTGTTGAATTCCACCACACTCGTTGCACGTTTTAATTAAACATCTTTTGCCACTCTGCTTGACATAGAAAGTATTGCTTTTCAACCTAAGTCTATAGGTGTTACTATGCCTACCTTACAAGCCCTTATACTAATTTGAAGCTCAAATACCAAACACCTTGTATTGTAATCAATCGCGCAAGTTTTTTTAAATTAAAAAAGAAAATCTTCCTATTTACTCTATCTTCACTGAGGCAGACGAGCCTGTTAGCCTATTCATCCTTCTGCTTGTGAAGGACAAATCCATGCCACATTTTTGGGATAATCGCAGACTCTGAGAATACATCTGCATATATTGGTTGCAAGTGTGTTTTTTTTTTTTTCTTTTTAATGTGGATATCTTTAAATTGGGCATTAGCCAGAACTCCCAGTCATCATATGTTGTACATCCCTGGCGTACCGTATTTCAAAATGATCTCTGAAACTATAAGGCTTCTCTATATCTGCCTCACCTAATCCTTGCTCTGATACGTGGACATAGGACTTAATCTTTTGTTGGAAAGATATGATCACCAGTCACATATTTAACTTTATCTAGCACACAAGACACCCCCTCCCCCGCCCAGCCTGTGTCCCCCAGGTGTTGGTGGTCTCTGTAGACGTTGAGAGCCTTACCAGCAGGTAAGTGATTGATGCCAGACCAGGCAATGTCAATGAAGGCCTATGACTTTGACACTTCAGTGTTGGTTCTGAGGCTGGGATGAGAGCCGATGGATTTTGGAGAAGATTGGATGATGCACACAATCCATTTGATAGTTTTTATGGAACTGATTCAGGGAATGGATTGATCAGGGACTGCAGAGGTGCAAGCAGGCATGCTGCCTGAAAACCATGCTTTGCCGCCTCGGACTAGACCCCATTGACTGATGCTGTGGACCGGACTGTGCTTGCTGATTGCCTGAAACTTGACAGTGAGGCGGATAAGCCAACTGTCCAGGCATGCATGGAGTTTTGCACAAATAACAGTATTGCACCATATTTAACCTGGGAGTTTAGCCAGTATCACAGATTCCTGTTAGTAAGACTTCGATTATGCACAGTGCACTTTCTTGTTGCCTTCCCCCTTCAGGGCTTGTCTCTTGAGGCTACCTGCTTGCCCTTGTGATGACCGTTCAGCACAAAGTACTCTACACTTTGTAAATTTTACTCATCCCTGAGGAAACTGTATCTTTTACCTTTTTTAAAACAGGCCAATATTCGGTATTTGCAGGACTGCTTTTATTCATCTGCAGACACTACCCACTGTGAGGATTTGTTTTTTAACTGCTGTTTTTATCCAACATGCCATTAAGCTGAGCGCTAGGATAACTATGTAATGAGCTCCTCTTTTATTTACCTGCTTGTTTTTACGGTCATAACGACTTGTGTTGTGATTATATTCCTTGTTGTATTTGCTGATGCTTTACTTTTACGGTCTAACGAGACCGAATAGAGTTTTCTGTCTGACTGATGCTGTGTCATGCTGTTGGCATAATCTTAGTTTAACTCAGGATCTTAAGTCCAGAAACACAAGCTCTCGTTTATGCTGATGTAAATTTATTGCTGAAAAGCCTACAGCAGCCTTTTGACTGAGCTTCCGTCTTTGGCCTCCTCTCCACCCGCACTCTGCCCGCTGCCCTCGCCAGGCAAGATTCTGCGCTATTTTCACAACTCTGCTTCAAACAGGCAAAGTACTGTTTTCTAGTCTACACACTACTTTAATTGCTGAGCGAAAGAAATTTTAAGGTCTGTTGGCAGAGGTAGGTGGTTCTACAAAGCACCCCATAGAAATGGTCTATGTGACTGTAGTGAATGAAGGAGTTTTAAGTGAGGAAACAAGCTCGGGCATGATGCATCAAATCAATGATGCAGTCAAGTTGTTTCTGACTGATATTACAATTACGTCTTATTTAGGAGATTAATGCTCCAGCTAACTCTTCCCAACTCACTAACGCATCCTAGGTTCGGTAATGTGGTTTACATCGGACTGCCCTTCCACCCAGGGCCGGACTGGCCGTAGTGGGCACCGGGCGTTTCCCCGGTGGGCTGCCAGGGTGGGGGCCGTTTTTAGACCCCTGGGGGGCTGTTTTTGTTACCGGGGGGCGGTTTTGCAGCGTAACCCTCCCCCTCCCCCTCCACCCACTTCCTGGGGACGGCTGAGCTCTTTGCCAGGGCCGGTTTCGGTTACCAGACCGGCCCTGCTTCCACCTCACACTCGGCCATTCCCCTACACACTTCCTCAGACACATGCATACCCCACCCACCAACCCCTAAATAAACATGCATGATTCTGTGTACCGGTTTTCAGCACCTCCTGTATAGGATGCTTCTGCTACAATAACAGTCTTACACTCACATATGAGAAAATTGCTGTGGGTCCTGTCCATGGCCTAGTAGTGTACCAGTCCACAGTATTATCCCATCTATCACCCACTGAACAGGCATTGAATAACTGAAGAGATTTTCCATATGTGGCTGGCCAATGGAGGACTTTAATTTAGTCCACCACTGCAGGTCCCAACAAGCTGTATTCCACGACCACTTCTTGACCTCTCACAATAACAATCAGCTATGGGATGATCCTCTAGATAAGTCTATCCGAGCAGATCTTTCCACTATTTCTCCCTTGAAACTATGCGTGCTCAGAACCATAAACTTTAAACAAAATTTCTCAAAATGGACAACCTAGTGTGGTACCCAACTCAGTGAGCTATGATCATAGAAATACCATAAAAAGACATGCTGAACTGCTAAATGCTGCCAGCTCACTGAAAACCCTAAACTGTGCCCCTCACACTTCTTCGTTCGTCACACTGCTAAGCGCTGCATCCTGTCAAACGATAACCGCATCTCAGGAATCAGCACGCAAGACGTGGAAACCCTTCCCCCGTAGGATCAAATAAAAGGCAATGCACTTTGAACCACACACCCTACATTGTGTAGCTTGCTACCTATGCCGGCAAGCACTTAAGTGCTACATAAATGTTGCAGTACAATACAATAAAATGTGCTCCTCAGATCTTGCTTCTGCTATATGTTATGCTTAAAAAAAAAAAAAAAAAAAGTTTTAACCTAGAAGCAGTGCAGAAGGTTGTTTATCTGTGGATTTTACAATACTCTGTCTCATACCAAAAAATACAACAAGGACTAGCTCTTGGACCTTCTCTCCCCCCATCTCGGCGCTGTGCTGGCACTATCCGGTCTCTTTTAGATCCAGGTGTTTTTGATTTGTAGCCATTTATGAGATGGGTAATGCACAAACAGCTTAAAAAACCAAAGGAATTACATGGATAGTGAAATGAGTGAGCAAGTACTTTGGATTGATGGCTAGGAGATATAGTGCCCAGGTCTCTCCTTTGGGACCTGTTGGCTTTGTCAACTGTTTTTAGCTATGCTATACAGCATCCCTGATGCTGTGCAACATTGCTAAATAAAAAAAGCCTGTTACTTAATTTTGTACGCGCATGCAACATGCATGTGCTTGCCTACAAAATTATGTATCCACTCATGTTTTTCTTTTTATTTGTTGATATAACTTGGATCAGCAAAGATAAAAATACACAAAAGCTTTGTTTTTTTTGTTTTTTTTTGCAAGCTAAGCAACACAGGTTGTGAGTATGGAAGCAACAGGGTCAGGGTGCGTCTAATCAGCACATGTGATCATTGGGCGGGGAGCTGAAGCAACAATGGGGGCATGGGTGTGGAGAAGCAACATGGAAAGTGAGGGCGAGCAAACGAGCAAGAGGGAGCGCGGAGTACGGGGAGAGAAGCAAACAAGTGAGAGATTGCACTTGGAAGGGGTAAGAAGCACACAGGTGACAAATCAATGTGGGTGTGGGAGCACAAGGCTAGCGAATTATGGAGGTAGGCCGCACACGGGCGAGAGAGAGAAGCACACTATGAGGACAGTTAGAAATCACTTCCATTCTCCTAGAGTGCTTAAACCAAAAAAAAAAAGTCTCACCTGTAAAAGTGAACAGTGTATGGACGGTAATGCGTCCATTCTCCAGGGGAAAGGCAAACACTAAAAGGAGGAAAGTACACACCAACTAATAAATAAGAAGCAAGCAAATGAGTGATAATAGCGCCAACCAGTGGTAGGAATGGGTGGGCTCTAAGCCCACTGTAAACTAAAATACGTCTCACCACAAACAGACATGCGCAGTCTAGCAGGCGGGACCTAAAAATGACACAGAACTAGGGCCCAGGGAGGCCCTCTGTTTCTGTCCTTCCCCAGCTGAAGAAAAAAAATATACAATGTGCCTGCCTTGTTGCTCACTAGAGCTGCAACACATTGTCACAGTGGTCCCATTTGTGACGTGGATGAAGTCTCATGGTGTATACTGTTGTCTACCGTTGGTTTCCCAAGGCCGACATACTATTTCAATCCAGCTGTATAATCAATGTATCTCCTTTGGACGCTTGATTCTTTAAATTTAGCAATAACATGCAGTCAAGGCACTACTTTTAAATGCCTGTTGTCAGGTGTTTGCTTGTGACCCAGAATATTGGTGCTACATGAACTGATAAATATTTTGTTTGCTGATTTTGGTTATTCAGTGGGACCGTATTTATGAATTTGTCAACCACAATATTCTGTTCCACAAAGCCACTCAAGCCGCCCCTTTAGGTGTATAGGCCATGCCTCTTGAGGAGGTTTCTTAGATAAGCTTTTTAGGGCACAGCTACTTCAAAGCTTGCCCGTCATTTTCATCCCAAGTTAAGCCCTGGGAAAGTAACCAGTGTTGTACACTTTCCACCATTCTTGTTGTCCAAAACTCCTCCTTGTTTTAGCAGTTTATCTCCAGCAACTAAGTCCTTCTTAGAAAATCTAACCACTCTATTGAGATTCTAAATATGTCCATCTTCAAATTTTACATCATTGTCAAACTTTTTAACTATTTTCATGGAATGACTGTATGTAGAAAACAGACCATGTGTGACAGGAGATTTCACCCTGACAACATTTCCCAGCTTTACATTAACAGTTTTAGCAGCTTTCCGTTTGTCTGTATATACTTTCCTAGCTATCACCCTCTCCATCACTCTTTCCTTACATCCATCATCCTCAACAGCTCTATTCACTCCAGTACAATGCTACACCCATGCAGGAGACAACACAGAAGTAGCTCTTCTAACTTTTAATAACTCAAAAGGCATCTTTCCTGTCGTACCATGGGGTTTCACCCTATAAACTTCCAACCATTTCCATAGTTCAGAAATCCAATTCTTAACCGCACTTCTTGCCAACTGAATAGCCTCCTTAATGGTACGAATCATCCTTTCCACAGTGCCAATGGTTTCTGGGTGGTATAACGAAAATGTCTTGTGCACAATCCCTCTTTTGTGTAAGAACTCCTCCATCTCTCGATAAAACTACACATCATTATCCGTCAACACTGAGTCAGGCACACCTTTCCTTGCAAACACCTGTAATAAGAATTCAATCATCTTCTCTGATGTGACCTTATTAACAATCATAAGTTCCGGCCATCTGAAATAGAGATCCACTAAAAGAGATCTATGAATTTCTTGTGTTCCTTAACATTAAGAGGTCCCAAAATATCCAGCGTCGCCTCATCCCATGGTTTCTTAGATACATTCCCTCACCATCATGGGTTGTTCCCTCGTCTTACAGATCTTATCACTCACAACACTCTATACTCTACCTCACCTCTCTCTCAATCTCTTTATCCATCCCGGGCGACCAATAATCCGCTCGCAAACGCCCTTTGGATCTAGAAATACCTTGATGACCCTCATGCGCTGTTTTAATCAACCACCTGCTCACCACTTCAGGAGGTACCAACTTGATTCCTCTAAACACCAATCATCTGTCACTGGACAGCTCTTCCTTGACACTCCAATACGACTTCACCTTGCACTGAAACAGTCTCCTATCACTGCAACTGTTCTCTAACTTGTAAACGACACTCTACAAAACCTTGTCATTTTAGATTTCTTTACTCCAGTCGAAGGTTTGTGGTCCGTCCTAATGATAAAATTCCTGCCCTATAAAAAAACGTTTCAACTTTTTCACCGCCCAAAAAATGGCAAGAGCTTTGCGCTCAATCAGTGAATACCTGCTTTATTCAGGCTTTAACGCACGTGAAATGAATGTTACCGTTCCTTTTTTTCCTTCTTTCCTTTGAAAAAAAGTCACACCCTTTACACTTACATCAGTGCAGATTATATTCTCCTGATCTGGGCAATAACTCTTCAAATTCTGAACATTATGCAACTCATCCTTCAAGTGAATAAATTCATCTTCACACTCTTTACACCATTTCAATTCCACATTCTTCATAAACAAACTACGCAACTTAAACATTTTTTCCAAAAATTTCCTCACAAACTTACTGAAAGGCTCACCAAGTCTTAAAAATGAAGCAAATTCCTCCTTATTCTGTGGAACAGCAATCTCAGTGATAATCTTACTAATTCCAATTTTGGTTTTAAACCATCTTCCGTCATTGTATGTCCCAAAAACTCAAGTTCCTTCTTATAAAAACTTTCATTTCTCCACCTTAAGTGTCAATCCATTTTCATGCAGCTCCTGCAACACTGCCCTCACTCTCTCATCATGCTCTTCATGTGTATCATCAAAAATTAGGATAGCAACTTGATATACGGCCACCCCAAATAAACCACCTGACATACTTTCCATGGCTCTTTAAAAGACGGATGCCGCCAACACTTGACTGAATGGCATCCTTCTCAATCTGAATGTGCCATTGAATGTGGCAAATGCAGTGAGGCATGAATTCTTCATGCAATCTTATCTGGTGGTATGCCAAGGCTAAATACAAAGTGGAAAACCACTTTGCATTGCCCAGCATACACACCAACTCATAAATCCCAGGAATGGGAAATCTATCCACCACAGCTGCTTTGTTAAGGCCCCTAAGGTTGACACACGAATATCACCATTTTGTTTCTTTGCCACCACCACTAGGCTCAACCATTCAATACCTTCAACCTCCTCAATAACACCTGCTCCTTCCAGCCTCTCCAATTCTACAAGCACAGCTTCCCTGACCTCAAATGGCACCTTCCCTACTTTGCTAACCACAAGTGTGGAACATTGTACTATCTTTATCTTGTGTACATATACTTTCAAACTCCCATGTGCCTCAGACAACACTTCAGGAAACTTTTTGACTTTGAAATCCTCCCTCAAGCTAATGGGCAGATTAGTATTAGGATCCAATATGACTCCTAAATCACGCTGGTGAAACCAACTTATAACTGCATTACCCTTAGCAGCAACATAAATTTCGCCAACATTCATTCTTCCCAAATATTCCACCATTCCTTGAAAATAACCCACTGGTTTAGTGGGCTCTCCACCACACCCTGTCAGTCTAACATCTGGCTTACACAATTACACCTTGTTTTTATTCTATTTACAAAAAACTTTATTGAAAATAATAGTCTGTCACCCCTGAATCAAAAGCATTATAACTCATTTTCCTTACAACATAAAGTCTTGGAGACCTTCACCCCCTTTGTTTGACACTTGTAAAATTATGTCTTCACATTCATCCGAATCTTGTGAAACTTTATTAATCATCTTTTCATTACCTTTACAACACTTACTTGTAAGTTATCTTCCATTCTGGACACCTCTTGTCATTAACCATGTGCCCAGTCATCCCACACCTAAAACATTTTCCTGTAAACTGTTTGACTTTTTTGACTTTTCACAACTGTCACATTGTCCTTTCACACTTTTGTCACTCATTTCCTTTTTATTCAACACAAAAACTATTCCACCAGCAGCATTCTCAAAGACATTTTGCTTTAGAACCTCTACAGACTAAAATGTGCTTAAGCCTTTAGCTAAATTAATGATCTCAGTAAGAGAAGTATCATCCCTGGACCACAGTTCTTCTCATACCTTATCATTGGTGCAGGCCAGGATAAATTGATCCCTTAACCGCTCATCAACAGAAGACCAAACATACAAGTTGAAGCCAACTTTCTTAATACAGTAATTTATTCTTCCACTGACTCCCCTTTGTTTTGCATGTGTGTCCCAAAGTGAAAACATTCAAGTATAGATGTTACCTTTGGAAGAAAATGTCAGTCAAACTTCTTCAAGCATACTTCATACTCATTCATTCCATCACTCTCTTCATCTGTTAAATCTGGTAGAGGATCATACATTTCTTGACCTTCTGGTCCTAAGCCGTGCAGTAGTAGAGATGCCTTCCTTTAAGCAGTCCGATTCGTACCACACAATCTGGCATATCTAGAAAATACATTTTTGCATTTCTCCCATTTAATTAATGCCTCCCCTGGAGATGATAAAAAAAATAGAGGAGAGGCATGCTGCCTATTCACATTAATAAACCCTCAGCGAAAGGCAAATTATGCGCAAATGCTGTTTAAACTAGACCACTATACCCACAAATATAATGACAACAATATGAAGTACACTTAACTGTGTGAAAACAATTAGAAATATTTAAGATAACCAAAATAAAGATGTCACCAATTCTCAAGAGCATCACCGATGGCTTCTGCAGCTTAAAAAAGGTGAGGTGTGTGAGTCACCGTTGTCAATTGCAACTCGCAACAATGACGTCTGCTGCATGCAAGCAGATTGCAATGGTGAGGTGTGCGAATCACCGTTGCCAACTGCTACTCACAAATAATAATAACTCAGTTGTGCGAGTCACCATGACTCTCTATGACTCACAAATAATTAACTCCTGGGGTGTGCGAGTCACCGTCCACTCGCGCTTGATAAACTCCTTGCAGTCAAACGTGTAAATCTAACTGCTGAGTCAGGCTCTCAGGAACGTCACAGATTCAAGGAGCAATGCGCATCAGCAGGGAACGTGTGCTGAGGGGCTCATATAGCACAAGATGCGTCAGATGTAACCCAGCAACCAACACGGGTCAGATACGCAGGGACGTGCGCGTCTGCAGCATGTTTGAGAGCGTGCACTGATGAGTTCGTCAGAAGACGCGTAAGAAACTCATGCAAACACACAACAGCCAAGGCCAGCACAAGCGGGATCCTTAATCCTTCGATACTTCACTGGTGCATGTGAGGCATATGGCGCAGTCGTGGACAGCATGAGAATGGGAACTCGCGGCTTCACTGCACCACACGTGGCCCAATCATGAGTCTCTCTTCACAACTGCCACCCAAAACAAACGGTAAGCCTCTGACCTTCGACTCTGGTAGAAATCCAATACAAAGTAGTCCAGTTCACCGCCAGCCCAATCTAGACTGGCACCAACACGTAAAGCAAGCTTTACAGAAACGGAATAATAAAACTCTTGTCCACTTTGTGTTGATGTCTGCATAAACCTTAAAACACCCAAAAAATTAAGAATTCAGCTAATCGCCAAAATGCGGTGTTCCAATGAGGCACAACACAGTGGTATTGGGTGGAAAGTAGGTTTTGTAGCGTGAATCCTTTTCTGGATTCACATGCTGGGCATTATTCCGCCATCTAGTGGTTGGGTCCGGAATTGTTTTTTTTTCTTCTTGTTTTGGTCGCTGTCGACCACCATTTGGTGCCAGGTACGTCCCCTGTGTGACGTCAGACGGTATCCTGGAGGTCGACGTGCATGGTGGCCATCTTCAGATTCTTTTTTCCGCCGTTGGGTCTGGAAGCAAGACGGGAAGCTCCGAAGAAAGTTTTGATTTTTCCCCAAAAACTTCGAAAAAGAAGATTGCCGTGAAATATCATCGCTCATCGACGTCGTAACCGGAGGCAGGAGCAGAGCTTCGGTTCAACACCAGAGGACCAATCCGGTCCACAAATGGCGAGGTAGGGCTCATGGAGAATACCCCCTTCAAGTTCTGCCCCAAGTGCCACCACAAGTGCGCACAACGCGACCCACACGACGTCTGCAACCTTTGCCTGCCAGAAGATCATCAGGACAAGGACTGTGAGACCTGCGCTGCGTTCCTGCCGAAGACGCTGAGGACACGCCGAAATCAAAGACAGGCCCACTACGCTACAATTTCGCAGACAAGAAAGAAAACTTCCCTGAGAGACCTGGGTTTCTCTAGCGACAAGGAAGAACAAGGAGCACCAGCGGAGTCGATGCACGAGGGATCGGACGTCGAGATCCTACAAGGAGACTCCGAAAAAATCCAGACCGAGAAGAAGGCGAGGGATCCGAAAAAGAAGACGGAGAAGGTAAGACACCATAAAGATACGTCGGAACCGAAGGGCCACGAACACAAGGCAGCCCCGACGCCGAGCTAGAAGGCGATCGAGGGTCAGCCGCGATTAAAGGAACCCCACGGAACCCAACTGAAGGTTACCGAGGAGGGAAAACGCCGAAGCCAAGGGTCGACACCGAGCCAGCAAAAAAGGGCACAACACTGCCGAAGACTAACGTCAACGTCGGGAAGAAATGAAAATCTCAGGCCTCCGACGCCGAGAGGGCCCTCGAGGTCGAAAGAAAAAGGAAAAGACTCGAGGAGGATATGGCAACGCTCCTACAATAGAAAAAGGAATTCGACGTCTTACTGAAGGATTTTCGAATCCCAAAAACACAGGCGGCCGACCTAGAGAACGTCGACGCTGAAGGAGAAGAAGAAGGTATCTTCGACTCCCCTCCAACCCCTGAACCTCGAGGCGAAGAACCCGAGGAATACGGAGACATACCTGAAGAAAAGGAAAAATCAAAAACGTTCGAGGATACGTGGAACGACCTCGACACCGAGAGCCCAGAAGAGGAAATTTGCAGTTACCCTTCGAAAGCTTCACCTCCAGATGACATAGCTTTCTATAATGACATTATAAAAAGGGCAGCAAATCAATTTGGTGTACCCTTAGAGCAGAGGTCTTCAAACTTTTTTGCTCTGAGCCCCCTTAAGCAAAATGTTTTGAGGTCGGGCCCCCCTCCAAAACTTTATGTATAGATTGGGGGAGCGGGAGGGACATGGCTATGTTCAGGGGGCAGGCACCCTCCCCCCCGCAAACAATCAATCACAGAGCTAAATAAACCATATTTACAATACTTGTGCCTCAGTAGGTACCTGTACTCTAACAAAACAATGGCACTCCTAGGTACCATTCAGAAAAAATTCAAATGCTCAAAGACTTAATTAGCCGCCACATTCAATTAATACTGTCCACAATGAGTCACGAATATATCCACCATAAGTTTTTGAGAAAATTTATCAATTTCCTTAGTGCACAATAACAGACACATGAAACACTCGATTCACTGAACATAATAAAAAACGAGCAAAGTGTCCCCACTGAAACAGAACCACAAGGAAAAGAAAATAACATCTTTTGACGTCTGCAACTTTAACAAGCAAACTAACAACATGGGGACATTGAAACTAACAACGTGGGGCCATTAAAATGCCAGTAGACTACTAAAGATGATTTCTTGTAGTTGTTCCTTATGAGAAACACACATGTACAGGAGTATGCTGCATGGAAATCTATCTGCATTTTCCCCACATTCGCTCATTTATTCCCTGTTGCTCTCCCAGTGTACATCTGACATACCTACCAACCGTCTACCATTTTTGATTTCCATAACCTCTTGCAATTTTCTCTTTGCCATTTCCATCCATAGCATGTTCAATTCATTTTACTATTCTACCTCACGCCTCATCTTTTCCCACCTAAACCTCTGTTCACCTTCCTCCTCTTCCTGTCTTCATAGCCCTCCACCCCCCAACTCTTTAACGCCCCAACTAATTCTAATAATATAGAATCACGTGCACTTTTTTCCTTAATCACTCCACTACAGACCCAAAAAGTAAATAACAAACATTACAAGACGCCAATAGCTTTAACTTTTACAAATGCCAGACCTTTACTGTGAAAACACAAAACACTTACTTACATCGGTTCTCGTGTGTATGAAATGCGAACACCTGACAGAAACTCCCAGGCAGCAGCGGCCCGCTTGCACGTGGCTCCTCTCTGTATACAAATGACGCCAGTGATAATCCCCATTTGAGCGGTTTTGCTGTTTGAGTGGTGCCTGAACCCTGTATCGAGGGGCTTCTGTATATCACATTTCTGTATTCATAGCTTGACTGACACAGCTCAACATTCTGTCCCAACAGCTTGCAAGACAGGTCACTCCTATGTGGTCCTCAACTGGAAATACAATGCATACAATGGTATGCATTACGGTGTTACCAGGGCAGAGGCCTTTGACTGAACCACCGCACGCGCCCGCGATAAAATCTGTGCGCCTCAGAGCCATCGGGGATGACTTGATAAGTGGCGCGCGCTGTCTCTCACGCTCACCGGATTTCTTTTTAAGCAACCTCCTTGACCCTGCCAGCACATTTACTGACCCCTGCCCTCACTGTACTCCGGAATAAATGAAGACAGCCTGGAAATGCGGCAAATAAAGATCGCCGCACTTCCAGGCCATCTTCATTTACATGCATCTGCAGAGGTATTCGCGCCCCCCCCCTGGGAACCCATCCACGCCCCCCCAGGGGGGCGCGCCCCACAGTTTGAAGACCTCTGCCTTAGAGGAAGTAAAAGGGGACACATGTTTCTTGCTAGAAACCCTAGCACCAGCTACAAAAGGAGCACAATACCTTCCTATGCTGCCCAGTATTCTGGATCAAGGCAAAGAAGCCTTCAAGGAACCAGCCCTAAACAAGGGGGTAACCCCCAGAGTGGAGAAAAAGTATAAACCCTCCTCAAAGGACCCTAAATATATTCGGGGAAGTACAGTACCTGACTCCATTATTGTCACCACAGCCAGGAGGAGAGCAAATGCAGTCTCCAACACCGGGCCTCCATCAGAAAAAGAAAGTAAGAGAATGGATATGGTGGGGAGAAGGCTGGAAAAGGAGGCAGCAACACAGTGACGTATTGCTAACTCAAATGCCCTACTAAATAGATATGGCCACCAACAGTGGGATGAGATAGAGATTTTGAACAAACTCTCTGAGAAGGACAAGAAGAGGGCAAAATCTATTGTCCATGAGGGAAAAAAACATGGCAAACACCTGTCTGAAGTCCGCTTTGGATGCAGCAGATACTGCTAGTAGGCAGATGTGTACAGGAACCATCCTGAGAAGACATGCCTGGCTCAGAATCTCAGGTTTTAAGCAGGAAGTTCAAACCTCCATCATTAATAGGCCATTCAATGGAGAAGCCCTGTTTGGCAAAGAGGTAGATGAATCCCTTCAACAGATAAAGAAGGACAATGAAACAGCAAGGGCAATGGGGGCCCTGCAGCAAAGAGGTTCCCTTAGAAGAGGGGGATTCAATAACAAAAAGCCCACAGGTAGAGGCACCTTTGGTCAAGGACAACAGATGTCACAACAAGCTCAAGGGCAGAACCCAAGTCAACAAATGGGTCAACAGTCAAGCTATCAAGGTTGGCAACAACAACAGAAGCAGCCCTTTTGAGGAAGAGGCAATGGCAGAGGAAGAGGCCAATCCTCTAGAGGAAGAGGAAATGGGTCAAACTGATTCAATCACAAAGAAGGACCCACACAAGAGACCAGTGGGGGGAAGAATATCCTTTTTCCACAGACAATGGGAAAGGATCACAACAGACAATTGGATATTAAATTTGGTAAAATACGGGCATTGCATAGAGCTAACAAAGATACCACCTACAAACACACCAAAAGCAAGAAAATTGAGGAGATCAGAACAAACACTGCTAAACGCAGAGATCAAGGAACTAAGCCTAAAACAGGCAATAGAAAAAGTACCAAGACAAGAATGGTTCACAGGAAACTACTCCCCATATTTCCTAATACCCAAACGGGATCAAACTCTAAGACCAATCATGGACTTGAGATTCATAAACAAGTTCATACTAACACAACGCTTCAAAATGTGTACTCTCCAGGAAATAATCCCACAAATTCAAAAGGGGGATTACTTGGCAACAATAGACCTCAAAGACGCCTACTTACATATCCCCATGAACAAAAGACAGAAAGTACCTAAGATTCCTGCACAGCGGAACACACTACCAATTCAAGGTACTTCCTTTTGGAATAAAATCAGCTCCACAGGTGTTCACAAAGTGTCTAGCCGCAGTGGCGGCACACCTGAGAAGAGAGAGAATCCACGTCTACCCCTATCTAGACGACTGGCTCATAAGGGGACATTCAAAACAAACATGTCCCAATCATGTTCGAAAAACGATCCAAACGCTACAAACACTGGGTTTCTCGATAAACCACAAAAAATCTTCAACAACACCAGAAAGAGAAAAAACCTTCCTGGGAGCAAGGTTAGATACAGCAAAAGCAAGGGCATACCCCACAGAGACCAGGATACAAGCAATCCATCAAGAAACAACCCTCTACCAGAGGGGTCAGTCTCTGACAGTGAGGAAGGTCATGAAACTAATGGGCATGATGGCATCATGCATCCCACTTATCCCTCACGCCCGCCTACACATGCGTCCATTCCAAGAATGGCTTACCAACAGCTGGTCTCAAGCCACAGGAAGTTGGGAGGATCTAGTGGTTGTTACACAAAGGGTGCAAGCAGAGATACAATGGTGGGCATCCAACAACATAGCACAGGGGAGGCCTTTCAGGAACCCAACTCCATCTGTGACAGTCACCACGGATCCGTCCCTCAACGGTTGGGGAGCGCATTTCAACCAGCTGAAAGTTTATGGTCAATGGAACGAACAGGATTCCACAAAGCACATCAACTTTTTGGAAATAAACTGTCTTTCTGGCACTCAAGGCATTCCAGAAACACATTCAGGGGAAGACCATCTTAATCCAAACAGACAATACAACAACAATGTTCAATCTGAACAAACAGTGGAGGACAAGGTCCTTTCCCCTGAGCAAACTTGCACAGGAAATCTGGCAATGGGCAATAATTCACAAAATCAATCTACAGACAGTACATCTACCAGGAGTAGACAACATTACAGCGGACCAGCTGAGCAGACAGAACAACTGCTCCCACGAATGGGAATTGAAGCAGAAAACAGTACATTATCTGTTCAACATCTGGGGAACACCAGTGATAGACCTGTTTGCAACAGTGCAGAACCAAAAATGCCAATCCTTTGCCTCGAGGTTTCCACACCACCTATCAAAGGGAAATGCACTTTCACTCAACTGGTCACAGACATTTGCTTATGCCTTTCCACCAATACCCCTGATGCAAAGAGTGTTACAAAAAGCAAAGTTTCCAGGAACAAATATGATTCTCATTGCCCCTCAATGGCCAAGGCAAACATGGTACTCAACCCTCCTAGAACTATCCAGGGGAGAAATGATCAAGATCAAAGCAGAAAAGGACCTGCTAACAATGCAACAGGGCCAGATCTTTCATCCAGAGCCAGCAACGCTACATCTAGCAGCTTGACGCCTGAATACATAGAATTTGGGCACCTCAATCTGCCTCTGCGAACCATGGAAATTCTAAAAGAGGCAAGGAAACAGTCAACAAGAAAATGCTATACAGCAAAATAGAAACGATATACCACATGGTGCACCGCTAACAAGAAAAACAGTTCAATCAACACGCAAGAAACGGTTATTACATACCTTACTTACCTCTTAGACAGCAACATCAACTACTCAAGCATAAAGGTGCATCTTGCTGCCATAGTAGCATACACAAGAGGAAGATCATACAAAAGCTTTTTTACAAGACCAGTAATAAAAAGTTTTTTAGAAGGAGCAAAAAGAATTGTCCCACCAAGTGCAGCTCCAGTACCCACATGGAGCTTAAATACAGTACTTTCTCAACTTATGGCAAAGCCCTTCGATCCCATGCATACAGCGGACCTCAAGCACATTACCCTAAAGACAGCCTTTCTCATTGCGATAACATCACTACGAAAAGTAAGTGAGCTGCAAGCGTTAACAATACAAGAACCCTACTTACAAATCCACAAGGATAAAGTAATCTTAAAAACGAACCCACAGTTCTTGCCAAAAGCGGTATCTAAGTATCACTTAAATCAAAACATTCTCCTGCCGGTTTTCTTTAAAAACCCAAAGACTAAAGGAGAGAGAAGCCTCCATAGCCTGGATGTAAGGAGGGCTTTATTGTATTATTTGCAAAAAACAGAACAGATCAGGAAAACAAAACAATTGTTTGTCGCCTAAGCACATACCAACACAGGTTCGCCTGTCACAAAGGCAACTATTGCAAGATGGATAGTACAAGCCATCCAATCCAATGCCAAGAAAGAACTAACAATTCAACCAACAGCTCACTCCACTAGAAAGAAAGGAGCAACGCTAGCCTTTATGGCCAATGTACCCATTGACTCCATTTGTGCAGCAGCAACACGGGCATCACCACACACTTTTACAAAACATTATTGTGTGGATATACAAATGAATAAGGAAGCTCAAATTGGACAAAGGGTGCTTCAACACCTGTTTGCAAGGTCTTCCTTTCGCCACTGCCTCCCTGACACTGGAGAAACCGTTACATAATCTAATGCACAGCATGTGAATCCAGAAAAGGATTCACGCTGCAAAACGAAATTGTTACTTACCAGTAGGAGTAGTTTTGCAGCTTGAAGAATTTTCTGGATTCACATGCGACCTACCCGGCCTCCCCTATAAGGAAAACAAACAGGTGGGGAAGCAAAGGACTACATCAGTTATTCAATAACCATCTCAAGGATTACAAAAAAGAATTGGAACAGAAAAAAAAATCCGAAGATGGCCACCATGCACGTCGACCTCCAGGAGACCGTCTGACGTCACACAGGGGACGTACCTGGCACCAAATGGTGGTCAACAGCGACCAAAACAAGGGGGGGGGGGAAAAAAAAGGACAATTCCAGACCCAACCACTAGATGGCGGAATAATGCCCAGCATGTGAATCCAGAAAAATGTTCAAGCTACAAAACTACTCCTACTGGTAAGTAACCATTTCGTTTAATCCAATATGCAAACTCCACCCACAGCTCTGGCTCTTTCAATATCCAAAACTCAACTGTTCTCCCAACCTTGTACAAACTATGAGTAAACATCAGAAGAACACGGTCAGCTATACATTCCACATTCCAGTACATTTCCCCACTCATGCCAGAATACCACACATTGGCCATATGTGATCGTACTCTACTCATGTGACCCATTACTTGTAGTAGTAGAAAAGCACTGCAGATGCTTTTACTCTGGAGAGAAAGATAAGTGCAACATGCATAATCTTCATAGCTGCCATTTGGAAGGTGCTAACTGGGATTCCACGGTTTTGGTGCTTGGTTATAATAAAAGAAAAATTGGCTTACTTGATCCCAAAATATATTTTACATTTTCAGTTTCTGTTGGTCACTTCTATTTGTTTTGTATTTTTACTTTCGTTTTTACTTGGACTTGCACACCTTTGGGTGCATCCTATTGTGCACACCGATACCTGGCCCTATTGAAACCAGACTTGTTCAAAACTTTTGAGCGGTGCAATGCATCCAACATGAAAAAGCAAAAATAATTGCTTCCCGGGAGGCTCTTGTTTTAGGAGTGCAGCAATCCCATTGAAATATATGGTTCAAGTAGTCTAAACATAATTTGTGTGAATGTGTTTCTGATGCATTGCCATAATGTGTGCTACTCCGAATATCCTGTATCTATAGGTCTAAACTTGCAAGATGTTTTTTTAAGTTCCCCTTCCACCCCCACCTCGAACTGCAACCAGAAGGGTGAGCTGGTGGTGACAGCAGATTTAAGCGATCACGTTACTGCATGAAAAACCTTGATCATTTTAATACAAAACCATACGCACTGCCCTTCCTTCGGTCATGAGACCAGTTGGGAATACAAAAATGTATTCAGAATGAATTCTGAATAGACAGTCTGTAATGAGGAGTGAGGGACAAAACGTTTAGAAGCTAGACCCAAGATAATGCTGGAAACTTGTCCAGTTTAGAAGCCTATTTTGTAGAGCACGATTTGTATTTTTTAATATATTTATATTTATGAGGCGCTCATTACACCTGCGGTTTCTCGTCTTTTATCGCGGTAACATGAATTTGTACAGCCCACCGTGGGGCATAGCTGACTTCTCCCTGTGCTGTGTGTTGTGTTTAGTAGTTCTTAACCAACTTGAGGGGCAGGGCGTCCTAAACATTTGCCTTGAGCAGTATGAAGCTTCTGTAATCATGTTTCTTATTTTCGCTGAATCACAAGAAGTGCAGAGCACACGTCATCAGATAACTATGTTTTTGTTGCAGGAAAAAAGTGCCAGCCCGAGTGTCCGGCTCAAAGCCAACAAGGAGGTTCCCGGATTATCACACCCGCCCCGGGCAAAGTAAGTTCTAGTTATGTGTGTAGCCTAAATGAAGGGCAAATGGGCACATAATGATTTTATTTTGCTATTATTTTATTTATATTTAGGTATTTTATTTTATATGTATTTATTATTTTATAGTTTGTTTTATAGCTGAGTTGGATCCTAGTAGTTAATTGCATGGGGGTTACTTCAGTAGACCTGAGGAGCTATTCTTGAAGGAGTGATGGGGAAGAAGTTGCTACTGGTCTTGAAAAATGATTTTTATGTTTGTAAGTGTGACATGGCAGTAATGGGAGGGAGGCTTCAGGTTCACCAACCCGTCATAGCTGTACCTATCATGTGTATTTCACTGTTCTATATGTAATCAATATTCATCTGTATTTGTTAAGTACACAGGTCTGAGCTGTAGAGGGAGCTTACCCTCCCCTTCTCTGCGTGGCTCCTCTTGATTCGTAGCAGGTTGTCATGGGCTTTGTGAGGCTTACTGGACCTCGGACATGAATGTCTGTGTCCGCCAGTGAACCCTCACCAGTGTTGAAAAAATAGGTTGTAATGTTCCAACCGATCACTTGATGGCAGTAGAGTGCACAGCGTGTGAATCTTCAACAAAATAAGCTGTAGCCTGTGGATAAAGGCAGGCCACGATTCCCCGGTTCTTAAAAGGCATCTTCCTCCATCTTCATTCACAGCCAGCTTCAGTGCCAGCCTTGGAACTGTTGGCTTCCTGGGCACCAAACTCCTTTGTCATGCAGGCATCTTCCAGCATTCAGCTCACTTGTCTCCTACCCAGACAGTACCCACTTCTCTCTCTGACATGAGAGACGTGTCTTTCATCCTTAGCCTTGGGCTGAGTGCAAAGTACTGACTTGCCCAAGATAACACCGAGGCAAGTTAGGAGCCATAACTTCATATTAACACAGGGTTTTCCAGATGGTCTTCGAGTTCACTTCAGTACAGTGGACTACAGACCAAAAGCGTGAATGACTTCAAATAGTGTGGAAGAAGCAGATGGGTGCCAGGAGGGCAGATGCAAGTCCGATCTCTTGCGTATATGATGCACACACCCCATTTTGATTTGGGTACTTGTGTGACTGAGTGGGAAGAGAATAAGTGGGCGCAAAGGAGTGAACTGTTCCCAATGTAGTGGTTTTCTGAAGGCCGAAGCCCAACAGAGTGCGTTGCGCTCTCAGGTCTTATCAGCTGTCCCTTCATGTGGTATTGTTTGCGTCACCGGTATGGCTAGGCCCGTACAGCCCCACCTGTAGAAATTGCTCTACTTTCCATTAATAAAAATGTGATTCTTGCTCTCTAACTAGGACAAAATCTCCTTGGTCCATGTAGGATACAAATCAGCAAGCAGCCATTTTGGAAAATTTCTTGCTTGACAGAGTTGCCACAGAAACATCTAGTTTGTGTCCTACCACAGTAAGCTCTTCAGTGAACAGAGATGAATACTTTTACTGGTCGGTTTTTGACATTTTTAGGTGTTCGTGATCTTTTGTCCTTTTTTATTTGTACCGTAAATAGATGCTTAATTCAAAGTTTATCTGGCTTCCTTCTGAGTTTAGACTTTGCTGAACATCTATGTTGCAGGTTACTCCCTCCTGGCATCTTGTTTGGCGCTTCCCTTCTCAAAGACAGATTTGGGATTGTGCCCACAGGTCAGGCATAACTTCTGCCAGTTGTCTGACAGGGCAATTGTGTCTCCGGATGAGCAGAGACAGTAAAGTCACTGAGATGGCTGGTCCATGAAGCTGAAAGTATTTCCAACAACGCAGTGATAAACTGCCTGCAGGCAGAAGATGGCATGAACATAGATGAGATGAGGGATCTGGAGACGGCAGAAAAGGAGAGAAACGGTTGCAAGTCAGTTCTATCAACTGAGACGATGGCGCACTAGAAAAGTGGCAGACATGAATGCCTGTGAGCACCAGCCATATCGAAGGCTCTCCAAGGTCAATGAAGACCCCTTAGAATTAGAAAGCTGAACCAAAGAACTCGTGATCCAAGGTGACGATGGAGGAGACTGTCTGCTATCCATCAACAACCATCTTAGTAGGAAAGGATGTGCAGCATCCCGGAACAGACAGATGTAGTCTCTTTCTGTCGTCGCTCAAAGGATGGTCACACACTCAGGCACGTGTTGGCAGGCTGGTGGGCCACACTCATCCACATCATGGTGGGGCTTTTAAATATGTCACACATGAAATGAATTTGGCACCTGCCATGCTTGATTACTGAAAGGAAAACGCTTTATCTCATAAAAGCCTACTATTGGGGAAATACCCGATGGGCAGGGGCTTTAGGGAAATATGTGGAAAGTAATGGTTTATTAAACATAGAGATCATGCATAAAATAGTGTGTACTTTACCCCTTAGCTAAAAACACTTGCCTGATTTGATGTTTGAGGGTGACAGCCACTGCTCCCCAGGACTGGCCTTGAAGATGACAAACCACCTCTGTAGTCTATCTTGTACACAATGTTCTGAAGCTGAGAACTGTGGCAGAAGTTCGGAGCAGAACAAAAAGCATTATCTATTACAATTTCAACAATCCATTCCTCCTAGCGGGACGTAATCTGCTTCTGCTGAGAGACCCACTCCGGATAGCGTCCTCTGGTTTGACCCTCTAGTTTGATACATGGACTGTGCCGAGCGGTTTCCTTTCTATGAGCAGAATTTCTAGACTGTACAAAGGCTAACAGACTCTGATCAGATTCAGTTGTAATTAGACAGACCTAGAACCAGTGTCTATACAATGTGCAGAAAAGACACAGAGGATTCTGTCCTAGAAGACCAATGTGTGATCTTTTACTTGTGCAGCCCACTGTGTAGACGAGGCAGACCCAGCACGTCTGGCTGTCCCTGCCTGCAAAGCACAGCAACATAGATGTAGGACTGTGACTTGCCCTCAGTTCTTTCTCTAGTGCATGGGACACATTGTGGTCCTAGAAAGGACTTCCTTCTTCACATCGCATGGAAAGGAGAGACTTCAGTTTTTGCATAACGCACTGCATGCATCTTGTAGAAGGCAGACCTAGAACCCCTTCCTTTATTCCTTCATCCAGCATGGAGGAGAGATGAGGAACCATAGCCGGGACTGTTCCTAAAGCAGGCAGCATGGTACAGACTTTCACAGAATCTCATTCTGCACGACTCACCCGAGCCCACAGTGCTGGCGGCCCTCCAGCTCGTGTTCCAGACTCAGCACATGGCTTATTTATCTTAAGCAGGGCCTTCTGTGTGTAGCCTTTTAAATGGTGCTCTGGGGCAGTATATCCTTCTGTGTGCTTTAATATTCACTGAAGGTGCATGTCAAATACCCAAAGTAGTATTTAAAGACCTCGGCACTAGCTGGGGTGTGAACATGCACTACGCGTGCGGAAGGAGGGAGCTGTGCTGTGAGTTAAAAGCAGGAACAAGACTCTGGAGGCCACCAAGCACATGTTCTTGTCTCTTCGTCTGATCTCAGTAATGAAACTGTAATTATTATTCAATTATTTATGCAGTGAACACCACAAATTGAATTGCCTCCTAAAAGTATTTATTGCCCAACTCAACAGTACTCATTTTAAGTTTCAGAGTTGGCCCTAGCTAGATCAGAACCTGTGACCTTCAGGTTACACAGTTCCCTGCAGTGCCAACTCAAACCATTCGTCTATTCTACTGGCTGTGTGTGGCTTTTGCTTTCTTACTCTTTCTCAAACCCAAATTCACTTGTGAAAAGTGTGGAGCTGTCTTATATGTGAAGGGTGAATGATCTATGCAGAGAGAAATGGCAGTTGAGAGACCCAGAATGAAGCACATGGGTGTATAACTGGTCAGGAAGAAGGATGAGGTAACCAGCTGGGACTGAAGCTGTGTCCGGTATGACTGACAGTGCCTTCAGTGATGTGATTGTATGTTTTTGCCCTCGAGTGACTCGTGAGGATGTGCATGTATGGTGTGGAAGTTTCTGGAGAGTAAAGAGCTTGAGGGGAGGGGCTCTTAGTCCTACCCTGCCCTGCATGGAGTTTGGGGAGAACATTTCCTTTTCAGAAGACCCTTTAGAAAAGGGGTCCAGCCCATGGATGGTGGGCTGAACCTCGCTGACGACTTACCTAGTCGTGTCAAAAAAGACATGTACCGTCTCCGTATCTAGGGTCTCTTCTGTGGCCTTTTCATTGGCGACTGACAATAGCCCTGCTATCTCTTTACCACATTCCCAGTCAGTCACCGCTACACTTTGTTATGCTAAGACAACTTTGCACCCTGTTTATTTTTCTTTCCTTAGGAATCTGTATGTTTGTTACGAAAGAACGTGTCAAAGAAATTATGTAAAGTTGAATTGAGAACATAAAAACCAGGATTTTCTCAAGTGCCATCTTGGATTGGTCTCATAGCTTGTAGTTCCGATAATGGTATGGAAAGTAACCCGCTGAGCCATTGTGGTTTGGAATGACTGTTTGTTCCTTAGCCTTTCATCTTGGAATGGAAGATATATTCTCTACCTTGGGAACAAGGAGTTGCCATTGTCTTTTGGAGCACCTGGCCTTTGCTGCTCCATGCACCCCTATGAGGAAACGGGATCTGCAAGGAGTGGAGTCGCCTATACTGAATGGAGCCATGCATTCTGTGCTTGAGAGCTAAGCATGATGCAAACAAGCAGCGCACAAGGCACTGCCCATATAACAAGGGGACAGATGCTACCAGGCCCTCACTCACTCTGTTCAAAAGGCACAGTTACCTCTTTCTTCCTCTCTGTGCTAATCTAGTATGTGCATGCACAGTTTGACCCTCTAGTCTGAGGGGCCCAAAGGACCGAATCCTCAATTATTCGTCAGTTGCCCAGCATCCAAATACCCAAGGCATGCTGAGGTCATCATTGCATAACCGCTGCCAAGTGCCATACAAGCCGATGTGGCTCCTTATACCTTGAAGTTCATAGGTTTGATTGCCTCGATATTCTACATTCCCATGACGGCTTTGGGTTGGAAAATCCCTAATAACTCCTCCATGCCAACAGGTCTACCACCCTTCTTCAGTCTTGTTTGTCAGTCTGCTTTCACCATCATGTAAGTTCTTAGACACATTCTTTGCAGTGTACTGGCTCAGTAAACCTTTGTGCAAATCTCTTTTATGCAAGTCGTGCTACTTTTAACAGCCTTTATTAAAGACCGCTCCAAAGTGGAAGTGTTAAGGGATATGCACTTGTAATTTCTTTGTAAATTTTGTTGCAAATGGCTTCTGTATATCTTTCCCTAATTGGTTCAAGATGAGAGCCACCCAGTAATGTTCTCATCTCCTGGCTCACTCGGGTATTTGTAGAAAATGCACCACTTCACCTTGTGCAGGAGCACTGTGACTCTCGGAAAATGAGCGGAAATGTATGCCACATAAATAACTACAACGACAAGTAATACTTTGGACAGGAGTTTGAATTACCTGTCTAAGGGCTGGAAAGCAGCAGAGAACCGCAGGATGCGACTGCAGGGTCCACAATGCATTGGAGATCAGAAAGAATCTTGGCTATGTTTGGAAGTTAAATTGTCGCCTGCTAGGGGCTGGTGACGTTACAGAGGGCGAGAAGTTCATTTGGAAGAAAGCAGTTATTGGAATAGGTTCTTTGGCAGTATACTGTGTAATTCTGAAGCGTTGTCTCCCTGACACTATTACAATGGTTGCAATGAAGCGAAATGTGAGATCATTAATATACTTAAATAACAGTGACGGACTGCGATGGAACATGAAAATATGGGCGATCAAGGCAAGGGCTTGGTGTAATAATGATGGAGCAGATTGACTCCAAAACAAATAAATTGAAGATGCTAAATGCACCTGGGAGACTAGAAAGAGAAAACCACCACTTTGAACCTGAAAATCCACCAGCTAGCATTAATACTGTTTTGTTAAACTAAACAAATCGCGCCCGACAACAGTGAACTTGGGAGGGTTGGGGGGGGGGGGGCTTGTACAGGTCCTTTCCTGATGAACTGGCAGGATCCTCCCGTGCCTATAGGCTATCCCCATGATGGATGGACATTTCCATAGACAGCTACTCCAGCCCTGTGAGAATCATGATCAGTCAAGGAATATTCCATATCACTGTCCATGCTACAGCTCATGACACTTTAATGCCCATCTGTTCTGATAGGTGTAATATTTTAAATGTAGCGAATGTGGAAACGTGGTCTAGTGTCTCCTCCTTCAGCCGGAGTTCCATATGGTGTGACATTTTCTTTCAGCTAGTTCTATCATCGCATGTTGTTTACCTGTCACCACTTTAGTCTAGAAAATCCCCAGTTCAAACGTATGTTCTAATTGTAGTCTGTAAAAGGCACCCCATACGCCTTTCCTGGATACAGTGCGGAGAGGTGTGGTGCGGCGGGCATAGCGGCTGATTTGGGAGCGCGGGCCCACAATTCGATCCCCACTGCCAATGGCAGCTCAGCATCATGTGATTCCCTCCCTGACGGCCCACAGCGCCTTGAAACCCTTGTGTGGTTTTGGTGATGTGAAATAGTGGAAAAGTTTCTACCCCTGGCTGCATTAATTTTCATGTTCACGTCACTGTTTTGACAAAAATGTTTTGTTACTGGTTGTTAGTACTTTTAGTTTCTTTTTCTCTCCCACTGTGATTATGATCTATTGTTCTACAGTGATCTGGTGCTAATTTCTCCAAAAACGGAATATTCTTTCCAGAAGTGCACCATTGAAAACATTCTATACATTATAAGTAAGGAGCAATTTCACTGACCTTGTCAGTGATCTGCCTCCCTCCCTGCACAGCTCTGCCTGTTAGCTGTTACCCCTTGCTGGTCTGGCTTCTGTCCTGGTGCTTCTGCCTCTTTTTGTTCTCTGCACTCTTTTTTTAGTTTATATCTCTATTTTTCTCTTTTACTTGCTCTTCTTCATCCCTTTTTGCATAATTCTTTTCACTCTTTTTTCGCGCCTTACCCTGCTGCTCGACCCCCACGGCCTCGCCCCCGTCCAGCGCCGCGTTTCCCACTTCCCGCCTCCCAGCTGTCCAGCCCTTCCCCTCACACTGCTTCATGGCGGCCGCTGCACCAGGAAAGGAGCAATTTCACTGACCTTGTCAGTGATCTGCCTCCCTTCCTGCGCAGCTCTGCCTGGTAGCTACTTCCCCTTGCAGGTCCACTGACCCTTGCTGGTTGGTGGTTTGAGGCCCTCCTCCACCCGCAGGCTCCTGCCTGCGCCTCATCCCTGGTGGGCTAGTGGGGAGCATCTTTGTTCTGCTGCTGGTCTGCCTTCTGTCCTGGTGCTTCTGCCTCTTTTTCTTCTCTGCACTCTTTTTTTTACTTTTCTCTTTGCTTTTTCTATTTTACTTTCTCTTCCCCCTTTTTTGCATACTTTTTTCACTTTTCACTCTTTTTCCACGCCTTACCCCTGCCGCTGCTCGACCCCGCGGCCCCACCCCCTTCCAGTGCTGCGTTTCCCACCTCCCAGCTGTCCAGCCCTCCCCCCCTCACACTACTTAATCGCACCCGCTGCGTGGCCGCCTGCAGCGGGCGTGCCAAAGGCAAGCCCGTCTGCGCCCATCCGTGCCTGGACCGTGCCCAGCACCACGGACCCTAGCTCACGAACCTTCCACCGATACGACGCCAGCATCCTCCTTGCCCTCAACTCCAGATGCCACGCCACCTGTCACCTCGCGTCGCCGAAGGACACCCAAAGACCTTTCTCCTGCCGAAACTGCAGCTGCACCCTCACCCACCTCTGCATTCCAGCTCCTCCCACCGCCCGGCCAACCCACAGCGCACCCGACAGGCTCAGCTGCATCCTCCTCAACACGCGCTCCCTCCACAAACACGCCACGGATATCTGGGACCTCCTCGACTCAGTCTCCCCCCGACATCGCCTTCCTCACGGAAACCTGGACGAACCCTAGCTCGGGCCCAGACATCGCCACCGATGGCTACAAGAGCACCCGCAAGGATTGCACCATCCGACCAGGAGGAGGCATCGCCATCGTCCACAAGAAATCCCTCCGCCTGACCACCCACTCGGACGACCCAATGACAACCATGGAACATCTCCACTTCCTGGTCCAGACCAACACCATCCTCCGAGGCAGCCTCGTCTACAGACCTCCTGGCCGCTGCCCACCCTTTACCGAAGCCATCATCAACTTCATCGCCCACCAGCCTCTCGCATCTACTGATTACTTCCTACTCGGCGACCTCAACCTCCACCTGTACAACCCCAGCGACCAGAACACTGCATCCCTTCTGGAGAACCTCGCCAACATCGGACTCAAGCAGCTAGTCAACTCTCCGAGCAGCGCAGCAGGACATATGCTCGACCCAGTCTTCTCTGCCAGCGAAAACATCAACTGCAGCCACACCTCCAAACTCCTCCTGACCGACTTGACTACCACTGCATTAATTTCACCTTCACCAAACCCACTGTACACCACCGCACCTCCAACCGCCGCCACAACTGGAACAGGGTCACCAAAGAACATCTCACTGCTTCCCTCAGCACAACGACACCGCCGACATACATAGATGCCAATACATCAGCACTCAACCTCCACCGATTGATCTCCAACTGTTCCGAAGCACTGGCGCCCCTACAAGTCCAGATGCAACTGTAGACTGCTCGAGAAGAGATGGAGGAACAACAAAGCCCCGGAAGCCCACGCAGCCTTCAAATCCGGTGTCACCGCACACCAAATCCTCCTCAAAACCACAAGAAAACGGCCACCCAAGAAAGAATCAACACCAATGCACACAACAGCAAAGAACTCTTCGCTCTCATCAAGGAGTTTGCCAAATCCAGCAGCGAAACCGCAGAAGTCCCACCCTCCCAAGACCGCTGCAAGAAACTTAGCATCTTCTTCCACCACAAGATCAAGCAGATCTACAATAGCTTCGACACCCAAGACCCGCACATCACCACCACATGCGACATCGCCCCCTCCCAATAGATCCTGCTCAACTGGACCCCGCTCACCATGGACAACACCCTCAAGACTATGAAAAGCATTCACTCTGGAGCCGCCTCGGACCTCTGCACGAACCACATCTTCCACAGAGCCGCCACCACCATCGCCTCCGAACTACGCCGCACCATCACCTGTTGCATCGAGACCGCCGCCTTCCATGACAACTGGAAACAAGCAGAGATAAACCCCGTGCTGAAGAAACCATTTGCCGACCCGACAGACCTCAAGAGTTTCAGACCCATCTGCCTGCTCCCCTTCCCAGCCAGTCATCAAGAAGGCCATCGGCGCACAACTCTCCAAGTTCATAGAAGCCAACCACGTCCTGGACTCCTCTCAATCTGGCTTCCGCAGCAACCACAGCACCGAGACCGACCTTGACGCCACCGATGACATCCAAGCCCTCCACGACCGGAGAGAAACGGAAGCCCTCATCCTACTGAACCTCTCAGCCGCCTTAGGCGCAGTCTCCCACCACACCCGAAGCATGAGACTCCATGACTCTGGCATCCGCGACAAAGCCCTAGACTGGATCAGTTTCTTCCTCATCGGTGGAACACAGCAAGTCAGACTACCTCCGTTCCTCTCAGAACCCACGAAGATCGGCTGCAGAATCCCCCAGGGCTCTTCCCACCCTCTTCAACGTCTACATGACCCAGTTTGCTTCCGTAGTCGGGAACCACGGACTCAATATAGTCTCTACGCCGACGACACCCAGCTGATCCTCTCCCTCACCTACGAGCCCTCAATCACGAGAAACAACTTCCACGACGGAATGAAGGCCGTCGCCACCTGGATTGAAGACGGCTGCCTCAAGCTCAACTCTGACAAGACCGAAGTCCTCATCCTGGAGCTCAACACCTCCATTTGGGAAGACTCCTGGTGGCCCACCACGTTAGGAAGCGCCCCCACACAACGTACGAAACCTCGGCATCATACTGGACTCCTCGCTCACTATGAACCGCCAGATCAACGCCGTCTCCTCATCATGCTTCCACACTCTTCGTCTGCTTCAAAAGACCTTCAGACGGATCTGCACTGAGGCCAGAAAGACGGTCGCCCACGCACTCATCAGCAGCAGACTCGACTACGGCAACGCACTCTATGCAGGCGTCACCCAGAAGCTCCTCAGGAAAGTACAGAACATCCAAAACCCCACAGCCAGACTGGTCCTCAACATCCCCCGCCACAGCCACATCTCCGAACACCTACGAGAACTCCACTGGCTCCCAGTGCAACAAGAGTCGCCTTCAAAACCCTCCACGATGCCGGACCAGCATACCCGAACCACCGCCTCTCATTCCACGTACCCACCAGACCCCTTCACTCCGCCCAACTGGCCCTGGCCACCGGATCTTGGATCCGCAAGACCAGAGGAAGATCCTTCTTCTACCTCTCCACCAAAAACTGGGACCACCCTGTCTCTCCACCTCAGACTATCCCCGTCGCTGACCCAATTCAGGAAGGATCTCAAGTCACAGTGCTGGCAGTTTTTATTGCACACCTGGCATGGTCTTATTCTTAAATCTCAAAATGTCTTTGCAAGAATGAATTTAGAGACGGCATCCATTAATCCAAACTTAAAAAGGAAAGGGAAAAGGCAAGCAAAACAGTCAGCAGTCCACATTAAATATGCACCCAGTAGATGAATCATACCTAGTGGGTGGTCTCGGGAAAGAGGATCGAGGCAGAACAAAGCACGCCGATGTGAGTATTGGGCAGGAGACGCAGGATGCCAGGAGGGGTAAGAGATTGAGCAAAGGGCCAAAAGCTGGAGTGAGTGAGGGAGGATTAGGAAACATGTAAAGCTTACTTGAGTGATTAGATTCAGGAAGAGGAGGCCACGGAGGGGGAAGGGAAGCACTGGCAAAAGACTGACTCACCACACCTTGGCTTTCTTATGCACCATTGTCTCCACACTCCGAGGGTAGAACATCCTACTGGCCAAGCTTTTGGTCACATCCTGCTCTATACCTGTGTATTTTCAATTCCCGCAACAAATTTGCGTTTTATTGATTAACCTAGAGCTTTTGTGCACCTGTTTTGCTATAAGGTTCTCAAAGGGGTGGCAGGCATTTTTTCGGAGGTTCATTTAAAGTGTGCTATAAATAGTAGCCGTCGTGTATTTCGAATGTGAACTCTAGAAATTAACAAACTTATTTGCTTTTCAGCATGCACATCTCCGACAGCCAACAAGAATTCTTCAGAATGCTGGATGAAAAAATTGAAAAGGTAAGATAGATGGATGCTTCCTTAAATCCATGTTGCCACCAAATTCTTGAACCAATCATATACTGCAATGGAAAATTTGGAACCTGAATCCACCTATATCAAGATTTCTTTATTATTTAATTAAACGGTTTCATATGGAGCATTATTCCCTCGTAACTTAAGGTAACCACAAGATCGTCTTACAAAATTTTGCCACGTTGGAATTTAGTTTTTCACCAATTCTGTTATAATTGGTAACTTGCCCTTTCTGATTACAATTATGATGTAACACTTTAGGTGCCGGAGTACAAATCCTTGACTTTGCCAAATATGTTGGCCTGGTATAACTCAAGAACACATGCACTCAGTGTTTCCCCCTTAGACATATATTTATTTTTAATGTCTCTACTTCTTTTGTTTACCATTCATTTTGCAACACCCGCTTGGGTATCACTTAAAACACTTGCACAGCTTTCTTTCTCCAAAACGCTTGTCTACTAGCGTACCTTTTTTCTTTTTCAACAAGCAACACTCCTTGCAGCTGAAGGTTCCTCTTAAGTGCAATTTTTCACTTAATTTTGAGATGTTGCAACGTTGCATGATGTGTTCTTATAACCATTCCTGAAGCGACCCCTTTCCCCTTAATTTGCATGCACTCATCAATCTACATAGAACACTGAATTATTGTAATATACTTTCCCTCCCTTGAGTGTGCACAAAGGTTACCGTAGTAGATGCCTTGGAGAGAAACGCACATGCAGAATGAGGCAAGTCGCGTAGGGTTTTACCCTTGATGTGTTCACTGTGGTTGCAGAGAGATGGTAGAGTGGGCCTCTGTTGGGCTAGATACAGCCAGCGGAACAGGCTCTGGGGGCCTTTTCTGTAAGGCACCTTCAGCCTCAGATGTCCCAGGCGAGCTTCCGGGTCTGGATTGTTTACAATGAAGATGATGACTCTTCCTGGACTTTAGGTCACTTCTCTCCACTAGTAGCCCTGATTCTCTGGGGTATAAAGTTGGGAGGAATTTGTAAAAGAAATATGAAAGGATTTTCTACCCTCTTTGGGTACCTTGGTGGGGACTTCTCACCAGGGTCCACTTCGATTGAACTACTCTGAATTTTATCAGTACCCTTTTCCCCAGTTGGTTGGTAAGTTATTTACCCCCACAATCCAAAAGCATCTGTCTGTGCCCTCTGCAGTCCCCTGGGCCTACACAAGCAACTTAAATGCCTGCAGGCTTCTCCAGGTGTCGATAAACATTAAAATGTGGGCTGGTACTCGCCTGTCCCAAGGCCCCATCCTCTAGAGCGTGTTTTTTATTTAAAGCTTCTTTCTATCTCATGCCTCGTTTGGGTTTCTTTCATTATCGGCCGGTGTCGGATGTCTTTGTGATGCCTGAATTTCCTAACATTATTATTATTATTTTTTTGAGAGTACAGTGAAACAGTTTAATAATTGCATTAGGCATTTAGCATAAGAAACCTAACAAGCATTGGCATAGCCAAAAGGTCTCGCCTTTAGGACCTTATAAGTGTTTAGCCATGCAGCACACTTACAGCTGACAACTGCCCTGAAGTGAAACAAACAGCTCCCTGAAGCAAGGACGGGTACAGGTCACATGCACCCAGACCAGGTCATATATTTGTGGATTCAAAGGTAGGAAAATTAAACTTGTTCCCCAAAAGTTTACTTAAAGCAAATGACGGCTGGCGTGCAACATTTTGACGGTGTATACAGTTTGACAGCCACATACAGCCATTTACCCCACTGTACCTGGTAGAGGTGCAGGGGGGCCCGATCTAGAAAGATTTTGCTGTTAGGAAGTGTGACTTAATTGTGTCCAGGAATAAACTGGAGCATGTAAATCATAGCAACTTGACCCTTGTAAATAGGGCCCATTGTCCCAGGCTTTGCCGACTACGTTGTTTATGGGCATCTTTAAATATGGCTTTTTGCGAAACAAGCAGGAACCTTTCTACCAGAAACTTTTGTTACTGAAACGGAATGTTTAGTTTATAAACTCACACAGGTCCGTCGTTGGACATACCCTGGTGGTGTGTAAAATATGTGTATTAATAAAACAACAAACACGTGTTCACACTATGGCGTTTCCCTGATACAAAAGCTGCGACTGGCGCTCCTCATGATGTTAGCCCACATTGACACCAGGACTTCAGCAGCAACCACCTCTACCACCACAGCAGGAACCAGAGTAGCAACAACAGCTGTTAACAGAGAGGAAACCCTGGCTGCCACCACAGCAGGGGCGACAGCAGTAACAACAGTTCCTAGCAAAGGAGGGACAACAGCAGTGACCAATGAGCAACTATTGCAAGGGCAACAAAAGTAGGGACCACAGTAGCAACAACCACCACCAACAAAGCAGTATCCGCCACAAGTTCAGCAGGCAACACAATAGTGACCAACGCATCAATGGTAGCAGAGAGCACAAATTTCACCATATTAGGGAACAGAGCACCAACCCCAGCAGTAACCACCAAAGGGATCACACCATCAGCTAAAACTGCTGCCAAAGCTACAACAATGATAGTGACAATAAATGTCATCACAGTCCCAACAGCAACCACAGCAGGAAAAAAAGAAGCAATCACAAAATGAAGGACAGCAATAACAACTGTAGGGACCCAGTAGTGGCCACAACTTGCCACCATGAAGGGGCCAACACAATGAACACAATTTCAAGCACAGCACAGGGAGTGGCAACTTTTACCGTAAGAACAGAGACAACAACTACAAACTGCTATAACTGTAGGGGCTACAGCCGAGATCACTTGTGCACCTACTGAGAAAAAAACAAAAACGTTATGAGCAGATTGCTTGAAATAATCTCAGCCACTGGTAAGTCTCCTCGGTCACATTCTGGTGCATTACTTTGTATCACTGTGCCACTACATACAAGACCCAACCATACACAAACCAGTGTACTTTCCACTCACACAGGTGCTGTCAAGCCCAAGGTGCATACCCTGTCCTCTTGGACAGACTAGTTTCAGTCTTGTTTTGGCCTTTTGAGGTGTAGCATCAGTCCTACAGCAGTGAGCACTCGACCCACCTATGGGCATACCCAAGTTTTGTACTGCTGGAAAATATGGTCAGTAAAAGGATCAAAAAGGCTTCAGGTTTGAAAGCTCCAGCCATGCTGGTCAACCACCCAAATTACTGGTGTATATGATCATGCAGTGTAAACATGTGGCGACAGGATATTGGCAACCTCTACCCAAGTTAAGCATACATTTATACACCTCCTGATTATAGTCTGGAGGCACAGCAGTCGATGCTAGCATGGGTGAAAGGCCTATGGGCCAACAGTTTATTGCTGTGGGAGCAAATATATTTTTGCTTTTGCTCCATGTGGCAATCAAAGATTTATCCTCAAGGGAAGCGGCCATCACAACCAAAGACTGATTGGTAGAAGAAAAAAGGCAAGAGTACAGGAGTGGAATATTTAGCAGACACGAAAATCCCAGGATGCCTGGATTTTGCTGGTCAGAGACTCTGAGATAGATGACTTGAAATGTGGCTTCTTCCGGACCCCCTGATCGTATTTAAAGTTTTTAAACTAGCTTGTATGTTTTAGCTTTGAAGGTGGTTAAATGCTACTTGAGTTATTTGGCATCGCAAGCTTGGAACCAAATTCTGGGTATACGCTTTGCACTGGAGGCATTTTTGTGAGAAAAGCAAGCACTGGCAATACTAATAATTCTTCCAATAGAGTGTTAATGTATAAATACAGGCATACATATTATAGGCAAGCACAGACGATGGGAGGGACTCAAAGGGATGTACAGCTCTAAACATACGTTTAGGGAGAAAGCTAGCTACATTTGTACCTGCCAGGTGTTCACAAAAGGATTCTGGCAGGCCTGAATAGTGCTATGGAAAAATGTGTAGAATGGGGTCCCTAACAACGGGTGGGATATGGGCTGTAGAAGACCTGGTTAGCATTGAAAGCGTATGTGAACAAACCTGTACATTTGCGGGCATTCACAATCTCCAATCATAACCTTTCTCACCCTGAAAATGGTCGGAGATTAAATGAAACAAAGACCTGGAGCAACTTCCCTCGTAGGGTGGGGGGCAGATTACCCCATTCTTAGTTGTGGAGGCTGGGCATTAAGAAAATGAATTTCTACATGGTGAAGCGTTTTCTCAGGAAGCAAACAAATTACATGTGCACATTAGGCTGCATTAGAACACTTTTCAATTGCACTCTATGCAATTATGTACCACTGAAAACGAAAGACGTAAAAATACCACAACATTCCCTCAGAAGCACACCTGAAATACTGTGCCTGGGAAAAAGTGTAAAAGTACATTCCAATGGATGTGTAAATCTCTGCATGTACTTTTAACCATTTTTGTGTGATTTTGTGCCATTTGTGTCTCTGAGAAACCAGCCTATATGTGCCCTTCATCTGGCTGTTTTTTATTCCCCATTTTAGCATTAAAATGTATCAGGTTACACAGTGACAATGCACGAACAGATAATGCAGTTTGCTGCATGTATTGGCATATTCATATTGTAAAGCACATACCTCGAAAAGGAAAAAAAATAATCACCCAGGTCTAACTGCGAGTAGGTTGCATATTTCCCATATTAAGGAAGGGCGACATGGCACAATATGTATGTGTGTTATTTGTTGCACAGATCACATCATGCAGGGGAAGGTCAGCGATAGATTCCACGTATATGTAACCACGGGTTGAAGAAATCTTCAACTTACCAATGCCTCATTATGTTATGCTTAAGATATGTTTTGCTGCAGAACAACCTGTTAACAAGCACTGGCAAAAGCAGCAGATCTTGCTTATAACAATGGTTGATGATTCGAACCAGACAGTTTCTCACTCTTAACCATGTGAGGGGAGAAACAGTCTGTGTGTAAAACGCGTAAGACAGCTGTCAGTGTTACGAGACTGTTGCCCTGTGGGCAATACAAGAGCTTTTAGATATTAGTACCAGCTACTCTGCAAGGAGTGAATTTTCTTCTAGTAATGACTGAGGGTTGTAGAGTGCTGTAAATACTGTTTTCCTCAAAGTCTGTAAACTGTGTGAGAATGTTGCCAATTGTACGAGATGGCTTGTGTCTGGATTGTGAGAGTACTGCAGGCGGTAAGACTGCTCTGTGAGGAGTTAGTCTTTGCCAACTGCTAGTAAGTAAGTCTGTTTTTATATAGCGCAGCTACTCACCCTTACGGGTCTCAAGGCGCTGGGGGCCGTCGTGGAAATTAAGTGAGCTATTGCCCAGAGTCACATGGTGCTGAGCTGAGCTGCCGCCGGAACCGGGGATCGAACCGTGAACCCTGTGCTCCGAAGTCAGCTGCCCTGACCGCTGCACCACACCTCTCCACCTAGTCTGTGAGTAAATTCAGTATTTAGTGCCGTGTGTAATGTGAGTCTTTTCGTGTGTCCGGTTTGAGACTGCTGTTCACAGTGTGCCACTGCTACGGTGAGAGAGAGTTTTTTTTCTTGTAAACTGTCCATCCTTCACACAAATTACACAGGAAACAAAGGCGCTTCTGATAGAACAAAGTACGCAGTGCTGCATACCGCTTTGTACATGCCTACATTTGGAAGTGGGAAAGGGTTTTTCGGGAAAAAAAAAAAAAAAAGGTTTGGTGAATGGAATTTCCCCCATTTGTTTGAATTGCAGTGGGTGCAATTTAGCAATGAAAATCTAAAATTCAACCTATTTTGCTTTAAAATCGGGAATCTCGCTTTAATTAGGTGAGTTGAAACGCCCTGCTGAGAATTTCAACTGCTAAGTATGATAGAAATCCTGTATTAGATGATCACCCATATAGTACTTAAAAGGATCATCTATAGATTCGGCAGTTCAATGTCCCTCTGGAAGCATCCAACATGGATCGAGAGATATTGAGCCCGCTGCAGCCTGATGGCAAACTCGGGAACAGGGGAAGCAATCAACAACAGGGGAGGAGTTGCACGGCGCCGTGTAGAAATAAAAGCGTATGTTGAAGCATGGCGCGCACCTCAGCTTGTTAAATTTAAAGTGAAAGGGGCGCCATTTATAAATAAAGGCCCGCGTTTAAAGTCAAAGCAGTGCCGTTCATAAATAAAACAGCATCAGACATGCTGCATTTAACTGAGCAACGAAAATCTGCGCTGTATATCACAAAACAAAGACTAGCAGCTAACATATTTAATAATAAAGATAAAGCGGATAATGAAGAGGTAAAGTGCAATTTGAATATGATGTCCAAAACGTGCAGCGCGGCGTCCATGAAGCGGACGCCGTGCTGGTACACGAGCAGAGGCAAAGAAAAAAGAGTGCTAGGAAGGAACATCATTTTTTTTTTTTAAAGTAAGACCACAGTAACAGGGGCGGGCGCCTGGGAGGGTTTGAAACGCCAAAGGGCGGGACTAATTAAACATATCCACCAAACAAAAGTAGGCATTTAAGAAGGGCACTAATAGGAGCCTAGAGAAAAGATGGGAGGTGCTTCCAGCTCCTACTCAGATACAGCATGCCTCGCAGAGCAGCGCATGCGCTGCTAGGCTCGACCTAAAAATTACATAAAAGACGCAAAAACATAAAGTTCACTGCTTGGTTTGCGGTTTTCGAGTGTTTCATTCAGATTGTCTTGGACCCCTGTCTTCCAAATGTGGGTCATTGGCAGGTACCACAGAGGGAAGCGCAAGTAATAAAATTCTAAGCCTAAAAATCTGGAGGTCATCAAATTTTTATGGAAAGCAAAATTATTGAATGCATAAAACATTGGAAGTAAATTAATTCCATTAAAAACAATTTGAAGTCAATACCTAACTCGGGTGCATTGCAGATTTTCCCAAAAAGTTGTTCAAAAGGCTGTTAGGGAGCATAATTGCCCTGTACAGTGTTCTAGTGTTGTAATATTGTGTACGAACTGTCAAAGACCGGCCTGCAGACTTTACAACAGTCCGATAATGGTGTGGTGGTGGGACCAAGTAAGGAAAGAAAAGCGAGGCAGGCATGCACTGGATGTAGCACAAGATATATAAAAAGACAATCTCTCAATTTGAGAAAACACCTCTGGTTCGGCCTTACCTCTAAAAAAATGTTTGTGCTTCCTAGAGAGCACAGTGAAAAATCCAAAAAAGTGGTGGATGGAATTGTTGAATTAATCCCAGCCCCTGGTAACTACTCGAGCTTCATCCCAGTCATTGTTTTTTTCCCCACCATGCCTCCTCAGATTAGACTGAGCCATATGCAAATCAGCCTTGTTCCTACTCCAGTCCACCCTGTACTGCCAAGTCCGGTTCTCTCTCAACCGAAACACAAGCAACCCCAGACAGGTTTTGGCCTAACTGGGCCTCTTCAAGTCAGGTGCAGCTTGGCTCCAGTGAGCACGGGACCCACATTGTCAGCCTAGGCGTGCCTTTTGCTCTACGCACCTGTATTTGATTTCTAATAAAAAAATATTTGTAGAAAAAATACAGATTTATAAGTTGAGGGAAGGTGCATTTGGCAATGGAAGACATTTTTGGCTAATCATAGGGTTTGGGTTAGGTCAATGGGCCATTGGGAACAAGGGTCTTCTTCCTATTAACCTCTCTAAGCTGGTGGCCAGTCGTAGAAATTAGATTGAAATACACCTCACTAACTGTGCTGCATGCTGAATGAGCAACACACTTTTTACTTATCTTTTGGTTCCCATTTCCCTCCCACTTGTTGAAATGCCTTAGAAACCATGGGGCAATATTCCTGTTGCTTTTCTAGGGCTGTTCCTTGCTTGACATTAATATGCCAATATGATGTATTACGATTCTGTGTGCATGCGTAATGCTGTGTGCTCTGATGCCGAGAAGGTAGAGGTGAAAGTTTTCACCCGCAGGTTTTCCCCGCTTATTCTGTTGTCTCATTTTAAGGAGTGAAATCTATATCAGTTGACAGAGATTTTTCATCAGAGTGGATGGAGAAGAAAGGAGTGGGTTTGTGCCATCTTCAAGCCATTGGCCAGAGTGGTGTGCATGTGTTTGCATTAAGCTGTGGGGAAAAGCCTAACTCTATTTGAGGCTGTCCAATGATATTGTGAGCCTCTCATAATAACTTGTGTCCAACAATAAGTATAATGCACTCAAGTTATTGAGAAAGAGGAGTACTGGTTGGTTTGGGATAGAGAAGACACAAAATGTGGTCTTGAAGGTGGGTGACAGATATTTGAGAGAAAATGTTGCAGCTGAGTAGACAAAAGCATGCACTAATTTGGTGCCTAGATGTGTCAAGTCCAGGAACATTCAGGTGGGTTATAGTGTCCCTATTAAAGTTCTCTAGCAGGTTAGCAATGGACCGGCAATGTTTTGGTACCAGTGATCTTAGAAGTCAGAGCAAATTCTTTGCATGTCAGTATAGGGAATCAAGACAAGGTGGCAAAAGTTGACCAACCGGACAAAGTTGTGGTTACTGAAAAGATACTTGGCTGTATTGAAGTGATAGGACATTGTGGTCAATGTGTGTAACTTTTTTCCTGATAATTTGTTCCTTCCGAATTAGTTGCATTTATAATTGGTTTCACTTAAGGTTTTGTTAGGATGCCATTATTTTATTTTATGGCATTTATTGGTAGCTCAGTATTGTTCGACTGCTGGTCACCTGTGTGGATATTTTTCATAGCCTACATCTTCTATGTTATTTGTAAATATGGAGATGTGTTGCATTACAAACTGAATGGACAACTGCCAGTGTGTCATTAGCGTGACATTGAGATTCATTTTGGAATGTGGGAGCTGCACATGGCTGTTAAGGCTAGCTGGTAGTGGACTGATCGCCTGATAAAGTACATTCTTCTCTCTTGCCTGTCTTAAAGCGCTCAACCACCTCCACTGCCACTTCAAAGACACTGCATCAGATGTAATCCCTATCTCCCATCTACATTTTCCCTTAATGTTGCTGCCTTAAACCCATGTACCACTGAAGTCACCTAGGCAACCACACTAAAGATGAAGCATTCTGCCGAACACCCACATGGACACGGGGTTGTTGTATTTTCTCGAAATTTATATTTAATTTGCATTAGAACCTATCTAAGACCTAGTTTACAGTTTAGTCTTGTTTTCAACTCCTTAAATTATTGTATCTCTACTTTAAGCTTTCTATCACTTATGGCATTTTTCCTTAACCGTTAAATAAATTTCTAAAGGCTAGATTTGAATTTTATACTTAGTTGTCATTCAGAACTGCATTGTATCAAACTGAGCATATAATACATATACTGTAATACCTAAAATCCGTTATATCAAAAACAGAATTCTAAAACAAAAATTCTTGAAAACCTAATTATTGGGTATTACTATGGGCTTTAAAACCTCATCCCAGCAATTTCTAAAAGAATCAAACAGTGAATACATTTAATATACCAACATTATATTTAGACGTAATGCTTACCTCAAACTCTGATTTTAAGGCTAATTCTAACCTTAATCCTAAACCTGTGCCTACCCCGAGCAGAGCCCACAACCCTATCGGGACAGAGTAGCTATGTACTGAAAGTTAACCCTTAAAGTGACCTTAGCTGTAAGTCCAACAACAGCCTTAAAACTAATGCTTGCCCTTTGCTGTGATACTAAGACTAACACTAAGCCTAAATATAAGCTTTGTTTTAAATGTAAGCAACTTTAGTTAAAATGAGGCTTAGCATATATTTCCACATAACATATTTGAAAATTAAAGTATTTTACTTTTATGTTTTTAGTGTTTAGGTGTTTTCGTTTTATCAACTAAGTTTGCCCACTTTTACTGTGGTTGATGTGGGTGAAGGTGGAAACCGCAAACAAGCTATTACTAAAATCAGCCATGTGTTCTGTTGAATGGGGAAACATAACTGAAGAAGAATGAAGAGAGTTTTGTGAAGATACAGGTTCAAGGGCAAGCAGTATAGAACATATTTGAGATAAAATACGAAAATGTAGTGTAAGACGTTATACTTTGGTTTGCGTTGAGGAGGAGCAAATTCACCTGTGGCCCTGTATAATATCGTACACATCGGTATTAAATACTGATGTCGAGTATCGTAACTGTAGGTGAATACAAAAGTTTCTTTAGCCATTGTAGATGAGGAAATGTTCCATGGATTGTTCTGAGGTCGACTCTAGATCTGAGATTGACTAACAATTTGAATGAGAACAATGCAAATGTGTCTCCATTGAACAGATTTGGTACCACTGAGAACCAAGGCTCAGTCACTTATAGCAGAGTGTCCAACTACCAAGAACAACAGATTCAAGGATGATAATTTATTTCGCAGATTTCTGTGATCAAGCAATGAGACCACACAGGTTTCGGCATCTCATTGGCATGATTGCTTCATGTTAAGAAGTTAGTTTATTATCTTGAAAGTGAAACATTATTGCTCAATCCCATGTCCTACTCTCCTCCTGAACCGTAACTCTACTGCCGACATCGTACCCAACCTGTGCCAGAAGCTTGAAAACACTGGATTATGAGCTTTGTGGCGTCCTGTTTACCCGAAGGCAGCTAATGCCAGACAAATCCGATTAATTCCTTTGCATCTTTTATTAGTCAATTAGATCGTTGAAGAGCAGTGCGTGTGGCTTACTTTGATATCAGCGCACATCTTGAAAAGGTTCCAAGAAGAAAGCTCACAAACAAGATGCACAGTGGGATTCAGAACAATGAAGCGAATTGGGAATTGGATAACAGATGGGGAAAAGATTGTTGGTTAATGCTATTCTGTCTGGAAACCTGAATTGGCAAAGCCAATAGGTCTAACTTGCATTATGAGTCCTGACTAAAATATATTGTAAATTCCTGCTGCAGTGAAAAAACAAAACCAGTTTCCTTTTTGTAAATAATGCACCTCAGAGATCGAGAATTCAAAGTGTGATGATTCAGTTTACTTCTAAGATGTAAAATCACTCCACATGCACTGCAGGCGGAATGATGCACCAAACCAATAGCATGAGTTGAGAGAGATCTACTTCTCTGGACGAAGCCAAAGCTCGCTGTGTATATTATAAAGAATTGGTAAGGGCAGGTCTTGCAGATCTAGCCGTGTTGTCAAGCCTGACCTAAAAAAGACAGCTAGTTCAGAGCCCGGATAAGTCATGGGACTAGACGCCTTTAATACGTTTATCCTGATGCTGCAGAAACTCTGAAAGAAAAGCTTTGCAGCATGTGCCTTTTGTAGATTGAATAGTGGGGGAGGGGAGCACACTGCTGGCTTCCTAGCACCAATCCTGCTGTGCCTTATTGTATATGCCGTTCTAAATGGTGTTTGTGCTCACAGTTAACTGTTTACAACTCAATGTTGGCACAGACAGTGCTTGGCAGACTAGTTGTAGATTGACATGCCGCACTTAAGACTGCCTTCCAGTGCAGATATTTTTGTCAAATTTTGTTGTTGTCTTTGCCTTAAAGCGTGACCATAATGACCCATCCTCTATCACTCTGAAACTCACAGTGCATCTAGATACTCAATCCTCTTCAGACTTATTTCCGCCATTTCATTCTGTGCCGAAGGAGATGGCACTTAGCTCTACAAAAGAGTTTGAACATCAGCAGGATTGGAAAATGTAGGGCAAAGTCTAAAAACGTAGTGATCATTGAAGTGAGTTGCAGAGAACACATTTAATAATCAGCATATAATATGGAGTTTACCAGTGCACTCTTTGGTGCACATTTAGTGTTGTGTGAAATTTCCGGGGTGGTTTTTCCAGAAGGATAAAGGCCGATTAGAGCCTGTTTGGAGGAGCACAACTATGATGGTGCAAGGCTTGTTCCAGAATCATGTTATGATAGTCTGGTGCGATTATCGATGGGAAGGTAAGGCTGAGATGTTTACATACCTCAGGTCTATATATACCAAAGAGGACACGTAGAGGAGCTGAGCGTTTTGGCAGCTGAGATGTGGTTCCTAAACAAGGGGGCATGTCAGACTTATCAATTTGTAGGTGCACAAGAAACTTATGGACGTTTATTACAGAAACCGTGGTAAGTGCCCAATCTTTTATCTAGCAGGCATGTATGGTGGCAGAACTTCGAGAAGCACCAGCACCTTGCTATTGAAACCTCAAACATTTCAGAAAAAGAAAACCTACAACCGTACCTTCTCCAGACTAGCACCTAGGAACTGGAACGCCCTGCCCCCGGAAATCAGAATGAACCCTTCAATGACTTCCTTAAAAAAAAAAATCAAGCTACTTTTAATGAACTAAATTCTACCCTGGTCCCAGTTCTTGAGCTAGTTGGGTACTAATCAGACGCAGCTCACCTACCAGGATCTGTGCTTGACTCTATGTGCGAATGGCTAACACGCTCTTGAATATTTTCCAGATCTGCAACGAGTACTGACAACATTTACGCTTTCCTGTTATCTACTCATATATATATATATATATATATATATATATATATATATATATATATATATATATATATATATATATATATATATATATTCCTAGTTTCTCACTCAATTTGATGTAAGATTTGTAAAGTGCTCCGATACCCTTTCAGGGTCTAGTTCGCGCTATATAAAACTTTATAAATAGATAAAAAATAAAAATAAAATGTATGAGGCATAACCTGTTCACAAAGTCAATAAATTTTAGGTCTGACTTGACTGCACAGCTGTCACTGCCTTTCTGTGGTCACCAGAAAAAAGCTTTCAGAAGTACTACTGAGAGAGGGTCATTTGCCCCACCCGCATGTTTATTGTTCCTTGAGTGCAGCATTTGATTAGGCAGAAGCCTTGAGTACAGCATTTGATTGAGCAGAACTTGTGTGCTTGTACTGAAAGAGTGCTTCTATTGCACTTTTGGCACTGTGGGGATGTTTTCGCTCAATATAGCAGGACTGAATTGGTTATGTTACAAGTCCATAATCAAGGCAATAGGCCTGATCCATTTATTATAAAACATCCTGATATAAGCAGTAGGTCTGGTACTTTTATTGTGAAAAGTGTATGTTAAAGTCAAAACGCGTATATGTGTATTAAAAGTTCCAGAGAAATATATTGGTTCGTGGCATGCGTAGCTGTCGAAGCGCATGCTGTGCATACTTCCGCCATCTAGTGTTGGGCTTGAATGTTTGCAACTTGTTTTTCTTCAAAAGAAGTCTTTTCAAGTCACAGGACCTAGTGGTATTGCACTTGGGCATCGGCTCCATTGTTAGATTATTTTTACTCCGCTGTCCTGTTCAGACATGTCGATGTGAGATCCCGTTCGAAGCCATATGGTGTTCTTGCTTGGCCCCCGGATCCGTTCCTTGTCAGTTGTTCCAAACAATCCTGCTTTCTCATTGGTCTACACTGTGGCACACCTTTCTACTCCGCGCCGGTCACCAACCTCTCGCCTCTCGCCATCCGGGTCAAAAATGTCCCAGTGATGGAAAGGACTCCATTCCATTTCTGCCCTGATCTGACCTCCATGAAGTGTGTAATCTTTGATCGTCTCCTGAACACCCCAAAGACTCCTGTTCGGCGTGCCTCGCATTCCGTAACAAAAGACTCTTTAGAACCGATCCCCTTGGCAGCCATGCCTCATAGACGTGAGTAGGTAGAGACTCCGAACATCTTCGATGAGCGAGAGGGGTCGGATGTTGAAGAGGTGGATGCTCCAGGCATCAAAATATAGGCAGCCTTCCCGCCAGAAACAGTCGATTCCAAGGCATATGTTGAGCTATAAGAGCATCCACCAGCCCAGCATCCAAAGAAAACCACAGTGAGTACTTCCACACACTCCTACTCACGACCTAGAAGCCCTAGCCTCAAGCTTCCCTGCCACCTATGAGGCTTCTAGTTTGTCACTGCCCTCTGGCCATCATCGACACCAACAGTCCAAGCCAGGCCTCACGTCTGCTTCACACTCGGTGCTGAAGTCCTCCCTGAAGACTCGAGCCTCATCTGCCACTTCGGCACCAGAATCTCAGGCGCAGCCTTGACCACCCTCGGGCTCAAAATGCGTGGAGCCGAAGATTTCAGAGCCGAGAGAAACCGCACCGAAGCATTCAAAGCCAAGGCCGAGTTTGGTGCCGAGACACTCACACCCGAAGCATTTGGAGCTGAGATCGAGCCCAACACCTTCTGGAGGGCGACCCTCTTCAGTTCCATGACGGCTGCCTTCTTGCCGCTTCCGACACTACGGACAGCCAATCCTTGAGCGGTTGCAGGAACACCTTGATATTCGGCATCAACCCATCCCTATTCAGCCAGGCACTGGTCGGATTCTGGCTCAACCTCTACAGGTGCCGAAGGACTCTGTTCCTCATAAGAGGAGATTGACTTTTGAGGAGACCATCAACTCCCCAGTGCTTCCTGCTCCTAAAGGCCCAAAAGATACGACAGGGCTATCTCTCCACGACCTCCTGCTCATCCTCCTCCTTCACCTCCCTCTGTTTCTCCTGTGTTGCATTTGGAGTCTCCACAGCACTCAGCTCGGAGTTCCTCATACTCAGGGGACGGTGATAGTCCTAGGCTCCCTTGTGACCCATATGACCATCCTGATCCAGAGGGCCCAGACAGCTGGGAAGACTATAATATAGAACACACGCAGATACAAACCCAGACCTGTACCCTCTCCTCTAGACGATGTTACTTTATACCATCAGGTTGTACACTCCACACTTTCCACAACGTAGAGCTCCATGTGCACCAAGAGTAGAATGATTTCCTTGTGGTAACCCTTTCCTCTACCCAACGTTCCCTCCAATACCTCCCCATGTTAAAGGGTTTCTCAAACCTGCCACAGAGAGTTTCAAGGAACCAGTTAAGGTGGGAGTTAGCACACCTAGAGTAGAGTGGAAGTCTAAGGTCTTCCCCAGCCACCCTCTATACATTCGTGGCCAGGTACCCCCTGACTCTCTGGTGGTTCATTTAACCAGGAAACGTGCTGACACGCAAGGCACTCGTGATGCACTCCCTCCTGACCAGTAAAGCAGAAAGATCGATACTGGAGGCAAGAGATTGGTGGCGCAGTTGTCGTCCCATTAGCGAATCACCAATTCCATCGACTTACTATCCCGGAATGACAGCGCCCACTGGGATCAGATGGCGGACATGGTAGAACATCCCCCAGAATAGGACAGCAAGAAGAGGCAGCAGTTAGTAGCAGAAAGAAAGGTTATTTCCATTTCCAATATCCGCTGCGGAGTGGATGGCACGGATACAGCCGCCTGCAGCATTAACACAAGCATCCTCTTGCGTCGCCATGTGTGGCTGGGCCATGGGTGTACTCCAAACACCTTGAGGTTCCTTTCGGTGCTCACAATTTCGTGGATCTTCCAAGACCCCTGCTCCAAAAACCTCTTGAACAGTCACTAACCCAACACAACAATCCCCCTCATGGGGTTACCATTGGGGTGGTTACAGGAGTAACAATGGCAAGGTTAGAGGCAAGGGTGCAGCCCCCAAAAAGGACCCCCCACCCCGCAAAATATTGACTCTGTTCCCCCAAACACCTGTCGGGGACGATTGCAGCGGTTTCTACCACACTGGTCGGAAATCATCTCACGTTGGGTTCTAGATATCATACAGGAGGGGTACCACCAACAAATATTCCCTCTCAACAACACAAACTATCCTGAGAACATTTGTGACTTCTTCATGAGGAGGTGCAGGCTCTCTTGGACAAGGTGGACACACCGCGGAAAGGGCGTATATTACCTGTACTTTCTTATCCCCAAGAGGGATGGATCCCTCAGTCCTATCCTCCATCTCGGTCCTCTCAATAAATAGATGTCGTAATACTTTCACATGGTGACTCTACAGGACATCATACCTCTACTGCAGAAAGGTGACTTCATGACCGCCATAGATCTGAAGGATGTCTACTTCCACATACCCATCCACCCAGCACAACAAAGATACTGAAGGTTGTGGTAAGTGGACATCATTATTAATTCAGAGTGCACATCTTCAGGTTTACCACAGCTCCAAGGGTTTTTACCACGTCTAGCCGTGGTGGCAGCTCATCTCAGGAGGAGCAGCATATGTTCCCTTACCTAGGCCACTGACTGATCAAGAGCGCCGCAAGAACTCTCCTAGCGCACACCCAGATCACAATACACACCTTGCACAGTCTGTGCTTCACCATCAGTCTGTCCAATTCCTACCTCCAGCCCTTTCAAGTACAGCCCTTCCTTGGGGCCGTTCTAGTTGCGTGTGTGGGAAAGGCTTACCCCAGCCCAGCAAGAGTACAGCCTTCCAAAACCTGCTACCTCTTTTTCAGCCAGATTGTTGGGTGATAGAACTGTGATGCGTTTATTAGGCATGATGGCCTCTTGCATAGCTATAGTCCCTCATGCCAGGCTCCACATGCACCCGTTACAGGAGTGCCTAGCAGCACTGTGATCTCAAGCGGAGGGTCATCTAGAGGACCTGGTTTTGGTTTGGGGCTGCACACATCGCTCTCTGCAGTGGTGGAACACAAACAACCTGTTACAGGAGAGGGCCCTTCCTAGACCTAGTTCCTATAGAGACCATCACCACAGATGCCTCACTCATAGGCTGGGGAGCACATCTTAACCATCTCACTATTCAGGGTCAGTGAACTCCTGCCCATCAAACTTTTCACATCACTCATCTGGAGCTGCTGGCCATCAAGCTCATTCTCTGAGCTTTTCACCCTCTCCTTCAAGGCAAGACAATCCAACGCACAGACCGCACGACTGTCATGCTCTACTTGCAGAAAAAATGGGGCACACATTCACCACTGTTGTCCATTGTAACCCAGAGCATCTGGCAGTGGGCGATACATCACAGAGTACATCTGCTCATTTAACACATTCGCTGGGTTGACATTGATCTGACGGAGCTGCTCAGCAGGTCGCACCAAAAAGTCCATAAATGGGAACTCCACCCTAAGGCCCTACTCCCGTACTTTAAGTGTTGGGGGTACCCGCGGATAGATCAGTTCGCCACCACCCAAAATGCCCAAACTTCGCCTTCAGACTACCACACTCGCATTCAATGGGCAATGCACTATGGATGAGTTAATCAGGGATATTTGCCTACTCTTTTCTGCCCCTCCCACTTCTTCTGTTCATGGTCAAGAGGCTGAGAGAGACATCCCTCATGCTCGTCCTATTGGCACTAATCTGAGCACGCCACACATGGTACTCCACGCTGCTAGAACTCTCTCTAGTTCCACAGGAGAAGCTCCCCAACAGGCCAGATCTTCTCACACAAAACCACAGCACTCTGAGACACCACAACCCTCATCAGTTCACCCTTGCGATATGGCTCCTGAGGTCTTAGAGTTTGGTAACTTTAACCTACCAGAAGAATGTATGTTTATTCTCAGAGGATCGCAGGCCTACTACCAAGGGATGTTATGCAGTCATGCGGAAACGTTTCGTGCACTATTGTCTTCCTAAAACTATCATCCCTCTCACAGTGTCTGTGCAAGACATTGTCGGTTACCTCCTTCACTTACAGAAGTCAGGCCTCGCCTACATTTCTATTCGTTTACACCTGGCTGTTGTAGATGCCTACTTACAGAATAGGCAACACATTTCGCTATTCAGAGTACCAGTCATTAATGCATTTACGGACGGCCTCAAAAGGGTAATTCCATCCCGGAGGCCTTCTACTCCTGTCTGGAGCCTTAATAGAGTCCTCACTAGATGCATGGGCCCTCCTTTTGAACAACTTCACTCTTTCCCACTGCAATTCTTGTTCTGGAAGGTGGCTTTTCTTCTAACCATCACCTCCCCAAGATTATTAGTGAAATATACGCTCTTACCTTAGAAGACCCTTTCTTCCAGGTACATCGGGATAGAGTGGTTCTAAGAACTAATGCAAATTCCCCCCTAAGGTAGTTTCTAGCTTTCACCTTAACCAAACAGGTGAGCTGCCAGTCTACTTTCCACACCCTCAGACTGTAGCAGAATGCGTTCTGCACACTCGGAGTATCAAGAGTGCTAATGTATTATATAGACAGGTCTCAACTTTTCTGCAAGACACAATCTATAAAGGATGTGCTCTTTCCAAGACAAGTGTTGCACATTTGTTGGTCAAGTGGTTACAGACTTGTTATGCCAAGACTAAGAGAACCCTTCCCTCCCAGGCCTCATTCCACTCAGAAGAAATGGGCTTCTAAAGCTCTCTTGGGTGATGTACCACTAGCTGACATAAATAAATCAGCTACCTGGCCCATCCCTCGTAGAGATAGCAAACTAGAGTTGACTGGGCTGTCGTACATACAATTTTTCAGTCTTCTGCAACATCCCCAGGCTAGGCCACTCCTTTTGGGAGGACTGCTCTACAGTCTATGCACAACATTTGTATCTATATCTACACTTGCCTCTAACGGAAAATATTACTTACCTCCATAAGCATCTGCTCATGGCATGTAGTGCTGTAGATTCACATGCATCCACCCACCACCCTCAGGCCTCTGAGGTTGTTGCAAATATTATTTTCTCTCTTATCCTTAATTTCTTTGCTATGCATGGTCATCTTTACTACATCATCTATAATCCATCTCTAAGCTCACCCTCCGTGCAGGGAAAAACAATCTAATAATGGAGCCGATGCCCATGAGCAATGCCATTAATAGGTGGAGTCACTCGATCCCATGACTTGAAAGGACTTCTTTAGAAGGAAAATTAAGTTGTACACATCTGAGCCCTACACTAGATGGTGGACGTATGCATAGCATGTGAATCTACATGCCACAAACAGATGTTTACAGGGTAAGTAACATTTTCCTTATATGGAATCTCTCAGATTACCATAGAAAACGATTTTGGTGTTGGTTACCCTCTTTGACAAACTGTGGGGGATAGAAGATTTTTACTTTGATAATCCTTGTTAGGAGAGTGTTTTGCTTTGCCAGCTGTAACTTTTTTATACATTTGTAATTTTATGAATGGTTGCCTTGTGGGAAAGCTTACGCTCAGTAGAGAAGACCTGAGTTGGCTATGGTGACAAGCCAACAATCAAGGCTTAGGCCTGACTGGTTCACTGGGAAAAGTTATGTCCAATGCCAAAGGTGTGAACTGTTTATTATTAAAAGGTATGACAAGGGTAGTAGGCCCAATGTATTTCTAATGAAATGCATATGTTAAAACCACTATACCTGTAAAGGTGGATTGTTGCTACTACAAGTTAAAGCCTGTAGACATGTATTTTGTTTCATGACATCTCAAAGATTTCCATTATAGGCAAGAATTGATGCTGATTTCTTTCTTTGACAAGTGGTCAAAGATTTGCCCTGTAATAACTCTTTCTAGAATCTCTTTAGAAGGCCTGAGATGGTTAGATGTCTGCCAGGATCTTAATATTAAAAACAATCAATAAAAATATGCAACCATGTCGAAACGAATTGCTAAGAGGAAAAGGCAGTAGCTGAAGTCTTGAGCAATTAATCTTTTCATACCGTGCAGAAAAACAGAAAAGACACATCAAAGAGTACACAGAAATTGTTAAAGAACACCGACATATGCTAACCTTTTCATGTGATGGTAAGAAAAAGTCGCTTGGGCAGACGCTAATCAAGAAATGCACTAGGTCCTATGGACAAGATTCATTGGTGATGAGTTCATGTTATGGAATGGAGACCGATCAGTTATTGAAATCTTAATCAGTTAATTGAATTGGAGTACATATAATATCAGACTAACCAGCACCAGCTTGGAATTGGGGCAGGCTGACTAGACCGAGCCTACCTCCCCTGCGTTAAAGTTTGTGTGCATGTTCTGCAGCCACTGCTAACAAAGCACCTCTGATCCTACTCTTACCAGCAGTGTATGCCTGGTCCATCATGCAGACTCCTGGAGGTGCTGAGGATGTCCTTTAGAAGTGCCTGTGCTCGTATAAATGTAAGCACAGGGCTAGCCTGCCAGACCTTTTCCATTTACAGGGATGGCTATTTATGGAGCTCCATGTGACTTGTGAGCTTTCTTGATAACTTAATACAATGACTGCTTCATCGTCTTGAACTACTGAGGCCAACACTTACTACCCCGTTCCGCGAAGCACATAGGTTCATGGCACACTTCTTACCACCACTTAATTGCATGGAGTTGGTGTACCGTGTGTGTGAGTGTCTGTTGCTGGCCTTTTTTACCTACCTCTAATCATCACCAAAACTCATTCCCTTTTTCTTTATGAAGAACAAATTCTGACTTCATGCAAACATTCATCAAGAATTTCCTATACCTGTTACCCCACAAGAGCTTGAAAGTGTGAGGGGTGCGTTGAGGGAATATGGGGGTGTTTTGGGCGCAGGGTAGAGAGAGACGAGAAAGGGTCATTTGTACACAAAACAAGACTAGTAAACTGGTTTTGGGGTAGGAAGAACTAAAAAACTGGGGGAGGTTAGGGGCTTTAATAAGATATAAGGGAGTTGGCGTTGCCTTGTATCAAGAGAAAGCTTGAAAGTTGAAATGCACCTGTACCAAATAAAAACGAATAAAATGTGTTAAAAACACGTTTTGTACCAAAGCATCTTGATGAATTAAACACCTTGTTTGATTGTTTGTAACCGTAATACTGAAATATAAACCACCATTCTTACAGCATTTTAAAAAATGAGCTGTTCCTTGGCTCGTGAACAGTAGAGATTGTTATTACCCAAGAAGGATTATTTCTTTCTGACACCTAAAGATGGGTAACTCAGTTGCCCTTCATTAGATTGCCATCTGTGACGTGGAAGTTGCACCCAGATTTCTGCAGGGCGCGCACAACCGGCTGAGCTACTTTACCCATATATGCTTAAGGTTACCTATTTCGGTGCCCTCCGAGGCCTGCGTGTAGTAAAGACGCCATGCCCTGTTTCATCAGACAGGAGGCTGCTCGGTTTTTGTAGAGTCCTACATCCGTGTACCACTTCCGGCAAGCTTCAGCCTAGATTAAGTGAAGGCCTTGCTGCCTCCTCGGCTGAGATCAGTCTGTGTGTGCATCAGCTGCAGAAGCCTCTGTTCTCCCCTGAAACTCGGTTACAGCTGCCCGGGTTTCTAAATATAGGAGCAGCAGCTCCCATCCCCTGCACAAGGACATTTCATCAGATAGATTATGTGCAGGGCAGAACAGATCACGAGTTTCCACCGCATATTTTTATTTTCCTATTCCTGAAAGGACTTGTACTGTTTAAGTCATTGCAATAGAGACACTACATTTATGTTTTTTTTAAAGGTTTTTTTAAGTGTTCGCTCTACAGTGAGTCTAGTGTAAAATTGAAAAGAAGGGTAGTCATATAATGGTCACTGCGTGACATACCAGGAAATCCCGAGCACCCCTTCCTGCCCATCTCCCTACACCAGAAATGTAATAAATGTGCAGTGATTGCATTTGGGGTGGCCCCCTGTACAAAGCATGTAGCGCCTGTCGTACATTGCTTAGTTTCTAATCACGTGGTACAAACTGGACACTGTTTACAGTGTGCCTGCATGTGTTTAAAGAGTACCGGATACACAGGGATACTGCAAACAGTGAACGGCATGCATGTCTGGCTACAATAAGCATATAATAAAAATATGGAGTTCGTGTTTGCGTATGGACTTAAAAAAATAGCATAGTGTTTGCTTTCTGTGTCTGGATTACAGATGATGCAGTATTTGCAGTAAAACCGCTTGCCTGTTGCCTGTCTTTATTTAGCCTGTGATGCTGATACTGCAGTATATACAGCCTTGCGTCTACTTGCAGTACACCAAGCCACCTCATTCAAATGGTGTTATTTACCGAGAGGCAGAGACACTGTACATGCAGCACCAGTATCTATGTACATTTACTGATACCGATAATGTGGGGTTCACAGATAGTCCACATATACTGAGGACATGAAACAATAGTGCCGTTTCTGCAATCTGTGTTTGATTTGAGTCGGGTATGAGTAGTTCTGTGTTTACAATCTGTAGGTCTCTTTACGGAAAGGAGTATGTTGTGTTACTACTTTTGTGTAGTGCATTCCTCCCATTTGTATGGGCACAAAGTGATTTTCAAATCTGGACGTCCTTGACGGTTCTGGGATTCTCGTTGACCGGAGTCATTGTGATCTGTTGATATTGTGTTTGGTTGAGCAAGATCTAAAAACAAAAGGAGACTTATGTTAACATTTCTAAAGCAGAAAGTCCTCAAAACGGAGAGAGATGGCTTCAAGCTTGGTAGTGAATTTGGAAAAGTAATCTAAGAGCACAATAATTGTAGGCAATAGATTTTTAGAATGTTTGGAGATAGAGTAAATAATGCCCTTCGGGGTTCAATTCTGATGCACCATGAAAGTATGACAGACATCAGTGCATACATTCTTGGAGAATCCAGTTGTCCAAAGTTTAAAGTTGTATTAAAGACACTACAAAATGTATTAAAAAGATGTATTGTATCCTCTGGGCGAAGAGGGCACTTTGTTTACTATACTCTTGCATAGTTATAACCTAGTACTCCCTCTGACAAATGCTACTGTTTAAAAAAAACATGATGTTTGGATGTCTGCAGTCGAAAATACAAATTAATCCCTCATTACTGGCACAGCTTTTACAATTGCTATTCCATAAGAAGTTTGATTTTGAGACCCTTTTTCCTGTGATTCAAGGCACTGCTAAGGGTTCAAGCATAATGGTTTCTTATGCCAATCTGTGTATTTGGGACTGAGCAGAGCCCCATCTTTTAAAAGATAGTTGATTTGTGAGGCACATTCCAAAGTTTTTTTGTACATTTTTGTATGTGTGTCTCTTATCCGGCAGGGACTAGAGTATCAGTCAGTCAATCAGGATTTGTATAGTGCAGCTCCGTCACCCGTGAGGGTCTTGAGGCGCTGTGGGTTCCTGCTGCAGGATCACGCTGCCTGTTCCTATTGGTTGAACACTCAGGTCTTGAGGACCTTCCTGAACTGTTGGAACGACGGGACTGCTCTGAGGTGTTTGGTGAGTTTGAGGGTAGGGCTCAGCTCAGGTGGCCACTATTTGTTGTGCCATAGATTTACCTTACCTTTCCCGAAGATGAGAACTTCTTTCTTGTGTGTGCTGAGTTTGAGACAGTTTTTCTTCCAGATAGCCACATCCTTCATGCATCTTTGGAATCCTTCTTTGATGGTCGTTGGTTCGTTTGTCAGGGAGGGGATGAGTTCAGTGTCGTCGGCGTAGGAGATGACGTTGAGTCCTTGGCGCCTGACGATGTTGGCCAGGGGTGTCATGTATACGTTGAAGAGGGTTGGGCTGAGGGATGAGCCTTGAGGTACACCCCGGGTGATGTTCTTATGGAGCGAGGAGTAGGGAGAGATGATAATCTTGTCAGGTTTGCTGGATGTTGATAGCTTTCTCAATGACCTTTTTCTGAGAAGGGGAGCAGGGAGACTGGACGGTAGTTCTTGAGTTCTCATGGGTCCGCTGATTATTTCTTCAGCAACGGCTTCACGTCTGCATGTTTCCATTTCTGGGGAAGTGGGCCATGGTGATCAAGGAGTTGAGGACCTTGGGGAGTTCTTTGCTAATGGGTTGATTGCCGAGGTTGAAAGTGTTGTAGGGGCAGAGGTCGCCGGAGCTCCGGAGTGGATGGATCTCATGATGGACGCCATTTCGTTCTCGGTGAGGGTGTTCCACAAGGTGAGCTGGTGTGTGTGGGTGGGTGTTGGCCGGCGTGTGGGGTTTGATGTTGTCCTCGGTGGGGGGGGGGGGAGTTGAGGTGCGAAGTCTTGGTAGATGGTGTTAATTTTGTTGTTGAAAAAGTCTGAGAGGGTGCGCAGAGTACTTGTGAGGGTGTGATGGTGTTTTCGGTTGCCAAGAGGTTGGTGAACTCCTTGACTATGTTGAACAGTTTCTTGCTGGTATTGGAGCGGTCATTGATGCGGGTGGCTGTGGTGGTCTCCTTGGTGTTTTTCAGGAGGTGGTGGTAACGGTTGAGGGCCTCTTTAAATTGTTTTCGGTCCTCGAGGGTCTTACTGGCGCGCCATCTTTCCTTTTGCATTTGTAGACTACATTATATCCATGTATTGCCCTGTTGAGCTCATATTTTACAGTTGTAGCTTTATTAACTTTTTAGATATGACTTTAAAAATTGCAAGTTTATAACAAACATGCAGGCTGTCTGAACAGAAGAATGTGTGAACTTCTACCACTAGCAGCTGCTAGTCTATTTTAAAGCTGGAATTCCCATGTTCTCAATTTTGGGGGTGAGATGCATAAATTCTGAGAAGAGAACATTTTAAAAACATGGTATTTGTGGAAAGGATATTTTAGGAAAGAAGGTGTTGAGAATTGAAGGAAATGTATTTTCCTTGGATAGTAATTTATTTTGTTGCTATTTATATTCCAGGATTTCTGCTCAATTTTATTGTTAGCGCATTTTGTCTACTGGCCCTGCATGACGTAAGCAAACCTTTCACTTGTAGGTCCTCACGAAAAAAAAATTGAAGCCAACTGTTTATTTAACAGCCACCAAAAAGTTTTGTGACAAATTAATTAGAATTAGTGCAGTAATTTTAGGCATTCCAAGCAGAATAACATTTTGTCACTGGAAAGCTCCCCATCCTCCAAGAGGAAGGCTATTTTTCAGACCTTTCCCTGTTTGTTGCTACCTATAAGTAATGACCCTGTGTAGAAAATCTGCCTTTTCTGCGTGGTCACCCCAGGTTTTTCACCTTTTACTGACCCTATATTTTTGCTGGTCTTAGAACACTATGCACTTTTCCCCCTGCTAACCAGTGGTAAAGTGCCTTTGCTCCTCCTCTAAACATGGTTTAGATTCCAATTTTAACTTGCCTATAAGTCTCTAGTGTGTGGTACAAAGTGTGCCCAGAGCCTGGAAGTTAAATGCCACAAGTAGACTGCAGCACCTATTGTGCCATACACTACAGTGGCAGGGCAAGCATGGCTTCAGGCCTGCTATTGTAGTCTGACTGTAGCAGTGTAAAAATTGCAATTTGACCTGTCAAAATAAACCCATTTGACAGGTCAAAACTTCCCTTTTAAGTATTTTTAAGTCACCCCTATATAGACCTTATAGCTCACACTGCAAGGTACATGGTATTTAAAAGTAGGACTTAAAGCTATTTTCACTGTAGGACACCTGGCTGACCTATAGAGAAAGACAGGGACGCAATATTAAATACTAAAACTGTATCTTGGGAATGGGACCAGGTAGAAAAATAATTAAACAACTGTTTTAGTAGTGTTAAAACCCCAATTCAATGCTGAAGTTGGATTTTTTAATAAATATTAAGGAAAAGTAAATATTAGACAGTTACAATTTAGTTGCTTGAAGTTCCTGGAGGCTAATTTGCGTTGACTCTCCAGCTTCTCCCAGCCGCCAGTGATTAACCTTGAAGAGGTGTGAAAAAGATATGAAATGTCTCCCAGGAGCGAACAATAGACAGACCTGCATGGGTAGAGAGGACTCCTCCGAACTCCACAGAATATACAAGGTGGGGGCTGTGAGCATCCTCTAGACTCTACAATGTCAAATCCTGCTCACAGGTCAGGTCGGTTCACATACTACTCTGGGGGGGGGGGGCTTAAAGGGAAGAGAAACATTTTTGTGTATCCACTCTCTGGATGCTGAAGGGCTCTGCTTTTGTCCTACCAGACTTTTGCCTCTGGGTTTGTTGCGGTGTAGTACCTGCTTCAATCTGGATTTCAGTGTTAGATGTGGGAGGACACTGGGATTACTATAGTACACTCCCCACATATCCCCTCAGACCTCAGGTTTAGCATGGCTGAAGACTTTTGCAATCTTTGAAAATGCCCTGACACATTGCATTTTTGGCCAATTTGCAGTAAGAAAAAATGGGGCCTACTGAAAAAGTTGATGGGGGTTAACCCCAGGAACCTTTACCCCATTGGTTAGGGAGGGACCAAGAGTCACCCACCCACTAGCTCGTGCCAGGCATAAATGTGGCATCACAGAACACTTTCTGTACTTGCAGAAGATCAGCAGAGGACTGAATCTGCTGTCTGTGACCTGAGAAGGAGCCCTGAAGGACTGGACCTGCTCCCTATTGTACCCAGACCAAAGATGTCCACGCCATGGGTCAATTGGCTGACCTCCTATGTGGCTACAGAAAGACAACAAGCTGTAAGAGGCATTTTCCAGACGTATCTAGCTGACCAGTGGCAACTGGACCTAGACGGCACCCTGCTGTTGGCCTCTGCCCTGCAACCTGTGAATTTCTAGTTGCCTCCTCTGAGGTCCTGGGTAACTTACTAGGTGTAATCCTGTGGTGGATTGGACTTTAAAAGACTAAATCATATGGTAAAATCTTTGAGCAGGACAGACTTGGTTGCTTTATCCAACCCGTGCTCCATCGCGTTCAGCCTCAAATTGCGCCTAGGTCCTGGTCCACCTGACCATTGACTAACATTTCCGACGCCTCTGACATGTAGAGTTGCCACGTGGTTCCTGGATTGTGGACTCATCCACACCAGTATTTGGGGCCAATATTCAAGAGACCCTTGGTGTCTATACTTTGTAAGACATTGATTGTTCCCATGTGACATTAATTACCGTATGTCTTCCCCTGTTGCGTCAGGTTGCTACATTTTGTCCTGAGGAAGACACTGTTAAATAACCTTTTGGGGTCGAAGCGTCGACTTGTACATCTTAACCATATTTGCACTTAAGTGCCTGGACCTTGTGAAACTGTTTCATTCTCTTATTTCTTGATACGGTTGTTTACCCTCTAATTTATGTCCAGTTGGTTGAGATATTCTTCTTTTGTTATGCGTACCAGATGTTTTTTCTCACATTTTTCACCTTGTCACTTTCACTGCATCGTCACTTGTAGCACCTTCTCATGCTCTGGAATGGTCACCCTATTCATGCAATGCTATGAATAATTAAATTGTAAAAATTTGTATATATATATATATCACTTGTTGACTACAGATTTTGATTTTGTTAATCCCTGCCAATATATTGATGTTTTTAAATAATTACCATTGGAACATTGTTCTATTTCTGGCCTTTATTGCCCTAGTTACCCCCTGTGTTTTTTTTATTTATTTTTTTACATTGACTAACATTTCCACTGTGTGATTTTTGGCGCTATTGTTACTAAAACTTTAACAAATCATATCTCTTGTTCCCCTTATTGGATTTTTTATCATTTTGTTCAATACATTTTACTCTCTTTTTCTAATTTGGCATGGTAGTTTTATTATTTTGCATTTTCTACTTTTTTACTGTTCTGATACTGCGTTCTCTCCGTTGTTCCGGTGCTCCAGATACAGGGTTTTTTCACCCAAACGACCCCCAACTACGCCATGTTTCATAATAGCTTAATTTCACTGAATTTTATATAAAAAAGCTAATGCAAAATTCTGGAGAGTATACAAATTGCACTGGCGTAATTGAAATTTCACTCTGGCCAAATTATAAAGCACAAGCATTGATGTACATCGTATGAGGAGTGAGAGGACTGTTTTCTGTGCTATGGAAATGTTTCTTTGTTGTGTGTTTCAAGATTTGGCACAATAATTTTACCATAGCATGTTGCACCAATGGAAGGAATCAGGACCAGATAGAGAGGGACTGAGGTGCGCTGTTCATTATTTATTTCATTACTCTTTGTACTTGGTTTTATTGTTAGGTCGAGTCTGGGCAGTGCATGTGCTGCTCTGCGAGGCATGCTGTATTGAGGTATGGCATAGAAGCTCTGCCCATTTCCCACCCATCTTTTCAATTGGCTCCAGTTACTGTCCTTTCGAAAATTGATTTTCATTTTCATTCCTGAATAGGCTTAGTAGTCCCTCCTTGGTACCGCCTTGTCTGCATTTGTAACCTCCCATAACGACTGGACTTTTTACTTGTGGTCTGCTTTATCTAGTCAGATAGCACTATTTTCTTTAATGATCTTCCCTATTCCACCCACGACGTCGCCTCATGCCACCTGCTTTTATATTGTTATTAGTCATGTATTTATTTGATTTCCAGCGCAGTCCGCTTTAAGTATAGCGGCCGCGCTTATTTCATTAATGGCGCGATCCGCTTTCACTTTGACGGCCGCGCTATTTATTTATTTAATTTACAGCGTGTCCCCTTTCATTTTAGCTGCCGCTCAACAAAAACTTTATTTATTTTTACACTTTGTGTAAAAGCGCCCCATACGCGCTTTCACTTTAATGTTGGTTGCGCCCCTTTAGACGCTGCTCACTGTAACCTGAATACGGCGAGCATCGTCTTAGGAAAGGGGCGCGGCCACCATTCAAGTGGTCTCGTTTTTGCAAGAGTTTGAGCTATTAGCATTAGAATTGACAATGCCTTTTATATATGTGTTGCTTTGAAAAACACAAAAATAGAAGGCATTATCATTTACAATGCGAATAGCTAAAAAATCTCGTAACTGCGAGACCTAGTGCTTTGAAAATGCTTTATTGTATAGTGCTTACTGATTTAATTGACGACTTATCATTTTTGTGATTGGTTTCCAATAGTTTAGGATAATTAACATTATTTAGGTTGCTCTTTCACCTCTTTTATCCCCTTTGACAAAGATCTTTGTGTTTTTTTTTTTTCCTTTTCTTACTGCATTAATTACTTGTGCTGTTTTGATGACGTTGTTGGATGTTGCGATGTTTGGGGCATGCTTCTTTTTTGGTAGTGCTTTAACAAAGCGCTTTGATTGGCTTCTCGTGTTGCTGAATGCATCGCTTGATAAATTACATTGCTTTCCTCGGACAAAATGTTCCTAAGGATGCCATGTAGGGCTAGGGGTTTTGGTGTTGTGTAGGTTTCCTCGCAGCGCTGCTGGCTTGTGCTTGTTCTTGGGCAGGGGCCTGCTGGTTTGAGCAGCACAGATTGAACAAAAACTTGTAGCATTTCAGCAGTAGACAGTTTCGTGATTGCAGCAAAGCGCTCTTGGATCCGCCACCTTCCTGGCCGCCTGCCTAGAGCTGCTCGCCTGCTGCAGTTGTCAGTGGCTTTGCTGTCTCTCCCTTGTGGCACCAAATGGAGAACAGAGGTCGTTTGGAAAGTTCTGTTCACATGATTGCTATTTTATCATCTTTAGCCTTTTGTATTCTTAGCCTGGGCTTTACAGGAAATCCAGCATCTACTGCATTGTGCATGAGGCCTATTTTTATCCAGAGGTCGATGTGACTTCACGCCCCGGGTACTGATCAGCGGCTTTGGTTTCCTGAATGAGATCCAGAGCGATGGAGAGGAATGGCCACCGCTTTCTTCTCCGCACCAAGTGCCTTGGACATGCGCGCCTTTAAGTTGCGGGGAACAGTCTGGCCCTCTGCATTGCATAGCTGTCTGAGAAAGGTTATTGTTCTCAATGCAATTTTGGAAAACTGTATGTTTCTGCCCCTTGGACTGCCCTCCTGGCCCTTGGGGTCTCTCTATGATGAGTGGTGTGCTTGCGGCATGGATTAGGTAACACCCAGCTTCAGTATGTGTTCTGAAGTCGGTCCTCTCCTGAAACAAGGCAGCAGACCCGTCCACACGTGAGCATGATGCCAGGGATGGGTGCCTGTAATCTGACTTGGGGTGAACAAGGATTCTGAAGATGGTGTGAGGTGCTTCACTGTGGACTCTTGAGCACGAGCCAAGTGCACTCTGTGTAATCATTGCCCACGTCCAACGCGAGTTAAGCCCGCCTTATGGGCGACACCGAACGTGATGCTAGCTCAGAGTGCAGGTAATGCTGACAGTGGTCACAACCCACAATGCAGAAAACCTCAAGCATGACCTTAGCTTGCTCTGCAGACAACCTTAAACGTTATCCTAGCTCTCTGTGTGGACAAGACAAGTTTCATCTTAATTCCCAGTGCAGAAGGCTCTGAGTGTAAGCATAAGAATAGCTAGCAATGCACAAGACCCTGAGTATATAACTAGCTCACAGTGCAAAGGACCCTGCACATCAGGTCAGCTCTCGGTACGGAAGATCTTGTGCACAAACATAACTCATATGGAAGACCCAAGCATGAGCCTAGCGTGCAGTACAGCAAGCCCAGCAAACAAGCGTACCTTGTAGTATAGAAGCTCGTGAGCACAAGCGTAACTCATATGGAAGTCCCAAGCATGAGCCTAGCGTGCAGTACAGAAAGCCCAGCACGCAAGCGTACCTTTTAGTATAGAAGACCCTGAGCACACACTTAACTCACAGTATGGACGCCCACAGGCAAAAGCCTTTTTTGCAGCATGGACAACTCGGCATGAGTGTAGCTTTTAGATTGAATGCCCCTAGCTTGCAGTAAGGAAGACATTGAGCGTGAGAGGCTTGCATTGTGGCAGACCCTGAGCATGATTAGCGCACGGTAGGGGCAACTGCGAGTATGATCGCAGCTCGAAGCTTAGCTTGCAATACAGAAATCCTTGAGCACAAGCCTAGCTCATGGAGACAGAATCAGTGCTGTATATGCAGCTCTATATGCCGTCTTGTGGACTCCTGTTGCTTTCTCACTCTCAGAACACTCCTATGCTCAGAAAAGGGGACCACAGGATCCTTTTCACAACTGATTCGTGTAGGATTTGTTTTCAGTTAGTTTCTGATTCATGTAAGGGCTGTTGCAATTGAATAGTCACCCTGTTTTGCATCCGTCCTCTGCTGTGGTCGCTATGTGCTCTTTGAACGGGTCCCTCTCCTTTTGTAAAGATGGGTTTTCAAAGGTTGTCCAAGACACCCTTCTCTGCCTTGGTTTGAGTGGCTTTGCATCTTTCCACATGAATATCCGCTTTCCCCAGTCTTTTTTTTATTATGGCCTGCAGATGACACCAGCTAACTGCTCGCTGTGAGAGATGCTGTGAAGCTTCGGGGAGGGTTCAGTGCATGGTCTGTCTCAAATATGGAGGCAGGTCCTATTCTGTTCCCCAAGTGCCTTCTTTCCTGGTGGTCCTTTTGGAACGGTTTAACAGCGTTTTTTGGTGCACTATTGCCACACGTTTCCATGGTATCGCCATTTTGTGTCTAGATGAAATGTGGCTGCCATCTTGGAAGTATACTAAATATGCCAGGATGGCTGCCCAGCGGTGTTGGCTTTTCTACTGCGTGCTGAGCAATTCTTAAAGCATTGGCAATGCCAATACCGGCAGTGGGAAAGGGTTGGCCTGAGGAGCAGAGCGAGAGGGAGGCGTGGGTGGGGAGTGGGGCACGGAGCCGAAGCAGTGCTCGATGTCAGCAGCAGCATACCGTAAAGAGAGAACAAGACTGAGGCAGTGCGGGGGAGAATAGGTACCAGATCAGGACATGCTCTTCCATCAAGTGCTGACGCTCAAACATCACAGAAACATGCAAAAGCGAAAAATTGTTCCCCGACGTCAGCTGTGGAAGGATACACAAGAAAGACCAGCATTGGCAAAGCCAATAGGTCTCGCCGATGGAAGATCTATTGTCTTTGTCAATTGTTTTTTTTTAGCCATGTTGTACAGCAGCTTGAAGTATCAAGTATTAAAATTAAACTAGGCTTCATGAACACATTTACATCTTGATTAGAGCGGGTGTGCGTGCCACGTATTAGACACTATCCCAAGCTCCAAGTGAAGTGATTGCTAAATTATTATTAAAGTACGGGTAATTGCTATAGCCTCCCCTGGGGGCCCTGGTAAGTAACTTGTTCTTCTGGTCAGCAGCGGTTCTTTGGAAACCCTACAACCATAGGAACACTGCACCATCAGTGCAATCATGAAGGTAAACCCCACAATTAAACCGCATGCTCTATAACGAGCCTGGACCTGAGCCATGGGAAGTGCCTAGAAGTCTAGGAAAGGGGAGTGCTGTTGTATGGAGTAATAGACTTGTCCCAGGGTGTTTCAGTTTGAAGGCGCGTGGCATCTGCATAAACCGTGTTCCAGAGACCCACCAGGGCTCTCAGCCTGCTTCTCTCGGCCTTTTATGAATATCTAATAACTAGTTGCGCCCCTTGTTTAAGGGACCCCTCATTTGCAACTTTGGACTTCCATTAAAAACAATTACTGTTTTGTGCGTTAAGCCCAGTGCTTCAGCTGTGCCCGTAGGACTACAGCTCCCAGAATACATCAGTTTGAGCAGCCATGTGCTCACCAAGGCACCCCATCCTGATCAGGGGCCGGTCCCTGTCAGCAGCGCGGGGACCCGCAAGTTTCGCTTTCCTGTCAGAGGGCGGGGGCCCAGAGCTGGAAACAGGGCACCTGAGAGCGAGGGCGAGGGTGAGACAGGCAGGGGAGAGAGAGTAGAGAAACAGCAGGAAGAGAGGCAGAGCACAGACGGGGGCAACCGAGGAAAGGGAGCGCTGAGAGCACAGGAGCGAAACCGGGGGGAGAGGCGAAAAGAAACTAAACGAAAAGTGGGCGAGCGACCGGGCAAACCGGATAAGGGAAAAGGGCAGAAAAGCACTAGTGTGGAAAGGGGGGAACGGAGGAACGCAGACTAAAGAGAAGAGGGGGACACCCTGGTGACTGGAGACAGAGAGGCCCGCGAAGGAGGGGGAAAGGAAAGCAAAGGCAGCCGGAGGACGTCGAGTGAGCCGACCAGAAATGAAAGAATAAATAAAGGTGCTTCACCATGCTGTTGGCAGGCAGGAGTCACATTAACAAAGCTACCAGCTGCAAGAGCCCCTGTAAACGCAGGTGTGGCGGCTCCAGGAAGCGCCGGGCGCCATGATAAAAAAAAAAAAAAAACAAGCCCGCAAGTGGTGCGCGCGCTGCAAGGAATTTAAGGAATGCAGCTGCCAGCCTGCGCGCCGCTGCTCGCTCCCGCAAGCAAAACACTGTGGGAGTGAACATTTGTAAAAGAGGTGGGACATGCGCCTGCCTTTAACCATTTGCAGCCCCCATTTAAAATTGACACAGCCAACCAAATGCATGGGGGGAGTCAGACCCACACACAAACGTTTACAGTGATTACATGAAGCCTCCCATAGAGCAGCGCATGCGCACTGCGCTAGGCTCGACCTAAAAAATAACGGGTGAAATCTAAATGTTCTGGGGTTGGGAAAAAACAATAGTAGCAAAGTCATCAAATCAAGAGCAGTTTAACGAAAAAGACTTCCAATCAATAGCAAGGGGCAAACCCAAAGCCCACTTTAATTATATATCTTAAACTTTGGTTACAGTGCTGCCTATGATAGACAGCTAAAAATGTCTGTTGCTAGAATGCAAAATGAATGCCTACTTTGCTTGCCTTGTGCATGACTTACTGAGGGATCGGAGGCCAGGGGGCTGTACAATGCACTGTGGGAATTGGGGTGGAGGGAATGTGCATTGGAGCTTTTCGTACTCTGGATTCCTTGAACCTTTAACAAGTACAACATGTAATCAACCGAGCAGCAACAGAATCCTTGCCCCTGGCAGCAGTGCCAAGCACCAGAAAAAACCACAAGTATTCACCACAGAGTGAGAGGATCCTCTGCCCTGGAGCAGTGGTAAGCCATCAGGAGGTAAAGGATGTCTGGACGACTGAGACACCTTGGTAAATGTTGAATTACTAGGTAGACACATCTGGCTGAAGTGACATCTAGTGGAGTCTGTAGGGGAAATGTGTTGGGTTAAGTGAAGAGAGAGTAAAAGGCGAAAGGACAAGAGTCTTGGAAAAGGGCAGTTGAGGCTACAGCCTAGTGCTCACCTTCCGCAAGAGCTGGCAGTGCCAGGCAGGTTTCAGACTTTGCTTTCTAGCCGGAGTGATCGAGGTTTCCCTCTTGGAATGCACTAGGCAGATAAGATAAAGGCCTGAACAGCCTCCTAGACCGAGAGTGACAGAGGGCAGCACGTGGTGTGCCAGATAAATGCACATTGAGCCACCCAGGAGTGACAGATGAAATATTGATCTATACATCGTGAGCACAATTATGCAGCACAGGCACAGTCCTGCGTGTTGTATCAAAGATCAGTTCCTTTATTGTCCTTCTTTCTTTACACCAACTAGCCAACAAGTGTTTGGCCTGGCTGCGCCACTAGGTCTATGTCAGCGCTTGGTAATCAAAATTCTCGTTGATCTCAAACACAGAACCACAATATTTAACGGAGAGTTAGGTCCCCCAAGTAAGGATCTTTGTATCTAGTGTTGTCACATCAGTGTTAACAAGCATTGGCATAGCCAATTGGTCCCGCCTTTGGGACCTTATAAGTATGTAGTTATGCAGCAGGTCCCAAAGGCGAGACCTATTGGCTATGCCAATGCTTGTTTTAACCCTGCAAGCTAGTAGTTGAAAATGGGACCGATATCTGAACAGTGACTACCGCGGGATGAGGGGGACATTCACATCTGCTCAGCTGTATTCTGGGTGAGGGGAGGCATTGACAGGTGAAAGGTGAAGCTTCAGGGTGAGGAGAGACATGTCAGGGAATTATGGAAAGGGAAAGCAAGCTCCTCCTCAGGGTCGTTCTGGCAGCCTTCGGATGCGGAGTCTGAAGCCCGGCTCTGCTTCGTAATACTGCTGCACTGGGGTTACGGTGCATCTTTATTGGTTTATTATTTATTTTTTCGTGTGACTTTATGTAGTGCTGACATGAGCCCATGGGCATTAAAAACGCTCGTCAAGACCAAACATAGAAAGAAGCAAACCAAGGAAAAAACATAAAATTAAAAAAGTACGGACAACACGTTAAAACTGTGGTCAAGTGCAAACCTAAAAGCAAAACAATGACAAGGATCGGGTTGGCACAGAGCTCGTGGCTTTGTGCGCTGTGCCACGCTGCCAGGCACACGTGGCCTGACCCTCAGATCGGCTTGGCAATGTGCCAGCAGCCATCGAAATGCTCCTCCTTTTAACAATGGGTTGAGGAGTTGGAAAGCGGTACACCCAAAGTGTAATGCCTGAGCAGTGAGCTGGCAGTGCCCCTTGTTTCCGTGCCCACCTGTGCGAGGCTGTTCCATCTCTGACCGGGGTCCTTCAACACGCTCCTGGGTGGATTTCGGCAACGAGAAGGAGCATTTGTAAAATGCTATTTTCAAGATAATTAAGGCAAATACAATTAGTAAATAATCCCATGCTGGTGCATAATGCAAATCTGTACAAAAAAATTGTTTCAGGCTCAAAGGAGTCAAAAATTACAGAAAAAAGCCCCACATGTGGTTTTGTGAATAGTAGACCCTTTGTAAAGTTTACCTCGTCACCTTTCAGGTGTTTGTAGATACATGCAGGTATAAAACGGCTAGTAATTAGGTGAACATAGTACCCAGACCATATTTAGGTACGTTATATTGGCAAAATAGTGAAATAATGCAGCTACAGAATGTGTGGCATTACGCCGCATAATGGCAAGTCGGCTTTTATCCACTTTTGAGGTATATTTTCCAGTTCAATCACACCACTCACTGCAGTTCTGGGTATCAGTATAAAAAGTGGAGACGGAATGGTTGTATCTAGTGCTCACAAAGAAATGTGATAATGGTTATTTCTATATTTAATTCGACGAGACTGGAGCGGCAATTGCTGATGGTTTACTTTTTCATAATCAAAGCGTCATGATTCCATGTGACTCTATATGCATTTTAGTGTTTACAGAGTACTTCGCTGTCTGCCTGGATTTGGACTGCGCTACACCAAATTTTAAAATTAAAATAAATACATAAATAGATATCATCGCTTCCACAGGTGATCAGAGTGCAACTGCGCTACACTAAATTTTATAATAAAAATAAATACATAAATAGATATCATTGCTTCCACAGGTGATCAGAGTGCAAGAATGCCCGGGGTGGGGTGGGGGGGGCGAGGCGCAGAGAGCACCTCTGTGAACATTCTCCACTCTACAAAGCATTCATTACTTTAGGGCTTGCAAGCTTTCCCCCGTCTGCAGCCATATGCTGTCTCAACATTGCTCCCAGTCCTTGCCTGCCAGACCCTTCGCGTTCTGGATCGAAGCCAGGGAGAGCACGGAGTTCATGTGCACCTAATGCAGCCTTTCTAAGGTAAACTGAGACAACTGGCAGGGGCTCGCGGCTATGGCCGGATGAATGCCTTTACAATGCTCCCAGAGCCTCCGAACGGGCACCTCTGCTGAAGTCCGCACTTGGCCGGAGTGCCAGAATTTCAATTTGGGGTTCCCGCACATCCCCTGGAAGGGCCCTGGCTCGGGGCTCTGCACCCGCATGAGAACAGCTGGCCACAAGTCTGCCACCACTCAAGAAAAAAGCACTGAAACACAAGCGCGGCCCCGCGGCCGCGAAAGTTAATTGTTGTGAGAGAGGGGGAGCAGGAGGTGAGCCCGCGAGTGGTGCGCGCGCGCTTGGGAGAGTCTTCACTTTTCAAGCACTGCATTCGTGCTTGTGGCGCGCCCCTGCTCGCTCACGCAAGGTGGATGCCGCCACAAGCACGAGTGCAGTGCTTGAAAATGAGCAGAGCGACGGCTAAAGGCCCTCCTATGCAGCGCATGCGCGCTGCGTAGGCGAGACCTAAAAAGGCCAGTGTGGGCCCGATTTCTAGAGTGTCACTGATCCATCACGCTATTGGTTACCGCTTCTTGGATAAACGTGTTGTGTGACTTGCCATTGCAAAGAGGAGGCATTCTGGCCTGAGGCCCTAACAGGAGGCACTTCAGAGAGCCTCCCTTTTACCTCAGATGTCCTCAGCTGCCAGACGCCTTGGTGATAGGAAGCCATTGGGAATGTGAAGAAAAAGGCTACAACGATACCACATGACCCTCTGATGCGTCAGGCTAGCCAACCACTAACCAGCACAGTGGCCATTTCAGGTCAGAATCCTTTATTCCCAAAGACTTGTAGCAACAGTGGCAATCTTTAAAGGAGCAAGTTCAGAACATAGTAAATGTAAAGAAGAGTATTTTGCAGCAGCACAACTCTTTAAAACAGCACAGTTATCAGAATTTAAACCCAAAATACAGTTTGCAACTTTCACACTACGCGGACTGCAGCATACACGCCAAAAAATGAACGAGCAAAAAAATTACTTATAAATCAAAATCCAACATTAATACACAAAAAACGAGCTTAGCATTCAAAGGTATGCCTGCTCTTGTTGAAGTGAGACCAGCTGAAAATGCATGAGTAACATAATTGACAGCCCTTCTGTCTTCACACGATTGTGTAACATATCGGTAAAGTGTTTTCTCTTTCACCAAATAGATGATGTGTGGTATGTCTCTCAGGCAAATACACCTTTCAGCATTTTTATAACCATCACACTCAAGTGCATGGTGTCAACTCTGTATACGTTTCTACATACGTTGTGGAAATGGAGAAGCTAATTTCTTGCCAGTGCTTGTTGAATATGGATATACCTTTTCTTTCAGCCGGTCCCCTCTTCTACCCTTCTTTTCTGTTCCTCCTTGCCTTTACACTGCCTGTCCCTCTAAACCCTCCGTATTTTGTGATATCGGAAACAATCTGCTCACAATTTGAATTACATGACATGTAATATTGAGGTCCCGAGACTTGCTATGAATGGGCCTGGCTCGATCTGGGCACATTTATTCATCTCCAGGAGTTAGCAGGTTATACTAACCAGGCATATTGGAATTGGTATCTACTCAATTTATAGTTTAAATTTGGAAATGGTTTTTCACATTGTGCTTTGCTAAAATCATAAACGTGTTGTTAACTTGGGGTTTGCTTTCTTTTTCGCTTAAATTTTTATAGGGGGTTACATTTTGTTCAGTTTGGTTTTCAAGTTTGAATAGTGAAACATACTAATGGGTTAAGCTGTAAGTTTGTACTGGAAATCGACCTATACGCTTTTAAAACTTTTTCTCAAGGCTCTAAAATGGCAGCTCAGGCCTAAACTCAGTCCTGCCCACTTACTGTTCGGGCACCCTGACATTGAGAAAGAACTAGGCAGCACACGCAGGCAGCGTGGGCACTGGAGTGTCTGGTGCGCCTGTTGGTGATGACAGAGCTTGAACCGATGAGTACTCAGCAGCAATATTGGTTTAGTTCTTCCTCAGCCATCGACACCTAAAAGGTGCAAGATGGCGGCAGCTGGCTTCTTGGCAAGGTGTGCTGTGCTGTTGACCATCTCCCATGTGTGGCAATTGGTAGTCTTTGGAGAAAGCGTAGTAATAAGCACTTTATCCTGAGGCTGATGTGGTGGCCCACGGAAAGCGTTCTTGGCCTGTTTGGGACCAGAGCAGAGTGCTGAGGCAGAGAGGGTTGATCATCTCTGTCCAATCCTATGACAGCCCAAGGATATTTGAATCCCTCTTGGCATGCCTAATGGTGGTGTGTGAGTAAAATAGTGGGTCACGGTAAGCTAGAGAGGTGAGCACGGGAAAAAGGTTGACTGGCATCTGAATTGGATAAAATGATGCAGATGCATAGGGCAGGATCGTCATTGAAAGGCTCACATGAGGAGAATTGTTCCTAAACAGACTGCATGAGAAATTGAATGGGCTGGAAAATAAATTAATTGAGGTGGAGTCACCCAGAAGATGGAAACAAAAATGGCATCTTTGGTGGAGTTGTGACCGAGCAAATAGACACTAATAAAAGGAGCACTGTTTCCCAAGGTTGTACTATGCAAGTATATAAAATAAAGAACAGATAGAAAACTCAAGCATTGTCAAACCCAATAGGTCTCGCCTATGCAAGAGCTATTGGCTTTGCCAATGTTTTTTAGTCATGTTTTACACCAGCGTGGCTGCTGTTCAGCATAGCCAAACGTTAGTGGTGTGGAGGGGAGTGACAGAGTGGAGTGGTAAAGAGTGGAGTGGCAGAGAGTGTTGTGTATTGGAGTTGCATAGAGTGGTGTACAGTGGAGTGGCATAGAGTAGTATGGTGTAGAATGCAGTGGCATAAATGAGATAATAGAGAGAGTGCATAGTAGAGTACAGTGGTGTAGAGTTGAGTGATGTAGAGTAGAGTGGCATAGAGTGGTGCAGAGTAGAATATAGTGCTGTAGAGTGGAGTGATGCAGAGTAGAGTGGCTTAAAGTGCAGTGGCATAGAATGATCTAGAGCAGAGTGGCGTAGAGTGCAGTGTTGCAGAGTAGAATGTCAAAGTGCAGTGGTGTCGAGTAGAGTGTAGCTGCATTGAGTACTGGGGTGCAGAGTACAGTGCAGTGGCATAGAGTGCAGTGATGCAGATTAGAGTGCATTTGCCTAGAGTGTAGTGGTACTGTGACATTGAGTAAAGTGCAGTGATATGGAGTAGATTGTTTCAGAGTAGAGTGAAGTAGTGTGGATTAGGATAGGGTAGAGCGTAATGACGTAGAGTGCAGTGGTGCGGAGTAGATTTTTAGTGGCGTACATTGCATTGGCATAGAGTGCAGTGTTGCAGATTGGCGTAGAGTGGACTTGTGCATAGTAGATTGAGTGACCTAGACTGGAGTGGTGAAGAGTGTAGTGTATTGGCATAGAGTAGAGTGGTGCAGATTGGAGTGGAATGCAGTGGTGTAAAGTGGATCTTTGCAGAGTAGAGGGCGGTGGCGTTGACTGGTGCAGAGTAGAGTGGGGTAAGGTGGAGTATGCATTACAGACAGCACCTTTTCAATTGAATGACCATTACATTTGCACAGACATACAGTTTTACTAATAAAGCTATACAGCGCACAAACGATAATGTGTGGAAATGGCATCACCTAGTGTGATGATTTGTCTTGATAATAACAAAATGTTGTTTCCAACACACCTCGGAATTAACAAAAAATGTGTTTCATTTGGGCGTTCCTAATTCTGAAATATTCTGAAATACTTGCATAGTTCATTTAAATGTTGTTGTGTGCTAGAAAATAACCCTTTCCTACCCCCAGTATCCAGCAAGATTGTCACATAAATCCTCTCACTTTGAGGTCAGAGCCAAGCTCACTTGGAAGACAGAGCCTGCCATTTGACCTCTGTCTTTAAATGCACAGCAAATGTGACAAGATCACGATTTACAGACCTGTTTACAGAAAGGAGCAATGGTGGAAGGGTAGTTCCTTGGGAGGGACGAACTCATGCTGGATAGCCTAAAACAAATAAAGCTAACAAATAGAAAACCAGAAAATATGAGTTGCAAACCACAAAGCCAATGGTAAGCAACGGGCAGAATGCATTCCCAGGGAAGCTTTCCAAATGTCCCCATGTTGTCAGCAAACCAGACAGTTGTGCTGTCTGGTAGGCTTCAACCTAAAAAAGCCAGGGGGTTTAACACAGTGGACTCTTCCCTCCTAACCTACTGGCAGAGGTAAAAAGGGATTTCATATTATTAGCAGTCAGTGGTACCCATGTTATCTACCTTGAAACGATGAAAGGCTAAATTTGCTTCACTGCCTGCACATTATACATACTTCGAAGTAGGGACTCAACCTACTTACCATGTAGCCAACTACATGACTGTCGAAAGGCTAATGTTTTGTGAGACATCTACGTCCATTTCTATCTTTTTAGCCAATGGTAAATTGTACTCTGAGATTTGGAGTTTCTCTTGTAGCACTAGAAAAGGTGTTAAAAATGCAGGCTGCAAAGTGCTGTTTGGCTAATAGGTCAGAAGTGGCAGGATACAACCAACATGGACTAGGTCCCTTAGCAGCAATGTAAATATGAGAGAGTTGCTAACTACATTTCTACAAAACACCATACTTTCTAGCCCTCTGTTTTTCGGTATAAATCCTTTTTCTTCTAAAATTCATTCATCCAAGCAGCAGCTCAATCAAAGCACACGAAGACTACAATTCCCAGAAAGCATTAAGATGTAAAGCGAAAGCTCAAAACCATAGTGTCTCTGCCGACATGGAGCAAGGCGAAATCGTAAAGTACTTCAAAGAGGATAAACAGGCCCGCTCCTTAGATGCAACTGTGTCAAATGCAGTGGCGGCTCTGAGGTAACGCGGTGTGGGGGCTGGGTAGTGGAGTCCGACATACGACGGCAAAGGTGAACGTAAATAAATAAATATCTGCCGTCGTATGTCGGACTCCACTACCCCCTCCCCCACCCAGCCCCGCCCCACAGCATTACCTCTGCGAGCCGCCACTGGTCAGATGAAAGACAACAATCATTACATTATTCCTTTTACAGAATACCTTTTTGAAACTCATCGTGCAAGACCAGGAAACCTTAAAGTTCAGGTAAAAAGACGCAAAACGCAGGAACAATCTAATGGAAGGTATCACAGAGGAGGGGTTTTAAACAAGCACCACTGTCGAAAAACTACCCCAACAGAGACAGCTTGTCTTCCCCCACATTACTTGTCCAATACAGGTCAGAACGTCATGAATACGTAACCTCCTTTTACAAGCAGGAAAACAGGAGCACATGTTTTTTCCAAGCGGAGCTGAATTCGATCTCCCAATAAATAACACGATAAATAAAAAGGAAAGGAACCGCAACAAAGACGGGGCTACAATGGGTACGGGAGACCGGGCAAGCAATGACTGGGAGTGAGGGGAGGACGGGATGGGGTTAGAATGAGTGAAGCAGCAACGAGAGGGCGTGAGGATGAAAACAGGAACAAGACAGCGAAAAGGGAGGTGAAGGCAGATTCGAGGGTAAGCAAAACTGGTTGGAGGGGGAAGCAACAATGCCGTGCGAGAGGGAGAAACGTCCTGCAAACACATGCACTGTGATGAAGTGCTACAACTGAGAGAAAAACAAGCGTCAGAAGTGATGTTTCAGCTGGCCAAATTTTTTTTTATAATAGTACCTAAATCGCATCAGGAGCAGCAGATGACTGATTAAATTGTCTCAATATGTGCTTGGTCCCTGCTCCACAGCAAGTGGCGGAAGTGATGTTTCAGCTGCACTGGCAAATTATGACGGCTGCAAAGAAGAGTGATGTAGAAGCAGACAATGGTAAGCAATGGGCGGGGTCCAAGCCCTTTTTGTAGACTATAGTGTCTCGCAAGCGAGACGCGTGTGCTAGCGCATGCTCTCACAGGCTCGACCCTAAAAGAGCCCTGAACTTAAGGGCACTTGAATGGCCGAGCACAGAAGATACTCCGTGTCTGAAGAAAGCTGTGGAGATTTTCTTTACAAAAGTGACCCCATGTGAAGATGGGGAATCAATTCGGCTGAGAGAAATATTTTGCTTGCCCATCAGAACCACAAAAATAGGTGTTAAAAATGCAAGCAGAGCTCAGGCTGACCTGAAGAAGGAGGCACTCAGTGAGAGCATTTAACAACTGATGACAAAAAGGAGGCTCTAAACTATATGTGGAATAGGAAAGTGGGTACAACCACAGGGGCACAACCAGACATGCATTGCGCAAATTCGAGTGGTGGACGGAGAGCAGAACTCCATGCTTGTACAGGTTCCAGCAACTGCGAAGTCTCTATGCAGGTGTCAGACCTGAATAATGTGTCTGTGTTTTCTTTATTTTGAACATTCTCTCTTGCTTGCTCACTCTTACCTCAATGTGAATATTGTTTGTATTTTCATGGGGGTCCCCTCATATAGCTCGCCCTCAATCCCTTCTCAAGTTCTTGAAAAATGACTACAGATTTCTAATCTTTTGTTACTGGCAATGGGCGGCGTTCCTTACCCAACTGAGATTTTTTCATCTAACTTCTCGAATTTTGCACAGTGCTTTACTGGAGTTTAATATGAGACTGGCATGAAACTAGAGTGGTTTGAAAAGGTAATAAAAATATTAACTACAAACACATTTGGCTCTCATTTGTTTTGTATGAGTCTTTATTTTAGTCCTGTCTATTAAAGCATACATGAATGCTGACTGCATATATGTGTAAATATAACAAGTTGATAACATCTGTACACGTTTAGATGTAAATGATTAGATGTCTTGACCACCTTAATAACAAATGGCATCAACATGCAGTCCCTTTTTAATGATCAGAAACAACTTGTCGAAAATGTTAGCGGATAAGGAAATAAGGTCCCACCAATCAGTTTAACCATTTGCAGAAGAACATAGACGTTATGGTAACAGCACACACATTGCTTAGTCGCTTACATTAGCTGTCAAGTCCTCTACAGTTCGTCTCAAATGTTGTCAGTTCTCTTCTGTCAGAATCTAACTTCTTTCTCCATTTCTCCAAGGGGCGCGATTACTGCTCAGAGGAGGAAGACATCACATAGTGCGCGCGGCAGAGGGAAGATTCTCTTGTACATACTGTAGATGAACCCGCAGACGGTCACTTGGAACTTTCTACAGTGGACACTACATGGCACAGAGGGATCATGTCCTTGGCGTTTGCACCCGCACATTGTCATTGCTGTTAATGGCCGAGGAATTAACATGGCGTTGGTCTTTAAAGGAACCTGTTGATGCTGCTAGATGAGAAGAAAATGGCCGCCGTTCACTGCTCCGCGTTTCAATATGCAGCAAGTTGCTTTAATTCATTTTAAAGACAACACTGAATTTACTGAGGCTGGGGGATTGTTTTTTAATTTAACGAGGTGGTGTTGGTATAAGGAACGGAATAAATCCATGTACGCTGGACCTCCTATTTTCCCAATACACTGGTCAGTCGGCTAAATTAGGATTTGACCTTCCATAGTTGACTGTTTTGAACTTCTGAGAGGGAATGTGTGTTGTTACTGGCAATAATCCCCCCTATAAGGGCACGGACCTAAAAAAAAAAAAAAAAATCTGCTGTCTGCCATATGATTACTGAAGATGATGCCATAGCCGATGGTCCCTACAGGGCATATCAGTTGCCCGATACTACAGGAGGCGTCTTAACTACGAACTCAGCTTGCAGTATTTGCTTTGCTAAATGCAAACGTGTGATCACAATCGTTTTGAATCTTTTTTTTCTAAGAAAATAAACATTTTACTGTTTTTATGTATTTTTGTCTTTTACCATTGATGCCGTACACAGGGGAAACATCGAAAATAAACTGTTGTTTTTTCAGTTATGTCACTTAAAAATGCTGCTGGGAATGTTTATTGAGTGTCTGTCGAGTTTTTTTTAATTTTATACGGGGAAATAATTCATGATCTGAGGTCACAACAGAACCATTTTCTCTGGGGAAACAATAGTAAAATAGTTGAATTTACCACAGAAAACATGCTAAGTCATAAAAACACAATCTTGAAGATGAGTATGTTGGAAGGAATTGTGGGCTTTGGATCAAGGTCACCTTGAGTCATCCTGACTCCTCACACACTCAAAAATATTTATGAAAACAATGTGCTTTTTCGAGTCTTCGCACTAGATAGAAGGAATCAAAGCATATGAATCTACAATAGCTACAAGCACCAAAACTATTGTTACAAGTAGGTACCTTGTAATTCTGTAAGTAAAAAAAAAAAAACTACATCTCAACAAGGTAGAAATCTTCTATGTCAATGCATAATTTGCGCAGAATTCTCACAGTCGTGGGAACTAGTTTCTTTGGCTGTTTTATAGATCCTTTTAGCTGCAAAAACCACCGCAGTGGACTTCAGCAATTCAACAACTAAATTACACTGTTGTAAATGTGCTGTCATTGGCCTTCGCAAAATGGTAGTGTGTTCTGGAAAAAGATTCTTGTGGAAATGAGTGTTGGCAAAGGTAACTGCAATGTGATTTATTATTTGTAGAACACCCATCACGGATTTATTGCTCTAACAACAAATCATTGATCTAAATGTAGAAAAGGACTATATGCAGGTAACTTAAATACAATTGATGAGCAGGGCTGAAACATTTTGAAGAATTTCTCAAGACTGACGTGATTTTGAAGATTGAAGCACTGATGAGGGAGGCTAGTCAACAGCAGTGCATGTAGATTAGTTAATGTCAGTGGTGGCGGCCGCCAATCTATAGTGGTGGAGCAGTGCGGGGGGGGGGTTTAGGGGAAAAATATACATTTTAAAAAAAAGACACTTACCTGCCGCGGACTCTGCCGGCCGCCTCGGTGCTCCTCTCCTCCCGGCAGTCCATGGGCCACACAGCACAGGCTCCCCACCCAATCCAGACGTTGTTCTCATGCTGTCCCTAACATGAGAAAAACGCCGTTATTGGCCTGAGCGAGCTGGTCTGATACTTGCTTAGGCACAGGGAGCCTGTGCTTTTCTACACCCAGCTGTGCAGCACAGCTGGGTTGGAGAAATAGAAGTGTGCATGTTGGTTTGGCCGGTCTAAACAGCCATACAAACTGACATGCGCACTTACAAGTGCCCACCACTCCTCTCTGCCACTGTCCAAGATGATGGCCTGGTCCTGCCCCGCCCTTAACTCGCATCAGCTCAGCCTCAGTCAGTGAAAAATAAAATAACATTGTTTTAATATTTTATTTTTCGTTTGCTGGCTTTGAGCAGTGGGGTGACGCCCCTCTGCCAATACGGAGGAGCTGTGCCTGGTTAATGTCCACTCATAGTACATGCAGGTTTAATCTTGGCCACTCTCAATAAGAGAAGTGAGCTAGAACACAGGTATCTACTGCACCTCTGTAAGGAAAACCAAACCCTGAAGCAGAAAGGGTCAAGCCGGTAGAAGACTTTATCCACAAAACTGCTCTCCAGGGCGAACTTCAAGAGAAACATTTGTAACCGTAAAAGTTTGTGTCCGCTCCTCTTTCTAAAATGGGGAGTCCAGAAGAGTCGAATTGAAACAATTACAATAGTTGATGCGGAGAGCATGCAGACTACAATAACCATAGAATGGAGTTCATGAGGCAAAACGGAAAGGATTTTTCCGAAAGGGTGATGGGCATGAAAACATTAAGAGGAAATTGGCAGTGATTTCCACTTTAAATGAGGGGTCTTCATCAAATTGGAGCCTTAAGGAAGTATTACTTCTCACTGCATCATGGCCTTTTGCCCATGCCTGCCAAGAACACTTCATCTAAGGGTCTTCACACCTCTGGTAGCCACTGGCTCAGCAACTGAAGTATCCCCTCCTTTAATATTTTATACAATTTCAAATATTATTCAAATAGTTTCCTTGAGTCTCCCAACAAAGTTCATGTTTTCCCTCTCGCTATGTGCAACACTCAGTTCCTTTAGCTGCTCAGCAGGCATCATGATATAGAAATAGCAATACATCCCTGTGTACTTGCCTTAAGAGAGAAAGACCAGTTTTTGTTCTGTTTTTTTCATTTTTATATAGCATGAATATGGTACATTCAGTTTATCAATGTGGTGTAAGGTATTTCAAGACTACAATTGTCTGAAGAAATCCGCCAGTTCCATTGGTTCGGTAAGGCTGCTCCCTCTGATGCCAGAGTGCTGGTTGGCTCGTGCCCTGTTAGATACTCCCAGGATTCCTAGTGGGACTTCGAGGCAAGCATAGCAGCAACCCTGCTGTGGGTCAGCATGCATTAAACGGGTCTCTTCTCCCTGACCTACTGATTCCTCCAGTGTTTTATCACTGTGGCATCTTATTTCCATGCTAGCCTGAAGTTCAGCCTTTTCTCTGGAGGAGTGACGAGAGAGTTACTGTGCTATCGCAGTATAGGTGTTTCAAGCTTGTGTCACAGTCAACCATCTTGTGCTTATTCCGTGGTGCCTTTTTAACCACATTTAAGAGATATTAATCCCATAAGGGTCAAGACAGTGTACCATTCACTTAATTGGGATCGAATACCAACAGTTGCCAAAATGTAGTAGCTGGGCAGACCTTTTTAAAACTCACAAAAAGGACCAAAGTGAGTGATGAAAGACGAGGAGAGCTGGTAAGTTTGTCAAAAAGATATTTATTACTTAAATGTAAGTATGCGGGAAGAACGGGAGACTACGACAGAGGCTCCTGCTCCCAGCCCACTCAAAAAACAATCTCTTGAGGAAACAATTGACATTGCCAACAGTATTCATGATTTCAAACAATATTTGAAAGATACTCTAGTTGTTAAATGTAAGAAACAAGGTTCAATTCCAGTGAAAATTGGTCCACAGCCAAAAACTAAAGTCTTTAATGATACCATATGTTTCAGATGTGGTTCAAAAACTCATGTTGCCTCTTTCAAACAATTTCCATCCATAGGTAAAGAATGTAGTAAATATGGGGTTATGAATCGTTTTGCTAGAGTATGCAGAGCTATCAAGAATGTTAAAGTCAAGGTTAATTTCGTGATGGAAGACGAACCAGACCATATGAATAATGACAGGAGGAATATGGTTTTGTGTGTGAAGATAAATCAAAAAGGTGTACCTTTTTGTAAAGATCCTGTTGAAAAATTTCTAGTAAATGTTAGAATTCCTTTACTGACTGATTCTGGATCAAAAATCACTATCATTTCTAAGCAAGACCTTTTACTCCCTGATGTCAATCCAGGTGGGAATAATGGTGTCAAAATGATTTGGAAGGGGTTTTTTTTTTATTACACAAAATCTTCTATACAATTCAAGAATAGCATTGGTGTTGGGAAATTTGTGTGTCAGTAGCTGGACCTGACATTTTAGAGTGGCACCATCAAGGATCTTTGGGCCTTCAGTTGAGACCGGGATTTTTTCCTCAATTTCCATGTGTAAATGCTGTAGATTTACCTGTCTCAAATGTGAACAGCATTTTAGAGCACTACAAAGATATATTTACTGAGCAATTGGGCACGGTAAGCAATTTTGAACACCATATTAAATTGAAGAAAGGAGTTTTGCCTGTCAAACATAAGCTACGCAATGTGCCTTTAAGCATTAGGACATAATTGTCTGAACTGTTGGGAAAATCTATGTCAAGAGGGGGTTATAGAACCAACGGATTCATCACTCTGGTTATCCCCTAATGTTGTTGCTCGCAAGAAAAACAAAGAATTGCGGATGTGCATAGACTTGAGAAGCTTGAATAAGGGTATATGGATTGATGGGCAGAGACATTTTATGGAATGGGCAAAGTGGGCCCTAGCCCAGGGCCTCAGGCTTTTAGGGGGCCTCCTGATAGAGCCAGCTCGGTTCTGGAGAGAGTCTTACCCTGATGGCCTTTAATAATTCTTAGATTGTTTTGAATACCGTTTTTATTTAATTTATTTTTAATGTGGGTGGTGTGTGAAAGGCTGCTGCAGACAGTTTGCAGAGAAATGTTTGTTTCATGCAGCATCCATAAAATAAGTTTCTTTGAGATCAAAACAGGACCTTGCGTATGAGAAATGGGAGGAAGTCACAGATTTTGTTTCACCGAAATTATTTGCAGTAATATTAATGAGCTGCTGCTGTGTTTCAGTATTGAAAACACACATCACTATCCCTCAATATTAGATGTAAATACATTTAAAATTTGGACTAGTGCGACTGTGCACTGTCTGTGACCTGGCGAGAGAGGGCACGAAAGAGCTGAAATTGGTTCATAAATTCAAACCTAATCCAAACAGGGCCCCCCCAAAATACATTTGGCCCAGGGTCCCCACAATCCTTAAGATGTCCCAGTTGATGGGCATCCCCTTCTCAAAATTAATGATTTGAAGGCTTCATACTAAGGAGCGTCTTTATTTTCCAAGTTGGACATGCGATCTGCTTATCATTAGCTTCTTCTCAGTAAGGACTCCAAGTATTTAACTGCTTTTGTCACTCCGGATGGTGTTTTTGAATTCTGTAGAGTACCTTTTGGTTTGACATCAGAAGCTGGTACTTTTCAGAGAGTGATGGAAAATGTACTTGAATACGAATACATCAGACTGAATAAAGTGCTAAAAGCAATGACAGCAAGGGATTTGAAATTAATAAAGGAAAAATGTGTGTTTTGAGTTAAAGAAGTGGAATATTTGAGACATGTAACGTCTTGTAAGGAAATTTCACCCTGGCCATATTTGCTAAGGCCATAAGTGAAGTTGCCACACCCAGAGCTCGTGATGAACTTTGTATGTTCATGGGCATGTGCAAATTCTATGCCAAGTTTGTAGAGAATTTTGCCACAATTGTTGAACCCTTAATAAGGTTGTTGAAAAAAAGTGTCAATTTTGTATGGGGTGTGGAGCAGCAAGTAGCTTTTGATGTTGTAAAACAAAAACTTAGTGATGCCCCTTTACTGAGTCCTTTCTCACGGGGGGGGAGAATGTACATAACAGTAGCTGCCAGTACCATTGAACTTGGTGCGGTTTTGATGCAGGATTGTGCGGGCAAGGACAGTACCATCGCGTTTGGTTTGCGTACTTTAAAACAAACCGCAAGAAAGAATGTATTCAGTTATAGAATGTGAAATGTTGGCCTGCACTTGGGCTGTGGAAAAGTTTAAATGTTATGACTGGGGAACACATTTTATTATCAGGAAGGATCACAAACCGCTGATTCCCATACTAAGTGGTCCCAATGTAGACACTACTAAAGCCACTGCCAGGTTGGTTAGACTTAGTTCAGAACTGTTAGAACACCATTTTGACATTGTGCACCTCCCGGGTGGCAACAACAAGAAGGCTGATTGCCTTTCAAGACTACCGATACCTTCAGGAGTGAATATTTCTGACCAAGTTGTTGACCAAGAAGAAGAGGATGTAAAATGTTTAGTAGCCTGTATTTGACTTTTTACTCTGTGTGTCATGTAGGTATGAGAGTCCGGTCATCTTGTTTGTGCAAACTTTTCTGGTCTTGTCATTTGTTGTTTTTCCAAAGGAGGGAAGTGTGTTGTATCGTGCTTTCCCTATTCTCTGTGTCCCTGCACCACCATGAGTATTATGCTGCTATGTCACTTGGAATGCTGGTCTGACAGTTACATGACTTGAGAACAGGCTGAGCAGGGAAGTCCAGTACTCCTGGTGGGGGTATCCTGTAGACGTATTCTTGTATCCTACAACTGAATTTGATGTTTCCTTAACCTATCCCCTTTTGGCAACCGTTTTGAAGCACTTTATTTTCATAGTGCAAGCAGCCTTTGCACTTTGGGCATCTTTTCGGCGATACACATGCTTTTCGGCAGTCATTTTGAAGTGTGTGTTGCATAGCTGCCAAGGTTTCAGATTGCTAAGTGTGACATTTTCATAATTTCAGTGTAATTATGAGTCACATTTCAAGGACTATGAGTGACACTTTCTCGTGCGCAAAATCAAGTAACGAAGACTAGGGAAACATATAAATATATGAAATTACACCCATTTGAACAAGGAGAAGCTCTAAGATCTTGCCTCAAGAATACATTGTCCTACATAGACTATGGAAACCTCAGTGTTATAAGCGAGGGTCGGTCTCTCCACTTATAAGTATTGTGTGATCCTTCTCAAATCACCCGATCTTAATGTACTCCCCTCTGTTATCAAGAAAATAGGATTGCTTGGAAACATGTGCCTGCCCGTATTAGATGCTGTGTAAAAAACAAACAGCCACCCTCGCTTAGTGATTATTATTTCTGAAATGCTTATCTTTCTAGAGCCGCATGAAAATATTTCAAAGGGGCTACTGGGGAAACATCATGTTTTCTAAGAGTGGCTATCTCACCAGATGTCAAGATGTGTTTTCAGTGAGCTATTTCATGACTGACCTGTGTTTTCCTCAGTCCAAAAGAGTGTAAAAACAGCCCAGGGCAGAAGAACTTCAGCTAATTATACGACCGGCACTGCAGGCAGCTGATCGTGTGCTGCCACTAAAAAGCAAATTTAATTAACACACTCGGTTGCACTCACTAAGTTGCGAGGCGGCAAGCCACGGCAATGGGTTCAGACCTGGCCGCTGCAACGTCACCGTGGTGGGGTGACTGTCACGGAGTACAGTGTACCTTCCAATGTCATGTGAGAGAGGCCACAACACTCACAAATGAAGGTCCGATATCGTGAGCACTGCACCCGCCCACTCCAACTGCGGGTAGCGCTGCCAAACTTAACACATCTCTGACACAGTGTACTGTCACACGGGGTGGGCGGTCTTACTTTCTTGTAGTTCATTCTACTGTCCACTTGACTCGGATGGACCCAGGCGGTTCGTCGGTCAGCAGGACAATATTACTTGCATTTTCGCCGCGACCTGCGGCCATAACAGTTTACAGCCTTAGCGGGCCTGTGCAACAAGCAGCCTTCGTTACTTGATTTTGCGCACGAGAAAGTGTCACTCATAGTCCTTGAAATGTCACTCATAATTACAATAAAAATTATGAAAATGTCACACATAGCAATCTGAAACCATGGCAGCTATGATTGCGGCTGGCCCAAACCAGTTGCCAGCTGCTGACAACTTAACTCCCTGCTCTGGCAACAGGACGGGATGTCCCCCTGCAGCGCCACAGTCGGCCAGACAGTCGCAATCCCGTGACTTCAGGGAGCAGGCTGTCTGACTCAGCCGCGCTGCGGAAGGCATCATGATGAGATACATTATTGCAGAGCAGTGAGTTTCAATGGCTTAGCTCAGCTGCGAGCGTCTCAAGCCTGCGGGAGCACCGCGCAGGCCACGGGAAATGCGCTTATAGCTGCCACACTACTCAGTTTTAGGCAGCGATTCAGAAGAGACATAATGCATCATATGCATGACAATGCATTTCAGTGTGGTGATGCGGAGCACCACACTGAAATGCGTTAGTCTAACGCCTGATGCGTTGTACTTGGCAGGACTGGTGTTGCTCGGCGATACACATGCCTTTGGGCAGCCATTTTGAAGTATGCATTGTTCAGCGATATACATGCCTTTGAGCAGCCATTTTGAAGTGCGCATTACTCCGCGATACACACGCTTTTGGGGCAGTCATCGTGAAGTGCGTATTGTGGAGCTCTGGGACGTTTGACCAAACACTCAGTGATACACACGCCTGCATCTTTAACATTTAAGTACATTGTGCGTTGCAAGTCTTAAAAATTACTTTGAAGACATTACACTTCAGCGATATACACGTTTTTCTCATTCTAATTCTTGTTCTACAGCGGCGATACGCATACCAAATACAGTATTTAACAATTGTTTTTGTGTTGTGCGTTCCATTACCCTAGCAGCCTTTATGATTGTTTCTTGTGCGCTTCAAGCAAAACTATGGAGATTCACACACTATTAAAGTATATAGTAATGAGGATCATCTGCATATTTTGAGGGCAAATTTCTTACATTGCTATTACGATGAAGGTGTGTGCATTTTTCTCAAAGTGTCATTTTTAAAGTTATAATTTAACAGGTGGGAGTTTTGTGCATTTCTATCTATGTGCAAACATACAAATTAATATTGGTTATTTGTGTACTACTGTTACTTTATTTTATCATATTTTCTTTTTTTTTTTTTTTGCTGTCTACCTGTAATATCATGCAAGCTATTACGCCCCCTGCACCATTCTTACAACTTCCTGGCGAGCCACCAGTGAGATGGAAAGAATGCTTCAGAGCATTTAATGCCTATTTTGGAGCAATTGATGGTTTAAAATTAAGGCTGAACGATTTGTTTTTATTTGGAGCATTCTTTGAGTATGGAAGGCCAGAATATTTTTGAGCATTTGCCCAAAGTATTGTGCGAGGATTCAGAAGTAGAATTAGATGACTATGAAGAAGCGGTTAAACGTTTGAAGATGCATTTTGGCAAATCACCTAATTTCATTGTCAGAAGGCACACATTCTTTTCAGAAGAACAGTCTGGTGCTGAATCTATTGATATGTATGTGGCGTCATTACGGGTATTAGCAGCGGAATGGGAATTTGGTATCTTTATGGATCAGTGATTAGGGATCATTTGGTTACTAGCTTTTAATAAAAAAATTCAGGAGCCCTTACTGACTCACAAAATCCGTCTTGCATCGTCGCTAGTGATTCTAGACGAGGAGAGCAAGTAAGTTTCTCAAAAATATATTTTTTACTCAAATGTAAGTATGCAGGAAGAACGTGAGACAACATAGGCTCGTTCTTCTAGCCCGTTCCAACCGACTCCTAGCTCCTAACCATCACCGTGGAACCCTCCTCACAAACGTTCCTGAAAAGGAACCCGCATGACCAGGACACAACAGTGAGGCAAACAAGGTTGAGAACAAAGTTATAAGCTAAAAAGTGTCCCCGAGATGCCATTAAGATACTGTTTAAAACGGGTTCTTCATAGTTAAATACATTCATGATACAATTGAGGAAGGCATATTTGACGTCACAAAGCCCATATGACACATTAGATTAGATTAAAATACTTATAAAGCGCATGGCTGCCTCGGCAAAGAAGCGTCCCAGCGCTGAAGCCAGACTAAGCAGGAGTCAAGACAAAGGGAAATATATCTGGGAAAGAACAAGGGACAGGACAGAGGGAGTATTAAATCTACTTTTAATACTTGATCTTACAAATACCTCAGTCACTGACTTCCTATATAAAAACAAGCATTAGCAAAGCCAATAGGTCTTGCCTATGCAAGAGCTATTGCCTTTGCCAGTATATTTTACCAATGTTGAACACCAGAGTGGCTGCGGTCCAGCATGGCTGAAAGTTAGTGGGGTAAAGAAGCGTGGAGTGTCGTAAAGTGGCGTACAGAAGAGTTGAGAGGAGTGAAGCGGAGTGGAGTGTCATGGAATAGTGTGGAGGGAGTGGAAGGCCGTGGAATGTAGTACAGTGTCATGTTGAGTAGAGTGGCATAGAGTCAAGTGATGTAGGGGGTGTTGCATAGAGTAGAGTGGCGTAGTGCGTAGTAGATTGTTTTAAGTGGAGTAGTGTGCCATAGAATTGAGTGGAGTAAAGTGGCATAGAGGGAGTTGCGTAGAATGGAGTAGTGTCGTAGAATGACGTAGAGCAGGGATACTCAAAGTACGGCCGGGGGGGGCGGCATGCTGACCTCTAATTGCAGCCCGCTGGTGAAGAGCAGCACTGGGCTGCTGTTCACTTGACAGAGCAGGTACATTCAAAGAGCTGTGAAACAAATGGGCATACTTTATTTACTTGTTAACTAAAGAAGAAAAGGTGACCTAGACAACTTATCTTTAGGAACACCTTTAGTTTTAAAGACCTTTTGCGCTAAACATGTAAAAACATGATAATCTCTCTGTACACTACAAAAAGGTGTATTTTATTAACATGTATGAGCGTTTTGCCTTAGATCAGATTATATCGCTGCATTGAGAGGCATTTATTAGCAGTGATAATTTTCAAACATAATCATGGAAACATTCATGCCGCCCCCATTCTGAAAACCATGCTATTGGTGAACCAAGAGGCAAGTCATTTGTTAGGTGCACCTTGTGTGTAGCCTTGGATTTTATATAATTGGAACATTGTAGTTTATTAAATAAAACACAAGAAAAAGTTTTGTACAGCACACCTCCTAAACTCGTAGGTTATAAGTAGGCTTTCCTGTTTTCAGTTTCTATTTTTGGTAAATTCTGGTGGTGTTTTTTCAGCGTTTTCCAGTGATTTCAATACCTCAAAAAAACAGTGCTTTTCAGTGGTTACTCATTTTCGTGCCATAAAAAACAACTGAAACGGTGTTTTACTGGTGTTTATGGAACGCTTTGCTTTTATTATTGCTTGCTTTCTTCATTGATGCATGGTATATAGACAGTGTATGTACAGTGTATATGAGGTCCAAATACATTTTTACAAGTCAAATTTATTGTAGTACACCATACAATATTTCTTTAGTGATTCTTTGGTCATTCGCGCTCTCTCTTTCCTTCCCATGTACACTTTTATTTGTGAAAAGGCCCTCTCGACATTGGCACTTGAGACTGGCAACGCCAAAACAGCCAGTACACAATTTGCCAACTCTGGCCACTGACGTAGCTTTCCATGCCAATACTGGTGCACCTCAAGGTTGACATTCTCTGGGCCAGGCTCTGCAACATATGCGTTAAACTGGGTGCATATGCCCTCAGAGGTATTAAAGCGGTCAAAAATGAAGCTGTACTTTTCGAAGTCTGGAGAAAATTCCCCTTTACGGAAGGGATCTAACACCTGTGCAGAGTACCAAAGTGAGGCTTCATTGACTTCAAATGCCATGGTTGGTGAAGGGACATTTCTATGCATCATAGCTAGCCATTTCTCATGCATTGTAAAATAAAATTTCCTGAATTGGTCCTCAACACTTCTCTGCTTACCAAGTGGCAAGCATTCTAACAGGGAACATGTTGCAGTGCCAAAGTCACTAAAAGTGTCGCCTAGCCTACTCTCGAGGAGATGTTTGACATCTACACCAATTATGCTTAACACTTGGTAGACAAGGGTGTTTTCTGACTCTAGTTTTTTGATTATGTCCACTACAGCAGTCACGTTCTCCCGTAAAAATCTAAGAATGCAGGACAGTGTACTTTTTTTTGACATCACTATCAATATGCACCTTAAGATCCTCACATTTCTTGCCTTTTGCATCATCACTAAGCAAAAATTCAGTAAGCGGTCGCCACATAGATAATATTGCATTCACGGCCTCTAGGACTGAGAACCACCGACTAAATGACACAGTTGGGATGACTTTCTTTGCTGCCACACAAAACACAAAATGAGAAATATTTGCGTTTTAGTTCCCGCACATAACAGAACAGTGCACCTGAATGGACTACAAAATCAATGGCATTCTTCATTAGCTCAGAAGATTGTAAAGATGCTTTCAGCATACCATCTAGCAAGTGGCAAGGATCTCTTACAGGGAAACACTTCAGCTCAGGTATTGCTTTTGACAGGTCATCACATAACTTTTTCATATACGTAGCTGAATTGCTGCAAATACAAACAATATCACTCCAATCTTTGTTGAACTTGGTAAGAACTCTCTGCAGCAGCATTCCAAGTGACACTGCGTTGCATGTTTCCAGTACATCTAGATCTGCCATGATGGTACGTCTGTACCATCCATTTTTGCATCACAAAATGTGATTAGCACTGCCACTGCTGGGTCGCCACGCATCTCTGGGGTTTCATCAATGGTAACAGATCTTTACATCACCTTGGAGTAACTCTGAAATATGTTCAATATCTGCAAGGAACACCTCTGGTAGGTATTTCTCATACATTTGTGTTGCTTTTGGTAATGTTTTGCATGCTGGTGCACGCTTGCGGAACAGATTCCCAATCGGTCCATCGGCTTGGTGTAAACTGGTTCCAGATTGCACTAGGGCACGTACAAATTCATGTGCCACATCCTTTTCTTCCTCATGTTTTCTTTTGAAGCGTGTCATTGTCTCAGCAAGAGACATCTGGCATAGGCTGTCGCTATTAGGTGGCTCTTTCAATTTCAAGTGGGTCTTGGTGACAAGATGTTCAGCAATTCGGCTTGCAGTCTTCCCAGTTACTATTGGGACAGTCACTCTGCAAAACCTGCAAATTAACATCTTTTGCCCACGCACTTCTTCAACCATGAAATCTTTGTTTTCCAGCACATAATCTTCTGCCGTCTTTATTCTGCGGGGCATGTTGTTCTGCGCAAACTAGATTAATACAAAAAAACAACTTAGAAACCGGTTGCGTACTGTTGAGAAAATAATGAGAAAGACAACATTTTCATGGTCAGGTGACTGCTGTGCAAACAGAGAAGAGCGCACTTGTGTTGCAATGAGTAACAGAAACAACAAGTTCTGGTCACAGGAGCTAATTGGCTAAAAGCACCCCAGGGCAGGGGCGCGAAGCCTTGAACTGCGGGGTACAGAGAGAGCTTTTTGGAATCACACGTTTTGTGACTCTCCAGGTATGGGTAATTTATGTGGGAGATTTCTGGGGTTGTTGGGTGTTGTATTCAAGGCAGGCAGTTCTCATAGTTCATTTAGAATCCATGTGGTGTCATTTGAAGAAAGTTAGAGCTGGGTGACATGTTCATTGTTTTGGGCACTCCTCACAAATCACGTAGCATGATGGCACCGCTCTGAGTAAAGCTAGGCTGGTTTTCACTGCTGTTGCTTTTCCCCCTCAGAGATTTATATAGTGCTAACTCGACCTGATGTGTTACACAAGGGCACATTCATTTTTGTTAGGGACGGGTAGATCACGTGATTTGCCCAGAATCACGGGATATTCAGCGTCATTGCCGAGACTCGAACCCCGTTCGCCAGATTTGAGGTCGACCGCACTAACCTTTAGACTACATCCTCTCCTGCTGTTATTTTCAAGGTTTATGGAAGAGTCTATGCTATAAGTGTTTGAGTTTGTGAAGTTGAAATCTTGCCACTGCAGTATCACAATGATTACTAAAACATGTTTTGTAAAAGAAGGATAACTAGTTTGCTATTTCAGCAATCACATTTTCTAACCTAGTTTACTGGGGTCATTTCTTGTGCGCTTCGCATTTTCATATAAGCAGATTCAGATCCATGCACGAAAATGATGAGAATTAATTAGTAAATTGTTCCAATGCGCTTAAATGTCAACAGAGGCATTACAAAGAAGCAAATTACACTGAGTATAATTTGCGCAATAGGTCTCTCAAAGATGTGGTTTTCGACGAGTGCAAATATATTAAGCAACTTTTTAGAGTGGGTTGCGGAGAAATGCAGACCAACATTAAAATAAAGTTTTTTTGCTAAAGATCTCCTGTCTATAGTTTATGTTCAGATGGTGCTTTACAACTATGCTTTCTATCTTTCAAAAGGTTAGACCATCAGGTGTCAAAGCGAATCACAGTGGAAAATGGCTGTTTCTGAATTAGATGTATCACTGGAATTGCTCTTTCTTCTAAAGGTTGTGCACTGCATATTACAGTATTTACTATGATGGTATTGCTCCAAGTAAAACTTGCAAGAAAACTATGAAACTGTGAGATTCAAAGTGCATTATAACATCTGAAACGAAATGAGAAAGACAGCTGCTGGAACTTAATCTGTTGTAAAATACAAACATTAAACAACATCGTATGGTGGTGCTTGAATGCCCTTTGCAGGGGCTCTACGAAGGGGTGCAAGAACAAAGACTCGTTAAGTAAATGGTCTTTTTAAAGACCTGTGAATTAATCGGGTGCGGCCGCATGCAGACAAATGGCAGACCAGAACAGCTCCTCTCCCCACGTTAACCAGGCAGGGGGCCTGGTGTTGCTCTGGCCCTTCCTTGCTCACGGGCCGCATTACGCAGAGTTACAAATATTTAAACACACACACAACAAACTTGCGTGTGCCGCCTCTCTCCCGGTGCCCACCCTCACGTGAGCCAGGCAGGGGGCCTGGTGTTGCTCTGGCCCGCACAATCCTTTATTAATTTCCTGCCTACTTATCTTGGGTGAGCTGGACGCAACATCGTATGCAGGGGCTCTACGAAGGGGTGCAAGAACAACAAAGCCTCGTTAAGCCTGCAATGACTTGACTCACCGGAACCCGTGAAATTCATCTTCATTGAGAACATTGTCCCAGCAGGGTAAGTGGCAGGCCCTGCGAGTTGGAAAACCACAACAACGGAAACAGCAGCACACAGCACCCTAATCACCACAACATACATTACAGATGGCAAGCGCTTATAGAACTAACCTTGCAGTCTGAAATAGAACTGACTGCACTTCATGATCTATGTGGTCAAAGGACACAGGAACCAGAATTAGCAATGGCGACCGGGCTATTATACTGTAGGGGCTCTACGAAGGGATGCAAGAACAAAGACTCGTTAACTAAATGGTCTTTTTAAAGACCTGTGAATTAATCGGGTGCGGCCGCATGCAGACAAATGGCAGACCAGAACAGCTCCTCTCCCCCACGTTAACCAGGCAGGGGGCCTGGTGTTGCTCTGGCCCTTCCTTGCTCACGGGCCGCATTATGCAGTTAAAAATATTTAAACACACACAACAAACTTGCGCGTGCCGCCTCTCTCCCCAGTGCCCACCCTCACATTAGCCAGGCAGGGGGCCTGGTGTTGCTCTGCCCTTCCTTGCTCACGGGCCGCATTATGCAGATGTAAAAATATTTAAACACACACACATCAAACTTGCGCGTGCCGCCTCTCTCCCCGGTGCCCACCCTCACGTTAGCCAGGCAGGGGGCCTGGTGTTGCTCTGGCCCTTCCTTGCTCACGGGCCGCATTACGCAGAGCTACAAATATTTAAACACACACACAACAAACTTGCGTATGCCGCCTCTCTCCCCGGTGCCCACCCTCACGTTAGCCAGGCAGGGGGCCTGGTGTTGCTCTGGCCCGCACAATCCTTTATTAATTTCCTGCCTACTTATCTTGGGTGAGCTGGACGCAACATCGTATGCAGGGGGTCTACGAAGGGGTGCAAGAACAACAAAGCCTCGTTAAGCCTGCAATGACTTGACTCACCGGAACCCGTGAAATTCATCTTCATTGAGAACATTGTCCCAGCAGGGTAAGTGGCAGGCCCTGCGAGTTGGAAAACCACAACAACAGAAACAGCAGCACACAGCACCCTAATCACCACAACATACATTACAGATGGTGTTGCTCTGGCCCTTCCTTGCTCACGGGCCGCATTACGCAGAGTTAAAAATATTTAAACACACACGCAACAAACTTGCGCGTGCCGCCTCTCTCCCCGGTGCTCACCCTCACGTTAGCCAGGCTCCCAACATTTACCTTGGATGGTTCAAACTAGGCCTTGGAACACCGGCGGTCGTCGTCTGGTCGTAGTCTCGTTGTCGTGGTTGCCTGAAGTGTGGCGAGGTGTGTGGGGCCAGATAAACTCCAGCCAGTATTTTAAATGGGACCTGGCCACACCCGCCAACCTTGCCAACCAATGTGTGCCCCCGAATTTAATGGGGGTGATGCACGTTCCGAGTTGCTTTCCTTCTCGGGCTTAAATGGCAGTTCGGTCTGCAATGCTGTGGCTCCATCCAGTGGCCAAGTGGTGCAACAGCAATGAAAATCAGTGACACTCGGTTTAAACCGGGTCAGCTGATTTTCATTCGGTAGGGTACTGTCGGGCAGAGTCGGTTTTAACCGAATTCCAGACAGCCTAGTTATAAGGGGCTCTCGTATGTGGTAATGAAGAAACAGGAGGCAAAGTGAAATTAACCAATAGCCTAGGATCACACAGTTTTGTCATGTGGGTAAGCCTGGACTGATGCCAGGTTTTCTGGTTTAACATTTTATAATTCAGCCACCAGGTCAGTAGCTCTTTCCCTCGAATGTTATACATTGGATGTTAATGCTTTGACTTTAATTCTTGGTGCATGAGAATAGAGCGTCGGTGGCAGACAGAAGTCACGTGAAGGGTCGGTTTGTTGTCCACACCATGCATCTGCTTCGCGTCCCCCTACGCCCACCCCAACGCTCACATTGGTGGCATCAGTGCGGCCCTCGGGCGCATACCACACACAGTAATTTGCGGCCCCGGGGAAATGTTTGCGAGTACCCATGGCGTAGAGTGTCAGCGGAGCAGAGTTTAATGGAGTAAAGCATCAGAGAGTGGAGTGTGATAGAGTGAAGTGGCATAAAGTACAGTGGTGCAAAGTAGATTGTGTAGAGTGCATTGGTTTTGGGTAAAGTGGTGTAGAGTGCAATTGCACAGAGTAGAGCGTTGCAGAGAAGATTGCAGTGACATACAGAGGAGTGGTGCAGGGTGTAGTAGGGTAGCGTGCAGTGGCGTAGAGTGCAGTCATGCAGAGTAGAGTGTGTGCACGGTCGTAGAGTAGTGCAAAGTAGAGTGGTGCAGCGAGCATTGACGTAGAGTACAGTGGTGCAGAGTAGAATAGAGTGGTGTAGAGTGCAGTGGCATAGAGTAGAATGTTGTACAGTATAGGGGCGTAAAGTGCAGTGGTGCAAAGTAGTTGGTGTATGTGCAGTGGCGAGTGTATTGATTTTGAGTAAAGTGGTGTAGAGTGCAGTGGCATAGTGTAGACTGCAGAGGTATAGAGCGGCACTGCATAGAGTGCAGGGCCATAAAGTACACTGTTTCAGAGTAGAGTGGAGGGATGCAGGGTAGAGTCCAGTGACTTAGAGAAGAGCGGTGCAGCGTTGATTGCAGTGGCGTAGAGTAGATTGTTTCAGAGTGGAGGGATGCAGGGTAGATTGGAGTGGTATAGAGTAGTGGCATAGAGTGCAGCGTTGTGGAGTGGCCTAGACTGCAACGGTGCATGGTAGAGTGGGGTAAAGTGCAGTGATGCACAGTAGAGTAGAGTGTAGTGGCATAGAGTTAAGTGCTGCAGAGTAGAGTGGCGTAAAGTGCATTGGTGTAGAGTTCAGGGGCATAGAGTGGTGCAGAGTAAAATGACAGAGTGGTGTAGTATAGTGGCGTAAAGTGCAGTGGTGCAGAGCAGGTTGGCATAGAGTGCAGTGATGTAGAGTGTATTGGTTTTGAGTAAAGTGGTGTAAAGTGCAGCGGTGTAGAATAATGGAGTGGAACAGAGTGGCATAGACTGCAGTGGCATAGAGTAGATTGTTTCAAAGTAGAGTGATGTTTCGTAGAGTGCAGTGGTGCAGAGTAAATTTTGGAGTGAATTGGTGTAGATTTCAGTGCTGGAGAGAGCATTGTTGCAGAGTAGAGTGTACAGGGTAGAGTGCAGTGGCATAGGCTGCAGTGATGCGGTGTAAAGTGCATTGGCGTAGAGTGCAGTTGGGTGGCATAAACGCTTATAGTGCGGTGTCATAGAGTGGTGCAGTGAGCAGTGACGTAGAGCACTGTGGTGTAGAATAGAGTGCGGTGACGTAGAGCGCAATGGTGCAGAGTTACGTAGCGTGCAGTGACAGAGTAGAATGTTGTAAAGTATAGTGGCGTAAAGTGCAGTGGTACCGAGTGAATTGGCATAGAGTGCAGTGGGTTAGAGTAGAGTGGTGTAGTGTACTGTGCAGGGGTGTGGAGTGGCGTATAGTAGATTGTTTCAGAGTGGTTTGGTTCAGGGTAGAGTGCAGTGGCAGAGTAGTGGTGTAGAGAAGAGTGTTGCAGCGCTGATTGGAGTAGAGTAGATTGTTTCAGAGTCAAGAGAAGTGGTGCAGAGGGGAGGGGTATAGAGTAGTGGAATACAGTGTAGTGTTGTAGAGTGCAGTGGTGCATAGTAGAGTGGGGTAGAGTACACTGGCAGAGTAGTGTAGAGTGGAGTGTCAGTGCAGGGGTGCACAGTAGATTAGAGTGGCATAGAGTTCAGTGGTAGAGTGGTGTAGAGTAGCATGGGGTATTTTGAGTAAAGTGGCGTATAGTGGAATAGAGTTGTGTAGACTGCAGTGGCATGCATTAGATTGTTTCAGAGTAGAGTGAAGTGTTGTAGAGTATTGTAGAGGGCAGTTGTGCAGATTAGAGTGGATTGGCATAGAGTGGAGCGATGTAGAGTTCAGTGGCGTAGAGTGGCATAAGGCATAAAGTAGAGTGACAAAGTGCCGTGTTGCAGAGTATACCGTTGTAGAGCTCAGTGTTGCAGAGTATACTGGTGTAGAGTAGCATGGGGTATTTTGAGTAAAGTGGCGTATAGTGGAATAGAGTTGTGTAGACTGCAGTGGCATGCATTAGATTGTTTCAGAGTAGAGTGAAGTGTTGTAGAGTATTGTAGAGGGCAGTTGTGCAGATTAGAGTGGATTGGCATAGAGTGGAGCGATGTAGAGTTCAGTGGCGTAGAGTGGCATAAGGCATAAAGTAGAGTGACAAAGTGCCGTGTTGCAGAGTATACCGTTGTAGAGCTCAGTGTTGCAGAGTATACTGTTGTAGAGTGCAGTGGTGCAGAGTGGAGTGCATTGGCTTAGAGTAGAGTGGCTTTGAGTGCAGTGATGCAGAGTAGAATAGAGTGACGTGGAGTGCAGTGTAGATTGATGTAGGGTGCATTAGTTTTGAATAAAGTGGTGTAGAGTGCATTGGCGTAGAGTGCAGTGGTGTAGAGTGGTGCAGAGTGGAGTGGCGTAGATCAGATTGAGTAGAGAGCAGTGGTGCATAGTAGAGGGTAGAGTATATTTGCATAGAGCGGCATGGTGCACAGTAGAGAGGTGTGGAGTGTTGCAGAGGAGTGCAGGGACGCAGTGTGGAGTGGCGTAGTATGAAGTTGTGCAGAGTCTAGTGGCGTGGTGCAGAGTAGAATGGGGTAACATGGAGTATGCATGGTATGGTAGCATGCTGTCATTACAGACAACACATCTTCAGTTGAAATGAGCATTACATTTGCACTCAGTTTTCTGATAAAAGTATACAGCAGAAAACAATGTGTGGAATGTCATCATCCAATGTATTGATTTGACCATCAGCACAGTTAATTTACTGACATTTAAATTTTGTTGTCTGCTAGGAAAAAAATAACATTGTACAGCCTTCCTCAAGCAGACCCCCAGTAGCGAGCATGATTGTCACAGAAATCCTCTCACTTTGAACTCCGAGAAATAAAATAAACACCAAGCTCCCTGGAAGAGACAGTCTGACATTTGACCTCTGTCTTTGAATGCACATCAAATGTGACAAGATAAGATTTAAAGGCCTTTTTATAGAAAGCGAGTTTGTGCAAGAATACAGTAAACAAGGTTTGGGCAACGGGAGGAACGAACTCAAGCTGGACAGCCTAAAGCAAATAAAGCCAGCAAATAGAAAGTCAAAAAATGCAAGTTACAAAGCCAATGGTAAGCAACAGGCGGAATGCATTCTTAAGTCAACTTTCTGAATGTCCATATGATGTCTTTAGCAAACCAGACAGCTGTGCCTTCTGGTAGGCTGCGACCTAACAACAATTAGAGACAATAAGTGTGAAACAATTTGATCCAAAGCCTAATGAACAGTAAATGCAAAGGTTAGACAAACAGCAGCGAAGAAGCGCTAGAGAGTAAGGATGAGAACAAAAACGTCCTTAGTAGTCCAAACCCAGATGCACCAGGAAGAAGGCTGTTCTGTTGAGGATAACCAGCAGATTGTCCCTCAACTCAGACTAGAGACTTCAAGCTAATACCGACAACAGAGCACACCCAATGACAGGTGACACCATCACTAGTATAACCTGCTGGGTCGGTAGGGGAAGAACCCCTCATGAGCCCAGTCACTGACATCCTAGAATTAGATGACACCCAAATTCCAGATTTAGACATGCTCCCACACACACAAACCTCAAAAATGAGGGACGATATTAACATTGAGCAAAGCAAAACTTGTGCCGTAAACCATCAGTGAAGCACCACTTACACAGGGCAACTTTGGAATCATGCACACTATAGAGGCAGAGTAATTTTCGAAGCTTTGCAGCATCAGTCAATAGCAAGCATTGATGAAGCCAGTAGGTTTTACCCATGTTAGATCTGTTGGCTTTGTCAATGTTTTTGTTTTTTAGCCATATTGTACAAAGGAATTAATATATAATAATATAATAATATAGTATTAATATATTGTATATAATAGTGTATTAAGATTGTATAATAACTTTTGTATGGTATTACCTGCCAATGCATGGGCTGCCAGTTTATAGTATGGAGTGGCCTGTCATTGTATAGTATGATCTGTTAGTCCATGGGATAGGCTGTCATTGTGTGGTTTGGCCTGTCATTGTGTGGTTTGGCATGTCATTGTATGGTATGGCCTGTGATTGTGTGGTATGGTATGGCCTGTCATTGTATAGTATGTTATGGCCTGTCATTGTGGAGTAAGGGATGATGTTGCCTATAATTGTATAATACGGCATGGCCTTTCATTGTTTAGTATGGCCTGTCATTGTATAGTATGGTAATCTCTGTTACATTTTCACAATTAAAGCTACCGAAGGAAGCGCCATAGGAGCTGCCAAAGAAACAAAAAAAGAGCTTTACAATTGAATTGTTTTGTTCACTAGAAGGTTCTATCCAACCCGTAAGCGTGCAAATATAAATCCTGTTTTTTGCATAAAACATTTTAATCTTGCCCAAGACATTCTTTCAATCAGGAAACGCATACCAAAAAGCACGCTGTTACAAACTTAACAAGTGATTACTTAACCGCGATAGCGCAAAGCCATTAATGTATTTTGAGATCATTGTTAAAAGCAATGCTAACATCCTATGGCCTGCTGGTGATATGCTGCACCAAAAAATTGAATAAGAGAGGATGAAATGTAAAACGGAACAACCTAAAAACACAGAAATTCTTAAAAAATTATGCAGAGTGCAGTGGCGTAGAGTACAGTGGTGCAGAGTAGAATAGTGTGGCATAGAGTGCAGTGATGAGGAGTAGAATAGTGTGGCGTAGAGTGCAGTGACAGAGTACAATGGTGCAGAGTGCAGTGGCGTACAGTATAGTGGCGTAGTGTGCATGGGTTTTGAGTAAAATGGTGTAGAGTGCAGTGGTGCAGAGTACAGTGGAGTGGTGACCAGTGCCGTGGCATAGAGTAGATTGTTTCAGAGTAGAGTACTGTTGGAAAGTAGGATCTGCTTTCATGGTTACCCCCACTTTTGCTGGTGTCATTATGTTTTTCTGACTAGTCTGACTGGGATCCTGCTAATCAGGATCCCAGTCTCTGCGCTTCTTCCCTAAATTGGACCATGGTGAGTACTTTGGTACCCCTCAGATTGGCTACTGGTGTATCCTTGTAAGTCCCTAGTATATGGTACTAAGGTACCCAGGGCATAGGTACACCAGGGGCCCCCCCATGGGCTCTGTATTATGCCACCCATGGGAGACCACTCAAATTGTGACTACAGGCCTGCCATTGCAGCCTGTGTAAGCTGGTGCTAGCACCACTTATGACCGATATAAGATTCCTTATATCTAAGGTCACTACACTTAAAACCTATAAGTCACCCGTAAAGCAGGCGTTTCAATCCTGAAGGCAGGGTGATTGGTTATAAGTGTGAGGGTGCCCCTGCATGAGCAGGGTACCCCTACAATTCCCGGAGTCCATTCTCCAGGCGTTGTAAGTGCATCAGCCATTATGATACATAGAGTGGCCATGCGTCATTATGCGATGGCTAACTCTAAACTGGCTGTAACAAACCCTGGCATGTTTGGTATCAAGCATGTTGGAATCATACCCCAACACCGTAAACGGTGTTAAAGGTATGATTCTATGCACTGTAGGGCTCCTCCGGGAAGCCCTCCATGCTCCCGGTACCATTCTTCCAGACCCGGACAGCAAACTATGGCTGCTGTTGACCAGAGACATGATTCTGCCCTCCTGCTGCTGAGCCAAGCTCGAGCAGGGGAAGGCAGGGCAATAGGTTTCCTGTCACAGGGACGTGTGACCACCCCAGAGACAGGACTTAGTGTATTGGGCTGGGGTGGGGGCGCTTGCCAGCACCACTAGACTGCTTTAAAGGGCACATTTGGTGCCCTCCTTGCATACTCCAGTTGTAACCAGTTCAGGGAGCTGTTGGCTCCAACTCTGGCGCAAAACTGGACAAAGGACATGGGAATATCCTCCTCACTGTCCAGCCCCTCCTGTGGGAGGGACTTCTGAATCGTCCCAACCCTTTCTGTAGGGTACTTAAGGGCTTACCTTTGGGTGGTTTCTTAGATTCGTCGTGGGACAAGATTCAGATCCAAAACCACTTCATCTTCACCCATCTGGGCACCTTGGACTTTGTTGGACTTCGCTTTGGGAACAGAGACTGCAACTGGGAAGGCTCCTGCTGCTCCTGGTCTCGTCATCCTGCCAGTCTTCTGCGTCGTCTGTGCCTGCGCTCCATACAGGTTCTTCACCAGATCTGTGGACATCCAAGACACCTGAAGGAATCTCACTTGGAGTGACGCAGTCACTCCCCTGCATCTGCAGGCACCGCAATGAAGCTGACCGGTCTGCTGTTCCTGAGCTCCCATGGACTCCGAAAGGTTCAGCAACACAGGTGGTGGTTCTGCAACTCCCTCAAGGCCTGCACTGTCTTCACAGCAAGTTTGAAGCCAATATCCCTCCTCAGACCCGCTGGAGCAGTACCCCTGTGCACCGCGTTGACTTGCTGTTGCCAAGGCTTGTTGACTCTTCACCAGAGATCTTCGGGCTCCAAGAAGCTCCAGCATCTCTTGCTACCACGATCTTCGTCCTCACCGCATCCTCTGTACTGTGGGCCTGCATCATGGGTGAGCTGCTCGAGGTCCTCTTGCGACTCCTGTGCCTTCAGCCTATGGGTCCAGTGGGCTTCCCTGTTTACTCGGGCCTACTCTGACTTACCTGCTTGTGGTGAGTCCCTTAGATGTTGCTGGTCCAGACACTGCATCTTTTTCGTCTGCCCCATTTGTTGCTGCTGCCAATGCTTGTTGGTGCTCCCTCCAGACACCGACCCCCCTGGCTCTTGACATCCAACGCGGGACAGCTTGTGTACGGCCCCTGGTCTTTCACAGCGCCGCCTGGTCCGCACAGCTGTAGCGCCATGGTCACCATCAACTCTCCTGCATCTTCCGACACCGGTGGGCAGTCGTCTCTTGTGCCTCCTGGTCACTCCTGAGTGGCATAGACTTTATCCCTTCTGCTTGCAGGTACGCTATTCCTGAATCCACCTTTGGTTTCCACCAGACTTCTTCACATTCTACACCAGCGGCATCTTCACTGACGTCCTTCATTGTGGTATTCAGCGGTTTGCGATGTCACTTCGCAACTATGCACCCGGCTTCCCTGGTGTAGGTATCCTGGTCCCCAGGGTATCCATGAGTGGGGTGACTCTCCAACCTTCCATCGTCCAAGGGGTTTCTTCTTAGTCCTCTGGGAAGGGTACTTCTTCTTAAAAACTGCAACCGCGACTTACCCATTGACTTGTATTGAGCACGCGGTCGTGTTCCCACTCTGCACACGGCCTCCGTGGGGTTCCTGGGTACTTACCTGGGGTGGTTCCTTGGGTCCCCAGCTCTTCTACGTCTTCTGGGTCCAGTCTCGACTTAGGTCGTGGTTCTCATTCCACTTTATTAGTATATGGTTTGGTCTCCCCCTGGAGACCACTGTGTGTTTGTGCTACTTAACATGTTCTATTACTGAAGTTGTGTGTATTGTGAGTGTTTATAATAAATACATATTTTTATACCTACACTGTGTTTCTTTTTCACTTAACCTTCACTATATGATTAGTACTGGTAAAACAAGCTGCTTTACACTCCTTCTGGACTAAGCCTGAAGGCTGATCTCCACAGCTACCACTGAGAGAGATTTCTAAGGTTGTCTAAGACCACTAAAATCACCGTAAGAGATGTCTGGATTAGTGCAAGGTGCTCCACTTACATAAGTGTGCAGCATATACTAAGCCAGGCCCCTACAAGTACAGAGTAGATTAGAGTGGCATAGAGTGCATTGGCATGGTGTGCAGTGTTGCATAGTAGGGTGGCATAGAGTGGCGTGGCACGGAGTGGTGTAGAGTGCAGTGCTGTAGAGTAGTGTGGGGGTAGAGTGCATTGGCATGGAGTGGTGTAGAGTAGAGAGGTGTTGAGTGGTGCAGAGAAGAGTGCAGAGATGCAGTTTTGAGAGGTGTAGTGTGGAGTGGTGCAGAGTAGAGTGCAGTGACGTGGAGTGGGGTAACGTGGAGTATGCGTGGTATGGTAACGTACTGCCATTACAGACAACACATCTTCAATTGAAATGATCATTACATTTGCACTCATGTACTGTTTTACTAATAAAAGTATACAGCACACAAAAGATAATGTGTGGAAATATCACCCAATGTATTGATTTGATCGTCAGCACAGTTCATTTACAGACAATTTAATTTGTTGTGTACTAGAAAAAAACATAGCATTGTACAGCCTTCCTCAAGTAGAACTCCCAGTAGCCAGCATGATTGACAAATAAATCCTCTCACTTTGAAGTCTGAGAAAGTAAAAAAAAAAAAAAAACCCCAAGCTCCTGGAAGACACAGCCTGACACTTGACATCTATCTTTGAATGCACAGCAAATGTGACAAGATAAGAAAAAGATTGAAAGGCTTGTTTATATAAAGGGAGTTCATCGAAGAATACAGTAAACAAGGTTTGGGCAACGGTAGGGACAAACTCGAGCTGGACAGCCTAAAGCAAATAAATCCAGCAAATAGAAAGACAGAAAATGTGAGTTACAAACCACGAAGCCAATAGAATGCACTCCTAGATGAGCTTCCTGAATGTCTCCAAGATGTCTTTAGCAAGCCAAACAGCTGCGCTGCCTGGTAGGCTGCGACCTAAAAATTTAAAGACAGGAGTTGGGAAAATTCACTCAGCATAGAAATACCCAGCCTCCAAGAGAAATGAAAATAATTCAAAAATCAAAACTACAGAAAAGCAGGCTGGGAAGCCAAAGAGAGGTTTCAAGCAAAGACATGGCAGACAAAACCCTCTGGGCCCATATTCATGACTGCAAAACATTCTGAGATTTGGTGGTCTGAATAGGAGAAAGGCAATAAAAATAAAAACAACATTCAGGCCAAATGTTGAGAGAAGTATGTCACTTCCTTATTTTTCAGAAACTGCAATCAAATGGGAACCAGCAAATGACGGACCAATTCAACTAAACATCTCAACGATTGGTTTTGCAGGACTGGTCTCTGCATTCCATCATTCAGGGGTGCCGGGACCAAATGGCCTTCCCATTAATGTAATCCACGCAGATCACGAGTTTTGGTCCCAATCCCTTGTAGTCCTGTACATTCATGTGCTAGAATTAAAAACAATCCCTGTGTTTTGGAAAGGCTCTTACTGCATCCCATCCATAAAAAGGGTAATTGCAATAATTCACAAAATTACAGAATTGCTTTCTTAGTGAGAACAAACTTTTTGTCAAGGTCCTTTTGGAAGAACTGGAAGTATAGGTTGAGGGCAGCTCGTTGCTATCTCTCCACCAATGTGGATTTAGGAGAGGCAGAAATTGTAGAGAACATAATGGCTCTGTACAAAAAGGCATACGGCTAGGAGAGTAGGGGGCCTATTTATGAATGGAGTTACGTCGCTCTTGCACAATGAAAGGTGGTGCAAGGGCTACGCAAGTCCTAAATGAGATTTATGAAGCCACGCAAGGCCACTTTGCACAGCCCTAATAATCTGCAGTAAAGCAATGCAGCGCAAATTGCTGCGTTGCCTTACTCTGCCCTGGAAATGCATTCCATGGGCGTTTCGTGGGTGTTCCCAGGCAACTCCCATGGTTTTTGACGCATTCCCAGATTTACCAGAACTGGTAAACCTGGGAATGTGCCAAAAAGATGCGCCTTCCCAGGGGAGACATAACGAGGAGAAATATCTGTATTTCACCTTGTTACTTCCTCTGTCTAGGTGTGCTGCATTCTGCAGCACACATAAAAAGAGGAATATGCCACTCAGGATTGTTTTTGTGCAGGAAGGTGTCCCTTCCTGTACAAAAACAATCCTGCATGCAACGGAGGCACTCTTGCATCATAGTGCAAGGGTGCCTGCATAGGCGCTAGGCTGCCAAAAGGGCGCCAGCTCAAGGAGAGAGCAGGAATGCGCTGTGTTGACTTAAATACAGCACATTCCTGCCCTTTCCCTGTCACCCAGTCAAGTGCGTTAAGGTGACTTGCTGCACTGCGTGACAAGTTCGTAAATAGGCCCCTAAATACCTGCTTTGTAGACTAGTTGTCCACCTTTGCCAAGGTCAATAGGACAATATTGTGAAATAGGCTGGAAAAGTAAGGCATCACAATAGTCCGCCTTAGGGCAATACAACTATTACATTGGGAAACTTGGATACGGGTCAAGATAGGGTACGGCACACAAGTAAAGAGGATACTAATAAGCAGAGGATTGAAGCAAAGATGCATGCTTTTCTCTCGTGCTAGTCAATTTATATACAGCAGAAATGGGGATACAGCATGTGCCCTTGCTTCAGACAATACCGTCCTCTTAGACACCATTCCCATTAGCCTAAAAAGGCTGCTGGGAGCCATTTAGGACTACAATCAGTCAAATTAACTAACAGTAAATGCCTCTAACACCTAAACTATAGTCTATAGAATACGAAAGTGTGCCTTCACTTGGAGATTAGGTTCAGCTAACTTCGAACTGGATGCATATAATTATCTGGGCGTGTGTCAAGATAAAAAGGGCAGGATGCAAAGTTCAGCTCCAAGCAGCAAAACGTAAGACCTCATATCTACATCCAGGCTCAGACAAGTATATGTGAACCTTCATCCCCCCCAGCACACACTATCCTTGCTGTAATAATTTCAGAATTATACACAGTGGCGGCTCCTCCGCTAAAGCAGAGGTGCGTTGTCCCATTGCTTTTTTGCAGTGAAACAAAGGAAAAATAAAATAACTTGCGTTATTATTTTTTTTCTACTACGCAGCTTTGTGTGAGGGGGCGGGAGAGGAGTGGTAGCACCCTCCTAAGTGCGCAATGACTGCTTGGCCGGCCCTCTCGGGCAGCCCAAAACAGTCTTGCGCACTTCTCATGTTCTGCCGCCTGCATGGAGAACATGCCCAGGCCCCCAGTCAGCTTCTGAGCGCCGAAACACGGTGCTCAGACCAATCACAACGCTGCTAAGGCAGCGTTTTGATTGTCTGACTGGGAGCCTGGGTGTGCTTTTTGTTGAGGCCGAGCGAAGGACGACTACGGAGGTGAGGAAGCGGCGAGTAGGTACGTTTTTTTTTTTTTATAGCCGCTTCCTCCCCTCCTCCGCCCCCCACCCTCTGATCCATGCTGGCCGCCGCTGGAAAACTATCAATCAGTCCAGATTTTTTGCTTGCAAAGAAGCGAAATTCTTGAAGGAAACTATTGCAAATGTCCTAACCATACTTGTTGAATAATATGCAAAATAAATCATCCTTGAAATTCGTAAGATTTAGACTCTTTTGGATCCCTATGTTCAGCCTCAGGGTGGGTTAGAGAGAAGCAATATCACAAGACCGCAGCTGTTTCTGTCTCTGGGGTGATCATTTGAATCATTGCTTCACCTTTTTTGTATCTGGCCCAGTATCAAGGAAGATTGTGTCAAACTGCTGAAACCACTCCTTCGCCAAAAAGGGGTGACAAACATGATAGAGGTGGCACGGCGATGATTGGCAGATGATAGGTAGGATCACTAAATGTATGCATATGATGTACAGAAATTTGAAGAATGAAAAGATTTCAATTCACCACGCAAGTTGTAATAATAAAGTTGAGGCAAAATGAGATGGACTAAAAGTTTCCTAACACGAATAGAGTAATGGAAGTCACAGAGAATACAAACGCTTGTGCAATAGTAGTTCAGAACACGGCAGCACGGTTGGCGCTTAATTTGCCTCCCAGGGCAGCCTGCATGCTGTTACTGAAATGTGTTCACTGGCTGCCCATCCATGACAGAATCAAGTTTAAAATCTGCTGCCTGGTCCATAAAACAATCAATGATAGCGGGCCCAGGTATCTGGCGGAAAAACTTGTCCATTACCATCCTAGCAGATCTCTGCGCTCTGGAGGCAAGGCTCTGCTATTAGTCCCTCGAGTTAAACTTCGTAGCGGGGCAAATCTTTTGCCTATCTTGCCCCGCGTCTTTGGAACTCACTCCCCATCGCCTTACGCAAGTGCCCTAATCTTAAATTCAGGAAACTATTGAAAACTGAACTCTTCAATAAATGAGCGTCCCACTACCCTCTATTTTTCTTTCCATGGTCAGCGTGGAGATAACCCTGCGGGGGTGATTCCAGCGCTCTACAAATTCTTCATTCATTCATTCAATATGTGAATGAGACCTTTAGACACTTTTTTTGACAAGGCGATCAGCATTTCGCTTGGGTTTTTATGTGAATATTTATTGACTTAATAACTAGTTTGATGTAATTATTGTTCATGTGTATGGATTTGTACCTTACATTTTATTGTAATGATTTTAATTAATCAGCAAAACAGTTATATTACTTAAAGAAAAAGAATACAAAATATTGGAAAATTCCCAAAATGGTAATCAGAAACTGAAATAATGGACAAAAACATGATGGTATAAAAAAAACTTCAAGCAGATAAGAAATACGTTTTTTCTAATCCTTAGATGCTTTTAGTATCCTCAATTTTACCAGAATCTGATTACAAATGAACACTGTGCCCATAGAAAATTAAAGTCTTTATTTTAACTTTTTGAAATTTCAGGACTTCCTGTTGCAGTTAGCCCCTGCTCTGCAGCCCTCTGGATCTTTTCTGAGATATTTAACTTGCTACAAAAATAGGAGATGAGTTAGGGGTGTCTTCTGGAACCCAGGACCTCTGTCATCCAGGTGATGATCCCTAGTGCTGAAGGGTCGAATGAGCATCTACAGCTGGGCACCTCTTAGCCTTGAAGATGGAGTTCATTACTTCTCAGTTGACCTTGCACTTATCGTAGAATGTGGACATGCCTGCTCAGAATGTCTATTCTCTGATGGTCGATCCCTGCAATGTTTGAAGACCAGCAAACGTGTCCTTGGAGAGGGACTATTACAATATTTCTGTTGCTAGCCAGCTCTGTCATGGGGCCCCTGCTTATGAATGTTGAATAGGTTTATTGGTATTGTTCATGTAGACGTTCACAACTCTGGACTTTATCCTTTAGGGTAAAAAAAAAAAAGCGCTCCACCACCTTAAGGTGAAGAGACCAATCTATTCTGTCCCACTTGGCACTGATATAGAGCTCCCCAAAAAGAGCTTTTCATCTGAACTCTGATGAACTGGTCATAACCAGAATTTTAGGTATGGTAGACGGAAGAGCACACCAAAAGAACATTAAAGACATGGCCTGACCAGCTCAGAATTGGCACTAGAAATGGGCGACCCAGTAAAGAGTAGGACTGACTGTTCAGCAACTAATCACAGAGCTTATCCAAGCGAAACAACGGGGATCACACGAAGCTTGGCATTTGAGGAACCACCCAGGTACAAGACACCTGTAGTTCCAGAACCATCTGGAACACCTACACTGACAAAACATTATTTTTCAGAGTGGACCATACACCTTGTGGTGTGAAAATGACTGTGCAAGCCCAGCTTGGGCCCAAAGAACTGGATTTGATTTGAGGGGTTAATTGAAGATTTTGAGTATTTCACCAAGAACCTAAGACTGACTATGGTACCAAGAGATAAAAACACATTGGACTCTGCCAGTTCTCCTGACAAAGCTCTGAATAGCTGTCACGCAGCTAAGAATAGTAGTGGTCCTTCTCTAGCCACAGCCAGGCAGCCAACCAGGCCAGGATCCTATTGAAGACCCGTGTTCCATGTTTATGATGAATAGTATTTTGTGCTGGCAGTGTTGGTTTTCCACTGTGCAATGGAAGTACTTGCTGTGTTCCTGCAGATGAATTGATGGATGCAACCGTTCCGCAGGTTCACCGAGCGCAGCCAGATGTACTTGACAACTGGAAAGAACGTAGCCAAAGAGAAGGATTAACATCATCACGAGCCAGGATACAGCAAAACATTCCACGATGTTTCATTAAAAGAAAATAATGAGAATAATATTCCTGCCCAGTTTCTTTCTCACTGAGACCACAGTGCGCTGCCTTAGGAGCCTCCTGCACCGAACAGCACATTAGCTTATCCCAGGAGAGAAGGAAGTGTAAAATGATGGAAGGCCCTAGTCAGACTGGAGCATGACGTAGGGTACCCACAGGAGGAGCTTTGTGCTTATCCTGTTCCACATCTCTGTGCAACGAGTTAGTAGCACTGCACACAGGAGAGTCTGGCTCAACCTCAAGGCAAAACAGCATCTTAGGACCTTAGGAGTACAGGGTATTTGTACGCCCGCCGTGGCGCGCTCTACCACTTTCGGAGTTCTGACCGGACGAGCACTTTTGACGGTCTCTAAATGCAGGCCTTATTATGCCTGTATGCACTCCGAGGACTTCCAGCGCAATACACTGGAAAAGAACTTCCTGCACGACTAATTCGTCAATTGAAAATTATCGGAACAAACGTTTAAGCCCTGATGAAGTTCCCCTTGAGGGAATGAAACGCGTTGGCTGAGCCTTGCTAATTACTGAATTTATTTATGAAATTAAAATAAAGAACTTTTTTGACACTACTCACAGCCTACTGGACTTCATTACCTGGCGCACCCCCATTCGTAGAAAGCATCTTAGGACCTCTACACTTCGGTGGGTTGTGCGGTTGGGCTCCACAGTGCATTCTCTGGAGCAAAAAAGTTGTTCCCCAAATGCCTTTTGGCTATTGGGTGTTTGATGTCCCTTTCCTAGAGCTTCATGGCTGCATCTGACCAAAACAGATTGTCCATTACTAGAGGGAAAATGGTTATGTCATCAGATGTTTTTACTCTCCCCATGGTTCTCGCTCATTTTGGTTTGGGCCAGTAATCCTACACCTACATGAGTAATGCTACATCTACATAGGGAGGGCTTCTGAGCACAGTGCCTTGATGCATCACTAACTAATAAAATGGGTGTTTGGTACCACGCCCAGTTTCTGAGCCCCATACTCGACTTTCAAATTCTCGACTATTCCTCCTAAAGATGAAGACCAGTCTGTTTTGCAGGAAAAGGTCTCCCTTCTTCTGCATGCACCCCAGTTGTTTCTACAGGGATCATGCACTGATGTTAGAACACAGAGCACAGGAATGTGCTAGACAACTGATCTGGACCTTGGGATGTGGATACTAGTGTGTAGCTCAAGTATATATTTGGGCTTTGACTCCCAGGGAGTAGTGAGGTTGAGCAGCTGAGGCTTACTCTTGGAGGGTGGTGTAGTTTAGATACATCTAAAACATGAAAAGCCCACAATTACCCAGTCACTGCTAATTCTTTTAGAAAAGAAGATATTTTTTGTTTACATAAATAAATAAAGAAGATTTATAAAGCACTCATGTACTCGGAGAGTGTCCTGGTGCTACGCAGACAGAGTAACCATCATTGCAAAGAACCATCCTATTGAAATGCTGAGCAAAAGGGATACATTTTCAAATTACACCTGAAACAGTGCTCATCCTTCATAGCACGTAAATGTGAGGGGAGAGCATAGTAGGCTGTGGCAGCGAGATAAGTCAAAAGAAGAGCCATCTCATCTTTTCCTTTTTATTTGAGGAACCGTGATCAAAAGGGGGCCAGAGGGTTCTCGCTGGGCGATAAGGGTTAAACCTCTTGGCCAGATATGCAAGGCCTGTCTGGCGAAAAGCTCTATGGGCCAGAAGAAGGCCTTTAAACCGTATCCTCGCCTTTATTGGAAACCAATGTAGCTCCTTCAGGTGGTGGTCGATATGCTCCCCTCTGGCTGATGAGGGGTAATACCCCTGAACCGGTCCCAGGATGCTTGTTTCCGGTCTAGAGAGGACCTGACCTGGCAGTTCGGGATGGACTATTCCCATGAGGAGCAGGGTCAAGACTGATTTGCTTATGGCTGGTTCCAAACTGGGGTGGCATAGTGAGCAATAGAACGATGGATTAAACCCAGATCTATGACTAGGGGTGAGTTGTTGAAAAGTTTCAGCACTCTGTCCATCATCTTGTTGTGTCCCCTCTGGGAACCTTCAGATGGAGTCGAGCAGCGGTATCCTGAACCAACTGAAGTTTTTTCAGCTGGTACGCAATAAGGCCCCAGTAGAGGGCACTGCCAATATCAAACAGAGCGGTAAGGAGAGCATGAATGACAGTTTTCTGGGTCTCCAACGGCAGTAAATACAGACATTTCTTTTGGGACTTTAAAAGTCCAAAACACAAATTCACAACTCCCACCACCTGGGGGAAAAAAGTAGCAAGATTGTCAAACTTTACCCCCAAGTTGCGCACCACAGAGTCCGGGGCAAGTGGGGCCGGAGTATGACTGGGCCAACAATCACCATCCCACAAAGGGTGAGGAGAACCAAATAAGAGGGTCTCAGTTTTATTGGCATTGCACTGGAGGTTACTGAACCGCGTCCGATTGAAGACCTCCATCAGACAAGATTCAAATCTGCAGAAGGCATTTGGAACGTTCTTTTCCCGAGTAAGAAGAAGCTGAGTGTCATGAGCGTAAGACACAATCTGAACACCAAAAGATTCCACCAGAGTTGCCAGGAGAGTCATGTGTATATTAAATAGCGTCTGGCTTAGGGCAGAGCCCTGAGAGAGACCCATCTTTAAAGGTTTGGAATCAGAAGCAAATGGAGCCATCCAAACTGATTGGCTTCTGCCTGTCAAAATGAAATAAAACCAGGCCAACGCTGATCCACTCACACTGATATTTTCCAAACGGTGCAAGGGAATAGAATGAACACCTTATGGAAAGTCACTAATAGATCAAGGAGAATCAAAGCGACTTGTTTCCCATGATCCACCTCCAACTTGATTGCATCCGTGACCTCAACCAGGGTGGTCCTTGAACTAAAGCGGGGGCGGAAGCAGGATTGAGAAGGGCATAACAGCAGGCCTTGTTCCAAGTAACTGGACAGTTGACAATTAAATAGCTTTTCCAGGACCTCTGAAAAAGCAGGCAATATGGAGATTGGCCTTAAATTAGACAGATGAGATCTGTCAGTGGAAGGGTTTTTTCAATAGCAGTATGAGCTTGGCTTGTTTCTAGCAACTCTGAACCATTGCTGACTGGAGAGAACTGTTTAATGGAGAATTTAGAATGGGATTGATGACCTTAAGACTCATACTCAAGATGCGAGGCCGACAAGGGTCACCAGGAGAGCCATAAAGCAAGATATAATCAGTCAGCTCATAAAATATTACTGTCTCCACCAAATGTATAGCTCCATAATTTTATACAACCTACCTAGTGCTTGGACCTGAAGCTAAGAAACTTATAGAATGTGATTTTTGTGCATTTTTGTGTGGGTGCATGTGCAGGAGCAGGCTGTGATTCTAAATTTTCAGTTTTACTTGCTGGAAGTGTGCAGGCCATTTTACCATTGTGAAACTGGAGTGGATGCTCTGGTCATAAAGAGTTGTAGTGGACTTTTGTGGTCCTTGTACCACAAGCAAATGGGTGGAATTGTATTGTGTTGATCTGAGTTAGGTGGGATGCTGGTGGGTAAGTTCTGTTCTTGGTTTAAAACAGATATTACTCTTTAAGCTATGTTCTTGTGGACAGCGAAAAGTCTATGATGCTGAACCTCATGTGACTGTACTGCTTATATCTTAATCATAAAGTTTATTGCTGTGATATCTGAAAGACCCTTCTTTCAAAGATCAGGAAAGGAGACGAGTCATGTACCTTCAGGAGAGGAGGGATTCCACTTTAAAGAGAAATTCCCTGTCTTTAGGGAATAAATCCTTGCACAATGTTTCTCAAAGCACTTCCACTAAGGATCAGTGGCGGTTACTCCGTTAAGGTGGAGGCGCGTCGCCCCACTGCTCTGCAAGCAGTTTAAAAAGTGAGTTTTCCATTCCTGCTTAGGTGCATGGCGGGGCTGGGCTGGCCACAGCAGGGGCTAGGGGGAGGAGTGATGAGTGCACACTCAAGTGTGCATGAAGGCTTGGCCGCCATCTTGGGTCGGCCAAACCGTCATGCGCACTTTGCATGTTTTTCACCGGCTGTATTGCACAGCATGGGTGGACAACATGCACAGCTTCCCAGTCCCTCCCCGAGTACCAAACCACGATGCTCAGACCAATCCTAACGCTGCTGTAAGGCAGCGTTGTGTTTGGCTAGGAGAGTCTGGGAGCCTGTGTGCGTCCTGCTGTCGACCAAAAAGCCAAAGAAGACTGAAAGGCGTGGCCGGCCTGCAGGTAAGTTTTTTTTTTTAAAGTGAATCATCCTTCCCTCAAGATATCAGCATGTGACATTACCTGGAGGTGGCTGTTTCAAATGTTTCCACTGATTGTGTTGACACATTTGCCAGTACATATCCTGGACTCTGAAGAGAACACTGACCTCAGTGATGAGGAGAAGGCTTCAGATATGGCCTAGAGCCAAGCTCAACTGGATGTCCAGTACATATTGGCTTATGAACCCACAGGTGAAGAATATGGAGGATCCCTCTATGGTGAAGACTCAAGAGGGTCTTTCACAGAGCCACAGGAGTATGAAGAGTTTGACCGTAGATGGGCTCACCTTCTAGAAGCGGAACACTCAGCCGCAGCACTATTTCATGGTTCCCCCACAGCCACGATTACCAATGCTACCTCAACAATAGCCACCATTGCCAATACCTCAGCAGCCTCCACCTCGAACGCTTTTGCCTGTGCAACCTCTGCCTCCACCGGCATGCCTAGTGACATTGTCAGTACCTCCTCCACATCAGGACATGGGTCAGGAGGCACAACACGATAGTGACCATGAGGAAGAAGAGGAAAATAATGTACATTTGGCCTACTGATGGTGACTGCAGAGTAACCTGTATGACTTTAATGATCAGCCAAGAAAGTCTGTGAAGTAGACTTCTTTCCTAGACAGCATATGAAAGGAAAGACTGAAGCTATTGAAGACACCAGCTACAGGTAAGGTGGTGGTACCACACCTAGAAAATAAGTAAAGCGCCCCAGATTCCACATTAGCATCCTTCACCAGTGGCCATTAAACAGATTATATTATCATAGCTTTGGCCCAAATAAGGTCACAAAATCCAGTTAGGTTTTGCTCCACCTTCTCAGATGGGGATGAAAGGTGTATAGACAATCTGGGGCAAGCAGTTAGTTCTAGGGCTGCAAACTCCATAAAAGCAGCTAACGCCTTGTCCATTTTCAGGCAGGTTGGCTACCAGATGTGAAGAAACATCTCACCACTGGCAGATCGCATCCCAGAAGACAGACTGAACAAAGTAAAGGCCATCATGAAGGCTGGAGCTAATACCTCTATGGACATAATTGACAGAGTCATGGAGATCTCCAACAAAGATATCTGCCAGCTGGATGGGGCCACAGTGCTAAAATAGTAAGTCTGGCTGAAGTGCGCACCCTCAACCCAAAGGCAGAGGGCAAGATTCTCGATTTGCTCTTCGGTGGAGAAACCCTCGTTTGGAAATATCATGAGGATGCAGACATTTCTCATTTTCAAAAAAGCCTTTAAGTTGGCATTACATATTTTAAATTAAATAAACTTTAAATCAATAGCAAAAGTAATGAAATAAGATCAATTCAATTAGGGAATTTTAAATAGAACTTGCACCAAATATTATCACATGTAAATACCTAACATTAGAAATACACTACTACCGCAATTTTTCTCAACATTCATATAGGTGTATATTTTTCTAAATTCATTCTACAAAATTATTTTTTTATTTTTCATAAACTATAAAATCTCTAGTATTATTATGTAAAGTTTCAAGCTTGTACTTCATTTCTAAACAGTTTTGCACCAGCTTTTCTAAATGGTGCACTCTAGCAAAAAAGACTTTAGAAACACTAGGCCGTTCTATTAATACGACATCAATTCATCAGTATACATAAATGACCAACATGTGCATGACAAATTCTCATTAGCACAACTCATTTATATGCATCAGAATTACTTTTCATGTGTGTTTTCTTCATCTCACGTTTATAGCATGCTTTTATGGTGCTTCTGCTACACTTGTCTCAGTGTCATGTCACTGTGTTTAACGTGTGCAATGTGTACTTTCAACTTTTCATGTCTTTAGTTTAAAGTGTTGTGTATTATTATTTTTGAAATCGTGTTGCATCACCTGGCCCTCTAATACTGCCTGCACCACTACCCTCCACTCAGGCTGTGGGTAAAGAATCTATCACTTTACCACAGAACCATCAATGCCCACCTCTGGGTTTCCAGATTGTGGTATCGGGGAGCACCCTAGAATTCTTGCACAAGTCAACTTGTCTTCCACCTTAGACGGAGTACCATCTCCACCTGCAGGAGCCTGTACAAAATACCCTACTTCTCATGGGAGTAATAGAACAAGTTCCCAAGGCCCAAAGAATATAATTTTTTATTCCAAAAACTTTCTAATGAGGAAGAAGAACCGTGGATAATGACAGATACCGGTCCTCCAGGAATTCAAGAAGTTCTTCAAAAAGCAGTCCTTTTGGATGGCTACCCTTAAGAAGTACGCCTGTAGCTGCAGTAAGAAGAGTTTATCACCTCCTGTGATCTCTAGCGCATTTACTTACACAACCCTGGACACCAAAACTACAGGCAATATTTGAGGTTTGCAGTGGCGGAATTGTGTTATCAGTTCATAGCATTCCCTTCCGCAGCAGATTTTCATCGATGGAAAGGCGATCTCTATAGCTAGACAATTAACTAGTTGTTTAATGCCTCTTCTGCTCAGGAAGCTTGTGCCCTCAAGGCTGCTTGCATCAACCTGTTTCACCAGCTGCACTTGACGCTCAAGGTAGGCAAGTCTTCCACCCGTCCTTCTACACACAGCTCCAGTTCCTGGCAGCATTCCTAAACACGTCTTGGCACCCCATCATTGAGAGCCCATCTCCAAGCTACAGACAGTGGCCAGGAGCTTTTGTAAGTGCTGCACAATCCCAGTCAGAGCGTGCAAATCACCACGGGGCCCATGTCTTCCTGTATATCACGAATGCTATTCCACAGCCTACAGTTGAGACCGATTCAGCAGAAGCTAGAATGTCAGCTGCAATGAACATTGGCATCATGGGATGACATGATAAAGGTCACTTGACACTTTAAAGAAGCTCTGCTAGGGTGGGGATTGCCATAATATGTAAAAGCTGGACTTTCTTTTCAACCTACCAGGCCAGATTTATCATGACAACAAATGCCTTCATGGAAAGGAGCTCACATGCAGGGCCTTTCTACAAGAGGTCTGTGGTGAGAGGAAGAGGAGTCCCCCCGACAAGTTATGTCCTTGATCTACGAGCTATTCATATGGGTCCACATAGGTTCCAGCCATGGCTGATATTCTGTTCAGAATCAACAATGCACTTCCGAACAACAGAGTACGATGTCCCAGACCCTTATGGAGGATGCAGAGCTGTTTGCATCTGCGCCTATGTGGCCACCATAAATGTCTTCATAGAAAACCTCAGAGTGATCCGGAATTAGGTGCTATCTGTAGGAATGCCACAAGTAGAAGATGCACAAGATCAGCTTAGGCAAATTTTCAGGCATTTGGAGCCATCCGGGCCTGTACCTATAGGCTGCACTTCAGATCAAGAACTTCTGGTCCTTTGCAAACAAGCTTGAAGGGCAATTCATTTTCAATAAAACGGTTAAATATATTTGTTAATGCTTTTCTGCTATTTCCTGTCATCCCCAGATTCTTGCAGAATGCCAAGACATGTTCACTGATAGTCATCACCTTCGCTTGGCCATGCCAATTGTAGTATAACTGGTCTGACTGTTGCATTACCCAACAATTGTCCTGGAGAACCAGCCCAATCTTCTCTCCAGACACAATGGCTAAGTCTTACACTACGACCGTAAGTCACTGAACCTCAAAGCTTGGTTCCGGACTACCTAGAACTAGGTTCTTTTGACATTTCTCCACACTTCACTGTGATACTGGCATAGACCCGCACCTTTCTACTACCAGAACCTGCAACTCTACCTGGAAGCGCATCTGCACGTGGTAAAGTTGAATTAGAGCGAAGGTGTATCCAATTTCAATCAACCTGTGTTAGGATGTTCTGTAGCTGCTTCATTCGGCCCAGGAAGGTCTGAAGTATGCCTTACTGGAAGGTCATCTGACAGCGATATCCAGGTTAATTCTCCATCTTTCTTTTCTCAGAGGATCATCGAACAATTAACTAAAGGTCTCTTCTAAGCCTTTCCTCCAGTGCTGTTCCTAGTACATTGGAAACTGAACACCATGCTCATCCAGTTAGAGACCTCTTTTTGGGTCCATTATTAAGCAGATTTAAAGTATCACACTTGGAAAACTGGGCTCTTTTTAGTTTTGACATCAACAATAAGAGTGAGAGAGCTCCCAACATCCACAATAAAGGAGGCATAACTGCACTTTACCAAGGATAAAGTCACCCTAGGTAACAACTCCTGGTTTATGACCAAATTACCATCAGGCTTTAATTTGAATTTTTTTATAAGGACAAAAAACAAAGATTTAAACATCTGAACAGCCATTGCTTTTTTTTTTAGTTGCCAGGCAGAGGCTGCCCTTTGTCAAAGCATACGGAACAAATGATGGACGGAATGCTGAACAATGCAAACATTCACCTCCAGTCACAAAGATCTGGGTTTTATCCATCGTTCTTTTGCTCACCACGCCACCCTAGTTTGGACCCAGCCATATACAAATCAGTCTTGACCCTGTTCCTCATGGGAAGTCTAGCCCGAACTGCCAAGAAAGATCCTCCCTGGGCCAGAAACAAGCATCCTGGGACTGGTTTCGGGGCATCACCCCTCATCAGCCAGGCTAGCTTGAATCCAGTGGCGCAGTGAGCCTGGGAACCACGTCTGGGCTTACCCTTCCCACTTAGGGCAACAACAGCCAAAGGAACAAATGATAAATGGAATGCTGAATAATGCAAACATTCAGCCCTGGTCACAAAGATCTGGGTTTAATCCATTGTTTTTTTTGCTCACCACGCCTCCCCAGTTTGGACCCAACCATATGCAAATCAGTCTTGACCCTGTTCCTCATGGGAACTGTCCAGCCTGAACTGCCAAGCCAGAACCTCCCTGGAGCAGAAACAGGCATCCTGGGACCGGTTTCCGGGCATCACTCATCAGCCAGGCTAGCTTGAATCCAGTGGCGCAGTGATTCGTTGTAGAGGGTCCCTAAAAGGAGAAGGGCCCATATAGGCCTGTACCTACTTTGTCTATTTGGTAATCCCGAAATGTGGAAAAAAAACATTACGCTGCCAAACAATAAACTATGCTCTCTATTTGGAACAGAGGCGTTATCCCCTTTCATGGTTCATTGGTAGATCCCGTTACCCGGGTACCTTGTCTAAGGTAACCCTGGATTTGAGTAAATTCCAGCGCCATTCCAGTCATTCAGCAGGCGAGATTTGTGAGGAATCGAATCCGCTAACCTCAGTGGTTGAAGTGGGCAGGATGTATTCGGAATTACGTTCCCATTCTTTTTTATTTTGCAAAAACAGTTTCCCTACTTTATGTTAAAAACCAACCTTTCTGAGTAGTTAATGTCGACTTTGAGGTGCCTCTGGTGAAGCCGAGGGAGGGACAGAGAATTAAAGAATAAACAACAAGCCTTCTCCCAGGATGTCAGCTGTCTGAAAGAATTTAATTGTGTGCAACAAGTTAATCAGCAAATCTAAAGGCTGCCTCATAGCCAGTATATGGCTTTAATTGATGGAGTCATTTGAGGCTTCATGGTGAGAAAGATTTTTTTTTTTTTTTTAAACTCATCTAACCCGGTTAGTCCTTTACCAGCTATATTTGTGAGCGTGTCCTTCTAATGTAAACTTAAAAAACATGGTTTTCGCTAGGTGCACTGCATATTACTAAAATGCACATTTTGAAAGCACTTGTTTTATCTTAAACAGTAAGAGGCATATTTACTATACACTCATGCAGGAGAACAAGCAAAGTTGATGTTCTGCATTGAATGAATGGTAGAGAGAGCTGAACAGCTCAGCTCTCTACCTGTGCTGGCACACTTGAAGATGCCTAGTGCCAACGCAGGCACCCTTGTGCTATGCTGCAAGAGTTCCTGCGTTACATACAGCATTGTTATTGTGCAGGAAGGGACATCTTACCACAAAAACAATCATAAGAGGCAATTTCCTCTTTCTATGCATGATGGAGAATGCATCACACTTAGAAAGAGGAAGTAACAAGCAGAAATAAACAAATTATTATGCCTCTCTGTGGTAGGCTCACCATTTTGATACAATCCCAGGTTTACTGCCTTTAGTAAATCTGGGATTGCGTCAAATCCCATGGGCGGATACACGGGAATGCACATGCTCCACCCATGGAACGCCTACCACAATGAAACGTAACGCAAGCCACTGCGTTATATTTCTTTAGAAAGTCATGCAAGGTGGCACAAATGGCCCCTTACGTGGCTTTTCAAATCCCATTTAAGGACTTGTGTTGCTTTGGGACTACTTGCTTCATGCAAGAACATCGCAGGTCCATAAAGAATCAGTCTCTAAATCTTTTTGGCACACTTGCGACCGCCTACTGTGTGCAGTACAATTTTAAAATAATGACTTGCATATTCATAGTGTCGGTTGAAGGATGTGACGTCATAGAGCTATAAATACATGCCACTATTTCCTACTGCGTCAACTAGGATTCGGCTCTGTGACTGGTTACATACACAAACAGCTGCAGCGATAACATTAACAAACTGAGATTTCACAATGTATAAAAGTGCGTTTCACACTGATTACTTTAACTTGCATTTATTTCTTATTTAAGTTGTGTGCGTTATATTTTATGTGCATTCATCCCAATGTGAAGGGACAACAAAATTGTTGAAGAATATTATGGCCTGTTTAACGTCTTCGACCCAGTCCCCGTATTTACTTACCTCGCCCCAACTGCACTCAGATCTCAGTTCCCATACTTTTTATTCACTTCAACCGCTGGTAACCTTTTCGATTTAATCCCTGAAAAACAGATCTTACTTTTCTCTACCTTTTAGCTAACCCCTGGCTTGATGACAGTGTCACATGTTTCGCTCTGCTTGTCTGGCGTTTCAGTTTGCGATCGATGTGTTGAATCTATCCACCAGCACAGCATTTTGCACTCTGCTTCTCATCAGTAAAAATATTTGAACTATGGTAACCCTGCTCTAAGTTCCACATCCATCAACAATGAACTTAAACTTACAGTACTAGGTTTTTGACGTGTGAACTTATCTCTGTTTCCACTTGACCCACTTATGTTGTTAATGGAATGTTACCATGTTCTCCCAGGCCCAGTGAGATCTATTTGTGAAGAAAGAACCTCACACTGTGTCCTGCCCATGTCTCATCCACAGCCACTCACATTATATGAACTGAAACTCCATACTGGATGAATGAAGTGTCCAATTTCTCAGTGTCATGCATACAGTTACTAAAATACACTTCCCTGTCAACAGCTTTCCATTTCATCATTTAGACCACGCTTACGTGCAGCAGGTGATATATCCACCCATGCAAATGTGTCTTTTTACACAAGCTGTGGTTTTAACTAGAGGCTGCTTGGGACCTGAAATACACAGTCTTCCACTTCAACACAGGCACAATTTTATGGTTGTTGACAACCCATAATAACCTATTATGCATTCTGCTTAGTCAGTCATAGATAGCAATGATTTGACCATAGTCCAAAGAGCCTTGTTTTATAATGAGGACACCCATGGGTAATAGGGCTATAAACATCTTCCTTCCAAATAAAAACGCAAAGAAGGTTCTTAAGGTCTGGATGCTTTGCAGTGCTATGTGTACCTATTCATTTGTGCTTTGAGTTTGTTAGTGCTTCAACTTGTCATTCTGCTGCCACTGTGCAGTGCTGTAATGTCAATAATGTACGATGAACAGGCTTGAAACAGTAGATACCCCTGAGTAATTGTTCAGCTGAGGTTGATCTATTGTGGCTCGGTGGAAAGGTATTAGGTTCAGATGGGAAACATTGTTTACAACGCATGCGATACATCGCATGCCATTGCAACGGAAGCCGTTACAACGACGCGTTGTTACATCGCATGCCATTACAACGCAAGTCGTTACAACGACTTGCTGTAGGGGGCAGAAGGTGTTGGATTTTCAATCCAACACCTTCCCTACTGTTGCACACACTGGAGTTGGAATAGTAAATTATACTATTCCAAACTCCAGCACTCCCCCTACAGCAAGTTGTTGTAAAGACTTGCGTTGTAATGGCATGCGATGTAACAACGCGTTGTTGTAACGACTTGCGTTGTAATGGCATGCATAGAAAACGCATGCCTTGTAACGAGTGCTATTCGCTCAGATCCTCAGTTTCTATTATTTTTAAAGAATGTCAACTTTATAGGATTTTATAGACAACCAACAGCTATGAAACTAACACAAGCCTTCTAATAACCATGGTAGTCCTCAGATTCCATTGTAAGACATGGTCATTTAACCCAATAATCATCAAATGCCAAATGTATCACTACTTTAGGAATGGTTGCATCACAAAAATGACTCAAATAGGTGCAAAGTGTTGATTTTAGTATTCACTTCCCAGCGCAAAACACATTTTGCACTGGGAAGTAGCCCCAAAATAACGCAAAGTAGTGACCTGTGCTACTTTGTGTCAAGTGAACATATCATGGAAGGTACATGAGCCTTCCCATGCAACCGTCCATGGATTTTGACGCAAATCCATACTTACTAACAAGCACTGGCAAAGCCAATAGGTCTCACCTATGCGAGAGCTAGTGACCTTGGCAATGTGTTTTAGCCATGTTGTACACCTGTGTGGTTACTGTTCAGCATGGCTAAAAGTTAGTGGCATGGGGTGGGGTACATTGGAGTTGGGTAGACTGGGGTAGAGTGGAATGAGGTAGATTGGGGTAGAGTGGAATGAGGTAGATTGGCATAGCATGGAGTTGGGTAAACTAGGGCAGATTGGAGTGGGGCAGAGTGGGGTAGATTGGGGTGGAGTGGGGTAGATTGGGGAGGAGTGGGGTAGATTGGGGAGGAGTGGGGTGGAGTGGGGTAGATTGGGGTGGAGTGAGGTAGATCGGAGTAGAGTGGAGTGGGATATATTGGGGAAAAGTGGGTTGCAGTGGACCTGGGTAAAGTGGAGTGGGGTAGAATGGAGTGGGGTAGAGTGGAGTAGAGTGGAGAGGGTTATATTGGAGTGGGGTGGGGAGAGTGGAGTGGGGTAGATTGGAGTGGAGTAGATTGGAGTGGAGTGGGGTAGAGTGGAGTAGATTAGAGAGGAATAGATTGGGTGGATAATGGTAGGGTAGACTGGAGAGAAGTGGGGTAGATTGGAGTGGGGTAAATTAGAGTGAGATAGATAGGAGCGGGCTTGGTATTAAAGTAGTAGATTGGGGTAAATTGGAATGAAGTGCAGTAGTTTGGAATGGAGTTGGATAGAGTGGTGTGGGGTACATTGGGGTGGGGTAGAGTGGAGTAGATTGGGGTAGATTGGAGTGGTGTAGATTGGATGGGGTAGATTGGAATAGGTTTGTTTGGGGTGGAGTGGGGTAGGGTAGATTGGAGTGGGATGGATTGGGGTGGAGTGAGTTAGATTGGACTGGAGTGAGGTAGAATTGAGTGGTTTGTGGTAGACTGGAGTGAAGTAGAGTGGGGTAGATTGGGTGGAGTGGAATGAAGTGTGGTAGACTGGGGTGGAGTAGATTGGGGTAGGGTAGTTTGGGGATGGGTAGATTGGGGAGGGGCATATTGGGGTAGGATAGATTGGGGAGAGGTGGGATATATTGGGGTGGAGTGGGGTAGATTTGAGTGGGGTGGGGTATATTTCAGTGGGGTAGATTTGAGTGGGGTTGAGTGGAGTGGGTAGATTGGAGTGAAGTGGGGTGGGGTAGACTTAGGTAGAGTGGAGTTTGGTAGAGTGGGGTAGATTGGGTGGATTGGAGTGGGGTAGATTGGGTGGATTGGAGTGGGGTAGATTGGGTGGATTGGAATGGGGTAGATTGGAGGGGATTGTGGTAGATTGGAGTGGGTTAGATTGGGGAAGGGTAGATTGGAGTGAAGTGGGGTAAATTGGACTGGGGTAGATTGGAGTAGAGTACATTGGAGTGGAGTCGGTAGACGAGTGGGTTGGATTGGGGTACATTGGAGTGGGGTGGATTGGGGTAGACTGGAGTAGATTGGAGTGGGGTAGACGGATAGATTGGAGCAGAGTGGGGTATATTTAAGTGGAATGATGTAGATTGGGGTTGAGTGGGGTAGATTGAAGAGGGGTGGGGTTGATTGGGTTAGGTGGAATGGGGAAGATTGGAGTGGACTAGTGTAGAGTGGAATGGAGTGGGGTAGATTGGGATAGAGTGGAGGGGTAGATTGGATTGGAGTGGTGTGGGTTAAATTGGGGTAGGGTAGATTTGGTGGAGTGGGGTAGATTGGAGAGGAGTAGATTGAGGTAGATTGTAGCAAAGTGGGGTGGGGTAGACTGCGGTACATTGGAGTAGAGTGGGGTAAATTGGAGTGGAGTAGATTGGGGTAGATTGTAGCGAAGTGGAGTGGGTTGGGGTACATTGGAGTGGAGTGAGATAGTTTGGAGTGTGTGTTGTGGGGTAGATTTCAGTGGGGTGTGGTAGATTGTGTGGGGTGAGTGGAGGGGCATAGAGTGGAGTGGTGATCTAGCGCTAACAATAAAAATTCTTCTCCTATATGACTCGGTCATCCAGGTGCAAAATATCTCTCCAATACACAGATTATATCCATATGACGGTGGGGCCCATTGACACCGCATATATATTCACTTACTCATTTATTCCCTGGATTACCTCCGTCCTCAACCTAGGAGAAAACGATTCGCTGGAAGGAGACGGGATACCTCTTTTAACACGACATAATGTTTCTCATTGCTTTTAAGGTATTCCGCTCATTGGTCGATGGACCAACTAGTAGGAATCAGTTGATGGTGATTAAGACCAGCTCAATCACTATAAACTCTTTAACATTTTACCTTAATTATTGAGCTAAAGAATCACTGAGTCATTTGTTTAAAGATAATAAAGTTTATATAAAGTTTTTAGAAACAATGCATAAGTTTAAGTTTATCACTCAGTTATTACATTTATCATCATTATAAGAAATAAATTGAAAATACAATGCATACCTATTGGATGGAAGATAAAGTTTGTCACCACAAGAACTCCAAAAGACCAATCTATCTGTCTTGGAAAATCTAATAGCTTTAAATGAAAAATCTATCAGGAGGAAAAAGGTTCTCCAAAAGCAGCATCTTATACTCAACTAAAAATATAAAATAGCAGCAGCAGCATCAGCTCGTCAGCATCAGCAACCGCAACTTCACCCATCTACAGCATCTCCGTCAACAGCAACTAACCTCTCCAGCATCTAACCCCTCCCCACCAAGAGTAGGTCTTCTTATACCCTAATTCTAGCTTACTGAATAAAAAATGTTGCATCTCTATGGCGTGATTCTCTCTCATTGGTTCATTCATGTCCATATACATTTTAATCAAACTTCCTTGTCTTAACCAGTTCTTTGTGGAATGTCCATGCTTGCATCGTTTCCCACAGTTCATGACATTACTCATCAGTTTCGATCAGTCCAATTTGTATCTTTTTCTGATACTTTTTAGATTCAAAAGTTCCGTCCATTTATTCAGTTTGACTTCTCACGCTTCTTGCTGATCATCTTGGCACACATTTGCTCAGTAAGGTCACAATAGCCTTGACCATACTTCCATCTTAGGCTCTCAGCACGAACACGTGGTCATTCTTTTTCACAGCCTTTCTCCTTTTTCCACACGGCTTCTTGCACCTGCGTACTCTAGCTTATGGCGGCCATTTTATATCGCTGCTCAACAGGCCTAAGCGCACTATTTTCAAAGATAAACAAAAAATTGTTAAAATAAAGAATATAAACCCTTTCGTTTCCCTCCCGTCTTTCTACGTACCCCAATTAGGTATTACCTAGCAAAAAGCAACATATAAAGCCGTCCCTTACTTACCATCGCTTTATTTTGCCACCACACATTTTATTTTCAAAGCACAAATCATGCGTTTATTATTTTATTAGTACGCAAATATTAGATTATGTTAGTCACGTCAACAATTATAAGTAGATTTATTTGCACATAAAATAGCGTGTTACCTTTACCCCTTTACATGTAACATACTTTGTTGGTTATTTACTTAAACGAACATGTTTATTAATTAATTTACTAAAATTATTAGGAGGTTAAAAAATGTTCATTTATCCTGCTCCATCAACTCCCCCCTTTGGTGATTTTTAATATCACCACAAAACCCAAGTTATACAATTTTCTCAGACAGCATATTTCTTTTATCCGTTTGCTTTTGTTAGTTTACACAACTGTATCCCTTTCAACTTGTCTCTTGGTCTTCTTGTACATGTTCTCTTTTATCTCTTCTAGCTCTATTTCACCCATTTCTCTCTCTCTCTCTCTCTCCCTGTTTATCATGTTTTCTTTTTCTATTTTATTCTGTCTTCTTCTTTTCTTTATACGTGTAATTACAAGCTTCAGCACTAAAATTATTATTATTATCATGGTTGCTATTATTATAACTTTCCCTATTATTAATCCACTCATTCTTGTTAACCAATTTATTACTGAAGAAAACCCTTTACCAAGTTTTCCCAATGCACTTTCAACCTCCAGTGGAACAAGTTCTTTGTGCAAACTTGTAATATTCGATTATATACTTTTGTATATTTTCACTTTTATCTGGAATGTAAGTGCAACAATGTTGGACTTTCAGCATTCCACAGACTCCACCCTCTTTTGCCAAAAGAATGTCAAGGGCAAGTCGATTTTGCATCACCATAGCTCTCATGGCAACCATCTCTGTATTTACCATCAAGAACCCTCCAGCAGTATCTGTAGATAAACGATCTACCACTGTGGATAATTTCCGAATTTTAAATGCATTCAAAGATATTCCCACTGCTGGTATCAATGCACCAAAAATATCACCTACTATTTCTGAAAAACGTTCCCTTTTTCTACGTGTAAAGGTATTTATCATTTTGTGTGTTCCTTTCTCTTTTCTATCCATATGAAAAATCTTTGGAAAGACCAGGCCTAAATAACATGACCCATACCAATGGTCCGGCAACCTGTAATAAGCCCTATTACCGCAAACATAATAGATCCCTGGAAATATTGGATCTTTTCCCCCTTTGAATCCCCATCCGCCTAAAATTTGATAATTGTCATGGCAAATACTGGAACCCACAAAATAATTGTCATATCTTGTTTTATTTCTTCTAATGCACAACCTTCCCTGTTGGGGCCAATCCAAAGTCATAGCTGCATTTGTCTTTTTCTTGTCATGATTGTCTTCCTCAAACGCCCAAAGAGGTGTTTTTGTCTCTTCTATCACTTTTCTTTGAAATTTCACTCTTCTTTCTTCAACCATCTCTAAAAATACTTTTTCTTCCTTCTTTACCTCACAGGTAAGGTTGTTTTTAACTATATTATCTAATGTTAAAATCTTATCTTCTATAAAATATTCACCAAACGTTTTTCCCTCTTTTATTTTGTTTAGCTCGGGAACTACAGAAACCTTCGCAAAAATCTTATCTACGTCAGTGTAATAATATTCTAATCTACCTGTTTTATAAAATAAACTCGCTAAAACACTACATGTTATTCCATACGTCAAAGGAAGGTGATAAGTCACACCCTCTGCTACAGACGCAGGCAATTGCATACAAACATAGCAATCTCTTACATCCATTGTTTCTACATACTCATATAATAATTTAGTAAAAACATTCTTTGAAAAATCTGTTATTGATTTGTCTTTATGTAACTCTGCACTACTTTTTAATATAACTGGTTCTTGAGTGTTAGCTCCTTTTTCTTTCTCTGTGTTATTAGACGTTTCTACTACAGCTAAACTAATTGGAATAGTGATTGCTAAAACCACCCATACTGTCATTATTAATCCTGTACAAAAGAAGCACATCTTACACCATTTACTTAAAAACTCACATTTACATTTTCTATCTCTAGTATCCTCCATTTTGTTTTATAACCTTATTTATTTATTTATTTTCAAGAAAATTGTGTCACTACACCTCAGAAATGACTTATTAGCCACTCTGCACTCCAAGGTTTTTGTCTTTGCTTGGTACTTTCTTTTAATTCTTTTCAGAATTCTTTCTTTGTCAAATCCAGTATTTTGTCAAATCCGGTAGAAATTTGTCAGATCCAGTATTTTGTCAAGTCCGGTAGAAATTGTTTAAATTTCTTCAAGTTTGTTGCACCTCACCTTCACCCATTAGGTTTCTTTGTTCTGGGTTCTCGTGAGTGTTCTTTTCTTCTTTGATATCAGTCAAAGCAAGATACAACCATTCAGGCGATCTATACTTCGGATTTACCTTCTTTACTCTTTTCGTTTTCTGCAAGTGTTTTCCACCTTGTTTTTCTTGCTCTTTCGGACTTGTTATTTCATTCACTTGTTCAGCACTTTTTCCATCTAACCTTATGATTCTGTATCTTAATTTTCTTACTTCATTGGGCCAATTGTCTCCTTTTCTTGGCCTTTTTGCCTCACTTTCTTTTCCCTCTCTTTCTGTTTTCCAATTCCTTTTTCTTGACTCTAGTTTTTGGTTTCTTTCCTCTCCACTTTCTTCAGACTCTGTTTCAGTTTTTTCTTTATTGTCTCTTATTTTGAATCTTATAATTTCATTTTCTTCCTCTACTTGTGGTTCTTTTCTTATCTTCCTTCGTTCACCTATTTCTGTCCCTCCTCGAGGTTCTTCCGAATTTGTGTCAATCTCTCTATCTGCTTTTAAATTTCCCTGTTCTTTTGTTTGGCTATCTTTCCCTATTACTCCTCGGGGATCTTCCGATTTTTCTAACTTTCTGTTTGAAACTCTCCCTTCTTCATCTATTAATATTATCTCCGAAGGATTTTTACCACAACTTGTACTTGGTCGCTCACTGTTACTATCTTCGTGCTCAGTTTCTTCTCTTATGCTTTCAAATTTCCAATTTCTTTTCAGAATTTCCTCACAATCCGAATGATCTGTATCAGATTCTGAACTGGTATCTGATATTTCCAGATGTCGACTCACATGTCGATCTTCAGGTTCTGGAACTCTGATGGTGTGATTGGCATGCACCCAGTGTTTTACTCCTGCACATTTGACTGCAGTGGTTGTCACCAGGATCACTTGTCGTGGTTCGTCCCATTGAGGAACCAAACAGTTTCTTCTCCTGTGGACTTTTATGCGGACCCAATCTCCTGGATTCAAGTCGTGAGCTGGTTTTCTTTCAAGAGTGGTCGCATCCGGTCCAACCTGATGAAACACAGAACGTACCACATCAGCCAATCCTTTGCAATAATCCAGCACCAGATCATCAGTTATAGTCAGTAGTTTGTTGACAGGTACATGTGCTTGTCTCATTGCTCGTCCCATAATTATCTCATGGGGACTGAGTCCAGTTTTCCTTTCCGGAATACTTCTGATTGTCATTAAAACTAATGGCAAGGCATCTGGCCATTTGAGTCCTGTGGCTTGACACATTTTTCCTAACCTGTTCTTAATTGTTCCATTCACTTGCTCTACTATTCCAGAAGCCTCTGGTCTGTATGCACAATGCAGTTTCTGTTTCATACTAAGTGCTTCACAAATTAGCTTAATTAATTCATTTTGGAAATGTGTTCCTCTATCTGTTTCAATCGTGACTGGAAAACCATACCTCGGAATGAATTCTCGCAGCATAAGTTTTGCTACCGTGATTCCATCATTCCTTCTGGTCGGGTATGCTTCCACCCAACGGGAAAACAAACCGACGACTACGAGGACATATCTTAGTCTGTTGCTCAGGGGCATTTCGATAAAATCCATTTGCATTCTAGTGAATGGTCCTCCTTCTCGTCCTATTGTTCCTAGACTCACTACTGTCTTCCTTCCTGGATTTAACTGTTGACAAATAAGACATCTTTGACAAAGACTCTCAGCTATGGCTCTGAATTTTGGATTATACCATGTTTGTCTAAAAAGTCTGATCATTGAATCTCTCCCAATATGGGCTTGTCCATGGTACATCCGTGCCATGTCAGAAATCATGCTATCAGGCATAACTGGTCTTTCATCTCTGTAAACCCAAACATCATTTTCCTCACGTTTTCTACATCCTGCTTTTATCCATGTATCTTTTTCCTCATCATCTGCTGCTTCCTGTAACTGTCTCACCTCATCCCATGTCTCAACAGGGTTAGTAAAAAGCAAAGGACAAGAAATATGCTCTCTTTCTCGGTTCCGGTTCAAAGAAACCACATTCTTTGCACAGTACTGTGCAATCTCGTCAGCATATTTATTGCCGACAGTTATGTAGTCTTCCCCATTTTTATGTGCATTGCACTTCACAACAGCAATCTGTTTAGGCAGCTGTATCGCCTCAAGCAACTTTTTCACAAAATCTCCATTTCTAATTGGCGTTCCTGCAGATGTCAAAAAACCTCTTTGTGACCAAATCTGACCAAAATCATGCACCACTCCAAAGCCGTACTGGCTATCTGTCACAATCGTAACCCGTACATTTCTTCCCAACTTGCATGCTTGTATCAGAGCTACTAGTTCTGCGACTTGGGCAGACCGTATCCCTTTCAGACAAGATGCTTCCATTACAGTTGCTACTGTGCAAACTGCATATGCTGCACTTAGAACTCCATCATTCGTTCTCAAGCATGAGCCATCCACAAACAGAATATAATCTGATTCCTTTAAGGGCTCATCTTGTATGTCTGATCTCGGTTTTGTACAATATTCAAGCACATTCAGACAATCGTGATCTACTTCATCCATTTCAATCACACTCTCTTCATCTGGCAATGATGTCGAAGGATTCACATTCATACATCTGTCAATGGTCACATTATCTGCACTCAAAATTACTTTTTCATACCTAGTCAGCCGACTATGTGTCATGTATTGGGTTTTCGTTCTTGTCAAGAGAATTTCCACAGAATGAGGAACATATACTCTCAGTGGATATCCCATCACTATGCCTTCACTCTGTTCCAGACTCACACAAGTAGCAGCAACTGCTTTCAAACATGTTATGTTATTTTAATTTTGTAAGGCGCACAGCTACCCTAGGGTTTCCCGGCGCCGCCTGAAGGGGCCAACATAAACAGAGGAGTCTACATATTAAATAACCAAGTTTTTAAACCCCTACGGAAGTTCTCATAAGAAGATTCAATTCGAAGATCGATCGGAAGGGAGTTCCATAAAAAGGGTCCCAAGTGGGAGAAGGAACGATCGCCCATGCGCACTAGTCTCGTCCTGGGAACAATGAACTTTGCCTGGGTGGCTGAGCGCAGAGCACGAGATGGAACATAAGGTTGAACAAGAGTCTTCAAGTAGGGAGGTACCTTTCCAGATTTGATCTTAAACATGAGACTCAGAGCCTTAAACTTAAAGCGGCTTTCAATCCTAAGCCAATGGAGATCCCGAATAAAACTGGAGATGGAAGCAGTTTTAGGTATCCTACAAAGCAGCCTCACATCCAGGTAACGCTTTCGCTACAGGGTCTAAAACAGCTGAAAAATATGCAATTGGTCTTTTCATGGTTCCATGTCTCTGTACCAAGACTGAAAATGCACATCCATCTCTTTCACTGCAATACAACTCAAAATCTTTCTCATAGTCAGGCATTCCCAATGCTGGAGCTTCACACAATTTCTTTTTCAGCTCTCTGAATGCTTTCATTTCTTCATCATTCATTTCAAAAGGATCTTTAATATCCTTCTTTGTCAGCTTTTGCAACGGTTTAGCAATCAACGAAAAACCGCTTATCCATTGTCGACAATATCCAACCATTCCCAGAAACATTCTTACCTCTCTTTGCGTCATTGGAGCTCTCATTCCTTGGATCATCTTTATTGTTTCAGTCGTTACCTTTCGCACTCCTTTCTCAATTTTATGCCCTAAATATTGGACTTCTTGTTGACAAAACTGCAACTTTGATGGGGACACTTTATGTCCTCTTTTGGCTAAATGATTCAGCAAAGCAATTGTATCATTGACACATGCTTCCTTCGTTTTTGATGCCACCAGTAGGTCATCAATATACTGAACCATCACTGACTTTTCTGGCATTTTTAAATCTTCCAAGGATTTCTTTAGAATCTGATTAAAGATTGAGGGGCTTTCTGTGTACCCTTGAGGAATTCGGCACCATGCCAAAATACGCTCTCCAAACCTAAACGCAAATAATGGCTGGCTATCTGGATGCAATGGAATAGAGAAAAATGCATGACATAAATCAATTACTGTGTACCATTCTGCTTCACGTGGAATCTGGTATAGAATCACAGCAGGGTTCGGTACTATTGGGCAACAAGGCACTACAATTTTGTTTACCTTCCTCAAATCCTGTACAATTCTATATGTTCCGTTTGGCTTTTTCAGTCCCATTATTGGCGAATTACATGGACTGCTCATTATTTCTTTTAGAATCCCTTGTTCAACCATTTTATTTATTACTGGCGTTATTCCTTCAATTATTTCTGGTGTCAATTTATACTGGGGCGTATTTGGGTAACTCGTTCCCTCTTTTACGGTTATTTTAACGGGATCTACTTCTTTCATTAATCCTATATCTTCTCCTGTAAAGTCCCACACTTCTTCTTTCACTGTCTTTTTCAGTTCAATTGGGATTTTCTCTGCATCAAATACAGGAAACAAATCATTTACTTCTGGTTCTAAATTCACCAGTGTCATTTTATACAATACATCTTCATCTGGGGTCTGAAATGCAATTCCATCTGGAGTACAATAAATAGTGCAATTCATTTTGCACAATAGATCGCGTCCTAATAGGTTCACGGGACTACAATCGCATACCACAAATCGGTGCATTTCACTAAATGGACCAATCTTTACCTCCACTAACTTAGTAAGAGGCGTCTTAATTTGCTGATTCGAAACTCCAACTACTTGGATATGTTCACCTGAGAGAGGAAGGTTTGGAATTTCTACTGACCTAACAGTAGAACGGGTAGCTCCAGTGTCCACATTTGCACCATTCACTTCTCCATCCACAAATGGACCAGACTGATCTACCTCTAGAGTTGCGCCAAGCACGCACTCTTCCCCCTCTCCTAGGCACCGTCAGAAGCTTTCATCCGTTTCATCCTCATCCTGTCGTAACCAATATTGAGAAATGGCAGCTGCATGCGGCAACTGTGTTACCTGCTCTCCTCCGTAGAATCCTGTTTCTGCACTGTATTTCTGTTGGTTAACACTCTTGGGAAGTGGTGGTTGTGGCACCTGACTGTTGAGTAACTACCTCACTCTGCACCTGTGAATTTAATGATTGATTTTCCACATTAAGTTTTGGAGGAAATTTACACTCGTTTCTCCAATGCCCTAGCTTTCCGCAGTTGTGGCATGGCCACTTTTTCTTTGCCTCATCTATGCTCATTTGTCCTTTTCCTTTACCTATATTTGGTCGAGATCTAGCCTGTCCTGCTTCATTACCTGTATTACTCAATTGAGCTTCTTGCTTCTCTGCAACTTTCACCTGTGCCCACATGGCTTTTTCTTTCAATTTACGCTGTCTACTCTCAATATCATCACTGCAATACTTAGCATATCTCAAAACTTCATCGACTGTGCTACTCTGCCAACAAATCATATGCTGTTTAATCATCTCACTTATCTCTGGTTTCAACCCATAAACAAATCTATATACAAAATGACTCATATCCTTCTCATTTAGTGTCTCATAACCACTATACTGTTTGAAAACTAACAACAGTCTTTCATAATAAGCATGCACTGATTCTTTACTTTCTGCGTGGTTCTGTCTATTTTTACCCAATCTGTTTCTTTAGGTGGAATCTTATTCTTCAAAAAGGTAATTACTTGGTCGTACTTTCTCATCACTTCTGGTCCTGGCGCTCCTGTTTTAGCATCCCTTGGATATTCTACAGTTGGCCAATCAATAGTAATCTTACATTCTGTCCACAAATCAGCTGGCACTACTATATCAAACAATCCATCCAAGTCTATCCACAACACCTTTGAAACTTTAACAAATCTCTCCACTTGTCTGTACCATTCTACTGGCTTCTCTCTCAACTCTGGGAAGTCATTTGTAAATGACAGTATATCCTGTCTAGTCCATGGAACATGCACATAACTACCTCCTGGAGTCTCTCTCATCGGGTACTCCCTTACAACTGGTTCCTTATCTGTCACTGCAAAAGCCAAAGATGCTTTATCTGTTACTTTCTCATTCTTTTTTATCCATCTACTTCTCCATCTATCCACATCACCCCATTTTCTCAGTAAAACAATTAACTCTTTTATTTGGGTCAATCTTCCTGATGTGTTCAGATTCTCTATATCTTTCTCACAAAAATCTACTCTGTATGGTTTCTGCAACGTTCTCACTTTTGCAAATTCTACTCCTAGTTCACTTGCTGTCTCTTCTAATTTGTCATGTAAATTTCTAGCTCTCCATGTAAGACTTTTGCACAAAAACATAATCTCATCATCCTGATAATTTTTTAATTTTTCTGTACCAATCGTTCCTAAAATCAATTCTTCCATGTCTATTTTTAACCTAATTACATCTAATGGTTTTACTTGTTTCTTTCGTTTTTAGCGTTTTCATCCATTCATTTAACTCATCTTGATTCGGACCTACAGGCGTACTATTTAATTCTATCCAATTGTTACTTCTTTCTGGTGTCCCTGATGCAGACTCCGTTACCATAGGTATTCTCCTGAACTCATTCTCGTTTATCGTCAAATTAGTAGGTGGGCTTGGTCTATAGGTACTAACCAAATGGTGTGCCCCTTCATTGTCCAGTTCCATCCCTTCTCTTTTTCTTTGCAAATGTGAATTCATGGGAATCACTAAAGAATGTTCATTAATTTTCTGATTCTCAAAAATTGGCATTACTGGACCTATCGTTACTGGTACAGTTACAGCTTCCATATTCTTGGTCAATTCTCTTATTTTCTCAGTCAATTCTCTTGTGGTTTTTGCTAATTCAGTTGCATTGTCACTTTCTATCTCTTCATTTTGTGAAGTTTTTAATTGATCTTGTGACCTATTTATCTCATCTCTTCGTTCGGGAATTTTATTCCTCCCAGTTTCCATTAGTGGTGCATTAGGTGTCACCACCACAGAAGTCTGTTGGTATGGAGGCGGGTTTCTGTTTAAAATATCTTCCAGCAATTCGTCGTCCGTTTCACTACCACCATACCCATACTTTTCTATAACTACATGTTTCTTTCTCTCTGTACACTTTCTCTTTGCTTCTTCCGCCACTGTAAAAACTGGAAACAAACCTCCTGTCATATTAGCACATCTCCAACGCTTTATTCTGTCCTCATGATTTACTCCCCATAACCTTCCAGGCACAAACTCATGATTCTTTAATCCTCTGAATCTCTCTCGTTCATACATCTCATCTTCCCATTCAGTTAAAGCTTCAAACTGTGTCGGTCTAGGTTCTAACATTGCCATCTTCTCTCTCAAATTCCGTAGTACAGCTACATTAAATGAACCATTCTCAGGGAAAGCCAATGCTCCATCATTCTTGGTATATTTTGTCCAATTTTCTAACCATATGCATGTATGATATCCATATTTCAGCATCATATGCGAAGCTGGTGATTTCGGCGGAGGAATTATTTGTCCCTCTCTAGTCACTACCTTTTTGTCTTTCTTAAAGAAGTTCTTAACTTTCGACATCCACGACGTTTTCTCTCTACCATATTCATAATACGACATGATTCACAATCGCTTTCTCTCCTCAAACGATCCGCAATTCAACACTGTTCTCTATGCGTTATTCGACCAATACTAGCGCGACTCACACCAACACTCCAATCATAAACTTCCATGTCACTATTCTATCCGTCCAATACTAGGGCGACTCACACCAACACTCCAATCAGAGCAGTTTCTGTCTACGGCGCACTGTCCAATCCCAGCGCGGCTTTTGTCTACGTCAGTTCTGCTCTTGACCCCTCCTTTACAAAATTTATCGGCAATTTCTTTTTCAACAATTCTTCGTTAGTTACAACATTTAAAACACATTTCCATTGTCTGATTCGCTAAACAAAAGAGATAGCTTTGTCCATTTATACAAGAATTCTGTATTTTCCAGTAGGCAGCGCTTACCTCTACCCTACCACAGAATTTTCCCGTTTCGCCGATAAAGTAGCACTTCCCTCTACCTTACCCTTCTTTCAAGCAAGCGGTAAACCCGTTTCTCTGGGGATAAAACACATGTGGAGACTATACTGCTCCTGAGAATTAAGGCCAGAGTTTCACAAGAAAACCGATCACTATTTCACTTACACACCTTTTATGTGGAAAATGTCCCTATCATAACACAACCTGTGTTATTACCAATATGAACTCAGACAATGCACTATTCCATGTGACTTCTCTTGCCACACGTGTTCCACTTCCTACTTCCCGGAAGCGTGAAAACTTACATATAACATAACGCGACTCAACATAAAGTGTTAGACATGAACTTATCAATAATCAATAATCACCAAACTAATCTATAGTAACCATAACTCTGCTACCAAGAAATCTGATCCAGCGCTAACAATAAAAATTCTTCTCCTATATGACTCGGTCATCCAGGTGCAAAATATCTCTCCAATACACAGATTATATCCATATGATGGTGGGGCCCATTGACACCGCATATATATTCACTTACTCATTTATTCCCTGAATTACCTCCGTCCTCAACCTAGGAGAAAACGATTCGCTGGAAGGAGACGGGATACCTCTTTTTAACACGACATAATGTTTCTCATTGCTTTTAAGGTATTCCGCTCATTGGTCGATGGACCAACTAGTAGGAATCAGTTGATGGTGATTAAGACCAGCTCAATCACTATAAACTCTTTAACATTTTACCTTAATTATTGAGCTAAAGAATCACTGAGTCATTTGTTTAAAGATAATAAAGTTTATATAAAGTTTTTAGAAACAATGCATAAGTTTAAGTTTATCACTCAGTTATTACATTTATCATCATTATAAGAAATAAATTGAAAATACAATGCATACCTATTGGATGGAAGATAAAGTTTGTCACCGCAAGAACTCCAAAAGACCAATCTATCTGTCTTGGAAAATCTAATAGCTTTAAATGAAAAATCTATCAGGAGTAAAAAGGTTCTCCAAAAGCAGCATCTTATACTCAACTAAAAATATAAAATAGCAGCAGCAGCATCAGCTCGTCAGCATTAGCAACCGCAACTTCACCCATCTACAGCATCTCCGTCAACAGCAACTAACCTCTCCAGCATCTAACCCCTCCCCACCAAGAGTAGGTCTTCTTATACCCTAATTCTAGCTTACTGAATAAAAAATGTTGCATCTCTATGGCGTGATTCTCTCTCATTGGTTCATTCAAGTCCATATACATTTTAATCAAACTTCCTTGTCTTAACCAGTTCTTTGTGGAATGTCCATGCTTGCATCGTTTCCCACAGTTCATGACATTACTCATCAGTTTCGATCAGTCCAATTTGTATCTTTTTCTGATACTTTTTAGATTCAAAAGTTCCGTCCATTTATTCAGTTTGACTTCTCACGCTTCTTGCTGATCATCTTGGCACACATTTGCTCAGTAAGGTCACAATAGCCTTGACCATACTTCCATCTTAGGCTCTCAGCACGAACACGTGGTCATTCTTTTTCACAGCCTTTCTCCTTTTTCCACACGGCTTCTTGCACCTGCGTACTCTAGCTTATGGCGGCCATTTTATATCGCTGCTCAACAGGCCTAAGCGCACTATTTTCAAAGATAAACAAAAAATTGTTAAAATAAAGAATATAAACCCTTTCGTTTCCCTCCCGTCTTTCTACGTACCCCAATTAGGTATTACCTAGCAAAAAGCAACATATAAAGCCGTCCCTTACTTACCATCGCTTTATTTTGCCACCACACATTTTATTTTCAAAGCACAAATCATGCGTTTATTATTTTATTAGTACGCAAATATTAGATTGTTAGTCACGTCAACAATTATAAGTAGATTTATTTGCACATAAAATAGCGTGTTACCTTTACCCCTTTACATGTAACATACTTTGTTGGTTATTTACTTAAACGAACATGTTTATTAATTAATTTACGAAAATTATTAGGAGGTTAAAAAATTTTCATTTATCCTGCTCCATCAGTGGCATGTTGTGTTGTGGAGTGAGTGGCATACATTGGGGTGGTGTAGAGTCAAGTGGCGTGTCGTAGAGTGTCTTAGAGTGGAGTGTTGTAGAGTGGAGTGTTGTAGAGTGGAGTTGAGTATCCTAGAATTGAGTGGTGTGGCATAGAGTGGCGTGGCATAGAGTGGAAGGGCATAGAGCGGAAGGGCATAGAGTGGAGTAGAGTGGAGGAGCGTATTGTGGAGTATGCATGGTGTGGTAGCACACTGCCATTACAGACAACACATTTTCAATTGAAATGACTGTTACATTTGCACCGAAATACGGTTTTACTGCACACAAACGATAATGTGTGCAAATCATATTTAAATATTTGTTTCCACCACACTTCAGAATCACAAAAAAAAATGTGCTTCATTTGTACTAATTCTTATATATTCTGAAACATCAGCACAGTTCATTTTTTGTGTGCTAGAAAAAAGAAACTTCCTACACTCTCTCCTCTTACATGGGTCCTCAGCAGGATTGTCACATAAATTCTCTCACTATGAAGTCAGAAAGAAAAGTAAACGCCAAGCTCCCTCAGAAGCAGAGCTTCACATTTGGCCTCTTTCTTTGAATGCACAGCAAATGTGACAAGATAAGAACAAAATTTAAAGGCCTGTTTAAAGAAAGCGAGTTTGTGGAAAAATACAGTAAACAAGGTTTGGACAAAGAGAGAGACAAACTCAAGCTCGACAGCCTAAATCAAATAGAGCCAGCAAATATGAAGCAAGTAAGTGTGAGTTACAAACCACAAAGCCAATGGTAAGTAATGGGCGGAATGCATTCCTAGGTCAGCTTTCTGAATGTCTCCAAGATGTCTTTAGCAAACCAGAACGCTGAGCTGTCTGGTAGACTTCGACCTAAAAATTGTAGACAAGGATTTGTGCCAAAAATGTATGCCTCTTTGAGGCAGGCATAGCCTGAGAGAAGTTTTCTTTTCTCAAAACATTTCTAACTTTGCACATGTGCCGTACTGTACAACACACATACAAAGTTATAAAATGATTACACTGTGTCAAAACATAGTACTTTGTACTGGAAGCGTCCACTTTACTCTCTTCAGTGTTTCCAAGCTGTATCACCTACGGGCCTGTTCCAGCATGCACCTCTTTTCTGGTTGACTCACCACCTCCCGTTTTGAAACACTTGATGGTCTTAAATGTAGCATCTAGGTCTAGATGAAACTACAGGGCCTCCGAGAGAACTCTGAATCCTTTTGTTTTATTGCCAAGGGAAAACCTATTACTCTAAGAATGTTGCTCCTTCTGAAGTTCCCCAGAGACACTTTTGCTGTCTAAGATGCAGTTTCTTTCCACCACAGTTTGGAACAGATGTTTTTGCCCTCTGAACTCTTCTGCCTCCATCACCACAAAGAATGGAGAGTGAGCACCAGCATATTTGGGGGCAGAATTGACAGCAGTCCTCAATCTCCAGGGGCCAAGTTTGCCTCATGGACCCCAGTGCGTACATTAAAAGGGACCCACATTTGGGCAGTTCAGGTGCATACCTCCATCTTGGTCTGCTTCCAGCAACACCTCTAGAACCTCTTCATGTAGGGAAGAAGAGGTTGCTCCGGTGAGGGGTGTACTGTGGTAAAAGATCTCTTTATGGAGGACTCTTCTAAAGGCCTTCTTAATCCGTTAAGTGCTGAGGGTTCTCCCTTCACTTCTGCCAATGATGAGCCCTTTTTGCCATATGGAGTCCAAAAGATATCCAGGCCAAACAAATTTGCGCCTTTACCCACCCACACGTTGGGGTTTATACAGGAAGACATGATTTGTCATTTACCCTGGGGGGTCTTGGAAAATAGCCAACATATTTTCCGTAAAATGGGGAAAAGGTGCTGTGCCAGAAAGTGTGTTTTTTTTCTAAAAACAATAGCATCAACAAACGTTTTTGTGTGCTAAGATCACCCTCTGCTCAGTTTCCAAGACCAGGCAGTGTGAAAAAACACATTTTCATCAATTTTTGCCATTTTCTACGTTGTGCTCAATATTTCCTATTTTAGCAGTTTCTACTTATGTGCAAAAAGTGAAGTAAAGAGGAGAGAACCCAGAAATCGACAGGTTTCTGAAAACTAGTCAATATCTTGAATTCACCAAAAGGCCCCTTATGTAAATTGCTTATGGTTTTCCCAAAGAAAATAATTATTTAAATAAAAATTGTGAACGCAAGTAGGAAAAAGAGAAATAGGTTACAAGGTTATCAAGTATTTGCACTGTAGGTCAATCTACGAAAGTAATGTATTCTATCCGTTAGAATATTCCTGTCACAGATATGTAGTGTTTGTTGGTTGTCCAATAACCTGCGATAACCAGTTCCATCAACCAAGCTTCTGCCTACAGTGGTTATTCTTTGTATACTGACCATTCACCACATCATAAGACAAAATTTACGGAAAAAACATTGGGAATGAAAGAAAGATGTGCATTTCAGAAAGGATCTAAGTTTAAAGATAGCTGGTTATTTGTACCACTCCAAATTTTGGATTACCGCAATAACAGGGGATTGTGCAAGTGTTTTTTTTTCAAAATGTGTTTTTTGTGCACACTAATTTACAATTGAAAGGCAAAAATATAGAAAAATTCAAACAAGGGCTCTACTAATTATCATTGCAACTCTTCTCCCAATAAAACTTGTACTCCACGTGTGTTTTGTGGGCTTCACTCACAAATCCATACAGGCCACACCATCCTGGAATCTCCCTGGTCTTTAGTTGTCAGACAAAAATGATTTTTGCCATAGTTTTGACTTTTACAGGGCATTCTGGGTATGAACACATACTGAGATTTACACAAGCCACACCATCTTGGACTCCTCCAGGTGTAGTTTTCAAAAATGCCTAGTGTTCTTGGTTTTTCCTGAGTGCCAGTCTACCCTGGACCCAAATACAACAGCTACCCAAATCCAAAAAGAACACCTTTTGGAAAGAATGATGGAACCCCTTTTTTGAGTCTTTCCTGACCTGGGCAATAGGCACTAACTATAGACACAGCAGGTACCATTTGTTTTCGGAAGAAATGTGGATATGATGGGAAGGAGGACATTTGCAGTGGCCTGCCACGTCGAGAACTTTCCGTCACAGAAATAGGAGGAAAGTCTGTTTTTAAGTATACCTTTAATTTTGCAGAGCATTTTTGGTAAGAGAAAGTCGTGGGATCCATGCAAGCCACACTACCCTGGACACCCATAGGTCTTTAGTTTTCAGAACTGTCTATGGTTGCTAGGTTTGAGTAGGTGATGGCCAACCACAAGCCTAAATAGAGCAGACAACCTCTGCCACAAAAGTCTATCATATCCAAACATAATTTCCTCTCTTCACATGGTTGTATTATTTGGGCCTCCCCTGTCCTGTGCGATAACACACCGACAATTATGGAGCACAGTTTTTATTGGGTGAACTGTGAAAATACACATTTAAATATCTTTTTTGTGTAACGGATTGTACACTAAAACACATGTTGAATAAACACACCCAGAATCCATGGGTAATCCCTAAACTCACATTCTTAGGCCCATCTCCAGTTTTCAGAAATGCCATGGGTTGGCAGGGTTCCCTGGGTCAAGATAAACTGAGACCCAAATACATACAGCAGGAACATTCAATGTGAAGTCAACATAAACTACCCATGAGTGTAGTTTCAGAACTTTCTAGTCTCCTACAGTAGGCACACCATACTTTGGGTACAGTGTTTGTCAGGAGGAGTGTGGTGTGGGCAAATAGTTTAACATTCCTCTTTGACAGATAATTTAGACACTCCACTAGAGGTCTATACGTCAAAACTCACAACATCTTTTTTGTGTATTCTTTTCTTGACTATGTGATACAAGACAAATATGAGGGTAGACCCTCACCCACATAGTGTCACGCTTCCTCATTGAGTCCTTCCATCTAACATGGGGGAGCTTCCTTATGTTTTCTGATATCTGTATAGTGCACAATTGCCTCTAGCGTGGAGTAATTCCAGGTGGACCTGTGCGTATGGTTTGGGAGGAATGTGATTGTAAGATGACCTAAGTGGGTAGGATTAGGTGTAGAGGTCTGTGTGATTTTCCTACCATGACCTATCACCTTCTACCTACACATGACATCCCTTTATTAAAAAGTCGGGCCAAGTGCTGACTATCCCTTCATACCTATCTCTCGCTGTGAAAGCTGATCAAAATTGTGTGAGGGCAGTCGGGTGAACCTTTACTAACTCCTCCCCATGGTAGACTGGACATACTTGACTGCCAAAAATCTGATTTCCAGATTCTGAACCATGAGCCACACCCTCTGATACTGTTTCAGTATCTTGATTGGCCTCAGAGAACTCCTCCTTGAATTGACTATAGGCTTGGGAATCAGTCACACTGCAAGAGACCACGGGCATAGTTACAAAGAAATGTTGGAGCGCGGTGCTGTGCCAAATTTGGCAATGCCGTGCTCTGGAATTTTTTTAATGCAGGGATGCGCCGTATTAACAAGAATACAGCGCACCCCTGTGCTTCCCCTAGTGCTGGCACAAAAAAAAGCTGCCTAGCGCCAGCACAGGCACTCTGCCGCCATGTTGCAAGGGTGCCTGCGCTGCAGGGGCGGTTGTTTACGTGCAGGAATGGACACCTTCCTGCACATGAACAATCAATAATGGCGATTTGATCTTTCTATGTGTGCTGCAGAATGCATAGAAAGAGCAAAAATCGAGGAGAAATTAATAATTTCTCCTCGTATCACCAGGCTAAGGCCAGGTATTCCCTTGCGTTAGTTTTTGGCGCTGCCTCAGGCTTGTAAATCTGGGGCAGCGTCAAAAAGCAATGGGTGTTGAGGTGGAATGTCCACTGCAACACCCATTGCACGCCCCTTTGCCGCAGAGGTCTGCGGCGGAAAGGGGCATATTTCCAAGGTGGAGTTAAGCCACATTAAGTGGCTTAGCGCAACCTTGTAAATATGGGAAATGGCGCTAGTCCACTGGAGCGTAAAAAAAAGTGACGCTCTAGTGGCGAATGGGGCTTGTAAATATGCCCCCACGTCTGTTTCTTTTACCAATTTGTTTTAAAGAAATTGTGTGTTAGAAGTTTGGAGATACTTGTCAAACTGTGAATGGACTATGGTTGGCAAGAAATGTGAGGGTGGGATAAAAAAAGAATAAAAATGAGCAAAAACAAAACAACCACAAGATCTGTGGTAAGACAGCTAATTCCACAATAAAGCAGTGTTCATCTATTAAAAAGAAATACAATAAAAACCACTTTGACTAACAGCACACACACATATAAAAGGCTACTCCTACACAAACAAGCTGGTGTAAGTCATTTTTTCCATCTGTTTTATTGAGTTTGTATTTAACAGCCAAACATACATCACAAGCAGTCGCGGCTGCTGCCTGGAAGCAGCAGTGGTGCGGGTTTGGGTTAAAGGGAGGGGGGCAGGTGGGGGGTTGGGATCACTTTAAAAAAAAAAAAAAAACAACAAAAAAATCACTGACCTCCCGGCTGGCAAGGCGGCTGCCGCCTCCTCTCCTGCGTCCTCTTCCTTGCTTCTTGTGAGAAACAGGAAGAACCAGGGCTCCCATGCTCCCCGCAGCCAATCACAATGCTGCAATGCAGCGCTGTGATTGGTCTGAACGCCATGACACGGCACTCAGCCAGGGGCTGTAGGGGTGGGCATGTTCTCCTGCATTACAGCCTGCATGGAGAACAGGGAAAGTGTGCATGACTGTTTTGGGCGGCCTGAGAAGGCCAACCAACCAGTCATTGCGCACTAAGGAGGGTTGCACCACTCCTCCTCTGCTCTTCTGCCCCGCCCCCTCAGGCAAGCTGCCACAGCAGGAGGACAAAATAAAATAATAATAACTTTAGTTATTATCATTTTATTTTTTCCTTTCTTTTGCTGCTTCGAGGCAGTGGGGCGACGCTTCTCTGCCTTAGCGGAGGAGCCGCCACTGACAGAACAGTGATTCTCACAATAATCGGCTAGAGACAACAAAACAGTTGTCCCCCAGACAAAGGAGGAGACTAGCATTTGTAATGCAATAGGTCTCGCATTTTCGACAGTTTAAGCTACTGGCATTGTAAATGACAATGCCTTTTATTTATGTTTTAAAAATCAACACATAAATAAAAGGCATTGTCATTTACAATGCCAATGGCTCAAACTCTCGCAAATGCGCGACCTATTGCATTGCAAATGCTTTTTTTTATATATATATATATATATATATATATATATATATATATATATATATATATATATATATATATATATATATCCACAACAAAAGAGTTACCCCCATGGAAGAGCCACCAGGTAAGTGTTAGTAGCACACTTTAATGAAACGCTGCAGAGTCATTCAGTCAGGAAAACAGGCTTAAAATCATCAACAACCTTAGCCAGACGCGTTTCAGGTTTCCCTTAATCATTGGCATTGGTACAGCGATGTTGCGAGGCAAGGAGGTGCTACTAATTATGTCCTCGAACCTCCCCCAGTGGGCGTGGCTGCTCCTGCAGCCTTCTGGTTCCTGTAGTAGCACACTGTATTGCTTAAGTAAGTTTTGCCCAGCATACGCGTTTAAAATGATAAACACCCCTGTGGGTAAAAGCAACAGTCCTGCAAAAACGCACTGCTTGTCTTATGCATCTCATTGGGCAAATACCTCCCGTCACAGCGGTGACCTCATTTCTGAAGACATCACGGGTCCGCAATAGCAGTGGGGCTTCTTCCGCGACCGGGTCAGCCGCTATATATCCACAACAAAAGAGTTACCCCCATGGAAGAGCCACCAGGTAAGTGTTAGTAGCACACTTTAATGAAACGCTGCAGAGTCATTCAGTCAGGAAAACAGGCTTAAAATCATCAACAACCTTAGCCAGACGCGTTTCAGGTTTCCCCTTAATCATTGGCATTGGTACAGCGATGTTGCGAGGCAAGGAGGTGCTACTAATTATGTCCTCGAACCTCCCCCAGTGGGCGTGGCTGCTCCTGCAGCCTTCTGGTTCCTGTAGTAGCACACTGTATTGCTTAAGTAAGTTTTGCCCAGCATACGCGTTTAAAATGATAAACACCCCTGTGGGTAAAAGCAACAGTCCTGCAAAAACGCACTGCTTGTCTTATGCATCTCATTGGGCAAATACCTCCCGTCACAGCGGTGACATTTCTGAAGACATCACGGGTCCGCAATAGCAGTGGGGCTTCTTCCGCGACCGGGTCAGCCGCTATATATCCACAACAAAAGAGTTACCCCCATGGAAGAGCCACCAGGTAAGTGTTAGTAGCACACTTTAATGAAACGCTGCAGAGTCATTCAGTCAGGAAAACAGGCTTAAAATCATCAACAACCTTAGCCAGACGCGTTTCAGGTTTCCCCTTAATCATTGGCATTGGTACAGCGATGTTGCGAGGCAAGGAGGTGCTACTAATTATGTCCTCGAACCTCCCCAAGTGGGCGTGGCTGCTCCTGCAGCCTTCTGGTTCCTGTAGTAGCACACTGTATTGCTTAAGTAAGTTTTGCCCAGCATACGCGTTTAAAATGATAAACACCCCTGTGGGTAAAGCAACAGTCCTGCAAAAACGCACTGCTTGTCTTATGCATCTCATTGGGCAAATACCTCCCGTCACAGCGGTGACCTCATTTCTGAAGACATCACGGGTCCGCAATAGCAGTGGGGCTTCTTCCGCGACCGGGTCAGCCGCTATATATCCACAACAAAAGAGTTACCCCCATGGAAGAGCCACCAGGTAAGTGTTAGTAGCACACTTTAATGAAACGCTGCAGTGTCATTCAGTCAGGAAAACAGGCTTAAAATCATCAACAACCTTAGCCAGACGCGTATCAGGTTTCCCCTTAATCATTGGCATGTACAAATGAAAGTGCCGGCAGCCCCACCGAATGGCTAGGGCTTCTCTTTCAATTTGAGAGTACCGCTTTTCTGTCGCAGACAGGGCTTTGCTGGCATACGCGAGGGCGGCCCATCGGCCAGGTTCCTGTTCCTGTGTGAGGACTGCCCCTAGGCCTACGGGGCTGGCGTCTACCAGAATTTCGGTCTTCTTCGCGGGGTCGAAATACACCAGCGTGGTGTGGTCAAGGAGGGCCTTCTTGACGGCTCGAAACGCTGTTTCTTCGGCTGGGCCCCATTGCCACATGGCCTAAGCCCGAGTGAGGTTCCGGAGGGGCTCTGTTAGTGTAGCTAGATCCGGGATAAAACGGCCGCAGTATGTGGCCATTCCTAGGAAGCTGCGTACTTCTGCCACGGTGAGGGGGGCCGCTGCCGTCTTGATCACTTGGGACTTCCGGGGGTCCACTTGTATGCCCTCTTGGGTAAACGTGTAACCAAAGAACTCCATCTTCTGCTGGAACAGCAGGCACTTTTCTTTGTGTAGTGACACCCCGTGATCTAGGAGTCTCTTCAGGGTGGCTCTCACGTGGCGGTAATGTTCTTCTGCCATCTTAGAGTGGATGAGGATGTCATCACTCACGTTTAGGACGCCGGGTAGTCCAACCAGGATCTCTTTGACGGCGTTCTGGAATATTTCAGCGGCGGATGATATGCCGAAATTGAGCCGCTTGTACCTCCTGAGGCCTAGGTGGGTGCTGAACGTCGTTATGTACCGGCTGTCTTTGGCGAGGGCTAGTTGGTGATAGCCCGCATTTAGATCCAGTTTCGAGAACCATCTGGATCCGTTCAGATCGGCCACAATGTCGTCCATAGTCGGCGTTGTGGCGTTCTCGCCGGATGGCTTTATTCGGGAGGCGCATGTCAATGCAGAGTCTGATCTTCCCCGGTTGGCGAGGTTTTTCTGCGATTACCATGGGTGACACCCACGGTGTAGGTCCGGACACCTTCTCTATTACCCCTTGGTCTTCGAGCTTTTGTAGTTCCTCCTCTACTAGGGGTCGGAGATGAAACGGGATTCTCCGGTGTCTTAGCGCTGTTGGCGGGACGGCTGGGTCTATGTGGAGCCAGATGGGAGCTCTCTTTATCTTCCCCAGACCTTTGAACAAACCTCCGAACTGGCTCAGTAACTCTTCCGTCTGGTCTGCCTGTACCCTCCTGGCAAGCGTCACCAGTTATAAGTCCTCAGCTGCATGGCTGCTGAGCAGCGTGTCTACTTCCTGGTTGATGACATGGATGTCAATGGTAATTTCAACACCTCCTGACCGCACCGGCACGGTCATTCTGCCTCGGAGGGGTAACGGCGAGTCACTGCTATACGCAAAGATCTGTGCTTTCGATGGTCTGAGTTCCGGCTTGGGTCTTAGCTTATTATACTGCTGGATCCCCATCACTGTCACCGATGCGCCTGTGTCGATCACTGCATTAACCTCTGATCCTGCAATTTGTACTGTGCAGCGAGGTTGGGGCCGACTCCTGCTCTTTAGGGCTTGGGTGAAAGAGACTAGGTATGTCTCCCCTTCGTCTTCCGATGTGGAATCTCCCTCTTGGTAGACTGTCTGCTCTCTCTTCTTCCCTCCTTGTTTGGATGCGAGTGAGACGTGCGATAGTTGGCGGACCATCCTCCGCATTTGTCGGGTCGGCCCCCTTCCTTCTGCTGTGCCTTCCTTCTGCACACTGACGCAAAGTGGTTCGCGATGCCGCAGTTAGTGCAGGTTTTTCCTTGTGCTGGGCATGACTGCGCGGGGTGTTCCTCATACCCACAGTACCCACAGTACCCACACTGGTTCTTTGGGGTTTGCGATCACGTGGCCTGTGGGGCTTGTCTCTCGTCCTGACTGCGTCTGTTCTTTCGGTCTTGAAAGCGACACTCTTTTCTGCCCCACGCACCAATGCCATGTCCAATTCCTCTGCTCGTGCTGCCGAAAGGTCATGCGATCTTGCTAGGACAAGAATGTCATTCATGGGAATGTTCGGTTGCCTGAGTATGAGGCCTCGCAGGACTTTGCTGCGTATCCCCAGGATTAGCTGGGCCCTGATCTCTTCCGCTGCACGGTCTCCCACAAGGTGAGTATCGGCTAGCTCCCTGAGCCTCGCGTGGAAGGCGTCCACTGACTCGCCCTCTCTTTGCTTGGCTTGCCTCAACTTGAAGTGTTCAAAATCTGGGTTCATCTGGGGGTCAAAGTGAGCGTTTAACGCGGTGACTGCTGCTGCGTAGTCGTCAGGAGGGCCTGTGTTCGGTAGGTGCTTGAATAGCAGATAGATTTCCTCACCTGCATAGTGGAGCAACAGCGACTGTTTCACCGCCCCATCCTTCTCCCTCGTGGCAATGAAATAGTTCTCCAACCGGCCAATCCAGGTCTGCCACCTTGGCGCTGCCGTGGTGGGGTCTGCCGACTCGCTAAATGGAGGTAGGACTCCTGAGGGGGGGTGGTGCGGAGGCGCAGGCGCTGGGGCCTGGGCCGCGTTGTCTTGATCCCCCATGGAGGTGAGCGTGTGGGCGAAGAGGTGGCTTGCTAAGAGTGATGCTCACTAGCAAGAGGTTCTGGCACCCCAGGAGGTGGGGCGTAGCGTGAGCCTTCGTGCGCCTGGTCGCGTGGCTGGGCCTAACCTGGAGTAAGGCGCGCTTGTGGGTCTTTTCCGCAGCTGGCCGGACTCACCCAGGCTGTTAGGCGCCGATTGACTTGACCAGTAGATGTTGGGGAGGGGGGCCAGCGTCGTGTACTGCTGCCTGATACCAGCTGCCGGAGCCGGGGTCGCGGTGTGGCAGGGATTGTAGCAGTACGTCCTGGCAGGGTTCCAGACTGTGGGTACCGCCCACGTGGTACAGGCTTGCTGAGGAGTTCTTGTGCCGGGTGGGAGCAGGGGTGAATTGCCTCCGCTCCTCGTCGCCAATGTTACATTCAGGGAGGGGCCCCCCCTCTCGCCGAAGGCCTCGTGATAAGGCCCTGAGTTGCGCCGCAAAATAACCACACTGGCGCTGCTTTAGGGTCTCTGCGCGGACTACCGTCGCAGCTCCGCCCGTCTTTATTTAAGTGCGCGCTCACGCCGGCCAGCGTGAGCGCAGGGGCGGGGAACGGCTGGCGCGCGCTAGCGGCGAACGCTAGTGCGCTAACTGTCACACTTTCAATTCAGTTATTTGGTTTTAATGTCCCCTAGGATTTTTGACCTATTTTAATATTTCCTTTGTTTGGGGGTATTGGTAAATACTCACGAGCCCAGGGCCTGATGCAAGAGGGGGGATATAGCTGGCCTTTGCTCAGATAGCGCTCGGGGTGGAACCAAATTTGTGACCCCCTCCTTGCCCTCTTTAATTGTCTGTGTGACACAAATTTGCAGGGAGGAGAGGGTAAAGTTTACCGCCACAAAAAAACAAAAAAAAACAAATGCAAACGTGGATGCCATCAGTCGGTTCGGAAACGGTTTAAACAAAATGTAGTTGGATAATTCGAAGGGCCAGGGCAGGTGTGTAACACAGGCCCACGCAGCCCCTGCGGTGCAGGGGGTCCCCCAAGCTCCAGGGGGTCCCCTCAGCACAGTACTCCGGCCGGAGAGCTCCTGATTGAGGCCGGAGGGGACCCTCCTCGTACCTTGCAGGGGGGCCCCTCAAGTTTCCTTATGCCACTGGGCCAGGGGCACTGCTGCTGGCAGACCCTGCGCCGTTCTGGAGGGCGCCGCCCTTGGCGTTGGCCCAGCGGCTGGCCCAGGATCCGTAGAAGCGAGGGTTTTGCCGAGTTCGCTAAGTGTTCGCTCTAGCTTCTCAGCTTTGAAATAAATATATTTGCAATGCAATAGGTCTCGCATTTAAATGCGAGACCTATGGCATTGGAAAGAAGCATGCCCTTGTCCCGGCTGCTTGAAAAGAAAAAGCGTGCATGGCGTGCTAAATGTACACAAAGCACGTCCTGCCTCCAGTGAGAGAAACTCAATAAAGCAAATAGTGCTTACAACTTTAAGAACAGGTACCCTGTAACAACCGAAATAAAAGGGCCAGTCCCCATGGAGGTTACAAATGGAGACAAGGTGGTACCAAGGAGGGACTAACAAGCCTATTTATGACTCAGAAGCCAGATTTAAGAAGGACACTGACACAAGCTAATGACAAACAGGGGCGGAGAGTGGGCGGGGCTCCCACTGCATACCCTAATACAGCAAGCCTCGCAGAGTGAGCAGGACATGCGCGCTGCCGCTAGGCTCGACCTAAAAAGCCAGATGCCTTTTGAAGGGGGAGGACACGTCTCCAGATTGATTGGGTCGCCTAGGAAATGCATGTAGGCGACCCCCCTGAGCAGAGGGCGAAACAGGGGCAGACTGGGTGACAGTGAAATAGCAGGGGGTAGGAGGCTGCTCAGGGGGAGTAAGAAAGTGGGGCTCTGCTAACAGGCATAGTGTGTGGACTACAGCTTGAGGCACGCGGGGTTACTAGTTCTCTCCCCTGATGCGGACTGCAGCAGTTACCCTGTCTCCAGCAGCCGCGTCTTTCTCTGTCTCATGATGCTAGCGTGCCAGGGACCGATTCCTGATTTTGAGACCAGGGTTAGGACTGACAAAGGAGCAGCAGCGACCTGGGAGTGGGGAGAGTTATCCTAAACGGTGTTCGACTCTGACCGATGAAGGAAATGCTTTGCATGGGGTAGAGAACAATATTACACATGCCTAACCTAGAAACGCACGAGGACCTGCTTGATGGAACAAAGATGTAATAAATGACCAGCGAAATCATTGCCAGACATCCATATCGTGTTTCACTGGTAGCAGGGCAGCGTGAAAAGCTAACTTGTATACAGTTTCCAGTCCCTAGGCCCACATGCCCCTCCCCTTCCTAGTGAAGAAGGCAGCAACCACATTGGAAGTTGTCAGGTGGAAACAACACTGGTGACTTGTGCTTCAGCTGTCCGATGTCCCCCAGGACCATATGTACGACTGTCTGTGGATTCAACAGTGCTTAATTTGTAAAATAATAAGTGCCAGGGCCCTGACCAGGAGGCCACTGCAGCTTGCACCACTCATTGCCCGTCATCGCTGTCAATGACCGTACCAAAACAACTCTTTCGCCTGTAAGTGGGACAGTTCAGATTATTCCAGGTCCCTAAAACTAAAGGAATGGCTGGGGAGGCAAACATTAGTAATTTTTTTAATATACCTTGGTTCATAAACAATCGTGGTTCTCCTCATCTCTAAATTAGATGAGCAGCGCCACCATATGGCAGAATGTCATACGTGTGTTGTTGCCAATTAAGTGCCGGTGCCCAGCACCAGAAACCAATTCAGTGCCAGGACTGGAAACCACCAGCTCAAATTAAGCACCGCTGTGGACCTCAAAAATCCAAGCTAGCAAGATGTAAAGTCCATCCAGAGCAGGGGTGGACACCACACGTGTGAGGATAAACTGAAAGAACGCACAGAGAAACCACCAGGTCCCACCAGATGAACCAGCATCCCCGGTTACAATGGGAGAAACTTTAACAACATTACTACAGCCAGTGACAAGCCTGTGTATGGTGAACCAGCAACATCCAATCAAGGCATCCGTCTGTTATTGAAAGCAAGGGCGTGGCGGAAGCTCATGAAACCCTGCAGCAGCTCACCCAATGCTGCAATACAAATCAGTAATCAAAACAGGAAACCGCATGGCTGGGTCCAAGCAACCAGACACTAATCTAGTGGTTTCCTCCGCAAAAAGGAACTAGCTCTTCTGTCTGAAATTCTCAAACGGCCTGAGCTGGGTTGCTCTTGTTCACTGGTGAAGTTGTTTGTCTTTTGGATGCAACATTTGGGCCAAGATTTATCAAGATTTTGCGTTGCCCTTGCACCACGCAAGGAGACGCAGGGCGACGCAAAACTTAGAATGACATTTACCAAGCCACAGAAGGTCACCTTGTGTGGCCCTGCGTTGATTGGTAAATCTGGACTAACACAAGGCTGTGCAAGTCGCTGCCTTGCGTTACTCTGCCTGGTGGGGGGCGTTACATAGATGGAGCGTGGGTGTTCCACGCATTCACCCATGTATTCTGAAGCATTCCCAGATTTACCAACACTGGTGAACCTGGAAATGCATCAGAAATGTACGCCTTCTCACCAGAGCCGCAACGAGGAAAAATATCTATATTCCTCCTCGTTGTTTCCTCTGTCTACATGTGCTGCATTCTGCAGCACACTTAGAGAGGGAAAAATGCCTTTGAGGATTGTTGTTGTGCTATCTTCCTGCACAAAACAATCCTGCCTGTAACGCAGGCACCCTTGCTCCATGGTGCAAGGTTGTCTGCATTGGCACTAGGCTGCAGATTGTGCGCCAGCACAGGCAGAGAGCAGGAATGCGCCATATCTTGATAGATATGGTGCATTCCTGCCTTCTCCCTTTCACGCAGCGCAGCAAGTTGTCTTGCTGCAATGCGTTGCATGAATAGATGTTAAATCGGGCCTTAGTCTCTTAAGAGGTTTTTTCCATTCACTGAAGCTGTGTTCCAGGGCAGAAGCGCCACACCACCTTAATTGAGGTATGACTGGAAAATAAATCCCACTGGACTTTAAATACTGCTCCTTCTACAGAAAACAACAGAAGTAGAGTAGGAAATATTTTATCATTGGTTCGCGATTACTTATCCAATGTCATAGCTCCTTTGCTGTTTTCAAACATTCAACACAGCCATTTTTAAGTTATTTAAGACCTATTTCAGAAAGGAAGAACAATAGAAGACTTCTCACCTATTGAAGAAATAATAGGAGATTGCTCCACCTGCCCACCTGAATTATCTTGCTGGAAAAGGTCTCCCTTCTCCCATAGCTATAAATAGTTAGGGCCTCATTTATGGGGATTTATCAGGGGCACCGCAGCAAGTCACCTTGCTGCACTGCCCTACGTCAAAGTGAAAGGGCAGGAATGCACCGGTTCACAAGTCCTTTTAAATCTGGGAATGCATCAAAATCCATGGGAGTTGCGTGGGAACACCCACCGCAACGTCCACGAAACACTTCCCTAGTGGAGAGTAGGGTGATGCAGCGATTTGCGCTGTGTTGCCTTACTCAAGATTTATGAGGCCACTCAAAGCCACGCAATGTGGTTTGCATGCCTTCATAAATCTGATTCAGAGCCTTGCGTCACGCATGTACCACTTTGCGTGGTGCAAACGTGATGCAAGGCTCTCATTAATATGCCCCTTAGTCTCCTAAAATGGGCCACTATGGTTAAGGGGCCTGTCTCCACTGTGGAAAGCATGCACTTTGCATAGGACTTTTATTCCTGGAATATGTAGCTTGAAAAGAGTTTTATAAATCCAGTGGAAGCTGGTGACCTACGGGATTTCCAGTCAAGCAGAGTGATGGATTTCTGGAACAGAGTGGAACCAGTTTGTTGTATTCCGCTTTAGGGTTCCGTATATAGGTTTTCCTGAATCATGTCCTTATATAGGCACAATTCGCATTGCCCTTATATAGGCATAGAATCCCTGTCCTTATTTAGGCATTAACCATGCACTCCAAATACAGGCATGGTCACCGACATCTGTCCACCCTAACGTCACAACGAGTTCTTAGAAACCAGACCTTTAAGCTTCGGGAGTTCCCCTAGCACAGGACTATTGATTTCTCCAAGAACTCATCTATTATGTATGAACCGTTATACCTTAAGGGTTCATTCCTGACGTCTTCCTCTGTTCGACTTCACGTCAATGCTAACATTCCAAGACACCTACCAGGTATAAATATACCTTCCCTTGCCAAAGCAAGTTAGAGGAGACCTCGACTTCAGAGGAGCCCGTATCTCGGGCTGACGCACTGAGAAGACGCTGTCATTCCTGCACGCACACGAATCCAGCTTCCAGTGTTCTGACTCCCTTCGCGGGGTGTTAGAGTTCCAGATCCGGCTAGAGATTCCCACCTCTCTCATTCTCAAGGTATGGAGCTGACTAGAACCTAGAGGGACTCTTGGCATATCATACTTGGCATACTAGACTTAACATACTCTTAGTATAACATACTAGAGAATACTCCACCTACTTCTTACCTTTCCCTACACCTAGACCAGGTTAGGTACATTGGGGTAGAACTAGCTTAGAGACGCATCGTATGAGTACTCGCATTTTTTGCTCATGTTATTTATGTACGTGAATATATGCTAAAAGATAATGTTAGCGCAGTATTATTTATTTCTACTGCTTACGCTGTACCATTATTTATCTTGCATACTGTCTTGTGATCATAACAGCACATATCTCTTACACGAGAAACAAGACTGTTCAATAAAACCCTTTTATTGAAACGCCAGTCTTTCCTTTCTGTGTAACTCTGTAGAAACTAAGCATGCACGATTGACTGAGTGAAACTGTTATCTATTGTTTCCACGATTCTGAGACGTGTTCCGATTCTAAAGGGAAACAAAGTTGTCATGTTTTTCGGTTGCCAGAAACTACTCCCTTCTTGTTCTCAAGGAGTTTCTAGTGGCCTCTGAGCTAGCTGGCACAAGTAATTAAGTTTAATATACTCGATAGGGACATACCGACCTTAGTCCTATGTCAAGCCTATAGGTTATATTATTCCAATGCGCAGAGCCTATTAGGGAAATAGGAACTACACTACATGGCGCCCAAACGTTTGGTAAGGCAGTAATTTAACGCTAGATACTGAGTAATTCAGTCGTGCTTTTCTCAGAGACCCCTACTCACATACTTCATAAGACGTCTGGAGTGGGCAGGGTTAAGTATCCGCCACTGCTACATAGGGAAGCACCCTATATATTAGTTGTTTGGTTTGCTCAACGTTGAAGGATACAGTGTTCCAAAATATTGTGCACCTTATCTTTTTGTTTCCTTAAAACTTGTTCTACATTTTTAAAAAACAAAATGTCCACCAACGGGGACAATAACACCGGGAACGGTGGAGCTGCGGCTGACCCAGCCATAGCAACAGTTTTTAACTTTACAGGTTTAAATGAACCTGAGGAGGGTGTTATAGACATCAATCCAAACTTAAGAAGAGCCATCACTCTAAAACTTATAAAACATGGCCTACCACCAAGAGGCGGTAGAGCAGTTTTCGTGATAGAGGCACACAAATCCTTTCAGACAGAGGTATTCTATTCATGGGTAATATTTCCTGAATCAAATTCAGTAACAAGACTGTTTCACTTCTACAAAGAAGATGAACAACCAGAGGAATATATTCCTTTCGAGGATATTGAAATTCCACTAACATACCAGGAGCATCAGCTCTGGTTTAAAGGTGCCCTATGTGAAAGGCAGCGAGTCTTCTAAGACCCTCAATGCTGCCCGGTGCAGGGTTCCACCTCTAATTCACTTTGGGTTCGCTATCAAAATAATGAGGCAAGCGCTGGAAACTGGAAGACAAGAAAAAGGTTTATTTCTCATGAGGAGATCACGTCAACTGCAGACACCGGGATGTCTGAGGGAAGTGTTCTGCTGATACTCCTTTGGCTCTTCCTTTTATACAGGTTTGACACAATGCATTTGTTTTGTCAACATGGTTACACAAGCTTGGGGTCCCGCCCCGGGCAGGTTGTCACACAAGCCCAACAGTAATTCTCTTCCCACCCAGGTCAAACAGACAATCTTATCTTGCAGCTGGACCTTGCTTCAGGGTCTAAAACATGTGAGACCGGCCAGATCTAAGAGTCCGTTCTGTTGATAAAAACAGGTCCCATTGTTGGTAACAACAAGTCTTGCTGTTTGCAGTGCAATAAATCATGTTGCAAGAGTCTTTTTGGTGTTTGGAACCTGTTTGTGTAACTAGGTGCAGTGAGGGGTAGAGTGTCCAAAGGTTTGCCTGAAAACAGAGATGAGAGGAAAAACGAGTTTGTGGCAGCAAGTGGCGCTGAGGTTTGTTGTGGCAATAGAGTTTATAGCCCCCACCACACATACCAGGTCGGTCAGAGGGTCAGAGGGATGCTAGTAAGGGCAGGGTGAAACAAAGGTGACCAACAGAGTACAAAATGGCTGTGATGGATCAAAATGACTGCAACTTATGTGCACATAGAATTCCACCAGACAAGATGGCACAGGTAATGTTCATGACTGTTGTTTTGCTTTTAACAGTGGCCCCTTTGAACATAACTAGCCAGCTTGTCAGTCTATTTCGATCTCCATAATGTCCCGTATCTCTTGATCATACATTACTCTCATTTTTGTTAGCTGAGTGTCCATAGTCTTAGGGTGCAAGGTAGTTATGCAAAGAGAACACAAAGGTGGTATACAGTGTATACCCAAACAACAACCACATATTGTCAATACTGGGACCAAGAGAATCATTGATATTTTCCAACCCCACTCCTTCAAGATGCCCCAAAGCCAACTTCCAATTGTCCAAGTCTCTGATCCTTGATGAATTTCTGAAGATAGTCTATGGAGATGTTCGATTGCTTCATAGACAGAAGGTGAATTATCAGGCTGCGTCGAGGAACTGTGATGAGGCAAAGTCTGCTTGATCAATGTCTTTAGAACGCTTTTCTCGATGATGCTCTGCAGGGGCTGTGTAGGTTGGTGGCAAAACAAAGGTGATGTAGCACGTGCCCCCCCAGTTTCTTGGGAGCCAGGTGTAGGCTTTGGTTCCACAAACAAAGTACATATTGGGTGATGCAACAAGCGCTGGGGGTTGGCAGTGTTCAAAGTCCTTACAATGCTACAGGTGCTGTGACCCACATTCTTAGTCCCACGGCCTTCAATGCATACAAGGCCAGAGACGTTCGCCACAGATAGGGCCACAGTCAGTGTTGCAGCAGTTCTTTTCTTCAGGTAGGAAAATGTGGCTCTGTTAGGATTATTGAACACTTGCATTTCCACTCGTTCTTTGGAGGGGACATTAATCTGGAATGTCGCATTGAAGGTGTGAGGGCAGAAGGGGCGGCTGTCCTTCCTGTTTTGTTTCGCCAGAACTCGTTGTAGAACTGGGCGATTGTTCCGTCGGAAGTGGCATTGTCTTTGTAACTTTCTTGTAGGAGCATCATCCAGGCAAGGCAAGATCCGTGAATAGAAAAGGGCGAAGGGATGAAAGGGATGGAATGTTCAGTGGCATGTGGTAACGGCCCACAGACCCAACAGTTGGTAGCATTGGTGGCAAGATTGTGCTGGTGCAACATCTGCATGAAAGAATTATTCCAGAATTCTTTGCGTCGTTCTCGTAGATGTGGCGGTAGTGATACCAGGTAGTGTTCTTTCTTGGTGGTTGGTTGCATGGTGGGTGACAATGTTCTGTATGCAGGTGCATTCTCTTCAATGATCCAGAGTGCGACCATTAGCAGGAGACAGGTGAGAAATGCGGCTACAAGTGCAATTGTCTTTATGCTGTGCAGGTTAGCAGTCTTGGTGTCTTTGCGGTGGTTTTGCAGGTGTTCAGTTTCTTCCATCATCTTCGAGGAGCTCAACAACTGTTAGGACCACAGACTTTTGTCTGGCGCTTTCCTGGTAGCGTTGTTTGACTGTGCTACCGATCTGAGACCTTGACTTGGTTAGTGGCCTGGTCGTTGGAGCTCCCTCCTTTCGTCGATCTTAGGTTGTACCCTTTCCTGGATGGCACCGTGGGGTCGGGAAATTCTGATAGTTCGAGGGTGTCTTCTTGTGGGTAGCAACTCAGAGCTGGTCGGTCTCTCGCGAGTACTTCTCTTGCACCTCCACCCCTTCACAGGTTGCCAGGGTTGGAGGGACTCGCTTGAGCGTGCAGCCAGTTTCGTTTTCCTTCCACTCGGAGGGCAGTTCGGGTGGTGATCAGGACTTGCCAGGGCCCGTCCACCTAGGCTCCAGATTCTTCGTTCTTTGGAAGTTGCGAATCAATACATGGTCGCCTGGCTTTATTTCATGTCCCGGGCCCCTGGATACGTCAGGCAAGGCTTGCTGCACCTGTTGGTGGATAATTGTTAGCTCGTTTGTTAATTTATGCAAGTAATCCGACATTAATATGTTCGGGACATCGTTAATGGAGGTGAGTCTTGGTGCCGCCCAGATGCTCATAGGCCTGCCGAAGACCACCTCATACGGGGTCAGTCGGTGTTTGGTTGGGGTGGAGCGCATCGATAACAATGCCAATGGGAGGGCGTCGGGCCATTTCAACCCGGTCGTGGCAACTATTTTGGCTAGTTTTAGTTTCAACGTTGCATTGTGTCTCTCTACCAGGCCCGCTGATTGGGGGTGGAAGACGGCATGGAACTTTTGTTTTACCCCCAACCCTCTCAGTATGTTCTGTATCACCTCGGCTACGAAGTGGGGGCCGTTGTCGCTCCATAAAATTCTGCAAAGGCCGTATCGGGGAAGAATTCTTTCAGCAATACTTTTGCAGTGGCTAAGGCGGTATTGTCGCGGGTGGGATATGCCTCCACCCATTTGCTAAAAGCGCACACAACCACCAGGACATATTTTAGACCAAGGCATCTCTCTAGTTGAATGTAATCCATTTGAAGGATTTCAAAGGGGTGGTCAGGGACTCCAAACCCTCCCCGTGGTACTACTGTCCCCTTCCCTGGGTTGTGTTGTAGGCAGACTATACATTGTTGTACTATGCGTTTAGCAGATTCTGCTATCTTGACGTTATGCCATACTCTGGTGATTAGTTCAATCATGGGGGTGGAGCCTATGTGTGCTGGTAAATGTGCCATGGTCAATATGGGGATGAGGTAGGCATTGGGTAACAGCCATTTATTTCCGTCTTTAGTTCTCCAGCAATCTTCCTCGTCTTTTAGTCCCACCTTTTCCCACTCGGTCAATTCGTCTTGTGTGCCTGTAGTCTGTATGTCCCTTACAGTGGTCCTAGCGTCAGTCCATCGTTCAGCTTGTGACCTGGTCACATACTTTCGTGTCGTAGTTCTGTCTCCTGCCGTGGCTCGGGCAGTAACGTCTGCTAGTGCATTTCCCTGTCCAATGAGATCAGTCACTTTCCTATGTGCTTGGCATTTTATCACTGCTAACTTCTTGGGGAGGAGGACTGCTTGCGTCAAGGCGGAGACTAAATCTCCATGCGGGATGGGTGTACCGTGTGAAGTCAGGAACCCTCTTTCTTTCCATAAGATCCCAAAATGGTGAACCACCCCGAAGGCATATTGGCTGTCGGTGTATATGTTAACTGTCGTGTCAGTCGCTAAGATACATGCTCGTGTGAGGGCAATGAGTTCTGCAGCCTGGGCTGAACGTTGGGGAATACGGGCTGTTTCCAGAACGGTTCGGGCTGTGGTGACAGCGTATGCAGCTGAGGTGGTGCCGTTGGGGAGTTTGATGCACGAACCATCCACCCATAGTTCTCCATCTGGTTCTAGAAAGGCGGTGTCTCTGAGATCTATTCTACTCTTTGTTTGTTCATCGGTTAGTGTCACACAGTCGTGTTGTGGAGTCACGCTAGGATCATTTTCGGGTAGGGGTAACAGTGTGGCTGGATTTAGGGTGGTGCATCGCTTTGGGGTAATGTGCGGTGCTAGCAGGGTCAACTCATATCCTGTCAGTCGGGCGCTAGTCAAGTGTTGGGTTTTGGTCTGGTTTAGTAGTGTGTCGACTGCATGGGGTACTAAAACAGTGACTGGATTGGAGAGTACTATTCCTTCGCTCTGGCGTATCGATACTGCTGCAGCTGCCACAGCGCGCAGGCACGCGGGCAGCGCTCTGGCTACTGGATCGAGGGTGGCAGAGAAATATGCACAAGGGCGTTGTTTGTGACCAATTGATTGTTTTAGGACAGACAATGCACATCCTCCCCTCTCGTGCGTGTAGAGGAAGAATGGTTTGGAGTAATCCGGGGTTCCTAGGACAGGCGCTGAACAAAGGGCATTGCGTAGTTCTTTAAAGGCTGACTGGCATTCGGGGGTCCAGGGGAGAGGTGAGGGGATGTCTTTAGCTAGGAGGGAGAGAAGGGGTTTGACAATGAGGCTAAAGTTCGGTAACCACTGTCGGCAAAATGAGGTGAGACCTATCAAAGAGCGGACTTGTTTCTGATCTTTGGGGACAGGGGTGTCTAGAATTGTCTGGATCCTGTCAGGCGTGAGTTTCCTCCCTTCTTTGGATAAAAGGTGACCCAAATATGTCACTTGTGATTTACAGAACTGCAATTTCTTTCGGGAGACCTTGTGACCATTCTCAGCAAGAAAATGGAGTAGTTTGATGGTGGCTGTGACGGCTATTGGTATGGTGTCCGCTGCTAGAAGGATGTCGTCTACATATCGGTCGGGACAAAGGGTTGGTGGAGGGCGTACCGTCAAATCCTATTGAGGTCACATGTGAGCCTGACAAGAGTGCCCTTGGAATCAGTCGTTTGGATAGTGCACTACGTGTTGCTCCCGTGTCTACCAGAAATGGCGACTTTGTGCCCAGGACCTCAGCGGTAACATAAGGGCCTTGCTGATCAACATAGAGATAGACTGGATCCCTCCCTTGCCCCTGGCTGTCCTATGCAAAGTCGTACGTATTGTCATAATCTGTCTGTTGGTACTGATTCTGTTTGGGATGGTCAAATGTGTTCACTCTTCCTGGCCTTTCCTCGCTTGCTTCACTCGCATACCCTCTCCCACGTCCTCTTCCTCTCTGTCCACTTGCTATTTCCCTCGCCCCTCTGCCCCTACCAGCTCCTAACAAAGCCGGGCATTGGGTTTTCCAGTGTCCATATTCTTTGCAAAATGCACATTGATCCTGTCCTAGGTCTTGGCGTCCTACATATGATGTCGATGAATTGTTTCTAGGTGGCTGTACTCTAGGGGTATTCTGCTGGTATCCTCCCCTATATTGCTCCCTTCCTGTATTCACCCCCTGGAGTTGTGCTACCATTACCCTTTCCTTCAAGTCCTTCTTTTTCCTTTCTGTAGCCCTGTCATTTTCGTTTTTCTGATGCTCATAGTACTGGCCATTTGGAGAATGGCCGCTGGTTTAGATGCTGCCCAACTACTTTCGCTGGCTTGTAATTTCTGGGATACATCTGGCAGTAGTCCTTTGACATAGTTCTGCACAAATAAGTGGTGTCCGGTTGCGGTGGACATGTCTTGTCCACTGTAATCGGAGAACACCGTTTCAAATCTGGAGAAATACTCTGAGACATCCTCTTGTGGTTTCTGGCGGCATGCGGTTACTATGGACCAGTCTATCTTTTTCTCTGGGATCAGCGTTTTCACTTTCTGCACTATTTTGTCAGGGAGGTCCAATATTGCTTTAACCGGTTTTTGACCAGGGTTCCGCTGTTCATCTAATGTGTTGAGTTGTTCCCAGGTATGACCAAGCAGTTCGGTATGGTCTATTTTCCTAATCTGTTTCCACACATCTGCTGGCAAACATAACCCGAAGAACAAGTCTATGTCGGCAAGTGTCATTATTGTTGATCCCAGAGCGGTACCTAGCTCGGTGTAAAAGGCGGTGGGGTTCTTTCGTAAATCCGGTAAAGATTTACGGAACATCAAAATGTCCTGTCTGTCCCATGGTTGATACACCCAATTGTAGACCACCCTTCCTCTAGCGTCTTGATGGTTCATATCGTCATGAGTCCCTTGTCCTCTAGGAGGTACCCAATAAGGGGCAGCTTCTTTTATCGGCATCATGCTATCTGGTTTTTCCACCGGGGGTCCTGCTATCTTAGATGTCCTGTCCTTATCTATCCGTCCTTGTTCCACGAGGTGACGGAATACCTCCAGTGTGGATGAAAAGAGTTCTGTAACATCGTTGTCGCCTTCATCTCCGGTGTCTACCTTCCTATAGAGAGCCACTAGCCGCTCGGGCCCTACATCTTGGTACTTCTCTTCATATGCAGTAAGAGTGTGGTAACAGAGACGTACAATAAAGTATCGTTTGCGGTTTTCAACATAGGAGTTGCATATGTCAGTTACATACTCTTCTGTCTCCTTCCTATCTATGAGGGATTTAACTATTTTATCAATGCCTGCTCGCTCATTTTTACTTAATCGCGGGACCCTGGGCGCTCCTTTTTCTTTTGATCCTACCTCTACTACTGTATCCTTTGATGAGGCATTTGGTGTGGGTGACTCGGTGGGAGCAGAGGCGGTGGAGACTGAGGCGATCGTGCCATCTCCGGCTATACTTTGGTGGTCCTGGCGTTGTGCTACGGGATGAGTAGGGGCGTAATGGGGTGGCATGTATATGATTGGGGGACCTAACAATAAATCATCATCTACCCTTTGTTTTGCTGGTAACTTGGGGTAAAGAGTCGAGGGCGTTCTAACAGGACATTGACCTGATATTTTTGATTCCTGTTCCTTTTTATCGATTTCCTTTTCTTTTAGTTTTTCTTCTAATCTTTTACAGGCTTGGTAAGCTGATTTTCGCGTTTCTTTATCTTGTCTAGCTTCGTCCCTTTTCTTTCTTTGAGCTGCCTCTTTTCGCCATAAACCAAAACTGTCAAACATGGCTGGTTTAGTTTTCTTTTTGTGGAGAGCTAATTATAACGTTTCTATTTTAGCGGGATCGAAAGATCCTGTCAGTGGCCACTGATTTACCCGGTCCTTCCTAGTGTATTTATGCCATAGTTTGCTGTAAGCTACGGTGGCTAATCCATCCTTTACGTACATGTCCTTGTTAGGGGTGCCTTCCGGCGGTGCCGGCTGACTGACCTCTAACGAACGGTCGGGTCCAAAACAATTACAATCAAACAATCTAGAGAAAACAGGCATGACGTATTTATCGGTCAAAATGAATATCTCAATCAATCAATTTAGACAAAAAGTCTGCACTACCTGTCCTTCGCTGCCTGCAAAGAGAGAGAATATTCCTATTCTTCGTTGTTTGCAAGCAGGGAAATGTCACAAATAACTCAATATCAAAAAGGAATACTAGTATTTCAATCAAACTATTCAATCAATCAATTTAAGTCGTTTTTTCACGACCTTACCCGGACCGTATGGACAGTTCTTCGTCTTCCCCTTCCAGGGCCTGATTGTCCTCTCACTCCAACAATCAATGCGGCGTTCCTCTAAGGTCCCAGTCAGGACCGCAGGTCACTCGAGAGAGGTCCGTTCGGAACCGGTGAAGTTCAGTCGATCGGCAGCCAGACAAGGGTCTTCTCAGGCAGGTATACCCCAATCGTTTAGTCGTTCACTCCGTCGTTAGGACCTCTCTACCGGACCCACGCGTCGCTGATGGGCCCCACGTTGGGCGCCAATTTGTGAAAGGCAGCGAGTCTTCTAAGACCCTCAATGCTGCCCGGTGCAGGGTTCCACCTCTAATTCACTTTGGGTTCGCTATCAAAATAATGAGGCAAGCGCTGGAAACTGGAAGACAAGAAAAAGGTTTATTTCTCATGAGGAGATCACGTCAACTGCAGACACCGGGATGTCTGAGGGAAGTGTTCTGCTGATACTCCTTTGGCTCTTCCTTTTATACAGGTTTGACACAATGCATTTGTTTTGTCAACATGGTTACACAAGCTTGGGGTCCCGCCCCGGGCAGGTTGTCACACAAGCCCAACAGTAATTCTCTTCCCACCCAGGTCAAACAGACAATCTTATCTTGCAGCTGGACCTTGCTTCAGGGTCTAAAACATGTGAGACCGGCCAGATCTAAGACAAGATGGTGCAGGTAATGTTCATGACTGTTGTTTTGCTTTTAACACCTAAAACATCACAAAAACATTACCAGGCTCGGTCCACTAGGTAGACCAGGAGCAACATGGCCAATTCTAGCCGGCTACACACCTCATCCTGACATCGAAATAATGTCAGACAAGGAATTACTTACTCAACTTACAGAGTTAATAAAAATTTACAGACAATTAGTCCAATATGTCATGCGGACTTTCACAGTCCAACCACCTTTAACCATTCCAAATCAAACTCCTCAACAGGGGAATACACTAAAAATTACACCACAGACTCTATACGCAGTCATGGGTAAAATGCCCACAAAACGTGAGCAAATTCCATTCTGGATAGCTCAAAAATTACTCAAATAGAAGCAGTATTTCCTAATACTAGCCCTTATGAGAAACACAGAATCCTAACAATCTGTTTACCAATGGGGATCACACCACAACTGGAAGACTGCACCACTTGGGGCTCAGTCTTTGCTGCCATCTATACTAAAACACATGGGGGCATATTTACGTTCCCTGGCGCATCCCTGCATATCAACAGGGATGCGCCAGGGAAAATGCGTCACGCAAGTTTACCCTTGCGCCACGTCCGATGCGCCGCATTTACAATGCGGCGCATCGTGGCGCTAAGGATAAGCAGATGCGTGACGCATCTGCCGGCGGAAGGTTGGCGCAGTGCTGAAGTAGTGTCGCAAGCGTGACGCAACTCCAGCACTGTTCCAACCTTCCCTATCCCTAACATGGTGCGTCAATCCTTACGCCTGCTTGAAGCAGGCGTAAGGATTTGACGCACCAGCGTCGGAAAAGTGACTGCGTGAAATCTTGTAGATTTCACTACGTCACTTTTCCGAGGCGTTCCTGCGCCGGAACGCCCCCCCCTGCGCCGGTACGCCCACATGAAACCTGACGCAGGTTTCATGTGGCGCAGGGGTTTACTACGTGACGCATCTCCCTAGATGCGTCACGTTGTAAATATAGCGCAACGCGGCGCATGGATTGCGTCACCGCTGCGTCACATGCGTGACGCAACTGCAGCGCAAAAGTGGCGCAAGGGGCTTGTAAATATGCCCCATGGTATTCCGTCAATTGCAGTAATACCTGATGTCCTGAAACAAATTCAAAACGAATACGGGGCAGAGCCTGCTCTGAATTTAGGTATGAAATTACTGAAAAATTTCGACCAGGTCTCAACAATAATATTATCTAATATTAAAGGGGAGGCAACAGCAGTGGCGATCCGCCAACGATTAAGGGAATTCGATGTTACAGAACATCAAACAGAACTACCCAGAATAATAGAACAATCTTATGCAGAATTAGGCAGAGATAGTTTGGGTGGAAGACCATTGAAGCCAAAACTATCTGAAAGTCCTGAGAAGGACTCTATTAAACAAACTCCTACATCTTCTAAAAAGAAGTGGGAAACTAATAAACAAAATTCAAACGAGAAACGTTCTCAATCCCGAGGTAGGTCTCCTCAAAAGGAGCCCTCTGAAAGGAGGTATAACCTCAGGAATAGGGATAATTTGAAAAAGCCTGACAGGTATCAAGATACTGATACACGTTCCTCTCGTACCTTTCAGATCTCGTCACAGACATCGGGAAGAAGAGGACGGTCAGAACATAGAGAAGAATGCGTGAAATCGAAAGACAAACACGTTCCAAAAAATAAATCCAAACCTCAATTCTCAAAGAAGAAGGTAGCAGGTCTGAAGGTCAAACATGACGAGGATACTGAGAACACAACTCAAGAACTGGCAATGGGCTCAGACAATGCTGGACAGTGCAGCAGAAGTCACAATAGCTCGCCAGAACCTGAAGGAACTTCTGGAGATAGTGGACTTGAATGAGTACATTACAGTTGAGACTGTAGACACCAGGGTTAGTACTCCACAAAAGTTATATGAAATAACACTCCGGATGGAGGGAGACATACCTAGACAGGTGAAAGTACTCTTTTGGGAAAAACTTTCAAGGGGCTATGATATACTTCTAGCAGAAAAAGACTGGCCACCACAATTTGTCAGGGAGTGCCCACATGGTGAGGACATCATTATGGCTGCCTTCTCCAACCATAATCCAATTCATCTAAAATATACTTATGCCAGGAAATGGGCAGTTGCCCAGGCCCCAGCATTATACAAAAATCATGTAGGATGGGATGAGGACTCACCTCACCATAAAATACATCTAAAAAATGAACCTACTACACAAAGGCAGTACCCAAAAAAGCAAGAAGCTAAAAAACAGGCCAGGGAGATCTTAGATCAACTTGAATACCAAGGGGAGATTGAAACATGCACCTCTTCAATGAACAATACTTTGTTTTTTGTCTCCAAACCAGACAACACCTATCGTCTAGTTTTGGATTACAGACATTTAAACACTTGTTCTAAAACATTTGCAGTGCAAAATGCACACAGTACAGCATTAATGAATAACATTGTGCGTAAAAAATATAAAACCACATTGGATATCTCAAATGGTTTCTTTTGTCAAAACATAGCACCTGGAAGCAGGTACTTAACAGCTTTCTCAATAATGGGGACCCAGCGTCAATTTTGTCGACTCCCACAAGGGTTCAAGAACAGCCCGGGGGTATATTCTCAGCGAGAGTAACGGAGTTACTACAAATGTATGATAATGAGGCATTGTCATATGTCGATGACATCTATCTGACAGACGATGACCTGGATAGGCACTTGAACAGGGTGAGCACCATTATACTGGGCTTCGCCTCTGAGGGCTACAAATTCAACTTCAAAAAGTCCAGAATTGCCCATCTCAATGTCCTTTTTCTAGGATATGAGCTTTCAAGTGAAGGCAAGAGCTTGGCAGCCAACTTTTTAGAAAGGTGTGCGCTGCTCCAACCTCCAAAAACGCTGAAAAATTTACAATCCATCCTGGGTTTCCTAAATTTTGGAAGAACATACATTAAAATTACGCAGAAAGGGTTAAACCTCTCTACGCATTAATCAAACCTGATTTTTCAATCAAAAATTGGACACAGGAACACACAGAAATCTTGCGTTCACTCCAAGCTAACATGTTAGCAACAAATCACTTACAAACACGCGTAAGTCAACGCAATTTAGTGATCCGAATAATTTCGGGTCAATGCGGATTCACCTACTTAACATTTAATGAGGGTGAAAAAGTACCAATTGCATACAAATCACATTTGTATACACAAGCAGAAATGCGCTTCACTTAAACTGAAAAAATACTGACAGCAGTTCAAACTGCAGTAGCAAAAGAAAGAGCTCTAGCCCAAGGGTAACGCATTATTGTCGTAACCCCAGTTCCGGCCTTAGAGGCGGTAACAGAAGCGAGCATTCCAAATGCTAAAGCATTACATCCGAGATGGATACAATGGGTTAATTCTCTTGCTGCAACAGATGTTGAATATGTTTTTGATCCTGATCTAAAAAGACAAGCGTTCCTGCAATATGAACATGAATGTCCTCTGCCCACTGAGATTCTGCCTCTCAATCAGTACAAATTCATAATTTACACTAACGGATCCGCACAACCCGCAACAGGGAGTAAGCAAGCTTACAGTGCAGCGTGCGCAATCGTTAAAGGTCGCATGCGCGATGGCAACTTCAGACCTATGGTCACTAAAACTCAATCTCTAGGAGATTGCACAGCTCAGCGAGCTGAACTACAAGCATTCAAACTGGCACTTGAAAGTACAGAACGAGAATTCCCCACACTAATAGTGTGTGATTCCTTTTACTGTGTGCAGTCGTATAATGAATATATACAAACTTGGCTTAAAAACGGGTTCAAAGATGCAAAAGGTGGCACAATAAAGCATAAAACGCTTTGGGAACAAGTAGTTCAGTTAAAAAACGAACTACCAAAGGCTCACGTGATCCATACACCGAGTCATCAACGTGATGGCGTTCACGTTGCAGGGAATTCATTGGCTGACGAAGCCGCAAAGGGGGCTGTTCAGATGGCTTCCGTAGCTGCGATCACTCGTTCAAAAACGAGAATAGACAGTGAGATAATATTGGCTGTCAATGCTACGAGCAAAGGCAGTGGTGCAGCGTTACCAAAAAGTTTCCACTCAAGTACTCTTATGTAATTGATGCGAACAACGTTCCTTTTGCTCGAATCCCTGGAGTGGGGGATAGGGTAATTCCAAACATGGAACGTAGAGCAGCTTTGATTTATGAAACACATCTGGGGGAGGGTCTGTCACATCAAGGGATCTCTAAAACAATATTGACATTAAAAGAGATGTACTGGTGGCCGGGAATGAATACACAAATTCACATCTTCATCAATGACTGCATAGACTGTAAGGTACAGCGAGATGCAGTACGCCACCAGACACCATGCTATGAAGTAGCCTGCCAGGGACAGACACCATTGTTAGATGGCATTAGACTATCTATGCACAGGCGTCCTTGTGGACAACTGCAATCCCACAAATACTAAGTCAAGGTTCCTATGGATATGGCCTCAGCGCTCGGCTGACGCTCGAGCTGTTATAAAGGATTTGCGAGTCTTTATCGGCACATACGCAATAGGCACGCTACATTCTGACCAGGGCCCTGCGTTTAGCTCTCGAGCTTACAAAGAAGCCATGGCCAGACTGGACGTTGCATTGCGGTACTCCTCTCCGTTTCATCCTGAGGGAAATTCTGTTGTGGAAAGGAAAAACCGGGACATAAAGCAGTCTATAACAGCTAGGGTATTAGGTTCGGGTGATGGGTGGGTCAAACATCTTTATGGGGTCCAACGCTCATTAAACAATTTGCCAAGAAGTTCTCTAGGGGGTCTCTCCATATGAGGTCCTATTTGGGACAAGAATGTGGGTGCCCGATCTAGAATGTAGTGGCACAGTGGTGGAAAATAAACCCTTTGATATCAAAGATCGTTTGGCTGTTTTACAGGATCTAAATGAACTAAGATCGAAACAAAGCAACGTATTCCTGAAGCCAACCACCACTGGGGAAAAACCGGCGGTCCCAGCAAGGCCTGTCTGGATTCCAAAAGTTGGGTATCTAGTCAGAGAAAAAATTGCGGACAAGAAGGAATTTGGACCTTCTTACAGACAACCAGTACTTGTCCTAGCCGTACACGGAACAAGAACAGTACTTCTGCCGCCCCTTGCTGGAAAAAAGGAGAAAAGATTTGTGTCCATCGACCTGATCAAACCACAGTATGTGGCCAATACTAAATAGTAGGCCTCGTGGACTCCGATCTAGTAGCAGACGCACTCCTCTCGCTACTATCCAAGAGGTTCAGACTGAAAGACTGATAACCATTCGAGAATTTAGCAGTAACAGATGAAGGACTGAGCAACAATGCTATGGAACTCATCCCTCTTGAAACTCAAGTAACAGTTCGTCCAAATACACCTGTCTACACCAATGTAACAAGTGATCAACTGGTTCCAGCGATTTCTACAAATCCTGATGCAATTCCAACAATTGACAGAACTGCTTCTGGCTATTTCATTAACTTTGATACGTTTTCTGAGGTTCTGAGTGAGCCCGGAACGTCGCCAGCATCAAAAACTTTTAAACAGCAAGTACAAGACTTTTTACATGTTTTGAAAAAGACTTATCTGGTTTCACCATGGATTGAACTTTGGGTTATTTCTGGAATATTTTTCTTCCTGCTTTGGCTAGCTTTGGTTATGACTATGAGCGTGCTTATAAGTGCCAGATACATCCATTTGGACACTGAAAGAAAAGAAGTGAACTTACTTTAAAAACCTCACAAATCATCCCATCGTGAAACAAGAGACTTGTCTGCAGTGAACATCACAGCCGTTCCTATACAGGATGGTATAGTGTGGGACAAAACAGATTTCGATATTTTTGGCCCGACGGATCATTTGAACATTCCACATTTATTTAAGATCTCACTAAGTGATTTTGTTTCATCCAGTACCTACTCTGATGATTGGGACTTTGAAACTGTAAATAACATGATGTTTGACCTAGAAAAATCTGCTGCATTTTCTAATAAGGAATATTTAGAGGGTTCATCAGACTATGAACAGCGGTATTGCTTTAACCACTATGGTCATCATTTTTTGCATAAATCTGCAACACCTAGAAATGTGTTTATGTTTAACCAATGGGAACATTGTCCTACACCACCAAAAGGTAGTTCAAAAACATTTGCTAAAAAGTTTCCATATTTTTCAGGATACAATACATCTGATCCAGAAACATTTTACTATAGAAGTGTAAACAAAACAGGACTGAAAATTATGTTAACTAATACAAAACAGATTTACTCTGCAAAATTTATTGCCCAACTGTCTAAACATGGTTTCGACTTGTGGAAAGAGACAATAGACACAAAATCTGTCTGGTGTACTAAAGAGTGGCAAGTACAGGGGATGGAAGCTTTGTTTAGAGCCTGTATCATCCCTCAACAAATAATGTTTTTGAATGACACTGTGCAACAAACGTCTTGCCTTGGGTTAGCCAAGATTAAAGACATGAAAACACCTTCTGTACCTACACCTGCAAGTGATGATAATACACAGGCAGTGGTTACAGTTGACACCATACTACAACTCAACAGAACAAATCCTGATTGGAGAAAATGGTTGATCTGGCCCACAGACACAAACAACTGTCAAGAGAGATTCCTGAATAAAACACAGGTGTTTACTATTCATAGGCCAGACCCACGATACGTCCAAAGACAGCATCCGGGGGTAGTAACGACATACAGCGTAGGAAAATTATGCCTCGATTGGCTGCAAAAATCTACACTTAAGGATGTGAAACAACACTTATCTTTACTTAAAGAAGACGCAGACCTTAGGGAATTCTTGCTTGGACCAAGAAAACCACGTCAAAAACGTTTCATATATGCCGGCATTTATGCTGCTTATAATGAAGCATGGAAGGTGTCACAGATGGAGGCCGCAGAACGAATACGTGAACTTGATCGTATTAACTTAGAGAAAACTCTCTCTGTGGTCGACAATGGGTTAACAACCTTGTCCTCCAGAATTTATTCATTGGACGGTATTGTATCCTCTGCTATCGACATACTGGAACAAGATTTAGCCATGTTACAGCAAGGCCAATCTCAATTACGTTCTATTATGTTATTAAGCTGGACGCTGCAATCTTTGCGTGCGGGCTATGTGCCTTGGCGTTTTATCAACACAACGGCTCTGTTTGCAGAATACAATCTAACTGATAAACAGATCGAACTGGCACAAAGGGGAGCAAAGTATACAGTGCTGAGCATTGAAAAACTGGAAAAGTTACCATTCACAGTGGCAGAAAAACCAGCTACAGAATGACTTATTCATGGCAAAATTAGTCTACCTGTGACTACTTTCCAGTTTCAGTATTGCCTTAGACAGATGCAAGCAGGCAAATATGAAAGGTTGGGTAAAGAATACATTAAGACATCCTGGAATTTACCATACACATATAGATGTTGGAGTGGGGATCGTGAAGTGTTTCTAAGCGGTACACACTGTGAAAATGCACTAAGCGGTTCACTGATTTGTCAGGACATATCTTTACACGGGGCTTGTAATGGTTCTGTGGCGAATTTGTCCTGCCACCAGCAGGGTACACCAGCTGCTGTGATTAATCCAACGTTTGGCCAACTGTCTAATGGGAGTTAACTCATGTTGAATGATCAGAGTTGCTGTGGCATGTTGCCAGGCATCCCATATCTAGTAACGTTCAACTCCAGGGTCACTTGCTGTATGCAAGTATTGTTTGCCCCAATAGACACAGTCAGGGAGTCGCCTTTATGGCCTTCGTTGAATGTCTCATTTATACGATTTGATACTTTAAGAAGAATGAAAGCCATGCTTATACAACAATCAGTGCCTTTGACCTCGGCCAAAGAAACCTATGATCTACAAGTTGCAAGGACTTCGGCTGAGATACAGAATTTAATTCGTACAAACTGCCCTATACATTTCGTAGAAATGATAGGACGTATCTTTAACATGTCAGATACAAGCAGAATTGTACATGTATTTAAGACCATCTGTTCCGGACTTTTAGCACCTTTCCAGGCTGTCCTCGGAATCATCCCAAACTTCGCACATTCGGTGTTTGGTGGTGTGCCGTTAATTCTAGCACTTGTTGCAGGAATTCTGTTTCTATTCTTCCTACTACGCTATGGCAAGCCTCTTCGCCAACATCACTGCGAGCGATGTGGAGAGAGCCCTCCTTGAACAGAAATGCCGTGAGCGAATAGTACAGCTTTTGGGCATGCCTCGTCTACGGGAACTTAATACAACGTGGTTCCTGTCATTCAGACCAATCTGGCAAGATTGCATCTTACCTGTTCTACGCTGCCTGTTTTGCGGTGAAGAATGCGTGCTAGACACCTGTCTAACACTTCCATCAGTCATGCCAACGGATATCGATACTCTGCTGGACCCAATAACGGCCCATGCTGTGTGTTGTCCCCAGAGGCTACCAATCCTGATGACGGCATTCATTGAGATCTCACAGACGCTTCCGGCTGCTGCTGAGGTACGAGATGGATCAACAGGCGCACAGGTAACAACGGACGCGAACATTGCATCTTCTGCTGAAGGCGATGTTTCTCATCTCTGTGCAGTTAACCTTCTGAACAAGGTGTTCCAAATGTCACCAACTTCGGTGGACGATATTTTGGCTACGGACATAGATGATCTAATGTTTACGCCAGACCCATACACTGACTTTGATTCGGCTCACAGTGTACCAGGGCACCACTGAAATTTGGCCTTCATATTTTCAAAACTTGGAACTATTCCCAGAAAACATGGCAAATGAACAATCTGCTTACAGTAGAACTAGTCTTATAAAACGGACTTCTTTGAATACTTCCAGGGACACATTGTCACCTTACTTGTCTAACATTCCATTTAATTCTATGATATGCAATGGCTTTGATTTTGAGAACTTATCGACCATTTCGTAATATGTATATATTTCTGTTTTCATTCACATTGCATTTTACTTCCGTTATATGCTTAGAATGGAAACGATGCTTTAAATGTACAGTACCTATTGCATTTCAACAGTTTTTGAGCTTCTTTTATAATGTTTTTAGAAATGTTTTTAGCAACATGTGGTACTCAATTTTATGTTTAGCATTTAAATGTTTAGCATTTAGTATTATCGTTCAATTGAAGATGGAGTGGGTGTTGTATTCCGCTTTAGGGTTCCGTATATAGGTTTTCCTGAATCATGTCCTTATATAGGTACAATTCGCATTGCCCTTATATAGGCATAGAATCCCTGTCCTTATTTAGGCATTAACCGTGCACTCCAAATACAGGCATGGTCACTGACATCCGTCCACCCTAACATCACAACGAGTTCTTAGAAACCAGACCCTTAAGCTTCGGGGGTTCCCCTAGCACAGGACTATTGATTTCTCCAAGAACTCATCTATAATGTATGAACCGTTATACCTTAAGGGTTCATTCCTGACGTCTTCCTCTGTCTGACTTCACGTCAATGCTAACATTCCAAGACACCTACCAGGTATAAATATACCTTCCCTTGCCAAAGCAAGTTAGAGGAGACCTCGACTTCAGAGGAGCCCGTATCCCGGCCTGACGCACTGAGAAGACGCTGTCATTCCTGCACGTAGACGAATGCAGCTTCCAGTGTTCTGACTCCCTTCGCGGGGTGTTAGAGTTCCAGATCCGGCTAGAGATTCCCACCTCTCTCATTCTCAAGGTATGGAGCTGACTAGAACCTAGAGGGACTCTTGGCATATCATACTTGGCATACTAGACTTAACATACTCTTAGTATACCATACTAGAGAATACTCCACCTACTTCTTACCTTTCCCTACACCTAGACCAGGTTAGGTACATTGGGGTAGAACTAGCTTAGAGACGCATCGTATGAGTACTCGCATTTTTAGCTCATGTTATTTATGTACGTGAATATATGCTAAAAGATAATGCTAGCGCAGTATTATTTATTTCTACTGCTTACGCTGTACATTATTTATCTTGCATACTGTCTTGTGATCATAACAGCACATATCTCTTACACGAGAAACAAGACTGTTCAATAAAACCCTTTTTATTGAAACGCCCGTCTTTCCTTTCTGTGTAACTCTGTAGAAACTAAGCATGCACGATTGACTGAGTGAAACTTATCTATTGTTTCCACGATTCTGAGACGTGTTCCGATTCTAAAGGGAAACAAAGTTGTCATGTTTTTCGGTTGCCAGAAACTACTCCCTTCTTGTTCTCAAGGAGTTTCTAGTGGCCTCTGAGCTAGCTGGCACAAGTAATTAAGTTTAATATACTCGATAGGGACATACCGACCTTAGTCCTATGTCAAGCCTATAGGTTATATTATTCCAATGCGCAGAGCCTATTAGGGAAATAGGAACTACACTACAAGTTGTGAAGAGTAACTTGGTCTTGCATCTTCTTCGCCGAAAAGGACAAGTTGGTTATTGTAAATCTACCTCTAACTTATTTTAATCTTGCAATTTCAAACCAAAAACTCATACTTTAAACTAGGAAGCGGTTTAACACAGAGGTCAGTGATGCTACTTTGAATTACCTTAAGAAGTCTGTCATAGATGTGGATAGGGTCCTTGTGACAATAAGGACAGATGGATTTTAATTGTGGTTTTAACCAACGAAGTGCTTGACCTTTCGCTTTTAATTGCACTTTTTAATTAACTGAACAATAAAATCATTCATTCACTCATTAATACTTTGAATTGTGACAACAGACAGTGTTTTTGGCCTGCTCTGATCTTTTCTGCTTTTTAGTTCTCTGGGTGACTGGGACCTCACACTCGAAACACACAGCCTTCCAGAATGCCTTTGATTGGTCCCAATGAAAATTAGTGATTTCTATAAAAGTTTTGAAGTGCAGAGGTAAAGTCCTTCACTTTGATAAATCCCTACCTCGCCTCTGGACATGAGTGCTTCAGAGACTGAAACAAGGCGGTGGTGGTCTAGGTCCAAGTCAAACAAATAGAAGATTTAGAAACTGTTACACTATTTTTTTATTTCTTTTACTTTTCTATTATTTTTTCCAAACCGTTATTTAAGGTGTATTTTAAATAAATCACCATCATTATACAGAGATGTCAAAGGAAGGAGATGATTCTGGATATACTTTTTGTCCATACTGCGACCAGTGGCGGCTCGCTGAGGGAGTGATGCGGGGCGGTGGGGAGGGGCAGGGTGAGGGTAGTGGACTCCGACATACGGCGGAATGGAGTAAAGTAAGTAAGTAAATAAATAAAACAATTTACCTTGCGCGCGCTGCATCGCCAACTCGGCGATGCAGCGCGCGCAAGGTAAATTGTTTTATTTATTTATTTACTTACATTACTCCGTTCCGCCATATGTCGAGTCCACTACCCCCCACCCTGCCCCTCCCCTGCCCCGCCCCACCACCCCGCAGCACTCCCTCTGCGAGCCGCCACTGACTGCAACACATGATGTAACAATGGAATAAGCCACGTGCCCAATTCCATTTGAATTTAGAATACACAGACTAAAATTACAATTTGACAAGAGAAGGAAGAAAAAGGATGGTGGAGATGAAGGAAGGAGGGAAGAATATTCATGGAGATGACCAATCAATCAGCTGCGAAGCCAGGGGAACACAACCTACATTAGACGGACTTGATCGCCATGATATTAGCGGATGTCAGATAGGGAGTCCATAAAAGAGTCCGAGGGGAAGGAGCATTGGGGAAATGGTGGGATAAAAATATATGGGCTTTCTCCAGGACGGTAGACACAGGTATCTAGGTCCAACTCTCAACAAGAATGGGGATTGATTGTGACTTGAGAGGAAATATAAAAGGTGATCTGATGGAGCGTGTGTGAGGTCCATGCGGGGTCATGTGATTGAGGTGTCACCTGACATTTGGATGTGCAGCACTAGACTCTTGAGGGTGAGGAGCATCTCACACAGCAGCGGTCCCTCCATAGGAGCGGAGGAGCATTGCCCCCCCAGTGTGATTTTATTACCATTTTATTTTTACTCTCTGTCGTACGAAGTGTTGGGGCAGGCCAAAGCATCATTGCTGCTGATGGGCAGCAATGAGGAGTGGCCACTTCAGTTTGAAGTGCGCATGTAGATTTGGCCGGCTATCTCACTACGGCCAGCCCGACATGCGCAATTCAAACCTCTCTAATCCAGCTGTCTTAGACAGCTGGGTTGGAGAGCAGGCACTGGACCTCAGTGCCTTTCAGAAAACAGAGGCAGCCTCCTACTGCCAATCCAGACACGTCACTCATGCTGCTTAACAGCATGAGAGCAGTGTCTGGATTGGATAAGGTAGTTGGCTGTGGGACTTTGCGCTTGGAGAAGTCTGGAGCCAGGCACTGGAGAAAATCGAGGACATGCTGCAGGACAAGATAAGTGAAACTTTTGTTTTTTCTTTGTTTAATGATTATTTATAATGTATGTTCGTATAGCCCTACTGTTTTTGTATGCCACCAACCGCCACTGATCTCACACCCAAATCGGGCGAAGGACGGGTGCTCCGATGAGTCTCTGAAAAGAGTCAAATAGTACCAGGTTTACTGTGTGTAAAAAGTTAAGAGTGAAACAAAAAAAACAATAAAAATGGGGTTAGAAGGGATAGATACTCCTTTCGATGACAAGATACACAGAATATACATCATGGCCACAATGTTGTTCCTCTTCCTCCCAATGCAAATGTTAACAGAAGGTATGAAACTCACATCGTGCCCGTCTCGCCAACAAGGTGTTGGGAGGGATTGGAGGCCCAGCCTCGATATCAACATACAATCAAAGCTAGTAGGGGTTCGGTTTTACAAAATGTATATCTTGTCATAGATCGACATCTAGTCAGCGGCGGCTCCTCTGCTAAGGCAGAGGAGCATCGCCCCACTGATTTAAAGCAGTGCAAAGGAAAAAATAAAATGATAATAGCGGAGTGTTATTATCATTTTATTTTTGGTATTGGTGTTGCTGCCAGGTTAGGGAGGGGCGGAGCTCCCCGCTTCACAGGGAGGAGGAGTGGCTGATGCTGCATCTAAAGTGCACATGACTGTTTGAATGGCCGTCTCGGGCCGACCAAACAGTCATGCGCACTTTGCATGTTCTCCACCCAGGCAGCATTAAAGCCTGCATGGAGAACATCCCCAGGCTTCCACTCCCTCTCTGAGCGCCGAACGACGGTGCTCAGACCAATTACAACTCTGCAATCAGCAGTGTCGTGATTGGTATGGAGAGTCTGGAAGCTTCCTGTTCCTGCTTCAGGAGAGGCGGCGACTGGTGACGGCGACCAGCAGGTAAGTTTTATTTTTTATTTATATCCTAACCCCCCCCCCCCCAATCTTCCCCCTCACCCCACCACCGTCCCCTACCAGTCGCCACTGCATCTAGTCTTGGATTATATTGGTTTTTAATGTAATTCTTTGTCATTGTTTTTTATTCAAGATTTTTTTGATTTTGATTAACTTCCTATTAATTTTTGATACATTTTTACCATTCATTTTCATTGATGAGATTTTTCATGATTATTTTGAATAAGGTTTTATTAAATAAAATGTTTATTGGTGTTAGTTTCTTAATTCTTGTACAATTTCCGAGCAGCTTAGACTTTTTCTTCATTTTTGTTACATTTTTATCTTTTTCCTTGAACTTCCTTTATTTCTTACTGTCTCAGTTGCCTCCTTGCACTGTCTCTGAGAATTGCCTTGTCATTAAAGCTAAGCTACCAAAGAAGAGCCAAGTTTTTACTCATTGAAACCAGTTTACCTCTTCGGACGGGGCTTCTGCTTATACCCCGATAGCAAATTTCTCACACGAGCGTTGACAAGCAAAGACGAAGAATGGGATTGTTCAGAAAACTCCCAAAAAATGTGTACTTAAGACTATGTCTAATTTCATTTCAATAAAACTGTACTACTACCTATATGTTTTCTGATCCTCAGTCACCAACATCAAAAACAATGGTAGGCACTTACTGGTCTCCATAGATAGGAGAAAGGATTACAAAACACCTCATGACGGATTGTAAATTGCGTTTAACTGGTTATTCTCTTGCTCATAGAAGACTAGAAATTAGACCAAGATCACATTCTGCAGACGTGAAAGCAGCAATGCCAGCATTTATCGAACACAATATTAGCAGATATATATAATCTGTGATATGGTCATTTATTAATTATTATTGTTTGTACATTCATGCAAGACAGGATACAACAATAGGACAAAGAACACTAATACATCTGTTTCATACTATTACACCTATGCACTCACCTCTCCGAGAGGAGAAATACTGTTTTCAAGTCAATTCACCTTGTGTGAATCTATAGTAGATTCACATGTTAAAACAGAACATGTTATCTGCAACAACAGATGTTTAGCATGGTTCAGTTATAAATTCACATGCCACCCTCCCCAACACCCATGTGAGTTGGAAGAGTACCAAGCAGCAATAGTATCATATCTTTCACTGCTACATTTCTGCTGTGTCATGTGATGTACAATATCCGCTATTAACACAATCTGAAGATGATGTTTACGATGCATGGAATTGTGGGTTTCAGGATGACATCATGGAAAATCATTTAAGACACGCCAATGGTCGATTCCCATATTACAATTGTGTAAAACTAAAATACTGCTGTTTTTTGTTTTTTTTAAATAACCTATCAATATATTGTCAAAGTAAGTAAATGTGGAGCTAGAATAGCCAACCTACATTAGCCAGTGTATGCTTATGTCGACGATATGTTGCAAGCAGGGCAGTTTCTACCATTAGGCAAGACTAGGTGGCCGCCTAGAGCGGCAAAAGGGCTAGGACGGCAAAAGGGGGAAACATTTTTTAATTTGAAGGCAGCAGCACCTGATTGTGAGTGCAAGCGCACCTGCTTGTACATGCTGCGCAGCGCTGAGCGCACCCTAGCATAGTGGTGTGTGGAGCGGGCCGGCGGTATCAGTGTGCGAGTCCCCAGGGCCGTCAATCTTTTAGCGTGGGAAAGTGCTACCAATGACGGCCCTGGGTCATTTAGCCAGTGACGGTGACTCGCACGTCGCACCACCCTCTCTCTCGGCGCGCGGGGGATGGACTGTGTGTGTCGGCTCAGGTGAGGTGATCGCGCAGTTTCTTTCTCTTGCTGATTTTTGCTGACGGGGAGAAGTTGAGCGTGGCCCTCTGGGAAAGGGCTGGCAGGCCGCACGCCAGAAACGGAGTTTTCACAAACGCCACCATTCCCTCCCCTTCCCACGATCCGTCGCATGCAGGTACTACAAACGTGTGCTGCAAAACCCCATCCCCACCATGTGGAACTGGGTCAGAGCACTGCTGGGTGAAGCCCCTCTCAGGAAAGTGGCCGAGGGGCTGCAGAAGTGATTCAGCGAGATCTATTGATGCAAGTGCAGCAAGCCTGCCCTTGGAGGGAAGCTCGCTGCTGGAGACAGGCAGTGTAGGCTGCCCCGGTTGAGTGTCTCTGAGTTGGCCGCATGCCTGCCTGCAGTAAGCTCCGAAGATGGCACTTTGGGAAGGCGGTAACTCTGTTCTAGCCACACAAGGATCAGAGTCCTCCAAAAACCAGCAAAACAGGCGCTCAGTTGCTAACGTCTGATCTTCCGACTCCGCCAACGCTGGGAGACGACGCACTGCCCTGCCATGGGCACCTGGCATCTGACCCGGTTGGTCCTCGGAGACGCAGGGTGATGGTCCAAGGCCAGTGTGCAGAGACTGTTTCCTGTAGCGCTGCGGTGAAGCAGGTCTGCCATTTGCACGTCTTATCCCTGCGAAAGAAACTATCGTTCTGCAAAGGCAAGTAAGTTGTTGGCCTCTTGCATGTGTGCCACCAAGATGAGTGTTTGTCTGCATGCGTGTGTCTACTTAAGATGGCGGTTCCGGGCGCGCACACAGTAGCATGGTTTGAGAGGGTTTCTTGCATCGAGCTTAGACGGGCATTTGAGTACGTTTCACACACTCTTCTTTTTAGTAGCTCTTTGAAGTTATTGCTAGTGACCTTCTGAGTACCCCAAACTGTAAGGTGTCCATGGTAGAAGTGGAGTGTTCCAGGTCACACCTTGTGGCCTACACCTCAGTGAGTATTGTTTATACCTACAACTAACAAGTAGAGTACACAGAACATTTGTAAGCTGATTATAATTTTGTACCAAACGCATTTCAGATATTAGTGTGACAATAGCCATTGTATTCCAAGTTATCACGTTAGTCATGTTTTAGGGGTCTGCTGACCTAAGTTTCATGGAAAGAGTGCAACCCTTACACCCAAATGAGTGTCAGAGGGATATCACCGCAGACTAAGTGAAACACAGTTGTCTTCTGTCCGCCAACCGAGACTCGGAAACATGATTGGAAACGTAGAGGGAAATGCAGAAGAAGGTTGTACAGTCACTAAAAAGGGCTGAAATTTGGAATGGGTAAAAAGGAACATTTTAGGGTCCGTCAATGTGATCTGATCTAGATAGAAATAAAAAATGTTTGTGAAGGGACAGTTCTTTAGCAGTAATAATTCTGAGCGTGGAGCTTGGAGTCTTGTTAAAAAAAAAAAGCATTCCTTGTCACTTTCAGACAATGTTATTTCCTTCACGTATTTTTTTTGCTTGGGTAGTAAAAGGGAGGGGGCGGCATTTTTCAATTCTCGCCTAGGGCGGCAAAACACCTAGAAACGGCCCTGGTTGCAAGTCGACATTGCACAATTGATATGAATGCAGATCTGTATTCTTGACCTTCAGATTTTGACATGCTACCCATCGGAATTTTATAGGAAAATAACATGCGATTACAAGCCCAACTATTGCAGGGGAATTATGCACAACTTTTGACTCTAGGGGCAAGTGAAACTCCAAAACTATTGTCACTGATAGATAACTTGCTTCAATTTAACTACAAACACAAAACAGTATTATCTCAGCGCAGTGCTTTAAAAGGGGGGGAAATAGTGCAGGTACTCATTTAAATGTGGCGAGTGGGCGGGGCTTAGGGCAAGACATGCCGATACTTATTGACTTTCATACTACTTGCAGCACATACCAAAACACATGAGAAATGTCTTTCAATAAACAAAGCAGGTTTGTTTACTCATTACACACAAACGAAAGCCAAACGCGGCGCTATTTTAATATTTCCTTGTTTTGTAATATTTGCAACATCAATACTGTTAATTGCTGTTGCTTGGCACAATTCTATATATTCTCAAGTGACAGAGAAAGAAACAAGCATTTCACACATTTCCTTTAATATAACTTCCAAGAGTGTCTCTATTCGCTCCCCCTTTCTCTCGTTTTTTCTCTCACACAAAAACAATCACAGGCAAGCAGACAAACATAAGCAGACACTTACACAAAAGAATCAGGTGGGATTAAAGCCATTTGAACCTGGTTACCTCCCACGGCTTTCTTAATTGCGCTGTCAGATTTCTGTGTTTGCAACACAGCATGATGGTGAACACCCGGACGGTATGCAAATGAGCCCACGCTGAATAGTTCAGCGGTAGTTCAGCGGGGGCTCGGCTCAGGTCCACAGAAGTGCCTTGGCTGTCAGAGAAAGGCCGCCAGCACCAGCGTTTCATGAGTACCGGTACTCTCCTCGGCAGTAGAGAAGTGCCGGTACTCAGAGTGATAAATCTAAGAAGTGCCGGTACTCAGTACCGGTGAGTACCGACCCATTTAAAGCACTGTCTCAGCGGCTATTGCAAGAACACAGACTGAAACTATACAGTGCTCCGGAAATTCTCTGAAGAATACATAGATAACTGTGTAACTGCCAATGGGTCTTTGTTCATTAAGAATTTTGATAAAATATTAACACACTATAATGCACATGCTAGACGCTACAGAAATGCAGCACGAAAGAGTGAGTCGCTCCTTTAGAGGGAATATTAGCACATGCCCTGTGTGCCCATCCATCAGTTCGCCTATCTTATTTAGAGGCAGAAGGGCTGCGTTTACCATCAGACACGCCTTTCCTTGCATATGGTAAGGGCTGGCCTGCCCTTTTTAGTGTCGGCCTTCTAACGTCAAGTCAATCTCTTAAAATAATGTCCCATGGCCGTCGGGAGAACATTTCGAGTGGGTCAGAGACACTGATGTTATGTTTCCCAAAACCAAACGCTCACTTGATTTGGAGGGTGCTGCGACGCACCAACAGCGCTGACTGACAGAGATACAGTCTGCCTGCCAAACTCAAACAGCGACCCTACTTCAAGACTTGGAGAAACTCAGTAAGGTTTAGTAAAATGACAGATCAGGGTTTCACCAACAACTGATCAAACATTAAGCCAATATTTAAGTTTGGAATGACTTAAGAACTTGATTCCCCCTAACAGCCAGAGGAACATTGGTCTCTACATGGCTCAAGCACAGAAGCTGTAATGCACAAGAAATGTCAAATGCTGCCATGTTCTGCCATCTAGTGGCCAAATCGTAGATTCCAACACACATTTCTGTATTTTTTCATTTATTTCTGAATACCTTTTACTGAGGTTTTTACACTAGTAAAGTACAGTTCCAGTAAAGATATACAGAGGAATGAATAGACAAGATCTCGTACGGATAACAAATATGGTATTCGTTTTTTAAAAAATAAATAAGCCTGGGCGTAGCAGCGGAGTACCGTTAGATAAATGCTGTTCGCGGTGATTTTCAGTGCCAGGTGCTTGTCCGCACTGTGCAATCATTGCGAACGGCACCATGCACAGCGCAAGCGGGTGCTGCTTCCTTTCTGCCGCTCGAGTAGATTTTTACTCGAGTGGCAGCTTTCTCAACGCGAACGGACGGTTTCTCAACGCGAGCGGTCACGAGCATACACGACCACTCGCAATGAGAAATCTGACCGCCTGCGTTGAGAAATCTCGCCGGGAGGTTGATTTTCCATGCTCGCGCTCACCAACTTGATGTTGTCGATTGCAAACGAGGAAAAATCTCGCCTGGAGGTGGATTTTCCTCGCTCGCGCTCGCCAACTTGACGTGAACGAACACGAGCGAGGGAAAAAAACTCTGCAACGCGAAGCCGAGTTTTTCGGAACTCCGCGTAACGCGGAGTGCGGAATACTCCGCGAGCGGATCGGAGTTCACCGCCCAGACTTAAAATTAAAGCTTCATCGTGTCTTCTTCAGAGGGCAGAATAGAAATGTGTCGTGGTCCTGCAGGAGACAAAGCAGGTACTGCTGCTTCGTTACACATGGAGCCTCTTTTCCTACATTCAAATGGGCTTATTTATGAAAACGGTCGCATCACTGCGACAAAATAGCAATGCAACAGTTTTTACTGCACCCTCCTTGTGACACGAAGGATGCGTCATATTTATTGTACGGCGCTCCATGTCGCAAGGAAAGACAGATAAGTCAGGAATCCTGACGTATCTGTCAGTGCAAAAGTCACGCATTGCTGGAGTTGTGTAGCAATTCCAGCAACGCGTGGGGGAGGCCTATCTTTAAAGCACTGCGTCACCCTTACGCCTGCTATGAGGCAGGCATAAGGTTTTGACGCAATGGCATCCTAGAAGTGGCACACTGAAATCTCATAGATTTCAATGCGCCACTTCTACGAGGCTTTGATGCGGGGGAACGCCCACCCTGCATACATTATAACTGGCGCAGGTATAATGTGGTGCAGGGGTTTACAAAGTGACGCATCTCCCTAGATGTATCACCTTGTAAATATGGCGCAACGTGGCGCATTGTTTACGCAGCCGCTGCATCACGAAAAGTGACGCAACAGCAGCGCCAAAGTGTCGCAAGGGGCTCATAAATAAGCCCCGAATACGTCTGGCCCCTTCCTCAAAGCATGTGTTGCTATGCATTAACCTTTTTTCCACTCATTGTTGGGAATTAAAATAATGTATTTATTGGTATTGTCACACGTAAGCACTAACCTGTTTTCTCTCTAGGTCGTGCGATTTTGTAGGAGCGAGTTGCATCCCAGAAGCGAGTTTCCAGCACCATCCAAGCACGGTCGCAGCCTGAATCCTGTCTAATTTTTCAGGTTGAGCCTGTCCTCAGTGGAAAGGCGAAGTGGACTGAGAAAAAAAATAACATTCTCTGTTCAGCCTGATTGATACCTTTCAGCATACTTCATGTTGGTTCTATCAAAACAAAAGAAATTCTGTAAACGACAAAAAAATTCTAACACAAGATTCTTATTAAGTCAAGTCAGTAAGTCAGTTTTTATATAGCGCAGCTACTCACCCTTACGGGTCTCAAGGCGCTGGGGGCCAGAGTGGAAATTAAGTGAGCTATTGCCCAGAGTCACATGGTGCTGAGCTGAGCTGTCGCCGGAGCCGGGGATCGAACAGTGAACCCTGTGCTCCGAAGTCAGCTGCCCTGGCCGCTGCACCACACCTCTCCACTTGTTTGGCCAACACCATCCATAATACAAAGCTTACCGAAAACTTCACTCTTTCGACCTAGGATTCAAATTATGGGGGAACAACATGGGCCTTCCTTAATTCTTAGGAAAGAAGATTGATAATGTAAACATGTGAGACTTTTCTGGGACAATGTCGGTTTTAAAGTAATCACCTTTAGGGATGCTATTGATTACCTGATATATTACTCAGGGAAGTTGCTCACAATAATCGGGTTTGAGAATTATTCAATTCCAGAAACACTCTCAACCTTATTAAGGACGATAACCAACCGTGAACCCGGGTAGAGACAACCAAAAGAAAGAAAACGAGGTGTCAGTAGCAGAAAGTGCGCTTTTCTGTAAACAACTGACTCAGTCTTTTATGTTGCAGGAATTCCCCAATACAGATGCCGAGGAGATAAAATACACATACCTTACCACCTTTGAAATGCAGCCACCTGTTGGTAAGGGCTTTCTATACTTTTGTAGTTGCTGGCTTCTTGAAGGGTCTTCCAACTTGCAGAATGCAGAAGTGGAGCACGAAAATGCCGCCTGGAACGTGGGCATCCAAATGCAGATAAACCAGGAAACGGGCTGAAAATCAGGTAAGCAAATATAATTTCCTAATAGCAGGTGGCTTAATTTGTGCCGGTGGTTTCCGGTGCTTACCACCGGGACTTAGTTAACAGGGCCGTATCTATTGAATTTTTCTCACCTGGGTGGTGGCTCGGTAATTAATAAAACTAAATGTACCTGTCCGTCCTGTACTCCTTCGTTTTGGCTGTCTGCCTGGTATGTCTCCAGATAATGGCCCACCCAGGTCCAGGCACGATGACTGCATCACGTTAGTGATGTCACTAGTGCACACCTGTCTTTCACCAAGGAGCATGTATTCCCATTGGATAATTACGGTTTATGGCGAGCTGATGCTGGGGGCGAGGCAGGCTGGGAAAGCTCAGGTCACAGGACACACAATGCAAGGTCGGAGTAAATTAAAAGTGCATAGCTAGGTAGCTTAGCATACTTAACAGTCGCACGCACTGAACGGAATCCAGCGGAAGCAGGCCATGCATAATTCATTCTGCCTGTCTTGTACATGCTCGTGGCCTGGGCCTACCACCAAGTGCAATTCATGTCTGACTGATCATGGTGTAGTGCCGTCTGCAACGCTATACAAAAACGCACCGGCACCCTGTGGTGTTCACCACATAACAAATTAGAGATAATGCAGGTTGAACTCCAAGTGCTGTTTATTCACCTGAACCATCGCGCAGTCCCAGGGCAACTGCCGCCTTAAGAATCCCCTTCCCACAACATTCTTAGAATGCCCCCAAGCTCTACGTAATGACATATCACACTTAATCCCCCTTTTCAAAAACAAAAAATAGATTAATCTAAATGTACTAAGGAGAAGAGAACAAATAAACCGTGGAAAGAGCTACAACTATGCTAATGTACAACATAGTAGGAGAAAGTTGTAAATAACAATGTATAAGTATACAAAACAAAGAAGAAATGGAGAAATTAACAAAACTTAACATCACAAATGTAATCATCCATATACAAAGGTTTTCTCCGTACCCTCAGGCTCCTTTCCCTAGAAGGCCTCGAAAAGGAATGTGACTCTGTTTGTTGTGCACCACCACTCTGTCCAGAGTACAAATCAACGGCACGGGTGTTTTGCATAGGAGTGGGGTCAGAAACAGGTTTAACCACCACCATCCGACTTTTGTTCCAAATATGTCCATCATCTATCTTCACCGCATTCTTAAATGATTTTACCACCTTCCTTACTTTGGTATATTTAGACCATGATTGGTATCCCACAGGTGCCCTTATTCTGACGTAGTCCCCCACTCCCACTTGTTTGCAACACATCTTCTTTTGTCAAAATACTGCTTTCTGACCTCTTGATGTCTGATTTCCTTGTTCCTCCATTCACCAATGTCATTACCCTTCAACCCTTTGTTCAGTACCATCCACCCAGGACACATCTTAGAATTAGCTGCTCTCCCTTTGAACAATTCAAAAGGAGATCTTCCTGTTGTGGAATGGGGTGACATACTATACGCTGTTATTCTATCTTGCAAAATTGACTTCCAGTTTAAATTGTTAGCTCTGGCTAACTGAATACTTTCTTTCAGCGTTTTGTTTACCCGCTCTACTGCTCCATTGGTCTCAGGGTGGTTAACTGAGCTCCTTTTATGAGTAATACCACAATCTTTTAGAAATGTTTGCATTTCTGTGGAACAAAACTGAGGACCATTATCTGACAACAACAAATTAGGATAGCTTTCCCTCTTAAATATGTCTTCCAGAAATTTGATTACATTAGTGGAAGAAATGTCTCTGACACAGGCAACTTCAATCCATCTAGAGTACAAGTCCAACACCACAATTAAATATGGAGTGTCCATCCTCGTCGCCAAATTATGTGGTGTTCACCACATAACGAATTAGAGATAATGCAGGTTGAACTCCAAGTGCCGTTTATTCACCCCAGCCATCACGCAGTCCCAGGGCAACTGCTGGCTTAAGAATCCCCTTCCCACAACATTCTTAGAACGCCCTCAAGCTCTATGTTATGACATATCACACACCCTAATTGCTGTGCTGGGACTGTGAGCCTGGCAGTGGCAGCATTACAGGGAGCAACTGGGTAGCAGGCACGGTAGGCCAAGTAGACGCCCATATGGCCTGCACAGAAGATTAGAGTTCGACAGTGACAAGACCTGACCTGCTGTGACTAGCCAACATCACATCACGCCTCACTGAGCAGGTAAGGTAGGAGCAAAGTTACTTGGCAAGGTTGCACATGATGAAAAATGAATTTGATTAGAGGAGCGCATCATGACTTTTTCGTTTTGCAGTACTACTGTTTACACAGGGAGAACTTGGCACTAGGGAATTAGAGTACATTAAAAGAGACAGTCACACAAACATGGTATAGCTAAGAATCCATTTGACCCGAAGTTTGTATAAGAAATTATATCAGATACGAGGAAAGTGAAGTGTTGTGGGCCTTAAGGGCTGTAAATAGGCAATCTTTCCATATCAAGTCAGGAAAACTGAGCTTATAAGATAGATAATAATGTACAGAAATTTAAGAGCATATCGAGAAGATTCATTGAATTATATTTTTAAAAAGTTTAAAAAAAATATTTGGGAAATTTAATGAGAAAACAGCAAGAAGTTAAAATAACATACCATACTTTCACTTTAATGATGCACTGCTCTGGACACCACTGCATTCCTCACAAAGCATCTAGAGTTCTGGCAATGCTATAGGAGACTGCACAGTATCTGGGCAGACACCCCTCTATCTGTCATCTTTGTAATCACATCCTTTTGCATCCTTCCTTACCACCACAGTAACAGATTGCCATTAGTTACCAATAGCAGCAGCAGTGCTTAACTCAAAGCTCTTGGCTATCGACTCCCTTGTCCTCCTTTCTTCAACTTTCTGAATGCAGGTGTGGACCATTATCAGAGTTGACCCAGAACAAGACAGAGAAAGGAGGAGGAAGAAAAAGATAGAAAAACAGTGAGAAAGAGAGAAACAGTGGATGAAAAAGAACATGCAAGAGTTGGAAAAAGAGCGTAGGGTGACAGATAAAAAATGCATGATGTGAAATAGAGATACACAGTTTGGGAAGTTGGCATTCCTGACATTCAGTAGCACCAGCCACAGGATTTTTCAGCAAAATTTTGGGCCCTGCACTTGTTCATTTACAAATTAATCACTGCCTGTAATGTTGACCACTATTTGAGGAGGGGGGGAGAGGGAGACCGGGAGAAACCCTCACAGGCGTGTAGGTCTCCCCCACATGCTGCATGCAGCAGCTAATAAAAGGCAGTGGACAGGACTGTCCTGGCAGTTACCCGCCATTCGCCGTAAACCCAGCACACGGCTCAGACTATAGATTTATCACAGCGTGTGTGCTGCGCTGCCAGGGCGCACTCTGCTCGGCGGCTGCTAATTGAATGCCACTGATACCATACTGGCGATGAGGGCAGAGCCCTCCAAGTCTACCTGCGCTAGTTTGCGGTGAGAAGCAGTGGCGGCTCCTCCGCTAAGGTGGAGGAGCGTCACCCCACTGCTTAAAAGGAAAAATAAAATGATAATAATGGATCGTTATTATCATTTTATTTTTCCTATTGGAGTTAGTGGCGCGGCGGGGCTGGCAACAGCAGGGGGAGGAGGGTTTTTTACTCGCTAAGTGCACATGACTGTTTGGCCGGCCCTCTTGGCCGGGCCAAACAGTCATGCCCACTTTGCATCTTCCCCCGCCAGGCGGCATTACACAGCCTGATGAGGAACATGCAAAGCCTCTCAGTCCCTGTCTGAGCGCCGAACCACGGCGCTCAGACCAATCACAACGCTGCATTGCAGCGCTGTGATTGGCTCAGGGAAGCTTGGGAGCCCGGGTGCTTCCTGCTAGCAGCCAGGACTGGAGACCGGAAATGAAAGAGGACGGAGAAGAGGCGGCGGCCAGCCGGCACAGTTAAGTCTTTTTTTTTGCCCCTCTCGATCCCCCTCACCCCGACTGGTAGCAGCCGCTACTGGTGAGAAGGCCCTTTCTCCATCTCATTCTCCCACGCTGCGGCTGCCCAGCGGAGTGTCAAGCTAGCAGTGCTCGTGCTGTAGTGGAAGAGGGGAGGGCACTGTGCCCCTAACCAATAAAATGCTGCAGTACCCCCACAACCGGTTCTGAAGAGGCTCATCAAAATTAATCAAGAACTTAAAGAGACCTAGTGAAACCGAAGAGCCTAGGCAAGGTGACGTTTTGTGCAGTAACCCCAAGGCGGCGACCATCTCAACAGGTTGGTGAAGTGGTACCCTGCATGGAAGTGATCATTTTACACCCTGGCCAACAGCCACAGTGAGGTGGGCTGCGTAGACCACCTGCCGGCACCTGCACCCTAGGTTAGGCGGCTTCCCTGCATTCGAGCGCTGACAGTGCTCGTGGAACGAGGTGTGCTTGCCCTAGATAAGTCTCTCTCACCCTCAGAGGGGTAATTTGTGACTGTGAGCCACTCAATACATCCTAGAATGTCCACCGTGCCTTGGATTGAACCCTTCTTCATAGAAGGGGCTCCTTCCGCCCAAGCACCCAAGTGGAGAGACTGGGTGGAGCACCTTGAGCTTTGAGGCCGCCGAAGTAGCAGCAGAACGTCGTCGAGCCCTTCTGCTACACCTAGTGGGCAAGGACATACATAAAGTGTATAAAACACTCAAAGAGGCGGCGCTCAGAACATACACCACACTTGTCGCAGTCCTGAACGCACACTTTGAACCGATGGCCAACAGGGACTACGAGCGTTTCATCTTCAGGCAAGCCCACCAAGAACCAGAGGAATTGTTTGATGTTTTCAATGGAAGGGTTAGAAATGGGGTTCTCTTGTTGGCAGTGGCTTGCACCCTGTCTACGTGGGGACCCTTCCTTCTAGTCAGGGTAAGGGGATTACACAGCTAAGAACACCCCTGCACACTCCCTTGGTAGCTTGGCATGAGAAGTCAGGCTTATCTCAGAGGCAATCTGTAAAGCATTTGTACAAAACACACACAGTAACAGTGAAAACACTACAAAATGGACACTACACCAGTTTAGAAAATAGCCAATATTCATCTAAACAAAATAAGACCAAAATAACAAAAATCCAACATGCACAAGCAAAGATATGAATTTTAAAAGAATATCTCAAAAATACGGTTCCAGGAAGCCGATGGTGCCAACCGGGACTATCACGGCATTGTGACCAACAAATCCAACTGTTCAGTCTGATCTCGATGGAGTCAATGGCCTGCTACAGCGTTAGGGAAGACCTGCAAACAGTTCCTTGGAAATCGAGGAGGCCTCGAGGACCTTGCGGTGAAGTGCAGTGGTGTCACGGACGTCGGTGCAAAGTCGGGGAGTCTTTGAAGTCACATGCGTTGCAGGTCGAGCACCGGGAGATCAAAGTCAGGAGCGTTGATGTCGGCAGTGCCTGGGCTGCGGTATCGTCGAGGGTGGTGTGTCTTGCACTTCACGATGTGGTGTCAGAGGCTTTGGTGCAGGCAACAGCTTGGCGTCGGTGTGGCGCTGTCGTCGGTCGACCCGGTACTGCGGTGTCGTCATGGTCAGGGTCTCGTGCTCCTCAGGAGGCAGTGACCATGGCTACAGTGCAGGCAGCGGCGTCGGAGTTGATGGCACCGTCGACGGCAGACCAAGGGCTGTGGTGTCGTCCAGGGCTACAGTGCAGGCAGTGGAGTCAGTGACGGCAAGAAGCGTCGTGCTCGGTGAGACCAGGGCTGCGATGTTGTCGGTGTCCACGGCCACGGTGCAGGCAGCGGTGTTGATGACGACATGAAGTGTTGTCGTCGGTGAGACCAGGGCTGTGTTGTCGTCGGTGAGACCAGGGCTGTGGTGTCGTCGAGGTTGGTCGGTGCTGCGCTTACCCAGCGAGCGGTGACCACAGCGTTGGTGCAGGCAGCGGCATCGGTGACAGCTTCCGGAATCCTTTTCTATAAGTTACAGCCCAGCAAACACCTTCAGTGGCCCAGAACTGGGATAGGCACCACTTGGCAGGTTCAGGACTCCCAGCAATGGAGTCCAGGTGCTGTAGATGAAGTCTTTGATGACCCTGAGACTTCCGACAGGAGGCAAACACACACAAGCCCTTGGAGAAACTTGGAAAGTAGGATCAAAACAGTGAAGTCCAGTTCCTACAGACAGAAGAAGCAACTGCAGGCCAACCCAGCAAAGCAGCACACAGGAAAGGGGCAGTACTCCTCCGGACAGCTCTTCAGCTCTTATTCTTGGCAGAGTCCTCAATCCAGAAGTGTTCTTAAAGTCTGGGGTTTAAGTTCCAATACTTATACCCCTTATGGCGAGGGGTGGAGACAGCATTGTGAGAGACCAGGCACAGCCCTGTTCAGGTGTAGGTGACAACTCCTCCCACCACTCTAGCTCAGGAAGGCCCATCAGCCTGGTCATGGGCCATCAGGATATGCAGGGAACACCTCAGCTCCCTTTTTGTGACTGTCTAGAGTGTATGCACAGACAGATCCCTGTCAGTCTAAACCAGACATTGATTCCACAGGCAGGCAGAGGCACAGGGTGGTTAGACAAGAAAAGATGGTTAGACAAGAAAATACCCACTATCTAAATGTGTCCTTTTCAAAAACACAATTTAAAAACCATCTTTACTAAAAGACGTTTTTAAATCTGAGCTCAAAGAGACCAAACTCCAAATGTCTAGCTGTTCCCAATTGAAAGTTACAAATGTAAAATGTTACAAGGCAGCTCCAATGATTGCCTATGGGAGAGAGCTAGTCCTTGCAATAGTGAAAAACTAAATTGGGAGTATCTCACCATCAGTACATGTAAAACACACCAGTACATGTCCTACCTTTCACATACACTGCACTCTGCCCATGGGGGTATCTTGGGCCTACCTTAGGGGTGCCTTACATGTAGTAAAAGGGAAAGTTAGGGCCTGGCAAGTGGGTGCACTTGCAAAGTCGACATGGCAGTTTAAAACTGCACTTACAGATTCTGAGACAAGTTCACAGGTCTACTCATGTGGGTGGCACAACCAGTGCTGCAGGCCCACTAGTAGCATTTGATTTACAGGCCCTGGGTGCACACAGTGCACTTTACTAGAGACTTACTAGTAAATCAAATATGTCAACCATGGATAACCAATCATAACCACAATTTACACAGGGAGAACTTGCACTTTAGCACTGATCAGCAGTGGTAAAGTGCCCAGATCACACAAACCAACAAAAACGAAGTCCAGCATACAGTAAAAGGTACAGGAGGTAGAGGCAAAAGACAGGGGAAACCATGCCAAGGATGCCAAGTATAACAGGCAAACTCAAGGAACTCGCTAGTAACTGCAGGTTTAATGAACAAGAAGAGATCCGAGGCAAAATCATTCAAGGCTACACCTCCTCCAAGCTACAGGAAGCCATATTGCAGGAGTCTGGAAAATCCCTAATAGAGATACTCACACTTGACAGGTCAAAATAGCTGTCAAAAGCCCGGGCATCACATATGGAAGCTGCGCCCCACAGGGTGATCAAGGTGGAACCAGTCAACACCATCTAACCGCGGCACAACTCCGAGCCCATTTTGGTGGTTAAGAAGCAAATGCTGCCTGTAGAGATCCACATCTGCGTGGACATGTGGCTCCCGAACATCACAATTATATGACAATGCGACCTAACCACTACCATTGATGACCTCATTGGAGAGCTCAAAGGAGCCCAGTGGCTCTCCAAATTAGGCCTGTGGTTGGACTCGAGGTATATCACTACCTTCTCCAGCCACGCTGGACTCCGGCGTTACCGCAGTCTTAACTTTGGGATAGCAAGCACTGTAGAGGTATTCTAAAATACCATCTATTAATTATTTGCAGGACTACCTGGCGTCATCAGCGTTAGTGATGGCAATCTCATATTCACAAAATCAGTGAGAGAGCATCATGAATGTCTTCGGAGAGTGCTAAAATGGATCTTGACTCGGGGCTAATGCTCCACAAGGAAAAGTATGAATTCATGAAGCAACATATTCAGTTTCTTTGGATACACATTCTCAGTGAACGGCATAGACCCCAAGAAGGTGTGAGACATTCGGGAAGCACCTGCACCAACCAATGTATCTGAGGTGCAGAACTTTTTAGACATGCAAACTATTGTGGCAGGTTCATACCAGATCAGACAAGCCTCGCCCAGCCTGCAGTCCCATGGACCTTGAGTGAAGTGCAGGCACAGGCGTTCCAGGCGATGAAGGAAGCTCTCTCAGCTGACACCACATTGGTCTACTTTTGCCCTTCTAAAGAAACCACCATTGTAGTTGACGAAAGCCACAAAGGGCTAGAGGTCATCCTCATGCAACAGGCTCATGGAGAATGGATACCTGTGGCAGAAAGATCCAGGCCACTGCCTCTGTCCCTAGACACCATCCACAGCATGAGCAAGGAGGACGAGTGTCTACAAATAGCTCTGGGTGCGCTCCAGGCAGGGAGGTGAAACTCCCTCAAGGAACATCGAGCCAACTGTACACCTGAGGTGAACATAACCTTAGAATTGCTTTACCATATGTGCCACAAACTGGAGACTGATGCAAGCGAGCTCCTACTAAGAGGGCGTCGTTTAGTGATTCCTGCCAGCCTCACCGCGCAAGCAGTGCAACTCGCCCACAATGGTTACCTGGGCATGGTAAACATCAAGAACTGCCTCCGGACGAAAGTCTGGTTCCCACTAATTGATGAGATGGTTGAGACCATCATGAGGTCCTGCAGATGGTGCCAAGTCACCAGCCCGCCTGATGCACCTCTCCCAGTAGTCGAAGAGAGAGGCACACAGCAACAATCGGTGTGTGCCAGCCTGGACTTTGGGTGCCTTCCTTAGGGGCGATACACCCTAGTCTTAATCAATGACTACACTAAATATCCAGAGGTAGAGATAGTAACATCTCAAGCAGCAACCAAGGTCATCCCTAAGCTTTATAAAATGATGGCCTCGCACGGGGTCCTGCAAGAGCTCCGAACTAAGCAGGAATTTGCAGAATACCCACAATTCTGGGGTATACAGCACAAAAGGTAAGTCCCCGGTGGCCTCAAGCCAATGGGGAGGCGGAGCGCTTAATGCACACCCTTAACAAAGTGATTTGCATCGCACATGCAAACCCCCAATCATTGGAATGGGCGGTCTATGCATTCCTGCAGGAATGCCAGACCTCACATTCGACCACCTGACAAGCCCCTGAGCATGCCAGCATGAGTGGGGTAATAACTGAAACCATCCCGCATCAGCCGAGGTGGACGCCCCGCAATTGATGATGCTCAAATGCAGCAGAGAAGAAGAAACACCAACCACAAGGTAAGTGTTCGCTGTGGAGCCCGGCTGTCGGACCTCCGCTCCGGTGACATGGTTTGTAAAAGACAGGCAGCAAATTCCTGCTCCCTTTTGACACCATCCCTGGGTTGTAACGCCATACCAGGGCATGATGATCTCTATGCAGTGAGACAATGAAGCGATTACTCACAACATCTCATTCTTTCAGCCAGCAAAGGTGGAAAATGAGGTAAGACGAGACAACCCCGAGGCTGAAAGACCAACCCTCCGCTGTAGAGATTAGGCATCCCCACTGCCAACTACATGACTGCCAGAGGGTGGTATTGATACAGGCCCCGCTGACCCAAGTAATGACCCACTGCCTGGTTCTCTTATAAGGCCAGCAGTAACCTCTGCCACCGCTCAAACGCCCATCGCCAGTCATCCATACCCCAGTGACAGGACTGACCGCACAATTTATCCTCTGTGGCATAATTCTGCACCATCTGCCTGGTGTGAACGAATTGTCTCTGTTGGAACTCTCAGTTTTATTTGTCCAAGTTATGGAGTTAATTGGTTGATGGCCTTGAATGTTTGTGTTTCAGTTGAAGGTAAGGAGGGATGTAATGTTGACCACTCTATTTAAGGAGGAGGAGACTGGAAGACACCCTGCAGACGTGTGTCTGTTGGTCTTCACCAAGAGTCTTGTGCAGTGGAATAAAAGGCAGAGGGCGGGGCTGTCCTGGCAGTTACCCACCGGATGCCGTAAACCCAGCACACAGCCCTGACTAGCTAGGCGGCTGCTAACTGAATGCCGCTGATACCATACTGCCATATTGCTCGTGGACGCAGCTTTAAAAATCTGTCATGTCTGAGAATCATGGCTGCTGCCTGAGCAGACCTCTAGATGCAGAATGTGGCTTGAAAGACTAGACTTCCTCTTGCACATTGGAAACTGCCCCCTGAATCTCAGCTGCATCGGAGCCGCAGCTGCGTTCGCCAGAGGAGCCGTGCCAGATATATTGGTATGTAAGCATAAGACACCCAATTGATGGATGGAATGCAGAACAAATCAAAACATTCACCTCCAGTCAAGAGATCTGGGTTAAATCCATCATTCTTTTGCTCACCATGCCACCGCAGTTTAGACCTGGCCTTATGCAAATCAGTCTTGACTCTGTGCCTCATGGGAACAGTCTAGCCCAAACTGCCAAGCCAGGCCCTCCCTGGACCGAAAACAAGCATCCTAGGACCAGTTTCAGGGTTTCACCCCTCATCAGCGAGGATAGCTTGAATCCAGTGGCACAGTGAGCCCAGGACCCATGTCTGGGCATACCCGCCGCACTTAGGGCGAGAAAGCAAAAGACACACAATTGATGGACGGAATGCAGAACAAATCAAAACATTCACCCCCAGTCAAGAGATCTGGGTTAAATCCATCATTCTTTTACTCACCATATATTGGTATAGCACTGTCCATACCCCTTGCAAGATCTAAAACACTTTCCATGCATTACTCTCCATTTGAATGGATTAGCCAGCACTATACATTGAACCCTGTTCCATACATTCTTTCCTCTGAGCCTCCCCATTGCTACCCAACCTTTTAAGACTACTGGTAGACGCTTTCCCAAGGCTGAATATATAATTCGTAGTGGTAGATTTAATTGACTTGAAAAGTACCTTATTTGACTCATGCTTGTCACTTTACACAGGACTTGGAATCCCCCAACAGTTATCTTTTCAGGAAACACAAGTGATTGACTGTGTTCAAGGAGTATTTACCCTCGGAACATCTCTTTTCAAAGCACTTCCGTCAGGCTAAGGACAGTTTTGCAAACAACTACCCGGCATGGACTCCACTTATTGCATCATGTGGATGTAATAACACCATAGATTATCCAGTTGTTGCTAGGTGACTTATATAATTTAATTTTGGTCTTTGGAGCAGTAGACCTTTATTATAGTGACCATTTCATTAGCTTGTAAACTAAGGCCCAGATTTACTAATTCTTTGCGTTGTCCTTGCATTGCACAAGGCAACGCAAAGAGAAGATTTACAAAGCCGCGCAAGGGAGGATTTGCTGCGCCTTTAATGACTTTGTAAAAAAAAAAATATATATATATATATGTAATGCAACAAAGTGGCTTTTGCTGCATTGTATTACATTTCTTTGTGGTAGGTGTTCCATGGGTGGAGCCCATGGAATTTGATACAATTCAAGATTTACTAAAATCAGTAAACCTGGGATGGCACAAAATGGTATGCCAAGCCGACCATAACGAAATGAGGCGAAATATGTTTATTTCTCCTCGTTACTAACTCTTTCTTTGCGTGATGTATTCTGCATCATACATAGAAAGAGAAAATTGCCTCTTGGGATTGTAAACAATCCTGCCCTTAATGCAGCCATCCTTGCATCAAGATGCAAGGGTGCATGCATTGGCACTAAGCAGCCTCAAGAGCGCCAGCACAGTTGGAGAGCTGAAGAGCGTCATATGTTAGTAGTTCAGCTCTCTCCTGTTCATGCAACTTGCTGCCCTGCATTATCCAGAACGTTTAGTAAATATGCCCCTATGTTTAGCCACGAGAGAAACTCAAGCAACATAGGCTATAAGGGAGCTGAGGTCTGTGGACTCCCAAAAATGAGCACACGGCAATGGAAACATTGCACTAGGTTGGAGAGCATGGATACAGGTTTCTGAACTTGCTATGGTTGAAGGTGAGGTGATGCTGGCAATAGATGATTCCCAAAGGATTTTAGAACAATGGGCAAGTGTTCATACCCCAGCTGAGAAGCCACAGTTATTTTGCACTAGAGACAGATTTACAAACATTTTGCTCCTGGTTTGCATTACAAAAATGATGCCAAAAGTTTATTTTGAATTTACTTTCTTGTTTACCATTGATTACTATCTTTGTGTACTGGAAAGTTGCCTGAAAGTAACGCAACGCAGGGCGTTCCTTTGCATCAAGGGGGAGTTCCATGGGTGGTACATGGGCATTCCCATGCAATGACCCTTGGTTTTTGACTCGCAACCCTACATATTAACAATAGTAGACCGGGTTTTGCACCACAAATGATGACTGAGGTAGGCATGAAAGGACAAATGTTTTTATTTATTTTAACTTTGCATGTGTGTTGTTCTGTTCATGACACATCCAAAATAGGAAAAGATTTAGGGGCAGATTTACAACCCCCCTGCGCCACCAGTACATCACTTTTTGTGACGTACTGGAGGCGCATTTCACTTCTCCTTGTAAATATGGCCCCTTCACACGCAGCACTTTGCGTGGAAGGGGCGTTCCATGGGTGTTGCTGTGGGTGTTCCCACGCAACACCCATGGAATGAGACACATTTCCAGATTTACGAGGAATCGTGAATCTGGAAATGTGTGTCAATGCTACGCCTCCCCAGGGGAGGCGTAGCGAGGCGCAATGAGGAGAAATGTTTTCATTTCTCCTCTTTTCCTCTTTCAAAGCGTGTTGCATTCTACAGCACGCATTGAAAGATGAAAATGCCTGTAGTGATTGTTTTTGTGCAGGAAGGTGCCCCTTCCTGCACAAAAATAATCTCCCCACGACGCAGGCATCCTTGCACCATGGTGCAAGGGTTCCTGCGCCAGCGCATGGCTGCAGTTTGTGCGCCAGCGCAGGGGAGAGCACAGGAATGCGACATATTATTGTAAATATGTCGCATTCCTGTGCTTCGGAAGTGCTGCAGCGTGGCGCAGCCAAAGGGCTTGCGTTGCCGCGCTGCGGCACTTCCTTGTAGATCTACCCCGCAAAGTTAGTCTAAGTATAGTATTTTGCACTGGAAGGGTAATCTTCCAGTACAAAACCTTTGCTAGTCATGACGCAGACACCTTTGCACTATGATGCAAAGGCGTGTGTGTGGCGTTATTGTCTGATTGTGAGCCAGGGCTAAGGCGAGAGCATGAAAGTGCCGTATCATAGTAGATATGGCACTTTTCTTCTCTCTCCCGCTCAAGCAATGCAGCGCAGCAATTTTGGTAATTCCACTAAGAACACAAGCACTGGCAAATCCAACAAGTCTGGCCTTGGCAAGTGTGGAATTTTTTTTTGCAAATATGCAAAAGCAATTTGGGGACAATAGTAAAAAATACAATTAAAGGAGAGGCCTAGCATCCCAGGCACACGAGCCTTGACACTTTAGAGTGCTACTTCACAGGCAGTTACGTCCTTATAATCAGGTAGAATGCCATTACTCACAGCCAATGGATTAAGTGGACTGACTCATTGATGTACACTCTGGAGGGTAGAAGAAAAATATAATGACGCTTGTACAGACCAGTGAATGAAGAGAGCCGACAGAAAGTCCATGTATGTATAGCTGTATGCATTTTCAGTATGAATATTTTGAAAAACACAAGGCTGGTGAGGGAAATAAAGCCATGTTTAGGCCAAACCTTACAATGAGCCCTGCAATCAATCAGGGTTCGTGATTATCTTGTGCATGTAAAAAAACATAAAACAGGTTTTAAGAAAAGTGTTCGGGCTCTGACAAAGGAACCATTAAACGCTTTGAAATATCTGTAAGTGAACCAAAATACACAAAAATGGTAATTGACGATGTAAGCAAGCATTTGAAGCTTATAAGTGTGCATTGATGTGGGGGCCGATAAGAAGGAACCATTTGCAGCTTTTGTAAGCTTGGGTAAGCACCTATCTTCTACAGAATTTGGGTTTTCACATTACAGTGACTATAGTCATCCTTTGCCAATTGCTACTTCAGTGCTCAAGGAGGAGCTTGCTGCCAGTGTGCTTGAGTGGAAATTCTCTTGGTCTGTTGCCATTTAGTGCTCGATAAAACGTAATCTGATCAAATACTTGCGTAATCCTCAATTTTGGGTCGTTTACCTGATGTGGTATACCAAAGTATAGCTAAATGTTATCACCCTTTCTTCATTGAAACACAGTATCCTGGTACCAATTCATAAGATGCGTGACCTTAGATGATCTTATATTTATTGATTAGGTGCACATGTGGATGTTGGGCAATAATGTCAGAGTTTATGGATCGGTGGGAGAACAGAACGCAGATTCGGAGAACACAAGAGGCGTTTCAGACAACCACATGTACTATGGAAAATGTATACCTAGGGCTCCTGATTTAGGATATTTATTTTTTGGACATTTCTACCTGTGGTTGTTCATAATTATTTTGTGCTCATATTATCTGCATTTATTATGGGTTTTGTGAAACAATTGTGCTACAACTAGCATCTTCCACATTTATTTAAGAAACATACTCTCACACTTAGATGCCTCATAGGTTTTAGACCTATAGGCAGTCACATATGTTTCACACACTTGCAATATGTTCCCAAGAAAACATAAGCCGTGTATCACAAACACTTGCAGGTCTTCAGCTGTTTAAAACTTTATACCTTTTTCTCCTTTAAAAAAAAAAAAAGATACATTCCTGCATGTCATTCTGCACAGCTGCTGGCCTGGCAATTATAACTGACAGCATTGAGAATCACTCAAAAAAAGACCTATTTTCAATGTTTTCCATAATTAAAAAATAAATACAGACATATAAATATATTGATTTATTGCCTATTTTTATCCATAAAAATAAATAAATACAAGCTGAAGACTGGAAGCCTTATTTTACAGGCATTGGTCTCAGGCATATAATCTTATGTCCTGATGATGATCCCGGTATCAAGTTAAATGGGATCGAAACATCGTCGACTCTGTACACCTTGATACTCTCATATTTGTTCATTGTATTGTGTTATGGTGTTGCTCTTTGTATTTGCTTGGACAACTGTACATTTGAATCCAAGCCCTTGTAAATGCCTGAGCCTTTTTCTTTTGTTTTTAATTTTTCACGACAAATGTGTCCCCACTTGTATGTTCTTTGTGTGTGATCTTTCTTTAATATAAAGACATTAAAAGATTCTTTGTGCGGATGGAAAGAACATTTATATAGGCCTCATTGTATGTCTATATTATTCCTTACCTCTATTTCTGTTGTTAGGGGCCACTGTTCATATAAAATTATTTTACCTTTTGGCAAAGTCTACTCTGGCAAAGGATTGAGGGCTGTACTGCTGATGTGTTTTATATGGAGGAATGGGCAGATTTTAATAAAGGCATTTCAGAATGTGGGTACAGGGTCAACACATAATAATGGTGCCTTAACTCAGAAAATGAATACCTTGTCTGGTTTAAAGTAGAGCCATATTTTGGCTCTGGCCCTACTCAACTTATTTGTGGCTCATGCGATTAACCATCTACAACAAATCCATTATTTTCCTAAGAAGTTGGGAGAGGCACAAACATCCTTGTTAGCTTATGCTGACAATCCGATCCATTTGGATTTGTTACTTATAATTCCAAAATTGATTATTAATCAATATGAATAAAATAAAAGGTAATGGGTTCTGTCAGGAAATAAATGGAGAACACTTGGCAAGGGAATTAATTGAAGTTGGGACAAGTCAGCAAATATAATAAACTAGGTGTAACATTCTCCTCTAATTTGAATTGGAAAGACACACTGACAATATTACGATGAAAGTAAGGAGAAAATGCACAAGCATGAGATAATTTCATTCAATGTAAGGAGCAGTTACAGTTGAACCTATAATAAAGGTTTATGACAGCAAGAGCATGTCTTTTCCAGTTGCACCAGTCCCCTCGGAACATCAGCAACTAAAAAAAAAAAAAATCTTTACTGAGCATATTACCAGATATTTAAGACAAAATAAGCCATAAAATCATAGTTTTCATCACCGATAATCATACAAAGAGCAGAAAGGATTCTTTAACAGTCCACAATGTACACTTCGTTGTGGCCAGAGTCTCAATGTGTGAAATATCATATATACCCAACATTCTGGCTAGATAATATTAAAAATATCAATGTGCTAACTGCAATGGCGCAAACATTCTTACCATTCAAAAATACTAAAGTGCTTCTGAAAATTCGTAGTACATAGTGAAAGAGAGAGACATGTGCAAACAGCAGCGATAAATAACAACCTTCTTCTCAAATATCTGTGCAAATCCAGCAAAAATACATATTAAAGGGTCTCAATCGTGAACATGAAGTGGTTGAGGGCCGTGCATGTCTCAATGATCTGGAGAGCTATGGCAGCGAAAGCTTAGCCTCCTCGCAGTGTGCCTACGCCGGATAGTTGCAAAGGTAAAAACCAGATGGAGAGCGATCCACTGGTCCTCCAGGTCCAAGACTAACAGCCTTGTCCCACACAAAGCATTTGTGCATGAGGGACTTCCAGAGTCTCTGCATGAGACATGCATGACTGACTGTAGTCAAAGTTACAAAGAAAATACTGACAGGATGATGGAAGTTTTAAGTGCCAAGTGCCAGACCAGAATTGAATTCTGGAGCATACGGATTATGTATGACACAGGAAAGATGGCTCATGTAACATCTGAGATGAGGTGCTAAAACCTACACATCCTAGGGGTCAGCAAAAGTAGGTGGACCGAATCTGGCAGGATGAAAACTATGACAGGATAGACGGTACTGTCCTCAAGAAGGGAAAGGACGGTGACCAACATGAAAAAGGAGAAGCCATCATCCTGAGCAAGGGGACAGAGAAATGCGTAATTGAGTGGAAGCCAGTCAACAGCAGACTCTTGATAGCCAGGTTAAAAGGCAGGGACAGCAACACCACCATTATCCAGTGCTATGCTCCAACAAATGATGCAAGGGCATTTTTACCAACAGATGCAAGCTGAGCTTGAAGCAGTGCTGAACCACCACCTTCAGATTGCCATGGGGGACTTAGATGCTAAAGTGGGAAATGACAGCACGAACCATGACAGAGCCATGAGAAAAAGGTTGTGGGACAATGAACGACAATGGAGAAAAACTGTTGGAGGTTTGCACCACAAATGATCTGGTCATAGGAGGGACTCTCTTCCCCTAAGATAATATCGACCAAATAACTTGGTGCTTATACAAAGGCAGAGACAGAAACCATATTGACCAGCTGATGATCAGCGGCACATGGAGACACTTACTGCAAGATGTCAGAGTGAGAAAGGAGGCAGACGTAGGCAGGAATCACCATCTAGTGACCGATGTTTTGAAGCTGAAGCTCAGAAAAACATATCACGAAACATCAGAATGACAGCAGTTCGATGTGGCAAACATACAGGACCCCAAGTGAGAGAAGGCATTTGTCTTACAAATCAAAAACAGGTTCCAACTCCTAGCAGGCACGAAAGATCAGTCTGAGCCAGCTGCAGACACAGTCAATAAGAATAGGTCTTTTCAATATATGTAAAGAGCAGTGAAACAGGTCTGGCGACAAAGCCAATCAAAAGGAAATTCTGAATAAGAAAAGACATGCGACAAGCTATTGAAGAGAGGAGGGCAGCAAAAAAGAAACTCATGGGGCCCAAATCTGAGGGGCTGCAGGAAAAGTACAAGCAACAGTACATAGAAGCAAACAGAGCAGTCAAAAGAATGACCAGATCAGACATGAGGGCATACATAGATAAACTCGCCAGCCAAGCAGAGGAGGCGGCCAGTAGAGGAGAATGAGGTAAGATCACCAAGATAACGACGATAGTCAGTGGTATATCTCGTGGAACATACAACACCTCTATCATGGACAAGAAAGGTAGACTACTGCCAACAGAGAAGGAGCTGGAATGACACTGGGCCAAGCAGTTTAAGAAAGTCTTGAACAGACCAGTGCAAACAAGCGAAGTGGACATCCTAGAAGCAGAGAAAGATTCAGATGTGAATAACACCCCACCACAGAAAGAAGAAATCGTCACTATCAGCCGATATCTCAAGAATGGAAAAGCTCCTGGCCAAGACCACCTGAATGCAGAAATATACAAGGCAGACCGTGAAACATCAACCAAGGTCCTCCAACCACTATTTACATCGCTTTGTAAGTAAAAGTGAGTACCAGATGACTGGAACCAAGGCATCATCATCAAATTTCAAAGAGGGGAACATTAACCAACTGTAAAAACTGGCATGGATTCCACCCTTCTGTCAATCCTGGAGAAAATCATTATACAGCGCATGTCTGATACAGTGGACAAACAATTAAGAAAAGAACAGGCTGGGTTCCACAAGGACAGAGGGTGTGTTGATCAGATCCTTACTCTATACAACATAATACAGCAGTGCACGAAGTGGCAGAAACAACTATACATCAGATTAATTGATTTTGAGAAAGCCTTTGATGGTTCCCACCATTACAGCATCTGGCGTATACTATGGCATACCACAGCAAATAGCTCTCATTAAGAGCTTCTAAGGAACAGACATCTCGCCTCAACATCCGAACACAACAAGTCGGCCTGAAGATCAACATGAAGAAATCAGAAGTCATGCCACTCAACATTCCAAACCCTTCACCAATCAAGCTAGACGGAGAGTATCTAGCCATGACTGAAGAGTTCACCAAAGCAGGCAGTACTATCAGACATCATGTAGGGGCAGGCAGTGACATCAAGAGCAGAATGAACAAGGCCAGGAATGACTTCAGAATACTGAACAATGTGTGGAGGTCATCTCAGTACATCACCAACACCAAGCTGAGGCTTTACCAGAGTATCACTCTGTCCACAGTATTGTATTAACCAGAATGCTGGCCGATGAAGAAAAGCGACATCACCAAACTGTCAGGTTTCCACACCAATAACCCGAGAAGAATCTTGCACATTTTATGGCCATGAACAATCTCCAGCCAGCAACTGCTCTCCAGATGCATGCAAGAGAGCATAGACCCCATCATTATGAGAAAAAATGGAGATGGATAGGACACACCATCAGAAGAGAATAAGACTCCATCACAAGAACAGCTGTCTATTGGCCCTCGAAGGCAAACTGAAGAGAGGCAGGCCAAAGAACACCTAGAGGTGAACTCTGGCAACAGAAATGAAGACCTTGAACCACAGGTGGTGCACCATACAGAGACTTGCCCAAGGCAGGCAGAAGTGAATGGCCCATTGTTGGTGCCCTACGTGTCAGTCGACTTAGCAGGCAATAGGTAAGTGTGCACCGGTCCTTATGGCTAATATAACAATTTTAGAGCAACAAGATTTCTGGTAAAACAGTGATTCAAACTGGGAATATTATCACTTTAGTGAATTGTGAGTTTAAAGCTCTGCATGTTGTTCATATATAAATGATCGGCCATAGCAAAACTATCTTATTACTAACCATTGTATCAGTGAGTGTTCTAAAGAGAGGACAGGTGCTTTAATTTTGAAGGAGATCTTGAATTCATCAGGGATAGCAAAGGGCCCTACTGTGAAGCTATTAAGTCACCCTACTTTGATGGACATTTTGAGGGACACCTATATTTTCAAAGCTCTGTTTGAAGAACAAGTCTGCCGTCAGGTGTCTGTTTGAGGGTTTGTTGAAGATCTTGGAAACCTAGATGGAGTGAAGTGTGTATATTTTTAACAAGTCTATACGAGTCATTGTCCCCACATCAATAACTGGGATCTGGGCTCTAGATCCACGTTAGACAATCTTGCATGAGAGTACACTTTCAACAGTTGGAATTCATAAGAAAAACTGGCTGCTGAAAGACCTCAACCATTGGCTGACAGTTTGTCCTTGATTGACAACATTTATGGTCCATTACTTGAAGACAATTTTAAATTAGATGTGGTATGATCATGAGAAGATGTTGTATAATTAATTTGGGAGATGGCACAAATGCCACCTGTCTTAGAGAGGACGTATTTTTGAAGATGATCTAAAGGCCTTTGTTAGATTTGGGGGTCTCTAGTTGGCATAGGTAGGTACCTGTGACAAATAGGGACCCTTGCGTCTAGTCAGGGTAAGGGGCTACACTCCTAAAATAACCCATGCTCACCCCTTGGTAGCTTGGCACGAGCAGGCAGGCTTATCTCAGAGGCAGTGTGTAAAGCATTTGTGAACACATACAGTAATACAGTGAAAACACTACAGATGGACACCACACAGGTCGTATTATAAAAATAGTATTTTTATATAGACTTAACACAAGACCAAACGACAAAAATCCACAATACTGTACTCAAAAATAGACTTTAAAATGTTATAAAATAGCTCAGTTCTCTCAAGTTGTAAATGCGACACTTTACTCTCGATGTACCTTGAATGCGTAACGCAAAGAAAACAAAAGGGTCGCAGGGAAGGTGATGCGTCGGTTCCTTACACGCAGGGCAGTGGATGCATCGGTTCCTTACTGCTGCGCAGGGGAGTTGATGCTCGCTTCCTTACTGTGTGGGGAGTTGATGCGTCGGTTTCTTACTGCTCTCCGGTACGATGCGACAAGATGGCACCTCGATGCGATACTCTTCTCCGGTGCGATGCGACAAAATGGCGTCTTGGTTGCGATGCAACAACGTTGGTGTGATGCGTGCGCGCCCGACGGCCGTGCGGCGACTCGATGATCTTTGGAGCCGCGACAGGCCCTGCGACGCGCTTCTCCGGTGATGCGACGATGACCTCTGTGGCAGCGTCCCGCTTCTCCGGCGATGCGCCGCGCTTCGGCGATGCGATGATGGCAGCGGCGTCTCGCTTCCTCGGCGATGCGATGACAGCGGCTGCGACACGCTTCTCGTCGTTGCGTCGCGTTTCCAGCTCCCAGCGACACGCAGTCTCTCAGAAGGCCCAGCACAACAGCAGGCACTTCAATTCCCAGCAAGGGAATTCAGGGGGGGAGCTGGTTGGTGAAGTCTTGTATCCCTGAGACTTCAGGCAGGAGGCAAGCTCTAGTTCAAGCCCTTGGAGATTCTTCTTCAAGTTGATAGAAAGCACACTCAGTCCTTTTCTCCTCTCTTTGGTATTGAAGCAACCACTGCAGGCCAACCCCCAAACACACAGCACAGGGGTAGTCTCCTCCTTCAGCTTCCTGGTTCTTCTCCTCAGCAAAGGTTTGTCTTGATTCCCAGAAGTGATCTAAAGTTCTTGGGTCTGGGTCCCAATATTTATACTACTTTTCTCTTTGTTCTCTGAAGGCAGAGAGGCCTTTGCCTAGTCCAAACCAGTTCTGGTCAGTCCTGGAGCACTTTGTTTACAGGACTCCTTCTCTTCCGTTGACAGTGCAGGCCAGGGACATCAGACACACCACAGGAGGTGGAGCCAGCATTGTGGAGGAAAGGCACAGCCCTATTCAGGTCCCAGGTGCAACTCCTCCCTCCCATCTGCATGCAGATCTCTCTATTCAGCTCTGTGCTGACTCACCCTGTCTCCTGGAATCCCCCAGCCCCTGTCACTCAAACTCCAGACAAGGAATACACAACCTAGCAGAGGCAGGCTTGGATAGTTAGGCAAGAAAATACCTACTTTCTAAAAGTGGTATTTTCAAACACAGAATGTTAAAACCAACTTCACTAAAAGATGTATTTTATCATTCTGAGTTCAGGCATACTAAACTCGAATTTCTACCTGGTTCCCTGAGTCAGTTAGGATTATAAGATGTAATAATCTAACTGCCCATTCTGGCCTATGGGGAACAGGTAGCCTTGCAATAGTGAAAAATGAAAATGGCTGTAATTCACTATAAGGACATGCCACACACATCAGGGCATGTCCTACCTTTTACCTACAATGCACCCTGCCCTTGGGCCTACCATAGGGGTGACTAATAAAAGGGAAGGTTTAGGGACTGGCAAGTGGGTGCACTTGCCCAGTCAACATGGCAGTACCAGACTGCACACAGGCCCTGCAATGGCAGGCCTGAGACACACTTTACAAGCTGCTCCGGTGGGTGGCACAACCAGTGCTGCAAGCCCACCAGCAGTATTGGATTTACAAGCCCTGGGCACACGCAGTGCACTGTACTAGGGTCTGACAAGTAAACCAATCAAGCCAATCATGGAGTCACTAATCCATACATCAATTTTACCATAGAGAGCATATGCACTTTAGCACTGATCAGCAGTGGTAAAGTGCCCAGAGTCATAAAACCAACAAAAACAGGTCAGAAAAAGTACAGGAGGAAGGCAAAAAGTTCAGGGATGACCCTGCAAAAAGGGCCAAGTCCAACACAACCCCCTTCCAGCCAAAAATGCAGGGTAGACCAATCACTACCTTGATGGGCTTCCCTGCTTTGGGCGATAGAACCTGGACCCTGGCCCGCAACAGCAGGGGCATACTCCAGTTCTACGCCAATCTGAACCTATTGGAATCCCTCTGTCCATACTCTCAGGGCCCACCAAGCTAATCCATGGGGAACCCTTATCCTCACCTGTGGACACCACCTGTGCAGCACCTAACCTTAACTTGCTCACAGGTGTGTCCCAACAGACAGACAGCAAGCCACAGTGGCCACTGACAGGGGTCAGGGATGAGACCCAGGCCTTATGCCTCTCAGGGCTCTCAAACCTCTATGGCGTCAGAGAGCGGGGGGCAGTAGCCCCAGGTGCTTGGCACCCTTTGTCCCCTCTCCCTCCTGTCAGGTCAGGTATGACATCCTGACACTGACCCACCAGCCCCGGGCCTATACCCGGCAGCTGGACAGGAGACTGGGGTGGGCTTTCTCACACCCGGTCCTCCTCCTCCTCGTTGGGGCTCTGTACCCTCCCACCTGGAGTGGTACCCCCTTCCAGAATTGCCAGGGCACCTGTGGCAGGTGTCCTGCACAATTCGCCCACCAGTTCAGGGGTTCTATCCTGCAACTGGGCGTCCAGGTCAGGGGGGACACCCTGAACCTGGTCCTCCAATCTAGGGTCTAAACCCTCCAGTTGAACCGGGGTCAGAGGCGAGGACTCCCTCCGCACCCCCTTCCAGAGTACTGCCCCCTCCCATCAGGGGCGGTACCCCCAGAAGACAAACCGGTCAGGACACTGTTTACAGTTGTCCCACCCTCCAGGTCAGACAACACCTGAACCTGGCTTCCCAATCCAGGGACTAAACCCTGCAGCTGAGCACCCGCCTGGCGCACCGGGACTTCCTTGGGAGCATGCATGCCCCCCCCTGAGGGTGACACATAACTCATGTGTCGTGTGACAGTCTGCCTGGCGCAGATCTCCCGACCCCTGTCCCTCTGACAGTGCGTGAAGATCCCCCAGGACAGAAGTGGTGTCACCATGGTCCTTCACCGGTGACTCAGCCCTTCTGGCTGGCCCCTGACCCACTGGTTCTTCCACTGGGGACTCTTTCCCCCTCTCACCCCTCACTCTGGACTTCTGCACCCTCCACTTAGGAGTGGCACTGCCAGACACCAGAACTGATGGAGGCCTGCTTACAGACACTCCCAGTTCCCCAGACACTAGGGTATCCTCATCAATGGGCGGCCCATCAGGACAGCCTAGGCTCACTACCTGGTGTTCCCTTAAAGAACCATCCAGGCCCTGAGACTGGGTTTCGGGCACCTTGGGACACGCAGCCCCACACTCACTCCTTCTCCGCAGAGACAGGACGTGAGCCCCTACACCCCTCCCACTACCACAGGACCTAGCTGGGCTACACTGAACCTCTCCCACCACTCTAGGTTGGAAGACACCTGAGCCACTCCTCTTAGGGTCACTCCCCAATGCCTCTTCAGACCCTCTGGAATCCACCAAAAGGTCTGCCTCCATTGTGAGCTCCCTGGGGTCAGAGAACTCACACTCCACCAGGTGTTGGCCTAGCTCTGGAAAATAGGGACTTACAATATGCTCTCCCTCAATTGGATCACACAGACCCACAAAACTATCCTTCACCTCACCATCCAGTGCCTTGCACACGTACCCCACACCACTCTCCTGAGACTGGCAAGACAGTATCTGACTGTCTCTGTCACTCAACCCACACTCTTCTGGGCGGTCTCCACACTCACACATCAGGACTTAAACCACGGGGGAACCCCTCTCCCTGCACCTCCCATCTAGAGTCAGTAGAGTGTCCCTCCCACCACTAGGACTATGAACCCCTGTGCCAGTTCCCCAATCCACCTCTGGGACACTGCGCACCACTGGAGCTACCTCATATCCTTGAACCTCCTGGTGTATATTAACCCCCTCCTTCAAGTCAGGCGCCACATCTTTAGGTGTGTGTACTACTCCCTCAGCAATAGAAAATTCAATATTGCTGCCACCATCTGAGCTGGACTCCACCTCCAACACAGCCAAGCTCACTTCTTGAGCTTCACACATTTCTTTTTCAGCTAAGGCTCGCTCTATCTCCTCGCACTCCCGGTCTAGCTGCCTCAGCCTCCGGTCACGAGCACGAATCCGATTCCTCTCTTCACGAGCCAATCTTTCCCAAAATGTTTCCTCCTCAGGGCCACTGCCCTCTTGGTATTTTGGCTGGGGATCCTCCCCCTCAGAGTCATCTGCTAGTGTTGCTTCCCAGCGTAGCACCTCATAGCTATGCAGGGCTGCCTCGAGATCCTGCCTAGTGGATCTCCTCTTCACAGGTAGCCTCCTCTCCTTGCAAAACACTTTCAGTTCCTTTATCTTGTATATGTACAGGTGCCAAAAGTTGACTTCCATTTTGACAAGGCCCAACAGGTGCAACAACTAACCAGAGTTTCAAAAACCAAAGTCCAAAGGAAAACAGGGAAAAATAGTATGTGGTTGCGTTTGGTCTGCACTCACTAGTAGTGTTCACCAATCACTGTACATGAGTCACAAATGCAAGTCCAGAATCCCCACCGCTGACCACCAATGTTAGATTTGGGGGTCTCTAGTTGGCATAGGTAGGTACCTGTGACAAATAGGGACCCTTGCGTCTAGTCAGGGTAAGGGGCTACACTCCTAAAATAACCCCTGCTCACCCCCTTGGTAGCTTGGCACGAGCAGGCAGGCTTATCTCAGAGGCAGTGTGAAAAGCATTTGTGAACACATACAGTAATACAGTGACAACACTACAGATGGACACCACACAGGTTGTATTATAAAAATAGTATTTTTATATAGACTTAACACAAGACCAAACGACAAAAATCCACAATACTGTACTCAAAAATAGACTTTAAAATGTTATAAAATAGCTCAGTTCTCTCAAGTTGTAGATGCGACACTTTACTATCAATGTACCTTGAATGCGTAATGCAAAGAAAACAAAAGGGTCGCAGGGAAGGTGATGCGTCGGTTCCTTACACACAAGGGAGTGGATGCGTCGGTTCCTTACTGCTGCGCAGGGGAGTTGATGCTCGCTTCCTTACTGTGTGGGGAGTTGATGCGTCGGTTTCTTACTGCTCTCCGGTACGATGCGACAAGATGGCACCTCGATGCGATACTCTTCTCCGGTGCGATGCGACAAAATGGCGTCTTGGTTGCGATGTGACAACGTTGGTGTGATGCGTGCACGCCCGACGGCCGTTCGGCGACTCGATCTTTGGAGCCACGACAGGCCCTGCGACGCGCTTCTACGGTGATGCGACGATGACCTCTGTGGCAGCGTCCCGCTTCTCCGGCGATGCGCCGCGCTTCGGCGATGCGATGACGACAGCGGCAGCGGCGTCTCGCATCCTCGGCGATGCGATGACAGCGGCTGCGGCGGCGACACGCTTCTCGTCGTTGCATCGCGCTTCCAGCTCCCAGCGACACGCAGTCTCTCAGAAGGCCCAGCACAACAGCAGGCACTTCAATTCCCAGCAAGGGAATTTAGGGGGGGGAGCTGGTTGGTGAAGTCTTGTATCCCTGAGACTTCAGGCAGGAGGCAAGCTCTAGTTCAAGCCCTTGGAGATTCTTCTTCAAGTTGATAGAAAGCACACTCAGTCCTTTTCTCCTCTCTTTGGTAATGAAGCAACCACTGCAGGCCAACCCCCAAACACACAGCACAGGGGTAGTCTCCTCCTTCAGCTTCCTGGTTCTTCTCCTCAGTAAAGGTTCGTCTTGATTCCCAGAAGTGATCTAAAGTTCTTGGGTCTGGGTCCCAATATTTATACTACTTTTCTCTTTGTTCTCTGAAGGCAGAGAGGCCTTTGCCTAGTCCAAACCAGTTCTGGTCAGTCCTGGAGCACTTTGTTTACAGGACTCCTTCTCTTCCTTTGACAGTGCAGGCCAGGGACATCAGACACCACAGGAGGTGGAGCCAGCATTGTGGAGGAAAGGCACAGCCCTATTCAGGTCCCAGGTGCAACTCCTCCCTCCCATCTGCATGCAAATCTCTCTATTCAGCTCTGTGCTGACTCACCCTGTCTCCTGGAATCCCCCAGCCCCTGTCACTCAAACTCCAGACAAGGAATACACAACCTAGCAGAGGCAGGCTTGGATAGTTAGGCAAGAAAATACCTACTTTCTAAAAGTGGTATTTTCAAACACAGAATGTTAAAACCAACTTCACTAAAAGATGTATTTTATCATTCTGAGTTCAGGCATACTAAACTCGAATTTCTACCTGGTTCCCTGAGTCAGTTAGGATTATAAGATGTAATAATCTAACTGCCCATTCTGGCCTATGGGGAACAGGTAGCCTTGCAATAGTGAAAAACGAAAATGGCTGTAATTCACTATTAGGACATGCCACACACATCAGGGCATGTCCTACCTTTTACCTACAATGCACCCTGCACTTGGGCCTACCATAGGGGTGACTAATATGTATAAAAGGGAAGGTTTAGGGACTGGCAAGTGGGTGCACTTGCCCAGTCAACATGGCAGTACCAGACTGCACACAGGCCCTGCAATGGCAGGCCTGAGAGACACTTTACAAGCTGCTCCGGTGGGTGGCACAACCAGTGCTGCAAGCCCACCAGCAGTATTGGATTTACAAGCCCTGGGCACACGCAGTGCACTGTACTAGGGTCTGACAAGTAAACCAATCAAGCCAATCATGGAGTCACTAATCCATACATCAATTTTACCATAGAGAGCATATGCACTTTAGCACTGATCAGCAGTGGTAAAGTGCCCAGAGTCATAAAACCAACAAAAACAGGTCAGAAAAAGTACAGGAGTAATGGATGAGGACCAGCCGCCTGAAGCTGAACTCGGACAAGACGGAGGTCCTCATCCTTGGTTCCAACCCTTCAGCATGGGACGACTCCTGGTGGCCGACATCACTGGGAACAGCCCCGACACCCACCGACCACGCACGCAACCTAGGGGTCATCCTCGACCCCACCCTCTCCATGACTAAGCAGGTCAACGTCGTTTCCTCATCCTGCTTCAACACCCTCCGAATGCTCCGCAGGATCTTCAAGTGGATCCCCACCGAAACAAGAAAAACAGTCACCCAGGCCCTCGTCACCAGCAGGCTGGACTACGGAAACGCCCTCTACGCAGGAACGACGGCTAAGCTCCTGAGACGGCTGCAACGCATCCAGAACGCCTCTGCACGTTTTATCCTCGACATCCCCCGACGCAGCCACATCACACCCCACCTGAGAGACCTGCACTGGCTCCCTGTCAACAAGAGGATAACCTTCAAGCTCCTCACCCACGCACACAAAGCACTCCACAACTCCGGACCAGCCTACCTCAGACGACTCAGCTTCTACACCCCCACCCGCCAGCTCCGCTCCACCAGCCTCGCCCTCGCCACAGTCCCCCGCATCCGGAAAACGACCGCCGGCGGCAGATCCTTCTCCCACCTCGCCGCCAAGACCTGGAACACCCTCCCCACCAACCTTCGGCAGACCCAAGACCTACTGGCCTTCAGAAGACTCCTCAAGACCTGGCTCTTCGATCAGTAGCAGCACCACCCCCCTCTTCCCCCAGCGCCTTGAGACCCTCGCGGGTATGTAGTGCGCTTTATAAGTGACATGATTGATTGATTGATTGAGGAGGAAGGCAAAAAGTTCAGGGATGACCCTGCAAAAAGGGCCAAGTCCAACAGCCTTTAAAAAGATTGAGGTGAAATGGTATTCCCCACAAACTAATAGATGACCCTTGTGGTGATTAATAGTTGTTTTTAGGTTCAACGTGTAATGGTGCTTGCAACAGACATTGGTTTCACACAGTCAACTACATCTAGGATGACCCCATTCACTGGCACCTTTTTTATTGGCTGTTTGGATGTATCCTGCTGCTTCCATTAGAATGCATGAAGGATTATTTACATCTGAAAAGTGCCCAGTCATTAGACATTTAATTCTCTATTTCATACCTTTGTTGTGTATGCAAAGCAATGTTTTTTAGTCTTAAAATCTGACCTGCTGTGTTTCTGAAATGTCTGTCCAAGTTGTAAAGTTTTCTGATATCCTTCTTCAGTGTTTCTTGAATTCCCTAGTGTTTCTTACATACAAATGGCTGAGCTTTGCATGTTTCTGACATTTCCCCAGTCTCAGTACAGTCCACAATCATTCCAGTAAAAAACACCTATTCCAGAAACTCAGTGCTCTGCTGCTGTTTTATACAGTATTTCCAATGTTGTACCCAATAACATGTGGGCCAGAAGAAGTGGGTTATAAACCATTCCCAGTAAATAAGGATAACAGGCACGCAACGCCCATTAGGCTCAGGGGGCTTTAACCCCCCCACCCCGACCCAGTCATCTGCAGTTGCCTGGGCTGTGGAGTACACAGGCAGTTGTTGAACTGTCCTCATCCAAAGTATTTTGCAGGTCTTCAAAATACCATTTATGAGTTCATTCTGGTTAAGGACTGTTGATGCCACAGTAGGCGAATGGATTTCAGAAACAATACAAAGGTGGGCAAGCAGCACTTTAATAGGGAGTCCCTTGCCAGAGCCCAGCCAATGCTCTATGTGGAATATTATTCCTCATGCAAACATGGGCTAAAGACTCAAATTTCTAAAGGTATATTTTAACTTGAAAACGTTTTACTGCAGTCACTAGAATGAATGTCTGCATTGGTTGAAATGTATCAGAAGTCACAAGTTCTAAACGTAAGCTTTGAAACATTCATGTCTGCGAGGACGATGCTATTAGTGAACTAAGAGGTAAGTCAGTTGTGCTGTGAACGCCACCTAGGTTACACAAACATATGGGGCAAGATTAAAGTCTAATAAAACATGTATAAGTGAGGTTTTTGTAGAGGGCACATCCTAAATTGAGTTTTTTTTTAAAAAGTTCTCTTAAATGTGCCAATAAAGAATGATGGATTTAACCCAGATCCTTGTGACTGGGGGTGAATGCTTGCATTGTCCAGCATTCCGTCCATCAATTGTTTCTTTTGCATATGTCGCCCTAAGTGGGAAGGGTATGCCCAGACGTGGGTCCTGTGCTCACCACACCACTGGATTCAAGCTAGCCTGGCTGATGAAGGGTGATGCCCTGAAACCGGACCGAGGATGCTTGTTTCCGGTCCAGAGAGGGCCTGGCTTGGCAGTTCGGGCTGGACTGTTCCCACAAGGAACATGTTCAAGACTGATTTGCATATGACTGAGTCCTAACTGGGTGGTGTGGTGAGCAAAAGAATGATGGATTTAACCCAGATCCTTGTGACTGGGGTGAATGTTTGCATTGTTCAGCATTCCGTCCATCAATTGTTTCTTTTGCAATAAAAGAAAAGGAGGCACAATGAAATAATGCAATTGCCCAGGGTAACACAAATGTTGTAAAGCAGATAAACTGTGTTTGAAACCAGGATTCCTAGTTTTATGTTGCACCATAGCCCCACTAGAAGGGGACTTGGTGACTAAAATAAGAGCGTGGGTGTCAGAAGCCACAAGAAGACTTGGCTCGAAGTTCCAAGAACGCTTCATCCAGAGCTCAATATCTGAAAAGTAACTTTCCCGTGTCTAAAAGGCTGACATTTTGTTGCAGGATCAGCTTTAATAATCCAAGTACAAATTACACCTGAACGCCCACTTGCAAACTATCAAAAACATGGAGAGTTACTTACTGTCGAGAGACACATCATCCTGCATTGACACAGTTCACACTGGTTCACGGCTCACCCTGCACTCACACGAGCACTCCAGTTACGCATTACTCGCACAACTCACCTTTCACTCTTCCCGTCCACACACACAAGCACACTAGTCACCCAGTTCTGATATGAGCTCATTATTCATTCTGTACTCACTTCTCTTACCCTTCACTTACAAAGGCACACCTTTCATCCTACACTCACATTGCTCAGCCTGCACTCACACCATTCACTGTCACCCAGCACTTACATAGGCACACCTGTAACACAGCACACATTAAATTGCCTAACACTTGTGAACATGCACATACATCTACAAATGCACCCACTGAATATTTGCTCTTCCTGCAGCACTGCATGCCTATTCAGTTCCATCTGTAGCTAAAAGTACAGTGCAAGAGGGGAGAGTGGACTGAGGTTGTGGGATAGTACTGGAAAGAAGATTGCGCTGAGCCTGAGGTGGGGATGTGGGAGGTGGGATCAGTCTTAGACCATTAGGATCAGCCAAAAGGGAGTGGTGAAAGCAGGTGAAGGCTGCAGGAGAGGGAGCAGCACAACAGGCTAAGGTTTAAGCACTGCAACTGGGGCTGTGAGCTGGTGTGGGAATGGTGCAGGTGGCCCTGCACTGAGCCCCATTGGCTTTCATAACGACCATTGTGAAGGATGGCAGGTCACCTATGACCAGACATGCTGTTTTGCTGCGTCTGAAATAATGATGTAGACCAGCTATTGGACTCCGTTGGCTTGCATAGCAAGAGCACTCTGCAGGGTCTAGTACTGAAGGGGAGGGAGTGCTGAGGCTGCAGCCTATCTTGAAAATAGGAACAAGGCTGTGGGGAAGCAGGTGAAGTTTGGGAGAATGAACTGAGGTTGTGGGTCGGTGTGGGAAGAGAGACTGGCATGAGGCTGGTACAACACGGGACCACAGGTTAAGGCTGCAGTGACCAGCACTTCTGGAGCGACAGGAAGGTTGGGCATACCATATGCTATTGCATCATCAAGCTGGACGTAGCAGCCATTTTGGGTGAGGCAAAAACCCTTATTGGGAAACTATTTATTAATATTTCTATTGGCAATACTGCTGCTGGCTCACAGTACAATATTCTAAGCCAGAACTATCACCTCATTATGGAGGGGTCTTCCTCTTGCACATTGCAATGTGATTGCTTTTTAATTGGACAGCCATTGCATAACTCAGGAGCCAGTAGGAGTGCATCAAGGACTCTTTCTTGGCAGCACCACACAAGTTCTGCCTAAGTGCCACCCAATCAAATGCTGTACTCAAGTTAAACATGTTGGCGGTGCCAAAGCCCCTCCCACAGTTGTGCTTCTTAAAGCTCTTTTTCTGTTGATCACACAAGACATGGCGACAGCTGAGCTGTCAAGCCAGGCCTAAAAAGTATATCTCAGAAGTACTAAAAAACATTCAATTAGGTGGTTAAAAAACACATCATCGCACTAAACATTAACTTAAGTACATTAACACTTCAAGAATGACACATGGAGTTATGATATATGTTGTGGAGTACTGAAGATAAAGATTACCCAAAAGTAGTTTTTATAACTGTATTAGTTTTATCCAAAACCACCTTGTTTTCATCTTTTCCTTTTATGCCTTTAGTGCGCCATTCCTACCTGCACCCATTGAGCTTTTGACTCTCATTGAAATTTTAGTATTAAGTGAATTACAGTGACTTTATAGACTTCCATGACACTCAGTGTATAGATGTCACTCTGAATACATATTCTTTCTGGCAGAGGGCATCTGTCAGACCCAGTTCGGGGGCATGGGGCAAGCAGGAGCCACTGGGCCACTGACATGGGCACCACGTTTGCTTCGGATCTCCCGGAGTCCGTCCTACAAGGGTTTCATAAACTAGGCCAAGTATAACCCTCCATCAGCACTTGAAGCACAGTGGTAGCGCTAGTGAGCAACCACAGGCTTCTCAAGGAAGTAGTGTAGGAGTAAGCAAACGCAGATCACCCAGCAGCACAATATCGGTTTGTCCAAACCATCCCTTTACTTGGATAAGAAATGTACTTTAATAGACACTTAAAACAGTATACAACAGCAGGTCCAATAATATGAACTGTCACCTGGGCTACTGTATCTTGGGATACTGCCCTCCCCCCCCCTTCTATCTTTCCCATAACTTCCTCCTCTTGTGAGTCTAGGCAGGTCCCTGTTAGGTTAGTTTTGTGCAAAATGAATCAAGACTGGGGAAGGTACCCCAGTTCAATTATGGTTGTGCTCAGTTTACCAGTCTCTCCTTGATACAGTCTCACCTCAGTGCAGGTCTCTGAGTCTTTCGCCATCTCCAACCTTGCCTGCTTCTGGAATGAGATGCCACAGTTGCAGGAGTGGCCCTCGATCTGGGTAGGCTGCAGCAGGATGGGACAACTGGAGAAGCAGCCATTTGTCTTTCAGTTCATGCAGGTACTGGGTCTTGGTGTGGGCTCATGTCAGGCATCGGACCTGCTTCTGGGTCACTAAGTATTGAACAGAAGATGAGTCACTTCTTACAGCGGTATCACAGCAGCACAATGGCAGTCACTGGATGCACTTTGCAAATTTGGTGACCACAATGAGTCCAGGTTTTGGCTTCAGTGGCACTGTCCAAAATGGTTCTTGACTTGAGTCGCAGCGTGCACCACAGGCACAGCTCTGGGTTTCAGTGGCTACATTCACCATGGGCGCAGCTCTTGATTTAAGCAGCGACCTCAACCAAGATGTTTCCTATTGCATAACGGTAAGGACGGCTGTCAGCCCGTTATCCCCTCTTGGGCCTTCACTTCTGGAGAGACTGCACTCATACTCCTCAAACGCGTAGAGCGCTCTCTGCAGTCTTCTTGCTCCTGTTAGACCCTCCACACTAGAGTCTGGCTGTTTCTGGCATTCCCTGGACAGTCACACCTCCTGCAGGCGTGACAGACTTTTTCCCTGTCTCAGCTGACCGGCTGTCTTCCAGCAAGCAAAGACCCCAGGTGATATACCCTCTCCTCTCGGAAGCTGGCTGTCACAGAGACACCAGCTTTGCTTGCACAGTGGTCCTCATAGTATGCTGTGGAATACTCCCTTCCTTGGTGAAAGGATTTGGAACTGGAGAAACAAGAATGTAAGTAGCTCCCACTTTTATACAGTCAAAGCAGATAGGCAATGTGGATTCTTAAGCTGCAATTTCAGAACAGTTTTGGGGGTGTTCTTTTTTCTAGTGTCCTCTATAGGCTGTTCTCCAGACACGGCCTTCTAATAGAGTGGTGCTACTCACAACAGGGTGGTTTCCAGCCAGGAGTACCCACAACAGAGGCACAGAGAAGCATTAGCTTTCTGCAACTCACGCTGCCACTCTGAACAGTGTTCAGGATGAAGACAAAAGGCTGGCCTCATCCAAAAGAACCCTCTCACCCTGAACAACAGAGATGAAAGTTCTACCCCCACCGCCTACCCATTGGCAGTACTACAGGAAGACTAATCTGCAGCTCCTCATAAGCAGAAGTTTTAAAGTAAATTTCTAAAGTAGCCTTGTCTCCGCCCTCCAGGTTCAGGAACGTCAGCAATACACTTCTACTGTCTGGGAAAACAATCTTACATCAATCTTGTGCACAGGAGCAGGGTAAGGGCTTCCAAAATGGGACCAACAGGACGCCATTACTCTGGCTCACTTTTGCACATACTGCATGTACTACACACACCATAAACACACAAATTTCTCTTAGGATGTTAGCATTAGAATCTAAATTGAAACAGAATTTTATAGAAGTGGGGTCAGCAACACAGGTAGAATTTCACGACTGGGGATTCACAAAACATGGTGTGCTACCACCACCTCTGTACCTGTTAAACCCATGACAGGGGCGGTAATTCGCCGTAAAGAAAGTGAGAGCACGCTTGGTGCAACCTTCCAGGTCCTCTTCCTCCATAAGATTCTCTCTCTACAACAAACTTCACGGTTTATCTCTCATCTTAGAGGTGGCCTTCTCATGCATTATCTACTGCAATAGAGTGAATGGTGACCTCCCATCCAATACCTTGTGTAAACTGTAAAGAGCACAAAACTACACATCTCATTTAGTTTGAAGGGCTCTGATCACATCACCTCTGCTTTGGAGTCTAGACACTGGCTGCCAGTCAATCAAAGGAACAAATGTAAAACCCTCTCCCTTGTCCACAAGAACCTGCATGGCCTATCTCTAAAAACTTTTTACTCTGCACCATTGAACCGGATGCCCAAGTCTGGCCTCCCTCTACTACTGTCAGAACTGAAATGGTTTGTGGGTAGGTCTCTGCACCAAAAAGTCTTCTCCCACTGGAACTGTGTTCCACCTCATCTCCACCATGAAACCAAGATTTATTTATTTTTTTGAAGGTTTTATATAGCGCGAACATGACCCTTGCGGGTATCAGAGCGCTTTACATGGGTCGAAAGTAGGAAACAAAAAGAACACAAGAATACATAATTAAGTCTTGTAATACAGATATCAGTTGCGGGCCATCTGTACAATGTTTCATGCGAATTTCCTTAAAAGTAAGGATTTTACTTCTTTTTTAAAAGAGGTAAAAGAAGGGTTCAGTCTGGTTTCTGGGGGCAGTGCGTTCCAAATCCTAGGAGCGATTCCAGAGAAGGCACGGTTGTATGTTTTCTTTTTGGCAAAGCAGAAGATTGCTGTTACTTCTGGAGGATCTGTTTCCACGGGAGAGCACCAATTTTTGGGCCAAGTATCTCGGAGTATTGTGATGTAGGGCTTTGTAGGTCATGCAAGCGATTATGATTAAAACTTCTTTCCTAGCCAGGACAAGTCTGGGCTCGAGTCTAGCAAAAGAAGACTACTAACATCTTCTCACTATTTTCTTTGAATCACAGCTTGCAATACCAACTCCTGATCTCAAAAGAGGTTAAAACCATTGATGTCCTGCCACTGTGCGAGTTCGCCATTTGACTCTTTGAGAATAGTCTGAGTCTTGTACACTATTATTTATATTTTTATTTCCTTGAGACACTGGCGATTCTCTCAGCATCTTCAGCTGTCACAAGAGATTCCTCCGTTTTCAATGAAGGGAGCTTCATCTCCCAGCACTCTTAGTTGGGCCATTCCTCTACATGTTATCTAGAGCCTCGAAACTCATACCTAACTTCACAATACTGCCTGCAGAACATTTTTAAAATTCATTAATGTAATGGTAGGCAGACCTGATCTCAACTGTAACCCTCAAGATGCCACAGGTCAGATGCCATGTTCACAGATCACAGCTCCGTTTTCTTAACTCTATGCAACAACCCCTCGACTTTCTTCTCCGCTGCTTTGACCCTGGTTACAATTTTATTGGTCTTCAAGTCCAGGGTGGATCCAGCCAAGCCTGTTGACTGTTCGTTAGGTTTAACAACTCTGGGGTAATCTCCATTCTTCCGCTTGTGCACAGTTTAAGGTACTCTTATTTACTTTATTGCCACCAAAGGTATCTAGTATTCATAGCACTTGTAGAATAAGGCATTAATCGCTCAAGAGTGTGAGGGGGGCCTTTCTTAGAGCCAGGAAACAAGATAGATGAAGGGTGGATTACTTCTGGTAATGCCACACTTGTATCTGTAGTGGACTGTCACAAGGGATCATGTGGAAAGGGACATTAAGTCCAATAGGGTGAGCACAACCCTCAATGCCAGCAGGGGACCACCATCCGTTGCCCCCACTGGCTGTGCTGGCCACTTACAACAGTCCACAGTCATTGAGAATAGTGTCACTCAGTCATGACCAAGGCCCCAGTTGTGCAAAGAATGCTGCTCTGTTGGCAGCAAACTCCATCTCACCTTGGCTCACTGCATCATTGTCAGCCCCACACAGATTTCTTCTCAGGCAGGCAGTAAAGTAGGGAGTTTATCCTAGCATACCAACATAGGGCCTGCCTGATTCAGCTTGCAACACACTCACAAACTCTGCCACTGGAGGAGGGTGGGGATAGGGGAGATGGAGGTTTGGTTGCTTTTGTGAGCTGCATCGGGGACTGAGAAGCAGCTGGAATGCTTACATTCACCCCATGCCGAATCTGAAAACCTGCATGAATTAAAGTGTGTTGGGCAATCAAGTACCACTATAATCCTTTCACTTCATGATGAGCAATTCATATTTTCACATCATAGTTATTGTTCGAAAAGAAAAACCACAATGAGGTATATTTTTTTGTTTGTTTAAAAAGCAAAGTTGCATCAGTAATGGCACAAGTGTGTGGCACAGCATGAAATGTCTACCAACATACAGCATACACAGTTAACAGCATCACAGCACATCTACTCTGGCTACCCATTAGGCAGTGTTAATACTTTGTTCTTGTAGTCCTTACGTTACATGGGAATTCTCCTCTACAAATGTCTTTCTTGTGGGATAAATTATTAAACCGGAGTGTGTGCCCAAAAGTCGGTATCAACAGGGTTTCTGCATTCTGCAATTGATAGCCATATGGAACTCTTCAGGTTAAGGCACATAAGATTTCTTTATTTACAGGATCTTCATTGACAAAGCAGTAGGATGTCAGAGGGAGAACCTCCATTGTAAAAAGTTACGAAAATGCATTGGACACAAGACTGGACTGTGGAAGCGAAGTAGAAAAAAGGTCAGGAATTAGGGTCAGTAAACAAAATGGCAAACAAACCAGCTACATTAGGTCAGCAGTGAGGAAGGTCAGAGGAAAAGAGAAGGGAAAAAGATGGGGCACACCAGGAAAAAAGAAAAAAAGCGAAAAACAACCTAGCATTCATAAATGCACTTGAATAAAATTAAACGAGACAATATAAAACATTTGAAAGCTAGGATACAATGATAAATTAATCAGCATTTAAGACTGGAAACAATAGCATCTCTGGAAAATGGAGCCAATTTCAACACATCTTTCCAGTTCTAGCCCTACTGCATTGATTACCAATTGTCAGAATGATCAAATTTGAACCTCTTTGCTTAGTTTCCAATCACTTGACAAACACACAGATGTTCACCGGTAGCCAAATGGGTCAGCAAGTATCAGCCCACATAAGGATAGGATCTACCAATTAACATCTTCTGCAGATCACTAAATTGGAAGGGGTATGGCCCAGAGGCAGAACCTTTTTAGTAAATGTGGCCTCTCTGTAACACACTGATTGCATCTCAGTTCCATTCAGGTAAGCTCTGACATCATGGTTGTGTCCCAATTAGTTTTGTATGCTGTAGTATGCTCCAAGCTGATAACTATCTAGGCACCAAGATGCCTTCAATTGAATGACCTCACAATTTATAAATACTGAAACAATTAATGGAGCTATACAATTTTTTAAAAGCATTACATTACAGCAGTTTCCCCTACTACTTCATAAAATTAGCTGGCAAATACATTAACTTCCTCACGATTCACCAACACATTATCACTATCCTAAGTTACAGAATTAAATTTAGCTGAGGCTTTTGTCTCCTTAAGTCTAGGAGCCTCGTTACCATCACCCTGCTTCCTACATGCCTGCTGGGTAAAGAGTAGTTCCTACTCAGTCTACACATTTAAAGATGGTTCAGATCGATTTAGACTCCATTTTCTTTTTTTTTTCAATACTTACAGATCAGATGAATCCTCAAACTGAACTTTGGATGTGGACCAAAGGACTGAGACCACAAACGGACAAATTATACTTCTACAACCCAATCTCAATCCCTCAGAAAGATTGTTTAAACATGTCATACATCAATGCATCTAACACAACAAATGATTTGTTCTCAAAGCAATTGCTAAAATACGTCCTGGCAGTTTCCAGTGATTTCCAGAAATTATGTCAGTTGCAGAAACAAGAAATTACACCAGCATGGATACCAGGAAGAGAATTCATCCATCAGCAGCAAGATAATATCAACATAGGCATGGTCAGATACTACTGGCTCACCAATATCCAACTATGCTGCAGACTCTAATAAACCTTCAAAGAATAAAAACACATCCATCACTGTGTTTACTATGTACGTGGTAAAAAACATAACAATGCTAGTCCTTAAATAGAGACTAACCAAACATCCTCTGGATGAACACTTGCTGCAGGCACATGAAGAATTCCAAAACCACATTCAGGGACTAAAAATCAACCAGAAACACTGGAATCAATTCCACAGATGCCTTAATAATAAGTCGTTGTCCTTCACCATCCGTCATCTTTGCAATAATGTATTTTCCACCGATAAATAATTAAACTCCTTTTGTTTCAGGAGTGCAATTAAAAGGGAAAGCTCCTTCAGGATTGTTTGTTTTAGGATTTACTGTTTAAACTTTTCTAACGTGTGTATGTTGTAAATTGACAATGTCCACTTCATTTCCCATGAACCTTGTAAGTGTCATTTATTATAGCTGATCTGTACAGCCCTTTGATATTGTAGAAAAGAAACAATTGGCATACCCAAAATTTGGAAAAAACAATCCTCATCTGTCAAAACTCACAGTGGACTACTGAATTTATCAACAGTTTGGAACAACATCCCAATGATCTTTCCATGTATACATTTCACCCTGTCCCTGCATTTCAAGAACACCATCAACGTCAGAAAAACATTGCTTTGCATAAAAAAACAGGTATAAATGGAAGCTTTCAGTCACTACACCTTATTAATAATGATAAAACAGGCACACACAAACACATACATTCACAGACTAGATGCAGATCACAGAAATGAAAGCCTATAAAAAAAATTTTTTTTTTAAAAAGCGAAAAAGGCCACAGTTACAATCCACACCGGTTTACAAATAAACATCTTTCAAACCCAATGGCGCTAGTAGATAAGTCACTCCTCCTATTTCAAACACCTACTTTTTTCTTATTAAGTTAATATACTTGCTGAAATGCCAACTTTCATTAATTAATGTTTGGTCTATTTGATGGACTTTAGGACAAAATGATAACCTTGACTACAAAACTTGCAAGTGAGTAGTACACAGACGAAAGCCCGATACATACCTGGCCTAGTACAGGTCTTCAAATACTCTGCTAAAATATGTTAAACACAAAACAGCGCTGTGTATCTGAATATATGGTAACAGCAAATGGGCTGGCATTATCTGCTATTGCAACTACTGAGCAAAACCTATGTGGGATGTCTATTTAAAAGGCATGCAGAATATTCTCAATTTATACAAGAAGTAGGTGCTTTCTGCAAACTCTGGTCTCAAAGGATGTTGTGCCCAATGCACTCGGAAATCCGTGGTGAAGGCCTGTGTATGCACATCCTCGTGAAAACAACTTGCAATACATCTTTTCTGACAAGCGCTTACACTGTAATGAGATTTACTGGGCTAAAGATCTTTCCACCCCTTCAACCCCAAAGAATTTAGCTCTAACCACTCCCTCCCCCCCCCCACCCCCAATTCCTGGTCTTTCTACATACTGCAGTTTGTTTGGTTGTATATAATATGAAAGTATTGAAGCAAATAGACCATAATGGCCTGGTCAAAAAAGGTTCGCATAGCAGTGATTTTCTTTTAAAAAAACAGAATAGTGTTTTAAAACTAGTGTCTGACGAATTCTTGTTATCAAGTGAATATTCACTGTTAGACATAAAAATAGCCACGTTTTGGGTGTTTTTTGGAATGAAAAAAGGGGTAAAATCCAAATATTGAAATGTGATTTTTTTGTCCAGAAAATGTCCGTTTTGGTCACTTAGTAACTATATATGTGTTTACTGTGCGATATGACATTGAGTACAAGAGTTGTAATATGATGCCACAAAAAGCATATCAAAATTTTGAAACAAATCTACCAGGCCGGTTGAGCTGAGATAGGTTAAATTTGCCCAACATTCTACATTTTAAAAAACCTACTTCTTTTGACTGTAGCAAAAAGACAGTCACGTAAAAAACACATTTAAGGGGTTTTCTGCAGTGAAATAGCTGAAAATTCAAGTATCGGATTTTGACTTTTTGTACACAAAACAGCAATCTTTGGTGGTCTTTAGGATTGCTCATTGACTGCTGTGCCGGACTGCTCGACGAATTCTGAATAACGTAAACATAATGTAAATATAATATTTGTTTTTAAAAGATAGTTCATTCATACATGCCCTGCACTTCATGGAAGGTTTCACATTGATCGGTCAAGCAGGGGCCAAGAAGTACGGGTGGGGTTCCAAAAGTGAATTTCTCATGCTAATTCCCATGGAAAGTTTGTTCTCCAATGCAGAAAAATTGGTTGAACGGAAATACACCAAATTTGGCAAACGTTAGAACTTTACTTATAAAGTGTGCTTTTTGTGATTTGGTGTCAAATCTGTTCAATCATTTTCAGATATTGGTGTTTAAAGAGGGGCTCAGATTGAGTATAACATTGCTAAAAAGTCAGGTATAGCTGGACTGTTGGTGTCCTAACATGCTTTATGCTTCAATTGCCAATTTAAAGGGGACCAGTCAATCCTGATGAACAATATGCTGTAGCAGCTATTTTAGGACTTAAATATATAGTTCCTGTGCTCTAAAAATGAATTAAATAAATATAAGAGAGCAGGCTAAGCACACCAAACACCCAGGCACATGTGGGGAGGTCCCAAAGGGACCCCTCCTTGATTGGCTGAGCTGAGCAAGAGTAACATTTTGTCAATCCTGATTGGATAGTCGCAACATGAATATGTTGTAGCAGCCACTATAGGGCTCTGGGAGATGGTTCCTGCATCCTGAAAATGTATTGAAAAAAATACAAGGGGGCAGGGGTAGCACACCCTGACCCCTTAGGGGCATGTGGGGGGAAGGTGCAAAGGGGACCCTGCCCCCTCGCCCACCTGATTGGCTGGCCACAAAATGGACAAGATGTTGTGGCAGCCATTACAGGACTCAGTCATGGCCTCCACTGAAATCCATTCTAGTGAAAGCCTGTTTTTGATGGTCATAAAAAGAATACATATGAAGGATGAGAACAGTTTTTAGTCAAAATATAAAATCATTTTTGTTGGTGTTATACTAGTTTTTGGATGCTGTTGCGTTCTCAAGCAAAATGCTGACCCTCTACTGAGGTTTGATGAACCATGTTGGAGAGAAAACTGTTTTCTCTCACGGTTTGCTCACAGAGGTTTTGGGGGGTGCTCCAGAAGCAAAAAGAGCAAATTTTCTGCAAGTTCATACTATCTTCCTCTGCCATGCTAGAATGTAGTTTAATTTCAGAGTAAAGCATGTCCTTTCAAAAGCAGCAGCAGCCTGTCCCCAGTTTTCTACTGCAGCTTCACCACAGTGTTCTATTGAACAACTAGATTGCCAATATTCTTATTTATGAATAAAATGTGGCACACCTGAAATCATCTTGATGGACTCAAAGCTGTTAGACAAAGCATTTGCATTAGAAATGAACAAATTGGGAAGTTCATTTTGTTGTAGAAATTATGGTTAGTGCCTAAGAAAGCTAAAATGAGGACACATTTTCTATGAGTTGTGAAATACCTTTCTCACCCATGTCAGTAAAACATTCTGACATGCAGACTAAATTGAGTACCATCAACATCAGCAGCAGCCTGCCAGTTAACATTGATGGAGGAGGATAAATGAAAATTTTTTAACCTCCTAATAATTTACGTAAAATAATTAATAAACATGTTCGTTTAAGTAAATAACCAACAATGTATGTTACATGTGAAGGGTTAAAGGTAACACGCTATTTTGTGTGCAAATTAATCTACTTATAATTGTTGACGTGGCTAATATAAACGTAATATTTGCGTACTAATAAAATAATGAAATGCATGATTTGTGCTTTGAAAATAAAACGTGTAGTGGCAAAATAAAGCGATGGTAAGTAAGGGACGGCTTTATATGTTGCTTTTTGCTAGGTAATACCTAATTGGGGTACGTAGAATGATGGGAGGGAAACGAAAGGGTTTATATTCCTTATTTTAACAATATTTTGTTTATCTTTATAAATAGTGCGCTTAGGCCTGTTGAGCAGCGATATAAAATGGCCGCCATGAGCTAGAGTACGCATGTGCGAGAAGCCGTGTGGAAAAGGAGAAAGGCCGTGAACAAGAATGATCACGTGTTCATTCTGAGAGCCTAGGATGGAAGTATGGTCAGGGCTATCATGACCTTACGGAATAAATGTGTGCCAAGATGATCAGCAAGAAGCGTGAGAAGTCAAAATGAATAAATGGACAAACGGAACTGTTGAACCTAAAAAGTATCAGAAAATGATACAAATTGGACTGATCGAAACTGATGAGTAATGTCATGAACTGTGGGAAACGATGCAAGCATGGACATTCCACAAAGAACTGGTTAAGACAAGGAAGTTTGATAAAAATGTATCTGGACTTGAATGGACCAATGAGAGAGAATCACGCCATAAAGAGGCAACATTTTATTTAGTAAGCGAGAATTAGGGTATAAGAAGACCTACTCCTGGTGGGAGGGATTGATGATGATGATGAGCGAGCGTACTGTTAGAAGGGAGAGCTGAGATTGCTGATAGATGAGTTGCGAGTGCTGAGTTGCTGTTGATCGAAGCTGCTGCTGCTCTTTTTTATTAAGTATAAGATGCTGCTTTTGGAGAACCTTTTTACTCCTGATAGATTTTTCATTTAGAGCTATTAGATTTTCCAAGACAGATAGATAGATCTTTTTGGAGTTCTTGCTGTGACAAACTTTATCTTCCATCTAATAGGTATGCATTGTAATTTCAATTTATTCATATAATGATGATAAATGTAATAATCTGAGTGATAAACCTAAACTTATGCATTGTTTCTAAAAACTTTATATAAACTTTATTATCTTTAAACAAATGACTCAGTGATTCATTAGCTCAATAATTAAGGTAAAATGTTAAAGAGTTTATTGTGATTGAGCTGGTCTTAATCACCATCAACTAGTTCCTACTAGTTGGTCCATCGACCAATGAGCGGAATACCTTAAAAGCAATGAGAAATATTATGTCGTGTTAAAAAGAGGTATCCCGTCTCCTTCCAGCGAATCGTTTTACTGTTTTTTCTCCTAGGTTAAGGACGGAGGTAATCCAGGGAATAAATGAGTGAGTGAATGTATATGCGGTGTTATGGGCCCCACCGTCATATGGATATAGTCTATGTATTGGAGGGATAGTTGTACCTGGATGACAGAGTCATATAGGAGATGAATTTTTATTGTTAGCGCTGGATCAGATTTCTTGGTAGCAGAGTTATGGTTACTATAGATTAGTTTGGTGATTATTGATTATTGATAAATTCATGTCTAACACTTTGGGGCCGATTCCGATCTCGGCCGGTAGGGCTCCGAATCGGATTCGGCTTTACCGGATCCGATTCGGAGCCCTGTTTCCCGACCGAACCGTACGCGGGTCCGGCCGAGCGAGTACGATGCGAAATCGCCGACCGACTCGTCCGGGCGTCCCGACCGCTCCGACCGACTCGCTCGCCGGACTCGAACCGCTCCGACCGACTCGCTCGGGACTCGACTCGCACCACGCAATGGAGACGTTTCCCGGCCGGGTAAGTACGATGCGCGCCGCGAGCAGCTCCGACCGAGCCGCGCACTCCGGCTCCGAAAGAGCTGTCGGAGCCGCACTTTGGGGGTCCGTGTCGGACCCCCTGTACGCGTAGCCGCGCGAGTCGCACACAGGGGGACCCATGGGTCCCCCTACACTGTGCGTGTACGGCGCGACTCGCATCGCCGCGTACCCGCTGTAGGGGGCGCCCTTGTCCGACGTCGCACCCATTGAGTCAATGGGAGCCCGCGTACGCGTTGTACGACCGGCTCCCATTGACATCAATGGGAGTCCGACCGACTCGAGTCCGATAACATACGGACGCATCGTACTCGTTCGGTCGGACTGCACGGGTCCGATTCGGTCGGAAATCTCTCCGGGTCCGGCTCGGTCGGAGAAATTTCCGGCCCGAATCGGAATCGATCCCTTTATGTTGAGTCGCGTTATGTTATATGTAAGTTTTCACGCTTCCGGGAAGTAGGAAGTGGAACACGTGTGGCAAGAGAAGTCACATGGAATAGTGCATTGTCTGAGTTCATATTGGTGATAACACAGGTTGTGTTATGATAGGGACATTTTCCGCATAAAAGGTGTGTAAGTGAAATAGTGACCGGTTTTCATGTGAAACTCTGGCCTTAATTCTCAGGAGCAGTATAGTCTCCACATGTGTTTTATCCCCAGAGAAACGGGTTTCCCGCTTGCTTGAAAGAAGGGTAAGGTAGAGGGAAGTGCTACTTTATCGGCGAAACAGAAAAATTCTGTGGTAGGGTAGAGGTAAGCGCTGCCTACTGGAAAATACAGAATTCTTGTGTAAATGTGCAAAGCTATCTCTTTGGTTTAGCGAATCAGACAATGGAAATGTGTTTTAAACGTTGTAACTAACGAAGAATTGTTGAAAAAGAAATTGCCGATAAATTTTGTAAAGGAGAGGTCAGGAGCAGAACTGACGTAGACAAAAGCCGCGCTGGGATTGGACAGTGCGCTAGTCATACAGAGACAGGAGCAGAGCTGACGTAGACAAAAGCCGCGCTGGGATTGGACAGTGCGCTGTAGACAGAAACCGCTCTGATTGGAGTGCTGGTGTGAGTCGCGCTAGGATTGGACGGATAGAATAGTGACGAGGAAGTTTATGATTGGAGTGTTGGTGTGAGTCGCGCTAGTATTGGTTGGAATAACGCATAGAGAACAGTGTTGAATTGCGGATCGTTTGAGGAGAGAAAGCGATTGTGAATCATGTCTTATTAGGAGTATGGTAGAGAGAAAACGTCATGGATGTCGAAAGTTAAGAACTTTTTTAAGAAAGACAAAAAGGTAGTGACTAGAGAGGGACAAGTAATTCCTCCGCCGAAATCACCAGCTTCGCACATGATGCTGAAATATGGATATCATACATGCATATGGTTAGAAAATTGGACAAAATATACCAAGAATGATGGAGCATTGGCTTTCCCTGAGAATGGTTTATTTAGTGTAGCTGTACTTACGGAATTTGAGAGAAAAGATGGCAATGTTAGAACCTAGACCTAGACCGACACAGTTTGAAGCTTTAAGTGAATGGGAAGATGAGATGTATGAACGAGAGAGATTCAGAGGATTAAAGAATCATGAGTTTGTGCCCGGAAGGTTATGGGGAGTAAATCATGAGGACAGAATAAAGCGTTGGAGATGTGCTAATATGACAGGAGGTTTGTTTCCAGCTTTTACAGTTGAGGAAGAAGCAAAGAAAAAGTGTACAGAGAAAAAGAAACATGTGGTTATGGAAAAATATGGGTATGGTGGTAGTGAAACGGAAGATGAATTGCTGGAAGATATTTTAAACAGAAACCCACCTCCATACCAACAGACTTCTGTGGTGGTGACACCTAATGCACCGCCAATGGAAACTGGGAGGAATAAAATTCCCGAACGAAGAGATGAGATAAATAGGTCACAAGATCAATTAAAAACCTCACAAAATGAAGAGATAGAAAGTGACAATGCAACTGAATTAGCAAAAACCACAAGAGAATTGACTGAGAAAATAAGAGAATTGACAAAGAATATGGAAGCTGTAACTGTACCAGTAACGATAGGTCCAGTAAGCCAGTTTTTGAGAATCAGAAAATTGATGAACGTTCTTTAGTGATTCCTATGAATTCACATTTGCAAAGAAAAAGAGAAGGGATGGAACTGGACAATGAAGGTGCACACCATTTGGTTAGTACCTATAGACCAAGCCCACCTACTAATTTGACGATAAATGAGAATGAGTTCAGGAGAATACCTATGGTAACGGAGTCTGCATCAGGGACACCAGAAAGAAGTAACAATTGGATAGAATTAAATAGTACGCCTGTAGGTCCGACTCCAGATGAGTTAAATGAATGGATGAAAACGCTAAAAACGAAAGAGAAGAAGTAAAACCATTAGATGTAATTAGGTTAAAAATAGACATGGAAGAATTGATTTTAGGAAAGATTGGTACAGAAAAATTGAAAAATTATCAGGATGATGAGATTATGTTTTTGTGCAAAAGTCTAACATGGAGAGCTAGAAATTTACATGACAAATTAGAAGAGACAGCGAATGAACTAGGAGTAGAATTTGTAAAAGTAAGAACGTTGCAGAAACCATATAGAGTAGATTTTTGTGAGAAAGATAGAGAATCTGAACACATCAGGTCGATTGACCCAAATAAAAGAATTAATTGTTTTGCTGAGAAAATGGGGTGATGTGGATAGATGGATAAGTAGATGGATGAAAAAGAATGAGAAAGTAACAGATAAAGCATCTTTGGCTTTTGCAGTGACAGATAAGGAACCAATTGTAAGGGAGTACCCGATGAGAGAAACTCCAGGAGGTAGTTATGTGCATGTTCCATGGTCTAGACAGGATATACTGTCATTTACAAATGATTTCCCAAAGTTGAGAGAGAAGCCAGTAGAATGGTACAGACAAGTGGAGAGATTTGTTAAAGTTTCAAAGGTGTTGTGGATAGACTTGGATGGATTGTTTGATATAGTAGTGCCAGCTGATTTGTGGACAGAATGTAAGATTACTATTGATTGGCCAACTGTAGAATATCCAAGGGATGCTAAAACAGGAGCGCCAGGAGCAGAAGTGATGAGAAAGTACGATCAAGTAATTACCTTTTTAAAGAATAAGATTCCACCTAAAGAAACGGATTGGGTAAAAATAGACAGAACCACACAGGAAAGTAAAGAATCAGTGCATGCTTACTATGAGAGACTGTTGTTAGTTTTCAAACAGTATAGTGGTTATGAGACACTAAATGAGAAGGATATGAGTCATTTTGTATATAGATTTGTATATGGTTTGAAACCAGAGATAAGTGAGATGATTAAACAGCATATGATTTGTTGGCAGAATAGCACAGTCGATGAGGTTTTGAGATATGCTAAGTATTGCAGTGATGATATTGAGAGTAGACAGCGTAAATTGAAAGAGAAAGCCATGTGGGCACAGGTGAAAGTTGCAGAGAAACAAGAAGCTCAATTGAGTAATACAGGTAATGAAGCAGGACAGGCTAGATTTCGACCAAATATAGGCAAAGGAAAAGGACAAATGAGCATAGATGAGGCAAAGAAAAAGTCGCCATGCCACAACTGCAGAAAGCTAGGGCATTGGAGAAACGAGTGTAAATTTCCTCCTAAACTTAATGTGGAAAATCAATCATTAAATCCACAGGTGCAGAGTGAGGTAGTTACTCAACAGAGTCAGGTGCCACAACCACCACTTCCCAAGAGTGTTAACCAACAGAAATTCAGTGCAGAAACAGGATTCTACGGAGGAGAGCAGGTAACAGTTGCCGCGTGCAGCTGCCATTTCTCAATATTGGTTAGGATGAGGATGAAACGGATGAAAGCTTTTGACGGTGCCTAGGAGAGGGGGAAGAGTGCGTGCTTGGCGCAACTCTAGAGGTAGATCAAGCAGGTCCATTTGTGGATGGAGAAGTGAATGGTGCAAATGTAACATTCCTTGTGGACACTGGAGCTACCCGTTCTACTGTTAGGTCAGTGGAAATTCCAAACCTTCCTCTCTCAGGTGAACATATCCAAGTAGTTGGAGTATCGAATCAGCAAATTAAGACGCCTCCTACTAAATTAGTGGAGGTAAAGATTGGTCCATTTAGTGAAATGCACCGATTTGTGGTATGTGATTGTAGTCCTGTGAACCTATTAGGACGCGATCTATTGTGCAAAATGAATTGCACTATCTATTGTACTCCAGATGGAATTGCATTTCAGACCCCAGATGAAGATGTATTGAATAAAATTACACTGGTAAATTTAGAACCAGAAGTAAATGATTTGTTTCCTGTATTTGATGCAGAGAAAATCCCAATTGAACTGAAAGAGACCGTGAAAGAAGAAGTGTGGGACTTTACAGGAGAAGTTATAGGATTAATGAAAGAAGTAGATCCCGTTAAAATCTCCGTAAAAGAGGGAACGAGTTACCCAAATACGCCCAGTATAAATTGACACCAGAAATAATTGAAGGAATAACGCCAGTAATAAATAAAATGGTTGAACAAGGGATTCTAAAAGAAATCATGAGCAGTCCATGTAATTCGCCAATAATGGGACTGAAAAAGCCAAACGGAACATATAGAATTGTACAGGATTTGAGGAAGGTAAACAAAATTGTAGTGCCTTGTTGCCCAATAGTACCGAACCCTGCTGTGATTCTATACCAGATTCCACGTGAAGCAGAATGGTACACAGTAATTGATTTATGTCATGCATTTTTCTCTATTCCTTTGCATCCAGATAGCCAGCCATTATTTGCGTTCAGGTTCGGAGAGCGTATTTTGGCATGGTGCCGAATTCCTCAAGGGTACACAGAAAGCCCCTCGATCTTTAATCAGATTCTAAAGAAATTCTTGGAAGATTTAAAAATGCCAGAAAAGTCAGTGATGGTTCAGTATATTGATGACCTACTGGTGGCATCAAAAACGAAGGAAGCATGTGTCAATGATACAATTGCTTTGCTGAATCATTTAGCCAAAAGAGGACATAAAGTGTCCCCATCAAAATTGCAGTTTTGTCAACAAGAAGTCCAATATTTAGGGCATAAAATTGAGAAAGGAGTGCGAAAGGTAACGACTGAGAGAATAAAGATGATTCAAGGAATGAGAGCTCCAATGACGCAAAAAGAGGTAAGAATGTTTCTGGGAATGGTTGGATATTGTCGACAATGGATAAGCGGTTTTTCGTTGATCGCCAAACCGTTGCAAAAACTTACAAAGAAGGATGTTAAAGATCCTTTTGAAATGAATGATGAGGAAATGAAAGCATTCAGAGAGCTGAAAAAGAAATTATGTGACGCTCCAGCATTAGGAATGCCTGACTATGAGAAAGATTTTGAGTTGTATTGCAGTGAAAGAGATGGATGTGCATTTTCAGTCTTGGTACAGAGACATGGAACCATGAAAAGACCCATTGCATATTTTTCAGCTGTTTTAGACCCTGTAGCGAAAGCGTTGCCTGGATGTTTGAAAGCAGTTGCTGCTACTTGTGTGAGTCTGGAACAGAGTGAAGGCATAGTGATGGGATATCCACTGAGAGTATATGTTCCCCATTCTGTGGAAATTCTTTTGACCAGAACGAAAACCCAATACATGACACATAGTCGGCTGACTAGGTATGAAAAAGTAATTTTGAGTGCAGATAATGTGACCATTGACAGATGTATGAATGTGAATCCTTCGACATCATTGCCAGATGAAGAGAGTGTGATTGAAATGGATGAAGTAGATCACGATTGTCTGAATGTGCTTGAATATTGTACAAAACCGAGACCAGATATACGAGATGAGCCCTTAAAGGAATCAGATTATATTCTGTTCGTGGATGGCTCATGTTTAAGAACAAATGATGGAGTTCTAAGTGCAGCGTATGCAGTTTGCACAGTAGCAACTGTAATGGAAGCCTCTTGTCTGAAAGGGATACGGTTTGCCCAAGTCGCAGAACTAATAGCTCTGATTCAAGCCTGCAAGTTGGGAAGAAATGTACGGGTTGCGATTGTGACAGATAGCCAATACGGTTTTGGAGTTGTGCACGACTTTGGTCAGATTTGGTCACAAAGAGGTTTCTTGACGTCTGCAGGAACGCCAATTAGAAATGGAGATTTTGTGAAAAAGTTGCTTGAGGCGATACAGCTGCCTAAACAGATTGCTGTTGTGAAGTGCAATGCACATAAAATGGGGAAGACTACATAACTGTTGGCAATAAGTATGCTGATGAGATTGCACAGTACTGTGCAAAGAATGTGGTATCTTTGAATCGGAACCGAGAAAGAGAGCATATTTCTGGTCCTTTGCTTTTTACTAACCCTGTTGAGACATGGGATGAGGTGAGACAGTTACAGGAAGCAGCAGATGATGAGGAAAAAGATACATGGATAAAAGCAGGATGTAGAAAACATGAGGAAAATGATGTTTGGGTTTACAGAGATGAAAGACCAGTTATGCCTGATAGCATGATTTCTGACATGGCACGGATGTACCATGGACAAGCCCATATTGGGAGAGATTCAATGATCAGACTTTTTAGACAAACATGGTATAATCCAAAATTCAGAGCCATAGCTGAGAGTCTTTGTCAAAGATGTCTTATTTGTCAACAGTTAAATCCAGGAAGGAAGACAGTAGTGAGTCTAGGAACAATAGGACGAGAAGGAGGTCCGTTCACTAGAATGCAAATGGATTTCATAGAAATGCCCCCGAGCAACAGACTAAGGTATGTCCTAGTGGTCGTCTGTTTGTTTTCCCGTTGGGTGGAAGCATACCCGACCAGAAGGAATGATGGAATCACGGTAGCAAAACTTATGCTGCGAGAATTCATTCCGAGGTATGGTTTTCCAGTCACGATTGAAACAGATAGAGGAACACATTTCCAAAATGAATTAGTTAAACTGATTTGTGAAGCACTTAGTATGAAACAGAAACTGCATTGTGCATACAGACCAGAGGCTTCTGGAATAGTAGAGCAAGTGAATGGAACAATTAAGAACAGGTTAGGAAAAATGTGTCAAGCCACAGGACTCAAATGGCCAGATGCCTTGCCATTAGTTTTAATGACAATCAGAAGTATTCCGGAAAGGAAAACTGGACTCAGTCCCCATGAGATAATTATGGGACGAGCAATGAGACAAGCACATGTACCTGTCAACAAACTACTGACTATAACTGATGATCTGGTGCTGGATTATTGCAAAGGATTGGCTGATGTGGTGCGTTCTGTGTTTCATCAGGTTGGACCGGATGCTACTACTCTTGAAAGAAAACCAGCTCACGACTTGAATCCAGGAGATTGGGTCTGCATAAAAGTCCACAGGAGAAGAAACTGTTTGGTTCCTCGCTGGGACGAACCACGACAAGTGATACTGGTGACAACCACTGCAGTCAAATGTGCAGGAGTAAAACACTGGGTGCACGCCAGCCACACCATCAGAGTTCCAGAACCTGAAGATCGACATGCGAGTCGACATCTGGAAGTGTTGGATAACAGTTCAGCATCGGAAGAAGAAACGAACAGGGTGCCAGAATCTGAAGATCGACCTGTAAGTCGACATCTGGAAGACCCAACTACAAGTGCAACGACAGAAGAAGTGGAGGAAATAGCTGAAGTTCCAGAACTTGAAGATCGACATGTGAGTCGACATCTGGAAATATTAGATACCAGTTCAGAATCTCATACAGATCATTCGGATTGTGAGGAAATTCTGAAAAGAAATTGGAAATTTGAAAGCATAAGAGAAGAAACTGAGCACGAAGATAGTAACAGTGAGCAACCAAGTACAAGTTGTGGTAAAATCCTTCGGAGATAATATTAATAGATGAAGAAGGGAGAGTTTCAAACAGAAAGTTAGAAAAATCGGAAGATCCCCGAGGAGCAATAGGGACAGATAGCCAAACAAAAGAACAGGGAAATTTAGAAGCAGATAGAGAGATGACACAAATTCGGAAGAACCTCGAGGAGGGACAGAAATAGGTGAACGAAGGAAGATAAGAAAAGAACCACAAGTAGAGGAAGAAAATGAAATTATAAGATTCAAAATAAGAGACAATATAGAGAAAAATGAAACAGAGTCTGAAGAAAGTGGAGAAGAAAGAAACAAAAAACTAGAGTCAAGAAAAAGAACTTGGAAAACAGAAAGAGAGAAAAAAGGAAGTGAGGCAAAAAGGCCAAGAAAAGGAGACAATTGGCCCAACGAAGTAAGAAAATTAAGATACAGGATCATAAGGTTAGATGGAAAAAGTGCTGAACAAGTGAATGAAATAAGTCAGAAAGAGCAAGAAAAACAAGGTGGAAAACACTTGCAGAAAACGAAAAGAGTAAAGAAGGTAAATCCGAAGTATAAATCGCCTGAATGGTTGTACCTTGCTTTAACTGATATCAAAGAAGAAAAGAACACTCACGAGAACCCAGAACAAAAAACCTAATGGGTGAAGGTGAAGTGCAACAAACTTGAAGAAATTTAAACAAATTTCTACCGGACTTGACAAAATACTGGATTTGACGAATTTCTACCGGAGTTGACAAAATACTGGATTTGACAAAGAAAGAATTCTGAAAAGAATTAAAAGAAAGTACCGAACGAAGACAAAAACATTGGAGTGCAGAGTGGCTAATAAGTCATTTCTGAGGTGTAGTGACACAATTTTATTGTAAATAAATAAATAGGTTATAAAACAAAATGGAGGATACTAGAGATAGAAAATGTAGATGTGAGTTTTTAAGAAGATGGTGTAAGATGTGCTTCTTTTGTACAGGATTATTAATGACAGTATGGGTGGTTTTAGCAATCACTATTCCAATTAGTTTAGCTGTAGAAGAAACGTCTAATCACACAGAGAAAGAAAAAGGAGCTAACACTCAAGAAACAGTTATATTAAAAAGTAGTGCAGAATTACATAAGGACAAATCAATAACAGATTTTTCAAAGAATGTTTTTACTAAATTATTATATGAGTATGTAGAAACAATGGATGTAAGAGATTGCTATGTTTGTATGCAATTGCCTGCGCCTGTAGCAGAGGGTGTGACTTATCACCTTCCTTTGACGTATGGAATAACATGTAGTGTTTTAGCAAGTTTATTTTATAAGACAGGTAGATTAGAATATTATTACACTGACATAGATAAGATTTTTGCGAAACTTTCTGTAGTTTCCGAACTAAACAAAATAAAAGAGGGAAAAACGTTTGGTGAATTTTTCATAGAAGAAAAGATTTTAACATTAGATAATATAGTTAAAAACAACCTTACCTGTGAGTTAAAGAAAGAAGAAAAGGTATTTTTAGAGATGGTTGAGGAAAGAAGAGTGACATTTTAAAGAAAAGTGATAGAAGAGACAAAAACACCTCTTTGGGCGTTTGAGGAAGACAATCATGACAAGAAAAAGACAAATGCAGCTATGACTCTGGATTGGCCCCAACAGGGAAGGTTGTGCATTAGAAGAAATAGAACAAGATATGACAATTATTTTGTGGGTTCCAGTGATTGCCATGACAATTATCAAATTTTAGGCGGATGGGGATTCAAAGGGGGAAAAGATCCAATATTTCCAGGGATCTATTATGTTTGCGGTAATAGGGCGTATTACAGGTTGCCAGACCATTGGTATGGGTCATGTTATTTAGGCCTGGTCTTTCCAAAGATTTTTCATATGGATAGAAAAGAAAAAGGAACACACAAAATGATAAATACCTTTACACGTAGAAAAAGGGAAAGTTTTTCAGAAATAGTAGGTGATATTTTTGGTGCATTGATACCAGCAGTGGGAATATCTTTGAATGCATTTAAAATTCGGAAATTATCCACAGTGGTAGATCGTTTATCTACAGATACTGCTGGAGGGTTCTTGATGGTAAATACCGAGATGGTTGCCATGAGAGCTATGGTAATGCAAAATCGACTTGCCCTTGACATTCTTTTGGCAAAAGAGGGTGGAGTCTGTGGAATGCTGAAAGTCCAACATTGTTGCACTTACATTCCAGATAAAAGTGAAAATATACAAAAGTATATAAAGAATATTACAAGTTTGCACAAAGAACTTGTTCCACTGGAGGTTGAAAGTGCATTTGGAAAACTTGGTAAAGGGTTTTCTTCAGTAATAAATTGGTTAACAAGAATGAGTGGATTAATAATAGGAAAAGTTATAATAATAGCAACCATGATAATCATAATAATTTTAGTGCTGAAGCTTGTAATTACATGTATAAAGAAAAGAAGACAGAATAAAATAGAAAAAGAAAACATGATAAACAAGGAGAGAGAGAGAAATGGGTGAAATAGAGCTAGAAGAGATAAAAGAGAACATGTACAAGAAGACCAAGAGACAAGTTGAAAGGGATACAGTTGTGTAAACTAACAAAAGCAAATGGATAGAAGAAATATGCTGTCTGAAAGAATTGTATAACATGGGTTTTGTGGTGATATTAAAAATCACCAAAGGGGGGAGTTGATGGAGCAGGATAAATGAAAAAATGTTAACCTCCTAATAATTTACGTAAAATAATTAATAAACATGTTCGTTTAAGTAAATAACCAACAATGTATGTTACATGTGAAGGGTTAAAGGTAACACGCTATTTTGTGTGCAAATTAATCTACTTATAATTGTTGACGTGGCTAATATAAACGTAATATTTGCGTACTAATAAAATAATGAAATGCATGATTTGTGCTTTGAAAATAAAACGTGTAGTGGCAAAATAAAGCGATGGTAAGTAAGGGACGGCTTTATATGTTGCTTTTTGCTAGGTAATACCTAATTGGGGTACGTAGAATGATGGGAGGGAAACGAAAGGGTTTATATTCCTTATTTTAACAATATTTTGTTTATCTTTATAAATAGTGCGCTTAGGCCTGTTGAGCAGCGATATAAAATGGCCGCCATGAGCTAGAGTACGCATGTGCGAGAAGCCGTGTGGAAAAGGAGAAAGGCCGTGAACAAGAATGACCACGTGTTCATTCTGAGAGCCTAGGATGGAAGTATGGTCAAGGCTATCATGACCTTACGGAATAAATGTGTGCCAAGATGATCAGCAAGAAGCGTGAGAAGTCGGAACTGTTGAACCTAAAAAGTATCAGAAAATGATACAAATTGGACTGATCGAAACTGATGAGTAATGTCATGAACTGTGGGAAACGATGCAAGCATGGACATTTCACAAAGAACTGGTTAAGACAAGGAAGTTTGATAAAAATGTATATGGACTTGAATGGACCAATGAGAGAGAATCACGCCATAAATAGGCAACATTTTATTTAGTAAGCGAGAATTAGGGTATAAGAAGACCTACTCCTGGTGGGAGGGATTGATGATGATGAGCGAGCGTACTGTTAGGAGAAGGGAGAGCTGAGATTGCTGATAGATGAGTTGCGGGTGCTGAGTTGCTGTTGCGGATGATCGAAGCTGCTGCTGCTCTTTTTTATTAAGTATAAGATGCTGCTTTTGGAGAACCTTTTTACTCCTGATAGATTTTTTTATTTAGAGCTATTAGATTTTCCAAGACAGATAGATAGATCTTTTTGGAGTTCTTGCTGTGACAAACTTTATCTTCCATCTAATAGGTATGCATTGTAATTTCAATTTATTCATATAATGATGATAAATGTAATAATCTGAGTGATAAACCTAAACTTATGCATTGTTTCTAAAACTTTATATAAACTTTATTATCTTTAAACAAATGACTCAGTGATTCATTAGCTCAATAATTAAGGTAAAATGTTAAAGAGTTTATTGTGATTGAGCTGGTCTTAATCACCATCAACTAGTTCCTACTAGTTGGTCCATCGACCAATGAGCGGAATACCTTAAAAGCAATGAGAAATATTATGTCGTGTTAAAAAGAGGTATCCCGTCTCCTTCCAGCGAATCGTTTTACTGTTTTTGCTCCTAGGTTAAGGACGGAGGTAATCCAGGGAATAAATGAGTGAGTGAATGTATATGCGGTGTTATGGGCCCCACCGTCATATGGATATAGTCTATGTATTGGAGGGATAGTTGTACCTGGATGACCGAGTCATATAGGAGAAGAATTTTTATTGTTAGCGCTGGATCAACATCCTAGTGATCAATTGAAGCTTCACTACAGAATTCTAATAAATAACTAGAGTGATATTATGAATTAATGACAAAAGTGTGGCTTACCTGAAAAAGCCACCTTCGTGGAATCAAAGCTGAAAACAATTTCATACAGAAGGTACTGCAATAAATAAAATCAGGGGCTTCTTTTTGTCATAGAAATATTGGTTAGCATGCTAGAAAGGTAAAACGAGGGCACATTTTCTATGAGTTTCCAAATATCATTTTCATCCATTTAAGTAAAACAGTCTGACATGAAAAATGAAATGCGTACTTCCAACACCAGCACTGTCATTGAGAAAGTTTTTATTTTTACCAGCATTAAAATTAAGACGGAATGCTGCGTTTACTTATTTTTTGGGAAGCTAAATATCTTGCAAATTAATTTAGCAATGTGACTTCTTGCTAGTTCGGGTCAGACTCTAGTGCTAGCAGAATCATGTCCCACTCTGTGATGTGGCTAGAGCCCCCCCCTGCCTCCGGAGCCACCTTAACACATTGTCCTCCGCTTTCAGCGAGGTCGCTGTGTCCGCCCTCCAATGTTTTGCCATTGCGTGCCTTAACTGCGCCAAGCCTATAAACCTAGGGGCTTATTTACAAGCCTCTTGCGCCACTTTTGCGTCATTTTCAACATGGGAAAAGTGACGAAAGGATGGCGCAAGGGGCTTGTAAATAAGCCCCCTACTGCCTACTCTGTCCCCCTCTGGTTGGGGCATCAGCCCCGGCAGGCATGTTTTGGGAGTGTATGAGTTGCAAACCCGTGACTTACGTAACATAGGCGCACACAGCCATGTCATGTGGTAAAAACCTGCACTGTCCGCCCCGCACCTGGAGCATCTGCACAGTACTGTGCTGAACGTCCGGTGGAGGTGCGACGCGATGAGAAATGCGCAGTGGACATAGTTAAACGGCAGCAGCTTCTGTTGCGTGTTAAGTTAGACTCCGGATATGTGGCTCAGCACTTTAGTCCAGTCTGTCTGTTAGTTCAATCTGCAGATCCCGGTTCCAGCGCTCCCTCAGGCCACCCAGGGCGCTGCCAGTCACCTGAGTCAGCGACCCATCTGTTAGTGATTCTGTGGTGCCCTGGGCTCCATGTCAACAGTACCTGCAGTACTGGGTCCGACACCACAAACCCAACCCAGCACATCACAGAATACATTCTTCCTCGTCCTGCTCGGCCATAGGCTGGCCACCTCAGGCGACGGATCCGGGGCTATCCACGTCATAAGCTATTGTAGTTGACATGCCATTGTCTGGTGTGCCCAGGCCACCTGCCACCATCACCAAACATAACTTCTCTAAGGTTATGAGATGGCGGGCCAGATCAGCTCAGAGAGTCAACTATTCAGAACTATGAACACCTTGCGAGGCAATGGTATTGGTACATTGGCAAACATATAGTAATCGCGGTAGGACAACCATTTTCGCCAGCGAGACTCTACCCATGGGTGAGAGCGTCCGTGTCCGCCAAAAGGCCGACATTTCGCAAAGTGAAGCAACCACTTTGTCCAGAGTGCCCTTGAACATCCTCGGGGTCCTGATACCCCTAGGCCGGCCCCCCGCCCACACAAATACCAAAAGGTATGTGTGGATATGGACTCCACCATCTGGGCTGCACATCAGTTCGATTGTGGGAAAAGGCATGACTTGGGCCCCTTCATCTGCAGTCTGGACAGTGAGCCAAATGTGTCTAACAGGTCTATTGTGGACTACAGTCCAACGTCTACGTCATGCAGATATATTAAAATGTCATCTGCATACAAGGAGACTGCATGCAGTCTGCCGTCCACTCGCAGCCCATGGACCTCCTCCCGCGCTTGCAGTGTGCTCGTTAGTGGTTCCATGGCAAACACAAACAGCTGTGGCCACAGCAGGCAGCCCTGACGAGAGCCCCTCTGTATCCGCGGCAGGTCTGAGTATTCGCGTCCCACCCGAACTCGTGCTATGTGGTCCGCGTATAGAGGTAGGTCCAGGAAAGGCTGTCGAAGACTTTAGTGGCCCGTTCGGCAGGCAATATATGTGGTGGAATAAGCGCTGTATGTTCATGGAGGTGCTCCTCCCTGGGGACAAACCCACTTTGGTCTGTGTGGACCAGTGACACCAAGTGTGGCTGAATGCAGTTTGCTTTGATTTTCCCTAGGATTTTTCAATCCAAATTCAACAAAAACAGGGGTCTGTAGGCACCTCTGTCCAGCAGATCGCTACCTTGTTTGAGGATCATCACGATTAAGGCTTCTCGCGAGGAGTTGGGTAACTGTCTCGCTTCTCACGCTGCTTTATACATCGCCACCAAACTCTTTTTCAAGGTACGTGTGGAACCCTTATAGAATTCCAGGGGTAGTGTGTCACTGCCGGGCATTGTTCCAGTCGCCAGTTGTTTAATTGGAAGGACGATTTTGCCTTCCATAATGGGGCCCTCCATTTGCTGCCTGCTCCCTGGTATGAGGGCAGCCAATTGCATCTCCGCCAGGAAGGAGGCCAGTCAGTCAGCGTCCGATACCAGTGTTGGGCCACAGAGAGTTGCGTAATAATCCAAGAACACCGCCACTATGTCCACTTGCCGATAGACATGGTGTCCATCCGGGTGCCGAATGGCTGTTATTGTTGCATGGTCGGTATCTGCATGCAGCAGGTTCGTGAGAAGGCACCCCTGCTTGGTCCCCCTTCGCATGAGTCCGTGGCAAGTACTTCCTATAGTCGTGCAGGACCAACTGGACCCCTCTCTCCGCAAGCTCTAGCCTTTGTTGCTCCAGTGGGGCTCATGCCTCCTCTTCTGAGACTGTGCAAATCTCCAGCCATCTACGATCGACCTCCATATGGCTCAACTGGGCTCCCAGAGTGGAGTGCACCGCACTGGAGTGTTTGATACAGATCCCTCGAATATACGCTTTGAAGGCGTCCCACTCAACTAGTGGCACTGTAACCATACCGAGTTATGGTCAAAGTAGCTTGTGATCTTTTCCTGCACTGTACAGCGGAACGCTGCATCCTCCAATGCCAACAGTTGTAGCCACCAGGAGGGGGCGTGGATCCGCCCTGGGCCACACCTCAAGGTCAGTAGCATGGAGCAATGGCCTAAGTAAGTCTACGCTAAGTATTCTGTGTTATGGGTCGCTCCCGCTAAGTGTCGGCTAGTGAGAAACAAGTCGATCCTCGTGTGCAGTGCATGTATAGGGTAAAGAAAGGGGTATTACCTTGTCAGAGGAGTGTTCCTGGTGCCACGCATCCAACAGGTGCCAATTTGTCATCCTGTCATGCAGCTGTTCTGCTACTCTGTGCACCCTGCAATGGTGGGTGCAAGAGATCTAGCCCCACAGCCATCATGCTATTGAAGTCCCCGTCCGCCATGGCAGGCTCCATATGTGTTATAATAGCTCCTCAAGGGAGTGTAAGTACACTGTTTGCCCACCGTTCGGGGAGTAGAGTCCCATTATGTTTAGCGGGGAGCTGTCCAGCTTTCAGTTGACAAAGACATATCTGCCTTCTGGATCTGCCTTCTGCCACTCCACTTGGAATGGACTTTGGGTGCCATCCATATGAGGACCCACTTCAGGAGTACGCAGAATAGGTGGTGTGAAAAAAGTTGGCTCCCTCCATCCGGCCCGCAGACGCCGCTCCTCCTGTTCTGTCAAGTGTGTCTCTTGTAGAATGGCTACTTGCACAGCATTCCTCGCCAGGTATGAGCGGATACGCTGTCACTTGACCGGCATCCCCATCTCACGAATGTTCCAAGTGAGGAAGTTCAACACTAAGTGTTGTGGTGCATGGTTCGCCATATTGGGTCACGTGTCAGGTCTAGATCGAGCCCCCGCCCGTATCCCCCACCCGGTCATTCCAGAATGGGCTGCCCATCCCATGCCATGTGTTATGGTGTGCCGTGGCTGCCACTAAGTCTCCTCGGGCACATAAATGTCTATCATTCCCCTCAAGGAACCGAAAAATACACAAACTCCCCTCCCCGGGCTAAGTAAAAAATCAAACCCCGCCCACTACTTAAGCAAAGCAACCAGGGAAACCATAGTAAATGGCGCTCAAGCGCGCGGGGGTGAAGTGTTTTAAAGCCATAGGCCAAGAGTAAAAAAATGGGAAAAAAGCCTGAAGAAAGGGCAGGTAAACAGCACATCAGGTAAAGTACTAGTGGGAGAACATAAGAAGACATGACCAAACCAACTAAAGTTCCATGGGGATGGGCACTGAGGAACCGCTTCCATTGCGGATGTCAAGAGCGAGGCCCCACCCATTCATCCGTCATGGAGTTAAGAGGTGGGGGGTGACACCACCGGCTGCAGGGCACAGTTTCACCAATTCCTCAGCTGACTGTAGAGTAATCTTCAGCAGGCCACGGGTCTAGTCATCGAGCTATGCAGAGAATCTCCAGAGTCATTTCCACTGCTGGTGCCTGATGCAAGCAGAGGAGGAATCTCAAAGTACGGCTGCTGCTCGCAGTGCTGCGGCCCTGTCATTGTCAACCTGGGATTTATCAGGGGCTATGGCTGCAAGGCCATTTGACCAGCTTAGTCTACGGTGTCCAGTCGCACGCCTTCATGAGGTCCATGAAGTGAGCCTTGCCCCCTTGGGTAATGTGGAGACGTGCCAGTAAGACCAGGGTGTATTTCAGGCCCATCTTCAGGAGCCTCCTCTTCACACCGGAAAGTTATGCCCTGTGCTTCTGCACAGCCATGGTGTAGTGCAGGAAAATGAACACTATTGTTCTCCACCATGTAGTGGCCGCTCTCCTGGCTCCTCGGAGAATGACATCTGTCAGGAAAATGTAACAACTTGGCCACCACCGGTCCCCACGGTGCACCGGATGGTGGCATCCTCACGAGGATCCAGTGCGCCCGCTTCAGTGAGAAGAAAGTGGTCAGACCCTCGGGAGGGACATCCCTTCGCATTGACCCCTCTAGGTAAGCGACCATATCCTGTTTTTCAGCCCCCCCGGCAGGCCCACCGCACATATGTTGCTGCAGCGGGCGTGGTCCTCTGCATCCTCTGTTCTGTCCTCCATGGTTTGAAGACAAGCCGTGAGTTCGCAAACCTACCGTTGAAAACCCTCTTTTCGTGGCTGCAGCAGATACCCAATCGAGGCCTCAGCATGGGCCACTCTCTCCCTTAATTTCTTTTGGTCCTCTCGGAGCAGGCCTACATATATGGTCAATGCGTCGATTGTTCACCTCCATGGACGCTTGCGAGGAGTTCACCTTCGCCAGTATCTAGACAACCTTCTCTGTATCCACAGGCGCCTCAGACATCGGCAACCTCTCTCCGCTGTTCCAGCCATGTGAGGTCCTCTGCGCCGGTTCCGTGTGGCCTGATGAGGCCGTGGGGGCCTTCGCTGCCCTACTACGTGACAGGACCTCACCACCTGATCAGTGCTGCATTACCCTATGGGGCCCAAGGATGTCTGTGCCAGTAGAGCCCAGGCAGCCCGCTTGCCTCATGTGGTCAGGTAGCACGAGCAGCTGCTCGTCGCCCGAGAAATGTGTCCTCCAGAGCAGTCTCCTCTATAGCAATGTCTTGGGCCCCAAGGTTCAGGTACAAGTGCAGTGCCAATACAATGTGTTGGGGGCCCGGGCGAGAGTGTCCACTCTCCTCAATTGCGCAGTCTGATCCCTGCCGGCACAAACCTATGCACCTTCTCGGCCCTCCGTGATCTGCGCTCCCCGAGTGTGGAGCGGGGTCAAGGGCCCACACTTGTCCTGCCAAGGTGCACACCCTCGGCCCCCCAGCCAGCACAGTATCTCTCTTCGGATGGGGGAGGGCATCTCCAGCTCTCTACAATATGCCGCACTCTCCGTAGCCAGTCAGCCCACCTCTGCTCTGCTGCGGGGTCCAGTAGGCCGCGCCCACTCACGACAGCCCCATCCACTAGCAGGCGATGTCGTCCCTTCCCCTAGCAAGACCCATGGCTGCCAGCACCCAGCACCAGGGATGCGGGCCTATCTGCGTGGTTATTGGGGCCCGCTTATGCGAGTGTGCAAGGTGATAAGAGCAGGTGCACAGTGGAGCTCACAGAGCCTCAGCTGCCATCTTCCTCGCCTAGGCCACACTCCCATATTTAGGGTGACTTGGCTTTTGAAAGAGGTCAAAATCCATTAGAGGTATGTACATTTTAATCTACCAAGCTGAAATGTTTGATCACTTGTGGTCTTAAGAATTGTTCATTCACTGAGGGGTGTTAAATAAACAACAACTGCTATGAATCTGCATCACAACAAAAGTCTACATTTTGAGGTGAAATGAATATCCTGTTGAAAGTGGGTGAACTGGCCTAAAATATTGTGCTTTTCAAATTAAAATGTTTGGTTACCTATAGTGGCCTGAAGTTATTCATTCACTTCAGGATATAAAGAAAATAACTTATGATATTTTGCTTCAAAAAGAATATCAAAAATGTTAAGCAGCTGTTGAAACACTACAGGCCAAAAGCATTGTGTTTTCCAAACTTATTTCCACACTTTTTGACTTTAGCAACTGAACAGCCAAAGTTAGACTTAAAAATAATATGTTTGTGTTTTTTTCTTTTTTAAGTAAAGTAGGACAAAATCCAAAATAGTAGTATCGGACTTGTACTTTACCAAACTGATATTTTGGGTTATTTAGTGGTCTTAAAAATTGTTCAGTCACTAAGGGAAGTTTAGCCAAAGATACATTTCTGAGATTTTCTATCTCAAAAAGAATATCAAAATTTTGAAGCAAATCAACCATCCCTCTACTGCCGAAGATAATATGGCTGAACATTGTTTAACCTGTTCTTTGCATTATTCAGGGCTTAGCATATTCAATGTTGTATATAAAAATAACATTTACAGTGTTTCATGGTTTGAAAAATTTAAATACAAATATGTGAATTTTCATCCACAAAACTGACATTTTTAGATACTGTGTGAATTATGTTTTTGTTGCAAAGCTTGAAATTCCCAAACTCACAGAAGGTGCAAGAGTTAAATTAGGAGCCGCAAAGTAATTGCTAATCAGAAAAGATTTTCCAAGTCATAGTACCTTTTACAACTCATTACAAATCTTGAATATGAGATGGCGTGAAAGGGGCATCCTCTCAATTAACAGTGATTTGCGTTCACAACTATGATCACAAACCATTGAACAAATAGCAACTCCTGACGTGGGATGGCATCCGATTCACAAAAGGAATTTTAGCCTGTGGAAGAGTTTTCATTTTGTAAATGGGGGCGAGTGGCTATGGGAAAAGATGATGCTGGGAAAAGAAGACGCTAGGAAAGAGGAACCAGTGTTTCCCACTGCATGCAAACCTTTTTTTTAAGCATTGACAACCTTGAGCTGTCTCAGTGTACAGCCTAATTATATCAGAGTATTAGCGGACAGTATTCTCTGTTGGCAGTTTTCCTCTGCAGATCTGTAAACTGAAGAAGAAATTGTTTTAAAGAAGCAGAAACTGTTTGTTCTTGGTTGTAAGACAGAGGGTTCCCTAAAAGGTTAATCAAGATATCAGTAAACAAGTCTGGTTCTACCAATGGGAAAGTCTACCAGCACACAGAATAAAGAAAACACAGACGGTCTTACATGTTTTCTTTTATCGTGCAATTAATCCAATTACAAAGGTCTTTTGGACACAGTGGCACCCTTTACCAGCTGGTACATAAACACTTGGAAGGCCCATGTTTGCAATGAGTATCCAAAGTTAGCACCCTTCAACTATTTATACTCTTCAAGTAGGTATTTAGTTTGGACATAACAATAACTGTTAGAATGGTTTTTAAAGTGAAACAGACCAAATTCAGACATATAGGAACTTCCCATTTCACCCGGTAAATATGCCAAACCCACTTCTACCAAAAAAGCACCAGTCCTTAATGTGGTTTACCTCGAGTATTTGGCTGTATTAAATAAGGCAATTGTCTGACGTCTAGGTTTACTTTTTACACTGAAGAATGCGAGCACACAAACATTTGAGGCTATTCATAAAGGTAACCTACACTATTGAGTAAGTTAGACATGTAAGTTGACTCTTACACATTTTGAGTAACGTTAATGCTTTTGGCTATTTAACGTTTATGAGTGTAAAGTTACTCAAAAGTGTAGGATTACATGTCTGTCTCCATCTCCTGAAACAGGGGGCAGAGCCAAATTTACGAGTGAAGGTTTCTACTGCCAAAAAGAAGCAGCAGTGATTCCATCCGGCACCACACATGGCCAACCACTGATACTGCAGCACCCTCACATAGAAAATAATGAAGGTAGTGACTTAAAATAGAACCCCATAGAAAATAATCTCAAATTAAATTAAAATATTTCGACTTACAAAAATATATAATTAATTCAATAAACAAAAAAATTAATGTTTTATGATAAAATATTTTAATAACTTTTTTAAATTAAAAAATATATGTAGCTTTAATTATTTAAGAAATATAATTACATTCTTTTAAATTAATTCTATACATACATTTTTGTAACAGTGGTAGAGCTTTCCTCATCGTAAAATATGTGGAATAGTAAAAATTCTACCTTGGAAAAAATGGTAAAAATATTTTTATATTGAATAATAATATAATGTAATTTAATATGTATTTTAAATGTAGAACAAAACACAAAAACACTACAGTACTTAATTTCAATTTAAAGATTAAATATTTTGACACAATAAACTTAAATACTTTTCCCAAAGTTTAAATTGAAAAAAAAATCTTACCAAAAATAAAAATGATCTCATTATGTATTAAACAGTATTAAAAGTTATGTAGAGTGTAAATGTAATTTAATTACATTTGATTGAAAATTAATCTTTGGGAGCGTGGCTTGATGCCGATCGAAGAGGGCGGTGCACCACTGAGGCTCCGCGTGACGGCACACGAAGAGGCCTCGGCAGAGCGGCTTTCTTCTTGTGAATCCAGCTTTCCTGCCAGGTATTTATCCAGGAAGCTTAAAGGATGCTGCTCATATTCTTTTTATTGCCTGGGAGAGCGTAAATCATCTCCTGTCAGGAACGCGTTTTCCCTTCATGGGCTACCAGAAGTTTATGGCGCGCTGAGCAGACGCGCTGAAGCATGACATGTCTTTATAGTTATTTTTAGATTTAACCGTAGCAAGTGGGGCATATCTGAAGCTGTTAACCGTTGCAGCTGAGGCACGTTTACAGCTGATATTTCCTTACATCTATAACACTTGTCGAGCTGCAGTTTATATTTCTCTGAAACCTTTCCTCTTTTGACTGACTTTTCATGGATAATTTGCCTCACCTGTGCATGCATTTCCCTTAGCCAGTATTTTTCACTTTCTTGTTTTTGCTAAGGGTTATAACACATTCTAATGTGTTTTCAATCTACTCAAAGCTTTTTCTGGGAAGAATTATTTTCATACAGGGGCATATTTTCAAGCATTGGTCAGGTCTGAGTTTTCTTTTCTTTTTCCATTGGAGACATTTCTTCTCAGCCACTTATAATTGGCTCTTACATATGGGCAGATTACAAAATAAGAAGTGCTTGGCAAGTCCCTTAAACTTACCCCTGCGCTTCGCAATTACTTCAAAATGGAGAATGTTTCGCAACACAAGAATGCTGGTGCATCTTTTTCCTCAGTCACACCTGCTACGGTTGTCCAAGCTAATGCTAGCCAAGCGACAAAAGACTCAAAGATCCGCCACCTTCTAAATCTCCTCTTAATGCTTCTCTAGATATGCTATTGGAGGAAATAGGAGCTTTGCGCCCATTCATGGTAGAAACTAATGTTAGGTTACAAAATCTTTCGGAAAGATGGAATCTTATGGAGGCGCACGTCTCGAATGTGGAACAGCAAATTTGTGATTTCAAGGACACTCCTCCTAAGGTTAATCTTCTTCAAGAACAAGTAACTAGCTTGCGTAAACAGTTTGAGGATTTGGAAAATTGTAACAGAAGAAACAACCTTCGCATTTACGGTCTACCTGAAGGCACAGAGGGTACTAATCCCAATTCCTTTTTCAAAACTTTCGTACCACAGATTTTAAATCTTCCTGAAGGCCCATCTGTTATCATCCAACGGGCTCAGACTTGGGCACTCTCCCAAAGTTCTGACCACATCTAGGAAACATCAAGGAGTATTTTCTTGAATACACGGAACTAATGCAGGTCATTTCAGCTGCCAGACAACTCAAAACATATCGTGGTCTGGACATTATTTATTCTTCTCCCAGGACTATGCCAAGATTACTGCAGACTGACGAAGAGTTCTTGAGTATACGAACAATGCTTTGCTCTCTTGGAGCTCGATTTAGGCTTTTCCACCCTTGTCTCTTCAAGGTCACATATAATAATAAAACTACTACTTATTAAGATCCATCCCGCTTGAAAGAATTTCTTGCAAGTCAAAAGATAGAGAATATGGATTTTACTGCATCACCTTATTTATCAAAATGATGCTGCATAGTTTTGACTCTATGCTTCTTCTGTATTAATACTTCGGTTGAAATATGTTGAATTTTTGATACAGTGTTGGAAGCATTCTTTGGTCTCCCATACATCCTATCCCTTTCCATTTCCCATACCTCTCCTCTAACTTTCTTGTTTTTTCTTTCATTTCTTTCAAACATTGTATCTCTCTTTTGGACATGTAACTCCGTTTTCTCACTTTTATTGCATTTTTTTATTTCTAATGAATTGTAGGATGCCTTTTAATCTTTTTAAGGATAAGTCTGATTGTATTAATTGCATTATTTCTTTTAAATGCTTTTGACAATATTTTCTTGGAATGTCAGGGGTTTGAACTCCCTATCAAATGTCTAAGAGTTATCGCACTTGTTGAATCATAATGCTCACATTGCATTTTTGCAAGAATCAAATCTTGAACAGGATTGCATGAAAATATGCAAGGGCTGGGCGGGGAATGTGTTGTTTTTTTTTGCCAGGTAATGGTAAAACAAATGGTGTTATCATCTTAGCCACAAATCGCTACAGGTTCAATTGCTTTCACAAGAATCAGACTCAGAAGGCAGATGGTTACTGCTTACATTATCTATTAACAAAGTTCCCATTGTTTTGTTCATTGTGTATAGCCATACTGCCCCAGATTGTCAGTTTTGGTCTACTATTGCCCAGAAACTATTACAGCATTCGGATAACTTAATAATAGCAGGAGATTGTAATCATTGTGTTGATCTCATTGCAGACAGACACTCTTCAGAACACTACATTCCCAACAAATCACAAAAAGCATATGTACATGCTATTAGTCAATGTCACTTGACTGATACCTGGCGTTTATGTAATCCTTCCCTGAGGGAATACACATGTTTTTCTCCAGTTCATCATACACAATCTAGTATAGATCATATTTTTCTGTCACATCATCTCACCCAATCTTTACATACTGCGGTGATTGATACATTCTAATTTCTGATCATGCTCCAGTTTCCATTCAACTAGACCTTTTACACCCAAGCACGATTCTCCTAAATGGTGGAGATTCAACAATTCCTTGCTGATGGACAGCAATTTTACTTCCTCATTCACTTCTTTTTCTCATGAATGATGCTTTTAAACTTCAGCTGAAGATTTTATAAATTTTCTCTCTAAAAAAGGGAAAGCATCTCAAGCTCACTCTAAAACATTACTCCAGAATGTCTTGAACATACATATAACATTTCTCGTACACAGCAGTCCTTGCAACAACTTATTGGGGCTAAGTTATTTTTTTCTAACAAAGTATCCACTGAGTCTGCCTCGTCTTATCTTCTTAAAACTAGTGCCAAATATTACAGAGGTCAAAATAAGTCTGGCAAGTTGTTAGCAAATTATCTCAAAATTAAACAAAATAGACTATTGAATCAATTATAGATTATACTGACCAAACTTACTCCATGGACTCTGATATTCTGGATCACTTTTATAACTTTTACACCAGCTTATATACACCTGAGCATTCACCTTCAGACCAAGACATTTTACAGTATCTCTCTTCTATTCAAAAAACAGATTTTCCCCAAATAGATTTTTCATCTTTGGAAAAGGAAATGTCTCTTTTAGAACTACATCTTGCTATGCTTTCTTTTTTTAAAAAGATAAAGCTCCTGGGCCTGACGGTTTTACTGCAGAATTTTATATTAATTTCTCTCAAATTGTTTTACCCAAACTACTTACTTTAATCCAATCTTTTCTGACTCTTCAATGTCTTTGGGTTCTTGTCTCGAAGCACTTATTTTCCTTATCCTGAAAGATTGTACAGATCAGCATTATTGCAAAAATTACAGACCCATCTCTTTGGTCAATTTAGATTATGCAATTTTCGCCAAGGTATTGGCTTCTAGATTACAATCTCTTCTTAATCTTCTAGGAAAGGAGCAATCAGGGTTTGTCTTTCAGATAACACCCGTTTGTTCTTTGACATTATCTCAAAGTCTGCTGATCTCACTGAACCCTTGGCAGCCATTGCTCTTGTTGCTGAGAAGGCTTGTGATAGGGTTAAATGATCTTTTCTATTTCACACCCTTCGTTGGTTTGGTTTTGGCTCTAAAATCATTAATTTAATATCCCTCTTGTACTCTTCTCCACAAGCTGTCATTTGTGCTAACGGCCTTACTTCTGCTTTCTTTCCTTTGGGTAGGGGAGTAAGGCAGGGAGGCCCTCTTTCTCCATTTCTCTTTAATATGGCAATTAAACCTTTTTTTTTTTTTTTTTTTAATCAAGAATTAGACAAAACTCTCTTATCAACTGTTTCTCATAATGCTCAACACATCAAATTAGCTGCATATGCAGATACTTTATTATTTATATCAAACCCCATTCCTCCCTCCCAGCTTTTTCGTCAAAGGTTGCATCTTATACTCTAGTTTCTGGATATAAACTAAACACTGACAAATGCGAAATCTTACCTTTAAAATAAATCTACCTTTAAACATGACTTTTCTTTTTCTAATTTTAAACGGCACCCTAATCAAATTAAATATCTTGGTTTTCAATTCACTCAATCATTTAATACTTCCTTTTCCATCAATTGAGACGTGTGCATACATAAGATTACTTCCTTAACTTCTAGTTGGCATCCTCTACACTTATCTTGGTGGGGCAGGCTAGATACCATTAAAATGATGTTAGTCCCTATTATTCTTTTTACTATTTCTAATATCCTGTTAAATATTCCAGTTAAATCCTATAAAAAATGTTCTCTATTCGATCCTCTTTTCTTTGGAATAATAAGAAATCTCATATGCCACTATCCAAATTGAGGTGCCTACGGCAGAGGGAGGTGTAATTGTCATCTAAAGCATGGTGGTACACAGTGTTACAATCATAGATTAGACACTGTCTATGTGCAACCTATGTTTTAAAGTGGCAAGAACTCCTGACACCAATTGGACAAGTTACTAACCTTCAGACATAGAGACATAGTATAGCCGCAGATTCCTTACCTTTGAACTCCTAGACAGGCTGGATCCAGAAGATTTTTCTTAGCAGTACCCAATGGGCGCCGGTAGATGGCGTTGATCTACTCCGCGTGACGTCGTGCACGTCAATATAACCGCCACTCTGGCGCGCCGACATCAGTACTTTTCACGACTTTCCACGCCAGAAGCGCGGAGCCATGAAGTGACTGACCATGGTGTGTTAAAAAAAAGACAACTATGGCCCTGAAGGGGAACAGCTCTGACACTAAAATCAATTCTGCAGTGGAGGTAGGTTGGGTGGGTCGGTAAGGAATCTGCGGCTAGACTATGTCTTTACCAGATAAGGCGTTACCGAAGGTAAATAACTTGTCCATCTGACAGAGACATATAGATACAGATTTCTTACCTTTGAACAGATAGCCAAGCAATACGTTCCGCGGAGGTGGGACTGCAGAAACGCTTTAGACCAGAAAGTCCTGCAAGACAGAGCGGCCAAATAGGCCCTCCCTGCGAACCTGAGAATCCAGGCAGTAGTGTCTGATGAATGTGTGCAGTGACACCCGTGTGGCCGCTTGGCAGATAGCAGTTGGAACACCACGCTTGAGGGCTGTGGTGGCTGCCTTCGCCCTGGTGGAATGGGCCCTAAGGCCTTCAGGAGGCTGCTTCATGCCACAGTGCAATATATTTTAATACAGAGGATAACCCAGCGTGAGATGGTCCTCTTTTGAACAGCACACCCCTTCTTTGCTCCCATGTACCCTATAAAGAGTTGCTCATCCACCCGGAACTCTTTGGTGCGATCAAGGTAGAACTATAACGCTCTTTTTGGGTCCAGCCGGTGGAGACGCTCCTCTTCTTTAAAAGGGTGCTGAGGTGCATAGAAAGTGGACAGAGTAACAGACTGTCCCAGATGGAAGCGTGTTACAACCTTGGTCAGAAAAGATGCCCTAGTCCGGAGTACCACTTTGTCCTGAAAGACTGTTAGGTAAGGTGGCAGTAATGACAGTGCCTGCAGTTCGCAGAGGTGATTGCCACCGGAAAGGCTGTTTTGGTAGTGAGCAACCCTAGAGGGCAGTTGTGCAGCGTCTCAAATGGTGTGTACATCAAGAAAGTAAGGACCAAATTAAGGTCCCACAGTGGCACAATAAAAGGAGAAGGGGGAAACAAGTGGGTTAACCCCTTCAAAAATCTCTGCACCAGAGGGGATTTAAAAAGTGAAGGCTGATCTGGCAGCCAAAGAAAGGCTGAGAGGGCCAAAAGGTAGCCCTTCAGAGTGCCCAGAGCCCTGCTGGGCCAAGGAAAGGATAAACAGGAGAACATCTAACAGAGATGCATATAAGGGGTCAATAGACCTTTTTGTACAATATTTACACAATTTGTTCCATCAGCAGGTGTATACCGATTTCGGGGAGGGATGCCTGGCTGGCAGAATAAATTTGCAGACTTCAGGAGGAAGGTCAAATGCTGTTGCCGCTCAATCTCCATGCAAGGAGGCGGAGAGTCAACAGGTTCGGGTGGAGGACCCTCCCCTGCTGCCGCAACTGAAGATCCTTCTGAAGAGGCAGCCTGATCAGAAGATCAATGCTCATTGCCAGAAGCTCGGGATACCAGACTCTCCGTGCCCTGTCCGGAGCCACGAGGATGACTTGGGCCTGGTCGCTCCTGATCTTCTTGATCACTCTGAGCAGGAGTGGTATAGGCGGAAAGAGGTACAGGAGGCCTGTGCTCCACTCGCGACGAAAAACATCGTCAAGCAGGAGTCGCCTTGGAAACTCCAACTTGCAAAACTGCTGACATTGTGTATTCTCTTCGGAGGCGAACAGATCAAACCAAGGCTCTCCCCACCGCTGAAAGAGTCCTTGTGTCACCTCTGGATGGAGATGCCACTCGTGATTCGCAAGGCACCAACAGATGAGTTTGTCCGCTCTTGCGTTCAGAGAACCGGCCAGATGTTGAACCACCAGTGAAATGCCCTGTTGTTCCAGCCAAGTCCAGAGATGCAGGGCCTCTTGGCAGAGAGTCCACGACCCTGCACCGCCCTGTTTGCTGCAGTACCACATGGCGGTAGTGGTGTCCATGAACACTTGAACTAGCCTTCCCTTGATGGACTGAAAAAAGGCTTTCAGTGCCAGCCGGATCTCCCGTGGCTCCAGCAGGCTGATATGGAGCCTGGCTTCCGCCGGAGACCATAGTCCTCAGATCTTCACCTCCCCAGATGGCCGGCCCACCCCAGAAGGGACGCATCCGTCACTACTGTGAGATCTGGGTGGGGAAGGGAGCGGGGTCTACCTCTGACTGAACCGCGGCTTGTGAGCCACCACTGCAGGTCTTTTGCAGTGCCCTCCGATATCTGGACCAGGTCAGTGAGGTTTCCCCGATGCTGTGTGTTTTGGAACTTCAGGTCCCACTGCAGAGCCTGCATGTGTCATCTGGCATGGTCCACAAGCAGGATGCCATGAGGCCCAACAGCCTCAGAGTCATTATCACCGAAATCCAGGATAGAGGCTGAAACATCGGTATCATTGCCTGAATATCCTGGACTCGCCACTCGGGAGGATACGCCCGAAACTGCACTGTGTCCAGAATCACTCAGATGAAAGGGACCATCTGAGAAGGAGTCAGTTGTGACTTTGGCACGTTGATAGTGAACCCCAGGGAGTGCAGGAGGTTTGCCGTAGTCTGGAGGTGGGAGACGACCGCCTGGGACGAGCTCGCCTTCATGAACCAGTCGTCGAGATAGGGGAAGACTGGAACACCTGGTCTTTGCAGATGGGCTGCGACCACCGCCATCAGTTTTGTGAACACTTGAGGGGCACTGGTGAGACCAAAAGGGAGCACGGCAAACTGAAAGTGCTCATGGCCCACCGTAAACCGCAGATAGCGACGATGGGCAGGCAGGACAGCGATATGAAAATAGGGGTCCTGCAAGTCCAGCGCTACCATCCAGTCTCCTGGGTCTAGGGCAGACAGGACTTGAACAAGGGTGAGCATCTTGAACTTCTCCTTCTTGAAGAAGTAGTTGAGGGCTCCTAGGTCGAGGATAGGACGAAGGCCTCAATCCTTCTTTGGAACCAGAAAACAGCAGGAATAACAACCACAACCTATTTCTGGCCTGGGAACCCCCTCTATAGCTCCCTTGGCCAAGAGAGTTTTGACTTCCTCGCAGAATAGGGCAAGGTGATCATCTGTCAGCCGATCGTAAACTGGAGGCATGAATGGAGGGGTAGTCTCGAAGGGGAGGGTGTAGCCCCTTCGGACTATTTGCAACACCCACCTGTCCGAGGTGATGTCCTGCCAGTGGTGGAAATGATGGTGTATTCTGCCACGAACTGGACATGAATGATCCTGGGGGATTGGACTAGAAAGGTTTTGCAGTGGAGGAGGGGATTGTGTCTTGGCTCTACTTCTGGCCTCCCGACATTCGGGGTCGGGGTGAGCCATGTCAACAGCCCCGCAGAGGCTGCTGAACTTGCGGGCCCTCTGGCTTGAATAGGGTTGACGCGGTTGGTAGCCCCTTCTGTAGCCACGAAAGGAGCGAAAGCAGACACAGGCCAGGATGTTGTGGTGAGGCCCAAGGACTTGGCCGTAACCCGCGAGTCCTTAAAACGCTCCAGCGCTGCATCAGCTTGGTCTCCGAAGAGACGGGAGCCATCAAAGGGCATGTCCATAAGGTTGGCTTGGACATCCCCTGAAAAACCAGACGTCCTTAGGCAGGCGTGGTGACGTACGGCTGCTGTTGTTGAAATTGCTCTGCCATGCAAGTCTGTCGTTTCCAAGCCACAGCAGATGGCGAACTTTGCTGCATCCCTCCCGTCTGAAATAGCTTGGGAGAGCAGAATCCGGTCCTTCCCCGAGACTCTGGGCAGCACCTGCGCAACCGTGTCCCATATCGAATGGGAATAGCAGCCCAAAAGGCATGCAGTATTCACCGACCGCAATTCTAGACTGAGGAAGAGAAAATTTTCTTCCCAAAGCTTTCCAGTCTTTTGGATTCTCTATCTGGGGGTGCAGAAGGGAACACGCCACGGGAACTGGAAGCTTGAACCACCAAGCTTTGTGGGGTGGGCGCTGAGGAAAGTTGGGTTGCCCGGTGCAGGGCGATGGAAGCGGGCAATCTTTCTGTTCACAGGAGTCCCTGTGCTGGGCTTGGAACAAGTACCCAGAATAACGTCCGTCAAGGCCTCATTGAAAGGCAGCAAGGGTACTGGGGTGGAGACACCAGGCTGCAGGACCTCTGTCAAGACGTTAGTCTTGGCTGCCACCGTAGGAAGCTGCAGGTCCAAGACCTCTGCAGCCCTATGCACCACCATTGCAAATGATCCCCCCCCCCTCCTCTGTAGCCAGGTTAGGAGGTGACAGCATGCCAGAATCTGGAGAGGTGTCCTCATACCAGTCCATGTCTTGAGGTTGCAGGATTTCCAAGGGGTCCCACTCCCCTCCCAGTCCTCCTCATCCATTCATAATCCTTCAGAATAGGGCAGGTTGAACAGCATGGAGCCGTACGGCTCAGTCGGTGCTGGTCTTGGCTTCGGTGGACGCCAGACCGGCTCAGTGTCGGCCGGAATGACGATTGGGGAGGTGCCGCCGGCGACGCAGAGGACCCCAGCGTCGGACACGGCACCGGGGTAGGTCGCTGTGGAGGTGCGATTGTCACCAGTCCAGACCCGCGAATGGGTCCAGTAGGAGGCTGTGTAGTCGAAGGCGCGGAACCCATGGGGACTTCTTCATTCGAGCCTGTGGGGCGGCGGGCAGGGACAAGCCGGCCAAATATGGCACACATGACGTCATAAAACTCTAAGTTGGGCGGTGGTTGCTCCCTGCCTCGGAAAAGGAGGGAAATGCGGAGCCGACCCAGGCACCCGCTCCGTGGAGCGGGCCCTCGAACGCAGAAGTTCCTTCATCTCGATGCGCGACAGACAGGGTGAAGTCGAAGCACGCTGCGACTTCTTGTGCTATTTGTGGTTCCTCTTACCGCAACGACTTGGAGGAAGAGGACTTCGATTCTCTGGAGCGGTGCTCGGATCTTCCTCTCGACTGAGACCGACGGGGTGACCTCCCAGAGGTCTTCTTGCTAGACATCCATTGCACACCATAAGGAGTCGACAAGTTGAAAAAAGCCTGTCAAAAAATGACATGAGATAAGCTCTCTTCGGATCTGCGCGGAAAGAAAAGAACTGTCAGCGCGCCGGAGTGGCGGTTATATTGACACGAACGTCTCGACGACGTCACACGGAGTAGACCGACGCCATCTACCGGCACGCAGGGGTACTGCTAAGAAAAATCTTCCCGATCCAGCCTGACGCCTGAGAGTTCAAAGGTAAGGAATCTGCTGCTAGATGTCTATGAGATACTCCGTTTTTAGATGAATCTGCCAAAAGATCTTTTGAACTTTTACCTGCAACTTTAGTACTTAAACCTCCCTGACTTCCATTTTTGCTTGCAGTATTCTTCTATTATTACTGTTTGATTCATATCTTAATGTTTTTTGTTAATTACAATCAGACATTTATGCAATTTTATTTAACTGGTGCTTAAGCCCCCATCTTTTCCTTTTCCCTTATTTTTATTGATCGTTCTTTTTTTCTAATGTTGTATTTATATGCATTTCTCTGATTGTATTCCTTCCATGAATTCAATAAATCTCTCTATAAAACTTAAAAATCTTTTAAGTTACTTTAGTTTTTAAATTAAAAAGGAAAGACTTTTAAAAAAATAAATATTTTTAGACAATGTTTCAATATGAAATTAAAAGTATTCACATTTTAAGTAGTTTAGATAACTTATTTGAACATTATTTCCTATGAGGGTTTATTTTAAGTTGGATATATTCTGTGAGAGATTGTTACAGTACCGGTGGTTGGCCAGATCTGAGCTGGAGGGCATTTTCCACTGTTTGGACTACTTTTTGGCTGTTGTAACTTTAGAAGCATGGTTTGTGACTAACAATGGTTTTCCTCTTTTGTGGGTAGGTATCTTTGTCTCCCTAACCTCCCCGTTAGTTCTCCCTGAACCCCTCCTTACTCTTCCCTAAACCTTCCCATTTACTACTATGTCCCTTTATTCAGCCACTCCCCCTGTTCTCTCTCACATTTACTACTAAGTGGTAAATGTACGTGTGAGGCTTTCCCCATAGAAAAGATAGGAGAGGTGGGGATGGAGGTTTACACGCTTAGGTTTTGTGAATTGCATTTTATAGTAAATAACTAGTACTACTTTACATGCTAAAAAAATGCAGTTTGTGAATAGGGCCCCTTTGTCTTTAAAATACCCCACCACACTAACTGCAATTCTAGCAGAGTAATATACTCCATCTGTTGCCCATGCAGTTTTTTCCACATTAGACAGATTGAGCATTAACAGCAAAGCGCAACACTAACAGAATTTACACCATTCCCCTGGGTTCTTTGTTTGCTATTTAATTATATTTATGATATTTAAACACTTTCATTACCACCTTACAACGGAAGTGATTGTATTCCTATATGCAAAAGAATCAATGTTGTGCTTCACAATGCGCTGTTAGGGGCAGACCGGTCTCTTGATTATGATATTTTAATACCATATAGCATATATAACACCAGGTTTCATGTATTCATTTATGTGGCCTTAATGAAAAATGGCATTAATATTCTTTTGTGCAGCTTGCGTTTTCATTGAGAAATTTGGTGAATGGTAACTAATACAATAACGTTTTCATGAGTAGTCAAACCAAGAAAATGACCTATCCTTTGACTGCCACAAACTCTGAAAGAAAAAATCATTTTGAAAAATCTCTCAAATGTAATTATGACTACAGATAAAAGGTAAATGCTACTTACCAGTATGCATCTGTTCTTGGCATGTAGAGCTGCAGAGTCGTACACTGTGCATGAGATCGCCATCTGGTGTTGGGCTCGGATGCTTGCACTTTGTTGTTGTCTTGGAAGAGTCTTTTGTAGTCACGAGATAGGTGACTCCTCCTTTGGACGATAGTGCGCATGGGCATCGACTCCATGGTTAGATTGTTTTACGCCATGATGGGAAAAGATGGAGTCAGTAAGAAGAAAAAGATGTCCATGTGAATATATCTAATTAAGATTATACTGGAACGGATACAGGTTCCGGGGAGGTGGGTGGGCGTGTACGACTCTGCAGCTCTACATGCCAAGAACAGATGCATACTGGTAAGTAGCATTTACCGTTCGAGGCATATGAGCTGCAGATCGTACACTGTGCATAGACTGTATAGCAGTGTGTCCCCTAGCGGTGGTCACCTGTATCAGTTGCAGTAGTCTGAAAAAGTGTTTTAAGAACAGCTTGGCCCACAGCAGCTTGCTGCTTTGCGTGTACATCAACACAGTAGTGTTTGGTAAAGGTATGTGGCGTAGACCATGTTGCTGCCTTACATATGTCATTTAGGGGATGTTCCCTAAAAATGCCATAGAAGCCCCTAGTTTACGTGTGGAATGTGCCCTAGGGGGAATTATTAAGGTGCGTTTAGCCTTTTGGTAGCAAATTTGAATGCATTTGACTATCCATCTAGCAATGCCAGCCTTTGAGATGGGATTACCTTTATGTGGTGGGGAGAAAGCTACAAATAATTGTTTTGTCTTTCTGAAAGGTTTGGTCCTGTCAATGTAGTAAAGTAGGGCTCTTCTGACATCTAGTGTGTGTAGAGCTCTTTCTGCTACAGAGTCTGGGTCTTGGAAAAAGACGGGTAACTCTATTGATTGGTTAAGGTGAAAAGCAGAAATTACTTTAGGTAGGAATTTGGGGTTTGGTCTGAGAACTACTTTATTACGATGGATTTGTAAAAAGGTTCTTGTATGGTTAAAGCCTGAATCTCACTCACTCTTCTGAGAGAGGTTATTGCAATTAGGAAGGCTACTTTCCATGTAAGAAATTGTAACTCACATTTGTGCAGAGGTTCAAATGGGGGACCCATGAGCCTGGTGAGGACAATATTTAGATTCCATGCTGGAGAGGGTGGCAATCTAGGGGGAATGATTCTTTTAAGGCCTTCCATAAAGGCTTTAATTGCAGGTACTCGAAACAGTGACAAATGCTGTCTGTTTTGTAAGTATGCGGCTAGAGCGGCAAGATGTAATCTTATGGATGAGTATGCTAGGTTACATGTTTGCAGATGCAGCAAGTAACAGATAATGTTTTGTATGGAGGCATCTAGTGGGTTGATATTGTTGTTATTGCAATAAATAGCAAACCTTTTCCATTTTGCTGCATAACAAGCCCTGGTAGTGGGACGTCTGGCTTCTTTAATGACCTGCATACACTCAGGTGGAAGGTTAAGGTAACCGAACTCTAGGACTTCAGGAGCCATATTGCCAGATTCAGTTGACCTGGATCGGGGTGTCTGATCTCTCCATGGTTCTGAGTTAAGAGGTGTGGAGAGAGGTGCAGTTTGTGGTGTGGAACTACTGAGAGTTCGAGAAGTGTTGTGAACCATGGTTGTCTTGCCCATGTGGGAGCAACTAGGATCATTGTTAGAGACTGTTGTCTGAGTTTGCGTACTACTAGGGGAATGAGTGGGAGAGGCGGAAAAGCGTATGCAAATCTGCCTGACCAGTTCATCCATATTGCATTGCCCTTGGACGACGGGTGTGGGAACCTGGCGGCGAAGGTTGGGCATTTTGTGTTTTCTTGTGTGGCGAACAGGTCTATTTGTGGATGGCCCCACATTTGGAAAAAGGTTGTAGAACTTGCGGATGCAGTTCCCATTCGTGAATCTGTTGTGTCTGTCGACTTAACAGATCCGCAATGTGATTGTGAACTCCTGGAAGGTGTTCTGCAAGGAGGTAAATGTTTTGAGGAATGGCCCATCTCCATATGGCTTGCGCCAGGCGAGACAGCTGTAGAGAGTGTGTCCCCCCTGTTTTTGTACATAGTACATTGCTGTCATGTTGTCTGTTTTGACTAAGACAGTCTTGTGAGTAAGATGCGGTTGGAATGACTTTAGCGCTAGAAATATTGCTAATAATTCTAGGTGGTTGATGTGGAGCAGTTTTTGTGACTTGGTCCAGCTGCCCTGCGTTGTGTGGGTAAGGAGGTGAGCTCCCCACCCGGTGAGAGATGCGTCTGTTGTGAGCACTATTTGTGGAACTGGCTCTAGGAACGGCCGCCCTTTGGAAATGTTTTGTATGTTCCACCATTGCAGAGAGCGATGAGTGCGGCTGTCTACCAACACCAGATCTGTAAGCTGGCCCTGAGCTTGGTTCCACTGACGTGCTAAGCATTCTTGCAGGGGCCGCATTTGAAGTCGTGCGTGAGGGACAATAAAGATGCACGAGGCCATCATTCCTACGAGTTGCATAAACACTCGAGCTGGAAGGTAGTGTTGAGGTAGGAATTTGTTGATGAGGGCTTGCATACTTGTTATCCTGGAAGGATTGGGGTATGCAAGGGCCCTGGAGGTATCGATTGTGGCTCCTAGGTACTGATGTATGTAGGAGGGATGGAGATGCGATTTGGTATGGTTTATTGTGAACCCCAAATTGTGTAGTAGCCGAACTGTTTGGAGTGTGTGCTGTACACATTGGTTGTGTGACTTGGCTTTTATTAGCCAGTCGTCTAGATACGGAAACACGTGAATGTGTTGTCTTCGTAAGTGCGCAGCTACTACTGCTAGGCACTTGGTGAAAACCCTTGGTGCTGTTGCCACCCCGAATGGGAGGACTTTGAACTGATAATGTTGTCCGTCCACTATGAACCTTAGGTATTTCCTGTGCGCAGGGTGAATGGGAATATGGAAATAGGCGTCCTTGAGATCTAGTGTGGCAAGGAAGTCGCCTTGTTGGAGTAGTGGAAGTATTTGTTGAAGAGTGATCATGTGAAAATGATCTGAGTGAATGTAATAGTTGAGGGGTCTGAGGTCCAGTATGGGCGTGAGGGAACCGTCCTTTTGGGGATTAGAAAGTATAGTGAGTAAACCCCTGTGCCCTGATGTTGTAGAGGGACTGGTTCTATTGCGTGCTTTTGGAGCATAGAGAGAACCTCTTGATTGAGGAGCGTTAGATGTTCCGTGGACATGGGACGCTGTCTGGGTGGTATGTTGGGGGAGTAGAAGTGAGTTCGAGGCAGTAACCATACTGGATAATTTGTATTACCCACCTGTCGGTGGTGATGGAATTCCACGCAGGTAGGAACTTTGACAGTCTTCCCCCGACGGGAGTGGAATGATCGGGGGAAACGGAGGGAAGTCACTGTTTGGTGGTAGGGGAGGTGCGTGTGTTAAACCCGCGTCCTCTACCCCTGTTGTTATTACCTCTGTAATTACCTCTGGAGTAACCTCTATTAGAGGAGGTTTGAGTGGTGTTTTTGTAGTTAGCAGAGGTGGTGTCTGTGGCTGTAGTTTTGGAGCCGCCTCTATATAAGGAGCGACGAAAGGAACCTCTGCTAGGTGTGGCTTGTAGAGCTCCCATAGCTTTGGCTGTGTCTGTGTCCTTCTTCATTTTTTCTAGAGAAGTGTCCACATTAGGCCCAAACAGGTGTTCCTGGTCTAAGGGTAGATTGAGGATGGTAGATTGTACCTCCTGCTTGAAGCCAGATATTCGTAGCCATGCGTGTCTGCGCAGCAAAACGCTTGAGTTTATTGTGCGTGCTGCTGTATCTGCTGCGTCAAGGGCGCACTTTATTGAGGTGTTTGTGACAATCTTGCCTTCTTGTATTAGATCATTGGCCTTGGTCTTATACTGATCTGGAAGGTGCTCAATGAGCTTTTCAAGCTCGTCGTAATGGGCTCTGTCATATCTCGCCAGTAAGGCTTGGGAATTGGCGATGCGCCACATGTTTGCTGCTTGAGACGCAACTCTTTTTCCCGATGCGTCGAGTAATTTGGACTCCTTGTCTGGTGGTGGTGTCTCACCAGTAGTCTGGGAGTTTGCCCTTTTCCGTGCATTAGCAACTACTAATGAGTCTAGAGGAGTTGGCCTTTAATATAAGCTGGGTCAGAAGGGGCAGGTTTATATTTTTCTCGATCCTTGGGTTAAGAACCCTAGCCCTAACTGGGTCTCTGAAGACCTCAGGGGCATGTTTAATAATGCCTTTAAGCATAGGTAGAGTATGGGTAGACTTTTGAGGCTGGCTAAAAGTTTCTAGTAAAAAGTCTTCTTCCAGGGGGTCTGAGTGTAACTTGACACCATGGTATTGTGCTGCCCTGTTTATCACCTGTGAAAACCCTATAGCATCATCTGGAGGTGAGGCTTTTGATGGGTATGGTTCAGGGACAGGTATATCTGGGAGGTCATAACTGTCCCAGGGGTCTTGTGGTGGGATACTGTGAAGGTCGTCATCAGTGTAGGTGTTGTGAGGTGACTGCATGTCATCATCATGATCCTCCCTGTCTGTATCCCCTTGTGGTGAAAAACAAGGTGGAGGAGAGTGAGGCGGGGAGTGTAGAGGGCTGAGGTGTTGTGGAGGTGGAGAGAAAGACCTTATAGGTGATGTGGAAGAGTCTTTCTTCTTATGAGGTGGCTCAGGTGTGGTTGGTTCCTGTATCTTCCTCTTGTGAGGTATTACTGATTGTACCTGTCCGGTAATAGGGTCAATGTGCAGAGTTTTCTGCTTTGGGTCGATGGGAACCAAGAGTTCTTCTGAGCTGGCGTGTTTGGTCGGCATCGAAGATTTCGGCTCCGAGTGTTGTTTGGGCTTGCGAGGTTGTTTGGTGTCCTTTGGTGAAGTTTTCGACACCGAGGGTTTTTTTGTCGACTCCGAAGGTTTGGTATGCTTCGGTGTCGAGGTGTCTGGGACCTTGGACTTTGGCGCCGAAGGGTCTGTTGGTGCCGAGACCTTAGTCTTGTGTTTCGGTGCCGATGAGTGTTTTTCGGCTCCGGGACGTGGCTGGCTCGGTCCCGAGCTGCCAGAAGGCTTTAGGTGCTTGGGAGTCGAGCCGGAAGGCGGGGCTCCTGAAGCTTTGTGATGGTGCAGACCTAGGCCCGAAGGCGAAGGTGTGACCGAAGCCTTTTGTTTCTTGGGGGCAGGGGCATCGACGTCAGTACTCACAGTACGTTGGTGTGGTGTGATGAGTTGGTCGTCGGACCCTGAGTCTTCGGCTCCGGAGGTGTCGATTTGTAAATCTCCGGTGTCCGGGTTGTCGGAGCCTGTGTCAAAGATGTCGTCCGGTGCGGGAGCGGCTGACCTGGACATTTCGTGTCGTCGGGCCCGGCGATCACGGATGGTCTTTTGGACCGAAAGGAGTCACAGGCTTGGCAGTGTTGGCTCTCGTGTTCTGGAGAGAGGCAAAGATTACAGATCTCGTGGAGATCTGTGTGTGGGAATTTAGCCCCACACCTGCATTTTTTAAATGGAGTCCTTTCCATATGCTGGATGATGGCGCCGACACGCCCAACGGACCAACGTCGGCGACCGGACTCGAAACAGTGTTGGAGTGGAGACGCGATGAGGGGATCGCGATCGAAAACAATACCGTCGAACGGTAGGAGGTTCTTCTGCGCGTCGAGAGGGGAACCGATCGATGTGGATCCGGAGCGCAGCAAGGTACATCCGAACCCGATGGCGGAAAAAAACAATCTAACCATGGAGTCGATGCCCATGCGCACTATCGTCCAAAGGAGGAGTCACCTATCTCGTGACTACAAAAGACTCTTCCAAGACAACAACAAAGTGCAAGCATCCGAGCCCAACACCAGATGGCGATCTCATGCACAGTGTACGATCTGCAGCTCATATGCCTCGAACACAGATCTACTAATTTACGGTTATTGTAAATAGGAAAATAAAGACTGACAGATTTTGAAGTTTTAAAGATTTTGCTCCGACTCTTATCCCATTGTTTGCCTTTGACACTCTACCCAAATAAAGTGGTATAAGTAACATTTTTGCCCTTTCCCTTGTACTGACTAAATGAATACCTTAATTCGCAAATGGATGGTATATCTATTTCCAATAAGGCATTCTTTATGTTGTATGCTCATCCGTATCGAGCCAAGTTACCCATCTTGTTTTCTTTGCTTTACACACATGAATTGGTTTGGAGGGGATACCCATGGTCCTCGTTTTGGCTACTATTCAATTACCATCCAACAATTCTTAACAGTTTCTGAATCTCCTGTGCACATCTCATGCTGAACTGCCTTGCAAAGCCTGGTACAACAGTTTACAAGTTTCCTTCCCATTGCGATATGGCTTACAAACTGGGATGCTTTTTTCAGCAGTTCTGGAGAGGACATTGGATGCTAGGTGACAAGTACTGTTGAGCGCTTTCCTCATGAACTCATAACATTATCAACATAAGGGCTGTGCGGCCCAGCTAGCCAGAGAAAATGCAAGAGGGATTTGAATACATTTCTAAACAATTTGCAGAAAATATACCAGATTCTATTAGGCCCCTATTAAAATGTTATGTTTTTTCTTTTAGTTCACATTCCTAATACTTGCATTTGCTAATGATTGCCTTTACATTATTGTTGTATTCCTTAATTTCTCAGATCGAAAGAGTAATGGCTATGTGAACAAATAAATCAGCAAATACTGACCTGTTCATGGGGCTTAACCACAGAGGTGATTATCCACCACCTGATGCACTTTATATCCTTCTTAAGTTGGTATGGGTGTTATGATTCTTTAGAGCGTTGCTGCTTTCAGTCCAGGCTGTCAAGCTATTGGAGCCACACTGTGCTTATAAAATGCTTAAAGTCCTAGTCTTCTTTGGTCACTAATTTGACGGTTCAAGGAACAGTGAATTATCATCCTGAGTGGTGTGTTCGGATTAGTACACCACAAAATCTTTGAGTCGAAAGGTATTGGGGGTGACTACTGGGACGGTTTGTGTGAATACTTGACTTAGTTTGCTTTATCCTCATAAGGTAAGAACTGTAATGAGGAAGAGGGATGACCAGATGATGTTTGGTGCAGGTAAACACAGACACTCCTACTGTTTCTTGTCAAAGTAATGAGTTCATTCGTTCCCTCCCACGTGCAAACAGTACTTATGGGTGAGATGTTAGGCATTTATGTCGACAGGAAGAGGGAAAGGAGCTAAAATAATAAGTTCATTTTAAAGAACTAACATAATAGCTTGTTTTCTGTAAGATTTGTCCTCATTACGCAAGAACTGAGGTGTGTACGAGTAGGATTCAGTGTAATGAGGATTACCATCAAGTAACATATGCTCTGTGTAAAATGATCTAGTCATTTTTTTCTCCTTTTAAATTGCCTTCACTTTTGTCTGTGCTCTGACTTCATGCAACTTCTCATCCTATCATCTACAATTTACCTGTGTTCGTAATATGGGATACATATTTCCTAGCACCTAGTACTTTTATATCTTGACTGACCAAAGAGATGCAATAATAATTCAGATTTTTTTAAGTTGAAAGCAAACCAGTGAGACACTTTTCATGTTCTTTATGTTTAATAAATTTTTTGGAGCAGCTGACCAATATTATTTACATATTATATTCAATGTTTTCAATAATTATTCATATATGTACAATGATTATATACAAATTTGACCAGATTTTTCACATACCAGCATCCAACAGTATCAGTATAACAGCACCCATCATTAGACAAATCTATTATACATGACAGAATATTACACCAAAATATCCAGCTGTAAATTAAGTTTTCTAAACATTTCTCTAAAATCTGAACATACAGTATGCCATTCACAGAATGTTTCTATGTTGGTGTTGAGGCGTTCAGTGGGATATTTCTAGTGCGAAAACAGAAGCCTCAGTTATTACCACAAATGATACATCATTTTTCAGTGAAAAATATCTATGCATTTAATGGCTGGCCAAGAAAGGTACCTAGAAGAAATGAGCATACACTTTTTCATGAGAAAACAAATACCGAATGATAGCAGTCCCCCCCTTTCTGTGGTTTGCATTTATTTTCAAGAATCATTCACAGTATATATAAAATAGCAGGAGTATTCAAGAATTATTACTTCTTCATTCAGGTTAAAAGGTTTCTTCACCACAAGCCAGTCCCTTCTGTGGTATAAGGGATCAGTAAAAAGCCTCAACACTGACTACAAAGTGATTTTCCATGGAGTAACAGAGATTTTCCAACAAACTAGGGGTGGGATTTGCGTAAGGTTAGTTCTCATAAAAGGAGCTTTACTGAAAATCCCATAAACAAAATATACATTTATTTATACAAGTTATTTACCTCTTGCTATAGGTTAGTGCTTTAATTTTAACTAAGTATAGCAAAATCATATTCATGAATTAAAAGTAAATTTCACATTAAAGTCTTCCTTTTACTAACCTTTTCTAACTAGGTGTGCCTGGACAGATATGCGCTGTTATGCTTTAGCAACTTTTATTGGGAGCACAAAAACGCTCCTCTGGCTGCAGTGTAAAAGTTTCAGATCTTCATTAAACTTGTCATATCTTCTCATCTCCAAATTAAGAGCTCTTGAGCTGAGATTTTAATATCTCACTCCATTTTATTTGACTGTGAATAAACAAAAAACTATTGTTGCTTCAGCTATAAAAGGCAGGCTCAACCAAAAATAAAACCCCAAAGCAGCAGATTATCATACGTGATAGAAATGGGCCCAGACACAAGGGGCCATTCAAAAGAAAGCACTGTAGAAATTTAAATGTTAACGACATCCAGCAACTACAGATACTGTACAATTAAAGAGAGACTCCTGTTTGGGAATGTGCTAGTCCTCGAATACCAAACTTGTTAAGTCCTATTTCGGTCACAACGGTCAACAGCTTCAAAAGGGATAATCATGTGATACAATCACCCATAAAAAAAAAAAAAAAAAAAAAAGAGGATGGGCATTAAACCGTTAAAATTGCCTTCGAAAAAACTATAGAATAACTTATAACACATGTGAATAATGTTGTAAAAAGTACATATGGGTAATCACAAGCATGGATGTGCTCTGTGGCATCAACCACCCAGTGCTTTGTAAACCACTTCTAGTAGTGTTTCAGTTTGACCTATTTAAACAGGAATGGGTTTCTGCCTGCAGGCTTACTTACAATGGCTTACGTACAAATGCTGCAGTGTTTTTTCACTGACAAGGATTATCTACCTTTCACATTACATTTTTCTCTCGTCAATTTACAGGTGTTTGGTCTCTACTTCTTACAAGGATTCACAATTGAGAAGGCTCAAAGAAAATTTCCCATATTCCATATTTAGAAAGCAGAATTCCCTAGTGAATTTTTAGGGCCCTTTCCTCCACCAGGATTATCGTTAGTTAATAAAACTGTAATTTTCCACAGACATCACAAAAAGAGGTATTTCTTTCAGGTCGACCAAAGTACAGGCTAGATTGTGTTCCTCTGGAGGTTTTTATTTATATGCCAAACTGTGGGTGCCAATGTAATTAATAGTTATTTACTCCTGGGTAAGAGACCTACATCCTGGACCTCATCAGTTAAATCTATTTTAAGAAAAAGGAAACAGAAGAGGACTGGCCTGATCAAGGCCCATTTATATTTTGGATACCAATGTAAAAATAGACTATACTGAGCCCTTAGCACTTTGAAAAAAGAGTGCAGGTGATGAAAATATTTTGATGGTTTGTACAATACACTGTAGCTGCTTATCAGTATCTAAATTTAAGCTTGCTCGTGGCAAATTATGGGTGCACTTAAAAAGAAAAATTGGCATTTGTTGACCTCAAGTCTGCTTTTGACAATGTGAATGGGTTTATTCTTGCACAAAAGGTGAGTGGACAGGCTTCTTTGAAGTATTCAACGGCATATGACAAAGCCACCTAATGACCCCATTTTTGTTTAATCAGCATAACATCAATTTAGAAGCTTGGCATTTACATGAAGGATGCAGCTCCCCAAACATTTGCAAGTGTTGTTTTCTTATCATACATAGATAATGCAGTCTTTACCTCCTGCACTCTAGGGTGCTGATGAAATTGGTGGCCACATATATTAGGAATACCGATTCACTAGATGGGTCTAAAAATATCTCTCTAAAGTGATGCGGGCGGTAAAGGCACTGGCAAAAATGATAGCCATACAGATCAGTTCACAAAAGATGAAGCAAGTGAAATATTTCCCGTAACTAAAACTGTCGCCACTTTAGAATTCAAGGCAGATTTATATGTTACAGACGCTGCAATTATAAGCAGGCACAAACATATGCAATGCTGAAAAGCTACAAAGTAAAATCATTGGCTAAATCTCTTTTAGGCTTGGGCATGTGGGGATATGCAAAAACCAGATGTTCAACTACAAAAATATAGATTTGTAGCAAAGCTCGGAGCACACCTAAATCATCATCAATCCAGATACTGCATCAAGCACTGGGTCACACCTACATCTTGGACCTGAACAAATGGGGTACCAATGGAAACGTGGACATCATAGCACTGGATAATACAAGCTAAAAAAAGGTATGTTACTTTGAGGCTGGAATGAACACTCATTAGATGCTATATTAAAAAAAAGAAAATAAAACATGGGTCCTGGCAACCGATATTACGCTCCTCTCCTGCTGTTACAAGAGTGCAAAATAGTCCCAAAAATAAACATTCATATAGATGTGTGGCCAAGAAGGAGGGACTCAGTAACTGAAGGCATTCCATAAGAACATTCCTTTAATAATTCCTCTGGGGATTTGGATGAGTTGTAGAGGTCCCTAGTATACTAGCCTTTTGTCAGACACTTAAATTAAACATTCTGCTACTTGGCAAAAATAAATCCTCATTAATCACACCTTGGCTTCTAAAATTACAGGTAACATGGTCACAAAATGATTTAATAGTCCGTGAAGGCTACACAACCACTATTCCTGGAGGAAACGTAAAGAAAAAACATCAACTCGTCTCTGCAAGCATTAAAAACACTGCAAACCAACCTTAACACCTATGACCGTTAAATGTTTTTTGATGACAGCTTTTAAGAGTATATACTACCAAGACTGAGTAAGTAATATATATGCACCTCCTTCAAACTCTTTACAACCTTTCAACTAGTTTTCAGGGTCATAAACCGACACAGCTAAACATTAGCTCAATGGCCTATGCGTCTCCAGAATTCTGAGAGTCCAGTATTGCAAGATGATTTTTAATCAGTAAACCCAGTAGTTGTACTTGTAACACCACAAAGCACTTCTATGGTCTACATCATTTTATTTAAGACTCATTGTGCCACTAAATGTATGTATTTGTTGAATTAATTTTGCTTAAAATACCCAATTACGTAGCTAAAAGTGTGAGGCTGATCAAAGATGTAGAGGGACACTGTTCACATAATTATTGGTTCTTTAATGAGCATCATTAACCTTGTTTAAATTATATTTGTTATTAAAATATCAAGAAAGCACCAGGGAAAATGCCTCAAGATGATATAGATCTGGAGAGAAAGAAGAGGAAAATTGCCCAATATGCAGTTCTACATTGCCTCTGAAGAGTTTTGCAGACAATATGTAAAACTGTTTGCTGAAAATATTATCTAAATATACCTGGCTTGAAACAATTTGGTTTAAAGAGGGGATGCAAGTGACTATATGATTATGAAAGAACTACACAACCAGCGAAAACCAGATTGTGTTGAACTATAAATATCCAAGGGGTTTGCCATAACTCAACATCAACAAATTTAAAAATTACAATTTTATGAAACAATCTTACAGGAGAATAATGTAGGCCCTAATCAATGGTTTAACGATTAGTGCAAAATGAATGACCACAAAAAAATCTCAACTAAAGTTTTTTTTGCTAGCTGGCCTTATCATAAATCATTTATGCTTGCCAACAAATGTGCCAGCCAAGTCCCAAACATTACAAGATCAGTTTTTATACTATTTAACAATCCATACACAAGTTGGACTTAAATGGGAAGCTTCGTGCTACTTCTTATTAAGATACCTTGAGACTAAGATAAAATGCTTAATAGAAAGCCTCTTCAATCTTAACATTTTTGATAAAGCCCGTACTGTATTATGCTAAAATTCCTGCTGTGAAATTAGAACAGTGGTTCATAACAAAGACATCAATGTATCTGCAGCAAGAAAGTATCATGAACAGTTACAAACCAATCTAGGTTTAAGAAATGTGATTGCTCCATAATAATGATGTTATTTTCAAAATTAACTAGCCATTTTAAATCCATTTTAAAGGTATGTGAGAAACCTTCACAAAAATCAAGACAAATGGTAACAAACTTGCGTTTTAAACTAGCTCGCTATAACATCAATTTCAAATGAAAATAAAATTATTTTCTAAACCAGTTTTCAGACAAACCGCTTACTAATAGGCAGACACTGGTATCAACTTATTTAAACATATGCTAAGTGTAACAGAGTAATAAATGCAAAAACCTTTCCAGAGGTTACTGATGTAACAGTACTGTAATTACAAACGATCTTAAGGCAGATGAGTTAGTGTGTAGCAATATTAATTATATAATTTTTGTAGTACATCATTCAAAAATATTTTTACATACCTGATATGCATTACTAATGCCACAGAGCAATTGAGAATATGCATAAAAGGACAGGTTAACCATCTGATATTAGAGAGAAAAAAAAGTAATCAGGCTACAGAGATGCTACAGTTAAACGTGTTAGCCACCAAACTGAATAACTGCACAATAAATTACATTTTGTGCACATGGACTGTTCTTACTTCATAATGTAACCTCATATTGTGTCAACTCATTAATGGAATTTAAACTGGTTTAGAAAATAGGTATGATTTAGATCAGTCAAAATCCTATGGTTTTACTTGCAAATAGTATGTGCCTTCACAGCACAGTAAGGAGAAAGTTCAACACTATTTTAGGAGAAGCCTAAAAGTTGACATTTTGTTATAAATTAACAGAAAACGTGTCTGCATTAATGGCATACTGCGGCTGTAAAAACAGACTGAGGCTTCGGATTCAGTTTACAGCAAAGTTGAAATACCTAAATAGAACAAAAAGCAAAAAAAAATACTTTGGGGAGGGACTACTAAACATCAGTGTAGTTTTCTCAGTATCTAGAAAATCTGCAATGGTCCATTTAGACCCGTATTATTTCTGGGGTGTGTACCTGTCAAAAGGCAGACTAACTAAAGTTGCAAATGCATATGAAAAAAGTGTGGTCTCACATTGCATTTATGTAAACATGAAAATAATTATTTATATAAAACAGCCAATACAGTGTCATGTTTTTTAATTTAAAAAAAAACAACATAAACACAGATTAGCTATTTTAGAGTTAATATGAAAAAAACTAAGAGGGCGTCTAAAATTAAAAACTGCTATCATCATTTGTGTGCAAATGTTACTTGAAGCGGAATCAAGAAAACTAGATCTTCGGTAAAATTTGCACATGAATACAATTTTGGTGGTGGACCGAGACATTTGACAGCATTCATACAAAGCTGCGCAAGACCTGCACTTTTACATTATCACATTCTGATGTTAGCATTAAAGGAAATACATTTAAAACAAGGCATTGCAGAATCAACCCAATTAGTCTACAGATATGTTGGAAAGGAAATGCATATACCTTTGAAATAGATTAAAATATGCTTTCAAGGAAAATTCAATTTACAATGAAACACAGCTACCCCAATAAAAAGATAAAGTGCATTTCTGAAATAAAAGACTTAGAAACAAAGATTTGCTTCGACTGAAATTGCATTTTGGAATCATTATCTTGCAATGATAATCATTTAAAATGCATATCAGATTTGAAACTGGTTTTACATTCCTTAATGAACCAAATATAGATGTTTGATTTAACACGACTCAGATCGTTTAAAGTCAACACTGAATTCAACTCCAAAATTTGTGTGTGTGTGTATATATGTATATATGTATATATATATATATATATATATATATATATAAACAGTTTGTCATCGATGCCTTTCCTCCTCCTCTCGACGTCGGTGCCAGCAGCGGTAATGACACCCGCTAAAAATATCACCCAACGAAATATCCGGGAAATCCTGAATTTATTCAGGATTTCCCGGATATTTCGTTAGGTGATATATATATATATATATATATGATGGACCCAATACACAACAAAAAGGTGTTATGAAGGTTTCTACTTTTACTGGGCTTAAAAGTGTGAATGCAATTAATGTTAGAAGCAATGTTCATTGTATTTACGTATGTGTCACAAAACTAAAGAACAGGCCCCCAAATGTTATTCCTGTATTTCCTTTTAATTATCAATATCTTTACTTCAAAAGATACGATGTTGCTTTGTTGAGAATGTCCCTTGAGCTATCTTAAGGGATATGTTGTGGGAATGCAGAATGTCTTTTCAGAATTTAGATCCAGAAATCAAATATAATTCTATCTCAGTTTGTACGTTAGTCATTCGTAAACACTACATGAAAAAAGGCCAAGTAGGTCAAAATGTGCACACCATTGCTTTGACATATTAGTAAACCCAACAATACACCCTCAAAATACACTAAATAAAGCAAAATGATCATGTTTTCATTAAACTGCTTTGAAAATAATGAAACCCATTCGCTATGGGGCAGTTTTATATCCACCTTTGGTGTTATAAGCACTCCAGTTTTTAAAAAAAACTCAAGTAGTTGAAGACATTTTTACATGACACGTGATGAGCAATGTTGACAAGATGATGGACTGCCAATAAAAAACAAAAGATTTCAGCATGTCACTTTCAAGAAAGGAACAGCAGTTTCCTCGGAAAGCTAAATTTGTAGTAACCACCTAACAGTTCTTAGGTTTTACAATAAACTGTAATAGCCAATTACTGCTAATTTGTATCTTCCAGATGAGGTTAAAGTACAAGAACAATTGACCAAAGAACACATCAGGCATCAACCTTTTAAACTATGTGAAATAATTCACTTGTTTGCTATGGAAACCCAACTTTGTCAGTTCTGCACCGCAGTTCATTGAGTCTCTGCCATGCCACTGAATAAAGTGTACATTATCAATTTGGAAAATGCAGAAAATGACAGCAACGCAAGCAATGGATTGTAGAGTATTCAGACTGAGTAAACGTGAAACCTGTGGCACATGATTTGCTCACCACAAAGGATCAGAGTTTCAAAGAATTTCTTCAGTATCACACCTTTTAGTTTTCCCTGCTTGGATGTTGTTCTTGGTCAAATCATAGCTCATCTTTTTCCATCTGTTCAAATGCCTCTATGTCTTCCTTCCAGTCTGCTAATATAGATTCTAAGGGCTGGGACTTAGTATTCCACTTTTTATTGTGGTTTGGATCTTTAGTTTGTGAATGTTCCTGAGAGGAACTATGTAATGTTTCAATAGGCTTGGCTTCCTTACTCTGTTCTTGATTATCTGAGGTAATGGTATCCAAACTGGATGCACTAGGTGAAAATGAACTATGTTGAGCATTTATGGAATTTCCTCCTTTTGGTACTGGAGTGCCCAAGTTGGTGTCTTCACATGCAGAGGAATCTTGTTCTTTTCTCTCATTCTGCGATTCATTTTCAAAAACTTTTTGTTCGCCGCTTGTCATGTCCAAATCTAGAATCAAGTAAAAGTTACATTTATCAATACATATAACTCAAAAGGGAGTCCATTCCTTCTGAATTACATGCTAGCATTTTTTTTATATATATTTGAAGTCTTTAATCAGCATAGTGTTTACTGGAAGGATGGATTAAACAGCTATACAACCCAGAAAACTCAATATTCATGTACTATAGAACATGGTAAATAATTAAAATGCAAAGAAGTTTCAAAATTAGTAGTGCTCATGACGTGAATGTATTCAAATTTAACTGATTTATTGCTGATTGTCAAATGCATTTGAATCACAACAACATAATACAAACAATGTGAAAAATGTTACTTGCCCTGTAACCATCTGTTCAGCACATGTATTGCTGTAGATTCACATGCTCCGCATATACCTACCACCTAGTGTTGGGCTTGGACATTTGCAACCTGTTTTTCTTTGAAAAGGTTGAGTCACAAGACCTGTTGAGACTCTTTCCTTAGTACAGATTGCACTAGCACACGGGTTTCATGTCAGATTGTTTTTCGCTCAGCGGGTGAGTGGTGTAACTGAAGGGTACTGTTGAAAACAGTGTGCTGTGCATAACAAACTGAATAAATGGAAAGCCATAGAACGGCGGGGGGTCTGCGAAGAATGTTCATGGGGTTCGCAAGTGCTTACAAAATTAATATTAAAAGATTAATAATGTGCATATAACTGCAGAGGCAACATGTAAAGTTCAAATATTTTAAAACATTCTGTTAACGTAAAGGAATTTGAAATTGGAGGCCAAAAATTAAGTTAGTATCCTCAGATTGATTCGTGGGAGCAATGCAAAGCACCATACAGAATATAGCATAAACAATAAATGGCCTCAATTAAATAGAGAAAAGCCCAGCCTTCACATTAAAATTTGAATTATGATTATTATATATTTGTGAATTAAATAACATTTGTTTGATGAATGCTTGTTTCTGTATTTTTTGTGTATTGTTTTGCAGTTCAAAGCACGAAAACGCTTCAGCCAGGGTACCCTTCTTCCAATAATGACTCAGTAGGGGCCAGCAGATTCCAATAATGATTCAGTGGGGGTCCCAGAGTTCCAGAAATGATTAAGTGGTTCACAGAAGGCAAAAGGCTAAGAACCACTGGCATAAAAGATATCTGTGTTTATCGCTGGCTCCTGGGGAGGGGGGCTGGCGCATGTGTCTCTATAGCAGTACACGCTATGAATAGATAGTTGCAGGGTAACTCTTTTGTAGCATGTGTGGCTGTAGATACACATGCTATGCATAGAATATAAAGCAGTCCCGCTCCAAAGCAGTGGGTAGCAGATAAGGCACATTTTATAAATGGTGTTCTCAACACCGCTTGGCCATCTGAGGCTTGTTGGCATGCTAAAATGTCCACACAGTACTGCTTGGTACAAGTGTGTTGCATTGATAAGTAAGCAGCCTTACAGTTGTCCAAAGCTAATTTGGCTACCTCTTTAAGTGTTGAGTAGGCTTTTGGAGGCATGAGGAGAGTGTATTTGGCTTTAGCTTAGCAGGTTTGGATACATTCAACAATCTCCCTGGCAATACGAGCTTTGGAGATGGCACACTCCGAGGGGTATGGCGAAGGCTACGAAACGTTAACTGGGCTTTTTAAAAGGTTTAGTTCAATATAAAACATTAGCATTCTCGTAATATCCAGAGCATAAAGTGCCTGTTCAGCTACAGATTCTGGTTGTGGAAAAAACAGGTAACTCAATAGTGGTTGATGCGAAATGATGAGACAACTTTAGGCAGTAATTTAGGGTTGGTACGAAGCACTGCCCTGTCTTTATGAACCTGACTGAACGTGTCCTGTCTTAGAGTTCCCTAATACGTCTTATGGAGGTGATTGCTACTTGGAAGGCCACCTTTAGAGACAAGAACTGTAAGCCACACCAATGCAGAGGGTCAAAAGGAGGGTCAATAAGCCGTGTAAGGACCACATTAAGGATCCTACCAAGTACAGGAGGTGTTTTTGGAGGAACTACTCTCTTTAAACCCTCTATGAAAGCTTTAATTACAGAGACACTATAAGCAGATGAATGCTGTATTTTTTTTTATGGGAACACTGCAACTGCAGTTAAATGTAAGCATATGGAAGTGTAAGCAAGACATTGAAGACAAGAAACATGATGTTGAAGACACAGAAACAAGACTCTGCACAGGCACCATAAAATGATCTAATTGATTAGAAATACAGTATTGCATGAAACTTTTCCACTTAGCTGCATAACAGGCACGAGTAGTGGGTTTTCTTACCTCCCGTAGCATAGCCATGCATTCCTCTGGGAGGTTTAAGTAGCCAAACTCTGGTGTTTGGAATCTGGTTGTCGGAGGTGACCTTGATGCTGGGTGAGAAGGTCTGGCCTGATTAGAAGCGTCTCATGGGGACTGACTGATATTTCAAGCAGCACCGGAAACCAGGGCTGTCTTGCTCCAGGTTGGGGCTACGAGGATGAGGGACATGGACACTTGACTCATTTTCCTTACCTCACACAGGGTGGAGGAATCAGGTGGTAAAGCATAGGCAAATATTCCTGACCAGTTCACCTAGGACAGCGGTTCTTAACCTGTGCTCTGGGGGAGGATATTAAAGTGTATATATATAATAAAGCAAAAGTGAAAATTTAAAAATGGTCTGTAAAGGTAAAGGAATTTGAAACTGGGGGCTAAAATGCAGTTGGTATCCTCAGATTGATTTGTGGGACAGTGCAAGAGCATCAAAGAGAATATAGTACGAATATAGTACAAATGGTTGGTTGCCTTAATTTAATTTAGAAAAGCTACTACCTTCCATTAAAATTGTGATTTGTTTTATATTGGTTTCTGAATTAAATAAAATACTTCATCATTTGTGTATTGGTTTGTGGTTCAAATCATCAAAATTGCTTAAGATGGGGTCCCTGGCTTCCAGTAATGAGTCAGTAGGGGTCCCCGGATTCCAGTAATGATTAAGTGGGGTCCACAGAAGCCAAAAGGATAAGAACCACTGTCCTAGGACTGTGGGTGGAGATACCAGACAGCGAAGCTTAAGCATTTGGTATGTTTTCGGACATAGCGAACAGGTCTTTTGTTGGAGTCCCCCAGCGTTGGTAGCTCCAAATCATGGACCTGTTTATGTGTCCTGCTAAGCAGATCCGTAAAATTGTTCTCCACTCCTGGGAGGTGCTCTGTTACAGATTAATGTTGATGTGAGTTGCCCAATGCCACATCTCTTGTGCCAGCTGGTGGTCTTGGGTCCACTCCCCTCCCTCTGGATATAGAACAGGGCTGTCATGCTGTATGTTTTTATAGGTACTGTTTTCCCCTTAGAAGTGGAGAAAGGCTCTGAGGACTAGTCTGCTGGCTTAAGGCTTCAGGTACTTGACGTGATGGCACTGAGAACCCCAATTGCCTTGAAGTGCCATCTGATGGAGGTAGCAATGGTCATCTGTGAAAGGGGTTTAGGAAAGGCCTGCCAATGAACAGGTTGCTTTTCTACCAAAGGCGAGAATGACTGGCCCTTATCAAAACTAGATCCTCCCAAATGCCCTTCTGCTTGTTCCAACTGCCGGGAAAGGCTCTCTTGTAATGGGCGTATGTGTAATCTGATCTGTGATACAATCACTATGCATGAAGCCATCATTTCCAACAGTTTCATTATGGTGCGGACAGTGATGGGGAAGTGTGTCTGAAAAAGACAACAGCTGTTGGAATGTTATCACCCTCTGTTGGATGGGGAATGCTTTGCCTGTTACGCATTTAGAATGGAAGGGCTGAATTTTTGGGGGATCTAAGATTCAACTTTTTAGTGGAACCTATGCTGTGAAATAGAGACAGTGCTAGCTGAGTGTGTGCTAGGCATTGTATGCTACTGCCCTTTATCAGCCAGTCTTCTAATTATGGAAACACATGCATGGCGTTTCTGTGCAGGTGGGCTGCTACAACCACCAGACAATTTGTGAAGACCACTAGAGCTGTAGCAACTCCAAAAGGCAATCCCTTGAACAGGTTGTGTTTTCCAATTACAAAGTGAAGTTGAGTAGCTTTGAGCATTTTTCTTTTCTCTTCCTTACACTCCGTATAGCACTGGGACACTCTTGAGTAGCCGTCCGCTCAACAAACCCCATTCATTCATTCAAAGGGATAGGCCGAGGTAAGGGTAATTTTAGGGTTTGGGGGTGGGTAGAGGTTAAGGGAGGTAAGGGACATTTGAAGATCAACCCCCACTGAGGTGTCCGACATCGAATGGGTCGCTGGCAGAGTGAGGCCTTTTGGTGCGTATGGACAGAGCGAGCAACAAAGCAGGTTGAGGTTCAGTGCAGTTGGGTAGGGCTTGGCTCAATGCCGAACTAGCCTTTGGAATTTGGGATATCCAATTTTAGGCTATTTTTTGCTTGGCTGTGAGCTGGATGCCCAACTCCCACAGGAGTAGTGCTCTGCCTTATTGGTCATTTATTTAGAGGCTTGAGACTGAGCTTGAGGCGCAGCGAATGCTCAGGGTTTAACCCTCATCTTTAGCTCGAGACTTTTGAGTGCTGCAGTGCTGGTTCGAGGAACTCTATCTCCTCCTCTACGTTAGAGGCCTTGGAGAGCAGGACCTCCGAGTCTTCTAGCGTCTCCCCTTACAAAATTCAGGAAAAGGCCAGCCTTTTCCTTCTTGGTGCCAGGGATCTCCTCCATCCCTACAATTTCAGGCATTCCTCATAACTGATGGCACTGCATCTTGCACAGAACCCACCCTCTCTCCCTCCAATGTCTATGTGCCTTTTTGCAGTAGACAGCAATGCAGGCTTTGCAGGATGTCTCTATGTGCTCCAGGGACAGCTAATAAATAGCTGAACATTCTATATGCACTGCTGCTTTTGTTACTGGGGCCGATATTACAGCACCGGTGCAAAACCGGCCCCCACCACTGAAAACCAACACCCCTCCCCCCCCCCCTTTCCAGGGAAACATCTGATGCCCGCTGCAGCCAGTTCGTCCCTGTCTTTCGTACATATGGTACCCAGATCCTCTTGATGAATACAGAGTACCCCTATATATTTTTTTAAAATCTTATTTGCAGCCAATAACAAAAATTAATACCAAACACAGAAATTTGTTAGAAAATTAGTTTGTATTATTTTACATAGGATTCTCATTGTGGTTGGCTCAGGGAGCAGTACTTTCAACAAGAAACCTCGCAGGTTCACTGGAATGCACATTGATAGACCCACACAATAACAAGAGAACCACGTTACAAAGCAAAAAGGGCAAAAACTTTGGAAAACTCCATGTTTTATAGAGCCTTAGAAAAGTTTTAAACATTTTAAAACTGGCTACGGTTTTGCTTCTTATCTATCTTAGAAAAAAAAACACATGGTTTCATTTCATATTTCATATTCAGGAGAAAAAATAACAATCTAAGAAACGATGATCCAAGTCACAAATCGTTTTCACATTTTGGGATTACAATTCAACACTAAGGAGATTCCAAGCAGCTATATAACCCAGGCAAACATGGCCCCCGAGAACCACACTATAGAGTCTCATATCTTTGTAAAAGGCATACAAATGCAAAGTGACAAAGGATTAACAAAAAAATGTAATAGCTAAAATAGGTAACTGTAAAGTGTTTGTCAAATAAATACAATTTAGAAGTGGTCCAACAGATGCTTTAATAATATATACTTACTGCTATCAATAATGCAGTTTGGAATCATTTTACCTTTAAAGAGAGTTGCTGAAATTCCAATTGGAGCACAAAAAAGAGGGAAAGCACAGAATGTGTTAACGGCACACAAAGATAAGAATATTTTTCTGTAGAATAAGTAAACTAAATACTTTTTGTGAAGGTGATAAATGAAGGCAAAAGTACAGATATGCACAACTTCAACAAAGGCAAACTTTCATCCCTGATGAAATACAAGGAAAAAATGTTATATTGTTTTATGATGTCATGTTTTCATGACCATTCAGCATCATTTACCAGGGCCGTTTTGTGCTACTTTTTGAAATGTGATACACAATTAACTATACAAAAAGTACTAGTAAAATAAATGTCCAGTAAGTTCCTGAACTGATAGTGGCCATTTACAGCACACAAATTATGACTTAAGAAGATGCCAATAGGTTGCAGTCATCACCAGAAGGCCCATTCTACCACCATCTCAAATTCACAAAAGCTACAGAAGAGTTGGCTAATCCCAAAGCCAGGAGTCAAATGACTCTGCGGCTAAAACTTTGATTGGCTAGCATATGCAGCATGCAAAACTAACCCTGACATATTCTCAGTAGCGGCTGGTGTGTCGATAGAGTGGCGCGGGGGTATGTGAGGATGGGGGGACAGACTGTCGGATGACGAGACAAATACATTTATTTATTTTTTTAAACTGCTGTATTGCCGCATCACACTCCTCTCCACTGCAGACACAGGCTCCCAGAGTACACTGCAGCCAATCCCGACGTTGCTTTCATGCTGCTGAAAGCAGCGTCAGGATTGGCCTGAGCGCCGATGATTTACGCTCCCAGTTAGACTGGGAGCCTGTGCCTGCTTTTTCCAACCCCGTAACGCAGCTCGGGTTGGAGAGAGCTTCAGTGTGCATGATGGTTTGGCCAGACCGTCATGCGCACTGAATAGCAGTGCACCCACTCCTCCACCAGCCTATCATCCCCCTGGGCCCCGCCCCAAGCCTTGGCCCCCGAGAGCAAAAATAAAACGATAATAAACAAGGGCTTATTTTAATTTTTTCAGTTTTTTGGCTGCTGGCAGGTGGGGCGGCGCTCCTCCACCATAACGGAGGAGCCCTGCTGCATATTCCTCAATTGGTGTTCCATGAGGTAGATGCTCTAGCAAACTGCAGCACCAAGTCTGAAACACGCTCTCTGGACCTCATGCACAACACCAAAACTCATCACTAACAGATCACGATCCAATTCATCAACTTTCTCCCATCCATGCACTACATGCTGGAATAACTACCCTACTCGACCAGCTGGAAACTGCCCTGGGGCCTCAGCAAGAGGATGCAAAGTGCTATAGAAGTGCTACAGTACAATATGGACCATGTACTTGTGTGTATGACATGCATTACCAGCTTGTTGGGCATCCATTGCAGTTTAACTGTTGCATGCATAACAAACAATGGCAGCATGCCAGCGGGTTATAAGTTAAACACCGTATTTCTATGCCATTACTATGCAATGTGAAATGTTAAGACAAGACGTGCATGTGTCTGGGAGTAGGCAAACAGTCCAGGCTGCATAAGAAAGGCAGTTAGAAAAGTAACAATCTTTAGAAGGCAGCACCCACTTCGGGCGCCTTGCCTCTAAATTCAAAATCACTAGGAAGCAACTGCAAAATCTGTACAAGAGCGTGTTAACTTAGCCAGCTACCCTCTAGAGAACTTTTACAAATATTTGTAATGAGGGTTTTTGGTCCAGGAAAAAAGATTGTTGTGATTTTAATATAAGAAGAGCACTCCCAAAAACGTACACACCAAAATTATGAGTATAACCTAAATAGCTGTGGCCCCACAAAGTAGGTATTCGGTGTGGGTCATGAAAACTAACCAGCATTTCAGTTATTTTATGCCAGAAAAAGAATGCAACAATTTTGATGAAATTCAAAGTTACACCAGTAATAATAACACAAGTTTTCAGTCTCCATGTTAAAGGCTTGTGGAACCCCCCTAGAGGACTAGGTGGTGGCTGTTCACAGAGACAGAGGTGTGGTATTGAGAATCAATCAAGTTCCTGTTTCCGTAGCAGGAATATTAGGAATCTGTCCTAAAGCAACAAAATGATAGGGCACTTATGGACTACTGACTACATATGGCAGGAAATTTGAATGAATGCAACTGGAGTACATTAACAATGGGCACACTGCTGTGCATTTCGATTGTACAACATGAAAATAAGTGACAGTCGTCAAGATGTCCATCGGATTAGTACGGCCAGTGTTGTTCTAGGACCAATGCACGCAGTCCATCGTCCTGTCTTTTTTTGTAGGGAAGGGTACAGGACTATGAACGATAAGATGGTTGCACTACTGAGGATGAGCAAAGCCGGAGTAGTAGGATCCACTCTGTACAGCGTCAGATTGGTAACGCGGGCACTCGGGCAATGCCCGAGGGGCCGGTGTCCTCGTTACAGCTGTGGGCCGCTTTTTTGAGCAGTCTGGGGGGGGTGGTTTCTGCATTTTTCGGATACCGCCAGCGGCCCAGTGGGTGCCCGAGTGGCCTTTCTGGAGGCAGATGGGCGTCCATTACCTCCCATTTAGGAACGGGCAGAGGTGTCACTCCCTTTCTCTCGCTGGGCCGGCCCATTAATAATATACATATTGAGTGGGGGCAGGGGGCCAGAGCAGAAGTGGCCTCACTTGTTTTCGGGTGTGTTTCACCAGTGTAAACTAATACGTGCATTTTTTATAACCCCCCCCCCCTTTTTTTAAATAAAATTTCGCTGAAACAGTGTTTTGCGGAAAGGCAATATGCAAATGTGGGCCACGTTTTTTTAGCGCTGCCCGCGCCGATTTTTAATCCCAATCCGACCCTGACTCTGTACGGGTAGATGTACCCATCCTCCTTGTTGTTCTGTCCTGCGGACAGAGAAATAAAGCAAGGCTGCACGAGCACCCGGTGCGGGCCGCAGCAGATAAGGAATAACACAGTCAGGCACATGTGGTAGTAGCGATCTGACCCGGATGTCCGGTCACGACCTGCTTTTATTGCCCAGTACATTTCCGCTGGGGCGATACCATCAGCACTCTGATTGCAGGCTAAGTTGGTGGACACCCCTTCGTAACTGAACAACATGGGGTGATCCACACACAGCTCTGCCAAGTACCACGCATCACGTGTTAGTCTAACGCATTTCAGTGTGGTGGTCCGCACCACAGCACTGAAATGCATTGTCACGCATTATAGTGCCTCCTCAGATGCCACACGGAGCACTGCTATAACGCACATGATCCACGAGCTGCAGTGGATTAGAGCGCGGTGGGCATTGCTCCCAGCATGCAGAGGCTGAGAGGTGCTCGCAGCTCCGCGAGTACTGCTATAATGTAGCCAAGTGTTGTAGAGACACACGTGGCGCCTAAATTAAACTGTCATCACAGTCAGTGCCCAATGGGGAAGTAGACCGACAGTGAGGTAATTTGCGTTGGGGCGGCGCGCGGCCGAAAGGCATTATGTAAATGTAGGTTGTTGGGTTCCATAGCTTGAGGCATGCGTTTTGAAAACTTTAGTATTTTGAAGTCCGTTAGAGTGAGGCTTATCACTCTGTGCAGAAATGGAAATTAATGGGTGCTTTCTTTGTCGAAAAACGGAAGGCTGTTGTCCTCCTGGTATGTAGATCATGACAGCTGACTCGGTGACGTGGAGCCGCGTTTGCAAAGGTCAGTGTTAATTTGGTGCGCTTTGAGGCTATTATGAAGCTGCTTTTCGCTTTCCCGCATGATAGTGTGTTTCACAATGTCATTTTTTTCTCGCTTCCCTACATGCGATGTTGCTGTTTTGCGAGCATGTGTTTTAAAAAAAAGCTTCATGTTTCTAAGCCATTCTGCTCATCGAGCCAAACACAGTGTTGAACAAATTAAGGTAAATAAGTGGAAACAACTTTAAAATATGTATGTTTGAATGAATGAATATATAACTAACGTTGGTTGTACACACTGCTCACAGTAAAATAGACATAATACTATGATGTTTAACTTGAAAGGCACTCTGGGCCTCCACTAAAGTGCATTCTGCATTCAGAGCTCCTCACCAGCGTCGTGACTGGGGACAGACTAACTTCGCTACTGAATGGCAGCAGAGAGTGTATGCAGTCGGCTGAGCCAGTGAGTGTACCAGTCATAGAGACACTTCTCAAGGACTTCGCCAGCTGCATTATTTTTTTATTTTTCTCCTCTTAGGTGCAGCAGTGTAGTGTTGTGAATTTACTAGAGACAAGGTATTAATAAATAAACGCTACCACAATAATTTCGCACTGAGGAGTTAAATATCCCTGTTGCAAGCACTTGACTGTACCAATAATGCATTGCATATTCCCAAAACTACCATCAGTTGACAAGGGCACTAGGTTAGTGCCCTTCTATTTCTGGTGATTTGCAACAGATATTCTTAGGGTTTCTTTTTTCCCCTATGGGCGTCATTTCTGATATTTTTATATGTTTCCCCCGTCTTTACTGCTTGATTTTGCTCGCGAGAATGTGTCACTCATAGTGGTTGAAATGTCACTCATAATTCCACTGAAATTATGAAAATGTCACACATAGCAATCTGAAACCTTGGCAGCTATGCACACAACATAACACTTGTGTGGCCCATCCTCCTCCTCCGCCTCAGACAGTGGCAGGTGCTGGTCAGCGTCAACCTTACTTTTATGACTGACCGAAACATGCCAGACATCACCTGGAGTAAGGCTTACTCCGTCCTTTCAGAGATCACACCAGTGAGGCTATTTTAGAAAACGCGTTGAGTAGCAAAGTACTGACTTCGGCAGAACCCCTCGATTATTTTGGGATTATTTTCGATTATCTTTGAGCCCAATGGGCGTTGCGCGCCTGCCTGGTACTCGAAAAACGAGAAGTATCGCAGTGGCTGCAATAAACCTAGTCTCCTAGTCTGCCTGAGAGGGAGTGGAAAAAGAGAACGAGGAAGTGATTAATCTCAGCGCTCCCTGATGACCCCGTGTGTGACTCCATCATACTATGTCCAGTGTGGTTTCCGGAGAGCTTAATGGAGTGGTAGCGCCACCTACCGTGCACACGAACTATTGCAAAGTTTCCAGATGCAGTCTCAAGCCTGGAGGAGGACAGGAGTCGAGGAATCTGCAGGTATATAGAGTACCTACTACAAAGGTTATTACCGAAGGTAACTAATTTATTATTAGAGGTACTTAAAAGACAGATATTATACGGAATACGGCGATGAAAGCCTAAGAAGTGAGCAAATACATATTTTTACTTCTGCATCCATTAAAGTGTTTTGGAGCTGCACATTGTCCAAGTGCATTGACATTATTAGCAAAATTGAGCATGTTGATTTTTGCCATACGTATGCCTGGATGTCATAAAAAGTTTAATTTTATTACTCTGTTATTGGTTTTAAAACATTTACTACTTTGTGTTGGCAGTTTACAGATAAGTACCCTGTCGCTTACGGTTGGTCATTTATCCAGGGAATAGTATCAAAACGCATTCACAGAACTATGTAGTTCTATTGGTTTGATCTGGTGTCATTCAACCATCCGCCTCAGATGAAATGCGCCTCCTAGGGTTCCTTGCGGCAGAACCTGCAAGGCCCAAACTGCAGGCAGTGCTAGTTGTCATGAACGCAGTATTTCACAAGGGAGATGAGGTCACACCCCTTTGCTCGTCAGCGAACCACTCTGTTGTTGTTTGTCCTTAAGGACCTGAACCGTGGACCAAACGGATCGTACCAAGCTTGCGCAGGCTGATCACAGACTTCCGCTCCCAGTGAGACCAAAGGCCTCCGATCTCTACCGCAGCGAGGTGACCGTCTAACTTTAGGAAGCACCACTGTGACAACCGCTGGAGGAAGGCCTAATGGCTTTATGCATATTATGTGATTCTTCACTAGCCACGAATGCAGGTCTGAGCCACTCCAGGCACGGAAGGACGTGGTCCGGAGGCCTCCCCAGTGTTGGGCCCATGGAAAGCTCAGGCACCACTAGAGTGCATGCAAGAGCCACAGAGGCCGCGGCATCAGTAAGATGCATGAAGAGAGGAGGCCTCAAATGTGAAGGCCAGTCATAGCAGGAAGAAGAGCCCGCTCTTGAAACATCTGGATCATAGCCTGAATGTCCGGAACCCTCCGGCGAGGCGAGAAAGACACGAGGGAGACAATATCAAGCTCTGCTCTGATGAAGGGGAGATGCTTGGCGCGCCAGAGGTGTGACTTGGTGAGGGGGATAGAAAACCCAGGATTGAGGAGCAGGGAAAATGTGCCTGCAGGTGGTCCGAAGCCCACCTCCAGCAACCATGTCCAGGTGCGGTAATATCGATATTCCGGATCTGCTAAGATGTGCTGTAACCACCATCACTTTTTTCTATGTGCAGACGTTAATCCAAATGGTAGGACGTTAAATTGATAGTAGGCGGAACCCACCACAAACTGCAGGTGCCTCCTGTTTGACCGCAGGAGTGGGATGTGAAAATACAGATCTGCAAAACAAGGGACACCATCCAGTCTTCCACCTCCAGAGACGAGAGAACCTGTGCCAAACACTGCATTTAGAACTTCTCCTTGTGGAGGAATGCGATCAGTGCACGAACGTCTAGAATGGGGCGATGGTCAAGGTCTTTTTGGGTACAAAAAAGTAATCCCTGCCCCATCTCATCCTCTGGAAACAACTCCACAGCCCTTTTGTTCATAACAGCTAGAACACCCTAGTGCAAAATGCAAGCATATTTGTCTGAGGTGAGTGAACAGACAAGGGGAATGGAAGGGGGGCAAGCACGGAAAGGAAGTGAGTAGCCTTGCCCAATAATCTGCAGGACCCAACAGTCTGAAATATGGCGCACTCATTCCCCACAGGCCACATGTGTGCCCTTAAGCTTGGATTAAAGAGGTCTTGCCATGCTGGGAGTGGGGCATGGGGGCACGAAGTGAATGTTTTGTTGCAGCTGTCCTCAGTGGCTCTTGGAACCGCTACACTACTGTAGCTCTGGAAAGGCAGATTGTAAAATGATCCCTGCAGCTCCGGTCATGCTGGTGGAATTGGCATGTGATGGAAGCTAGCCCCAAGGAGCGGGCAGTAGCCTGTCCCTGCCTGAATCGTTGCATGGCTGAGTCCTCTTTGTCATAGAAAAGCCAAGCACTATTGAAGGTCATGTCCGGACGATTTGATTGGACATCGCCTGAGAGACTGGAGGAACACATGCACGCATGGAGTTGGATGGAAGTGGAGGAGCCCCTTGGACTATATTACTGAATCCACTGTATCTAATCCAGAGCACATGATTTGCTTCACCACATTCTGCTCATCTCATACAACCTGTGCAAAATGGTCACAAAGATGATCAGGAAGATTTGTATGACCAACTACATGATTTCCCACAAGGTATAGGAGTAGAGTTCTATGAAGCAAGCTGTATTCACAGAACAAAGGGGCTAGGCTACCTTAAGAAAATACCATTTCCCTTGACCTCAATTTTCTTCCATTCGCTGTCGAGAGGTGACATGGGAAATAAGTTTGGGTTCTCATTGGAGAAAGAGGTCTCCTGAACCACAAGGCTTCGTAGGGAGGGGAGAGCAGCCAGAAACATTAGTCCTCAAGCACCGTACAATGGCATCAGGCTACCTGGTGGTTCAACCACCAGGGCCAAAGCTGGATTTTCCATGCCACTAGGATAGGGTCCATCAATACCCCATGTAAGGGGAGCAAAGGCAAGAACATCAAAGAGTTAGGCTGTAAATCTCAGTGAACAAGTTGGCCTTGTTCTCTTCTACAGGTAATGCTATCTCAAGGATCTCCATGGCCTTATGTGGGAACGGCCTGAAAAAAATTATTTCCTTAGTCGAGAGGCTGGGATGAGAGAGTTATAGAGTGCCACCTGAATGGCACTCCAGGTTCACCTTCGGAGAGGTGTCCAGGCCACTAGCATTCTGAAAAGTCCAGTAATCGCCAGCATCTGTGTCAGTGCAGGGCGGTTGGACAGTTAAAGAAGCCTGCCTTACTGTTGTCACAGTGACAAACTATATTCAGCATTTAAATAGGATCTGACTGAGCAGCAAATATTTCCTCAAACTTGCCAAAATATGTGTCGCAAGATGAAGGCTTTAAAGAGCTTCCTGCCTTGTGTCTGGACCTGATCAAGCTGTCGCTAATCTTCAGAAAGCTTGCCAGTGTGCAACAGAAGTGAAGACAGTGCCAATGGTGTGGTGACCGGCAAGGCATTGGGCAGAGGGATTGGTCCGGCTGGGGTCATGGGGAATCCTAGCATAGTTGACAAGCCCGGATAGGAGCTGCTGGCTAGCGCTAGGTCAAGGCCCTGAAATGCACTAGAGGGTGTCTGGGTGGACTTCCTTTAAAAGAAGGCCAGCATCGCCTGCGTGAAGGCACCGATCCAGGAACTGGATAAGCCAGATGTAGATCAGAGAGGCTTCATGTCCGGAGCTGGTGTGGAGTTCAGCACAGGTACCTTTAGCAAGTTCTACTCCAAAGTAGACGCAGAGCCCAGAATCAGAGAACAGAGCCAAAGACTACAAGACCAACACCTGGAGCAGAAGTGGCAATTGAGTGGAAGAGGTGCCTCGGTACACTCTCGGACGATCACTCTTCATCCCTGTAAGAGACCCACCCCAAAGCTTTACCCGTCGAATGTGAACCAGAGCAGGAGGTGAAGTGGCACTGGTTACCATGGTACTCATTTCGGACCCTCACCATGAAATGTTAAACCTAAATGCATCGACCCTTTTAGCCCCACATATGACTGAGTCATGCTTACAACCAGGTACCACAAACGTACGTTGTGTGGGTCAGATAGTGAAATTTGCTGGACACGAGTGTCACCACTTGAAGCCTGATAACTTTGCCTCGGACAATCTCGTATGTTACACAGCAAAAACAAAAGGTTTTATTAAACTTCCAAAGGAGAGCAACTCTGGTTCCGCATTAAAGGGTGCAGAAAAAAGGAACAAACAACAGGGTGCTGGAGTAGTGCCTTGTGTGTCTCAGTGACAAGTCGAGGTTGGTTTATGAGGTTGGTTTACGGATCCAAGAAAAAACTCTGGTGCCACAAATACATGAGAGCTATTGTAGTTTTCGGACCAAACTTGGCACTTGAAGGGATTCACGCGGTATGTTATCTGGAGGGTAGCCCTTGCTCATCATATAGACAATCCATTAAGATCATCTAGATCAGAGCATTTTCGCAAATATTTCACATCCCTTAGTTCTGATGCAAGAGCTGCTTCTTCCATTTATACTGTATTGCATTTTTTATTCATTCCCAAACCAAAGGTCAATGTTACTTTTACCTTAAGAAAACAATTATTCAGTAGTTGAATATTTTTTTTTTTACTGTTTCCTGCACCTTCTGTATCTTTTTTTATTTTTAAATTTCACACATTATATACCTCCCATAGACTTTAGGGAGTCCGAGAGTTTTGCGTGTGCAAGAGTCGCAAGAGCTCTCTGAATAAGTATAAGGAAATAATAAAATATTACAATGAAAATTAATTTTTAAATAAATAACGGATTAAGAAAATAAAAATCTAGGAAAAAGGCACCTTCTAAACTAAAATTGGCCTCGACAGGTATTACAGAAGGCCCATTGAGAACTTCCAGGCCCATCTAGAAATCTAGTTCTCGGTTTATGCCCAACAATATGAACCAGAATGCTTTGTCTAGATCTCAAAATAAATTGTGATCAGCATACTGGTAGTCTTGCAATTAATTTCAAGGCTATCTAGATTTTATTTAAAATAATGAATTTTAAAATTTTTCAAATCACCTCCCAATGAAATAATATATGAAAACTGTTTTTCCAACTTATGATACTAGAGTGGCAAGAAATGTACTAGACTTACTTTAAAGTTGCTCGAAATTCTTGTCTAGTTTTAACTTAACTTGCATAAAAATTACCGTCCAGTAGTTTGAACAGCTGCTCAGAGTCAGCTCCCATTCTTGTAGTTGTACAATTGTATGATCCAGAACCGGCATCTTATTTGAACTTCATGCATGAAGCTTACAGGTTCTCTTTTCAAAACCTTAAATTCCTTGTTCACCTTTGTGTGCAACTATGGGAAATTCACATCTAACTATTTCACAGGCATGGTTAATTGTGATGGCCTTTTGATTATTTCGCGTCTCATTTTGTAGAATTAAAAAAAAACCGAAGAACTAAAAGCCATTAAACTAAAAGAGCTGTGACCTTCCTTTGAGGTAACATTTTCCCTCAGTAGTGATTACCTGAACGTTCTGCTCTTGACACGGGCTCGCTTGAAGGCGGCTGCCAAATGATAACCTAAAGGTCTACAGACACAAAATAAGATGATGCTTACCTGCAATGACAATAGCGATAACCGATGCCAGAAATTCTAAGGGAAAGGATGTTAACTTGCACACATGCCAACCTTACCAGTTATGTACATGTATATTTAAATGTCTTCACATACAATTGTATGAGCATAAGCATACAATAAAATTAACATTGGCATGCGTAAACGTGTCAAAAGACGTGAAAACAGGCAGTAGCGTTGATTTGCACAAACGTGTGGAAAGTCAGCAAGATGTGGGTGTGAAGATAAATTAAACAAATGTGTAGTCATTACACAACCTACAAAATTACAAAGATAGCTCCAAATCATTTTTAACTCGGAGCAATACTTGGCTCTGTGAAAGTAATAATTAAACATGAATTATCACTAATGAAAATAAATCACTAATGGTAGCAAAGGTCTGATCAATGAGTGGCCATTGGGCTCTGTACAATAATACATAATTTAGTTTAATTAAACTAATTTGATCCAATGTGTTAAGTAGGAGGAAATAAATAGTATCAACCCTTGTGGGATAAGAGCCTCATGGGGTACAATATGCTGTGCATGTAAAGCTAAAAACATGCAAATAGCAATGTGTGCGTGCTCTGCTGTGTGCACATAGTGGGAAACGGTATTCATAATTCAATGCTATGATGTTATGCCAGTATGCATAGTCACAGAACAGTAGACAAAGTAAGACTACATTCTCAATCATGACCTGACCTCCAAAGACTGAAGTCTAATTGTGAACACAGTAAACATGGCAAATGCGCAGTGCTGAAGTGTAAACAAGTAGTGATACTGAATAGTGCTACCAAACATGAGCTCCCTGCTGTGATAGGAGGGATTGTAATAGAATACACAAAGATCTCTTCATTATCAGGTCCTTCCCATAGTGCTAGAAAATGCAATTTACCAACGTACCAGGCAAAACGAAATAGTGGCTCATAATAAATAAATTATTATTAATCAACTATATAATCTATTACTACTACTCAATCCTATGAAAGAATATGCAAAGAACTTTCAACCACCTCACAAGGTGGCCTAGTCCACTACTGAAATAAACAGATGGCCACGATGCATTCAAAATATTATTATAAGTGCTGTATCTAGCTTCAAATCGTTAACTACTACATTCATGTACATGTCTTCAATGAGCCATTCATAATGCATTGTATTATAGTACTTGTATAGCTCTTGCTACCCATTATGTAATGTTATTTGAGTCTTGATACAGCGCACGACTCGTCCCCATAGGGACCTCTCGGCGCATGATCGGCAGGTACAGGCAGCAGTAGAACAACGTTGTTTTAAGGTGTTTTTTGAATTCAGATAGATTTGAGCACGCACAGATGAACAGAGAAAGTTTGATCCAGTGGAGCGGGCCATGATAAGAAAAGGCTTGGCACCCATGTTTAGCAGTGCGAATACACCAGGGATATAACAGAAACTGATTGCTTGATCGCAGCTTCCTGTTTGGAACGTAAGGAATAAGTCTATTCTGAAGGTATTTTGGGCCAGAGCCTGACCAGGATTTATGGGTCAGGCAGAGCAGTTTAAACAGTGGTCTCTTGCGGATGGGGAGCCAATGTAGGGCTCTGAGTGTGGGGGCCGACAAGGTCCTTGGAGGCAAGATGTTTACCATACGGGCAGCAGTGTTTTGGACAACTTGCAATTTTGATAAAAGGGATTCATCAGAGTCGAGGATCAGGGCATTGCCGTAATCCAATCGGCTAATGATTAGAGCTTGGATGAGTATTTTATGTGAGCTCCAAGGAAGCCACCGAAAGATTTTCTTGAGGAAACGCATAGTACCAAAACAGGTTCCACATATGGAGAGGATCTGGTCCCTCATTGTTAATTGTTCATCTATGAGTATTCCCAGGGTGCTAGCGGTTCTACTGGGCAAAGGGGTGGGCCAAATCCTGTCTGCCACCAATCCCCCGCCCAATAGAGCTGAGCTTTGCCGAACAAAAGAATCTCTGTCTTGTACCCATTAAGTTGAAGACAGTTGAGGGACATCCAGACAGCAATCTCTCTCATGCAGGTGATAAATCTGTTTTACATTCTCAGTGTTCTGTCTAAATGAAATGGCCAACTGAGTGTCGCCTGCATACAAAAATGTATCAAACCCAAAGGACTTAACTAGTTGGGCTAAGGGGTCTATGTAGATGTTAAAAAGAATAGGGCACAAGGAGGAGCCTTGAGGTGCTCCCTTGTCCAGGGGGATGGTGCTAGAATGGAATGTTCCCATAGAAACTGTTTGGACCCTAGCTTTAAAGAAGTCCACCAATCATTAAAGTGCAGATCCCTGGATACCTATCTGCTGGAGACGCTGCACCAGGATGGAGCGCGAGATGGTATCGAACGTTGCTGATAAATCAAGTAGAACCAGCATAGCAGGCTGTCCAGCATCCAATAATAACCTAATAGTGTCTACTACTGCAAGCTGCTGATAAATCAAGTAGAACCAGCATGGCAGGCTGTCCAGCATCCAAGGATAACCTAATAGTGTCTACTTTTGCAAGTAGAGCAGACTCGGTGCTGTGGGATGCTCGGAAGTCTGACAGAGATGTCCAGCAAACTGTTGCTCTCCAAGTAGGCAGAGAGCGGTTTGTTGATGTGGGTCTCCAGAACCTTTTCCAACATAGGGAGGAGAGATATGGGATGGTAATTAGTTGGGACCTTGGGGTCTGTGGTGGTTTCTTAATGATGGGTGTAACGTGAGCTGCTTTCCATAGTCTCGGGACAGTGGCTTAGGTCAGAGATTGGTTACACAATGCTGTAATTGCGGAGCAAGAAGAGGGGAAAGGAGGAAGGCGTGGCTACGACTGCAATGGAGGCAGAAGTGTTTGGGTAGAGCTCTGCGGGAGGCTCCCCTAAACAGGCTGCTCTCTCCATGTACAATCGCTTCTGGAGGCTGCGACAACGAAGAGACCACACAGGACATTATGCTGAAGCAGCGATGTAAATTCTGACTCACCCGAGCCCCGCTGCGTGGAACCCGACTGCGGAGACTGATTGCTGTGTGGTCCAGACTGGGCAGGCTCCGTCTACTCGAGTCCGTGGTCTGGCTCCGCCCACTAGGCCGAAAGTAATGGCGTAGTCCCGGCGAGACGACAACCAGGAACGCTGGCTGCACGTCCTGTCTCTGCCCGTGGGTGTGCTGGCTGCCTCGTGAGGAAACGTGGTTGGAGCCCCAGCTGGACTGCCCGAATGCTCTCATCTGGGTCTCGCTGCCCCGATTGCGACTTGCGGCGCTGCGGGAGGCGGACCGCATGCGGTGACGACGCCCGGACTGCCTGACTGGCCGTTGCCCTCACGGCGGAACTCCGGTGTGCGACTCCCCTCCTCTACTGTGTGCCTGTGGGGGACTGCTCCACTACTGTGCGGCCGCGGGCTCGGGGACTGACGGGGCATGTTTAGAGCCCCCATGGTGCCGCCTGCTGGATCCCGGACTGCGGCCTCCCCCGACTCGGCTGACGAGAACTTTAAAACGACGTGGTGCGCGTGGGCGCCACCTTCATTGCCTGTGCTGCCTCGGCCCACGCGGCGTGTTTGCGGTGAGGGGGCCCCCGCCGGCGTGCCAGAGACTACTGCTGGCTGAACTAGCCGGACTGCTTGCCCTCTACTGGCTGTGCGGCGTTGCCGCGAGGTGTGCAGCCGCGAGGTGTGCAGCCCCTTCGCCGGTAAACCATACAAGGTGAATGTTTGCCCGGTATTCCTCTTGGGTGTGCCCGCTGGCGGGGGAGGAGATGTGACTGGAGCCCTGGCTGCGTTGCCGGCGGGCCGAGGGGACAGAGCTATTCACTGGCCCATTGACACTCACTGCAGGAGGGGCGGCGGGACCCTACATGGCCGCGCTATTTGGACAGACATAGTTGCTGTCATCCACGCAACATGCATTTGGGGCGAGGACCCCCCCCCCCATAGAGATTGCCTGCCACATTCCACGAGCCATTACTCCGCTCCGCAGGCGATCACATGTTGGTATGGCGGATGGCGCTAGTGAGTACAACTACGCACTGAACCCTATCTATGGCCCATGACTATTAAACACACGCCCTGCTAGTGCTTCTGTGGGAGCTGGGAAGTGCCGCCTGGGAACCCTATGACTCGATCTTGCCTGCTGCATGAGACCTGTGAGGCTGCTACTTCTTCACAGCTGTGATCGAACAGGAGCTGAGACGCGACTGACATCCAGCCTGTCGTGCCCTGAGGCGGAGGAGAGCTGCACGCGGCTGCCCCGGCGCTTGTGCGGACTACCTGGTTTGCTCCGGGAGGCGCGCTCATTGATGCCCATTGCGGGATATAACACCAGCCCTGACCACGTGGGATCTCCTACTGAAATGAACTGAAGCCCTACTGTCTCCAGAGGCCTGGAAGGCTGGGATAGGCGGCTGGCGGCCTGACTGCGGAGGGGCCACAAGTGAGTTGCGGGCTGGGTCCCACGACCTCAGTTGCGAGCCATAGAGTGTTCGCCAACTGCGAACTACTGTCACTGTGCCGAGGCTCACAGCACTACTTCGGCCCTAGAGATATTGTGCCATAAACCTGCTGAACGTGGTGCACGACGGATATACGCGTTCTGTGGCTGATGTCGGGCGGCACCCGGGCGCGTACTGGGACGGGGGGAGCGCAGACCCTACCACCGCCGTCCAAGGCTAAACTGGAAAAGATGGCGAAGCAGGGACTCACGGATCAGACTGCGAACAAGCTGGATGCAGTGCTTGCTGCCATGGAGCGACTGGAGGAAACACTCAACCAGACCCGCACCTCCCTGGAATCCAAAATTGACAAGGTAGCCATTGACCTTACCCACTTGCATGCTGATCATCGGAAACTAACAGATCGCACTACTGCTGTGGAGTCTGCGCTTGCTGACATCAAACCGCAGGTGACACAAACAGACAAGCACGTGCAAGATTTGCTGAATCGTGTGGAGTTCCTAGAAGAAAGAGCTGAGGATGCCGAAGGGCGGGCACGACGCAATAATGTGCGCATAATAGGCATACCGGAACGATGGGAAGGGAGAGAGCCCGCCCTACACATGGAAAAATGGCTCAGAGAATTATTGCCGGAGGGGTCCATTTCATCACACTTTGTCATAGAGCATGCGGACAGGGTTCCGACGAGGCCCCCCCCCTACGGGATCAAACCCACGGCCCATGCTCCTCCGGATCCTCAACTACCGGGACCGGGATTCAATACTGCAGGAAACCAGGAAACTCCAAGATGTTCAAATCGACAATCCCAAAATCATGTTTTTCCCGGACTATACTATCCAGGTACATCGCCAGAGGTTTTCGTTCATGGAAGTAAAGAGGCGTCTTCGGCAACACGATCTGAAATATTCTTTGCTATTTCCGGCCCGTCTACGAGTGGTTGCCAACGATAAGACACACTTTTTCAACACATCAGAGGAGGCGGAGGGCTGGCTGGACACCTTCACTAATGCGGAGCCCCGAGACCGTGCCGCAATACTGCCAAAGCTGAAAGGCCCCTTTTCGCCGCCGGCAGAGGGAGCGTAGGTTCACGGGAGCAGGGATACCGCCCTCGCCACCTATAGCTCCACACTCAGAAATGATTCTCAGCGGGCAGCGGGACGCCCTGCAGGCGGTAGCAGAAATCAGCGGCTCGTTGGTGACTGAGGATGCGTCTAACTCGAGCCAGCAAGATCTGTCCAGTGATGACGAACGGATATATGGCCTACAGAACTCACAGGACTCGACTGAGCAGCCGGATGTCACCCTGCAGACGGCGGATTTACTGGCATGAACACCACTGACTCCTATCTTTGCATGGACTACGAATTGAGGTATTGGGGTGTGTATGCGGGGGGGTGCCGTCATTGCTAAACTGGGCATCCATGGTGGACGTTGCTATGTCTACAGCGTATTCACTCACAGCTAGGACTGGTATCATACTACATGTGGGGCGGTGGATTTTTACTATGTGAGTTGTTGCTATTGTGAGGACATCAATGTGCACCACTCATTTGATAAATGCTTCTAGATTAATATACGCAGCCAGCCACACTTCTACTGTATTTTACCTGATAATGGGGAGTCTCCGAGCTGCTAGACACGCGGACTGTTAGCTAACGAAAAGCAGTTCGAAGTACACCCCTCCGGATTGTTTTGACTGTTGTCTCCATATGGGAGTTTGGACGATTGCTGGTTGTATTTTCGCCCTTTTGGTATTGCATATGATCATGTTTTGGTTTTGTTATGAGATATCATTCGTTATGTGTGGGTTCATGCACTGGAAGGTGCTACAAGTCATCGTGCTGGGCACATTGAGTGACACTAGGCCACGTTCGATAGATACACCTGTCTGGCCGCTACGGACACAGATTCATTTGAAGGGTTGTTGTACGTATGTCTTCGATTAAAATTGGTACCTGGAATGTGAGGGGCATGCACACGCCGTCACGTAGATACCAGATATATTCATACCTCAAACGACATCACATACAAATAGCATTACTGCAGGAGACCCACCTGACCAAAACAGAGGTACAACGCTTACACCGTCGCTGGCGCGGCCAACTGTATGCTACAGGGTACTCAGCTTTTGCGAGAGGAGCACTAATATGGGTGAGGTCAGGTGTTCCGCTTACAATTACACAATCACAGATAGATGCTGAAGGGAGGTATGTAATAGTTAGGGGCATGCTAGACGGCCGGCATATAGTACTTGCATCACTATACGCTCCTAACACAGAACAAGCTGCTTTCCTAGACAGGGTGTCACACATCATTGCACCGTGGCACGATGTTCCCATGTTATTGGGGGGGCGACTATAACAGTGTGCTGGATGTCTCACTAGACAGATCCTTTCCGCCCCTTCCGGGCACCAGTACCCACCACGCCATGAAAGCCTTGACTAACTGGGCAACACAGTGGCGCTTGAGAGATGCCTGGAGGCACCGTTATCCTCGCGACAAGGTGTATTCCTATTACTCAGGGGCTCATAACTTGCATGTGCGGTTAGACCGTTATATGCTATCGGAGGTACTTCTTTCCAATATATCGTCAGCTTATTATCTAGGCAGGACGCACTCTGACCATAATCCTCACGTATTAGAGATGCTGTGGGAACACCCTCGGCCACCAATCCCGACTTGGCAGCTTCAACCTGATTTACTGCTGGACTCACCCTTTCGTACACTACTAGCCGCCAACATCACCCAATATTTTGAGGACAATACCGGCACAGCCACAACACCTCAGGTAGAATGGGATGCATTTAAGGTGGTGATCAGGGGCGACTGTCTCGGTGCACAGGCGGGCATGCGGAGACAATTGGAGGCAGACCTTACACGCCTTGAAACTGACATGCTCCAAAGAGAGGGAGACGCGATGGGGGGAGATACTGGGCCTTTGGAGCGTGCTAGGGAAGAGCACGCTAGTTTGCTTGGTCGTCTCCGTAATCTTAATTATGCAGCACACTCTGCGCGCACCCATCACACAGGGGACAAGCCTGGCAGGCTGCTGTCGTGGCTGATACGGCAGGACATAGCTACGGTACCCGTGACAGAAATACAAAACACGCAAGGAATCATGGTGTATACCCAAAGCGATCTACACCGCGCTTTTGTGGAGCACTATTCCACGGTATACAAATCTTGTTTGACAGCTACGGAAGCTGATGTACAAGACTTCCTTTCCACCCTAATATTGCCACAATTGACGGAGCACCAACAGGAGGAATTGGGTGCTCCCCTGCTTTCGGAGGAACTGAGAGATAGTATTTATTCACTTTCGAATGGTAAAACGCCGGGCCCCGATGGACTGCCGGCTGAATTTTACAAGGCATATTTAGATATACTGGTGCCGGAACTGTTGCGGGTATATGAGGCGGCTCTAGAATATTCAGCACTCACGCCAACACAGAATGAGGCTACGTTAGTTTCTCTTTTGAAGCGAGGCAGAAATCCCGATCTCCTAGGCTCTTATCGCCCGCTGGCTCTGTTGAACACAGACTATAAAATCCTTGCCTCCGCACTGGCTAGGCGTATCTCCCCATTTGTGCCGTCACTAGTGCATGCTGATCAAAATGGCTTTGTTCCCACCAGAGGTACCTCCCTAAACATTCGCAGGTTATTTAGAATTCAGAAATATGCAGTAGAGAATTGGCCCCGCTCCGGCTGTCTGGTACTGGACCTGGAGAAGGCCTTCGACTCGCTGGAGTGGCCCTATCTTGCAGCGGTCTTGCGTAAATATGAGCTGGGTGATGGATACTTGCAGCTGGTGCAACTGCTGTATCAACGCCCCACAGTACGCGCTCGGACGGGCAAACTCTTGTCTGACACAATCAGGGTACGGAGAGGAACCAGGCAGGGATGCCCTCTGTCCCCGCTGCTCTTTTCTTTAGCTATGGAGCCTTTGGCAGCTCTCCTCCGGGAGGGTGGCGAGGATTGGGGCATCCCCTTGAGGGATGGACTTCACGCAGTGTCCTTATATGCGGATGACTTGTTATTGTACGTAAAGGACCTACATGCAATACCGCCGACGATACTAGCACTGTTCCGTAGCTTTGAAGCGGTATCGGGCCTCAGGGTAAACTGGGCTAAGTCAGGTGCCTATTCTTTTCGCGAGGATGTGGCCGTGACGGAGATCATGTTCAACGGGATTGCGCTTGACTGGTACCTGACCACGTTCAGATACCTCGGTATATACATCTACAGGTCCCCAGTGGACATACTGGAAGGTAATCTGGTTCGCGCTATCTCCTCCATAAGATCACAGATACAATTCTGGAGGACGCTGCCACTCAACGTGATGGGCTGCATCACCTTAGCCAAGATGATTGTATTACCCAGACTTTTATATTATTTTGCAAACCTTCCGGTGTATGTCCCAGTGAAGCTGTTTAGGGAATTAGAGGGGTTAATCAGAGGCCTAGTTTGGAATGCAGGGCAACCCAGGATAGCATTACAGAAGTTATATGCACCCCCAAAAAGTGGGGGTTTAGCAGTTCCCCATCTGGAAATATACTATCTAGCTGCGCAGCTGCAATGGGTCGCAAAAAATGGCTGTGTGGTAAAAATTTGACGGACACGGCGACCGAGACAACGGTCTGGACACAGGCTCATATATACGGACTGTTTCATCCGCTGGGCAAAGTTCCTCGCCCGACGCAGATATATGTGGAGTTAGCGCATAGATGTTACAAGAGAAGCCTCCACCTCACAAAAGATACGATCCCATATGCTCCGACGCTGCCTCTCGTCGGGACGCCCAGAGGCAGAGACCCTATAACGGACACGACGATGATGGCCTGGACTGCAGCGGGAGTAGACACGTTAGGAGACTTATACGTAGATGGCACCTTGTCACCCTTTGCGACATTAGCAGCGGACAACGGACTGCCGGTGGGCCAATTCCTTCTACACGCAGCCATTATACGTACACTTACGCTAGCATGGGGAGACATAACTGAGGAGCCACCGGCACATCAGTTATTGCAGTATCTACACGTAATGGGGGAGGGATCGCATGTGATACACTGGCTAGCTCAAGCCCTGCTCGCCCATGTATTAAAGCCACTGCAGAGACTTCGCGCGCAATGGACTGAGGACAGAGGCCGTCCCTGGACTGATAAAAGAATGGGAACATGTTTTGGCCAGGGCCACACACATACCACGTAACACGAGATTCAAACTTATACAAACTTACATACTACACAGGGCGTACCTATCACCAGATAAAATTAATAAATATTTTGCCATAAACACCTCTGAATGCCCGAGATGCCGTTTCCTCGGCGCTGATCTATTGCATATGCTATGGTCCTGTCCCCGGATTTTACCCTACTGGCGCGCGATCACAGGCATACTTGCCACATGCACTAACACTGAGGTGCCTAGTACATGGGAACTCTGTATTCTGGGGTTTTCTAAAAGAACTAAGGCCAATAAAGTAAGTTCCAGATTTCACGACCTGGGCCTAATAACAGCGAAGCGACTTATAACTAAGCGTTGGAAACACAAGGATCCACCGGAAGTAGTACACTGGGTGAGGTCCCTAGAAGTCTGGGCGCAGACAGAGGGCACCACTCTACTTAGGGAAGAAACGGCAGGGCTGCGAAAATATCCAATTGCACAGTCCTGGGACGGCATGCTCAAAACTCTTATAAGCACTACTGCCGCTCTACGGGTGCCTCCCGCACGGTAGGCGTGATCAAACGTCCTAAAGGCTGCATAGAGGTAGGGGATGAGCTGTACCCAAGTGTCACCTTGACCGTAACTGCTGTGATTGGTGCAGACCTCGCATTCCTCACAGGACGTCACACAGAAGTGGCTTTGCTACATGACACCCTAGCATTTATGTAAACCGCATGGCGCACGAGAATAGTAGCCCACATTCATTGTTTGCACATTAGCCTAGCTGTCACCATGCCCAGATGGCACACTGCACACTAGTTACATATCCTTTCAGTTCTTTGATATCTCTTTGTTTTGCTTACATATTTTTTTGTTAGACGTGGTTGTTTTGCTATAAAAATAGATATCTAATGAGCAGAAACGGCATTTACATGTAAATTGATTTTGCTTACCCAGGAAGTGCTCTATATTGTGAACTAACAATTGTGCCACTTATAAGCAGAATACTTCTACATATATGGATACATTATTGCATTATCAAACATCGACACGGGGAGGCGCACTTACTAGATCCACTCTGACCCCTGACTGGAGATAACAGACTGTGCGGGCTGTAGGTGCCTGAGGCGCTATGTAAATGTATGAGCACTCCCACACTGGCGACACGAATGCTATTACAACTTTGAGAAAGGAATGTTTTAGACTATATATGCACTGTCCTACAACAAATGTTATCATCGTAAGTGCTGACATGTATTGTTGCTAGTAATATATGTAACTGAAAAAATAAAATGCAATAAAGATATATTTTTTTTTAAAAAGAAGAGGGGAAAGGAGTGTAATAACCTGTGGAGGACAAGGATCAGAAGGGGACCCCGATTTTGCTTTAGCTAATAAGTCCAGCATCTGTGTTTGAGAAATAGGCTCAAAACGTTCTAGTACCAATGAGATAGAGTATTGTGGTATAACAAAGGATGGATTGATCGAAGAGTGAAAACGGTTGTAGATGTTGTCAATTTTAGTTTGGAATTGGGTATCCAAAATGTTGCAAAATGTTCGAGAAGCTGGAGTATCAGAGGAACACGCCTGGGGTTTGGCACAGGTGTTTAAGATTTTAAATAGTTCCTGAGAGGAGTTGTCTGCCTGGTCTATTTTATTGACGATATGTTGTCTGCATGCTATCTTTATTTTGGCATGTTATGAGAGTGGAGCATATTTAAATATTTATCTACACTGTTTTTTTACATCCTCAAGCCTTTTAAAGCATGATTTATCGGCCTTCAATTCCACCTAGTATCAAGGTGCATTGGATCTAAAGTGCTTTCTAGAGAATGGGTTGTAGGGAGCCATGGTATCAAATGCATGGATGAGGGAGTCATTAAACCTTGTTAGTGCTAAGTTTTTCTTGTGAGTTGTCCCGTATATGGGGGGTGGTGCGAACATGTTACTTACCTTAGTTAACGCCTTTTGTGGTACAGACTACCTAGCCGGAGATTCTTTACCTTAGAATTATTCCTGGCGTCACACTGGATCCAGAAATTTTCAAGCAGCACTCCTGCACACCGGTAGGTGCATTGTTCGGGTCCATATTGGTGTTGCCCGCGCCGGAAGTAGAACGGTACCTATCTCGACCTCGATGCGCTAACATCAGTTTACTTTCATGACTTTCCATGCCAGGAGTGCAGAGTCACGATGAATTCAGACTACTGGTGTGAATTTCAAAGGGAAGCCCTCATCCTTTAATCAGGTCGTAGAGCGGGGAGGATCGGTAAGGAATTTGCAGATAGTCTCTACCAGATAAGGCGTTACTGAAGGTAAGTAAGTTGTTCATCTGATAGAGACTTCTAGCTGCAGATTCCTTACCTTGGAATAGATACCCAAGCAATGCCTAACAGGCGGGTCTGCGAATCCAATTCAGACCAAAAAGTCATGCAGGAGCGAACAGGCAAATTGCCCATCCCGACAGACCCAATTGTCCAGGCAGTAGTGCTTAGTAAACGAGTGCAAGGAAGTCCATGTTGCAGACTGACAGATGTCCAGGACCGGAACTCCGCGAGCTAACACAATGGTCGCTACTTTGGCTGTAGTAGAATGAGCAAGTAAGCACTCTTCTAGGCCAATGCGTAGAAGATTTTTATGCAGTGCACTATCCATCGAGAGATAGATCGTTTCTGCACAGCCTTCTCTTTCTCTGCCCGACGTACCCTACAAAGAGTTGATCATCCACCCTGAAGTCTCTTGTGCGGTCAAGGTACAAGGACAACGCTCTTTTAGGTACACACGGTGGTCTCTCTCCTCTTCCTTAGAAGGGTGAGGCGGGACTAAAAAGGTAAGCAGGGTGATGGGCTGGCCTACTTTAAAAAGAGTGACTACCTTCAGAAGGAAGGAGGCACATGTCCGAAGAACCAGTTTGTCAGGGTAGAAGGTAGTATATGTAGGATTCACAGTGAGTGCCTGCAACTGGCTGACCCTCCTGACTGATGTAATGGGCACTAGAAAAGCAGTCTGGATGGTTAATAACCGAAGAGAGCAGTTGTGCAATGGCCCAAAGGGCCCCTCATCAGGAAAGTGAGGACCAGGTTCAAATCCAACTGGGGTATGATGAATGGTCCGGGAGAAAATGTTGCAAAACTGTGAGAAATATTGTCACAATAGGTGACTTAAATAAGGAAGGTTGGTCCTGCAACCTCAAAAATGCAGTATGGCTGAAAGATAGCCCTTAACTGTTCCCAGAGCAGAGCCCTGCTGGGGACAAGAAGAACAAATAGTAAGACTTAAATAGGAGCAGAGAGGGGACCAATGCTTCTGGATACACACCATGCCACAAATGTGTTGCATGCAAAAAGAACAATCGATGGACAGAATGCAGAACAATGTCATACATTCACCCCAGTATAGAGATCTGGGCCTAAATCCATCTTTTTTGTTTTTTTGTCGCAGGTATTTACCTTCTTGCTGGAAAGACACCTGGATGCCAGAATAACATCCCAGACTTCGGGAGGAAGGTTGAAGGCTGTCAGCTGCATCCGGGTGTGGAGGTTCGGGGCAGGACCCTCCCCTGTTGCTGTGACAGAAGAGCCTCCTGAATTGGCAGCTTGACCACAGGACCGATGCTCATGCTCAACAGCTCGGGATACCAGACTCTGCGCTCAATCCAGAGCCACAAGAATAGGTTGGGCCGGTCGTTCCTGATCTTCTTGAGAACTCTGGGCAGAAGTGGTATTGGCATTAAGTCATACAGGAGGCCAGAGCTCCACTCGAGACGAAAAACATCTCCGAGCAAAAGCTGCCTAGGAATCTCCAGTGCACATAACTACTAGCATTGCGTGTTCTTGGCAGAAGTAAACAGATCTAACTAAGGCTCTCTCCACTCTTGAAAGAGACCATGGATCTCCTTTGGAAGGAGACGCCATTCGTGACCCGATAGGCATCGATGACTGAGTTTGTCCGCCCTGGCATTCAGAGAGCCTGCCAGGTGTTGAAACACTAGGGAGACCCACCCTGCCCTGCTTGTTGCAGTACCACATGGCGGAGGTATTGTGCATGAACAACTGCACTAGCCTTTGCTTGATGGAGGGTAGAAAGGCCTTCAATGACAAGAGAATCTCCGAAAGGTCCACCAAGTTTATGTGGAGCCCGGACTAAGCTAGAGACCAGAGTCCTCTGATCTCCACTTCCCCCACGGGGCTGCCCCAGCCCAGGAGTGACACATCCGTCACTACAGTCAGCTCTGGTTGGAGCCTGACTATGCCAGCGGGCATGCTTCACTAGCAGGATGCAGGAAGCTATGACGCCCAACAGCCTCCTTGAGGCTGTTGGGCGTCATAGCTTCCTGCATGCCTCACTGAAACAGATAGAGGCTGAAACATCGGTATCAGTCTGAATATCCTGGACTCGCTGTTCTGGAGGATAAGCCCAACACTGCACTGGGTCCAGAACAGCTCGCATGAAAGGGAGCATCTGAGAGGGAGTCAGGTGTGACTTCGGCACGTTTATAGTGAACAACAGTGTGTGCAGGAGGTTCGCCGTAGTCTGGAGGTGGGAGACGACTGCCTGCGGCGAGCCTACCTTCAACAGTCAATCGTTGAAGAAGGGAAAGACTGGAACACCAGACCTCCGTAAGTGTGCTGCAACAACCATCATCACCTTGGTGAACACCCAAGGGGTGCTAGTGAGGCATGTAACATCTGTGGGAGGGCAAGACAAAGATGTGAAAATATACGTCCTGCAAGTCCAACACCATCATCCAGTCTCCCGGATCCAGGGCAGATAGAACTTGAGCAAGCGTGAGCATTTTGAATTTCTCCTGTTTGAGTAAGAGATTGAGAAGGCTCAGGTCGAGTATAGGACAAAGGCCTCTGTACTTCTTGTAACTGGAATAGCAACCACGACCTACTTCTGATGCTGGCACCCTCTCTATAGCTCCCTTGGTCAAGAGAGCGGACATTTCCTGGCAGAGAAAGGAAGGATGGTCCTCCGTCAACCGGCAGTAAAGGGGTGGGATGGGTGGATGGGTGGCCATAAAGGGAATGGAGTATCCCCTTTGCACAATTTGTAGTACCCAACAGTTTGATGTCAATTAGCTCCAGTAGAGCAGGTGATGGCTTATCCTGCCCCCACTGGATGCCTGGGATGGTAGGAGGGCAAACTAAAGGGAATTGGAGGCTGTGGCTGCTGGGGAAGTGGTGGACTGGCCCAACCTCTGGCTACCTGTTCCACATGGTCTGTAGGAATCGCAAACTTGGCCACAAAAGGCATGGAAGCTTGCTAGCCGTGGTATTGACACAGTTTGAAACACCTTAGGTGGCCATGAAAGGGGTGAAAGGCAGACTGGGGGTAATGAGGGTCATAGAGAGACTCAAGGACCTGGCTGTAGCCCTGGAGTCCTTAAAGCATTCTAGAAGAGACAGGAGCCATCAAAGGGCATGTCCATAAGCAATGCTTGGACATCCCCAGAAAAAACAGTAGTTCTCAGCCAGGTGTGGCCCTGGGCTTCCAAAGTGATCGATGGCCATATATGTCTCTTGAAGTGGCCAACGATTACATAAAGATCTTGCCTGTGAAGGGTACCATTCCGGTTTCTAGATCTTTGAGTTCTTGGCTTTTGTAGCATAATGGTCCAGGAGCACTAGAAAACACATCCGAACCAGACAGCAGAAAAAAACAATCTACAGTGAAGTCATATCCTGGAGAATTGTGGGTTACAGGGGTAGTATAACGAGTCACCTTGAAACAGAAAGCTCTTCTTCAAAAAACGTACAATGCTGCAACCACCACTAAAATGTCAGAAGTGTGCACAGCATGTGATCTACAGCAGCAACTGTTACTATTATTAGTACCAGAGGAGTATCAATGTCATACAGGGGCAGGAGATTGGAGGGGGTGAGTGGCAATTTCTCTGTGTTTGAGTTTGAGACTAGGACACTATAAGTAGATTCATCAGAAGGGTGTGTTCAGACTCAGAGTTCTTGGGATTAAATATGATCTAAACTTCCCCAAAGGATAATTGGTTATTTTTTAATGTGGTAAGGCTTCCAAATTGTTCCAATGTTCAAGTCAATGGGCACGAGGGAGTTTCTATATTATAGATTTTAAGTTTTTGGCTCAAAGGGCGAACTACTTGTTTCAGGCCCAGCTCTATTTTAGTTTTGACATCAGGCCAAAAAGCAGTTTTTGTCACGGAGGCGAGAGGAACTGTTGCATAAGGTTGAAGTCTTTTGCTGACAAAGGGACCACATCTTGAATCAGCTTCTAGCTCTCGACCAACCAGCTTAGACATTAATCTTGGTACCTTGTAGAAAGTCTTTTGTCCAGAATGTCTATCAGTGTGGGTGATTGCAAACTAGAGGACCTTGGTTAAGGCCATAATAAACTTCTGAACTCTCCTAAGCAAGTCAAATGAGAGAACACTATCCAGAGCATCATCTTCCAACTAGAGAATGTGAGGTGACTTAGTTCATCGACAGCTACGATTTTTGCTTCACAGATGAAGACTGAGAATGTCTGCACAACATCACAGAGCAGATTACAACTCTGTTATGGTCATGGTGCCACTGAGTGAAAGGGCCAGCGTTTCTCTCTCCAGGTTTACCAGGTTGTGGGTACATGTTACTGGTAAAGCTGACACACACAATCACACACAGTTGTATAACCATAACTGATACGAATGTCAAAACTGGTGTAGGTAAACCTAAGGGAAATGGTTGCGACACTTCAAGGAAAAAGCATACAGCATTTTCTCCTTGTCCACCTCTTGAAAAGGGGGGGGGGGACCACATTTTTTATCCAATAATTGAGTCCTTATATAAACCATGCAAAACAGCAAGTTTTGAAATTCAAAGCAGCATACACTGAAAGAGCTCCAGTCGTCAATTAGCTACATGTTCAATTTGCTAGTCAAACTTTCAGTTTTTTGTTTGAGATGACACTTTTGAACCTGATAACGGGGAAAAACACCTGAAGATGGCGTCTACACAAGTGCGGGTCATTGAGAAGTTTGGTTGGATATAAATTTGAGTCATACTAGCTCCTCTAATGGAGAATTTTTTTTTAAGCAAGATGCTTTTCAGAGACCAGCCATTACATTGCAGGTTGATGGGAATTTTGGAGTAAGTTCACAAAGCAAAAATTCAGCTTGAAAGCCCACAATGACTCCAAGTAAAAGATCTCTTACTAGGGGGAATATGAATTCTTCCTCCAAGAAAAGAGGGATGGTGCTACACAATAAAGAAAGGCTGCATAACCCCGTATTACTGGTACACTTTTAAAAAGAATGTTGCTCCATTTGTTCGCTTATAAAACTGGTGATAAATTGGAGAATTGGTAACCATATAATTTACTAATAGTGCCACGGTGTTTGGATACATGGATAGCTCTGTTAAATAGAGCTTTTTGAACTTGACTGATTAGACTACCAGAATCCAAAGCAATTTTTAGAGAGCCAAGGCACTATGTTTGCTATTTGAAACTTAGCTTTCAGTCTGATCAATTATTTCAAACTACTGATGGGTGGTAGATTACACCCTTCTTGCTGTGCCAGTAAATAAGGTACTAAATCCCCGAATTTTGTGCCAATTACTTCATTTCACTTTAACAGCCTCTCAGATTGGAGGAAATAGAAGAGATAGGGAATCCATGAAAAAAAACAATAGGAAGCAGCAGGTTTGAGAACAACTTTCCCACATCTGTTCTTGAGCTCGAACACTCTGCTATCGATCTACCTTTCCAAGAAAACCAAGCTAGGATGGGTATTATAAAGTTGTTAATCAATTTACATTCTGAAGTCTCAACAAAAGTAGGAAAATTAGAGTGTTTCTGCTCATACCTCGATCTTTTGCTCTGTCTGAAAGAAGTACTTCAACCTCTTGGTACTCCCGGACGGCATCAAGTATTATACTGCCCTCTTTGCTGAACAGGAAAAGCATGGGGATTGTGATATCATCTGTGTTTTTCCCATCACCAGCCATTTGGAAAAGAGGAGCTGTATCACTGCTGCTTCCTTCATTATCATCTGATAACAAACGTTAAAAAGTCAGCATTCCCTGCTATCCAGTTTACAAAGTCAACCATACAGCTTAATCAGAGGACACAGATAATTCATTAAACAGAGAAAGTCTTGCATAGGGAAACACTCCTTGCCACCCCCACATTCCTCCAGTGAAACAGCCTTAGGAAAGAAGCTGATCTTTGCTTGATGAAACGTGCGTGAAAGAACAAACATGATAAAATGGATGCCTCTGTACATAGTGACAATGAGCATCATCATCTATAGTATAGGTACATGATATTTTTCCCGAGGGGGGAGCTGGGACAGTGTGGGACTTGGGAGAGGGGAGAACAGGCATTTTTAAACATTTTACATAATGCCCTGCCTCCCTTTATCATTACATTTAATGCTGAATCAGGACACAGGAAGATGAGGATCACCCACTTTTCTGTTCAATATCCTCTTCCTTAGAGCATATCATGAAAAACCGCTGCATCTAAGCAAGTGGTCAAGGATTTGGCTTACTCTTGCACGCTACCTCTCCCTTCAGATAAAGTGTTCTCCAGTCAATAAGTGGCAAAATGTCCTACATTTGATGGTCATAGTGACACAGCATCACCGGGAGAGCAGTTGCATCAATGCAGGTGGCCATCAAACCAAACTGTTTTCCCTGGGTGCCTATATGTCTTTCAATCGGTAGGAGCTGAACAAGATTTAACAGAAATGTGTGACCTTTTTGCTGCAGCCATAATGATGATGCTGGGCTCAGGGTGACCAGTGCACCATTGCAGGAGCCGAGTAATGACTTGCACTTTCGCAGGTGATGTCATCAACTTCACTAATTCATGCAATACAAAATCCACAAAAGTGACGATTTCACCAACTTTCTACATTATTCAAGTTGTAGACAAAGTATTCCTTCTTGATTGAAACCACGGGAAGGTTAAAAAGGTTTGAGGAAAGGAAAATCGGGCAACAGAGGTACTATGTGATCACACATCACTTATGCATTATACTACTAGACAAAATCATTGCAGTCCAATTACAACAGTTCCAGCATATGATACTTTGCATAGCTTTGAATCTTATCCTTAGCACTAACCCATCGGAGGTGTAGGAAAAGTGGTGAGGAATCAGTGGGTATGAGCAAATATATTATCCACCACGAATATTGTTTCTTAAAATATGTAGCCTTTTCTTTTCTTCTGATGGGTATTTTTTTAATGCAGATGTCTCATCCGATGAGAGTGTAACAACTATACCCTCAGGTAGGTGGGATTGGGAAGTGCAGATTAACCAAGGAGGTCAAGCAACGCAGCCCAGGAAAAATATCCATCTCAGTTTGTCTGTGGTGCGAGGCAATAATGTTTAGCAAAAGTATAAAAGGAAGACCACAGCAGATTTCAGTCACCGAAACGCCATTGGATAGCGTAGTAAAAGGGACCATGACCCTCGTGGAATGTATAGGAATGCCAACTGGAGGTTCTTTTTTAGTTAACGGCTAACAGTTTAATGCAAAGGGTTCAAACCTTACGACTCGTATCAGAAAATAAACTTTGGCCAATGGCCCATTTGAATACATTGTTATAGCTGGTTCACTGGCAGCTAAAAAGACACCCATTCTGTAGGAAGGTGTTTAGTTGGGGCCACTAAATGTCCCAGCTATACTTCACAATCTATTTAAAGACTTTCAAACCCTGACAGATCAGATCCAGGAATGGTTTCTCCATGTGGTCAGGAAGGTTGACTATTGTAATTTTCATTAATTCCCACAAGATGTGGAAATGTTAGCCAAGAAGCTGTTTGTCAAGTCTATTCAACTCACTGTCTGTAGCAACCATGGGGAAAGCTTGGATTCCATCAGCAAACAAGGCTTGCACTACTAAGGTCTCCAGTTAGCAGTAAAGAGGAAAATAATTTTGGATTAGAAGGCACAGGTCTACAGGCTAGTGCGATTTATTTGTGGACTGACTGGGTTGACAAAGGTTTCCCCCAGGCAGCCACAACTAGCTCAAAGAGCACCTCACTAAATGGAAGCAAGGGTTCTGAAACTGCTGGGTTGGTTTAGTCAGGATGCTGGACTTTGTTTCCACAGTCTGCAAGGATAATTTCAGTGCTTTTCCTGCCTTTTATACCACAGAGGTAGAACATACTTCTTCTACAGGAGGCCCAGATGGATAAGGAATATCTCCTTCTGGAGAGGTGTTAAGACCACCACTGTTTTTTAGGTATAGCCCAACATCTGCATTATAAAGAAAGACATTTGTTGTCAGTCACCAAATCGTTTTCCTCTGTGTGCCGACAGTGTTTACTGGGCATTCCCAGGGCATCGGAACCTGTTGTGAAAAGTTCCACCAGCTGGGTGAATATCTGGTCTTCGTGTTGTTCTGCCAGAGAGCTACCATCAAAATATGCAGAAACCTTTTCTTTGGCCACCATGATAATGTCTACTCACTTTGAAGGGTTAAAGCACCTCTGAAATCTGTTCTGAGGGTGGCAGAAAGATTATGTCATAGGTGATGCAGAAGGAACTAGTTTTGGCATAGTAGGCAAAGGCTTCTCTGGATGCAGCACCAACACAAGAGACTGTAGAGGAGGGGATGCAAGACGCACTGGAGCCACCAAAATCACCAAACCCACACACTGGACCCACCTTTGGTGAGTTGCATAGAGTACACAAGGCTGTCCTGAAAGCGTCCAAAATGGCCTGAAGGATGACCTCAACCTGAAATAGGTAGGCTGATGGAATCAAACCCCAGCTTCATCATTATAGGAATTAGATCAGATGATGAGGTTGAGTCCAAAATGGGGGTGGGGGGAGGGACAGTGCTGAATCTGCGAATGGTATTGGGAGCAAGGTCATTTCCTTGGAGGACAAGGGGGACTTTTTACTATGGAGTTTCTATTTTTTCCAGGAAGATCCCTTGGGGGATTATTCCTATTTATGGAGATTTTCTTGAAGAAGTGGAGAGGAAACACTTCAGAGAGTTCATTCGTGATTTTAACAAAAAGTGTGGTCTACTGCACCCTGATGAGTTTTGGGTGCATTGAAGACCAAGATTCGCTGGCCAATGGGTCATGATTGGATACAATTCTGTGACGAAGGTCCAGGTTCAAAATGCAAGAAACATGTTGACCAACTTTTGGAATGTTAGGATCCTCATCTCCCCATATATTCCCCCGTGTTTTTAACTTTTAACAGAAGTCCCTAGAATAAACATCATCTAGTTAAGTTTACTCATTACCCATCAGACCAATCTATCTTTTCTCATTATGTGAGAAAGGCACCATTCCCTTTTCCCCTTCCTGTACACATTTTGGAGGACATTAGGTCTTCTTATTTCAGACCTCGAGGCAAAAACAAAAAAGATCTCTGGCAAAGAGCCCCTTGAGGGGCACATTGGGCTTTGCAGTGCTGACCCAACGAGTAGCGCACCCCAGTGATGAAGCATGACACATTTTGGTGGGTGAGGGCTTGTGCTTCATAAAGAAGAGACTTTGTATGACTTCCTTAGGACAAGGTACCAAAATTAATGTAGGAACCTAGACTTTTGTCACAGAAATGCACACGGAATTGTAACTGTAAGTTGGGGAGAGTGTGTTCTGGACCAAAACTTCTGTCTGTTCCTCCTTTTTGGTATACATGATTGGATACAAGACACCACATGCAGATCTGCCAAGTGCATCTTTTTACGACACCTCAGACAGGCTTTAAATCCCAAGACCTTAGTGAGGGGCATTTGACCTAATCACAGTGAGCTGAGTGAGGAATTTTGCGAGTGAAACACCAAGAACAGCTTTGGACTAGTCTTGATGAGATGTGGAAAAAGAGGACAAGCCAGCAGTGCCATATATACCATGATGTCGTTATATTAGAGGCTGAAGCTGCAAGGAACTGGAGAGCTGTTGCGGGGGAATGTTTTTCCCAGATCCAGTCAGGTGACTTACGATAATGATAAAGTGAGGTATCTGCAGAAAGAAGCTTCCATCAGAACATTTTTACATGGAAAAATGATGAGATTGCAGATCCTGGGGGAATTGATGAGATTGCAGATCCTGGGGGAATGTATAACTTTTTGCAAAGATAACTTCAAAAACTGAACCATGTTTTCCTAGAATACAGCTCTATTGTGTAGATCTCTCGATCTTGAATTCTGACAGGCAGTCAAACAATGCGGTTTGCTAAGATGCAAATTTTAGTCTCATTGTGTCTTCTCTACTAATGCCTTCTGTCTGAATCACTGGTTACAATTTTGCCACAGCTCTGTACCCATCCAGGAGAGAGATTCTACCTCTTGAGAGCTCATATACATGACAATGTACAAATTCTTGGTCGAAACCATAGGACTGCCAAAATATGGAAGTGGAAGTGAGAAGTTAAGTGGAGAAAGAGCAAGCTTCCACAGTAGAATACCCTTTGATCTTAGTTAAAGAATAAAAAGTGCAGCTAAGCTTAATAGTAGATGAGTGACTTACCGATAACAATGCCTCCTATCGCTCCAGCTTTTTGGGCATTTCTGGCCTTTTCAGCAAACATACACTGGCCTCGCTGCATCAAAGCAATCCTACCCGATATTGCTTCAGGATTGGTGATCTCCGAGCATCCGTTGTATGGTTGAGTGGAAGCAACAAACCCTCTTGTCTGTTGGCATAATTAAAATCAATTAATATAATGTAATAAAAAGTAACAATGAATAATCAACCACTAAAGACCCCTCAGAGAGACTGCATCAAACAATGTCCTGTGTTTACGATTTGCTGGTAATCTTGGTAGCACAAAGGCAATTCGGACTGTCAAAGATGGTATAGTTCCATGCCATGTGCAATGCTCTAAGTCATAAAGCAGATGATGATGGGTCGAGAATCATCTTCTGCATAGAACATTTACTATCACACCACTGGAGACCATGAACAACTCTACAATTTAAGCCCTGCAGTTTATAGTATTCCCCACTCGATGACTTCACCTGAAACAAAAACCTACTGGTGGCTGCATTCGCATCAACCCAAAGGAAAACCAACAACTGGGCCATTCACACCCTCCCAGGCGCAGTGTGAACTCTTGCCTACCCACCTTCTGTTACAAAGTGTCCAGCTAAACATACTACTGAAAAGAAGAACTCCTGGTGACCCCTTAGAGTAATCTTCAATTCACCTCACTACTTGGGCACTTGGATAACAAATAAGTGCTTAACCTGCTTAGGAAACCTAACCTTGATTTTTAGTCACTAGTATCACTTAACTTCAGGAAGCCAGAGTGATGGATGAAGCGATACCAAATTTTGCACATGGACCACAATGACAGAACTGGTGGTGGTCTCATCTTTAAGTTGTGTAGGTTATTGAAAGGTTTCCATTATTAAACTACCTGTTCTAATGTGCAGAACATCTTACAAATATTAGATCAGTTAATCTAATCAACTGTTTGTCAGTATGGCACCTCACCCTTCCCCTGGTGTTTCACCAGCTTTGGGCCCTCATTCCTGGACTGTACAACTCCTTTTGCTCTACAAGCACCACATTTTTTAATTCTGGGGGTGTCTTTATCTTTTGGGTGTATGCTGCCTCACTCCTAGACATGACTGATGTTTTGCACGTGTGTTCCAGCTTTGACCTGACCACATGCATTAAAGGCTCACCCACACTGCAGGCTATATCCTTTATCTCATAATATTCACTATTGAGAGTACGACTTAAACTGCCCACTGTCCTAATATTGTCTACCTGGCTAAAACGCTTCCTGTACCACTCCCCCCCCCGTCAAATTGTTGAGACCCAGCGAATAAATCAATTGTAATAGTATATCTTGAGAGAAATTCTGCCATGATCAGTTTGGGCCATGAAATTCAATACATTTAGCCCTTGGATCAGCATCGCCATTAAAAAGGTGCACCCTTCTTAAAATACAGGCCAGCCGCCTGACAATACAAAATAAATAATGGTACATGCCTGCCCTTTGGGATGAGATATAAAGCTGAAGAAAGCAGAACATGCCGCCTTAACTCCTGCCCTCACCTAAAAACACTGGACCATCAGGAACTCGCCAGCTATAAAATTAAATGACATTAAAACTATCTGTGCCACTTTTTATGCACCTATTCAGCACCCAACTGAAAGGAGATTTTTACTATTATTTAGGATTTCTCCACACTAAGTGTGGAATCCTCTATTCTTTCCTGCTCAGAAGATCTGTGAGAAGTGTCTTCTTTCACTTTCAAATGAATAAAATCTTTGACTCTTAATCTGACTAGGTCTCCTCTTAGAGCAGTCACCATTCACACCACCACTCGCGCTGTACTTTATGCACCTCGATTTTATTGGCATTTGACCCTCTCACCCAGAGTTTCACTTATGATAAACTGAGGTCAAATCAAATCTGGTCCCCTCTTGAGCACTCGTTCAATTAGATTCCACATACCTGTGGCTTTGTTGAGGGACATTTGCAAAGATTCTGCACCTTAACGTAAACCCAATGAACAAGTCATCAGAATGCACATGTTAAACATACCTCATGTGGAATCTACTGATCTGGCCAACTATTGCCCCATCTGTCTCCTATTGGTGAAAGCCAAAATCATAGAAAGTGCTGTCAATTTTGAACTTTGAAACTTCTTAAGAGTCTTCCACCGGGCTTGATCCGGATAGGGTTGACAGGCTAGCGCATAGAGCAGAATCTATTTTGGTGGCTGCAATGGACAATATGAATGGGCCTTTGGTCAAAGATGACAAGGCTGCTCTCATACTTTTAGACCTGTTTCATGCCTCCGACATGGTATTACCCAACATCCTTTTTTATTGTGTGAATAAAGCTGTTAAGAAAGTGCCCTAAAATTGCCAGAATCTTTTCTTACAGACTACGTCAAAGAAGTCTATCTACACCTGAATAGTTTCACATTGGAGTCAAGCTATCCTGGCTGATGAGGGGTGAAACCCCGAAACCGGTCCTAGGATGCTTGTTTCCAGTCCAGGGAGGACCTGGCCTGGCAGTTCGGGCTGGACTGTTTCCATTGGGCACAGGGTCAAGACTGATTTGCATATGGCTGGGTTCAAACTGGAATGGCGAGCAAACAAATGATGGATTTAGGCCCAGATCTCTGTACTGGGGTGAATGTGTGACATTGTTCTGCATTCTGTCCATCAATAATTGTTTTTGCATTAAAGGTTCCACAGAACCCTTACTTCAGCCTTAAGCTTTCAAATTATTAATATGGCTCTTCTGGCATATTTCAACAGATCCTTTAGTTTCACAATTTATCCCTTACCCATGTGTAGGAAAGTTTCCCTTTCTGGCATGGCACCCCCACTTTTTGCCTGGTATTTGATGTGATTTTGATGGGAGTGCACTGGGTTCCTGCTAACCAGGTCCCCAGCGCCAGATCTCTTTCCCAGAACTGTGCAATTGTACACCAATTGGCAATACCTTTAGCACTCCCTGTAAGTGTAAGTCCCTAGTAAGTCACACCCTGGTACCTAGGACAGGGAGGATAAAGGTGGTCCCTAAGGGCTGCAGAATGTATTGTTACACCCTAAGGGGCTCCTCACCAAACACATACAGACTGCCACTGCAGGCTGCATGTCTTAGTGCAGGTAAATGTGAAAACACGACAACAAATCCCTGTGTGCCATGCCCACAGACACTGTATGCAGTATAGGTAAGTCACTCCTACAGCAGGCCATACAGCCTTAAGGCAGGGTGCAATATACTACATGTGTGGACATATCTGCATTTGCAGATATACCCCTGTGCTGGTCAGCTCCATTACTGCCAGTATAAGTGACCAGGGAAGCCATTTTAATTACATGTGCTGGACACTGGAGAAAACGAGCTCCCCAGCTACATGATGGCTTCACTGAAAACAGAGATGTTTGGTATCAAACATCTGGTATTAATAAGCCCACACCGATTCCAGTGTTGGATGTATTAATACATGCTCCCAGAGGGAACCAAGATGCCCCCTAAATAACTCCTTTTCAGATTCTGGTGCACTGACCATAGGCATGATACAGTCCACTCTCACATTAATATTCTCCATTCTCACATTACTATTGAAACGTAAGGACCCCCGAATCCTGTGGGCCCTACAGACCAACAGCCCTCATAAATAGCGATGTGAAGCTCTATACAAAGAGCCTCAGAATTCTGAATATATGGTTGATTCCGATCCCCCCTTTCCAAGCAAGCTTCATATTAAACAGAATGATGATAACGCAAAGTTGGCCTTCAATGTCCTACATAAAACTATCTGAGACAGCACCCAACTACTTCGCTCACTTGAAGTAGAAAAGGCATCTGATAGAGTCAATTGGAAATACCTCAGGAAAACTTTAGCTAAATCTGATCTACCACCACCCACATTGTTACCAACAAATGTCATGGAAACCACCCAAGCGCAGCTTTAGAACTTTATTTGGGATAATAAGGTGCTTTGGGCTGCAAAGTCGATACTCAACAGATCCTCTTAATGTGGGAGGTTGGGTGGGAGGTTGGGAGCCCCCCCCCCCCCAACACCCAACAGTTATGTACTTGTGATGTATTTAGCAGAAGCTCTCGGATGGTTCTCCTCGACCAAGGATAAACCATGATGCAAGTTGGAACAGGTGCTGTGTAGAATACCTATGCATCACCTTCTATTGATACCCCACAAACTAATGGCATAAAAGGGTTACTCCTACACTGCACTAACGTTGACCTACTGGAATATAGCAGTGAGATCACATCAAGTTACAAGTTATCTGTCCCCCATGACCCCGGTGATGTGGAAACCAGACAATAAGCCAAGCATAACTGATAAGGATACTTAAGCTGAGCTGGTGGTCTGTTTGTTACACTAGGCTCCCTGTTTGACAATGGCATCCTAAACAAGCATTGGCATAGCCAATAGGTCTTGCCTTTGGGGCCTTATAAGTGTTTAGGCAGAGCTATTGACTTTGCCAATGTGTTTAAGCTGTGCTGTAGAGAAGTGTGGCTGCTGTGCAGCATGCTGAAAAGTTGTAATAAAAAAGTGCCAGAAGCATTTTTGTTACCTTATATATGACCAAGAAGGCATTATGTCCAACTGAACGACCATATTAAAAAATGTATGTACAATAAAAAAAATCCTCATTAGGTCGAGCCTCGAGTAGCGCGCAAGCGCTGCTCTGCGAGACTTATAGTTAGGGAGTTTGAAAAGCTGACCAGACGCTCGTGCGTCATGGCTTTTTACCTGCGGTTACGCGCACGGCAGACATGTGTTTCCAATTATCGTGCCCAGACGCGGGCGCGATAATTGGAAACACATGCCGGCCGTGCGGGGAAAAAGGCCATGACGCACGAGCGTCTGGTCAGCTCTGCAGGCTGCCGCGCTCGCTCGCCCCTGCTCCTCTCTTGTTACGAGCGTCTGGTCAGCTCTGCAGGCTGCCGCGCTCGCTCGCCCCCACTCCTCTCTTGTTAACAATGAAAGTGACACGCTTCGATTTGCCAATCGTTATAATCCTATGACTTGTAAATAACTGTAACATATATTTTTTTCTAAAAGCGCTATTTAAAAAAATAACCTTTCGCATCCCTATTACACTGGCTATTAAATCAGTAGCACGGAAAGGTTGCATAGTCTGGCTCCTGTTTCTATTACCATTGACGATCACCTCGTTTGTGTCGATGATCCTCGACTACGTTTACGCGCAAAGCTCTTGTTTTTCTGACCAACTTTTGTGAAAACCCTGATCACATGATCGGAATGTTGTTATATTTCGGGAAGCAGAACTCAACATGCTACAAAATCAAGTTAAAGAGCAACTACTAAGGTCCATAAAGCCTGGCAACAACAGGACTTGTGACATGTTAGGCTGCAGCATTTTGCATGTATTTATGCTTTTTTATATAGCGCGAACTTTACCCAAAGGTGTCAGAGCGTTTCACAACAGGACCCGTTACATTACAAAAGGACGTGCTTAGTTCCAAACGAAAAGTTAAATAGGCTGGTAGAAGGCTGTGTTATAACGTGAAAGCGCATGTTCATCTTCGGGTGTCTTGGTGTTAAATTAAATAACAGACGTTTGCAATTACCCAACTCAATGTACTAAGTTTGTCAGACCTCTGAAGGATAAATGGTTAAGTGGACCCACTAGGATTCAAGCCTGTCACCATGAAGCCAAACACATCGCTCTTTGCAAATTTCGAAAATATTCAGGTCTCTGAAGGCGTGTGTCCAGACGCACTGAAAGGTCTAACTTGCTCTCCTCACTTATTATACATGTGCATTCACTAAAACAACAGCCACACTCATGCTTATGCGCAGCATCCCCGAGAATCATTTGTTAAAACACTGGTCTCAAAGGCACATATCTAATGAAGACCTGGAGTGATAAATGGACTCAGCGAGTAGACAGTTTCTGCCATAAAGTGTGATTTTCTTCACTGCTACTCACAGCAGGAGACAACAGTAAACTTGGTGAAAACGGTTTTCTGTGCAGGTGTCAATATAAACAGAATCCAGGGTACTGTAATGATATGAGTTTAATTTCCAAACGCCAGGAGAATCTGAAACAAGCATTGGCATAGCCAATAGGTCTCGCCTTTGGGACCTTATAAGTGTTTTGCCGTGCACCAGTTGATGTTGTAGCACCAAGGATATTGTGCAGCATAACTAAATACTTATAAGGTCCCAAAAGCGAGACCTATTGGCTATGCCAATGCTTGTTTTTATTTTGTTCTTGCAATGCTGGCAACTTGTTTTTGCCTATTCCAATGGTTGTTTGTTAAAGTTTTTATGTGAGGGGGCATAAACAATTGGAGGTTGAAGGTTGTGAACTAGTACCTGTATTATAACACTAGCAGCGGCCAGACGCTAGGGGAGAATCAACAGATGGCAGATTCCGAGAGCAGGCTGAGGTGGTGTTGAGTGATGTTGAGGTGATAGTGGTGGTGGTGGTGGTGACTGGTGCTGAGACGATGCTGAGGTGATGCTGAATGATACTTAGGTCTTGCTGAGTGATGCTGTGGTGGTGTACTATTGCAAAGGCGATGCTGAGTGATGATGTGGTGGTGTACTAATGCAAAGGCGATGCTGAGTGATTTTGCTGTTGCGCTGAGTGATGCTGTGGTGGTGCAGAGTGATGCTGTGGTGGTGCAGAGTGATGCTGTGGTGGTGCAGAGTGATGCTGTGGTGGTGCAGAGTGATGCTGTGGTGGTGCAGAGTGATGCTGTGGTGGTGCAGAGTGATGCTGTGGTGGTGCAGAGTGATGCTGTGGTGGTGCAGAGTGATGCTGTGGTGGTGCAGAGTGATGCTGTGGTGGTGCAGAGTGATGCTGTGGTGGTGCAGAGTGATGCTGTGGTGGTGCAGAGTGATGCTGTGGTGGTGCAGAGTGATGCTGTGGTGGTGCAGAGTGATGCTGTGGTGGTGCAGAGTGATGCTGTGGTGGTGCAGAGTGATGCTGTGGTGGTGCAGAGTGATGCTGTGGTGGTGCAGAGTGATGCTGTGGTGGTGCAGAGTGATGCTGCCGTGACACAGTGTCTTTGCTAGTTACAGTGGGTAGTAGAGGGGTAGAAGAGGGGTAGAAGTGTAGAGGGGTGGTAGAGGGGTAGAAGAGGGGTAGAGGGGTAGAAGAGAGGTAGATGGATAGAAGAGAGGTAGAGGGATAGAAGAGAGGTAGAGGGATAGAAGAGAGGTAGAGGGATAGAAGAGAGGTAGAGGGATAGAAGAGAGGTAGAAGGATAGAAGAGAGGTAGAGTAGAGGTAGAGGGGTAGAAGAGAGGTAGAGTAGAGGTAGAGGGGTAGAAGAGAGGTAGAGTAGAGGTAGAGGGCAAGAACAACTCCCAGATAGGGTGGCGAGCAGCAGAGCGCCATCTGGAGAGTGTTAGGGAACAGGGGCGGTGGGAGGGGGGGGAAGGTGGGGGGGGACTGCAGAGACCCATGTTAAGAGGCTGAGCAAGTGGATCACAAATGTCTGTATTGAAAGTGAACTCTGTCTAACAGTGTGAAAGTATTTTTTGCAAAAAGTAATAGTCTGTGAGTGACAGAGCTAACCAACAACATGATCCCCATAAATCTGACAAACTCTTTGAGAGACAACATGCACATATTATAGACCCTAACAGAGACGCTTCTAGTATTGAGCATGTGACCAAGAATATAAGCAGGTGCATACATGCGAAAGCTTGTAGACGGCCTTCATAATTGCACAATTTCACTTTTTCCGACACTTTTTTTTAGGTCTCGTCTGAGCCAGCGCATGCGCTGCTCTGCGAGACATTTAGTAAGTGTGCTTTTCAAAGTGCTGCCAGAGGCTTTTGCTGGCCTCAAGCTTGCGGTTACGCGCGTGCACGCGCGCAGCCGGCAACTGCTCGTCATGGCTCATTAACTCTACACACACAACCCGCCCCCCTCTCTTCCTCATTAAGCATGCTCCTCCCCCTCCCCCACCACAGAGCGCGTCTCGCGGCCGCGCGTCCAGGACTTCCTTGCTCGAACATTCATGAGTATGCAAAAACTCAATCCTGTAATTAATTTAAGGCAACGTGGAAGATTAGGTTACCTACTGTACGTCATCTTCCAAGAATTATATCAAAACATAAACCGACGTTGATTTGAAAGTAGCTTCAACAAGGCAAGAACTGCACAGAATTATCTTCGTCGTGAGTGCGCCCATGCCTGCACTTTTCGGAAATCCGCCTTTGACGTTCGAAGCATATGTAGAGACTTTAAGCCTTATATGCAGAGCTGAAGCTTAAGTGAGTGTGAGCTTCTTAGTGAAAAGGACATGACAGGTGCCACAGCTTTATGTAGGAATTACCTATTTGAATGACCCTCAAAGTAACAGAGTTACTAAAGCCACGCCGCCAAACATTGATTTTTATTTTTCATTCGATTGTTTCACCGCCTTTAAACAGGCGAAAATTGCAAGCGCGTCAGAAACTGGCTTGTACGTTTTATTGTCTTCACTAGGTACGAGTCATTTCTTTTAACAAAGTTGACTCTCGTATAATGCTCTCCGTGAATATGCTTTTCTACTAAAGAAGCCTCATGCGCATAGCTACCCTGGGTATATACAATTAAACGTGAAATGCTTGAATAAAGAAATTCGTAAGCCATGTTTTTCTGCTCGTGTTAATTCTGCTCACCGGGTGTGCCAGTCTCTAAGATGAGCCGAGATGAATGTTCCTTGGTACCCGAGGATCTGATGCAAGCAGGGATCTTAGGGCAGGATTGAAATCTATTGTAGAGCAGGATTTGTAAAGATTGCAGATAGGGGAAGGAGTAAAGGCAGATAGGGGAAGGAGTAAAGGCCTTGGGTCTGAGGCAGACTCGATCTGTATCCTGTAGACTCTGGGGAGTCAGAGTCAGCCACGGATTTAAGTGCAGACCAGAGATGTAGTCCAGTCTGTGCATTTGATGCATGCTGTAAGGGACTGGTGCGAGATGGGGATCCACTGCTGGCTGGGGATCAAGTGAATGTGATAATCCTGTGCAGGCTGCAAATAATATGCAGCAGAAATAATCCAGCGCATGCTGAAAGCCTAGTGGGGCCACAAGAGGCTACAGATCCAATAGATCGCGAGAGCTCGTGCAGCCTGGCCGGCCCACATACACGTAATTAAAAATATGGGTAAAATAATTTAGCAGAAAAAAACGTTATTTGTTTTGACAAAATAAACCTACTGCATTCCTTTATAGACACATTAACACCAGCCCACGCCATGTATATTGAATTTATGATTTAGAAACTATTACATTTGTAACTTGATGAAAATTAGCATGCGAGTTACTGAAATATATATATTTTGGAGATGTTCCTTTCTGTCTGCAAATGTCTAATTAGAGAAACTTGCAGGATTATTTTCCATTGTAATTTTGAGCTTGGATTGAAGGCAACTTTTGAGTATTCTCAGACCTGGTCGATTCACAAGGCTGTGTGAAGAGAGAGGGGAAGGGAGCTTAGAGAGGTTCGAGTTAGTACATCTGTTGTGCCACAAATAAAGAGCAGGCTGCGCAAAATAAAGTGCTTGATATGGTGTGACAAAAACGTACCTGCTTTCTGTTGGACCCAGCTCCACTGTGAATGCAAAAGGCGAATCACTGCGGTAATAAGGAGAGAAGGTGATGCGGATTAACCCGAGGCATGCCAATGCTCAAGAAGCGTTATGGCCGTCCCCAAAGTGGGGCCCCTGGTCAATTGCAGCCTCTTCTGTGCCGTTGGAGGACGATGAAGGCATCCCACAGGACAGGTTGTTCAACGTCCCCAGGCCAAGAGGGTCAGCAGCTGTCTGCGCTCACACGTGGGAAATGGAGTTTCCTCGTCTGAGAGGCAGCTGTATAGTACTTTAAGGAGTGGAACATGGTAATAAGACTGCCTCATACAAAACAGAACATGATACCAAGTACCACATATCTGCGAGGAACGCGTGGAAGGACTTACTACATGCCGTTATCAAAACCCTCTAAATTATGTCTGCATGCATTGCCCCCTCCCTCCCCAATTTCTGTAAAGCCAGGGATAGTTTAGATAAACATCTCCTACGAAAAGCAGGCTGAGTTTAGCCAGTTAGCATAGTCTGACTTAGCTTGCTCAGGATCTTTCGAAGGTAATGGCTGAGACTGGTTGCTGCTGGGTGAGTTGGTCTCTGTTTATTTTATTCTAGGCTCGAAAGCTAGTTGACCCACCATGTACGTTGTTAGCAGTGGTGGCTGGTGCATTTTAAAAGTGGTGGGCAGAAACCTTTGAAATTAATTTAAGTGCGAGCGCAGTGAGCGAGATTGAATCAAACAAGAAGACCGGGGGTTATACTAATCATTTTTAATTCACTAATTGACAAGGAAATTTGGTGCAAATGGTGCGTTTTCAGTGTATGTTGCAAGAAAGCTTGCTGCAGTTCATTGAAAAAAATGCAAATGGACTCACAAAGACTCACCACTCTCTCTGCACTCACACAGGCAGACCGCTACACTTACCCTATGCTCAGAGATGCACACTACTTAGCTCATCCTACACTAACACAAGCATACCCCTCGCCCTCCTCTCACAAGGGTGCACCACTCATCGAATGCATTCATACCACTCAACCTGCATTCAGTTAGGGATGCTGCTCATCCAGTATACTCATGCAGTCACACAATTCACTCTGCACTGACAGTACTCCCCCAGCACTTACACAGGCACACCATTTGTGCTGCTCACACAGCACTCACACAGGCACACCCATAACTCATACAGTCTCATCACTCATCCAGTGTACTCTAATTACTCACCCTACACATGCAGGCACACCTCTCACCCTGCACTCATGCAAATCACTGCAGTCACACAGGCACCACTAACCCTGCACTCATATTGACACAGGACTATCGACCCTGTACGAGCTCGTGTATCAGATTTCATCAAACCAACCAACACTGGTGAAAAGAGTGGCGCTAGGAAATGTAAATGAATAGATTCAGATATCATAAAACACGAGCTCGGGTTCCACTCTATTTTCCTCATCGCACCGACAGCGCATATCTGAATATATTCATTTACATTTCCTAGCGCCACTGTTTTCACCAGTGTTGGTTTGATGAAATCTGCATAGGCTGCTCCTTGTGTTTCCTCTCAGCTTGCGGGCCTGCTCCCAGTGTCCTGTCACTTTGCATGATCTGCTCTCTGTGTTTTTTCTCAGTTTGCAGGGGCTGTTTGTCCCCTGTTCATATAGGGCTAGTACAGGAAGGGGAGAAGGTTCAATGCTCTACCACAGCAACACTCGTTTTCTCAAGCAGCACCTTTCAAACCCTGTTTGTCTCTATCCTCCCTCGTTAAACATTCCCCAGTCCCCAGAGAAGGTTGCACTCGTGTGATACTTGCAGTTAATAAAGTAGGCGCGCTTCTGGGCTGCATCTCATGCTCCCCCTCGCTCGCAACCTTCCCTCACACATACCCCTTTCTCCATCGACAAGTAGCTCCAAGGAAAGGAAGAGTGTATATGTAACGAAGTCTCCACCACACAGCTTGGCTGAAACAACGATGCAACTGTGCTGTTCATATAGCCCTCCACGTTAAAGATATTGCCGTGCAATGTTCCCCGTGCCCCCGCTTTACATAGGTTAAAGCAGGGGTACAGCTATCCTATCCTGTTGCTCACCAAAATCTGCACTTCCTAGTTAAACACGCTCCTCCTCCTCCAGGCGCCCGCCCCTTTATCCAGTGTACCCCCACAGGGCTCTGCTGCAGCCGGCTGTGATAACTTATTGCACGAGTTGCACAACGAAACCCCCTCGTGCATTGTTCTCTTGGTCACGGACGATCACAAACAAACTTTTCTGCCACGCTTGTGTGTACAATCGGAGAAGCGGTACCTCAGGTCCCTAACTCAAACTGTAAAAAGGTTTTGCACCTTGGATAGCAGCCCCAGAATGTGTGCAACGTTTTATCATCACCAAACTTCTGAAAAGTTGTTAAAAGTTTACAGTTGTGAACGTAAAGACCTGTTACAGTATATCGCTTTTTTAAATGTGATATTGATAAAAAAAATGTGATATTGATAAAAAAAAAGCAACTCGTGGGACTCGAACCCACAGCCTATGAATGTCTTCACTTCACTAGAAGTCCAATGCGCTATCCATTGCGCCACAGGGCCGTCTATCCTCGGGTTCCTTCTGAAGAGTTTAAGAGGTAGCACACCACAGCTATAGGTATTATCGGAAAGTTGGTTAGTATTTATAAAATTGAGCTCAGAATATAGCCACGCCTGGCCGAAACAGCAATTGTAGGAAACATAGTAACAAACATCTGTAGCCGATCAAGACGGGCGTGTTCGCCCATAACTCACTGAACAGGGGGTAAACTATACGCAGAGTTTCAAAATCCATTTGTTGTGTAACCTTGCGTAGCTTTTTTTTGTGGCATATTTTATGCTATCTGAGGTCATAGTTTTGAAGTATATATGTTTGCTATATTGATTGGCGGTCTTTGGTTTGCTCAAGCTGGCTAGGTTCATGCCGCCAACCTGTGGTGTAGCTTAAGCATTTCGAAACGTAAAAGTTTAAATTAGTAAATTATTTACGTTTATTTGTTTACAACTTGGTGATGGGTGAAACGCCAAATTGGCAGGTTGGTCAACTGCGATGCATTAATAGAGGACTCATGCTCCTTTAATGAAGACGTGGATTCCGTGACAAATGTAACTGGTCGGGAGAGGAAGCGCTCCGAAATGTTTCCTAAGAGATTAAATGCTCGAATTTCCTTACCAGAGTAGCGTCTTCTGACTGCATGATGGGAGGCTGAACAGGGGTTCTGGCACCCGGCGCGATCCAGGCGTAGACAGGCTTGCCTCTGGCGTGCCTACTGCGTGGACGCGCTGATAATGAATTTAAACCCTCCATGAAAGGGGGAGCGTGTCAGGACATTAGCGCTTTGCAGCGCGATGCTAAAACAGGTGGGAATAACTGAAAAAGTGCCGAACCAGGGTCCAACAACCCCGCAAGGAATACTGGTAAATAGAATCTAATCAAAAGAAAAGTGAGGACATTTAAAACATAAAATCAATTAAAACAAGAGAGGAGCGGGGGCGAGCGAGCGCGGCAGCCTGGGCTTTTGAAAGCTGACCAGACGCTCGTGCGTCATGGCCTTTTCCCTGCAATTACCCGCACGGCCGGCATGTGTTTCCAATTATCGCGCCCGCGTCTGGGCACGATAATTGGAAACACATGTCTGCCGCGCGCGTAACCGCAGGGAAAAGGCCATGACGCACGAGCGTCTGGTCAGCTTTTCAAACTCCCTAACTAAGTCTCGCAGAGCAGCGCTTGCGCGCTACTCGAGGCTCGACCTAAAAAGCAGAGAACAACGTTCACTAGATTTCCAGCTGGGAGCAAGAGATGTTTTCTGAATAACCTCTTACACTGGGCATGTCGGCAACTGGCAAAGGAGTGAGCGAGAACAGAAATTAAGAAGGCGGAGGAAATATCTGAGATGGGGATGTCAGGCTATATTCAGTTTATACAAACCTCCTGAAGTTAGTCAACTCTCAATCTCTCCCATGGTAAGATAATTTAGGAGTGGGTATATCAGGAAGTTCATGGATGTAACTTTGGCAAAGAGCAACTAAATCATCTATTCACACTCACTGCAAAGAGGGCGTGCCTATAAAGTGATGCAGTGCTGCTAACCGACTGTGGTCCAGTTGAAAGCTATATATGGGGCTATGGTGTTTGGAGGAGAGGGTGTGCAAAAAAGGGATCCCATTGTCATATGTGGTGGGACTTGTGAGTGTATCAAGATCTACTGGAGGGAGCAAATGTGTCATATCAAAGACATCAAGGGCATACAGTTTCAGTAGAACCTATGGACTGCAGTACTATGCAATGTAGATTAAGAAGGGTTATAACTGTTATCCTCAACCATTTAGCATTTCTACCTCATTTGAAACAACCTGATCTTGAGCCAATGAAGTGAAAGAGCTGAGCTCTCATACTTCCTCTAGAGGCGATCTTAGCTCAGATGTCGTAGTACAAGTGTGAAAATAGCAGTGAGACTCTGACTGGGGAGGAGGGTGGGATGTATGCTGAAGAACTGGTGTTACAGGTAGCGACTAATTCCTTCTCCAGCATTTGGATCTTTCATATATATTCACATGCTTGAATCATAATAGCAAGCAGTGCATAACATTTGAAAACAACGGGAAGCCTGCTAACTTTATTGACATAGGTTGCATTGGGTAGAACTGCTTGTTCCTCTGCTGAGTTGGCAGATGCTTTCCCATCCAAGCAGTAACACCTGGTGAAGGTATGCCTACTTATCCACATGGATGCACAGCATATGTCCTTTACAGACACTCTAGCATATAGTGCAGCTGTTGGTGTCATGCTTCTGGTGGAGTGCACCCTCACTCTGCCCTAGAGGGGACACTTTGCCTTGTTGTGACAGAAGGTGATACAGTCAGACAGCCACCATGCAAAGGCCTTGTTAGGACAACTTCCTGGATGGTCAAATGAGACAAATAATTGTTTTGAAGAAGGAAAGTCCTGGGTTTTGTCTATAAATAACCTGATGTACATGTGGACATAGCAAGAGTCAAGGACCTCTCTGCAGAAGTGGATGGATTGAGGGAGAAAGATCGCAGGATGACAAGTTCATGCAAGTGAATGTCTCCAGGGACTGTTGGCATTTGGGTTGGTCTGTAAAATTAACTTGCTTTTGGTGAAGCAAAGATATGGCTCTTTAGCAGTGAAATACTGCAATTCACTGTACTTGCTAAGGGTAAAGAGAACAGAAGGAAAATGTTATTTATCCTGTAAGCATCTGTTCGTGGCATGTACTGCTGTAGATTCACATGCTCTGCATACTCTTGTCAACTAGTGTTGGGCTTTGATGTGTGCAACGTTTTGTCCACAAAGAATTTTTGAACTCACGATGTATAGTGAATCCACCCACCCATTGCTGGTAATGCGCATGGGCAATGGATCCATTGTTGTATTGTTTTTCCTGCACAGCGGATGAGGATGGAAATGGAACATAGAGATACAGAAGAAGATGACCATGGGGAGAAAGAATTCAAAGGCTTCCGGGGAGGGGCTGGGAGCATGTAAATCTACAGGAACACATGCCACAAACAGATGCTTACAGGGTGAGTAACATTTTCCGTTTCTGGCATATGCAGCTGTAGATACACATGTTGTTCAAAGACTGTAGAGCAGTCATCCCCTAAGCAGTGGCTAGCAAGAGGATGCAACAGAAGATTGAAAAACTATACATAGGACATCTTGGCGAATGTTAGCTTGTTGGCAAGCTAAGACGTCCACACAGAAATGCTTGGTGAAAGTGCATGGAGTAGGCCAAGATAGCTGCTTTGCAGATGTCAGCCAACCAGAAAAGGTACAATTTTGATTACTCACTGAGCTCTTGTTATCATGTACAATTGAAATTGAAGTGATGTTCCAAACGGCGCAATGGCACAATAAAAGTGAGGTAAGTGAGTAAGAAGTGCGCAAGTGCTAATCAGTATATACATAAATAGTGAATGTGGAGGATGCACAGTTGATTGTTTTAAACTCTAACAGAGTTGCAGGCTCCAGAATTACTTAAACACAGTACACTATTTTTGTGTCAACATTTCAACCCTCTATGGTAATTTTACAGGGTCATCATCAGGATGAAGAATAGGAAATTAAGGTGTATATTTTCTAGTAAAACCATTCTATTGATGGTCATTCAATAGTTTACCGTGGAAGTTGCGGTCACACTTCATCTTTCAGGGACCATTGTTTCCTTTATTACTGTACTACCCAGGTCCCAGGGTTACTCCTTGTTTTACGAGTATGTTGAGATGCCAGGCAGGGGCAGTAGGCACCCTGGGTGGGATAATGCTTAAGCCCTTCTATAAAAGCTATAATAACTGGAACCCTGAACAGTGATATGTGTTCCCTGCTCTGAAGGTATGCAGCAACAGCAGCTAAATGAAGTCTAATGGAGGTGCAAGCGAGGCCAGATTCTTGCAAGTGAAGCGGGTAACACAATATTTTGGACTACTGTGTGGGAAGGGTTGATGTGCCTAGCAATATAGTAGTGCCCAAATATTTTTCATTTGGCTGAATAGCAGGCTCTTGAAGGCCTGCAGGCATCACTCAGGACAATCATACAGTCTGGGGGTAGGTTGAGGTAGCCAAATTGTAAGACCTAAGGAGTCAAATTGTAAGACCTATGGAGCCAAATTATAAGATCTAAGGAGCTAAATCGCAAGACTTAGCTGCTTGGGGCACGGGTGTCTCAGCGTGCTGTTGCTCTGCATGAGAAGGTCTGGATTGCTGGGCAACTTTTCGTAAGGCACTATTGAGAGTGGTTGAAGAGGGTGGTGAACCAGGGCTGTCTGGCTCAGATGCGAACCACAAGGATGAGAGGGAGGATGTTTGTTGAAGCTTCTGAACCACAAACGGAAGAAGTGGGAGAGTAAGCAAAGCGTAGGCAAATATCCCTGACCAGTTAATTCAAAGCATGCCCACCATGGGTGTTGCACCTGGAGCCGAAGTTTGGGCATACAGGATTAGGATTTGTGTATGTAGTTCCTAACCGTGGACTTGTTGCTGCATTGTGCTGAGCAGGTCTCCAAAATCGTTGTCCGCTCCTGGTAAGTACTCCATCAGTAGAGAGAGACTGTGATGAAATGCGAAACCATCAAATGTTCTGGGCTAACCCAGACAACTGTGCTGCAAGTGCTGCCCTGCTTCTGCAGGCGGAGCATGGTGGTCATCTTGTCTATGTGAATGAAGACCATTTTGTGCTGGATGTGACAAGGGAACACCTTGAGGGCTAGCTGGATGGCCATCAGCTCCACGTAGTTGATGTGGAGATCGTGTTGATGGGCTGTCCACATTCCTTGAATGGTCATCCTGTAAGTGAGCCCCCCACCCTGTGAGGGAAGCGTCAGTTGTGATGGTTACCAGGGGCACTTAGTCACGAAAGGGCTGGACCTTGCAACAGGTTGTTGCTGTTCCAACACTGCAGAGAGTGAGGAGTGTGGCCCCATAACACTAGACCCTCCCAGTGACCCTGTAATTGTGACCACTGTGCAGCTAGGCATTCCTGCTATGGGGGCATTAGTAACCTGGCATGGTGAACTATGGCAATACAAGAGGACATCATGCTGAGGAGATGAATGACTATCCTCACCGTTACTGGACGACCTGGCTGAAAAAGGGGGAGCAGTAATTGGAAAGCTTGCACCCTTGTAGAACTAGGGTTGGCTTTCTCAGCGACAGAGTTGAGTACCACCCCTAAGAAGGGTTGGGTTTGAAGGCGCTGGAGAAGGGACTTAGTGATATTGATGGTGAACCCTAGACCGTACAGGAGGTCTATGGTGGCCTGGGTGTGAACCATGCACTGCTTTTCAGTTGCGCCCTTGATCAGCCAGTCATCTATGTAAGGGAAGACGTGGATACCATTCCTCCTGAGATGAGTGGCTAGCACGGCAAGACACTTTGTGAACACCCTGGGGGCTGTCGTGACCCCAAAGGGTAGCACTTTGAATTTGATAATGCTGGACATTTACCACGAAGCAGAGGAACAGGCGATGTGCAGGGTAGATCGGGATGTGGAAGTAGGCATGCTTGAGGTCGAGGGCGGTCAGGAAGTCACCTTGCTGTAGTAGAGGAATGACATCTTGGAGTTACCATGTGGAAGTGCTCTGACAGGATGTATTTGTTGAGGGGCCTGAGGTAGAGTTCAGGCCTGATACGCACATCCTTCTTGGTAATGAAAAATTGAGCTCTATGGCCCCTGTGCAAATAAGTGTCTCTACTTCCTTTTGGGGAGAGGGTGTGTTTGTGGGAAGGGATGATTAGTGGTGTGTTTGTGAGCTCCAAACAGCAACCCTTGAATATGATGTCTAGGACCCTTGATCTGAGGTGATTGAATCCCACCAGGACAGAAACCCCTGTAGTCTTCCACAGACCAGTGTTGTTTTCGAGGGGGGAGGTTATTTCAGGAGCACAAGTGGGTCACTGCTGTGCCAAGGCAGCACCCCTCAGTGGCTCCACTGCTGGCTCTGCCCATAGAGTTATTGCCCTTGTAACCCCCACTGCAGTAGCACCGGGGAGGGGTCTGATGCATATTCTGTACTTGAAAAGAGGTGGCTGATTCAGGAGAGGCCGTCTTGGAACCTTTGCGGTGCTAAGACTGACGAAAGGAACCACAGGTAGAAGTGTTTGTAGCTCTTCCACATCCTTTGCTGTATCAGTGCCCTTCTTTATCTTTTCAAGCATCTGGTCAACTTGCAGTCCTAAGACATACTCCCCATCGAAAGGCAGGCTGAGCAGATGCTGTTGGACTTCCAGCTTGAAGCCGGAAATACGCAGCCAGGCGTGTTGGCGAAGGACACTTGGATTTATCCAGCAGGCTGTGGTGTCGGCAGGATCAAGGAGGGCACATAGAGCACTGGTATTGGAGATGGAGCCTGCCCTCTGCCACAAGTTCTTGACCCCTTTTTTTGTATTGGTCTAGGAGGTGCTGAAGAATCTCCTCCATCTTGTCAGAGTACACCCTGACATAACAGGAAAGCGAACCGATTGAGTCGGCAATGTGCCAATATGTTGCAGACTGGGCAGCAACATATTTAACTGTCTTCTTACTTTCCCTGTCTGGAGCTGGTGCATTGTCCGTGCTCTGCGTGGTATGCATGTGGGTGGTATGATGACAAGGGAGTCTGGTAGAAATTGTCCCCTAATGTATACCAGGTCAGAGAGGGTCGCTTTATATTTCTTATCCACCGGAGGTGGTGGTGTGGGGGCAGTTGGCCCCGGCCTTTACAGGCTCATTCAAGATGTTGGGAGCAGGCCCAATTATTTCCTTAAGCATGGGCAGGTACTGCATGTAGCACTGGGTGGAAGACAGCGTCTCCAGCACGAAATCATTATCCTCCAGTAGCTTATGCATCTCGACCTTGTGGAATGTGTCCACCCTATGGAGGACCTCAGGGTAGAAGGTGGTGTCGTTAGGCAGGGAAGGCTTTGCGCGGTACAGGTCGGAAGCCATGTAGGTCGATGTCAATCGTCCCATGGGTTGTCCTGTGAGTGTGGGTATAAGGGTATGTTATAAGGAACATGAAGAGATCCTGGACCGTCTCCTTCAAATCCAGAATGTGGGGACCCCTGTGGAGAGTTAGATGAAGGGTCAGCTAGTGGTGGTGATGAAGGGGGGAGGTGGAGAAGAAGGCACAGGAGGAGTAGAGGAAAGGCGAGGTGGAGGTAGACTAGGCAGAGGAGGTGGTGGACAAGTGCCTCTATCATGGAGTCATGGGATCTTATGCACTACCTTACTGGTTGGTTGAGGGCCTCCTCAAATGTCAGCTTCCTTTTGGAAGGAGCAGTCTCTATATCTTTTGGTAGAGGCTAAGCAAGGATCTGACCAGTCAGAGTGGATGAGGATTTGCTGCTGTCGGACATCAAGCTCATCCTGAAGGCATTGAAGAATGAACTGATCTTGATCTTTGGAGGCAAAAGAAGGATAGCACCTTGGCGCTGAGCATTTTAGCGCCGAAGATGATCTTTGGACTGGCAGCACAGAGGTGGATTTCGGCTCGAGTCCTAAAATGGCTTAGTGGACGTCTTCAAAGCTAGAGCCAAAGGAGCGGTCAGAGCTGAATGGCATGGCTTTGATACGTGCTTCAGCCCGGAAGCAAGCTGGGTGCCAGGTGCAAAGAGTGGTATTGGTGCCGGCCATGGCCTTCTGTAAAAACAGCAAGGTGATGGAAGGAATGCTTAAATTAATCTCAGCCACTGGCAATTGGTCGGGCCGCGTCCCAATCCATCGTTTGTCGCTCACCATGCCACCTCAGTTTTTATCCAGCCACATACAAATCAGTCTTGACCCTGCTCGTCATGGCAACAGTCCACCCCGAACTGCCTGGCCGGGCATCCCTGAAAAGGAACATAAGCAACCCAGGAGCAGTTTCACCTTAATTAGGGCTCTTCAGCCAGGTATTGCTTGGTTCCAGTGGCACAGTGAGCCCGGGACTCACATCTGGGCACACAGGTCAAGTGCAAAAACAGGGTGATGGATGGAATGCCTGAATTAATATCAGCCATTGGCAACTGCTCGGGAAAGCATTCCAATCCATCGTTTTCCTTCTGGCAGAGGTGGAACGGAAGCCTCCCGACATGCTTCTGGGCTCTAAGCTAGACCCTCTCGAGAGTGATGTTTGGTGCCAGGGATGTGGAAGGGGTGATCTTATGGCTCCTGTCTTCAGTGGATGCTGTTGGGAAGGCGGAGGGTCATCGACTTTGACGCCAGAGCTCTCTTCTAGCGAGAACACCTCCTCATTGGAATCCCTGGCTGTGGCTCGGCTTCAACGTCTTGTCTGTGGAAGAGATCTGGAGTTCCAACGCTCTGTTGAGGAGGCATGAAGACAGATGCGAGGCATGAAGTTCGATGGTAGCACAAGATTTTCTTATTACGGAAGGCGAGGCAAACTGCACAGGAGGCCTTGTCATGCTCTTGGGACAGATAGAGGTTACACACCTGATGGAGTTCTGTTCACGGATGCTTGAGGTGATACTTGAGGTGACACTTCGGGCAGTTCTGGAATAGAGTCCTTTCCATCACGGATGAAACATTCTTGGGCATTGAACTGCAGAGAAGCCCTGTGGAGGAAGGGGGGACGGGGGAGGGATGGCGAAGCCTTGAATGTGGCATGAGAAACTTCAGTTATGAACCCAGGAGAGGGTGCACGACGGTTCTAGACGAAGAGAAGTCTCGACGATTGTTACACCAAAGAGTCTAGAGGATCCGAACAGGCCCAGTGACAACACCACGAGGCCTCAACCCGGAGCTCTGTGAGAACATGTCTGAACCTGGAGGCGGGGAAAAAAAATAAAGACAATCTAACAATGCAGCCGATGCCCATGTGCATTACCAGCAATAGGTGGAGTAATTATGACCATGGCACTAAGACTTCACCGAAGAAAAACAAGTTGCACAATTCCAAGTCCAACACTAGGGGCCAGGGGTTGTATGACGTTACAACGCATTCCGTTGCAACGCATGCCTTTACCACGCATGCGTTACAACGCGAATGCCATTGCTACGCATAACCTTTACCACGAAAATGTCTTTACCACGCATACCTTTACAACGATTTTCGTTGTAAAACCATGCTTGGTAATGGCATTTTCATGGTATTGGTTTTCTCCGATCCCTGCCCTAATTTCTTTCACTGCTCCCCTGTGCCCTTCCCCCTCCCGCTTTTTTTTTACCCCTTCCCTGTTCTCTTGTGCGACCCTCTGCCCCCATCCACAAACCCTTCTATTAAATACCCCTCCACGTATCCCTTAAAATTTCCCCCTGCGCTACACCACCCCCTCATTCCTTTTTTTTATTTTTATTTTTTAACTTTAATCCCCCTTACCTCTCCACGTCCTCTCCTCTTCATGCTCTTACGTGGTGCGTTGTACGTCGTTAAGAGGAAGCGGAAGTGTCTTTCCGTTTCCTCTAACGACGCCTATTGCCTCCACAAACAGAAACAGGTGCGTTTTTTGTCTTTTTTGCCCCCCAAGCCCCCTTTTTCTAACACGCTTTTTTTATTTTGGGGGGGGGGGGAGCCCCCTTTTTTACGTATAGACTTTAACACACATGCCTTTACTACGTATCTCATAGTAAAGGAATGCGTGGTAAAGGCTATACGTGGTAACCACGCATGCGTTGTAATGCATGCGTGGTTAATGTTATGCGTGGAAACGGCCGCGTTGTAGTGGCTGCTTCCCGGGCCAGGTGTATGTACAGCATGTGCATCTACAGCTACACATGCCACAAACATGTGGGCTTCCACAAAAGTGATTTCAGGTATGCTTTATGGATGGATTCGAAGTAAAGGCAAAATTAATTTACCATGATCAGGCACTCAGAATTTTGGTACAGTGATCTACTGTCAACTTCCTCAGTACTGGGGTGAGGGTAAAGGAGGAAAAGCGTACGCAAAGATATTCATTTATATCATTGAAAGAACATTGCTTTGGGCTCCAGTTGATGGAACCTGCTGGTATAATGCTTACATTTCTTATTCTCCAGGGTGGTGAACAGATTTATAATTTGGCTGATTCCACTGTCGAGTCATGGCCCTGGTAGAGTTCCCACTTGAGGCAATCCGAATAAAGCTTGACAGATTACATCTGCCTCAAAATTTGGCGTCCTGGAAGATATTAGACTGCAATGTTCACCTTACTGATGTCGTCTCAGTCCTACAGCATCTGTGCGTCTTCAGACACGAGAAAAAAAGACCTCGCTCTTCCTTACTCTGGGATGTAGTACATCGAGATCCATCTGGATCAACACAGCTTGATTTGCTAATCTTCGAAAGAACAACTGGAGACTTAGTCTGATGGCACATGTCTCCAGAATGATTGTGAAGTTCTATCTCTGCCTCGGATCTGCGGCCTCTTGTGGACAGCTCTTGCATGTGTGCATCGTATCCTTCCAGCAACACATCTGTTGTCTTGATTATCCTGTTTGTTGAAGACTGGAACAGAAGACCTGCTCTCAGGTTTTATAGGAACCTTCATGACAGCAAGGCTTGTTCGAGCTGCCTGGTTAATTTCACTGCGTTGTTCTATGAGCTAGTCGCCCGTTTCAAATGAAGATCCAGCTTCTACCAAATAAGTCCCATCCGAAGCCTACAGCATGGAATCAGTCTGATCCAAGATGACATGAGACATAAAAGGGATCTGCATAGCCTGATAGGCACTGACTGCTTCAAGCAAAATGCCTTTGCCATGGCTGGGCATTTTGTTACTCTCTTTCAAGAGGAAAGCCTTCCCCAATTGATTATGCAGAATTGCCCCTAGGAATCGCAAACTTTTCACAGGATTAATGGAAGACTTCAGTGTTCAAGGTCAGTTCTAATGCCTAAAACAGGCTGATGCAGGCTGCTGTAGAAGCACAGGCCTCTGTTTGGCAGAGCCTTTACAAGACAGTCATCCAAGTATGGATATAATAGGTGACCTTGTCTTCAAAGGAAGGCAGCAAATGGTGCCAGGATCTTAGTAAAGGTCCGGGGTGCAGACTTTAGTCCAAATAAAGGCGCTATGACTTAATAATGCAGCCTTGCCACTGAAAATCTTAGGTTTTGCCTGTGATCTGAATGTATCTGGGTATGAGAATAGGCATTATGGAAGTCCACGGAATTATTATTTTTCAGGAATTTGTTCCATTTTCTCAGATACAATATTGACCACCACTGGCCTGATTTTTTTCTTGACCAGAAAGAACCTGAAACAGCTTGCTGAAGCCAAGATCTCGTCTGGTTGTCCAGGGATCACGGGTGGGGTGATCCCCTCTTTGCCAATTTTCTGCCGTAACCTTGGAGCAGATCCCTTCATCAGGAGTACCTTTGGCCGTAGCACATGGGTCTTGGACAAAAGTAAGGTCTTTCTTAGCCTCCATATTGAGAGAAGCTTCCCAGCAGGGCTGAGGTCTCTGAGCCACGAAAAAGAGTGAAAAGGGGGGGCATCTGAACTGTAAAGTTCTTAGGGAGCATGCCACATTTGTTTCCATCTTGATGCTCTGCAGTGTCCAAAGTTTTTGCTTCGATTGCCTTCAAGTAACAAAGTTGACTGAAGCCATCCTTGCCTATGCAGGACTGCTGCCCCAACTAGTTGAAGGAAACTTGCATTGCAAACACACTGCAACGTCTAAGATGGCAGATGAAGCATCTGTACACTCCTTTATAATGGGTACTAAACTCTTCCCTTCTGTCCTCTCGCATAAGGTTAAGAGGTGAAATGTCATGCCACATCTTGCATTCATATCCTCCCATGAAGACATAGGAATTAACAGCTTTTATGGATATTGCAGCTACAGAGCAGACTCTGGCCTAAATAGTCTGTGCATCTACCTTCCATCTATCTGGAGCAGCAGAAGCTGGAGTGACCGCGCTTTCTGATCTGCGCTGGGTTGCTGCTACACTGATGGGAGTCATGCTGCGGGTGACCAGTCAAGCAAGTTTGCACAGATTCTGGTGGCCTGTACTTCTTTTCCAATTGAGGTATGAGAGTCTGAAGTGTGTATGCATTATTCTGAGACCATCTGACCGGACGAAACCAAGGATTGGAATAGATATGTTTTTCTGAGGCTTTTCCTTGAAGTCACAAACATTGTTGCTATAAAGTAAGCCATTGGAAGGTCAAACTTTTTTACTGCTATTTCGATCAGGGCGTGAAAGCGGCATTTGTCATACGGATGCAAGTCAGGTTTTGTAGGCAATTTGCTGCAATCATTAGGAATGAAGTCCTCCACTCATGTCCATAATCATCATCATCACGCACTTCCCCAAAATGTCTGCCTTCTTCCTTATTGAACATATAGTCAGATGTGCTCAATTGCACCATGGTATTGGTGGGGCAGGGCACAAAACTGTATATGGCATACTGGGAGCATGCAGAGGTCTCTCGTTTTGCAGAGGTTGTGGCAGCGGAGGTGATGGCATCCAGGTAGGAGGAGGTAGCATTGGTGTAGTTAGTGGCTGAGGCTGCTGCGAATGAAACCTCTGGAATGTGTCCATCATTTGTTGTAACAGCCATTAATGCAACAGGGACCTGCATCATAGCTGGGACCCTGTATAGACACCATGGGTAAGGAAGATCATAATTGGGCAGCCTGCGAAGTTCTGAGACTGATAGTCATACTCCTTATGACATTCTACCTGTGAATGAAATTCAGCAATATAGCGCATGTCCAAATGCGTTGACTAGAGGCTGCGTACAACATCTGTTACCGGTCGCTGTTGTCAAGGTAGTTATAGTTGAGATCGGCATTGCATTCGGTGTTGAAGGGATAGTCGACAGTGGTTTCCTGCTCACTGACGACAGGGCACTGCCCGTAGAGTTCACTGATGAGGTGAGAGTTGACGACCGGGCCTTTCTTGTCAACAGTAAATCTTTGGTTTTCAAGGAATTAGGGGTCAAGGCTGACTGGATGTCAGAAGCGATGGATAATTAGTTCAGTTTTCTGCACAGTTTGTCCTTCGCCCTTTTTTAGTGCCCTTTTGGAAGAAGGGTTTTTCAGATTATTTGGAAGAGCTAGATGCAGGCATAATATTCCACAGAGAAGTGGTCATCCCCCCTGAAAAGGAGAATTTGGTTTCTTTCCAGCAAGCAAAGAACCAGTCTCCTTTCTTGGTCCTTAAGTCTCTTTGAAGAGAAGGCCTTACAGATATCGCAGTGAGATGAGTCATGATTGGGATAAGACAATAAATGGTCTTACTATGAGGATCATCATTGTCAGAAGTCCACCAAGACCTGAACAGAGAGATCTTCTCTCATTGTCAGCCAGAGTGTCAATTGGTGGCATTTGCCAGTCTTAGGATGAAAATCCCAGGAATCTGCTAAACAACTCACACACTGATGAGAGCTGAAGATGGGGCTTGCTGAAGTCCAGGGAGGCCAAACGTTAGGTTGAAAAAGTGATCAATATAAAGCCAAACAGGTTTTAGGTCTGTACTCGGCAACATATAAAACTTTCATCAATTTACAGTAAAATCAATTACGCTGGCATTTCTCATTTTAACACTGCCAACTCTCTTGCGCTTCGTAGTTCAGAAAGTGCCTGAATTTGTGTTGATCTGTACTGGGAAGTGAACCTGTACAATGCATTGAAAAATATAAACATTCACATTACATCTCATAAATAATGGCTCTTTCTTACAAGGTTTAGGAGTACTCCAAAGGCAGAATTGCGTTTTCTCAGCAACAGAACTTTATAAAAACATTACAGACTTCTACATACCCCCATTAAATATTTGGACAGGTCCATTCCAAACTGTGCTGGTCCCGCAGACAATACTACTCTCCCAAAAAAAGGGTGCGAGACAATTTGAACTGCACGAGGAGGCAGCTGTTGCTCCTTTTGTTGCTGGCTGGACAGTTCAATCATTTCTTGCATGAATCGTAAGCCATCTTCAGCATCCACAGAGCTTGCCGCCTAAAAGATATTTAATTCGTCTCAATGTTGCTGAATATGTTAAAACCATCAGGCCGCATGCTTCGCCTGATAGATAAGAAAATCTAGCTAACAAATATAATAGACTAAGGAGTATGAAAAGCTAAACAAAATCAGTACTAGAAATGCAGGCTGCACCGGAATACACGTTTCTGGAGCTCAATCAAACCCATTCGATTTTAGAAACAAAATGTGTGCTTCAGTAACAATAGGCATAAAGATAAGCTAAACTTCCAATTAATTTACCATTACGAGTATGGATTGTAAAATACCAAACTAATGCCAGAAACGAAAGTTTCAAGCTCTTGGAACACTACTGTTCACGACAAGAGTGAGCCTTCGACAATGAAAGTCTTGGGCCACTATCTTGTGTTGATTCTGGCCGAGTGCTAAGGGCAATTTATTATTATTATTTCTTTTAATTATGTTTTATTTTTGCACTCTGGAGTACACTTTTTGAACCGCAACAGACCAGTAAACAATTTGTATTCCGAATCAATCATTTGAATTTGCTTATTTGACAGGAAAAGTTAGAACCAAAGACCTGTCCAACTTTGAACATCTTTTATGTATACAGTGAATACCGTACAAAATTACAGACTGGCTTTGATTATATTAAACACATCTATCAAGTAATAACATTTTTAGATCCTTCGAACAACCTGGTGTCACCTAGACTAGATTATGTGAATGATATAAATAGGATTGGACTGTGGTCGCTTGATTCATCAGCAATTAGAATTGTATGTCTATAAAGATACAGACCTATGAGAATGAAAAGTTGCTTGTAACCCTAATGATACCCTTGTTCATCATCATTAACTTTCGCACCCTCTGCTCCCCAACCCCCTATTTTTAACATTCAACAGACCGATAAATTCTGTGTGACTTGTACACACATTATGTTCCAATAATAAGTAATTGCTGTTTCATTGGAAAGCGCCCAAATACCACTTGAAGTAGAACTATAGAAAAAACGGTAAATAAAAATAAAGCCATAAGCACAGAGTTGTCCAGCCCAGCCCACATTCAGGTAACTCTACACGAACACCTGCCTACATCATGTTAGCCGGCAGAAAAAAAGCTTGAGAATAAAAAAATAAACAAAAGTAGTCTGTTACTTCTCCTGTCCCTAAAGCCCCCTCACCTCCATGCCACTCTCAGACTGAGCTCATATCACCCCAGGGGTATGTGTTCATAGGATTGTTCCTTTTGTCAGCCGAGTCAGACCTCCGTCCCCATTCATGACTGAGGTCTACGTCTCTAACTCCTTTGGGCTGACAGTTGCAGACCTTTAAGATACTTGAGGCAGGTGAGTTTAAGTTTGGTTGCTAAAAGTGCCAGGCATAGCTCCCATAGCTTTTCCAAATCTTTCCCTATTTGTTTTAGTGTATGGAGATCTTTTTCATACTCAATATGTCCCATATCATTTGAAGCCATTGTTTGTGATTGTGTATCCTGTTTGTGTCCAAAGCTCCCAGGATTGCCTGTTTGGCTGCACATAGGAGGATTGTTATCTTTCTCCTGGGGCCATAGGAGGGTATATAAATTTGTCATCAACCCCTTGGATTATATACAATAGGAATCTCGGAAGTGGGCAGTCGTAGAATGCATCAATATCGTTCAGCATTTCTTCCCAGTACCTAGTTAATTTTGGAAAGTGCCAGAGCAAGTGCAAAAGTGAGCCCAGAGTTCACTTTTAAATATAAATATATACACATTTATATTAAATCTTTCTTTAAAAAGCCTCATTTAAAAATGAAACTAAACAATTTGCTGTCAAAAAAGAAATCAAATGTGCTTCTAAAAATATAACTGAAATGAAGCTAGTGACCAGGAAAATCTTTCACATTTTTGTTAAGCACATCGTTTTTATTTAAGATTACTGCAGAATGTCCTTATTTTTCCTTTTACTCCTCTCCCCCTGGCGGTCATAAATTAAAAAGGTAGCCAGTGTGAATGTGCATCACAATTTTGAAAGAACAGGTCTACAATTTATGGAGGGTCTAGGTAGGAGTATTAGTAACTCAGAGTATTCTCCACACTGCTAAAGCCGCTACTATGTGTATGTTGCCCCGATCAGAGTCCCCTCAGCCTAATCATTAATTAAATAGATTCAGGAACAATTAAGGTACAAGCCATGTGACCATGCTGATGCCCTTTGACAGATATTCAAGCAATGGGCCCCAAATCGCTTTGAACTTTTTGTAATCCGTGTGTGCTCCAAAATCTCTCTATTACTAGTATGTTTCACAACCAGAGAGACCACAGTGAGGTAGGCAATGTTCTCTGTTTTTGCTGACCCCAAGCAATTCCACATCAATAGGTGGTCTGCAACACAAAAGCCAGCTCCGAGGCGGAGAATCAAACTTGCTTTTCATGGCAGCTAGAATTTCCAAACATTAGAACTTAATGTGTGCGTGGTCCCACCATGTGTGCCTAATGAGTACAAATACCAGTCAAGGACCGTATATTGAACCTCCCTGCCTGAGATGCTATTAGAATTTCTAGAGATGTCCTGCCGGAGGATTTTCCATTGCTCCTCTTCTACCCCCAGCCCGGGATACTGTTCCAATATGACTTACAGCAGGGTGAAACTCGGGGTGGGGCACTCAAGGAGGCAGCTATACTTATCTGTCCCTTAGCGCCTCCAGCTGTTTTCACGAATTTTTTGAACGGGGTTACCTCTCGAGTGGTATCTTCTTTAATGGCTAGGTTTATCACCTGGTGCCTCAATTGAGTATATTGGTAACAGTCACTTTCGTATTGGATGAATATTTACTTGCATGATTCGAAGGACAGGAAGCCCTGTTCATGGAAGATATCAGAAATAGCACAGCACTATCTTTTTTCCATTAATCAAACTGACCTTGTGCTAGTGCGGTCATGAAGGCAGGATTATGGTGGAAAGAGGTGTATGAGGAAGCAAAGGTTGTCAAACTACAGCATTCTTTAAGGGTATCCAAGACTGTTAATGTAGTGTCTGTGGCAGTTCTAATGTAGGCATTAGGTAGTGTCTATCTTACCTGCTGTTTCAAACTAAATCCCATATAGTTAAAGTTCTGCCCAAAGCAGCACTAGTTACATGCGCCCATAATTTATCTGTCTCTCTGCGGGACAAGTCTGTGATGACACGCAACTGTGCAAACCTATAGTAAACTAGGATTTAGATAAGCCAGTCAAGTCTGTGATGACACGCAACTGTGCAAACATATAGTAAACTAGGATTTAGATAAGCCAGTCAAGTCTGTGATGACACGCAACTGTGCAAACATATAGTAAACTAGGATTTAGATAAGCAAGTCTTGTCATACTGCCCTGCCTGGTCAAATTCAGCATCATCATTTTGAGTTCTGCAAAGAACTCTTTACAGATCCGAATCAGGAGGGTCTGGTAAAGGTATAAAACCCCTAGTAATATATTCATCTTGATTGTGTTAATTCTGCCAAACAATGGCAGAAAGATAGGGAACCATCTTTTTTTTTTTTAAACTTTATTTTCCATTTTCACAGTGAATCACAACAAGGATGGCATATTGATTACTCATTGCAACAGTACAGAATACATTATCTGGAAGAAATGTATCTAATACATAACGCACAGTATAGTTCTGGACAACGTGTACATTTCCCACTTAAACAATTATTAGACACCCCGTATACGTTCCTTCATGACAAGGTTTACGGACCCATACCTGCCTTCTAAACGTATGTACTTATATCTGAGTTAACAGCGGGCTTCTAACCCACCCCGGCAGGTACTATCTCTGCCGGTTGCTGTGAAGTAGGGGCAGAGTCCTTTTCTAGCACATAACTCTTGAGTGGGCTCCAGATGTCCCATGGTCTGGATGCCAAGGGTTGAGTCATGGAGAACAGTTCGCTATTCGTATTACAATACACTAGACTGTTGAGCCAAGCTTTTGTGGTAGGAATGATTTTACTTCCCCAATGCAGCGCAATCTCTCGTTTTGCCAATAACAAAGCAATAGCTGTGTATTTTCGCGTTTGCTTAGGGATTAGGAAACCATCTTTGATAATCACTGCGCAGAGGTGTTAAGAAGTTGGGAGGCTATTGTTATCATCTCCATCTGAGTAAGGGTTAAGTTCAAGATCTCCAACTTTGTGAGGTTTATCTTAAAGCCGACCTTCAAGTCGCGACTATAGCTGTAGCATAGAGTTATTTGGTGTTCCATACTTAGGAACACACAGTCGGGAATAATGCGATTTTATGCTCATCTTGACCAAAGGGAATGCCTGTTATACTTCACTCTGCTCTTCTCTGTGCTACAAAAGGTTCAATGTGGAGAACAAACAGAGAAAACCAAGAATCAGTACCCTTTCTGTGTGCCTTTATCCAGACCAGAGTGAATGGGCGCGAAAGCTTCCTTTTCACTGTAATTTTCGAGGAGGAGACCTGGTAGCTGGCCATCATCACAGAAGCGAAGGTAGGTCCAAACATGAATCTGTGCAAGGTTTTTGAGAGGAACTGCCAGTACACGGGTCGGCATCTACTTTAAATAACGCTATAGATTTGTAACAGGCACATAATTTTACATCTTTCTCAGTTTTGGTTTTAGGGTAATATGCACATTTCCCATTGTTGGAGTAAAGCTCTTCCCAGTGTTAAAAAGGTAGATCTGTCTCATCTGTGTGTTTTAACAGATTTAATGCCCGTTAACATTTTCATTTTTGTAATGGGTGCTTCAAGAGCTTCTCACTGGTCTAGTGATATTCATGGGAAGATAATGGATGTTAAATAGTCAGATTGCTTCTCGTCTGATAAGGGCTCAGGCGTGTTTAAGGTTGTGTAATAATAAGTAAAGACTTGTCATCAGTAAAGACTAATTGCCCGTGGGGTGTTGTATATTCCTTATTTTATTTTTCTCTAGCTTGTATTTCAGTTTTCTTGCATGGTGTGTTCCCAAATTGTTATCTTGATCATCTGTGGGACTTTTTAAGTCTGAGGAAGGTTCCACCTTATTAGGTACTATGGCATTTCTTGTACTGTTTCAAGGCAATGGCTTTAAGATGCAGAAGTCTAGTGGGAGTCTCTTTCGGCACCCTCTCAGCCCTTGTGAATTCTTCCTCAATGACTTTGTGGTTGCACTTCGGCCTCTTCAAATTAGCAATTGCCCCAATACACTTGCTGTGTCAGACCACCGTGAAGACATCAAGCGTGCATGCAAGAGCCATTTCGACCAGTGGTTTAGTTTGGCAGTCTGATTGGAGCTCTGGGTCCCCAAGTAGTGCAGGATGAAATACCCAGCTTCCCTCGGGTATTGCCCTGTGGTCCCAAGAGATAGCTCTATAGGAGCAGGATCTGTGTATTATTTGGTGTATTTTGGTATCATGTATGTAGGAAAGTGGATTATTATGTGGAATGGCTGGGTAGCCTTACCATGTAATATTTTCACAATACCCCAAAGATGGTCCTTGGATTCACATTAATAAATCCTTAGCTCAGTCCTGGTAGAGTGGCACAGAGCAGTCAGGCTTTACTAGAGGAACATTTTTTAATCATTTTACAGTACCATTATGGTTCATAAGTAAATGATACGACTCAATAGAAATCTGATACCAATTTATTTAAAAAAAAGTGTATTTTATCTTAATTTTGACACCAAAACGGAGAAACTAATAGTTTCTTACCTGTCGGTGTAGTTTTGCAGCTTGAAGACTTTCTGGATTCACTATGCTGTGCATTATTCCGCCATCTTGTGGTTGGGTCCGGATTCGTAGTCTTTTCTTTGTGTTTTTTTTGTTGTTGGCCCAGGTGGGCGGCGACGCCCCACCATTTGGTGTCTTCGGTGACGTCGTCGCGCTTCCGGCGGAAGCTCCCACCCTTGGTAGCCATCTTCGGATTCTTTTTTCTTTTCCTCTTACAGTTTTTGTCGTCTATGTCTTTCACTTTTTATCCTCCAATTTTCCTTTTGATCCCTCTAAACTCTGTATGTAGTCTAGTTGTACCCTTAACCTCCTATGTTATCTTCCTGGCGGAGGCGGGTGGGATCGCTAGTGAATCCAGAAAGTCTTCAAGCTGCAAAACTACAACGACAGGTAAGAAACTATTCGTTTTGCAGCGTGAATCTTTCTGGATTCACTATGCTGTGCATAGACTTAGTAGCGGTTTTGTTGTTGCGGTGGTTGGGTGGAAGATGAGCATTGGTTGCTGAAAATGTGCTGTAAGACTTTCTGTCCTACTTGTGCCTCTTTGTTCATTTGGATATCCACACAGTAGTGTTTGGTGAACGTGTGCACGGAAGACCATGTTGCCGCTTGGCAAATGTCTTGTATAGGTGTGTTTGCTAGGAACGCAACCGTTGCCCCCTTCTTCCTTGTTGAGTGAGCCTGGGCGGCTCCCTCTAATTCCTGTCCTGCCTGCTTGTGGCAGTTGTATTGCCTGTGCAATCCATCGTGCTATGGTATTTTTAGTTACTGGCCGTCCCAAGAAACTGCTTGCGAAGGAGACGAAGAGTTGTTTTGTTTTCCTGCATTCCTTCGTCCTTTCTATGTAGTGCATCACTGCCCTTCTGGCGTCCAGCGTGTGCAGCGCCTTTTCCGTGGGCGTTGATGGTTTCTGGAAGAAACTTGGTATCTGTATTGTCTGATTGATATGGAACCGCGACACCACCTTTGGCAGGAAGTGTGGGTTCGTTCTCAAGACAATTCTGTCCTTGTGTATTTGCAAGTAGGGCTCTTGTAGTGTAAGAGCCTGCAGTTCACTGACCCTTCGCAGTGACGTGATAGCCACTAAGAATGCCGTCTTTAGTGTGAGCATGTGCAGTGTGATCTTGTGTATGGGTTCAAATGGTGATTTCATCAACTGTGTTAGTACAGTGTTGAGGTTCCAGCTTGGGGCTGGCATCCTTTTAGGGGGGGCTATTCTTTTAGCCCCTTCCAGGAATCTTTTGACCACCTGGGAGGTGAAGAAGCTTTTCCCCGCTTCTCCCCTGTTGTAGGCCACTATGGCTGCTAAGTGAACCCTTAGTGACGAGTAACTCAGCCCGCTGTGTAGTAGGTGCGTTAAGTATTGTAGTACCGTTGATTCTCTTGTGACCTTTCGTTGCAGTCCCTCTGTAATGCACCATTGCGAGAACCTTTTCCACTTTGCAATGTAGCATTTTCTTGTAGTGGGTCTCCTTGCTTCTCTGAGTACTGCCATGGTGCTTGGAGGTAGCTTGAGGTGTGCGAATTCTAGGTCCTCAGGAGCCATGCTGCTAGGCTGAGGCTGTCTGGAGCACTTTTCCGTCTTGCATTGTGAGGAGGTCTTTCCTTCTGCTGAACCTGTGTGCTGGTTCCTGCGCCATTTCCATTATTTGTGAGAACCATGATTGTCTGGCCCACTGAGGTGCCACCAGTAGGAGTGTCATGCTGCTGCTCCTGCATTTGCTGAGTACCTTGTGTAACAGTGGTATCGGGGGAAAAGCGTATGCAAATTCGTTCGACCAACTTATCCATAGCGCATTCCCTAGGGACCTTTGGTCCGGTTGTCTGGATGCGTAATGTTGGCATTTTGCATTCTGGAGTGTTGCAAACAGGTCTATCCGTGGTGTTCCCCACTTTTGGAACAGCCGCTGCACCTCCTGTTGGTTGAGTTCCCATTCGTGGGATGCAGACGTCTGCCTGCTGAGTCGGTCTGCTTCTACATTGTCTATTCCTGGAAGGTGTATTGCCAGCAGGTCTATCCTTAGAGGGATGGCCCATCTCCAGATCTCTTGTGTCAGGCTTGATAGCGGTGCTGACTGTGTTCCACCTTGTTTGTTGATGTAGAACATGGTTGTTGTGTTGTCTGTTTGTATCAGCACTCGCTGTCCGTAAAGCTGCTTCTGAAAGGCTTTTAAGGCTAGGAACACAGATTTTAGTTCTAGGAAGTTGATGTGTTTCACTGCATCTTGTTGTGACCACAGCCCCCTGACGCGGAGTCTGTCCATGTGCGCGCCCCAGCCCTGCTGTGAGGCGTCAGTTGTGATGGTCACTGTTGGAGTTGGCTGTGTGAATGGCTTCCCCTGTAATATGTTCTCTTCCTTCCACCACGCTATTTCTTGCTGCACTGCGTGTGTGACAACCACTAGATCTTCCCAACTCCCTGTCGCTTGTGACCACTGCTGCTGTATCCATTCTTGGAACGGTCTCATGTGCAGTCTGATATGTGGGACAAGGTGAATGCATGATGCCATCATTCCCATTAGTCTGCTCACCGTCCTCACTGTCAGAACTTGCCCCTTGCGGTAATGACGTGTTTCCCTCAGGAGCGCTATAGTTCTCTTGTCGCTGGGGAACACCTTGGACTGTGTGCTGTCTATTTGTGCCCCTAAGAATATTTTGATCTGCTGAGGTTCTGTTGACGATTTCTCCCAATGTATTGAGAAACCTAGTGTGGACAGTGTTTGTATGACTTGTTTGATGTGATCCTTGCAGTGTCTGTATGATCCTGCTTTCACAAGCCAGTCGTCGAGGTAGGGGTATACATGTATGCCCTTTCTCCGAAGGTGCGCTGCAGCTGCTGCTAGGCATTTTGTGAACACCCTTGGTGCGGACTTTAGTCCGAAGGCTAGCACTGTGAACTGGTAGTGATCGTGGCCTATCACAAATCTTAGTAGACGTTTGTGTTTGTGGTTGACGGGTATGTGCAGGTATGCATCTTTCAAGTCTATGGTCGCCATGTAATCCCCTTCTTGGATTTGGGGTATTACTTCCTGAAGTGAAGTCATTTTGAATTTTTGAGTTTTTACGAACTTGTTCAGGAATCTGAGGTCCAGTATTGGTCTTAGTGTTTCGTCTACCTTTGGCACTAGGAAGTACGTTGAGTATACTCCCTAGTTCCTTTCGTTTATTGGAACTGGTTCTATTGCTCTTTTTTTGTAGCAGCTCCTCTGCTTCTAGACGTAGGAGGGCGAGTTCCCTTGCGGGGATTGCCCGGTGTCTTGGTTTTTTCCCTGGGGGGTGTTTTTGGAGATCTATGCAGTACCCGTGCTGTATGATGTTCAGTATCCACTTGTCCGTGGTAAATTTCCCTCCATTGTGTGAGGAATTTTCCTATTCTGCCCCCCACCGGGGTTGTATGCTCAGTGGTTATTTGTTGGCCGTGTGTGTTCCTTATTTTGTCCTTCTGTTGACTTCTCCTCTCCCTTGGTGTTAACTGGGGAGGGTTTGGTTTGTGTCTGGAGTCACTTTGAGGTGGGCTGCTGACCCCCTCTTCGGGCCTGTCCCCGTCCGTACCCGCGCCCTCGAAAGGACCGTCCTCTGGGTTGGTACTGCCAATTCTGCTGCTGTTGTCCCTGTTGGCTTTGGCCCTGGTTGTTCCCCTGGTATCCTTGCTGGGGGATTGGTGTGAAGTGGTGGGTGCATTGCCCCTCTACCACTGGGCCGCCTTGAGGGTTTCCTCTTCTCATTCCCCTGAACTGCAGCGCTCCCATGGACCTCGCAGTTTCGTTGTCCGTCTTTAGTTGAGTTAACTTGTTGTCGACTGGTGCTCCAAACAGTTTCTCACCGTCGAAAGGTGTGTTGATGATGTTACTCTGTACCTCTGGCTTGAAGCCCGAGATCCTGAGCCATGCGTGTCTCCTCTCAGTCACCCCTATCATCATTTGCCTGCTGGAGTTCTCTGCTGCGTCCAAGGCTGACTTTAGGCAAGTGTTAGCGATAGCCTTGCCCTCCTCCGCTAGGTAATTAGCCCTTTGTTGGTGTTCTTCTGGCAGGTGTTTAATGAGCTGGCTCATTTCTGCCCAATGCTGGTATGCATGCCTGCTGATGAGGGGGTTGGAGTTGGCGATGCGCCAGTGTATGGCTGCGTTCCTCTCCACTTTTCGTCCTGTGAGGTCTATTCGCTTGCTCTCCTTGTCTGGAGGTGGGCCTGTCCTGGCTGTTGCTGCGATAATGGAGTCTGCTGGTACTGACCCTTGGATGTACGCCGGGTCTTTTGTGGAATGCTTATATTTCTTTTCGCTTCTAGGTGTAACCGCCTTGCAGACTGCAGGTTCCCTGAAGGCCTCCCTTCCCTGGTCGAGGACGCCAGGCAACATGGGTAGGAATTGGCTCTTTGTCTGTTGAGGGAGCAGGGTTTCGAAGAGGAAACCTGCCTTTGTTTTTTCCTCCTGCATTTCGACCCCATATGTCTTTGCAGCCTTCTGGACGACCTCATTGTAGACTCCGATGTCGTCTGGCGGCGAAGGCCTCGAGGGATAAGAGTCTACCCCTTCTTCTGGTGACTCTGCGTCGAGGTCTTGCCAGTCTATGTCTTGTACCTCCGAGGACGCCGAGTCCCGGTAAGACTGCATCTCTTCTTCGCCTCCGGCTTCGAAGTAGTAGTCTTCTTCGTCCTGGTCTTCGAGTGGTTCGGGTGTTCTCGAGGGCTCGATGTATTCGGCGTCGAACTCCTCGAGTGCCTCGTGCGCTGGCTTCGATGGAATAGCGTATTGCTTCATCTTCTCGTCGAAGTCTCTTTTCCGTTGCAGGATGCTCGCCATCTCTGCCTCGAGCCTCCTCTTTTTTCGCCATCTCGTGGGCCTTTTCGGCGTCGAGTGGTGCAGCGCCTCTCTTTGCGGTCGCGGTCGTCGAAAAGACGCCGGGCCTTCCTCTCTCGGTGCCGAGGCTTCCTTCTCGGAGGTGACCTTCGACGCCTTTGTCTTTTCGGAGGCTTTCGCCGATTGTGAGTCCTTCTCAAAGGATCCGCTCGGCTGCTTGTCCTTGGATGCTGTTGCTTTCGTCGAGGGTTTCGGCGGCAACGCTCCCTTTGAGGACTTTGCTACACTTCTAAGAGTGTCGCTCAGTGTTCTGGCTTCACTCTTTCGAGCGTCGCTTTGGTGCTTTGGGGTCGACGACTCCCTTACCTCCTTCGACGTTTTCTTATGGACCTCGACGACAGCGCAGTCCTCCGGTCCCTCTGCGATGTTGTCTTCCTCTCCGCTCGAGAGGCCCAGGTCTCGGAGCGATGGTGATGGTCCCTGGCCCTGCATGTTGTAGTTCGCCCTTCTCTGTCTCTCTCTCACCCGGAGGGTCTTCGGGTGAACGCCGAGCACTCGTTGCAGTCTTCGCTGATGTGGTCGAGCGGCAAGCAGAGGTTGCAGACTGGGTGCTGGTCTTTTGGGCATACTTGTGGTGGCAGTTTTTGCAAAACTTGAACGGAGTCTTGTCCATAACCGCGCTCAGGGAGCCCCCTGTGAGCGCATTCTCTGTAGGCGTCGAGATTTCGGTCGTGGACCTTCTACCTCGTCGACCTTCTTGTTGTCTCCGGTACTTGTGTCGTCGTCCGGTGTCTCAGGAATCCATCCTCTCTGGTGATATTTCGACTTTTCGAGATTCTTCGTCCAAAATTTCTGGAACTTCTCGGCAACGATCCAGACCCCACGGCGGAAAAAAGAATCTGAAGATGGCTACCAAGGGTGGGAGCTTCCGCCGAAAGCGCGACGACGTCACCGAAGACACCAAATGGTGGGGCGTCGCCGCCCACCTGGGCCAAAAAAAAAAAAAAAAACCACAAAAACAAAGAAAAGACTACGAATCCGGACCCAACCACGAGATGGCGGAATAATGCACAGCATAGTGAATCCAGAAAGATTCACGCTGCAAAACTAGCATACTTATTACTGAAGGTATGGATTTTCAAAGCAATATAAAAACGAGCATTAAAATACAGGTGAGATTTCATCATTGCGGTCAATGGCAAAAACTACTAGTGACAATACGTCACTTAGGGGTCGGGTTGCCTTGTACCCTTGAAGGGTAAACGTGGTGCATGTCCCAGGACCAGGCCCCAACAGTCAGATCAATTTTACCTAGCCTGTGGAGTCAGGTTGCAGAGTTGTCCTGTCTGTGGTGCTGAATGGGACCCACGGTAAAGCTGCTTTTTACCACTGGGACAGTGCTGCTGAAAAGAAAATGCAAAAACATCTGATTGGGGTCGTTGCCGATGTCGCAGGTGTTGTGGAATGCCCACTTAATGCAGCGTCGAGTTAAAGGGTCGGTTACCGGACTGGTGACCAACACACCTTGGTGGCAGTAAAAGTAACAAAAAGTAACTTCAACATCTGGAGGTCCAGGGGAGAGCAGTAGCAGCTTGAAACTTCGGGGACGGCTGGACTACAACTCCCACAATGCACTACACCATCTGAATTTGGACGATCTCTCAGAGGGCCCAATGGCCAGCAATTCTTTGGTTCCTAAGTGTTGTTTTACCTGCAGTTTGCAGGGGACTAGTCCCACTAGTCTAAGGGAGGCCGAGGGTGCTTCTGGCTTCTACAGGGGTCCCTCTGCCAGGGAGTGCAGAGTTTTGGACGAGGGTCGTTTACTCAGTTCCAGTTCTGTTGCCTCAGGGACACTATATCCCTCTTTTGCTTTGGTGCAGTGGGCGACACAGGTCTCCTCTTGGTCCTTCCTTGAAGTAAGTTGTTCAGATCTGCGGTTCTGTCAGGGGGGCCTTAAATCCTAGATTTAGGGGTGTGGGAGCTAGTAGCCAATGGGCAGCTAGTCCTTGCAGCTAATCCGCCCCTGAGGGGACCACATCCGGGAGATTAGGTCACCTTTTCTACCCACAACATATTTCTGCCCGCCTAAAGATGGTAGAATTCTATTTTATGTGTACAGATCAGGCTGCTCACCCTGGAGATGTAGCCAGCCTTCCTGGAGGTGCACTCCTCCTGCATACCTAATTTCCCACTGTCCCGGGTGCAAGGGGAGCAGCCCAGATGCATATTAGAGGCTGTTCAGCCTTTGAAGCTCACGGCTCTGATGTGTCACTTCACTAGCCTGCTGGCGAGGGGGGTGACCTCACTTCCTGCCGAGCCTTTGTTCCCGACTCCTGGGAGTGTGCACACTGCCTGGCAGCTCATCAGAATCCTCTCTTGCAGGCATTGGAAAGTACGGGCTGGTCAGCCAAAGCAAAGTGAACCTGGGGCAACCAGGTGGGCAACATCTAAGGTGCCACCTGTGCGCCTGCCAGTCTTCCCTCGACACCAGATGCATGGCAGGGGAGAGACGGCACGTTGTTCGACACCAAACTTGAAATATTTAGGTGTTACCTTAAGTGAGCTAGCAACCCGGGTCTGCCAGGGGGCAAGTCCCATGTTATCCTATGGACAGCACATCACTTATAGTGTACTTTAATGGTAAAGACACACTAGAGATATATATGCGTGCACTTACATATCTACAATCTTAATGTACTGCACCCTGCCTCATGGGCACAGGAGGCCTTCTCTAGGTGTGACTGACATACTAAAAGCAGTGCATTTGACTGTGCCACACATGGTGAGGGCACAGTTGAGTTCGATCAGCCTGCACTGCTCCTGCAGTCTGCAAAGGAAGGCCTGTCAGAAGTTTACCTGGGTCATCCAGGGTGGCACAAAACCGTGCTGCAGCCCTAGGGACCCCTGTGCCACCTATTCCCTGGGTACCCCTGGTACCATATACTAACTAGGGTAGGGACTAATAAGGGGGTAAAGTATCTGTGAATTGGGAATGTCAATTCACACAACAGTTTTTGGGAAAGAGCGCTGGCACTGGAGCCTGGTTAGCAGGCTTCAGAGCACTGTCGGAGTCGAAAACCAGCATTCAGTAGTCTAAATGGGAACAAAAAGTGGGGGGACATCTGCAAAAAGCCCTATTTTCTTTCAGTGTACAAGGGGCATGAGGGTGTTGCTGATCAGCAGATACTCTAGGTTTGAAATATCTGTGGTACTTTTCTCTTTAGGGGTCTCTCAAACCCAGTGTCCGTAGAGTACCTTTTAGTTTAAAAAAAAAAAAAAAAGGTTCCTGAGTGAAACATACCTACACCTCCTCGGTCTTTCGTTGGTTCCCAAGCTGGATTCTGATCTTCAGTTATAATCCGTTCTCTCCCTAATAAACTCTGCTAGGACATTCAAAACTGATAAAGACGGTATTCCGGCCTGTGTTTTAGGCATGTACTGTGGCTATTGCAATTCGGCTGCCTATTAAGTGTCCTGGGACCATAACATACCTGTCCTCCTCATCTGCTTTGTGGGCTAATGGTTTTAAGCACAGAGATCTATGAAAGAAAAGGGCTACCCCCATTGTGTTTTGGCTGATGAACGAAATGCAAGAGGGCATACCTTATGTCTGATGAGGTGTTTGTCTTGCTACTGCATATGAATGTCCTGCAGGGCTAGTACACTGAACCTTCCCTCAGAAGAAGAAAACAAGTTACTTACCTGTAACTTTGGTTCTCCAGTATTGGAAGCTTTCATAGATTCCCATGCTTAGAATCATTCCCCGTCGTCGAGATGGGAGTCTCGGTAAAATAAAATAGTAGTAAATAACTATTACAAAAGAGAAACAGGCCTAGGCCTGAACTCATTTTGCAACCAGACCATGTCTTTTTGTAAAAGAGACCAAAAAGAACAGGCAACCAATCAGAGTAGCCTCACCCTCTAGAACCTTGGTGAAAGAACCTCAGCCCCTCAGATTTTCGTGTACGTTGTACAATAATCACGTCGAAAGAGGCTGAGCTTTCCCAGGGGAGGAGGGTGGGTCGCATGGGAATCTATGAAAGCTTCCAATACTGGAGAACCAAAGTTACAGGTAAGTAACTTGTTTTCTTACTCCAGTATTGGAGCTTTCATAGATTCCCATGCTTAGAATCAGAGTAGCTAGCAGTAAATATATATATATATATATATACACACACATTTTGTAATGAAGCATAACCCTTTGATAAATGTTTGTTAAAACATATTTCTACATGAATAATATGCAGAAAGATAGTTACCACTGACTATGCCATAAACAGGGTAATAGCAAATGAATTCAGAAACAAGATAAAATGTGTAAAAGGTAAAAAGAAGGAAGGAGGGATGCAAAGGAAAGCTCACCACTCATTGGAATAGGTTCCTCAGAACTGCTTGGCCCACAGCCGTGTCATCTCGCAGTGAAGCGTCCAGGCAGTAATGTTTTGTGAATGTGTGAGTGCTGCTCCAGGTAGCAGCTCTACAAATGTCTTTAATCTGGACACCAGCAAACAGAGCCGTAGAGGATGCCACAGACCTTGTGGAATGAGCCCGGACTCTACCCTCCAGGGGTTTGCCCGCTGCTGTATGACAGAATCGAATAGCGCTAACAACCCACCGAGCTATCCCCTGTTTGGAAAGGGGAAAACCCTTGCGGGGAGCGCTAAATGACACAAAAAGTTGAGAAGTCTTACGGAAGGACTTAGTTCGGTCTAAATAGAATTTCAGGCACCTCTGTACGTCCAGAGAATGAAGAGCTCTCTCAGCAGGAGAAGAAGGCTGAGGGAAGAAGGTCTTAAGAATCACTGGCTCGTTGAGATGAAAAGTAGAAGGCACTTTAGGAATGAATTTAGGATTAGTTCTCATGATCACTGTATTGTTTTTGAACTGAAGAAAAGGTTCCTGAATTGTAAGAGCCTGCAATTCTCCAATCCTCCTAGCTGAAGTTAGTGCCAGCAACAAAGAAAGTTTCCAAGAGAGGAACTTTAAATCCGTTCGATGAATAGGTTCGAATGGGTGCCTCATTAATTGAGAAAGAACCAAGTTCAAATGCCACGTGGGAGGTGGAGGTCTCACTGGTGGAAATACTCTGAAGAGGCCCTTGAGAAATTGCTGAACAATTCTGGCTGACCACAGGGACGGCCCAGATGAGGTGCGCCGAAAGCGAGAAACCGCTGCCAGGTGCACTTTAATGGAAGAGTGAGCCAAACTTGCTTTAGCCAAGGGCAGGAAATAAGGAAGAACCTGGTGTGGCTGCGACAGGAAAGGATCCAACCCTGCTCCATGACACCAGATGCAGAATCGCTTCCATTTCAAGCGGTAAGTTTTGTTAGTGGAAGGAGCCCTCGCCTGCGAAAGGACATCTTTAACCTCCTCTGGCAGATCTAAGTCAAGAAATTCTCGCTGCTCAGGAGCCAAGCTGAGAGCTGTAACGAGCGAGGATCCGGGTGCCAAACCTGACCCTGAAACATCGTGAGGAGGTGCGGAATCTGCTGCAATGGGCGAGGACGATCCAAGGAGAGAAGGTGAAGTTCGGTGAACCAGAACTGTCTCGGCCATGCTGGAGCTATGAGGATCATCTTGCACGGTTCTGCTTTCATCTTCATGAGCAACCTGGGAATCAGCGGAATGGGGGAAAAGCGTATACAAATGCGCCTGACCAAGCGATCGAAAGCGCATTCCCCAGAGACCCTCGATGGTGTAGCCTGCTGGCGTAAGACCGGCATTTCCTGTTCTCTGGTGTGGCAAACAGGTCTATGGAGGGTCTGCCCCACCGGTGAAAGATTCTGTCCAGCGTAGCTTGATCCAGTTCCCACTCGTGGGTGACAGATTTCAGCCTGCTGAGCCTGTCCGCTTTGTCGTTGAGCACTCCTGGCAAGTGTTCTGCTTTCAGAGAAATTCTGTGCAGGATAGCCCACTCCCAAATCGCCTGGGCTTCTTGTGACAAGGGGAAGGACCTGGTGCCGCCTTCCTTGTTGATGTAATGCATGGCTGTGGTGTTGTCCGTCCGGACAAGAACCGACAACCCCTGCAATCTTGGAAGAAAAGCCTGAAGGGCTAGGCGAATCGCTCGAAGCTCTAAGAGGTTGATGTGTAGGAGGCGATGTTCCGGCAGCCAATGACCACTGACCTGCAGATCCTGCAATACTGCGCCCCAACCCTCCAGAGAGGCATCCGTCGTCACCACTTGAGGCGCTGGAGTGTTTACGAAGGATAGACCTTGGGACAAATTCCTTATTGTTGTCCACCAGAGGATGGCTCGCTTCATTGCGTGAGTGATCACTAGCTGGTCGTCGAAAGAACCTGTCACCTGCTTCCACTGCAAGTTTAGGTGCTCCTGCAAGGGACGCATTCTCAGTCTGCAATGAGGTATTAAAGGAATGCATGAGGACATCATCCCTAGAAGGGATTTGAATCGGCGAACAGAAAGACACTTTCTTCCTCGCACTAAATGAGCCATGGAAATTAGATTTCTTTGTCTGTCCAGAGATGGAAAAACCTTGTTGAGAGATGTGTTCAAGACTGCTCCCAGAAATTGAACCTTCCTGGACGGAAGGAGAGAAGACTTGGCGTTGTTGAGAGTCAGGCCCAGATTGGAGAAGAGACCAGTGCAAGCATTGACCGCTTCCTCTGCTGCCTCCCTGGACGAAGCTTTTAGCAACCAATCGTCCAGGTAAGGAAAGACCTGGAAATGCTGCTTCCTGAGGAAAGCTGCTACTGGTGCCAGCACCTTGGAGAAAACTCTCGGAGCTGAGCGAAGACCAAACGGCAGCACTTTGAACTGGTAATGGCTCTTGGCGACTGTAAAACGTAGAAACCTCCTGTGGGCCGAATGAATGGGGATGTGGAAATACGCATCCTCTAGGTCTAGAGTGGCCATAAAATCTCCCTTGTTGAGAAGACGTAGAATGTCCTGGAGAGATACCATCCGAAAAGATAGCTTCGTGAGATAAGTGTTGAGCTCCCTGAGGTCTAGAATGGGGCGCCATTTCTCCAATGTTTTCTTCACCAGAAAAAATCTGGAATAAAACCCCTTTCCTCTCTGTGAGAGAGGGACCGGCTCCACTGCTCCCTTGATCAGAAGCTGATGGACTTCTAGCCGGAGGAGATGTAGGTGTTTTACGGAGTTGGCGGCAGGGGCCTTGGATGGTGGAAGATGAGTGAACTCCAGAGTGTGACCACACTGAATGATGTTCAGGACCCAACGATCTGTTGTTATACGTTCCCAGTTTTGGAGGTATTGAGATACCCTGCCTCCTACAGATGTCTTGGAGGAAGAGGAGGGCACAGCGCAAAGAGCAAGATCGCCGCTATTGTCTCTTAGGGGCGTCCCGTCCGGGACGATTCTGCTTCCCTCTAGTGTTTGCTCTAGAGAAAGTCGACGTCTGGCCTTGCCTCTGATAAGGACGGTAAGATTGTTGTGTGGAGCCATAAGAGGAGTATCTCTGTTGTTGGTAAGATCCCCTATAGGATGGAGCTCCTCTGCCTCTCGCTCCACGGAATGGCGCTTTTTGTATTGAAGGGTCCCCAAGGACCGAGCAGTCTCCGTATCCTTCTTGATGTTTTGAAGGGTATCGTCTATGTGCTTGCCGAACAATTCCTCTCCGTCAAAGGGAAGATCCAGGATCTTATTCTGGATCTCAGGACGAAACCACGTGGCCTTTAGCCAATGCTGGCGACGAAGCACAGCTGCACCAGCCAGGGACCGGAAAGCTGTTGTGGCAATGTCCATTGCGCAATCGATGACCTCAGTGGACGTAACCTCCCCTTCTTGCAAGATCTTCTTTGCCTCAGACTTGGAAGGATCAGATAACTGGTCCAGGTAAGGCGCAAGGTCACACCACATCTGGCGGTCGTATCTTCCAAGAATTGCTAAAGCGTTCGCAGCTCTGATGACAAGGCTGGCCATGGAGGAGAACCTTTTCCCCGTGTTGTCTAGGCGTCTGCCCTCTTTGTCCGATGGTGTAGATAACGGCGCTGAAGGATTCCTTGACTTCCTCTGCGCTGCTTGCGAAATGACCGAGTCGGGTCGTGGCTGACCCGTCAAGGAAGCTGGGCTGTCATTTGGAGCCTTATACTTCTTATCCAGACGCGGCAAGACTGGAACTACAGTGGCCGGGTTCTTCATGACCTTAATGCCTTCTTCCCAGACATGCCCCACGATAGGAATAGAGCGCACCACTCTCTTACTTGGTTCTTTAAAATCATAAAGAAAGCACTCTGTTTGGAGTGAGGGCATAGCAAGCTCGAAACGTAGAGACGCTCTCTCCATCAATTTGTGAAAACACCCAATGTCAGCAGGGGGAGAATCAATCGGGGCCGGAGCCGGAGAAGCGGGATCAGGGATTACATAATCATCCCATTCATCACCTTGATCTTGATTAACCAGCTCTCCCTCTTCTTCCTCAGAGGAGACATCCTGGTGTTGATCTGGAGGAAGGACATCAGAAGATGCATGAAATTGGGTATGCAGTCGAGCAGATGGAGGTGGTGAACTCCTCACCGTATCAGGAGGAGGAGGCAGAGTTGAGGACAAGAGAGCAGGTTGTGGAGGTGGAGTATAAGTTGAACATCTCCGTTGATAGTCCAAAAGCATCCCCTGTAAATCCGCCAAAAGAGAAGTTGGTACAGACATCATCTCTTGTTGAGTGTTCTCTTGACGTGCAAAGGGTTGTTGGTATGACTGATCTTGATAATAACCCTCCGAATCCGTCTCCTGACATTTGACAATAAGCTGAGAAGGGCTATTGGCATCCCCAAAATGACTATAGCCTCCATCAGAGTCCTCATCCTCATCGAGAAGTAATGCAGGAGGTAAAGAATCCACCATTCTAGGGGACGTCATTTCTGGTGATATTTGTCTTCTCCTCACCAAGATGGAAATTTTTTCCGTCGACGACGCCGTCGACGGATGCGTCGACGCGAATTTCTTCGTCGACGACAGTGTCGACGGAATCACCGTAGACGAGGATGCAGATGGAGCCACCGTCGACGGAAGAGGTGTGCAGACCGTCGTAGACATGATGGGTGTCGTAGACATCGTCGACGAGACAGTCAATGTCCTTGCTGAAGTCGTCGTCGACGCCATCGTCGTCGACGCCATCGTCGATGAAATTTTCGTCGCTCTTGAAGGAGTGCTCGTCGACGAGCCCGTCGACACCGGAATAGAAGACTACGTCGACCCTCCCGTCGACGCCGGAGCCCTTTTAGCCTGCGATTTTGGAGGCTTCGTCGTCGAGGGCTTGCGCAGCGTCGATGACGAATGACCACTCTTTACAGAAGACTGTGAAGAGGGTTTTTTAAAAGATTTGTCCTGGCCAGGAACTGTCGCAGGTGGTGTACTTAGTCCTTCCCTCTCCTTTACACCGCAGTGAGGAGATTTGATAGGACCCTGAACCTCAGACTCCTTCAGGGTCTTTTTGAGGCCTTAGAGGGGGATCCACAGATGGTGAAGGGGAACTCCTACCCCTTTGACTGACCTTCTTGATGAGGCGACAGAAGACGACTCCTCACTATCGCTTGACAGTGGATCTTTCCTGGTCTTGAGTCTGTGGAGCCAGGTTAACAGACGACCCTCACGGTCCCGGAGAGTCTTGGTGGAAAAGGTGCGGCAAATCTTGCACTCCGCAGCCTTGTGATCCGGGTAGAGGCAATATATGCAGTCCTTATGTCTATCTTCAACATATAGCCTCTTCTTGCCACAAGTGGCACAAGCCTGAAATAAAGCTTTCTTCCCTTTATCAGACATTTCCACAGGCTTTAGAAAGAAAACCTGAAGAAAAAACGCTAGAAAAAACAGTTGAAAGAGTTGAAATAGAGCAAAGCTCAAGGAGACTCCCTGTAGCACAACGTGCGGTAGAAAATCTGAGGGGCTGAGGTTCTTTCACCAAGGTTCTAGAGGGTGAGGCTACTCTGATTGGTTGCCTGTTCTTTTTGGTCTCTTTTACAAAAAGACATGGTCTGGTTGCAAAATGAGTTCAGGCCTAGGCCTGTTTCTCTTTTGTAATAGTTATTTACTACTATTTTATTTTACCGAGACTCCCATCTCGACGACGGGGAATGATTCTAAGCATGGGAATCTATGAAAGCTCCAATACTGGAGTAAGCTCCATATTTTTGTCCTCTCATTTGGAGAGTTAAGCCCCTTTATATTTAATGAGATCAACCTAGCCTTCATGTGCATTTAGAATAAAAGTGGATATTACATGTGGCAGGGTGTACATCACTAAGCCTTTTTTTTTTTTTCAGCTACCCTTTACTGTAACAATACTGAACTCTTGCCCGTGGAGGTCTGTCCAGCTGTCTATGAGCCTCCTTACATTTCCCCTAAAAACCAGCCAACTGAAAATAAACAATTATTAATAGAGTTAACAGAAATTCAAAATGAAAAAGAAAGAAACACGGGCCAGTGTGAGTTGTGGCCCCACTCAATCTGGGGATAAACCAGAGTGGACCAGATTCAGTGTGGCTATGTGTAGAATGGTGCTCCTGGGACTTCTTCATTTTATCAAAGATTTTCAAGGCGATGTACGTTTGGGCGAGTATGTTGTTAAGGTTGTGACAACATATGGGTATAGAATTGAGTCCTCCCGGGAGGAGTATAACCCCTACCACCTGCTTCCATTCTCCTTCAACCTAGACAGAAAGAAACTTCTAATACCACTCAGCTACTGTTGAACTACAAATACGAAGTTCTCTAATTCTTGTAGCTGTTTAATCTCTGTTGTTGTGCTCTGGTTTTTGTTCATGATTCTGGTTGTATCATCACCAGCCTCGCCTACATTATCTGAAGGACTGTAAGGGTCCTCATTGTTCACCCGAAGTTGGACACCCAAATGTTGTGTGGCTCTGTACCTTTCTGAGAAATGGGATGTCTTGTTCTGGTTTCAAGGAGAAGCCAAACGAAGCGGTACCTGCTGTGATCATTCCGGAGTTTCTCTGTGAATGGACAAAATTGATGGCGGTGTTAGAAGACAGCTGGTGCAAAGTTGTGGTCTGAGGTACAATATCATAGTTGTGGAATGAGACATTCTCTGCTCCTTGCCGTTAGTTGGAACCTTTCTTTTTCTTTAAAGCTCTGATATTTGGCAAGGATCTCTGGGCCTTTTCACTTAACCTGTTTGTTTTGGGCCTTTTGGTGAGCTCTTTTTATGCCGACCTCTTGGTGGTCTTCTCCCAATATGGAAGAGAAAAGGCCAATAAGGAATGCTTCAAGATCCATTCTAACAGCCCCCTCCGTCAGGCTCCTCATCTGGATATTGACTCATCTACATTTTTTTCATCAATCTTCACTTCTGAGTTGCAGATTCTACTTGTGATCACAGGGTGGCTAGATCTGATCTCATGGACGATTAGTTTGTCATCCGTCATTCAAGCTGGGCCTCAGTATTTACCATCTCCGCCCCTACAGAGCTTTAGTCTGTGCTTGGAGGTGATCCATGTGATTGCCCTTTCCCACATGACAAGCACCTGTTGCAATGGTCTGTGTTGGGATGTCTTGATAGAATGGAACACCCATTAGCAGATAATTTGATTGGCAACAGATGGGGGACTATTGGATCGCAGAACGAGATTGGATTAATCCGTCTCCCCAGGAGCCTGGAAACTGGCACCACTGATCTTCTAGACATCCTAGAAAAAAGCCCATGTGTAGTTTGGCATAACGAACTAATAAGATGTAAGAAGCCACTGACCTCAAAAGAGGATTGCTGTAGGATTTGATGTCCTTATGGGATTGCGACAATTCAGTCAGACTGATAGAAATCTAAGCTCTTAAGGATATGCTTTTTCCAGCCTGCCCAACACAGACAAATTATTAAACTGAGATTTCTACTGATTTCATATGGTTACTGTGCAAAAATAGATGGTGCTTCCAGGCTTCAGACTAGTCTGAGAAACTTTTTCCCAGAAATAGCCATTCAATTCCACAAGGTGACACCACACTGGTCCAGCCACGACTCTGCTTCCATACATGGAGTCAACAAAGTATTTTAGTCTCTAACCAGAGTGCTGTAGACAGTCAACATATTTGCATAACTTGGGGCCTTACTAATCACAGCATTAGCTCACAGGGGAGAAGGGAAGAGTGATGAGGAATCTGTGGGAAGATTATGTACCACCAGAAATATCGCTACTGAAGGTAGTTAACTTTTCGCCCAATTGATTCATTTTCCCACAGATTCCTCGCCCTATTGATGAGTTCCAAAGCAGAACCTCTCTGGGAGATGAGTAATAATGGTAAATCAAGGAAATCATGCAATACAGCTCGATCAACATATCTGTCACTATATGCCAGAGATGTGAGGCCCTCATCACGAAGTGTCTGATATGTAAGGCAGTAGTGCTTTGCAAAAGTATAGCTTCATTTTTTGCTTGAATGTCTATACAATAATGTTCACTAAACACATTTGGCTGACCATATTGAGGTATATACAGAAACCTTGCCAAGAGAAGTTAAAGTAGGCCTCCTTTTTTGGCGTAGCATGCCACTCTTGGTTTTTATCTACATTTGTGTGTTTTCTATTTGATAGCATAAATGAATTATTTTTTGCAATCCATCTTGCAATACTGCCCTTGGGTATAGGTGTTACCAATACAAGTGGGGCATGAGCAACAAAGAAGTGCTTACTTTTTCAAATATTGTTTGTCTCCTGAATGCAATACATTACAGCTCTTATCACATCTAATATATACAAAGCTCTGCCTGCTGCAATAACTATTTTGAAAGAATGACAGTAATTGTATAGACTTATTGACATGGAAAGGTGATACTACCGAAGATTAAAAAAAGATGGATCTGTTCTTATTAATACTGTGTCCTTTTGAACAATTAAACATGGCTTTTCAACTGTTAAAGCCTGTAATTCAATAACCCTTCTTAAGGAAGTGTTTGCTATTCGAAAAGATTTCTTTAAGGCATGTAATGCTGTATATTCACGGTTCTGCCTACTCCAGCCATCTGTTAGGCAGCTTGTTTTGCTTTGAAGATGTTTTGAGTGACAAGGCCAGTTGTGACTCTTCCCTTAGGCCACAATGCATCAGGACAGAGAATCCACCTTGATTTCTGCTCAGCGGGTGAGTAGTGTAAGTGGAGTCAAGTGTCTAAGAAAGGTTTACTGTGCATTGTGAATTGTAAGTTGAAAATAAAAAGCCAAATATCTGTGGTCATCGCTGGCTTCTAGGGAGGAGGCTGAGCACACGTCAACATTCAATAAAACCTGTCATGAACAAATGGTTACAGGATAACATTTTTCACATTTGTGACTGTAGATACACATGCTCTACATAGATTGTAAAGCAGTTTCTCGCCAAAGTGGTGGCTATGAGCATATGATGCGGATGTTGGATCAAGGCTAATAACAGTCTGGCCAACTAAAACCTGTTAATGGGTTTGAGTGTTCACACAGTAGTGTTGAGTGAATGTTTGTGGTGCTGACTAGATGGCAACTTTACAGATTGTCTGCTAAAGGGATGTTAGCTAAGAATGCCACAGTGCCTCCTTTTTGGCCATGGAATGTGTTCTAGGGTAAATAGTGCGCGCTTGGCTTTGATCTGTATGCATTTACCAATCCATTTCGCATTGCCAGCTTTGAGATGAAACATCCTATGTAAGGTTTAGCAAAGGCTACAAAACCTTTTGTCTTACAAAAGGAATTAGTTCTTTCGATGTAGTAGAGAAATGCAGTTTTAACAACTAGGGTGTGTAAACCCATCCTCTACTGAGTCTGGGTATGGGAAGATGTGCTGCTCAATGGTTTAATATGAAAAGGTGAGACCACCTTTGCCAAGAATTTAGGATTTGTTCTAAGGACTATCCTCTCCCTATGGACTTGAATGAAAGGTTCTTCTATGTTAAAGCCTGCAACTCACTGATGCATCTGAGGGAGGCAATTGCTATCAGGAAGGAAACTTTCCATAGCAATAACTGCAGATCACAGGAGAGGAGTACTTCAAAGGGTGGACCAGTGAGCCATGCGAGAATTACAGTTAAGTTCTACATGGGGGCTTGAGGCGTCTTTGTAGGTATAATTTTCTTGAGCCCTCCAGAAAGGCTTTAGAAACAGGGATTTTGAAAAGAGATCTATGTTACCGGTACTGCATGTAAGCTGCAAGGGCAGCCAGATGTAGGCATGTGGAAGTTTATGCTAACCCTGCTTTCAGGAGATGTAACAGGTAGTAGATGTCTTGCACAGGCACTGAGGGAGTCTGTGTTGAGAGATACAGTAGTGGACAAACCTTTTCCACTTTGCTGCGTAGCAGGCCCGTGGAGTGGGCTTGTGCACCTTGCAAAAATCAGCATACACACCCCTGGAGCATGAGGTATGTGAATTCCATGACCTCAGGTGTCAAATCACTAGGTTGAGCTGTTTGGGATCTAGATGTCTTGGTTGGCCTTGGTTCTAAGGGAGAAAGTCCAACCTGTCAGCTGTAGTTTCCCACGTGGGCTCACTGACCTCTCCAAGAACATGTAGTGCCAGGACTGCGTGGCCAGGTCGGTGCCACTACAATGATGGTCATGGATACCAGTCTCACTTTCCTCACCAAGCATGGAATAAGAGAGAGGAGGAAATGTGTAAGCAAATATCCAAGACCAGTTCATCCATAGTATATTAACCAAGGACTATGGGTACGTGGAGTGGAGACTTTGGAATTATTTCATTTTCAATGGTGAGGCACTTGTTGGTTCAGTTTACGTTTGTGCACTTGTAGATGCATCTTGCTTAGCAGGTCTGCAAAATTACTGTCCACCCTCGGTAAATGCTCCACTAACAGAGGAATGTTGTTGTGAATAGCTCATAGGCAAATATCCCGGGGAGAAGTGGGTGCCCACATGTTTCTGAAAGTAGTGCATGGCTGCCATGTTCATATCTGAAAGTAGCACATGGCTGCCATGTTCATATTTATGAGGACTGTCTTATCCCAAACAAGCTTGAAGAAAGCTGTAAGAGCTAGATGGCTAGCCAAAACCTCTAGATAGCTGAGTGACACCTGTGGTACAGTGGGATTCAGGTGCCTTGAACAGTAACGTGGTGGTGGTGAGTTCCCCTCACCTTGAGTGTCACGAAATGGCCTATTGTGTAACAAATTGCTGCGGTTCCACCATAGGAGAGTATGCCAACATTGTGCATTTATCAGCATTATATCCTTCCACTGATCATCCGCTTGTGACCACTGCCTTGCAAGGGGCTCTTGAAGTGGGCAATATGCAGCCTGACAACAGTATGGCAATGCATGAAGCCATCATCCCAACTACTTTATTACCATCCTTTCAGTAAGAGGAAGTCCTCACCGAAAAAGAGGCAGCAGCTTTTACAATGTCATCACCCTCGCTTGGTCAGGGTATTAATTCTCAGTGACACTGCGTAGGATGCCACAAGAAGGGCTGGATCTATAGGGGCAGTAGGTGACTTTGTTAGTGAACACTAATGTGTGGAGTAAGGACATCGCTGAGTGTGTGCTAGGCATTGTTGGCTGCTGATGCTCTTGATCACCCAGTCGTCTAGATATAGAAAGACATTAACAACTTGTGAGAAAGTGCCTATTCGACATGGTTAGCCCCCCACTTTTTGCATAGAAAATGATGTGGTTTTGATTGAAAGTGCACAGAGTCTCTGCCAACCAGGTCCCCTGTGGCAGACCTGCTTTCCTAAAACTGCACCACGTTTGGCACTTCAGACCCCCCCCTGTATTCCCTAGTAAATGATACCTAGGGCATTGTGAATGAATGCTAGACACTTTGTGAACACCCATGGATCAGTACTGACCCCAGCTGGAGGTCTTGGATCAACCGGAGGGACCAGTTCTTGGGTATTAAGAAGCAGACTGAGTATACTCCTTTACTGCACTGGTGTGGGGGAGGGGGGACACCCTTGGTAACACCTTTGGGTAAGGGTGCATGCACCTCCTCCTTCATTAACCAAACATGGTCTGGGCTGAGGATGTGGCTTTGAGGCAGACTACTTGTTGGTGTGATTTGAACTCTAGGCAGTACCCTTCCAGTATTACCGAGAGCACCAATTTGTTGGGAGGCAATTCGCTCCCACTGGAGGTAGGGTTTGGAGACCGGGGCGGAGGAGTGAGCACCAGGAGAGAAGAAACTCAGTCTTCCCAAGAAGGATGTTGTATAATTGAGGGAATGGAAGGAGAGTCACTGCTTTAAAGCTGAGGAACCCCGGTTAGATTAATCTCTCCCATTAGCTAAGCAGTTGCACCTGTAACCACCTTGTGTGAAGACTTCGGATGGTTGCATGTTGTGAAATCACTGCTGTTGGTATTCCTGGCCTTTGGTGGATGCTGAAGCTTTGTGGCCGCCTATGGTCTGGAGCTTCATAAAAGTGGACCTTGGGATGGAAGATGGGATGGTACCGATTAATTTGGCTATGTCCGTGTCAATTTCGATTTTCTCTAGCACTTCATCTACCAGAGGGCTGAAGAGTTGCTCCCCACGAAAATGCACATTTAGACAGTGCTTTTGCGCCTTGGCCCGGAAATCAGAGATTCAGTGCCAAGTGTGGCGCCATAGGATGATGCTAGCATTAAGACTTCTGGAGGCGGTGTTTGTGGCATCGAAGTTGCATTTTATATTAACATTAGATATGCCTTTTTCTCCACTTATCCTGTGTGCCTCAGGAAGGTGCTTGATCAAGTCCGCCATCTCCAGTGGTGCCTGTCATAGCAGGAGAGCAGGCCTACAGAGTTCACGATCTGCAAATCTGTGGTAGCTCCAACTGCCACATGCTTGCTGGCAGCGTCAATCAGTTCACTTTCTTTATTGAGTGGAGGTGCCTCACCAGTGGCAGCACCAAGGCACATTTGTGTGCCGTTTGTGCTACCAGTGAGTCAGGTGGCACTTGACTTCAGATGTACACGGGATCATCTGTGACTGGGTTAAACTTTTTTTTTTCCCTCCTGATATGACGACTTTGCGTTTCTCAGACTCCCGGACATTTTGGTAGCAGTTTTCACAATCCCCCCTAGTATGGAAAAGTACCTCACCAATCTTTCGGTTTTTGACAGGGTTTCTGCAGGGAAAATCATCCTCTTCGGCCATCATGTAGATCTTCACCTTGTGGTGTTGGGTGGCCGTTTCTATTAGTGAGTGATAAGCAATGGTGTCATCAAGTGTAGAGGCCTTTGTGCGGTAAGGGTCTGGCTCATCAGTGGGTTCAACATTATAGACCTCCCACAGGTTCTTTCCTTTCCCAGACACTAGGAGCTCAAAGTATGAGTGCTAAGGGTGGTATGGACTACTGGGGTCTGAATCTGTGTGAGGAGATTCAGAAGGAGATTGTGAATAGTGAATCTGTGGAGGTGTGTGAGGGCGTGAAATGGCAGTGGTGAAGGGGAACACGCAGGGAGAGCCTGTTGGGCTTTGGAACTGACCCAAACCATTTTGGCTCAGGAACTGTAAAAGCTCAAAGGGTAACTCCTCTTCAAAGGATAAGTTCCTTTTCTTAGGGATATGGAAGGGTGATATAGATATATATATACATACATATACATATACACACACAGGAGGTGTAGTGTGGATGTTTCCCATAGGGGGATGAATGTATATCTTCTTCTGTCTCATGTCAAGGACTTTGGGCAGGGGATCGATCCCTTGGTGGTGTCAGATCTCTGTGTCTCAAAGCTGACCTAGGCAGGCATTTCAGCATTGACTTTGGATCTGAAGCTTGATTCTTGCTGCCTCAGGGCCAAGGGGGCATCGACGAGCGGCAAGGTTCTTCACCCTTAGACGAGGCTTACTCAGTGTCAAAGGAGGCTCTTGGGGTCAAGAAGTTTCTGCTGGAGGAGCCGGACACAAAGGTTGATGCCTATTCAGGCTTGACTCAGGTCTGGGGCCCAAGCATGGACCCGATCTTCTGTCCTGAGTGCTTCTGCGCCGGATGCTCTGCCTGTTCCTCCAAAACTGTTCACTATATAGGACATATTTTGGTGTTTTTATGCACAAAATAGAGTAATATAAAAACCCATATTTAACAGGGAACCGTGCACTATGAGAAGTATTTCATGAAGCTTTGTCAAATACGCATATCATTTTAATCACTGCTCAAAACCATTCTGCAGTGCTTTACCATAGCCAAGGCCAATAGGATTGTGTGTCAAGGCAATCTAAATGATGCGGCAGGGTCATATAAATTATACTGCAAAAGACAAATTATGAGCCACATTCTCTGCCAATATTATTTTCAAGTCAAGTCAAAGAAATACTTTATTTCGGCCTATAAGACCTTAAAAGCAAAGATAAAACAATTACAAGTTCATTAAAATTTATCAATAGAACATTATTTATATGCTAATAAGAAAGATAAAAACATCTAAAAAGTTAGCAAAATTTGCAATATCGAATAGCTTAATAAACATTAGGTATCTCAATCATAAAATACAAAATCGAATGTAGTAAAAGGTAAAACTAAAAAAAACGATGTCCTAAATTTTAAGGAATGAAAAGAGTGGGCAATTTAAACTTGATCTTTCTTTAAGACTACGCGGCGAGCGCACCACATTGAGAACAAATAACGGGCAACAGAGTATACAATATTATTTTCACCTACTTCAGCTAAAAACAGCATTTTTGTGAAATCTGAAAATTATGAAACAGATTATGTGATAAAAATTGAAGATTCATAATTATGCAGTTAACGCAATCACAGAATCACATAAATCCAATGGTCCTCACTATATAAATACATATATGTTGTGTTATGTGTATTTGTAAAGCGCAATATCACCCGCGAGGGTAGCTTATCGCTGAGTAGGTGTATGTGCCTAGCCTGATCTATGGTAAGATGGTTAATTTAAAAGCCAGGCCTTCGGCTTCTTGCGGAATTCAAGAAGAGAGGAGGAGGCTCTGATGTGGAGACGGAGGTCGTTCCACGCTTTCGGAGCGATGTAAGAGAATGCTCGTCCTCCTGATCTAGTTCTGTGTATGCGTGGGATGTTGGTGAGTAAGTAGGAGTCCTGCAGAGGCACGCGTGCATCCACACACCCCCCCCCCCCCACCTACACACTCACTTCAGGATCCGTGATAGTCATAAGGGATCTCGCACGTGGACATGTTAACGACTATTAGTCACGATCACCTGGTGAAGAACCATTTATTAGTTTTAATGTTCTACAATAAGTATGAACTGCTGAATGTAAATCAGGCCTTGACTAGAAACAGAAACTCTTTTCTAGCAATGATTTAGAAGTAAACACCTTAGTCTCAGCTGTGACATAAAAGGATCGCTCCTTACTAATTTTATTTGTGTATTGTTCGAACTACACAAAAAAAATCAATACATTATGCTTGAAAAAACATAGGTATCAAATTTACATGAAGTTTTTGTTCAGTACGTACATCGTAACAAAAAGGGTTCCAAAGCACTCCACATGAGAGTTCATGTACAAAAGGAACAAAAATACTGATAGAAAATGCAATGGGAAAGTCTAAAGGATAACAGACTTTAAAAAAAGAAAAGTAGAAAGTATTTGCTTTATGAATGAAATTGCTTACATGGGATATCTTTAACGGTGCAAATGTTAAACATCCTACGGTCTTACCTGGTTTGCATGCTGTACCAACTGTACTCTGCCATCCTTGAGGTGAATCAAACTGACCCCCATCTTCCTCAGGATTTCCAAGTGCTGTGGGTTACTGGCCATGAAGTCCCTGGCTCTCAGAGGAGGCTGGAGTCCACCACCGGAACTCTCCTCTCTGAAACAAGCAGGAAAAACCTATTGTCATGTATGTGAAATGTCACGCCTTTTCTCCAAAATATAAAAATTAGGAGTTGGCCCGAACTAAAGGTAAAACCAGATGAAAAGGTTTATAAAATGAGTTTCCTGCTATCTAAAATGAGCATTTAACAGAAAAGGGTAAAATCATATTTGACAGCAAAATAGATAAGTAAAATATGTAATGCAATGTTTGATCCGCAGAACAGAGTTGCCTTTTTTTGTGAAGGATGTGGAGAAAAAGATACGTTGTTCAAGTCCTATACTGGAAATACTTTTTTGGTGCAAACACATTTACATGAGAAGGTGAGAATTTTTGAGAATAATAATCTAGTATGTATTTTGCAACTTCCTGTCTATAAATGCATAAGGAAACACATATTTGCTGAACTAACCACTGTTAAGTTATGAATTGTAAAATTTGCAAATAACCGAAAATCTGAAAATGGCAATACAGAAGGAATATTAAGATGCTAATTTACCTATTTAATACTTTTCATGACGTGGTCTCTCTGCCTTACAGTTCCGTGCATGTCGACAAAAGGCATACGTCGATCTGAAACTAGGCTTCAATAACAGTTCTAAAATTTGTGCATGATGTGGGCATTACATGGGAAAAACCACCTGTGACCAATCATTTGATTACCTCGCTGCACATGGAAAAACTATTTCAGAAAGTATGCCAACATTCTTACTGCATGCCATTTGGGATTCAACTATAGCCTATATGAGTGCGCTTCATCGAAAGTTTACGATGGTTGTAGGTCACCCAACAAACACCTCTTATCAGTTGAGAACATGCATGAGCAATTTCTAACTGCTCTCAAAATTATTCAATTTGTTTTTATGGAAGAAAACAATTTCATATCTTACACTCTGGTGGCAACACGAGGACAATTACTGTCCACCACATTTTTCAGAGGCTCACGGATACTCTGAGCATACATTGGGTCGTTTGGAAATAGGATCTGAGTGTTCGGACATGACCAGTCAAAGTTACTATCGTCCAGCTCGGTGTACTCACTTGTCTGTAATGTAAAAGAAGGATAACAAGTTAATGTAAATTACCAATCCATGCCCTTGTATTTAATTTAACATCACTAAAAAGAAGACCATTTAGCAAACCCATTTCTGAATTATGTGTCTGCTCAAGGTGATATAGCGAAACCTTTAGCTAGAAACAGAACGTTTAGAATGTACTAGCGTCAACAACACGTGAATACCTTAGCACTGCTCCAGGTAACACACTACAATAACATCACATTTCAGACTAATAAGGTCCTGCTGAATCCATTCTTGGCAGACACTACTTGCCTCATTTTGTTGTTCAAAATAAATATTTTTATTTATTTTAGACATTTTCTTCAAGACACTGTCTGGAGCACACAAATGAAACAGAACACAGACGCAATTCTAAAACATAACAAAGCCTTTTTATGGCCAAAGGAAACAGCATGTGGCACTTGATTTAGCTTACTCTGAGACAATGGGTAAATAAAGGTTGTAAAACTAGTTCTAAAACACAGTATAAAGGGCTCCACTAGAAATGGCAGGGTGCTGTCAAACAGCAAGGTGTGTGTTCCATAACAAACCCAAGTTTGGGAGCTGTCCTCAAACTGATAAATAAACAACTGTAAAAAGCATCTTTTCAGGAAGGAGAAAGTCTTGACTAGCCCACTTCTTGGAAGAATGCCCCACAAAACGCAAAGGCATCGTTTTAATCGGGGGCCAAAGAGGATGTTTTATGACGGATTAAAAATCTCTTGGTGAACAAGCTTGACAGTCATCATTTAAAAGCAGATTTTTGAGAAAAAAATATGAATTAACGAGCTCCAGAACAGAGTGGCAATAACTTGTAGCTTAATGAAAATATTGAAAACAAGCACATCCAAATTAAAATTCCGATCATGAAACATATACAGTTTACTCGAAACAGATAATATCAGCTCACCAGTATACATGGTTGTAAAATACAAGGAAAAACAGCTATGAGTTTTACTAAATGTGTATAGAGCAACATGAAGACCAAATGACCCCAATCACTGTTAGCTTTTGCGCACTCCCACACTTGTGACTTATTTGACATCCCCATAAGGACTTCAAAATCTCTAAGCTCTTCGATGAACAGAAACATTAAGCAGGAATTTCAGTATGACGTTCTAGAGCTCCTGTTGCAGATAATCATACGGCCTGCATAATAGTCTTCACAAGATTTACTAATCCTCTGGAAAACGAATGCTCATCTTACCTAGAAGATGAGGAAGGAGCCTAGTTCTGCCCTACAAAGGTTTGCAATGGTAACGCATCGTTTGAACACTGAGACACCTTCAGGAAGACCCTCAAGACCTGGCTCTTTGGCTAAACAGATCTGCAGACCCCCCCCCTCAGCGCCTTGAGACCCTCACGGGTGAGTAGCGCGCTTACAATTCCCTGATTGATTGACTGAGAATGCTCCCTTTGCTATGGTGGAGGAGCAGGAATTCCGTGAACCAAATTTGGCAAGACCAAAGAGAAACAAATCATTTTAGCCTGAAGTTTATACACCTGTTTAACTTAGTAAAATGTTGATAAATTACGTGAAACAGTGAGAAAAAAATAAGATTTTGCCAGCTAGTCTAGAACAGAATCTCTCGTGAATTGTTTTACATTCCAGGATAGGGTGAAAAATAAAAACACCAAGTACTGAATTCCATAACGAAAAGTTCTATCTTTGCACAATTACTGAAGACAATAATTAGAACTTTCCAACTGACATCCCACTTGTATGGAGCACAAAAATCTTAACAAATATTGTCATCACATTTCTCCTACCAGGAAGATAAGCCGAAAAATAGTCAGCAGTTTGCATCCATATGCCAGACTGAAAACAAGATGAGGTTATTTCCACCCTACTGCACTACCCACATCTGCTGCTGTGCTTGTTTAGATAAAGTACTGCGGTGGTTTCATATGGATTCAAGATGCCATCAGAGCCAAGAGTGTCTGAAACCACCATTCCGTAGCAACAAGATGGCTGGAAACAGGTTCCACGCTCTGATTTAAGGTTCTATTTCTCTCTGAAAATGAAATGAGAAGATGACAGAGGAATCTTGTCACTGTACTAATAAACTGAATTATTACATGGCATCAGATGAGACTTAAGGTAGACAAAAAAACTAATTTGTGGAGCAAATTACAATACAGGTAGTGGGTGGGAGCTTGTGGCAAGCCAATACTACCAGTCAGGGGTAGAAGAGAAATGAATAGAGTTACTTATGTGTAGCTGCAATTCTCCAGCCTGGTATCTTTCATAGATTTACACCCTTAAATTATTCCCTTGACTCCAGGCTGGGAACCTCGGTAATCAATGTTAACATGGCAGTGTACCTTCAAACTCTGTAACATTAAACACAACCATAGACTAAATGCAATAAATCAACTTTATTATGTGACCCAAACCACGGTCAATCAGGTGATAAGAACCACAGCTCCTCCCGTGATGGTTTCCAAGTGCCAGACTTTCTAAAGCGTAACAGCATACACAGTGTTAAGCTAGAACCTCTTGAATCTGGAGCAGGGTTGATCGCATGTAAAACTATAAAAGATATCGATGTTGGAGATCTACTGTTACAGGTAACTCTTCTCAACCATTGGATCTTTCAAAAATTCACATGGTCAAGATTAGCAAAGCAGTACAATAAAAAGTACAATGCGGGAATCAGGCTCGACTTATGAGAAAAGGTGCTGGAGCACCGCTCTTCCCACTGCGGATTTATTTGTGGCCTGGCCATTAATGGAGTAAAAGTTCATGTAAATTTGAGTTCTCCACATCACAGAAATCTGTATGTGAGATTCTATAAAGATAGCAGCCATGGCTGCCATAATTCTTGTTGAATAAGCATTACCATTTCCATAACGTGGTCTGTTTACAGGGGGTGATAAACTGTTACACATGAGACAATGCATCTGGCTAGATACTGCTTTGCTAAAGGTCTACCCTTATTTGAAGGGCCATAAGCTGGGAAAAGCGGGTCCTTCTAACAAAAATTGTTTGTCTTTTAAAAATAAACCCAGAGACATCTTTTAATGTCTAGTGAACTAAGTGTCATCTTTGCTAGAGTGGCAGGGTTTTTAAGAATATATTTGGAAAGATGTATACTGAATCAGATAAACTTAGCATTCTTGGCTAAAGACACCTTGTCCTTTATGAATCACAAATATAGTTCCTTACAAGGTAGGTGTAACGGTCACTACGAGTTGTGGGCAGAACGTGGGGGGTTTGGAATGCTTATGTACAATAGAAAGCTCTTCTCATTCCATGTCAGTTGCTGGGAGCTGTCGGTGCTGGTGGGCTTGTAATTCACTTACTCTCCAAACAGATGTTATTACAAATAAAAAAATACATCGCTGTTGTACTTGAAAGAGGATGTGCAGAAGCTTGAGTATAAGCTCTTCGAATGGCTCAAAAGGTGGTCTAATTAGCACTATTAAGACAGTGTTGAGCTCCTAAAATGGCAACAATCTTGAATTTAGAGGGACGCATCTGAATAAACCCTTTGTTAACTCTCATCAGCCTTGCTGAAAACAAAGTAGGCTTATCTGGTCTTCAGAGATCTCTTGAAACTGCTGCCAGGTCTACTTTAAATGTGGCATGTCTAAAAGCTGATTTGGCTAGTTTCAGGGCATAATGTAAAACCTGGCAAGGGGATAGATCAACAGGGTCGAACTCCTTAATTCTTGCTCATAGTACTAACTGTTTCCATTTTAAGGCATAGGTCTTAGAAGTGAATGGCACTCTAGCCACTCCAAGTAATTGCCCTCAGTGTTTAGGCATGCTCAAATGACCATATTCAAGTCTTGATGAGCCAGGCTGCCAATCGAAGGGGCTGAGGTGAAGTATCTGTCCCTTGTTCCTGACCAATATTTGCACATCTGGTTTGAAATGAATCTGTTTGGTCTGACATGTTCCACAACTCTATGTACCAATGCTGCCATGGCCAAGCAGGAGCCACCAGAATTATTTAATTCTCTCAATTCACACTGCATCCTAGGAAGAAGAGGAATAAACTGAAATGCATACATAAACTTTCTGACCCAGTTCATTGTGAAAGCCTGACCTTGAGATCCCAGGCAGAGTCTGTGGTGAACATATCTCTTTCAGGTTTCCTCCACTTTAGTATTCTCATCTCTAACTGCATGTAGTCTATCTCTAATTTGTGGTTGAGGATTGTACGATATTACAACGCAGGCATTTACCACACATTTTTTACAATGCATGCATTTACCATGCATCTGCCTTTACCCAACAGGTAAGTATAAACGTAAGTGAAATATATATTTATATATGTATCACCTAGTGGCAGTCATCAGTAGGTAGTTATAGTTAGGACCTAGTTTCCATAGGAAAAGTGTTTTTGTTTTGCTAATAACTTTGGCGCAGTTTGACGAATCTTGACGAAATTTTCAAAATTAGTTTGCCAGTCACTTCAGCTGTTGTCTGGAAAGTTTCATTATGATCTATCAAGCGGGGGCTGAGAAAAAGGGGGAGTCCCAAAACACGTTTGCCTCATGTAATTTCCCTTAAGGATTTTAGACACGACTACAGCCCGAACCGCTGAATGGAATTAAACCAAATTTGTCAGAAAGCTATATCTTGGTCCAGAAAGAGTGCTTTTTGTAATTTGATGCAAATCTGTTCAGTAGTTTTGGAATTATAACAGTAAAAAGATTTATGTAGATCTAGAGACGTGGATCTGCCAGGGATCAGGGCGGAGTCGCGGATCCATGCACCAACAGCAACGCAGTGATTCGCTGGACGCAAAAAGAGGAAAATTGCAGCTGCATCGGGATACAGTTCCCAGGGGGGGGAAATAAAATTTAAAAGTGATAAGAAGGGGCCAGGGTAGAGGTACCCTGATGTCACAGGACTGATTGGGGGGGAGGGGGTCTGCAAGAGACCCCTCAGGGGCAAGAATTTGTACAAGGATTTTTTTTTTTTGAGCGCCCGAGGATCCGTGGTCATCATACTTCTTTGCTGGCACCCATTTATTTGTGGGGGTAAGGGGTGAGGTGAGGGTGTGGGGCATCCATCTCCAGTCACGGGTTGGGCTTGCCTTTGCCCCCAGCTGTAGGGTTGGTGCACCAGGGGGGCCGCTAAGTTTCAAAAGGGCGTTCTAGTATGGGGGGGCCTGCCTGTGATGCCGAGGGGGCCGTGGGCTTACTTCGGCTTGTCAAGGTGGGGTGGCGCATCGGGCGGCCGCTCAGGTCCTGGGCCCTACTGGCGCTGACCCGAAGGGGCTGTGTTCCTGCCTCTGTCCTGCATAGGGCTGCCGCTCAGGTCTCAGAGGCCTCCTGGCATTCCATAGCAGCCAACTTTGAGACTGGGGAAGCGGTTTCAAGTCAGGGTGTCGGCCCAACATTCTGCGGGCAGCGCACTTGCCTGGGGGGTCTGCCCGTGTGCCCAGAGGGGGTCGTGTTCCTTGTGGGGGCTGAACTCACTTGCCACGCCTTGTTCTCCCAGAGGAGCCGCTGGCCTCGCAGTGCAGGTTGCGCTGGCTGTGCGGGGTGGCGTCTCCTCCTCCCCCCGCATTTGGTCATCATAGGAACGAGATTGGCTGTTGGACAAGATGGGGAGGGCTGGCACAGGAGGGGTGTTTGTGGGCTGCGGCATTGGTCTACTGGAGCCGATTTTTTCGCAATTCAGATTGTTGGGCAATACTGTTGCGGATGCAGCACCTGATATGCAAATGGCTTGTATATAAGAGGCGAGAGGCCATCAGGCGGCACAGCGGCACCATCCCAGACGTGCTTATGGCAGTACAATGTATCTAAATATTGCACGTATTCTTGACCAGAGCTCCTCCAGACCTTCGGGTCAATGCGCTCCAATTTCTGAAATATGGTTGGGTATAAAAAGGGTTGAGGTCATGTTGTTACCCAACTGTGTGCTCGAGCAATTCTTGGGCCATAATGCGATAGCGCAAACATGTAGAGGATGGTTTCCCATCCAACCATGCAGGATGTTATTTTGTGTCCATCTTTCCAGCAACAGGAAGCGACTTGCCAGAGAAAAGATAACATATAGAACGGGGTGGTTGGGACGTCAGGGCATATGTGCCCAGGCACGTCTTTACACACTGGCACAACGCCGCAATAATCTGTGAAAATCCCCAATGATTACCGGGCAAGTTAGGATGCTAAAGGCATTCATTGTCTATTTATTTTTAAGAATACACCGGTGAACAAAGTACAGAGCCATCAAAGAGCGCAAGGCCCGGAGCTGGCAGTGTCGCACCAAGATTCGAAGGGTAAGCAATGAGACCTAGTAACATGCTAGGTGAGACTCATGCGGCAAGTAGGGCGAAAGGGGGGACAGGCGACGCGAGCGCTATTGCAGGGTGGAGCTTAGATCTGCCAGAATGAGATATTAGTGGTCACCAGCTCGGTGCCACAAAATAGCCCGCAAGCAAGCGGCAGGTATTCCTCCAAACGCAACAGCCACCCTCGTGATGTTCAAACACATGTCAGGAAATACAAGTTTTATCCTCTAACCCCCCCCCACTTTTTATTCAAGGTATCGTGGTTCAAAAAATCATCTGGTAACGGACTCGGACTGCGCAGCTACAAGGTGGGATTGGGACGCAAGGGGTATGGCAAGGCACACGGGAAGCAGGGTATGCATGCAGACTCCAGGCAGAAACAGCCCAGAGTGACCGGCTAGGGCACAGTGGATAACCTTGAATCTATCTTTCACACCCCTAAGACGGCGAATGAAAGTCACCAAGGAACATCCCCCAGGGCAGACCAGCAGTAGACCACGGAGGTCATCGTATGTCGCGGCACTCAACTGTTGAAGTAAGTATAACAGGGATGTGGTACAGAGATCAGAAAAAATCTGGATGCATAAAGCCAAACATGGGACCAGTTTTCAGAGTTGAGGGAAACGGTGCGATAAGTGGACCAACAATGGTCATGAAGAGAGTTGGGGCTGATTTCACACACCTTTCTCTCGCCCAGCAGGACCGTCCAAATCCAAGGCTAGAGTACGAAATCAAGGGCATGGATAGCCAGGGCTCACCCCCCCATTCTCACAGATGACAACCGTCGGTGAATCACAGCCCAGCACGTTTCAGGATGCAGACTGGGCAGCGTTCATGGAGATGGCAAAAGGCCTAGATTGGGCGAGAGGCATAATGAATGCGTGAGAGCCCGAGGACTCCAGGGTCGAAGTCGACAGACCCAGCGCTCAACAGTTGGCGCAAGCAGACGTAGGGCACATGAGGCTGAAAAGGGCCAGCAGTCCAACAAACAAGGAATTCCCAGCTCAGAGGCCACAGTGTCGAAGGCTAGTGACCCGGCGACGCAGTGCGAGACAGTGATGGTGGGAGTGCCAACAGACACTATCAGCACAACACCAACAAGCATCGAGTCCATGGACAGAACGGGTAAGCTGATGAACTCAATGATGACTTTTATGGTGGACTAATTACGACGGGGAATTCAGAAAGAAGATGGCCATGTGCCCTGAACTTGCCTGGGATCAGAAGGAGGTCCAGCTGTGGATGGAGCACATGGGCAAATTCACCACACCTCAGAAGGACTCATTCATCAAAAACTCGAACTGGCAGGTATAATTTAAGGTGCAGAGCCAAGCAGGGAAACGCTACTTCAAGCAACCCCTTTGAGGCGCGCACAGAGCAACCCGTCAGAGGTGGGGAGTTCAAAAGGTCCCCCCGGGCACTTGCAGACAATTCAACGCCTGCTCCTGGGGGAAAGCCTACAAATTCACCCACAGCTGCAACAAATGTGGGGCCCCACACACAGCAGCGTCTTGCAACGGCAGGTGGGAGAGACCCCCGGCACACAACAACAGGCAGGACAGTTTAGCACCAAAAGATAGACAAGCCCCCACCCCCATAACCACACTTTGCAACCCAGTCAAGAACACAGCTGCCGCCAGCACAGGTAAGGGCACATCTTTCATCCCAGACAGCTCCCTAGCCATCACCAGCTCACCACTAATCTTGCACAATCTTCTCCCATTGCTCAGAGGGTAATTCAGTTAACCACTGGTTGGAGGGTGGGCTTTGTTCTGTCACTTAGTGCACGTTTGATGTGGCAGTGGACATGGTAAAGAGAGCGGGCAAGGGGCTTGGTTAGCAAAGGCAGACATCGAATCAGCATTCCGCCTGCTGCCGGTTCACCCAAGCAGCCACCACCTGCTGGGTTTTAAGTTGGAAGGGCAGTTTTATTACGACAGGTGCATGCCTATGGGTTGCGCAGTGTCCTGTGCTTACTTTGAGGCCTTCAGCTGCGTCCTGCAATGGGCACTCCAATGGTCTTATGGTGTAAAGGGAGTGATGCACTATTTGGACAATTTCTTGTTCATCGGGAAGGAGGGGACACAGGACTGCATGGAGGGACTGCAAAATTTCCAGGGACTGACTGAACACCTAGGGGTCCCCATGGCACCTGGGAAGACCGTGGGCCCAGTGCAGGTCCTGATGTTTCTGAGCATTGAGCTAGACACGGTAGAGGGCGTGTCCAGAATAACGGTGAGCAAGGTGCAGGTCCTGATCCAGGACATCCAGACATCGTTGGCAAAGGACAAAGCGTCCTTGGGTGCCATTCATAGCCTCCTGGGTAAACTGAATTTTGCAGCAAGGGTGATCCTGGCGGGTAGGGTTTTGCCAGAAGGCTGGCCAGGGCCACAGCTAGAGTTAAAAAGAAACACCACCTATTCAGACTTAGCAAAGGGTTGAAACAGGACCTCAGAATGTAGGCGGAATTCTTGGCCGATTTCAATGGCACACTGATATGGAGAGCCCGCTGGGCGGGCAGCCCCGAATTGTGCCTTTTTGCAGACTCAGGCAGGGAAGGTTTTGGCGCAATAATGGGGAGTGAGTGGTGCGCTCAGAAACGGCCTAACTCATGGCACAATAGGAAGATTACAGCCAATGTAACAGTCTTGGAACTATTTTCCATAGTGGCAGCCCTCCATCTATGGCCAGAGGCCTTGGCGGCAAAAAGGGTTTTGTTTTGGTCTGATAACATGGCGTTGGCGCAGGACATAAATGCGCAATCCGCAAAATGTCCACTGTACTCTGCCTACTGAGGGGACTAGTGAGGGCTTGCCTGCATAACAATGTAGAGTTTCGGGCTCAGCACTTTCAAGGGGTTAAGAACGTGGCAGCTGACATTCTCCCTCTCGTTTTCAGTGGCTCCGTTTCTGGGAGGCTTGGCCACGAGCGAGAGCAGAGAGGACTCATTTCCTGGCACACCTCTGGCACCTACTGCAGTGGACCAACGTTTAATGGAACTGGGCGAACTGTCTCTCGCAACGGGGACGAGGAGGCGGTACAAGTCCTGCGTCTCCACTTTCTGCAGGGTGTCAGGAGCATGGGGCGGGATATGGTAATGCTGGAGCACAAGGTGAAACATTTTGTTCTATGGGCCAAGGATCAGGGCAAGAGCCTCTCCTGGATCATGGGAGACTTGGCTGCAGTGAGCCACCACGCCAAACTCAGAGGGCAACAGGACCCTGCCAGGGCATTCCCCATAAGGGCAGCACATAAAGCATGGGCTAGAGGGGAGACACGGGTACCAGACACCAGGTCGCCCATTGAATTCCACACACTACAGGGAATGATAGATGTGCACAGGGCTACATATTCTACCTAGGAGGCCAGCCTTTTGGATGCTGCATTCAGCCTGGCATTTTTTGGGTCCTTCAGAGTCAGCAAGTTGGTAGCCAGATTAAAGAGGGATGGGTCAGGTGATGCTATATGCAGACAGGACATTCAGTTACTAGGAGATACCTTAAGAATATCTGTAAGAAGTTCCAAAATGGACCAGGCGGGGCAGGGGTAAGACATAGTGCTACAGCCCCTGGGTGAAAGGAGGTCCTGCCATATGCGGCTGGTCTCAGACTACATGGTTCCCCGCCCCAACACTGAGGGCTACCTCATTTACTACATCTGGATCTCATGCCCCTCACCAAATTCCAATTTGAGCAGGTTATGAGGTCATGCCTAGAGTTGTCAGGAAACTCTGGGCCAGGAAAGCAATTTTCCAGCCATTCCTTTCAGATGTGAGTGGCCACCTCAGCCATTAAGGTGGGCCTTCCCCCTGACCGCATCAAGAAGGTGGGGCGGTGGGACTCCCAGTGCTATAAGCGCTATATTCGTCCATGAGGGGTCACAATGGAAAAAGGGGACAAACAATGTAAATTAGTGTGGTTTGAAGAAATGTGTTATTAGCTTGCTGCATGCAGTTGTTTATTGTTTACCTAAATTGTGTTTTTGTAGATGTAAATTGTGTATGCTTAGGATTCAGATAGTACAATGCATATGTAAAATTAAAGGGTGTGTACAAATTAGCATTTCTTTATTTCGTCAGGGTTCAAGGTGTGGGTGATCGGCTACTCATGCATTGGTAGGGTGGCGCAATGGGCAGAGACCAGGACCTGGAGGCACGGGTCCTACCGTACACAGATAGCCTGGTTGGGGTTCCAGGCATGCAATGGCACAGCTTGCTCAAAAGCTGCAGCGGAGACTAGTTGGGTGGAGGGTGAGGGGGGGGGAAGAGACCTCCTCCTAACATTTTAGTCATTCACCTTGATGGCAATGACCTTACGTCTATGGAGCGAGGTGCACTAATACAGGCAATAAAAGCCACGATGGGCGAAATGCATGGGGCATTGCCAGTTATGGTGGTCAGAGATCCCCGCGGAGGGTCTGGCACGGGGCCAGGTCGGGGGAGGCCATTGAACATTACCACAGAAGGGTAAACAGGGCCATGCTCAAGTTCATGGAGCAGATGGGTTTTGGCTTCATAGACATGGACTGATAGATGCCAACACCAAGGGGTATTTTGAGGAAAACGGGGTACACCTGTCAAAGGTTGGCATGGACTTGTTCTTGTTGGACCTGGGCGAAGCCCTGGTAACAGCGGGTTGTAAGTGAAGAAAGTTGCCTGCCTTGGTGGGGGAGCCCTAGTTGTGACGGCTGCCAGATCCAGAGCAATGGCGGAGTTACAAGGCGATCCGGAGGCTGATTGGTACATAGGGTACCCTCTTCAGGAGCACAACAGGGGTGCCCTATGCCAAACTCCAGGAGTCTTTACGGCAGGACACTGGATGAAAACGTCAGCGCCCAGCTAGTCCTTCGGGCGGTTGTAAGCCCGAGCAACCGGGGGCTTACCTTGCAACGTTTCCACCCCTAAAAAGGTGTGAGTAAGGTCATGGACTGGGGGTCCACGGTAATTAATGGGGCAAAATCCCCCAGGTAGATGGTAGCACCTATTGGGTTGGCCAAGGTGCAGTTTGGCTCATCAGGCGGGCAGAGCATCTTAGGTCAGCCACCGCTGCCTGCCCATGGATCGCCCGTAAGTTAACCCACCACGTTGGCATACTTCTTGTATGAAATACATCTGCAGCAAGCTGTTTTGCAACAAACCTGGTTTTGTGCGATTATTTATTGCAGTGCATGCTATGTTCATCATGCGTGGGGAGGGTTGCCTATATCGGCACTATGGGTCCGTTCAGTGCTTGCATTCTCTGGCGCTTGGATCCAGAGCTGCGCGCGCCTCACAAAACAAAGGGGAAAACAATGCTGTTGAAAGAAAGACGAGAAAAAGAAAGTAGTGGTTCACTGGCAAATGGCAGCTGCTGGAAAATCATGAGTTTGGCTTTTGCACATAGAGGGAATTTCAAAACGTGGTGTCCTAAAGCAGATGGCTCTGGGGATTGGAAACGCAAGCCCCAAGTCAGCACAATGCCACATAAAACAAGATGACTAGCAACCCTGTGCTACTGTGCTTGGCTTAACCTATGATCCAGATTGTTACCACAAAGGAGAATATAGCAAACAAACACTCTGACACTTTAATCATGCCTATTTCAAAGTGTAATACTCTGCTAAAACAGGTTCCATTGATTTAAGGCTGAAAAGGAATGATTACAAGTAAAATAAAGTGCTGCAATATTGACGCTAAATTTCAATTTTTGTGTCCCAATATCCTGGGAAAGTCTGTTTAAAGCACATACCAGGATGAATAGGTACTCTAGTACCACAGAAACCTAAACCCTGCACCCGACGATTTTCCTGTAAAAGTTACTTTCAAATTTATGTTCCGGGATGTTCCCCTGACCCCCAACACCCCACGGCTGAACAAGTTTAAGGAGATCCCGAAACAGGGGGTAATCCTGTTACCGGCCACTACAGGCACTGCAATAGTGCCGACCTTGCAGAGTCCTCAATCTTACCTAGATACGAGGGCTTTCCACCCACTATAGGTACACTTTCCGAGAATGCAGGTCCTCTTGAATAAACAGTTTTCTGCAGCTAACCCATATATGTATCGGCTGCTGAAAACCTTTTTTACATCTGATGCACTGTTTTAAGTCCATTATAAATGGCAAGCGCTGCACAAGGAGGAAAGCTCTATTAAACCAATCAGATCTCAAAACACAAGGAAAAAACAAGCTCATTTCATAAAGGGGTGACAAACAAAGTAACAGACAGTGCAGCTCACAGAAGGGGAACATTGGAAAAGTCAATCGTTGCATCCTTTAGTAAGTGAAAAAAGAAGAACTGGATTTGGTGGCTGGTGACAGGTGAGGATACCCCTCATGCATATGCAGAATGCACAAGGTCAATGATGTTACAAAATTCTTTAAACAGTGTTCCTTGTAGAGAAATGTTCTGCAGTCCAGCTGAACAGCTCAGGCAAATGACAACCATTTAGAAAGTTGAGCATAACGACTAATTTACACAGTACCCAAAGCCCCATTCAAACATTAACTCAACCAAGAACTCGAGTCCCTCTGTAGATCTTTCACTGCAAATTAACTGCATATTGTACTGTTACTAGTTAATCAGCTGCTTTGATAATAGCTGCTGAAAACAAACATGTTGCTTGCAAATAAAAAATGAAAGACAGTTTTGACTATGAATGTTAATACTGAGAAATTCCATACTATTGTTTTCTTTGTGTTGGCATGGTTTGCAGTGGAGAGCCATAGAGGTAACAGATGAGCCTCGGTGGTAAAGATGTAATCTTCAATATCAAAAATTAAATCTTCTTTCTCAGAAAACAGCAGATAAAGATATTTAAACATCTCAGCCAGGAAGAAAGAATCCATTCTAAAGAAAACAAAGAAATATAACAGTTCATAAGCATGTAACAGAAAAGTGCCCAAATATTACACACCAGAACCCAAACAAAAAACATACACAATCAAGTACTTACCCATTAGTTTTAGTTCTGCCAAAACATAGCTTTTAACATAGAAGCATATTATGCCTCTGAGTGGGCGCCCAGTGAAAGCAGGTTTCAGAATGGCACAGTTGCAAAAGAAATTATACTAAGCATGTCTTTCCAATTGGTGAAAAGTTGTGGAACAAGAGGAGGGTTACTAAATGTCATGACTCAAATAGCTCATGAAGCCCACAGAGAGCCATCATTGCTGTATTTCATGTTTGGACTGACAACAGGTAAGATCCATGTAATACCTGCCCAGTGCATCAACCGTGGCTCCCACCAGGATCAGAACAAGGATCTGCTAAACCATATACACTGCATATGTTGCCCTAAGATCTAGATGCTGCCATCTCCATATATATGCCTGGAGTCAGAACAACAAATATGGCAGTTGACCACACAAAATCCGCCACACCAACATTTCACACCGTTGCTCCCAAAAGACAGGACAATGCAAGCCTAAAATCTAGGGACAGACCGAGTCCACCTTGATATAAGATGTCTGAGAATGAGGGCTTAGGACACACACCATTGTAGATTAAAAAAAGTAAGTGCAACAGTACCAGGAAAGAAAGTACTGAAGAATGTACCCACTGCTGCACAGTGTGTTAATGCCGGCGAGCAGCTTCAATTAAGAATTGAGAGGGATTCGGGATTGCAATTAGTAGAAAATTCCTGCAATGAATCAATGTATATTTAAGGAGGGCTTCAGGTTGTGGTGCATCGAACAGTTGCTACTTTGTGCATGTAAAAGACAGCCACAACTTAAAGTTTGCATAATCATTTCCTATTTATACTTCAACACATCCCAACTCATCCATTGAGCACTAGAAACTCAAAAATATTTAATCAGTATAAAGCACAACATTAAAAAACAGCCAATGCATACTATAGGCACAGATTTCAAAAGGAAATGCATTCAGTGCTTGATACAAGCAATCAACAGAAGGAAATCAAGTTAAGACCACATTCTGTTTACTACATTGTAATGCAACCCATTCTTGAGTGTGCCGAAGACCAGAGCATCAATGTTTACTGTTTGATAAGGAAATCCAGCGAGTCAGCCCCTGACTCTTTACATGGGAGTCAGAACTTCTATGTAAAATGTCGCAAGTGCTGCCGATCTGATTATATTAATACGCTCTAAACTAATGATGTGAAGGATCCCTGTGGGAGCCACAAAAACGACTCCCTAATTTCTAAGCGGACCTACTACTCTGAAAACCTCTCTTAAGACACCACAAGACAATAAATAGTCCTTATTGCAAGCAACCTTGTGTCACCAGTGATTATGAAGGACATTGTTACTTCAAAAATCTCGGTTGAAAACCTTTGCTTTTGATAAAGTGCAAAACGAAGCCGAAAAAGGGAGATTCCAACTTCCCACAGTGGCTGCCACCACTACACCCTCTGGGTTAATTCACTGCAATCTACTTTTTCTACTTTCAGTAGAAAATAGCTTGCTGAATCCAGAAATCAGACTACTGCTCTGATGTTTTCCCAGTTTAACTAAACCAATTTGCATCAATTTATGACAGCACTTTAATATCCATTTGGAACAATTCTCGGCATAAAAGTGGATCTTTTAGATCTGAAGAAAAGTATCACCTCAGCAGTGCTTAAATACCCACTCTGACCATGGTGTAGCTGCTGACCTGCAGAGCCCTCAGTCTCTCCAATCACTACTCTATTGTAGCGCTTATATAGTGCTTCGCAATGCTCTCAGAAGTGAAAAGGCTACAATGTGCATTTTGATTTTGGGCACCCTTTTCTGAGTGCGAGGTTGAGCAGGGTGTTCACTGCACATTGACCTATGTGGGAGGACCACTACTGAAAGGGTGTTTGGATCTTGGTGCATGGCTATTGAGCACTGCAAATGGAGGGAGTTCCAAGCTCCAACTGGGGAACAACTCACACTGATCCCCAAGTAAGACCGGTTTCTTTAGATGCTCTGGAACAGTCCTGTATATCAATCTCTTATTGAGTACCAGAGAAGTGGGTTTTGTCTGATCTCAGAGACCACATTCAGTATGTTAGACTACAAGAGTAACCAAGGACTCTGAGTGGAACAGACAGAAGGGGCGTGCCGGAACTGGCACTCTAGTCTCAGCTTGAGGTGCTACACCTTCCTTCTTTCCAATCCAGACTGTCATGTCTTACACAATTCCATAAAAGAAGTTTGTCTTACAAACAGCCTCTGTGTCTGCATCTTCCTTATAAGGATCCCCATTAACGGTCCCCAAGAGGCAATGAGGTCGATGTGGGACTCTGTATCTGAAAGAGAGGGTCAAGATGCTCTTACCAGTGGAGAAGTACTATTGTACTGTGGAACTGGCACAGCTGTTGCTGTAGTTGATAAAGGTGCTATCAGTGACTGGAAAGGAAGGCTACCAGAATTAGTAGGACAAAGGCCTTAAAACTCTCTCTCAAAGGCACGGAGTCCATGCGCTCTGAAATAATCTAACCTATTGTCTGTACCGTTGAGAATTCTGGACTGTTCTCAGGGGCAAGCAGCAGAGGTTAGACTGAGGACGCACGGTCACATAAGAATCACACGAAGGGGTATCTGCAGCGAAGATCAATTGAAGCCCAGTGTTTCATCATGGGCCAGCTGACAAATTAGGCCAGCTGAACAATGGAGCCAGCAAGGTAGCCAGTAATGAATATCTCTTCTGCCATTTCATAAGACTGTTCAGTTAGTACGTTGTCTTGAACCACTTGGAAAGCCGATCAACAGATCTAGACAAGGAGATTTTATATTGATGCCACAAAACCAGTGCCAATGAGTTACAAGTATAGATGAAAGAAGAACTTTATAACTTGTTTTTTCATTGCATATTGTGTGAACATCAGGCAGTGTATGCTGCTAAAAATGAAATACAGAAATGACAAGTGGAAAAAGCCTAATCCCCTTAAATCTATTACAATTAAGAGAAATTTTGATTAACAAGAATGAACAAATGTTAATTCAAAACAGTATTCCAACAGAGGCTAAAACAAAAATAGAATCTGGTGGCTGAACCTATTAAAGTACTGTAAGGGAGGTAAAAATGTGTGATACTTGCCTGTCCTCATGACTTCCAGTGCGAACATCCTTGACAGCAGCAAAACCACAGGGAACACGGGCATACTTGTTCAAATTGTCAATTAGGGTCTTCCCTACCTCCAAATAGTATGGATCACCTGTAGCCTGTTCCAGACAAAGAAAAGTGTTTCATAAGCAACGATTAGGTAGTTAAAAGAAAAAAAATCAGCCTAGAGAGATGCATCGAAGAGTTTCCTCCCTGTTTACAACTTGACAAAAACTTTCAGCATGACATAACTAATAGGAAGCACAGTATGGTGACGGGATATACGTTAGAGTTTAGAAATAGAACAGTTTTATATTGTGTGCATGAGATAACCATGCTCTTTGTATATGGACCGCTGTTCAGATTAGTTTGCATTTTCACTTTGATGTTATAGCAACTGTGCTCATGATGCCCCCCAATGACTTGCATATCTATACATTTTCATTTTCAAAACGTTAATGCTTGGTTCTAATCGTGACCTAGGGACGCATGAATAAAACGTGTCCGGTACCTTGGAGCCAGTTCAAATTTACACACCCCAGCACACACGCTCTACTTCCCACACCACTCTATGCTCATTAGAAAGGTATTTATCATACCTCTGAAAACATCCTCGAGTTACTTCCTCTAGTGAGGGGGGTTGTAGCCCGCACCGTGACTAGGCATCACGGTACGAGGAGGACTCCAATGATGAAGCATGCCACCTTTGGTGGGTGAGGGAATTCGGCCTTTAAAGGGAATACCCCATATCAGCTAGGCACACCAACTCTCACTTCTTTCCATTCCTCTATCCAGAACCAGATGTATGTTTGTGCTTTGTTATGAATATTGGGGATTAGACTCCTGCTGGTCTCTAAATCTCCTCTGGCCCTTATTTCGTGGTTTGAGTGGATCTGTAAACGACATGGCGCGATGACAGGCGCCACACGGTTTAAGAACGATCTTCCTCGAAGACATTCCTGGACACATCAGGAGGAAGAATTTCCTCAAAAAAGACTTGATAAAATGTCGAAAAAAGTCTGTCAAATACCGACAGAGGGGTAGCTCTCACTCGGGATCAGCAATAACTGGCACTGAAAGAAAAGAACTGATGTCCGCGCGCTACGGTGGCGCCTATATAGGTGATGCGGACGTCACTTCAGGCGTGGCCGACGCCACCACCTACCTGCGGTCCGGGGTACTGCTCACGCAAAAATCTTTCGGATCCAGTCTGATGCCTGGGAAATTCAAAGGTAAGAAATCTGCGGCTAGATGTCTTATCAGATTAAATTTAATGTAGGTTAATAAAAGAATGGTTTCAAAAATAATGGCAAAACTAAAAGTCAGCACATCCCATTACTAAAAAAATCGCTGTGAAGTCAGCAGCAAAGCAAATGCAGTAACAAAGGCTGTTACTAGATGTTCCTGTGAAGTCTGCCAGTTATTTCTTTCGCAACAGTTACTACCCATTTGTGAACCCTGCATCTTTGATTTGTTCTACACAGTAAAAAAGGGCCTTTTCAAGGCCTCGGTGGAGCACGCAGGTGACACCTGGAGTTAGGGTGTGCTTATCTTGCTATCACATGTCCCCAGGTTTTTTTTTTTTTAAAGCCCTTGTAATGTTTGACAGATCAGATATATTCAACTCCTTTCAGACAATCCTACTGCAGAGGATGAGGATCTGTTTCTGTGAATCTTGAACCTTGCTGCGACCTACAGCACATTTAATGTTAAAGCCAATCACATTTTTGATTTTTCACTAAACATTTGGTTTTGAAACTGATTTGTGAGACCAACATCCACTATAGAGCTATTCCATTTTAATATTTCAAAAACGTCTGTATAGAAACCACTTTAGACTTTCAAGCTGTAACAAGCAGGGACAACCTGCTATTTTAGCACAAATCATATGAGTAGCTGTATTTGCAGTAGGTTTTAGCCAACATTTCTATGGGAATCAGAGGTTTTAGGATCACCCCTACAACTTTTCTCTCCTTAACCAATCCAAATGGAACACGGAAAGGAAGTTATAAGGAAGCTTCTTTTTTTCTTAAATAATATTTCAAACAGATTAATCACAATGGGCCAAAAAAATCCTTAAAAGCATTGTCACTCACTACATAATATACTTTGTGAGAAATGTTAGTATTATGGATCAAAACCTACAAACTACCGAAACATACTCGTTGAATTTACTGACCGAACCTAAAGCCCCCATAGCTGATGCACTCTTCCCGACCACACAGAGAGACACTTCCATCTCTGTGCCATGCAAACATTCTGTTTATTTGTCCTACTTTTGTAAAAATGATACCCCCAGCCATTCTTGATTTCTTCTCATTTAAGTGTCCTGCAATATTTATGAACTACAATTTATTTGTGGTAGTCCTTTATCTTCAGCTTGTATGAAGCGAAATTTTTAAATTTTGCTTCCTCATAAGATTCTATTGCTCGCATGTAGCAGACACATAAAATAAAAAATCTTCAATTGTAACAAACATATGGTTCTTACTGCAATGCTAATATACCTGAACTTTACAATCAATTAGTAAAAGACATTTCTGGAACTAAAATCATATTTCCTAATTGCGAAATACAGCAGGATAAAGTGTAGGCAAAATGTTCAATGAAATATTCATGCATGCTCACTTTCCATTGACCCTATCACCATTTAAGAACTATCTGATTTTCAGATGTTAAATAGAGCATACATAGGTTTGAGATAACCCACAGAAGCCCCAAGAGAACCCAATGAAGAACAAGCATTTGCAATGCAATCTGTCTCGCCTTTGGGACCTTATATGCAGGGCCAGACTGGCTACCGGGCGTTTTGGTGTGCTGCCAAGCTGGGGGCTGATTTCACTGCGGTGGGGGCTGATTTCGTTGCTGGGGACCTGCGTGTGCTTCTAAATATACAAAGCAAAACGAATGGTTTTAAGCACACGCCGGTCCCCATCAACGAAATCAGCCCCCAGCTTGGCAGCACACCAAAACGCCCGGTAGCCAGTCCGGCCCTGCATATATGTATTTAGCTATGCAGCACATTAGCCTGTGTGCTGAAACATCTACTGTTCTTTAACATGGAGGGAAAGTAAGTACCAAACTGCGTGACACGCCAGGTATAGGAACATATGGAGAGAAATATTGCCTTTCAGCGGGAAATGGTATAGTCCAAAGCTCTGCTTTTAATATAAAATCAGGGCCTTCGGTGGTCATATCACTGAAAATACAATATTAAAAAAAAATATTGTCTACGGGTGCTCGTGGAAGACAATTTCTATGGACTGGAATCTAGAGAATGCTAAAGTGATTCTGGTATTTTACTGACCTCTGCTGGTCGTTTTCTATCAAGAAAGTTAAATAGAGGCAGTTGCCAGAAAAATTAAAAAAAGAAAGTCCCTCAGCAGAAAGCAATTCTGGTATTTTACTGATCTCTGCTGGTCGTTTTCTATCAAGACCGTTGAATAGAGGCAGTTTAACAGAAAAAAAGTCCCTAAGCGGAAGCAGACAAGTCCTAGGGTTGAAATCCGGAGCCCACAAAGTACAAACACATACAAGTATATACTAAAGTATATAAGTATATACTAAAGTATATACAAGAGGTCTCGAATGCTCGACCTAAAAATGGCGACGAATATGGCTACCCACTCAGCCAAACAAACACTGTCAATGCGGTACATTTCCCTGTGCGGCCTTGCTCAGGTTTGTAAACTACTGGAATCAATCCCCTTTAAAAGCATGTTCCTCTGAAACTTATTATACCCTTTAGAGATATATTATACACCTTCAGCCGTAAGAGAAGAAAAATTGCAGGTGTACAAGCAGCCCATTTTTCTAGCTGCTGAAAATGATGCTGTGCGCTAGTCACAGGGGAACAGTAAAAATTACACTCCGACAGCAACAGGGCAGGAGTCCACAAAGCCAGAGCAGAGCAAGTGGCACAGCCAGGCAGCGCTCCAATAAATCAAGATAATTCTCTGCCTGCCTTGAACTTAGACCGGACTACAATTCACTGGTACAGCAGGAAAAAAAAAATGTCTGCTCGTGGAATTCAGCTTTACTGGGGGGACGTGATTAGTCACTGGCCAGATCGAGTCTCGATTGCATCTAAATGGTCCACTTTATGATCCATTTATCTTCTGCTCGGGCCATTTTCATTACACCTAAAACTGACGCTGAGCTACCAGCTGTAAGATGCAGCCAAAACACTTTTTCTTCTCCCTTCCTTGCAGGACTCCAGCATATGCGAGCGGGAGCATTTATCCCTGTTTTGTTGCTATTTGCATCCCAGCATCCCTGGCAGTCTTTCAATTTTCTCAAGTCTCTTAGCCTTTGCCCCCTGTTTCGCTTTGGCAACACAAACAATCCATCCTGTGCATTTAAAATTCTCTTAGCGCCCTGACATCAGGATATAGCCTCGGAGCAGGGAGCAGTTTGCACAGGGAAAAAAAGAGTTTTTATTAATTCCTCCGTCCTGCTTTTCTGCTGAAATATTGGGATCTTGAGATTACCGCTGGGTCCCTTAAAGACCATTTAGAATAGTGCAATTTTAACAAGAGAGGAGCGGGGGCGAGCGAGCGCGGCAGCCTGCTGAGCTGACCAGACGCTTGTGCGTCATGGCCTTTTGCATGCGATTACCCGCACGTCCGGCATGTGTTTCCAATTATCGCGCCCGCGTCTGGGCACGATAATTGGAAACAGATGCCGGCCGTGCGGGTAACCGCACAGAAAAGGCCATGACGCACGAGCGTCTGGTCAGCTTTCAGAAGCCCCTACACATGCGTCATGGCCTTTTGCTTGCGATTACCCGCACGGCCGGCATGTGTTTTCAATTATCGCGCCCGCGTCTGGGCACGATAATTGGAAACAGATGCCGGCCGTGCGGGTAACCGCACAGAAAAGGCCATGACGCACGAGCGTCTGGTCAGCTTTCAGAAGCCCCTACAATAAGTCTCGCACTGCAACGCTAGGCGCGAGCCCTAAAAAAAGGAGGAGGAGAGCAGAAACAGCATCAACAGGAAACCTGCAGCAATAAAGTAAAACTAAATATGTTATCCCTAAACACCCGCCCCAGAGTGGAGTCAACCAGTTAGCTATGGTTCAGGTGCATATGCCCCCATTACTAAGAGGATCACTCAATATGCAGGCAGATCAAGCAAACATTTTATTTATCCTTCACCCCCATCCACCTCTGTAAAAACATATTTCTGCACAGGAGGATTACTTTTAATGTGACAGATACCAAATTGATACCGCAAAACCTCTGGTGCTTAGATCATTTTTAATAATGATTAAAACTTCTTTCCTAGCCAGGACATGTCTGGGCTCGAGTCTAGCAAAAGAAGACTACTAACCTCTTCTCACTATTTTCTTTGAATCACAGCTTGCAATACCAACTCCTGATCTCAAAAGAGGTTAAAACCATTGATGTCCTGCCACTGTGCGAGTTCGCCATTTAACTCTTTGAGAATAGTCTGAGTCTTGTACACTATTATTTATATTTTTATTTCCTTGAGACACTGGCGATTCTCTCAGCATCTTCAGCTGTCACAAGAGATTCCTCTGTTTTCAATGAAGGGAGCTTCATCTCCCAGCACTCTTAGTTGGGCCATTCCTCTACATGTTATCTAGAGCCTCGAAACTCATACCTAACTTCACAATACTGCCTGCAGAACATTTTTAAAATTCATTAATGTAATGGTAGGCAGACCTGATCTCAACTGTAACCCTCAAGATGCCACAGGTCAGATGCCATGCTCACAGATCACAGCTCCTTTTTCTTAACTCTATGCAACAACCCCTCGACTTTCTTCTCCACTGCTTTGACCCTGGTTACAATTTTATTGGTCTTCAAGTCCAGGGTGGATCCAGCCAAGCCTGTTGACTGTTCGTTAGGTTTAACAACTGGGTAATCTCCATTTTTCTGCTTGTGCACAGTTTAAGGTACTCTTATTTACTTTATTGCCACCAAAGGTATCTAGTATTCATAGCACTTGTAGAATAAGGCATTAATCGCTCAAGAGTGTGAGGGGGCCTTTCTTAGAGCCAGGAAACAAGATAGATGAAGGGTGGATTACTTCTGGTAATGCCACACTTGTATCTGTAGTGGACTGTCACAAGGGATCATGTGGAAAGGGACATTAAGTCCAATAGGGTGAGCACAACCCTCAATGCCAGCAGGGGACCACCATCCGTTTCCCCCACTGGCTGTGCTGGCCACTTACAACAGTCCAAGGTCATTGAGAATAGTGTCACTCAGTCATGACCAAGGCCCCAGTTGTGCAAAGAATGCTGCTCTGTTGGCAGCAAACTCCATCTCACCTTGGCTCACTGCATCATTGTCAGCCCCACACAGATTTCTTCTCAGGCAGGCAGTAAAGTAGGGAGTTTATCCTAGCATACCAACATAGGGCCTGCCTGTTTCAGCTTGCAACACACTCACAAACTCTGCCACTGGAGGAGGGTGGGGATAGGGGAGATGGAGGTTTGGTTGCTTTTGTGAGCTGCATCGGGGACTGAGAAGCAGCTGGAATGCTTACATTCACCCCATGCCGAATCTGAAAACCTGCATGAATTAAAGTGTGTTGGGCAATCAAGTACCACTATAATCCTTTCACTTCATGATGAGAGCAATTCATATTTTCACATCATAGTTATTGTTCGAAAAGAAAAACCACAATGAGGTATATTTCTTTTGTTTGTTTAAAAAGCAAAGTTGCATCAGTAATGGCACAAGTGTGTGGCACAGGATGAAATGTCTACCAACATACAGCATACACAGTTAACAGCATCACAGCACATCTACTCTGTCTACCCATTAGGCAGTGTTAATACTTTGTTCTTGTAGTCCTTACGTTACATGGGAATTCTCCTCTACAAATGTCTTTCTTGTGGGATAAATTATTAAACCTGAGTGTGTGCCCAAAAGTCGGTATCAACAGGGTTTCTGCAATCTGCAAATGATAGCCATATGGAACTTTTCAGGTTAAGGCACATAAGATTTCTTTATTTACAGGATCTACATTGACAAAGCAGTAGGATGTCAGAGGGAGAACCTCCATTGTAAAAAGTTACGAAAATGCATTGGACACAAGACTGGACTGTGGAAGCGAAGTAGAAAAAAGGTCAGGAATTAGGGTCAGTAAACAAAATGGCAAACAAACCAGCTACATTAGGTCAGCAGTGAGGAAGGTGAGTGGAAAAGAGAAGGGAAAAAGATGGGGCACGCCAGGGAAAAAAAAAAGTGAAAAACAACCTAGCATTCATAAATGCACTTGAATAAAATTAAACAAGACAATATAAAACATTTGAAAGCTAGGATACAATGATAAATTAATCAGCATTTAAGACTGGAAACAATAGCATCTCTGGAAAATGGAGCCAATTTCAACACATCTTTCCAGTTCTAGCCCTACTGCATTGATTACCAATTGTCAGAATGATCAAATTTGAACCTCTTTGCTTAGTTTCCAATCAATTGACAAACACACAGATGTTCACCGGTAGCCAAATGGGTCAGCAAGTATCAGTCCACATAAAGATAGGATCTACCAATTAACATCTTCTGCAGATCACTAAATTGGAAGGGGTATGGCCCAGAGGCAGAACCTTTTTAGTAAATGTGGCCTCTCTGTAACACACTGATTGCATCTCAGTTCCATTCAGGTAAGCTCTGACATCATGGTTGTGTCCCAATTAGTTTTGCATGCTGTAGTATGCTCCAAGCTGATAACTATCTAGGCACCAAGATGCCTTCAATTGAATGACCTCACAATTTATAAATACTGAAACAATTACATGGAGCTATACAATTTTTAAAAAGCATTACATTACAGCAGTTTCCCCTACTACTTCATACAATTAGCTGGCAAATACATTAACTTCCTCACGATTCACCAACACATTATCACTATCCTAAGTTACAGAATTAAATTTAGATGAGGCTTTTGTCTCCTTAAGTCTAGGAGCCTCTTGTTACCATCACCCTGCTTCCTACATGCCTGCTGGGTAAAGAGTAGTTCCTACTCAGTCTACACATTTAAAGATGGTTCAGATCGATTTAGACTCCATTTTCTTTTTTCAGTACTTACAGATCAGATGAATCCTCAAACTGAACTTTGGATGTGGACCAAAGGACTGAGACCACAAACGGACAAATTATACTTCTACAACCCAATCTCAATCCCTCAGAAAGAGTGTTTAAACATGTCATACATCAATGCATCTAACACAACAAATGATTTGCTCTCAAAGCAATTGCTAAAATACGTCCTAGCAGTTTCCAGTGATTTCCAGAAATTATGTCAGTTGCAGAAACAAAAAATTACACCAGCATGGATACCAGGAAGAGAATTCATCCATCAGCAGCAAGATAATATCAACTTAGGCATGGTCAGATACTACTGGCTCACCAATATCCAACTATGCTGCAGACTCTAATAAACCTTCAGAGAATAAAAACACATCCATCACTGTGTTTACTATGTACGTCCTAAAAAAACAACAATGCTAGTCCTTAAATAGAGACTAACCAAACATCCTCTGGATGAACACTTGCTGCAGGCACATGAAGAATTCCAAAACCACATTCAGGGACTAAAAATCAACCAGAAACACTGGAATCAATTCCACAGATGCCTTAATAATAAGTTGTTATCCTTCACCATCCGTCATCTTTGCAATAATGTATTTTCCACCGATAAATAATTAAACTCGTTTTTTTTCAGGAGTGCAATTAAAAGGGGAAAGCTCCTTCAGGATTGTTTGTTTTAGGATTTACTGTTTAAACTTTTCTAACGTGTGTATGTTGTAAATTGACAATGTCCACTTCATTTCCCATGAACCTTGTAAGTGTCATTTATTATAGCTGATCTGTAAAGCCCTTTGACATTGTAGAAAAGAAACTTAATTGGCATACCCAGGATTTGGAAAAAACAATCCTCATCCGTCAAAACTCACAGTGGACTACTGAATTTATCAACAGTTTGGAACAACATCCCAATGATCTTTCCATGTGTACATTTCACCCTGTCCCTGCATTTCAAGAACACCATCAACGTCAGAACACTGCTTTGCATAAAAAAAACCCAGGTATAAATGGAAGCTTTCAGTCACTACACCGTATTAATAATGATAAAACAGGCACACACAAGCACATACAATCACAGACTAGAAGCAGATCACAGAAATGAAAGCCTATAAAAAAAAAAAAGCGAAAAAGGCCACAATTACAATCCATATCGGTTTACAAATAAACATCTTTCAAACTCAATGGCGCTAGTAGATAAGTCACTCCTCCTATTTCAAACACCTACTTTTTTCTTATTAAGTTAATATACTTGCTGAAATAACAACATTCATTAATTAATGTTTGGTCTATTTGATGGACTTTAGGACAAAATTATAACCTTGACTACAAAACTTGCAAGTGAGTAGTACACAGACGAAAGCCCGATACATACCTGGCATAGTACAGGTCTTCAAATACTCTGCTAAAATATGTTAAACACAAAACAGCGCTGTGTATCTGAATATATGGTAACAGCAAATGGGCTGGCATTATTTGCTATTGCAACTACCGAGCAAAACCTATGTGGGATGTCTATTTAAAAGGCATGCAGAATATTCTCACCTTATACAAGAAGTAGGTGCTTTCTGCAAACTCTGGTCTCAAAGGATGTTGTGCCCAATGCACTCGGAAATCCGTGGTGAAGGCCTGTGTATGAAAAAGACCGGCTAGTTAATATAGGGAGGGCTTTTAAAAAAGGTGCCTTTACCAGGATCTCAGACAAAGCTTTAAGTCACTTTTACAGTACTTTTTCAAATGACAGCATTTTTGTTTTAGTGTTCTAACATACTAATCAATGTTTGTGCCACTCTTATCTCAGATTAACAAAGTTGAGCCAGCCTTGCTATATTATAGCTGTTAACCGGAGGTTTACAGATTACTGGTGTAATATTCTCACTTACCTTAATGAGCAATACTGCAATTATTTTGAAGTATACACTCTGTTATTACCGGCACTATGTTGATTTTACATCCTACTAGTTCTGTTCACCACAACCCCACAGTGTTGTTTTTAAGCAACACAGGGAATGCCTTTTACCCTCTAGCCCCCCACACACTCTTATGGCTGCGGTGGTCCCCTTGACAGGTTACACAACCTTAAGAATGGAAGACAAAACAGAATGAGTGCATGTGTGGTTTGTGCTCGACCAAGCTAAAGAAAAAAGAATAATGTTAACTTTATAGTGTTTTTAAAAAAAAACTTTTAGTCTGTAGGCTCTTTCCCACCACCTACCAGTGGAACCAGGAACTGCTCCTAAATCTTTTTAATAGAGAGCTCGTGTGCCAGTATCGTGTTTACATCATGTGCTGCGTTCCCCAACCCTGTACATAATTGTACCCTCTGTATTTTCCTTTAATTAAAAAAAGGAGCAAATCAGTGAGTGTTTTCTGTCCGATTACATGGCGTCCATGGCAGGGCATTGGACAAGTTTTTTTTTTATCTCCTGGTTCTTTCTAATTCCCAACCTGAGGGTATACTGTACACCAGCCGAGACTGAGAAATAGGAAGAGAATGATAAAATAAGGCAGGTTTGTTGCCTAGAGAATCTCCTGGCTAAACTTTGTATCACAACGTGAGTAAGCCTCAAGGGGTAGCTACAACAGAATGCACGTGGAGCAGGCCAGGGAGAATGCCACAGACTTCACCTTGGATCTAGTGCCGTATGCTCTGAGAAGCGATCAGTCCACGCTGAGTGTAGTAATTGGTGATGCAAGATGTTAAGCATCAGACAAAGTTGGCCTTATCACCACTTGTGAGATGAATTGTCTACATCATTTCTCCTAAAGGTTACAAAGACTGGTTTACAAGCCTAATTCTTTGGTGTGATCCATATAATCATTCTAATGGATACTTCTAAAAGCAGATTCTTTACATGTAGAATATTCCCCAGATGTCAAACTGGATCCTGAAACTTTTCATACCAGTGCTCCCTCTTGTCGCTTGGTGGTGCTGTACAATTCTGCGAAGGGTTTGTTCCACTCCTGCGAGTAACGGAGTGGAGCAGTTTATAAATGCCACTCCTGCGCACCGACGTCAGCTCCTTTCTTTCCACACCTTCCAAAGCACATCTGGAGCTCTGCTCCCAATTTTCATTGGTTTTACAACGTCTTCTAAACAAAAATCCAGTGTGCTACGGAATGATGTCCCCTTCTAAAAACTACAGGTTTTAAACCATGCCGGAAACAGATGTTGGTGATGGAACTGTATTAAGTGCGTCTCTGGTGCTTGGATCCGGGGCACAACTCAAAATTGTGAGACAAGTGCGCCCTCATGCACCTGAAAGGGATCCGGGACCAAGAAGTAAAGCTGTACGTCACCGATACCAAGGCAGCAAAATGGGACTTGATCCCATACCGTCACTCAAGATCTAAAAAAAGAAGCAAGGGAGTCAAGATGCCGGTCTGCCTCCCTCTGGATCCCCAATCGCGGAGCCGGTTCTCCAATTGGTCCCTGTGCGCCCTGAATTCCCCGGGCCATCGGCGACACTGCAACAGATCGAAGCCTTTAAGGACGCCATGTTGAGATTATCTACCACTCTTCCCGCTCCCTCTGGCATGCCTTTGAGCCCCAAGGATTTGCAAAGTTTGTCAGTCAGATAACCACCGGTAGGTTTGTCCTCGGCGCCGACTGACCCCCTTGGGCCTTTCACTGGCTCTGTAATGACTCCGGCTCAGACTTCTATCTTGGTGCCACGATCTGCATTAGTCCTGCCCTTGATGTCGCAGTACCAGCCTAGTGCTGGTGTTAGTCTCTTACCCCAAACAGACTTTAGGACGATCTTGACCGATGTCAAGCTATAACATCATGACAGTGCAACTGGTCACCATACAGCCGGATTCCAATCCTATTCCTCTTATAAAACGGACATGCACTCAGTGACTCTATTGTCTTTCTGACAGATTCTGGTCAAAGCTTGCCACCACCCAGAGACAATGATGGGGATGATTTATACCCTCCCTCCCCATAAGGATGATAATTTTTTCATGGATTTATAAAACGCCAGTGGGCTTAACACTTTCCCTGATAAAGGGACATTCTCCCCATTTGGCCTATTAGCAGAAGGAAGTGCCTCCTTTACAATAGTATTTTGACTTGCAGCTGAAGTATTAGACCTACAACTACTCTCAACTGAGATTAAGGAAAAAGTCCTTATGGAAATCTTGCAGCTTGGGCCAGGCACATCTGAATCATTTCCCCCGTTCAATGAGGCCCTCACTGATACTTTAATGGGCATCGTCAAAGCCCTGTTCGTGCCCACATGCAAATAGAAAGATGGCCAGATCTCACAGACCGATACCTGGGGACCCAGATATCCTCACAAAGCACCCTACATTTGAAAGTCTGATGGTTCAGGCTTCAACCAGCAAGGTGAACCCAAACTCATTTCTCAACTCGCTGCCCCAGACAGAGTAGGAGGATTGAGGCATTCGGAAAACAAATGTTCTCTTCAGCCAGCCTGGCATTGTGGTCAGTCAAGACAGTTTGTTTGTTAGGTACATATATGAATGTCCTCTGGGACTTGGCCACCGAAATTTCACCAGTGGTCCAAGTGTGTCATTGGCACAAACCATTCAGGATGGTCAAATATGTAATTGTGGTGGCCTTGATAATACTGATTGCCTGGGAAAGGCTGATGTGGTTTTCCACTGCCACAGGTGGTTGCTTCCCATAGGATTTCTCTGGAGATATAAAGGCCTCTCATGAACATGCCTCTCAATGGCTCATGTCGGTTTGGTGAAAAAGCAGATATTGCTTCAGAACCTTTAAGGAAAGCAGGGCACAGTACGCTTTGTGGGTTTCGTGCCAAACAGCCTCCTTGCCAGTTCCAGAATTCGGTCAATATTGTAGAGGGCTGACAAACTGGCAGGATCAGTCTTTCCAGACGCGGACGTGGATCTGGCAGATATCGGGAAAGTCAATGGAGCATCAGTTCTACCAGTCCCCCCTACCCTAGGCCTCTTAGCCACTTTAGCTTGCCCTTAGTGGTGCACAAAGTGGGAGGCAGAATCCAGTACTTTCTCCCAGGGTGTCGAGATACCACATCTGACAGATGGGTCCTGCAGACTGTTCAGTATTGTTATGCCCTAATCCACTGCATTCCCCCACCAGAATGGCTCTCAGAAAAGCACCTGCCTATTCAAATGCAGGACACACAAACTTTACTCTCCAAAGGAGCCATCGAGAGGGTTCTTGACTCTCAAAGAGAGACTGGTTGTTACTCTCGCTATTTTCTCGTACCAAAGAGAGATGGATGTTTTTAGCCCATTTTAGATCTTCGCCCTCTGAATGCTTCCCTAAGGAAAGACAAATTTAGAATGCTCAGGTTCCCTATTCCCTGGTCCAGGAAAATGGTGGTGACCTTGGACTCGCAGGAAGCAGATTTCCATATACTCGTCCTGCAGTTCCACGGACGTTACCTGCAGTTCAAGGAGGCCAGAAGCATTTTCAGTTTGCTGTTCTCCCCTTTGGCATCACCAGTGGCCCTCAGAAGTTCACTAAAGTGATGGTGGTTGTTGCGGCCCATCTTTGGAGGTTCAAGATACAGGTTTTACCCTACGTCGACGACTGACTGTGGTGAGCCTCCCTTCATCAGCAAATCGTAAACCACCTAGAACGCGCGAAAATCTTGACATCATTGGGGTTCACATTCAACAAGCCAAAGTCACGCCTGACTCCTTCGCAGAGGCTTCCTTGTATAGGAGTGGTCTTGAACACTGTGCAGTTCAAGGCCTTCCCTCCGATGTCAGGACATTTGGACTATGACCCCAATCTTTCAGCCTCGGTCCTAGATCTTGGTGGGAGCAAATCTGAGACTTCTTGGCCTGTAAGCCTTCTGCAACATGCTTTTTGGCTATGCCAGGGGGCATATGGAGACTCTGCAGTGCAATCTGAAAACCCCGGTTGGTCCAGTATTGAGACAACTTGTCAGATCCATCCCGGTTTCGGAGATGACTGCATGTGATCTGCAGTGGTGGCTGCTTGACTGCAAAAGGACAAACAGCAGACCCCTCTGTCTTTCTCACCAAGAGCTGTTGTAACAGTCGTGTCACTACTGGGTTGCGGAGGTCATCTGGGAGAAGTAGAGATGAGAGATAAATCTGGTCTCTGGCGGAAACCTGGCTCTGCCTTAGCTGTTGAAGTTGCGGGCCATTTGTCTCGACGTGGAAGGCCTTCCTGCCGTCCATCAAGGGAAGGTCAGTATAGGTTCTCATATACATCACGGTCATGTGGAACTGCAGCAAGCAGGGCGGAGAGGTGTCCTTGGTCCTGTGCCAAGAGGCTCTGTGACTCTGGAGGTGGCGGGAGTGTCAGGGCGTACCCCTGATCATGAACCACCTGTTGGAATCCTTAAATGGAGATGGATGAGCTCCGCCGGAAGTCCCTGGCAGATCACGAATGACCGACAGAAGGGAGAACTCTGGCTAAATCTTTTTGCTTCTTTTGGGAACATGCAGTGTCAAAACTTTTGCATGTTTGAGTTCCTGCCAACACTCTTGTTATGAGATGCATACCAGTGAAGTGGAGCAGAGGACTCTTGCACGCCTTCCTGGCATTGCCTCTCCTGCCCTAAGTTTTGAGGAAAATCAGGCACGACAAAGCCCAAGTCATCCTAGTGTGTCCCGAATGGGCCAGGAGAGTGTGGCATCTGGAACTTGAGCATGAGTGCCTGTCGCCCGATCACACTGCCACTCCAGAAGGACCTTCTGTCGCAGCAGCACGACAGGGTTCTAAATCTGAACAAGCTTAATCTACATCTACTGGCATGGAGATTGAGCAGCAGCAGATAAATTTGTGTCTCTGTGTGGAGGCAGCATAACAGACCTGTTACAAGCTAAACTGTCATTTTTTATTGGTTTTGTTTGTGGCCAATATTAAAGGCTATTTGTCGGCCCTTTAAGCTTCCATTTGCCGGACCAACTGTCCTGGGTTTAATTTGCCTGTTGTAATGTGGTTTATTAAAGGTTTAACAAACATTCCCCCCAAACCGTTTTGTGATGCCACAGTGGGGTCTTAAGTTGGTCTTGATATTTTTCATGTGTGCGCTTTTCGAACTGATGCAAAGCTGTTTGCTTGTCTCCTGACCTTAACCCCTTTACCGCGGCCGAAATTCCGCCGCGGTGCGGCGGCTTTGAAGAGTGGGCGGGGCCGCGTCGGCCAACAGACGTGCGCAGCACTACGGAGGTAGTGCTCGCGACGGCCGTTGGCCGACAGAAGCAGCGAACGGGTTAAAGACTGTCTTCCTCACTGCGATCACTTCAGCTTGTCGCTTGAGTTCACTCCAGACCCTATTGACACAACCGCCCCCACACCACCTTTCTTTAATGGACAAACTGGTGTGGAGAACTTGGGCGGCCTTCTTGCTGAAAGTCTTGACTTCTTCCACGTTGGGCAATCCATCAGTCTCTGAGCATTCTTTGCCTTGCCTCACCAATAGAAAGAAGGAGAGGCTTCATCAGTTAGACCCCAAAATAGGTTTAAGTTTTTACATAGATCGTATCAAAGGTCATCGGGTGGACGATCAGCTTTTTGTGCTATTCTCTGGGGCGAGGAAAGCAAAGGCTAAGCAGAAAAGGATTCTCCTGAGGTGGATAGTCCTCTGCATTAAGATCTGCTATGCACTGGCTAAAAAGCAGCCTTCAGAAGGTCCAACAGGTTCCTCCATCAAAGCCTAAGGCTGCTACTACTGCATTGTTACACGGGTCTGTCCTTGACAACTTCTAGGCTGCGACGTGGGCGTCAGTTCTCAAAGCACTTCTGTCTGGACACCCAGGTCTGGCGGAAACCACATTCTGCCCACTCAGTCCTGCAAGACCTTTTGGTCTTAGTCCACTCCACAGACCCACAGCCTTGGGAGTTACTGCTTTGGTGTCTATTCTTAAGGTGTGGAAACTGTGGTTAGAAGTATCCACCAGAAGAACAATTTACTTGCCTTCGATAAGACTCTTTCTTGTGGATACTCTAACCCCAGATCGTGAAGTGGCTTTTTTTTTTTTTTTTACCAACTAAAGAGGTCCCAAATTAGAGATCTGCACATTGGTACCAACATTTGTTTTGTGCTATGCGTCCGAGGTCACGGAAAGAGTTAAGCAACAAACTGATGCGGATAAGCAAGATTTGCACCTGTATGGAGCTCTGCTTTGTCTATCCTATTGAAGACCAACGTGGGTCACACAGCCCAACCTACCAGCGCATAGGAGCACTGCTATGAAAAGTTGAGATCCAATCGGGCGCCTGGGGAATATTCTAAAGGTGAGGAATCTGGGGTTAGAGTATCCCCTGAAAGTCTGTTATCAAAGCTAAGTAACTTGTTGTTTTGAGCCCACTAGATTAAAAAATTCAGCAATGTCTCCTCAATTTAGGATTCAGGGATGCAGAAAGCAGAGTAAAACTCCAACAACATTTTTCCAATAAAAGACAAGAGTACTCAGAACCACTGTATTGTGAAAACGTAAGAAAGGCTGAGAGGCACATGGGGCCCGGTACTCGCTTATGCATCTGGCCAATGTTGCGGCATGTTTTACTTGAAAAATAGCCTAAATTTGCAAGATGATGTTGGCACAAAAGAAATGTCTAATGGTCGAACAACCACCAAATTTAGGGACCAAGTGTCTGCCATATCACAGGAAATACTTGCACCAGCCCTGTAAATAGTCTTTTGATGGTCTCGGCTATGGGCAGTGTCTCCCAAATCCTGTTGTGTAAGGCTCCAATTGCCACTAGGGAGAACTTGCAATCCTGTGTCCTTCTGCTCACAGGAAAGGACATTTCATCATCAGTCTAAAAGGGGAGTGTGTTGATGTTCCCGCCAATGTCTAGCGATCACATACTCTTCTACTGGGTTCTGGTACAGGATTTTCTGGCAGCTGCCATAAGTTACAAGTTCTTTGATGGGAGGAACGGAGCTTGAAAGGTCCAAACTCCTAAGGAAACAGGAGCTCAAGCCAAGCAGAGTAAGAGAAGGGTACAGCACTATCCCTTCCTCCATGGACAGGAGTAGTCTCTATTGAGAAAGGCTGACATGGCCACATTGAATAAGAGGGAGAAGATTAGAGTACCAGATCTTGCAGATTTGAGCCGCCAGGATCACTTTGCACTTTTGGATCTTTTAGAGCACGTTCAGTGGTGTGGGGAGGGAGGGCAGGTGGAAGAAAAAAAATCACCATCATGGTCAGTTTCATGTTGTCCCGCAGGCAACCAGCACCCGTGGTCGTCCAAGAGATGAACCTTTCAGATTTGATGTTTTTGAGTGTGACAAAGAAATCTACGGATGGTCAAAGCAAAGCTTTGAAGGAGGAGGGCCGGAAAATTCTTGAAGATTCTCCCATATGTGTTAAAGAGAGTCCCGTCCTCATGCTGCCTCCTCTCGTGTTCTGAATCTCAGTGAAAAGAGATGAGCTGATAGAATCCTTGTTTCAAAGCAATTGTCACAGAGCTCCTGCCAGCAGGAAGAGCTGTGAAGAGTGGGTACCCCTCATTTTTAGGTCGGAGCCTCGAGTAGCGCGCAAGCGCTGCTTAGAGGCGAAGACTTATTGTAAGTGAGTTTTCAAAGCAGTCCAAGGAACGCTCGTGCGTCGTGGCTGGCCTTTTGAGATGGGTGACGCGCTGGCAAACATGTGTTTCCAATTATCGTGCCCAGACGCGGGCGCGATAAGTGGAAACACATGTCTGCCGCGCGTACTCATCCAAAGGCCAGGCACGACGCACATAGCGTTTTTGGGACTGCTTTGCAGGCTGCCGCGCTCGCTCGCCCCCGCTCCTCCGTGCTTGTTTAATTCAGAAGTGCCCATTCATAATGCCGTAGAGCCAGTGCCTTAGAACAGACAGTCCCCTCTCATCTCAAGAAAGCTGGTAAGTAAAGATGGATGTACATGTGTCTCAACCCTCTTCCTATTCACGGGAAAAGGGGGACAGGCATGTAGGTAAATACTACCGTTGTGCCCAGACATGATAATACACATTTTCAGTGCTCGATATGGAGGACTTTTTTGAGTGTGCCCATTATACCTATTATTAAACTCTTCCACCCTGTCAAAGATTGACTAATTCCATTGTGGGTACCCTTCTAGAAGAGCTTTCCAAATCCGTGTCAGAGGGGGAGGGGTCTTTAGCATTCTGGAATAAAACGAGTATTACTTACTTTTACATACGACTAGGCAAAGAGGTGGAAGCAAACCTCGCCAAAGCTTCCACTTCCTGCCTAATTCCAACACCTGTTTGTCCAAGAGCACGAGTTCCACGGTACTGGTGGGGCTAGTAAGTCTGCACTTGTAAAAGCGGTACCATTAGGTTGCACCTCATCAGTACCATGCAATTGCGAGTTTGTCTACACGGAACTGGGAACAAGCACACAGATCTGGTTTTATCAGGCAGAATTACGGACAATATTGCCTTTCCTGTGGGTATTATCGCTCACATTTACCGCCTGCTCTAGGCAGAGTATGAACCTGAGGGGGTGCTGATGCAGGGGGAGGAGAAAGGATCGATGTGGGGAAGGACGGGGAAGACTGTAGTTTGGCAGGGGCGGGCATTACAGCTTAGAGTTGAGGAGAGGCGGTAAAACCGGGTCAGGCTGCAATGAAGCCAATTCCCAAAGTGATTTTACCGGTCTGATTTTCTGTCGGGTAAAATCAGGTTTGTTGTTCTTGTACCCTGTATATCTGTGTCGGGGATCAGCAGCCCACTAATGTTTGAGCGCAATCCCGTACAGGAATTCCACTCTGCTCAACTCCTAATCTTGGCCTATAGATTTACAGAAAGGTGGCACAATCAGAACCGAGCTGGAATCCAATCCCTGATATTACACGAGCCCTGACCTAATCAGAGAAGCTATTGTCAGAGCTTTTATATAATGAGAATGCTGTCATAATTGGTCACCTCTCTGCATGGCACCAAAATGGACAAGTGTTTTTTTTTTTTTTACATGACTATTGGATTTTGGAAGCATCCCATCCATTGGACAAGTAGATGGGTTATAAAATTATGCATTCCTGTTTAATTAAGGAAAACGAAATGGAGCCCAGTGAGCATGTGGAAAAGGGTAGCAGAAGTAGTTGCACAGCAGCAAGATAACCGCACAGTCATATGTTTTCTTGCAGTTAGTATTCTGCAGCATTCTCAACAAAAGCTTTGGCATAGCCAATAGGTCTCGCCTTTGGGACCTTATAAGTGTTTAGCCATGCAACAGTTGATGTTGTTGCACCAAGGATATTGTGCTGCATAACTAAATACTTATAAGGTCCCAAAAGCGAGACCTATTGGCTATGCCAATGCTTGTTGATAATGGTGATGTTTGTTTGGACCATATCCAGCCTAATTCTTGGCACCACTAGCACGCCTAAAAACGAAGGTGCTGTGGCTGTTCGAGATTCGGACTCCTGGGCATGTGGAAGCCCTATCCCAGGTCATCCCCAACCCAGACTAGGCTGGTAGGCAACATGAAGAGAGGCAGAGTATTGCAGAATTTCTGTTCCTCGCGGATTGCTTCGCTGACTGGAAACGCAGCTCTGATAACATACACCCAGGAAGAATCATCCTCGCCTCTGCAGCAGACAAGTGGGAGGCTTTCATTTGTTTTTAATGGAAGCAGTGCTCTCTGGGATGGTTGAAAGCCCTTTGGACACAATCTACAAAAGTGGAATGTCGGATTGGTGGATCCTAGAGATACTACCCACTTCTGATCAGGCAGTTGTGGTGGGAACTTCTTAGGTCAAGATCATGATCAGTGAAAAAGGATGAGAAAAGAGCAAGTCTCCAAGTTCATCTTCCCCCTTCCATCAACATGTGGGGTAAGGTAATCCCTCACTTTAGGAAGCGATTCTTGTGAGATGGCTCCCGATCAGCAAATAATCTGAGACCTGAACCAAGGTGGCATACTTATGGTTGACATGCCCAGGACCCTCCTACCTCAAAGTCCAGATGATTCTTATGACACAAATCAAAGCTTGATCTGGGGAAGTTTCAGAAGGAAGTATGCTTTTCTCATGAAGGAGCTTCTTTAAAGTCTTAAGGGAGCTGCTCGTCTGGATTCATATTTTCACCGCCATCACCTACTCATGTGGGTGCTGCAAGCAAAGTCACTGTTACGTGGCTGTTATGTCAAGCGGAGAGAAAGCATCAATGTTTTCCATAAAAAATATGCACATTTAAAAGCAGCTAGGAATCCAAATTAACTGCAGTGGTAGTGATATCAGCTAGGGCTATCACAGAAATGAGGGTCAAAAACTTTTACTAACCCGTTACTTACCTTCGGTAGTGCCTTATCTGGTAGAGCCTATATCTAGCCTCAGATTCCTTACCTTTTGAATTTCCTCAAGTGTCAGATTGCATCCGGAAGATTTTTCATGAGCAGTACCCCTGCACTCTGGTAAGTGGCGTCAAAGGGCTCTGCATTTATCGTCTGTGTTGTCTGCGATAGAAGTGACGTCGTGGTACCTCTATAGGTGCCACCAAGGCACGCTCACGTCAGTTACTTTTCACGACTTTCCACGCCAGAAGCACGGAGCCATGAAGAACAACGACCACTGGTGTGTCAAAACTAGGGCCCTGAAAGGGGTCATTCCTGTCCCTAGAACCGATTCGCAGTGCTGGGAGGATGGGTGGGTCACTAAGGACTCTGCGGCTAGATAGTCTGTACCAGTTAAGGCGTTACTGAAGGTAAGTAAATTGTTCAACAGATTCGAACTACTAGCCGCAGATTAAAAACCTTTTGAATAGATTCTTAAGCAAGACCATCCCCGGAGGATCTGCAAACTAGTTTCAAATGAGAAACGTCCTGCAGGACTGAACGGGCAAAGTGCCTATTCCTGTGCACCTTACTGTCCAAGCAGTAGTGTTTGGCAAACGTGTGCAGGGAAGCCCACGTTGCTGCCTGACAGATGTCCAGGACCGGAACTCCATGAGCTAACTCAGTGGCCCCAGCTTTAGCTCTGCTGGAATGAGTTCGCAATCCTTCAGGAGGTTACTTCTTGGCCAGTGCAGAGCAGATTTTGATGCAGAGCATGACCCATCTGGGAATGGTCCGCTTCTGCACCGCCTGACCTTGCTTTGCACCAACATACCCCACGATGAGTTGGTCATCCACCCGGAACTCTCGTGTGCTGTCAAGATAGAACGCCAACGCTCTTTTTGGGTCGAGACAGTGGAGCAGCTTCTCTTCTTTAGATTGACGTGGAGGAGAATAAAAGGTAGGCAAGGTGATAGATTGGCCTACATGAAAAGGGGTGACCACTTTTGATAGAAAGGAGGCCCTTGTGCAGAGCACCACTCTGTCAGGATAGGCTGAGAGGTCAGGCGGCTTAGATGATCAGGCCTGCAGCTCACTCACTCACTCTACGGGCAGATGTAATTGCCACAAGGAAGGTTGCTTTCATTGTGAGAAGCCTAAAGGGACAACTGTGTAGAGGCTCAAAAAGAGCACACACCAAATAAGGCTAAACCAAATTAAGGTCCCACTGAGGCCTAATGAATGGGGAAGAGAGGAGTTAGGCCTTTGAGGAATCTATGTACAATAGGGGACTTGAATAAAGAGGGTTGATTAGGCAACTGTAAGAAGGCAGAAATGGCAGATCGATAGCCCTTGAGAGTGCCCAGAACAGAGCCCTGCTGGGCAAGACAGAATGAAAAGCAGAACTTGCGAAAGAGGGGCAGAAAGGGGATCAACTGATTTTTCTGCACACCAAGCCACAAATTTTTTCCGATGGCAGGCGTACAGCGTCTTGGTGGATGGGCCGACTGGCTACCAAGATGACATTACAGACTTCGGGAGGAAGGTTAAAAGCTGTCAACTGTCGCCGCTCAATCTCCACGCAAGAAGGGGGGAGTATGGACAGGTTCGGGCGAAGAACACTCCCTGCTGCTGCGACATAAGATCTTCCCAAAGGGGCAGCCTGATCAGAGGCTTGATGGCCATGCTCAGAAGCTTGGAATACCAGACTCTGTGCCCAGTCCGGACCCACAAGGATGACTTGGCTTGATGGTTCATGATGCTCTTGAGAACTCTGGGCAGGAATGGTATGGGCGGAATTGCGTACAGGAGGCCTGAACTCCACTCGAGACGATAAGCGTCTCCGAGCGAGAGCCATCTTGGAAGCTCCAGCACACAAAACTGCTGAGATTGTGCGTTCTCGGCAGAGGCGAACAGATCTAACCAAGGCTCTCCCCACTGCTGAAAGAGACCATGCGCCACTTCTGGGTAGAGACACCATTTGTGATCCGCTAGGCATCTTCGGCTGAGTTTGTCTACTCTAGCGTTCAGTGAACCCGCCAGGTGTTGAACCACCAGGATATGCCCTGCTGTTCCAGCCATGTCCAGAGGAGCAGGGCGTCCCACCCTGGTTGTTGTAGTACCACATGGTGGTGGTGTTATCTGTGAACACTTGTACCAGACTTGCGTTGATGGAGGGCAGAAAGCCTTTCAGAGCCAGTCTGATCGCACGGAGCTCCAGCAGGTTTATGTGGAGTCCGAATTCCGCCGGAGACCAGAGTCCTCTGATGGCCACCTCTCCCAGATGGACGCCCCATCCCATGAGTGACGCATCTGTCACTACTGTGAGATCTGTTTGGGGAAGGGAGAGGGTCTGCCTATGACCCAATCACAGTTCATTAGCCACCACTGCAGATCGTTTGCAGTTCCATCTGAGATCTGAACCATGTCAAGGTTCCCCTGATGCTGCGCCCACTGGAACTTCAGGTCCCACTGCAGAGCCCGCATATGCCATCTGGCATATGTCACCAGCAGGATGCAGGAGGCCATGAGGCCCAGAAGCCTCAGAGCCAGTCTCATCGAAACCCCAGATAAAAGCTGAAACATTGATTTCATAGCCTGAATATCCTGGACTCGCCTCTCTGGAGGATAATCCCAAAACTGCACTGTGTCCAGAACAGCTCCAATGAAAGGAAGCGTCTGAGAGGGAGTTGTAGGAAGCTGGCTATACGCTAAAGTCAAAGGTTAAAGTACCTGTAAGAAAGGCTGCAAGTGGGGACTGGGGGAACAGTTTGGCAGAACCCAAGGGGGAGCTCAGCTCTTGAGGGTCTCAGGATCACACAGACACCGTCCATTTACTTGAGCCTGGGCTGGGGAGCTCGGGTGCAGAGGTGTTTTGTCCGGCTGGTCGATGAGTTCGAGGCTCTCACGGTTCTTGGTGTACCTGCAGAAGAGGGAAAAGAAAAACAGCAGGGCCACTCTCGGAGTGGAGCTAGCCTCTCTCGAAGTCTCTTGACGTGCAGGTAAGTTTTGGCAGTGGTGGTGTTCCGAATGAACACACACAAGCCTTGGTGCTTGTAACTGACTCTGGTACCCCGAGTTTTAGAGCAGAGAGGCTCCAGGAAGGCTCAGTGTCTCGAAGACTAGATGGATCGACAGGGCTGACATCCTGGACAATCTGTTTCCTCCTCCTGGCGAGTTGCTCCTTCAGTGGACCCTACTGTCAGCAAAACAGTGGACCTGGCTGATGCGGTCAGTGCCTGCTGGTGCAGGGAAGTGGCTCCTCCACTCCAAGGGCGATATTGTTGGATCGATGAAGTGCTGGGCAGACCTCCAAAGGTTTGGGGGAGGCTGCTCTGCTCTTGGACGAGTTGGTCTTTGTGATTGTTGGGCCAGCAGCAGCCAGGCAGGGCTTTGAGCCAAGTTTGGTGCTGGTCCACAGTTCTCACGTCTTTGTCTCATCTTTGGCCTTCTTTCAGGAAGATGAATCTCAGTTCCAGGTGTCGGGGGGGGGCACTGTCGTGTGGTTTGTGGCCTCCTGGTCTACCCTGCAACGTTGGCCTGGGCCTTGTTGCCTTGAGGCCCTTTTTGCGCACGTTCCTTTGTGCCGTTGTTTTTCGAGCCTCTGATGCTGCCCGGCTATCTTAGCACTGTCTGCATTTCTGACTTTCACCTTGTCTCCTGTTCCCTTTTGGGCTACTGTCTGCACACCATGTACAAGGTCGATAAACAACGTTCCTTGTTCCTGCTGATTTGGCCAGTCCCTCGAACTTAGACATAACACTCTATTTACAGCTGCCTTGGAGAAATTCGTGTGCTTTTAATATTGTGTTTTTTCACTGTTAGAGACACTTGGAGAACAACCTTTCCAGAGAGAAGAGCTGTTTGTATCTGATGATGTAAACCTTGCATCTAGATATTGAGGTATGGGGGTTCGCTAGTCAAAGCCCAGAGGTCTTCTATTTTTATAATAAACTAGCTACTAGCACGGGGAGGGTGGTAAGGTCATTTAGCCTTATATCCACTGCTTTGTGAAATGCTTTCCCCGTTTGTATTCTATGGAGTTGTAACTATGCTGTTTTTTTTCATTATGCTGATAGTACTGACACGTGTACTGTATCTTAGAGCACGTTAGTTGAAATAAACATTTTAAACTATACAGTGTCTCTTCTTACGCACGTTGTGGACAGGTATGAGTGAGTTATGAAAGGGTGTTCTTGCTACTGCGAGTCCTGAGAGAGAGATACCGTGTTCTGGGTTGTCTAATCATTGGTAGCATTGTTGCTAATGAGACGCTACAGCTAGTCGGATTAGGGTTTTAGGTGCTAAGGTTTATGGTTGGCTCACCACTATAATCCGAGGTCCTATTATCCTGTGCATAGCTCTGTATATGTGCAGAATCCCTATAACATGGCGCCCAACGTGGGGCCGCTTATCTGCGAGACGCTTGAGTAATATTTGTGCTTGTCCACAACTCCCTTCACAGGCGCTTCCGGAAGCGTATGTGACGGTGATACCTCCTATATTGACGTTTTTATAGGTTCTTTCAAGCTTGAAGTTGTTAAAAGGTTTTCTAAAAAGAATAACCTCTATTGTGCTGTCATATATTAGGTTGTCTAGAACTTTTAGCCTGAAATGGCTGTTCAAATTGCGGCACATAGCAGCGCAGCGCTCCGGGCTCACTTAACAGTGTATGGAGTGCCTGACGCGGGTGTCGACTTAATCTTTGTGGTACAAGCAGATCCAGCTTACCACTTTGAGGTGTTTTACTCTTGGATCACCTTTCCAGCGGTGGATGGGGCAGATAATCTGTTCCATGAATATGAAGCCACCGTTGTTCCTATGCACTATAGACCGTATATGAATCTTGAAGTACCGCTCACGGCTTGGCAACACCGTGTTTGGTTTGATGGCGCCCTCCCCCAACCGGTAACCGCGGTTCGTTTAGGCCCATTATCAATTGAAGGGGCCACTTGGCCAGTCTTGGCCGGGTATACACCACATCTGCGTTATATGACGGTGACAGTCGCTGAATTGCGACATATGCATTCGTCTTTGATACGAGTACATAGAGCTTTAGTACAATATGTTACAGGCAACATCCAGGGAGCCCCGCCTGGAGTTGTGGCCCATCCAGCTGGTGCAGGCGGTGTAACCATAAGTCCTATCATGGTGAATTCGGTGATGGGCAAGCGCCCACAGCATAAGGATGATTTTCCTTATTGGCTTGCAGAAAAATTTGACGAGCTGGAGGCAGTTTTTCCAAATACTTCTCCCGTGGAAAAACATAGGATTTTGACGATTATTGTGCCAAAAGACTTAGTACCCGAGTTGGCAGAATGCAACAACCGGGGTAGGGTATTCGCTGCAGTATATTCAAAGTGTTTCGGCACTCCTTCCATGACAGTTCTCCCCTCTTTGATTAAACGAGTACAGGATGAACATGGCCCTGAAGCGGCTGTGGAATTAGGGATGAGACTGGTGGGAGTGTTCGACGTAGTAGCTGAGTTGATCCTTGCGAATGTCAAGGGCGATGCAGTGAACTTTCAAGTAGCTAATGCTTTGGCTTTAGTCCCAGAATTGGACAGGCCTTGCAAATTACCAAAAATAATTGCTCAGGCTTACAAAACCATTGGTCGCAATAGCCTGGGAGTTGAGCCTTTTGCCAAAACGCAAACGCAACAACAACCAAAAACTCAGTCTGAGAAAGATGAGAAACCAGTTTTTACTAAAAAGAGCTGGAGGTTGAAAAAACAGGGTAAGCAACAGAAGAAGCCGGGGTCGCGAGGTGCATCCCCGGTTTCCGTCTCTTCTGAACGCACTTATGATTTGCGTGATAGGGCGAGAATTAAATCTCCAGAGAGATTTCAAGTCCCCGATTCGCCTTCTCCTCGTTCTTCACAGGCACCAACATCTTCGCAGGCTGCTGGAGGAGATCGCCAGGATAGAGGAAGGGGTCGAGAGGATCCACAGGGACGAGACCAACCTCGACAACAAGTCCGAGGGAAACCAGACGATTTTCAACGTTCTCGCCCACAATTTCAGAAGAAAAAAGTTGCCGCTGTAACAGCAAAATATGCCACAGACGGTGAGAACGAGACTCCTGGATTGGACGTGGGCAGTGACCCTCCTAGACAGCGCCGCAGAAGTTACCATAGTGCGGGAGGCGCTACGTCCTCATGTGGAGGCGACAGCAACTGAAACATTCATTACTGTCGAGACAGCAGACACCAGAGTGGCTCCCCCTGACAGACTATATAATATTGTAATTCAAATCGAAGGCGATATACAGCGTGTTATAAAAGGGATTTTTGGGGAAAATCTGACCTCTTCGTATGACATTCTGTTAGCGGAGGCGGATTGGCCGCCCCCATTCGTACTGGCTGCGCGTAAAGGGGAGGAGGTAATCCTTCCGAGCTTTTCTCGACACGTCCCTAAAGACAAAGCAGAGGCTCTTGCAGCTGAATGGGCTGTGTCCCTGGCTCCAGCGTTATACCGCAACCATGTGGGCTGAGATGAAGAATCACCACCCCATGAAATACCTCTGCGGTCTCAACCTCAGCCACAACCCCAATATCCCATCAAACGGGAAGCCAAAGGTCCCGTTTCCGAAATTCTGACTCAGTTGGAATATCAGGGAGTGATTGAAACATGCGAGTCACCGATGAATAATCCCCTTTTAGCGGTTTCTAAACCCGATGGATCGTACCGCTTAGTTTTGGATTACCGGCATTTGAATTCTCATTGTCGGACCTTTGCGGTGCAAAACACACATAGTTCTGCGCTAGTAGACAGTCTTGTTCGTAAAAAATATAAAACGACACTTGACCTATCCAATGGATTCTACACGCACAACTTAGCCCCGGAGAGTAGCCAATAGAGCGCTTTTACCTCCGGTGGTAAATTATTCAAATTCCGGCGTCTACCTATGGGCTACAAAAACAGTCCAGGTGTATTCGCTGCCCGTGTTGTCTCTTTATTAGACGACATAGACCCGGATGCATGTTCGTACGTCGATGATATTTATCTGACAGACGACGAATTGTTCCAGCATCTTTCCCGAGTGGACCGCATTATTTTAGAATTTGCGGTTCTAGGCTACAAGTTTAACTTTGCCAAATCTCACATTGCTGAATTTACCGTTTTGTTTTTGGGCTATGAGCTCAACAATGAAGGTAAGGGCTTAGCCCCCCATTTCCTGGAGTAATGTGCACTTCTGTGCCCTCCTACTACTCTGAAGAAACTTCAGTCTTTGCTGGGTTTTCTGAACTTCGGGCATACTTACATTCCCGAATATGCCCAGCGTATCAAGCCACTGTATTCCTTGATACAACCTAACTTTTCGAAGTCTTGCTGGCTTCCGGAGCATTCCTCCATTCTGCAGTCTTTGCAGACAGACTTACTTGAGTCTAAATACTTGTTGACTCGTGATAACCACACCAACCTGGTGATTAGAATCATTCCAGGGGCAGTGGGTTTCACGTACTTGACCTTTAACGAAGGTGACATAGTACCAATAGCATACAAGTCACATCTATACACCTCTGCAGAAATGCGCTTTTCCTCGGTGGAAAAAGTTTTGACCGCAGTGCAAATGGCGATTCTAAAGGAACGCGCACTGGCCCAGGGAAAAAGCATTTTGGTGGTAACACCCTATCCTGCCCTTGAGGCAGTGACGAAAGCAAGTGTACCGAACTCTAAAGCTTTGCACCCCGTTGGATACAATGGGCAACATCTTTGACGTCTCCGGATGTCACTTTTATCTTTGATTCATCACTTCAGACTCAGGAGTTTTTGCAGTATGAATTCGTTCATCCTCCTCCTCTGTCATTACTACCGCTTGAGGAATACGAATGTATTATCTATACCGATGGTTCGGCGCAGCCGGCCACGGGTTCCAAGCATGCTTATTCAGCAGCATGTGCTATTGTTGCAATTTCCTTTGTGAACGGAAGCACAAGTTACTAACTTGTGTAACGATATATCTGTAAGAGACAGTAGTTAGTGATAGATTCCTTACCTTAGAATATCCCCAGGCGTCAGGCTGGATCCGGAAAGTTTTGCGTAGCAGTACCCTTGCGCGTCGGTAGGCGGCGTCGTGCGGCTCCGCGTCCGTCGTCGGCGTCGTGATCGCCGGGATGACGTCGCGGGCAGTACTTAGGCGCCGCCCCTGCGCGCTGACGTCAGTTCTGTACACGACTTTCCGCGCCAGGAACGCAGAGCCATGCAAGAAGCTGACACAGGTGTCTGAAAAATACTAGGGCCCTGAAAGGGATGTCCTTAACCCTAGAAATCAGTTCGCAGAACGGGGAGGATGGGTGGGCGGTAAGGAATCTGTCACTAACTACTGTCTCTTACAGATATATCGTTACACAAGTTAGTAACTTGTGCATCTGAAAGAGACACGTTAGTGATAGATTCCTTACCTTAGAATAGATACCCCAGCAATACCAACCCCGGTGGTGGGTCTGCGAACAAAGATCAGACAAGGAAGTCCTGGAGGACAGAACGGCCAAAGAAGCCGTCCCTCCGGACCGGACTGTCAAGGCAGTAATGCTTAGTAAACGTGTGCAGCGAGGCCCACGTAGCTGCCTGACAGATAACCGGCAGCGGAACACCGCGGCCCAAGGCCGTGGTAGCAGCCGTTGCCCTGGTGGAATGGGCACGCAGCCCAACAGGAGGCTCCTTCTTGGCCAAAGAATAGCAGGTCTTGATGCACAAGGTAACCCAGCGGGAGACGGTCCTCTTGTGCACCGCCCGACCTTTTTGGCGCCCACGTAGCCAACAAAGAGCTGGTCATCCACCCGGAAGTGTTTTGTGCGGTCGATATAGAAGGAGAGCGCACGTTTTGGGTCCAGACGGTGGAGCCTCTCTTCCTCTCTGGAAGGATGCGGAGGCGGAAAGAAGGTGGGCAAAGTGATGGTCTGCCCAATGTGGAAAGCAGTAACCACCTTCGGCAAGAAGGACGGACGCGTCCGAAGAACAACCTTGTCTGGATGAACAGACAGAAAGGGAGGTTTGCAAGATAGAGCCTGGAGCTCACTCACCCGCCGAGCGGAGGTGATGGCCACCAGAAAGGCAGTCTTCAGAGTCAGAAGACGAAGAGGACAGTTATGCAGAGGCTCAAAGGGAGCGCACATTAAAAGGTAAGAACCAAGTTCAAGTCCCACTGAGGCATTACAAACGGAACAGGAGGGAAGAGGTGAGTAATGCCTTTTAAGAACCTGTTAACAACAGGGGACTTGAAAAGGGAGGGCTGATCAGGGAGCCTGAGGAAGGCCGAGATAGCACAAAGATAACCCTTGATGGTACCCAGGGCAGAACCCTGTTGGGCCAGAGAGAAGGAACAGAAGGACCTCAGAAAGAGGGGCAGAAAGGGGATCCACAGCCTTTGCTGTGCACCATGCCACAAATTTGTTCCACCTGCAGGCGTATACCACCTTAGTGGAGGGACGCCTGGCTGCCAGAATCACATCACAAACTTCGGGAGGCAAGTCGAAAGGAATCAACTGCCGCCGCTCAATCTCCACGCAAGCAGGTGTAGACTGGACAGGTTCGGGTGGAGGACCGTCCCCTGCTGCTGCGACAGAAGATCCTCCCGAAGAGGCAGACGGATCGGGGGATCTATGCTCATACTGAGTAGCTCGGGATACCAAACTCTTCGAGCCCAGTCCGGAGCCACAAGAATGACTTGGGCCCGGTCGTGCCGAATCTTCTTCAACACTCTGGGTAGAAGTGGTATAGGCGGAAAGGCGTACAACAGACCGCAACTCCACTCGCGACGAAAAGCGTCGCCGAGCGAGTGCCGCCTTGGAAATTCCAACGCGCAGAACTGATGACATTGCGCGTTCTCTTCGGTGGCGAATAGATCTAACCAAGGCTCTCCCCACTGCAGAAAGAGACCTTGCGCCACTTCCGAGTGAAGACGCCATTCGTGATCCATCATGCACCTGCGGCTGAGTTCGTCCGCCCTGGCGTTCAGAGAACCTGCCAGGTGTTGAACCATCAGGAACATGCCCTGATGTTCCAGCCAAGTCCAGAGGCGCAGAGCCTCCTGACAAAGGGTCCAAGACCCCACCCCGCCCTGTTTGTTGCAGTACCACATGGCGGTGGTGTTGTCTGTGAACACCTGCACTACCTTCCCTTTGACAGAGGGAAGGAATGCCTTGAGTGCAAGCCGGATCGCCCGGAGCTCCAGAAGGTTGATATGGAGCCGGGACTCCGCCCGGAGACCAGAGGCCTCTGATCTCCGCCTCTCCCATGTGACCGCCCCATCCCAGAAGGGAAGCGTCCGTCACAACTGTATGCTCTGGCTGGGGAAGGGAGAGGGATCTGCCCATGACCCATTGCCGGTTCGAGAGCCACCACTGCAACTGTTTTGCAGTCCCTCCGAGATCTGGACGTGATCGGACAGGTTGCCCTGGTGCTGCGCCCACTGGAACTTCAGGTCCCACTGCAGAGCCCGCATATTCCATCTGGCATGATTGACCAGCAGGATGCAGGAGGCCATGAGGCCCAGCAGCCTCAGGGTCATCCGTACCGAAACCCAGGATAAAGGCCGAAAGATCGGAATCATAGCCTGAATATCCCGGACTCGCCGTTCGGGAGGATAGGCCCGAAACTGCGTCGTGTCCAGAACTGCTCCGATGAAAAGGAGCTGTGGAGAAGGAATTAGATGCGACTTCGGCACATTGATGGAGAACCCCAGCGAGTGCAGGAGTTCGGCCGTAGTCTGGAGGTGGGAGACGACTGCCTGGGACGAGCCCGCCTTCAGCAGCCAGTCGTCGAGGTAGGGGAAGACTGAAACCCCTGCCCGGCGCAGATGAGCTGCGACCACCGCCATCACTTTCGTGAACACCCGAGGGGCACTGGTAAGGCCAAAGGGGAGCACGGTGAACTGAAAATGCTCGGGGCCTACCGTGAACCGAAGGTAACGCCGGTGGGCCGGCAGGACGGGGATGTGGAAATACGCGTCCTGCAAGTCCAACGCTACCAACCAGTCTCCAGGGTCGAGGGCAGTCAAGACCTGAGCTAGGGTGAGCATCTTGAACTTCTCCTTCCGGAGGAAGCGATTGACGTTCCGGAGGTCCAAGATAGGACGCATGTCCTCCTTGTCCTTTTTGGGCACCAGAAAGTAGTGGGAGTAGCAACCACGCCCTACTTCTGGGGTCGGAACATGCTCGATGGCCCTCTTGGTCAAGAGGGCCGTGACTTCCTTCTGTAGAAGCACCAAGTGATCCCCTGACATGCGGTGGAATTGAGGTGGCATGGCTGGGGGGTGGTCTCGAAGGGGAGGGAGTAGCCCCTTCGGACAATGTCCAAGACCCACCTGTCCGAGGTGATGGTGCGCCAGTGGGGAAGGTGATGGCGGACCCTGCCCCTACTGGCATGCCGTGCACCTGAAAGGAGGGACTAGGAGGGCTTGGAGGCCGCGGACGGGTTGGAGGTGGTGGCCTGACCCGCACGCTGGTTGCCCGATCCGCCACGGCGGAATCCACGTCCTCGGCCACGCGAAGACGCCTGCTGCGCGGGCCGGTGGCTGGGCTGCTGACGTGAAGGGGCGCCCCTACCGTGGCCACGATAGGGGCGAAAAGCAGAAGGCAGCGGAGGGCGTGTAGCAGAAAGGCCCAGGGACTTGGCAGTAGCCCGTGAGTCCTTAAAGCGCTCCAACGCATGGTCTGCTTTGGACCCAAAAAGACCGACTCCATCAAAGGGCATGTCCATGAGAGTATTCTGGACATCCCCTGAAAAACCAGTGGTTCTCAGCCAGGCGTGGCGTCGGAGCGCCACCGTCGTTGCAATCGACCTGCCCAGCGAGTCGGCGGTGTCAAGGCCACAACGGATAGTGTATTTGGCCGCATCCCTTCCTTCCGCAATGGCGCGGGAAAGCAGTGCCTGGACCTCCTCAGGGCACTGGGGCAAAACATCCGCCACCGAATCCCACAGGGAGTGGGTATATCGGCCCAAAAGACAAGCGGTGTTAACGGACCGCAAGCCAGCACTGGAGGAAGAAAAACCTTTCTTCCCAAACTGATCCAGGCGTTTGGATTCCCTATCCGGAGGAGCGGTAGGGAAGGCGGTTTGGGAAGCGGAGGCTTGGACAACCAAGCTCTCAGGAGTGGGGTGGACAGAAAGAAACAGGGGTCGCCCGGAGCGGGGCGATGGCGTCGTGACACGTTCCGATCCACAGGAGCCCCTGTGTTGGGCTTGGACCAGGCGCCCAAAAGAACGTCAGTGAGGGCGTCGTTAAACGGCAGCACAGTCTCCGCAGAGGAGGCTGCCGGCTGAAGCACCTCTGTCAAGATGTTAGGCTTGACCGTCAAAGTAGGGAGCTGGAGACGTAAGGCCCCAGCAGCCCTACGCAACACCGTACCAAAATTGGCCCCCTCCTCCGTAGCCACGGGAGGAGACAGCATGCCAGTGTCAGGAGAAGTATCCAGACCACTGGCCTCCCTAGACTCTCTGTCCAGTCCTCATCATACTGACAGTTGCGCGTCAGAGGGTCATGCAGACCCCTCCCAGTCCTCCTGGTCCTCCTCTGGTTCAAAATAAGGAGGAGGAGGGACATTTGGGACCCAAGGTCCCATCGGCGCCGGAGCCGGCGTCGAGCGGCGTCGCTCCGGGTCCATGTCCGGAGCCGGAAGGAACTGGGGGACGACGCCGCCCGGAGCCCAGGGCGGCGTCGAGAGCGGCACCGGAGACATCGGCGCCGGCGGAGGTGTCGTGAGGTCGACCGGCGTCGATGGGGGTTGTGGAGCCGGGATCGAGGCCGGGGCCGAAGCCGGAGCCGGGATCGAGGCTGGAGGCACGGGCGACGCCGGGGCCGGGCCGCCGGCGGCGCCGGAGCAACCCCATCAGGGCCCGTGGGGCCCGAAGGCGCACCGGAGGGGCCTGAAGGCCCGAAGAGGCGGGCCATGGCCGACAGGAACTCCTGTACCTTGGCCGGATCCGCCCCCGAACCCGGGAAGGGCGGGTATGGCGGGGGCGACTCCACAGGCAAGTCCGGGGCCGCGGGGCGGGGACGGTGCCGGGAGGGGCCTCAGCCGAGTCGCGAGACCGGCGAGGCGAAGTCCGAGAGCGACGATGCTTCTTGGACTTCTTGTGCCTAGACTTACCGGACGAAGAAGACTTCGACGCCGACGACCGGTGTGCACTCCGCGAGCGACCCCTGGACCTCTCACGCGACCGGGGCCTCCGTGGAGCCGAATGCCGGGCCTCGAGGAGCTTTCGAGACCGCTCTCGCAAAGCTTTCGGGTTGAGGGCCTGGCATTCGGGACAAGACTCGGTGTCGTGGCCTCGGCCGAGGCAGAAGAGACACTCCCAATGCGGGTCGGTGACGGACATCATCCGCGCACAGGCGCCGCATCGCTTGAAGCCGGGCATCCCTACGACACCTTAAAGTTGGAAAAAACAGTGAAAAAATCACCAAAAAGTATGGTCAAAAATTGACCAGGGCACTGCTCTTCCCGGATCTGCGCTTGCTGGCGCGGAAAAGAAGAACTGACGTCAGCGCGCAGGGCGGCGCCTAAGTACTGCCCGCGGCGTCATCCCGGCGATCACGACGCCGACGACGGACGCGGAGCCGCACGACGCCGCCTACCGACGCGCAAGGGTACTGCTACGCAAAACTTTCCGGATCCAGCCTGACGCCTGGGGATATTCTAAGGTAAGGAATCTATCACTAACGTGTCTCTTTCAGATAGTTCAAATCAACTGTAGTGCATACTCAAGCACTAGGAGACAGTACTGCACAATTGGCCGAGCTGCGTGCTTTGGTGCTCGCACTTGAGTTCGCTAATCCTGATGTGACCACTCTTATTGTATGTGATTCTTACTACTGTGTCCAGTCATACAATGACAATCTATTCTTTTGGTCACAAAATGATTATAGAGATGCAAAAGGCAGCACAATCAAGCATAAAATGCTTTGGGTTCGAGTGGCAGATTTACAACAACGTCTGCCTCTCACACAGTTGGTACACACTCTTGGCCATCAGCGTGTGGGCGCACATGCTGTCGGTAACGGCTTGGCAGACGAAGCTGCCAAATCAGCAGTAGCCACGTGCTCAGTCGCAGCAGTTACCAGATCCATGTCTAAAATAGATTCTGATATTCTAGCAGCTATTGCTGCAACAAAGGAAGGTGCTAATTACCCTAGGGGTTTCCCTTCCAAATACTCTTATCAATTAGGTCCTGAACAGGCTCCTTATGTAAGAATTCCAAACGTTGGTGATCGGCTGATTCCCAACGCGGATCGCAGACTTTCCTTGATAACGGCGGCACACGAAGGCATGGCATCAGCTCATGCTGGAGTGTCTGCGACGGTTTCCATCTTGCAGCAGCGTTACTGGTGGCGTGGGTTATACAAACAAACCCGTACTTATGTGCTTTCTTGTGACGTTTGTTAACAGATTAAGCCTTCCACTGTTGCACGGCCACCACAGACCTCGCTCTGCATTTCTAACAGACCTTTTGGGTGTGTTTACCTGGATCACTGCGGTCCATTCTCATCCGACACTGCATATAAATATATCTTAGTTGCAGTAGACTCGTGCACACGTTTCATCTGGGTCTGGCCACAACGGAGTGCTGATGCTCGAAATGTCATCAGGGATTTGCGTGTCTTTGTGGGAATTTTCGCATGTGGCACCTTCCATTCTGACCAATGTCCAGCGTTTGCCTCCAAGGCCTACAAGGACGCAATGGGTTCACTGGGGGTGCGGGTGAAATTTTCGTCACCGTATCGGCCTGAGGGCAATTCGATTGTTGAGCGAATGAACCGTGACTTAAAGCAATCCTTGACAGCTAGAGTCTTAGGTACTGGCAGGAACTGGCTGGCCCACTTGTACACCGTACAACGTGCACTTAATAATCTCCCGAGAAGACCTCTGGGTGGGCGGACCCCATACGAAATGCTCTTTGGCATAAGAATGTTTGTGCCTGACCTTGATGGTCTAGACATGGCGGCGCAATCCGCCATCTTTGATGTAGATAACCATTCTACTATGTTACAGGACTTACAAGAAGCCCGAGACAAACTTGCAATCGCACATTTACCTTCAGCCACAGGCGCTGCGCTGCAGATTCCGGTTGCCGGCTGGCTTCCGAAGATTGGAGATCTGGTTCGAGAGAAGGTGGAGAACAAGAAAGAATTCGGCCCCTCTTATCGTGCACCAGTTCCAGTCCTTGGCTTGAAGGGAACTCGTACAGTCATCTTACCACCGCTTCCTGGTCGCAAGGAGAACAGATACATCTCGGTGGAAAATGTCAAGCTACAACATCTGGCCGATCCTGAATAGTGTTACACCAGCGGTCTCTTGTCCTGTCATTTCCCGGACGAGTGTTCGTGGCCCTCTTGCCCGAACGGTCACTGATGTTGCCATCGAGATGGTAGATTTGCCTGAACGCTTACTCGATAACCAGGACTCCCCTGCAATGAGGAGAACGAGTATACCTACCCTGCAACCGAGTCCGTGGCTCATCTACCAACAACGCCACTGAGCCCAACACGTTATTCCTTTGACTCGGATTCCATTTCATCACTTGTCCCATCCAAATTCAGTATTTTTGTATCCTGGTTCAGAGACAATTTTTTGATCCCCCCATGGACATACATTTGGTTGGTACTTTTCCTGATTTTTTTGTTCATGTCTATTGGCTTTGTCACCGTGTTTTTTCTGCTCATAAATGGACACTATTTGCCAGAACGCTCTGCGGTGAACTCTGTCGCTGGAACTTTGGCTCCACATTCTTCATCACACATCATGAAGCGAGACCACACATTTGTGGAAATTTCGGCGTTTCCAGTTGCTGATGGCATCGTTTGGGATGCGGTGAACTTCCAAATTCATGGTCCAACCGAAATTATTAATGTACCAAATGTCCTTCGTGTTTCAATGGGTGATGTCGTAAAAAGTAATATTCATTCTGATGATTGGGATGTGCAAGCAGTTGAAGCATTATTTACTGATTTGAAATATTATGCTGCTTTTCATGCTGAAGATCTGTACATGAATTCTGCAAATTATGCTGATTTGTATTGTTACCAGCATTGGGGCAACCATTTTCTCCATAAACCCAGTACCCTTCGGAGTCTTTTCAATTACACCCAATGGGAACATTGTCCAACCCCTTTGACAGGTAGCTCCCAGACTCTGAGAAATAAGTTTACTTATTTTACAGATTTTAATAGATCGAACCCTGGGTCCTATTTCTTTAAATTAAACACTTCCTTTACTGAAAAAATCATGTTAACCCATACCAAATTACTATATTCCGGCTCCTTTTTAAGCGCCTTAGCTGTGGGTGGGTATGAACATTGGCGTGACACCATTGATTTGAAGTCTATTTGGGGCTCCAAAGCATGGCAGGTGCAGGGCACAGAAGCCTTGCACCGTGCTTGCCTCATCCCGGCCCAAATTCTATTTTTAAATCAGACCATATATCAAACGACATGTTGGGGTTTGGCTACGTCCAAACAATTGAATGCACCATCCTTTCCTGTCTGGTCTTCCACTCCCAACGAAAGCTTGTACTTTAATATGTCCCTTACCGAATTGCAGGTTTTGTTTCAGAACAATTCGTTTAATGTCTCTGCGTTTGTTCAGTCACCCTGGTTGGCTTGGCCCATAGCATTTAATGCCTGCCAACTGCGTTTTCATAACACGGATACTGGCTACAAACAGGATAGGCCAGATCCAAGGTTTTCTGACTCTCGTACTGTTACAACATATTCTGTCGGTAAGTTGTGTAAACAGTGGTTGCAGCACTCTTCCTTAGATTCTGTTAAACATTTATCCCTCCTATCAGGCAACATTGATCTGTCCGACTTTATTCTAGGGCCTCGTGGTCCTCGACCGAAGAGGTTCATATATGAGACTTACAATGAACTCTGGAAGCTTTCACAAATTGAAGCTGCTTCCCGTCTTCGGGAAATCGATCAAGCTAATTTAGAAAAAGTGCTTGCTGTTGTTGACAATAGTATTAATACCCTGTCTTCCCGCATTTACACGTTAGAGAATATTATTTCCTCTGTTGTTGATATTGTACAGGATGATGTTTCTATGTTGTATCATGGTCAAAATCAATTACGTTCAGTAATGCAGTTTGCATGGACTTTGCAGACACTTAAGATGGGGAAGGTTCCTTGGCAATTTTTGAACACCACTGCCTTATTCTTACCTTTTAATTTGACTGAGAAACAGCGGTTTATGTCCATGAAGGATGCAGCATACACTCTGTTACATATCGAAAAAATAGAGCCCTTACCATTCTCTGTAGCAGAATTGGATTCTGCTGTGTGGCTAGTACACGGGGTTATCGCTTTGCCTTTTTCATTGTTTGAGTTTAGTTCGTGTATGAAGCATTATCCTGTAGGCCGTTTTCAGCCTTTGGGCAGTGCCTTCCTGCATGAACTTTGGTCCCTGCCTTTCATGTTTAAATGCCTTAGAGACGGGAGGGAAGTTTTTCTCACGGGGGAGTCATGCGATTCCACTGTGGGTCATTCCCTTGTTTGCAAACACATTCAATTGCACGGGGCTTGTAACGTTTCAGCTACAAATCTTGCTTGTGTGTTAAAGGGCATTCCTGCTCCTGCTATTTCTCCTACTTTCACTGTGCTTGCAAATGGTAGCTATCTGCTTTTAAATAACCAAGACTGCTGTGGCATGCTGGCCGGCATACCCTATATTGTTACAGTTTCCCACAGGGTTGTCTGCTGCAAAAATGTGCTTTTTCCTCCCCCGCACGACATCATAGATAGTTCCGTTTGGCCTTCCATTCCTACTCTGAGGGCGGATTTCAATAAATTGAGCAGAATAAAGGCGCTATTATTGAACCAGGAGGTTATGCTCACATCTGCCCGGGAGACTTTCCTTCTCCAGGTGGCAAGTACCCACAGTGAAATACAGGCCCTTTTGAACACTAACCTCCCACAACATTTCGGTGAACTGATTCACCGTGTTTTTAATGCATCCCGCACTGAAGGTCTAGTGCACTTTTTTTAAAGTTGTGGGCTCTGGCCTTGTGACCTCTTTTCAAACTATTTTTGGTGTAATACCGGCTTTTATTCATTCCATCTTTTCCAGCGTCTTTGGTGGCTTTCCACTGATCCTCGTCTTGGTGGCTGGTGTCCTGCTGTTGGTCTGTTTCCTACGCAATGGCTGCACCTCCATGGGCCCTTCTCGAGCCAGGTCGGCTCCAGATGCTCCGTGAACGCCTCCTCGCTGGCTTCGGCGTTCTGCCGTTGGCGACAATGAGTGTGTCCTATACACTTTCTTTTCGCTTTGCGTATTTCACTTGCGTGCAACCTGTGATGTCTTGCATCAGATGTCCATTCTCGTGGGCCATGGATTATTGCCTCTCCAATACGTCTTTGTCTGTTCCGGATTTTGTTCAGTTGGTGGGTCCTCTAGAGGCCCATGAGCGGGACTGTTCCGCTGCAGGCTACATGGCGCGTGCGGCTGCACTGGGGATTTTGGCACAATGGGATATTTGGGCGGCTGCTCAGAATCTCCTACAACAGAGTTATATTGAGTATCACGCAAGTTGTCCCGCATTGCTGTTTGCTGCTCCATCTTGCGCGGATCATGCCTGCAGTTTTGATTTACTTGACTGGATGGCGTCGCTTTTTTCCGATGATTTCAATGATGTCCTCTTGGAAAGTGTGGCGTATTTTTGCACGTACACTCTTTTGGATTGAGAGGGTTTTTTCATTTTCTGTAACTTGTCTCACTGGATGTGTGTCAGTTTTTTATTTTTGCTTTTTGTCCCCGCCTCACAACATTCGTTCTGTTCTGCTCAGTTTATTTGGACTCTGTCGTCTTCTTGAACGTTGGACTGCCCAGGGGAGGGTGTCGTGTGGTTTGTGGCCTCCTGGTCTACCCTGCAACGTTGGCCTGGGCCTTGTTGCCTTGAGGCCCTTTTTGCGCACGTTCCTTTGTGCCGTTGTTTTTCGAGCCTCTGATGCTGCCCGGCTATCTTAGCACTGTCTGCATTTCTGACTTTCACCTTGTCTCCTGTTCCCTTTTGGGCTACTGTCTGCACACCATGTACAAGGTCGATAAACAACGTTCCTTGTTCCTGCTGATTTGGCCAGTCCCTCGAACTTAGACATAACACTCTATTTACAGCTGCCTTGGAGAAATTCGTGTGCTTTTAATATTGTGTTTTTCACTGTTAGAGACACTTGGAGAACAACCTTTCCAGAGAGAAGAGCTGTTTGTATCTGATGATGTAAACCTTGCATCTAGATATTGAGGTATGGGGTTCGCTAGTCAAAGCCCAGAGGTCTTCTATTTTTATAATAAACTAGCTACTAGCACGGGGAGGGTGGTAAGGTCATTTAGCCTTATATCCACTGCTTTGTGAAATGCTTTCCCGTTTGTATTCTATGGAGTTGTAACTATGCTGCTTATTTTATCATTATGCATTATGCTGATAGTACTGACACGTGTACTGTATCTTAGAGCACGTTAGTTGAAATAAACATTTTAAACTATACAGTGTCTCTTCTTACGCACGTTGTGGACAGGTATGAGTGAGTTATGAAAGGGTGTTCTTGCTACTGCGAGTCCTGAGAGAGAGATACCGTGTTCTGGGTTGTCTAATCATTGGTAGCATTGTTGTTAATGAGACGCTACAGCTAGCAGGCATTGTATCCTGACCCCAGAGAGCGCTGGCTCTCACCTACAGAGGGTCAGAAACTTGTCTGTGGTGGCAGGATGGACGATACAAGTCAGCCAGAACACTAGAAGACTAGTAGGGTTCAGGGGGCACCTCTAAGGGGCCCTCTTGGTGCATATCATAATAAACTCAATACTGGAATCAGTATGGATTTATTAAGACAAGGTGTTTGATACCAAACACCATAGGTTTCAGTGAAGCCATTCTGTAGCTGGGTAACTCGTAATGACCCGTGCCCAGTAGATACCTTAAGATGGCTTCCCTGTTCACTTGCAATATCTAGTAACAGAACTAGACATCACAGGGGCATATCTGCTCATGCAGATATGTCCTCAAGTAAAATATAATGCATCCTGCCTTAGGGCTCAAAGACCTGCTGTATGGGTGTCTTACATATATTATATGCAGTGACTTTGGCATGGCAAACAGTGAGTGGGCCATGTCATGTTTTCACACATGGTTTGCACCATGTCACGCAGTCTGTAATGGAAGTCTGCATGCAATTTGAATGGGGGTCCCTTAGAGTGGCATAATACATGCTGCAGCTATTAAGGACCCTCTTTAGTACCCATTCCCTAGATACCATGGGTACCATTTACTAGGGACTTACAGCGGAGCTAAAATGTGTGCCAATTGTAACAGCATGATTTGCAGGGCCCCAGTGCACATCATTCGAAAACCATCAGTACCAATGGCAAAAAGTTGGGGTGACCATGACAAAAAGGGCCACTTCCTTACAGGAGTCCGGTGTGACTTCGGCATGTTAATAGTTACCCCAGCGAGTGCAGAAGGTTCGCCGTAATCTGGAGGTGGGAGACGACAGCCTGGGGTACCCGCCATTCTTAAGGGTCTCAAAAATCATAGCGTTGACGGTGGCTGAATAGATATAGTGCTGTATAGTCACTGCCTCTTTCTAAGAGTGCAATTAAACAAGGTGTGTCTCGTGTTGGAGTGCTGGTGGGTTGTTGGACTATTTGGCTTCAACTACTGAAATTCTTAAGGGGTTACTCGTGACTAAATAGGATTGTTCCATGATAGGGTATGTTCTTAGTCCCGTTCCCCCTCTCCCTTCAGAAGAGTGTTCTCATTTAAATCTGTGGGGCATGTGGTATAGAATTTCAAATATTATGGTGGAATGCTGCCATTAGGTACATAGACGAATGTATTGCACTGACAGGGGTTCTTAATTTTCTACTCTGGATTACAATGAGCCAGGCTCCATTTCATGTGTGTTTTTGGATGCTAATAAAAATAGATTGAAAAAACGCCTTCAGTTACAACATGTTTAAGTGCATGATGAGAAATGATGGGTCCTACAAGGCACTGATGTAGAGCTGCCTACAATAGGACCTCAACCATACTCTATGGAGGAAGAGGAAAGGCCAACTATGGATGGGGCAGGCGGAGTGTGCATAACACCAGGATGTTAGGCGGAGTGCCTCCAAACCACGGTGAGTGCACTGGGGTAAGGTTCAAACGCTCTTTTCGCGCCTGGTCCGAGTGCTTTGCCCGGTAGAATTGCAAAGTTCACATGTAGAGCTTGTCATGGGGTATCACTCTGTTGGGAGACACATGCAGTCATAGAATCCTCTGAAGCTACCAAGTTGACTTAAGTTATTGAAGGTTTGTTGGTGATCTATTGTTTGGCTGATAGCTGTAAACCTCTTGGAAGCAGAGAAGTCCAATACTACCCTTGGAGACAATCATTCTGGAGAATACAAAGTATTTTGCATACGTCATTGAGAACAAATCTTGTACAGGGCTTTTAAAGTCGGCTAGAGGGGAGCACACATCCTCCAGGACGGCTGCTTGAAAGAGACTATTAGATAGATGTGCAGCACTGCACCTTCTACTAAATGTCAACAAAGAAATTCAACAATGGAAGTCGCTATTTTCAGCTGCACAACTTGGGCTAGAATTAGGCTTTTCAAACTTTTTCAAGAAAAGGACTGGTTGAGATTGTAAAGATCCAGTACAGGGAGGAGCACCCGCCCTTTTTCTTTACAAGGAAGATGTGGGAGTAGCAGCCCTGTTCCTTTTCCACAACTGATTGCAATAATAAAAGCACCTCCAGGAAAAAAATCAGAGGATGCTTACTGCTGCAGAAGTGGCCTGTGGTAGCTGCAGAGCACAGCCTGTCACTACCACAGAGAGGAACCATACAAATTAACTTGTGTATATATGGGTGGTGGCAGAGGGAAAGCCTCTTCCAGAAATGAAGACTCCAAGCCATGAAATACTAAAAGGCCTTAGTTGAATGAAAAATGTTGATCTGGCTGGCACGGCTTAGATGGCACTCAGTGTTTTGACCATGGCCGTCTCAGTATTGCACAGCCCAAGGGCTCTACCCTGGGGCCCTTTCTTCAGATTCAAAGACCTAAGCCATGACGACCAATGCATGGACACACCAGTGTCTACTGTCCGGATTGCTGTGCCAATGAGGTGCCAGCAGTTTCTCATCTGCAGCTTCTTTGCCCAAGTTTGAGCAAGTTTACTAAAGCACAGTCCATAAGCAAAGAAGTATAGCGATTGTACCCATGCGAAAGACTGAGATCAGAGCTGGCCATGATGGCACTGGCCTGTTGCAGACAGGCCACCCACCTGGAAGAATTTGTTCAATGATCCTTGAGACATTTTGCTTCCTTGTCCATTGGGGAGACTGCTGCTTTGCTCTCCAGGGATGCTCACATCACCAGCACAGATTCATCTGGGGAAATACCCAGACATAAAGACCAGAAAGTCCTTGGGAGCCCGATACTTGGTGTTCAGCGCTTTGGAAATGGCAGGGTTTGATAAAGGCTTCTTCCATACCTCCAGGGCTTATTTGAGGACTTGGGAGTCCATGTGCAGGGATGGTCTTCAAAGAGGTACTATTGCAGGCAGCACGGCATAAATGCACTCATTTTCAGGCAAAGGTGTTGGTAACATAATAGACAGCAAAGAGGTCTGGTAATCAGCTTGAAGAGGGAATCGTCCACCAAAAAAGACTAAGCAGGTGCAACTGAGTTCTGGGCAGGTGTCTAGATCGGAACTTGAAGTGCTGGTTAATCATAGGCTTCACCAAACATTGAACCTACCCCAGGGAAGCCTGGAGATGCACAACAGTCAGCAGAAGCTTGATTGGGACAAGTAAACTACTATGGTGGTCTCTCCAGCTTTGAATTTGAAATGGAGAATCCACAAAGGAGTCTTAGAAAAGGATAGAGGGCAGCATATTGGGGAGGGGCGTGGAAACTCATCCAGCTGCTCCCGATTCAAAGGATCAGAAAATTTGACGTTTTCATTCATGCAGTCCTCAACCCCATAATGAGAGAAAAGGACGTACTAGGCTGATCACCTGAAAGTCCAAATGCTGCATCAAAGATTACAGGTTCAATGATAGGAATCTGAAAAGGGATGTATGCCAGACTGGGACTGTGAAAGAGACAATCCAAGGGAAGATTTGCGATTGACTTCATAGTCCAAGTCTCCAGAGTCACTTGAGCAGCTGGAGACTATGGTGAAAGACCCACAGCCAGGAAGGGACGTGGACTTTATCTTTCAGTGCACCAGCAGCTTGTCATTTCTGTGCCAAGATGAAGGGCTGGGCTGAACTCGATAGTACAATGGTGTATTCAAAGCAGAGACAATGGGATGCCAGGGGGAAACTTCAGATTCTAGGAATTTTATAGCCTTACTGTGTACTGTAACAACATGCTTCAACTATAATAGGTCATGCGTAGATAACCTAAACACCTGGTGCTATCAATTCCTAGCAATGACTCACATCACTTATGTAGGGCAAGAGAGTCTTCAGGTGAGCAAGGAGGGACGCCATGCTGCTTCACAGCCAGAAAGACCACCTGCCCAATGGCCAGAATTAATCACTACCATCTGATTCCTCATGACGGAGATGAAATCCAATGACTTTCAGGATCCATGCAACTTTGCTCTGAGTGTATGCCCGAATGTCATGAAGGGAACTTATTCCAAAGGTAGCAGAGAGAGCACAGGCATGAACTGGATGACTTCTGCATAGACACAGGACGCAGAGGTTATGCAGGTTAGATGCTTCAGAACATTGATGGCATGACATGCATGTTTTAAAGCTACAATATTACATCATGTGCTATCTGATCTCAAGGCAGGTGATGGAAGGGGAAAAACAAAAGAACTCCTAGACAAAACGTAAACCATGAAAGAAACAGGTTCTCAAACTCTAAGGGAACTGGCAGCATATATAAAGTTAACAGGCATACATGCTGCAGGCATACAGAAGCTTTCTACTGAACAGTTTCAAGTCTCATGCTACTGATGGCAGGGATCCTCTTCTAGTTGAGAATATGGAAATAACCAGAACGTAAGACTATGTAATTTACATGAATGAAATAAAGCTTTGAGTAAATGACAACTTTGGGACATTTATTTTTCCAAGTGGAGTTCTCAGCTTTTTAAATAGTATATTAATATCACTCAACTGATTTACATAATTACATCTTTAGTTGAAGCATATACAAATATGTATTAAAAAAAAAACTACATAGCCTTACCTCTGGAAGGAAATTATGCTTTTTATCACCTGGTATAACATCTCATGCGTTTCTATAGCAGGCCGAATGTCACCCTTCAACACCTAACAAAGCAAATAAATAACAATGAGGCACTTTTTTTTTGTATTTGTTTGGGCTCTATGTTTTGCTTTTAAATCATGAGTGATGCCATTATGCTTTATCATGTTTTACACAGGTAGTTTCATGACATATTAGCACAGAGTAGAAACATTTATGCTGGAGGAGGCTGGTGGTTGGTTTGTAGAACTGTTAAAAGAATCCCGTGGTGGTGGTCCACTGGTTTCTCCACCACTAGTGTAGCTGAATATCAAATGATAGTCAATATTACTGGTCCTTGAATTGGAGATCATTGAAGCTGACACAGTTTCCAGAGTGCCAAATCAAAAGGTTACAGTCTAAATGATTTTATTACCTTAGCAAATCTAGATTACAATAATAAAGCAAGAAGAGCAGCACACACTGGTGAAAAACGCATCAATTGCTTTTTCACTAGTAACCTCACATCGGAAGGCAATTTTGTATTAATCGCCAAAAACATTTAACCAATTAATAAAAAGTTATGCAAACCCAAGTAGTTACATACTTTCTCTAATATTGGATTTCAATTACATTTTACAGTCCTCTCAGGCTGTAAAGAGCATGGCAGGATTAATTACCGATAAAGCATTGCATCTAGAGAAGAAAATATACAAATGGGTAGCTGCTGCACTTTGTCACCAGATGTCTCAAGGAACCAAATCAAACAAAGTATATGCTTCCAGCCATTTTGATTCCCCTCTCCTAATTTGTGGGAGAACTCACCCACCATTTTTGGGGGGATTATGCCCACACAGAGAGGAGCAGCCCCCATTCAGCCACAGAGTGTCCAGTGGTGTCGCTAAAAAGAAGTGAACGCTTCTAGTCACACCTGATTAAAAACGGGACACCTATGTGGAAATCTAAGTACAGATCTACAGGAGCAAACCCAATAACAGAGAAGCAAAAGAGCAGTCAAATAGTATTAGATTAATACCTGAATTTAGTGGTATCACCCTGGGCGTAGTAGCGCTACGCATAGCTACGCGAAGTGCACTTCGCACGCTACGCGTAGCTACGCGAACTGCGTAGTGCGGTAGGGAAATGCTGTTCGCACTGATTGCACAGTGCCGGATGCTTGTCCGCACTGTGCAATCATTGCAAACGGCATCTTGCACAGTGCAAGCGGTCGTTTTCTGCCGCTCGAGTAGATTTGTACTCGGCGGCAGCTTTCTCAACGCGGACTGGTAGTTTCTCATCGCGAGCGGTCGCGAGCATACGCGACCACTCGCAATGAGAAACCTGACCTCCCCGCGTTGAGAATCTCGCCGAGAGGTTTATTTTCCACGTTCGCGATCGGCAACTTGATGTTGCTGATCGCGAACGAGGAAAAAGTCTCGCCGGGATGTTGATTTTGCTCGCTCGCGGTCGCCAACTTGACGTTGAGGACCGCGAGCAAGCAAAAAATGCCCGCTACGCGTTTTTGCACTGTGCTACGTGCAATTCGCGTAGTGTGTAGTAGCGCGAGCGTAGCACTACGCCCAGGGTTAATCACCACCCTTTTCAAACAAGGCCTAGGAAAATAAATTATAAGGAAAGAATGCCAGAAGTAATTGTACCTTTAAACCCATATTATGTTTCCATTACAGAAAAATGTTAATGGTCCATCAAAGCTTAATGCTTTAAACGTGAAATGTTCTGGTGTCATTACATGCATTGGTAAAGATTTTTGAAAAAGTTGGGAAAGATACTTAAGAGAATTCTCTTTTGACCAATTCATTAAAATTACAAGGCTAAAGAACTGTCTACTACAGGTCTTCAACAATCGAAAGCTTACCTGCAGCCCAGGGAAAAATGCAAGCAGAGAATCCATCCACGTTCGGGCAGTCAGCAGAGGTTTATGAATGTGCACATCAAGGAGGAGGGGCGGTTGGCTGATATATCTCATGATGGCATCATAGTGCTAAAAAAGACAATTATATTCAATTGACCAGGCTAAACTCGTTTTCACAATAGAATAATACATTTATATTGCATTGTCTGATTTCCTGAGAAATCATCTTTAATTTCAACTTCGATAAAATATGTACTTTTGTGTTAACAATAAAGAATGTACTACTATTGAAGGATAAGCACATCTGTTTCATGAAACCCACCACGGCTTAGGGCAAGGTTTCACCATACAGTCACATTGCTCTCTTCAAGGAGTCCTCTCACGATATAAACATTTTTTAAGACAGTTATAATCAATTGGTCTGCTTTATAAAACTTAATATAATAGTAATATAATAGTAATCATTTTAATGACTCTCGGAATAAGATACTTAGTAAATCCTCTGAATATGCAACAGAATTTAAAGAGGCAGATCCGCCCATAATTTCAAAACAATCTAACTCACCCAAACCCACAATAAATAATTGTCGTTCAACATAAAATTATTACTAAATTTATTTTTTACACCATCACCGACTTTAATCTGTACCTCATTCGCCACATCTAATTCTGGCTTAATAACCTTCACATGCTCCCATCAACATTCTATTACCCTTGGATACACCAGCAGTTTATACAGTAAAAATGCCCTGGAGCCAGAACAGCACTACTACACCAGCACTGTCTCTTGTAAGAAAATTAAAACTCCCATTCGCTCACTAGTCAAAACTCTACAAATGGCCTCAAACTCCTCTCTGAAGCACCTGACTTCATATCAGCTACCATCAAAGAATGAACAAAATCTCCATGGATTAATTCACTGAATACATCACTTCGGACCAAAGCTAGTCCTCTAATAACTATCCTGTGATTTCAAACTTCAAGCTTTACACGCATTCCATCAAAGTTAATTGTGAAAGGATCATTCAGCCGCATATCTTAAAGAACATCTTAAAAAGCACTAGCTAAAACAATAAAACAGGTGAATGCCAAGAATCTGACAAATAGCAAAGGGAATTTTATTTTTAAAAACTATGGTAATGAACAAAACCAAAGACTTTAAAACTGATTTAACTAAAACTCTGCAACCAAAGTCTTTCTGCTAAATGTTGTGCCAGTGAAAAGATCTTCAAATACTTCTGAGAGAATGGAGAACAAATCTCTAAGGGCTTTGTCTCAAACGTGACCAGGAACAAATATAAGCCCAAATCAAAGCCTAAACTTGACACGCACAAGACTCCCAATAAACCTAAGGAACTTTGCCAGTTTGTGAAAATCAATTCAACACAATCTCAAGGCCTCCAGAAAGAGGGCCTCTGTACCCAATACCTCATGTGTTGCAGTAGCACATGGTGGTCATGTTGTCCATCACCACCTGGACCGACCTGCTCTTGATGGAAGGCAAAAAGGCTCTGAGAGCCAGTGGAATGGCATGCAGCTCCAGCAGAGTTAACTGGTGGTGTGGTTCCATCAGATATCAAAGGCCTCTGGGCTCCCTATCCCCAAGTTGATCTCCTCAAACGAGAGTGGGTGCAGGAAGTAAGAAGAACGATCTGGTCAATGTCAGATTAGGGTATAGCATCTACAATTGTAGGTGAAAGTTGCCTCATCAAAGAGACAGATCTTGTCTGAGGGGCTTCCCCAAAGTGGGGTGCAGTGCAGGGTCTTCATGTGCCATCGAGTGTTGGATACCAGCAGGATACAAGACACCAACAGTCCCAGGAAACTCTGAGCTATCAAGGCTGGAAGCGTAGCTTTTGTCCAAAACATCACAATCATATCCTGAATGTCCTGGACTTCCTGCGAGGCTGATATGTCATCAAAGCGAATATGTCCAAGGCGGCTCCAGCAAAAGGGCCTGCTGAAAAACTCCCAAGGGTGGAACACAATGGCACTGTTTTCTGCAGGCTGTTCAAGAATAGCCGAGGCGAGTATTCTATAAACAGCCAGTCACTGGTTATGGGAATACATGGGTCATACATGCCGATACAATCAACATGATCTTTGCAAAGCCCCAAGGTGACAATGTAAGTTTGAAGTGCATAACTAAACTGAAAGAACGAAGGCTGATCCTATCACAGAGCAAAGATGCTACCTCTGGGACTAAACGACTGGTACATGAAAGTAAGGGTCCTGGGGGTCCAAGGACTCCATCCAAACTTTGTGGTCCAAGGCCAGCAGAACTTGCGCCAAGGTCATCATCTTGACTTTCTCCATCACCCTGACTTTCTCCTTTTTCATTAAATATCAGAACTCTGAGGTCTAAGATCGGCCTCAAGCCCTTATTTTTCTTGAAACTGAGCTCCACCTCAGGCTCGAGATCTCCCTTAGCAAGCAAAATCAATGGTTATTTGGAAACAATACTGGTGTAGTCCCCTGATATAGGCATGAAAACTGGGTGTCCATAAAGGAAAGGTAATACTGAATTTGGACAATCTAGAGGGCCCATAGATCTGAAGTAATTGAGTGCCAGTAGGGTAGGCACTGTTGTATTTGGCTGCCCACCACCCCAGATGCCCACTGATGGGTAAACTAACAAGATTTAAAAATGCTGCCTGGTGACAAAGAGGAAAATAATTTATGCCCCTGTCACTTGTTCCATTAAAAATCTGCGCTAACTGCAGCATAGGCAGAGATATCAGGTGCTGGCAGAAGACGGGGCCATTAGCGTCACCTCTGAACCTCCTGTCCTGCTGTTGGAAGTGGCCAACTGGGGATAGCAATCCCAAGGATCAAGGCCTAGCTTTGTTTTGAAATGATCCAAGATGCATCTGTCATCTCTCCAAAAAGTCTGGCCCCATGAACGGACATTTCCATCACTGATGACTGGACGCCCCTGGAGAATCTGGTAGAGTATCGTGGCACTTCATCAGATAATGACACTGGTGCCCACTGCATGAACAGAGTCTGTTGTGTCCAGACCAGAATGTAAAATCTACTTTGCTGCGCCTGTTTGTGTGAAGGCATTAAATAGATATAATCCAGCAGTGCAGGAAAAACCTCACCTGCCCTGTCCCAGAGGGTGTGACTGTAGTGGCCCAATAGACAGATGGAATACAATTAGCACAGTCCCAGACTACCAAAAGAAAAAACTTCACTGCCCATCGGATCAATTTCTTGGATTTGCTGTCTGGAGGAGCTGCAGGAAAGTAGTTATAGTTAACCCAGGAAGTAAAGGCCTGTACCACGAGGCTCTCTGGAATAGGATCCTGGGTTAAGAACTTAGGTTTACGAGCTGCTGTTCATGCATAGAAACCCGGCAATTCACTGCCAGCGCAGAAAATGGTTTGACCATGCTGGCAATCAGTTACACCAAAGCCTTATTAAATAGCAACAGAGATTCTGAAGTGAAAGTTTCAGGCTGCTAAATCTTAGAGAGAGGGCAAACCATTGTCTCTTCAGCGGGGATGAACAGCTCTAGCACTCTTAACCAAACTATGAAAGAGATATATTATTTGGCTGGGGGCCAATAGGAGAATCAAGGACAGGTTCTGGAGATGTATGTATACCACTAGCATTTTGTAAATCAATATAAAGCAGTATAAGAGAGTACAAGTTATCTGCCTCATCATCATCATCATCCTCATCTTGGGCAGGCTGACAACCATTTATTGCATCAGAGCCAGGCCCAAAAATGGCTGTCATAATTTAGAAATATTGCTGCATAGGAAGATGAACCAGAGCGGTGTCTTCCTTCACAACTGGTATGGCTTTCTTATGGTACAGCGTGACAGGGCAAATTCTAGCTGACGGCTGAGCCAAATCAGAGCTGTAGTTCATGGAGTTCATGGCAAGGCCTGTAGAATATATGGGTAGACACATAGATCAGTGCTGAAGGTGGAATGAGCTGATTTTGCCCAGGGTCACTTGGCACTGGGGAAGGCCCATGGATGGACATTTAACTGGGGATCTGCTAAGTCAATGGAGCCAGACAGCATAACAGAGGACCAGAATCTATATAAATATCTGTGGCAAGGTGTCGATTTACAGAGGAGTGGACGATGGCTTGGAAATCTCTGGGCACATCAGCTTCAGGTTTGACACAGAGTCTTAAGAGGATGGTGAAACAGTGTCTTGTTTCTGGAACACCAACTGCAAGACCTATCCCGAGATCGGGAGAGTGTGGGCATCGAAGGTTCTGGTTTACTCTTCTTATGCTTCTATTTCTACTTGTCCCTCAACTCAGCCATCAGCTTATCTGATGAAGATGATGTGGACCGAGATAAGTCTTGTTACCTCAATTATGTTTGATCCAGCTTCTCGTGCCTTGAGAGGTAGAATTTGACTTACCAAGCCCTGATGGTTTTGGGATGCATCAGGAAGCATTTATCACAGGGCTTGGGAGTCCTGTTTGGTGTTGAGGCATCGCAACCAAACTTTGTGTGGACCAATAACCAGCATCTGCTTCCAGCATGCACAACATGGCTTGAAGCCTGTCATCTATAGGGGTCCCATCCCTGCACAGTACCAAAATAAATGGTCGAAGCAAAAAGTCTTCAGCAAAGTACGGAAATCGAATTAAGTGGATGTCTGGATCTACATAGAAGGGTCCAGAGAAAGAGGAACTGACATCAATGAGCGGGGTTATAATCATATCCAGGGGCGAGAGTTGGCCACAACGGAGGCCAATTGTGCCACTTGTGAAGAGGCATAGGAGCTTTTGTAAGCATTTCTGGGTCCAGTCTGGCCCTTGGGGATGTTCACAAGGTGCTCTTAGGAGCATCCACAAGAATGTTTTGAACTAGATAACATTTTTTGTTGTTTTTACAAGCAGCCACTGTAAAGCATGTACTCGAGTATTTATAAAAATAAGCCCATGTCTACATTTATGAAAAGAAAAATCACTTGGGAATGCAGAGTTTAAGTAAGTAGCATAAAGTATGCTTGAGGTTATAAAACAACTCCCACATGATAGGTTTATGCAGCAGTATAATGTATGGGAGAGCATGCTCATTAGCCTTCTTAAAAACTGGAGTGCAGATTTAAACTAAGAATAAGTGCCACCTAGGATCAAGTATACATCCAGGGTTTCTTAAAGGCAATATGTTGGAAATGGCCCTTTTTGCAGGGTTATCCCCAAACTTTTTGCTTCTTCCTCCTATTTTTTCCTGACCCGTTTGTGTTGGTTTTAGGGCTCTGGGTACTTTACCACTGCTAATCAGTGCTGAAGTGCATATGCTCTGTGTAAAATGTGTTATGGATTGGTGTTCCCATCATTGGCCTGTTTGATTTATGCGTCAGTCCCTAGTAAAGTGCACTCCGTGTGCCAGGGCCTGTAAATCAAATGCTGTTGGTGGGCTGCAGCAGTGGATTGTGCCACCCACACAAACAGCCCGTAAAAGGTAACTCTGGCCAGCCATTGCAGAGCCTGTGTGCAGTCTGGTACTGCCACGTTGACTTGGCAAGTGCACCCACTTGCCAGGCCCTAACCTTCCCTTTTCTTACATGTCAGTCACCCCTCAGGTAGGCCCAAGGTACCTCTGTGGGCAGGGTGCAGTGTATGTAAAGGTAGGACATGCCCTGGTGTGTGTGGCATGTCCTGATAGTGAATTACTGGCAATTTCGTTTTTCACTATTGCAAGGCTACCTGTTCCCCATAGGACAGAATGGGGAGTTTGTTTATAACATCTTATAAACATAACTGGCCCTGGGAAATAGGTAGGAAAATGAAGTTTAGTATGCCTGAACTCAGAATCTAAAGATGCATCTTTTAGTGAAGGTGATTTTTACATTCTGTGTTTGAAAATACCACTTTTAGAAAGTAGGTATTTTCTTGCCTAACCATCCAGTGTGCCTCTACTGGGTTTGTGGATTGACTGTCTGGGTTTTGGATGACAGGGGCTGGGGAGCAGGAGTGGCTCCAGATAGTCTAGGTGGGTCAGGAAAGGGCTGAATAGACCTGGGCTGCATTTAGAGTAGGGGAAGGAGATGTCCTTGCACCTGAATGGGCCTGGTCTGCCTCTGACAATGCCGTCTCCACCTCCTGCCAGGAAGCCACACCAGAGAAGGCAGAACTGGTTTTGGCTGGGCACAGACACTCTCTGCCTAAGAGATCAAAGGATTTTGGGATATAAATATTGGGGCCCAGACCCCTGAACTTTAGAACTTTTTTGGACCAAGAAGACTGTCAAGAAGAAGAGCTGGAGAAGCTGTGAGGAGGAACTACCACATTGCTGTGTGCTTTGCTGAGTTGGCCTACAGTGGCTGCTTCTGTCTTGGGCAGTGAAAGGACTGGACTGAACTTTCTGCAATCTACTTTGGTGAGTTTCTCCAAGGGCTTGAGGTAGAGCTTGCCCCCTGTTCAGGAAGTCTCAGGAACAGCAAAGACTTCAAAGCTCTTCTGCCCTCAGCACTGGGAAATGTGTGTTTTGTGCTGCAACAGAAGAAAAAGCAACCCGACGAAGCCGACTCCGTGTCCTGACGGCACCGCAGAGGGCACCGCCGCAACGCGACCCTGGTCTCACCGACGACGCCTGCTGACGACGCCACTGAGCCGCTGCTCGCACCGCGACCTGTGGGCACCGCACTCCGCACCGCCTCGCTTCACGACGACGCCTTGGCATCCCCGATGCCGCTGCTCCACGCCAAAATCTACGCAGCTGCTTGCACCATGGTTCGAGGGCACCGCTCGTAAAGTTACACAACGCATCGCCCTCATCCCGCACCGCAGCCTTGGCCTACCGGCGCCATCGACTCCAGTTCATCAGCCGACGACAGCGCTTCAGCAACGACGACACAGCTTGCACCGCGACCTGCCAGCACCGCGACGAGCACCATATTCACTTCGCACCGCAACCCTGGTCTCACCGACGCCATCTGACGCCGCCACTGAGCCGCTGCTCGCACCGCGACCTGAGGGTACCGCACGCCGCACCGCTGCACCCGAAGCCTGCCGACGCCAGCGCTCCTGACTTCAACAGAGAGGAGTTCGATCTGCAACGCGTGTGACTTCGAGGGCCCAGACGAATCCTGCACCGAACTCCGGAACCGACGCCTGTGGAAGCCGTGCTTTCGGAAGCTCAACGAGAGGTTGCCAACGCCCTGCATTTCTAAAAGGTACTGTTTGCGGGTCTCCGTAGCTGGCCCGCGACGCCGCGGTCAGCAAGAACTGTTTGGATTTGTTTGCTCACGATGCCGTGATAGCCCCTGTTAGACTTGGCATCTTTTGGCGTGTTTCCCCTGACTTTTTGCTTTCTGACCACCCGGTTTTGACTCTGTTTTTGCTGGTGTAATGATTCTGCGCACTTTCCTCACTGCTGTCCAGTGGGAAAGTGCAAGTGCTCCTGTATAAAATGTGTTATGGATTGGTGTTTCCATGATTGGCCTATTTGGTTTATGTGTCAGTCCCTTGTAAAGTGCACTGCGAGTGCCAGGGCCTATAGACCAAATGCTGTTGGTGGGCTGCAGCACTGGATTGTGCCACCCACGCAAACAGCCCGTAAAGTGTAACTCAGGCCTGCCATCGCAGAGCCTGTGCGCAGCCTGGGGCTGCCATGTCGACTTGGCAAGTGCACACACTTGCAAGTCCCTAAACCTTCCCTTTGCTACATGTTAGTCACCCCTAAGGTAGGCCCAAGGTACCCCTGTGGGCAGGGTGCGTTGTATGCGAAAGGTAGGACATGCCCTGGTGTGTGTGGCATGTCCTGATAGTGAATTACAGCCTAGTTCGTTTTTCACTATTGCAAGGCTACCTGTTCCCCATAGGCCAGAACGGGCAGTTTTGATTATTACAGCTTATAATCCTAACTGACCCCGGGAACATGGTAGAAATTCGAGTTTAGTATGCCTGGACTCAGAATGATAAAATGCATCTTTTAGTGAAGTTGGTTTTAACATTCTGTGTTTGAAAATACCACTTTTAGAAAGTGGGTATTTTCTTGTCTAACCATCCAAGCCTGCCTCTGCGGGTTGTGTATTCCTTGTCTGGAGTGTGAGTGACAGGGGCTGGGGGATGCCAGGAGACAGGGTGAGTCAGCACAGGGCTGAATAGCAAGATCTACATGTAGATGGGTGGGAGGAGTCGCACCTGGGCCCTGAATAGGACAGTGCCTACCCTCCACAATGCTGGCTCCACCTCCTGTGGTGCGTCTGATGTCCCTGGCCTACTCACTGAAAGAAGGGACGGAGACTTGTCAACAAAGTGCTCCAGAACTGGTTTGGACTAGGCAAAGGCCTCTCTGCCTTCAGAGAACAAAGGAATTAGGGATATAAATATTGGGGCCCTGACCCCATGAATTTAGATCTCGCTGGAATCAAGGAACCTGCCAAGACGAAGAGCTGGAAGAGCTGCCAGGAGGAGTACTGCCCCTTTGCTGTGTTGTTGCTTTGTTGGGTTGGCCTGCAGCTGCTGCTTCTGCCTTGGGCAGTGAAAGGACTGAACTTTCTACAAACTTGTGCTGAGTATCTCCAAGGGCCTGGAACCGAGCTGGCCTCCTGTTAAGAAGTCTCAGGGACTACAAAGACTTCACAAGCCTCTGGGTACCGCTTCTGGAACGCTGTTTCAGTTGCCACAGAGGAAGGGAACTGCAACCACCTCCGTCAACCGAATCCATCCCTGACCGGTGACCTGTTTGCACCGCAGACCGCATCGCCCCGCTTCGCATCGCAACCCTGGTCTCACCGTAGGCGACGTTCGACGACGTCCACATCGAGCCGCTGCTTGCACCGTGACCTGTGGGCACCGCAGTTCGCATCGCTTCAATGAACCAGCCGGACCCGACCGACGCGGTCGCTGCAACTGGCTCAACAGTCGTGACCGCATCGCATTTGGACAGTTGTAATATAAATCAAGAAATAAACATATACTAAATAGATTATATGTTCCTTGTCCAGCCGGACAGATATTTAATATTTTGAAATACATTCATAGAAAAAATACATGTATATTTACAAGTGGGACCCAGCCGGCGTCCAACTCAGAAACATAGACAAACAACATAAGAGTAGGAAAGAGTTTTCAGGCAAGAGTGGTGTGTCTGTAAATCATGAGAATAACAAATTTAACAGACTTCAATCACATAGTGATACCATTGCACAATAGAATTTACAGTATTTACATGCATATGGTATATGGGGTGTCGACGACGTTTCGATCCCTGTGCGAAAATTCATGGGATCATCCTCAGGACTTTAGAATTAAACATGCCTGTACACGAGAAATTCTGACATTAAATCCATGTCAGGATCAACACATGGTGTTGCGGCACAAGTTCAGCTAGCAAACATATAACCGGAATGGATGTCCAGTAAGTAGAACCGCGGGAGGCGAGAAGCGATCAAGGAAGTTAACCGTCCCGGTGGAGTGGTCCGTAAAGTATAACCCAAGGGGCAGGACAATTTGCCGTCACTCGGTCCTTTTTTCTATGAATGTATTTAAAAATATTAAATATCTGTCCGGCTGGACAAGGAACATATAATCTATTTAGTATATGTTTATTTCTTGATTTATATTACAACTGTTCAGGGACCATTGTCTTTTGAAATAGTTCTAATACCGAAGGTCCCTTGCGTATTGCCTTTTCGGTTCCCTTGTTGATTATAATCGCATCGCATTTGGGGCACGCTCGTACGTTTGCGACGCACCGCTCCGACTCGCACCGCTGTCCGACGCCAGCTCCCGCACTCCGGCTTGGTCGCCTGCATCGCAACCTGTCAGCACCGCATCGAGCATCGTCTCACCCTGCATCGCACGCCTTGGACTCACCGACTCCGTCTGCACGACGCTCATCGAGCCGCTGCCTGCACCGCATCGAGGGACACCGCACCTTGCATCGCTCCGTCTTGCACCGCAACCGCGACGAACGCCGACCGGCTCGTACACTCCGTACCAGCCACAACGAGAAGGTACTGTGACCGAGTCTGTTCACGACTCTGCTGGCCCGTATCGACGCGGTCGGCTGGAACTGTTCGACTCTGTGGTTTTCAGCATCGCGGTAGGCTCGGACGGAGCTACCGACTCGTACGAACTTTGTTTTTGAACTATTCCTGCAAAGAAGAAGTTACCTTATCAAGCATTCATTTTTAAAGTATCGTATTGTGGGTTTTTGTCGTAATTGGTCTTGTCTTGAGTATATAAAAATTGGTTATTTTTCTAAACTGGTGTGGTGTCCGTTTGTAGTGCTTACACTATTACTGTTGGTTATGTGCAAATGCTTTACACACTGCCTCTGAATTAAGCCTGACTGCTCGTGCCAAGCTACCACGAGGGTGAGCAGGGGTTACTTCACGAGTGTAACACCCTTACCCTGACTAGGAAGAAGGGTCCCTACTTGGACAAAGGTGCAAGCCCTTGCCAACTAGAGATCCCATTTCTAACATTGGTTGTCAGCGGTGAGGATAGGACTTGTGTTTGCACTTGACTTACAGTGATTGGTGTGCACTACTACCATATCGCAGACCATTACGTACCACATACTGGTTCTTTTCTTTTGGCCTATTTTTGATCTTGCCAGTTTTCAACTCACTACTTTTGTCATGCCTGACACAGCTGCATCATCCGTTGCATCTCTGGAAATTATCTTTGAGGATGGGTTGGAAACCTACGCCGTAAAGGAACTACGAGCAATTTGTAAAAACCTGAAAGTCCAAATTAAAGGCCTCACAAGGAAGGAGGAGCTACAGAAGGCGCTGAGGGCCTGGGTAGCAGCCAGACATGCCAGTGGGCAGCCTGGTAATCTCAGTGAGGAGGTGGAGGAGCCTATTTCCAGGGTGGATATGCTTTTGGGTGGGCGGGGGGAACCCGCCAGGTCAGGCAGCAGCAGTCTGTCCCCAGAGGAGCTGGAGGACAGGCGGGAGAGGCAAGGCAGTTTGAGCTGCAGAAGCTCAGGCTGGAGAGTGAGCGGGAGGAGAAGAGATTGGCCATGGAGGAGAAGAAGATGCTCTTAGAGCATGAGAGAGAACTGAAGGAGTTAGAACTTAGGAGTAAGTCAGGCTCAGATGGTGGCAGCAATTCGTCCAGAAAGGCAGACAAGATTGTGCACATTCCCAAGAATGTAGGCAAGGAGTTCAAGAAGGGGGATGACATACAAAGGTGGTTTCAGGGTTATGAGGCAGCCATACACATGAATGGGGTCCCTGAGGAGAATTGGGGAGCAGGATTGTGGCCACTTTTCCCTGAAGAAGCAAGGGATGCTCTGATAGCTTTGGGTAAGGGGTATCACCTCACCTATGCTGACATGAAGGATGCCCTTCTCACTAAGTATGGTCTTACTCCTGAAAAGTACAAGGATCAGTTCAGGTCCAGTAAGAAGTCTGATGCCAACACTTGGTTGGAATGTGTGGATGTGTTCTGCAGGTCGCTGGATGGCTGGGTAAAGGGCAGTAGTGTAACAGATTTTCAGGGGCTCTACAACTTGATTGCATGGGAGCACTTGTCTAGTCTATGTTTTGCAGATCTGCGCCAGCACCTAGTTGATAGTAAGCGAACTGACCCCAGGAAGCTTGCTATGGAAGCGGACCGCTGGGTGAGTACCAGGGTCCACAAGAAAGCGTTTGGGGGAGACTCAGCCAAAAGTGGGCAGGGTCCCCAGCAGAAAGGTGGGGGGACAAGGGTAAAGCACAGGAGTTCTCTAAAGGGCCCCAAACTAGTACCCAGGGTAAAGGTTCCCAGCCCCCCGGTGATAAGAAGAAAGGGGTCTCTACAGGGAAGCCTGTTGAGACCGGCCCCCGCAAGTGTTATGCATGTGACCAGGTAGGTCACTTTAAGGGGGACCCCAAGTGCCCAAAGGGGACCCAGCCACCCACCGGTGGACAGTCCAAAGTGTTGGCTAGTGTAGCGCTTGGGGAGGAGGGGTGCCCACAGGAGGGTGGGGATCCCGCAGAAATGACCCTTGTCTCACTAGGGGACAGTGAGATGGTCCCAGGAAACCAGGTGCCCCCTAACACAAAGAAATATAGCACCTGGGTGACCATCAATGGGAACAGGGTAGAGGCTCTCAGAGACACTGGAGCCAGTGTGACCTCAGTCCGGTGTCAACTGGTCTCTGAGAAGCAGGTAGTCCCAGGGGCATTCCACCAAGTAGTTGCTGTAGACAACTCTGAGCGCCAGTGTATGGTGGCGCAGGTTCCCTTTGAATGGGGGGGGTCTCAGGTCCCTTGAGGGTGGTTGTGAGCCCTACCATGCCTGTAGATTGTCTGCTAGGGTAACGACCTGGAGCAGTCCTTATGGAAGGATGTTGAGCTCAGGTCTCACTTGGAGATGCTTGGGTTGCCAGAGTGGGCATGCGTGTCTACTCGGTCAATGGCAGCCAGAAAGGGCGATCAAGAGGACTTGGAACCTGGAACAGTGGCCCAAGTCCCTGCCAAGAGAAAGGGCAGGGGCGCGGGAAACCGGCCCCCGAAGTTCCCACGGTCCGGGAGGAGGCGGACCTCGAGGGGACGCCCCGGTGCCTACAGGGGAGCAGGTAGCCGAACTGGGAGACATCTCTGAGCTGACCCATTGGCAGCAAGAAGGGGTCCCACCAGGGAGGAGTTCTGCAAGGAGCAGAGCGAGTGCCCTACTCTGGAGGGTCTGCGGCGGCAGGCTGCAGACCAGGCAGCTGGTAATCAGTCCGGGTCACATCTGATCTACTGGGAGAGTGGTCTCCTATACAGTGAGCCTAAGGTTGCTGAGCCTGGGTCAGCCCGTGTGCTGGTGGTACCCCAGCGCTTCAGGACCTTCCTACTGGGTCTGGCTCATGACGTGCCTTTGGCAGGACATTTGGGGCAGGACAAGACCTTTGACAGGCTTGTCACCCACTTCTTTGGCCCCAAATGCGAAGGCAGTCAGATGCACACTGTAGGTCTTGCCAAACTTGCCAGGCAAGTGGTAAGAGTGGGAGGAAGGTCAAAGCTCCTCTCCAACCTTTTTCTGTTGTTGGAACACCCTTTGAAAGGGTAGGGATGGATATTGTGGGGCCACTGGACCCCAAGACAGCCATGGGCAACAGGTACATCCTGGTCTTGGTGGACCATGCCACCCGGTACCCGGAGGCAATCCCTCTCAGGACAACGACGGCGCCAGTGGTGGGCCGGGCGTTAATGGGGATCTTTTCCCGTGTGGGATTCCCCAGAGAGGTGGTTTCTGATAGGGGGACCAATTTCATATCCAAGTATATGACATCCCTGTGGAAGGAGTGTGGTGTAACCTACAAGTTCACCACTCCTTACCACCCACAAGGAAACGGTCTGGTGGAGAGATTCAACCAGACCTTGAAAGGCATGATCAAGGGTCTAACAGAACCCATGAGGCGTAAGTGGGACGTCCTCTTGCCATGCCTACTCTTTGCATACAGGGAGGTGCCTCAGAAGTCTCTTGGGTACAGCCCCTTTGAGCTCCTGTATGGCCACCCTGTCAGAGGACCTCTGAGATTGGTAAAGGAAGGCTGGGAGGCAGCTCCCAGGAAAACTCCCCATGATGTATTTAGCTACATGCTGGCCTTTAGAAACCAAACTGCCCGCTTCAGGAAACTCGCTCAGGCGAACCTAGAAGCAAGCCAGGAAGAAATGAAGAGATGGTATGACCAGAATGCCACTCTGGTCGAATTTCAACCTGGGCAAAAAGTGTGGGTCATGGCCCCAGTGGCACCTTGTGCCTTGCAGGACAAGTGGACTGGGCCATATGAGGTAAAGGAGCGCAAAGTGACGTCACCTACGTGGTGGATTTGCAGGCTCCATGGAACCCTTTGAGGGTCCTTCACGTGAACCGCCTCAAGCCCCACTTCGAGAGGTCCGAAGTGAGTATACTCTTGGCGACAGATGATGGAGTGGAAGAGGAGAGTGAGCCTCTCCCTGACCTCCTGTCTACCAAGGAGCATGATGGGTCAGTAGAGGGTGTGATCCTCTCCCCTACTCTGACTCAGGAGCAGCAGGGGGACTGTCGCCAGTTGTTGGGACAGTTCGCCCCACTGTTCTCTCTGACCCCGGTGTTACTCACTGGTGTACCCATGACGTGGACACTGGTGACAGCCCTCCTGTGAAGCACAAGATTTACAGGTTGACTGACCGGGTCAGAGCCAGCATCAAGGAGGAGGTCTCTAAGATGTTGGCGTTAGGGGTGATTGAGCCCTCCCACAGTCCTTGGGCCAGCCCAGTGGTCTTGGTCCCAAAGGCTGCGGTGCCCGGTGCCACTCCAGAACTCCGGTTTTGTGTGGACTACCGTGGGCTCAATGCCATCACCAGGACTGACGCGCACCCCATCCCCAGAGCTGATGAGCTCATTGATCGGTTGGGAGCTGCCCGGTTCCTCAGCACGTTTGATTTGACGTCTGGGTACTGGCAGATTGCCTTAACCGATGGGGCCAAGGAGAGATCAACATTCTCAACCCCAGAAGGTCATTACCAATTCCGGGTGATGCCCTTTGGGTTGAAGAATGCCCCTGCCACCTTTCAGAGGTTGGTCAATCAGGTGTTGGCTGGGCTGGAGGATTTCAGTGCCGCCTACCTGGATGACATTGCTGTGTTCAGTTCCAGCTGGGAAGAACATTTACAGCACCTTGAGAAAGTGTTGAGGGCTCTGCAAGGTGCAGGCCTCACGATCAAGACCAGTAAGTGCCAGATCGGGCAGGGTTCTGTGGTGTACTTGGGACACCAGGTAGGAAGCGGCCAGGTGGCGCCCCTACAACCCAAGATTGACACCATTCTGGCTTGGGAGCCCCCAAGACCCAGACAGAGGTGAGAGCCTTCTTAGGTCTCACCGGCTACTATAGGAGATTTGTTAAGGGCTATGGCACCATCGTTGCCCCCTTAACAGAGCTGACCTCTAAGAGGCAGCCCAGGAAAGTGATCTGGACTGAGTCCTGCCAGAAAGCTTTTGATGCCCTGAAGGCAGCCATGTGCACGGCGCCCGTGCTCAAGGCACCTGACTTCTCCAAGGAGTTCGTCGTGCAGACTGACGCTTCAGAGCATGGTGTGGGAGCGGTGCTCTCACAACTGAACGAAGAGGGCCTGGATCAGCCTGTAGTCTTCCTTAGCAGGAGACTACTTCCCAGGGAACAGAGGTGGAGTGCCATAGAAAGGGAAGCTTTTGCTGTGGTCTGGGCGCTGAAGAAGTTGAGACCATACCTGTTTGGGACTCACTTCCGGGTTCAGACAGACCACAGGCCCCTCAGATGGTTGATGCAAATGAGGGTGAGAATCCAAAACTGCTGAGGTGGTCCATCTCCCTACAGGGAATGGACTTTACGGTGGAACACCGTCCTGGTACAGAACACGCCAACGCAGATGGTCTGTCCAGGTTCTTCCGCCTTAGTGAAGAGAACTCCAATGGGGTTGGGTAGTTCTCCTACTTTCAGCTGGAGGGGACATGTGTTAGACTTGGCATCTTTTGGCGTGTTTCCCCTGACTTTTGCTTTCTGACCTCCCGGTTTTGACTCTGTTTTTGCTGGTGTAATGATTCTGCGCACTTTCCTCACTGCTGTCCAGTGGGAAAGTGCAAGTGCTCCTGTATAAAATGTGTTATGGATTGGTGTTTCCATGATTGGCCTATTTGGTTTATGTGTCAGTCCCTTGTAAAGTGCACTGCGAGTGCCAGGGCCTATAGACCAAATGCTGTTGGTGGGCTGCAGCACTGGATTGTGCCACCCACGCAAACAGCCCGTAAAGTGTAACTCATTCCTGCCATCGCAGAGCCTGTGCGCAGCCTGGGGCTGCCATGTCGACTTGGCAAGTGCACACACTTGCAAGTCCCTAAACCTTCCCTTTGCTACATGTTAGTCACCCCTAAGGTAGGCCCAAGGTACCCCTGTGGGCAGGGTGCATTGTATGCGAAAGGTAGGACATGCCCTGGTGTGTGTGGCATGTCCTGATAGTGAATTACAGCCTAGTTCGTTTTTCACTATTGCAAGGCTACCTGTTCCCCATAGGCCAGAACGGGCAGTTTTGATTATTACAGCTTATAATCCTAACTGACCCAGGGAACATGGTAGAAATTCGAGTTTAGTATGCCTGGACTCAGAATGATAAAATGCATCTTTTAGTGAAGTTGGTTTTAACATTCTGTGTTTGAAAATACCACTTTTAGAAAGTGGGTATTTTCTTGTCTAACCATCCAAGCCTGCCTCTGCGAGGTTGTGTATTCCTTGTCTGGAGTGTGAGTGACAGGGGCTGGGGGATGCCAGGAGACAGGGTGAGTCAGCACAGGGCTGAATAGCAAGATCTACATGTAGATGGGTGGGAGGAGTCGCACCTGGGCCCTGAATAGGACAGTGCCTTCCCTCCACAATGCTGGCTCCACCTCCTGTGGTGAGTTTGATGTCCCTGGCCTACTCACTGAAAGAAGGGACGGAGACTTGTCAACAAAGTGCTCCAGAACTGGTTTGGACTAGGCAAAGGCCTCTCTGCCTTCAGAGAACAAAGGAATTAGGGATATAAATATTGGGGCCCTGACCCCATGAATTTAGATCTCGCTGGAATCAAGGAACCTGCCAAGACGAAGAGCTGGAAGAGCTGCCAGGAGGAGTATTGCCCCTTTGCTGTGTTGTTGCTTTGTTGGGTTGGCCTGCAGCTGCTGCTTCTGCCTTGGGCAGTGAAAGGACTGAACTTTCTACAAACTTGTGCTGAGTATCTCCAAGGGCCTGGAACCGAGCTGGCCTCCCGTTAAGAAGTCTCAGGGACTACAAAGACTTCACAAGCCTCTGGGTACCGCTTCTGGAACGCTGTTTCAGTTGCCACAGAGGAAGGGAACTGCAACCGACTCAGTCAATCGAATCCATCCCTGACCGGTGACCTGTTTGCACCGCAGACCGCATCGCCCCGCATCGCAACCCTGGTCTCACCGTAGGTGACGTCCGACGCCGTCCACATCGAGCCGCTGCTTGCACCGTGACCTGTGGGCACCGCAGTTCGCATCGCTTCGCATCGCATCGCATCGCTTCACTGAACCAGCCGGACCCGACCAACGCGGTCGCTGCAACTGGCTCAACAGTCGTGACTGCATCGCATTTGGGGCACCGCTCGCACGTTTGCGACGCACCGCTCCGACTCGCACCGCTGTCCGACGCCAGCTCCCGCACTCCGGCTTGGTCGCCTGCATCGCAACCTGTCAGCACCGCATCGAGCATCGTCTCACCCTGCATCGCACGCCTTGGACTCACCGACTCCGTCTGCACGACGCTCATCGAGCCGCTGCCTGCACCGGATCGAGGGAGACCGCACCTTGCATCGCTCCGTCTTGCACCGCAACCGCGACGAACGCCGACCGGCTCGTACACTCCGTACCAGCCACAACGAGAAAGGTACTGTGACCGAGTCTGTTCACGACTCTGCTGGCCCGTATCGACGCGGTCGGCTGGAACTGTTCGACTCTGTGGTTTTCAGCATCGCGGTAGGCTCGGACCGAGCTACCGACTCGTACAAACTTTGTTTTTGAACTATTCCTGCAAAGAAGAAGTTACCTTATCAAGCATTCATTTTTAAAGTATCGTATTGTGGGTTTTTGTCGTAATTGGTCTTGTCTTGAGTATATAAAAATTGGTTATTTTTCTAAACTGGTGTGGTGTCAGTTTGTAGTGCTTACACTGTATTACTGTTGGTTATGTGCAAATGCTTTACACACTGCCTCTGAATTAAGCCTGACTGCTCGTGCCAAGCTACCACGAGGGTGAGCAGGGGTTACTTCACGAGTGTAACACCCTTACCCTGACTAGGAAGAAGGGTCCCTACTTGGACAAAGGTGCAAGCCCTTGCCAACTAGAGATCCCATTTCTAACAGCCCCGGACGGAGCTATCGACATCAAGGAACTGTTTTTCAAGCATATTTTGGTAACTGAAGATCTTTAAGTACTGTATTGTGCATTTTTATAGTTTTTGGTCTTGTCTTAAGTATATAAAAATATTGGATATTTTTCTAAACTGGTGTGGTGTCCTTTTGTAGTGCTTACGCTGTATTACTGTTGGTTATGTGCAAATGCTTTACACACTGCCTCTAAGATAAGCCTGACTGCTCATGCCAAGCTACCAAGGGGGTGAGCAGGGGTTATTTTAGGAGTTTAACTCCCTTATCCTGACTAGAGTGGTGGTTTCTGCCTGGCTTTGGCACAAGCCCTAGCCTACCAAAAATCCCATTTCTAACACAATACTATTGAGAGGTTTGGGAGGGGGGATAACTATGAGAAGAAAGAAGAGAACTGGTATTGAAGATGACAAATGGCCTAGGAATCCGATGCTTTTATTTTGGTTTAGTGTAATAAGGAGAGCTAAACGGAGGCTTTTCTGAACAATTGGAGAACTTATTGGGTGACCTAATCTCCAAGACTGTGGAAAAAAGAGGGGGTGGGATGTGCTGCATTAAACAAAGATGCACTTCCAGTTCCATATGTTGCTTTCTGTTTCTGGAATGGAAAGCACAAGACAGAAACCAGGGATACTGTGAAAACAGAAAGATTTCAACATTATATCATCATTATATCTTTTCCAGATACAATGTTAAAAGAACAGAGAAGGCCACGCACACCCTACCTTTCTGAGCAATATGTATTCAATGCTATAATCTGACTGTCTATAGGAGGGATCTTCAACAAGGATCCTGTGAGTTACCGGAAGCTCACAAAATATCTAGTAAATATCACAGAGAGGTGGAGCACATTCAGACATATGCTCCACCCACTCAGTTTATCACCCTGGTGGTGACTGCTAGCTAAACCAATGCAGGGTGATTAATTGCCAGAATGAAAAGCTGAACAGTGATTTGCCCTGTTGCGGGCTCCTGTGCCATAATAAGTCACACTGGGTGTGAAGACTGGGCCTGGAAATAAGAGTAGGTGTAGAACTACTGTAGCATTCTAGGATTGTACTGCCCTAGGGTCTAGATACTTATTGAGTGGCCCCTGTTAAAGCCAAGAACACTGCGAAAGATGTTTGTCCTGTGTCAAAAATGCAGCAATGTGTAACTTTTTGCTATCATTTTGAAGATGTAAGACAGTGAAATGAATTGACTCTACCTCCATGGCAGCATGTTAAACATCCAGCAGTGGCCAGTGTTTTTTTGTTTTTTTTAAATATGTTAAAAATGGCCACCATTATGCCAAAAGTTGGCCCTGTTATGACAAGGATACCCATATCATAAAGGCCCACCGGTATACTGTGGCCTTTTAACCAAGAATAACCAAAATTTGCAAAGAACAGTTCACATTAATCCAGGACCACAATTATGCAGAGTTGGCGCCATTATGTGAAGAACTGCCAGTATTGTGCCAGAGATGAGTACTATGTGCTGGGGCGGGACAGAGGCCACTGGTGGTCTCAAATGTAAGGTATTTCGACCAGGAAGTGTTCCACACCTGTGCCTTTAAGAAGCCTAGATGCTTCCACTACCAGAATGCACAATACTGACAGTTGTCTCTCAGACACAGTTCTTTATAAAGGAGTAGAGTCTAACTAAATAACTAATACTGTTGCCATTTATCCTGATGCCTGAAAACAGCTGGGAGGAGGGAAGGCTGTTTTTTTAATTCAATAACCACTACTATACAGAACCAAGACGACAACAAAGTAATCAAATCTTCTGCATCGTAGGCTCTTTAGCGATAGTCATAAGTTAGAAAAGATTAGAAAAAGCATTCCTCTGAAATAATAATAATAATATCGCCATTTGTAGAGCGCGAACAGCTACCTCCAGCAGAGGTGTCCCGGCACTAAAAACAATCAGCAGCGAGTAGCCAGGCCGTGTCACGCCAGAGTCCTGAGAGCAGTTTAAACTGGACTGAAAAGCCATGTTTTTACCGCTTTCCTGAATAGTGGTTCTGACTTAATCAGACGTAGGCAGTTAGGCATGGCATTCCATAGCTTGGATGCCCCCACTGTAAACGATCTGCCGCCGAGGCGGGCTTTCCTAACTCGCGGAATACAAAGCAGATTTTGAGAGTTGGACCTCAAGGCGCGATTCTGTTTGTAGATGCATAAACGTTGTCTCAAATAACTGGGGCACCTCCCATGAAATGACCGGAATGCTAAGGTTAGGGCTTTGAATTCAATTCTTTTTTCCACCGGCAGCCAGTGAAGCTCTTTGATGTGCGGAGAGATGTGATGACGAAATGGAACCCGTCTAATCAATCTCGCAGCCGCATTCTGTACCATCTGTAGTTTGATAAGGTACGCTGGCAAACCCAGGTATAGGCCGTTTGCATAGTCCAGCCTAGATGTCACCGTGGCACGAACTATGACCCGGCGAGACTCCTCCGGCATCAAAAGTAGGAATTTTCGCAGGTGTCTCAGCTTGCTGAAACAGGTGGCTGTCACTTGCTGTATCTGCGCAGAAAAGGAGAGATCAGCCTCCCACTTTACTCCTAAATTTTTTACTGTGCCTGCTGAAACGGGTGGGGTGCCCATTTCCATTGGCCACCACAGATCCGCAGCAGGTGGCTGGATCTTGCCGAAGAACAATACCTCAGTTTTCTCAGCATTGAGTTTAAGTTGGTTATTATTCATCCAAAGAGCTATGTCCTTCAGGCAGCCTTTACATTTTTTGAAAGAATCCGCCGACTGATCTTTAAAAGAAAACATCAACTGTGTGTCGTCGGCGTACGATATCGCCTTCACGCCCTAGTTTGCTATAAGTGTGAACAGTGGGGCCAAGTATAGATTAAAAAGGAAAGGACTCAACGCCGACCCCTGGGGAACCCCACACCATAAACTTTTGGGTTCAGACAGATAAGGTTGCAAAGAGACCCTTTGAGTACGATTTTCAAGAAAGGACTTTAGCCATGCAAGGGCTACACCTCCAATACCGATGTCCTGGAGGCGCTGCACCAGCCGTAAATGATCAACCGTATCAAATGCTGCCAACAGATCCAGGAGCACCAGCACAGCTGATGCCCCTGAATCTGTAGCCATATACGATAAGAGATAAAGCCTAGCAACAAAGGCCATAAGCAAACAAATTCTTGAGGCTAATTTGACCAACAATGGAGTTGGTCCATGAATCCAATTAGGTCAGGGAAAATATTGGACTGATTTCTGAATAGTGGCTTTACAAATTTCAGCTAATGAAATGTTCACTTACCAGCGTGTAGGGGCTGCTTCCCCTCTAAAGGAATGCAGGAAGGGTGATAGTTTGATTGATATGCAACTTTAAGACTATTGTCTGTACAAAAGAGTGAGTTGTCATAACTACTCTAATTGAATACAAAACCGTGTAAGGCTCAATAGCAAAAAGAGTTTGTTGCAACTAGAAAATTCTCTTTCCAAGAAAGATGCAGTAATTAAGCATTGTGAATGGGTTCTAATGGAGGGTCAATTAATTTATAAAGTACTAACCTTACTTGCCAAAGAATAGGAGGTGCTTTTATTGAGGATGATGAACCTTCTTCAATCCTTCGCGAAAGTTTCAAACCAATGGTAGTTTGCAAAATGAAACCTATGTGTCAGGTTGTTACTGTTTGCTATTAAAGCAGTGAGGTGAACTTTATTAGAAACAGTCATTCAGCCTTGAGTGGAAGGCATGGCAAATTCACTACTTCTTGACATTCAATGGGATTAACACTGTCTTCCACATCCTAGGCAAAATCTCTTGCATTTGAGAGAGCAAGGTGTTCTAATCAAAGGTCTTTTTGTTTGGCTTGGTCTTTTTGTTTGTCCATATTGTCTGACCTCAGGAGCCATGATGCCAAATTCAAAGATGTTAGATTTGGATAGCATATCTCGCCCTGCTGCATTTTCAACACGTTTGTCTTGCAGGATCACCTCTTGTATGGGGACAGAGACATTTGGAGATTGTCTATGGACCCACATTGCCTCGGCCATCCTGGGCCAACAAGTAGCAAAAATGCCTTAGAATTTCTGAGCATCAGGATCCCAGATTGTGTTAGGGAGATGGGAGGAAAAGTGAATAATTAGTTTAGTTTTTAGTTTCTATTTGTTATAAATTCTGGTAGGTTTTATTTATTTTTTTAGACTTTACCAACGTTATCAAAAATGGTAAAAATCGATGGTTATGATTCTCCTTTGTAAACAGTTCAGTGCTTATGAAGATTTTTTTTTATTTTTTTCCTTCTCCCCTTCATTACTACTGTCAATTTTACGATCATTCTATCCTATTGATAACTCTTCTTTGTACCCTTTTCTTACATTTCATCTTTCAATTTATGTTTCATTATTTTTCTCACGTTTATGCCAGTCTCACTTCCCAGCACTCAATCTCCTCTTTTCCAGCAGTCCAGTCCTACCCTTTGGAAAGGATGTATATGGATGCAGATATGTTTGTGCCCGATTAAGATTGGATTACAGGAGATAAAAGGCTAATGGTGGGTATTTTAAAAACATCCTGATACTCTATTCCTCAGACAAATGGCAAACATCAGCTAAATGAAGATGTTCTACTTAGGAATTACAGAGTGGCAGTAGGCACTCTGTAGTTATAGTTAGAGTGACCAGAGATGGGGATTATTTGGATTTGTGTCCTGTAATAACTTTGCACCCGTTAGATGAATGTTGGTGAAACTTTGCAGATCTGTTGTCCCTTTTCATTGTCGAAGTCCTGAGAGTTTAGTGGCGTTTCGTCAAGGGGGTGCAAAGGAAAAAAATGGGTTTCAAAATGGGAGTAAAATCCAAAGCATTAAACATAGACACTTGTATTTCACGTAGTGTGAAAACCATCAGTCAGATTTTAACGAAGTTTGGAAGGATTATATATTATGGTGCACAGATGATTCTGTGGGCTACTGCAGGTAAGTAGGGTGAGTATTTCATACATTTTAAGTGTTTTTAATTTAGTGATATCTGTGGCCAGGATAGTATCACGGTACTACCATGGTATATATCAATGACAAATCATTAGCCGATTGGCTAATGGCTACCTTACAAAAGTTAAAGGCAGCCACCGTACACTGGCAAAAAAGATAGGAAATTTATGAACAAAAATGCTGACCTCAGAAATTTTTTGGGGGTACTGCAGTACTCCCGCACTGCTCTATAGTTTTTAAATCAAATATCTAGAAATGTATAAATATTTTCTCTATTACCACTTTACTAAAGAGGTAACAGTTAAAGCAAAAATACCAAACATACATCGGAAGGCGTAACACACAACACTGTAATAGAGTACCTAAAAAACAACATGTCTGCCTTTAAATTTTGTAAAGCCATTGATTACCTAATCAGCTAATGACTTGTTATAACTATGTACCATGGTACTACCTCGAAAACCCCTCACATTTCGCAAAAGTAAAGCAATAACAAATATTACTAACTTTAAATACATTAAAACATAAAATAAGTACATTACTTACCTGCACTACACAAATTAAACATGTACACACCTTATTATGTAATCCTGCCAAATGTATACAAATTACGACTCCTGGTTTTCACGCAACACAAAAATGAAAAGTGTTTGTTAAATATATTCGACTTAAGCACGTCTTAGGACCCCCCTTTTTCCCTTACACCCCCCTTCAGCCAACCATGCAAATCTTTTACTCCTTCCACAATTAAAGTCTGCTAAAATGTGCAGACATTCCTCAAACAGGTGCAAAGTTATTAATGTATCATTTTTTTTTAAATCCATAGTTCGATAATGTATACAATTTTCAAAACTAAAACGTTAACCTATTACTACTTCTTAAAAGTAGTAATAGGTTGTTAGCAATAATAAAACTTAATAATTAACTATATGTAACACCCTAACCCAGAAGTAAGCGAAACGCTGACCGTACAATAATGCAAAATTGTCATTCAAACTACATGGCTGATTTCTACTTTTGGTAAATACAGCCATCAACCAATCACATCACCAGTTCTAAGCCCCATGTACTGTAGTATACCGAGAACTTTACACGGTACACCATAGCACAATATATTACTAAGTTTTATACAACGTATACGTTTACAACTACTTAAACTAGTTATATATTCAGTCAGAAAATTAACATTTAGATATTAAGTCATATTTTTCAGATATAGCATTCACGTTTCACATAAGTTTACGATACTTTTCATTTTAATTACACACTCCACTTTACGCCACTCCAGTGTATAAGAGTTGACCCAACTGCATTCTATGCTATTTACAGTATGCTACTCCACTTTACGACACTTCAGTATATGCCATTAAATTGCACGCTAAACCACTGTACGTTACTCCACCCAACTCTAATGTACGCCACTCCAGTCTATACCACTATAGTCTATGCTATTATACTGCTCACCACTGTAATCTATCCTGCTTTCGTGTATACCAGTTTACTGGTCGACCCTACACTGTACTGCTCTCAACTGTGCTATTCCAATGTACGCAACTTCACTTTATGCTATTCCACTATGCCGCACTTTATGGTACACTACTGGAGTGCACGCTATTCCAGTGTATGCCACTCCACTCTACAGCACTCAATTCTACTAAAACGCAGTATACACCACTGCAGTGTACCACTATATATATAGATATAGATATATATATATATATATAGATCTATAGCTATAGCTATATCTATATATATCTAGATATATCTATATATAGATAGATATATATAATGTTACTTACCCTGTTTATTGCATGCAGTGCTGTAGATTCACATGCTTAGCATTAGTCCGCCATCTAGTGTTGGGCTCAGAAGTGTGCAAGATGTTTTTCTTTGAAGAAGTCTTTAGAGTCTCGAGGTATAGTGAGTCCTCTTGCTTGTAGTGCGCATGGTTATCAACTCCATTGCTAGATTATTTTCCGCTTGGTGGGTGAGGATGGAGTGAAAGGATAGTGTAACCTATGGAGATGACCAAGTAATGTAATGTATGATGTATAGAAATGCTTCAAACAAGTCACCGGGGAGGAGGGTGGGTGTATGTTAATCTACAGCACTACATGCCACAAACAGATGCTTACAGGGTGAGCAACATTCACTGTTTGATGGCATGTGTGGATGTAGATACACATGCTTAGCATAGACTAAAAAGCAGTTCTCCTAAGCGGTGACTAACTTGTGCCCGGTGCATTTGTTTGAAATAATGTAAGTAGTACTGATTGACCAACATTTGATTGTTGTCGTGCCATAACATCTACACAATAATGTTTTGTAAATGTATGTGATGTAGCCCATGTAGCTGCTTTACATATGTCAGCTATTGGAATATTCCCTAGAAATGCCACAGAAGCCCCTTTTATGTGTAGAATGGGCTTTTGGCGAAATAGAGAGGAGTCTTTTGGCTTTAGCATAGCATGTTTGGATACATTTTACTATCCAACGTGCAATACCCGATTTTGAAATTGCTTTCTCTTTATGTGGTTTGGAGAATGCCACAAATAGCTGTTGAGTTTTCAGGAAGGATTGTGTCCTATCTATATAGTACATTAGTGCTCATGTAACATCTAATGTGCGTAATGCGCTTTCGGACACTGAGTCTAGTTGAGGGAAAAAATATAGGCAATTCAATGGATTGGGCCATGTGAAACTGCAATATTACTTTAGGTAAAAATTTAGGATAACTACTTTGTCTTTATGTATTTGGAAAAATGGTTCTTCCAGAGTTAGTGCTTGAATTTCCTCCACTCTCCTGAGTGAAGTAATTGCAATGAGAAAAGCAAGTTTCCATGCCAAACATTGTAGTGGACATGTGCGCAATGGTTCAAATGGTGGAAACATTAACCTTATGCCACAGTATTAAGATTCCATACTGGTGTGGGTGGAGCTCTAGGTGGAATGACTCTTAAGGTCTTGTAGAAAAGCCTTAATTACGGGGATTCTGAATATGGAAGTTTGTTCTCTATTTTGAAGGTATGCAGCTGCCGCTGTAAGATGTATTTTTATAGACATAAAAGCTAAACCTGCAGCTTGTAAGTGAAGCAGGTAACATAGAATGTTTTGAGATGATGCATTTAGTGGATCTATATTTTTGAGTGACAATAATGAACAAAGTGTTTCCACTTTGCTGCATAGCATGCCCACGTCGTGGGTCTTCTTGCTTTTTTTTAAGAATGTCCATACATTCTTCTGGTAAATTTAGGCATCCAAATTCTACGACCTCAGGAGCCAAATTGCAAGATCGAGAGATCTGGGGTTTTGGTGTCTTATCGCTCCTTGGTTCTGAGCAAGGACGTCTTGTCTGTTAGGTATTAGTTAATGTGGGACCACAGACAATCTAGTAGTGTTGTGTACCATGTTGTCTGGCCCATGGGGGAGCAACTAGGATAAATGTCAGCGATATCTGCCTGAATTTGTGAATTACAAATGGAAGTAGGGGGAAAGGTAGAAAAGCATAAGCAAATATCCCTGACCAATTGATCCATAGTGCATTGCCTTTGGAGGCGAAGTTTTGTCATTTTGTATTCTGTGGTGTTGCAAATAGGTCTATGTCCGGTTGTCCCGATTGGTGGAAGAGTGGGTGTAGGACTTGTATGTTGAGTTCCCACTCGTGGACTTGTTGGCGTGCCCTGCTTAGGAGATCGGCCAAGTCGTTGTCCAATCCTGGTATGTACTCTGCCAACAACTAAATGTTGAGTTGTAGAGCAAACTTCCAATTTTTTTTGTGCTAGGAGAGACATTTGTGGAGATTTGCCCACCCCACCCCGTTTTTGCAGATAATAAATGGTAGTCATGTTGTCTGTTTTGATTAAGACTACTTGGCCTCTGAGGTGAGGAAGGAATGCTTTCATCGATAGATGAACAGCTAGCAGCTCTAGGTGATTGATATGTAGAAGGGATTGACTGTGTGTCCAATGCCCATGTTCAGTCATTTCCTATGAGAGATCTCCCCATCCAGTCACTGATACATCCGTTGTTATGCTTGTGTACGGAATTGGGTCTGTAAATGGCAGTCCATGTAAGAGATTCTTGGAGTTCCACCATTGCAGAGAGTGGCAAGTTTGACAGCTGATCAAAACTAGATCCTCAAATTGAACCTACGCTTGAGACCATTGTTGCGTTCTATATTGTTGTAGAGAGCGCATATTGAGCCTGGCATGAGGTACTATGGCTATGCATGATGCGATGGTCCCTAGGAGGCGCATAACTGTTCTCACTGATATTTGTTTGTGAGGCTGAAACTGAAGAGCAAGGGTTTTGAAAGTTTGTATTCTTGGCGAGTCAAGGCTTGGCGGTGGTGGAGGGTTTGTTAAAACCTCCTTTACCTCTGCCTCCATTATTGTTTCCTCTATAGGATCCCCTGTAGTATCCTCAAGGGGAGGATGCTTGATTTTGTGTTTTATTATAGGAGGTGGATGTCTCAGTGGAGGTCGTTTTAGATCCTCCACGATAGGAGGAGTGACAAAAGGAACTCCGTTGCGATTGTGTCTGAGGGGCTCCCATTGCTTTTGCTGTTTCATTGTCTTTCTTTTTTTTTCTAGGAGAGTATCCACCTGTGTCCCAAAAAGATGCTCTCCATCGAAGGGAAGGGCTAGTAAATTTAGTTGAACTTCTGGTTTGAAACCAGATACCCTTAGCCAGGGATGCCATCTTAGTATACGACTGGTATTTATACCCCTATCAGCTGTGTCAGTGGCATTGAGGGCACATCTTATATTTGCATTGGAGATAAGTTTTCCCTTTGATGCAATTTGGTATGCCCTTTTAATGTTCTTCTGGGAGGTATTGTAGAATTTCTTCCATTTCGCCCCAGTGTGCCCTATCATAGCTTGACAAAAGACCGATGGAATTGGCAATTCTCCAATGGTTGGATGATTGTGCTGCTACCCTTTTTACCAGCTGCGTCTATACTTTTGCTCCCTTTATCTGGTGGGGGAGCTTCACCAGTCAACCCTAGGAGTAATAATCCTAGATCTAACTGGGTCATTAAAAATATCTGTGGTATGTCTGAGCATTCCTTTAAGCATGGAAAGATACTGTGTGGAATGTTGAGTAGAAGAAAGAGTTTCAAATAGAAAGTCATCTTCTATTGCTCAGTGTGTTACCTTATGAAAATTAGCCGCCCTACTTATAAGGTCATGTTAAGTAGTGGTGTCATCAGGAGGGGAAGGTTTGGATAGATAGAGATCAAGTTCAGTATTATCTGGTGGGTCTGTGTCTAATGTTCCCCAGTCATCTTGTGATGGTATTGAATGCTGGTCATCATCCCCCTCATCCCTTGTAAAAGAATGTAGCGATTCCTCTGGTGAATATATGGGGGTCAGAAATTGGTGACTGTTGTGGTGATGGAGTTTGTACATCTGGGATTGGAGGAGGGCTAATGCGAAGTGGACTAGTAGCTTTGTCCTCCATCTTATTTTTTTGTTACAATAGGAATATCTATGGTCTTGAAAAGAAAGTTGTCTTTTTGCTGGTTGTACATGTTCCTGAGGGGGCTGGTGAGGACTCTTCCTGTATCATGGTGAATCATTAAGTTTTTTTGCAGAGAGTCAAGCTGCTGATGCAATTTCTCAAGTACTAGCTGTACAGTCTCTGGAGAATGCGCAACTGTTTGTTTTTTTCAGTTCCGACCCCAATTTATCTCCAGAAACTTTCGGTGCCGAGTGTTTTGGTTCCAAAGACATCTTTTTTGGTGTAGAGTCTGGTTGTTTTTTCGGATCCGAGGGTTTCAGTTACAAAGGCGTGGTAACGTCTGCTTTAGAGTGTTTAGGTGCGGAAACTCGGGTCGATTCCAATGCGGAGGGTTTCGGATTGAGGACTTGCACTTTAGGCTGTTTCTTCGGAGCCGAGCAGAGGCTAGAAGTTCCGGAATCAACCAGTCGGTACTGACCATGTCCCATAGGCAGTGGTGGCCCAACAGCAGACTTTTGGGGTGTTGGTTATTTGGGTGGAGGCAGACAGGGCAAATTGCTCACAGTTTACTGCCCTGGTGTGATGTTATCACGGTCTGCATCGGAGTCGGAGCTCTGTTCTGGAGAGAAGTTACCATCATCTGCAGCCGACGGATGTGCCTCCATTTCTGTTTTTGGTTCCTCCAAACCAAAAATGTCCGGTGTGTCTTCCATGCTGTGTTGAGACATCTGTAGTCTTCTAGCTTTCCGATCTCGTAAAGTCTTTTTTGATCAGTACGACCTGCAGGTGTCGCAAGTTGTTTCTTGGTGATCAGGAGATAAACAGGAATTACACACTATGTGTAAATCTGGGTGTGGAACTTTTGCTTGAGACGTAGGACAAAATTTAAAAGGCATCCATTCCATCACCCCTAGGTCGTTTTTTCAGAAAGAAAGTGGAAGAGAATTTCCGCCCCCAAGGGCGAAGGCCCCGAAGGGGGCAATCGAATCGAGTCCCCCGGACGAATTTGACGTTAATCTAATATTTCTATAAACAGTGATAGAATCTCGATCGAAAACAATACCAACAGTATTAGAGGGTCAGAATTGTTGCATACTTTATTCGAGTGAAATGTTTGTTGAAATAATGTCCTTTTTTTTGTCTTTTTATTCTGAAACAAGGCTGTTTATTCTGGATTCAATTCGTAATTTTGCCTGAATGCTCTCCCTCTGTGACCCAAGTTTGGTCAAAGAATTACTGCTCTTATCCTCGCAGGGTAGGAGAGAGAAACGGTTAGCAACCAGGATGTTAACCATAACTGCCTTCTCGGACATCAAAGTCTTCACTAGAGACATCTGTTGCATGTAATATTGGTTTGAAAAAATTTAATTCCTTCCATCCCCTCTTTCCTACAGATATAAATTCGGTCGATTTAGTGTGTCAAAATCCAACTTTTGTTGTCTTTCCTCCAACCAGGGGCAAATGGGGTAGCATAAGTAATGGTCAGAATCATTGTTTCCCCTCCAGTAACTGTAGCTTGACGCTCAATGCTTGCGAGTAACTGCAGGTTTTGCTGAATCAATGTCCGCCACTCTTTTAATAAGACACAATGAAAATCAAAGTGAAAAGCACACCTTCTGTAATTTAGAAAAAAAATATAACCGGAGGAGAAAGATTATCGAACAAGCACAACTACCAGGGGAGCACCTGACTGACTTGAAGATCATGCAAGATGTCTGAGCACCTTCCATCCCCCAACCCCACTGGCAAGTTAAGTTACAGTTTATAAGCAGTCCAGCGGGTTTGTTGCTCCTATTTTCGTTGCAAAATGGGCATACTATCACCACTTCCTTGTTGGAGACAAGCCAGCCCTTGGCCAGGGCTCGCCCGCTTCTATAGGGAGTCCTTAATGACCGAAATGGCTCCACCTATGCTGGTGGGTGGGGCCAGGAACAATCCAGAGAGGAGGGCAATATAGTTGTGGAAGTCCCCTCTATGTGCGTCTATGCAGTCTTGCAACAAGGTCAGAGTAAACTGTATTCCCAGGCAGCAGGACTCCTTTCCTTAGCGACCTAAATTGATGCCACTTCACTGGTGGGCAGGGTGAGGCACAGTTAAGTGAGCTGTCCCCTCTGTGTCCCACTATGCAGCATCCCCACAAAGTTTTTTTTTTTTTTTAATGACTAGCTGTTTAGGTCGATTAAATATTTCCACCAAAAAAAAAAAACTACAAAAAAAAAAAAAAGTACACTTGAAAGCAAAATGTGTATTTTCAGGAGGTGAGGTGGTGATGATTGGAGACAAAAGAATTACCATTTAAAGCACATTTAACACTGGTAGATGAAATGGTGATTCTTACTGCTTATATAATTTCGGTGTTGCCAAAGGGCTTATGGTGCTATATCTGTTATTTCCAGACTCATGAAAATGTATTTCAAGTTAATAAAGCTTTTTTGACATTGATGATGTTCATCATATTTGCTGCTCACGGGTGGTCAATATTGGTAATCCAGCAGAGAGTGGCCACTAACGCAATCCTTTCTGATGCGGTCCCTACTGTGACACTGATATCTGTTATCAGTTTAGGATGGCTTTCATTAATCCCAAATAGCTCTCAATATAGAAAAAGTAGGAAACCCCAGATCTTTAGGAATATACTCACAGTGTTGAACCTTTCCAGAAAGCTGTCATCCCCAAGCAGTACGTAGGCTTTCAATAAATATTCATAATAGGAATCAATTCCAGCTCCCACACCACTATCTAGAAAAAGGCAAAAGGAAAAATGCTAAATTGTCAAGTTGAACTGGTTTGCATAAAGACAAGACATCTCAGAAATGGATGCTAAAACATCTGTTCTGAAAGTATGACATACTGCTTGTTCAATTGTTACCGTTTATGCACGTGTACCAAAATTAAAGGTTTGGGTAAGGGTCAAAGCCTTAATGTCCATTTTTCAATTAGACATTTTTTAAAGATTTAACCTTTCATTATAAAACAATTCAGTAACAATGGCAATCAAAAAGTACATCACCTCCTGATCATATGAGTATCCACATTGCATCTTCAATTATAATAGTTTACAATAGCAGAGCAGAGCGTTCATTATTCAGACACTCGAACATCAAAAAAGTGACTCATTCCCGTGGAATAATGCATGTATTAGAAGAACGTACTTGTTCCAGGTAGCTAAGGTCCCATAGGCAGTTACAGAATGTTAGCGTTTCCCACATGCATGTTAAGCATCGCCAGTGCTGTACATTTAGAACCCTTTAAGAAGAAAGAACATAACCTTTTCTAGAATCTGATAAGCTAAGGGGAGCTTTCATCTGCTCACTCACAACCAAGACAAGCTGGAGAAAATTATCAAACTGCACACACACTGCCAACTGGTAAAGCCTTGAACTCTTGGCTTCATAGACCAAGGCCACCTGACTGCACATGGTTTACATAGAAAAGCTCAGATCAGATGACAAAATGTAATTTACGTGACAAAAATAATTATTTTGCCTGCTCCCAGATGCACTGGAGAAAGGATGTTTTTGGATCGGAGAAATAAACCTTTTGATAAAAAACTGATAATTTCAAATAAAAAATTAGGATGCTATAAGTGAGATCACAATAGGATCAAAGCTACAAGCTGCCATATAATCCACCTCCTAACAACTTCTTAATCTACTGGAGAACAATGTTATTGTATGTATTGTGTGTCAGGCGCTATGCCTTTTACTTTCTAAAATATTTAAACAGCACAATCCAGTGCCTAACTTACACAAACGTTTTGCAAACTACCAGATGAACAAGGAGGAGGTAAATAGTAAAAACGTAACATAAAATTAACAATCCGTTAATGCTCAACTTGGAAACTGTCAAATAACGTTTAAAAAAAGTGTAGCATAAAGAAAAGCAACTCTTTGTCCACTTCAGGTGGTGCTAATGTTAAGCCCCAAAAAGAGGTGCACACGCATACTTAATCTGTAAATGTAGTCTGAGGAAGATGAATACCAACCTTTTCGCACCCAGTCTCCAGTATGTATGTTAATTGTAACCCCAACTAGATTGCTGCTTCGCTGCCGTTTTTCCCAAATAAAGTCTAGTGCTTTCCGTGCGTGTTCCTGCAGCAAAAAAATTTAATGGAATATTTAATGGTTCACACACCAGTAAAGAAATCAATTTATTCTGTGGTTTTGCATAAGCTTTTGTCTCACAAGATCAAAATACATGTTTTGTTATTGCACTACCTTAGTCAGAACAAAAATAATTCCCCTTACGACACAGGGTGGTGTCTGCTTCTGTAATTTTCATCGAAACAGTTTTTGGTGTGTAACAGTATTAGGGTTTCTAGCCATGGAGTAGAAACACGTGAAGATTTATGGAAGGCACCCTCTAAGCGCTTTAAAGGTTTCAGGAGACAAGCTGAGCTCAGTGCTGGCACCCTCAGCACATGGGGTCTCATAGGCAAATGGAAGGAGAAATCTGAATATTAACTGAAAATGTGGTAAATAGATTTTTTTGTGAGCAGAAAAGACAATAAAGGTGTACCACAAAAAAAGGACAGAGTTGGTGGCAGAGACTAAAAGTCTCCAAGTGCAGACACAGAAGAGAAAATTGGTTGATTAGACATACCTGCTGGCCCCTCACTGCACTTAGCTTCTTTCCATCAATCGATCAATCAATAAATGTAAAATTGGAGGGTATGAGTGGGAGGGTATCTACTCACACCTGAAAAAAATGTCGATTTTCGAAATGTTTGTATTGTTTTGTATTTCTACATGGTACAATGTCTCATTCTCCTCTAGCCCCTTCGCCGTGGCGCGAATTCCGCCGCGGTGCGGGGGGGCTAGGGGGTGGGCGTGGCGCTGCAGTGCTCATGACGGCTCCCGGCCGTCATAATTCACGGTGGGCGTGTGCTCATGACGGCCGGGAGTCGTCCGAACTCCGCCCACTAATTAATTCTCCCGCACAGGCGGGGAATTAACACCGCGTGGGAGGAGCGGCAACGTTTGGACGGCTCCCGGCCGTCATGAGCACACGCCTACAGTGACTCATGACGGCCGGGAGCAGTCATGAGCACCGAAGAGGCTAGAATGGGCAAATATAATGCAACCTGATTTGTAGAGCATGGACTAATCACCCATGAGGCTTTATAGGCCCCGACTAGATGCGGAAGGTCAGGGGCTTCAGTCGAAGAGCCAAGTCTTCAATTTCTTGCAGAATGCTGTGAGTGGTGGCTGTTCTCGTGTCCTGGGGGAGGGTGTTCCAGGTCTTTGCTGCTATATAGGAGAATGAGCGGCCTCCTCATCTACTTCTGTAAATGCAGGGAATATGTGCGGGTGATAGCAAGGTAGATCAGAGGTTTTGGGTTGGCTGGTGGAAGTGTTGACGGCGGTTAAGGTGTGGCGGGGTAGGTTGAGGACCAGTCTTGTGGCAGCATTTTGGATGGTTTGGAGCTTGTGTTTGAGGTGGGCAGGTATTCTGTGGTAGAGGGCATTGCCGTAGTCGAACCTGCTTGTGACCAAAGCATGGGTGACAGTCTTCCTGGTGTCCAGGGGGATCCACTTGAAGATCTTTCTCAGCAGAGGATGTTGAAGCAGGTGGATGTGAAGGCATTGATTTGGGGTCTCATGGCGAGTTTGCTGTCCAGGATGATGCCCAGAATTTGTGCCTAGTCGGTGGGTGTTGGCGTGGGTCCCAGTTCGGTGAGCCACCAGGGGAGTTGTTGGGCCCGAAAATCAGGACTTCTGTTTACGGATAACATGTTGGCACTACATTAAAACCCCAAATAAGAGCTACTATTTTCTCTTGAAAACTTTAATTTTGCCAACTGCCTTAAAAATTCACTTATTTTATTGCCATTAAAAGAAGGAAATGCCAAGCAAAAACACAGTATTTGATCGTTAAAAACCAACAAAAACACCTTGGCTGGTTAAGCTGCAAAGCCACTGAAAAAAGTTACTTACTTTTGGTAACGAAAATATCTGGTGGATACTAAATCTTCCTTCAGATTACTCATTTCATGCACATCTTCCAGGTGCCAGACTAGATCTGGAAACTTTTACCCTACTGTTTGCTCTTCAATGCTACCAGGTGGAGCGCTGCAACCAGCCCCAACACTGTTGGCACAGGTGACATCTGAGCATATATACGACACTATCTGGCGTGCTAGCATCAGGTCCTGGTACTTTTTCTAGCCTTGAGGCACGCAGAGAGGAATCAAAGAAACATCAAGGACAGCAACCATATAGCAAGTGATATTTGCAGGCCGTGGGATCTTACTAAACAAGACACGAACTCATAATGGAGGATGCAGACCCATGAGGAACTTGCGGTAGATATATTATCCATCAGAAATATCATTAAGGTAATTAACTCTTTCTTCTGATGGATACTTCTTCCCACAAATTCCTCACCTTACAAAGGAGTCCCAAAGCAATACCTTCCTGTGATGTGGGAACTGGCTACCACCGATTAAGCACAGAAGTCATGCAAAACAGCTGTGGTAAAGTATCCGTTGCTGCGTGCATGAGCGGACAGGGAGTTCTGTTTATCAAAAGTATGTAAGAACGGCTAAGAGGCTACCTGGCAGATGTTAAACCCCATAATGTCTCTGGTGAGGGCAGTGGGCGCAGTCATGGCCTTTGTAAAGTGAGCACAAATGCTGTTTGAAGGCTTGTTATTGACCAAGGCATAGCGGATTTGAATACAAACAGTAAACCAATGTGAAATGATGCACTTGATCATTGATTTGCCCCTATTGCCTCCACTGAAGTCTACAGAGAGTTGACCATTCACTATGTCCAGCTGACTGTAGTCAATAAACTAAGACATCCACAACTAGGACTAATCTATGCAGCCTCTCGTCCGGTTGATGGAATGAGGAGGTATGAATTGTAGCCAGACCTATGCAAAAGGAAGATACCACTTTCAGTAATAATGGTGGACAAGTGCGAAGAACAAATTTACCTCAGTAGAAAACCTTGAATGCTGGTTAAACTGAGAGGGTCTGGAGATCACAGACGTAATGGGTTGCAGTCACTGCCATTAAAAAGGCAGTTTTCAGAGTCAGGAGTACAATTGGGCAACGGTGCATAGGCTCGTCCAAGGATTCCACATGGAACGTTCACATACGATTCTAATCCCACAGAGGAACAATAAACAAAATAAGAGTAAACAAGTATAATAAATCTTTCATAAAATGCGCCACTAGAGGAGATTTAAACAACGATGGCTGGGGGCCGTTTATATGGGGACACAAATCTGGAAGGTAAGATAAGTAAAGTTTTATTTGGTTGAAAATAATTCAAGCCTTCTAACTAGTTTCACAGACTACACTTATTACAAAGATCTGCAAAAAGGGATTTCATGGCACGTTTCCTGGCACCAAAGAGGACGTCAGCAATTTTAGATTGCAAACAGTAGGACTATAGTTGGCACCACTTACTCTTATGCACATGCAGCAGCAGCATTTGGGGATTGGGATGAATGACGTGGCCACACTGAGCAGAACAGAAGGCAGAGTTCCAACAGATTAGTTTACTAAATCCTCCTCACTCCATCTTGGACAACTAGGATCAGCTGTGCATGATCCTTTTGCACCTTCTGCACAACACTTTGCAAAAATGGGATGAGCTGAAATCCTGAAGCAGGCCCTGTGATCAGTCGAACCGCAAAGCCTCCCCCACGGATCCATTCAGGGGAAAGGTATGACACAAACCTCATGACACGTAACTTCTGGACTGCAGAAAAGAAATCTATGCAAGGCCACCACAGCTTGACAAAGATCACTTGCCTTACTTTGGTATGAAGTTCCCTCTTGTAATCTTCCAAGGAGAGGCAAATCAGAGCATTCACTCTCACGGTGAGGTGTGCTACTAACACAAAGATTAAACGATTATTGGGCCCACTGCCACAGTCAAATCACCTCCCAGCAGAGTGTCCATAAACCTATGACGACCTGTCTGTTGATGTCATGAACAGTGGTGGTGGTGTCGGATACAGCTTGAATGGTTCTCTGACCTGAAAGGGTGAAAGTCTTTCATGGCAAGAAAGGTCACATGCGGGATAACATGCTTATGTGTAGGCACTGCTTCAACGTGAACCATAGCAAATACACCCTCATGTCAACCAGGTGAGTGCACAGAGTCTAGTAAGGAAATATCTGTAGCAACTGTAGAGGTCTCAAGGGACGACCCACTGACAGGTTGGAGGGGCACATCCACCAAAGCAGGTCTGGGATAAATGAGTTGAAGATCCACACCCAAGCTGAGAGGTTCCTCTGATGCCGGAGCTACTGCTTCCCTAGGCATCAATTAAGTGCTCTCATCCCCCACCAGGCGTGCAGCTCCTACTTACAGAATGCATGCAGCCATTAGGACTAACAGGTATATGACTTGCATAACAGAAATGGAGTCTGAGCCAGAAACATCGGAACTCTATCTCGAATCTCTGCAAATCTTTGAGGTGAAAGAACAACCTTCAAAAGGGTCTAGAAACACTCTTATGAACGTCAGCCTCTTCATGGATGCGCAATGGGACTCTTAGGTGTCAGTCGTAGAGTCAAGGTTGTGAAATAGAGTCATGTCACACTGAAGATGTTTTTGAGCAGAGCAAGCAACCTTTCCTTCACCAGCCAGTCATCCAAATTTGGAACTACTTGGAATCATGACTTCTTGCTTTGAAGCTGCAACCACAGCCATAACCTAAATACTCCTGAGCAGTCGTCAGAACAAACAGCAAGACTGCAAATTAATAGTACTGAGACCTACGAGCGACCCTCAAGTAGCACCCGTGGGCAGGAAGGATCAAGTAGGCATCCAGGAAGTTAAGGGATAACAGCCAATGCCCCCTATAATGATGTCCAGCACAAACTGGCTGAGGGACAGCATTTCAAACTTGTCCTGATGTTTAAGAAATGAAGGTTTAGAGCTTAGAACTCTATCTTTCATGGCAACCATGAAGTAAAGGCAGCGAAACCCCATGACCATATCCTCTAAGGGCACCACCACCTCTATAGCCCCTTGGCTCAGCAGGGCAAGAACTTACATATTCATAATCGAGGCATGTACTGGAGAGCACGCCCTGGTGCAAAAAGGGAAGTCAAGAGAAGAGGGGAGGAAAGAAAGGGTAAGGCATACTTCCTTGAAGACTAGCTGGATGGTTCAGTGATACATCAGGATTAATTGCCAATTTTTGCAGAAATGGGTGACCCTCCCTTGCACTAGGAATTGGTTATGAAGAGGAGAGGAGTCAGAGGTTTTGATGCAGTTGCACCAGTGGGCGAGGGCAAGTACTGGAGCTGCTGCTGTTGCTGGCATAGTCTTCATCCACCACTGCCCTGAAAGTGGCATTGGACCAGCTGCAAGGGATGAGGCTGATTGAACTATGGAGTCCAGAATTAGCCCCAAAATGTTTAGTACTTCTGGTAAAATTGCTTCAACAAGAAGGTTAAGCACATCAAGAGTGGCGTCGCTCATCTATTTTTAAAGCGCTCTAGGAAGGGTGGCAGCCTTTTCCCCAAATAGCTGCTTGCTGTAAAGGGCTTGCTCATGAGAGTTATTTGTACATCTCCTGAAAAGTCAGTGGATAGCACCCTTGCATGCGATGCAGCATCACAGATGTGCCCATGGATCGAACCATGGTGTCTGCAGACTGCACTTTAGGATCAAGGCTTTTTTACGATTACAGGTAATCTGATAATGGTTAATTTAGTCATCTAGCACAGGGCTAGGACATAGCAGCCCAAAAGATATGTGGCATGTGCGGTGCGAAGGGCACAGCTGGCAGAAACAAAGACCTTTCACCCATTGTATCCAGTTTCTTAGATTCTCAGTCAGGATGAGCAGTCAGCAGGTGTTTGGATTCAGTTTCCAGGAGGAAGCTTGTACCACATTTGTCTATGAGGAGGACTGTGAAAAGAAGAATTTCAGGTCACAGGGTGCAGGCCTATGTTGTCTCATAATTTGTCCGAACTGCTGGTCCCATCAGTGGTTTCTCCCAGGTAGTCAGGTAGGCTCTAAAATTGGATTGTTGAAAGGTAGTAAAGATTGAGAATGCAGAGGAAGGTTGCAAGATTTCTCTTAAGATGCAAGACTTGACCTCAGTATATTGCCCAAAGTCAAACCAGCATCGTTATTGAAGACACTTTCTCTAAATGATGAACAGATTGGTAAGGATGTCCCCATGTGGAGATTTATATAGACAACTTCCATTTTATATGTCCAAGAAGAGGTCAATATCTTTGATGTAAAAGCTAAGGAGTTTACCCACCTCCTAATTATCCTCTGCATGGCCACAGTCCTTGTCGGACATGACTGGAGCATCAGGACTGGACATGAAGAGTTTAGCCATTGTTGGGCTAGAGCAGAGGAGAGGGCACTGCTTCGAGGAGACAAGGTCACGAAAAGGCGTAAACCTTTGGCAGAACCGTGGGCAGAGATACTGAAGGCGTGGGAAGCACGTAATGCATCTGACTTGGATTCGCGGACAGGTAACTCTGAAACGGAAACAACGCGAGAGGCAAACGATAACTTGGCGCAGGTCTAGGCAGAACTGGGTAATCGGGTGACAGAGCAGTCATGCGAAAGGGATGGAAATAGGTTTGCTGCGGAGTTGGGGTGTCATGGGTGGCCTCTCTTGTTCGCCCCCCCTCCCCCCCTCTAGTCCCCGCCGCCTTCCAGGGACCCTTCCTTGCCCCCAAACCCCGGAGCTATCCAGCTCGCTAATGATGGGCCGCCCACAACGCGTGGGAAAGGAAACTCAGTGCCATACTTTGTGGACGGTGGACCCCTGGTTGAATTAGTTGAGTTTAAGTCTGGTTTGACATCTATTGTTTTTAGATGCCTTAAGTTTCGGTTATTTTTTCCCTTTTCTTTTACTTTTTGAGTTCTTGGCTTTATACTGAGACATATGTGTCACGCAAAGGGCTTGGTTGAGTGACGGCGATAATGTGGACGCCGGACATAGCGACTCCCCATAGGGCAATTTGATACAATGGGAACATAACATTATAATTGACTGTCAAACGGTTGTCACAAATTGTGGAAATGTTAATAGATGCGTTTTGATTTCTGGAGGATAATTAATTATTGAATATTCTTTGATGATGATTTTCACGATTTGAGTTGAATGTTCCCGACATGAAAAATATATCTGCTGTTGATATGGAAATGCACAGATTGTACTGTAATAATTCTTATAAATGCCAATAAAAACGATATCTAAAATATTTTTTTTTTAAATAAATGAAGTTTAGCCATGTGGGCAAATCTTAGGGCTGTAGGGAGACATTGTTACAACGGTTTGTCATTAAAACAATATTGAACATATTCCTTTCTGCTTGAATAATTTCAATCAACTGAGTGTTTCAAAGGCAGCACTGAACAAGGCTCTGAGGATGGTATCAGTCGACAATGTCAGTGTGCATGTCAATGCCGGGAGAGGCGTCATGTGTGTCACTGAGCGCATGATTGTTTTTGCCATGGAATGTAAATGTAAAGTAAATGTCCAGTATTTGTAAAGCGCGAACAATTACCCGAAGGTGTCAAGGCGCTGGGGGCCGTTGGGAAGATTAAGGGAGCTATTGCCCAGAGTCACATGGTGCTGGGCTGATCTGCCGCCGGCACTGGGGATCGAACCGTGAGCCCCCGGGTTCCGGAGTCAGTCACCCTGGCCACAGCATAGCTTCGTTAGAAGCGGCACCAGTGACAGAGCCAGAGCAGACTTTGAGAGGGGAGGCGCCAGGGTAGCAGCTACCAGAATCACCAAACTTGTAGAAGCGAGCTCGGCCTTGGAGAATGGCCCTGAGTGTACCACAGCCGTCTTGAAGGGGTTCAGCATGTCTGCCACATCTCGACATGCACATTGTCCACCTATAGAGTTGAGAATTCTGGCTTAGTAATTTTTAATATCAGAATCTACTTAGAGGACTAGGAAGAGTCGGGTGTCAATGAATGGCATCAGGACTTCAAATGGTTGCAACAGTTAGACCGTTTTTATGAGGAATAAGAAGACTTTTCCTTTGTAAGTCACTTTTGGTCACAAACGCCCCCTGTTGGCCTTCAGGCACACTAATAAACAGGAGCCAAAGGCAGAGGTGTCAAAGTCACCAGCATGACTTAGTTATACCAGAGAGCCGCACACATTCTTTGAGCTTAATGTTAATGTGAGATGTATTATTCATTATATATTTCGGTGTCTTGGTATAGTGCACAACGCACTCCCGGAGGAGTATCTCGGCGCTGTGCTGATCATGGCAAGGAGAGCACAGTCTAAAACAGCCAGGTCTTTAACATCTTAAAGTTTGTGAAGTTTGGGCAAGTGCAAAGATGAAGCGGGAGGCTGTTCCAGTAATAAGGCGCCACACAACAAAAGGATCTACCCCTGAATCTTGAAGTGCGGATGCGTGGGGTCAACAGAAGCGCTTGATTAGAGGATCTTGGTGTCCTAGATGGCAGATAGTGGTTAAGTCACGACGACAAATAGGCTAGGCAGGCCTTATGCAGAGCTGTGTGTGTCAGACAGCAGAGTTTTAAAACAACCTACTTTATGATGGGTAGCCAGTGCAGTTTCCTTAGGATGGGGGTAGAGGAGTGTGCAGGAAGGTTGCAAATCAGTTGAGCGGCTGTATTCTGCACTACTTGCAGCTTGGTTAACAGGGAGTAATTTATTCCCGCCAGTAAAGTGTTCCTATAGTTTAGGCAACTGGTTATGAAGGCATGGACAGGGTTTTTTCTAGAAGCAAACAGGTGCCACTTGTGGCAGTGACTTAGTCTTTCATGATGAGAGGCTGATCTACTTGCAATACAAGATTTTTCATCATCTGCTTGGGTGCGGGGGCAGGACCAAGTTCCACTGGCCACCAGTCTGTCGCCCACAGCTTGTTGGCTTTGCCAAATAACATGATCTCCGTCTTCTCGCGGTTGAGTTGGAGACAGTTCTTATTCATCCTTACAGCGATTTCCCTCATGCAGCTTGAATAAGTGTCCTTCAATTTGTCTGGATCAGGGCCAAAAGAAATGAGAAGTTGTGTCTTCTGCATACAACTGTTTGGGTCATAGACTCCACAATTATACATAATGCTGCATGAAAAAGAGAGGGGGCATCCACTCAGAAGAGACTCATGCTTTCTTTAATGTCTTGACTGAGATCTCAATAGGCCAGTGCAGAATCACAACTACAAGGTTGAGGATTTCACATGCACAGTATCAGTGACTGAATTCTCTGACCTCAAGCCATGTAATTGTGTCACCTAGGAGGAAAGCCAGGTGGCTTATGAAGGTCCTGAAGATGCCTTTAAAATAATTTTATAAGGCCGACACACATCATGGAACCTAATACAAAGCAAATACTATAATGAAAAAACATTTAGTGGTGCCAGTAGATAATTCATATGCACTTAAGACTTTTCATTCATCTACTGGGAATTTTGTCTTGGGAGGACTGAGTCGTTGAGGTGATGTAAAGATGCACTGATTCTTCTTGTGAAATAAGGTTTATTGGTACTCATGTATATTGGAGAATTTTTTTTATGCGCTAAATATAGGCACAAAATAAATGAAAATTAATGGGGATATGAAAACTTTGTGCAGCGTCATTCTTGCCAAGTGGCTTTTCGCTGCCTGCACTGCAGAACCTAATTAGACAGTGCTGCAGTTGTAGGGGGAAACGCTTGTTGGCAGGTTAGGAATGAGAGCGGGGGGCATGCTGGCACTGGTTGTAAAAAATAAAACACAGCTGCATTACCGTGGGGCAAACACCAGCATCAAGATGGATTCTGTATTTGGGCCACGGTGAAATGCCTGCAAATCATAATTGATGCAAAGTTCCTCATGCATGTTTGTCTTAGCATCCGTCCCAGCAATATATTTACCATTAAAAAAATCCCATGAAGGAATGTTATGCCAAGCGACTTTTAAGAAACGGGCAGGTGACCAGAAGGTTTAGGTTTGTTTCAAATCTTTCACTGGAGAGAAATAAGTTTTGTTTTAAGATTGGAGCCAAGACACCACAAATATTGAGTGGGTCCGACAATGTCTTGTGGCACTCGGGACAAAGTCTGAACCCTGAAATCTTAGAAGACAAAGGATCTAGTTGCTTTTGTGAAACTTTTTATGATTTATTGAGGCCTGTATATACAATATCACCTGTCCCTTGTACAAGAACTGTATTGGGAGCACTATAATACTGTTAAAACAAAGCATATAGGACCATTATTTCAACATTCATAAATCTGATGGGATATTACCATTGATGGAACATTTTGAAATCAATCACCCCAACCTACGCACATTCCCCTTCTGTGGATTACAAATATTGAAACAACATCCGAGAGGAGGCAACTTAGAACCAAATCTTTGGAAACAGGAAAGGGAATTCATTCCAAAATTCAGCACTGTCAAGCAAAGACTAAATAAAGATGCGGAGCTCCATTACCGGTTCTCTTGAAAGCTCTGTAAGGAAAATGCTACTTACCAGTATGCATCTGTTCTTGGCATGTAGAGCTGCAGAGATTCACACTATGTGCATAGATCGCCATCTGGTGTTGGGCTCGGATGCTTGCACCTTGTTGTTGTCTTGGAAGAAGTCTTTGTAGTCACGAGATAGGTGACTCCTCCCTTGGACGATAGTGCGCATGGGCATCGACTCCATCCTCAGATTGTTTTTCGCCATGAAGGGAAATGGAGTTTGTAAGAAACAGAAAGGTGTCCATGAGAATGTATCTAAGTAAGATAACACTGGAACAGATACAGGTTCCGGGGAGGTGGGTGGGAGTGTGAATCTCTGCAGCTCTACATGCCAAGAACAGATGCATACTGGTAAGTAGCATTTTCCGTTCGAGGCATAGGAGCTGCAGAAATCACACTACGTGCATAGGCTGTACAGCAGTGTCTCCCCTAGCGGTGGTCGCCTGTATCGGTTGCAGTGGTTTGAAAAAGTGTCTTAAGAACAGCTTGGCCTACAGAAGCTTGTTGCTTTGCCTGCACATCTACACAATAGTGTTTGGTGAAGGTGTGTGTGGTAGACCATGTTGCTGCCTTACAAATGTCTTCTAGGGGAATGTTCCCTAAGAATGCCATGGAAGCCCCTAGTTTGCGTGTTGAATGCGCTCTAGGGGGAATTGTTAACTTACGTTTTGCTTTCTGATAGCATATTTGAATACATTTTACTATCCACCTGGCAATTCCAGCTTTGGAAATAGGATTGCCTTTATGAGGTGGAGAGAAAGCTACAAATAGTTGCTTTGTTTTCCTAAAGGCTTTAGTCCTGTCTATATAGTAAAGTAAAGCTCTTTTGACTTCGAGCGTGTGAAGAGCTCTTTCTGCTACGGAATCAGGGTTTTGGAAAAATACTTGTAACTCTACTGATTGATTAAGGTGGAAAGCAGAGATTACTTTGGGAAGGAATTTTGGATTTGTCCTAAGAACCACCTTGTTACGATGTATTTGTAAGAATGGTTCTTGTATGGTTAAAGCCTGTATCTCACTTACTCTTCTGAGAGAGGTGATTGCGACAAGGAAGGCTACTTTCCATGTAAGGAATTGTAATTCGCATTTGTGTAAAGGCTCAAATGGGGGACCCATGAGTCTAGTAAGAACAATGTTTAGGTTCCAGACTGGAGAGGGTGGCAGTCTGGGTGGAATTATCCTTTTAAGGCCTTCCATAAAGGCTTTGATAGCGGGTACCCTAAACAAAGACAAATGTTGTCTATTTTGTAGGCAGGAGGCCAGGGCAGCCAGATGTAATCTTATTGATGAGTATGCCAGATTGCATCTTTGTAGATGTAGCAAATAGCAGATAATGTTCGGAATGGAAGCATCTAATGGGTCAATTTTGTTATTGTTGCAGTAAATGACAAACCTTTTCCATTTAGCTGCATAGCAAGCTCTAGTAGTGGGGCGTCTGGCTTCCTTAATAATGTTCATACATTCTGGTGGGAGGTTAAGGTAACCGAACTCTAGGATTTCAGGAGCCAGATCGCTAGATTTAGTTGTGCTGGATCTGGGTGCCTTATCTCTCCATGGTTCTGTGTTAGCAGGCTTGGGGAGAGACGTAATTTTTGGTGTGGAGCTACTGAGAGTTCGAGTAGTGTTGTGAACCATGGTTGCCGTGCCCATGTTGGAGCAACTAGGATCATGTTGAGAGACTGTTGTTTGAGCTTGCGTATTACTAGTGGAATGAGCGGGAGTGGCGGAAAAGCGCACGCAAATCTGCCTGACCAGTTCATCCATATCGCATTGCCCTTGGACAACGGGTGTGGGAACCTGGCGGCGAAGGTTGGGCATTTTGCGTTTACATGTGTGGCGAACAGATCTATGTCTGGTTGGCCCCACATGTGGAAGAAGGGTTGAAGAACTTTCGGATGAAGTTCCCATTCGTGTATCTGTTGAGTTTGACGACTTAACAGATCCGCTATCTGATTGTTGACCCCTGGAAGATGTTCTGCTAGAAGATATATTTTTTGTGGAATGGCCCATCTCCATATACTTTGCACTAGATGAGACAGCTGCAAAGAATGTGTTCCTCCTTGTTTCTGTATGTAATACATTGCTGTTATGTTGTCCGTGCAGACTAGGACAGCTTTATTGAGGAGATGTGTTTGAAACGACTTTAACGCTAGAAATACTGCCAGTAATTCTAGGTAATTGATGTGGAACAGTTTTTGTTGGGTGGACCACCTGCCCTGAATTGTGTGGTTTAGGAGATGGGCTCCCCAGCCGGTGAGTGATGCGTCTGCTGTTAGCACTATCTGTGGAACTGGCTCTAGGAACGGCCACCCTGTGGAAAGGTTTTGTATGTTCCACCACTGCAGAGAGCGATGTGTGCGGCTGTCCACCAACACCAGATCTGTAAGTTGACCCTGGGCCTGGTTCCACTGACGTGCTAAGCATTCCTGTAAGGGGCGCATTTGAAGTCTTGCATGAGGTACAATGAAAATGCAAGAGGCCATCATTCCTATCAGCTGCATAAACACTCGTGCTGGGAGAGAGTGTTGGGGCTGAAACTTGGAGATGAGGGTTTGCATACTGGCTATCCTTGCTGGATTGGGGTATGCTAGAGCTTTGGAAGTGTCTATTGTGGCTCCTAGATACTGATGTATGTAGGAGGGTTGAAGGTGCGATTTGGTGTAGTTTACTGTGAACCCCAGGTTGTGTAGCAGCTGAATGGTTTGGTAAGTGTGGTGAACACATTGGTTGTGTGACTTGGCTTTTATCAGCCAGTCGTCGAGGTATGGAAATACATGGATTTGTTGTCTTCGCAAGTGCGCTGCTACTACTGCGAGGCACTTTGTGAAAACCCTGGGTGCTGTGGTCACTCCAAATGGAAGGACTTTGAACTGATAGTGTTTGCCGTCCACTGTGAACCTTAGGTATTTTCTGTGAGCAGGGTGTATGGGAATATGGAAGTAGGCGTCCTTGAAATCTAATGTGGCAAGGAAGTCGCCTTGTTGAAGCAGTGGAAGAACCTGTTGAAGAATGATCATGTGAAAATGATCTGACTGTATGTAGAGATTGAGAGGTCTGAGGTCCAGTATTGGCCTTAGGGTACCGTCTTTTTTGGGGATTAGGAAGTAGAGAGAGTAAACTCCTGTTCCTTGATGTTGTATGGGGACTGGTTCTATTGCATGTTTTTGAAGCAGCGAAAGAACTTCCTGTTTGAGGAGTGTGAGATGTTCCGTGGACATTTGACGCTGCTTGGGTGGTATGTTGGGTGGAGTCGCTGTAAGTTCCAGGCAGTAACCATACTGGATAATTTGTCTTACCCACTTGTCTGTAGTGATGGAATTCCAGACAGGTAGGAACTGTGAGAGTCTCCCTCCGACCGGAGTGGAATGGTCTGGAGGGAGTGGAGGGAAGTCACTGCTTATTAGTGGGAGAGGTGCGAGTGTTGTTGTTACCTCGGCCTCTTCCTTTGTTATTTCCCCTGTAACCACCTCTAAAATATCCCTTGTTGGGGGAAGTTTGTGAGGGGTTTTTGTAGGAGGAAGAAGCAGTGTCTGCACCGATGTTTTTGGATGCGCCTCTATAGAAGGAGCGTCGAAAGGAACCTCGTGTGGATGGGGACTGTAATGCGCCCATGGATTTAGCAGTCTCCGTGTCCTTTTTCATTTTTTCTAGGGCTGCATCTACAGCTGGGCCAAAAAGTTGTTCTTGATTGAACGGCTGATTGAGGATAGTGGTTTGTACCTCCTGTTTGAAGCCAGAAATGCGCAACCAGGCATGCCTTCTTAGTAACACACTAGTGTTAATGGACCTAGATGCGGTATCTGCTGCATCGAGGGCACACTTGATTGATGCATTAGTTATTAATTTGCCCTCCTGAATCAAATCATTGGCCTTGGTCTTATATTGATCAGGCAAATGCTGCAATAGGGTTTCCAGCTGGTCATAATGAGCCCTATCGTACCTGGCAAGTAATGCCTGTGCATTGGCTATTCTCCAGTTATTAGCTGCTTGGGCAGCAACTCGTTTGCCCGAAGCATCTAATAATTTAGACTCTTTGTCCGGAGGTGGAGCATCACCGGAGGTTTGAGAGTTGGCACGTTTTCTAGCGTTGGTCACCACTAGAGAATCTAAAGGGAGTTGACCCTTGATGTAGGTGGGATCATTGGGAGCGGGTTTATATTTTTTGTCAATTCTGGGATTGAGAATTCTAGCCCTTACGGGGTCTTTGAATATGTCTGGGGCGTGTTTAATGACTCCTTTTAACATTGGTAAAGTTTGTACAGTCCTTTGTGACTGTGCAAAGGTGTCCATTAGGAAGTCCTCCTCTATGGGGTCTAAATGCGTTTGAACACCATGGTACTTGGCAGCTCTGTCTATAAGCTGACCAAAACCAATATTGTCATCTGGGGGAGATGGCTTTGTAGGGTATGCATGTGGATCAGGAAGGTCTGGAGGATCTACTGGGTCATCATAATCATCCCAATTGTCCTGTGGTACGTGTGTGTCGTTATCAGGGTCAATGAAAGGGTCATTATCCCCTCCCCCACCCCGTAAATCATCATCCTGTGGTGGTGGTGAGTATGTTGGAAGTATGGGAGAATTTGGAGAAAAGAAAGGTTCAGTAGGAAGAACAGGAGAAGAGGGTCGTAAAGGTGAAGTGGCACAGTCCCTTTTCTTTACAGGCACCTCAGGGATGTGTGGGGTGTCGAATTTTCTCTTGTTGTGTGGAACAGTGATTACATGTCCTGTTTTAGGGTCCACTTGGAGAGTTTTTTGTTGCGGATCGATGGGATCCGGTCGAAAAAGTTCTTCCTGTTCGATAATCGCTTTCGGCGCCGTTTTTTTCGGGTCCGAGCGAGGTCTAGATTTCTGCTCTGGAGCCTTGGAAGGGTTTTTTGGATCCTTCGGCTTCGATGTGGAGTCGGAAATCTTTTTCGGTTCCGAAGATTTTGGTTTCGGATCCGAGGCCTTTTACTTCGGCGCCGAGGTGCTCGGTGCCGATGGCTTTTTGGGGATTGCGAGAGCAGGACGAGCTCCCGGCTTCGGTGCCGATGGTGTCTGCAGGGCGGTGATATGCGGCTTGCTCGGTCCCGAGCCGCCGGAAGGCTTCTCCTTTGTCTTCGAAGCCGGGCCCGGGGGCGGGGCTTCTGAAGCTTTGTTTCGGTCGCGACTGGGGCCAGCAGGCGAAGTTTTGATCGGAGCCTTCTTTTTTTCAGGTGGGGTTGGGATAGGGGCAGTTGTACTCACTCGTTGACCTGGAGTGATGTGGTCGTCTGAGTCGGAGTCGTCTGCCTCGGAAAAGATTTCCAGTTCCTCCGAATCATCCTCCGGGACATCGGGGCCTTCGTGAAGATGTCCTCTGGCACCGGAGCTGCTCGTTGCGCCATAACGTGTCGTCGAGCCCGGCGATCACGGATAGTCTTTTTTGATCGAAAGGAGGCGCAGGCCTGGCAATTATTTTCCTCGTGCTCGGGCGAGAGACAGAGGTTACAGACCTTGTGTTGGTCGCTGTGTGGGAATTTAGCTCCACACTGGGGGCATTTTTTAAATGGAGTCCTTTCCATCAGCCGTAGGCCCGAATGGCGTCGATAGGCCCAGCGGCCCGCGTCGAAGAGCACGCGAACGAAGACAATACCGTCGAGTTTTTTGATGTTTAACGCGTCGAAAAGGTTTGAATAGTAGAGTACGGAACCGGAGCGCAGAAGTTACATCTGAACCCGATGGCGGAAAAAAACAATCTGAGGATGGAGTCGATGCCCATGCGCGCTATCGTCCAAGGGAGGAGTCACCTATCTCGTGACTACAAAGGCTTCTTCCAAGACAACAACAAGGTGCAAGCATCCGAGCCCAACACCAGATGGCGATCTATGAACATAGTGTGAATTCTGCAGCTCATATGCCTTGAACATAAAGATTTCAAGCACTTTAGCTAATTATTAACTGGGGTTCTGGCATACCTCATTGAAAAGCAGGTCTTCCCAGGACCTGGGATCTGTGGTTTGGTCATACTGTTGTGATATCTAATCATTGTTTGATGTATATTATTATTGTGTGGTCTATGCAACTGACTGGAGGGCAGTACTGTATCTGTAATAGTCGCAGAGGAACATTTCCATTTAATGAAATTCAGATAGACAACCAAATAGGGATTTAAGCTTAAAAACATTACGTGAGGTGACTATGGGAAAGACACTTTAGGAACACTCACACCACGATAAAAACCAAAATCAATAACTGTCTCTTAAAAAAAGATCAATACAATATGTCCATGGTATTATCAGGGACAGCAGGCTCCTATTAACTGAAAAGCTTGCAACACGCATCATAACAATATTGCTTTAGGAGGAATCAGACTATAAAACTGACAAATATAAAACTATAATTATATAGGACGGTCTCCTTCCCTATACGAATAATTATGATTCATAAACTAATAAGTAAGAGATTAATACCTTTAATAGTCGTTAACTCCTTCCATACATGAGTAATTACGACTTATAAATGAATAAGTAAAAGATTGCCTTTAAAAGGCGTTAATATAATGCGGATGGACTTAATTCCTTCAATCTTATGATCGATGGACCATGTTAATATGGCCGCAATTAGATAGTTAAACATTTTACACTATTTTCAACAATAAACATAATTGAAACATTTTCTTTTAACCAAAAATCGGGAAATAATTAATTTAGAGATATATATAATAAGTGGAATAATGTGCACAGACTTAACACTTGTAGGAATTCATTAAATGGAATTCACCATGAAAACATGGCAGATACTATTGCACTGATGGTAGATAACATAGAAGACGAACCCTCGTCTTTCTATGAAGTTAAAATGGCGCAGATTGGAAACGCCATCGAACCATTAGGGAAGTTAAACATTATACAATACTTTCAACAATAAACATAATAGAAACATTTAATCATAAATAGGAAAATAATTAAAATAGATACATCTATATAATAGGAAATAATGAGCACAGACTTAACACTTGCAGGAATTCACTTAACAGAATTCAATTAGATCAAAGTTTAATGCTACAATGAATTCACCATGAAAAACACGGAGGATACCATCGCAATTATGGTAGTTAACATAGAACTTCTATGAAGTTTAAATGGCACGATCAGAGACACCATCAAGCCAACAGAGAACAGGACTCGTGGCTACCGAATGAACCGCAAAGACTGGATTGAAGAATTAAACCTAGGATAACAAGACATGCTTCTTTGAGTGAAATTGGCCTACAAAAAGAATTTTAAAGTTGTGAGGGCGATTGAGTGGACAGTTGGGTCCGAATTTCTAGTGAGTGATAGTCCATAACGTGAGGCATAATACTGCGAACATTTGCTGACCTACGTGTATTTACCAATATATTAAACATATTCCAAATTTTTTTTTTAAAGGATTTAAAAAATGCTACCAAAATAATATTAATCTATATAGAATAAAAGGATTATAATAATATGCTATTTCCATCACAGGTCGTGTATTTTTAATAAGGAAAGCAGTTAGTCTCCTACAATCAAAGGAGGTAAATACTTATAAAAATATTAACAAAAATTACCTCTTTTTTTAATAATAGGTTCATATGAGTAGGAATGCATGATTTATAATGAATCAATATAGTTATTATGTAAGAGCTTGCAAGTGCCCGAATAGTAAATTCCCACAGGGAATTTAATTGTAGACCTAATTTCCTTGCGTTTAAAAAAAAAAAAAAATAGGATGTGGAATAATGGTCATCATAATCATTGTCTGCTATTAGAATATATGGATGCTCAGGGGAACCTGTGTACCAGGTGAAACTCACTGGTGTTTTGTGGTTGTTTTTGGGCTCACAAGCGGTGACTTCACACTTAGATTATATGGAATGGAACCGTTGTGTGACTATTTGTTTATTTTGTAATGATAGCCTTGAAAAAGCTTCAGGCGAGCCAGCCGTTAAAGGGGCGAAACACAAGTTGGCTGATCATATTCAATTGGAGGTGCTGCAAATCATCTAATAACATCATTTGTGAACATGAATATTCATTGGACAATACTGGCACTCAACAAATCAAATTAAAATGAATGAATAAAAGTTAGTGCATATTGTGATTACTTGGATCCACAAGAAACAACCTGGGGGAACACTACACTCAATACTCTTTCATATATTGTTTACTCTACGAGGTATCGTTGGCCCTATTCTCCTGAGTGTTAGAATCTCAGTACTTAGCGAAAAGTCTCTATTAGGGTAATAGGCAGCAGGTGAGAGTGCCAGGCCTTCTTCTCTGGTGTGATTCCAGACATAGAAAAAAATAATCAAAATCAAATATACTATTCTTTGGTTCAGAGCCACTCCTGTTGTGCTCAGTTATGACAACCAGTCTCAACCATATGGCAGAAAAAAATCAAATATATAAATTTCCACATCGACAACCCCAACGACAACAACACCGCACACCTCCTAGACAGTATGAGAAGCCTTGGATTGACACAGATCGTCCAATCCTACACACACCGCAGGACACACGCTGGACCGAATTTTAACCTCAAACAACTGCGTCACATACAGCCACGTCACAGAACTCACATGGACCAATCACTCAATCACCCACTACAGCATCTCCAGCCCTTGCACCGCCACCCCAAAAACAACCAGCTCCCCCCAACAGAGGTGGAACAAAATCTCAGAGACCAGCTGGACGAAACCCTCAGCACCTCCAACCCTGCTACCGCCACCAACCTCGAACAGGGAGAGAAGAACTTAAACACCTTGATCACCAATTGCGCAGACAGCATTGTCCCCATTAAGAGCAACATCCAGAAATAATACTCCCCAGAAAAACAGATGGTACACCCACGAACTCAGAGCAGCAAAACGAGACCACAAATGGCTGGAGAGGAGATAGCGTGCCAGCAAGAACACCTCCGACAGGACAGCCTTCAAGACCTCCCTTACCCTGTAAACCCACCTGCGGAAGGCAACAACAAAGATAGCCCTAGCCGCACTCATCGAGACCACAAAGATCACAAGATCAATCAAAGGGAAAGTGGTCTCCAAGGGATACGGAGGAAAGGAGTGCAACAACTGGAGAAGTGCATCTGCCTTAGCTGTCTCGCCTGACATAGCATTTCCCTTTGTGACAGCATCCCAGATTAGATGATGGGCTGCAAATTTGACTGTAGCAGTTTCTGCAGACCATTCCAAAGTGAAAAACAAAGAATGACCCTAGATTCCATAACAAATAGGGGTGTCGCAGAAATGGGAAAACCTTGATGTGCCTTAATGATAACAAAATCATGAGTACCTCAAAAGCATAATTGGAAGCTGTAAAGACAGTACGTGCTATATCCTGTCCAATAGCACAAGTCCTCATAGGAGCTATCAATTCTGCTACCTGGGCAGAGGTAACATTACGGAGAGGGGCAGAGTCTAAGACACCAGTGGAAATGGCATAACCTACTATCAGTGGCCTGCTGCTGTGCGCAGACTGGAACAGCCAACGAATAATACCTAGTCAGGAATTTCCAGGGGCGCATTGGGGAGATCGATTTACTGAAGTGATAAATTGCTACAAAACAATTGTGGAGCTCCCCATTCACTGATGTATGGAGAAGGATGGCAGAGTTGAGGCAGGCACAATAAACAATAGTAACGTGAGCACGTCAGGGGGCCATTTCATGCCTGGTGAGGCGAGCACTAATGAAATTCTGTGCCCTAATCTTGAGAAGCAAAACAGCAACTGCATGGGAAACAGCAATGATCAGTCCTGAGCCTAAACTAAAGTTGTCTGTAGACTGGACATGCACAGCAGCTGCCACCACTTCTCAAAGACTAAGGGGAAACCCTGTAGTAACGGGATAAAGGGCAGAAAAAATAACCAGCGGGATGGTGTTGGGATCGACACTGCTGTGAAAAGCCCTAGTGCAAAGCCATTCCGCTCACAGTAGAAAAGTGTAAATGTTGTGTTCCTGAAACCCCATTGTAAGGGGGGTGGGGGGAACAATACTGCTTAACAGAAAGGAAGGATTTTCAGATTCAAGGGACAAAGGAAAGGGGTCTTATAATGGTTTTCATTTGCTGCACTACTGCATAGCATTAATCCTATTCACGGAGTCCAGGTATTCCCTTACTAGTGGGCAGGAGCTTGCTCTAGCAATCCCAAGGTGCTCTTCTAGGGGGTAATGTGGTCCAGCAGCCTTAGGCTTATCAGAGAGGAGTGTTGGACATCTGCAAAATACACACACAGTTAATAAATGATGCACATGACTCAATAAGGAGATTCAAACCAATTTTAAAAAATAACACGTATCTTTATATACGTTTAGGCACCAGAATAGATACGATCAGGTAAGTACTTTTTGCAAGCGGAATACTTCACTTTTACAAAGTTGACAGTGCATTTTTCGGAAACTGCTATGTTATTCTATGGGAGGAAAAACAAGTACCACATTCAGTTGCAGTACAGCGACTTACAAGACCAATCTCCTGGACTTAAGGTGAGCATGGGGCAAGGTCCAAGGCAGCAACAGCAGGTCACCTCCAGCAGCACTAGGGTGGCTGGGTGCAGTGGTGCAATACAGCGTCGGATGCCCAGTGTTAGTCAATGGGGATCGGTCTGCGTGAAAAGAGGACGCAGGTTTGGACTGAGAACCAACCAGAGGGTTCAAGTCTTGCGAGGCTAGGGGATGTGGGGACATGGTGGTCCTCTTCTCCTCAGGCCGGGGCGGCCGGGTGCAGAGGGTCTTTGAGGTGTCGGGTTTCTTCATCTGGGAGCACTTGCGTTTGAGGGGGCCAGTACAAAGAGGCTGACGGCAGCTATGGAGAGCTGACAAGAGGCCAACCCAAGGTGGACTTTGTCTCTTGAGGGCTTGCGGACCACGCTGACACTGTTGGCCCATTTCGACTCAGCTGGAGACTTGGGTGCAGTGGTGCTTGGCAGCATCAGGTTTTGGCGGTTCCGGAATCCTTGTGGTTCTTCTTTGGGTGCCTGCAGGAGTTCTTGAGTCTTTCTTGAAGGCAGGCAGTCCTACCAGGCTTTGGAGGCATGACAGCTTGCAGGACGAGTCGATTTTGGCACAATTCGACGGGGAACAGCAGACAGGCCGGCAGGGCTGGTGCCAAGAGAGCTGCTCTTATTCAGTCTTTGCTTTCGCAGCTCTTCCGTGTCCTTCTTCGTAGGTCATCAGGATCTGCTTTTGTGGTGCCAGGGACTCCCCTAAATACTGAATTTAAGGGTATTAGGGGAGTGCAGGGTAGTAGCCAATAGGCTACCTACCCCTGGGGTCACTGCGCCCCCCTATATGACAACTTCCTGTGGGAAGTGGGCATAACCCTGTCCCAAAGTTCCTAAGTTTGCCATCACCAAGATAGCGAATTCTGAAAAGTCATATCCACTTCAGGCAGCCTACCTTAGGGTGTACATGCCTATGTGACTATCTAATTTTCCCGCCTGTCCAGGTGCCAAAGGGCTCTGGACAAATGGGGTCAGCTTCCTCTCCTGTGAGAGAAGCCAGACTTGCATACCAAAGGCGGTGGGCTCTTTGAAGTTTCCCCGCCTTGGAATGCTAATCGGCAGGTCATCCCATGGTAGGGGGTGTAAACACACTCTGCCCGAGCAGGCTTGGTTTCTGGTCTCCCGAGAGCAAAGGTCCACACATTTGGGGGGGGGTCAGAAAAGTGTCTCTGGTGGCAGGCTCGCGAAAACTAGTCAGTCAGCACTCCAGTGGCTGGTAGGTTTTCAGGGGGCACATCTAAGGCGCCCTCTATGTGCATGTATTAATGAATCCATGATATCAAACATCCCTATTTTCAGTGAAGCCATCATGTAGCTGGGGAACGCGTTTTCATCCGTGCCCAGCACATGTACTTAAAATGGCTACTCTGTTCACTTGTACTGGTAGCATTAGAGCTGACCAGCACAGGAGCATATCTGCTCATGCAGATATGTCCTCACGTGTAGTATAGTGCGCCTGCTGTAGAGGTGACTTACTTATACTGCATATAGTGTTTGTGGGCATGGCATGTCGGGCTTTCACTTTTGTCTGCACCAAGACACGCAGCCTGCACTGGCAGCCTGTATCTGTTTGGTGAGGGGTCCTTTAGTGTGGCACAATTCATGCTGCAGCCCTTAATGATCCTTTTTAGCGTCCTTGCCCTAGGTACCAGGGGTACTACATACTAGAGAATTACAGGGCGTGCTAAAGGTATTGCCAATTGGGGTACAACTGCACAGTTTTGGGTAAGAGATCTGGCACTGGGGACCTGGTTAGCAGGAACCCAGTGCACTTCCAGTCGAAATCACATCAAATACCACGCAAAAAGTGGGGGTGACTGTGTCATAAAGGGCCACTTTCCTACATCCACGACCATAAGATGGATTTTATACAGCTATAAGCAATTTAAAATGATGGAAAAGATGAGTTATACTATTCTATACCATCCACTGTGATGTTAAATTTCCTTTTGTAAAATGTCAGACATCAGCAATTACTTTTTTTCTAGAGCAAGGTCACACAAACCGCAAAAGGTCCACCACTTTTAAGTCCTCAAGAATTTCTTTATTCGGTTTACATGAGACCTTAAAAGTTCATAAAACATAAGTACATACATCAAACAATTAAAAAAAACATGTTAAATCTAGTTCGAGAGTGAGTTACCTTGACAATAATTAGGCTACAACATTAAAAGCCTAAAAAGAGGCTGAAATACATAAAAACAAATGTATTACCAATTAAAAATCGGTGTGACGTGAGACAATTCCTCCATCAACAGCCCCACAATCCAATTATACAAACAGTAATTTTTAATATTAAAAAAACACCTATTTGAACCCGGCATATATATGGTCTCAGGTGAACATTTTCCACATGATTTCTTGCCCACTGAATAAACTTCTAAAAAGTTTTAAAAACATGATCATAATCCAAAAACAGTACAACAGAAAAGTGCATTGTGTGTGAGATCAACTTTCCCCTAGTGGAGTAAAGAACACTCCAATGGGATCATCCACCATATCAATCAACTTTCCCAGTCTCAATGATGAGGCAGGAAAACAAGCAACAGCCTAAGTTGTATGTACATCCGAAAGTAACTGTAAAAACATTAAAGCAGGCTTAACCTGAACAAAGTGCACGGATTTCAACAACGGCCGTAAAAACTACAAAAAAATACTAAATGCAAATGATCCTGTGGAGACAAATTATCACAAGTGCAGGGACATAGCTCCGTGCTCCATGTGCCAGGTTTGGGGAATGCCAATAGCAAGTGAAACTGGCTGAACTCAAATCTGGTGAGGAGGAAACGATGGTGGCCATTTAGAGTGCTAAGCAAATAAGGTTCAATTGCAGGACCTGTTACAATCAGTACGTGTCCTCAGATCAGGGGTTTCTCCAACTCAATTGGCTCCCTCTCGGTTTTCCTCCATAATAAGAACTTATCCCGGGTCAGTGTAATATCAGCTTTTGTTACAGAAGAGGGAAACTCAAGCAAAGCAGGCCTACCTAGTTTGGCAAAGGTGTCCTTGATATACGTCAGCCATTTAACTGACCTCCACCCATCGAGCTCCAGGCAATCCTTGCCTATCTCTCTACCTAGCTGATTTTCCGATCGCACCCAGATTGTAAGTCACCTAATTAAGGGGGTCGAAGGGCGATAAGATCAGACAGATACAGCAACCCTAACTCCTCATGAGCCATAAAAGCAAAGGTGGAAGCAGGGACCGCTAATAGCCTACAGAATCAATTTTCAACCACTCGGAGCTCCCTTAAATTCACATAAGCCCAGACGCCACTATCATAGATGGCTACTGAAACAGATTTGGCCTAATAAATCTTAATCAGGGCTCCCAACGGCTTGCTGCAAATTCTGGTGGAAAAAGAAAAGAGTGGTCCTATGGTTCCTGACAGAGCTAGTCTCTTATATTTCATCAGGGGGCCCCCCTGTGGTCCGATCATCAAAAACAACCCACAAATGGGTATAAATCTGGACCCTAGACAACCTATTTTCCGGGACATGAAAATATCTAAGCTTGGTCTTTTTGGGACCCATCACCATCACTTTTGATTTACTGTAATTGGTGGAGAGATCTAGACTGTTCGTGTATAGCACGAAACCATAAAGTAATGTCTGGAGGCTCAGGGCTGTTCTTGCCAATAAAACAGTATAATCTGCGTACAGCAATGCAGGGATCTGGCAGGAGCCTATTCGTGGCCAGTCCACCAGCTTATCAAGTAACCAAGCCCCCAAGTCGTTCACATACGTGAACAAGAAAGGGGCCATTATACATCCCTGTCTAACTCAACTCCTCAATCTAAAGGAGCTAGTACAGGGCCCATCTGTATTATATCAAACAACTGCCCTCATGTCTTTGTGTAACTCACTGAGAAAACTGAAAATAATGCCTGTATCCAAGCCCATGTCCTGCAAGATCTGCCATAGTTTGGATCTATTCACCTTATCAAAGGCAGAGGATAAATCCATATATACAATGAACTGTAATCCTGATTTTGTCACAGTATACTTATTGATCAACATGTAAAAATGTAAATACTGATCACGGGTACCCACGCCCGGTTGGAGCCATACTGCAAATCAGATAAAAACGGACCCTTACTCAACCCATGACATGGCCCTATCTAGGATCACCCTGACAACCGAGTCTATCAAGGAAATGGGCCTGTAGCAACAGGGAAGGTCCGTAGAGCCCTTTTTATAACTGGGAATAATAATAGATTGAGAGCAGGAATGCAGTAACCCCGTACGTATGACCAGCTTAAATAATCGGGTTAAAATCCGGGCCCACAAGCTTGGTAACATCTTAAACTAGTCGGCGGCGATACTGTCGGGGCCAGGGGCCTTGTGACTTGTCATGCATTCTATTGCTAGTTCAACCTCCTCCACACCAATTGTTAAGTTACACTGTTTTCGCACTGTAACCGGGAGCTCATGCACACAAACACAATCGCGAGAACAATAAATGCGCTCAGAGTGCAGTGATTGATGACCGTTTACCCAGGCATTTATCTAAACGTTTACCAACTGCAGCCTCAATCAGTCTGCAGTATGGAAGGAAACTTACCAACATTAAAGCTAGTAATGTGGTCACTAGTTTCTGGCTGTTACCCACCACAGGGGCCTGCTGAGCCAATCTGTCCTTTATTTTAGTTGCAGACCGTCGAGTTACAGTTTCTGTCTTTTTTGCGTTTTGGTGCTAGGAGGCCACAGTCCACAGGAGAATCCCTTGATTCGACCGCTGCCATTGATTGATGAATGTCGGCAGTAACGATCATGGTAGCAGTTGATTTTAATGTGTTAGATCTTTCTGCTACATCTTGGCTCATAGTGTTATGGTCCAAAATAGGAATATCAGCAGGAATAGCTACAGAGGTTGCTCTTAAGACAGTGGGTGCAGGTCGAATACCAAGCCTCTCCTCACAGGTACTATTTTCATTGTTAATTGCCCCAGCCACTGTGGTTAGGTAAGAAAGTATTGATGATTTAGAAAGTCTGTTTGTGGCAGTATCCTTTAAAACTTCCCCCGATTGTAAATTCCCTGCATCTGTGGAGATGGTTTTCCGCTTTCCCATCTTACTGCAGGGATGAAAAGCAAGACCCAGAGTAAAATAACTAGGATCGGGACCCCACCAAGTCTTCATGTGGCAAGAGCACATCAGCAAAGGCACCTCAAAATGAGTGCTAAACAAAATGTCAACCAGATGAATTAGAAGGTCTTACCAGTGACAAAGTACTGAGTCCATCTGTAAAACCAAGAGGGGTGGTCCAGCCTCTGCTGGACGCAGACTGGTGTGGGCGTGGCCTGCGCGCATCCTACGCAGCGGGGAAGTGCAGAGCGCTTTCCTGGGTGATGTGAGGGCAGCCTGCCCCCAGCCAACTGATGCTCAATGGCGCCTGCCTGGCGCTGTGCTTTGTGGGACTTGGGATCCCTTCCAAGTGCTTGTGGGCTCGTTGGGGCTTAGACACCTCTCTCCAATGCTACCAAAATTCTGCACTTTTAAGTCATAAGTGCCTAATAAACGATTTTAACACAACCAAAGTATTCAACATGCAAAAAATATATTTTTTTTATAAATAGAGAACATATAACAAACCTCAAATATTGATATGCCAGTGAATCGGCTAAGAGCAGCAAACTCCAAGATCATGGTGCCTGCGCATGCTGTACATGTGTCCGTCTCCGTTCCTGTTCGGGCTTCGGGTCGTCTTATTCCAAATTTCAAATTAACCTAAATAAATTGTAACAGGTTAGTGATGTAGTCCGATCTCCCACTGTCCAGTAATGTAGTGAATGTAATTTAACTGTAAAGGTTCAAAGGAAAGAACAAACTGATTTACATTTCACATTAACAATTTTTATAGTGGACATAAATGGGTAGTACATAAGTGAAAATAGTTAAATGTATCATGAACTGATAGAGGAAATAACTCCTTTTTTATAAGGTAAATGCTTTCTTGGGCTTTGCTGAAAAACAAAGAACGTGTACAGCGTGGGCAGTAGCACTGCGACTCTGCTCACACACAACACATTAAAAATAAACACAGATCTTGATAGTAAGGTGCAACAGCCAAAAGGAAAGTTTTTTATTATAAACAGAGAACGGAACCGTCAGAGTCTTGATTGTTAAGTATAGCGCGAAGACAGACTATCGAGGATAATCATTGCTGCTCAATTTTGTGAATGCAAGTTTTCTACCTCTCCACCCTATGTTCCTGTACACTATGACATTAGCCAAGCAACAGATATTAGCTATGTTCTCCTCTTCAATGACCACTTGTTCATGCTCAGTCCACATCTATGCAGTGTTTGTTAACTCTATTTGTCCATATTGAACCTCAAGCAGATCTACCAAGTGTGCCCTTCTAAATTTCCTGTTTGGTCTATATTGATGTCCACCTGTTGCATTTTTGCAACATGTGTATGGACAATATTCCCACCTTTTAAGTAGATTGGTGTAATGATCCCACAATAGAAGGATGATGAAGAACGATATTCCCATGCTTGCAGGAGGCTGACCTTAGCTTAATTCTGCCACTACAGGCTTTGAGAAATTGATCTGGAAAGCTTAATCCCAACGTATCCTTATTTGCTGGAAGATTCACAGTCCTATACTCTAAACTCTACCACTTATTTTTTCTGCAATAAACGTAAGGTAAGATCAATCTGCTTGATTTAGGATCAGTGGATCACGCTCATGTGGAAGACATGATGATGCAAGTCATAGGGTTTAAGCATATTGTGCACACGACGACTACGGACACAGATGGGCCAAAAGTAAACAAAACGGGGGCTCTGAAGCAGCTGAAGTATTTCAAGCACAGCTAAAGCACCTGCAGCAGGTCTGAGGCATGGAAGATGGTAGATGTATAATGTGAGTGGGTACTAGTCAGAGATGGAGGTGAGTGCACAGAGGCTACATTTTAATGTTCATTTCGGGCAAAAATGTCTAGTTTGTGTGTCTGGACATTAGTCTGGAGTAAGAAGTACATTAGATAGCCTCAAATTCCATACGAGAGACACATTTTGAGTGTTGCAGATGCACACCTGCTTATGTACCGGAGAAAACACATATGGTTGATTTTGGCACGGAGAGTGTCCTTGCTCCACTTGTGCCAGATTTCACCAAGACCAAGCATTTTTCTCTCTCTCGACAGGACAGCTGGAGCCAAACACTGACCACCCTGCAAACATCCCTTGATAAGTCCCCTTTACCCGTCCAAAAGGAAAAAATACATAACTGGCGTTGCACAAGCTTACAAAGGTATGGGGGAAGAAATGAGTTACTTGTAGCTCCAATTTTTCCAGAGGTTATAACTTTCATAAATTCACATGCTTCAATCATTCCTTGTCGCCAGGCTGGAAATCCCCAGTACTTTAAAAATAGTAAAAAACTGTGGTCAACTTCAGCCTGGGCGCTGAACTCCGCTGGCGGAGTGCGCTGAACTCCGCTCCGCGTAGCGCAGCAGAGTTTTTTCGCGCTCGCCAACAGTAAGTTGGCAAGCGAGCTGCCGCTCGTGTAGAATTTCTACCCGAGCGGCAGGAAGATCCGCGGAAACGGCAGTTCACGCCGCCGCTTGCGGAACTCAGCGGAGTTTTTACGTCACTTCGTGGAGTTCCGCGTAGAGGAACTCCGTGAACTCCACCCAGGCCTGGTCAAAAGGATCATAGGCCAAATTGCAGATTTTGTTTAGTGGCACAAACACAGACAATGAGAGGGACCTGCTGAGCTCTCTACTCCTGTATACCCCACCAAAGCTCAAATGTCATTAGCACAATAGCGTCTGACTGGGGAGGAGGCAGGGACGCATGTGAATCTAAGAAAGATACCAAAGCTGGAGAACTGAAGTTAGTTTAGCAATTTCTTCGAAAGTGTTGAATCTGTCATACATTCATATGCTTTAATCAGAATAGGAAGCAGTATACCCGATTTCAAAATAGGCAGGTTCACCTTTGACAGGCTGTGTAGCACTGCTCGAGACACTGAAAAGCAGCTGCTGCATTCCATTCCAGGTAGTAGTGCTTGATGATTGTGTGCCTGTTTTCCCCATAGCTACTTGGCAGATGTCAGAAGGTGGTACATGGTAATGCACTTTCACCCTACCTCCAATGGGGCACTCTGCTTTCTTGTGGCAAGAATAAAGCAGGTCAGAGCCAGCGTAATGCCATGCTTGGACAGAGGGCGGACCCTACCCAAGCTGCCAAAGGAGACTAATAGTTGGATGGATTAAAGTAGACCTTTGGTTCTCTCCAGGTAAAAATCAGATGCACTTATGTACATCCAGCAAAGGCTTTCCTCTAAGCTGGCATCAAATGATTTGGGAAGAAACATTTAAGACTAGTACTGTCCGAGCTGTTCTGCTTAAGCATCTGCTAGTACAGAAATACCGAAAATCACTTGTCCGTACATTTTCATGGGTGGCCTCAGCAGTCCATGGATTCGATATTCGAGTCAGAGTAGAGTGTGAAAAGGCCAGCAGAGGGCATCCGTACAACAAACAAAAGCTAAGCGATCGCACCTTTGATAGTAGTCACATGGAGCCTGAACCGTGGCCGGTAACGGTGCGACCGTTTCAACCAGCTGGGCCGAGGGTGAAGGGACAGTACAGGCCATTCCTAGACAGTCCGCCGTGTCACCAGCCGAGGGAGTCTGTCACCTCACCAGCCCAAGAGAGGTGCGGCTGTGAACCGTGCAGGTCCCGCAGCTCCATGCTGGCTCAACGACTGCCCCGGTATGTTGTTTATATGGCAGGACGGGGAGGGCGAGCTCGGTGCGTGGGAACGCAAGCGAGGCATTTCACAGTTTGTATTACCAATGGAGGGAGTGCTCTTAAATGGAACACGATTTCCTGAGAAGTTCGAGTACACTTACGTCGGCCACATGTGGTCAATGTGTATATGTTTTTGTGATTTTCATTCTGTTGAAGTCCTCTCAGGTACTTTTCCCGCCTTACTCAGTCCGCGTACTTTGAAACAAGAATCTCCTCAAGGCTATCTCAGTCTATCATCGTACCATGTTAAAACAAGCATCAGTGCTTAATGTAAAAAAACATGCGTTTTTGGACGGAACGCGAGGGCAGAGACTTGCAGTGGAACGAAAAGAAAGATGAGTTTGGGGGATCAAAACAGAGTGCCAATGAGGTGAGCCGCCGGGGAGGGATGGTGTGTTGGGGAGTGCGAGGGGTGTCGTGGGTGAGGGGTGGCGCCGATTTCTTCGGGAACTCTGTGCCCAAACAGGCAAGCAGTGACTCCAAACACGAGCCCTCCCAAAACGCATGTTAAAAAAGAGTGCGCCGCAAGTATGAAATGCCTGAAGCGACCCATGTAAGAGGGCCAGTCGCCATGGGCGTGACAAACACACCCAAAGGAAGGACAAATGGCAAAATTCATCACACAAAAGCAAAGCAGTTAGAAAGGCACAGGAAAGAACCAATTCAAAGTTGTGGGCGTGGCCAAACTCCTCATACCGAATACAGAATGCCTCGCAGAGCGACGCATGCACGCGGATTCTAGACTCGACCTAAAAAACGGATATATTCATATGGAAGCCCAAGGCCACTTTGGCCATGAACTTTGGGTTGGTGTACAAGGTGGCCTTGACTTTCGTGAAGTGCAGCTATTGTGCTCCTTTATTGTGAAGGCTTGGAGCTCTCCCACTCTACTTGTTGATGTCAGAGCCAGGTGAAATATATTCCATGAGAGATATTTGACAGAATGTAGATGCGCTCAAAGGGCGGCAGCATCGCCTGACTGAGCAATGTGTTCAGTTCTACTGGCAAAAGGGATGGGGTGAGCTCTAAAAATGCCTTTCGTGAGCTGTTTGATGATCTTTTAGAGCAAACAAGAATAGAGCATTATCAGATCTTCCAAACCTCCATATAGCAGCTAGAAGGAACAAAAGAGTACTTCAGGTTTTCATTATCCAAGTTGAGACAGTCTGACAGAACCAGTTCCATATGATGTTTCAAACTGTGGTTATTGAGGCACGCTTGCACAAGTATTGGCCAGGAGTCTGACAAGATGTCCAAGTGGCTAAAATCTAGGTGCTCAGGTATCAAGCTGCCTGGTTCAGTGACTTCAGGATAGGACTTCAAGTTGTGACACAGGACTTGTCTTTTGTTCCTTGAGAGGAGCCTTGGGTAAATCTTCAGTAGTATAGATGGATATCAAGCCAGTAGGACTAGGTTTGTATACCAATATTGGCGTGGCCAAGTGGGGCTATCAGTATTTGCAAACATGTTCTAGTCCTTCTGAAGAACCCTGGGAAGGAGGTGAAATGGAGTGAATGTTGTATAGTGGTGTAACCCCTTTTCTTAAAGACTTGTTGGAGCTGTTGGTTGTAGAGTTTGTAGTCCTAAACAGATGGCAAGCAGCTCTAACACATTAATATGGAAGGATTTGTCCTTTGAACAGATTGAGGGGCTCACATGCAGAATCTCCTGATCTTGGATAGCACCTGTATGTGAACCATCCAACATTCCATGGAAGTCTGTTTTATGATTTTTGTAAGTTAAAAGGGGGACCTGCATTGAGGTTTTCTAGAAATAACCACAGCAGACATCGTCTGGGAAGATGAGTGACTCACACAACATTGTTCCGCAAGCCTGTCTCTTGTTGCTACAAAAATTCCCAGCTCCTCTTTGATTGGTCACCTCTGCAGGTTGCATAAAGGAATGAGTTCTAAGCAGAAAGACGTGAGACCCAATAATGACTTCTATGTTCTGACCATAATTTTATGGTGGCTGTAGAGATGTGCAGGCAAGAGCCTGTAGTTTTCTGATGCACTGTGCTGATAGAAATGCCTTGCAAAACTCAGTGTCAAGGATTACTACCAGAAAGGGACACCTTTTAGTAGAAGCAGAAGATATTTCCATGTTGAACAGCAGGCTCAAGTGATGTAATAAGTGGAAGCAAGCCTTTGTGGAGGTGCAGACTTTCAGCCTTTGCCATTTACACCAGCCAATTGTCCAGGAATGTGTATACCTGGTGGCCATGTCTCTGAAGAAATGCTGTCACGGGTGCTAGGCATTTCATGAATTTCCCAGGGGATATAGATTTTAAGCAGCAAAGAAGTGATTTGTATTGACACTGGTGCCCTGCCACCAAGAATCTTAAATCCGGTCTGTGATTTGGGTGTATGGGGACGTGTATATTCAGTCAGGTTAGAAACTCTCCTTCCTTCATGAACAGGACTTAAACAGATACCATCTAAAAGGACTGTCTTTCACAAACTTGTTGAGTTCAAGAATCGGTCACCATCCCAGTCTTTTTTCTCACCAGAAAGAACCTGGAGTAGAAGCCAGAGATTCTCTGGCCCTTGGAAACTTTATAGATTGCTCAGTTGAGTGGGAGAAAGAGGATCTTGTTCTTGAAGATCTTGAAGATGCAAGCTATGTTCCTTTGCTGGGGGATGAATAAGTGGCTTTTGAAGTAGTTTTAGTGTGTGCCCAAACTCTACAATTTGTAGCACCCAGTGGTCAGTTGTGATCTTCCTCCATTCTGATGCCCCCTACCCATGGCCTGATGGAGGGGTGATGGAAAAGGAAACATTAGGACATCAAGGAGCACTTGGTGTTGTCTTGACAGCACAACTGGGACGCTCTTTCTTTGTGCCTTAAGGCAACTGGCAGAGTTGGTGGGGTTGGCCTCTTTTAGAGGCTTAACCCTGATCCTCTCTTGCAACAAGGGTAATACGGTCTGCTTTGGCCACCATACTGGTTGAAAGCATCTCTAAAACCCTTGGGGCTTTGGGAGCCACAAACAAAAGGTCATTTGTATTAGAGGGTTGTTGAGGAGAAAGCAGTGTTTTGAAACAATTGCAGACATCAACGTGTTTATCAAAGAAAGTCTCCCTTTCAGGGCATGTTGAGGATCTTCGCTTGCATCTCTGCTGAAAGGGGTGGATTTTAGCCAGACCTGCCTTTTAAGGTCAAGAAGCTCCTGCTAACTGGCAGAAAATGAAATGGTTTCTTACCTGCAGGAGTAGTTTTGCAGCTTGAAGAATTTTTTGGATTCACATGCTGTGCATTATTTCGCCATCTAGTGGTTGCTCCGGAACTCTCCAATATAGTAGTCCTCTTTTTTTTTTTTTTGGGACGTCAACGGTCCCACCATTTGGTGTCTTATCCGGTCTCCGCTGACATCATACGCCCTTCTCCACAAGCTCCCATTCCTGGTCGCCCTATTCAGATTCTTTTTTTGTTTTTCTTCCCCCATCTTCTAGGGGATGTTTGTGGGTCACCTGTGAATCCAGAAAATTCTTCAAACTGCAAAATTACTCCTACAGGTAAGAAACCACTTAGTTTTGCAGCGTGAATCTTTTCTGGTAGTGGTTGGGATGAAGATGCTTAAATTTGTAAATAAATGTTTTAATACTTTCTGTCATACTTCAGCTTCCTTATTCATTAGAATATCTATGCAATAATGTTTGGTAAACATGTGGACTGATGACCAAGTAGCTGCCATGCAAATTTCTTGCAAAGGTATATTTGCTAGAAAGGCTATTGTTGCTCCTTTTTTACATGTTGGGGGCACTGAGAATATCGGACGAGCAGCCACGGGGGCGTAACAGCTGACCGGCCCGGGGGGGGCACTATCAAGATGCTAGTGGCCTGAGCAAGAGCTCTGGACCGCAGGACGACAGTGGCAGGGCTCGCTGAGGCGGCAGCAGCAGGGACTGGCGAACTTCCTGCTCCCCCTCCATCGATTCTGACAGACTCTAGACCTACACAAGGCCCGTGGGAGTGAACAGAAAAGGCGAACCAGTTTGCCGGCCCCGGGGGACAACGTTGAGGCGACAGAGGCCTGAGGGGGAACTCAGGCCGGAGGAGACGGCATCAGAATCAGTTCTAGATGCTGGGGGGGAACGTGTGAGCTCCCTCCCTCCCCAATCAACACCGGGGGATTGGTGACTGCACACGGCCCGAACAGGCACCTGCAAAGGCCCCGAACAATCACTGGCTGGTGCACTTGGACAGAATGCCGAGCCGCCGACAATCTTATCAGCCAACTGGGGCTTTCAGGCAGATTTGGCCCCACACAGGGGCGCCGCAAGATGGCCTTTCGAACCCCTTGTGCACATTCAGGAGCGGTGCAGGTTCTGGACTGGAGGCTACCTCTGCTCCGGTGGAGTTCTGTACTTAATGGGTGCACCGACCAGCTCATAATGCTTTCATACCAAACAGACCTCAGCGTGGGAATGTGGCTTCCTGGTACAGGGGAAGTCACCCCTAAGCTGCCCTGGATAATTTGGAGGCCAGAGAGCGTGCCTGCACTGAGGAGCGAATGAAGGTCAGAAGACAGGGAGCACGCCCAAAGCTGAGGTAGGTTGTGACTGGGGGCCGTGACTTAGTTGCACCCTGAACAACTACTGGGGCCTAATGATGGTGAAACAGAAGGGACCCAAGGCGGGAGAGAGTCACCCGGCTCCTCTCTGCTCAGCTCTAGCACTGCACAGGCTGGGGCTCCTCTCAATGCAGACTTGAAGACATCACTGGAACCGAAGCGGGACATGCTGATCATTGACATGGGCATTACGCGGGAAGAACATAATAAACTGAAGGCGAAGGCAGCCAAACAGGAGACCGCCATAGCAGAGCTGCAACCCACCGTGACGATGATGTAGGCATAGCTCGCGGTCCTACAATGAGAGGTGGACCTGTTGCGGCGCAAAGCGGACAATGCAGAAGGCCGATTGCGCCGCAGTAACAACAAGGTGGTAGGGCTACCTGAGAGTATCAAAGGCCCGAGTATGGAGCTGTACATGAAGCAATGGCTCAGAGTACCAGCCATGCCCCCTCCGCCTTGCGCACCCCCGCACCCTGTGGCAGCGCGGTGGTTCAGCTACTGGGACAATATTCTGCAAATTGCTCGCACTAAAAGCTAAAGGGCAGAAGCAAGTGGAAAATCAGGCGTACACGATTCTCCTGAACTACACAGCGGATGTGCAGCAGACAGCCTCATACTACTCAGCAATAGGACAACTTAGGCAACTGAGACTCAAACATGCTTTGATATTTCCAGCCAAACTCAAGATCCTAGAGGGAGATAAGGCGTTTATCTTTCAATCGGCACAAGAGACATGGGAGTGGCTAGAGACCAAAGGAGACCATCCGCCCTCGGACCAGTCTGGGCCTGAGGGAGGCTGGAGGACAGCAAAATCAGACGCCGATCGGCCTGGAGGCTTCAGACCTGACTGTTCAGAGAACAAGCACCATATGAGAGGGCGCAGGTGGTGGCTGAACTAGAGAGTGTGTGTACCCCCAGCTGTGGATCTGGTAACTTAGAAGCCACTGGGGCGCCCTCATTGTCTGGCACCCTCCCAGATGATATCACACAGGCATTACTGGGGCGCGCAAAGCCCCCCCCCCAACCCCTCCCTCCAAAGTCAGCGGATCTCTTGTGATGACTATGATACTACTGTATCCTTTTGGGCTCTAGGTAAGTGGAATAGCACTGGCCGCGGTGAAGGCTTGACATGTTGGCATGTTGGGTTAGCGGGGTTGGGGAAGACACTACATTGGAGGAGGTGCTAGGGTAGACATGGGATTTCTCAATGCACTTAACAGCTGACATGCAGCACTCCACATCATCCACAGGAATTTTACTTAGGTTACTTTTATTTTACAAGATTTGTTGCCCGATTCAGCACGGTTGTGCGGCGGCCTGGGGAGGGGAGTTCGAGGGAACAGTTCCACGTGGTTTTGAATGTGTGTGAGGATCCGCCACATCTTGTTCCGCTGCCTCAGATTCCCTTGGGAGATTAGACTTACAGGCTCCACATGGTACTACAAGAATATAGACTGCTCACGTGGAAAGTGAGAGACATGGGCTCCTATGTCAAGCTACACAGGGTCTACGCTTACTTGAGGATAAACCAGGCAGACTTTGCTTGTCTACAGGAAACACACCATACGGTGATGGAGCTCGCCAAACTATGCAGGCATTGGCGGGGTGGAATCTTTGGCACAGCCTCTTCATGCTATGCTAGAGGAGTGCTGGTGTGGGTGTCTCCTGATGTTCCATTCACGGTCCCCGACACTAGGATAGACCCTGAGAGCCGCTTCGTAGTGGTGGTGGGAGGGGAGGGATTACTAGATGGGTTACCCTGGTTGCGGTTTATGCCTCGAACACAGATCAGCAATTCTTCTTTGCATCCCTTGTGCCCACCCTTTTGCCTTATTCTGTAAAGCCCACGCTCTGGTGTGGGGACTTCAATGGGGTCATGGATCTCACAAAGGACAGGTCCACACCCCCTCTACTGGGGGCACAGTCTTTTGCGGTCTCCTAGCAGCTACACACATGGGTACACAACAAGCAAGTGGGGGAGGTTTGACAGTTGTTACATCCTGACGATAGGGAATTCTCCCATTATTCGGCAATGCATGCACTACATTCTAGGATAGACATGATATTTGGCTCCCTTGACTTGGTCCCGCAGTGCACACGAATGGAATATTTGAGGCGCACAATCTCGGATCACAGGCCCTTATTTTTTTTTTTATAAATCTGTTTATTGGATTTTTTGCATAAGAAGAAACAGCTGCTGCATTCATCGCATCGTGGTGGAGTGGAGTGAGCTAAAGAATGATGATGGATTAAACCCAGATCAGTTGACTGGGGGTGAGTGTTTGATTGGCTCAAACGTTCCGTCCATCATCCCCTTTTGTATCGATTCATCGCAGCAGGCAGAGATTTGACGCAACATGCAGTGTATGCATTAATAAACACTGTCATATCAAACAAAGCATCATAAAGGAAAAAAGGAAAAGCCCATGAGGCTGCACGGAAGAGGTAAGAAATCCAGCCTCAAAAGAAGGAGGGGAGGCAGCCCAGAAAGGAGCCCGCCATGTATAAAACACAGGTTATATGTGTAGTCATGGTATCTAGGGGGCGGGGAAGGATGGTGGGGGGAGGACAGAGGGAGAGGCACCCAGCTCAGGATGGATGGGGGTGGGGGGGTATGGGATTGCAGCATATACAGGAGGGAGCGGCCATGCGCGCTGGGGAGCGAAATAAGGGGTGAGGTGATTGTGTGACTACTAGACCTAGTAGGCCTCACGTGTTATATGAGAAGCACTCATTACCGCAAGCACCAGCACACCCCAGTCAAGATATCATAAGAGTAAGTGTAGGTTCAAGGGGGGGGAAGGGGGTGTATCAATTTTGGCTTCCACATTAAGCATAAGCAGGAAGATCTCCCAGGACTCGCCACCAGTGCAGGAGATCCCCCGCATCCGGAGCCCCTGGAGCATATGAGCCTCCGCGCGAGTCCATGTCAGGAGGTCACAGAGCCATCGCTGAAGGTCCAGTGGGGCAGCGACTTCCAGGCCATGGCCACCTGATGTTTGAACAGAACAAAGGCAAGATCAATGAATCTATGTAAGTGCTTGTCTTCTTTCCTACGAGGGCATAGCCCCAGCAGGCAGGAGGGAAGTGTGGGAGTGAGGGCATTTGCTGCCAATTCTGCCACCATTGCGATTACCATATGCCAAGTCCGTTGCAGTACCGGGCAATCCCACACCATGTGGTAAAATCCCACTTCCTGCAATGCGCAGCGGGAACATACGCTTAATGCGGTGAGGGGCAAGGTATGCCTAATGAACATAGTTAACCTGTGTAAACCTGAACCTGGGGTTACGAGATACCCCCTTGACCATCTGTAGAACTCGGGACCAAGCTCCGTCCGACCAAGGTTGCTGCAACACTGCGTCTCATCGGGTACGCGCACCTGCCACGTGGTCTGGTGGGCTCACGTGCAACACTATGTAGAGAGAGGTGATGGCCTGTTGTGTGCTGCCAGAGGACAACAGCGCATGCAGCGCCGCCACGGTGGGAGGTTCCTCTTCTCCACGGTACCAGGCGAGGCGCAAAGCACATTGAATAGTGTAATAGGTTAGGAATTGGCCGGCAGGCAAACCATAGATTTCCATAATGCCTTGGAAGGGCATACCAACACCCTCTACATAGAGGTCTCCTAGCTGCTCGATGCCCGCCTCCTCCCAAAGACCCCTGTCCGTGCTCTTTATCGCTCTGTGCAGTCTCGGTAGGTCCCAAACGGCAATCGCCAGCGAATACGGGAGGTAGGGGCCCTTCAGGTGCACGGATCTGCGCCACCGCCATCTGGATTGTCTCACGCCGAGGGCGGATGGAAGAGTCAGACAACCAAGTATAAATGCCTCTGCAGTTCAGCACTGCTCGGACAAGACGTAGTTACGGGCAGGTAGCAGTGCACAACCAGGCCATTGACCACTGTAGCTGCGCTGCTGCGTAGTAAAGTTACAAACTGGGGGCCAGAGTCCACCTCCCAGCAGCGGACGCTGGATCGTAGTCAGGGCAACACTGTGACAGCCGGCACTCCATATCAGTTCAAGTAGTAGGCTATTAAGCATCTGGAAGAAACTCTGCAGAAGCATGATTGGCAGGGCTGCAAAAATGTACAACAGTCTAGGTAGCACCAGCATTTTGGATATGGCCACCCGACCTAGTGGAGACAGAGCTAGCAACTGCCAAAAGGACATGGATCGGCAAGCAGAGCCATCTGACCTGACGAGGTTACCCTCTCGGAGATCCCTCTGTGTATGATAAATCTGCACTCCTAGATATTTGAGGGAATCATAGAACTACTGGAGGCGCATATTCGTCACTTCAGTCCTGTGTGGTGTCGGACGCGGTGCCAGGGGAAAAAAGCAAGATTTGGGCCAGTTCACCCGCAGGCCCGACACGTCCCCAAACTCGTACAGCAGTCGCATGTGGTCGGGGAGAGCAGCCTCGATGTCTCGACGGTAGACCAAGGCGTCATCTGCATAAAGCAATATGACGTGGTGGTCATCCAGCTCCGGGATACCCCCACAGACGCGCATCACTCCGCAGGCGGCAAGCACGATGCTCCATGGCTAGCGCATAGATGAGTGGGGACAGCGGGCAAGCCTGGCGGGCACCCCGTTGAATACGAAGACTGTCTGGTATCATCTGGCCAGTCTTCACCTGTGCAAATGGGTTCGTGTATAGGGTGTGTACACAACATAAGAATCCCGGCTCAAACCCCATAACGGTAAGAGAAGAGAAAATCCCACCCTAGAGTATCAAAGGCTTTTTCAATGTCCAATGATACAGCCACTTGATTTAAAGGCTCTGGGGGGAGGGGTTATGTATGAGGCGCAATAACTGACATATGTTGATGAAAGTATTGCGACCTGGTATAATATTGGACTGGTCGTCATGCACAAGCAAGTGGATGACGGGAAGCTAGTGGATGACGGGAAGCAAGCGGTTCGCCAGGACTTTACCCAAAATCTTGCAATCCAGGTTCAGCAGCGAAAGGGGGCGATACAACCTGACATCTAACGGGTCATGGCTGGGCTTAGGTAGGACCACGATTAGGGCCTTCCGAAGGGAATCCGGGAGTTCGCCACAGTCCTTGGCCTCATTAAACATAAATAAATGATGGGCAGTCTTTGTGGAGAATGTGGCATAATACTTGATCGGCAGGCCGTCAGCACTGGGGTCTTATTCCGGGCGATCCAAGAGATAGCCGCATGGATCTCTTCCATCTGTAGGGGCTCTTCGAGTTCAGCCTGCTGTAGAGGGTTCAGTTTAGGGAGGGAGGGCCCGTGTAAGAACCCGGATATGCAATCCAGAGACGGGGGAATTACGCCGCGTACAGTCCCCAGTAGTAATCATAGAAGGCTGGATTAATGGCCATCTGGGAGGTGATGAGCTCGCCGTCATGTCGACAAAGCACCACAAGGGGGGCGCATTGTTGGCTCCTACCAAACAAGCCATGGCAGCAATATGCCGGAGCGATCGCCCTGGGCATGTTGTAAAGCTGTCCTCTTCTGATAGTCATGTCAACTCAATGACGCCTCTGCCTCACTGCGCTGTTCGCGCAGCCGGCTAGGCGATGTCATCCAGTTGGCCACCCGAATTTCCATCAGGGGAAGATCTTGCTCGATGGACACGAGTTCCTCAGTCAATCAGCTGCGGATACCCCAGGAGGCCGTCAAGCAGTGGCCACGAACCACGACCTTATGAGCATCCCACTCCAAGGTGCATGACGAGGCAGAACCAATGTTTTCTTCAAAATATCGAGTGAGGCAATTGTCAGATCCTCACGAAAGGGAGGATCAGAAAGAGCTTCAATCTGCAGCTGCCAAGTGGGTAGGGTGGGGTGCCGCCTGCCCCAGCTCAAAGTGAGCAGCAGGGGGCAGAGGTCCAACTAAGAATGTGCCAGATATTCCAAGCAGATGACCCGGGAGGCAAGAGGAGCTGTGCACAGAAGGCGATGGATCCTGGTGTCTAGATCACGTACCATGGAATAAAAAGAGTATTTGCGGTCATGTGGATGTGCCACGCATCGTGTAGGCGCATACCCGTGGGCCACTGTTCAAATTGTCGTGTGGTGCGGGTGCTAGCTGCTGCATGTAAAGGGGGAGTGGAGTGGTCAAGTTGTAGTTCAAGCACACAGTTAAAATCGCCCCCTCCCCCCCCCCCCAAATCCCGGGGTTGGTTGGATCATGAAGAAGCGCTGTGGTAAGGCTATCTAGGATCACTGCTTGGTTGAAGTTGGAGGCATACAGAGCTACCAGGGTGAGGGGAGCCCCATCTAGGTGTCCCTTTAGTATCACATACCGCCTTCCTGTGACCACCCGCTGCGCACTAAGGGCAAAGGGGTCCCCAGGGCGATCCAAATGAGAACACCCCTTGCATAAACCGACACTGTAGTCCCATAAGTCTTCCCTCTCCATTTAGCGCACACCTTATGAAGTTCGGGTGCCGTGAGATGGGTCTCTTGGAGCATGGCAATGTGGGCGCGCTGGCGTTTGAGGTATGCATAAATGCGATAGCGCTTGGCTAGAGTGGCCATACTACGCACACTCCATGTAATAAGGTGATATTGCGCAGTGGGGCAATTAGTTGTCGGTCTAGGCATGATTGCGAGAGATACAGAGCACAACGATGGAAAATGTTGCACCTCCCCCATTCCGACTAAGTCCCATCCATGTAAGCCCTCCCAGATTGATTCAGATACACTGGTGGGGAATACCTGAAGACACCACATTCTGGTAGTAACAGCTGCAGAGCGAAACTTACAAATATGAACATTAGCTAGCCAGTACGGCATTGTTCCCCCCCAAGGCATTAACCTTAAAAGAGTCTGCCCATGAATCCTCAACTCTGAAACAATATCAAAAGAGTAAGAAAACACAAGCAACAGTCCACATGGGAGCATTGGTAGGACGTGGCATAAGAGTGAGGGATCTAGGACCGGTGTTCAGGCCCTTGTAGTAGGGAAGCAGCTCAGACACATCAGAAGTTGTGGCACCCAGGACCACTGGGAAGGATGAAGAGGGGAGAGGGTTCAGCGTCCCAGTGATACAAGTCAAATGAGGTCATCAGTGGATCTTGGGGTGACCTTAGGAGCCATAGAGCTGGAGGCCAACGAGGACTCAAAAGTGCAGGCATTGGAGACTTCGGGCGACCTATCCCACAGGGCAGCGAAGTGATTCACGTACTTGAGCGCGGCTATCTCCACAGCACGCGCCTGTTCCACAGCAACTTGTTCTCGGTCCGGACGAGTGTGCGGTGTTTTGCGCCGCCGGCGCCTTGATTTTGGGGTCACCCAGGTCCCCTCCTCACGTTCAGCGTCAGCTGCGCAGGCGAGGCCTTTTGCATGGAGCCAGGTCCAGACATCCTCCGGGGTGGTGAAAACATGAGCGGAGTCGCCGTTGATGACCTTAAGTTACGACGGGAGCAGGAGCGCATATCAGATTTGCAATTCTCACAGGCGTTGTTTGACTTTTATGTAGGAGCCGCGCTGACTTTGTTCCTTCAGAGAATAATTAGGATAGGCTGCAATGGATGTGTTCTCGAAGTGCAGAGGGCCCTTTGTGCGGAAGAGCTGAAGGATAAGGTCTCAGTCCTAGAAATTGAGAAATCGGGCAAAGATAGGGTGGGGCAGTGCTCCAGCTTGAGGTGGGCGCCCCGGAACCTGATGCGCTCTTTCAACAGAAAACAGGCCAGGAATCCTATCCTTCAACACCGTGTCCATCAGCCACTCCTCAAGAAAGAGCTCAGCACTGGAAAAATACATCCGCTCTGGGAACTCAACAAAGCGGACATTGTTGCACCGAGAGCACCCCTCTGCATCCCCTGCCCTGCGACGTAAGGCTGCCATATCCTCCTGCACCACCGTAACCTTGGACGGTAATTCGCGCACCGAAAGGGACAGTTGGCTTATTGCCGATTCTGATTCATCAACTCTTTCGGTCAGTTTGCGGTGGTCGGCATGTAGAAGGCCCACAACGAGGGACACTGCATCGATTTTCGCTTCCAACGAGGTCTTGTTGTCCAAGATAGCATGTAGAACCTTCTCAAACTGCTCCGAATGTTTATTGAGCATGTTTTCAAGATGTTGTAAGGCATTCATAGTTTGGGCCGGCAGAGACGAGGAAGGGACCTCCTCGGTGGCCTCACCGGGTGCCGTTCTGCTGAATCAATTCTTCCCCATCAAGATATAAGACATAGGAAAGGCTTCAGACATGTCCTAGCGTAATGACAATAATGATCCCAAGGCAGCTGGGGGGGGGGGGGGTCGCAGGCCCAGTTCAACAGGAAAAGTCAGACAACAGGTGATCGAGGAGGCCCTGTCCACCATGGGTAAACAGGGGCCACGTGGGGTGTAAGTCCACCAGCAACAGATCTCCAAAAGACAAGCTTTTTTGTCTTCTCAATGCAGTCACGCAATGCCGCTAAGGCAGCACCACAGGCAGGTCAGCCACAGGTTAGCATTGAGGACCCAGCTGATGTGCCACCCTTCCCCAGGGTGCCCGGCACCTCTCCGCTGCAGTTCTGTAGTATGCCAATGATGTAGCTGCTTCAGATCTCAGCTTGGCAGGGCAGTTGCCAGGCACAGGTAGTCCCTCACAGGAGCAGGTACCTCCAGGAGTAGAGCTGTGCAGGCCACCGGGCAGTTAAGAAAACAGCGGGGAGCACCAATCACAGTTTATCTGGGCCAAAAGGGGACAGGCTTCGCCCCCACTCAACCCCCTCCAACCTCGCCGGTCCGCAGCTTCTAACAGCACAAGCACACTGCGGTTTCACCGGCTATAACCTTCACAACAGTGTCACACCTTAAAGAGGCCCTCGGGTGAGACCCGCCCCTCCGGGTACAGCAAATTGCACAGTCCAGGCAGGATCCTCGTGTCAGCTCCCCTTAGTGATAGCACAGGTCAAAGGCAAATGCAGGCCACTTCCCAGGAGGGCAGCGCACCACGCCGAGTCTCTTTAGGAGCTCAGATGGGGTGGGCAGGTGATTCCTCCCGCAACGCAGAGCCCAGGCCGCAATGTCCAGTGGAGTGCAGGCCACACAACAAGCCGCCCCTCACTGTGATCACCAGTCTAGGTGTCTTACTTCCCCGGGGAAGAACAGCTGAGTCGCAGTCTTCAGCAGCTCGTGAGGGTCCAATACTGCTGGCAGGTCCCGCACTCCAGAAGGGGGTCTGGCAGTGTTTTAGCCAGCTCCGGCGCTAGGGGCCCGGTGCACCTCAGACTGCCAGGCCCGGCCCCTGACGTCAGTCAGGGGCCGGGCCTGGCAGTCTGAGGTGCTCCATGGACAGCGCCTCCGCCGTCAAGGACACTCCGTCCAGGAGTCCGACGGATCGTATCTTGAACCCTGGCGACGCTGGGCACCCCAGTTCCCCGACGCACTCAGCAGCAGGCCTGGATCCCCAGATCAGTGCAGGTCACCGCAGGCCGAGCTCTTCAGCTCTCTCATCTCCGGTCTCTTCGCGAGCCCGGGCCAGAGAAATTGTGCCCCAAGTTGCCTCAGGGCCGCAGCAGCCAGTTGGTGATCACTGCAGGAGGCCGCCACCACCACATAAAAGGCAGGATAATGGGCGGGCCTGGCACGGAGCTTTTCAGTAAGCTTCCGAAGTGGATGTCATCTTGGCCATGCGCGCCCCCCCCCCCCCCCCCCCAGCCCCTTGTTGATAGTACTCACGTGGGGGAGACCGAGGCAGAAGATCCCCACTTGGCACTTAGCCATGTCTGCCTTGAACAACACAGGATTTTGTGCGCAGATAGGCAAAGCTATGGAGCAATACTTTCAGGAAAACGAGGGGTCCGCTTCGAGCACCCTGCTTCAGTGGGATGAGTTAAGGTGGTCCTGAGGGGGGTTTGCCTGAAAACAGTGTATGGTGTGAGGAAGGGCCGGACGGCGAATGTGCTTACCATGGAGGACCGCATTGAGGCGCTAAAGAAAGAATGTGTGACAAACCCAAACCGTCGTGCAGAGCTAACGGAACTGCGAAAGGCATATGGGAATCTTTTGGGCAGGTTGTCCAATTTTGATTATAAAAGCTACCTTCAGCGGCAACATGAACTGGGAGACAAGGGTGACCGCTTATTGGCCTGGCTACTGAGCTCGGAGTCCCCCCAGTTGCCCCATAGCAGCTATCCGCCTCCAGGCAGGGCAGGCTGTGAATTCACATCTGGAGATTGATGGGGTATTTGCGGAATATTACAAGGGGCTATATGAGGAGACATTAGGGGTGATAATGGACATGGCTTTCACATATCTGATGATGGTGAGAATACCAGCAATCAACCCTCTACACTGACAGGAACTGGATGGCCCATTAACATTAGAGGAAATAAAGGGGGTGATAATACAGATAGCACGTGGGAAGGTGCCAGGCACGGATGGCTTCCCAATTAAATTTAATGCTTACTACCAGGCCCAGTTGGCACCTAGCCTGTTAAGAATTTATGAGTAGGGAGTCCCTGCTGGGTCCTTCCCAAACTCCATGAGGGCGGCAGTGATAATGGTACTTCCGAAACCAGGCTGTGACCCCTTGAATGCGACATCTTACCGTCCCTTATCTCTTCTAAATCTAGATTATAAGGTGCTGGGCAAGGTCTTGGCTAATCATCTGGTGAAGGTGGTTGGCACGTTGATTCATTCAGATCAGAACGGTTTCATGCCAGGGCGCAATAAGTTCCTTAACCTGCGATGGCGGTTTCACACAATGGACTAGGTGAGACGCACGGGAACAGCTGGGTACTGAAAAGGCGTACGACACCTTGGGGTGGCCATACCCCATGGCGGTCATGTAGCAAATGGGGATTGGAGTGCCTTTTCTCAAATGGGTGACACTGTTATGTACCATGCCCGTCGCCTGAGTACGAACCTGTGGAGTACTTTGGGACACGTTCCGGACTACCAAGAGGACAAGGCAGGGACGACCTTCGTCTCCTTTATTATTTGCCCTGGCAATGGAGCAACTGGCATGCCTATTGTGGGATCGGGCACCACAGTGGGGCCTCATGGTACTGGGGTAGCCACAGATCATATCACTATGTGAACGACGCACTTGTGTACCTGAGGGCGGACCCTGATGTGCTGCCGGGAGTGGTGCCAGTTTTAGATGACTTGGGAAAACGTTGGGGCTCTGCATCAACTGGGACAAGTCCTGCATGTTAACCCCCAATACCTGTTTCTCCTGGAAGCCTTGCCGTGCACTGGCCTAGTCTGGCAGTTTGACACCATTAAATATCTGGGAGTGCAGGTGTATCATGAGAAGGCGGCCTTAATGGGGGAAACCTGGGTAGGGCCATGGCCTCCATCCATCATTCGCTTCAGTTCTGGACCGGCTTTCCACTGTCGCCGATGGGCAGGATCGCTATCTCTAAAATGTTAGTGTTACCCAGACTGCTGTTCTTTTGTACGCTCATTCAGATGATCATATGGAAGGCATTCTGTAGAGAACTGCAGGGTTTATTGATGATCCTAATATGAAGTGGCGGTAGATGGCGAATGGCCCTTTGTAAACTAGGTGGTCCCAATTATGAGCACAAGTATGTGGCGGCTCACCTGCAATGGTAAGTGCATACCCCATAGCTAGAATATGCAGGGGTGGAGGGAGAATTAGGGCGATGAACCCTCTTACACAAGCTACTAGATACCACTTCGCCCAGAGCTTCAAACTGTGTATTGCTACAGGGGTCTATACACATGTGAAGGCGATATGCATGTGGAGGTGCGAAATCCACACCTTATGCTCCCAGTCTTCCCATATGGGCAATGCCAGAATGTGCGGTTTTGAGAGCAGCGTACTGGACTAGAGACTGGAAAGAGGTGGGGGATCAAGACCTGGGCAGATGTGATGTCTGACGAGGATCTGCAGACCTTCGAAGAACTGACGCTTGACTATGGAATAAGACTAGAGCAGTTCCTGCTCCACTTGGCGCTCCTAGGGGTGATGCGCGGAACGTGGGACACGTAACAGGGGACACAACCCACTGAGGTTCCGTCGGAGGAACAGAGATACTGCGGGACTGGTGGAAAACCATGTTGAACGTTGCCATACCGGATACGGTGTGGACCCGTTGCCTCCAGTCAGTATGGACCCGTTGTCTCCCGTCAGTATGACAGGTGACGCGCAATGCTCAATCCCGACTTATTCAATTTCACTTTCTTTTTACCGCGCATATCTGACCCCGAAGAGGATCAGACAGAAGTTCCCCGGGGCGAGTAGCAAGTAGCAAATGCCCTAGGTGTGGGACGAATGAAGCAGACTTTGTACACATAGTGTGGTTGTGCATGGTGATAACTCACTTTTGGCTGCAAGTGACTCAGAGTGTGGCAGAAGTGACGGACAGCCTGTTTCCACGGGACCTGATCTGGTATCTACTAGACACGGGATATATTTCTAAGACGACGAAGGGACTGATGCGATTTCAGAACCCGGTCCTGATCCTTGCCAAGCAATGCATCGCCATGGCGTGGAATTTGGCCACAGCTCCTCCGATAAGCCGGCAGCAGACTGAAATATGTAAATGGGCTGTAGCTGAGCTAGCGGTACACAGAACGCTATAGAGGGATAACTACCTGGAGAAACTGGAGTTAAACTCAGACGACCGCCGCTGTGAGAACACCTGCTTCCCAACTGGTGAGCGGTGCAGACTAGGGGGATCAATCACATCGTCCATCAATTGTGATGCGGGGGTGACTGTGTGACACATGAGCTGAATGCAAGTTTTTTTAAGTATTGACGCTATCCTCTTCTCACAGGGATGCTCTTTATCCTCTACTGAGTTGATTCTGGCTCCCAGAAAGATCTTTCCTTGTTCTGGTTTCAGAGATGATTTTTCCAAATTTATTGAGAATCTCATGGCTGAAAAGAGCTGTTATCACCTTTTGTATGTCTGTTGTGCATTTGCTTAAAGGGTTTGCCCTTACTATCCAGTAGTCTAGGTAGGGCTAAACATTTATCCCTTGCCTTCTCAAATGTGCCGCCACTGCTGCTAGGCACTTTGTAAACACCCTTTGAATATATTTAATCCCGAAGACCAGCACTCTGAATGAGTTCTGTCAGGATGTCTGAAAGGGTTGGTTTTTCAATCTTTGTCTCTGATGAGGGCAGCTGTTTTTAGGCCTTTTATTAATTGTGCTGACCGCAGATGTGAAGTCGTTGTAGCTGCACTGTGTCAATCTCACCTATCCCTACGTTCAAAACCTTTTGTTGGGTAACAGTTCAGCAGGGTATCTAGGCAGTGAAGTAAAGCGGAGTAGATCAGGTGGGCCAGCAGGTGAGCTCCTTCTTGTGGGCCCTATCTTCCTCTCTGGGGTTGACTAACCCGACCTCCTAGCAACAACAGGTTTCACATTTGGGTCACAGATTGGAGAGGACACACCAGTGATGAGACTGAGCAAGAAAGCAGGTGCATCTTCTCCCCAGAGAGCACTGCAGTTTCACTTTGTAGTTCTTCAGTGCTATTCAGCAAGTTTTAAGTGGCAGGCATGCTGTCTGCTTCACCAGGTGGCTCTGTCTTTGGTTTTAGGCAAAGTCTATCTGTGCAACAGCAGTGTGACTAGTGAGGACAACTGGCCACATATTACACGACAGTTTGTTTGATGTTGGTTGAGGGATTTTTCGTTATAGAACAGGAGTGTCAATGAATTTATTCAAAATTATGCTTGACCAAAGGGGAGCTCTAGTCTTAGTTGGCAATCTTTTAAGGCAGCAAAAACCTGACTCCAGTAATAAAAATTATTAATATGGTTTTAAAAAAAGAGCGAGAAAACACAGCAAACATCAGTGTAGAAAGCCATAAACTTCTACTCTAAAGACTGCACTTGCTGGCTGGGGAATGGATGATGGGCTTATAAGTAATCTGGGAAAATGAACAGTGGCAATAGACATATTATTGGTCAATGTCGTAGAGTATGTTAGCTAGACAAAATCTTGGGGACATGCTCCGAAGATAGGATCCAAAAAGGAGATTCTGTTTTAAACTGTGAGCTAGTAAACATTTTAATCATATGCAGGAAATTCCGATAATGAACCATCCTCTAGCACCACCAGCCTAAAAATATTCTGAGCAATAAAAAGTGAACATTTGAAATAATTGTCTTGGAGTAGGCCCGAGTTGTGGACTAAACTTTGGGGACTTCGATTGTTTCTACAGTTACAAGCAGTCATAACTTTGAGAGTCTGGTATCACTGAACAAGAAAGACAACACCTTTTGATCTGTTTCAAAATGCTTCGTTGCAAACAAAATAAAGCTTCATCTCCCCAGTCAAGCAAGGAAGTCTTCACAGCCTTCTCGCACCTAAGCCCATAACATGATATGATCAACCAAGCACCAATCAGCCCAGCACTCGCAAAATACTCCTCTCTGCTATTGTTCTCTAAGAAAGAGCTATCCAGCATGTCTGGATCTCATGCCTGACTGAAAGAGGTATGTAAGCATTTGAGTGCTAGAATGATATTCTTGACCCATCAAGCTACTTTAACTGTGCTTTAATTCACCATAATAATGTACTCAGTGTCCAACTCTGTATTCACTCTAACACAAGTGTACTTTTTAGTGCTGGTTTAAAGCTATGGACAAAAATCCATTACTGAATTTAGCACAATGTGTCTGTTCCAAGAAAGCACTGGCAGGCGAATACTGTACATTCTGGGAGCACAACTCTAATGAAAATATATAAATACCTCTAATCAGCCTGGCTTGTCTGCTTTCATTCAAACAGTAGATAGTTAATTCCTAGCTTTTCTCTTCATTGGATTTCAGATACAGACTTTGCATTATTGTAGCCTCAATCAGAGGTTATCTTTTTAACTCCACTCGGAATCACCTTAGACCAAGGACTATTAAGATTAGATTTAAGTAAACATTAAAGACATACTCTTGGGTAAGGAAGGCCACTGGTAGTGTTGAATGCCGGTAGAAGCTTGTAGCCCAGCTCTTTAGCCATGTGCAGAAGTTCATCGTTGTACCACTGTAGGCTTTCTCCTTTATCTTTCAGCATGATCGCCAGAGAGTGGCCACCTAAGAGACCCCTGCAATTCACAAGGAAAGACATGTTTAAACATACAATTGTTACAAAACATGCTTACTCACGCTTTTCTGTGAAGTAAACTTAAGAGGTCAATTTGCATCGATCAAGTAAATGTGTAAAACGAGTTTAGCAACTTATCAGCGCACAAGGATTAAGGCCAAACAGTTAACCAATCACCAATAGTTCTTTGGCCCTCCCACTCCAATTATATCTCCAGGCAGAACCACATTTCAACAGCCACATCTAATTACTTCATAAGTGCTGCCCCTTCATTATAGACTGTTCTTCCTGCTGACACTTTATGGGGACATTCTTCCAGACAAATCCAAAAACTCTACTCTTTAACCTGGACACAAGCGTCCAAGTACTTATATTTTCATCTCACCAAAAGGAGCAGATCTGATTTGTGCCTGTAAAATACGTTTGTTTCCTAGTTCTTTCTAATCTGTTTATCAACTCACAGCCTCAAATTTCTGAACAATTTTAGTTATATGTTTACCATGCTCACTTAATTGCTTGTGCACAGTGAAATGCACTACTGAGAATCTCAGGACAATTTATTTCTTTAAAAGGTGCTCTTACATCTTTAGTGTTAAAGTTGAGCTATTAGCAAAAACAAATAGTAAAAAGAGAAGACCTCACTGAAAATAGTATATTAAAGAACAAAATTGTGCCATGCATATCCAGGGTAATGCCAGTACATGCACCATGGCATTAGTGCTTTTCAGTTGTATATTTTATGATTCAAAAACAAAGCAGCTGTTCAGCCTATAGCCTAGGGGAAGAGTTGTGTGAAGATAAACAGGGCGCATGACTTAAGGGTAATACCAACTTTAATGAGAAAGTCACGTATTTTCACCTACAAGTCGCTCCACATTGATACACACTGAAATATAGTATGATATATGTTTATCGCTGTTGGGTTTTGAAAATTTTCCCTTTCTGAAGGGTTTCTCCAAATTTGTTTTGCAGAAGCCCACTAGACAGCAGGGTAACATTAATAGAAGGGGAGCGACCCTTGGGCAAGGGTAGCTCCTCTTGAGGGATAATTATTTTTGTATTCCAACCTCCCCCCACCCCCACCCCGAGGGCAGATCGGCTGTTTATAGGGGATCATTTGTTTTGTATTGTGCCATCCTGGAGGGCCGATCTGCCCTCCGGTGGTGGCGGAAGCCCACTAGACACCAGCAATTGTGTTTTGAAGGGAACGGACCCTTGGGGACCACATTTTGTTTAAAAAATGTTTATTCTGGCTCGCCTCCTCCCCTATGAAGGCAGATTGGGCGTTTTTAGCCCGATCTGCCCTTTGGGGGCTGATGGAAGCCCACTATACACCAGGGAATTTTATGGGAGCATCCTCTTGGGCTAGGGTCACTTTCCTTGGGGGGCATATTTTTTGTGCATTCTGCCCTCGCCCTTGAGAGCAGATTCTGTTGATTTTTGGTCTTTGAGTGGATTGGGCCTCAGGCTGGGTGGCAACACATAAGTCACCTGGGAATAAGGGTATGTATGTGGTGGGGGGATCTGCTTCTGGGTAAGATGTGCTTCCATCTGGTGGTGTCTTTTTGTGCCTTAGTCACCCCTCCTTTCGGGGATAGATCAGTGTCCTTTTGATTGCTATTTTGATATATTTGTGTTTTAATTATTTATTTATTTTAATTGTAAAGACAATCGTTTCCTTTGTTTTGGTGGTGAATCCGGTTTGCGGGTGCAGCTTTGGCAGATCTGTAGTTTGTGAGTTTTGGTTGGTAAGTAACTAATTTTGTAATCTTTTCATCTAATGTGTATCCTTGGCCTATTTGTATAATTTTTTTGACTGCTGTACTAATGTTTGAATCTTTTGCATTTTGTGCGATTGTCTTTCAAAGTAACTTATTGATTTGTGCATGCTCTATACTGCCTTGTGATATGTGTAATGTGTGTTTTTTTCTTTCCAGTGGGTCTTCTTTGGTGCGTGCTGTGCAGGTGCAGTTGATCCTCAGTTTTGCTGTCTGTGGCAAGTGAGTGGTATTGTCTTTTAGTTCATAGGTCTTTGCGTGCTTTATATAGATTGACCTTTCCTTCCAGATTGGTATACGCCAGTAGAAAGAAGTTACTTACCTGTAACTGTAGCTCCCCAGTATTGGAAGCTTTCATAGATTCACATGCTTGAATCATTCCCTGTCGTCATGATGGGAGTCCCCGGGACTTTAAAGTAGGAGTAGTAATAGTACACTGATAGGTATAGACTAGAAAAAGCCTTGGCCTCGTAGTTTATTAACCTATCATAGTCCTTATTAAAAAGGGACCAAAGTGTTGACTTAACCAATCAACATGAATCACCCTTGTAATGTCGAGGTCCATAGCTGCCATTCAAGGTTTTGCTTCCCGATTGGGAGCAAAGCCTTTTGAAGCCTTAAAAGCATTGCAATAGCATCGTATGGGTCTGCGATTTGGGGATATAAACCCGCAGTGGTACTTCAGCAAGTTGAAAACAAATTTATGAGATATCTCTTGGCGGTCCCCAAATCTACCTCTACTTTTGCTATTCACCAAGAGCTGGGCAGTGGCTTTGTTGAGGATCCAATTGGGATGGGTCCTGTGATTTGTTGGCTAAAGACATGGATTAATACAGAACTGGGACTGAACAGAGAAATCCTTAGGGACTGCTTAGCGTTGGACAATGTGGGTAAAATCCAATGGATACAATATGTCAAGTCAATGCTCGGAAAATTGGGGCGACTGGAACTCTTTGCTACTCCGGAAAAGATAGCGAAAGAGGATGTGGCATGGGTTAAAGCCCAATTCTTAAATATGTTGTCTGTAAAGAGAGGCATTGGAGATTGTTAAACCCACTGTGAGAGCACATTTGCTGTTAAAGACAGTCCCACAGATAGAACCGTATTTGTTAATCGTTACAAAACCTTTCCATCGATTTCTTCTAATTAAGTTCCGTTTTAATCTTATCCATTGTCTTTTAGCAGATGTACAGGGCTGATGCAGGGTAAAAGATTTAGGTCCCTGTACATGTGATCATTTTTCTTTGCAGGACACCATGCACTTTACAATGTTTTGTGAGCATTTTAGCCCCCTGAGGAGAAAGTTTTTAAGACCCATTTTAAAGGGGAAGGGATTTGTGCAAGTCAGACCAGCCCTACTCTATCTGCAGTTGTTAAACAACCCATGGGAGATTTTTAATGTTGCAAATTTTTGGGTGGCGGCAGTCAGACATAGGAAGAAAGGGGGTTAGATATTTTTAAAGTGCTGATTGATTTTATATATAGATATAATTGCTTTTATCGTATGATTAATGAATTATAAGTCATTTGTTTTTATTGGTATTATTTTATTGTCTGTATGTGGTATATCTTAAGGAATTTAAAATGTACAAATATGTTTTTTAATCAGCTTTTTATGTACTGTTCACTGTGGTGTACATTTATGGCTTTGGTTAGCCGAATAAAGTGGTTTGATTGATTGAATCACCCTCTAGAACACTCCAGAAAGAAGCTCAGAACTACAAATTTTCGAGCACTAGTGCTAAAATTAATATGCTGAGATAAATAAGGTGAGCTTCCCCTGGGGAGGAGGGTTGGTCGCATGTGAATCTATGAACGCTTCCAATACTGGAGAACTACAGTTACAGGTAAGTAACTTATTTCTTACTCCAGTATTGGAACTTTCATAGATTCACATGCTTGAATCAGAATAGCGAGCAGTTGAGAAGCACATTTACCATAGCTTTGAAAAGCTTAACAGGAATATGTATCAGTACAACCTGCAAGCAGCCACTAAACAATATAACAACCATAAACATATCAATAACAGTTAAGGAAAATTCCTTTAAGCGTTAAACATAGCAAATGGTATACCGTATAAAAATGTGATACAGCTAAAGAGGTAGGAGGGTAGACAAGGGTGGCTCACCTTAATGGAACAGGTGCCGGAGTACTGCTTAACCCACCGTCGTGTCATTCAGGACAGCTGAATCCAGGCAGTAGTGTTGAGTAAATATGTGTCTATTCTTCCACGTTGCTGCACGGCAAATCTCAGGAAGTGACACTCCCACAAACAAAGCTGTAAACGTCGAGACAGCCCTCGTGGAATGGGCTTGGACTCGCGAAGACAGAGGTATGCCTGCTTTGTGATGGCAAAATTTTATGGCACTTGCGATCCATCTAGAAATACTCTGCTCGGAGAGCGGGAAACCTTTCCTTGGCGCATTGTAGTGACAAATAATTGAGAAGTCTTGCGAAAAGCTTGTGTCCTATGCAGATAAAACTTTAGGCAACGCTTGACATCCAATGAGTGAAGTACCCTCTCTGCAGAGGTCGATGGTTTCGGGAAGAAAGTCTTTAGTACCACAGGCTCATTTAGGGGGAAATTAGATGGAACCTTGGGTATGAATTTTGGATTTGTGCAGAGTATTGTCCGTACGGACTAGCACTGATGAATCTCGTATTCTGGGAAGAAAAGCCTGGAGGGCCAGACGCACAGCCTTCAGTTCCAGCAAATTTATGTGAGATTGAGTCTGAACCGGATGCCACTTGCCACTTACTTGGAGCTCTTGGAGGTAAGCTCCCCATCCTTCTAAGGACGCATCAGTTGTAATTACTAGTGATGCCGCCTCTTGTTGCAGGGACATCTCTACTGACAGATGCTTTTGTCTATCCACCACTCCAGGGCTTTCACCATGCGTGGAGTTACTTTGATGATGTCGAAGGAGTCGACGGATTGTACCCACTGCTTGTCCAGCTACTCCTGAATTGGACGCATCTTGAGACGACAGAAGGGGATCAGCGGTATCCATGACAACATCATTCCCAAGAGGGAATTGTAAAGTCGGACCGAAAGAAACCTTTTTCTTTTGATGGCATTCCTCTGCAGGATATGCTTTTAAGCAAACCGTGTCTAACTGGGCTCCTAGGAAGACAATCCTTTGTGATGGACTGTGATTGGATTTTTGTCGATGGATAGAGAGACCCAACCTCTTGAAGAGAGTTGTGCAGGCCTTTGTGGACGTTCTCGCTGCAGTTTCTGACGGTGCCTTGATAAGCCAGTCATCCAGATATGGGAAGACTTGATGTTGCTGTTGTCTGATAAATGCTATGACCGGAGCCAGGCACTTTGTAAAAATCCTGGGCGCAGACTTGAGACCAAGGAAGAACACTCTGAATTGGTAGTGGCGTCCGGCTACCACAAATCTCAGATATTTTCGGTGTCTTGAGTGAATAGTAATATGGAAATAGGCATCTTAAAGGTCTAGTGTTGCCATGAAGTCGCGCTGGCCTAGGAGCCTTAGTACCTCCTGCAACGTGATCATCCGAAATGATTGCTTTTCAAATACAGAATGAGGTTCCGGAGGTCCAAAATTGGTCACCACTGCCTTGACTTCTTTCTGATCAAAAAGAAATGGGGGTAAAAACCTGTGCCCCTGCTGGGCAATGTTACCTTCTCTATCGCTCCTTTATGAAGCATGTTTTTTACCTCTTGTTGTAGAGCCTTGAGATGCCTGTGGAGGAAGGCTTGAGGAGAGGTTGTAGGGGGTTTTCAGATAAATTCTAGTGTGTGTCCAAATTCTACTAGGCGTAGAACCCACTGGTCTGTAGTAATGGTTTTCCATTGGTGGAGGTAGTAGGAAATGTTGCCTCCCAGGCGGGCGGGATGAGTTTCAAACGAATAAGTTGAATGTGGGGAAGGAAGAGTTGGGGCCGGAGCCTGTGCTATATCATTATCAGCGGCAAGTATCTTTGCCAGCCCGTGGTGTCTTTCCTCGATTTGATCCGACATAGGATGTCTGAGTTGGTTGTCCCTGCTGGAATTGAGGTCGGTAAGATTGGGATGCCGAAGAATAGGCAGGGTATCGGTATTGCCGATACCCTCCTCTATAGGATGGCTGCCCTCTTCCCTTTGATCCTCGAAAAGGAGCTTTGCTGAACTGCAACCTCCCTAACGACTTGGCGGAATCTGTGTCTGCCTTGATGGTTTTGAGGGCCTCCTCCACATGGCTGCCAAAAAGAGCTTCTCCATCATATGGAAGGTCCAAGATCTTATTTTGAACCTCTGGATGTAATGAGGTGGCTTTGACCCATCCCTGCCTTCGCAAAACTGCTGCTCCAGCTAGCTGCCTAAACCCTGTAACAACAACATCAAATGGCCGAATCTATTATCTCATTGGATGCTCTCTCTCCTTCATGCAAGATCTTCTTTGCTTCTTCCTTAGCCTCTTCTGGCAGTTGGTCAATATACGAAGCAATGTCGGACCACATTTGGCGATCATAGCGCCCTAAGATCGCCAGGGAGTTTGCTGCCTTTACTTTTAATGCTGACATTACCGAGAATCTTTTACCGATGGAATCGAGACGTCTGCCCTCTTTATCCGGAGGTGCAGAAAGGGGTGCTGCAGGATTTTTTGAATGGAGTTGCGCGGCCTGCATGACCGCTGAGTCCGGTTTTGGGTAGCCTGTGAGTCACGCTGGGGCGTCATCTGAGGTCTCATATTTTTTATCAAGACGTGGAAGCACCGCTGGCACAGAGGCTGGGTTTTTCATAATCCTAATACCTTCATCCCAGATGTTATCAATTATGGGAATAGCACTTACAGACAGACTTACGAAATGGCTCTTTAAAATCTTATAAGAAACAGTCAGCTTGCTTGGAAGGCATTGGTAGAGCAAACCTTTTCGCTGCACGCTCCAATAAATTGTGAAATCCCCCAATATCCTCTGGTGGAGATACTACCGGAGGCGGTGTTGGTGAGGCAGGCAAAGACATCCTGTAATCGTCCCATTCTGAGGCGTATCATGAAGTTCTCCTTCTTCATCCGAAGAGACCGGTTCCTGGAGAGGAACAGATTGCGGCGTGTTTGGTACAGAAAGAACCGTAGGAGTATTCACTCGTACTGGTGATACCACTAGAGGAGGTGGAGCTCTAGTAGCCAGCTCTGAAGGTGGGAAGCGCTGCCGGTAATCTTGTAACGAACTGCAAAACTGATGGTAATGCAGAGGGCACCGTGACCATGTCTTCCTGATACTGCTGGTGTCCTTGTTCAGGTTGAGCAAAATAGGCCTGACCATAGTACTGTTGATCATCATCCTTATCTGGTTGACACTGAACATGCAACTCGGACAGGCTATACGCATCCCCAAAAAGACCTCCCTGTTCTTCGGAATCTCCCTCCTCCAGAAGATGAGTGGGAAAAAGAGGTGTAGTTTTACTGGGCGAGGTATGCGCTGGTGTAATCTCGGTTGCCAGTGCCTTTGCTGGTGAAAGGACCTTCGCTGACAATTTTCGTCGACGACTGTCTCCTCTTCCAGTACCTTCAAATTCGTCATCGACGACAATGACTTCGTCAGCGGATGAGACTTTGTCGATGGCTGTGGCTTCGTCGACGGCAATGACTTAGTCGACGTCGGTGACTGCGCCGTCGACAGTGGCGTCTTCGTCGACGGTGGCATGCTCAATGACAGTGACAGTGACGACCTCGTCGACCGCAGTAACCTCGTCTACTTCTCCCTTTTTCGACAACAATGGTGCCGTCAACTTCAATTTCAAAGGCGACGACAAGTGTCTCATCGACGAAGGTTCCACCTCTTTAGAAGACGATGTGAGAGGAATGGTCGACGAAATTAGACCCTGCGTCGACGATGATAAAGATGTCGTCGACGATGAGCGGGCCATAGAGCAAGTCGTCGATATCGACATGCCTGAAGTGCAGCCTCTGGTCATCGACAGTGTTGAAACACTTTTCTTCACCGACAGAGCTCGCCGACGGCTTGTCAGAAGAAGGCTTTTTGAATGTTAATTTGAGCTCTCTAGGTGGTGTTTTTGGCTCAGAAACAGCCTTGGATGGCTGTTCTATTTTGTGAGAACCTCAGAGGAAGATTCATGAGAGGACTTCTTGGCGCATTTCCTGACAGGCTCTTTATCAGATTGTGAAGATTCCCTTACCCTCTTTGAAGAAATTTTTAGAAGAAGTAGACTGCTCACTCTCAGAGTGTGAAACAGGGTCGACCTGGTGTTCAATTTCTGAAGCCAGATAAAACGACGTACTTCCCGGTCTCTAAGGGTTTTGTTAGAAAAGGTGCAACACATCTTGCAGTCTGACGCCTTATGAGATGGATACAAACAATAAATGCAGTCTTTATGAGGGTCCTCTATATACAATCTCTTCTTCGTACAAGTGGCAAACTCCCTGAAGAGAGCCTTCTTTAGCCTGTTCAGCCATAGTCCAGTCTGATTTAGTAACCGCCAACAGATAAACAGGATAGATTAAACATCGGTCTATGAATATATAATCAAATTAAATTACTTTCCTGAAGAAAGAATTCCATAAATGTGGGGCGGAGCTTGCTCGCGACCAAGATGGCCGCTTGAGCCGAGTGCTCCGATAAACTGTCAGCCGATCCAACAGGAATCCTGCAACTGTGCCGCTCGAGGGATGAGTGAAGGCGACCCCTCGACTCCCGATACCTGGCTGCCCAGTTTGGGCGAAAAACTGAGACGCTCCGAGCTTCAGGGGCGAGCATACGCGTCCTGCCGTTGCGGCGCCGAGCGGGCCTGTAACCCCGCGGGAGAGCTGCTGACTCACCGCTACACACGCACCTAGAGGCTGGGTGCGGAGGAGGGTGTAGCGTGCAGATCCCTGACCCCTGCTGAAACTTGGTGAGCGGGAGTTCGCTGCTGGAGGCTGGGCGACTGTGGCGCGGCCCCCGCCTGAGGTGGCCGGTGGTGAGCAGGACGACGGAGGGAGATCGCGAGCAGGTACGGAATGAGCTGCGTGACCTGCGGCTGCTCCTCGCTGCCGCCGAGAGGTGGAGGGCGCCGGCGCCCTGTTGACCAGCGGAGACTCGGAGAGCGGTGAGGCATTGACCGGAGCTGTGTCCGGGCGCGCGGGGCGCCCCCTTCGTCCCCATATTGCGACCTAAGCCATTCAGCGCCTGGCCTGCCTGTCGCCCTGCCTTGGGCCTTGCTGGTGGGACGTCTCTGACGACGCCTGTGTAGCCGACCTGGAAACTGTTTGGACGGCAGCCACCGCTCGCACGAGGAGAGCCAGTGCTGACAGGGTGGGCGCTGCCTGAGGTGTGTCGCCGGGGGTGCGACCAGCTCCCCGGTCGGGGGGGTGACGAGCTGGGAGGCTCGATCGAGTACTGGAGGCGGCGGACGAACCTCAGGAATCGCGGACGCCCCGTGCTGCATATTGATGCTCTGCAGTGAGAGTTGAGGTAGGGGACGACCCCTGAGAGCAGTGTCCCGCAGCGCCATTGAGTCCTGGCGCGTGGTGCCCCCCCTCCTTCACGGCGATCTCCGAGATAGACACTTGGCCTTCCCGCAGCTTTGCCTGGAACCTGGTCCGGGTACATGTGCGTCTGGAGGGTTGCCGCAGGTGGCGCCTGTGCCCCCTACGTCCGCTGCACGCTTAAGCCCCCTGGAGAGCGGTCCGCACAGCAGCTGCCCATCTGAGTGGTGCGCGTGGCTGGCCCGTCTTGCTGGACTTACTAGAACTGGAGGCTGGCCCGGTGGGCGACAGGAGGGACACCAGAGGGCTGCCCTTGTTATCTGAAGGCAGCGGCGCATTCCAGGAACAGGCCCGGTGGAGTGCCTGGTCAGTCCTCACTGCTAAGACAGGATGGGCCGTGTGGACAAAACGCAACAGAAACTATCGTTTGGCCAGCAGAGGTAAAAATCTAGCGATGCCTCGCGCGACGGTGCGACTGGGGAACAGGACAATCCGGCTGAGGACACAGGGCATGATATCAGAGGCCTGCTGAGGTCCATGGAAAAGAATTTGCAAGGGGGCATAGCGGCGCTCGGCACCAAGATGGACGCGCTGTCCTACCGGATGGATCGTATGGCCGAAAGACTGGACAAGCACGCCGAGCGCCTCGACATGTCGGAGCGCAGACTCACGGAGGCTGAGGAGGCCCAGACGGTCCTAGATACGGAGCACAAACAACTGGGCGGGATCCTGAAGGTTCTCCAGGACAAGACGGAGGACTTGGAAGTGCGCTCCCGGCGCTGTAATCTCCGAATTACGAGACTCCCTGAGACCACCCAGACGGGTAACATGGAACAATTCACGGAACGACTCCTGAAGACTATGCTCGGCGAGGACACGTTCTCCACCATGTTCGTGGTGGAGAGAGCGCACCGATCACTGGGCCCACGACCGCCGCCGGGTGCTGCCCCTAGACCGATCATAGCGAAGCTGTTGAACTACCGCGATCGGGATGTGGCACTGAGGAAAGCTAGAGAGAAGCAACCGTTGCAATTTGAAGGGTCCACTATCTCTCTTTTTCCGGACTTCACGGTTCGGGTTCAGGAGGCACGGCGCCAGTTTGCTCCCATGAAGAAACAACTCCGTGACATGGGGGTAGACTACACCATGCTCTACCCTGCGAAGCTCCGGGTCAACCGTCAGGGCCGCTCCCACATTTTCACCGACCCAAAGGCACTCCAGAAGGCAATGAAGGACTGGGCGAAGGAGCAGCGACATAGCCCGGAGAAGCAACTCCTTGATGAGGCGGCGGGTGGCTCTCCGGATGACCAGGATTAGACATTCGCTGGTAACAATGTGTGAATTGTACATGAAGTTTGGGGGGTTTACTAAGTTTGATCTCGCAGGCAAGGGTGTCCTGGTGATATCTGAATGAGAGGAGGGGGTCTGTTCTGTGGTGCCGCACCGGGGCACGGCAATACTTTAGTCGTTATTCAGGGCTCACCGTTCTCCTCCCCTGCTGTTTAGGATGAGGTGTGGTTTTAGTTGGGGGGCGTGACAACCTGAGGGATCTGAGATGTTTACCTAGCAGGCGTAAATTAGATAACAGCTTCGCCTACGGCATGGGAACACGTGGTACATGCTTCATGCCTTAGCTCGCCCTTGAGTTACTTCACCTTCTTGATTTTGGTCAACCTCCAGGGGTGGCATTTGGGATTACAGCTGGGTTTTAGTACTACCAGATGTACACAGTTGCATATACTAGACTTGACGGTGTTCGGAGCGCGGCCTTATGAAAGCCGAACGCTTTTTCCAATCGTCTCTTTGTGAGGAGAGCAACATCCACCTCCGCGTGAATCACACTGGGGAGTGCAATTTCCGTTGGGGTGGGAATGTATTGGGGGGGAATGTATTGTGGGGGGGAGGGAACAGTCCGCAGCCAAGTTGGGGAGGGGCAGGCGTGCGTGGGAGGAGGAGGGCTTTTGGGATTTGTCTTGATTCTTTTTGGGATTGTTGAGGGTGATCTTTTTTGGCTACATGCAGGGTTGTGGGGTGGGAGGTCGTATTGTGCGGGTCCTGTTGGGGTGGGCCTGACGTGGGCGGGGGGTGGGAATGTTCTGAGACTGACATTTGACATCACATCTGTTTTCGTGGCTTCTGTGTTGCAACACCGGGGCTATGTAAGCATACCTTGCTGCGCTACAAGCTCTTTATGTAGGACTCTGCCCAATGGCGGATAGCACTGCCCCGAGTAGCGCCGCTCCGCTGGAGTCGGTTGTGGTGCTCACTTGGAATGTCCGTGGCCTTAACGACAATAGGAAGGTCCGGAAGATACTACATTACCTGTATCGACACAATATTGATGTCGCTCTCCTGCAGGAGACGCATTTACCTCTCGACAGTCCCTTTTTGCGCGCTAAGGGTTTTCTTGGGAACGTGCACGCGGCTGGCTTTACCACGCATGCTAGGGGGGTCCTGACATGGGTCAACCCCAGGACGATGCTTCGTATAGTACCCTTGGAAGCGGATGGAGAGGGCAGATATGTCCTCTCCAGATGTTTTGGTAAGGGTATGGAGCTCCTCTTTTTAAATGTTTACGGTCCCAATTACGACCACCCAGACTTCTATAGTAAGTTGACTGATCTCTCGCACCGCTATACCCCTGGGCGGACTCTTTGGGGAGGGGATTTCAACTTCATTAGGGACCCAGCTTTGGATAGATCGGGTGGACCGGACAGGCGTATCTCCGCGGCGGCTAGAGTGATGGAGACTTCACTGGTTGGGTTGGACATGTGCGATGTGTGGCGCACTAAGCATCAGGGTCAGGGTGGGTACACGCATCACTCTGCATACCACAATGTCCATACCAGAATTGATTATTGGTTTATATCCAGGGACCTGTTGCCTCTTGTTAATGCTTGCACGATTTTACCGCGTACATATTCAGATCACTCACCCCTGCTTATGTCGCTGGCGTCCTCAAGAGGCGCATTCCTCCCTTCCTGTGGCGCTTCCCGCCCTATTCCTTACTCGATGCTGTTTTCAAAGAAGACATGACAACGGCGATTGAAACATTTTTTGAGATCAATGTGGGATCTGTTGAGTCCTTCCAAACTGTTTGGGAGGCCTTTAAGGTATATATTAGGGGGGTGGCGATCTCGAAGTATGCGGGGGTTTTGAAAGCGATCCGTAACAGGCTGACGGCCTTGGAGCGTAAGATTGCAGAGATTGAGGCTGCGCTCCGGGGTGGTCACAATACAGAGCTCAGCCTGGAACTGACGCAGACAGTGCAGGATTACCACGAGGAGGCTGTCGCGGAACTAAAACATCTTGGGAAGTATGCCACCGTCCGTACCTATGGCGAGGGCGAAAGACCGGGGGCTGTGCTGGCGCAGCTCCTCCGGCAGCGCAGGGATAATAGGGCGGTCCCGGAATTAAGAACAAGCGCTGGAGATTCCTTGTTAACGGAAACCCAGGTGGCGGACCAATTCCGATGCTACTATGAGGATCTATACGCCTCGAGAGGTTGCAGCCCAGACGAACAAATATTACACTATCTTGCGAACATAAAGCTGCCGTGGCTGTCCAACTGGCACCGCGAATTTCTGATGCGGCCGATCAAAAGAGACAAAATAGTACTAGCTCTATCTGACATGAAGGCGGGGAGTGCGCCGGGGGGGGGATGGCCTCACTGTTGCCTTTTACAAGGCGTTCTCCGATCTTCTTTTGCCGCACCTGCATACGTTATTTGAGGACATGTGTGCCACAGGTACGATGCCACCATCCATGCGGGAGGCGATCATAGTTGCCATCCCCAAACCGGGAAAACCCACAGATGAGTGTGCCTCGTATCGCCCCTTGTCCCTGATGAATGTGGACACCAAACTGTTTGCTAAACTCCTCGCCAATCGGCTGGCCCCCCTTGTTACCACCTTGGTGGCCCCGGAACAGGCCGGCTTGGTCCCAAGTAGAAATCTGACGTACAACCTGCGTTCGGTCTTTGCGGCCCTACAGCATACACGACCGGAAGTCCCGGCGATTGTGGTATTTTTAGACATGGAGAAGGCCTTCGACTCGGTCAAGTGGCCTTTCCTGCGACAAGTCCTTAACCGCATGGGGGTGGGTGAGGTGTTCCTCCAGCTCCACGAGGTACTTTATGCCTCTCCCACAGCGCGTATAAAAATAGGCTCCCTGGTCACTGAGCCAATCCGTATATGTAGAGGCACGAGACAGGGCTGCCCCTTGTCTCCACTCCTGTATGCGCTGGTGGCTGAGCCCTTGGCCTGCGCTTTACGGGAATACCACAGTCACAGAGGTCTCCGTTTCCGAACTATCGCCTGATCGTTTCTACCTATGCGGATGACACCCTGTTGTACGTCCGGGATCCGGAGACAAACCTCTCGCCGGTCTTGTGGGAGGTCGTGCTGTTTGGCTCCCTGTCCGGTCTGAGGGTCAATTGGAACAAATCCATTATGTTTCCTCTGACCCCGGCTACGGCTGCCCTCGTACCAGAGTACCCGCTGCAGTGGTCCACAGAGCCGGTTCGATACTTAGGGGTCAGGCTGCACACGGACTCCGAGGTGGTCTTCAGGGAAAACTACGGCGTCGCTGTTGCCAAGCTGGAGGAGGACATAGAACGATGGATACGCCTTCCTCTCTCTCTGTTGGGCAGAGTCTCCCTCATGAAAATGATCGTACTGCCGCGCTTTCTCTTCCTCTTTACGAATATTCCCTTGGTACTGCCCCGCATCTTCTTTCAGCGTCTTCAGTCCTACTGGTACATCTAGCATGGGCGGGTAAGCAAGCGCGAGTCGCCGGGCATATTTTGACATTGCCCTATATGACTGGAGGGCTGGGTGCCCCCGACCTAGACGTATATTATAGGGCGGCTCAGAGCTCTCGGGCGTATCATTGGATACATGGCCCATTCGACATACCCCACGTACGCATAGAGACTATAGTCGCTGCGCCCAAGCCGCTTCCTGCATTATTGTTTCTGCCCCCAGACAGACGTACGGGTATACTTGACTCCTTAAATACGGTGGCTCACGCATGGCGCTACCTCTTGGACAGACAGGCCGGTAGTATTTTGTATTCTCCGGTGGCCCGTCTCGAATGGTGTCATTGGCTTGCGCCCTGCTCTGAACGGGGGGGTTGTGGCTGCCCTACGGTCGCTTAATGCCCATACCATAGGGGATCTTTTTGTAGATGGCACAGTTAGGTCGTGGGAGGATATGCAGAGCGAGGGAGCAGCCCAGACTCCCCTTGCACAATTTCACTTTCATCGAATCAGACACGCGCTCAGGGAATTGTTGGGTGAAGATATGGCAGAGCCACCCGAGGTTCTGGCTCTGACTGCGGTTATCAAGGCGCAGACACCCGCTAAGATGGTCTCTAGGATCTACCGCTTTGCCATGCTGGAGAGGGGAAATACTTACACTAAATCACTGCTGGCCTGGCAGCGTGACCTGCAGGTTGAACTCACGGACGAAAATTGGCTCTATTGCTGCGTAAGTACTAGAAGGGTCTCGATGAACGGTCGGCACAGGCTCGTCCATTTCAAATTTTTAAATAGGGTGTACTATACGCCGGAACGACTGTTTCGTTATGGGTTGCGGGAGGACTCGGGCTGTGAACGATGTGGTGAACGTGTCGCTGACTTTCTTCACCTGGCCTGGACGTAACCGGGGATTGCGGGTTTCTGGCATCTGCTTTTTATTGAAATAAATCGGATCACAGCGCTGGCACTGGTCCCGGTCCCTGACCCGTTCCTGGCTTTGCTCGGATATTCCAAACCTCTCCCTAAAGCGCTACGACGCCTGGTAGATATGTCATTACTTATAGCAAAACGGCACGTAGCGATGTGCTGGATGCGAGGCCCTGTGCCTACACTGGCTCAGTGGTCTGCGGACATGAGGTATTGTTGTACCCAGACCGAAAACTACAGCGAACTACTGCCGCCTTGCAACAGGCCAAAGAACTTTTGGGCCCTTTACCAGACAGGCACGATGGTTCCCGCCCACTCGCCTCCGGGAGCGACAAACACCGCAACTGTCTGTAGACCCGGACCTTTGAGGGGGCCTGATGCACGCTGAAGGGGCATAGTAGAATGTCACTAGTACGTTATGTTGACCATTCTAGCTGAGGTTTACGTCGAGGATGGGGGACTGGGTTATGATCGATCCTAGACTTTAAGGGTGTCCGATACAATACACTGTGCTATTCGACATGGAACAGCAAGGTTTACGCCTGTATGCCACATGTTACTGATAATCTTATGGATGCTTGTCAATGTCTCATGATGGTTATGTACAAAATTCAATAAACATATTAAAAAAAAAAAAATCCATAAATGCCCTCTGGATGAGAAAGCTGAGCTCAGAGGAGACTCCCTAACACAATGTGCGGTAGAAAAACTTAGGTACTGAGCTTCTCTTTGGAGTGTTTTAAAGGGTGATTCATGCTTATTGGTTAAGGCAAAACTTTGGTCCCTTTTTTAATGACTATGATAGGTTAATAAACTAAGAGGCCTAGGCTTTTTCTAGTCTATACCTATCAGTGTACTATTACTATTTTAAAGTAACGGGTACTCCCATCATGACGACAGGGAATGATTCAAGCATGTGAATCTATGAAATTTCCAATTCTGGAGTAAGTGTAAATTTCTGTTTGATAAAGTCACAGTTTGTTCATTACTTATTTCAACACAGTGTTGGTAATTGTTGCCTTATTTGTTGTGTTACTTTTATTAGCAAGGATTATGGCTAACCGCAAGTTGACCACTCAGCAGGTTGTTGGTTTTCTTTTCAAATCTTCCTCGGACCATGGTTCTGAGACTGACTCTGCATCTGAGGCAGAGGACGAAGTCCAAGATTCTGGCAGCAAATTTTCTGTCCAAGAGGAATCATCAGATGATGAAGGCACTATCACTGAAGAGGATGTACCTCTTTTAGAGGAGAACACCGATATACAGTGCAGCAAGAGGAATCTGGATTGTAGCCTGGGGCTGGAAGACTTCCCATTGGAAGTGCTGAACTCTGGGCTGCCACAAACATGGTGCAGCCTGTGTTGCCTGCCTTTAATGGTGTCGCAGGGTGTAGGGTCAATACTGAAAACTTTTTGCCTATAAATTTCTTTCAGTTGTTTATGGAGGATGTTTTTTTGGATGAGAATGTTGACCAGACTAATTTGTATGCTGAACGGTATTCAGGGACAACAGTGCCAGACTTGAGCCCCACTCTAGAGCTAGCCAGTGCACTCCCATAAATCTGGATGAGGTGAAGAAGTTCTGGGGTTTAACTTTGTTGATGGGATTGATATGCAAGACATCGCTGTCTTCATACTGGTCTACTAGTCCCTTGATGGTAACTACTATATTTCCTGCAACCGGGAGTCGAGATCGGTATTTGCTTCTGCTTCGGATGCTGCATTTTGTTGATAATGCGCCAGCATTGCCACGGTATCACCCTGATTGTGACCACCTCTTCAAGATTCGGCCTGTTCTTGACCATTTTGCAGATTGCTTTTCAGAGGCCTATGTTACAGGAAAAGAAATAGCTGTGGAGGAGTCTTTGGTCCTGTTCAAGGGCCGTTTGGTTTTAGGCAGTACATTCCAAGAGGGCACGTTATGGAATTAAGATGTATATGCTGTCTGAGAGTAGTACTGGATAGGTCTATAATTTCAGGGTGTGTACTGGTAGGGATTCTTCTATTGACCCCCTGGTTGTCCATCTACTTTTGGAGTCAGTGAGAAAATTGTGTGGGAACTTGGTAGAGGAGTTTTTAACAAAGGTCACCATTTATACGTAGATAACTTCTACACTGGTGTGCAATTGTTCAAGAAAATGTTCGAAGTGGACACTGTTGCATGTGGCACAATCCACTCTAACCGTAAAGGTTACACCCTAAAGAGCTTGTATGCAAAAAAAACTTCAGAGGGGAGAGGTAAGTGCCTTGCGTAGTGATCAACTTCTAGCTGTGAAATTGTCAGACACGAGAGATGTCCACATGGTGACAACCATTGTTTTTTATTTTAAACAACTTTTATTGAGCATTTGTTCAATCTAACATGCACTGAGTTACTGTTACTTTCGAGCATTCCTAAAATGTTCACATTCCCGTACGGACCGTTATCACAGCATCTTATTTCTTATCATCATTGCTTATGGAAATCCCATCTTCATTGATGACTCCGGCTTCCCTGCAGCCCCCTTTTTTACATCAATGAACCTCCATGGGATCTAAAGCAGGGGTCTCCAACCTTTTCTGTAGTGAGAGCTACTTCTGATCAGTGAAAATCGTCGTGAGCTACTAAAGGCCGAGCAACTCGCGAATTGTCCCCCCACGCACAGCTTCATTGACTAAAGGGCCACAACAGAGAAAGAGCTAACCATTTAGTATATGCAATGCACAACATGAAACCAGAAAACCTATTCCAGCTTCCCTCTTCAACAGATTGTGTGATCCTGGCCTCTGCAGTCACCAGCTAAGCACACTGCAATCATAAAATTATAGGGTCTTGCAGAGCTGTGTAAAGCTACCAGCATGCTGAAAACCATAAACTGAACGTCTGTCTCTCATACCTGGTCATCCACTACACTGCTCCGTCCCATAACACAGTAAAGGCACCTCAGTGGTCATCACGTATGACACGGAAACGCTTCCACACAGGATCACAAGATAATGACAACACCATACCAACCACACACCCTACATGGCATAGCTTGCTGGCCATGTATGTAAATACCTCAGTGCCCCACAAAGGTGTAATAAGCTCTAAATATAAATGCTGCGATACAACTATTTTATTACATCGTGCCTTCTTTTTCTTTATTATCACACATAACTGTAACTTGAAATGCTTGAGTTCAGGGTGTGCACTGTGCAAAAATCTCCCCCAAGAGAATATAAAGCTGTTACACATGACTTGCCTCTTAGTACATTAATATAGCATTGTCATAACATAAGGGACGGTGGCAGTCCATGACTGTTTCATTTTTAAAAACTATCACTTTTAAAAATGCCTCTTAATGCAGTGGTGTAGTTTGATGCTCCGTTGAAATGCTTCTCCATGTTGGAGAAATAAAAGAACGTCATTTTTTAAAGGATACCATTTTGTATGACTTTTGTGTCATCATTTGCAATATTTTCAAACCTGTGCTCGTGCAAGGAAGGGGTCATACACCTAAGCTTGATTCATGTTTCAGCTTTCCCTGTTCATTGGCCTCAGAAAAATATAGCCACTACAGGGGTTAGGTACTTTTTTCAAATGGGATACATTTAAAGTGAGGTGTTGAGCCTTATGCTCAGGGAGGACCTGGCTTGGCAGTTCGGGCTGGACTGTTCCCATGAGGCACAGGGTCAAGACTGATTTGCATATGGCCGGGTCTAAACTGGGGTGGCATGGTGAGCAAAAGAATGATGGATTTAACCCAGATCTCTTGACTGGGGGTGAATGTTTTGATTTGTTCTGCATTCCGTCCATCAATTGTGTGTCTTTTGCTTTCTCGCCCTAAGTGCGCCAGGTATGCCCAGACGTGGGTCCTGGGCTCACTGTGCCACTGGAATCAAGCTATCCTGGCTGAAGAGGGGTGAAACCCCGAAACCGGTCCTAGGATGCTTGTTTCCGGTTCAGGGAGGACCTGGCTTGGCAGTTCGGACTGGACTGTTCCCATGAGGCACAGGGTCAAGACTGATTTGCATATGGCCGGGTCTAAACTGGGGTGGCATGGTGAGCAAAAGAATGATGGATTTAACCCAGATCTCTTGACTGGGGGTGAATGTTTTGATTTGTTCTGCATTCGGTCCATCAATTGTGTGTCTTTTGCCTTATGCTCATTGTGCCATAAAATTAACACTTTATTTTCAATTTCTCCCATTATTTCATTAAATTAAAGCAGCGTTTTTCAGGGATTTTTTTCAAAATAAGGTGCCTCAAATTGTCCCTAGGCACAAACCGAAGCCAGGAAGTTATACCTTTCTCTCATCATTTCATTAAATTTTAATGAAAAGAAATGTAAAATGATGTTCCTGGGTCCGGTTTGTGGCCAGGAACAACTTCACAGCTGCCACGTTTTCAGGTTGCTTACGTATGACATTTAGGCATAATATCCATGGAAACAAATAAATATCACAAATTGCCCACTTCTGAGACATGAAAAGTTCTGAAACTGATGTAAAACTTCTCAAATGGAAGTTCACGAACCACAGTGTCTGACCTTAAAACAGAGCAGGCCTCGAAAAATTTAAAAAAAATATTACCTAACCTGCAGTTCAAATCACTTCACTTATATGCTCTCCCTTTAAAGAGGAAAGCATATTTTTTATTTAGTGTCAAAATAAAGTAGTTTGGTCATAGACTTAAAAACTAACCGCACAAAATGCATGGTCTTGTGAACATTAGTAGAAGGCGTCACTGTCTATTTTCTTTTTTTTTTAAATATAGGATACATTAAGGGTGAGATGCATACTTTACTCTCTTGTTGTTTTATACAGATACAGACGCCTCTCTATGCAATACTACACAGCGACCTCAGGCCAAGCATAAATCAAAAACGATTACACATGTAGGCTGCACCAAGGTATTTTAAACTACTTAAGACTTGTTATGAACTAAGCATATGACTTCCCTATTTGGCTCTCCACAAAGTGCACCCAGATGATTATTTGTAGACTTACCATAACTTGATCTTACTGCTGGTGGTTGCGGTGCTAATCTGCTGGCATCGCACGTACAACAGGGGCAGAGGCGCTCTCTCTGAAGGGGGCATGCTCCTGTAGGTCGAGTGGCATCATGTCAAGGACACTGCTGGCTGCAGGCATCACTCGTCCCTCTGTGGCCTCAATCAATGCTGGTGCTCTGCTGCTGGCGTCACGCTAGGCAAAGATGCATAGACTTCTCTCTTGACTGGGCCTGGGGCTCAGCAGAGTGCACGGACTGCATGCTGCCTGCAATGCTGGTCTACAGTGGCTGCAGAGGAGTCTTTTAAACGGCAGCAGCAGTCTTTTAAAGACAGCTCAGCGCTGCTGGGAACAGCGTGATTGGACAACAGGTGTGTGCTTACCAGCCTCTCCAACATGCAGGCCTGTCAGGAGAGGGCCATCGCTATACAATCTGGGGCGACAGTGTGCCCTAAGCACCCTCCACCTCCCGCATGAGGTCTCAGGTCAGTGCTCCTCCTGTTTTCACTGGGCGGCAATCATTGTCTGCTAGTGCTTGGGGTGGCCCCCAGGAATAAAACACACATCTTCCGATGCCTAGTACATGCGGCACCAAAGAGCACGACTTCCTCTGCCCACGTGGTTAAAAGGTGCTACTTGAGCCTAGCAGCGGCTGGCACCAGGAATGGCAAATTTAGGCTGGTGTCGACATTGTCCAAACACCCTGCGTGGTCATGGGGGGTGGGCAGGCGCGCCTTGCCAGAAATACAAGGCAAAGCACCGCCCCTCTGCTTCATGTGGGCACTGCTCGGTGATGCTCATGCTGCGACAGGCCACATGGTATCAAGGAGGCCGCAGCAGGGCTGAGTGAGTCTCCATTTGATTGAATCTCGCAGCCAGCCCCAAGGCCGCAGCGATGTACAAATTGTAATGTGCATTGTAGGTCCCCGTAGGGCTGCAATCTAACCCTGCTTCTCCCCGCCCCAGCTAACTTAATAGCCAATGGCAGCAGTGTGATACCGGAAGGAACACCGACAAGAACAGACAAGAGGCCAAAAAATAACAATGACAGTGATGGGGTACAAAAGTGGGCATCGGACCGCGAGCTACTGGTAGGTTGTTGGCGTGCTACCGGTAGCTCGCGATCGACCGGTTGGAGACCCCTGATCTAAAGTAACCTTGTTAAGTCATTTCGCTCGTTTCCTATCAGAGGTCAAGGAACAACGACAATAAAAGTCACAAATCAACGGACAAACTTCCTCCCGCCCCCTCCCTCCAGGCGTGTCAAGTGTGGTAGCCTCTCTTGTTTATTATTTCCTCTAGTAGTGAAGCATATCCTGGCTCCCCCAGCTGATCCTGCTATTCTCTCATCTCCATGTCCGAATGGGAAGAGGGATCTCCTCCGTCCTCCCCTCCCTTACCCTCTGTTTCCAGCCTTCTGGTTCATAGGTTATGGAATGTGGAATTCAAGAAAGGAGGTAGGCTGAGATGTAGATGTATCCAAAAGGTAGATTTATTCTTTAGTACAGTCAGGACAGGAACATTTGAGGATATGTTGGTTGTAGTAGTATTGAAAGTAGTATAAGGAAAATCAGCCCCACCGGGAGCAGCATCCCTGCTGCTCAGCCCACATACAGCAACTGACACTTCCACTGAAACATACACACAGGGAACATTCTGTGACATCACTTAGACTGGCTGAGCAGCAGAGTACAGAACACAGAGAAAGGACTAGACAGAGAAGAGAGCAGGATACCACACTCCTGCTTCCCCCCTCTTGGGCCTCTCTTTGTGAGACTTCTTCTATCTCGATCCCTGGATTCTTTAATAATTCCACCAATGCCGACAGCTCCATCGCACCCCACCTATGCAACATCATCAACCTCTCTTTCAAGACCGCGACCTTCCCTGAGAGCTGGAAACACGTCGAGATCAACGCCCTACTAAAGAAACCCAAGGCGGACCCGAGCGACCTTAAGAACTTCCGGCCCATCTCCCTTCTTCCGTTCCCAGCTAAGGTCATCGAAAAGATCGTCAACACCCAGCTCACACGCTACCTGGAAGACAACAACATCCTCGACCCCTCCCAGTCAGGCTTCCGCAAGAACCACAGCACCGAGACCGCCCTCATCGCCGCCACAGACGACATCAGACTCCTGCTCGACAACGGGGAGACGGCGGCCCTCTTCCTCCTCGACCTCTCCGCGGCCTTCGACACCGTCTGCCATCACACACTGCGCACACGCCTCTTCAACGCAGGGATCCGCGACAAGGCCCTGGACTGGATCACCTCCTTCCTCTCTGACAGAACCCAAAGAGTGCGCCTCCCCCGTTCCGCTCCGGAGTCACCAAGACGATCTGCGGTGTCCCACAAGGATCATCCCTCAGCCCGACGCTCTTCAACGTCTACATGGCCCCGCTCGCACGCATCGCCAGACTCCACGACCTCAACATTATTTCCTACGCCGACGACACCCAGCTGATCCTCTCCCTCACCAACGGACCCCGCACCGCCAAAGCCAACCTCCACCGCGGCATGAAGGCGGTCGCCGACTGGATGGAAGAAAGCCGGCTCAAACTCAACACAGACAAGACAGAGATCCTCATCCTCGGACCCAACCCCTCAGCCTGGGACGACTCCTGGTGGCCCACCTCCCTGGGCCCCGCCCCTACACCTACCAACCACGCACGCAACCTGGGAGTCATCCTCGACTCGAAACTCTCCATGACCAACCAGATCAACGCTGTCTCCTCAACCTGCTTCTACACCCTCCGCATGCTCCGCAAGATCTACAGATGGATCCCTACCGACACACGAAAGACCGTCACACACGCCCTCATCAGCAGCAGGCTCGACTACGGCAACGCACTCTACGCCCGGAGCCCCTGCCAAACTCCTCAGCAGACTCCAAAGAATCCAGAACGCCTCTGCACGCCTAATCCTCGACATCCCCCGCCGAGACCACATCACCCCCCACCTGAGAAACCTACACTGGCTCCCCGTCGACAAAAGAATCACCTTCAAGATCCTCACCCACGCACACAAGGCACTCCACAACACCGGCCCGGCATACCTCAACAACCGACTATCATTCTACGCACCCAACAGGAGACTCCGCTCCGCCGACCTCTCCCTGGCTGCCGTCCCACGCATCCACAGGACCGCCTCCGGAGGCAGGTCCTTCTCCCTACCGCGCCGCCAAGACATGGAACTCCCTCCCTCTCCACCTTCGGCAGACGGAAGACCCTCAGACCTTCAGGAGACTACTCAAGACCTGGCTCTTCGACCACTAGCTGCAGCCCCCCCTCCTCCCCCAGCGCCTTGGAACCCTTACGGGTATGTAGCGCGCTTTATAAATGCCTGATTGAATGCTACCCATGATCTGGCTGCCTCTAGCGCTTTTTCACTACCAGTTTTCTTGGCTGCTCGTAATCTTACTGCACCCTCACATTCTGCCCATTTTATAAACTCCTTCTTCCACCTATGTATATGAGGGCCCCTCTGTGTTTTCCAGTGGCTTGCGATATCTCTCATTGCTAGAACTAGGCCCAGGTCTTGAACCTTACTTATCTTGTTTTTGGAAGTATGGGGGAACCAATGCAACAGACAGTACCCCGGCGTTGCGGCGTTCCTGCTATTTCCTTTTCCGCCACCTCCGCTAGCAGCGCAGTCACCTCACCCCAGAACATGTGTAGGAACTCCGCTCCCTCAGCATTACAGCGTGGGCATACCGCTGTTTGTATATTAAAGTATTTATTAATGCAACCCAGCGTAAGATCTGCCCTATGTAGAACATAAAAATGTACAAGTTGAAATCTGGCATTTCTTGTACTTTTGCTCGCTCTTTCCACCAGTTCTCCCCATATTTTCTCAGCTATCGGCTCTCCTAGGTCCTCCTCCCACCACTGGTGTATTTTAGTCAAGGCAGGGAGCTTCTCGCGGCTAAGTCGCCAGTATAGACAGGTGACTGCCTTATACGTTCCCACTGCAGATACCACATACTGACACACCTCTGACTTAGGTGGTTCTTCAAGCCCCCCTATTGTTTGCGTATTGCTGCTGTGAGGGCAGTATGTAACAGGAAGTCCCCTCCCCCCCCCCCGGGTATGTTGTATCTTTCCTTAAAGTCCTGAAAAGGAATCAAGCTTCCCTCTTCGTATAGCTCCCCCACAGTGGACACTCCAGTATCCCTCCAGTCTACTAATCTACGCCAGTCCCCCCCCCATGTGGAAGTGCTTCGCATATAGTCAGTGGAATCTCTGGGGCATATGGGAGTTTGATCCTAGACCTCTGCAGGCTTTTGTTCCAGCATTTGCGAGCTACTTTTAGTTCGGCTGTCATTTCTTGTTCCTGGATGGGGAGTCTCAGTATCGCACGTGAGGGGAGCTCCCTGCTAGGCGTCATATCCCCTGCTGTACCGTCCCCCTCACTTGTGAGCCATTGTGACGGGCCGCTATATAATAATACTCAAAATCTGGCACCGCCAATCCTGCCGCTGCCCTTGGCCTCATAAGTGTTGTGTGCTACTCTGCGCCTTCCCGTTCTCCATAGAAAGGCCGTCGTTTGTGCTTGCAACTGCTTAAATATTCCCGCTGGGATCCAAATCGGAAGCACTCCAAAATAATATAGGAGTCTCAGTAAGGTCACCATCTTCAGTAAGGCTACCCTGCCTGCCACTGATAGGGGAAGGGTCGCCCAGAAGTCAAAGCTGGCTTTCACTCCCCTCAATGCTCTCCCCACATTGCCCTCTAGGGGGTCCTCTGTGGTCGTGGTATATCTGGGTTCCCAGGTATGGTAAACAGAGTTTCCCATTGCACTCCCTCTGTCTCCTGCGGTCCCTCTCTACCCTCCTTGGCAGGGAAGAGGCATGACTTTGTCCAATTCACCTTAAGGCCTGCCACTCTCTCCAGTGCTGCTAGCAGTTCCCTGGCCCCTTGAAGTTCCTATCTCACGTTACCAAGCAATAATAGCAGGTCATCGGGATAGAATGCGATGTGGTGTGTTTGACCAGCAACCTCTAACCCCCGATAGTGGCACGCTTTTCTTGCTCTGGCTGCCAACGGCTCCATGGCCAGAGCATATAGCAGGGGTGTCAAAGGGCACCACTGCCGTGTTCCTCGCTGCACTCGGTAACAATCTGATATAAGCTTGCCCGTTTTAACCCTAGCCGTAGATTCCGTATAGAGCAAGGCCGTCCACCCTACGAATTCAGGTCCCAACCCAAACTGTCTCATCACTCTGAACAGGTAAGGCCACTCAAGGCTATCAAAGGCCTTCTCTATATCTACCGCAAAGATGACTGCTTCCTCTTTACGGTATGAATCAGCTGCAAGTATATGCAGTAGTCTCCCGACATTCAGCGCTGTGTTTCTGGAGAGTATAAATCCTGCTTGGTCATGGTGTATAAGAACTACCATATACGTGAGACGCCGGGTGGCTAAACTCTTACTCAAAAGTTTATAATCCAGGTTAAGCATAGACAGTGGTCTGTAAGCGGTCTTATCAGATGGAGGTTTCCCGGGTTTTAATAGCGGGATAATCACTGCCTCCCTCATGGATCCAGGGGGCCTCCCGTCTTGCTTCGCCCGATTATATATTTCCACTAGCCTAGGGGCCAATAGGTCAATATATGTGGAATAAAACTCCACTGGGAGTCAGTCTGTCCCTGGTGTTTTATTTCTGGCCATGGTTTTGATAGCACTTCTAACCTCACCTATGTCTATGTCCCTCCCTAGAGCCTCTGCTTCTTTCTCCCCAATTGCTGGCAGTTCTATGTCTCCCATAAACTCATCAATTTCCTCGTCTGTGGGGGATATTCTGCTTTCATATAGCTCTGTATAGTATCACAGGAAGATATCATTGATATCTTGTTGCCTATGACATATCTCCCCTCGTTCCTCCTTCATTTCCAATATGACCGACCATCTCCTAGCTGGATTAGCCAACCTGGCCAACAATGAACCAGTCTTATCTCTCTCAGTGTGGGCGCGCGTTATATAGTTTTTATAGTCAAAACAGCGCAATCACTCTACGTGCTCGGCCACTGTTTCCTTAGCCGCTAATAATTCCTCCTGATTATCCCTCCTTTCAGGTCTCTCCTTCTCTAAATCTCGGTGCCGCTGTTCTGTCGCCATGGTATCCCTCAAAAGAACTTTTCTTACTCCCACCGCCTCAGATATGCACCTGCCTCGTATTACAGCCTTGAAGGCCTCCCATTCAACTAATTTGTTTGTGGCCATCCCAGCATTCTCAGCGAAGTAATGTCCAATCGCTGTGCGTATTGTGGCCTGGAAGACTTGGTCCTCTAGCGTCTCAGGTGCCAAGTCGGGATTTTTGGTCGATTCCTGGTCCAGGTCAACCCCACTAACAGCGGGTTATGATCCGATATTGTTCTCGCCAGATACTCGCTCATTTGTACGCATGCATGCACATTCGGCGAACACAATATGGAGTCTAATCTAACGTGCAACTCATGTAGGGGCGAGAAGAACGAGTAGTCTCTGTCCTCTGGGTGCTGTGCCCTCCAAGTGCCTATCAACCCCCATTGCTGCTGCCAGTTCCTGCGCGCATCTGCTATTCTACGCATGGGTAAGTCCGGAAGGGGCGGGTGGGAGCGATCCAGCGTCTGTAATGCAATTGTAGTCTCCCCCTATTAGCACAGATCCCGTCAATGCCGGTGCCAGGGCTCTAGAGAGATGGGTCAGGAACAGGATCTGATCAGTATTTGGCCCATAAATGCTACCTAGCGTTACATCTTTCCCATCCAAATTGCCCAGCAGAATTACAGATCTCCCGTCGGGGTCTAGTATTTACTTAGTGCAGTGGAATGGTACCCCCGCCCTCACCTAGACCAGGACACCCCTGGCAAATGCCGAATAGTTTGTGTAGTATGCTTGTCCCCTCCACCTAGGCTGTAGCGCAGCTCCCTCTTTCGCTGTTATATGTGTCTCCTGCAACATAGCAATTTGGGCCCCTCGCCTCACTAAATATGCATGTACTCTATGCCACTTCGTCATGAAGTGCATCCCTCTTGCGTTCCACGAGATGCACTTAAGGTCTATAGGGGGATACCATTGGATTGGTCTCGTCCTTTCTGCAGCTATTTCCCTACCCCCGACACGCCTGGTCCCTGAAAATAACACCCTATACAAACAAACATTCCAACTCCCCCTCCCCAGGACAGGTAAAGTTAGTCCAGATCCCATCCAAACAAAGAAAATACAAATACTATTCCTCGTAACTTTGGGGTTGTGAAGCTTACCCACCGGGTCCAGGAGCCTCTCCAGCCACGCATCCCCCATTATGTCCGGATTCTCAGCCCCAGTTTTCATAGTGTCTATCATTCCCCCCCTTCCATTCGGGCATCTAGACTTTGTCTCCGACTTTACCTCCACAAGGCACTGTTCTGGCAGTACCCATGACTTCCCTACACCTACTTTTCTCTCTTAGGCAATGTCGTCTACTGACTTGGGTGTTATCTTTGGTAACTCAGTCTCAGTCTTCGTTTGCACTAGTCACCAGTGAGCCGTCTGATCGGTCTGCCTCTTGGTCGCTTCTGCTCGATCCAGGGCTAGTCCCCCCCTTGGCTGAGTTCTACCACCGCCAGGAGGGCTTTATGCCTTTCAGCTCTGACTTCTGTCGAGGAGGGGGCTCTTGTTGTGCTCTGCCCCTTGTCCTTCTTCGGCGCTGTTCCCAGTGAAGATCCTCCCCTTTTTTGCCTCGGTCTAGAATCCAGCCACTCCCAGGCTTCCTGTGGTGTGTAAAAAAATGCACCCGTGTGGTCTGCTACTCGCAGCCATGCTGGGAACAGCATTGCATATGGGACTTGTAGTTGCCGCAGTTTCTTTTTAACCGTCAGGAAAGAAGCTCTCTGCCTTTCCACTTCCCTAGTGAAGTCAGGGAATATCATCACCCTACTATTGCCCACTTGCAATTCCTTATTCTGGCGGGCTTGCTGGAGTTTATAGCTCTGTCCCTATAGTGTAGAAGTCGCGCCACTGTGGGTCGCGAGGGGCTCCTGGTTTGGGGATCCTGGCTGGGATCCTGTGCGCCCTTTCCAGAGCATAAAAGGGCGAAAGCCCCACTGGTGCTGCGTCTGCCTTGAGCCAATCTTCCAGGCATTGCACAATGTCATTTCCCTCTTCCCTCTCTGGCATTCTTAATATTTGTAGACTATTCCTGCGAGACCTCCCTTCGCTGTCCTCTGCCCTGACTTCAAAGATCCGCACTTTGGTTTCAATGTCCCCGAGAGATTTTTGTAAATCTGCCACTGTTGTGGGAAGGTCGGCGATTGTCTTTTCCGTGATCACTACCCTCTCTTTTAATTTGCGGTGGTCATCTTTTAATAAGTTCAAGTTATTTTGGTTTCCAGAGCCTCACTGGAGGCCATAATGGCTTGCATTATGTCCATCAGAGTAGGCCTCGCGGCTGCTGCACCTTTCCCCGACTCCTGACCCTCATCGTCGTCATCTGTCTGAGTGATGCCCCCTTCCATACTGAGGGCGCTAAACGCTCTGCGTTTTGAAACTTTTCCCATCTCGCCAGCCGGACCTTCGCCTCCTCAGGTTGGGTATCCTCTAGTAGGGCCGGTAGGTCCTCAGTGGTTCCCACCGCCATTTCGGACCTTGGCGGGCAGTTCTCCGTGTTACCCCTGGAGTCCTCGCTTACTGTAGCCTTGCTCCTCCCGCTGGCGTACCGTTCAGGGCCGTTCTTACTCTGCTCAGTTGTCTTCCCCCCCTTCAAGCAGCCTGATCTTGCTACTCAATTTCCGCAGGTCTCGGGTCTTTCTGTTGCGCTCAACTCTACTCACTCGGGTTGATCCAGGTATTGCCCCTCTTCGTTGTTCGTGCCGCTTCTCAGCCCCTTCCGCTCTGCCACACTTCTACGCCGCCGCTTCAGCACTTTTATGGCAGTCGCACTCCGTCGAGTCTTCACACCGCTATCTGCCTCCAGCTTCTGCCACCATCTCCCCGGTCTGCCTCTAATATCTGGCGTAGCTGCTCTAGGGGCCCACGCTCTGCCCCGGGGGTGAGGACTCGTTCAGATGCCTCTCCTGCTCCCAAGTGCACCATCAGTGCCGCACGTAGCTGCACTAATGGACTGCCAGGGTCACTCTTAAACAGCCCAGGCGCCTCAGGGCCTCCTTCTGGATTCAGGTAGGGCGCGCTCCTCAGGCAGTACCGCCGTTCCCGTTGGCCCCCTCCTCCTCCCCTTATCGGCTTCAGGGTGAGTCAAGGTCCCGCTATCCGACCTCTCCTGCCGATCCTTCAGTGTGAGTTCAACTGCCACCTCCGTTGCCGCACTCTCGTTGCCTCTGTTCCTCCCAGCAGACGCTTGTAATCCTCTATGGCGTTCGCTACCACTCTAACCTGTCACTGCCGGCCGCCTGCTGATTCTTATCTCTTCCTCGCTGGGTGATCTCCAGAGCATGGAGAGGCTGCGTCGGGGTGCCTATCTTTATTGTTGCACCGATAAGGGGACGATCGTATTGCGTCCCCTGCTCATGAACTCCCAGGCTCCGCTGACTCACAGCGCCACAGCCGCCATCTTGTGCAGTGCTTCGCGGGTCCCCTCTCCATTCAGACCCGCCTCGTCTCGATCCATGGCTTATGGCCGCTTTTTAGCTGGGTGCCCGCGCCCTAGGATCTGACCGCCACCCAGTCCTCTCTTAATTAGAGGGTCTGGGGCTCAGGATCATGCCAGATGGGGGATGTCTGGGCCAGAGCTCCATGGACTGCTCCAGTCTACATCGGCGTCAAGCCACGCCCCCCATGCTGACAACCATTCATGATGAAAGTATTTCACCTGGGACTGTTTGGGGTCAGGTTGCTGAAGTGCTCAAACCTGTGTGCATTTTAGACTACAATAAGCACATGGGTGGTGTAGATAGAGTAGAATAGAGGTTGGAGCCTTACAGTGCTATTCGTAAGTAATACATTTGGAATAAAAGGTAGGCTGTCCATTTGTTTCATTTGGCAACCTTAAATGTATTTGTTGTATTCAAGGATTGTTCTCCAGATTCAAAGATTACTTTTGTTCAGTTTCAGATGGCTGTAATAGGCAGCCTTGTTGCAGTGGAGCAAGCAATTGTTCTAGACTCTGAGTGGTAGAAGATGTGGCTAGACTGAAAAATTGCCACTTTCCTGATTATATTCCTCCTACAGCCAAAGAAAATTTCCCTGTAGGAAATGTAGAGTCTGTGTCCGAAGAGACATGCGAAAGGAGAGTTATACATACTGCCCCACGTGTCTTAATCCTGGGCTATGTGTGCCTGCATGTTTTAAATCGTACCACACGCAACTCAAGTATTGGGAGCAATCGTGAGAGTAAAAGTGAACTGACTGGAGTGCATTGTTTTATATTTGTTCAGTTTCACGGTTGGCAGTAGTTTGATGTATTTAGTTCGACCTATTGTGTTTGTAGTCATAATTGGTTTTTCATCTCCTTCAAATTGGTTTGTGTTTCTTTTTTGTTTAAAAAAACCCTTTTTTTAATGTGATGGTGGTGTGTGCGGACTGGCGCTAGGCTGGCGGTGTGTTCGGACTGGCGCTAGGCTGGCGGTGTGTGCAGACTGGCGCTAGGCTGGCGGTGTGTGCAGACTGGCGCTAGGCTGGCGGTGTGTGCAGACTGGCGCTAGGCTGGCGGTGTGTGCAGACTGGCGCTAGGCTGGCGGTGTGTGCAGACTGGCGCTAGGCTGGCGGTGTGTGCAGACTGGCGCTAGGCTGGCGGTGTGTGCAGACTGGCGCTAGGCTGGCGGTGTGGGCAGACTGGCGCTAGGCTGGCGGTGTGGGCAGACTGGCGCTAGGCTGGCGGTGTGGGCAGACTGGCGCTAGGCTGGCGGTGTGGGCAGACTGGCGCTAGGCTGGCGGTGTGGGCAGACTGGAGCTAGGCTGGCGGTGTGGGCAGACTGGCGCTAGGCTAGGCGGTGTGGGCAGACTGGCGCTAGGCTAGGCGGTGTGGGCAGACTGGCGCTAGGCGGTGTGGGCAGACTGGCGCTTGGCGGTGTGGGCAGACTGGCGCTTGGCGGTGTGGGCAGACTGGCGCTTGGCGGTGTGGGCAGACTGGCGCTTGGCGGTGTGGGCAGACTGGCGCTTGGCGGTGTGGGCAGACTGGCGCTTGGCGGTGTGGGCAGACTGGCGCTTGGCGGTGTGGGCAGACTGGCGCTTGGCGGTGTGGGCAGACTGGCGCTTGGCGGTGTGGGCAGACTGGCGCTTGGCGGTGTGGGCAGACTGGCGCTTGGCGGTGTGGGCAGACTGGCGCTTGGCGGTGTGGGCAGACTGGCGCTTGGCTGGCGGTGTGCGCAGACTGGCGCTTGGCTGGCGGTGTGCGCAGACTGGCGCTTGGCTGGCGGTGTGCGCAGACTGGCGCATGGCTGGCGGTGTGCGCAGACTGGCGCATGGCTGGCGGTGTGCGCAGACTGGCGCTTGGCTGGCGGTGTGCGCAGACTGGCGCTTGGCTGGCGGTGTGCGCAGACTGGCGCTTGGCTGGCGGTGTGCGCAGACTGGCGCTTGGCTGGCGGTGTGCGCAGACTGGCGCTTGGCTGGCGGTGTGCGCAGACTGGCGCTTTGCTGGCGGTGTGCGCAGACTGGCGCTTGGCTGGAGGTGTGCGCAGACTGGCGCTTGGCTGGAGGTGTGCGCAGACTGGCGGTGTAGGCAGACTGGCGCTTGGCTGGCGGTGTGGGCAGACTGGCGGTGTGGGCAGACTGGCGCTTGGCTGGCGGTGTGGGCAGACTGGCGCTTGGCTGGCGGTGTGGGCAGACTGGCGCTTGGCTGGCGGTGTGGGCAGACTGGCGCTTGGCTGGCGGTGTGCGCAGACTGGCGGTGTGTGCCGACTGGCGCTAGGCTGGCGGTGTGGGCGGACTGGCGCTTGGCGGTGTGGGCAGACTGGCGCTTGGCGGTGTGGGCAGACTGGCGCTTGGCGGTGTGGGCAGACTGGCGCTTGGCGGTGTGGGCAGACTGGCGCTTGGCGGTGTGGGCAGACTGGCGCTTGGCGGTGTGGGCAGACTGGCGCTTGGCGGTGTGGGCAGACTGGCGCTTGGCGGTGTGGGCAGACTGGCGCTTGGCGGTGTGGGCAGACTGGCGCTTGGCGGTGTGGGCAGACTGGCGCTTGGCGGTGTGGGCAGACTGGCGCTTGGCGGTGTGGGCAGACTGGCGCTTGGCGGTGTGGGCAGACTGGCGGTGTGGGCAGACTGGCGCTAGACTGGCGGTGTGGGCAGACTGGCGCTTGGTTGGCGGTGTGGGCAGACTGGCGCTTGGCTGGCGGTGTGGGCAGACTGGCGCTTGGCTGGCGGTGTGGGCAGACTGGCGCTTGGCTGGCGGTGTGGGCAGACTGGCGCTTGGCTGGCGGTGTGCGCAGACTGGCGGTGTGTGCCGACTGGCGCTTGGTTGGCGGTGTGGGCAGACTGGCGCTTGGATGGCGGTGTGGGCAGACTGGCGCTTGGCGGTGTGGGCAGACTGGCGCTTGGAGGTGTGGGCAGACTGGCGCTTGGAGGTGTGGGCAGACTGGCGCTTGGAGGTGTGGGCAGACTGGCGCTTGGCTGGCGGTGTGGGCAGACTGGCGCTTGGCTGGCGGTGTGGGCAGACTGGCGCTTGGCTGGCGGTGTGGGCAGACTGGCGCTTGGCTGGCGGTGTGGGCAGACTGGCGCTTGGCTGGCGGTGTGGGCAGACTGGCGCTTGGCTGGCGGTGTGGGCAGACTGGCGCTTGGCTGGCGGTGTGGGCAGACTGGCGCTTGGCTGGCGGTGTGTGCCGACTGGCGCTAGGCTGGCGGTGTGGGCGGACTGGCGCTTGGTTGGCGGTGTGCGCAGACTGGCGCTTGGCGGTGTGGGCAGACTGGCGCTTGGCGGTGTGGGCAGACTGGCGCTTGGCGGTGTGGGCAGACTGGCGCTTGGCGGTGTGGGCAGACTGGCGCTTGGCGGGCGGTGTGGGCAGACTGGCGCTTGGCTGGCGGTGTGCGCAGACTGGCGCTTGGCTGGCGGTGTGCGCAGACTGGCGCTTGGCTGGCGGTGTGCGCAGACTGGCGCTTGGCTGGCGGTGTGCGCAGACTGGCGCTTGGCTGGCGGTGTGCGCAGACTGGCGCTTGGCTGGCGGTGTGCGCAGACTGGCGCTTGGCTGGCGGTGTGCGCAGACTGGCGCTTGGCTGGCGGTGTGGGCAGACTGGCGCTTGGCTGGCGGTGTGGGCAGACTGGCGCTTGGCTGGCGGTGTGGGCAGACTGGCGCTTGGCTGGCGCTAGGCTGGCGGTGTGTGCCGACTGGCGCTAGGCTGGCGGTGTGGGCGGACTGGCGCTTGGTTGGCGGTGTGCGCAGACTGGCGCTTGGCTGGCGGTGTGCGCAGACTGGCGCTTGGCTGGCGGTGTGCGCAGACTGGCGCTTGGCTGGCGGTGTGCGCAGACTGGCGCTTGGCTGGCGGTGTGCGCAGACTGGCGCTTGGCTGGCGGTGTGCGCAGACTGGCGCTTGGCTGGCGGTGTGCGCAGACTGGCGCTTGGCTGGCGGTGTGCGCAGACTGGCGCTTGGCTGGCGGTGTGCGCAGACTGGCGCTTGGCTGGCGGTAGACTGGCGGTGTGGGCAGACTGGCGCTTGGCTGGCGGTGTGGGCAGACTGGCGCTTGGCTGGCGGTGTGGGCAGACTGGCGCTTGGCTGGCGGTGTGGGCCGACTGGCGCTTGGCTGGCGGTGTGCGCAGACTGGCGGTGTGTGCCGACTGGCGCTTGGTTGGCGGTGTGGGCAGACTGGCGCTTGGTTGGCGGTGTGGGCAGACTGGCGCTTGGTTGGCGGTGTGGGCAGACTGGCGCTTGGCGGTGTGGGCAGACTGGCGCTTGGCGGTGTGGGCAGACTGGCGATTGGCGGTGTGGGCAGACTGGCGCTTGGAGGTGTGGGCAGACTGGCGCTTGGCTGGCGGTGTGGGCAGACTGGCGCTTGGCTGGCGGTGTGGGCAGACTGGCGCTTGGCTGGCGGTGTGGGCAGACTGGCGCTTGGCTGGCGGTGTGGGCAGACTGGCGCTTGGCTGGCGGTGTGCGCAGACTGGCGCTTGGCTGGCGGTGTGCGCAGACTGGCGCTTGGCTGGCGGTGTGCGCAGACTGGCGCTTGGCTGGCGGTGTGCGCAGACTGGCGCTTGGCTGGCGGTGTGCGCAGACTGGCGCTTGGCTGGCGGTGTGCGCAGACTGGCGCTTGGCTGGCGGTGTGCGCAGACTGGCGTTTGGCTGGCGGTGTGCGCAGACTGGCGTTTGGCTGGCGGTGTGCGCAGACTGGCGCTTGGCTGGCGGTGTGCGCAGACTGGCGGTGTGGGCAGACTGGCGGTTGGCTGGCAGTGTGGGCAGACTGGCGCTTGGCTGGCGGTGTGCGCAGACTGGCGGTGTGGGCAGACTGGCGCTTGGCTGGCGGTGTGGGCAGACTGGCGCTTGGCTGGCGGTGTGGGCAGACTGGCGCTTGGCTGGCGGTGTGCGCAGACTGGCGCTTGGCTGGCGGTGTGCGCAGACTGGCGCTTGGCTGGCGGTGTGCGCAGACTGGCGCTTGGCTGGCGGTGTGCGCAGACTGGCGCTTGGCTGGCGGTGTGCGCAGACTGGCGCTTGGCTGGCGGTGTGCGCAGACTGGCGGTGTGGGCAGACTGGCGCTTGGCTGGCGGTGTGGGCAGACTGGCGCTTGGCTGGCGGTGTGGGCAGACTGGCGCTTGGCTGGCGGTGTGGGCAGACTGGCGCTTGGCTGGCGGTGTGGGCAGACTGGCGCTTGGCTGGCGGTGTGGGCAGACTGGCGCTTGGCCGGCGGTGTGCGCAGACTGGCGGTGTGCGCAGACTGGCGCTAGGCTGGCGGTGTGGGCGGACTGGCGCTTGGTTGGCGGTGTGGGCAGACTGGCGCTAGGCTGGCGGTGTGGGCAGACTGGCGCTAGGCTGGCGGTGTGGGCAGACTGGCGCTAGGCTGGCGGTGTGGGCAGACTGGCGCTAGGCTGGCGGTGTGGGCAGACTGGCGCTAGGCTGGCGGTGTGGGCAGACTGGCGCTAGGCTGGCGGTGTGGGCAGACTGGCGCTAGGCTGGCGGTGTGGGCAGACTGGCGCTAGGCTGGCGGTGTGGGCAGACTGGCGCTAGGCTGGGCGGTGTGGGCAGACTGGCGCTAGGCTAGGCGGTGTGGGCAGACTGGCGCTAGGCTAGGCGGTGTGGGCAGACTGGCGCTAGGCTAGGCGGTGTGGGCAGACTGGCGCTTGGCGGTGAGGGCAGACTGGCGCTTGGCGGTGAGGGCAGACTGGCGCTTGGCGGTGTGGGCAGACTGGCGCTTGGCGGTGTGGGCAGACTGGCGCTTGGCGGTGTGGGCAGACTGGCGCTTGGCGGTGTGGGCAGACTGGCGCTTGGCGGTGTGGGCAGACTGGCGCTTGGCGGTGTGGGCAGACTGGCGCTTGGCGGTGTGGGCAGACTGGCGCTTGGCGGTGAGGGCAGACTGGCGCTTGGCGGTGTGGGCAGACTGGCGCTTGGCGGTGTGGGCAGACTGGCGCTTGGCGGGCGGTGTGCGCAGACTGGCGCTTGGCTGGCGGTGTGCGCAGACTGGCGCTTGGCTGGCGGTGTGCGCAGACTGGCGCTTGGCTGGCGGTGTGCGCAGACTGGCGCTTGGCTGGCGGTGTGCGCAGACTGGCGCTTGGCTGGCGGTGTGCGCAGACTGGCGCTTGGCTGGAGGTGTGGGCAGACTGGCGGTGTGGGCAGACTGGCGCTTGGCTGGTGGTGTGGGCAGACTGGCGCTTGGCTGGCGGTGTGGGCAGACTGGCGCTTGGCTGGCGGTGTGGGCAGACTGGCGCTTGGCTGGCGGTGTGGGCAGACTGGCGCTTGGCTGGCGGTGTGGGCAGACTGGCGCTTGGCGGTGTGGGCAGACTGGCGCTTGGCGGTGTGGGCAGACTGGCGCTTGGCGGTGTGGGCAGACTGGCGCTTGGCGGTGTGGGCAGACTGGCGCTTGGCGGTGTGGGCAGACTGGCGCTTGGCTGGCGGTGTGGGCAGACTGGCGCTTGGCTGGCGGTGTGGGCAGACTGGCGCTTGGCCGGCGGTGTGCGCAGACTGGCGCTTGGCCGGCGGTGTGCGCAGACTGGCGGTGTGCGCAGACTGGCGCTAGGCTGGCGGTGTGGGCGGACTGGCGCTTGGTTGGCGGTGTGGGCGGACTGGCGCTTGGCTGGCGGTGTGGGCAGACTGGCGCTTGGCTGGCGGTGTGGGCAGACTGGCGCTTGGCTGGCGGTGTGGGCAGACTGGCGCTTGGCTGGCGGTGTGGGCAGACTGGCGCTTGGTTGGCGGTGTGGGCAGACTGGCGCTTGGTTGGCGGTGTGGGCAGACTGGCGCTTGGCTGGCGGTGTGGGCAGACTGGCGCTTGGCTGGCGGTGTGGGCAGACTGGCGCTTGGCTGGCGGTGTGGGCAGACTGGCGCTTGGCTGGCGGTGTGCGCAGACTGGCGGTGTGGGCAGACTGGCGCTTGGTTGGCGGTGTGGGCAGACTGGCGCTTGGTTGGCGGTGTGGGCAGACTGGCGCTTGGTTGGCGGTGTGGGCAGACTGGCGCTTGGTTGGCGGTGTGGGCAGACTGGCGCTTGGTTGGCGGTGTGGGCAGACTGGCGATTGGAGGTGTGGGCAGACTGGCGCTTGGAGGTGTGGGCAGACTGGCGCTTGGCTGGCCGTGTGGGCAGACTGGCGCTTGGCTGGCGGTGTGGGCAGACTGGCGCTTGGCTGGCGGTGTGGGCAGACTGGCACTTGGCTGGCGGTGTGGGCAGACTGGCGCTTGGCTGGCGGTGTGGGCAGACTGGCGCTTGGCTGGCGGTGTGCGCAGACTGGCGCTTGGCTGGCGGTGTGCGCAGACTGGCGCTTGGCTGGCGGTGTGCGCAGACTGGCGCTTGGCTGGCGGTGTGCGCAGACTGGCGTTTGGCTGGCGGTGTGCGCAGACTGGCGGTGTGGGCAGACTGGCGCTTGGCTGGCGGTGTGGGCAGACTGGCGCTTGGCTGGCGGTGTGGGCAGACTGCGCTTGGCTGGCGGTGTGCGCAGACTGGCGGTGTGTGCCGACTGGCGCTAGGCTGGCGGTGTGGGCAGACTGGCGCTAGGCTGGCGGTGTGGGCAGACTGGCGCTTGGCGGTGTGGGCAGACTGGCGCTTGGCGGTGTGGGCAGACTGGCGCTTGGCGGTGTGGGCAGACTGGCGCTTGGCGGTGTGGGCAGACTGGCGCTTGGCGGTGTGGGCAGACTGGCGCTTGGCGGTGTGGGCAGACTGGCGCTTGGCGGTGTGGGCAGACTGGCGCTTGGCGGTGTGGGCAGACTGGCGCTTGGCGGTGTGGGCAGACTGGCGCTTGGCGGTGTGGGCAGACTGGCGCTTGGCGGTGTGGGCAGACTGGCGCTTGGCGGTGTGGGCAGACTGGCGCTTGGCGGTGTGGGCAGACTGGCGCTTGGCGGTGTGGGCAGACTGGCGCTTGGCGGTGTGGGCAGACTGGCGCTTGGCGGTGTGGGCAGACTGGCGCTTGGCGGTGTGGGTAGACTGGCGCTTGGCGGTGTGGGCAGACTGGCGCTTGGCGGTGTGGGCAGACTGGCGCTTGGCGGTGTGGGCAGACTGGCGCTTGGCGGTGTGGGCAGACTGGCGCTTGGCGGTGTGGGCAGACTGGCGCTTGGCGGTGTGGGCAGACTGGCGCTTGGCGGTGTGGGCAGACTGGCGCTTGGCGGTGTGGGCAGACTGGCGCTTGGCGGGCGGTGTGGGCAGACTGGCGCTTGGCTGGCGGTGTGCGCAGACTGGCGCTTGGCTGGCGGTGTGCGCAGACTGGCGCTTGGCTGGCGGTGTGCGCAGACTGGCGCTTGGCTGGCGGTGTGCGCAGACTGGCGCTTGGCTGGCGGTGTGCGCAGACTGGCGCTTGGCTGGCGGTGTGCGCAGACTGGCGCTTGGCTGGCGGTGTGCGCAGACTGGCGCTTGGCTGGCGGTGTGCGCAGACTGGCGCTTGGCTTGGCTGGCGGTGTGGGCAGACTGGCGCTTGGCTGGCGGTGTGGGCAGACTGGCGCTTGGCTGGCGGTGTGCGCAGACTGGCGGTGTGGGCAGACTGGCGCTTGGCTGGCGGTGTGGGCAGACTGGCGCTTGGCGGTGTGGGCAGACTGGCGCTTGGCGGTGTGGGCAGACTGGCGCTTGGCGGTGTGGGCAGACTGGCGCTTGGCGGTGTGGGCAGACTGGCGCTTGGCGGTGTGGGCAGACTGGCGCTTGGCGGTGTGGGCAGACTGGCGCTTGGCGGTGTGGGCAGACTGGCGCTTGGCGGTGTGGGCAGACTGGCGCTTGGCGGGCGGTGTGCGCAGACTGGCGCTTGGCGGGCGGTGTGCGCAGACTGGCGCTGGCTGGCGGTGTGCGCAGACTGGCGCTTGGCTGGCGGTGTGCGCAGACTGGCGCTTGGCTGGCGGTGTGCGCAGACTGGCGCTTGGCTGGCGGTGTGCGCAGACTGGCGCTTGGCTGGCGGTGTGCGCAGACTGGCGCTTGGCTGGCGGTGTGGGCAGACTGGCGCTTGGCTGGCGGTGTGGGCAGACTGGCGCTTGGCTGGCGGTGTGCGCAGACTGGCGGTGTGTGCCGACTGGCGCTAGGCTGGCGGTGTGGGCGGACTGGCGCTTGGTTGGCGGTGTGCGCAGACTGGCGCTTGGTTGGAGGTGTGCGCAGACTGGCGCTTGGCTGGCGGTGTGCGCAGACTGGCGCTTGGCTGGCGGTGTGCGCAGACTGGCGCTTGGCTGGCGGTGTGCGCAGACTGGCGCTTGGCTGGCGGTGTGCGCAGACTGGCGCTTGGCTGGCGGTGTGCGCAGACTGGCGCTTGGCTGGCGGTGTGCGCAGACTGGCGCTTGGCTGGCGGTGTGGGCAGACTGGCGCTTGGCCGGCGGTGTGCGCAGACTGGCGCTTGGCCGGCGGTGTGCGCAGACTGGCGGTGTGTTCCGACTGGCGCTAGGCTGGCGGTGTGGGCGGACTGGCGCTTGGTTGGCGGTGTGGGCAGACTGGCGCTTGGCTGGCGGTGTGGGCAGACTGGCGCTTGGCTGGCGGTGTGGGCAGACTGGCGCTTGGCTGGCGGTGTGGGCAGACTGGCGCTTGGCTGGCGGTGTGGGCAGACTGGCGCTTGGCTGGCGGTGTGCGCAGACTGGCGGTGTGGGCAGACTGGCGCTTGGCTGGCGGTGTGGGCAGACTGGCGCTTGGCCGGCGGTGTGGGCAGACTGGCGCTTGGCCGGCGGTGTGCGCAGACTGGCGCTTGGCCGGCGGTGTGGGCAGACTGGCGCTTGGCCGGCGGTGTGGGCAGACTGGCGCTTGGCCGGCGTTGTGGGCAGACTGGCGCTTGGCCGGCGGTGTGGGCAGACTGGCGCTTGGCCGGCGGTGTGGGCAGACTGGCGCTTGGCCGGCGGTGTGGGCAGACTGGCGCTAGGCTGGCGGTTTGGGCGGACTGGCGCTTGGTTGGCGGTGTGTGCCGACTGGCGCTAGGCTGGCGGTTTGGGCGGACTGGCGCTTGGTTGGCGGTGTGGGCGGACTGGCGCTTGGTTGGCGGTGTGGGCAGACTGGCGCTTGGCGGTGTGGGCAGACTGGCGCTTGGCGGTGTGGGCAGACTGGCGCTTGGCGGTGTGGGCAGACTGGCGCTTGGCGGTGTGGGCAGACTGGCGCTTGGCGGTGTGGGCAGACTGGCGCTTGGCGGTGTGGGCAGACTGGCGCTTGGCGGTGTGGGCAGACTGGCGCTTGGCGGTGTGGGCAGACTGGCGCTGGCGGTGGGCAGACTGGCGCTGGCTGGCGTGGGCAGACTGGCGCTTGGCTGGCGGTGTGGGCAGACTGGCGCTTGGCTGGCGGTGTGCGCAGACTGGCGGTGTGTGCCGACTGGCGCTAGGCTGGCGGTGTGGGCAGACTGGCGGTGTGTGCCGACTGGCGCTAGGCTGGCGGTGTGGGCAGACTGGCGGTGTGGGCAGACTGGCGCTAGGCTGGCGGTGTGGGCAGACTGGCGGTGTGGGCAGACTGGCGCTAGGCTGGCGGGGTGGGCAGACTGGCGCTGGGCGGTGTGGGCAGACTGGCGCTTGGCGGTGTGGGCAGACTGGCGCTTGGCGGTGTGGGCAGACTGGCGCTTGGCGGTGTGGGCAGACTGGCGCTTGGCGGTGTGGGCAGACTGGCGCTGGGCGGTGTGGGCAGACTGGCGCTTGGCTGGCGGTGTGGGCAGACTGGCGCTTGGCTGGCGGTGTGGGCAGACTGGCGCTTGGCTGGCGGTGTGGGCAGACTGGCGCTTGGCGGTGTGGGCAGACTGGCGCTTGGCGGTGTGGGCAGACTGGCGCTTGGCGGTGTGGGCAGACTGGCGCTGGGCGGTGTGGGCAGACTGGCGCTTGGCTGGCGGTGTGGGCAGACTGGCGCTTGGCTGGCGGTGTGGGCAGACTGGCGCTTGGCTGGCGGTGTGGGCAGACTGGCGCTTGGCTGGCGGTGTGGGCAGACTGGCGCTTGGCTGGCGGTGTGGGCAGACTGGCGCTTGGCTGGCGGTGTGGGCAGGCTGGCGGTGTGGGCAGACTGGCGCTTGGCTGGCGGTGTGGGCAGACTGGCGCTTGGCCGGCGGTGTGGGCAGACTGGCGCTTGGCCGGCGGTGTGGGCAGACTGGCGCTTGGCCGGCGGTGTGGGCAGACTGGCGCTTGGCCGGCGGTGTGGGCAGACTGGCGCTTGGCCGGCGGTGTGGGCAGACTGGCGCTTGGCCGGCGGTGTGGGCGGACTGGCGCTAGGCTGGCGGTTTGGGCGGACTGGCGCTTGGTTGGCGGTGTGGGCGGACTGGCGCTTGGTTGGCGGTGTGGGCGGACTGGCGCTTGGCGGTGTGGGCAGACTGGCGCTTGGCGGTGTGGGCAGACTGGCGCTTGGCGGTGTGGGCAGACTGGCGCTTGGCCGGCGGTGTGGGCAGACTGGCGCTTGGCCGGCGGTGTGGGCAGACTGGCGCTTGGCCGGCGGTGTGGGCAGACTGGCGCTTGGCCGGCGGTGTGGGCAGACTGGCGCTTGGCCGGCGGTGTGGGCAGACTGGCGGTGTGTGCCGACTGGCGCTAGGCTGGCGGTTTGGGCGGACTGGCGCTTGGTTGGCGGTGTGGGCGGACTGGCGCTTGGCGGTGTGGGCAGACTGGCGCTTGGCGGTGTGGGCAGACTGGCGCTTGGCGGTGTGGGCAGACTGGCGCTTGGCGGTGTGGGCAGACTGGCGCTTGGCGGTGTGGGCAGACTGGCGCTTGGCGGTGTGGGCAGACTGGCGCTTGGCGGTGTGGGCAGACTGGCGCTGGGCGGTGTGGGCAGACTGGCGCTTGGCTGGCGGTGTGGGCAGACTGGCGCTTGGCTGGCGGTGTGGGCAGACTGGCGCTTGGCTGGTGGTGTGGGCAGACTGGCGCTTGGCTGGCGGTGTGGGCAGACTGGCGCTTGGCTGGCGGTGTGGGCAGACTGGCGGTGTGGGCAGACTGGCGGTGTGGGCAGACTGGCGGTGTGGGCAGACTGGCGCTTGGCTGGCGGTGTGGGCAGACTGGCGCTTGGCTGGCGGTGTGGGCAGACTGGCGCTTGGCTGGCGGTGTGGGCAGACTGGCGGTGTGGGCAGACTGGCGGTGTGGGCAGACTGGCGCTTGGCTGGCGGTGTGGGCAGACTGGCGCTTGGCTGGCGGTGTGGGTAGACTGGCGCTTGGCTGGCAGTGTGGGTAGACTGGCGCTTGGCTGGCGGTGTGGGCAGACTGGCGCTTGGCTGGCGGTGTGCGCAGACTGGCGGTGTGGGCAGACTGGCGCTTGGCTGACGGTGTGGGCAGACTGGCGCTTTGCTGGCGGTGTGGGCAGACTGGCGCTTGGCTGGCGGTGTGGGCAGACTGGCGCTTGGCTGGCGGTGTGGGCAGACTGGCGCTTGGCTGGCGGTGTGGGCAGACTGGCGCTTGGCTGGCGGTGTGGGCAGACTGGCGCTTGGCTGGCGGTGTGGGCAGACTGGCGCTTGGCTGGCGGTGTGGGCAGACTGGCGCTTGGCTGGCGGTGTGGGCAGACTGGCGCTTGGCTGGCGGTGTGGGCAGACTGGCGCTTGGCTGGCGGTGTGCGCAGACTGGCGCTTGGCTGGCGGTGTGCGCAGACTGGCGCTTGGCTGGCGGTGTGCGCAGACTGGCGCTTGGCTGGCGGTGTGCGCAGACTGGCGCTTGGCTGGCGGTGTGCGCAGACTGGCGCTTGGCTGGCGGTGTGCGCAGACTGGCGCTTGGCTGGCGGTGTGCGCAGACTGGCGGTGTGGGCAGACTGGCAGTTGGCTGGCAGTGTGGGCAGACTGGCGCTTGGCTGGCGGTGTGCGCAGACTGGCGGTGTGGGCAGACTGGCGCTTGGCTGGCGGTGTGGGCAGACTGGCGCTTGGCTGGCGGTGTGGGCAGACTGGCGCTTGGCTGGCGGTGTGCGCAGACTGGCGCTTGGCTGGCGGTGTGCGCAGACTGGCGCTTGGCTGGCGGTGTGCGCAGACTGGCGGTGTGGGCAGACTGGCGCTTGGCTGGCGGTGTGGGCAGACTGGCGCTTGGCTGGCGGTGTGGGCAGACTGGCGTTTGGCTGGCGGTGTGGGCAGACTGGCGCATGGCTGGCGGTGTGGGCAGACTGGCGCTTGGCTGGCGGTGTGGGCAGACTGGCGCATGGCTGGCGGTGTGGGCAGACTGGCGCTTGGCTGGCGGTGTGGGCAGACTGGCGCTTGGCCGGCGGTGTGCGCAGACTGGCGCTTGGCCGGCGGTGTGCGCAGACTGGCGGTGTGTGCCGACTGGCGCTAGGCTGGCGGTGTGGGCGGACTGGCGCTTGGTTGGCGGTGTGGGCAGACTGGCGCTTGGCTGGCGGTGTGGGCAGACTGGCGCTTGGCTGGCGGTGTGGGCAGACTGGCGCTTGGCTGGCGGTGTGGGCAGACTGGCGCTTGGCTGGCGGTGTGGGCAGACTGGCGCTTGGCTGGCGGTGTGGGCAGACTGGCGCTTGGCTGGCGGTGTGGGCAGACTGGCGCTTGGCTGGCGGTGTGGGCAGACTGGCGCTTGGCTGGCGGTGTGGGCAGACTGGCGCTTGGCTGGCGGTGTGGGCAGACTGGCGCTTGGCTGGCGGTGTGCGCAGACTGGCGGTGTGGGCAGACTGGCGCTTGGCTGGCGGTGTGGGCAGACTGGCGCTTGGCTGGCGGTGTGGGCAGACTGGCGCTTGGCTGGCGGTGTGGGCAGACTGGCGCTTGGCTGGCGGTGTGGGCAGACTGGCGCTTGGCTGGCGGTGTGGGCAGACTGGCGCTTGGCTGGCAGTGTGGGCAGACTGGCGCTTGGCTGGCAGTGTGGGCAGACTGGCGCTTGGCTGGCAGTGTGGGCAGACTGGCGCTTGGCTGGCGGTGTGCGCAGACTGGCGGTGTGGGCAGACTGGCGCTTGGCTGGCGGTGTGGGCAGACTGGCGCTTGGCTGGCGGTGTGGGCAGACTGGCGCTTGGCTGGCGGTGTGGGCAGACTGGCGCTTGGCTGGCGGTGTGGGCAGACTGGCGCTTGGCTGGCGGTGTGGGCAGACTGGCGCTTGGCTGGCGGTGTGGGCAGACTGGCGCTTGGCTGGCGGTGTGGGCAGACTGGCGCTTGGCTGGCGGTGTGGGCAGACTGGCGCTTGGCTGGCGGTGTGCGCAGACTGGCGCTTGGCTGGCGGTGTGCGCAGACTGGCGGTGTGGGCAGACTGGCGCTTGGCTGGCGGTGTGGGCAGACTGGCGCTTGGCCGGCGGTGTGGGCAGACTGGCGCTTGGCCGGCGGTGTGCGCAGACTGGCGCTTGGCCGGCGGTGTGGGCAGACTGGCGCTTGGCCGGCGGTGTGGGCAGACTGGCGCTTGGCCGGCGTTGTGGGCAGACTGGCGCTTGGCCGGCGGTGTGGGCAGACTGGCGCTTGGCCGGCGGTGTGGGCAGACTGGCGCTTGGCCGGCGGTGTGCGCAGACTGGCGGTGTGTGCCGACTGGCGCTAGGCTGGCGGTTTGGGCGGACTGGCGCTTGGTTGGCGGTGTGTGCCGACTGGCGCTAGGCTGGCGGTTTGGGCGGACTGGCGCTTGGTTGGCGGTGTGGGCGGACTGGCGCTTGGTTGGCGGTGTGGGCAGACTGGCGCTTGGCGGTGTGGGCAGACTGGCGCTTGGCGGTGTGGGCAGACTGGCGCTTGGCGGTGTGGGCAGACTGGCGCTTGGCGGTGTGGGCAGACTGGCGCTTGGCGGTGTGGGCAGACTGGCGCTTGGCGGTGTGGGCAGACTGGCGCTTGGCGGTGTGGGCAGACTGGCGCTTGGCGGTGTGGGCAGACTGGCGCTTGGCTGGCGGTGTGGGCAGACTGGCGCTTGGCTGGCGGTGTGGGCAGACTGGCGCTTGGCTGGCGGTGTGCGCAGACTGGCGGTGTGTGCCGACTGGCGCTAGGCTGGCGGTGTGGGCAGACTGGCGGTGTGTGCCGACTGGCGCTAGGCTGGCGGTGTGGGCAGACTGGCGGTGTGGGCAGACTGGCGCTAGGCTGGCGGTGTGGGCAGACTGGCGGTGTGGGCAGACTGGCGCTAGGCTGGCGGTGTGGGCAGACTGGCGCTTGGCGGTGTGGGCAGACTGGCGCTTGGCGGTGTGGGCAGACTGGCGCTTGGCGGTGTGGGCAGACTGGCGCTTGGCGGTGTGGGCAGACTGGCGCTTGGCGGTGTGGGCAGACTGGCGCTTGGCTGGCGGTGTGGGCAGACTGGCGCTTGGCTGGCGGTGTGGGCAGACTGGCGCTTGGCTGGCGGTGTGGGCAGACTGGCGCTTGGCGGTGTGGGCAGACTGGCGCTTGGCGGTGTGGGCAGACTGGCGCTTGGCGGTGTGGGCAGACTGGCGCTTGGCGGTGTGGGCAGACTGGCGCTTGGCGGTGTGGGCAGACTGGCGCTGGGCGGTGTGGGCAGACTGGCGCTTGGCTGGCGGTGTGGGCAGACTGGCGCTTGGCTGGCGGTGTGGGCAGACTGGCGCTTGGCTGGCGGTGTGGGCAGACTGGCGCTTGGCTGGCGGTGTGGGCAGACTGGCGGTGTGGGCAGACTGGCGCTTGGCTGGCGGTGTGGGCTGACTGGCGCTTGGCTGGCGGTGTGGGCTGACTGGCGCTTGGCTGGCGGTGTGGGCAGACTGGCGCTTGGCTGGCGGTGTGGGCAGACTGGCGCTTGGCTGGCGGTGTGGGCAGACTGGCGCTTGGCTGGCGGTGTGGGCAGACTGGCGCTTGGCTGGCGGTGTGGGCAGACTGGCGCTTGGCTGGCGGTGTGGGCAGGCTGGCGGTGTGGGCAGACTGGCGCTGGCTGGCGGTGTGGGCAGACTGGCGCTTGGCCGGCGGTGTGGGCAGACTGGCGCTTGGCCGGCGGTGTGGGCAGACTGGCGCTTGGCCGGCGGTGTGGGCAGACTGGCGCTTGGCCGGCGGTGTGGGCAGACTGGCGCTTGGCCGGCGGTGTGGGCAGACTGGCGCTTGGCCGGCGGTGTGGGCGGACTGGCGCTAGGCTGGCGGTGTGGGCAGACTGGCGCTTGGCTGGCGGTGTGGGCAGACTGGCGCTTGGCTGGTGGTGTGGGCAGACTGGCGCTTGGCTGGCGGTGTGGGCAGACTGGCGCTTGGCTGGCGGTGTGGGCAGACTGGCGGTGTGGGCAGACTGGCGGTGTGGGCAGACTGGCGGTGTGGGCAGACTGGCGGTGTGGGCAGACTGGCGGTGTGGGCAGACTGGCGCTTGGCTGGCGGTGTGGGCAGACTGGCGCTTGGCTGGCGGTGTGGGCAGACTGGCGCTTGGCTGGCGGTGTGGGCAGACTGGCGGTGTGGGCAGACTGGCGCTTGGCTGGCGGTGTGGGCAGACTGGCGCTTGGCTGGCGGTGTGGGTAGACTGGCGCTTGGCTGGCAGTGTGGGCAGACTGGCGCTTGGCTGGCGGTGTGCGCAGACTGGCGGTGTGGGCAGACTGGCGCTTGGCTGGCGATGTGGGCAGACTGGCGGTGTGCATAGATTGGCGCTTGCCTGGCAGTGTGAGATCTGGCTGGAGGTGTGTGTTTGTAGTGACTTGCTAATGGTCACTACATACACACTGCCAGCCAAACACTCCATCAGCTGCCAGGCGGTGTGACTGCAGTGTCAGTCCTGTGGGCATATGAAAGAGATGGGCCTTTTAATGGCACTCTTTGTTGATGTGAGTTTTGTAATGTGCCAGGCCCGCGGCGTAAATGGTTTTGTGCGTGTCACGCATGAAAGGTGTGTGAATGGCTTGGAAAAGTGGTTGGTGCCTTGCCATGGATTTACTGTTCATGAGCTGTGAGTCATTGGTTCAGCATTCTGATCTTTCAATTAACACTGAATTTCATTTTTGTGAAATGTTTTGTTAATATAATTTACATTTTGAACTTTTCACTCACCCTCTGTCAAATCCAACCAGTATGCATGTTTACTTGAGGAGTAGATGGTTGTGCAGTAATGTTAGTCTTCTCTGTCCTTCTCTGCAAGGGTGCACATTGGTTCTAGGGAAACTTTACCAACTCTAGATATTTTTGTAAACTAGACACCAGCGGGACTCCAGGTTGGCACGAGTAAAAAAGTACCAGAATCTGCTGGGAGCCTCAAACTTCCTGTCACCCAGAGTTCCCACATATCTCCTTATGAAAATGATACCTCACCTGTATGGGTGGGCCTAGTGCCCGCAAAAGCTTTGGGTCCAAGACGCAACATGGCAACATCAACAAAAGGGGTAGCTGCAATTTTTGGGCCTGGGTTCGGCAGCCACACAGGAAATCCTACCAAACCCAGGCATTTCTGAAAACTAGACACCCAAGGGAGTACAGGGTGATGTGCCTTTCATGGATCCAATAAAGTTCTTACCCACAATGCCCTGCCAACCTCAAATGTTGACTAAAATCGCACATTTTCCTTGTATTTCTGTGACATTATTCTCCCAGGATCAGAAGGAATCCACAAAATACCTACCACCCCGATTTCCCCATTTGTCCCAATAAAAATGCTGCCCCCCTTATGTGGCTGGGCCTAGTGCCCGTGACATGAACGGACCAAACTAACATCAATGGGAGTCCATGCAAAGGGACACTCATTGATCTTGGTTTGATCTGTTCCTATTGCGGGCACTAGGCCCAGCCACGCAAGTGGGGCAGCATTTTTATTGGGATAAGTGGGAGAAGGCTTGATGGAAGGAATTTTGTGGATTCCTGCTGATTCCAGAACTTTCCATCACTGTGAGGAAAAATTGTTTTTTCTGTCAAAGTTTGAGGTTTTCAACGGCTTCTAGTTAAGAAAACCATGTGAGAGCCACTCAAGTCACCCCCACCCTGGATTTCCCCAGGTGTCTAGTTTTCAGAAATGAGCAGGTTTGTCAGATATCCCTGTGTGCTGGATGAGCTAGGGCCTGAAATCTATAGCTAGGCACATTGCAAAAAAAAGGGCCAGTTTTGGAAAAATGTGATGTGTCCATATTGCATTTTGACACCTTTCGTGTGGCGGCCACTAGCCCTAGCCACACAAGTGAAGTACCATTTTTATCAGGAGACTTTGGGGAATGTAGAATAGTAGAATAAGTGGTATTACCAATTGTATTTCTCTACATTTGTGCCTTCCAAATGGAAGCCAGTTTGTAAGAAAGAAGATATTTAGAGGAAAGCCCTCTATTTCACATGTTAGTATGGGTACCACTGTTTCTAAACTCCATATCTTGTGCCCATTTTGGAATAACATAGGTTTCCTTGATACCTATTTTTCAGTTCTTTATATTTTACCATATGAATTGCTCAATACCCAGGTACACAATGACTAACTATTGCAAGGTGCAGCTCAGTTACTGGATCTGGGTACCTTACGTTCTTAGATAACCCACAAACCCTACATAGCCCCACAACAAGAAGGGACTAGCAGATTTAATGGTATATTGCTTTTGTAAATTGGCTACCGTGACCAAAATTTACAAATGAAAACGTGGTTACAAATGGACTTTTTTTACTACTAATTTTCAATACTTTTTATTTCAACACTTAGTTTTTTGGGGAAAACCTTGAAGGATCTACACAAATGACTTCATGCTGAGTTCAGAATTGTGTCTTGTTTTCAGAAATATATAGCTTTCCAGAATCCACCATGGGTTTCACACCTATTTCCACCACGAACTAGAAGGAGGTTGAAAGCACCCAAAAAATAGGAAAAATGGGCTATCTCCCAGTAAAATGCCAAAACGGTGTTATAAAATGTGGTTTTTCAGAATGAAGTCTGCCTGTTCCTGAAAGCTGGGAAGATGGTGATTTTAGAACTGCAAACCTTTCATTAATGAAATGAAATGAAAAACACATTTATAAAGCGCATGGCTACCCGGAGGCATCCCAGCGCTAGGACTGAACACAAGAGGTAGGCAGAGAGACCGCGAAGAGCTAGGGAAACAAGAAGGTTTTCAATTGTTTGCGGAAGGCAACATGATTGGACACCTTACGAAGAGAGAGTGGAAGAGAATTCCAGAGTTTAGAGGCGTTATAGGAGAACAGGCGCCCACCATTAATGCCATTTGGAGGAAAAAAACCTATGTTAATGCCTCTACTTTAACAAAGAGAAAGCCAGCCAAGACCCGCACATGCATAATAAATCAAAATGTAAAAGTCACTCACCCAAGTACTCGTATATTGGTTTCAAAGACCGATACCACTATGTCATTGTCCAAATTCACATCTTCTATCACTTTTCTTACTGCATCTTCAAACTCTTTAGTTTTATTTAACAACTAAAAGTAAAATTGTTACTTTAGCATTAAAGTATCTTCAACAAGATAAATGTGCATTTTAATAGATGTCAAAACAAAATGTATTCAGCGGTGCAACAAGTTTTATAGTAATACTTCTAGGCACTATAACGGCATTTGCATATTTAATGACATTACAATACAGTGACATTTTGAGTACTTAAGTCACGTGTGTAATGAATAGGTCAGCTGGGCAATGAAGACTTCGCTTATAAATTGGAAAATAGGGCAATGTTTACTGATGCTACTATTCCTACATGCCTAAAAAGAATTGTTATAAGCGTCTTCTGTTTGAACACTAGCGATACTTTCAGGCCTGAATCAGACAATCATTAAGGCATCAAAAGTTTGGCAAAAAAAACAAGGAACTGAAAAAGGGTTAAAGTCAAACTTTTTCCATAAAAGTAATTTTGTTTTAAAATGTGCAAAATTGCTGCAGTTCAGTAATGAAAAGGATTCATTAGCATTTCCTCTGAAACAAAGCGCTAAGAGAAGCTGCTTAGGGTTACAGATGTAACAGAAGAACAAGCAGAGTGACAGGATGAGCATGGCTACGTGCATACAATTTAATCAAAAAATTGGAATTAAGGAAACGTTGGGTATAGTTAGGAATTCCCTGAAACTAAATACAAGCAAACAGGAAGGTGAAGAAAAGTAGACCCTCCCTACACACTCAACCTGACCTGCAAGTAAAATTAACAAGCATTGTCAAAGTTAGTAAGTCTGAGATTAATGGGCTATTGCATGCAGGGGTAACACAGAGAGAGACTTGTTTTGGAATCAGTAGGTACAGACACAGAGGGCAACTGATGTAAACAGCTCCTTATGCAGATCAATCCAAGCACTCAAGTGGAGGCGGAAGGGTAGACCCAGACAGCAAATAGCATTAGGTGAGATATTAATAATGCACTGGGCTGAGCCAAGACATGATTGACAAAGTCTCAGGACAATAGTTGAAAAAGTCTAGTCAATCGGAGCCAGTGTTGAAAGGCGACCCGAAGCCCACTCTTTGTATTATTAATAGGTCAGTTTGACAGCTGTCCTGCCAAAAGCCAGACTTAAAAATTACAGAAATGTCTCACAAACAAAACTTCACCAGGAATGCATTTGTGCCTCTTTCGCACAGATCTGCATGCATAAAGCCACAAGGAACTTGTGCTTGGCCTGATGTTTCATATCATTAGGGACATCAACACTTTAAAAAATTGCCTTTATAAACACCTAATCTGCACCTGTGGGATGCATCGAAAGCAGATTGCCAGCTGGAAATACTTCAGAATTACCACAAATAAATAAATTCTGTAGGATTCTGCAGGCTGATCTTTTGCCATTCCGTAAGAGTGAATTGCAATTTTAATTTTATGTGAGTTAAGAGAAAGACAGTCATGAACCTTAAGAAGGGTGAGAATGTGTAAGTGTTGGATTCAAAGCGGTTAGTTTATGTATCACATACCTAAAACTCATTAGGGGCATCATGGAAGGGTTGGACAAGCAACTAAGTCATTGGCAAGGAGGGCCACCTGAATGGGCTTAGCTGCTACTTCTGCCCACATGCAAGTTCTTGGATTTTTGGGGAGGGGCAGGCTCGTAATGGCAGCCTCTAATAACCCACAATGATGACTGGGATGCCCAAGTTAGGCTGGGTAATAATAGTACTCAAGGGCCCGATACACTCATGTGATTCGCAAACTGTAGTACATGGGCAACAGAGATGGTCTTGCCTTCACCTACATTAAATTTTGTAAAGTAATGAAAGCATTTTAGTACAAAGGAGCCTAGATTCCTACGAAAAAGAAATTTACCTCAAAAGCTCAAAAATGCAAATAATTATACCCCTCTGAAAAATCTACATGTGTCCCAGTACTGAATAGTAACAACCAGTTCTATTAAGGGAGGAAGCAGAGAAGAAGTCTAGAGGAAAGCAAATATCTTGAAACTTACTGCTAGAGTGTCTAAGGTATCAATCAGGGTCAGCGAAAACCTAAAAAAATAAAAAAACAATTTTTAACAAGTGTGTTTTTAACAGTAGTAACCATATCATTATGTTCTGTGGTCTACATTTTACAGCAGCAGCAGAAGAAACCATAAAGCATTAAAGCTGAGCCCGTACCTACAAAGCATGCTTTATTAAAGTTTTGTTATCACTGGTTTACAAAGGGCAAGTGATATACTACAGGAACAAACAGTATGGAAGTATCTGTCACATGTTGGTCTGTAACATTTTTCAACATTGATGTTGCACTGCCCTACTCATAAGACACAAACATCATCATATCCTTTCAAAGAAATCTTGAGAGAAGTACAGCACAGTAAACAATATTTTGCACTATTTTATTAGCTCCACAAATTAAAAAAAAATGAAGACGAAAATGTATGTGAAGGTGCATAATTTAAAAATATCTCACACCGTTCACCAAACACAAGCCAACCGTGGTTAGCCTTTTGAGGGAAGGATTGGACCAATTCAGCAGCAGAGTATGTGAAAAGGAAACTGTGACTAGTCCTCACGAACCAAAATGATGTTCTAAAGACTGCTTGCTCTGTGACCACTGTCTGCACTTGGTGATCTTGATGCATTTCCTCGCTGCAGATGTTGCACAGCATTTTTTACACTGTTTTTTTTTCACATGAGCAGTGGATTATTAGATCGCTTTACACGGAAATCCAGTTCCTCATCTCACTCCTTAAAGGCATTCAGTTTAGTAAATGCTTCTTGGACTTTGTATATGCTAAGCCTTAGAAGTAGTCTTAAACTGGTTGATGTTCAGTTTTTCCCTGTGCACATATCCTTGGATGATTTTGTCCACTCCCTGTGCCTAGACTGAGGTAATTATACTTCTGATTTCTATCTGTAGTCGTGTTATCAGAGTTTAGGAACACAGGGTACAAGTATTCTTTCTGATGCATTACACAACCACCGATTTCCATCTTCTTGGAAGCGATTTACTCCCAAAAGTATTTAAACTTTCAAGACAATGAAACACCTTTTACATTTTTTAGGCATGCAATTTTCTGACTTTCTTCTCATAAGACGTTTACAGAAGTAATGATTGTGCATTGAATTGCTTCTACTTTTGGGCCATCTCTCCCTTCGTTTGTCCATTTTTCTCATCAGTTCTAGTTTTATCTCTGCCCTTCCAGACCTATGTTAAGTTCCTTTTTGGCCATTCGCCTTCGGCACACAATCCCATTTGCCCTTTCTTCCTGCAGTCCCTCTCCCCCTTTCTATACCATAGGTGACCTTGGTCGCTCTGTGCTGTCATGCCTCCCTCCTAGAGCATACCAGACTGTGGTAAAACAATGCTTTACACACGGATCTATCTTATGCTACTCATTCACCTGGAGTCAGACCTCAGACCACAAAATAGTTTGTGGGTAGGTGCGAACGCAGTTGTTCCTCTCTGCCCACAGAAGTTGATGACTACGACCACCTGACCCAATGACCTGGACCTCCTCATTTGAAATGCCAAAATCACAACACCGCTTGGTAATTCTTAATGGGTGTTTTAATCATTGCGCGTGATGTTTTACAAAGAGCACTGTGTGCATTTTTTTGTACCTGGTTGCATTCATGAATTGCAAGATAAATTTATATGCTTTTTTGTTTGGAGTTGAGGTCGAAATTACTGCCAGTAGCACTCTGTACATACAAGACGTATCTCCTAGAGTTACTTAAAATCTTAAAGATATTTACAAAGTGAGCATGGAAGAATCATTGTTAAGTTAATGCTGTAATCAAACATATGTTCGGTTTGCTCACCGGACTACAGAGTCATCCTTGCTTCTTTAATGGTAAATGGTAACATACAGCTATAGTACCATAGCTATGGTGAGCGCTCCCAGTGACCTTCCCCTATTGTCAGTGCACCCGCTGGGTAATTTATAGGCAGAGCTCACCAGGTGATGCCATACTACCCAAATGGTCCTGAATCCAACAGGTAGCAAAAGACTTTTACCCATAAACATACATTTCCAATTTGAGGGTGGGCCATCCTTCATACACTAGAATTGCCTTTTATTTGAAATGCTGGTTAATATACCTATTTATTCTACAACAGAAAAATAACTATATGGGGACATTTGTAGAACAAAGCTTTAGAAATCAGACTTGGTCAAGTAGTGGGTAATGTTGAATAAGTTAGCATTAGGAGCAAAGAACGCAATTTAGGTAATGACTTTGGGAGAGGCACTTATGATTAAGAGAAGAAGCACATAGTTGGAACATCAACCGTAAACATGTACTACGTGTACTACTCTGGGTACTGTAACCCTTTGTGCAGTTTTTAATTCGTGGCAGGGTTTCCCTTTAGAATAGGCGTGCTACTCTGAGCAACAATGTACAAGTTACTTAACGTTGGTAATGCTCTTTCTGGAGGATACTCTTTCCAACAGCAAATTCCTTACTTTTTGAATATTCCTCAGGGGCCAAACTGGATCTGGTAAAGGACTTCTGTGCGCTGATGTCAGTGTCTGATCTTTCCGTTGATGCACCCTCATTTGCACAGCGTGGATCAATTGTTGGTGAAAGTATGCTGATCTCAAACGTGGGAACATTTTAGATGCTTAATAGGCCAATCCACACAATGGGGAGTAGTGAGGTCGGGCAGGAGAGATGGCAGAGAGGATTCTGCAGTTAGAGAACCCACCAGAAGAACTAACAAAGGGTAAGTAACTTGTTCTTCTTAAATATACTTCTGACCACAGATTCCTCAATTTTTGTATAGATACCAAAGCAGTCCATTAGGGACACCTGTACGTCTCCCACAAATCCAGTAGCTCTCATCCAGGTGTGCCCCATCAAAACCACGCTGATAGCAGCACAAATCCAGTCGAGCACGAATCATTAACTTTGTTGCAACTTGTTTACCATGTACTGTTTGTGACAAAGAAATTCTGAAATTTTCTGAGCTTGCTGGCAAGATCTTGCTGCCATGTCTCAGACAGTTTGTCTGTATCTGCCCAAAGAGCATGTGTGTCTGCTCAGCAAGCATTCGGAGTTTAAGTACTTCAGGGCCAAACTGGCAGATAAAAACATTGCCTTGCCAAATGCATCAATAAATTTGGATTCCCCTTCTGGGGGATTGGCCGGAAAAGAATTAAGATTAACCTTACTGGTGGAACTCCGCACAATGAGGCTCTGACACGTAGGATGTTTAGTCCAAAAATAATGGTCACAAGGTGCCGGTCTATGTCACAGGGCTACTGGTCTGCTAACTGGTGGCTAAGAATATGGGTTTGACCATGTAGCCAATGAAGTGTTGGCAAATGCCTCATCATTAAAACGGAACAATGGCTTAAAGGTTGTAGGCCCTGGCAGAAGAATCTCTTTGTGAACATTTGACGTCTTCTCAATGAAGGACAGCTGCAATTCTAGCACCACACCTGCCCTCCTGAGTAAGCAAAGCACTTTCATCCATTGCTGGTCCATGTGTTGAGTCAATCTTTGTTTCAGTGCTTGTGTTGAACTCACTGGCATTCTGTAGCTGCAAGCAGTGCTTAACCCCTTTGGTGCGTGTGTCGGCCAATGGCGCGCCGACATCAAAAACCCCCACCGGAGTGGAGAGACAAGCAGCAGGTAAGAGCTGCTGCTGCGTCCGGTGGGATGTTTATATTTAGGATGCCTCCCAATGTTTGTGGGAGGCATCACTGGAAAGGGGAAGAGTCTCCTCTTTCCAGCGATGCCTCTCACAAACTAATTCCTGCTCGAGGATTGCGGCGCACTGTGATCCACACTTGGTTTTGCCTCAATCTCTACAGATTTTTGGCCTTTCCCTGTCGCAGGCACTTAGCCAACCTACACAAGTTAGGTATCATTTTTATCAGGAGACTTAGGGGAACGTAGGGTGGTAGGAAATTTGTGCCGGCACAGTGATCCCACACAGAAGTATGAGGAAAATGTGATTTTTTTTTTAGCTAAATATGAGGTTTACAAGGGATTCTGGGTAAGAAAACGTTGGTTTCCCTACATGGTTAGTGAGCCCAGGACCAAAAACGCAGGTGCCCCCTTTGCAAAATCAGGTTGTTTCGTGATAGATAATTTTCATGAGCACACAATACGTGTTGGGCCCTTCCCTGTCGCGGGCACTTGGCCCACCCACATAAGTGAGGTAGCATTTTTATCGGAAGACCTGAGGAAACGCTGGGTGGTAGGAAATTTGTGGCGGACTGCAGATTCCAGGACTTTTCCTCACAGTAATGCAAGCAAAATGTGCTTTTTTTAGTCCAAGTTTGACGTTTGCAAGGGATTCTGGGTAAAGAAACGCAGTGAGAGCCACGCAAGTTAGCCCACCCTGGATAGCCCTAGCTGTCTAGTTTTTAAAAATGTACAGGGTGGCTAGATTTCCATTGTGCTGGCTGATCTAGGGTCCAAAATCTAGAGCTACCCACATTGGAAAAAAAGGCTCTGTTTGCAGTGGAAAAATGCAATGAGTCCATGTTGCGTTTTGGGACGTTTCCTGTTGCGGGCATGAGGCCTACCCACAGAAGTGAAGTACCATTTTTATCGGGAGACTTGGGGAAAAGCCAGGTGGACAGAAGTTTGCAGCTCCCACCAGATTCCATAACTTCCTATAACAGAAATGTGAGGAAATCGCATTTCTTTAGTCAAAGTTTGAGGTTTGCAAAGGATTCTGGTTAAAAATCATGCTCAGAGTCATGCAAGTCACCCCACCCGGGGTACCCCCCCTAGGTGTCTAGTTTTAAAAAATGTACAGGTTGGTTAAGTTTCCCAAGGTGCCGGCTGAGCTAGGGCCCAAAACCTAGAGCTACCCCACATTGGAAAAAAAGACTCCGTTTTCAGAGGAAAAATGTGATGTGTCCATGTTGCGTTTTGGCCCCTTTCCTGTCGCGGACACTAGGCTTACCCACAGAAGTGAGGTACCATTTTTATTGGGAGACTTGTGGGAGCATAGAATAGCAGAACATTTGTTATTACCTATTGGATTTCACTGCATGTGCCTTTCAAATGTAAGCCAGTGTATAAAACACATGACATTCAGAGATGTACAAATAACCACTGCTCCTAAACTCCATATCTTGAGCCCATTTCAGAAATACATAGGTTTCCTACATACCCATTTTCCACTCTATTTCGCTATATGAATTGGTCTATATTTGGTACTCAATGCAAACCCATTGTATGGTGCAGCTGAGTTGTTGGCTCTGGGTACCTTCGGTTCTTGGACAGCCTATAAACCCTACTTATCCCCACAACCAGAAGGGTCTAGCGGACTTAATGGTATATTGCTTTTGTAAACTGGCCATCTTGACAAAAAGTTTTAGATGAAAATATTGTCATAAATGCCGGTTTTTTCCTACTCATTTTCAATATATGTCTTTATTTCAACAGTTATTTTCCTAGAGAAAACCTTGAGGGATCTACACACATGAGCCCTTGCTAAAATCGGAAGTTTAACTACTTTTCAGAATTCTATAGCTTTCCGTGATTGCCCATGGGTTTCCACTGGTTTCCACCATAAACTGGAAGTAGGCTGAGAGCACAAAAAATAGGGAAAATAAGCTACCTCTTAGAAAAATGCCAAAACTGTGGTCCAAAATTAGGTTTTCTGATACAGCTCCGCATGTTCCTGAAAGCTGGGACGATGGTGACTTTAGTATAGTCAACCGTTTCTGGATGTTAAAAACATACCCTTTTATCTGGAGCACTTTTGCCCTATTTTTAATAATAATAATTTTTAAAAACTCAAACTTTTGCTTCATTTTGTCTATTTTCTCGGTCCCCTCTAGGGGAATCCACAAACCCTGGGTACCTTTAGAATCCCCAAGATGTTTGAAAAAAAGGACGCAAATTTAGCATGGATACGTTATGTGGAAAAAACAAATTATGGGCCAGGAAGTGCGAACCACCCCAGATAGCCAAAAAAGGGCTCAGCACTGGGTAGAGGTGGGGAAGGCCCAGCAGTTAAGGGGTTAATATGGAAAATAACGAGTGCCGGTGCCCAAAGCACTGCTCAGAAGCCCACGGTCTGCGCTATTAAATGTTGGTGTGCCAATAACTAGGGCTGCGTAGTTCAAAATCCACCTCGGAGCACTTAAATCCATTGCCATGCACCCCCTGCCCCTTTATCTGACTCTTGCAGAATACTGCTGTCTCCCTTTGCACGTGCGTTCCATTTTTCCCTTCCACCTCCTTTCTGGTTTCTATGTTTTACCCCTCTTTTGCCCTCGGGAAATGTCAGATAAAGCAAAATAAGTGCCAGTCACCAAAAATGAGTGTTGTGTGTGTGTGTGTTTTTTCTTTTCCTCTCTCTCTCTCTGTCTTTGTGATCAGTATCCAGAGGGACACTACCTGGATCTTACACAGGGTCAGAGCGAAAACGGAACCTCTGCTGGTTGCTGCGTTGTGGTAGAGGAGTTGGATTAGAATCACGCTGAATGACAATGGAATCTCTTATCGGGACATCCTTAGGGTACTCGCCAAGGTTGGCTCAGGTTCCAACATGGGTGCGACCACCGAGTCATCCATCAGGGCAATGGGAACAGGCACAGATCCCTGAGCCGATGTGGAAAACTAACTGGGGAGGACCTGCCAGGGGTAATCTGGTTGGAGGTTCCAGAGGTTCCTTAGAGCCAGAAGGCGCTGCAGAGCAGGATAATATCACACAACAATTTGCAGGACGACCTTCCTGAGGGCAGCAATCTGTTGCGGGGTCCATGATGGCCCAGGAAAATTGGGGTGTGCCATGATCAACCGAGTAATTGGCTTTGAAGCCGGGGAGGACAAACTGGTTAGAGGTTTGCCTTGAAGCCCTTGCGCATTTTCTTCACAACTAGTTTGGTGGGATGGGGTCAATTCCCACTTCTTATTTTTAGGACTGCGTTTTGACTTGGACTTAGATGTACTCAGAGACTTTAGAGTGGGAAGTGGACCGTCGCAGGAGGGATATCAAGATTGGGCCCACACTTATAGAGCAGAAAGGAGACTTGTGCTTCGACCATGACCGCTTCTTACTGGCAGCACTAAAGCTTGAGCATAAAAGCAGTAAATCAGAACATAACTATATTATTCACTTTTTGGCTGCGTGATTGATGCTTATTAAACCAGAGAGCTTGAAAGTTGTTTTTTTCTAGCTTGATCCCCTCAATTGCCAATGTTGCTCCAAGAGACCAGGAAACGAACAAAAGCAGGAGAATAAAATGTTGTAATAAATAGACTATGCCAATTAGCGTTTCATGCCATATATTTAATGTATGATGGAAGCAAACACTATACATCACTAAAGGCCCTCTGAACATTTATTCCAGCAGAATGGAGCAGGGTGTTTCTTTCTTTGATAGAACTCACAATTTAAACTCTGTTAAAATGCAAACACTCAAACAGAGTTTTTCTGGCTAGTCAGTTGGACTGATTTGCTAGGAACATGCCTGAGCTGTAATTTCTTAGGTGGCACCACTCCAGGGAATATTGGGAGACCAAAGCAAACCTCAAGAGTAAGACTGAGGACTATGATAGAAGTTTTAACACCTCCTTTCAGGGCCAGACTGGCCGTGCCGGGCATTAGGCGTTTCCCCGGGAGCCTGGAAGGGTGGGGGCCGGTTTTGATACTGGTTTTTCAACCCCCTGCAAAAAACTGAACATAAAAATAAAATAATACATCTTGGACCACTTATATGACTAATGAAATAAAGCCACTATTGCTACTTGATCAAAGGCAGTGCAAAATAAAAGCCCCCAAATCAAATAAATTAAAAATGACAAGGAAAAGATGTCAGATGAATTGCAGATAGCAGCTTTTTCAAATTGGAGGAAGGTGTGTTAACATATACAATATAAAAACTAATGTATTTTGTAAACTTGGTAAATTCGTAATATTAGTATACTTGTTATCAACAAACTTTTTTTAAATTATCTTGGTAAACTGGAACCTTGATGACCCTCAATGTTACGGTAAAAGCAAAGAACTCACAAGAGCTGAGATTTGAGGCGAAGTGACTATAATCCAAAGGAGATAATTTAATTAGCTTTAAAGGTTAAAATATATTAGTGAGAAAATATGAATTATAGGAGAAGCATCAGCACACATTCTGGGTATAGATGTCCCACTTTGTTTGTGAACAGGCCATTACTGTTTGCCCTGTATCCACTTTACATCCATTTAAAATGGGACTTTGAAACGCATACATTCACCTTAGAATAAAATGTACCTAAACACGGATGGGTCTAATAAATTATGAAACCACCATTTTAATCCCACTTCTCGATCTGAAAAAAGATCCATCAATAGTGACTGTATATATTGATAAAATGTGTCTGGGTGCAATGTGGACCACTAGATAAGGTTATCATTTCATCAATAAAACGTATAGGTCTGTTCAATTTATGAAATACATAGGTTTGTTGGTAACATTTAGGCAAATTTGATGTATAATAGTCGATTAAATATCCTAAGATCACTAGAAAGATTACAATTCACTTAGTGCTTTGGGCAGGATGGGGCAGAAACTGTGCATTAATCAGAAAGTCATATCAGCAAAGGGATGTTCCCACTCTTTTTTTTTTTTTTTTGCCTCTTGTACCATCACAGAGTGGGAATGCACCAAGGATAATAAAGGGTGGTCCACGCAGCCCAACCACGGACTCTAGTCTTTAATAGCACCGATCTGAATCATAATCCACACTGCAGTACATAACTCCTGCATCCATCACAAATTACTCTAACTCAAAATGACATACCACATTTTTTTAGGAGACGGAGTAGCAGTGGCAACCACTTTGTTCCCTGATTTCAGAAAATGAAGCTTGTTGTTGTGCTGCTGAAGCCGAATATTAAACCACAGACAGGCTATAAATGTGCACAGGAATGCTTGGAAGAGCGCTTCTGCAGGTTTTGCCGGATTTGTACTCCTACAACCTGTGCTGGTCAAATGTAGAGGGAGCTCACTTAGTACTACAGGGAACTAGTCTCAATATACATGTCCCCAAGGTACCAACTTGTCTAATTATTTAGGTAATCTAGAACTTTGGAATCTTGCCATCTTTCTGCACACCAGCTGTGAAACAAAATGAATTGCATCTAAGATGTATAGTTTGAGACACTATGGTAATGTTTCTTCGTCAGAGCTATTCAAACAGTAAAAACACTAATGCTTAATAGTACTACCTATAAAATGTTACATTGCAGTAACTGTTTTGACGACATGCAGAAATATTGTGTTAATATTAACCTGTCGCTCTGTTGCGTTTGTTTTCAGTCGATGAAGAGACCAGAGTGATCATGAAAGCTAAAGCATACAATCTGTAAACCCAATAAAAGCGGACTGCCGCAACACATACAGTCTCCGACAGACCTAGCAACAGAATTTGTCTGATGAGCAGTATATAAGAAAGGTGTCCTAATTTTTGTTCAAAGATGTAAAGTTACGAACTATAGCATACTCCTATCGGTCTCACTGAGAAAGTCTCCATTCACGAGTCAGTTACTTTTTTCATCTTCTTACGAATATGCTGATTTGTGGAAAATGATACAACCGGCTTTTCAAATTTCATTCTTTACCAGGAAAACTCAAGAAAAAAGAAATACCAACTTTCCCAGGGCATCATCTACATCCCCTCGACTTGGTTCCTGACCTCGGACTCTCCCACGGCACGTTAAAGGCATGAGTTCATCAGCTGGGTATGCATTATCCTGCAGAGGAGAAGAAAGGAAAAAAATAGATAAGCAGTAGTCCGAAAGATAACCACTTTTAAAGAGGTGAACTACTAAACAATATCGTCACAGTTTCTGTTCTAGATGAAGGAACTCTAATAATTCAGAAAAATTTGAAAAAATCTTTAGCTTGGTTCTATAAAGTCCTCAATCAAGAGAGAAAAAAAATAGGTAATAAGACTGGATATGGCGACATAAAAGATCTATTCCTAAACAGAGCACTCTAAAAATTGGCCAGAACTACTTAAAGAAAAACATTCTCTTAAGAGCAAAGCCTTCTCTAGAAAATGAAGAAAAAAAAAGCTTACAGACGCAAAATGTAAACCAAATAAGGTGTTTTACTTGATTCATAATAATTCCTAAACCACCTCAACAGGCTATATTGGACTCATCAAAATGTGATCAATTTGCTAACTTCTTTGAAAAAACTAGGAAAGGTCAGAATAACATTTTATTGATTCCAGAACATACAGCCAAAATAGAACTGCGATGGAAACTCATGACAATTTGAGACTCCTTTGAACCCATCTCAGCCAACACTCTAGGGAAAAAACTCTTTAAAAAAAAAGAAAAAAAGCTATGTCCCTCATCTCATGATTATGTCTTAACCAAAACCATAAATACATACAGCTCTTTTTACAGGGCAAAATACTGTTAACTGCTCTTGGGAAAAGAAAATGTTTTCCAATTGCAGGACAGGTCTAAACTTTGTTAAACATTTTGAAAACACAGAAGAGCTTGACAATTTCAGGCTGGTAACTGATCAACTCTTACTGTGGCAATACAATAGAGTATTGTCATTTTACAGTTGAATTTAACACATGAATATTAACAACTTGCTGGGCCCAAAGCAATCCGGGTTGATAGAGGAATGCGGCAGTAAAACGGCAATCATGTCTGTTACTGATGTGCTTTAAAGGGAAATGAAAAAGGTATTACCCATCCTACTTCTACTGTAGGCTCCTAACAGAAGCTTCTCACACACTTGATGCAAAAAATCTCCTCAATATACTCCAAATAAAAGGACAGGCCTAGAAGGCACTGGATTTAAAGGCATGAAGTAATACAGAGAGACAGATCTTAATCAGTAGAAAAGGCAAACAGTACTGGCTCCTACTCTCCTCATTTTTTATGCAGTACCACCCAGACTTATCAGGGGAACAAAGTCTAAATATTGACCAACATGCTGATATTCAGCTAAATCTAAAAATAATCTCTAAACAAGATTCAAACAGTTTAAAGATGAGACTCAAGGTGACTGAACATATGGCTAACCTAACACTTTTTAGAACTAAATCCGGATAAACTGAATTTCTTCCGACCTCCCCAAACAAATTATACTCATTCTCAAAAAAGGAACCCTTAATAATGTCACAATAAATGCTCAATAGCAACTACATTCCCTTTACAATCTTAAACATCTGGTTTCGGAACAACAGCTACAAATGTTGGTTGAATATTGTCATCTCTAGTTTGGAAAGTGGATTCACTAACAGGCCTTCAAAAAGTAATATGAATCCCCTTAAAGCTATTCTAAACGCAGCTGTGCAACTCAATACAAATATTAAAGCAAAAAATATGTTGCAAATACTATAATCCCAGAAATGGCACCCAATGTAGGTCCGCTAAATATTAAGGATGGTGTGCATACTTTTTTTTTTTTTAAACAGATTTTATTGTCATTTTCAAACAACATACAATAGTTCGATGTCGGTGATAGTCGTATTATTCTTTACTATATTGATAAGCAATATGGTCCGGTTCAATGTAACTGGGTAACATCATGCTATCACAGTACAGGATTCCCCCAGTATTTCAGGGGATGTTGAGGCATATATGGTCAGGTTGGCTCATCTAATTCCGAAATCGCATCCCCCCTCCTTCCTTTCATCTCCCACTCCTCGCAGCAGCAAAGTATATAGTCTCAGGAGGGCACCCCTACTCTCTAAGCAGTTGCACTTCTGCCCCCTTGGTCATACATCCACTCTGTTCAACCCCATCCGCCATCGGTCAGATTACAAAGGCAGGTTAGGGTGTTCAGGGTCATTAGAGGCATCATCGTCAGGGTTCCTCAAACAGTCCACCAGCCCTTCCCAGGCCCTGTCCACAGAGTCATGACTTCTCCTCACTTCCCGTAATAGTACTGCCCCCTCATAACTCACCCACGTCAGCAAGGTCCCCCTCCAAATGGGCACCTGGGGACTGGTGGATGCCTTCAATTTCATAGTGATGGCCCACTTTGCCAACACCAGCGCCAGGTCAACAAATCTATTAGTGACCCAATGCTTAGCAGGGCAGGGGAAGACAGTAGACAGACCAGTGGGGTACATGGAAGGGTCCTATCTGTCACGTCATTAATACATGCCAATACTCCCTCCCAAAACTCCTGCAGTTCCGGACAGGCCCAGACCATATGCAGCATCTCAGCTCCCAACTCCCCACATCTAGGACATCTCGATTCTCCCACTCCGAAATTCCGCATTATTTTTCCCGGTGTAAGGTATGCCCTATGTAAGAAATAGTAGTTGATAAGCTTAAATCCAGCATTGCGAGATACTCTATAGACGTTATTCAATATCTTTGTCCAGTGTGTCTCTGCGAGCGGTGCCTCAACATCATCTTCCCACATTTGGGGCAGCTCATCTAATGGTGTGTGAATGTTGGTGTTCAATGTTCTATATAGGATCATGATAGCATGAGTTATTCCAGAAGTCGAGCATAGTGTTTGGCTGCACATATGAACTGGGGGCTCTGCCGTTCCGGTCTTCCAGTGCTTCCTTATAGTACACGACAATGCACGGTGTAAAAGGAAGTGACACGGAGGAATCCCAAAAAGCCCAGCAAGCTCCTCGAAAGGAAGGTGTCCGCCATCCCCGTAAAGATTGCACACCCCGGCCACGCACATCCCCACCTACTCTTGCATCCCCCGCAATGCTCCTGTTGTATTAATGCTTCCCAGTGCCCATAGTGGCAAATCGAGTGCGTATGGTAGTGAAGTACGGGTGCGCTGCAAACCATGTTGCCAATAATGATGCACCGCCGCCAACTCACTAGCAGCACCCGGTAGAGAGCGTTTGGGCGTCAGTAGTATCTGAGACAGTACTTGAGTACACTGGGTGTATCGGCAGGGTCTACCTCATCAGGATGGAGCCGGGCATAGAGCCATTGATTAAACTATTGCAGTTGGGCTGCCAGGTAGTAGACCTGAAAATCTGGAGCCGCGAGGCCTTCATCATCTGTGGGCTACGCAATTTAGTCATTGTTACTCGCCTCCTACCAGCCCCCCAGGTCAGTTACACAATTAATAAGTTCAGTTCAACAGAGGCCTCGGGATTATAACATGTAGAGTGGCAAAAAAATAGAGCAGGCGAGGTAATGCCACCATCTTGGCCACTGCCATCTGGCCCACCACCGACAGGAACAGGGTCTTCCACAAGCCAAAGCTGGTGCGGAAAACACGAATCGCCGCCCTGACTTTGCCATCTAGTACATCGCTAGTAGCGTGGTATACCTTCACCTGAAAGCATTTCATACAGTGGTTTTCCCACATCAACCCCCGTATATCGTATGGTTGGGGCAAGTCCAGTGTCAGGGGGAAGGCAAGTGACTTTTGCCAATTTATATGCAGGCCTGACATGGAGCCAAAGCGGTCCAGTAAGGCAATCGCGCTAGGGAAGTTCCCTCTCGGCGTTAGCCAGGAAGAGGAGCAGGTCATCGGCATACAATGCAATTTGATGGTAGGTTCCCCGCTGGAGCACTCGTCTATAGGCCCTGCCCCAGCACACAACAGGCCAAAGGTTCAACCACTATCGCAAAAAGGAGGGGGGGGAAGAGTGGGCAGCCCTGCCGGGTCCCCCTTCCAACCTCATACGCGTTGGATATTGTTTTACTGGAGCGTACGTGCGCTGAGGGGCCAGCGTACAGGAGCCTAGTCCATGCAATAAATCCTGCACCTAAGCCCATTTCCCCCCATCACTTGGTACAGATAGTCCCATCAGGGCGGTCAAAGGCCTTTTCCATATCGATAGATATTATCAATGCCCCACCGCCCTCTGGTGTCCTGGAGTACAATATGGAGAAAAATCTCCTAATATTCATTGTAGTGTTCCTCCTTGGGATAAACCCAGTTTGATCCTTGTGAATCAGCGTGGGCATGTTGGGGAGGAGGCGGGAGGCTAGAATGGGACTCAATATTTTACAGTCCAGGTTAAGCATGGATAGCGGGCGATAGGCTCGGATGTCCCGGGGGGGTGGGAGGGATCGCCAAGGTCTCAGAATAGGAACCACTAGTGCTTCACTCGTAGTTTTCGGTAGTCGGGCAGTTTCTTGCGCCGCAGCGTAGACTTCGAGTAACCTAGGCGCTAGTTCATCTATGAATTGGGCGTAAAGGTCAGCCGGGAAGCTGTCTGTTCCGAGCACCTTCCCTCGAGCCATGGTTCGCACAGCAGCTCGTATTTCGTGCAAATTGATTGTGCCTCCCAGCTCTGTGGCTTCCTCCGCATCAATATGTGGCAGAGTCGCCATTCCAAGAAAATTAGTCAGGGTCTCCATTGGTGGCCCAACAGGGGGCGGTGTATAGGCCCCTGTAATAGCCCTCGAACCGGTCATTGAACTCTGATTGTCGAAATAGGCTCTCCCAGTCAGTGATGCCACCTCAAGGATCCCATAGGAATGGGGTTAGCAAGCCAGGCCAAAGGCATGCCAGACTTCTCACATTCCGCATGTGTCCTGACCATGTACTCTCGATAGTCAAAACAGCGGAGCTTCTCTATGTAGGTCACCAATAACTCCTTCGCTTGTAGGAGTGGCGCCTGCAGTTCCGGGCGGGCCCGTTCTATATCCCTCAGCACTGCCTCCTGGGCTGTAACTTCGTGCACCAACGTCTTTCTGACTCCCATCATCTCTGCGATGCACCTCCCCGCAAAACTGCTATAAAGGCACCCCATTCATTGAGCAGGGAGTTTGTTGATTGTGCATTGTCAGCAAAATAATTTGTGATTGCTTCCCCTTTGGAGTGTTGAAATGTTGGGTCGTCTAGCGTTTCTACAGGCAAGCGCCATGCCAGTCAAGCGCGACAAGCACCGGGTTATGATCCGACAATATGTGGCAAAGATATTCTATGTGTCGTACAGTATTGTGCACGTCTGCAGAGCATAGTACTGGGGAGTCACCTAGGGGTGGGTAGGACAGCTCTAAAGCAGGGTCCATTACTGTATTATAGCCCCCGCAACCCCCCCTCCTCCCCCCAGCAAAGAACTCCCCCTGGTCTGTGTTAGGGGAGTAGAGTCCAATAATAGTTAGGTCTTGTCCTGCAAGCCTATCCGCGATCAGTACATAGCGGCCATGTGGGTCGATGAGTTCCCTCGTCAACTGAAATGGGACACCAGGTCTAACCCATATTAAGACACCACTTGGGTAGGCAGAGTATGTTGTAGCATACAACTGCCTCCTCCAATGCTTATGAAGCATTGTCTGCTCAGGGGCTGTCAGATAGGTTTCTTGTAGTATGGAAATGTGGACCCCTCTCCTCTTTAAATATGCATGCACCTTATATCTTTTCATCTTATTATTGAGGCCCCGGCCATTCCAACTAATAAAGGATTCGGTTAAGGGGGCTGCCACGGCAAGAATAGACAACGCAGGCTCGAGGAGCGTCCTTCCAAAGAAACTAACAGTGAGGAGTCCTTGCCCCCATCCATATTCGTAAGCAGCTGAAGAGAGGAATACCAGAATATCCGAAAGAAAGAACCAACAGTTGTTAAAAGCAAAACGACAATCGTGAACATTACCTGCGCCATCTTGTCTGGTGGAATTCTATGTGCACATAAGTTGCAGTCATTTTAATCTATCACAGCCATTTTGTACTCTGTTGGTCACCTTTGTTTCACCCTGCCCTTACTCGCATCCCTCTGACCCTCTGACCGACCTGGTACGTGTGCTGGGGGCTATAAACTCTATTTGCCGCAACAAACCTCAGCGCCACTTGCTGCCACAAACTCGTTTTTCCTCTCATCTCTGTTTTCAGGCAAACCTTTGGACACTCTACCCCTCACTGCACCTAGTTACACAAACAGGTTCCAAACACCAAAAAGACTCTTGCAACATGATTTATTGCACTGCAAACAGCAAGACTTGTTGTTACCAACAATGGGACCTGTTTTTATCAACAGAACGGACTCTTAGATCTGGCCGGTCTCACATGTTTTAGACCCTGAAGCAAGGTCCAGCTGCAAGATAAGATTGTCTGTTTGACCTGGGTGGGAAGAGAATTACTGTTGGGCTTGTGTGACAACCTGCCCGGGGCGGGGACCCCAAGCTTGTGTAACCATGTTGATGAAACCAATGCATTGTGTCAAACCTGTATAAAAGGAAGAGCCAAAGGAGTTATCAGCAGAACACCTCCCTCAGACATCCCGGTGTCTGCAGTGGACGTGATCTCCTCATGAGAAATAAACCTTTTTCTTGTCTTCCAGTTTCCATCGCTTGCCTCATTATTTTGATAGCGAACCCAAAGTGGATTAGAGGTGGAACCCTGCACCGGGCAGCATTGAGGGTCTTAGAAGACTCGCTGCCTTCACAAATTGGCGCCCAAACGTGGGGGCCCATCAGCGACGCGTGGGTCCGGTAGAGAGGTCCTAACGACGGAGTGAACGACTAAACGATTGGGGTATACCTGCCTGAGAAGACCCTTGTCTGGCTGCCGATCGACTGAACTTCACCGGTTCCGAACGGACCTCTCTCGAGTGACCTGCGGTCCTGACTGGGACCTTAGAGGAACGCCGCATTGATTGTTGGAGTGAGAGGACAACCTGGCGCTGGAAGGGGAAGACGAAGAACCGTCCATACGGTCCGGGTAAGGTCGTGAAAAAACGAGTTAAATTGATTGATTGATTGAATAGTTTGATTGAAATACTAGTATTCCTTTTTTGATATGGAGTTATTTGCGACATTTCCCTGCTTGCAAACAACGAAGAATAGGAATATTCTCTCTCTTTGCAGGCAGCGAAGGACAGGTAGTGCAGACTTTTGTCTAAATTGATTGATTGAGATATTCATTTTTGACCGATAAATACGTCATGCCTGTTTTCTCTAGATTGTTTGATTGTAATTGTTTTGGACCAGACCGTTCGTTAGAGGTCAGTCAGCCGGCACCGCCGGAAGGCACCCCTAACAAGGACATGTACGTAAAGTATGGATTAGCCACCGTAGCTTATAGCAAACTATGGCATAAATACACTAGGAAGGACCGGGTAAATCAGTGGCCACTGACGGGATCTTTCGATCCCGCTAAAATAGAAACGTTAGAATTAGCTCTCCACAAAAAGAAAACTAGACCAGCCATGTTTGACAGTTTTGGTTTATGGCGAAAAGAGGCAGCTCAAAGAAAGAAAAGGGACGAAGCTAGACAAGATAAAGAAACGCGAAAATCAGCTTACCAAGCCTGTAAAAGATTAGAAGAAAACTAAAAGAAAAGGAAATCGATAAAAGGAACAGGAATCAAAAATATCAGGTCAATGCCCTGTTAGAACGCCCTCGACTCTTTACCCCAAGTTACCAGCAAAACAAAGGGTAGATGATGATTTATTGTTAGGTCCCCCAATCATATACATGCCACCCCCTTACGCCCCTACTCATCCCGTAGTACAACGCCAGGACCACCAAAGTATAGCCGGAGATGGCACGATCGCCTCAGTCTCCACCGCCTCTGCTCCCACCGAGTCACCCACACCAAATGCCTCATCAAAGGATACAGTAGTAGAGGTAGGATCAAAAGAAAAAGGAGCACCCAGGGTCCCGCGATTAAGTAAAAATGAGCGAGCAGGCATTGATAAAATAGTTAAATCCCTCATAGATAGGAAGGAGACAGAAGAGTATTTAACTGACATATGCAACTCCTATGTTGAAAACCGCAAACAATACTTTATTGTACGTCTCTGTTACCACACTCTTACTGCATATGAAGAGAAGTACCAAGATGTAGGGCCCGAGCGGCTAGTGGCTCTCTATAGGAAGGTAGACACCGGAGATGAAGGCGACAACGATGTTACAGAACTCTTTTCATCCACACTGGAGGTATTCCGTCACCTCGTGGAACAAGGACGGATAGATAAGGACAGGACATCTAAGATAGCAGGACCCCCGGTGGAAAAACAAGATAGCATGATGCTGATAAAAGAAGCTGCCCCTTATTGGGTACCTCCTAGAGGACAAGGGACTCATGACGATATGAACCATCAAGACGCTAGAGGAAGGGTGGTCTACAATTGGGTGTATCAACCATGGGACAGACGGGACATTTTGACGTTCGGTAAATCTTTACCGGATTTACGAAAGAACCCCACCGCCTTTTACACCGAGCTAGGTACCGCTCTGGGATCAACAATAATGACACTTGCCGACATAGACTTGTTCTTCGGGTTATGTTTGCCAGCAGATGTGTGGAAACAGATTAGGAAAATAGACCATACCGAACTGCTTGGTCATACCTGGGAACAACTCAACACACTAGATAAACAGCGGAACCCTGGTCAAAAACCGGTTAAAGCAATATTGGACCTCCCTGACAAAATAGTGCAGAAAGTGAAAACGCTGATCCCAGAGAAAAAGATAGACTGGTCCATAGTAACCGCGTGCCGCCAGAAACCACAAGAGGATGTCTCAGAGTATTTCTCCAGATTTGAAACGGTGTTCTTCTATTACAGAGGACAAGACATGTCCACCGCAACCGGACACCACTTATTTGTGCAGAACTATGTCAAAGGACTACTGCCAGATGTATCCCAGAAATTACAAGCCAGCGAAAGTAGTTGGGCAGCATCTAAACCGGCGGCCATTCTCCAAATGGCCCAGTACTATGAGCATCAGAGAAACGAAAATGACAGGGCTACAAAAAGGAAAAAGAAGGACTTGAAAGGAAAAGGTAATGGTAGCACAACTCCAGGGGGCGATTACAGGAAGGGAGCAATATAGGGGAGGATACCAGCAGAATACCCCTAGAGTACAGCCACCTAGAAACAATTCATCGACATCATATGTAGGATGCCAAGACCTAGGACAGGATCAATGTGCATTTTGCAAACAATATGGACACTGGAAAACCCAATGCCCGGCTTTGTTAGGAGCTGGTAGGGGCAGAGGGGCAAGGGAAATAGCAAGTGGACAGAGAGGAAGAGGACGTGGGAGAGGGTACGCGAGTGAAGCAAGCGAGGAAAGGCCAGGAAGAGTGAACACATTCGACCATCCCAAACAGAATCAGTACCAACAGACAGATTATGACAATACGTACGACTTTGCATAGGACAGCCAGGGGCAAGGGAGGGATCCAGTCGAGCTCTATGTTGATCAGCAAGGCCCTTATGTTACCGCTGAGGTCCTGGGCACAAAGTCGCCATTTCTGGTAGACACGGGAGCAACACGTAGTGCACTATCCAAACGACTGATTCCAAGGGCACCCTTGTCAGGCTCACATGTGACCTCAATAGGATTTGACGGTACGCCCTCCACCAACTCTTTGTCCCGACCGATCCCTTTTAACCTTGACAACAATAGCGTCGAAACGACATTCCTCCTCTCTTCCAACACCCCAGACGCCATTATGGGTCTCGACCTTTTGAAACACTTCCATGCGACTATCAGATGCTCACCAGACGGAGTGCGGGTCGTCCTGTAGGACAACCCCCAGCACCATAGAGAGAACCCTTCTCAGCACATGTTTCCCATCTCCGAGACTGACGCATCCCTACTGGACACTTTGCCATCACACTTATGGGCTAGGGCTGATTCAGACGTAGGACGAATGATGATTGACCCAGTACACGTAACAATACGACAGGACGCAACCCTACCGAAAGTACCGCAGTACAAAATATCGCAAGAGGGTGAGAAGGCACTGACAGAGATCATACACTCTTTGGTAGAGGCAGTGGTGGTAGAGGAAGTAGTGAGCAACGTTTGTAACAGTCCCATACTACCGATTGTAAAGAGACAGGGAGAGGGAGACGGAAAAGCCTACCGCTTCATCATTGACCTGCGGGAGATAAACAAAATCGTAGTGCCACAATACCCAGTAGTTTCCGACATCACGACAATTTTGACTTTAATCCCCTCCACTGCCACCACCTTCACTGTAATTGACCTCAAAAACGCATTCTTTTCCATACCTATACACAAGGACAGCCGCTATCTATCTGGATTCACCCTAAACTCCCGTTCGTACAGATTTTGCAGAGCACCTCAGGGGTACACTGAGAGCCTAAGCATCTATAGCCAGGCGCTTAAAAGACAATTGGACGCCATACAATTGCCAGATGGAGTGGCACTAATACAATATGTAGACAACATCCTTCTAGCAGCGGACACCATACCAATAGCCGTCACAGCCACCATCAAACTACTCCATTTTCTTGCTGAGAATGGTCAGAAGGTCTCCCGAAAGAAATTGCAGTTCTGTAAATCACAAGTGACCTATTTGGGTCACCTTTTATCCAAAGAAGGGAGGAAACTCACGCCTGACAGGATCCAGACAATTCTAGACACCCCTGTCCCCAAAGATCAGAAACAAGTCCGCTCTTTGATAGGTCTCACTTCATTTTGCCGACAGTGGTTACCGAACTTTAGCCTCATTGTCAAACCCCTTCTCTCCCTCCTAGCTAAAGACATCCCCTCACCTCTCCCTGGACCCCCGAATGCCAGTCAGCCTTTAAAGAACTACGCAATGCCCTTTGTTCAGCGCCTGTCCTAGGAACCCCGAATTACTCCAAACCATTCTTCCTCTACACGCACGAGAGGGAAGGATGTGCATTGTCTGTCCTAACACAATCAATTGGTCACAAACAACGCCCTTGTGCATATTTCTCTGCCACCCTCGATCCAGTAGCCAGAGCGCTGCCAGAGTGCCTGCACGCTGTGGCAGCTGCAGCAGTATCGATACGCCAGAGCGAAGGAATAGTACTCTCCAATCCAGTCACTGTTTTAGTACCCCATGCAGTCGACACACTACTAAACCAGACCAAAACCCAACACTTAACTAGCGACCGACTGACAGGATATGAGTTGACCCTGCTAGCACCGCACATTACCCTAAAGCGATGCACCACCCTCAATCCAGCCACACTGTTACCCCTACCCGAAAATGATCCTAGCGTGACTCCACTACACGACTGTGTGACACTAACCGATGAACAAACAAAGAGTAGAATAGATCTCAGAGACACCGCCTTTCTAGAACCAGATGGAGAACTATGGGTGGATGGTTCGTGCATCAAACTCCCCGACGGCACCACCTCAGCTGCATACGCTGTCACCACAGCCCGAACCGTTCTGGAAACAGCCCGTATTCCCCAACGTTCAGCCCAGGCTGCAGAACTCATTGCCCTCACACGAGCATGTATCTTAGCGACTGACACGACAGTTAACAGATACACCGACAGCCAATATGCCTTCGGGGTGGTTCACCATTTTGGGATCTTATGGAAAGAAAGAGGGTTCCCGACTTCACACGGTACACCCATCCTGCATGGAGATTTAGTCTCCGCCTTGACACAAGCAGTCCTCCTCCCCAAGAAGTTAGCAGTGATAAAATGCCAAGCACATAGGAAAGTGACTGATCTCATTGGACAGGGAAATGCACTAGCAGACGTTACTGCCCGAGCCACGGCAGGAGACAGAACTACGACACGAATGTATGTGACCAGGTCACAAGCTGAACGATGGACTGACGCTAGGACCACTGTAAGGGACATACAGACTACAGGCACACAAGACGAATTGACCGAGTGGGAAAAGGTGGGACTAAAAGACGAGGAAGATTGCTGGAGAACTAAAGACGGAAATAAATGGCTGTTACCCAATGCCTACCTCATCCCCATATTGACCATGGCACATTTACCAGCACACATAGGCTCCACCCCCATGATTGAACTAATCACCAGAGTATGGCATAACGTCAAGATAGCAGAATCTCAGATGACTGGAAGGGGGAGGGGGCGTGGCCGAGCTACGAAGCGAGATGGCGGCAGCTTAGTGTAGCTCCGTACTTTTCCCCCTCCCTTCGTCTATCCGCACCAAGTATCCGATGGTCCGAGGTGGGCATTTCTAATCGGAGACCCCAGTGACCCGACCCGGACCAGTTGGGCTCAGGAGAGACGCTGTCGTTCTGGTTCCGAATCCGGGATCGGTTGCGGCCTAGGCAAAGTGGAGAAGCCGGGGACTCGAGTGGAGAGGAGAGCGGACGGCGAGCCCAGTGGATCCTCATTTCCAAACATCCTCAGCCTCCGCGGCGAGTCCGAGGCCCGGACCGGAGAGTCGGGAGAAGGCATTGGTGATCCCCAGCGCCCAAATTGTCCTGCCACCTCGGTGATTGCCACAATAGAGGCCTACACAGACAGGAGAGGCCGGGGACTCGAGTTGCGAGGCGGGCCAAGTGGACTGCGCTCCCCGACCGCCCCTGTCAACCGCAGCGGATCAAGAGACCGGGGGAGGACGCGGGTGATCCTCCTCTTCTAGCGTCGGAGTGGCCCGGCCCAGAAGGGGACCTGAAGTGACGGGGGGCCGCGGCCGCCCGGGAGAGCTAACCAGCGAAGCCGCCATTTTCACAGACGGCCTGGGACAGGAGACGGCGGATCCCGGGTGTCGAACGTCCTGGGGACCCCTGGTAGGTGGAGATCCGACACAGAGGGACCGGGGGAGTGGTCGTTGCTGCGGGACTCAGAATAACAACCTCGGTCCCTGGGCTTGCTCGCCACGACTCGGACGTGGTCAGTGTGAGAGAGGTTGGAGCGGGTGTGCCCCCGGAGGCGGAGCTGCACTGCCTGGACCCGCATTCCCCACACTGGGCACGATTGTGGGCCCCGCTTGACCTGTTGTGCTGGTGGGGGCCCGGGGGCGGCGTGGAGCGGCAGCGGCCGGGGGAGTCTGACCGCCCCGCTCTATCCCTGGGGCCGCGGCCTGGGCTCCGTGATTCCGCACTTCATTCACGTGGGGTGCAACCACTACAAGGGTGAGCGGCCGGACAGGAACATCGGCCTGTAGCGTCCTGAGGACGGAGGACCATCTGTATTGAGGCCATTGGAAGCCGGGTGGGCTGCGGCTTCGCGGCGTGCCAGGCCGAGGGCTGGTACCAGAGACTGGTAGGGACAAACGTATAGTCACCGACTATCTCAGGCCCTTGCTGCCACCAGCACCCTTGCTCTTCTCGCCCTGCAGTTTCATCCCAGGGAATAGGTCTGGCCCTTGGGAGGAGGCCGCACAGCTGGGTGTGGCCCCCGTTTCTGACCCGGGTGATCACCTATCCCCACTTCCACGGGCGGGGCGGCTGCAACTCGGCAGAGTAGAAAGGCGCAATGGCATAATCGAGGGGTAACAAGTCGGTGCAGCAGAACAAATTGGATCGCTATACTCTCCCTAAAACCTCGTTGCCCGACTCTTCGCCCGCAAGCAAGGGCGGTGGAGTCCAGTCAGACGTAGATCCAGAGCCTACACTTAAAGATGTAATGGCGGCAATCGCTGGGATCAAAACGTCTCTGGAACACAAGATGGACGCCCTCACAGTGGAAGTGAACTTACTCAGGGCAGATCACAACAAGAATAGTGAAAAGGTCAAACAGGTGGAGCTCACGACGGCAAGCCTGGTGGAGGACACGTCTCAGCTGCAACTGGACATTAAGGAACTCCAGACCTTCCGGCAATATGCAGAATCTAAACTGGATGATTATGAAGGGCGGATGCGGCGCAATAATGTTCGCATTTTAGGGGTCCCGGAAAAAGCGGAGGGTCCAGCCACTGATCTCTTTGTGGAAGACCTCATCCTTAACCATCTGCAACCCAAGGGGCTGGGAAGACTATTCGTCATCGAAAGAGCTCACCGAATCCCCGGGGGTAGACCGAGACCGGGGGCGCCCCCGCGTCCTATCCTAGCCAGAGTCCTCAACTTCATGGATCGGGACGTAATTCTTCAGCATGCCAGAACGGGACCGCCACTCCGGTACGAAAACTCGGAGATAACCTTCTTTCCGGATTTTACCCAAATGGTCCAGAGACAAAGACGCTCCTTCCTCGGGATAAAGAAATCACTAAGAGATAAAGGTTACAAATATGCCATGCTTTTTCCTGCCAGGCTGCGAGTGGAAGCTGACGATAAGGCCTGGTTCTTTGAACACCCGGAGGCGGCAGCCGAATGGTTGGAGCGTCGCTGACCGCCTGGCAATACCTGGCCAGTGGTAACGTACTGTGTTGGGGTGATCGTACATTAATGGACTCAATGTAGAAAATGACGACAGCTATACTGGTTGGACTTATAGGGCCACTTCGGGCCTGCACCATAGTGGGAGGGGGGGGAAGAGTATACCCCCAATTTTCTTCATTTAGTTCTATTTACGGGCGACAGGCACTCTGCATCGTTGTAATCATGGGCAGTTTGGAGCCCAGAGTGCAGGGGAGCAGGGAGGGGGGGGGGGGGAGTTGGGAGGGGTTTACGTATTGTTATATGTTTTCAAGGAATCGTCAAGGCATCATAATCCGGCAACACAGACACATAGGTGACACGTAAATGTCGATGAGCACGCAATGGGACAAAGGGTTCAAATTGATGAGCTGGAATGTTAATGGGCTGGGGGACAAAGTCAAAAGGACGGTGGTGCTCCAATATGTGAAGAGACATGCCCCTGATGTAGTACTGCTACAGGAGACACACCTGGTGGGTAACTCGTGTAAAGCCCTCAACAGGTGGGGTTACACCCTGGTGGCACATTCGGGCTTTACCTCAGGGTCGAGAGGGACGGGTATATTACTGAGGAACTCCTTTCCCCTGACGATTAAATCTACATGGGTGGATGCCGGGGGGAGATACGCGGGTATCACGGGACGAGGGGAGGGAGCTGACCCTTATGTCAATCTATGTACCGCCGGCTCTCCAAGAATTAGCCTTCAAGGACTTGGGATCCATTCTGTTGACAGTCCCAGAGGGACTCCTAATAGTGGGAGGGGATATGAACGCAGTGTTGGACGGCACACAAGACAGGAGCCCGCCGAGAAAGCTCCGCCCATCAAATAGCTGGTTACCGAATTTTCTGGGGGCCTTGGGGTTGCAGGACACATGGCGCTCATTCCATCCTGACACTACCCAATACACCTTCCACTCGGGTGCCCACAACTCCCAATCCAGGATAGACTACTTGCTAGTTCCCCCGGACCACCTGCAATACATACAAGATGTCAGGCACATGGCGAGGGGCATCTCGGACCACTCTCCGTTGTGGATGCATTTGGTGGTGGGCCATCATAGAGGGGGAAGGGTGGCCCCCATTAACCCTTGGCATCTCCGCAATCCGGTAGTCCATAAAGCACTTCACACCACGATCGAACAATACTTCCAAGAAAATGAGGGATCGGTGAGCTCGTCTCAGACACTCTGGGAGGCATTTAAGACGGTGGTTAGGGGCCAAGCCCTTTCCCAAATAGCCGGGGTAAGGAAGGAAAAGGTCAAGGAAGAGGAAGCGCTAGAGACGGAGATCCTCCATCTGGAAGAGGAAATGACGGAGCGCCCCCATCCAGACACCACTCACACCCTACAGTTAAAACGAGATAGCTATAAGGCCTTAGTGACAGACAGGGCTAGGGAACTGGGAAGAGAAACGCTAGGTAGAATATACGATCAAGGGGATAAAGCAGGGAAACTAATCGCATGGTTAGAAAGACAAAAACTAGCAAGTAGATTGGTGCCGGAACTAATAGACAGACGCACATATAATCACGGACCCCCAGGACATCGCAAACGCATTCGCCGTCCACTTCAAACAGATCTACACCTCCCAGAACCCCTACACGGTACACGACTATCGACCTATTACGAGACATAGCGTTACCAAAACTCTGAGTCAGAGTTGGAATACCTTGAGGGGCGCCCACTCCGGACGAGGTGGCATTGGCGGTCCGGGGACTTAAGTCGGGGAAGGCATCGGGACCCAATGGTCTACCGATCGAGCTGTATAAACTTGGGATAGACACTCTTGCCCCTCACTTGTGCAAAATGTTTGGGGAGAGTAAGGAGCTTGGGGAGCTGCCTCGAGATCAAAGAATCGCAACCCTAGTGATGATCCATAAAGAAGGTAAATGCAGGACAGATTGTTCCTCCTATAGGCCAATCTCCCTATTGAATGCCGAGCCAAAGATTTTAGCTAAACTCCTCGCCACCAGGCTGATCAAAGTCATCAATAACCTGGTACACCCGGACCAATCCGGTTTTATGCCCCAGCGCAATACGGCGTTAAACGTGCGTAGAGTGCATGGGGTGATGGGGAGGGCGGATACCATACAGGAAGAGGCGGTATTGGTATCTTTGGACGCCTCCATGGCATTCGATATGCTCGAATGGCCATATCTTTTTGCAGTTCTCGAGAAAATGGGTTTTGGGCCCCAATTTATCCAGTGGGTGCGACTCCTGTATTCAAAACCACTAGCCCAGATCGTGGTAAACAACAAAAAATCTGAAGTGTTCGAACTGGGCAGAGGCACTAGGCAGGGATGCCCGCCCTCTCCTCTCTTGTTCGCCCTGGCCCTGGAACCCCTGGCATCCTGGGTACGGAGGAATCCGGTGATTCGCGGATTTAAGTGGGCTGAGGCCCGGGAGGACCGCATATCACTGTATGCGGACGATATTCTGTTGTTTCTGACATCCCCGAAGGCCTCGCTCACAGCAGTATTCGATATCTTCGCCATCTTTGGCAGATATTCAGGGTATTCCATTAATTGGCTTAAATCAGTATTGTATGTCCTGAAGGGACCCCTGACCGGACTTCCTAAGAACTGTCCGATACAGATCACTACACATGGCTTCAAATATCTCGGTATATACATCACTTCTAATCCCGCAGATAGATTCGCTCGGAACCTACTCCCTCCCCTGCAGAGATTGAAGACAGACTCGGAGCGCTGGATGAAGCTTCCGCTCTCGCTGCTGGGCAGAGCTTCCCTTTTCAAGATGATGTCCTTGCCCCGGTTCCTCTATGTCCTACAAAATTCACTAGACCTCGTTCCCGCAAGCTACTTCAAAGAGATCGAGACTCTACAACGCCGTTTACTATGGAATGGGAAGCCACGTATTGCACTATCGAAACTGAACCTTACCCTGGTATGATGGGGGGGATCGCCCTCCCCGATCTCAAAAAATATTATTGGGCAGCTCACCTGACAGCCATTAACCATGGCACTTACAGGCAGGTGGGTGACCCGGGCTATGCGATGGATCGCTGGGTACTACCTGGAGGGAACTATAACCGTGCGCTCTATTCGACCACTGGGAAACATCACCTGACCGGACCAACCAAGCACTCAGTGCAGGTTTGGAGGGCAGCCACCAGAAGCATGGGGTGGGATCATAGAATAACTCTGGCTATGCCGCTATGGGATTCGGAGCGGCTCGGGAACCTGTGGTCAACTAAAGGTTTCGACAAATGGGACCTCATAGGTATATCGAAAATAGGCGACTTGTGGGTCAAAGGTGAGGTTAAGTCATTTTTCGCCCTGCAGCAAGAATATGATCTCGCACCCACAGAGCACTTTAGATACCTACAAGTCCGCCACGCCTTACAATCCTGCCTCCAAAAGGGGGAGACCCCCCCGGAATCCACGCCTCTCGAGGACAGACTCCTCGATGGTTATTTACCAACAAAGGCCATTTCGCTCACATACAAGAAGTTAGTAAATCACTCTGGAGACCCCCTTGTGAAATTGCGGGAAAAGTGGGAAAGGGACGGTATAATACTGGACGACGAAGATTGGGTAATGACGGTCGCGTCTCTCCTCGGGAGGTAGCCGTGGCGGCGAGGCTGAGGCTAGTACAGCTCAAAATCTTGCACCGGATCAATATTACGGGACCCGGTATGGTACAGATGGGAAGAGCAGAAGATGGCAAATGTAGAAGAGGCTGCGGCAGTGAAGGTACCTTCCTCCACATACTATGGGAATGCGCACTTGTTCAGAAGTACTGGGAAAAGATACATGAGGTGATGAGCGAAGTGTTAGAGCGTGCACTCCCTCTGGAGGCTAAGAGATGTCTCCTAAACGTGTGGGAGCCCACAGATTTAAACAAGGCACGTCACCTGGGTCACGTTGGGGTTAATGATAGCGAAACGTAATATCGCTCAGGCATGGGGGGCATCACGGGCACCTTCGGCATCCGCTTGGGAGAGGGATATGGACTGGTGCATGTTTCGTGAAAAATATGTATATGTAGCTAGGGGATGCCCCAAAAAATGGTGCCGTATCTGGAACGACTGGAATGAGTATAGAGGACATATCTGTACCCCACCACTGGTGCCAGCTCAAGATGAATCATTGTAGGTGTGAAACAAGTCATCCATTGTCCATATATTGTGCACAATAGTCTGAGTGAGAGCCTTATTAAGATACAAAACGTGAATGTACTGTATTTTGCCTTGTGATTTTGATTCCTATTGTTAAATAAAAAGAATTATAAAAAAAAAAAAGATAGCAGAATCTGCAAAACGCCTAGTACAACAATGTATAGTCTGCCTACAACACAACCCAGGGAAGGGGACAGTAGTACCACGGGGAGGGTTTGGAGACCCTGAACACCCCTTTGAAATCCTTCAAATGGATTACATTCAACTAGAGAGATGCCTTGGTCTAAAATATGTCCTGGTGGTTGTGTGCGCTTTTAGCAAATGGGTGGAGGCATATCCCACCCGCGACAATACCGCCTTAGCCACTGCAAAAGTATTGCTGAAAGAATTCTTCCCCGATACGGCCTTTGCAGAATTTTATGGAGCGACATCGTCCCCACTTCGTAGCCGAGGTGATACAGAACATACTGAGAGGGTCGGGGTAAAACAAAAGTTCCATGCCGTCTTCCACCCCCAATCAGCGGGCCTGGTAGAGACACACAATGCAACGTTGAAACTAAAACTAGCCAAAATAGTTGCCACGACCGGGTTGAAATGGCCCGACGCCCTCCCATTGGCATTGTTATCGGTGCGCTCCACCCCAACCAAACACCGACTGACCCCGTATGAGGTGGTCTTCGGCAGGCCTATGAGCATTTGGGCGGCACCAAGACCCACCTCCATTAACGATGTCCCGAACATATTAATGTCAGACTATCTGCATAAATTGACAAACGAGCTAACAATTATCCACCAACAGGTGCAGCAAGCCTTGCCTGACGTATCCAGGGGCCCGGGACATGAAATAAAGCCAGGCGACCATGTATTGATTCGCAACTTCCAAAGAACGAAGAATCTGGAGCCTAGGTGGACGGGCCCCTGGCAAGTCCTGATCACCACCCGAACTGCACGCTCATCATTGCAAACGAGTCCCTCCAACCCTGGCAACCTGTGAAGGGGTGGAGGTGCAAGACGAAGTACTCGCGAGAGACCGACCAGCTCTGAGTTGCTACCTACAAGAAGACACCCTCGAACTATCAGAATTTCCCGACCCCACGGTGCCATCCAGGAAAGGGTACAACCTAAGATCGACGAAAGGAGGGAGCTCCAACGACCAGGCCACTAACTAAGTCAAGGTCTCAGATCAGTAGCACAGTCAAACAACGCTACCAGGAAAGCGCCAGACAAAAGTCTGTGGTCCTAACAGTTGTTGAGCTCCTCGAAGATGATGGAAGAAACTGAACACCTGCAAAACCATCGCAAAGACACCAAGACTGCTAACCTGCACAGCACAAAGACAATTGCACTTGTAGCCGCATTTCTCACCTGTCTCCTGCTAATGGTCGCACTCTGGATCATTGAAGAGAATGCACCTGCATACAGAACATTGTCACCCACCATGCAACCAACCACCAAGAAAGAACACTACCTGGTATCACTACCGCCACATCTCCGAGAACGACGCAAAGAATTCTGGAATAATTCTTTCGTGCAGATGTTGCACCAGCACAATCTTGCCACCAATGCTACCAACTGTTGGGTCTGTGGGCTGTTACCACATGCCACTGAACATTCCATCCCTTCGCCCTTTTCTATTCACGGATCTTGCCTTGCCTGGATGATGCTCCTACAAGAAAGTTACAAAGACAATGCCACTTCCGACGGAACAATCGCCCAGTTCTACAACGAGTTCTGGCGAAACAAAACAGGAAGGACAGCCGCCCCCTTCTGCCCTCACACCTTCAATACCGACATTCCAGATTAATGTCCCCTCCAAAGAACGAGTGGAAATGCAAGTGTTCAATAATCCTAACGGAACCGCATTTTCCTACCTGAAGAAAAGAACTGCTGCAACACTGACTGTGGCCCTATCTGTGGTGAACGTCTCTGGCCTTGTATGCATTGAAGGCCGTGGGACTAAGAATGTGGGTCACAGCACCTGTAGCATTGTAAGGACTTTGAACACTGCCAACCCCCAGCGCTTGTTGCATCACCCAATATGTACTTTGTTTGTGGAACCAAAGCCTACACCTGGCTCCCAAGAAACTGGGGGGCACGTGCTACATCGCCTTTGTTTTGCCACCAACCTACACAGCCCCTGCAGAGCATCATCGAGAAAAGCATTCTAAAGACATTGATCAAGCAGACTCTGCCTCATCACAGTTCCTCGACGCAGCAAAAGGGCTCGTCCCGCTATGGGGTCCGATGGCAAACAGCCGAGCCATCAGACATCTGTCCCAATCGGTAGAGACCGCCCTGAACGTCACTGCTGGCATCCTCACCAACACCACTACTGAGCTCCAAGCGATCCGTCTGGTTACCCTGCAAAATCGCATGGTCCTGGACGTGGTACTAGCGGACCGTGGAGGAGCATGCCGCATCATCGGTGCCAGCTGCTGTGTATACATTCCTGATAATTCACCTTCTGTATATGAAGCAATCGAACATCTCCATAGACTATCTTCAGAAATTCATCAAGGATCAGAGACTTGGACAATTGGAAGTTGGCTTTGGGGCATCTTGAAGGAGTGGGGTTGGAAAATATCAATGATTCTCTTGGTCCCAGTATTGGCAATATGTGGTTGTTGTTTGGGTATACACCGTATACCACCTTTGTGTTCTCTTTGCATAACTACCTTGCACCCTAAGACTATGGACACTCAGCTAACAAAAATGAGAGTAATGTATGATCAAGAGATACAGGACATTATGGAGATCGAAATAGACTGACAAGCTGGCTAGTTATGTTCAAAGGGGCCACTGTTAAAAGCAAAACGACAATCGTGAACATTACCTGCGCCATCTTGTCTGGTGGAATTCTATGTGCACATAAGTTGCAGTCATTTTAATCTATCACAGCCATTTTGTACTCTGTTGGTCACCTTTGTTTCACCCTGCCCTTACTAGCATCCCTCTGACCGACCTGGTATGTGTGCTGGGGGCTATAAACTCTATTTGCCGCAACAAACCTCAGCGCCACTTGCTGCCACAAACTCGTATTTCCTCTCATCTCTGTTTTCAGGCAAACCTTTGGACACTCTACCCCTCACTGCACTTAGTTACACAAACAGGTTCCAAACACCAAAAAGACTCTTGCAAAATGATTTATTGCACTGCAAACAGCAAGACTTGTTGTTACCAACAATGGGACCGGTTTTTATCAACAGAACGGACTCTTAGATCTGGCCGGTCTCACATGTTTTAGACCCTGAAGCAAGGTCCAGCTGCAAGATAAGATTGTCTGTTTGACCTGGGTGGGAAGAGAATTACTGTTGGGCTTGTGTGACAACCTGCCCGCGGCAGAGACCCCAAGCTTGTGTAACCATGTTGATGAAACCAATGCATTGTGTCAAACTTGTATAAAAGGAAGAGCCAAAGGAGTTATCAGCAGAACACCTCCCTCAGACATCCCGGTGTCTGCAGTTGACGTGATCTCCTCATGAGAAATAAACCTTTTTCTTGTCTTCCAGTTTCCAGCGCTTGCCTCATTATTTTGATAGCGAACCTAAAGTGAATTAGAGGTGGAACCCTGCACCGGGCAGCATTGAGGGTCTTAGAAGACTCGCTGCCTTTCACACAGTAACTCCCCAACACCCAGACCCCAGGACAAGAAATAAACATATCCCCATTCAAACTATCAGACAACATGTCAACTTTTGCTCAAGTGTCATTTGTGTAGCGTAACAACTGAGTGGGTGCTTGCACTCTGGTACATCCGGACTTCACTCCGTCCACCCAGAAGAATGATGGCCTACACTGCACTGTATGTAGCTTTTCTATCTCGCCCCCAGCAGACATCATCCTACAATTGCAGGTATGAACTTTCTCGAAGCAACTAACCGCACCCCCCCACCCCCCCACAAGTGGCAGCTGTGTTTCGTCAACGGCCGCAGACGACTCGCAGCAGTTCAAGGCCGCCATCTTGGGTACGGCCCATGCAAATCCCGGTGCGCCGTCTCACATAGAGCCCTCAGTTCCAGGGCTGTCGTTGCACCTCCTGACCCGTCCGTAGACGGGGGGCAGATAGCACCACCTGATGTCTCCGGCCACCACGACTCGGGATGGGTCCAAGAGTCGGGGCTCCGCCGAGAGCGCTGCGAATGCGATGGTGTGCATAATCATGCCTTATTAAGGGGAAAGTGCACCAATCACCTAATTATAAGGGAACATATTGATATGGTGTTCAAATCTTAAAGATTCAACACCTTTCCTACTGAACTTTAGATTGCAATGAATATTGTACACAAACATTTGAGCACCTCATTCTCTCCATTTCCTCCCTGACCATGAGTCAATGCCTCCTCATTTACATGGTCTCCCTTCTCACTCTACCTGGAGCATGTGCAAGAAGTGCAGTTTTCGGTTTGTCTAGTAAGGTGGAGAACTATTGTCCAGAACAGTTTCAGCGTAAACTGGACTGCTTTATTGGGTATTTTACAAAACTCCATAGCAAAAACATACAGTGTCAAAACTCCTGACTGCATATAGTCTACTCATAGTGTTTTATACAATCTGGAAGTACAACTATTATAGGTGGCCAAAGACGTTGCACATATATTCTAATACATCAAATTCTGCATATCAAACTCTGATGTCCCCTACCAAACTCAAAACCCTCCAGTGGACCATTGAACTGCAAACAGACATCCAATATTAGGTTTAGGGTTTACGGTTTTCAGTTCAAACTGATTTTAACTAATAAAACACCACTGAAGGAAATATTTGCTTGTCAGTAGAAACTGATAAGTACCAGCTTTTGCTGCACTTCTACTGCTTTAGTGCCCTCTAGTTTCAAACTAGTATACTGCTGCCTCTGCAATTAATCACTATTTAGTGATGGATGCTCCGGACCCAACTGGGCCACAATAATCCACTTAGTATCCCCTTTTGGCCATCCACACATCCTTATGGCCATCCACAATGTTTCCAGCCCCCTGAACCTACTTCATCTCTCCTTTTGGTAGCATGGAGGACCTCATGTGTTTTCAGTTCACTGTTCACTACACATTGCTGTATGCTATGTAGTGGCCAGCTGGTTTACAGTGAAACTACGAGCAGGATCTCAGGCCAGAGTAACCAGCATCACCGTGAGGACATTCTCCTTAACTGACAGCTGGATGGAGCTTTGATTTCAGAAAGCTCAGGTATAATGACTGTGGCGACAAAGATGACTGCGCACAAGGATGTCTCCAGAATCAATGTCCTCCAATGAATTGAAGTATTCAACACTCCTATTCTTAGTTTTACACTGTGACTGTCTAAACAAACGTGTATAAGGAGCCACCATCCTCTCATACAGAAGGAAAAGAATCATATCATGAACATCGTCAGTAACTATGTGTAGGTCCGCTACTATTTACACTAGCTCTAGAGCCTTTGGCATGCAAGATACGGCAATGTCATGCAGCACTTTAGTTTCGGACGCGGCCTACAGGAATATCGTTATATGTGGATGACATGGTTCTATAAGTTCGCAATCCGGAGGAAGATTTGATGCCCTTACCAAGGGAATACATCCAGTTTGAACGGCACTCCGGACTGTGTATAAATTGGTTCAAATCAGCGGTCATTCCGCTAACGCCCAGTACCGTACAATTCCCATTGGACTTTCCCCTGCTGTGGCAGACAGACCCGATTAAATACTTAGGAATCTGGGTGCACAGGGATCCAGAGCTGGTGATTCACGAGAATTATGGGAGAGCCCTTGCCAAGTTGGAACAACAGGTGACCCGCTGGATCCGTCTGCCATTGTCACTGGCGGACCGCACTGGGATCCAGAAAATGATCATCTTACTGTGTTTTTTGTACCTATTCCTCAATATTCCTATCCCACTAACGCAACAATTTTTTCGGCAATTACAGTCACAGCTCAACACACTCACGTGGGTCAGCTGGAAAGAATTAACACGGCCCTATATCCAAGGGTGGTTCGGAGCTCCGGACCTACAATTATATTACCTACGCGCTCAGTACTACGCGCCCTATTGGCTACACCCACATAATTACCTTCCACACACTGCGGTTGTAGATGATATTTCGCACCCCGTACCCCCGGTCACTCTTCTCCCGCAGGTAACTACTAGAGCACTGTGTAGGGGGATCAACCCAGTCCTGTGCACCACGGCGGCTTGGCGGGCATTGGGGAGGAGAGCCCAAAAGCTCCCGCTTTATGCTCCAGCCCTCCCTCTACTGCAACATCCAAACATATCAGTTACACACGAGCAGGGGGCAAGGGCAATATTGGCTGAGAATGGCTGGCACACTATGGGTGACTTGTTCAATGGTGAACTCTTTATTGATTCCCCAGTCACTGTTCGGGACACTAGGGCTGCTCCTCTGACTGTCTTCACTTACCTATAATTGCGGCTGGCGATAAAACAGATATATCCGTCATTTCCCCGAGAACCACCAACACTCCCTACGTTGCAGGTACTATTGCAGGCACCCACGCGTGCCCGCCTTATCAAGAGGCTTTATGTCACAGCACAACAAGAGCAACACAGGCTGAAAAGGCGATGGATAAGTGGAGTGCCATGTTGAGCACACCGTTATCAACTGCAGAGTGGACATTCTGCTGCTCCTTAACTGAAATGCTCACACCTAACTGTAATTTGCGCATTATTCATTTTAAATTTCTGCAGCAAGCATACTACACTCCGATGCAATTGCACAGATATGGCCTCCGTGAACATTATACGTGCACGCGTTGTGCAGCTGCGCAGGCAGTTTTCTTACATGTAGCTTGGACATGCCCTACCATAAAGGAATATTGGGATGAGGTGCTGAAGGTCTTGCGTGACAGACATGTCATCAGAGCCACTAACCAACACCCCACAACTCTGTTTACTAGGGCTGTTATGAATCGCAGACTGATATCCATTGCTCTTTTGCTGGCTAAACGACGGGTTGCAATGAAGTGGGGTAGTAGGAAGGCTCCCACTGTTAAAGTCTGGATAATAGACTTGGTCTATTGCAAAGAACAATTAACAACTTATGCGGAAGAACTGCCGTCAGCCTCCAGACCAAAAGACATTTGGGGACCTCTGGGTCGATACCTACAGACACAAGGTGCGGATTAGAGTGGACGGGGCCTGATTGCATTCTGTTCATTGATAAGATATGTATTGTGCATGTGACTAGGTTAAATATGGAAATTATTGTCAACAGCTCTTGGTTATGTTATACTGTACCGTGCATGTGACGGTGGTGCAAAGATATGCATATTTCGAAGTGTTAATTATTTGGAACATTATACAGAAAGCAAAAAAAAAAAAAAAAAAAGAACTGTGTAGGTCCAGAAGGGGTCCTTGCACCTGTTTTGCTGACACTGAGCTGCCGCCACTACATACATTATCACAGAAAATCTAGAGTTACTGTATAAGTTGCAGGCAGTGCAGCTCAGGACAATGAAGAGGCAGCCTCTTCTGTGTTTCCTAGAATGTGCTGCAGCAGCATAATTTGAACAAAAACCGGTTCAAGAGCCCACTCTGATCATGCATACAGATGTAGTACATGTTCATGATGCAGCCCCAGAATCATCAAGTTTAACTTTCATGCCTACTGTCACCATGTCAAAATGATGCTTGGACCTTATGGTGCTGCAACTCAGCAAAATCACCTGTATAAGACACTGGGATGTATTTAATGGAAACATATTGAGCTTATTCTTTCTCACAAGATGGAAAATGCAGTAGAACGGTGAATAATTCATAGAACACAAATGTAAAGTGCCTTGGGCAACTTTCATAAGCCTAGCAGCGGCACAGTCCCCACACTGCTTTCAAGCAAAGGCCCGCATGCATAATAAAGAAATCAAGGCTTAGCAGTCCTTGCAGCAGCCTCCAAATATTCATAGGCACAACCCAACAATGTAAAATAAACTTCATTTGTGATGTGAACAGCACAGATAGATGTCTGAAAGCACACTCTAAGTCAAGGTTTCTTCAACACCACAGCTGCTTCTTCATACAGTAGTACACTTTGCTCTCATCAAGGACCCTAGAACTAACAATAGGCGCAAGCCCGGGGACGCAGACCGAATAGGTTTAGATACGGGGCAAGACCCTTGGCGGGAGTGTGACTAAAGGGCTACCCTCGAAATGCTGCAATCCCCTGTGATGTTTTCACTCTCCCATATTGGGATGGAGTAAAGAAACCTACAAGAGACCAAGATAAGTTATCTGGTGCTTTTTACAAAGAGAGGGGGGTGTGTGTGTGTGTTTGTGTGTGTGTGTGTGTGTGTGTTCACTGAAAAAACCATAGGTTTTAGGAAAAGACGTATTGAAGAATGAGTGGGTGTGTAAGTGTCTGTATGGATGATTTAGTAGGTGCGTGACTGACTCTATAAGTGAGTGATTTAACGTATCTTACTGAATGCATGGGTTAGTGACTAAACTGGGTGAATGTCTGTATCCGTCTGTCTGTTGCTGTGTAAGTGGCTGCATGGGTTTGTGAATAGCTACATGAGTGTCTATATGAGTTATTGATTGGTTGTCTGAGTATCTGTATGGGTGCCTGAGTGTTTGTGTGGGTGGGGTGTGTGCGACTCTGTGCATAGATGTGTGAGTGGGTGATTCACTGGGTGGATGGTTTCAAGAGTGCATCTGTGATAGACTGTATGGGTGGGTAAGTGTGTGTAAGAGTGTGTTAGTGAGTGAATGTATGTCCCAGTGGTACATGTGTGAGTAACTACATATGTAAAAGGCAGTATATATGTGTGTTGGAGTATATAAATAGCTATAGCGAGAGTGAGTGATTGTGATAGTGGCTGTATGGATGAGTGTGTGCTTGTATCAGTGATTGTATAAGAGCGTAAAAATGTGCTAGTATTTGTATGATTAAGTGAGCTGGTGTGTGTATAACTGTATAGGTGAGTAAATGGCAGTGTGTTTAATTATTTGCATGACTGACTAGGTGTGTGAGTACCTCTATGGATGAGTGGCGGTGTTTGAGTGTCTATATAGGAGTAAGAGTGCATATGATAGTCCTGTACTGAGTGACCATAAGTATGAGTGACTGTACGGGTGAGTGAGTGGATGTGTGTGTGTAGACCTAAGAATCAGTGAGTGGGTATGTAGTTATTGGTGTTGGAGTGTCTATAGTTTTGCGAATGGCAGTCTGTAATTTAGATTGGGTGTATCAAAGGTTATATTAGGGTGTGAGGAGCTGCATCAGATTATCACGTGGATGATGTCATCAGTGATGTCATTTGAGATGTCATCAGTGATGTCATCAGTGATGTCACTGACCATGTCATGAGTGATGTAATATGTGACGTCATCAGCAGTGCATTGCGGGGCGCGAGTTTTAGTTAGCTGAACTAACTATAACGGGGAATTTCACGGGTTTTGTACGAGTGAAATGTCCAACTAACTATAACTGTCCCTAAAACCTATGGTTTTTTCAGTGAATTTCAAAGGTTTTTTAAATGCTAATTTGTAACTATAACGTGTCTGAAACCTATGGTTTTTTCAGTGAATTTCAAAGGTTTTTTAAATGCTAATTTGTAACTATAACGTGCCTGAAACCTACGGTTTTTTCAGTGAATTTCAAAGGTTTTTTAAATGACATTTTTTAAATGTATTAATTTTTATATTAATTTTTTTCATACTGATTTACTACATTTTTAGAAACAATTTCTTTTACATATTTTATTTTTTAAATTACATTGTAATTACATTATACATTACATTACAAAAAATACTTTCTCAGAATGAATTACTTTAGTTTAAATACTTAGCACATAGGCAATAGACTTAAGTACAGTAGTTACAGTTGTTGCAATGGGCAACACATTTTCAAACACAATGCAACATTCAGCTCAATGTGAATTTCTAGTTAAATGCAATTAGTTACTTTATGGATTACTTTTCTAACCACAGGACTGGATCCTAGATTCAGTCCTGGGACATCTCCTGTAAACAGTTGAGTAAAAGCGTTTTGGTTACAGTCGTGATTTTTAAGGAATATTATTGTATTTTAAAAGTTGACACTTAGAAACTTTTCCTCATAGAATCACCAATGTTATCCTATGGAAGGAAATTCACTTAGCAGGTAAAAACTGTTATCGTTACTTTTTCTTACTCAGTGTTGGATCCTGGATCCAGCACTGGTGCATCTCCTGTAAACAGTTGAAAAAATGCGTTTAAGTCATACAGGCGATTTTTAAGGAATATTTGTAGTTTGTGAAAATCGACACTTTGAAACTTTTCTGCTGAAAACCAGACAATGGATTCCTATGGAAGAAAAGATAAGTTACTGGTAAGTACGGTTAAAATTACTTTTCAGGGTCAGTGCTGGGCTAAAAGATGCAGCACTGGGTTCTCTCCTGATAACAGGTGAGTAAATCGGAATTCGTATTTCGGCTGATTTTAGAAGAATAATTTAAAGTTCCAAAACTCCACACTTAGAAGAATTTCCAAGTGAAACCAGTCAATGTTAGCCTATGGAAGGAAATTCAAGTTACTCGTAAGTACGGTTAAAATTACTTTTCAGGACCAGTACTGGGCTGAAAGATACAGCACTGAGGTCTCTCCTTATAACGGGTGAGTAAATCGGAATTCGTATTTCGGCTGATTTTAGAGGAATATTTGTATGTTTCAAAAATCAACACTTAGAAACTTTTTCAGCAAAAAGCAGGCAATGATATCCTATGGAAGGAAATTCAAGTTACTGGTAAGTACGGTTAAAATTACTTTTGAGGATCAGTACTGGGCTGAAAGATGCAGCACTGAGGTCTCTCCTGATAACAGGTGAGTAAATCGGAATTCGTATTTCGGCTGATTTTAGAGGAATATTTTAAAGTTCCAAAACTCCACACTTAGAAGAATTTCCAAGTGAAACCAGTCAATGTTAGCCTATGGAAGGAAATTCAAGTTACTGGTAAGTACGGTTAGAATTACTTTTCAGGATCAGTACTGGGCTCAAAGATGCAGCACTGAGGTCTCTCCTGATAACAGGTGAGTAAATTGGAATTCGTAGTTCGGCTGATTTTAGAGGATTATTTGCGCAATGGTGAAGGAAGGGGGTGGGGCCTGAGGTGACATGTCTGCAAACACGCCCCGTGGCGCGTATTAAGTTGGGGGATTAAGTCACCTTGAATCATGAGGGTCCCTGAGGTCCAACTAGCCCACCCTGTACCTCCAGTATGCGCCAGGGAGCTGCGTTGCAGAGAGGTGTTCAGAGGCCACGCCCCTTTTACACCTCTCTGCAACGCAGCTCTGTGGCGCTTTCTGGACGTACCTGTTGGGCTAGTTGGCCCCCAGGGACCCTCAGGATTGAAGGGGATTTAATTCCCCATCTTAAAACGCGCCACGGGGCCTGTTTGCACACATGTCACCTGAAGCCCCGCCCCTCCCTTCACCACTGTGCAAACGCGCCCGTGGCGCGTTTTAAGTCGGGGATTAACTCCCCTTGAATCCTGAGGGTCCCTGGGGTGCAACTAGCCCACCATATACCTCCAAAAGCACCACAGAGCTGCATTGCAGAGAGGTGTAAAAGGGGCATGGCCTCTGTACACCTCTCTGCAAGGCAGCTCCTGGCGCATACTGGAGGTTCCTGGTGGGCTAGTTGGCCCCCAGGGACCCCCAGTATTCAAGGGGAATTCGTTCCCCTCTACAAACGCGCCAGGGGCGCGTTTGCAGAGTGGTGAAGGAAGGGGCGGGGCCTGTGGGCCCGATCGTTTTTTTCTCCCCTGAAGGGGGGCTGTGTGGCCCCCCTTCCTTTTTCCTATTTTTAGGCCCTGGGGACCCCATCCCCCAGGGCCTTACCCCTTTTTTTAATTAAAATTTAAAAAAACGGGAAGGGAGCCGCGTGGCCCCCTTCCCTGGGCCTGTATTGGCCCCGGGGACCCCATCCCCCGGGGCATGGCCTCTTTTTTATTTGGAGGGGGCTGCGTGGCCCCCTCAGGCCATTTAAGGCCCCGGGGACCCCATCCCCGGGGCCGGCCTTGCACTTTTTTTTTTTTTTTTACTTTTTTTACCTTTGGGGAGGGGGGCTGCGTGGCCCCCCTCCGTGGCCACTTATGGCCCCGGGGACCCCATCCCCCGGGGCCTGGCCTCTCGGGGACTGTGGGGGTCCCCAAACCCCCACAGTCCCGCCGGCTCCCGTGTCCTACGGGAGCCGGCATTGCTTTACACATGGGGAGCAGCTAACATGCTGCTCCCCATGTGGAAAAGCAATCAGCTTTGGATATTGGAAGAGAGAGCAGGTTTCCTGCTCTCTCTTCCAATATCCAAAGCAGTTTGCAATGACAGGACGGGAGCCGCGAGGCTCCCGTCCTGTCATTGCAAACAGCAGTGTCCCGGGGGTAGGCACCCCGGGACACTGCAGGAGCCGGTCCTGGGGGGTGGCGGTCCCCAGGGCCACCACAGGCTCCAGGAGGGGGGCCGCGCGGCCCCCCTCCTTACATTTTGAAAGCCCCGGGGAGGTGGTGGTCCCCGGGGCTTGGGGGTCCAAAACGGACCCCCATTGTAATTTTTCTTAGTGCCCCGGGAGGTGGTGGTCCCGGGCGTGTGGGGCTGGAGCCCCCACACAGGTTAATCAAAAATAAAAAAGAAGCCCCGGGAGGTGGCAGTCCTCGGGGCTGCGGGAGGGCTCAGAGCCCTCCCGCACCATTACACATAAAGCCCCGGGGGTGGTGGTCCCCGGGCTTGGGGGCCCTTAGAGGCCCCCACACAAAATTAACCCCCCCAGCATGCCCCCGGGACTTGGCCCACCCGGGGCCACTAACATCGAGCGCGGGAGACCGCGCTCGATTTTGTTTGTTTTTCGGCAGGATTCGCGCACCCTGAGCGCATCCTGCCGATTTTTTTTAAAAATGTATTTCTTTATTTTTGCCCAGGGGGTCCTTGTGGGACCCCCTGAGCAAACCTAGGGGGTCAGGGTGTTTCTACCCTGCCCCCTTTGTGCGCTTTGCGCACTTGTTTCTGTCCCTCGGTTCTACCGAGGGACAAAATGGCTGCCAACATTTCCTGAATCGGAATGTTGACAGCCAGCTGACAGCCAATTAACATGCAGCTCGTGATCGGGAGGGTACGCGGACCCTACTCGGCCATAGATATCACTATCTTTTTACTTTTGATTTTCTCAGCAACTACTGAACGGATTTACACCATTTAACAAAAAGGGTTCTTTCTGAACCAAGAACTACCTCTTTGCCAAATTTGGTGTAATTCCGTTCAGCAGTTCGGGCTGTAGCCGTGTCTAAAGTTTCCTATGGAAAATTGCATGGGGAAAACGCGTTTTGGGACCCCCTTTTTCTCGGCCCCGCGACTTTCAGGGTAGGAGCGCCCCACAAAGTTTGAAAATTTTGCGAAGATACGTCAACCGGCAAGAGAGTTATTTCAAATAGAATGTCGCGGATTTCCTATGGATAATAGGTTGTAACTATAACTATCTACTGGCGACCGCCAGTAGAATATATATATATATATATATATATATATATATATATATATATAAATATAATGAACAGATAGGTAATATCCTGTTGTTGTAACCAGGGAGGACATTTTTTGCCCTGATGAAAGTCCGTGACCTTTTGAGGCCACCTTTTTCGGACTGAAACATGTTGGCACTAGGGTCATAGGACCATAAAACTCCGTACGACCCCCCCCTTTTTTTTGTATTTTAATATCCCCGACAGTTCCACTAATAAAGGGATACTGGGATCTGCCGGAGGATTTTTAATTCTTTAAAACCCCCTGGCCATTTGTTTCTAAGTGCTCCCTGAAACATGGTAGAGCCCAACCTGACCTTTAGGAGTCAGGGTGACCCGATGATGAAGCATGACACTACTAGAGTGTTTGAGGGTAATACTAACAAAAGGAATTTCTTCCTTTCTCACAATCTAGTGGGTAACAACTGAAAAGCTTTCATCAAATCTTCCCATGTTTAACCAATATTAATTTCATGAGCTTATAGACGGTGTTTGTAAGCCTGTAGGGTACTTTTTGTGCATAAATTCCTAGCCAAACATCTCCTCTATGACCATTTAGTACAAGAACAAGTCTATATCAGTAAGAAAAACCACATTTATTAGCCCAGTCTTTCCTCAGTATCTCAAGACAAAGGAGAGGGCAGCGTTACACTGGCTTGCAATAACAGAGCACAGATCACCCCACAAAACATCTCATGTCCTAAAGAGAATATCTTCTGTTGATCTTTGTCATTTATCCAAAGCATACAACAGCAGGAAGGTGTTAAATGATCAGCATTAACTTATCAGCTGCAATCCAGTCTTGATGGGGTGTAAACATACCGCCATACACACACATCCTAGTCATGGGGTGGGACTGCACTGCAGTAAAGAGAAGTCTGAGTGCCAGGAATTTAAGCAGGGATGCAGGTGAGATGAATAGTAAAAAGTTACTTGTTAGACGAACTTGACGGAAAAGGTACACAGAAGGAATTAGGTGCATGAAAGAAGGAAGAATTATCAACAGGAATGAATACGAGAAGGAAGTAAATAAATGGGAAATTGCTTATAAGCACTGGAACACAACCATCCCACTGATTTTTTATTCAGCAAAAAAAAACAAAAAACAAAAAAAACACTGAATTCCTGATTTTAACAATTTTTAAAACACTGAAAAACACAAAAAAAAAACTCTAGAATTAACTGAAAACAGGAAAGCCTAATTATGACATGTTACGAAGATTGCCGTATTACTGTATTGCATTTTAATAGCCAGGCTTGTGCAAGATGAAAGCAGTAGTGGTCAAAATGCAAAATATTATCAGAAATCTTCCTGTAACTCTATACATGAACTACAGCACTGCCATCAGATGGGAGCCCTGCTCTTTCTTGGGTTAGCCATGCCCATTTTAAGCTTAAGCACTGCCATGTTGCTGTGCATGTCCTTGAAAAGGCCATTTTAGACTTCAAGTGGTACATTCCGGCCCTAAAATAAGTGCAAATGACACAAACATCCCACTAACCCTCCCCCCAAGCTTCAAGGCTGTACAGTCTGAGATAACACTGTTGAGTACAAGGAAGAGAGTAACATGTATGTCCTTATTGTTACACCAGCCAGGGACGGTGCTTGAAAACAAAAGGAAGAGAAATACAGAAAATTCTCCCTTCAGACATTTAACTTCTTCAATGAGTTCACAATGGCTTGAGCAGTAAATAAACATCAATGCATTCATGCATCAAAACCTGAAAGCCAACAAACTGAAGGTGTGGTAGGTGTGCGAGGAGTGTCCGTGAGGAGTGTGTGGGAATCTCCAATATAACTTTTTTCACATTTTTGCTGATCTTCACGTTTTTTGACATACTCTCAGATTCAAAGGAAAGGGAAGCTGGGGTTATATCCTCTCCAAATTATACAGGCTCAAGATCTTACCTGTTTAACAATATGTTGGAAGGAACACATGACACAAAGACTAAGGCACATTATGATCTCCGTCTGCTCATTGTCTGTCAATGACCCTTCACTCACTCCGATCATGCAAACTTGTGGCAAAAAAGCAGTTCTCTGCTGATGTAGTTCACTGCATTGTGAACTTCCTCCCCCTGGGCGTTGGAATCTGACCGGCCTCGACCCGATATTCCCGGCGAACAGGTGGACAGGCGCCACAGTGACTGAGTGCTAGCAGTAGAGGGGGTGTCCTTCTCCTGGCCCTTGTGGTTGAGATCACAGCAGAACTGGAGAAGCTCAGAACGACAGTACTCACACTCACAGACAAAGCTGCATATCTTGGGGCCATGCTTCGACAGGGAGAGCTCTTCCTGTCGAAGCATGGCCCCAAGCCATCCTACCAAGAACTGCTCCGGTGCCGTCCCTTCTGCAACCTCCGAAAAGCCCACACACCTGAGATTACATCTCCTCGCCCATCCTTCTGCGTCCTCCATGCAGGCATCCAGATATGCAGCTTTGTCTGTGAGTGTGACTACTGTCGTTCTGAGCTTCTCCAGTTCTGCTGTGTTCTCAACCACAGCGCGCTCCGTCTCAAGTGTGCGCTCATTCAACTTACGGAGGTCCACCCGTGGTAAAAATTCACATCTATGGATACTGCATCCATTATTTGTTCCTGTGTATGTTGGAGTTGCTGACCATTGGAGGCATAATTTGGCGTCTGGGGCTGTGTCGCACCCACGTATTGATCCGTCCTCGCGAAGGCCCCGCTCTGCTCCGTGTATCTATTTTGGTTTGTTGACCTGTGTGCGGAGCTCTGTGGCGACCCATCCTCAATGTTGATCTCTTTGTCCGGGAACTACAGACTTCTCAGCGGCACCCAGGTTCCAGCACCAGTTCCACAAGGGCCAGGAGAAGGACACCCCCTCTACTGCTAGCACCCAGTCACTGTGGCGCCTGTCCACCTGTTCGCCGGGAATATCGGGTTGAAGCCGGTCAGATTCCAACGCCCAGGGGGAGGAAGTTCACAATTCACTGCACGCCCTGCGTCCCCTTGGCATGTGTACTGGGCCCAAGTCCTACCTTCCGTCTCTCTGGGCTGGATGTAACCACGTTCGTCAGCACCCCCAGCATTGCCTCTGCATAGTGTCCAGGGCCCTCGACTGTTTCAGTCCATTTCCCACACTGCAAGGCACTCTGTATTTGCCATCCAGAAGGCCCTCACAGCAGCACCTTTTTGTGCAAGATGCTTACCCCCCTCACGAAGTGCTGCATCTTCTAGGGGGAGTTGCGCCTCCAGTTACCTCCAGGCCAACGGGCCTCACCAGATGGGCACGCTGCCACCCTTCACTGCAGCCCGTGGCTCAGGGCTGCATCTATCCAGGACTGGGTGGACCTCCCCGTCACTCATCAAAAACACGGGCAGCCCTCCATGGTCAGGAGTTTCTGGGCCCAGGGCTCACCACTCATAGGCTCTTTGTGAAAGGGAGACTGAGATCGCCGTCGACCCCTTCATTGCTGGTCCCAGCACTGGGACACTCTCCATACTTCCACGCTGAACCCACACCGCAGTCTTCTGGCGCCGCCCGCTACAGCCTGTCCCTAGCCGCCACTGCACTCGTCTGTGCAATGCCGCCCTTCGGAATCGGGTCTCACCCTCTGGCGTTGTGCCCCGGAGGCACCATGCAGGTCGCAGGTCTGTCCTAGCCGGGCACGTGCTGATTCTCAGGCCTCCATGCATGTCACCCGCAATATACTACCGAGGGGGTTTGGGGGTCCCGCTCGGGTCGCCATTCAGTCCTGGCCCTGGGTGAGCTCCCAAGGCTGTTCTCCTCCAGATGGGTCCCACTGCCACCCGTCACACCACGGCGTACGCCAGCAACTTTCGTAGAAGCCACCGCTTGCCATCAGAGCAAGCGGCACCTCACCCCCTGCTCTACGGGGGCTACAGCGGTTACCAGTAATCGCCCGGGTGCAGGGCTCACTCAATGCGCTATGAATATGAGGGGGCTGCTAAAGTTTCTGAAGGATTTACGGCCAGCAGAGCTCTCGCTTTGAGCGTTCCATCATCCATCTTGCGTGGCCACGCCCCCTTCCCTCCCACCCCTCGAGCCCCTCACCCATCCTGACCCCCCAGATAGTTACTATTATTAAGAACAAGTGGGTGGGTGGTAGGTAGAGTATGGAGCCTCTCATAAGAAACCCTCAATAGAAAAGTTCCCAAAAATTAGGTAACATAAAAATGTTAAAGTCATTTCTGCTCTGGAGCATTTTGGGAACCTACAAACCGCTCCAGAAGACAATGGTGGAGCAGCTATTATCCGATTTGAATTAAAGATCAATCGAAAGCCCATCCAAGGATGTCTTCTCCACAAGTCTGTCTATCCTGAGTTGGGTGTGACGTGTTAGCTGGCCTCCATACTCTTCCATCTGAGGAAAATGTGTGGTGCGGCTTGGTATTACTCCAAAAATACACCAACTACAGACACTATACTTCGCCAGAATAGTTTTTTTTGTATCAGCTGTCCAATTAGAACAAATATTAAAAGCCTTATCTCGGTCAGGAGTGAAAATAGAAACTAGAATGGCATGGCAGTGGTCAAGAATAATGGTCACTATAGAAAAAATCTAGGGTATGGATATTGTCCAACCGTGTGCTATCATCATGCTATGATGGGTGGGTCATGCTGGGATGGTGTGTAGTCCCAATTCCTACCAACAAAAAAGAATCAGACACCTTGCCCGAGGCATATCAGACCACTCACCACTATGGGCCAGGGTGACCCTGGGCGAAAAGCGGGAGGGCAGAATAGCACCTTGGTACCTTCGGAATCCAGTTGTCAAAGAAAAACTGTCTGCAGCCATTGAACATTATTTCCTGGAGAACGAAGAATCGGTAAAGTCAGCTCAAACACTTTGGGAAGCCTTCAAAACAGGGGTAAGGCAATTTCCCTGATTACCGGGATGCGCAAAGAAAAGACCAAAGAATTAGTCAGGCTAGAAGATGAAATTCTCCTCATCGAAGAAGAAGCATCGGGACCAATGAAACAGGATAGACTCCACACACTAAAACTTAAGAGAGGAATATAAAACTATTGCCACTGACATGGCCAAAACACTCAGCAGGGACAAGGCAGGTAGACTATGAGTTGGGGGACAAGGCTGGGAAGTTGTTGGCCTGGCTAGACAAAAGAACTAGCAAACCGTCTGGTCACCGAACTAACGACGGAGTCACGAGCAACATTAGTAGAACCGCAAGAGATAGCTAACGAATTTGCCAATTATTACCGCACTATTTACCAAACACGTACCTCCATTTAAGAAGAAGATTCTAAAGCCCTGCTCTTAGACATAACACTCCCAACTTTAACGATTGAAGATATACTGCAGCTTGACAGTGCCTTCACTAACGATGAGGTGGCCCCAGGCAATAAGAAGCCTTCAATCTGGAAAGGCCATGGGCCCTAACGGTCTGCCAATCGAGCTGTATAAGCTGAAGCCAGACAAAATCGCGCCATATTTAAAAGACCTGTTCGAAGAAAGCCGTGACTTGGGTGTGCTCCCTCAGGATCAGAGGGTGGCCACACTGGTTACCATACATAAAGAGGGTAAACCCAGAAACAAGTGTTCTTCGTACAGGCCTATCTCGCTACTGAACGCCGAGCCCAAAATACTGGCCAAGCTACTGGCCGGTCGTTTCGTCCGGGTAATCAACAAACTAGTCCACCCGGATCAATCGGGCTTCATGCCTCACAGAAACACGGCACTCAACTTGAGGTGGCTCAATGGTGTGTTAGGACGTCAGGGATTTATAAGAGAGGATGCAGTAGTGGTGTCATTGGATGCCACAATGGCCTTCAACACTATTGAATGGCCATACCTCTTTGCGGTATTGAGTAAGATGGGATTCGGGCCAAACTTCATTAAATGGGTACGCCTATTATATTTAGAACCCCTGGCACAAGTGGTCGTCAACAATAAAAAATCTGCGGTACTCACCCTTGGTCGTGGGACTAGACAGGGATGCCCGCTGTCCCCTTTGCTCTTCGCACTGACTCTGGAACCCCTGGCGGCTTGGATCCTGGGGCCTGAAATGGGCTGATAACTGCGAAGATCGCATCTCCCTTTACACAGATGACATACTGCTGTATTTGGCATCCCCCAAAGCATCACTCCATAGAGTTCTCAACATATTTACGAATTTCGGCAAATATTCCGGATATACAATCAACTGGAGTAAATCCTTGATATATGTCCTCAGTGGAGGGCCTCCTCCCCTGCCCAAGGATTGCCCTGTACAGGAAGCGAAAGACGGATTTCAGTACCTTGGGATGTATATAACAACTGACCCCAGGGCTAGTTACGAGCGTAACCTACTCCCCCCCGCTTACAGCGACTGAAACAAGATGTAGGAAACTGGAAAACTCTTCCAATATAGTTATTGGAAAGAGCTGCATTATTTAAAATGATGTCACTACCACGCTTCCTCTATGCCCTCTAGAACTTCCCAAACCTGGTTCCGGCGAAATACTTAAAGAGGTGGAGAGTGTCCAGAGAGAACTGCTCTGGGATGGGCACCCCTGTATATCATTCTCAAAACTGGTTAGGAGCTGGTATGATGGGGGAATTGGGCACCCTGACATTAAAAAATACTATTGGGCGACCCACTTGGTTGCCATCAATCACTGCACATACTGTTATTGGGATGACCCGGGCTACAAGATGGACAAATGGCTTCTACCAGGTGGTAACTTTAATATGGCTCTTTACTCTAAACCCACAAAATTCTCTCTGACAGGGCCGACTAGGCATTCAGTACAAGTGCCTTCGCAGTTAGAACAGCCGCCCTCTGGAACGAGATGCCCATTCATCTGCGCAAGGCTGAGTCCGAATCCCTTTTTAGGAGTTCCTTGAAAACTTGGCTGTTTGATCTGTCCTAGCCTCACCTCCTCCCCCCACTGCTTTAACCTCACAGTGCCGGGACACCGCCGTAGGTGGTAGCTGTGCGCTTTATAAATGCTATTGGATTGGAAGTGTGGCACCGCGCCACTAGAAGTATGGGCTGGAGGCAGAAAATTATGCAGGCCACTCCCCTGTGGGATTCGGAGCAGCTGGGCACCCTGAGGAAAACGAAGCGATTTGATAAATGGGTCATGATAGGGATCTCAAGGGTAGGCGACCTGTGGAAGGGGAGAGGGATTATATCATTTGCTACCTTACAACAGGAATATGAGATGGCTGACACAGAAAACTTTCGGTACCTGCAAGTGAGACACGCACTGACATCACAGATACCAAAGGGAGAGTTCCCTGCCAGAGGCCTCACCCCTAGAAGATAGACTCCTAGACGGATATATGCAAACAAAAGCGGTATCCCTAACATATAAAAAACTGATTATTAACGCCCCAGACCCCCTGGGAACGATCCGTGGACACTGGGAGAGAGATGTCTCAGAACTGGACGAAGATGAGTGGCTGGAGGCGTTGGCCTCCCCTCGGGAAGTCGCGATGTCCGCTCTATTGCGACTAGTCCAAATAAAGATCCTCCACAGAATATACGTCACGGGATCGACACTAGCTAGGATGGGCAGAACAGAAGACTTGGGGTGTAGGAGACAATGCGGCCAAGAGGGCACATTTAGACATATATTGTGAGAGTGTGTACACGTTCAGAAATACTGGACAGGAATCCACCATAGCTTCAGGGAGGTCCTCGGGGTACGAATGGAAATTGATGCCAAAAGATGCCTACTAAACATTTGGGAACCTACAGACCTGAATAGCAAGGATAACACATGGGCGACACTGGGCCTGATGGTAGCTAAAAGGAACGTGGCCAGAATGTGGGGCGCAAGTGCAGCTCCTACAGTGGAGGCTTGGAAAGGAGACATGGACTGGTGCATGATGAGGGAGAAAACTGTATATATTGCAAGAGGCTGCCCGAAAAAATGGTCACAAATATGGGGCAAGTGGAATGAATATCGAGGTAATATCTGTACTCCACCAGCTGTCCCCTCTCCTTCTGTTTCAAGTACACCATAAATAACGTAACATAGGAATACTAAGTATTGAAATGTGCAATTGATCTATGTATGTATATGTACGCTAAACTAGAACCTATTTCATTTGATTGCAAGATATAAAGGTCGCATCATTGTTATTAATAAAAAGATTATAAAAAAGAATGCAAGGCTAAAATAATAGGTTTACCTTTTTAAGATCTCGTCTGCGTCAGCACATGCTCTCTCGCTTGAGTGAGATGTACTCAAGGGGCTCGCTTACCATTTGTGGGCTTTATTGTCACTCTCATTTGCTGCCTTCTAATTGAGCAGAGCGATACCAAAGCGGATGATGGATCGAGCGCTTGACCTAATCAAACACTCACCCCCAGTCAACTGATCTGGGTTTAATCCATCATCATTCTTTAGCTCACTCCACCACCCCAGTTCAGACATGGCCATATGCAAATCAGTCTGACCCTGTGCCTCATGGGAACAGTCCAGCCCGAACTGCCAAGCCATGTCTTCCCTGGACCGGAAACAAGCATCCTGGGACCGGTTTCTGGCTATTCAGCCGTCATCAGCCAGGCTAGCTTGAATCCAGTGGCAAAGTGAGCAAGGGACCCACGTCTGGGCATACCCTGCCAACTTAGGGCGAACAAAGCGATACCAAAGGGGATGATGGACGGAGCGCTTGACCTAATCAAACACTCACCCCCAGTCAACTGATCTGGGTTTAATCCATCATTCTTTAGCTCACTCCACCACCGCAGTTCAGACATGGCCATATGCAAATCAGTCTGACCCTGTGCCTCATGGGAACAGTCCAGCCCGAACTGCCAAGCCATGTCTTCCCTGGACCGGAAACAAGCATCCTGGGACCGGTTTCTGGCTATTCAGCCGTCATCAGCCAGGCTAGCTTGAATCCAGTGGCAAAGTGAGCAAGGGACCCACGTCTGGGCATACCCTGCCAACTTAGGGCGAACAAGCGATACCAAAGGGGATGATGGACGGAGCGCTTGACCTAATCAAACACTCACCCCCAGTCAACTGATCTGGGTTTAATCCATCATCATTCTTTAGCTCACTCCACCACCCCAGTTCAGACATGGCCATATGCAAATCAGTCTGACCCTGTGCCTCATGGGAACAGTCCAGCCCGAACTGCCAAGCCATGTCTTCCCTGGACCGGAAACAAGCATCCTGGGACCGGTTTCTGGCTATTCAGCCGTCATCAGCCAGGCTAGCTTGAATCCAGTGGCAAAGTGAGCAGGGGACCCACGTCTGGGCATACCCTGCCAACTTAGGGCGAACAAGCGATACCAAAGGGGATGATGGACGGAGCGCTTGACCTAATCAAACACTCACCCCCAGTCAACTGATCTGGGTTTAATCCATCATCATTCTTTAGCTCACTCCACCACCCCAGTTCAGACATGGCCATATGCAAATCAGTCTGACCCTGTGCCTCATGGGAACAGTCCAGCCCGAACTGCCAAGCCAAACTGGGGTGGTGGAGTGAGCTAAAGAATGATGATGGATTAAACCCAGATCAGTTGACTGGGGGTGAGTTTGATTTGCTCTAACGCTCCGTCCATCATCCCCTTTGGTATCGCTTTGTTCGCCCTAAGTTGGCAGGGTATGCCCAGACGTGAGTCCCTTGCTCACTTTGCCACTGGATTCAAGATAGCCTAGCTGATGAGGGTTTTGAACCCGAAACCGGTCCCAGGATACTTGTTTCCGGTCCAGGGAAGACATGGCTTGGCAGTTCGGGCTGGACTGTTCCCATGAGGCACAGGGTCAGACTGATTTGCATATGGCCATGTCTGAACTGGGGTGGTGGAGTCAGCTAAAGAATGATGATGGATTAAACCCAGATCAGTTGACTGGGGGTGAGTGTTTGATTTGCTCTAACGCTCCGTCCATCATCCCCTTTGGTATCGCTTGTTCGCCCTAAGTTGGCAGGGTATGCCCAGACGTGGGTCCCTTGCTCACTTTGCCACTGGATTCAAGATAGCCTGGCTGATGAGGGTTTTGAACCCGAAACCGGTCCCAGGATACTTGTTTCCGGTCCAGGGAAGACATGGCTTGGCAGTTCGGGCTGGACTGTTCCCATGAGGCACAGGGTCAGACTGATTTGCATATGGCCATGTCTGAACTGGGGTGGTGGAGTGAGCTAAAGAATGATGATGGATTAAACCCAGATCAGTTAACGGGGGTGAGTGTTTGATTTTCTCTAACGCTCCGTCCATCATCCCCTTTGGTATCGCTTGTTCGCCCTAAGTTGGCAGGGTATGCCCAGACGTTGGTCCCTTGCTCACTTTGCCACTGGATTCAAGATAGCCTGGCTGATGAGGGTTCTGAACCCAAAACCGGTCCCAGGATACTTGTTTCCGGTCCAGGGAAGACATGGCTTGGCAGTTCGGGCTGGACTGTTCCCATGAGGCACAGGGTCAGACTGATTTGCATATGGCCATGTCTGAACTGGGGTGGTGGAGTGAGCTAAAGAATAATGATGGATTAAACCCAGATCAGTTGACTGGGGGTGAGTGTTTGATTTGCTCTAACACTCCGTCCATCATCCCCTTTGGTATCGCTTTGTTCGCCCTAAGTTGGCAGGGTATGCCCAGACGTGAGTCCCTTGCTCACTTTGCCACTGGATTCAAGATAGCCTGGCTGATGAGGGTTTTGAACCCGAAACCGGTCCCAGGATACTTGTTTCCGGTCCAGGGAAGACATGGCTTGGCAGTTCGGGCTGGACTGTTCCCATGAGGCACAGGGTCAGACTGATTTGCATATGGCCATGTCTGAACTGGGGTGGTGGAGTGAGCTAAAGAATGATGATGGATTAAACCCAGATCAGTTGACTGGGGGTGAGTGTTTGATTTGCTCTAACGCTCCGTCCATCATCCCCTTTGGTATCGCTTTCTAATTGAGCAGAGCGAGCCGGCTTCACTTCCTCCTCTTTCAGCTGGAGCACGGATCATGTACTGACAGCTTCATGTGGTTTAGGTTTCTTCTGCCGTTGGTCTGTGATTGAGGTACTATTTTTTATTTATTAACAAGCTTCTACCCCTCCTACTGCCCAGTCCATATTGCTTCTTCCTCTCCCACCCCCGTCCATGTGGCTTCTTCCCCTCCCACTCCCATCCGTTTTGCTTCTTTCCCTCAATTCTCTCCACCTATGTTGCTTCCTCCCCTCCCACACATCGTCCATGTTGCTTCTTCTCCTCAGATCCCCATAAGTATTGTTTCTTCCCCTCCCACCTAGTAGTCCCTGTTGCCTATTCCCCTCTCCCCCAACCACCACAAGGAAAAAAGCGCTACAATGGAGCCACAGGAGAGATCTTGTGGCTTTGCCAAGGCTTGCCTAAATTAACAGCTAATCTGAAGATTAGCATTAGGCTTAGGTTCATGATTTAGAGAAACAAAAAGTGATAGGTGTAATGATTTCATTAATTTCAGCCTATGGTAATTATTTGAGGATTTAATCCTGTCCATTGTCACTCCCATAATGTGTTTCCACACAGAGACTTGCCACATGAAACCCAGATTTGGCCCTGCTTCTATAGGAACAGTTCGGCCCACCACTGCCGTTTGTAAATGTGACACCCTAAGTGGGACAGGTATGCCTAAACAGTATCTCGTGCTCCCTGTACCATTGGACTGAAGCTGCACCTCAGTGATCAGGCCAAAATAGGTTCAAACCAGTCTGGGGTTGCTTGTCTTGATTTGCATATGGCTAATCTAATTTCTAGAGTGGAACAGTGGGCAAAAACATGATGTACTGGAATGTGTTCCCAAGTTATTATCAGTGGCTGGCATTAATTTCAGCATTCCACTCGTCACCTTTTTTGATTTTCACGTTAAATACACCGACTCAACACAAGGGGTAGGAAAAGGACTACCCGGTGAGGCCTCTCCGTATCTTCCAAAGTAAACAGCTAAATGTGACTTTAGTTTGTCGAAGGCCGCTGCATACGTGGAAGGTAAACAACTTCAGTAAATTATAGCCCCGGATACTGCGGACATGGAACACTTTACACAAAAACAGGTAAAGAAAGAGTGGTGTAGAAAATATAACTAATCTAAAAAAAGGGGTTTGTTAAAGATAAGTTTCGTCAGCTAACCTAACAGGGAAATTAGGTACACGCAAAATATTCAGGCCAGCAGTCTTAAACCAATTACCCATTACCACAGATGTAAACGCTGTTGGTCTATACAAAACACAAACATTATATGAATAAATGACTATCAAGCAACTCGGTGGTACTCATTTCAACAACTATGTTAGAGTGAAAGGAAAATCATCAGGATTTGAAAATTCGGGCTCTTTATATTTCACACAGATCGCTACCATATGTGTATAGACTCACTAAATGGATTAACCTCATCCAGTTTAGCAGAAGAAAACATGCATCCCCTCCAACAGTGACTTGTTATTACTGGTCCCGTGGAACTTTAATTTCATTCAAATGTAACCTTTATTGCAGGACCAGATTATGGGGAGTAGACATAGGTGGTAACTAAAATGTTCTATGTGCAGCAGAGACAATTTTATAGACCATGGAACACGATCGTAAGCTTACCAACTGGCACTGCTGCAATCTTACCAAAGAGAATCACACTCAAACTTTCTCCGCCATTTTACCAGCAGTGTAGAGGAGTGAAAACCGAGTCACTCCATCAAGGAGCCCTTTTAATTACAGGAACATTTCATCACGGAAAAGTGAACAGTACTGGGTGCTCCAGCTATGGCGCATTTAACCACCACAGACTCCTTGTATAGCTGGGTTGGATGGCACCTCGTGCCACACAAGAGTGCGTTTCATTTAACGATTAGAAACTGAAAACCCAGTCGATGGAATCTCCCTTTCTTCTCCTAAATAGGGGGATAGGGAACATTGAACGCTTTAGTAGGCACTGGACGCCCGCATGTCACACAGGATCTTCAACAAGAGAGCAAAGCAATATCTGACCATAGCTCATCCACAGCAGATCGAACAGTCCCTGGTGACACAAATAAAGGAAAGGGTAGTGAGGAGACCACAGATATAATTGGCAGATGGTGAGATCATTGCTGTCCAGAAAGAAATCTCAATCTTTCAGAAGAAAAGACAAAATTTAATCTGACAACTGCTGGACAGCCAGGCAGGAGTCATCCCCATTATTATTCTGGCTGTGTCGTCTGATTTGGCACTATAAACAGGTTGCTTCAGTTTTGTCGGGTGGGGGATTTGAAAACATCCATCTGCTGTTCAGTCGTTGTTCGAACCCTAACTAAAACAGTCTAAACGAAGGAATAAATAACACACGACATTCTCAAATGTCTTTAAATGTTTAAACAAACCAAATATGTTTAGTGCTCAGGAAGAGTTTAAAGGTTTATTTAACCAAAATGAAAAAAGGAAATGTTAACCTTACTCAAGAATAAAAACAATTTGTCACCTAGATCCCACCCGAAACACCATTTACGGTAGGCTACCTAGCCCAGCTACATCAGGATCATCTCCACACGCCCTTTTTGGGTTGAGACTGCCAGACAGCGCAGCGGTCTAGTTGAAAAAGGCCTTCGGTCAGCTTACACAGAACATACAGCGGACTTAAAGCCCAACCAGTGCTTTCCATTGGCTTTGTCACTCAGTTGCTTGCATCTTAATCAGTGGCTTGCCTGGTCCATCTGGTTCTTGTGCCTCCCCCTGGAGCATAGAGTCTTTTCCACTGCTAAACTTTAGGAAATTACAGTTTTCTTTTTGCTTAAACACTCCATGAGACTGCATGTTTTCCACCTCTCACGCTTGTGTGCGTCTTCCCCTGCACTCCGTATTGTTTTATCTCATCCATGTGCTTCCCAGCTGCAATGCAAATTGCCTTGAATGTTTATTTTTTATACAATGCACAAAACCTTCCTGAATACGTTTCATACACATACATGGGAACTCTATCTCATGGTTAAGGGTGTCATCCCATGCAGCGGTGCCCTCACTACCATAGACAAAATGCTACAAGGTGTAAAAGGTGTATGTGAATTAAACTCACACGCCCATATGAAGGCCAGCCTACAGATTCCCCAAAAATGGCTCAAAACATGTCAACATATGGTAAGCAATATTAAGTAATCTTGCAGATTTTCAAGATGAAATAAATAGAGCAGCGTATTATAATGTTTAGGCTAGTGTTAAGAATACGAGGTAGATTTGAGAACTGAGAGATCATAAGTTCCTGATTGTGTTCTTGAGGATGTGTAAGCAAGGAATGTTTTACAAAGTTATTTTAAATCAATTATATTTATGTTGTTGAGAATATAGGTTCCTTAAACTTGAATTATTGAACTATAATATAAAAATATGAACATACCTTTTGGATCAAAAGTGTGCACTGCCTGAAAGTGCTGCACTTGCAAACAGCACTCGCAGATATCTAGAGAGGCTTTTTCCAGATTCATGTATGCATATACTACTCACTGGTTCCATCATTGTAATGGTGGTGTTTCTTCATGGAGTCTAAATAACAGTGGGGATTGACTCCGGTCAACAAATACTGCTTCGAGCAGCCCCAACAGTTCTTTATGTTTGTTTGCATGAAGGAAAGCCTGGTCCTGCACACAGGAGAGGGCAGGGGAATAGGAGGAGGGAAGGTTGGTGACTAGGACAGAGTATGTGAAAGGAAACATGCCCCATTACCCCTCATACTGTAACTAGGTGAAAGAGTGGTGTGTGTAGCTTGCACTGCTTCTGGCTCTAAACTGTGTGGGTCAGTGGCGCATGCAGAAACGTTTCCTCCATGCAAATTCCAAACCTATTGACTGTCAATCCATATTCCAGATACACTGAAAATTATGATTGGTGAAATTTGCAGGGGAAAGTTATCATTTTTGTTCTGGGGGCCATCACGCTGCGAGGCTGAGCTTCCAGGGAGCAGTGGTACATTAGTTATAGCAAAGTCAACGATCCCTGCCAATCTTCAATCAACTCGTCCTCAAACAAGCAGGAACGCAGACTCGTGCATGCTATTAACAACCTGTTCCAGGACACAAAACAAAGGGAACGCAGCGACCCACAGTTTTGCGCTCCCAAATAATCAAGTGTGAAAAATTAATTGCTCTGTAGATTTATTACCAAAAAAACTAAACCTGGAGCTCACCGCTTCAGCACATGATGCCCGGTGAAGACCAGGAAATGGCCACCAGGCAGTTGTTACGCGATATAAACGCAATAGGTTTTGCGGTCTCATAGCTTCCGATGGGCGAGAAGGAATGGCTGGCATGATAAGCTAACAGACAAGCTCACATAGGAACAAACATTTAAAAATTGGGATCTGACTGGTCTTCCTCTTTCACAGACTCTGCGGTACACAGAGTTAAAAACCAATTTGCAGCATCAGGAGGATTAATACTACCATAACACCCTTTGGAGGCAATGTCACGCTTATCTTAAAAAATGTGGGGCTACTAAAAGCCGATTTAGTTCTATCGGCCCTCACCGGAACGTACATCAGTCAAAGAAAGCTTACCACCGTGGACGGCGATTAAAAATTTTACGCAGACCTATAGATGCTATTAGATCAGGGTGCCCACATTTGGAACAACCTTTCTCCGAGTATACCTATATACGAAAAACAATTTTCTGTTCACAACCAAGTGTAAAGTTTCGTTTCCACGCCCGGCCGTTCTCACATGCTATAAAACCCAGTAGAGAGTAACAGCTGTAGCAACACATTCATGTATCTAGACTCCTCAAATTCTATGTTATGCATTCATGATTCCAGTTTTTCATCAGCACCTTTCTCAACAATTGACGTGCACAACTACAACAGAAACTCTAATGGTGTGGCATCAACCGTGTTCTCTGTGAATACCAAGTCAGTGTGTCTTGTAGGAACCCTTCAGCATCATGCCTAGGGCTGACGAAGCAAACAGCCAACGTGGTATGTGTGCAGCGTGGCCAGGTGCCGCCCTGAATCAACACAATCAAAGGTCAAACACACTGGGGAAAAAATGAAAAAAAATGAAAAAAAATAACACAACCAGGTGAGGTCTATATTGTTCTGAATTCGATGCTGTATAATTTTGCTTGCCAAACACAAAAGCACATCTGGCAAAGTTCTCTCGTGCACGATTTTTGCTTTGGTCGGATGCCTCTTCACTTTGCCCCAGCAGCTTATGATATAGCAGTTTATAAACTGCTGGCATACCCAACGTATGCAACCTTGGAACAGATGTCACTGCAGGCACCAGATAGGTCTTACGATTTAAAATAATTCACAGCAGAATTTTTAAACGAGCATTGGCAAAGCCAATAAGTTTCTCCTATGCAAGATCTATTGGCTTTATCAATGCTGTTTTAGACATACTGCAGCGTGGGATCCTGTGCAACATGACTTGAAGTAAAGAGAAAGAAAGAGCTATGATGCGGCCAGCATTGACCAAGTCCTCTGTTTTTTTTCTTTAAGCCACATTGCACAGTAATCCACTTTGCTGTGCAATGTCAAAAACACGCTGGGAGCAAGCAACACAAGGGTAGGAGGGAGCAGCAACACAACGGACAGCTGGAGGAGGGGGCAAGCAACATGAGGGAGGGGCACAGGAGGGAGGTTGGGGCAACAGCCTGGATGAGAGGGAAGAGAAAAGAGAAAAGAGAAAAGAGAAAAGAGAAAAGAGAAAAGAGAAAAGAGAAAAGACAAAAGAGAAAAGAGAAAAAAGAGAAAAGACAAAAGAGAAAAGAGAAAAGAGATTCTTTTAGGGTGAGTGGAAAAAAGTTTAATTGAAAAAAGTATATGCAGGAGCGTGCGGCCAATGGCCACAGAAAGGAAGCTGTACTTGGTCCATGCTCAATGGCAGGGAAAAACAATGGAAGCGCATGGAGGAAGCAGGAGGCGCGGACCAATAAAAAGCAAGGAAACCAGAGTGGCATCTAAGCCAACCACTGGTTAGTAATGGGCGTGCTCCAAGCCCATTTCAATCTTTGTTTTTCTTCTTACAAAAGATTTTGCCGACATCGCATGCGCTGGCTCAGCCAAACCCTAAAACACATGAAGGCCCAATCAAAACATTTTAGACTGAAATTTAGAACAGCAAGTCCAGACAAAGTTTTGGGTTAAAAATCTGGATCAGGAAAAAAACATTAGAGCTCAAGAAAGTCAAAAACATCTGTTGCTAGTTTAGAAAATAAGTCACCGGCTAACATGATGGTCGCAATAAAATAATCACTAAAAGCTGCACTGACACTAAACGTTCAAGTTTCTATTGCAGTATTTATCGCCAAGGCACTACCAGTGCATTTGAAATGTCAGAAGACGTACGGCCAGATACCTTTTTCCTGATGTTCCCCTTCACCTCTTATTTAAAGAAAAATAGATCACATCTGTATGTTCACAAATGAAAGGCCCCATGCTGCATCAAATGCTGCTACAACAATGGTTCTGGCTTGGCAGCAGCAGCAACACACATGACGACACCAAGAATGCAAAGGCCACTAAAGAGCAGGTGATTGTATGGTGGATACCATCTATGTGGTTTTAGATTTCTAGTTCCTACACAACAGGCAGTCTAAACAGTGGCTTCTGTACGAGTGTACAAAAAGACAACTGCATAACTTAGGGGCCAGATGAACAAACCCATTTTGCAGTCTCAAACCCTGCGGTTCATAAAATCACAGGGTTTGTGACCACAAAATGGTTTTTGGAAATTTACTAAAGCCCTTTTGTGATTTGGAAACTGCTTCCCTAATCGCAAGAGAAATTATGCAACTCATTTTGAACCAGTTAAGACAGGGGTGGGTAAAATGTTTGATTCACAATGGTGTATATCAAGGGTTTGAGATTGCAGTTGCTATCCCAAACCACTGAAAAGCTGCCAACATCTCAAAGAAGGTGGTAAATGATTCCCAAAGAGAAAGCTGTACCGGCTTGAAAAGTTCCCCTTTGAGATTGCCATTAGCGGACATCTGAGCAGTAGGCTGTGGTCTGCAGGACCACTGTCTGTTTCTACCCAGTTTCTTCCAGGTGCCTTTGAAGCGCCCTTTGGTTAGGACTGTAGTATTTTCTGGCCTCCCAATTAAGAGCAGGAAAGTTGCCCTTCAGTGGCTGTACGGAACAGGTTGCAGGACAGGAAGGTGGCAAGCAGTGCAGCTTTAAACTCCCCAGAGAGTAGAGTGGAGCAGGGACACATTGCTGTAGAATGCCGCCAGGCTCCTATCAAAGAGATCCAGAGGATTGGAGTCTAAAGTCTGTGGTATAAGTTGGGCAATATTCTAAGAGACAACCCCTAGGGAAAAATAAGTCCGGGTGACAATCTTGTTGTGTGTTAAGGTGCAGTAAGGTGGAGTGTTTAAAACTTGAAGAGGGTGCTACCATATAACTATTTATTCATTATCAATTAACCTTGCTTGAACTTCAGCCTATTCCCACTCGTCGGTATGGCAGATCTGAGCCGGTCCTCAATTACATTTATAACCAGATCATAATAGTCTGTAGAGATTTTAACACAAATAAAAGTAGCCATATAACCCTCCTGATAAAAGAAGGTTTTGAAAGAAGCTCTTATAACAAAGAAAATCATGAGGTGTACGGACACCAGATGTACCAAGGAGCAAAAACCTTAAAAGAGGGGGCCAAATAAAACTAATGTCAGCTGGAGCCCTCCTCATGCAAAATGGACGATCTAAGTTGAATATCCCAGCAAGAAGTACATGCCACGCAGGAACTACAATAAGCTTAATTGATTAATTCTTAATACATGTGGAATCTTGGCACGTAGTCTACAATTTGTATGTGGTACACAGGACTGAGATCGTTCACAATAAGTTACTAGCCTAGCAGTTTTTTGCTGGTATAATGCATCCAGTTTCAAAAGCTGAACAGTAGATGGTCAATGTAAATCCAGTGATTAGAGACCAAAGACAGATGGGAAACCAGCCAAGCCTTTGAAAGAATATTGGAAACAAAATCTCCATACGTTAGAGTAATATTTAAACAAGCATGCCCCAAAAAAGTGAAAGGAGTACAAACTACAGGAGTCATACGATAAGCTGGTGTGACACTGAAAGTAGGAGGGAAAAAAGAACATAGCTGGAATGCTAAGACACTACATGTCAGTGTAAAGTAGACTCTTGCAAGACTTGTGAAGCAAAGCGCCCCATGACTAGTGCAATAAGCGGCACTAGCTTTTAGAAGAGGAAATATCCAATCTGGAATTAACGAGCCAAGGGTCAGAAGCCAAAAGCATTGATTTTGCAACAGAAGAGCTTGTTGCTGCCATTTATCAGAAAAAAAAGACATCCAAGGCCTGATAGTGTCCCAGTTGCTATTTACCCATCATCAGCAGAGATCTGGGCTCCAGTAGTATAAATTGCTGTTAAAATGTGTATATGTTCCGGATTCATGATGATCGACTGTCAACGTACCAATACACAAGAAACGTAATCACTGAGATCAGTCAAATTATCACCAGATATCACTGGACGGGGTCAGGAAAATATATGGCAAAATGTTGCTAAACCAATTTCAACGCAGGGTTGACGATAAAAATATATTTTCTAGAGCACAAGCCAGGTTTAGAGGGGGCTTGAGTACCATAGAAAAAGCTATAGTATTAGATCTAATCTGCAGAGTGTTAATCAAAAAGGCTGCCTTGTTCCTAACTTTTCAAAGTCAAAGACTGCCTTTGACTCAGCAGACACGAACCTATTGTGGAGAACTAGGAAGGCTCAAAGAATCCCAGGGCATCTGCTTGCAGCCTCGAATCAGCTGTATCAGTGTAATACATCAAGAGTAACATATTGGAGGAATGGAGAATGCACCAACAGTTTCATAAATAATGCAAGGGTTTGACAAGGATGTGTATTAGCTCCAAAACTATTCCATCTTTATATATACATGGTGTTGAGGAATACTTAATAAACATGAATGTGGATGCTACAAGACTAGGTGGCGACAAGGTAGTAATACTACTCTTTGCTCGACAGCTTTCTTGAACTAGTATTCCATCAACCTATTAAGAGCTTTGGGTTATATTGTGAGGGAAAAAAGTTGATAATCAACAAAAATACAACTACTTTTATTGTCATAGACCCAAAGTGACTAATGAAACAGACATTCTCTGTAAATGGTGTCGCAATAGAAAGAGTATCATACCGCTAAATATCATGGAATTCGATTTGATACTGGACTCTTTTGGAACCCCCAAAAAGAGAAGGCAACGTGCATAAGGATGGAGAATGTGGGAGCAGTCAAAAGCTGCAACAGGAACATAGGAGGTGGTGCAATTCAAGCTATTCAAAAAGTTTACAAAATGAAGCGCCTCGCAGTACCGATCTACAGAGCAGAAATTTGGGGGTCAGCTTTTGGGACAAGACAATACAGAAATCCTTAAGACTGGAGCTTGAGCTAAAACCTTTAGGAGTGTTGAGACCATGCTGAGGTGTACTTAAAAGCTTTCCAAAAACTCATTAAAATGGACTACTTTGGGAAAAGCCTGTGGATTACTCAAGTGACAAACACTTTACAAGCAACAGACACCAGTGAACTATGGGACAATCCCAAAAAATTAATTGCAACAAGTATTGCAGTGATTAAGGTGAACGGCCGGCAAATTACTCTACAAAACTAATTCTAACATCAGTGAGGGTTCCTTGCTGAAAGATCAACTGGATCTAAAAACCAAAATAGAATTTAAGCCTTACCTCGATGCAAATGTGCCCGAAGTTTGTTGGTCCTTAAATTTAAAATTCAGGCTCTGAACCTTGCCTCTTATCTTATACTGAAAAATGGTCCTCCAGAATGGTGCATGCAATTACAGGTTGGGAGACCCCGAAACTGGCTAGTTTTTTTTCTTTTTTGTAGCACACAAAAGTATTTTGGGCCCTCTGTTCAGGAACTAGGGGCTAACAACCATCATTGAGCAATGGTGCTGTGTAGCAGAACTGATATATCAAGTATTTTTCTCTCAGTTGAAGCCTATATCGCCTCAGCCTGGAAGCTTACCAGGACTGCAAATAAATGTTCAATGCTTAAACTATTTCATATTTCATTGAATGTACAATACCATCATGAACTTTTATGGCGATCAATCAAAGGTTACCTCACTTCTTGCCCGTCACGGCCACAGTTGTCAATTGTTTCACTAACATTAGGCTATCATCATTAGGTATTATATATACACAATAGGCTTTCTTACATACCTTCGATTATAATAATTTATTAGCAAATTGTATGGTTTAGCTGGAACAAACTTGCCTTGGCAGGATTTATTACACCTCCCAGGAAAGGGACTTCCTTGATGTAGACTACTGTAGCCATTATGCACACTTTATACTGTGAAAGTATTTACATTTGAAAACATACATTAGCAAAGCCAATAGGTCTAATGTTAGCTGCCAGCCTTTTAGGTTTGTCAATACTTATTTTGCTTTGTCATGGTTGCTGCATAACTATTGTTGGGGAATCTGTAGGGCCCTAAAAAAAATAATTAGCTAAGATATTTTTGGAGTCAAAAGTGCACATTGCCATAGTAGTCCCTAGCACTTAAGGAAGCTACTTTGTGTGTGGAAGGGCTCGTTAGGAGAGCGCAGAATGCCATCACTCACAGTGAAGTTAGTCAATGACTGAAGTAGGCTTACCCACTGTTGTAGTGGGTTGACTTTAAATGTCAATGACATGAAAGCCCGATGGATGACGAGGACTGGCTGAAAGCCCCTGCAAGAAAGTATAATCATACATAACATTTTAGTAAAACAAACGGTCTTGGCTAATGCTAGACCTAAAAATGTAGCTAATGGGGTGGGAGGTAGGTCCATCTTAAAATGTGGTAATGATTGAACGTCTGATACTTGCTTACTGTAATTGGAGAACAGCTACATGTAAGCTGCACAGTTTTCAACTAAGGTGGACTCGATCTCTCGTGAGCTTGAGAGAGAGAAAATTGTATGTATTACTTTATGTATGGAAAAAAATCTTTTTTTTTTAAAAAAGGTTCTACGAGAGAAGACCTTTGATATACTTTCTGAAGGCGAACCTTCCCCTCTCCCTTACAAAACTAACTCTGCATTTACTCTAAGAATCTTCTTTACTTAACTTTTTTTAAATAGAGCACAGTTTTAGATACACAATAGTGTCACATTAATGAACTATCCTATGTTAACTGCTCGACTACAGTAACGTGTTTATTGCCATATTTTCCAGCCCATGTTAAGTCTTACCTAGAAATGCCCATTTCTGAGCTGAGACTTGAAGCTCTACTGTTATCAGAAATGAAGTTTTCGAAAAATTCTGCTTGTAAAGTAGAAACTGTTTGCAACTGTTAGTTTTTGAAGGTCGTTTTCTTAGCTCCCTTGAGCTCACACCCTGCTTGTACCGTAGTGAAACTTCAGATATGAGAATGACGAATTGCAGAAGGCTCTGTATAAGGCTGTATGGTCTCGGTCTCCCTCAGAAAGCTTAAATCCACTTCTGATGCTGGGGGCCACTTTGCTTCTTTATGCTGTGATTCACAGCCTTTTTTAATAAATACATTTTCACCCAACACCTGAAGCCCGAGTTTTCCTCCACAACGGTGCTAGTGCGCTTAAAGAAAATGGATAATAGAGTTTCTCTCTATACTGCAAATTAGAGCTACATTTAAATAAAAGGGGAAACTGAGAAAAGCAGAAAAGAGTGATAAGAGAAGAGGTACAGAAGAGTGTAACAACTTTAGAGCATTACATACACATAGTTTAAGATCACAAGGATAAGGAACCCACGCCAAAAACTCAAGATGTGTATACTTGTAATTAATTGTCAAAGTTTGTGAATACTTGTAATTAATTGTCAATGTTGTGACAGAAAGGGGGGGTGTGGCCAAGATGGTGGATGGGAGTTGAGAAGCTCCACTAAAGGCCCGCTATGAATCCTGATGTAATTGCTGTCCCACGCCGAACTGATGACGCTTAAGCCCCCTATCATATCGGCGCAGCTCCCCGGCCTGTTTGCGAGGGGCCGTGTCTCGTGGATGCTGCCCCCTATGTGCCTGAGCTGAGGGCCGCTGTGCCCGAGTCGATGCCGCGGCTGGCTCCAAACTGGGCCGCCACCTGCAGCGGGAGCTGGGATAGACGAGCCTACCCTGGGCTGCCATAGAGGAGTGGTTCGGCCCTGCCGCCCCGACCTGCAGTATAGGCTCCACCATCTTCGAGGAGAGGGTCCCGTGCATGGCAGGGGAGTGATGCCGCATTGAGGGCAGACAGGCCCCCTCGGACCCCTGATTGGCGAGGGCGCCCTCCCGGTTTGGTGCAGCCGAAGGAGACGGAAACGTCATCTCCCTCGATGCTGAGTCGGGGGACTGGCTCGGAGACCCCCCCCCCTTCTGAGATCTACTACCCTGTGCGGAGTCTACTGCCGCCTTGGCGCCTCGTCCCCCCTCCCTGAAGCAGGGCTGCGCAGCCCTCCCGGGTGACGGGCGTAGTAGGGGGCGTACACTGCCCATGCCTCGGACGGCTGAAGCCCCTGGATTGTGGGGCCTACAGTGTTTCAGCTGCATTAACCGGAGCCTGCAAGGAGACCAGCGGTGCATTGAGAACTGCAGCAAGCTGGTGGAGGGGTGCAGCGACCCCACCCTGGTTGTCTCTGGCATCGGGCGCTGTCTAGGTGGTAAGCGGAGCACCATCATCCCGCATTTCAGAGTGCGCCACAGCCGTACCGGGTTGCGAGCGCCCTTACTGTGGAATGTAGACAGAGCCCAGAAACCGTCGCCAATTGCAATCTTACCGGATGGGGCACCCACATCACGTGCAGTGGTAACAGGGACCACGGGAGCACTTCACAAAAGCCCGTCTGCGGCCCCTTGCCCACCTGGTTGGACAAGCTTTCTGGCACTGAATATACATACGAGATCACTCGCTCACCAATTAAGTGGGCCTCTACAGATGTGGAGGTAGCGGTGAGAATACTAGAGTCTGCCGGCACCCACAACTTGCACCGTGAGAGTGGGACCAAGACTCTAATTATCCCTGCTCCTCTGGTATACCTCCGGCAAACTAAAGTCAATACAGCCAAGAACTTTAACCATACCTGGGGGTCTTGTACATCCCTCGTCACAGCCTAAAATAGGGCGGCGTTGCGCCCCCCTCTTCTTCTGTTCCACCATTATATTATATAATGCTCACTTCTCTTTATGGAGCTCCTTCTGGTCAAGGGCTCACACTGGCTCTTCCAAGATGGGGAAAAAACAGATCGGACAGACCCCAGGCCCTCTCAGAAGGCTTGTCGGAATCTACTGACTGTCCAATGAGCAACACCCAGGCCGCCAAGTCACTAGCGGATACATTAACGGAACACTCCCACTGCTTTGACGAGCTTCTCACAGCGGTTCAGGACATTAAGCCCACCCTGGGCCAAAAAGCTAGACTTGTTATGCATAGAAGTGGAGCTTCTTCGTGAGGGCCACAAAAAGCTTAAGGATAGGGTTGAAAACTCTGAATCTACATTGGAAGCTCTAAGACACACGGTAAAAGCAGCGGGTGAACAACTTAGGACCCTACAAGAGGAGGTAAAATCTCAGTGGCCGGGTCGAGGATCAAGAAGGGAGATCTCGCAGGAACAACGTTCGCATAGTGGGCCTTCCTTAACACGCTGAAGGGCCAAGCATGAAACTACCTCGAAAACTGGTTCATCAATACTGTCCTCCAGGGCAAGCAATCAAAGTTCTTCTCTGTGGAAAGAGCCCACAGAGTGCCAGGCGCCCCCGCCCCCGCCCAGATGCCCCAGACCGGTGGTGGCAAGACTATTTCATTACCACAACAGGTCCATGTTCTGTAGGTGACGACAGCTCATGGTCCATGGTCGAATGACAACACTCACGTGCACATCTACCCAGACTACACCTTAGAGGTTCAGAGGCGCAGGACCTCCTTTCTCGAGGTAAAGAAAAATCTGTGAGAACACAGCGTGAAATACGCTCTTCAATTCCCAGCCACTCTAAGAATACAACACAATGGAACTACCATTTTCTGTGCCACTCCAGAGGAGGCTTGGGGCTGGATGGAACAGAACAGGATTGTGCCCCCAGTACCATGGGCCCAAATCTGGACTGCCATGGCTGACACAAAGACAGCGTAAGCTAAGGAATAAATGGTGACCACATGGCCCCACCAAAGATCAAGCTGCAAGTAAAAGAGCTCAAGCAGGGAGGAATGCCAAAAAACATGCTCCATCCCGGTCTCCATCAATCTCTAGATCGGAGGTAGAGAATTCGAAGGACACCCCATTGTAGATGGACTCACAGCTTCCACTGGTACTGGGCAAGGGCCCTTCTGTAACCCCCGCAAGCATCCGAGGTACTTGTGTGATGGACTTCGCGCAGGTTGGGAGGGAAATTTCATGCATGTACATTTTGGTATATGACCCGCTGAGAGTCCTGGCTTTACCATTTCACACTTATACAGGGGTTTGGGCAATTAACTGTGCTATGCGGGCACACTGGGTCTGCCGCTCCAACCTCGTCCCCCATTTGGGTTAGATTATTAGTACAGAGACTGTTATTCTTTTCTTCTTTGTCTTCCTTTCTTTGATTTGAATGGCATACAAGTGCTGATGGCTGGCCGCCCGTTGGTGCACTGGCCTGGGAGTGGGAGTTGGAGATGTTCAAGTTTCACTGTCGACACAGGAAGGAAGTATTCATTGGACAGGATAGTTGGGGTCTCTTGAGCACTAGAGGGGGAGGGCATCTTCCAAGTGGTGGGGGAGCATGCCAGCACAATATTGGGGGCTGGGGTACTACACACCGTTATGGCTACGTTTACTGGGCAACAGGGAACACCTATATTATTACTGATGTGGAAAGTCCGTGACCTAGCAGGGTATGCTAAGCGATACCGGGTCTACCAGTATCTGCGGAGGCACAAAATCACAATCAAACTCCTTCAGGAGACCCACCTGACCTCCCAGACACTTAATTCAATGTGCAAACGTTGGAGGGGCACAATAGTGGGGCCCACGTATTCTGGATATGCAAGGAGAGCCCTGATCTAGGTGGCACCTGGGACTCCACTGGATATATTACACATCCGCACTGACCCAAACGGGCACTATGCGACTCTGGAAGGGTTGCTGGATGGACTCCCGATATCACTAGTTTCATTGTATGCTCCCATCTCTGGCCAACCCTCGCTATTGCAATCACTGACACCGCCACTCCTCCATGACCCAGTGCCACCAGTTTATTGGGGTGGGGATTTTATTTGCACCCCTGATCTGGACGCAGACCGCTCACGTCTTCCGCTCCCAGGCGCTTACTCTGCTATGCTCACGCAACATCTACAGTCATGGATTTCTAGTTTACACTTACAAGACGCATAGCGCAGTATGCATCCCAATAATAGGGAGTACTTGTATTTTTCAGGGCTACACGACCTGCACACTAGAATAGACCTGATGTACGGCTCTCACGAGGCCCTCACCAAAGTAACCCGCGCGGAATATCTCAGTCGTACGTTATCCGACCACTGTAACTCTACAATTGCAGCTGGTATAGGGGAAGACCAAACCCAGAATCCCCACATGGCGCTTACCCCTAAAAGCGCTCCAAGACGCCCCACTCCGTTCGTCCCTTTCGCAATCTATCACATCGTATTTCCAAGATAAAGAGGGCACCGCCTCCAGTGCTGGAACAGAATGGGACGCACTCAAGGTGGTTCTGCGAGGACACATGATAAAAGAGGTATATGGTGCCTGCATGACCCTTTGCAGGGAATTAGACACCCTCGAGACGGAGATCCAACACTGTGAGCAATTACTACCCACCACACCGAAGGCTGCGACTAAGCTGGCCCAAACTAAATTGACCCACAAAATACCGCCCTAGACTATAAAGAGTACCTTGCTAAAAGGCATGTAGAGGGGGACAAGGCAGGAAGGCTGTTAGCATGACTCCTAAAGTCCAACTTGCCCCATACACCCATCACTGCCGTTCATACCTCGGAGTGACACCTGGTAAACACACAAGGACAGATTAATTCGGCTTTCCACCTTTATTACACCTCTCTATATAAGCCCCCGCCCCCCTCCGGTTCAAGCACCGACGTAGATGCAAAGCTTCCTGGAGCACATAGCCCTCCCCCAAATCAGGTAAGCGCATCACGCTGCACTTGAATCCCCTATTACGGAAAGCGAAATAGCAGATGCCATTCAGCAGATGGTGAGAGGGAAAACTCTGAGGGCCAATGGATGGCCCCTACAATTCTACACAACATTTCGCACACAACTGGCCCCTCGCCTGCATCTGGTCTATACGGACGCCTACGACAAGGATATACTGCCACCCCCGTTCCAGGAGGCTGTACTGGTCGTACTTCCTAAACCGGGCAGGGATCTGTTGCAACTAGGTTCCTATCGTCTGTTGTCACTCTTGAATACCGACTACAAAATACTTGGCAGGGTGCTGACCAATACATTGCTGGAGGTAGCCCAACTTTTGGTGCATCCAGACCAAAACTGATTCATACCTGGCAGAAATACTTGTCTTAATTTGTGCAGGCTTTTTTATTATTGGAATGGGCGCACACAACGGGCGAACCGGCCTGGATTGCCTCTTTAGATATTGAAAAGACGTTCGACACCCTGGGTTGGAAATATTTACAAGCGGTGCCCACGGGATACAGTATAGGCCCTCGGTTTCTAAAATGGATTGCACTTCTGTATAACTCACCAAGGGCACGCATTAAGACAGGCCGCACGATATCAGACTCTTTTATTATTGAGCGGGGCACTAGGCAGGGTTACCCCGTATCGCCAATTATTTTCGCGCTGGCAATGGAGCCCCTAGCCTGTGCACTCCGCCAACAGGCAAAACAGTGGGGCATCAAGGTGCATAACCAATGGCATGTAGTCTCACTCTACGCAGACGATGCGTTGATTTACCTTCACGGCGATATGATTGTACTGCTTGAGCTAATGGAGCTACTGGATCGCTTCGGATGCATTTCTGGACTGAAGGTAAATTGGGGTAAATCACTTCTGTTCCCTATGCCGCCCCTATCCGTGGAGCAAAGTCAAGACCTGCCACATGCCCCGCTCACCTGGTCCTGCAGCTCCTTTAAATATTTAGGGGTTCAAATCTACCACTCGCACTCGTTCCTCCTTAGCATTTTGGACGGAACTGCCGTTCACTCCTGTGGGGCACGTAGCCATATCTAAAATGTTGCTCTATTTTTTTTGCAGCTCTCCCCTTTATCTTGCCCTGCAAACTGTTTTGTGACCTTAGATCACTTCTAATGCATCTTATTTGGGGTAAAACTAGAACTCGGGTCTTCCTCACTTAACTCTATGCTCCGCTCTCAGAAAGGGGACTGGGAGCCTCCAACTACGAACATTATTATGCGGCTGCACAGCTGCAATGGCCAATGTGTTGGCTGGCAGGCATCAACACCACCGATATGGGGTGCTGGGTCGGCGACAACACACAATACAGGAATGGCTACTCGGATCCAAGACAGAGATCCCGAAGGTGGGAAACATATTAATGTCAACGGCCCGAGACTGTTGGTCTAGTTACCTACAGAAGGCAAAATCTCTACCCCCTTATGCTCCTGACTTGCCCCTTGGGGTGCTCCCTGGTAGTACAACTAGGGCCCCTCATCCAGAGGTGGCGGAACGGTCCAGGACAGGTATTACCATGTGGGGTGACTTAATCGTCGATTCGAATTTATGCGAGTTTGAAACCCTTGTGGAAGACTACAGTATATCTCCTGGCTCCTTTCCGATGTATGCATCCCTTACTCACCAGCTATATAAAACATGGAGCAAGACATGTCGAACGTTTGGTGGCGACACCAACGACAGTCACTTCTGAATAAGGGAAGAAGGGTAGCAAGAACTCCAGCCAGCACGAAAAGAGCTGTAGCCCAGGAGGAAACTATGAAGGGGTTTTTACCCCAGAGGAGACTACCCTACAGTATGCATCTTTCATGTGTGTGGGAGGCCTGCAGCTTGGTATTCCTAGGCTCCCATCCTGATTGTCAGCACTGAAGCGAGTGCCGAGAATCCTATCATGTGGGATTTTTCTTGTGCTGTGTGTAACTTTTTTACTGTTTGAATCACTGCATAAATACTTCACACATTGCCACAAAGTTAAGCCGGACTGTTTTTTGTGCAAAGCTACCACAGGGTTAAGAACAGGTTAATTTGTGGTTTGCTCGTGACTTCTTCCTCACAAAGATTGTGCTTGCTACTCAACCAGTAACCCAACTTCTTACACTAGCCCTTTAGTAACATTCTTCCTCTCCACTCATTACCACTCACCATCAATACCACACTACAGCTATCAATTTCTACAGCCAGAATCTCATACTGCCCTCTTTTCTGATAAACCACCTCTCTTCCTCTTATGCCCATTCTCCAATTCCTGTAATTATCCCTCACAGCAACCACTACAGATGGTCCTTTGAACGTTGACATCCATTGGCCAACATGCCCCTCCTTTACTTTTACCTAATCTCTTTCCCTAACCGAACCTTCTTACACCTCCTTCATGGAATCCATAACATACCTTCCTTTCTTTCCTACCAACACTTCTTTCAGCCACTCCGGGGTGAACTGTGTGTTTGCCTCTCCCACATATCAGGAACAAAGGAGTGCATTCTGAGGTATTATTGACACATGTGGTATGTCCATACCACATCCACTAAAACTCTCTACTGCCAACCTGCTTTTCCAGGCCATATTAATCAACCTTTTGATCATTTGCTTCGACCATGTCACTATCCCATTGACTTCTGGTTTACACAGTAACATCCTGCAATGCTTGAGGCCATTCCGCTCCAAAAATTCCCTTATCTCACAAATTTATAGTCATTTCTCACTACCTGTCCCAAGATACAGAGGTACACCTCCCGTTCCAATCATTTTCCTCAAAACCTTGATAGTATTTGATGATATTTCTTTAACAAATTCAACCTGGAGTCATCTACGATGCACACCAATTATTACTACTGCAAATCGCCTCGACTCCAGATAAGTTCAATGAAATCCTCAGGGAGTCACACACAGAGGACTCTCAGATTTCCCGTATGTTAAACCCTGGCTCTCCCAAACTTCAGCATTTTCTCCCGTTCTTTACACACCCTACAGCCCTTCGCCCACTGCACAATATACTCATAGGTGGCACGCTCGTGGGCCAATCTTCTTAATCTTTGGCGTACATGCTCATGAAGTACAAATCGAATCACCTTTTATAACGACTCCCAACACCAATTCATACCCATCCTTGACATATGATTTCACTGCCCTACTCACACAACACTATCATCTCCCCATTCTTTATGAGAGTTCTGACATCCTTCAACCTGACATCGCTTCACCTGAAGCGGACTATTCTTCTTTGGTCACCGCACCTTTACAATCTTCCACCATATCTTGGACACTTGTGACAACCTACTCACACTAACTTTTTACTGGTGTCTTCAGAACTGAAACTTAGGCAAGACAGGAAATCCGCCTGCCTTTTGTTTCACACTGGAATGTATTCCACTTTAAACTTACAGCATTGTAGTCTGGTCACTAGTCCAGATAATCTTGCCAACACATTAGTTCCCAACTCTTCCTGTCCCCACTGCAGAGCCCTCAGTAAGGGTTTATGAACAGTTCTTAAAATCACTCTTAAATCATCAAATGAATGTAGGAAAATAGTCCATCTCCCAGGAGGAAGCTAAAGCTTCCCACTCTATGGCAGAGTATTTTTTCTCACCAACTGACAAGTAACACAAAGCAAAAGCTATCATCTTCTCTTTGCTTCCATCAAATTTAGACAACACTGTGCCAATTCCCGGGCACTCACATCTGAAGTGGCAATGGTCTTTGTCTTCACATCAAATAGCATGAGAATCTTTCAACTCATGCATCTCTTTCTTCACATTCTCAAACATTTTTGCCTGTACCACGGACAATTAAAATGGATTCCCTCTGTGAAGTAACTTTCATAATGGCGCGGTTTTAAAGAAAATATCCTACGAAACCGTTAAAATTCCACAATTGGTCTTTATCCTTAGTGTTGCAGTCAGCTTTTTTGTAATTGCAACAGGCGATACATGTCTGCCTTAATTGGTACTATCCTTTTCTGTCAAACCATTTCTTCAAACGTTCTTAAACTCATTTTTTGCCATTATTGCTATCCTCCTAGCTTTGCATCTAATAGGCTTCCTTCAAGACTATTGTATAAACATATCCCTTAGGCAACCACTTAGTCATATAAAATTTCAGGTTGACAACCCCAAATACAAAGCGGATACCTGGGGCGGTAGAGCTTTCTCAAGTGTAGATCCAAAATTCTAGAACTTCCTCCGGCTCCATTTAAGAGAAGAACTACATTTATTAAAATTCAGAAAACAACTAAAGCCTTTGTGTTCCTCTGATGCGGGTGCTCCAGGATGGAGACAATCATGTGGTGAGAAGCTTTACTCTACACAACTGCAGTGCTTGGAGAACACCCTGGAAAGGACACATGGAAGAAGAACCACCTGAAACTGGTTCTACAGTTTGAGAAAGTGTATCCACATCTCCAGTCTGCCAATTGTGTACACTTCTAGTTCTAAGACCTCTATCATCAAGGTAAAGAGTGCCAAGTGGAGTACGTCTGGGCTGCTGTACAACCATGACTGGTGTCTGTCTAACAGTCAGTCACCCAGATGTGAGGAAACAGCATCTCAAATCTGGTACGGTTCCTGGAAGAGCTGTGTACCAGCCCTGAAGCACCTAGAAGCCTGCCTGTTGTGAGAGGGAGAGTGTATGTGGCCCTGAAGGAGGAGATCTTGTCAAGGAAGGAGCGAAGTCCAGCACCCTCCTTGGTTACTGTGGGGCATGCAGAAGAAGGAGACTAAACAAGAGCATTCCAGGAAGACAACTGTGCTCGAGGGCCCCTGAGTCTTGAGTTCCTGGTGGGAACCGTGATCCCATGATTGCCTGCGTGAACACTAGAAGTCAGTGCGGGACTGCATCTGCTGAAGCCCTGTGTAGGGTAGCATCTGGAAAGCTTGTGAAGGCCCATGTGGATCAGCATCTGTCGGCGTCCTGAAGGCCCAGTCAGTGGCCACATCCTCTGTCCAGTTGGCCAGGACATGGACTACAATAGACTACTGCAGAATGGCTCCCTGGAACTGCACCTACCTAGTCTGGTCAGGACCACTTCTTCAGGACTGAAGATCGTCAGACGATCAACTGCACCAGTTATGGTGGAGCCGCTACATTCAGGCTGCTGCAACTGCAAAAGAGAGGCTAGGCAAGTGTGTTGCTGAATGAGACCTGGCGATAACTAACTCAATCGAAGACTGCCGGTGCACCGCAGCTCTCGCGAGTTTAAGGGAGCGGTGACCGAGTGAAAGACAGCCTCGAAAGACCTTGAGAGAAGTCTTCCAACCCACGAAGGGGCAAGACTTGAGACTGAGCACACTATAAACTGTGGGTAATGGATCTGCACCTGAGCCTGATTCATGACTCCTGATAGCCCCTAGAGAGAGTGCGGAAACCCAAAATCAGGGACGAAAACCTTGGAGAGGGAACAAAGAGGGAGCTGCATGGGTGAAGCGCCTGCAAGAGATAGAGCCTAGAGACAATGGCTTGTATAGGAGAATTGAAGCGTATAATAGTTAGCACAACTGTGTAAATCAAGTATTTTTCTTCCGTGCAATGTTAAGCACTGGGCTGGACATTCATTTTATGGGGCCCGTTGGCCGACTGCTGAGCTCTAAGCTACAGCAGCCCCTCACTACCTCCCTGAGAAGCCTGGGACTGCTTGCCATCGCTATTCTGCAAGTCAAGTACAAAAGGGGTCAGCAGCAGCTCCCAAAAATTAAGAAACAGTAAAAACATGCATGCCTCCAAATCAAACTCCTAGTTTCCATTCATTACTTATCCCACCCAATAGCATTCCAGTGTAGCAGGGGCACTCAAGACAACTATGAAAACACTTTGCACTAGGGGCAACCTGTCAACCAAAATAAATGACCCACAGAAGGTGCAAAAACGCCGCTTTAAAAACACGATGCTATCTGTGGCACCAGGAAAAAGAAAGAATCACACTCATAATTCTATCTTGCATATAAATGCATCTAAGGTACAGCCCCCCACATAGTTACAATGAAAGCACCTATATACACCCCTATAAACATCCTTTGCTCAGCGGAAGAGTGTAACATGGTCATCACAGGAATATCATGTAAACACAGAGGTTAACAAAGATTCTCAGTGGCAAAACCCCACTTCTGGAACACCTTGCCCAGGGAAATCCACCACTCCCAATTACTGATGGAGCGCACGTCAAGACTCTATTCCCACCTCTTTTAATTCCCTTTATGCAAGCAATTCTGGCCCATCACATTCTCCCTCATACGTTCGATGTCAAATACACCTGCAACTACAGTTACAATAGCCTGTATAATTATGCCTTGTATATCAGATCTACTCCAGTACTCACAAATGCCAACTAGATTCATCACTGTAATCTTGACTATCAAGTCATGCCGCCACAATCCATGTATCTATGCATCTCAAAAAACTATTTTATTGATTGTAACTGTGCTACTGGGACTATATATCTTGGCCGGACATATACAACTAAATATGTGCACCTAGAAGGCATCATGTTTTGCTTTATAAGCAAAATAAACCCAAACAAGACACCTTTTAAAAACACATTCATCTGTATAGGCTGCACCTGTCAAATATGAATGCTACTATATACCGATGTTGTAGGTGTCAATGTCCTACATATGTTCAACCAGGACCAACATGCCCAGTCATTCCTCTGCGATCAGCGAGGGCTAGATGTATAGTGACTGCTCAATGCAGCCACATTGTCACTCAAAGCACTGGACAGTTGATTGTTGTAATATTTACAAGGACATTTGGGAACTATACACTGCAGTCCTCAGATTCCACCCTCTGTCCAAATGTATAACGATCAAAAAATGTTCACTGTTTAGAAAAGAATCAATTCATCCATCTAATTGGCTTAGTCTTTGGTACTCTTATACTTTTTTAGTTCTGTGCCTACAATATTACACAAATGTAAAACAGTTGTGGCGACTCCTTTAGTAGATGTGACTTAACACTCAACTGAAGACATAATATTAATACAGGGCACACCACAAACTTAAATTTCAGATAGAACTTACATTATAAGCGCCATTACCAAATTCAATGTTGGACACATTGTTAAATTTGAAGGATGAAAAGGCTGACAGGATCAGACCAGCACTAATTTGCAATAGTATTGTTTTCAAATAAACAGTGTATTTATGCGACTTACTGATAGGGGGGTAGGAGGATGGCAGGGAATACCTACAAGATGATACAAAATGTTTAAAGGAAGCCCATTTTGTACCCAAAGGGAAAGGCCACACAGTTAATTGCTACATATGAAGATATAGAACTTTAAAACTAATCAGTGCTTTAAAGCAATGTGCAAAATTAGGTTACAGCAACAATTTGTATTACATACAAATATTTTGTTTTACTGAATTAACATTCTGCACTTTGAAACAAGTAATTTATCATCATGTGTAAAACGAATGTGATGCAGTTCTATTATCCACAAACAAATTAACCTCTTCTGACAAAGAACTTAACACAAACTATAGAGCCCAACGCGATTGAATCAATCTAAGAACCCTCCTATCGACTTAAGGAAAAAGAATGATTTTGTTTTAAAGAACTCACACCCACCAAGGGTACCCGTTCGTAGCCTGCTTAGTCATAAAGTTCCTTCCTGTTCCGTTACAGAAAGGGGTGTGCTACAACCTGCGAAATGCATGGGAGCACTCTGTTGGAAAAGGAATGGGGTAGTGAGCGGGGGTAGGGTTACTCTTAGAAATACCTGCCTGGTAGCCCCAACATTTTAATCTGTGCGCCAGCCGGTATGATTAAAAACGGGAAAAGGTAGGATGTTCCGGGGCTCTAGTTACCCCTACTTCTTAAGGTCAACATGTTTCTGCCACGTATATTACCAAATGGTTGTGACTTTCGTCAGGACCGATTATATTACCAAAATCCACACCTATTCCATAATGTTGACATAAATGATGAATTTACCATACATACGTCAAAGCACACCTAAACCACCTACTAGGTGTCCATAAATGGGGATGTATTAAGGCACTTAATAGTGCTCCATAGGTACAAGGAGGGGAGGCATTCAAGGAGGGGAGGCATTCAAGGAGGGGAGGCATTCCAGTTGTCACGCGGACTCCAAGGTTCCCGCCTGGCCTGCTCGCCAAGGGCCTGTATAGGTTACATACATTGCCAACATTTGGAATTTGCCAGTGTAAGGAAATGCCTCTTTTTGCATGTTAACCTCACATTTTTGGACTTATGCTGCTGGTTTTTCGACTCTGAAAGTGCACTGAGGCCTGCTGACCAGACCTCAGTGCCAATGTTCTAACCCCTTACAAAGTGTATGTCAAATTGGCTGTCCCCAATTGGCAGGAAATGACTTACTTATAAGTCCTTAGTATAGGTACTCAGTGTACCAAGAGCATGTAAGGCATAGTGTACACCCAAGGCTGCAGCACTGATTGTGCCACCCCGTGTGTGACAAAGTTCAAAATGGCTTCCAGCCTGACACTGCAGACTGGAAGGGTAGCTTTTACACTGCCAGTTCGACTTTGCCATTCAAACCAATGGCAAAGCCACCACTTCCCTTAACAATATATGTAAGGCGTAGAGAGCCCCAAGGCAGAGAGCTGTATATTATTAAGTGGGACATTTCTGTTTATACGTCCTTGCAGTAGAACCCCTCAAATTGTTGTTTTACTGTGGAAAAGTTAGTAGCTCCATTGGCTAATGCAGGGTTACAGGCTGGCACCCCAGCTTGGCTAACTTCTGAATTGGACTACCTAACCGAGTACTGCAGGTATCAAATTAATCGTGGCATTAAACCTGACCTGATGCCCAAGTCGAATTTAATGTCACAAGTAAAGTAAAGTAAAGCAACTTTAAAGACAGTTCCCAGTCTGTGACCTAGCTCGTCCAGTAGCCTCACACAGGCCAGCAGACAGCATACTATCTGCCTGGATAGTCGTGTGAATGACTCCCAGGCTCGAAAACAATTGAAGCCTACTGCAGGGACAGGTGTCACATCCCCCTTGCAGGAAAGCACCTGCAGCGTCAGCTCAAAAGGCGAGCTAAAAAGGCGAAGCTGCCTTTGGTGGGCAAATGACGAAAACACTCCTGAGGGGCTGCCCTTTGTTTAGGTAAACAAGCTGGAGACAGGGCCTGAGAGGGAAGACCAGTGCCCAAACCAGTTTTTCCATGGACATGTAGCCCACAGGTAGCCAAATATCTAGGGTGGGCTACCAATCTCCTAACAGCTGAGGAAGGGGGTCATCATCTTGGGAGGGGGCAGAATAGTGAACACTGGGATTGTTAGGTGCCACACATTGCTGAATCAATCAATCACAGAATTTGTAGAGCGCACTACTTACCCGCGAGGGTCTCAAGGCGCTGGGGAGAAAAAAAGGGGGGGGGGGTGTTGCTACTGGTCGAACAACCAGGTCTTGAGTAGCCTCCTGAAGGTCAGCAGGTCTTGGGTCTGTTGTAGGCTTAGTGGAAGGGTGTTCCAGGTCTTGGCGGCGAGGTGGGAGACGGATCTGCCGCCGGTGGTAGTTCTTCGAATGCGAGGGACGGTGGCGAGGGAGAGGTCGGCGGAGCGGAGCTGGCGGTTGGGGACGTAGAAGAGGAGTCGTCTGTTGAGGTAGGCTGGGCCAGTCTTGTGGAGTGCCTTGTGTGCGTGGATGAGGAGTTTGAAGGAGATTCTCCTGTCGACGGGGAGCCAGTGCAGGTTCCTCAGGTGGGGGGTGATGTGGCTGTGGCGTGGTACATCGAGGATAAGGCGTGCGGAGGCGTTTTGTATGCGTTGCAGTCGCTTGATGAGCTTGGCCGGGGCTCCCGCGTAGAGGGCGTTCCCATAGTCAAGTCTGCTACTGACGAGGGCCTGGGTGACTGTTCTTCTTGTATCTGTTGGGATCCACCTGTAGATCTTGCGAAGCATGCGGAGGGTGTTGAAGCAGGAGGAGGAGACTGCGTTGACTTGCTTGGCCATGGAGAGCGTTGAGTCGAGGATGACTCCCAGGTTGCGTGCGTGGTCGGTGGGTGTCGGGGCTGCTCCTAGTGTCGTTGGCCACCAGGAGTCGTCCCAGGCTGAGGGGTTGGAGCTGAGGATGAGGACCTCTGTCTTGTCCGTGTTCAGTTTTAGTCGGCTGATCTTCATCCAATCGGCGACGGCCTTCATTCCTTCATGGAGGTTGGATTTGGCGGCGAGGGGGTCCTTGGTGAGGGAGAGGATCAGTTGAGTGTCGTCGGCGTAGGAGATTATGTTGAGGTCGTGCTGTCTGGCGATGCGTGCAAGCGGGGCCATGTAGATGTTGAACAGTGTTGGGCTGAGGGATGATCCCTGGGGTACGCCGCAGATGATCTCTGAGGCTTCGGATCGGAATGGTGGGAGGCGGACTCTCTGGGTTCTGCCGGCGAGGAAGGAGGTGGCCCATTCCAGGGCCTTGTCTCGGATAGCTGCGTCGTGGAGGCGTGCGCGTAGAGTGCGGTGGCAGACAGTGTCGAAGGCGGCGGAGAGGTCCAGCAGGATGAGGGCTGCGGTCTCACCGTTGTCCAGCAGGATCCTGATGTCGTCGGTGGCGGCGATGAGGGCAGTCTCAGTGCTGTGGTTGCTGCGGAACCCGATTGGGATGGGTCCAGGATGCTGTTTTCTTCGAGGTATCGGGTTAGCTATTTGTTGACGATCTTCTCGATGACCTTGGCTGGGAACGGAAGCAGGGAGATGGGCCGGAAGTTCTTGAGGTCTCTCGGGTCCGCCTTGGGTTTTTTGAGTAGGGCGTTGATCTCTGCGTGTTTCCAGCTCTCTGGGAAGGTCGCGGTCTCGAAGGAGAGATTGATGACGTTGCACAGGTGGGGTGCGATGGAGCTGCTGGCTTTGTTGAAGATGTGGTGCGGGAAAGGGTCTGACGGGGAGCCGGAGTGTATTGTGCTCATGGTCTTGAGTGTGTCATCGATGTTCACGCTGGCCCAGGCTGGCAGGGGGTCGTGGTCGATGGTGTGCGGCGGGTCTGGTGCATCGATCTTAGTTGGGGCTGTCTGGGTGTTGAAGCTGTCGTGGATGTCGGCGATCTTGCGGTGGAAGAAGGTGGCGAGGGAATCGCACAGGGCTTGCGACGGCGGGATGTCGTTGGTGTTGTAGCTGGGGTTGGAGAGTTCCTTCACGATGTTGAAGAGCTCCTTGCTGTTGTGTGCGTTGTTGTCGAGGCGGTCTTTGAAGGAGATTCTCTTGGCGGACTTGATGAGGTGGTGGTGGTTACGGATGGCGTCTTTGTGGGCTGCGTGGCTGTCCGGTGTCTTTTCACTGTGCCATTTCTTCTCTAGTTTCCGGCAGGTACGCTTGGAAGCTAGGAGTTCCGAGGTGAACCAGCTGGCTCTTTTGGTGGTGTCACTGTAGGTGAGTTTTTTCAGCGGGGCGAGGGTGTTGGCACAGTCGTCCATCCATCGTCTGAGGTTGCAGGCAGCGTCGTCGGTGTTGGATGGGTCGGAGGGAGGGCTGAGAGCGAGGTTTGCCCGTAGTTGGTCTTCGGTGACTTTGCTCCAGCAGCGGTGTGGGATCTGTTGGGTGCGGTGGTGTGTGGTGGGTTTCTGGAAGGTGAAATGGATGCAGCGGTGGTCGGTCCAGAGGAGTTCCGTGGTGTGGCTGAAGGAGACGTGGGAGCTTGAGGAGAAGATGGGGTCAAGCGTGTGGCCGGCGGAATGGGTCGGTGTTGTGACGAGCTGGCTCAGACCGAGGTTGGCGAGGTTGTCGATCAGGGTGGTGGAGTTGCTGTCGTTGTTGTTCTCCAGGTGAAAGTTCAGGTCTCCGAGGAGGATGTAGTCGGTAGAGGTCAGGGCGTGCGTGCTGATGAAGTCGGCGATGGAGTCGCTGAACTGGGGTCGGGGCCCAGGGGTCTGTAGACAAGGGTGCCTCTAAGGGTGGTGTTGGGGTCCGTGTGGATCTGGAAGTGCATGTGTTCGGCGGTGCTGAGAGTGTCGTCGGTGCTGGTCGAGACCCTGATGGTGTTCTTGTGGACGATGGCGATTCCTCCTCCTACTGCGTTGATGCGGTCTCTACGGGTGATCTTATAGCCGTCTGGGATGGCTATGGCGATGTCGGGGGCGGAGGAGTCGTTCATCCAGGTCTCTGTCAGGAAGGCGACGTCTGGTGATGATGTGTCGAGCAGGTCCCAGAGCTCGACGGAGTGTTTGCGTGCGGAGCGGGTGTTCAGTAGGATGCATCGGAGGTGGTTGAGGTCCTTCTTGGCGGGCGCTTCGGTGGCTCTGAGGCTGGTGTAGCTGCAGTTCCGGCAGGTGAAGGGACCATGGGTGCGTTTCGGGGCGGCCTTGAAGCAGTTGTAGCGTCCGTCCGGGGTTGAGAGCGTGGAGTGTGGTGGCATCGTATCGGCGTCGGTCCTCGAGGCTGGAGCGGGGGGCGCACGGCCCAGGGGTCCTGGCGCTGGGCGCGGTCCAGGCGCGGACGGGCGCAGACGGGCTTGCCTTAGGCGCGCCAGCGGCCGCCATATATGGGGAGGTGGGAGGGAGGAGCAGCTGGGAGGCGGGAGGCAGGGGCAGCGAATGGGCAGTCAGGGGGCCGGGTCGCAGGGGACGCAGCGGCGGGAGTGGAGAGAGGCAACGAGGGGTACAGAAGGCAAAATGGGCACAGGGAAAATGGGGGCAACGAGGGGAAACAGAAGGCAAGAAGGACACAGATAAATGGGGCAACGAGGGGAACAGAAGGAAAAATGGACACAGTGAAATGGGGGCAGCGAGGGGAACAGAAGGAAAAATGGACACAGTGAAATGGGGGCAGCGAGGGGAACAGAAGGAAAAATGGACACAGTGAAATGGGGGCAGCGAGGGGAACAGAAGAAAAAATGGACAGTGAAATGGGGGCAGCGAGGGGAACAGAAGGAAAAATGGACACAGATAAATGGGGGCAGCGAGGGGAACAGAAGAAAAAAATGGACAGTGAAATGGGGGCAGCGAGGGGAACAGAATGCAAAATGGACGCAGAGAGATGGGGGCAACGAGGGGAAACAGAAGGCAAAACGGGCACAGAGGCCACAAGCAGAGGGGCGAGCTTACCAGCAGCAGCAGCGGGCAGGACACCACAGGCGGAGCTGTGTGGCGGGGGAGCGACCTACCTGGCAAGGTCATCACCAGAAGGAAAGGGAGCTGGTAGCCCATTGGCTAGTGCACACAAGGCCTCCTTGGGGCACTTTCCTGGGATAAATATGGTACCCCTGGCACCCTGAACCTCAGATCACACTAGAACTGACACAAGGACTGAAGGACTGCCCTGCCACCCCTGGACTGCACAAAGAGGCTATACCGTCTGCTGGACTGCACATGCTATACTTTTGGGCTAGCGAAGTCAGGACTGTACCTGTCGCTCCAGGCGTGAGGAAAAGTTGTACTCCAGCCCCAGACCAAATCAGCAACACCAAGAATCAGACAGCTGATCCCCTGGAACCAGCTCCAGAGACAATAGAGCTGAAGAAGCCCAAGCCGGCAAGTTAGTAGCCACTTCCATGAACTCGCTGCTGAATGCCACTGGGAGCCCCAGGAGACCGATCCTTGAAAGCCAAAAGTTGCACCCAAGTAAGCCGGACCCAGGAGTGCTGTCAAAGTCCAGATTGGTCACCCAATAGAGACACTAGCCCCCCACTAAAGAATTTCACCCCAACCGTTGTGGTCGGAGACCAGTTGCGCAGTCGCAGCTGGCCTCCTACTGTCCCAAAGAGGACTTCATGGGACCCCGATCTCTGTGGCCAAAGTCGCCCCACATCACCCGTGGACTGAGGAATAACCACAGCACCCCCGTCGACTGCACAGCCACCGGAGCATCTTTGAGCATCTTTTCATCCTGTATCCCCAGCATCAGGACTACCCCATTAAAGTCTATGGCGGTCATGCTGTAAAATTCGAAACTGGACTGAAACACGCTCTCATTGCCAGGTAACTGTCAAAATCTACCCCATCCACATCCCCCCCACCCCCGCCACCCGCCCTTCATCCTATCAGATTTGGTTGCCCAAGCCGGGCCAGCGTAGCCGAACTAACTTTTACAAACCTTTGAAAAGTTTCCATCCTTTTTGTTGACCAAAGCTTATTTGCAGTTATAAATAAATAAATACTCGGATTTGAATAGCACAGCTTATCACCTGTGAGGGTATCCAGGCACAGTGATAAAACCTTTAAAAATCTGTATCTCCGGAACCCTCCGGTGGACTTTGCTCATTAAGGACTCTGAAAATTCATAAAAATATAACCTATTTTTATAAAACTGTTGTTGTGTTTCTTTCATGTTGTGTGGCTTTCTTATTCTGTGTTTGGTACTGTTAAGTGTTGTATATCGAGTTCCAAGTCTTGCTGCTCGAAAGCCACAGCTACCCAGTGTTGAGCTTAAGGTTGTTCAAACGAGCCTGACTAGACCCAAGAGTGTATTCCACGATAAGGCCCCACAGCCATACCATATAATACACCCAAATTCTCACAGCCAGTTTATACTTGGTCTTAGGTGTTGCAAAGGTCTTCAAATTTGTCTGATCCCGGATGCCACCACCACCCACCCCGTGCTCCTACCCATTAGGCCCCATTTCTTTAAACCTGCCTGGCTCCCAACCTCCCTCAAAAGGTCAGTATCCAATAAGAGAATTCCGTTGCTGAGGACTGCCTCCCATCTCCGGTATCTTGTTACAGTTTTCAAGACCCTTCCTACTGAACCAGTTCTTTCCGGTTGTCTCTCCCTTCCACATCTCCTGTACTATTCAGCTAGGTAAGTTATAGGTCCCATTGCATGTCCATCTACCCCAAGCAAGGGTTCATCCTAAGGAGCAAATGCCCATTCGTGGAGTACTACTAACTGTGCTGTCCAGTAATAAGTCCAAACATAGGTTAAAGCAATTCCCTCATTATACCTGCCTTGTGTCAGGTTTTTTAGTGAAATTCGTGGAGCTTGACTCGGATGTATTGCAATTCTGCGTGCCTGTCAATATCTGGCCTATCACTATGAGAATCACTTTTTCAGAAGCATAGCGGTGTTCCCCTGGAGCCAGAAGTGAACTCTGAATGTGCTATGGATTTATATGTTCCTTTATCTAAATGCCAGCAACTAGTGTCCTTAAAATCTGTCTCCTGTAATAGGATTATATCCGGGTCATGACTTCGAAATGCCTTCTGTACTATTCTCCTTTTAATTTAACTGTTCAGTTAACTTACATTTCAAATTATAATTTTAAGACCTTTGGTCAGTTGTTGTAGTACTACCATAACATTTCGCTTTAATTGGTGTGCTCATCAGTTTGGCTGACTGGTTATAATTTATGTTCTGTGTATTTAGAGGTATGTGTCATGCTGCTGATCTCCTCTTAACTCATGGAAAAACTAGACAAACTCTTTACATCCCTAATCACACCTCCCTTTGTCCCATGCAGCAGGTTGCTGAATTCTTGTCACCTAAATTCATGAGGAACCTGTTGCCCTTAACCGTTTGGTTCACTGAACTGATTTCAGAATCTCTTTATGACAAACTTTAGTTGCAATCTCTGTACTATCCCCCTTCCCTAACCGTGTTTATGACTGCCGACAAATTACACCACCTGTCTCCCCCGACTAAACATCCATTATATATCACTTAAACATCACTTTTTCAATCTAGTTTGAATTTCATTATCACTTTCTTTTGATGTGTCCCTTGTGCGACAAAGGGATGTGTGATGAGGCCCAACATTTAGAATCCCTTCACCATCCACCCCACCTCTTGTGGTTGCGAATCTCAGCCAGTCATTAAGTTTACTCCGATTCCTACTATCGGCCTCTTCTTCATTGTTTTGTCTGTCTCGACTAGCGCTGCCTCCTTCCTTGATTTTATTCTATCCCTCACTGGAACATTTCATAAGCAACTTTCTGGAGGCTGCCCCATGGTCCCTTAATGATCACTCGATGTTTCCGTTCCACAGGACGCCACCCTTCAATCCACTCCCAGGCCTCTTCTGGTGTTAAATGGGTATTCTCCGCCACGTACCTCATGGGACCCTGGTCTTGTGTGCCAACCTTGTGGCCTTTTGGGTTCCCCAGTCTTCACTCCTCTCCTCTGCTTTGACAGTCACTCGATTCTTGGAACTATTACCTGCGGTGGGAGTAGGCCAGGCAGCACCCTTGCCTTTTTTGAGCCCCCGCCCCCCCCCCCTTTTTTTTATTAGGCCCCTTCCTACAACACAATGTTGGGCTTTTATCAGGTATATGTAGCGTGTGCAAATATATTGGGTGGGGTGTTGTTAGAGACTATCTTGCAATTCAAGGGCAAAACCCATGGGCTAGGTACTTGCCCACTCCAACTTGCAAGGTTTCAGCCCTCTAGTGCTTCCAGGCCACAAGCCCCAACCTGCCCCCTCCCAACCCCAATGCCCCCCCGTGGCCTGCCGGCCACCCCCCATTCCAGGCTGCTCTGCTTCTGGCTGTCATTGGTCCTGTATCCATCTCCTCCCTAGGTCTAAAAAGTTAAAAGACGCCAGCAGGGATGAAACAACTGACGCTTGCCTCTTGCCTCATACTGGTATTTTCCAAGTCCCAAAGTAGCATCCAGCCGCCCTGGCACCTCACATTAGCAACTCCCCTCTTGCTGGAATCATACCTCTCTCTCCGTTACGTTCCGCCACCTGGACTGCTTTCTGATGGTTCAGCCTGCTCTGCCTCGACTCAGGCTGCTCAGACCGTAATCCCCACTGCGTTCACTTCTTACTAGCGGATGAGGGATATAGGCTGTGGTCAAACATTTTACACCAATTAAAGAAACATTTAGACTGTAAAGACTACTCTCCTAAAGGGCAGCCTTGACTTGCAACATTCTGAAGACTGCACTAGTTCACACTCCTTCCACCTAGAAACTGCTTGTCCAAATTACAGGGGTGTAGAGTTACAACTGGGTAGGGCTCACTGTACTTCAACTTCAAATGCCAATAATGGCAGATTGTGGGCAACATCTCTGCAATGTAGTGGGTCAGCAGGACAAATGGCCAGGAATCAATCAAGTCAACCTGAGGCACTGCTACCAACACTAAAGGGGTAGGGTGTAGTTTGATCTTCATGATTAGAAGTGTTCGGCATACTTCCATCTTCTAATGCCGGTAAAGGAAGATAGTGGGTCACATCAGTTGGAAGAGTTAGCCAGCTGGGACCAATAACGTAGGATTAAGCAAGGATAGAGACATTGTGACCAGCATTAATGAGGTAATGGTAGTTTGATTTGTCCTGGCTTGTAGGGCTAAGTATACTTTCGTCTTCTAATCCCTATAAGGCAGATCGTGGTTCATTTCAATGCAAAGAGTCAGCTGGGACCAAGTGCTCAGGAGTTAGCAAGGCTAGCCCTTGACATTGCAACCAGTACTAAATTGGCAGGGGGTAGTCAGATTTTTCCTGGCACAGCATACTTTTGTCTTCTAATGCTGATAAAGGCGGATAGCGAGTCATATCTTCACAATGCGAAAGATCATCCGGATGTGGCCAAGTGCCCAGGAATAACCGAGGCTAGTCCGAGTCTTTGTCACCAGCCTTAAAATAGTAAGGGGTAGTCTATTTTGTTTCCTAAAATGTTCACATATGGTCCAAGACCAGAGTTCGAGGATGAATGAGGCAGAAAAAGGCTTTGGTCTCCAAGGGCAGACCTAAAGTACCATCTCCAGTAGACTCAATCAGCACACACTGCTGGCTGCAGTCGCTTTCAGAGAGGTTGAATAAGGAGTTGTCCAGGATAGGACACAACACCTACTGGCTATTATTGTTTTAGCTCTAATGCCTCTTGCTAGAAGTGATAGCAGAGTAAAATGAGGGGAGCAGAGTTGGAGGTGTGGGGGAGAAAGAGAAGGGGCCAGACATAGAAAAACAGAAATGAAGTTAACTTGTGGAAGACCTATATCAAAAGTGTTTTTCAAAAGGCTCACAGGTCAGAGAAGAGGTGAGATAAGAGAGAACAAAATGGTAACTACCAAATTAGAATCATGATGATGTCTTATGCGATATAACAGAAGCAAGGTATATCTCCTTTCAACATATAGTCTCTTTATTTATCCTGAGATGTCAATCACTAATAATGAATGTGTAAGATGTTCTGGGAGGAAATTCTAGAAGGTCAGGAGGATGCCTAATTATGTAAACTAGAAAGAACAAGGACCTCTGGGATCTGCGAAAAGTACTGGACTCGCATGGAGGGGTCTGAGCCATGATCAGACTAGGACGTATCCGACTTTGAGAGCCTCCTGGAGCTTAAAAGGGGCTAAGAGCATAAACATGCTCAAAATATTGGCTTTCTCTGGCCTAGTTAGAAGTAGGTGAAATCTGGGCCTTTTAAAGGTTGTGTAGTTTCTGCTCAGGTTGGCAGGCTTAATCACTCTTCGTCTTCTTTACTGCTTTATGGGGGTTATTTATTGTGCAGAAGGCAGTATCCCTGCCTTTAAAAAATAAATAAGTATATAAATTCATAAAATAAAATGGTACAGGTTTCCTACTTATGTCACCAATTCCCATTTGTGCTATTGTGATATTCTTTCACTTGTTCAACAGCATCTGATCCGGACACATGTTGCCTTATGAATTACTGGACCTTCTTTTCCAAACAAATACAAAAAATGTCAGAAATAAATTCAATTAGCATGTCCCCCGTCCCTAGAGTTGCATTTGGGGCACACCCTAATGGTATCAGCCGCTCCTAGACACCTCTGCAAAGCAAGTAACAGAAATTCATAAAGAGGTGCACCCAATGAATAAGAGCCCAATCAAATATCCAAATCTTGTTTCTTTATTTCATGTTCAAAAAACTATTACATTCACTTGGTCCATATTCAAATTGATACAGCCCCAGCCAACGCGTTCCGTTCACGAAGGTGAACAACTTCAGGGCGTTCCAATTCGAGGACCACAATAATTCATAGTGAATCCACAGGCCAAGTATTATTCCAACTGAAGCAATAAATCATAGCTTTCTCCCATTTCTGCCCCACAAGGTGACTCTTCAAATTATTAGTTTCACCAATTCAGACTTTTTACTAAAATCCTCATATTGAGGATCATGGAACACTCAATTCCATGTCCCACACCAGAAAGACACCCAACACCTCGACTGCAAACAACAAAAGGTCTGAATTAGGGGCTCCGAGTATTTACGAGTGGCTGAGATTAATTGAAGCATTTCACTCAATAACTTTGCTTTTCTAAGCGATGCACTTTTTGCGAAAGGCCATTTCAGGGTGTAGGTGTCTTTACAGAAAGTAACTCGTGTCATTCATCGTCGTCTGCATACTAGCCGACAATTACTTTTATACCAAAGTCACGAAGCAGTTTAATGTGAAAATTGATGGCACATGATGTGATAAATCTTAGAAATAACTCCGCTGTTTCAGTATGTTTGAAGCTATCTTTTCATGTTTTGTAATCTGCTCCACAACTGCTATAGAGAACTTTTTTTCAATTACATTATTTTTTACAAAAATGTCTGTCACTAAGTAGAGATATGTAGCATCGACAATGCCATTGCTCAGTACAAAAATGTAATTTTGCCACATATGAATACGATTGCTTATATTTTCTACCCGTTCAATTTGAGCAAGTTTCAGTAAATTGGTTATTGGAAAAGTACATTCTGCGAGACATAAGCATAACCTCTTCGACTGATGCACATTTGTTACCAAAAAGTGGCCATTTTTTTGGCTCGCCTGTGTTTTTCGGACTGATAATGGAAGTGTATTTGGCACTGGATTTTTTAACTATAAGCTTGTGAGGTTTCCCAGATACTTACCAAAGAGAGATTTAATCAATCCACACAAGCACCTGAATCATTTTTCATCATTTTGGAATGCAATTTTAGTCTGGGTGGGCTGGAGAAATATGCTAAGTTTTGTAATAGTTGATATGGATGGTTTTAATCACTCATTTTCTGTGTGATCGGTAGGGAAAGTCTCATGTAAAAGGATCCAATCAGGACATCACAAATGTATTTTAAACTATGAAACCCCAGGTCAAATTTTCAACAATTTTACTATGGAAACAGGATTTTCAAAAATGTACACAAAAGTATACCTTTTGTTCACATATTTGAACATTCATATTTATGAAAAATAAATATATATATATTCATTTATGCTGATTAAAGTAATTTTTTTTTTAACAAACATATTACTTACCATATAGTTACTGTACGCATGATCGAACATCTCAAGAACTTGATTCCTGCAAGAAAAGATGAAGCATCAAAACTAAAGTATAATACAACACCTGACTATTTTGGAAAGCATAGTCTTAACATACACATGGAAACTATAGCTATAGAAAACGTATAAGGAAACCAAGAAGTTTCATAACATTGATAGACTAGTTATTAATAGGTATTTTTCCTTTTAATGAGGGGAAGCATAAGGACTCCCAAAAACATTTTGTTTTAAAGTCGAAGAAAGCATCGGAGAATAAAAACACAGACATACACAATACATTAGACATTTAAAAACAATCTAGCACAATTCTGAGGAAATTATTTCGTTTAGCAACCCTAATAGCAACACTTTCTGTTTTAGTAGATAAACTGCAGAAAGTGCACACAGGGCTGCTGCAAATTTTCATTTCAAGAAAAATGTCCCAACTATGAACAGATGACATGGGGGGCGTGGCCAAGCCAGCGATCAAGATGGCCGCTTGGTGTTGAAGCTCCGTCGGACGTCCCAGCTTACCTGCATTATCCCCGGTGATCGCTGCAGCAATCGCAACATATACAGGGCTGGAATGCTGACAACGATCTGAGCATGGCGAGCTGACTCAGATGCGGAAAGGTGCCTCCGGCAAAGATTTACGGCACTCAGCGGATGGAGGGGCGGAACGAAGAACGGCGACAAACTGCGCCTTCATACACGGGCAGGCCGGAGGACGAAGACACAGGAGGAGGGTGTCTGATATGGGCCGGGGCCCGATGTTGCGGTGAGTGGGCCGGGCGTTTGTTGGCGTCGGAGACTCCCCCCCCCCCCCCTGGTTCATTACCGGCTCGGCTGGGGAGCGGCCGCGTTCGGCTGCGCCCGATCTTAGGTCCTCGCGCCCGCCATTTCCCGGAGGCCACGCGGGGACAGGGCCCGCTTGTGAGCCTGGGCGGGCGTGGAGCCGGGGGGAGGGTGGGCTGGTATCGACCCGCCTGCCTGCTGCGCCCGGCTGCCCCGTGGCGCGGCGCTTTCTCCCTTCGGCCCCTCAGTTACATGGCCTGAGAGCCTTCGGCCCATTCCCTGGCTCCTAACGGCGCAGGAGGCCCTCGCAATCCTGCCGCTGAACATCACCTCCGCACAGTGTGGGCACACACCCTATCCTGCCTCTGGGCCTCTGCATAACCATCTACGCCTGGTTCGCCGATCACCGCTGGCCTCCTACACGCCGCCTGCTCTTACTGGTGCGTATCGGCATGGGCCGGGTCACTGCCTGACAGACACTGGGACTACACATCGGCCTAGTGGGGGGCGAGGACCTGCGCCCCCGGCCCCATCTACAATCGGCTCTCCCCAGACCTCCTGCAAGGCCATTGCGGCCTGAGGGGCGTGACTGAGGCCTGCCTGCCGCACCATATCCGAGGGCCTGGTTTTCTGCGTCCGATCCATGGAGCCCACAGCTATTCGTTCCAAGCTACCCAGGTGCGGACACCGCCGACACTACCGGCGTCCTGAACCCTTGCACTGCTCCCCACATTGCTCCATCGCCACTTTGGGCCTGGTCCAGCGCTCTCATAGTAAGTGACTGTGCTTTACTTTTTCACTGTTCCACTTGTGCTGCGGCGCCGCGGCATGAGCCGCAAAGACCCCAAACAGAAGACCCTCCCTTTCGAAAAGCTAGTAGATAAGGTTGCTGAGGAAAGCTCCGGCACGGCGGAGGGTGCACAGGGTGCGGAGCAGGCGGACGACCCCCCCCCGCCTTGTCCACATCAATGATACAGGAGATGAGAGCTGGTTTCAAGGCGCTAGACGGGCGGTTTGACACTCTTGACAAGAGTCTGGCTAGCCTGGGTGCCAAAATCCAAGTACATGACAGGCGCCTAGATGTGGCTGAGGCGCGCATTTCAGACATCGAAGATGGCACTGCACAGTCCCTAAAAAGATTAGAGCGCGTCGAGCACATCCTCAAGGAGGTGGCAATCAATAATGAGGACCTTGAAGCGCGAAGCAGGCGCAATAACATCCGCATCCTGGGAGTGCCAGAGACTACCGCCACAGGCCGAATGGACCTCTTTGTCGAGACTCTGCTGTCTGACCTGTTCGGGAAGGAGTCATTCACCCCCGGGTTCGTGATTGAGCATGCACACAGCTCCCTGGGGCCCCGGCCTAATCCCGGATGCCCCCCTAGGCCCATTATTGCACGTATTATGAACTTTAGAGACCGCGACACAGCACTGCGCCTCGCTAGGGAACGAGGGGACACCACATGGCAGGGCTCTAAACTATCCTTTTATCTGGACTTTACTGTTATGGTGTAAGATGCCCGCCGTAAATATAATGGGGTCAAGGCTACTCTCAGAAACCTGGGTTTAAAATATGGAATGCTGTACCCAGCCAGGTTGAGAGTTGATGTGGGTGGCTGGGCTCGCATTTTTGACAACCCCACCGAGGTGCAGGAATTTTGTCATGCCTACAAACAAAATAACAATCGGACTGAAGCAGGAGGGGGGAGGCCCTCCCCCTCACACAGCGGCTTGGATGCAAGTATTGAGCTCTTCTCTGGTTCCGGCGCTGGTTAACTCTGCGGTGTTGTTCGCTCTTCATTGTTGCGGACGACACAGGGATAATGTCATTCATATTTCTGCAATGTTTCAAATAGCTGGCCGACTGACGTGGCGTTGCCACCCCTCAAGGTGTACACCTAGGGTTTGTTCTTGATCTTACGGATGTACCGTTCTAAGGGTTTCTCATTCCAGTGTAAAGTCAATTGGTACTTCACGTTCTGCTGTTTGTTATGGAACTGCCTCGCTTGGGTCGTAGTGAGGTTGGGTGGGGGGGGGACAATTATTATCGTTTAAACATTGAGAGTTGTTTGCAGAAATGTTCATGGTCGCAGTTTTTTCCTTTTTACTGCTGTTTGTATACGACATGCTTGACACGTCCTCCTGATGGCTCAGCTGGGTAACGTTGATGGTCCCTCTGGCTTATCCTTGATGTCCTGGAATGTTAGGGGTCTTAATGACAATCGCAAGAGAAGGCAGGTGGTGCATTATCTACTTAGGAACAACGTGGACATTGCTTATTTGCAGGAAACGCATTTACCCAAATCAGACTCGGTCCGCTTTGCTGCTAGTTGGGGAGCGCACAGGTATTTTGCCAATTACAGCAATTATGCCAGGGGTGTGGCCATCCTTATCAATAGAAGGGTCCACTTCAGCTCCTGCTCCGTCATAGGGGACAGTGAGGGTAGATACATCATCGTCACAGGGTCCCTCACGGGACACAGCACTGCACTTGTACGTGTGTAATCCCCGAACACTGATACCCCTGACTTTTTTCACTCATTGCATGCCCAGCTGGTACGGTTAGAGCCCAGTTTGCTATTGGTGGGAGGGGATTTCAACCTGCTCCTTAACCCCAGATTGGATAGCACCGCCACATCTCCAGACACAAAACCACGGGCACGCCGTGCTCTCTTAGACCTTTGTGAGCAGCTATCGCTACTGGATATCTGGTTCCTGTGCAATCCTGCCCTCACAGACTACACACATTATTCTGTCCAACATAATACCTGGACTAGGATCGACTTTTGGCTGGTCTCCCCTGGCATTTCTGGCTGGTTCCGGTCACTTGGGACACTACCAAGGACGTATTCTGACCACTCGCCGGTGCTGCTTCACCTGAGGGTCCCTCGTCCGGAGGGATTTGAGCGGCAATGGCGGTTCCAGAGCCGCGCCCTCAACGATCTTTTTAATGCAGAGGTGCGCGAAGCCATTGAAGACTACTTCTCCATTAACACAGGGTCAGTCGATACATGGGCAGTACTGTGGCAGTGTTTAAAAGCCTACATCAGGGGCGTCTCCATTGCCAAACATGCTGGACTACTTAAGGATCTCCGCAACACACTATCGCGCATTGACCGCGACCTCGCAGACTTAGATAACGCTTCACTCTTCCGACCCGGGTACAGCGGGACGACGCTTGGCCCTCCTTGTTGAATTCAGGGAGACAGCGGACCGTGAGATATTATACTTAGGCAAGTATCAGACTGCCAGGCGGTATGGTGAGGGAGAGCGACCTGGCAGGGTGCTTGCGCAGATGCTCGCGCCCCCATACAGCAAAGCCTACATCACCGAGCTGCACTCCTCCACGAATCAGCCACTCACCTCTACCTCAGAGATTCGCGACGAATTCTTGGATTATTTCACGGCCCTATACACTACTAAAGTAGGGAGCGACCCCTCGGCACAGGACGCCTATCTGTCTGAGATTGCACTGGACTATCTTGAAAAAGATATGCAGGACTTTTTAGCAGAACCAATATCCGAGGCCGATGTCCTCGGAGCCATTGATACCCTCCGCTGCTCCTCGGCCCCCGGGTTGGATGGCTTTACGGGGGACTTTTACAAGGCATACAAGGACCTACTGGCGCCACAGTCAATCGAGGTGTATGCAGAGGCCCTCGAGAAACAAATACTGCCCCCCACGCTTCGGGAAGCGGTCGCTATACTCCTCCCCAAACCTGGCAAAGATCCGTCCTTATGCGGATCCTACAGACCACTGTCCTTACTAAACTTAGATTATAAAATCTTAGCTAAGATCATCGCCAATCGCCTCTCCCAATTGATGGAGTTTATCATATCTCCGGCTCAATCTGGCTTCGTCCCCCACCGATCCACCTCATTAAATCTTAGGACACTCTTTTCTGTCCTCCACAGAATTAACCCAGAGGTTCCTGCTGCCGCAATCCTGTTAGACGCGGAAAAGGCCTTTGATTCTTTGGAATGGCCCTTCTTCCTCTCTGTTATGCGACGCACGGGCATGCCCATGGGATTTATAGCTACCACCGCATTACTCTACAGCCTGCCCACGGCGAGACTGCGCCTGAACGGCACTCTGTCCCGACCCTTTTCACTTTCCCGCGGCACACGACAGGGCTGTCCCCTGTCTCCTCTTGTTTATTTTGGCCATGGACCCTTTAATCCGCCATTTCCAGGAACGGCATTTACAGAGAGGCTTGCAATTTAACACTGGCCCCCTTCTAGTCTCGCTCTATGCGGATGACACTATCCTCTACGTCAGAGATCCCCAGGTAAATTTAGAGCCGCTCATTCGAGAAATACTCAGATTTGGCCGTTTCTCTGGCCTGGGCATGAATTGGCATAAGTCGGTGATCTTTCCTTTAACACCAAGTATGGTTCCATGGGAATGCGAGTTCCCCCTGGAATGGTGCTCCGACTCGGTCAAGTATCTGGGCATCCATATTCACCTAGACACTACCCAGATCATCCGCTTGAATTATGGGCAAGCAGTCAGCACCCTCGAGGCCCAAGTGGAGAGATGGCTGCGTTTACCATTGTCAATTGCTGGCAGAGTTGCGATTCTTAAGATGGTGGTGCTCCCCAAATTTTTATATCTTTTTAACAATATCCCCATACCACTTCCGAACAGTTTTTTCTTGACTTTGCGCACACACCTTATCAGATTGGTCTGGGGTGGCAAGCAGGCACGCGTCCGTTGGCAAGTGCTCACTCTCCCATACGACAGAGGGGGGGTATGGTGTCCCGGATCTACAATTGTACTACTTGGTGGCCCAATGCTGCTACGCCTATGCATGGTTTCATCAGGACGCCAGGATCCCATTTCTTCGCCCAGAGGCGAATTTTGTCTTGCCTGAGCGGTTGTCCACAGTGCTGCCCAGGGGCGTTCCAAGAGACCCTAATGACATACAGACAGTTTCCACCACTAGTTGGGCCTGGGATAAGCTGAGACGGCTTATCGGCACCCCCGCATTATATTCCTCTGCCCTACCTATCCCCAACCCTCGCTGGTTGCCAATAACCGGTGAAAAGCTGGTACAACGCACCTTAGCCAAATTTGATATTACCAAACTGGGAGATCTATACCCTGAGGGGCATATATTCTCGGTGTCTGATAACACCCGTTTCCAAGACGTAACCTTTATGGACAGCTTCGTGCTGGGCCGAATCCGTTCGGCTCTTCGCGCCACACTGCCTAACTTCCCCATTGAACCTGAATCATTCATTCCTCTAACGTTGATTATCGAAAGCGCTAATAGTGCTCATCTAATATCTAAACTATATAAAACATGTGCTAGTATGAGGCCGGTGAACGACGACAAGGTCCGTAACAAATGGGAAATCGACTTAGGTCGCCCCATTACGGACGAGCAGTGGGCTAAGTGTTGCGCAGTAACGAAGGAAGTCTCTCTCAACAGCAGGCATAAACTTCTTCATTTCAAGTTCTTACGTCGAATTTACTTCACTCCTGCCAAAGCACACAGACTAGACCCGTCCAGACCGCATAATTGCCAGAAGTGCGCAGCGCCACACGCAGATTTTGCACACCTCACATGAACTTGTCCCAAGATCCAGACCTACTGGGAACAGATACACAGCGCACTAGGAGACATGACTAGATTGTCCCTTATCCCTACACCGGAAGTGGCTTTACTGGGCTATACTGTCAACTTCCCCAGAAAGATTAGAAGATTTGCATCCCTCGGTCTGCTGCTGGCCAAAAGAGAAATAGCTACACTGTGGGGCCGCAAGTCAGCTCCTACTCTGCAGAATTGGCTGCGCAGCCTGGCTTACTTTAACACTAACAGCGAGGTTTACGCCAGCATCATGCCTAGCTCTTCCCGCCCTAAAGACATATGGGGCCCCTATCGATCCTATGTGGAGGCTTTACGGCAAACCTTCAACTCTCAACTAGAACGGGGCATCGTCCCGGAGGGTGTGGGGTGACAGATCTCCTTCCTTTTATATCGTGATACATATCCCTAAGACTCCCCACCATGCAAGCGACCTCTCGAATGTCTAGCCTTTTATGTCTGTTGCTTCCAGGGTTTTCAGGGCCTGGAGATTGTCGGATGGGGGCCACAACTGGGGAATGGAAGAGGCCTACGGGACTGTGATTTTATAGATCTGCTGAGTCTTTTACACCAAAAACCATTGACATGTTAGTCTTGCAATGCTCAAGTATGTTGTTTTATTAATGCTTAAAAGATGCTGAAATCGACAGTGAACTTCCATGACTGTATAAGTTTGATATGTGACAAATTGGAAAATAAAGTTATAAAAAAAATAAAAAAACTATGAACAGATGACATAACCTGAAGACAGACATCAGAGAAGCTTGCTAGTGACAGAGGAGAGTACGAGATCTGCACCTTCAATTCACCAACCAGTAATGCCAAGGCTGCTTCTCATAACACTATTGTACAAACATGGTTCTCGATAATATCAGTGTCCGTCCATGAAGTGAGGAAGATTATCTTCTCCACAATTAAAGTAATATTTGAAAGCTAACAATTGTTTTAAGATGGACAAAATACTAAATTGTTCAGGGATGTGGAATTCCTATAGCCCAATGCCCAGGAAATATTGTTTGGGGTCAAGGGCAACAGGTTTTCACGTGTATTTTGTCCTTGGGACAAGTAGGCCCAACCTCCTATAGCACAAACCCTTTGGCTGCTAGTTTACAGTACCACTTTATGTATCAGGTAAGGGCACTGTATGTTATTAAGGTAATACTTGTGTCCATGCTGTTCAAACTTGCATTTATGGTTCATTAATGCATAGCCTTTATTATTAGAGTCAGCGCTCCAAGTAAATGTTGTAAGCTCGGACTGCACTACTGACAGTGGTTCCAGTATAAAAATGTATACACGTTTTCAAAGTTTAGCAAAATGAGGCTATGTATTATGCTCCCAGAATGTTGTATGATTAGATGCAAATATTTGCAGAAGCTTGAAAGCAAGATTGAGAATTCTTTGCTTTCAAAATCGAATGTTCACAAAAAAATGCAAGTAGGAAAAAAAAACATTTTGCTAAACTACTGTAAACTTTTAGGTACCATTTCTTTGCAGCAACATTTAGTAAAATGTGTTGACGTATGCTAGTATTTCCCAAAAATATTCATAATGGAAAAGCAGTATAACCAGTTTTAATAGGATTATGGGAAACTTAAAAATAAACAATCATCTGACATTGGTAGTTCGCTTTTTGGTTTTGTCAATGAGTGACTTGTTTTGGCATGGTTTTTGTAAAACCCTATTGGTGTGGGAGCTGCCGGGCTCTTACCATTATAACGAACATTGGCAAAAGCAAAAATAGTTTTTGGTCTCAAAAAGCACACATTGCCACAGTAGTTCCTGGCACTGAACAAAACTACTTTGTGTGCTGATATGGTCCTTGTGAAAGAGCAAAATGCTGTCACTCACAATGGAGGGAGGGGGAGGGAGAAGAAGAGGGAGAGAGAATTTTAATAAATACAAAAGGTCACGGTTAACGCCAGACCTAATTAGGGGCCCAATTATTAAAGAAAGGCTCAAAAGTGCACCCATGGTATATTTGCTTGCATTAAGTGCAGATATACGGCTTTTGTGAATTCACAATAATTTACAGAAGTAGGCCAAGAAATAGCACTCCTAGAAAATATTTGTGAACTGCATTTTAGCATGGGCAAATATGCATGTGTAGATTTGCTCATGCGAAAATATGAGTGTTTGCAAGTTCAAGGTATGAGTCCTGACATATTCAGCTATTTCAGAGCTCTTATATAATGAGATTGCTGCCATAATTTGTCACCAAATTACATGGCACAAAAGGAACAAGTGGATTTTGTTATAGGACAAGTCGATCCATGAAGCAACCGGCCCCATGGACAAGTAGATATTTTATTAAATTCCACACCCCACTGATTGTTACTACTCTTTTTAAAAAGTAAAATAAAATCCTCAGAAGAATCCTGTTTATGTGAAATTACATTAAGTCACTAAATCACTGACTGAAGCATTTTAATTTTTTCCCATTTAGTTAATGTTTTTCCCAATATTGTTTAATGGTGGGTGGCTAGACAAGAGGTAGCAAGCTGTTTGTAAGGAGGAAGTCCAAATGCCCATGTACATGTTGAGTCCTACTACAGAAACCTTTGTACTGCGTCAAGCAGCTGAGTCGATTTTGAATCCTTTACAATGGAAACTTGGTTGGATGGTAGGTTATCAGCTGGGACAGATAATGGAACACACCAAAGTGATGAACCTTGTGGACAGACTGAAGTCAAGATCAAGCTCACATTGGCACACACCAGCTTCAAACAAGTCATCATCATCCCTGATGATCTCTAGTAGAAATAAAAACAGCTAAGAAGCAAAGATACTAATCGGATACTATAAGCAGGAAAATTCAACTCCACGACATAGCTCTTCTCTCCCTGCTCCTTTCCTTTTCTAAAACCCCCTTTCCGTTTCTCCATTTTCCCTTCTGTTTAAACGTAGTTTTATTTTGCATTACAAAAGAGAAAGTAGTAAAAAAAAATTAATTCCATGTTTATAAGTAAAGGAGGGATAGATTCTTGTTTCCTTATTACCCAACTATGCCACAACAGTATATGAAGAACAAGCTGAGAGAATAATTATAACTAGAACATTGGAATGTTGGGAGCTCCATTGAATACAATGGAGTGCTCCCTGCTTCTACGGGCCGGTAAAGGCCCGCAGAGCAACATTCCAATGTTTTACAAAGGCCTCTCGGAGCTCGAGGGGATTTAACTCCCCTCGAGCTTCCAGAAGCCTTTGTTTTATTTGTTAGAACATTTTGCCCTCTAGTGGCAGAATGTTCTAATAGCCTTATAGCCCTTCGTAGCAGGGCTATACCGGCTATTAAAGTCCAGGTCCCTTGTTAAAGGCCCTCGCCTTCGGCTCGGGCCTTTAACGCGGGAGCGGGCCTTTAATAGCCGGTATAGCCCGCTACGGCGGGCTATAAGGCTATAGTGGAATACACTTACAATACACAAGATGTAAACTGTTTTCAACTAAGGAAACAAAGTTGCTTCTCTTGCTTTGCGTTTCTTGATTTTGTTACAGTGAATTACAGTCCCTTAGTAAAATACTCCATTTCAAAGTTATTTTCTAACAGAGGTGATTGGATGAATAACAAAACTAATGAGTGAATAAAATCTGTTAATGGCATCAGATGAAAAAGTGCTATAACCACAGCCTATTTGATATTCGTTTATTTAACACTGTTACTAATCAGCCTTTAATGGTTTTAAAATGTATCCGAATATTTTAGGTGGGCAGTGATACTCAGGAAGGAGGTACATTGTTTATTTCATGTTAAGACCTTAGGTGATAGCCAAAGCCTGATAGCTGTTGTACATTCGCTCTCCCGCTGCGATTAACTGCCTGCTTCAACCAGCTCAGAGACACCAATATTCCAAGCATCCTCACATTCTCACAGCATCAACATGCCATTCTACATAAGGCTCACTCATACCATGCATGACACAGGTAAATCAGATCACTACACATTCTCTTCTGGAATTAAAACTTTCAACTGCAAATCACATAGAATTCTGCTTCAAAATCTTAACTTGGCGCTTTATCTTCCTATTGGGGCAATTGGTGGTTTGCTAACTTTCCACAGAGCCACTGAAGCAAGGAGTTAGTCTGACATGAAATCGGATTTATTCTCCTTTACTGTTCTGAACATTCTGCAAGTTGGCTCGCAGTGTCCAGTCTCAAATATTCTCTTCAGTCAATCAGATCTGCTGCAGCACAAAACATGCCTTTTTTGATCCACAACTTGAACCAACTGTTTCTAGCATCGGAATAGTTTTCTATGGGCAAATAACAAGGGAAACAACCATTCCAATCTATGAGTTATTGAGCACTTTTCACGCGGTCTTCATGAAGTAACTAGAAACCAATATTTTGCTCAAGCTAATGAACTTCAACAAACAGACACCACGTTTACCACTCTTTCCGTACATTTGTTACCCAAAAGCCTAATAGCAGCACACTAAAGCTCAGAGTGCAGAAAAGCAACTGATTCTGGCACTCAAGAAAGAGTGCAAGCGCCCAAGGCCTGCTTCAGAATATATTGGCTCCTAATAAAAGGCAGAACCTTTTCAAACCTTTTATTTAGCTCACATGGAGGCCTCTTAGCCTCACAATTAACCAGACATATCCCACACAAGACAGCAAGGAGAGAACGGACAAACTGTAAGCTTTTAAAAGTTGCCTTCAGGGAATTTGGCCCAGGTTCTAGAATGAGAATTCATAATATGAGCACACGCAAAACAAAATAACTGATATACACCTTGGATTCCATAATACTTTCTGGTCAACAGTCCCTTCATGAATGCTCTTAGGTTCTCCTCTCTCATAAAACAGAACCCAGAGAAGCGCAGAGTCTTTCAAATCAGCATAGTGCCCTTGGTAAATTTAGCAAATCCATCCATTAATCCAAAACTTGCCCTTAAAACTTAGCTATACGTAGGCCGATTCCTTACTTACCTTTTGAGATTTAATGCTAACAGTGGATCTTAAAGCAGCCATTTCAGGATTATTCTGAAGGCATTAGGCCGATTGAGACGACACAGTAGGTTTCCCCAATCGCTCAGTGTTGCAGATTTCTTGGACATTAGATAAAAATGGTCCCTCGTCACACTGCAACAAACTGTTTTTATTCTTCTGGTTCTGTGTGCTGCTTCCGATAGTTAGTCAACCAAGCATGGAACCACCTAAGTGGGAGACACTGGCCAAGCTAGTATATACATTTCTTACAAATGGGTGAGTTTTAACCAGAAATGTGTATAATTGGCTGTGGAGACCCTGTTGGCTTTTCCTTTAGCTACATCAATTCAGCTACATATTTTTCATTATTAACTTGTTGACAGTCATCTAGGTGGATGTCTGAATGGAGAAAGGGGGCCCTGGTGGTATATCAACTAATCACTCGTGTCTCAAGAGTGCCTACACACAATATGTCACTGGATATGTACGACTATTTAGCTTTGGTGAGAATAGGACGGATACCGAATATTGGCTACAAAAACCCTTTAAAAGCTTTCTTGGGACCAAGCACATTGTGCACTTTCCCCTAACTAAGTGGCCTTGGCTAGCAACATCAGTCATGTTCGACTTCCAGCAAACGTTTGCGAAAAATTGTTAAATAAACAACTTTCCAATTATGTCGAACTTGATGGCCTGCTCTATCCGGCTCAATCGGGCTTCAGAGCTACGTACAGCACTGAGACGGCTCTTATCGAAGTTACTGAAGCCATTCGGGAAACTCTGGATTCGGGCAGTAGGGCGGCCCTGATTCTATTGGACCTCTCTGCGGCATTCGACACAGTGTCACATTCCTTGCTTTTGGCCTTTCTTCGGGATATTTGAATCTCAGGGTATGCCTGGAAATGGTTTAAGTCCTTTCTGGAGGGTAGAACGCAACAAGTTTGGCTCCCCCATTTTTCTTCCTCTGCCCAGACCGTGACCACGGGAGTGCCTCAGGGGTCTACTTTAAGTCCCCTTCTCTTCAATATATATATGTCACTCCCCTGATACAGATGGCTGAGGAGCTCGGAGCCAAGATCATCGCATATGCTGATGATACCCAACTCCTCTTCACATGGAAGAAAAATGATTCCTCTACCTCTCTAGCCAAAACCTGTTTGAAGGCTGTCTTCCAATGGCTCTCCTGGGCACAGTTAAAGTGCAACAAGGAGAAAACTGAGATACTTCTTTTTGGGAGCTTCCACTCTCAGTTCCGGAAATCGCTTTGGCCGGATGAATTTCCCATGCCAACCTCCGAGGGCCAACCCACCAAAAATCTAGGGATATAGTTTGACGAGAAGCTGCACGTCTCTACTCAGATCAAGAAGCTTGCCGGGCAGTGCTTCGGTATACTTAAATCCCTCAGAAGGTTTCTACCCTTCCTCCTTAGGTCAGCAAGGGAAACGGTTACCCGTGCCTTGATATTATCACACATTGATTATGCTAATGCCCTGTAAGTGGGCCTGCCAGGCTACCTCTTGAATAGACTGCAGTTAGTTAGTCCAGAATGCTGCGGCCAGGACTCTTCTTAATCTCCCTATAAAGACCAGCGTGAGGCAACACTTGCGCAATCTCCACTGGCTACCTGTGACTGAAAGAATCAAGTTTAAATCCCTTGTCTTGGCTCACTCAGCTTTGTATGGACATGGTCCTGTCTATCCGAGAAAGCGCTTCAGGTTTTATGTTCCTTTCAGACAGCTGCGTTCAGCAACGCAGCTTTTTGCCCACGTCCCGCGATTTCGCTCTAAGAGAGTTGGGGGTAGCTCTCTTGCTTTTAGGGCGGCCTCAGCTTGGAATCTGCTTCCCTCGGATCTCTGCAGCACTCAGGACCCCAAGCTCTTCAGGAAGAGACTGAAGACGTTTCTTTTTATCTAGTAGTCCTTTCCACCTCTCCCCACTTGGTTCGCGCCGGGACATTTTTTGAGTAGCTGTGCACATTATACACTGCATAAACATAAACATTAGAAAACAAAAACATTATGGTCATTGAGAACATCAACCAAATTAGATGGCACTGTCTCTTCTTCACAGAAGAAATTCTCAGTTGTAGAATTCAAAAGGTCACCACTTCAGCAGTTGTGCAACTACATGCTCCACCTTGTGTTCTATGGCTAAAATATTGCAAAGCTCATTACAATACCAAACTATACACAGCTGATCCTTTAACGCCCTTTGCATGGAGTCCACCAGAGGAGCATGCTTTACAATGGGGAAGACAGCTGCTTTAAGGATGCAGAAGAGGATGCTTAGAAAGCCAAGTCTGCAGGACATGGAGACACACTCTTCTGAAGTTAACAGCAGCAGGTAGCCACTGCAGAGCCCACCAACAGCTTTTGCCAGCATGGATATTTGCTGCAGTCTTCTACGTCTTCTTTCATGACTGTGTAGCATGTAGAGAAGTTTTATGAAGCAAACTAGGCTCGCTGCACTGACGTGGTCGAACGCATAGTTAATAGTTTTACTCTACTGGTACGACCGGCATATGTTGAATAAATAAATAAATATTTTTAAAAGCAGCACTAGCTGCTTTAACGCACTGCAAGCTCACCGGAACACTGCACCTGATGGGAGATAAGGACCATGTTGTTTGCTGTAAACAAAAAGGCACCATAGTGCTCATCAGGTACATTACCCTGATCTGCACAACAGCATAACCTCATTAGGTGCACCAGGTGCTGACCGAAAGAGTGCATCATTTTTAAAAGCTTTGTCCCCAGCATAGGCACTAACACATCTGTACTGGAGACAGTGTGCACGACAGCATCTGCCTGAGGAAGGAAATCCCTGAAACTCCCGTACTCCCTTCCAGAAGACAAATATTTGTGGTGCACTGATTCTGCAGCACTTCCAATGTGGTGCAGAGTCAGTTTGCCTCTGCCTTGTATCTGTAATACAGCACAGGAACATGGGCACAGGCATTCGTTCATTACATGGGGCAAGGTCCCTTGCAAAGGAGGTAACACACCTTCAAATTATGAGGATGAAATACATATGTCTCGTGATCCATGTTACCAAAGGGGGCCCATAAGCATCTGCAGTCCTCTCTGTAATACGGAAATGCCAAGGGAGGCAAAAAAGTAGTAGCAAATATCCATTGCACGTCCGTACCATGGCCCCACATGTGCTATTACACAGGTAAATGGTACTCATTATTTGATACCCAAACGGTTGAAAGGTTGATTTGACCACCTGTAGCATTCAGGTTGCACAGACTACTGGAGAAATCACATTTACCCCCGAGCTGTGGTTGTCACGCAGGCTGCAAAAATTACTTATTTGAGAGGTTTATTTCAAATTTCTTGACTGTTTCAGTAAGAGATGGCAATAACAGATGACTGTGCAAGTGCATGATGAGGAGACCAGGTCTGTTGGTGTTAATAGTTCTGTGAGAGCAGAGGTACTACGACAGTGACCACATGATCCTGCAGACAGTGTGCAAAGGTGAGTGATGTGTGATGAGCGATTGTTTGAGCATCAGACTCGGATGCCTGTCAGTGTGACTAGAGTGAGAATGTTCAGGTGAGTTACATCAGTCGGAGTTGGGAAGGTTGGTGATGAAGGGAAGCTTACAGGGGGCTGCTGGTCATCCAGCACTGGTCATTGGACTCTTCCCCGTCATGCAAGAAGGGGAAGGCGAGGCGCAGAGAGAACCTGACAGAGGGTCCGAGTCTGGTATGAGCCACCCTAGGCCAGGTGGGATAAGAGTCAGTGGGAAGCAAGGGCCAGAAAGTTCAGCACTAGGTGGTTCTCAACCAGCACCTAGCAGATTCCCTGGGCCGCCCTAACCCCTGCTGAAGGCAGGTGGGATGGTGACTGGAACACTGATCAACTAGAGTGCAGGCAGAGCAGAAAGTATGCAATGCAGGTCAGGTCCCCATTAGTGCTGCCAACCTGTGGGTTGGAGAACTAGAATATGGCACCTGATCGTTAGCCAAAGGAAGGATATGTCCACTCCTATGCACACAGCTAACTAAGGTACCAGTCTAGCCTTACAGGTGGTTGAGAGGAGTCAAGCTTGACTGTACAAATGGTGTGTCTGTTTATTGGATACATGTGGTTTATATCAGTACACTGTCTCGGTGACAAGATTTTGCCTCACTGCCTATATTCTCTGTCCCTTCGGATAAGGTGAACAGATAATCCCTGGCACCCCGATTGGGAAAGAAGGTGGTTCTTCTGACAAAGAAGGAATTTAAAATCTTGCTGAAACACTTCAAATTAGGAATTGCGAGGGCAACTAGGGTCGAAAGCGTATGCAAGTGTGATAACACAATCCCCATGGGGAATGGTTGTTTACCTATTTGGATGGTTGTGGCATGCTCTACCTCATTCATCCTCATCAATTTGCTCTCCTGCAGATACCAAGGTCTGTGTGACCTTCCTTTCTATCAGGGAGCTAAATAAGTTCTAAATAAACTGAACTATTAGTGCATCCTTTATTTGAAAGGTAATAATGATTCCTGGGTCAGATAATCTAGATAGAAGAAACACAGTTCTTGTTATTTCCTTATGAAGTGGAATGTTTGAGACTGGCAGCAACATTGGAAACAAGCATTGGCATAGCCAATAGGTCTCACTTTTGGGACCTTATAAGTATTTAGTTATGCAGCACAATATCCTTGGTGCAACAACAACTGTTGCATGGTAAAACACTTATAAGGTCCCAAAGGCGAGACCTATTGGCTATGCCAATGCTTGTTCTTTTAACTATGTCCTGGGCCGCTGGGAATAAACATTTTGTCAGCAAGGAGACCCAGAGGCATTTTTAACTTCACCACCTTTTGAGCACACATCAAACCGAAATAAAAACAAAACCAACTCCGCTGTAATTCAGGCGTCGATGCACAGCTGGGTTGCATTCGGCAGCCCAGCTGGGAACCCGATGATGAAGCGTGCCACCAACTAGGTTGGTGGGTGAGGGTTCTTCTTAAAAACCTATGTGGTTCCTAGCACTCCAATACTTCTAATAGAGTCATCCTTGTTTAAGGATTCACTAGTGGGTCCGTCCACGTTGTTCTTGATTATTTGTAATAATGATCCCTCCCCCATGGGCCTAAACAGGATCACACCCCGTTTACAATAGAAACAGAGCACATAGAGGAAGCAAGGGCATTAAAGAAAAGAAAGCGAAACAACTAGGTTGGTGGGTGAGGGTTCTTCTTAAAAACCTATGTGGTTCCTAGCACTCCAATACTTCTAATAGAGTCATCCTTGTTTAAGGATTCACTAGTGGGTCCGTCCACGTTGTTCTTGATTATTTGTAATAATGATCCCTCCCCCATGGGCCTAAACAGGATCACACCCCGTTTACAATAGAAACAGAGCACATAGAGGAAGCCAGGGCATTAAAGAAAAGAAAGCGAAACAAACAAAAAATAAACTCACCACGATAATCGGATGAAATTCTTGTGATCCATTTTAGAGGCATTGAACAGGAGAAATGCAAAGCATGCCCCTCAGACAACAACAGAGAGGGAGGCAAGGTCCTTACTTACCACGTTTATGAGACACCACCATATAAAATATGCTACCAAGCACAACTGGGCCTGAAACACATCTCGCCAGCACACACTATTCATTATAGCTAATCCAAACTAGCTACACCAACAGCTTCTTGAGTTAACAAGTTAACGTTTTTAGTTCGCTTCGGATTCTCTTGTTGAAGCTAACCGAAACTCGGTAATCAATCATAACGGTGAATAGTTTAATGACAAACACAACATTCTATAACAAGACAACATCATCGGAGTAACAGTCGCGCTTTAGAAATTAGAAGATGCAAACGGACAAGGACATCACAATAATGCGATCGAATCAACAAAGCATTTTTGAGTAATCGACTGGTTTGTTTCATCCAATAAATAAGAACGATTATAACTTATGATTGCACAATTTATTACTGAATGATACAAACCCTACCTTACAATGATAAATGTAAAAGCTTTGCGATTAAAAACGAAACGCTATTAAAAAGTGTTTAAATAAAAAGAGTGAAGCGACACTGGGGTGTGCGTGTCACAGCCACAAATTGGGTGTGCACTTCTACGCTTCTCTGCCAGCACCCAAGCTTTTAACTTATCAATATTCAGTTTTAAAACCACTAGTAACACATAATAATATCAGTGGATATTACATCACACAATGGTACAGTGGTACACTGGATGCTGCCATTACGCGAAATTATATTGCATGCAGTGTGAACCAGAGCACAGATAAGGAAAATGTGCTTATTGAACAAGATGGCATCACAGAAAATAAATGTCATTACATAAACAAAGGGACATTTGAGCACTGTGATGTAGGTTTTTCTCACTAGTAAATGTATTCAAAGGAAACGTACATCATCTATACAAAACATGCAACACAACACCTGTGCGCACAGAGCAGGGCGCTGGGGCACTTGAACTTATACAGAACGTCGAATCCATGTGTGATTACCATACACCAATAAACATCCTGTTTGATGAACTGGTACACTGGATGACATGAGCGTGCATGATAAACGAAAACAGCCAGGGGTAGAGAAACAATGGATTGTTTCACAATCTCTGTCGTGCATGCCACCAGAGAAATGCATGACTGCATAAATGTATTTGAGGAGGTGGACGGAATTCTTTTGGGTCCATCACCTACGAGCATTGAGAGGTCCCCAAGAAGCATACGACACCAGCTAACAAACACATTTTGCAGCAGCAGCACGCCTGTCACTAAACAGAAGATTACTCCTCCACTCGCGCGCCGCCGAGCTGGATTACCGGTGTTGCTGTGTGTGTGATTTGTTTACACACACCACCGACCGCAATCAAAAAAAGTCGCAACGTGCTGAAGGGAATCGAACTAGAATAAACCGTAAGTCAGAAACTTCGAGTCTATAAACTAAGTTCTCACCATCAATATATGCCAGCAGCCTCGGGTATCCGATGCCTCCAAGTCGTTCACTGGGCTGCTTGGAAGACTGGCACGACAGAACTCAAGACCTCCTTTAGTCCTGGTTCGAGGAGGCGGCAATGACGTGAAGCTTCTCTTTGAGCAGGGCAGCTTCAGTGTTTCGCAGCCCCACCCCCAGAGGCCTCTAGTTGTCTCCAAGCGGAGGCACAGGCTGGGAAAGAACCCGGTTTACATTTTGTAAAGGGTTGCGCACGTGCTGGTGGTACTTCCATACTACAGGAGGGAAAGTGGTAGCAGTAATTACTCCCTTCAACATATACTGGCAAAGCCAATAGCCCTGGCTTTTATGTACCAACACATTTAATACACAGGGAATCCCAAATGCGGTTTGCATGTATTGGAAGCACAACTGCCATCTGATCACATTAAGCCCGTCCTACTCGCATTACCAATGCTGAGAAAACAAGGTGACACATAAAACATACACCGGAGCACGTGGACACCTGGGGGATACAAGGACCAATGACCACACAACCACCCCTCCAGAGAGACTCACCACTGAGAGGACCCACAACGCGCAAACAGTCTGCACATTTTGGACAGGGACTCTCTCATACTGAGACGGAGTGACCCTGGCACCCACATAAACTGAAGCACAAGACTCCATCATAACCAAGGTAAATGTTAAAGTCCTGGGGAGCCCACAGTAAGCAGCTAACAGTCTGAAAGACATAGCCCAGCACACAGAGCTGAAAATACAAGGTAAAAAAAAAAACGAGCGGTGAGCCGCAGAAGGGGAGCGAAGCCGGAAACTACGGGGCGCATCGGGGGACAGGGAGCGGGGCGAGCGAGCGCGGCAGCCTGCAAAGCAGTCCCAACAACGCTCGTGCGTCGTGGCTGGCCTTTGGATGAGTACGCGCGGCAGACATGTGTTTCCACTTATCGCGCCCGCGTCTGGGCACGATAATTGGAAACACATGTTTGCCGCGCGTACCCATCCCAAAAAGGCCAGCCACGACGCACGAGCGTTTTTGGGACTGCTTTCCAAACTCGCTTACTAAAAGTCTTCGCCTCTAAGCAGCGCTTGCGCGCTACTCGAGGCTCGACCTAAAAACCCTGTCTGCCCATGCCGCACATTTCTCTGATTTCAAACAGCCCACACCATGTCCTTAGTTTAACTTCTGCCCCACTCCTGTAGGCTGTTGTCAATTTCATTCCTCCACCCAGAGGGATAAATGTCTACTTGTTCAAGTAGGAAGAAGGGATTGTAACTAGTACTGAGAATGCTGTTAACAAGCTGTTCAGGAAGGACTGTCCCCTGTATGGATTGGATCATGTTCACCTATGTCCGAGAGCACGACTGCATGTGCACATGGTATCCTGGCTTATTTTGACCCTAGTGTCATATTAGTCTTAGTGTGAAAACTAAGACCTACATAAGTACCTGGCTAAATAAAGTTCTGGATCTGTCCTGTCACAGAGAGGCACACCAAGCAGGACCTCATAATGGATAGTGCACTACTGCTCCTTTCCAAGGAACAGGACATATAACGGTACTAGCAGCATACCGTATGTCGAGAAAGATAGAGTGATCAGACCTTTTTAATCTGTGTCACTGAGAGTATGGCCTACAGGCCACCTGTGTAAAGATTCACCGTCATGTGACTGCCCAGAACCTTGGTCTGACACCATGCGTCGATTTTGAGTGCATGTGCAGTGTCTGTGTAGCACATGTGCAATAGCAGAACTCTGTGTTTGAGTACTGAAGCCAGTGGGATATATTTTTAATGCCCCTGGTTTAACGTGGTACAAGGACAGCTTCATCAGACAGTGGAAATCTATTGTCTGCATCCCTGTGGCTGGAGAGTGGAGACCCAGATACTGAAGTGAGAAGGATGGAGACAGAGCTACCTTACAAAATTGATAAGCACATTTGTCATCAAAGATCTGCTGGAGATTTGTTTTTCCTGAGCACCTTCATTTGATTGTTGGAAGTGGTGAAGGGAGAATGCAGTTTCTTGATGTGCAAGGTGATGAATTTTCTAGGCCAGGCCTGGAATTTTGTCTATCCAGGATTACTGCTTCAGAGAGGCTTGCCTGTCATGGTTCCGGGCTCAAAGTACCCCCCATTTCCCTATCCAGCCCCTCCGGTATTACCATAGGGACCCGAGTGCCGGGGGGTCATGAATGTTTCCTTTATAAAAAAGCAGAATGCAGGGCTTGCCGTATCCAGCGGCCGAATGCATGTACCACCTTCTACATGACCTCTTTAAGGTTAGTGGTGCATGCATTGGGCGGACTAGACTTCCTACGAGGTCACAACGGGGTAGGTGAGCTTTCGTGTTGTGATGCGCATAAAGCCGGCATTCACAAATCCCAAGCCGCTTCACCTTTAACACGACCCGCAGTAGCCCATTCAGCATTTCTCTATTGTGGCATCCTGAAACGCACTGAGGCACGTTATCTGTCTGCGTCCACCTGACTTCCGTGAATACCTGCGCTTGGAGAGCTTTTCAATAAGCTTATAATCATGGTTTGATGCTCACGCAAGGATCGCTTTCACAATCCTTTGGCAATCCAATAAGTGTGAGAGCATGGAGCGCTTTGACATTGCTTGTACTTATGGTTTCGATACATGCGAATGGAGCGCTTTCATTTTGCTTACGCTCTTGGTTTGATACACATGCATGGAGCGCCCTCAAATTGTTTATGCTCAAGGTTTGATGACCATGCATGGAGCACTTATTTATCGTTTAAGCTAATGCATTTTGATACATGCGCTTGGCGCGCTTACCACAGTTTATGCTTCTTAGTTTGATACATGCGCATGGAGCGCTTACTGATTCTATTGCACGGATGGTAATGGTGGATGCAGTAAGGAATTGCTAACACATGCACAGGAAAAGCGCCTTGTACAACAAGTTTCCACATCAGTGAATACTCAACTGATGTTATCTGATCATAGTGCTGCTAAACGCAATCTTGCATTGGCTATCTGCATTTCAATTCCTTATTTTGAATACACCAGCACATACAAGTGTGCGACATTGGGGAACAGTACTCAGTGACACCTCAACTGAGTCATAATCCTGGGGTTCCTATCCCCTCAATGTTATTATACTGAGTGAGTGAGTGTGTGTGTATTTGTGTCAAATAGGATCCTACGCCCTGAATGGTTTCACAAACCCGCTTCCTTCAGTTCTCCAGCCTGCACCCAATACCCCAACAGACGCATGCACACTGTTCCTTTCTTTCCTCAGGTAGAAATCAGTGATTGGGGTTGAGCGGGGTCGCACTGGGTGCGATATGTACTTCCTTGATTACTGACCTAGTTCCTCCTTATTTTAAGGTGCAGTAGCTTACACGTAGAGGGAATACCACTTCGGAATTTCCACGACCTCCTCCCCCGTGCTCCAGGCTTCTTCCTGGTCCTGTTGACACACATACACGAGGAAGGGACTGTGGAGTTGGTTCACATTGTCGCTGCGAGGCGAAACCGCTGGATCAAGGTAAGGTTTGCAGTGTTCTGACATTGTGGCAGCATTGTACTAAAAACCTCACAATTCATTGTACCCATTTTGTTGATGCTCCAATGTGGACACAGTCCCAGTGTCACTTGCTGTGAGAAGCATCATTTTACACAAAGGCTGTGTCTGGAAAACAATCCAAGAAGGTCACTTGAAAGAGAACTACCTCACACCTGTTTTGAAGTTCGAGACAGTAGATCCACATTCCTGGTTTGAAAATATATATAAAAATTGGACCCAAACCTTCCCACTTTGTTCCAGTTCCACTACCTTCATGACAAGGAAAGGAGTGCTCTGCAGAGTACTCAAAGAAGCGCTATGTGACCAGGGTGAGTGTCAGCCTCACAGCCAGTCTCCCATTGGTGACCTGAAGTCTGCGCTTTGGCACTTTTTTCTGGAGAAGCTAAGGGTCTGCCTAGTACCTAGAAGCCTCCCTCCCTGCTGAAAAGGAAGGCGTCTGCATGGCCCTGCAGGAGTACAGACTATCAAGGAAAAGGAAAAGCCCAATGTGTCCCTGGATGGAGAAATACCGAGAGAAAGCTGACTGCCCAAAAGCAAAGCAAGGAGTGACCTGTGCTGCAGAATGACAGTCTCTCAGGTACCTGGCAGGAACTGCGAAAAGCCTACGTGAACGTACCGGCACAGATGGGGGCTGCAACTTCCTTGGTGATAGTGTGGCTTTGTTAGGGGCTGAACTACTGTGGCATTGTGTCAGCAAGAAGGGGGCTGCAATTGCCCTGGTGATAGTATCAGCCAAGTTAGGGCATGTACCTGCTTCGGCATCTGGCAATAACCCAAGTGGGGGTGCATTCATCTCACTGGCTGGAAGAGGCCACAGAAATCAGACCACACATGCATGGAAGCTTCAGGACTACTGATTGACACTGGACTGAACCAGAGGGGTCGCATGAGAAGAGGCGAAGGCCAGGCCTGGACTCCTCTGCAGCTTCCTAGGACTCCATCCAACTACACAGGACTTTGTGTGGGAAGACCAAGCCACTGAATCTGCACTAGTCAAACGCAAAAGATTCAGAGACTCACTTCCTGCCAGGAACACCACCAAGACGAGATCATGCAAAATGCACAAACTTATTGGACATTAGACTTGTGGGGCACCAGAAAGTGCACCATAGCATGATTCATGCTTCTTCCATAATTACTGGGGGAGAGGGGGCAATCTCATCAAGGGTCACATGGATGGAAGACAGCATAGGGGCAGGAAGCAGTGGGTGTAGCATCACAAGGGATAATCAGGGCCAGGATCACTGCCTTGATAGTGGATTGCACAGTGTAGTACTGATGTGAGATTTTTCCTAAAAAGTCAAGCACTGGTCTGGACACTGAGGTTACTGTGATTAATGAGTTCTGAGCGTGTGCCCCCACACTATTTCCTTGAGAAGCATGTGACTGCTTGCCCTTGCTGCGCTATCTGTTAAGTATTAAAAGAGTTGTACTTGGCCCAGAATGCAGAAGCTTAGTAGGACAAACTCAAGGGCACCAGTGGCAAACAACCTCAACCACCAAGGTTGGGGTGCTGTAGTCCCCCCCTTGCCGTTTGCCCCCAAACTGGGGTCTGACATCTACTGTCCGATATACAACCAGCTCAACTAGGTGAACAGTGATTGCTGTCAATGATACTATCAGTGTCACTGATTCTACAGAGGTAGCAGAGACTGTTGATGATTATGACAGACTGCATTTGCAAATTACCTAAGTGGTTCTCTTTGCGCCAAAAACATGCATTACATTTAAAGGCTATTGTCTTGAGCCAGCACGGGCGGGGGGGTTTGAGGCCTCAAGACCATTCACTACTTTGCCCATCGTTTCTGTCCAAGACCTCAAAAAAGAAACCCTGAGGGATGTAGAAGGTGAAGAACAGAAAGACTGTAAGCCGTCTTGGTAGTAGCTTAACTGGTGACAACAACCTTTGGAAATGTAATTTTGTGTAGTTAAGTGAGCTTGCAGATTCTTTGCAACTTGACTTCAGTGCAAGGAAGAAAAATAGCATGACTTCAAATTCACTGTATGTTCGGGTGGATAAATATATTACCAACAAAGCATCTACAACACAACACAAAAGTAACTGTTTCCTGGTACTTTATAATAGATGTTAATTGCCACCTTACTTACTTACTTAATGCAATTCTTTGCAACTTGTGCATAAATGGTCTTACCAGTAATGGAAAGTGACCTGCAAATTACAACAGAATGTCTGCAACAAACGCATGCAACCACTGAGCTGCCTTCTAGGATTCAAACCTATGACCTACCCTTACACACAGTAGGAAACACGCTTAATACCAGAAATATTTACTACTAAATGAAGCACTTACTTTCCAAATAAACATCTCTCAGTTGTAGGTATTTTACACTGAGCTATCTTACCAGCTGATAAACTTGGGTAGCAAATATGGTCATTGTCTCTCACTGGGTTCATTTCCTACTGCAAAACTGTCAGCAACTTGAAGGTCAACGGCTAAAATTTAATTATGGTCAAAAGCCCTTTTCATACTTTCAAACGTGATAAAATATGCATCACTGAGATGATATCACCTATTATTTACAGTGCAAATTAGCGGCAAGACAGCTGCAATGGATAAATTAAGTACAGTGCTGTGAATACATCTACATTAGTATGTGCGTAAATTAGCGCTGGAAAGGGGAATTCGATTTTTCACACAAAGCTCAAATTTCAAAGATGTACACCGAAGAGTAAAAGTGCTTACATTCACTACGCTGCTTAAACGTATCATTCCACATTTAATTGCTAACGGTTCAGCGATATATAACACTTCTTAAATAAAAAAATAAAAGATTAGGGTGCTTTATACACTGTCATTGTGTTATTTACTACTGATTTGTTACTCTTGTAAAGGAAGACTATTTATTAATTTGTCCAGCACAGCTTTCTTTTCCACGAGTATCAAAAAAGGAAAAACTATGGAGATAAAAGCCAGGTCCACGTATTATTTAGAGCGCTGCAACAATGCAAAAAGTGGTAGGTGCCAAGAACTATATGGGAAAAGTCATTTTTAGTCAGTGCCCCTTAATCGTTGTCACTGGTTCTGGAAGTACAGGTGTGTCACAGGAGCTTCCTGCAGTTCTATAAGCACGGTCTGAAATCCCATGAACGCCAAGAGCACGGTCTGTGTGTTTATGTGAACTGAATGAAGGTGCTGTCAGTCATTGTACAGGAGCTATGGTCAGTCATTCTACCAAAACTAAAGGAATACGAGGGCAGTAAGTCAACAGATGCAAATAATACATTATTCAAGGTGGCAACATTTAGGTAGGTGAAGTCAGTGGTTCTCAAGACGCAAGTATGATGTCAATGGATTCAAAGGTCCGATTGTCAAATGTTGTAGAGGCATTGTCACAAGACGTTTCTGGGTCTCGCAGCCAAACCCCTGTATAAGCCTTCCCTTACCTGAGCCTCTGTTTCTCCACCCGGCCCATGGCGGCTTCCCCCGGGTGGGCGCTCCCACAGAGGAGCACCAGGAAGAGCAGCGCACAGCCCCGGGATGGGCACATGTCCCGGCTCATGGCAGCGGAGAGGGGGCTAAGCCCTCGGGGCAGTGCGAGAGCAGCACATCCTCCTACTGTGTCTGTGCAGCTGCCCAGCAGGCTCTGCACCGGTCGTTCCGCTCCAGTGTCGGCCAGGTGAACAAGGAACGCATGCGCAAGACCCTGCCCGAGTGTTGGGATGGACCGAGCTAGCCACAGGAGAAACGGCTACCTACAGCACGATTCACGGTGGCGGCCATCTTGTACTGCTTGAAAAATATATGTATTACACCTACGAGCATCACTAAACACGGTCAATTATTTTTCATAAAACAAAATTAAATAAAGTTGCCGAGCATGCTAATATTTTGTCAACAACGATACAGATGAATGTTCATCCAATAATTTCAGAGCGGACGGGATATTTAAAACATTTTTTTTTAATAATATCGCAATATTGATTATTGGTGAAAGTGATATTTAATAATTAAATATTTGTTTTTACCTAAGCTTTAACTAATGCAGTTTAAGTTCGGCCAAAGGAAACCCCGTCACCTTTCCCACTAAGACATCTGTGAACTAACTGGCCATGTTTGCAGAGTCCAACTACCAATGTATTATGGAGAAAGTTGAACTAGTAATCTACTGTTTAAACGGAAACATATTGAAATACTAAAGAAAAGGGTAAAAAATGTTCACTCAGTTAATGATATAACGTAGACAAATATTAACTAAAAATAGCAATTGAAATTGAAAATAGCCCTCAAATTATAAATTTCTCTAAACGTTAAACACAAAGACAAATTAATGAGACGGTAAATAAATGTATAACTTTTTGTATTCTCACAGTCCGTGGAAAGTCAGCCACCTTTACGTTACAAGATGGCCCCTTCCTTATTTCCATCATAACAGATAATTTTCCTATAAATTAATCATGCGCCCTTCAAAGTTTCCGACTGTAGTCTCGTCAGGCTTCTGGCGTCGGCCAATTGTAGGCTGCGGCTGCCATGTAGTGTCATCGTTGCTGACGTGTAATTGTTCCTATCAAATTCCTTTTGTCCGATGACACATGCACTCCCTGGGTCTGCCAGATCAGTCTTTTTAGGCAAGATATTTTTGTATTCTTATGGTTTTGTGAGTCGCTTCTTTGTGCTCAGGGGCAATGATCTACTTTTGCCGAAACTACAATTTTTTTAATCGACTCGGTTGTTAAATCGTATGTATTGCCAAGTGTTGATGGCCACTGGGTAGAAAAGCGTTTTTTTGTGTTGCTAATAACTTTGGCCCTGTTTGACAAATCTCAACGAAACTTTTTCAAAAGGTGCTATTTTTTTACTAGTTTGGGCATGGAAAGTTTCATGGTGATCCGTCAAGCGGAGGCCAAGAAAACAAGCATTGGCATAGCCAATAGGTCTCGCCTTTGGGACCTTTTAAGTGTTCAGCCATGCAGCACATGCATACACAGGAGGAAGGACACTGACAGCGATAGGGTTGGGGGGAGGGAGGGAGATAGCAGGAGGCAGAGAAAAATAAGGCGAGACAGAGGAAGAAAGAGGAGAAGAAAAGAAAGGGACCGAGTGACGGAAATGGATACAGACAGAAGAGTACAAGAGAACAGAGAGAACGAAGGCTAGCGAAAGACAAACGAAGGAATAAAAGGCTAAAGAGAAATGGAGAAACAAAGTAAGCAAGGTGAGTAGAAGTAAATATAGAGTGGCGAAAAAAAACAAGAGGATAAAAAATACACAGCGCGAAAGGGAGAGACAAAAATAAGAACTGTGGAAGAGAAGGGGGAATGAATGAATGAACACATAAACAACTGAAAGAAAGGCGAAATGAAGGATTTGTGCTGAGAATAAAAAGGAAGGAAAGAATGACGTAAATATGAATAGTCCGAGGGACAAAAAAGAAGAAATGAGAGACGAAAAGCAGGAATAGTGTGGGGATAAAGATGAAGGAAGGCGAAAAGAAGGAATAGAATGGGGGGAAAAAAGGAAGTCGAAAGGAAGGAATAGTGCAGGGAATAAGAAGGAAGGAGGCAGGGATATAAGTAGAGTATATGGGGAGATGGTTGAGTGAAAAGGAGTGATGAGCAGGCACAAAGGAAAGGAGACAGGTGTATTAAATGGGAAACATTACGAGCGGCGATAAAATGGACAGATGAACAGATTAATAGTGTGAGAGCGAAGGTAGTAACGAATGTGGAAAATGAGGAAAAAATGCTAAAGAAAAAATGACCAAACTACATTAAATGGTATAAAAGAACGAGTGAAAGAAGGAGAAGATGTGTAGGGGCAAATCAGAGAAGGGTAGGAAGGACATATCATTACTAGAGTACTAGAGTATATACATAACAAAACACATCAAAAAACGTAAGCTCAGTAACTTTGCAAGAATTTGGCATTAGCAACTAAAAATGAAGTTGGAATCTTTCATTTGATTCATTGGAGCAGCACACGTTCAGTAAGTGGTGGTGTGCTTGGTTGTGTTCTCATTGGAGCACTGGTGTGCCCCAACAAAAGAAAGGCTGCATTAGGTGCATAAAAGATAAAGTGATGTGCAAGAGTTTAGGATAGCACTTAATCTTTTAAAAATAAAATCACCTTTTGAAAAGCTCCAACATGTCCATTAAAATGAACATTTTGATTTGTGTTTGTGTATTGAAGAAAATATGTTGTAATTTTTTTATGTCTACTTGTTACTATAGTTCGGGGTATTTTTTTTTCATGTCGTAAAAATTGCTTAGATGGCGGTCCGTGGCTTCCAACAGTGATTCATTGAGGGTCCGTGGAAGTCAAAAGGATATAAGAACCGCTGCATTACAACATGCCTGCAGAGGGACAGGGGGAGAAATGTAACACCTTTGGGCTTTATGAGACCCTTGAAAGGCTTCAGAAATTAAAGTGTAATATTAAGATGGTAAGAACCACTGTCAGCTATTACAGAACAGGGTGCGCCTTTGAGGAGGTAAATATCCTGAGGATAATGAGGGAAGCCGGATCTTCTCAATGAGCCGCTCCAGGTCCAGTGCGGCCACGAAAGACATGTGAGGTGTCTCGGTGAAGGGATGTGTCCACTCAAACCGTGGGGTGAGACGCGCCTTTATTGGAACGAGATCGGGGACCGTCTGAAGCGCTGTAGCAAATAAGGAAATGGAGGCGGTGTATATCTGCACTACAAAGGCGTGGGGCGCCTCCCATATAACTCGGATTAAATGGGGAAAACACGGAGCCAGACTACAATTGCGCCTCGACTGCAGCCGTCCGCAGAAATCAACGAGTGCTTAGAAGGAAGGCTACTGCTCTTTAATATCGCAGCAGAATACATTCCTCGTGAAAGCTGTAAGGACAATAAAGCATGACTGCTTTGCTGTAAACATGTTTAAAAACACAGTGCCCTTTTGATTTATAAACCGCAAATGTCAGGCAGACAGTCTCAGAAAACACTGCATTTATTTTGCCTTATGAAGATCTCATCGGAATTCAACCCTGCGGATGATTAATGGGAGATTTGGTGGGAAATCCGGAGCGCCGTGTCCGAAGGAGAAGATGTGTAGGGGCAAATCAGAGACGGGTAGGGCTAAGGAAGGTTAGGAATGGAGGCGGAGGCCAGAGAACGAAGTCTAAAAGAAACAAGTTTCGCTTTCCTGTCAAAGGGCGGGGGCCGAGAGCTGGAAACAGGGCGCCTGAGAGGGAGGGCGAGGGTGAGACAGGCAGGGGAGAGACAGTAGAGAAATGTAAACAAGCGCGCACGGCCACGCTAATGCTACGCTAATTAGAAACAGATGGCCCCTGCGCGCCGCTGCTCGCTCCCGCAAGGTGGATGCCGCCACAAGCACGAGTGTTAGGAAAGTGCAGACCGATTCCAAAAGGTCATCTCCTAGTGCAGCGATTGCGCGCTGCGCTAGGCACGACCTAAAAAGGGATCCCAAAACACAAAATGACCATGCAATTTCCATAGACTTCTTTAAGAAGGGCTACTGCAAAAAATGCTGAACGGAATTACACCAAATTTGACAGGAAGCTAGATCTTGGTCTGTGGATTGTGCTTTGTGTGATTTGGTGTAAATCTGTTCAGTAGTTTTTGAGAAATTAAGTTTAAAAAATAATTGTATTTCTGGACGGTTGGGTCCGTGAGAGGCTTGAGAGACTCTTGCAGGAGCTACAGTTTAAAATAGAGGGTTCTGATTGGCCCAGGGAGATTTATTTCCCTTGGGCCATCTCACTTCCGTGGGAGTCTGACTCCTGCAGGGAGCAAGTGCTCTGATTGGCTGCCAGCAACACAAGAAAAATGTTGCTGGCAGCTATTACAGGGCTCGGGGACTTAGTCCCCTATCCTGAAGTATAAAATAACAAGCATTGGAAATGCAATAGGTCTCGCATTTGCTGGAGTTAGAGATATTGGCGTTCTAAATGACAATGTTTTTTAACCATGTGTTATGGAGTGTATTTGGTGTGTAGTTGTGGTTGTTAAAACTCTCCACAGGTTGAGTTTAAGAAGAAGCTTTTTTGGAGCATCCACACAACTAATAACTCTTCAATCAACTGCCTTTCCACATTTAGAATATGGAACCTAAGTTACATGTAAACAGCCCGTTACAACAAAGCTGGTTGCTAAACTAGGCTGTACTTTACAGTGCACATAATCTAAAAAAATAGAGAATACTTTGGCCATAAACATTCTACTGCTACAATACTACACACCTCCCTTCTTTATAATAAAAGAACAATGTAAAACACAACAAAAATAAAAATTGAATACAAAACGATAAACAGATCAATAAGAATTAGATACAAGATTGAACTAATCTATGAACAACAAGTGTTGCTTGTTAGAGTGATAATAAATTCGTGACATCAATACAATATAAAATTATCAAATCTTTTAGGTAAACATTTCTTTCTTGCTTGCAAATTAACACTATGTGAAGGTCCCTCAAACATACAGTTTGGAGTTACCACATTTCCACTGCCAAAGTCAGGATCATTGCAATTATAACATTTTTATTTGTGTGGAGATATTCACTTTGGCCTACCTGGATAAACTCCACCATGAACCATTGCTTAAATAAGCCGATGTATTACCCAATTCCAACACCTTGATTACCCCAGAAAACTTGGAATGACCTTCCTTCAAGTAATGGAATTATGTGGGTTGGATTGGAATTGTTAGTTGTGGAATTGTGTGGTGTGGAGTGGATTTGTGTAGTGGAATAATGCGGCATGGTGTGCAATGGAGTTATGTGGTTAGTAATTATGTGCTATTGAGTGTACTTGAATTATGTGGAGTGGTACTGTGTGTTATGGAGTGTAATTATGTGGAATGGTATTTTGTGTTTTGGAGAGGTATGTAGTGGAGTTTAATTATGTGGTGTGCTGTTGAATTTTGTAGCATAATGTGTAATTCTGTGTTATGGATTGGATGTCTGTGGTGTGTTGTTTAATTGTGTTGTTGAGTTGAATTATGTGGTTTGGTGTCAAATTATGTGGTATGGATTGGAAATGTGTGGAGTTGAAATGTGTGGCGTGGAACTAGAAGGGTGACAGAGTGGATGAAAGAGCAGATGATAGGTTATAGGATGAATGAATGAAAGGCTGATGAATGGAAAGATAAGGAAACGTGAAATAATGGATGGGTGAAAGTATGGATATAGGGATATGTGGACTTATTTAAGCGTTGATGTGTGAAAGAATGGATGTATATATGGATGGATGACTAAAGGGCAAAGGTTACTGTCCTAAGGAGAGTAGAGTTTGCTTGTCTCAAGGCTCTACCTAAAAAGTGGAATAAAAAAAAAAAGCGCCAGAGCGTAGTCCAGTTCACATGTAACTAATACAATTTTCCCACAAATGATAGAGACACGATAACTATCTATTTGGATCCCACATGCTTTATTAATGATGATTATAAGAATATAGACAATTTATAGTCCACTTTACTGTCCAGAGCAGCATGCTTGCCAGGTAGGTCGCTCCCCCGCCACACAGCTCCGCCTCCATTTTCCTTCTGTTTCCCCTCGCTGCCCCCATTGAACTGTGTCCATTTTCCTTCTGTTTCCCCTCGCTGCCCCCATTGAACTGTGTCCATTTTCCTTCTGTTTCCCCTCGCTGCCCCCATTGAACTGTGTCCATTTTCCTTCTGTTTCCCCTCGCTGCCCCCCATTGAACTGTGTCCATATTCCTTCCGTTTCCCCTCGCTGCCCCATTGAACTGTGTCCATTTTCCTTCTGTTTCCCCTCGCTGCCCCCATTGAACTGTGTCCATTTTTCCTTCTGTTCCCCTCGCTGCCCCCATTGAACTGTGTCCATTTTCCTTCTGTTTCCCCTCGCTGCCCCCATTGAACTGTGTCCATTTTCCTTCTGTTTCCCCTCGCTGCCCCATTTAACTGTGCCCATTTTGCCTTCTGTACCCCTCGTTGCCTCTCTCCACTCCCGCCGCTGCGTCCCCTGCGGCCCCGCCCCCCTGACTGCCCATTCGCTGCCTCCTGCCTCCCGCCTCCCAGCTGCTCCTCCCTCCCACCTCCCCATATATGGCGGCCGCTGCGCGGTGAGGAGAGCGACCCTTGACCTTGCCAGGTAGGTCGCTCCCCCGCCACACAGCTCCGCCTGTGGTGTCCTGCCCGCTGCTGCTGCTGGTAAGCTCGCCCCTCTGCTTGTGGCCTCGGTGCCCGTTTTTCCTTCTGTTCCCCTCGCTGCCCCCATTTTTCCTGTGTCCATTTTTCCTTCTGTTTCCCCTTGCTGCCCCCATTTTTCCTGTGTCCATTTTTACTTCTGTTTCCCCTCGCTGCCCCCATTTTTCCTGTGTCCATTTTTCCTTCTGTTTCCCCTCGCTGCCCCCATTTTTCCTGTGTCCATTTTTCCTTCTGTTTCCCCTCGCTGCCCCCATTTTCCCTGTGTCCATTTTTCCTTCTGTACCCCTCGTTGCCTCTCTCCACTCCCGCCGCTGCGTCCCCTGCGGCCCCGCCCCCCTGACTGCCCATTCGCTGCCCCTGCCTCCCGCCTCCCAGCTGCTCCTCCCTCCCACCTCCCCATATATGGCGGCCGCTGGCGCGCCGAAGGCGCGCCTAAGGCAAGCCCGTCTGCGCCTGGACCGCGCCCAGCGCCAGAACCCATGGGCCGTGCGCCCCCCGCTCCAGCCTCGAGGACCGACGCCGATACGATGCCACCACACTCCACGCTCTCAACCCCGGACGGACGCACAACTGCTTCAAGGCCGCCCCGAAACGCACCCATGGTCCCTTCACCTGCCGGAACTGCAGCTACACCAGCCTCAGAGCCACCGAGGCGCCCGCCAAGAAGGAGCTCAACCACCTCCGATGCATCCTACTGAACACCCGCTCCGCACGCAAACACGCCGTCGAGCTCTGGGACCTGCTCGACACATCATCACCAGACGTCGCCTTCCTGACAGAGACCTGGATGAACGACTCCTCCGCCCCCGACATCGCCATAGCCATCCCAGACGGCTATAAGATCACCCGCAGAGACCGCGTCAACGCAGTAGAAGGAGGAATCGCCATCGTCCACAAGAACACCATCAGGGTCTCGACCAGCACCGACGACCCTCTCAGCACCGCCGAACACATGCACTTCCAGATCCACACGGACCCCAACACCACCCTTAGAGGCACCCTTGTCTACAGACCCCCTGGGCCCCGACCCCAGTTCAGCGACTCCATCGCCGACTTCATCAGCACGCACGCCCTGACCTCTACCGACTACATCCTCCTCGGAGACCTGAACTTTCACCTGGAGAACAACAACGACAGCAACTCCACCACCCTGATCGACAACCTCGCCAACCTCGGTCTGAGCCAGCTCGTCACAACACCGACCCATTCCGCCGGCCACACGCTTGACCCCATCTTCTCCACAAGCTCCCACGTCTCCTTCAGCCACACCACGGAACTCCTCTGGACCGACCACCGCTGCATCCATTTCACCTTCCAGAAACCCACCACACACCACCGCACCCAACAGATCCCACGCCGCTGCTGGAGCAAAGTCACCGAAGACCAACTACGGGCAAACCTCGCTCTCAGCCCTCCCTCCGACCCATCCAACACCGACGACGCTGCCTGCAACCTCAGGCGATGGATGGACGACTGTGCCAACACCCTCGCCCCGCTGAAAAACTCACCTACAGTGACACCACCAAAAGAGCCAGCTGGTTCACCTCGGAACTCCTAGCTTCCAAGCGTACCTGCCGGAAACTAGAGAAGAAATGGCACAGTGATAAGACACCGGACAGCCACGCAGCCCACAAAGACGCCATCCGTAACCACCACCACCTCATCAAGTCCGCCAAGAGAATCTCCTTCAAAGACCGCCTCGACAACAACGCACACAACAGCAAGGAGCTTTTCAACATCGTGAAGGAACTCTCCAACCCCAGCTCCAACACCAACGACATCCCGCCGTCGCAACCCCTGTGCGATTCCCTCGCCACCTTCTTCCACCGCAAGATCGCCGACATCCACGACAGCTTCAACACCCAGACAGCCCCAACTAAGATCAATGCACCAGACCCGCCGCACACATCGACCACGACCCCCTGCCAGCCTGGGCCAGCGTGAACATCGATGACACCATCAAGACCATGAGCACAATACACTCCGGCTCCCCGTCAGACCCTTTCCCGCACCACATCTTCAACAAAGCCAGCAGCTCCATCGCACCCCACCTGTGCAACGTCATCAATCTCTCCTTCGAGACCGCGACCTTCCCAGAGAGCTGGAAACACGCAGAGATCAACGCCCTACTCAAAAAACCCAAGGCGGACCCGAGAGACCTCAAGAACTTCCGGCCCATCTCCCTGCTTCCGTTCCCAGCCAAGGTCATCGAGAAGATCGTCAACAAACAGCTAACCCGATACCTCGAAGAAAACAGCATCCTGGACCCATCCCAATCGGGGTTCCGCAGCAACCACAGCACTGAGACTGCCCTCATCGCCGCCACCGACGACATCAGGATCCTGCTGGACAACGGTGAGACCGCAGCCCTCATCCTGCTGGACCTCTCCGCCGCCTTCGACACTGTCTGCCACCGCACTCTACGCGCACGCCTCCACGACGCAGGGATCCGAGACAAGGCCCTGGAATGGGCCACCTCCTTCCTCGCCGGCAGAACCCAGAGAGTCCGCCCCCACCATTCCGATCCGAAGCCTCCAAGATCATCTGCGGAGTACCCCAGGGATCGTCCCTCAGCCCAACACTGTTCAACATCTACATGGCCCCGCTCGCACGCATCGCCAGACAGCACAACCTCAACATAATCTCCTACGCCGACGACACCCAACTGATCCTCTCCCTCACCAAGGACCCCCTCGCCGCCAAATCCAACCTCCATGAAGGAATGAAGGCCGTCGCCGATTGGATGAAGATCAGCCGACTAAAACTGAACACGGAGAAGACAGAGGTCCTCATCCTCGGCTCCAACCCCTCAGCCTGGGACGACTCCTGGTGGCCAACGACGCTGGGTGCAGCCCCGACACCCACCGACCACGCACGCAACCTGGGAGTCATCCTCGACTCAACGCTCTCCATGGCCAAGCAAGTCAACGCAGTCTCCTCCTCCTGCTTCAACACCCTCCGCATGCTTCGCAAGATCTACAGGTGGATCCCGACAGATACAAGAAGAACAGTCACCCAGGCCCTCGTCAGTAGCAGACTTGACTATGGGAACTCCCTCTACGCGGGAGCCCGGCCAAGCTCATCAAGCGACTGCAACGCATACAAAACGCCTCCGCACGCCTGATCCTCGATGTACCACGCCACAGCCACATCACCCCCCACCTGAGGAACCTGCACTGGCTCCCCGTCGACAGGAGAATCTCCTTCAAACTCCTCATCCACGCACACAAGGCACTCCACAAGACTGGCCCAGCCTACCTCAACAGACGACTCCTCTTCTACGTCCCCAACCGCCAACTCCGCTCCGCCGACCTCTCCCTCGCCACCGTCCCTCGCATTCGAAGAACTACCACCGGCGGCAGATCCTTCTCCCACCTCGCCGCCAAGACCTGGAACACCCTTCCACTAAGCCTACGACAGACCCAAGACCTGCTGACCTTCAGGAGGCTACTCAAGACCTGGTTGTTCGACCAGTAGCAGCACCCCCCCCCTTTTTTTCTCCCCAGCGCCTTGAGACCCTCGCGGGTAAGTAGTGCGCTTTACAAATTCTGTGATTGATTGATTGATTGATTGCACTCACCTTTCGCACAGTTGAAGAGTGGTGTTATTTTTGCACTGTAAGTGCATAATTTGGTAGGCTCATACATTCTGTTTGGTAAAACTAAATGGGAAACTGATGCAAGTAGCTGTCGCCACGTTTATAACTTAGGCAACATCTGTTTTCATAACTTGAATTATTAAGATTTGCTATGGTGCGCAGACAGTGGACTACGAGTTACTTTGATCAAATTGTAGCTAGGATGAAATTCACTTTTGTAATATGCCAAAACATGTTTTAGAAAACAGACAGTCAGCTGTCGAACATTCTGAAGAAGACGTGCCTACAACGTGCCAGGTTCTTTCATGAAAAGTTCTCAGCTCCATAAAATAGATAGCATTCACTCGAGGAGAACGTCGAGGTACTGCCTAAATCAGATGGTTGCGTTACATTAATGTTTATTATGTATACATTGAAATAGCCTGTTGTAAAGTAGCTTTACATGACAAGTCTGCGTGAGAGAGGAACGGAAGAGGTCTGCTGCTTCAGCTCAGAGTTCAAAATCCAAATTCTTCTCGTTTAGGTGTGTCTCAAAAATATACAGCTGACTGTAAAACGGGACACATTTAATTGGTTTGGTTCAGCTTTAGGCTGCATCTCTGGTCACTTTTTTTGCAGATTTTCTTGTGCGAGCTACAGGGCGTGCTCTCTTCATCACCCTCTAAACTTACAGTCCAAGGTAACCTTCGGCTCCCCTGAACTCCAGTCCTCTCCCCTCCCGGCCCCTGGAGCCCCCGGCGTGGTCATTAATGGATGCAGGGACAGCCTTGCAGAAGAATTCAAGCACAGGCTGAGGCAGCTGCTGACAGGCAGCAGAGGGGGAAAGGCAAAGAGGAGAAAAAAACAGACAAAGGAGAACTGAGAGAAGACGGAGCCTGCCCCGACTGACGGTCAGTCATTCCGCGCACCGCAGGGCCGCTGCCTTTGAAACACAAGCATTTGCAATGCAATAAGTTTAAGCTATTGGCATTGTAAATGACAATGCAAACACAAGGAGATGATGGACAGAGCGCTGAAACTTTTCAGCCACTCGCCCCCAGTCACAGATCTGGGTTGAATCCATCACCGTTCTTTAGCTCAATTCGCCACCTCATTTCAAAAGAATGATGATGGATTCAACCCAGATCTGTGACTGGGGGTGAGTGTCTGAAAAGTTTCAGCGCTCCGTCCATCATCTCCTTGTGTTTGCTTTGTTCGCCCTAAGTTGGCAGGGTATGCCCAGACGTGGATCCCTTGCTCACTTTGCCCTGGATTCAAGCTAGCCTGGCTGATGAAGAGTGTTATCTAGAAACGGGTCCCAGGATGCCTGTTTCCAGTTCATGGAAGACCTGGCTTGGCAGTTCAGGCTGGACTGTTCCCATGAGGCACAGCGTCAAGACTGATTTGCATATGGCTGAGTCTGAACTGAGGTGGCGAAGTGAGCTAAAGAATGATGATGGATTCAACCCAGATCTGGGGGTGAGTTTCTGAAAAGTTTCAGCGCTCCGTCCATCATCTCCTTGTGTTTGCTTTGTTCGCCCTAAGTTGGCAGGGTATGCCCAGACGTGCGTCCTTTGCTCACTTTGCCACTGGTTCAAGCTAGCCTGGCTGATGAAGGGTGTTACCCAGAACCGGTCCCAGGATGCTAGTTTCTGGTTCAGGGAAGACCTCGCTTGGCAGTTCGGGCTGGACTGTTCCCATGTGGCACAGGGTCAAGACTGATTTGCATATGGCTGGGTCTGAACTGAGGTGGCGAAGTGAGCTAAAGAATGATGATGGATTCAACCCAGATCTGTGACTGGGGGTGAGTGTCTGAAAAGTTTCAGCGCTCCGTCCATCATCTCCTTGTGTTTGCTTTGTTCGCCCTAAGTTGGCAGGGTATGCCCAGACGTGGGTCCCTTGCTCACTTTGCCACTGGATTCAAGCTAGCCTGGCTGATGAAGGGTGTTACCCAGAAAGCGGTTCCAGGATGCTTGTTTCCGGTTCAGGGAAGACCTGGCTTGGCATTTCAGGCTGGACTGTTCCCATGAGGCACAGGGTCAAGACTGATTTGCATATGGCTGGGTCTAAACTGAGGTGGCGAAGTGAGCTAAAGAATGGTGATGGATTAAACCCAGATCAGTTGACTGGGGGTGAGTGCTTGCATTGTTCAACACTCCGTCCATCATCCCCTTTGGTTTTGCGATGAAGGTGTTACCCAGAAACTGGTCCCAGAATGCTTGTTTCTGGTTCAGGGCCTCACACCGAAACGCGCGTTGGCGTTTTATTCTTCTCGTGCTCTTGGACTTTGTTTCCATCCACCACCAGGAGAATCCACGAGAATGTACCATTCTATCTTCTAACGGCAGCTTTACCATCTGGAGTGATTTGTGATGTTTTATAAATATGTTTGTTTTGAGGAATAAATGTGTATGTCATTTTGAGTGAGTGCCAGTATGATTGATGATATGATTGTTGTTTTTGGGACTTATTATTAGATATTATAGATGTAATTATTTATGAATTTCTCGGAATTTGTTGACTATTTTATGATGCTATGAAAATAAAAAGAAAAAATTAATTTTGTTAAGCAATCTGTTCTCTGAATTTCTTGAAAATATGCCTTTGACAGCCCTGGGTGTTGTTTTGTAATATTAGGACCCCTTGTTGGGCCTTTATGTAAATTTCTTTAGGGGCGGGTAATCGTTGTCAGTCTGGTTCAGGGAAGACCTGGCTTGGCAGTTCGGGCTGGACTGTTCCCATTGTCGTGTAGTTTGCTATATATAACCTATACAGAATCTGCGCATTCAGATAACATGAACTGTGGGCTTGGTGGCAGACTGACTGAACACCCCCACCGAAAATGTTAGCCTGTTTGCATTAGCTAGCTCACAGTGACACTAGTGTCTCCTCTTATCGGGGAGAGAATAGTTTCTGGCAACCTCAGAACATGACAACCCTGATCCCTCAGGATCGTGGAAACAATGTACTACTTTTCGCTCAGTCACTCGTGGTCACTTATTCGGTCTCAGAGAGTTACACAGAAGAAGCAGTCGGGTGTGATACAATAAGAATTTATTGCACAGTTGTTCTTCTAGTGTAAAATAGATGTGCTGCAATAATTATTAGACAGCAGATATATATGATTAGTAGTATAGCGGATATAAATGGATAGTACAGTTCTACCATTTTGCAATAGTCATGAATACATACATGAATATAAAATGCATGATAAAATAAAGCGCATACTCCTACGATGCATATCTAGTTGTACCTAAGTGTACCTAGCATGTGAGTAGGTGTGAAGCCAAGAATCCCTCTAGGATTTAGTCGAACCCCATTACCTGAAGTGTGAGAATGTAGGAGCCCGTCCTGGTCTTGAGTTGGACACCCCGCAAGGGATGTGTTAGACCACTGTCAGCTGGAGCGTCTGCATGCAGGAGCCTCAGCGTCTCTGGTCAGTGTGTGGGCCTGGAAGTCTCGGTTCCCTCTGAATAACACTAGCAAGATGTGGTGTATTTATACAGAAAGTATCTAGGGTTCCTTTGTCCCTTGTTTCTTGTGTTAGCCATTGTTGGATTTGAGGATGACGTATGGGATGAACCTTGTACGTAGATATGGTGGGGTAGGTGGTGTAGCCCCTGCCTGGTTTCCAAGAACCCTTATGAATATTCATTCATACTGTGTGAGTCTATTGATGGAGTTATAGGACTCAATTGTTTAGGAAAAACTCTCCTTCTGCACCCAGGACTAGAACTAGGTAAAGGTTCAATCCTAAAGGCTCGTTACTGTGTAGTATAAGGGAAATAATGTAGGTGACGGTGTATGATATTACCCAGGCCTATATTAGGGTACCTATATGAAAATAACACCCACTCCTCTTCCAAATAGTCAACAATGATAAAATGCCATCGAACTACTCTCTTTTACTAGGTAGTAGCGCATAAAAACTATCAGTAAGCTTTATAAAAACATTGTCTTAAAATAATTTTTTTTAAAGTCTCAGAGGAGATTTGTTTTATTTTTAAAAAGCATTTTTTGGAATTGTTATTTAAGCCAAAGTCCTAGATGAGTTCGTTTATATAAGTCAAACCACTACACGCGTCGGAAGGCCATGCTTTTTCCAGCGAAAGTGTCAATTGAAAAGAAATGTTCCAAATTTAGTTAAGTTTTGAAAATAAAAGGAAAAATCCGAATTCTTTCCCAGCACATGATGAACCAATTATAGATTAAGTGTCCTGGCTGGGAGACGCAACATCGTCGTTGCTTGCTGCTGCAGGGGACGGTCCTTGTAACACCTCGCACAGTACATCAATGGAGCACAAATGATATTCAGAGCTGCCAATAGCTGGTGTAGAGGCAGCCGGTGCTGTTGTTGAAACCTGAGTGCTAGTGGAAGAGCTGATGCTCAACCCAGTTGTAAAAGGCACCTGCGGATTCTCGAGGAATGCAGCCATCGATATGGGAATACGCTGGGGACATTGCCGAGCACGGGCCCTCAGGGGTTCCAGCCTGGTATTCAAGTCCACAGGCGTGTCCGATGCAAGTGTCAGACCGAGATCCAACACGCATTCTTCACCGCAAAACAGGCATCGAAGAACAGGTAAGATGCAGTCCATCCAGACTGGTCTAAACGATAGGAACCAAGAGGCGCTCAGTTCCCGTAGGCGAGGTGTGCCCAGATGCTGTACCATGCGTTCACGGTACTTGCGCTCCAGGAGTGCTTTTGCCATCTCGTTGGTGATTGGGCCGTCCATTGCGGAGCAGAAAAATGACAATCAGGATTCCTGCGATAGAAAGCAGGATCAGAGGAAGACCTCCAAAAACGCTTCCCAATACGGAGTGTATAAAATTTGGAATAACTCTGAGGATTGCCTGAAAGGTGCTTAGAAGTCCTGACCCTATGGTATTTAATAGATGTACAATATCACTCGTATCAGACATATTGAAGATACGACCCACCATTTCTGCTAAATGAATGGGGCAGTTTGTACGTATAAGGGCCTGTATCTCAGTCAAGGTCCTTGCGATTTGAAGATCAAAGGTCTCTCGAGCGGAGGTTAAGTATCAAACTGTATAAAGGAAACATTCAACGAAGGCCATAACGGCACCTCCCTGACTGTACTTGTTGGGGGAAACAATACTTGCATACAGCAAGTGACCCTGGAGTTCACAGTGACCAGATAGGCAATGCCCGGAAGCATCCCACAGCAACCTTGATCGTTCACCATCAAGTAACTCCCATTCGAGAGCAGCTCGAATACCGGTGTAATCATGGCTGCTGGAGTCCCTTTCATGTGGCAGTACAAGTTTGCTATTGAACCATTGCAAGCTCCATGCAGTGAAATGTCCTGGCACATGAGAGAACCACTTAAAGCGCTCTTGCAGTTTGTACCACTTAGAAACACTTCTCGATCCCCACTCCGGCATCGAAATCTGTATGGTAACTCCCAAGATTCCTTAATGCAGTCCTTACCCATCTTTTCATATTTGCCAGCCTGCCTTTGCTCAAGGCAATATTGAAACTGAAAAGTAGTGACCGGTAGAGTTATGTGGCCATGGATAAGCCACTCCGTAGATGGAGATTCCGCTACCGTAAACGGTAGTCTGTCCAGTTTTTCAATAAGCAGCATTGTATATTTTGCTCCCCTTTGTGCCATTTCCATCTGTTTATCTGTTAGATTGTATTCAGAAAACAGAGACGTACTGTTGATGAAACACCAAGGCACATAGCCTGCACGCAAAGATTGTAGCGTCCAGCTTAATAACATAACAGAACGTAACTGAGATTGCCCGTGTTGTAATATGGCTAAATCTTGTTCCAGTATGTCTATCGCAGAAGATACAATGTTGCCTAAGGAATATATCCTGGAGGTCAAAGTTGTTAACCCATTATCCACTACTGCTAATGCCTTTTCTAAGTTAATACGGTCTATTTCCCGTATTCTCTCTGCGGCCTCCTGTTGGGATATTTTCCAATTTTCATTGTAGGCAGCATAAATGCCAGCATATATGAAACGTTTCTGACGTGATTTCCTGGGGCCTAGTAAAAAGTCCCTAAGATCCATGTCTTGTGTTAGTAAGGTCAAGTGTTGTTTCACTTCTGTGAGTGTTGAGGTCTCTAGCCAATCAAGGCACAACTTCTTAACACTGTAGGACGTCACTACCCCTGGATGTTCTCTTTGTACATAGCGTGGGTCTGGCTTGTGGATATTGAACCCTTCGGTTATACCCCAGAATCTTTTTGCCATGTGTTTGTGTCTAAGGGCCAAACCACCCATTTATTCCAATCAGGGTCTGTTCTGTTGTACTGTAAGATGTCGTCTATTGTTGCCCCTCCCTGTGTAGTTGAATTTTGCCACCCCTCCATCTGTGATGGTGTTGGAAACCGAGGGGTGTTAAGGTCCTTGTTCTTGGCTAGTCCAAGACAGGATGTCTGTTGCACAGTGTCATTTAGAAATATCATCTGCTGTGGAATGAGGCATGCTCTAAATAGCGCTTCTGTTCCCTGGACTTGCCAGTCTCTAGAACCCCAGACTGATTTTAAGTCTATTGTGTCCTTCCATAGGTCGAAACCCTGTTCATACAATTGGGCAATAAAGGAAGCAGAGTATATCTGTTTGGTGTTAGTCAACATCATTTTCAGTGCCGATGTCGGTGTAACTTTATAATAAAATGACGTCGGGTCAATGGTGTTAAACCCTGAAAAATATGAAAATTTCTGTGCAAATGTATGCAAACTACTTTTAGGTGGTGTAGGGCAATGTTCCCACTGGTGGTACTCAAAAACATTTCTAGGTGATATAGATTTGTGCAGGAAATGATGACCATAATGTTGGTAACAGTACAAAGCGTCATAGTCTGAATTACCTTCTAACATTTCACTGTTCGGAAATGCAGCAGTTTTTTCTAAATCAGACAACATGTTATTAACAGTTTCAGAGTCCCAATCATCAGAAAATGTACTGAAGGTAATGATATCACTCAATGAAATTTTAAATACATGTGAAAGTTTTAAAAGTTCAGTCTCACCGAATATATCAAAATCAACTTTGTCCCAAACTATACCGTCCGGTATAGGAACTGCTGTGATGTTCACTGATGACAATTCTCTTTGTTCACGATGTGAGGATTGATGTGGTTTCAGAATCAAATTAACTTTTTGGGCTGCGGAGCTTTGTTGAAGGTATCGCCCATTAATAAGCATGCTAAAAGTTATAACTATATGAAAAACAATGGGGTAACCCAGTATCCCTCAGAACCTGGGCATATATGATACAAACAACAACTGGTTCTGTCGGGTCATATCATTTCTTTTTCGATTATATTCGTTTGAATGAGGTGTAGAGATGAATCTAAGAAAATAAGAAAATAGCGCTACAACACTGTTAGAAATGGGATCTCTAGTTGGCAAGGGCTTGCACCTTTGTCCAAGTAGGGACCCTTCTTCCTAGTCAGGGTAAGGGTGTTACACTCGTGAAGTAACCCCTGCTCACCCTCGTGGTAGCTTGGCACGAGCAGTCAGGCTTAATTCAGAGGCAGTGTGTAAAGCATTTGCACCTAACCAACAGTAATATAGTGTAAGCACTACAAACGGACACCACACCAGTTTAGAAAAATAACCAATTTTTATATACTCAAGACAAGACCAATTACGACAAAAATCCACAATACTATACTTGAAAAACGAATGCTTGATAAGGTTACTTCTTCTTTGCAGGAATCGTTCAAAAACAAAGTTCGTACGAGTCGGTAGCTCCGTCCGAGCCTACCGCGATGCTGAAAACCACAGAGTCTAACAGTTCCAGCCGACCGCGTCGATACGGGCCAGCAGAGTCGTGAACAGACTCGGTCACAGTACCTTTCTCGTTGTGGCTGGTACGGAGTGTACGAGCCGGTCGGCGTTCGTCGCGGTTGCGGTGCAAGACGGAGCGATGCAAGGTGCGGTGTCCCTCGATGCGGTGCAGGCAGCGGCTCGATGAGCGTCGTGCAGACGGAGTCGGTGAGTCCAAGGCGTGCGATGCAGGGTGAGACGATGCTCGATGCGGTGCTGACAGGTTGCGATGCAGGCGACCAAGCCGGAGTGCGGGAGCTGGCGTCGGACAGCGGTGCGAGTCGGAGCGGTGCGTCGCAGACGTGCGAGCGGTGCCCCAAATGCGATGCAGTCACGACTCTTGAGCCAGTTGCAGCGTCCGCGTCGGTCGGGTCCGGCTGGTTCAGTGAAGCGATGCGATGCGAACTGCGGTGCCCACAGGTCACGGTGCAAGCAGCGGCTCGGTGTTGGCGGCGTCGGACGTCGCCACGGTGAGACCAGGGTTGCGATGCGAAGCGGGGCGATGCGGTCTGCGGTGCAAACAGGTCACCGGCCAGGGATGGATTCGGTTGACGGAGTCGGTTGCAGTTCCCTTCCTCTGTGGCAACTGAAACAGCGTTCCAGAAGCGGTACCCAGAGGCTTGTGAAGTCTTTGTAGTCCCTGAGACTTCTTAACAGGAGGCCAGCTCGGTTTCAGGCCCTTGGAGATACTCAGCACAAGTTTGTAGAAAGTTCAGTCCTTTCACTGCCCAAGGCAGAAGCAGCAGCTGCAGGCCAACCCAACAAAGCAACAACACAGCAAAGGGGCAGTACTCCTCCTGGCAGCTCTTCCAGCTCTTCGTCTTGGCAGGTTCCTTGATTCCAGCGAGATCTAAATTCATGGGGTCAGGGCCCCAATATTTATATCCCAAATTCCTTTGTTCTCTGAAGGCAGAGAGGCCTTTGCCTAGTCCAAACCAGTTCTGGAGCACTTTGTTGACAAGTCTCCGTCCCTTCTTTCAGTGAGTAGGCCAGGGACATCAGACGCACCACAGGAGGTGGAGCCAGCATTGTGGAGGGAAGGCACTGTCCTATTCAGGGCCCAGGTGCACCTCCTCCCACCCATCTACATGTAGATCTTGCTATTCAGCCCTGTGCTGACTCACCCTGTCTCCTGGCATCCCCCAGCCCCTGTCACTCACACTCCAGACAAGGAATACACAACCTCGCAGAGGCAGGCTTGGATGGTTAGACAAGAAAATACCCACTTTCTAAAAGTGGTATTTTCAAACACAGAAATGTTAAAACCAACTTCACTAAAAGATGCATTTTATCATTCTGAGTCCAGGCATACTAAACTCGAATTTCTACCATGTTCCCGGGGTCAGTTAGGATTATAAGCTGTAATAATCAAAACTGCCCGTTCTAGCCTAGGGGAACAGGTAGCCTTGCAATAGTGAAAAACGAACTAGGCCGTAATTCACTATCAGGACATGCCACACACACCAGGGCATGTCCTACCTTTCGCATACAACGCACCCTGCCCACAGGGGTACCTTGGGCCTAACTTAGGGGTGACTTACATGTAGAAAAGGGAAGGTTTAGGGACTTGCAAGTGTGTGCACTTGCCAAGTCGACTATGGCAGCCCCAGGCTGCGCACAGGCTCTGCGATGGCAGGCCCGAGTTACACTTTACGGGCTGTTTGCGTGGGTGGCACAATCCAGTGCTGCAGCCCACCAACAGCATTTGGTCTATAGGCCCTGGCACTCGCAGTGCATTTTACAAGGGACTGACACATAAACCAAATAGGCCAATCATGGAAACACCAATCCATAACACATTTTATACAGGAGCACTTGCACTTTCCCACTGGACAGCAGTGAGGGAAGTGCGCAGAATCATTACACCAGCAAAAACAGAGTCAAAACCGGGAGGTCAGAAAGCAAAAAGTCAGGGGAAACACGCCAAAAGATGCCAAGTCTAACAAACACAAACCCAATAACAAAGTAAATCATGATTTCAGACATTTGAAAATAGTGTTTTTACTTAAGTTTTCAAATTTTTTGGTTCGTAGTACAAAATTACCATTAATAAGACTGTCTGGTAATGCAATTAATGAAGCGGCACACGTGAGGGTGATTTAAAGTGACATTGTGGATAAGGTGACAAGGTGGTGGAATCAGTGTATTATACAGGTAAGTGACACAATCAGCAATGAGCATATATTTACAAATATTTACAATTGCAAGAGAGTTTTGGAAGGGGAGTCCAATTGCGTACTAAATAGTGTCTCAGGCTCAAGGATTATATCACAATCAATTATAAGCAAGGAGACCTATTAAGGTATGGACAGATAAAGCGTCGACGTTTCGACCCTGACAGGAGCATGAATGTGGTGTTGTCAATGCGGGTCTTCTTCAGGACTGGGAATGGGGAGGGGCAGCCGGTTCTTCAAATTCCAAGGGAAAAAGATTCCTAAGGCATAGGATCTACACAGAGTCCAACTGGATTTGCTTGATAGATTGAATCTGGCTCCTGGTACCAGGATGGAAACCAGGAATCCTGTGCTTAACACGAATGAAGCGTGATGGTTATTGTTTGCATGGCTCAGTTCAACAAGTTGAAGCTGGTTTGGCAAATAAAAGAAATGGTGGTAGCTCGAGGGGTCCGGCGTGATTAATTCTTGGCCATGCGTTAACCGAGGTGCTGCAGGCCAGCGGCAGAGTTGAATATCCTCTGTAAGTGGCAAGATAAAAGAATTAGTAGTTGCTCGAGGGGTCCGGCGCGATTAATGTGCCACCCACGAACTGCGGATTAAATCTTGGCCATGCGGTAACTGAAGGGCTGCAAGCCAACCGCAGAGTTCATCATCCTCTCAAAGGATTTGCCAAACCAGCTTCAGCTTGTTGAACTGAGCCATGCAAGCAATAACCATCACGCTTCATTCGTGTTAAGCACAGGATTCCTGGTTTCCATCCTGGTACCAGGAGCCAGATTCAATCTATCAAGCAAATCCAGTTGGACTCTGTGTAGATCCTATGCCTTAGGAATCTTTTTCCCTTGGAATTTGAAGAACCGGCTGCCCCTCCCCATTCCCAGTCCTGAAGAAGACCCGCATTGACAACACCACATTCATGCTCCTGTCAGGGTCGAAACATCGATGGTTTATCTGTCCATACCTTAATAGGTCTCCTTGCTTATAATTGATTGTGATATAATCCTTGAGCCTGAGACACTATTTAGTACGCAATTGGACTCCCCTTCCAAAACTCTCTTGCAATTGTAAATATTTGTAAATATATGCTCATTGCTGATTGTGTTACTTAAAAGTTATAACTAAACCTAGCCAGAAAAGAAAAAATAGTATCCCAGTAATTACCCAGAGTTCTAACCAAGTCGATACAAGGTAAGTCTTTTTGAGAAAGTTTAGAAAGTCTTTAACTTGCTGCTTGCTTGAATTTTGGGCTGGCATCGTTTCCGGTTCACTTGGATCCAAGGCAAACGTATCAAAGTTCATGAAGTAGCCAGAAGCAGTTTGATCAATTGTAGGAATTGCATTGGGATTTGTTGAAATCGCATTTTGCTCTTGTCGAGGCATGTTGAAGTAGACGTCTGTATTTGGTCTAATTGCTACTTGTGTGTTATTTTGAATTGAATTTTGAAGTTTAACTTCTGGTTCAAGGGGAACAAGTTCCATAGCATTGTTGCATAGTCCTTCATTCCGTACAGGAGGCTCTTCAAATGTGATGAGTCTTTCTGTTTGAACTTCTTGGATTGTAGCTAGAGGAGGGCGTCACTAGAGGAGGGCGTCCACGAGGCCTACTGTACAGTATCGGCCACATAGTGTGGTTTGATTAAGTCGATTGAGACAAATCTTTTCTTCTTTTTCCCGGCAAGAGGCGGCAAAAGTACAGTTCTTGTTCCTTGAACTGCTAGGACAGGTACAGGCTTTCTGTATGATGGTCCACATTCTTTTTTGTCCGCTATTTTCTCTCTGACCAGATCCCCGACCTTTGGGATCCAGACAGGACTTGCTGTGTTTGCCTTGACTTCCCCAGTGGCGGTCTGTTTCTGGAGGACGTTACTGTGTTGTGTCCTGGATTTATTTAGATCCTGTAAAACAGCCAAACGATCATGGATATTAAATGGTTTCTCATCCGCCACTGTGCCTTCACAATCAAGATCAGGTACCCACATTCTCATCCCAAATAGGACCTCATATGGAGTGACACCCCCTAGAGAACTTCTTGGCTGGTTATTGAGTGCTCGTTGTACCCCATATAGATGATTGACCCAACTACCGCCCTTGCCTAATACCCTAGCTGTTGAAGATTGCTTTAGGTTCCGGTTTTTCCTCTCCACGACCGAATTTCCCTCAGGATGGTATGGAGAGGAGTACCACAATGCTACGCCCATACTTTCCATGGCCTCTTTGTAAGCCCGAGAGCTAAACGCCGGGCCACGGTCCGAATGCAACGTGCCAACTGCGTATGTCCCTATAAAGACTCCCAAATCTTTGATAACAATTTGAGCATCAGCCGAGCGCTGAGACCATACCCATAGGAATCTTGAGCAGGAATCCACTGCAACCATGATATACTTGGAAGCCCCATCAGATTGTAAGGGGCCGCAGTGGTCCAGATACACACATGCAAGAGATTTGTCAGATATTAGTAATGGTGTCTGCGCCGGGCGTATTATGGTAGAACCTTTCATCTGTTAGCAGATGTCACATTTAAAGACATAGGGGTCGAATCCGATTCGGGCCGGAAAAAGCACCGACCGACTCGGGCGGAAAAATTACCGACCGACACGTACCAGTGGCGCCCGACACGCCAAGTGCGATGCAAGCCGCGATAAATCCGACCGACCACGTTAGGAAACCAAGCCGACCCGACCGAGCCGCTCGGAAAATAGCAATCCGGCCGGAAAAAGACGCTAATCCAACCGACCGACACGCACCCGGAACAAATCCGACCGAATCGTACCCGCCAACTCCAAACCGCAAAGTACGATGCAAGGCGCGAAAAACACGACCGAGTCGGACGGAGGACAAGCCGTCACGACCGACACGCACTACAAAACCGAGCCGAAGCAACACAATACACCGCGACCGGCAGCGTACGCAGCATACAAAACTGCACAAACACAGCGTGAGCGAAGCGGAAAACACCGTACGAGACCAATGCAGGGTCCGACTCGGTCATAAGAACGTTTCCAACATACACAAACAGCACAAAGGAAAAATCAACCAAAAAAGGCCAAACAAGCAATTACCAAGCCAATAAATACTGGGGGGGTGGGGACAGAGAACAAAGACACACCCACAACTCCACCTATATAAAGGACACAAATCACAACCATGAGCCTTTGCAAATGCCATTCCACTGCCAGCACCCAAGAGAAAACAACCACACACCCACAGCTCATCCCTCACACAAGCCACACACCATCAGCACACCAACAAATACCTACCTCACATACACCCAGCAAAACACACACTCACACACCCTCACCTGCACACCAACACACACATCACTCACCATCACCACCCATCACCATGCCCCCAAGAAGAATCACAAGTTCCTAGATTGTGAATTGGAAGTCCTGGTGAGACGAGATCCTCAGGGTAGAGCCACAGCTGTTTGGCACATTGGTCCAACAGACCCCCATGTCACAGAAAACCAAGATGTGGGAGAGGATCATCAACAGGGTGAACGCCCAATCACCATGTCGGCGCACAAAGACCGACATCCAGAACAGGTGGTATGACGTGCGCAGGAGAGTGCGGAAACTGCTGAAGCAAGACTACATCAACAGCCAACACACCGGCAGTGGCCCTCCTGCCAAGCCAATATACCTCAGGCCCTGGGAGGAGAAGGTGCGGGCCATCCTACCGCCAGTGAGCATATATGGACTAGAGGACATCCCAGAGCCTGGTGAGTACACAACAAATGTACACAATATACTGCCACAAAACACACACACATCACTGTCAAGGGGAGAGTCAAACCATGCACTCATAGCAATCACACAGCAACCAGAACAGAATCATCCCAAAATGTGTATGTCAGTCAGAGAAACACAACACATGCCATCAAAAAGTCACATCCAACCGTGCCAACACATGTACAAACACAACCACAACTACAGCTAGGCAGTGGCACAAATAGAACTAACAAACACATCCAGACATGTAGCCACCACAACAACACCAACACACAGTGAAGACCACTCAAAGGAAGGAATTCTGTGTATGCTGGCCAAGTCAGTGTAGCCAATAGCATCATGGGAGTCGCAGTCACACATATTGCCCCCCACAACTGTCCCATCAACACCACCCTGAACCATGCTCACATCACAGGGAGTGGAGAAGGACTCACAAGATGGCTGACACTGGCTACTGCTGTGGGGAGCACAAGGCCCTGCTGCCAACTGTGCACCAACAAACAGCAGGACACCACTGACTGACATCCTGAGAGACAACTTACACTCCCTGCAATGCAAGCACGTTCCATGGTGGGATATCTGGCTGGCTGGCTGGGTGGGAAGGGGGACTTGCAGCACTGACTATAGTCACCAGCACCTCCCCTCACCCCCCCAACACAAACTCCACAGTACCCACCTGGTAGAATGCAATGCCCTCCATCCTAACACAAGATCCCACAAAGCACCACCACCCTGGGTTATGTTGTGTGAAGCACAGGGACACTCTTGGGACTCTTAGCCAAACAACTGCCAGGACAACACTCCCAGCCATCCTGTCAGCACAGCCAGCCCACCCCACAGGGAAGACCACTCAAAGGAAGGAATTCTGTGTATGCTGGCCAAGTCAGTGTAGCCAATAGCATCATGGGAGTCGCAGTCACACATATTGCCCCCCCCCCACAACTGTCCCATCAACACCACCCTGAACCATGCTCACATCACAGGGAGTGGAGAAGGACTCACAAGATGGCTGACACTGGCTACTGCTGTGGGGAGCACAAGGCCCTGCTGGCAACTGTGCACCAACAAACAGCAGGACACCACTGACTGACATCCTGAGAGACAACTTACACTCCCTGCAATGCAAGCACGTTCCATGGTGGGATATCTGGCTGGCTGGGTGGGAAGGGGGACTTGCAGCACTGACTATAGTCACCAGCACCTCCCCTCACCCCCCACCCCAACACAAACTCCACAGTACCCACCTGGTAGAATGCAATGCCCTCCATCCTAACACAAGATCCCACAAAGCACCACCACCCTGGGTTATGTTGTGTGAAGCACAGGGACACTCTTGGGACTCTTAGCCAAACAACTGCCAGGACAACACTCCCAGCCATCCTGTCAGCACAGCCAGCCCACCCCACAGGGAAGCAGAGTCAAAAGGAAGGAAGCATGGGCATGCTGGGAAGGGGGTGGAGGCAATAGCATGATGGGAGTCGTAGTCACAGACATAGCTCACCCCCACAACTGTCCCATCAACACCACCCTGAACCATGCTCACATCACAGGGAGTGGAGAAGGACTCACAAGATGGCTGACACTGGCTACTGCTGTGGGGAGCACAAGGCCCTGCTGGCAACTGTGCACCAACAAACAGCAGGACACCACTGACTGACATCCTGACAGACAACTTACACTCCCTGCAATGCAAGCACGTTCCATGGTGGGATATCTGGCTGGCTGGCTGGGTGGGAAGGGGGACTTGCAGCACTGACTATAGTCACCAGCACCTCCCCTCACCCCCCCCCAACACAAACTCCACAGTACCCACCTGGTAGAATGCAATGCCCTCCATCCTAACACAAGATCCCACAAAGCACCACCACCCTGGGTTATGTTGTGTGAAGCACAGGGACACTCTTGGGACTCTTAGCCAAACAACTGCCAGGACAACACTCCCAGCCATCCTGTCAGCACAGCCAGCCCACCCCACAGGGAAGCAGAGTCAAAAGGAAGGAAGCATGGGCATGCTGGGAAGGGGGTGGAGGCAATAGCATGATGGGAGTCGTAGTCACAGACATTGCTCACCCCCACAACTGTCCCATCAACACCACCCTGAACCATGCTCACATCACAGGGAGTGGAGAAGGACTCACAAGATGGCTGACACTGGCTACTGCTGTGGGGAGCACAAGGCCCTGCTGGCAACTGTGCACCAACAAACAGCAGGACACCACTGACTGACATCCTGAGAGACAACTTACACTCCCTGCAATGCAAGCACGTTCCATGGTGGGATATCTGGCTGGCTGGCTGGGTGGGAAGGGGGACTTGCAGCACTGACTATAGTCACCAGCACCTCCCCTCACCCCCCAACACAAACTCCACAGTACCCACCTGGTAGAATGCAATGCCCTCCATCCTAACACAAGATCCCACAAAGCACCACCACCCTGGGTTATGTTGTGTGAAGCACAGGGACACTCTTGGGACTCTTAGCCAAACAACTGCCAGGACAACACTCCCAGCCATCCTGTCAGCACAGCCAGCCCACCCCACAGGGAAGCAGAGTCAAAAGGAAGGAAGCATGGGCATGCTGGGAAGGGGGTGGAGGCAATAGCATGATGGGAGTCGTAGTCACAGACATAGCTCACCCCCACAACTGTCCCATCAACACCACCCTGAACCATGCTCACATCACAGGGAGTGGAGAAGGACTCACAAGATGGCTGACACTGGCTACTGCTGTGGGGAGCACAAGGCCCTGCTGGCAACTGTGCACCAACAAACAGCAGGACACCACTGACTGACATCCTGAGAGACAACTTACACTCCCTGCAATGCAAGCACGTTCCATGGTGGGATATCTGGCTGGCTGGGTGGGAAGGGGGACTTGCAGCACTGACTATAGTCACCAGCACCTCCCTCACCACCCCCCCAACACAAACTCCACAGTACCCACCTGGTAGAATGCAATGCCCTCCATCCTAACACAAGATCCCACAAAGCACCACCACCCTGGGTTATGTTGTGTGAAGCACAGGGACACTCTTGGGACTCTTAGCCAAACAACTGCCAGGACAACACTCCCAGCCATCCTGTCAGCACAGCCAGCCCACCCCACAGGGAAGCAGAGTCAAAAGGAAGGAAGCATGGGCATGCTGGGAAGGGGGTGGAGGCAATAGCATGATGGGAGTCGTAGTCACAGACATAGCTCACCCCCACAACTGTCCCATCAACACCACCCTGAACCATGCTCACATCACAGGGAGTGGAGAAGGACTCACAAGATGGCTGACACTGGCTACTGCTGTGGGGAGCACAAGGCCCTGCTGGCAACTGTGCACCAACAAACAGCAGGACACCACTGACTGACATCCTGAGAGACAACTTACACTCCCTGCAATGCAAGCACGTTCCATGGTGGGATATCTGGCTGGCTGGCTGGGTGGGAAGGGGGACTTGCAGCACTGACTATAGTCACCAGCACCTCCCCTCACCCCCCCAACACAAACTCCACAGTACCCACCTGGTAGAATGCAATGCCCTCCATCCTAACACAAGATCCCACAAAGCACCACCACCCTGGGTTATGTTGTGTGAAGCACAGGGACACTCTTGGGACTCTTAGCCAAACAACTGCCAGGACAACACTCCCAGCCATCCTGTCAGCACAGCCAGCCCACCCCACAGGGAAGCAGAGTCAAAAGGAAGGAAGCATGGGCATGCTGGGAAGGGGGTGGAGGCAATAGCATGATGGGAGTCGTAGTCACAGACATAGCTCACCCCCACAACTGTCCCATCAACACCACCCTGAACCATGCTCACATCACAGGGAGTGGAGAAGGACTCACAAGATGGCTGACACTGGCTACTGCTGTGGGGAGCACAAGGCCCTGCTGGCAACTGTGCACCAACAAACAGCAGGACACCACTGACTGACATCCTGAGAGACAACTTACACTCCCTGCAATGCAAGCACGTTCCATGGTGGGATATCTGGCTGGCTGGCTGGGTGGGAAGGGGGACTTGCAGCACTGACTATAGTCACCAGCACCTCCCCTCACCCCCCCAACACAAACTCCACAGTACCCACCTGGTAGAATGCAATGCCCTCCATCCTAACACAAGATCCCACAAAGCACCACCACCCTGGGTTATGTTGTGTGAAGCACAGGGACACTCTTGGGACTCTTAGCCAAACAACTGCCAGGACAACACTCCCAGCCATCCTGTCAGCACAGCCAGCCCACCCCACAGGGAAGCAGAGTCAAAGGAAGGAAGCATGGGCATGCTGGGAAGGGGGTGGAGGCAATAGCATGTTGGGAGTCGTAGTCACAGACATAGCTCACCCCCACAACTGTCCCATCAACACCACCCTGAACCATGCTCACATCACAGGGAGTGGAGAAGGACTCACAAGATGGCTGACACTGGCTACTGCTGTGGGGAGCACAAGGCCCTGCTGGCAACTGTGCACCAACAAACAGCAGGACACCACTGACTGACATCCTGACAGACAACTTACACTCCCTGCAATGCAAGCACGTTCCATGGTGGGATATCTGGCTGGCTGGCTGGGTGGGAAGGGGGACTTGCAGCACTGACTATAGTCACCAGCACCTCCCCTCACCCCCCCCAACACAAACTCCACAGTACCCACCTGGTAGAATGCAATGCCCTCCATCCTAACACAAGATCCCACAAAGCACCACCACCCTGGGTTATGTTGTGTGAAGCACAGGGACACTCTTGGGACTCTTAGCCAAACAACTGCCAGGACAACACTCCCAGCCATCCTGTCAGCACAGCCAGCCCACCCCACAGGGAAGCAGAGTCAAAAGGAAGGAAGCATGGGCATGCTGGGAAGGGGGTGGAGGCAATAGCATGATGGGAGTCGTAGTCACAGACATAGCTCACCCCCACAACTGTCCCATCAACACCACCCTGAACCATGCTCACATCACAGGGAGTGGAGAAGGACTCACAAGATGGCTGACACTGGCTACTGCTGTGGGGAGCACAAGGCCCTGCTGGCAACTGTGCACCAACAAACAGCAGGACACCACTGACTGACATCCTGAGAGACAACTTACACTCCCTGCAATGCAAGCACGTTCCATGGTGGGATATCTGGCTGGCTGGCTGTGTGGGAAGGGGGACTTGCAGCACTGACTATAGTCACCAGCACCTCCCCTCACCCCCCAACACAAACTCCACAGTACCCACCTGGTAGAATGCAATGCCCTCCATCCTAACACAAGATCCCACAAAGCACCACCACCCTGGGTTATGTTGTGTGAAGCACAGGGACACTCTTGGGACTCTTAGCCAAACAACTGCCAGGACAACACTCCCAGCCATCCTGTCAGCACAGCCAGCCCACCCCACAGGGAAGCAGAGTCAAAAGGAAGGAAGCATGGGCATGCTGGGAAGGGGGTGGAGGCAATAGCATGATGGGAGTCGTAGTCACAGACATAGCTCACCCCCACAACTGTCCCATCAACACCACCCTGAACCATGCTCACATCACAGGGAGTGGAGAAGGACTCACAAGATGGCTGACACTGGCTACTGCTGTGGGGAGCACAAGGCCCTGCTGGCAACTGTGCACCAACAAACAGCAGGACACCACTGACTGACATCCTGACAGACAACTTACACTCCCTGCAATGCAAGCACGTTCCATGGTGGGATATCTGGCTGGCTGGCTGGGTGGGAAGGGGACTTGCAGCACTGACTATAGTCACCAGCACCTCCCCTCACCCCCCCCAACACAAACTCCACAGTACCCACCTGGTAGAATGCAATGCCCTCCATCCTAACACAAGATCCCACAAAGCACCACCACCCTGGGTTATGTTGTGTGAAGCACAGGGACACTCTTGGGACTCTTAGCCAAACAACTGCCAGGACAACACTCCCAGCCATCCTGTCAGCACAGCCAGCCCACCCCACAGGGAAGCAGAGTCAAAAGGAAGGAAGCATGGGCATGCTGGGAAGGGGGTGGAGGCAATAGCATGATGGGAGTCGTAGTCACAGACATTGCTCACCCCCACAACTGTCCCATCAACACCACCCTGAACCATGCTCACATCACAGGGAGTGGAGAAGGACTCACAAGATGGCTGACACTGGCTACTGCTGTGGGGAGCACAAGGCCCTGCTGGCAACTGTGCACCAACAAACAGCAGGACACCACTGACTGACATCCTGAGAGACAACTTCCACTCCCTGCAATGCAAGCACGTTCCATGGTGGGATAACTGACTGGCTGGGTGGGTGGGTGGGAAGGAGGTCTGGCTGTCAACCAAACACAATCAATGCAGACCATGTTCACACCCCAGAGAATACATAGAAATGCCCAAATGATGCAGGACAATGTGCCACACCAATATCAACCCCTGACTGTGACGACTTAGGACAATACAATGTACAGGCCCGCACCCCGAGGCACAGTCACAACTGTCAGGTGTGTCAACCACTGATGCCTGCAGAAACATGAAATACATTGTTTGTGTCTCCCAAAAACAGGTGATGATAGGGACACAGCAGCAGACGCTGAGGAGTCCCAGTCCCAGGCTCAAGAGGATGCCGAGCTCACTGGCGTCGTACAGCCTCTGTCCTCCTCGGACGATGAACAACCTGGCACATCCGGTGCAAGTCAACTTGCTGCACCAGCAGGACCACCAGCTGCAGCACCAGCAGGTCCACCAGCTGCACCCCCTGCACCCACCCCTCCAACGACTGTCACCACGAATACCATCCCTGCCGACATGGACAGAATAAGGAACAACACCAGCGCAGTGACCCTGGACCAACCTGGGGCCATGGACACCACCACCACCACCACCCCCAAGGTGGACCAGGGTTATCTGTGCGTGCAACTGCACACACTGCACATGTCAGCAGGGGTGGTGGGAGGGGTGGGAGACAGAGGTCGCTGCTTGCAGACGTTGCTGGTGTGCATGAAGACCCACAACTGGTACGCATAGCTGATGCGTACCAGTCCAGCACCGGAGAGCTCAGCCAGGTAGTGGGGCTCCTCAGAGACATCAAACAGCAGCAGGCTGCCCATCATGCCCGCTTGGACTCCCACATGTCCCACGTGGAGTCACACATGTCACGTGTGGACTCCCACATGTCCCGCGTGGAGTCCAAGTGGGATGTACTACATGAGATGACGGCGGTGCACAGGGACATTTTACAATGCCTCCGCCAGATGAACAGCAACCAGTCCACACCTCCCTGTGTGCCAACAACATCTGGTACAGAACAAACTGCAACTGCCACAGGGAGGGAGGAGGACTCTGGCGGAGAGTCCCCTGCACCGCAGCAGCCTGCACTTGAGGGCCCCCAAGAAGAGGGGTCGTCCGAGGAGGGGAAAGTGAGAGGCTGATGGCCAAGCGCAACTCCCAGGAAGCCTGAACCTGTTCTGGATTTTCGCCTTTGTGCACAGACTGTTCACCCTGTTGATGGCAACACTACTCCCACACATTGCATGGGGAGTACAAGTTGGAACAATGTGTCAGACAACTGTGGCCCCGATACTGGGGATCCTGTCTACCTGGACTTTCAATTCACCTAGGAACTTGGGATTGCAAGATTCATGTACAGCACAATCCATCCTATGCACTATTAACACAGATGTATCACAATAAACACACTAATACACCATACTTGCCTCTGTCGTGATTCCAACGTGGGTGCTGTTATGGGGATGATGAACTGCAAAATTACACTGTGTATGCGAACTGCAACAGCAAGGACAACACAGGCATGTGAGTACAGGCAACGTGACACATATGAGGGAGACACACCACCAGGGCTACACAACACATACACACCTAGGCCATCTGACTCATTGCCTACACTGATGTTGCCAGGGAAGACGGTGCAATGCACAGACACCACACCCATTCCCAGTTGTAGTCAAGTAGCCCACAGGTGCAGTAAGCAAATGGCAGTCAAATGTGTGACCACAGACAACGCACATCACAAAGTGAAGCACAGGTTTATTACACAGTAGCAACATGCCGTAACCACTACAGATGCAAGGTAACCCCACCTGGTAGCGGGCACACAGTCAACAACTGTAGACGGAAGGAAGTCCATGGGTGTGGCGCACATCACCTGTAGGGACACAACAGCTACCAGCCTGGATGTGCAATCACGTCGTCGGTGGACACAGTTGACCAAACGAATCTGAAAGTACCCTGTGAAGGACAGAAATGACACACAGTCAAAAGCAATGCAGTACAGGACAGATCAGCAAAACTCATGCACAATACATGTTACAAGATACCCACCCAGAACCAAGTTAGCATGTCAACACTGTTGGGGAGTACAGCCCACCTGTCACCACACATCGCAACACACATCCTGTCAAGTAGCCCATGGACACACTCCAACAGCACCAGAGCACCACCCACACATCATGCCAACTCACATCATTCACATGACACCTCAGGATACTCACATTCAGCTAAAGAAGTTGGTGATGAGCTGTGTGCGGACATCACCATCACCATCATCATCATCATCATCGTCACTGGCATCGTGGTCCAGGCCAGGATCCTCCACAGGTGGCGGATGTTGGTCATCCTGGATGAGAGGCAACTCCTTCCGCACTGCCAGGTTGTGGAGCATGCAGCAGACGATGATAATCTTGCACACTTTCGCAGGGGCATATGGGAGGGACCCTCCGGTCTTGTCCAGGCAGCGGAAGCGGCTCTTCAGGAGACCAAAGGTCCGCTCAATCACTCTCCTGGTCCGACCATGTGCCTCATTGTAGCGCATCTGGGCAGGTGTCACAGGGTTCCTGAGGGTGTCAGCAACCACGGCATGTTGGGGTATCCCGAGTCACCTACGGACAGACAAGTGCACATCAGCTGACTTGGAAAAGTGGGCGGAATACTACAGATCAGATCACACACAATGGCACAAAGTCAGTACACACCGACAAGCCAGGCACGCTGGTTCTGCATCTGTGCCATCAACCTGGGGATGCGACTACTCCTCATCACAAAGGCATCGTGTGCTGAACCAGGGAAACGGGCACACACGTGTGTGATGGTCATGTCTGCAAGACACACCACCAGTGCATTGACCGAGTGGTAGTGCTTGCGGTTCCTGTAGGCCTGCTCCTGGGCCTGTGGTGGTACCAAAGCCACATGTGTCCCATCAATGGAGCCAATGACATGCGGCATCCTCCCCAGGGCATAAAAGTCACTCTTCACGTCAGTGAGTCGTCGCAGTCTAGGGAAATATATGTACCGGTTCAGGAAGAGCAACATTGCCGCCAAGAAATCGCGGAGCACACGGCTGAACATGGTCTGTGACATCCCACCAGCAGACGCCACAGTATGTTGGAAGGTACCGGTGGCAAAGAAGTGTAGGGCTGCCATCACCATCACCTTGGGGGTCAGCGCTGTAGGATACGGCCGGCCAGGCTGCAAATGTGGGGACAACTGCACTGCCAAATCCTCAATCAGCTGCCTGGTGAAGCGGTACCGTCGGATGCTGTCCCGTTCCACCATCGTTGCCAGGTCTGGGAATGGCCGATGGACAGCAGGAGCCCTGCAGTGCAGAGGAGAAGTAAGCAAGATCGTCAGTCACCCCACATATGCGGCATTGAACACACTCAAGTTCCCAACATACATCATCATGAGGCACAACTACATGAAGTGTGCAGTACCGGAACGACATGTATGGTACATACATGGCCAACATCTGTCAACACGGTCCTACAGGTGGCATCAATTTGTCCCAGGTTGGCCCATTGGATATCATGATGCTGTGTCAAAGTCACCCCCCAGTGACATGTGAGGACAGATGTGCCCCAGGCACCACAGCTCAACGACAGGCACATTCCCAGGGACCCTGTAATGCCACATGGACACTGGCATCACCTGGAGTATCATGTGTACACCACAGCAAAACAAACATGACCCCCACAGGTAGTGGCCACACTTGCCATGGCAGGAGAGCCATGGACGTCTGTGACACACACGCACAACATCAGAGTCCATGCACACACAACGTGGATGTGGAGACTGTCTCCCATTGTGCACATGAAATCAGAGACATTGTAAACACTACATGCACAAAGACTGTGGAGGGCCATCACTATTGTGCCACTGGGACACCCTGGCTCAAACATACCGTCCCACATGGGACTCACGGGGTATGTGACATGACATACACAAACACCACTGTGAAATGTGACCATGACACATGCACAGATATGAACAGTTGCACATCACAGTGGTCACGTACACGTAACACCCAGGATCCTGTCCCCATGAACACGTGCACAGCCTGGGGGTGGCTGCCCACAGGTGACACCCACAGGACAACATGTACACCAACATACACACAATAGGAAATTCAGCCTTACATGCCTTATGATAAGGTTTGGACAGGCTGTCGTGATGTAGGTGTGCCCCTCACTCCCTGGGAGCTATCTGTGGCTGGCATATGTCCATCTGAGACAGGCATGCTGACCTATGCCAGTCACATATACAGTGATGCGTTGAACAGCAATGGACCGATCGGTGCCTCCGGCCGGCCCATTGCTTTCAATGTGTGCGGGTACGCGTTGTACCCCTGTGCGCGTTGAACTGCAATGGACCGATCGGTGCCTCCGGCCGGCCCATTGCTTTCAATGTGTGCGGGTACGCGTTGTACCCCTGTGCGCGTTGAACTGCAATGGACCGATCGGTGCCTCCGGCCGGCCCATTGCTTTCAATGTGTGCGAGTGCAGCGTTGTACCCCTGTGCGCGTTGAACAGCAATGGACCGATCGGTGCCTCCGGCCGGCCCATTGCTTTCAATGTGTGCGGGTACGCGTTGTACCCCTGTGCGCGTTGAACAGCAATGGACCGATCGGTGCCTCCGGCCGGCCCATTGCTTTCAATGTGTGCGGGTACGCGTTGTACCCCTGTGCGCGTTGAACTGCAATGGACCGATCGGTGCCTCCGGCCGGCCCATTGCTTTCAATGTGTGCGGGTACGCGTTGTACCCCTGTGCGCGTTGAACTGCAATGGACCGATCGGTGCCTCCGGCCGGCCCATTGCTTTCAATGTGTGCGGGTGCAGCGTTGTACCCCTGTGCGCGTTGAACTGCAATGGACCGATCGGTGCCTCCGGCCGGCCCATTGCTTTCAATGTGTGCGGGTACGCGTTGTACCCCTGTGCGCGTTGAACTGCAATGGACCGATCGGTGCCTCCGGCCGGCCCATTGCTTTCAATGTGTGCGGGTACGCGTTGTACCCCTGTGCGCGTTGAACTGCAATGGACCGATCGGTGCCTCCGGCCGGCCCATTGCTTTCAATGTGTGCGGGTACGCGTTGTACCCCTGTGCGCGTTGAACTGCAATGGACCGATCGGTGCCTCCGGCCGGCCCATTGCTTTCAATGTGTGCGGGTACGCGTTGTACCCCTGTGCGCGTTGAACAGCAATGGACCGATCGGTGCCTCCGGCCGGCCCATTGCTTTCAATGTGTGCGGGTGCAGCGTTGTACCCCTGTGCGCGTTGAACAGCAATGGACCGATCGGTGCCTCCGGCCGGCCCATTGCTTTCAATGTGTGCGGGTACGCGTTGTACCCCTGTGCGCGTTGAACTGCAATGGACCGATCGGTGCCTCCGGCCGGCCCATTGCTTTCAATGTGTGCGGGTACGCGTTGTACCCCTGTGCGCGTTGAACTGCAATGGACCGATCGGTGCCTCCGGCCGGCCCATTGCTTTCAATGTGTGCGGGTACGCGTTGTACCCCTGTGCGCGTTGAACTGCAATGGACCGATCGGTGCCTCCGGCCGGCCCATTGCTTTCAATGTGTGCGGGTACGCGTTGTACCCCTGTGCGCGTTGAACTGCAATGGACCGATCGGTGCCTCCGGCCGGCCCATTGCTTTCAATGTGTGCGGGTACGCGTTGTACCCCTGTGCGCGTTGAACTGCAATGGACCGATCGGTGCCTCCGGCCGGCCCATTGCTTTCAATGTGTGCGGGTACGCGTTGTACCCCTGTGCGCGTTGTACCTCAATGGACCGATCGGTGCGCACCCATTGACAATGGGCTTGCCTGGCAACGGACGCGTTTTCGAATTTCGAACGAGTCGGTTGCTGGAAAATCAGTTGGTCACCCACAACAATGTTGCAAATTCATGTATGTCATGAAGTTGAAGTTTTGAAGGATGCTGTGGGCGTGTTTTGGTGCTGCTATTCCATGGATTGGCCAGATTCAGAAGATGCAAACGACTTGGACCTATCACTTTGGACACAAGGGACAGTATCTGCCTCTCCAGCACATATATATTGCTGCCTGTTCCCCTGAGAGCCCACTTGCCTGCACTACATGCTCCAGGACGACATCTGCCACTGCACTGCTGCTGTCTCTGCCCCTCTGGACCCTGCAATGGCACGTACTGTGGAGAGAGCCCCAGCCTTCAGCCTTGAGGAGAACCAGGCCCTGCTGGACAGCCTACTTCCACAGTACAGCAAGCTGTATGGGACACCAGGGGAGCAGGTGAGTGTTCTGTGCACTGCCTTTCTGAATGTGCATTTTGTCTGACTAGCAAGGCTGAGAGTCAGCACACCACTGGCTAGCAGGCTCACTGAGTAGTTGTCACCCCCATAGTGTGTAGTGACTTGCACTGGACAGGTATGGTGCAGTGACAGTGCTTCTGAACAGGGTTTTACTCCCCATGCAATGATACCATGTAGTGACTTCTGGAAAACTGTCCATGGGCAGCCGTGCACTGCCTGTGTACACCATGTGCCCCTGTGATTGCGACATGTATATGCAACTGTGTCATGCACGGATATGTTGCATGTGTAGTAATGGCCTTATCACTTTGTCATCCTGACAGGCTTCTGCCCATCGGAAGCATGAGATATGGAAGGACATCGTCCGGGCTGTCCGGTCCGTGGGGGTCTACAAGCGCCGGATCCGCAACTGCCAAAAGAGGTGGCAGGACCTTCGGGGCTGGACCCGGAGGATTGCACGGGTCCAGCTGAAGCTGTCGCCTCCTCGCAGGAGGGGCGGAACACGGACCCTGACCCCCACATGCTCAGGATCCTGGCGGTGGTCTTTCCAGACCTGGATGGGCAGCTGAAGGCCAGAGAGCAGCAAGGAGGGGTGAGTCAAAGACTGCACTGTGTACTCTGTCTAACATGCTATGTGCCCTCCTCGGGCCTGGTTAAACTGCCACAGTACAGCAGTCATGTTGTCCAGGAGCCATGTCCCTCTATTGTGCACTGCCCACTCCTCATCTGATACCCAGGTGTGGCCCTTACATGCAGGGAATTCTGTCACTTAGGACTGTGTCCTTGCAGTTTGCTTGACTCAAGGTGGGAGACAGCATCTGTTTCCCTGACTCTGTGGTGGGCATCATGGGTGGGTCCATTGCTTACACAATGCCTGTATTCTGACATGTATTCAGCGTGTTACTTTGATCTGTGGTCCAATTGCTGAGCTGATCCACCACATGTGGCTGGGGTACCTGGCACACACCCATGCTGCGGGTGGGAACAATGTTTGGGCCCCAGGAGTATGTATATGACGTGTGTCACACATACTTAGCCAGCTGCCTACAGTCCAGGGCTCATCCCTCATTCATGTGGGGCTGGACAGTCATGCCTACTCCAGGCCATACAATACACTCTGTACTCCCACTCCCGTGTATCAGCGGACACATTGTGCACAGTGATTTGACCCCTCAGGTGTCTGCCTCTGTGTCAGTGTGCTGTGGATTAGTCGCCAGGACTGCTGTGGAGTTTCTTGGTAGGGGCTCAGCATGCCACTGGAGATGTGACCATAGGAGACGATACTTGTGTGACACATAGGTGTCTGATCAGCTGCCCATGCAGACTGGGGCATGTAAATGTGAAGTTCAGGCAGCTGTTCCCCATGCACAGCAGAGTGTGAGGGGCTCAGGTTCAGAGGGTAGTGTCACAGGTCTCCCATATGTCCAATAGGTATGACCTGGACAGATGAGGGTTAAGAGGATGTGTTGTGGGGGGATGTACATGTGCACTTGTGCAGCTCCAGGACTTGCATTCCCCATGACCTACTATTGTGACACAGTGCAGAGTGTTGTTGTCTGGCTGCAAAGTCATACATCACTGAGCCAGTGATGTATGACTTTGCAGTCATGCCTCCGCCATGGCATGTGTCTACTGATTGGTGAGCCTGCAGGGGAGTGACATGTGCTACATGCACACCATAGTGGCGCTGGCTATCAGGACATGGGTGCATCATGGTGTCTGTCGCTGGTATGCATCACATGCATTTCCTATTTGACTCTGGGCATCCCTTACATCCGGAAACCTGTACTGACTCAGTGGCAAGAGCTGTGATGTGTCCACACCGTGTCCTCTGCACTGTCCAACTACTGTGTACTTGGTGCATGTGTCAACACTGGGGTGTTGCAATCCAACAGACACCAGACAGATGGGTGCAAGGCCATGTGGGATGTGAGTGCCATGCTTGGCATCAGACTGACAATTGACTTCTCCTGTTCAATTAGTGCACTTTTAGCAATGTACAACTAATGATGCCAGGGCTTGCTCTGTGATGTGCTGTGCTCACAGTGGTGTGTGCGTTATGTGCAGGTGACTGATGTCTGTCTGTTTCCCCATTGTTTGCAGATACATCCACGGCCACGGAAGGGGACAGCTCCACGGACCAGGAGGAGCCGGAGAGCCAGACTGGGTCAGCAGCCGAGGAGTGGTCGGAGGGACCCAGTGGCACGGAGGGCGAGGGAGCCACACCGAGGAGTCCTCAGCAGCATCCACCTCAGCTGAGGACCAGAGCAACTCGGAGGATGACTCCCTTGTGGAGGCGGGTGTCAGCAGCCACCACACCCCAGCTAGTGTTGCTGTCCCCGCCACCACCAGCACCACCACCGCCCTCCCATCGGCTCCCATTCCCCAGGTCCGTGGAGGCTCCCATGTCCGGGAGCGTGTCTCCTTTGGGCCAGGCACCGCACCCCCTGCCCCTGTGTCCCCTGCTGCCCTGAGTGAGGAGTCTGTGTACCTCCTTCGCCAGCTCCATGTAGGGCAGACAGCCATGCTGAGTGTCCTCCATGCGCACACCGCGCTGTTGACTCAGCTGGTGTCGTTCATGGAGGGCATCTCATCGGGCATGTCTGACCTACAGAGGGGCAATAGGTCCATGGACTCCTCCCTGACGGCAGCAGTGTCCCTCCTCAAACGGTCCCTCACCCCTCCTGCCTCTGCTCCATCCACACTCCCCAGCACCTTACCCATCCCAGGCACACACACACCGGCACAGGCACACACCAGCACACACACATCCAGCACACTGACACACACGCCAATGACAAAACGCACACGCACGCACATTCAGGGGACTGAAGCCAGACTCACAGGGGATGGGGCCCTGGAACACACACACGCATCCACATGCACTGCGCAGTCCTCAGTTCCCTCTCCCTCCAAAGCACCCTCCCTTGCCTCACCTGCAACCCCAAAGTCACAGCAGCTCTTCCTCTGTGACCTCGGCCTCTTCCCCACCGATGTAGCTGCTCCAGCATCCCGGGGGAAGAGGAAGCCCACCCACACGGAGCAGAGTGCCCCTCGCCCCCGGACACCCTCCCCCAGGCGCAGACGGACTGAGGCCCCCACCCGCAAGTCCCCCGGAGTGCTAAGAGCAAGACCCCGCCACCGCCCTGCAGCTCAGGCACAAGGTCTCCGTCCTCCATCCCTCAGGCCCCCACTGCACAGGTGCCCCCACCACACCCTGCCCCAGGTTCCCCCACCCACAGATATACCATCCCCAAGATGCTCCGGCCTTCTCCCCCTGCCACTTGCTCTCCCAGCACCACACCCCCCGCTGCGCTTGTCTGTGCCACTGATGTGGTGAGGGTGTCCTCCCCCTCTGTCCAACCCACCTTGCCTGTTCCCCATTCTCCTCCCCTGGAGGTAGGCACTGCAGTGGAGTCCACTACCGCCCTGTCTGACTTGGGCACTGCAGTGGCGGACCTGTCCACCCCATCTGCAGGGTCCACTGCAGTTGTGCCGGCACCCACGACATCTGTGTCATGCCCCCAGTTGTGCCGGCACACACCATGTCAGACACCTCCACTGCAGTTGTCAGTGGCTCTCCAGCACCCACCACCCCTTCCCTGACTCCCCCTGGTGAGCCCTGATCCTGTCCCTGCGGTGCCTGGCCTGCCCCCGGTTGCCCCTCCTAGTGGATTGTCCCTGGTATTGTGCAGGCATGCGTAGGGTGACATCTGCCAGTGTCACCCTGTTTGAACTTTGACAATGGACTGGCCATTGGCCTTTGCTCTAATTTCTTCTGGACGTCGTTATCAAACAACACATATGCTGAATAAAGCAACTTTCTTTTCTCTAGTGCTCATGCTTCAGATGTACATGTTGTTGGTGCAGCTAACCATGCCCTTGCTGCAGTGATGGTGATATCTGGTCTCATGATTATGAAGTGTTACTGTGCAGGAACCCATGTGGTCCAGGGGGAATGTGTCCTATCATGTGGTGTATCCATGTCATCAATAGCAGCATCTGAGGGTGTCATGTGTTCAGTATTTGGCAATGGGTTTCCTACTTACATTGGCAATTTCATATCTGTGGCTTCCACCCCTGCACATCTGTTGTGCCTGCCATCGTTGCATTTGTCTACTTCCCTGACCGTGTTGCCATCTCCAGTGGACATGCAGGTTTGGGCATCAATGGGGAGGGACTCATCCGTGTAGTCAGTGCAACATTGCTATACAAGTGTGTTGGATCTGTGCTGATGATTCCGTTGGCACATCCATGACCAGGCTGATGTGATGGGAGCCCTCATTTGGTGCTAATTGTTGATTGTGTGACCAAGTGCTCAGCTGACATGATGGGGCCCTACTGAGGCAACATATGGCACAGCTTTCCTCACACAGGAGTGGAGTCCCCTCATGGCAGTGTGTACACGTGTGACATTGCCTGCGCCCAAGGTGTGTGTTGTATGTGCATGTCTGTGTGTTCACTTCCATTCATCTGCGCATGCTGTGATCCCTAGTGTTGTACCTGTTTGTGATGCTTGCTGACTTGAGCTATGTTCCCCCAAGTCTTCTCCCTGTGTTCTCTGTGATGTGGGTGCATGGCACATTACTGGTCATCAGGGTGTCACCCATAGGTGTGTTTGCTGTCAGGGCAGAGTTTGTGTGCAGACGCAGATGGGTCACAGTCAGGTTTCCCTTTGGCACTTGTTGTTTGCCCCTGTCATGTGATTTCCAGTTTGTGTTATCTTTCAGTGATTGTGACACGTTGTGTGTGTGACTGCTGGCACTCCTTAGGGTCCGGGCTGCAATGTTGGTTGTTGTCTATGTGTGTTCTTTGTGGGTGACCTTGGCTTCTTCATTGGTGTGTGACTGTGGCTGGGATCCCATTGGTCGGTGTGGTATTGCCGTCATGTCCATGTACAGCGTAGTGTGCAGTGTGTCAGACATTCAGGAGTCTTGTTGAGTGTCCATGTGTGATGTGTTTCTACACCTTGGTTCCCACCCACCACCCTGGAATAGTCATGGGTGCATGTGCAATGTCACCAGTGCATGTGTACTTCACTGCTGCACATTGTTGGAGGTCGAGGGTGTGGTCTTGAGTGTGTGCAGATGAGAGTTGTTGCCCGGCTAGGCCCCTGCCTCCATGTTGGCCTTGGCTTACTGGCCATGCTGATTGATTTGTGCTTGTGTAGGTGTGATGGTAGTTTGTTGCTCAGGACACCTGACTGTGGTTCACAGTGTGAACGACATTTAGCTTTGTCATCACAGTGGTCTTTTTATTCAGCCCAGGGTCACCACATTGTGGGGGCCCTGGGGGTGGTGCTGTGGTGTGTCTGTGACTTGCTGTGTCAGTTGTTGTTCCTACGTGCCTGTGTGACATGTGTGTTTTGTGCTCCCTCTCACCTGTCAATGCCTGCTTGCCCACATAGGGGATTTGGATCCATGAGTTACCTTAGTGTGGCAGTGTATGCACATCTGTATGATTGGTATTCAGCTCTCCTCATGTGTTGTGTTGTTGCCTGGGGACACTGGCACCCCCACCCCTCACCTGCTGTGTATGATGACAGTGTTGGTCTGCCTGTTTGTGTTTGTGCATCTGCACCACTGCATTGGCATATCTTGGGTGTGCCATTGGCTGTATGTTGTTTGGTGTGTTTCCCCTGCTGTCCCTGGGACTCCTAGGTCATCGGTCAGCACAGTGATCATGGTTTGTGTGTCCCATTGCTGCCATGGTATGGTATCTGTTCACCTCACATCTGCTGTCTCCACAGGGTATCTGCATTTGTGTGCCCATTGGTGCAAATATGTGGTTCTGCATTCTGATGGTCACTTCTGTCATTGTGTCATTGATGACTGTTGACGGTCTCAGCCCCCATGGGTGTTGTTTGTCTGCACATGGCCAAAGGAATGTTTCATTTGCACTGCAGTATTTGGCTCCCCCAATTTATGTTGCAATGGGACACATACACTACTTTGCCACAGATGAGTTTTTGGTTCTGTGACCAGGAATGATCCATGCAGTTTGGCAGTTGCATCTCTTTCTTTGTCAACAATTACCTTTTGGTCACTGTGATGATGAGGGTGTAGACCCCATTGCCACAATGGTCAAAATGTGCTTCAGCTATGGACCCCACACTTGCCTTTTGGTCACTGTGATGATGGGGGTTTAGTCCCCATTGCCACAATGGTCAAAATGTGCTTCAGCTATGGACCCCACACTTGCCTTTTGGTCACTGTGATGATGGGGGTTTAGACCCCATTGCCACAATGGTCAAAATGTGCTTCAGCTATGGACCCCACACTTACCTTTTGGTCACTGTGATGATGGGGGTTTAGGCCCCATTGCCACAATGGTCATGGGCTTCTTGCATTGTGGGTGCCACACACATATATGTGTGGCACATGTGCTAGGGGGTCACATTGTATGTTTCAAAGTCATGTTCGGTGTTGTAGGCATTTGACACAGCCTGCTCACACGCTTGTCATGGTGGTGGGGGGATGTCTTAATCTTGCATTCCCTAGGTTGTGGTGTGCTTGTTGTGTCATGCATTGTCCATCCTATGAGTGGGGGTGGTAGTAGTGGTAGGCATCCAGCCCCCTGGCTAAGGGTGGTAGTAGTGGTGGGCATCCTGCCCCCTGGCTAAGGGTGGTAGTAGTGGTAGGCATCCTGCCCCCTGGGTGAGGGTGGTAGTAGTGGTGGGCATCCTGCCCCCTGGCTAAGGGTGGTAGTAGTGGTAGGCATCCTGCCACCCTGGCTAAGGGTGGTAGTAGTGGTAGGCATCCTGCCCCCTGGCTAAGGGTGGTAGTAGTGGTAGGCATCCTGCCCCCTGGCTAAGGGTGGTAGTAGTGGTAGGCATCCTGCCCCCTGGGTGAGGGTGGTAGTAGTGGTGGGCATCCTGCCCCGCCTGGGTGAGGGTGGTAGTAGTGGTGGGCATCCTGCCCCCTGGCTAAGGGTGGTAGTAGTGGTGGGCATCCTGCCCCCTGGCTAAGGGTGGTAGTAGTGGTGGGCATCCTGCCCCCGTGGGTGAGGGTGGTAGTAGTGGTAGGCTTCCTGCCCCCTGGCTAAGGGTGGTAGTAGTGGTGGGCATCCTGCCCCCTGGCTAAGGGTGGTAGTAGTGGTAGGCATCCTGCCACCCTGGCTAAGGGTGGTAGTAGTGGTAGGCATCCTGCCCCCTGGGTGAGGGTGGTAGTAGTGGTGGGCATCCTGCCCCCTGGGTGAGGGTGGTAGTAGTGGTGGGCATCCTGCCCCCTGGCTAAGGGTGGTAGTAGTGGTGGGCATCCTGCCCCCGTGGGTGAGGGTGGTAGTAGTGGTAGGCATCCTGCCCCCTGGCTAAGGGTGGTAGTAGTGGTAGGCATCCTGCCCCCTGGCTAAGGGTGGTAGTAGTGGTAGGCTTCCTGCCCCCTGGCTAAGGGTGGTAGTAGTGGTAGGCATCCTGCCCCCTGGCTAAGGGTGGTAGTAGTGGTGGGCTTCCTGCCCCCTGGCTAAGGGTGGTAGTAGTGGTAGGCTTCCTGCCCCCTGGCTAAGGGTGGTAGTAGTGGTAGGCATCCTGCCCCCTGGCTAAGGGTGGTAGTAGTGGTAGGCTTCCTGCCCCCTGGCTAAGGGTGGTAGTAGTGGTGGGCTTCCTGCCCCCTGGCTAAGGGTGGTAGTAGTGGTAGGCATCCTGCCACCCTGGCTAAGGGTGGTAGTAGTGGTAGGCATCCTGCCCCCTGGGTGAGGGTGGTAGTAGTGGTGGGCATCCTGCCCCCTGGGTGAGGGTGGTAGTAGTGGTGGGCATCCTGCCCCCTGGCTAAGGGTGGTAGTAGTGGTGGGCATCCTGCCCCCGTGGGTGAGGGTGGTAGTAGTGGTAGGCATCCTGCCCCCTGGCTAAGGGTGGTAGTAGTGGTAGGCATCCTGCCCCCTGGCTAAGGGTGGTAGTAGTGGTAGGCTTCCTGCCCCCTGGCTAAGGGTGGTAGTAGTGGTAGGCTTCCTGCCCCCTGGCTAAGGGTGGTAGTAGTGGTAGGCATCCTGCCCCCGTGGGTGAGGGTGGTAGTAGTGGTAGGCTTCCTGCCCCCTGGCTAAGGGTGGTAGTAGTGGTGGGCATCCTGCCCCCTGGCTACGGGTGGTAGTAGTGGTGGGTATCCAGCCCCCTGGGTTGGGGTGCTGGCGCGCATTCAGGCCCCTGTGTGCATATGTGGCATTGGTGATGGGCATCCCGCCCCTATGGTGCTGCTGTTGCTGGTGTAAGTATATTCAGATTCCCAGTGTATGTGTGTGATGTGTCGTGTACGTGTTGTATGTGTTTTGTGGTTGGTGTCTGACTTACCTTCTGCGCCGTACGCGTCCGTGCCTGTTCCGGTAGTAGATGTAGAATATTGGTATGATCGGGACGAAGGGATTCATGGTTGGTTCGTGTCGTTCGTCCTTCTCGTTGCTTCGCGTCGTCCTCGTCGCTTGGCTTCGTCCTCGTCGCTTCGCTTCGTCCTCGTCGCTTCGCGTCGTCCTCGTCGGTGCCGTGTTCGCCTCGTAGCCGTGGATCGTGTTGTGGCGCGAGTCGGAGCTTATGTGCGCCTCTCCCGGATGCTTTGACGTGCCGTGCGTAGCGGCGGGTTCGGCGCGTACGGAAGCGCATCGTACTTGTTCGGCCGGACGGGGCTGCATTTTCCCTTCCGTGCGACTCGATTCGGCGTTTCCGGATTCGCCTCGGTCGGAGAACAGGACCTGGTTTGGGTGAGTACGGCTCGGCCGGAATTTTTGCTGTTGTGCGCATCGTACTTGCTCGTTCGGTGTGCTGTACGGATCGGTCGGGAAACTGGCTTTCGCATGGCTTTTTTCCCGACCGAATAGTATTGGGTGCGCCTCCGACCGAGATCGGAATCGGCCCCAATGTGGGTAATTTTTGAACAGAGACTTGTGCATGGTGACTACAACACAACTGTTTTGCATGATTTGTGTAGGTGACTGTGGACTAAGTGGCATGGTGTCATGTGCGGCTGGACAGACGTCACATGCCTATGAGTGGGACAAGTGCTCCATCATGCTGAGCTGTGGGAGTAGGGGGCCTGTTGTGAGTTGTGCTGCTGTGTCACCAATTAAAAACAACACTCCCGGTTGAAATGGTTACCTACCCGTAAGTTTGATGAGTGACATTCAATATCTGCCACATGCTTGTGGCTGTGGGAAGTGCTCCATCTTGCGCAGCTGTAGGACAAGGGGGCCTGGTGGGAGTTGTAGTATAGGCTTCCCAACCACCCACCCACCTCCCTGTAAGGGTGGCTACCTACCTGTTAGGTTAAGGTGAGCAATGCTATAGGTGGCACATGGGTTGGGGTGGAGGGCTCCATCTTGCGCAGCTGTAGGACAAGGGGGCCTGGTGGGAGTTGTAGTGCAGGCTTCCCGACCACCCACCCACCTCCCTGTAAGGGTGGCTACTTACCTGTTAGGTTGAGGTGAGCAATGCTATGGGTGGCACATGGGTTGGGGTGGTGGGCTCCATCTTGCGCAGCTTTAGGACAAGGGGGCCTGGTGGGAGTTGTAGTGCAGGCTTCCCAACCACCCACCCACCTCCCTGTAAGGGTGGCTACCTACCTGTTAGGTTGAGGTGAGCAATGCTATGGGTGGCACATGGGTTGGGGTGGTGGGCTCCATCTTGCGCAGCTGTAGGACAAGGGGCCTGGTGGGAGTTGTAGTGCAGGCTTCCCAACCACCCACCCACCTCCCTGTAAGGGTGGCTATCTACCTGTTAGGTTGAGGTGAGCAATGCTATGGGTGGCACATGGGTTGGGGTGGTGGGCTCCATCTTGCGCAGCTGTAGGACAAGGGGGCCTGGTGGGAGTTGTAGTGCAGGCTTCCCAACCACTCACCCACCTCCCTGTAAGGGTGGCTACCTACCTGTTAGGTTGAGGTGAGCAATGCTATGGGTGGCACATGGGTTGGGGTGGTGGGCTCCATCTTGCGCAGCTGTAGGACATGGGGGCCTGGTGGGAGTTGTAGTGCAGGCTTCCCAACCACCCACCCACCTCCCTGTAAGGGTGGCTACCTACCTGTTAGGTTAAGGTGAGCAATGCTATGGGTGGCACATGCGTTGGGGTGGAGGGCTCCGTCTTGCGCAGCTGTGGGACAGGGGGGCCTGCTGGGAGTTGTAGTGCTGGCAGCATGTACACATGTACCCATGGTGATGTTGCTAGCTACCTTTGGGGGGCTTCAGGGGGAGTGTCTGTTGAATCTGTGAGAGATGTGTTGGGGGGAGTGTTGTGCACATGAATGAATTTGAACCTAGGAGGTATTACTTTGTAGTAGTGCAAGACAGTACATTTGTGTGATGTTAGGCATTTGTTTGTACTTACCACCCTCCACTCCCCCGGGTATTCCTGAGAGACTCTCTGGATGTAGAATGCCAAGCACCTTCTCCTCCCATTCAGTGAATGTTTTGAGTGGAACGGGAGGGCCACTGCCTGTCCTGTGAGCCAGCTCATGGTTCTTGGCTCTCTTCTTCTTGACCACTGCCTTCAGATCGTGCCACCTCTTCACAATTTCATCTCTATTGCGTGGCACGGTCCCTACTGCATTTACCTTGTCTACTATCCTTCTCCACATTTGCGTTCTTGTGGCTAGTGGTGTCTGTTGGACCTGGTTACCAAACAATTGTGGTTCTACCCATATTATCTCATCAACCATGACCCTCAACTCACTCTCAGTGAATTTGGGCATTCTCTGTGGTGACATGGTGTGTGATGTTCCAAGGTGTTTGAGGTGCAGGTTTGGAAGTGGTAGTGGTGGTTGTGATGTGTATGGTGTGTGCTGTGCAAAGGTGTTAGAGGTGCAGGTGTGGAAGTGGTGGTGGTGGTGATGTGTGTGTGTTGTGCAGATTTGCCTCTCCTGTCAGCTGTGGTGAATGTCCCTTCAGTTGTGGAGTTTTGCAAAGGATTGTGGTCTGTTAGGGGGCTGGATTTATACTGGTCTCCGTGGGTGTGTCAGGATGGGGTATTGGTAGCAGGTGTGGTGTGTGTGTGGTCCTGGGATTTGTAGTTTTGGAGTTTCCCATGGGGGTGTGTCTTTGGGCTGTGTTAGGTATTTTTGGGTGCATGCCTTGTTTGTTTGGTGCACTTTGTGGCTATGTTGTGTGTTTTTCTCGCGACCGCCATTTTTTGCACGGAGCGTCCGCAGCGGTGGCTCGACTACGGCGCTTCCGCCGTCTCACTGATTCATCACTGTTGTCTACCGCGGCGGTCGGAAACAGCGCACTGCACCGCGGCGATGTCGGGAATATCATCATTTCGATTGCGGTGTCTCCGCTGTGGTTGCGGTCGTTTGGGCTGTTTCCGCTGCGAAACCGACCGCCGAGGACGGGTTCGGGCCTTCTCCGCAGGCGAACGGCGGTTTCTCGGGGAACCTTTCTGCCGCAGTAGGATTTCTACCGCCGTGGATCCTGATCTGGCCGTCGGTTTTCCCGCGGTTGAGGCGGGCGGTGATTTCCCGCTACCATGGCGGTCGGCTTGCTTTTCCGACCGCCATCGTAATGACCCCCAAAGTTATGAGATTTGTAAAAATATTTTATAAATGTACTTGTATTTATATATTACATGATAAAAAAATTAAAACATTTTTTAATAAAAAATAAATTATAATTAATAATTTTATATAAAAATATTAAACTTAAATAAAATTTAGTTTTTCATTTTTATAACATTAACAATTTCCAACCCAAACATTAAACATCTTGAAAGTTTACAATTTATAATTTTTTAATTACAATTTAGATTTTTTTTCCAAAATTAAATTACAATTAAAAAAAAAAAAGCACAATAATCCCATCTCAGCCCACCATGAGTAAGATGATCGACATTTTGATGGAGACACCCTCCGCCCTACACATAGTGGGCGGTGTCTTCAACAATGTTATGGATCCAGTAACGGACCGCACTGGGGGGGGAGACAGATCCACACAAACCACTACCTTGATACATCACACCAAAATGGGGCTGACAGATGCTTGGAGGGAGAAACACCCCCAGACCAGACAGTTCTCTTTTTACTCCAGGGCTCATGACACACACTCCAGACTGGATTATATATTTATCCCCATGGGGGAACTACACGACGTAGTGCGCGCAGAATACACAGCTAGAGGTCTCTCTGACCACTCCCCGCTCCTGGTCGAGATGGGTCTGAGGGAACGGGACAGAGCCCGTAACTGGAGACTGAGCCCATGGGACCTGAGTAACACCAAAATAGCAAGTGGGATTAGGGCAGATACAGAGGTTTACTTCCTAGAAAACAAAGATTCGGTCCCCTCCGGGGTGACGGTATGGGAAGCATATAAGACTGTGTTGCGGGATAGAGCCCAAAACCGTGTAGCCTGGGAGAAAAAAGAGAAGGACAAATGCCTTGTTGTGTTGGAGCACAGAATAAGTGAGCTTGACACACAAGTAGCCCTGAGAAGGGACCCTGAACTGAGTCGTAGGCTGAGCACCCTGAGTACAAGGAGCTGGCCATGGACAATGCCAAAAAACAACATTTAGCGACATTGCACCGCCTCTATGAGGTGGGGGACAAGGCCGGAAAGCTCCTAGCCTGGATCAGCAGAAGGGAGGTCCAAGATAGATGGGTGAGAGAGGTGGTAGACCTCCAAGGAATCAACCAATCCACGGATGAGGGAGTGGCAAAAACATTCACAGAATATTACAGAGACCTATATCGGGCTTGAATGCCTAAATCACATGCCGAGATAAGGAACTACCTGGCGGCAATCCCCACCCCAGTGCTAGGAGAGGAGGAACCTCAGGGCATAGAGGAAGATCTGTCCCTGACAGAAATTCAGGAGGCGGTGGCGAAATTCCGCCCGGGGAAGACCCCTGGCACCAATGGATTGCCGGCGGAATTCTATAGGCGCAATACCGATATCCTGAGCTCCCACCGACTGCAGCTTTTCACGGACTCCCATAAAGATGGTGTCCTACCACCGGACCTGAGGATGGCCACTATTGCAGTCATACATAAAGAGGGCAAGCCTCGAGACGTGACCAATGTGGCTCCTACAGACCCATATCGCTGTTCAACTCAGAGGTTAAAATCTTGGCCACCATGGTCCATGAAGACCAGTCGGGATTCATGCCGTCTAAACCTCAGACGTACCCACAACTAGCTCATGAAGGTGAGGAACCGGACAAGTCCGCAGGTGTTCTTATCACTAGACGCCGAAGGCATTCAACGCCGTAAATTGGTCGTTCCTCGATGCCACTCTGGCTAAATTCGGGTTTGGGCCGAAATTCTGCAGCTGGGTGGCACTCCTCCATAACCAACCGGTGGCCACGTTGCGTGTCAACGGTAAGTGCTTGGCGTCCTTCCCCATTGAGAGGGGGTCGCGGCAGGGCTGTCCCCTCTCGCCCCTCCTCTTCGCACTAACTCTTGAGTCTTTGGCCTGCACAATCAGGCTACATCCCTCCATCCAAGGTTTTCGCAGTAATCCCGCAGATACCGGGGAGGAGACAATTTCCTTATATGCATATGATATTTTGCTGTACATCACCAATCCCGCCACGACTATACTGGCCCTGTTCGAAACGATAACTGAATACGGCTGCCATTCGGGCTACAAAATCAATTGGAATAAGTCCTCGCTCTGCTGCCCGACTACCGCCCAAATGGACTGGCCTTTGCCTAGAGAACTGCGAGTAGTACAAGGGGGCTTTAAATACTTAGGAATATTCGTTACTCTGCTTCCAGGGATATGTAGGAAGGAAAACCTAGGGACAGTCCTGAATAATTTTAAGTCAGACATGGAGGGACCTCCCCTTCACCCTGCTTGGACGGGCGGCCATTTTAAAAATGATTACCCTGCCCCAACTGCTATACGCCCTTCAAAATTCGTACCACCCACTACCCAAAGTCACTTTTACGGAAATAGATAGCAAAATTCGAATACTATTGTGGTGGGGGGCACCTTAGAATAGCACTCAAGACACTGCAACGCAATCCATACAATGGGGGGATAGCACTCTCAGACATAGAGGCCTACTTCTGGGCATCCCACCTGATACCCATAAATGAATGGATACATAAAAATAGAGACCACCCTACGTACCGCCTTGAGAGGGAAGAAATGCTACCGCATACACACCTACACTATCTCTACGGGGGAAGGGTTGTTCCCGCCTGCTGCCCGCGACGCAAGTGACTCTGACGGCATGGGCTAGGGCGACCAAGACCATGGGCTGGACGGGTCGGGTCACGAAGAGCACTCCGCTCTGGGAAGGGGCTTGGTTCAAGGAGCTACATAAGCTCAAAGGGATTGGGACCTGGGATCTCCTGTGGATCTCCACAATAGGAGACATCGTTGAAAAAGGAGAGCTCAAAACATGAGCAAAGCTCAAGCAGGAGTACAACATGAATAACTCCCAATTCCTCAAATACGCACAACTGCGTCATGCATGGCAGACGGAGAATATTCAAAGCGAACAACTCCCGGAGTATGCACCTCTAGAAGGCAGACTCCTGCAAGAAGAATTAATACATAAGGCGGTCTCCTTCACCTATTAAAATATCAACTACAACATCCCAGACGGTCTGATAGGGCTCCGAACACGGTGGGAGAAGGAGGTGGGGTCCATGGAGGAGATATACTGGGGGGCGGCGTTAATGCACCCCAGAGAAGTTGCCATAAAGGCAAGGCTTCGTCTCGTTCAATTTAAGATATTATACTGAACATACTACGATAGGGACAGGTTGCATAAATTGGGAAGGGCAGAGTCACCACTCTGTCTGACTTGCACCACGGCTAAAAGCGACTTCTTTCACACAGTCTGAGCATGCCCCGAGCTGCAGACATACTGGGCGCAGGTAAATGAGTCACTAGGAACAGTCCTAGGAGTGACGTTGCCGATGGAGCCACGGTTTGTACTATTGGGGATACCGAGTGAGGTAGATGTCACCAGAACACAGTTAATTTTCGCCTCCCTGGGTCTGGTGGTAGCCAAGAGGGATATAGCCAGGAGATGGGGGGTGGCCAACAAACAAAGGAGTGGACGAAGGGAATGGACCTATACATGGCAGCTGAGCAAACCACGTATCGTAGCAGGGGATGTCCCCAAAAATTCCACAAGATCTGGGACCCGTGGAGATGGCATTTTGGGCTGAACGTGGGAGATGACACACAACAATCCGTAACGCACAAACACAGGGGATACCTGCAAGGGGGCCTGAGGGTGGGCCGCCCTAGAGAACGCACTTGGTGGCTAACCACTATTGTTTCCTGGACCCAAACGAAACCGCATAACCGAAATGCGAAGACACTGGTGGCGAATATAAACCTACATGAATCAAAGGGGGGAAGTGGCTAATGTTGATGATGATCAAGTTTCTTATTGTATGCAATCGATTATTGCAGATATTATTTAAGAACTGTATTGTGCTAATTGTTCAATTGGAAAATAAAAATAAATTTGGGATAAAAAAATAATCCCATCTCAACACAAAACACCTCTACATTAAATATTTATTTATTTTTATAAATGTTTATTTTTCACTACTGTAATACCATATAAAAACAACAAATCATAATAAAATTATTTTAAAATTTTATTTCAACTTTTCACTTTTTCCAATTATCTTTAGAATTTTAACATTACTCCACAAAATTAGCTGCAAAATCCACAAATTTTTCACTATTAATAAAATGAAAAATTATTAATATTTGTACATTATTTTTTAAATTTTTAAATTTTAAATTTTACATTTTTAACACTTAAAAACTACCCCCTCATCCCCTATAAACCCAACATCCCAATCCTAAAAATATTTTTAATTTTTTAATATAATTTAAAATTTTATTAAAAATGTTTAATTTTTTTAAAAACACTCCCACCCTTATCCCCCATAACCCCAACATCCCGCTCCTAAAACACAATTTTAAAATTATTTAATATCAATTAATTTTTTTTTTTAATTAAATAAAAAAATGTCAAAACACTCCCCACCCTTATTCCCTATAACCCCAACATCCCGCTCTTAAAACACAATTTTAAAATTCTTTAATATTGATTAAAAAATTTTAAATTAAATTTTTTTAAAACACTCCCCACCCTTATCCCCTATAACCCCAACATCCCACTCCTAAAAAACATTTTTAATTTCTTTAATATTACTTTTAAAATGTTTTTAAACACTCCCACCCTTAACCCCTATAAACCCAACATCCCGCTCCTAAAACAGTTTTTCTATAAAACATATCCAATTTATTAAAAATTATTAATACATTTACAAATATATTATAATAAAAATGTCACTACATTTGCAAAATCGATATTTTTTAATGACGATATTTTCAAAATCGATATTTTTAACAACGATATTTTATACAACACACTAAATCGATATTCTTCACATAGATATTAAAAACGATATTTTTGACTTTCGACATTTAAAACTTGATATGATAGCACAACGATATTTAAAACTCGATATTATGTCTACTTACCGTTTTTCTCCAATGTAAACACTCCCTCCTTCATGTGTTGTTTCTTTCCCTTCTCTTTCTTGTCATAAGGGACCATCCTGGTTCCAGGAGGGATATCTATTCGTTATACCACAGTACCCAATAAAACAAGAAGCGAAAAAACAGGTCAAGGAGATCTTAGATCAACTTGAATACCAGGGTGTAATTGAAACTTGCACCTCTTCAATGAATAATCCTTTGTTTCCTGTAATGGAACCAGATAATTCATACCGTCTAGTTTTAGACTACAGATATCTGAATACATGCACTAAAACATTTGCAGTACAGAATGCACACAGTGCCGCATTAATGAATAACATTGTGCTGAAAAAATACAAAACAACACTAGATATCTCAAATGGATTTTTCTGCCAAAATATAGCACCTGAAAAGCAGGTATTTGACAGCATTCTCAGCGCTAGGTTCATAGCGTCAATTTTGTCGACTCCCCCAAGGGTATAGGAATAGCCCTGGGTTATTCTCCGCTAAGGTAATAGAGTTATTTCAGAATTTGGATGAAGAGGCATTGTCCTATGTAGATGATATTTATCTGACGGATGATGATTTTAAGGATCACTTGACCAGGGTGAGCAACATAATTTTGGGGTTCGCCTCTGAGGCTACAAATTCAACTTAAAAAAATCAAAAATAGCCCACCTCAATGTCCTATTTTTGGGATTTGAGCTTTCAAGTGAAGGGAAAAGCCTGGCAGCTAAGTTTTTAGAAAAGTGTGCACTGCTCCAACCTCCTAAATCATTGAAAAACTTACAATCTATATTGGGATTCCTGAATTTTGGCTGAACATACATTTTACATTACGCAGAAAAAGTAAAACCTTTCTATGACCTAATAAGACCTGATTTTTCAGTTAGGCATTGGACACAGGAACACACAGATATCCTTTGTTCCCTACAAGCTGACATGATAGCTTCCAAACACTTACACACACGTGTAAACACCACAAATTTGGTCATCCGTGTTATAGCGGGTCAATCTAGGTATACTTACCTAACCTTCAATGAAGGCAAAACAGTACCATAGCTTACAAATCACACTTGAACACAAACGCTGAAATGCGTTTTGCTTCTACAGAAAGAATTCTGGCAGCAGTACAGACCGCTGTAGTGAGGGAAAGAGCACTGGCTCAGGGGAAACGAATAATTGTCGTAACTCCAGTACAAGCCTTAGAGGCTGTTACAAAGGCAAGCGTTCCAAATGCTAAAGCCTTACATCCGAGATGGATACAATGGGCTAATTCTCTCACTGCAAACGATGGAGATTACAAATTTGACTCTACACTAAAAACACAAGCATTCCTGCAATATGAACAAGAATATCCTCTCCCGAATCAAGTAATGCCTCTAGATCAGTTTGAATACATTATTTACACTGACGGTTCTGCTCAGCTGGCCATAGGAAGTAAATACAGCGCCGCATGTGCAATTGTAAAGAGTCGTATGCAGGAAGGCAAGTTCCATCCTAGCAGTACGAAGACACAGTCTCTAGGAGACTGCACGGCACAGCTGTCAGAATTAAAAGCCCTGTTACTGGCACTAATAAATACAGATCGAGAATTTCCCATACTGATAGTGTGCGATTCTTTTTACTGCGTCCAGTCATACAATCAATATCTTCACTACTGGGTTCAAAACGGGTTTAAAGACTCAGCAGGTTGCACAATTAAGCATAAATTGCTATGGGAACAGGTAGCTGAGTTGAAAAACGAACTACCAAGAGCTCACGTGATACACACGCTGAGTCATCAACGTGATGGCCCTGAGGGTACCACTTTGGGTATATAAACACCATATCTTTGCTGAGGCAGGGAGAGGAGAAAAAGGACTTCCATGCTGACACTGAGGTTCCTGCATGCAGACACTCCAGCTCGCAGTGGTCTGACATCCCTCGCGGGGTGTCCATCTGGAGACCAAGACGGGGTCCCACAGTCTCTCACTTCAGGTAATGGGGTTGACTTTATCCTAGAGGGATTCTTGGCTCTACACCTACTTACATGCTAGGTACACTTAGGTACATCTAGTTAGGGTTGCATCATAGGAGTACGCATTTTTACTGTCATGTATTTTAATACCTGCCTGTATTCATTGTTGTGCACTATGGTAGAAATCTACCATCCTTTTACTCTGTTGGTGCTTATAATCATTTATATCTGTTTCTGTCTTATGGTTGTTTCAGCACACCTATTTTACACTAGAATGACGCTGGTTCAATAAATGCTTATTGAAAACGTCCCCACCGTTTATCCTGTGTATCTCTCTGAGACAAAGTGAGCACGAGTGACTGAGAGAAAAGCAATGCACTGTTTCGACGATCCCTGATTGGACAGAGTTGTCATGTTCGATAGTTGCCAAGAACTATTCTCTCCTTGGTAAGAGGGCTTTACAGTGGCACTGTGAGCTAGCTGGTATACAGGCAAACATACCCGGTAGGGGCGTCTAGAATCAGTCTGGACACCAATCCTACAGTCTATGTTGTCTAAACGCGCAGATCCTATATAGGTTTATAGGAACGACACAAATGGACTGGGAATTGGCTTCAAACCCTGTACTGGGTTTTAGTGGATGTGAATTGTGGGATGGGGTGTCGGGATTCTCGAGAAGTTTAAGGATGGGGCGACGTTAGGAAATTTCTTTTAAAGTGGCCGTTTGCACAGAAAGACTGTCTGGACTGTCGTATGTGCGGCATCTCGCCTGAGTGGAATCTCATTTTTGCTTTTCTGCTTTGTTCTGGTAAGAGTGGGAACAGAGCAAAACATTTCAAACTCACTAGAGGACCAAAATGACACCCAATCAGGAGGCCCAAAACACTCACTAGCCTATTTATTCTGTACCATCAATGGTGAACTTGACACTTTTTCAAGGATAGCCTGGCAAGCCTCAAAATGGTGATATAGGCTGAAGAGCATCAAAATGGCGGTTCATGAATCTAACTGCCTAGAAATGTAGAAAAAGAAACATTTAGTCCAGTCAAAATTGCAATTCCCTGTTGCAAGACACTTATTCAGTAGTGATGTCTCACTAATCAATCTTCAATGGCACACTTTTAACACTTCCCCAAAAAATACAACCAATACAAAATGCAGAGAATGCAATGCAGAGACAAGCCATCATAATGATAGCAGGCTTGAAATAATATAAATATTTTACTCGAATAAGGCAATCCAGCTAATTGTAAATTTTGAAATGATCCAGTGCTCTGGGCTCACTCTCTTACCATTTATCCTCCGGTGGACCTTTTTTTATCTGACTGAGAGGTGAGGAGAATTAACATTACATTAATCAGTTTCAAATAACAGTGTAACCTATTTGGCTACACAATAAGGACCAGAAATCAGTAACTATAGTTAAGAAGGTTTATTACAAGTTGACATTCAAGTTCAGGTGCACAACTCTCAGCACCATGCTATAAAGATACAGAATAACAACTGGGAAACCCAACCTCCTAAAGAAGTTTAGGTGTAACAGTATTAAGCAAACAAGAAGTTCAGTCACAGCATTACAAACGATTAACATTAGTATCTTAATCTCAAAAAAGAATCTCAGATTTTCTCATCTATACATGAGGAAATCTAAATTACCTAAATCAAAGTCCAAGCTAAGAGGATGGGTTTGAACACTAAAGGATCTAAAAAATCAGGGAAATTCCATAAAGGAAAATAGAGACAGGGCAGGAAAATAAGTATGAATGTGCCAGCATTTCTGAGGCTTGATCAAGAATCTTATTGGGTCAAGGAAATAAGTGCTAGCCTAACCCACACTAGGAAAGAATCAAAAGGAAGCATAGAGATCTGAACCTCTCAAAGTCCAAAGAAAATGTGTTAACTTCAGACGGTGTGAACAACAGTTATTTCCATCAGGATCTTGAGAGCAACACCCCACTGTGCACATCATCAGGGGTACTGTTATCCTTTTCCATTCTCATGTTGCAGACTGCAACATTCTCAAAAGATCTCACACTGGACATGGAAACAACATCGTCTTCTCACACTCAGGTTAGGTTGTAACATTGCTGAATTGGTCTTTCGGTTAACGCTCTGGCTATCCATGTTCTTCCGTCAAGGTCTTCTTCTCAGGCTTTCTCCTTCTATCACTGGTACAGTAATGTATCTATTCTCAAACTAACAATGCGTGTGAATACCTGAAAGAAATATCATGTTAGCAGAAAATGGAAAACTGTATTTTATGCAGAATGAAAACAGACCTACTAAAGACAACTTAAAATATTAACTCAATAGTGCATATTCAATATGCGTGTGCACGTTTAAACACAAACGAATATAAATTGACCCTGTCAGTACATTAGACTCATATTACATGTGGCATACAGTAAAATCTTAAATGTATACGTGTAAGTATGTCTAAGAACTACATTTTAATGCAATATATGAAACATTAAAGTACACATTACATAAATCTAATTTGTTTCAAATATAAATGAAACTTCATAATGTGAAGATGGTTTCTATTCAAACACCTAAACAGTAAAGGTCAATTAATGTACTAAGGCACACATTATGTAAATCAAATTCATTTCATAGTGAGTACATGTCTACTAGGATGATTTATTAATATCTCTAATACGGTTAAGGCACACAGTATGAATAAAGTCACTAATCCTACAGTCAATGCACTTTAGTAATAATGTTAAGTTTAGTACTTATTTTAATGTTGTTAGACCACACGAGAAACATGTGCTAAGTGCACGTTCTTTTTTAAAAAATGTAAAAAGAAAAATCTAAGTGCACATTCATGTCATGTATTTGTGACGTGTAAAGATGAAGCCAAAATTTGTGCTGCACCAATCCCCCCTCTGATGGCAAATCAAGCCATCACATCAATGTCTTATCAGATGGACAAATCACAATCTGGTTGTTTTCATCATCTGTCTTCTGGTATCCTGCAGAAATTTCATGTCATCATAGTATTTTCTCTGTCTATCCTCCAGTTCGATGTCTGCTCTTTTTCTCTTCACTCCAGTTCTCACCTGTGCACGTTTGTTTCCCTTATAGATTGCAAACAAGAATAATCCACAAAGAACAATTATCACTAAAGGTTTTAAAATGCTTCCAACAATTCCACTATCTAAGTTTGCAAACCATCGGCCTATAGCAGAAAATCTATTCTCTGTTGCTTCCCAAGCACCAGTTGCTTCTAACCCTTTCAAATATTTGTTTATGTCAGTAATGTTCTTAATGTATTTCTTCAAGTCCTTGTCTTCATCTGGAATGTAAGTAGAACATCGTTGAACTTTTCACATCTGGTAGACTCCGCCCTCATTTGCTAGAAGGACGTCTAATGCAAGTCGATTCTGCAAAACCATAGACCTTATAGCAACAATTTCAGTATCTATAACTAAAAATCCTCCAGCTGTACTAGTAGATAACATATCAATTGCAGTAGAAAGCTTTTTAATCTTGCGTGAGTTGAGTATCACTCCTACAGATAGTAGTAGAGCACCAGCACCTCTTTTTGTTCTCACATGTTGTTCACCTGTTGGATTATCAAGTTGTCCCACATGATAAATCTTTAGAAAAACGATCCCCATGTAACATGTTCTATACCATCTCTTGGGTAACCTATAAAATGCATTTTTTTTGCAAATGTAATAACTTCAGGGAAAACAGGATCTGCTCCATCGAAGTATAGCCCCCAATTTCCTCAAAATTCAAAAGTATGATCACATTCACTATTCCCTATGAAATTTGTATGAGTTGTGGATTTTCTAAGGAATATGCATAATTTCCCTCTGTGTTGCCAGTCTTAAGCAATGTTGCCATATTTCCCACTAATCTATGCTCACTCTCATCTTTGGCCCATTTGAGTACTTTTAAATGATTTGTTGCTTTAGCCAATATGGCTCTTCGTCTATCTTCTAATGAATCTATGAATTTCTCTTCTCCACCTGTTATGGAACAAGTTAAGTTATGTCTATGTGCATAAGCAAAGTCTAGTGTCATGGTGGGTCTAACGAAATGTACCACTATCTCAGTGTTTTTATCATCAGGCTGTCGATTCAAATGTTTCAGCACAGGAACTTCTATAAAAACCAAGTCATGATTGGAGTAATAATATTGAAGAGGAACCTTTCCATAGAATAAGCTCAGCCTTAACCTACAGGTAACTCCATATGTCAAGGGGAGGTGATGGTATGTAATTACCTCAGCAACTGATGCAGGTAATTGCATGCAAACGTAGCAATCCCTAGCATTCATTGTGTTAACATATTCTTAAAGCAATTTTCAATAAACATTCCATGAATAATCTCCTCTAGATGCATCTACATGTAAGTCTTTCTCATCTATTGCAGGTAAACTATTGTCAGTACGAAATGGTGTTTGACTTATAGACCTAAGCTCCTCTAAATGTGAAGGATGGGGTAGACTCAATATTACAAGTAAAGCAATCAGTACTAATGTCAAAACGAAAAAATACTCCTACACATAAGCATCTACGTCTACTAGTATTGGCATTAGGCTCCATAAATTCTCTGTTGACAGACCTTTTAACTATAAGATTGCAGTACAGTCTTTTCGATTAGTTTCCACTTGCGAAAATAGCGAAGCAAAGTTCGAATGTCTTTTCCAGTAAAGTATATACAAATGAACTTCGTGAGACTTCCTTAGCCCTACTTAGTGTTCCTCTAAGGGACAACCTTACGCTCCTTCAGCAGGCTGGGCCTTGGTACTCTCCTTAGTAGTTTGGGAAAATCTATTATGTTTCTTCTCTACTATATGCTCAGTTCAAACTCACTAATGATCACTTCTAGGATAAATTGACTCAATATTGTGGCAATGAACTTTCAAAACTCAGTTCAGCCACAAATTTCAGTTCAAGGAGGCTCAATTGGATGCGAATTGTTATAGCAAAAGGTGCAAAATGTTCTCTACCAGTCATTGACAGCTAGGTATGTCCATTCAGGGGAAGAATACCTCCAACAGGGTAATCTAGTTTATTTGATCTCCTTACTGTTGGCCCTTCTTAATCACTGTCAATTAAGCCAGATCTTTCATTATCTTCTGGGATGGTGTGTGGCACACGAACTTTAGACAAACTGTGTCTCCCTCTCTCCTGTCTTCTTAGACACAGGTCTCCAGGTACAACTCATGTTACTGCTGCACTAGGCCCTATGCCAGGGTCTGAATCTGGTACAGTCAACACCACAAGTTAACACCCTTCTGTACCGACTTCAACTGTTGATTCTCTCAGACCCCCCTCAGGCCAAACAAGTGCTGTCCCAGCTTCTTGTTGATCCTCAACAGCTTGACTAACCTGCTCTCTCTGTCTCACATTAACCATCAGTACATCAGGAACAGGTGCTGTTATACCATCAAGGGGACAAGGGACTCTGTGAGAATGGGCAGCGTGTACCCAATTGGGGAGACCTCCGTACTTCACAGCTGTTGTAGTGACCAATATAACCTGGTACATGCCATGCCACGAGGCTGCTCCAGGCCGACTTGCGCATGTGTTTCTTCACCGTAGTCTAGTTGCCGGGACTGAGATCATGGCACTTCTCCTGTTGAGGCAGGGCTGTAGCCTCCACAACCTTGTGAGACACCAAACGCACCACATCAGCCAGTCCTTTGCAGTAATCAAGAATCATGTAATCTGTAATGTTCACAGGTACATTGGCAGGCACAGCTGGCAGTCTCATAGCTCTACCCATGATGATTTCATGGGGAGACAATCTTGTTCTCCTATATGGAGTATTGTGCATACTTATCAACTCAAGAGGCAAAGCTTCTGGCCGTTTCAGGCATGTCGAAGCACACACTTTAGCCAATCTGGATTTCAAAGTTCCATTGGCTTGCTCCACAATTCTAGAAGCTTCTGGTCTGTAACTGCAATGTAGCCTCTGTTCGACCTATAATGCTCTACATAACATCTTCAGGACCTCATTATTAAAATGAGTTCCTTGGTCTGACTCCAGAGAAGTCGGGAAACTGAACCTTGGTACTAACTCCCTCAACAACAACTTAGCCACTGTGAGACCATCATTTCTCATGGTCAGGTAAGCTTCAACCCAACACGAGAAGATGCACACAATCACTAGGACATATTCTAACCCATTGCACACAGGCACCTCGATAAAGTTCAGTTGCATCTTGTTGAAGGGACCCCCTGATCTCCCTATGTGACTCAGTGTTACTGCTGTTCTTCTGCCTAAATTTTGCTGTTCGCACACAACTCATCTGTGACACAATCCTTCAGCCATTAGCCTGAACCTGGGGTTTAACCATGTCTGCCTGAACAAGCGCACCATAGCATCTCTCTCTCTATGTGTGCAGGTCCATGATAATGTATCGCCATTGGGGGTAACAAACTATCAGGCAACACAGGTCTTACATCTCCTGAAACCCAGATGTCATCCTCATCTCTTTTGACACAACCAGCTCTAATGCAGCCTGGCTGTATCTGCTTCTGATACTTCCTCCTGTAACCTCTTCACTGCCTCCCACGTATTGACTGCAGTCAACAACAGATTGCAATTCGTAGCATCTGATTTTTCATTGTTTTACTCCCCATTAAAGGTGCAAACATTCAGAGCACAATACGTTGCGGTCTCATTGGCATACCTGTTGCCTGCTGTCACATATTCTGTGCCATTGGGATGTGCAGTACACTTCACAACCACAATCTGGGCAGGTAACTGTAATGCCTTCAGAATATTGTGGACACTCTAGCCATTCCTGATGGGCGACCACAAAGAGGTCATAAACCCATGTTGTGACCATAGCTGTACAAATTCATGAACAAAACCAAAGCCATACTGACTGAAATTGTCACTCTCCGATGGTCTGAAACACAGCATACTGTAGTAAGAGCAATTAATTTGGCCACTTGTGCTGCAAATACTCCTTGAAGCCAGGAGGCTTCAACCATACCTGAGACAGTACAGGCTGCATAGATAGCTCTCAGGTTTCCATCATGATCTCGTAAGAAGGAGCCATCAACAAACATCACATAATCTGATTTAGGTAGTGGCACATCTAAGATGTCAGGTCTCGTCTTGGTGCATAGTTCAGTAACATCAAGACAGTCATGCTCAACGTCACCTTCAACAGATTCAATTCCAGGTATTGGCAAAAGGGTAGCAGGATTAAGTACAGTCCATCTCCTCAATGTGACATTCTCCGCACCAAGTATGATCTGCTCATACTTGGTGGGATGACTATTGGTCAGGTACTGAGTTCTGGTGCAATTTAACAAAATCTTGACAAAATGGGGGACAAAAACTGCCAAAGGATGACCCATAACAATGCTTTCGCACTGCTTTATACTTACTCCTGTTAAAGCTATGGCTTTAAGACAGCCAGGCAAATCAGCTGCTATGGGGTGAAGTGTGGCAGAAAAGTAGGCGATGGGTGTACGAGTATTCCTGTGCATCTGGGTTAGCAATGAGAAAGCGCAGCCCTCCCTTTCGATGCAAAACAGAGCAAAACATTTATTATAATCAGGCATTCTCAGTGCCGGGGCACAGCAGAGATATTCTCTCAGCTCTGAGAAGGCATACAAGCAGCTGTCATCCCATGGTACCGGATCTGACACGTCTTTGTGTGTCAGCCTCTGTAAAGGCTTGACCCTTAGGGAACAGTTGGGAATCCACTGTCGACAGTAGCCCACCATTCCCAAGAACACCCTGACTTATTTCTGGGTTGTTGGGGGATTCATTTTCAGAATCGCCGAGATTCTCTCTTGTGACACATTCCTCGCTCCCTTCTCAATGTGATGTTCTAGGTACAGGACTTCCTTCATACAGTACTCTAATTTGGTCGGGGACACTTTATGTCCATTCTCAGCTAAGTGGGTCAACAGAGCAATTGTGCCTCATTTGCAAGCCTCCTGCATATTTGAAGCCACCATTAGGTCATCAATGTACTGCACTAGTACTAAGTGATAGGGCATCACCAGAGACTCCAGATTCTTTTTGAGTATCTGATTAAAAATGGATGGCCTCTTCATATACCCTTGGGGGACTCGGCACCATGACAAAACTCGGCTGCCGAAATGGAAAGCGAAAAGGAATTGGCTATCCTCATGCAATGGTATAGAAAAGAAGGCTTGGTACAAGTCAATGACAGAGAACCACTTGGCCTCACATTGAATTGGAAACATAATCACAGCTGGATTCGGTACCATAGGACAACAAGGAACAACTTTAGAGTTAACCTTTCTCAAATCCTGCACTATGCGATACTTTCTGTTGGGTTTCTGCAAACCTATAATGTGTGAGTTACATGGACTCCCTATAATCTCTTTCAGAATGCTTTGCTCACTCATTGAGTCAATCACAAAAGTAATCCCAGCAATGGTTTTAAGGGTGAGATTGTATTTTGGGATTCTCTGGTACTCAGCATTAGGATTCAATGTAATGCGTACTGGTTCAACACCTTTGATTAGACCAAAGTCTTTCCCTGAAAAGTCCCAGTCTTTAGATAACACTGTGTCTCTCAGCTCTGGGGGCAAATCGTCTTTTGTCAACATAGGGTACAGTCCAATTTCTGATCTCTGTCTGACAAGTTTAAAGGCAATGTCTTCATCATGAGTTTGAAAAGCTTTACCTTTTGGTGTACAGTAAATGGAACAATTCAACTTGCACAAGAGATCTCATCCAAGCAGATTTTCAGCACTCAAATCACACACCACAAATCAGTGATTCTCCTCAAAGGACCCTATTTTGACATGTACCGCTTTTGAAACTGGGCTAGTCATTTGCTTATTTGAAACTCCTACAACTTGGATTCTTTGCCCCAAGAGGGGTAGGTTGGGAACCTCTGCTGTTCTCACAGTAGAGCAGGTAGCGCCAGTATAAATGAGGAATGATATGGGATTCCCATTTACCTCACCATCCACTAATGGACCACTCTGGTCTACCTCCAAGGTTGCATCAAGTACGCAATCCTCCGCTCTCAGACCCCATCACTGCGAAAGGTTTGAGCTGTAATAAATATTCTGTCTGCATCATAAAGTCCTGTTGAGATGTACCCTGATTCATGAAAGGATTAGCATTAACGTTGGGAGCCTGATTCACTTTGTACCTTTGATCATTTGCATTTTGTTGTGGCATTAAAACTTGTGGAATCTGCATTACCTGAGCTTGGGGGTACATTGGGATTGTGAACCCTTTGCCTCTGTACTTGCTGTGTCTGAACCATATTATTTCCTTGATTTTGCACAAATCCACCATTCTGAACCAGATTCCTATTTGCCAAATTACCAGAATTAAATAGACATTTGTGCTTCTGGTGCCCTAGCCTGCCGCAGATGTGGCATGGATTGATTTCTTTAAAGTCGCCACATCGTCCCTGTACTCGGATCAATTGGGATACCATGCCCTCTAGCTTGCTGCTGAAATCCATTACCACCTTGCATCATTGGAACTCCCTGCTGATACACCCCCTGCATGGGACTAGCTTTCCCAACAAACTGCTGATTCTGACCTCGCTGTGAAGCTTTCATCTGTGCTACCATTAGCTTTTCCTTCAATTTCTTGTGTTTCATTTCCAATTCGTCGCTTCAATACTTGGCGTATCTTAGTATTTCAGCAACTGGCTTACTCTGCCAAGAAATAAAATGCTGCTGAATCATGGAACTAACATCAGGTTTCAGTCCATATACAAATCTTTAAATAAAACGTCCCATATCTTTTGCCTCAATAGTCTCTGTCCCACTGAATTGTTTAAATGCCTGCAACAGTCTCTCATGTATTGACTCTACGGACTCTTGGGTTGTTCTGTCAGTCTTGACCCAATCAATCTCTTTGGGTGATATCTTTGATTTAAAAAATGTAATCACCTTATTGTATTTTACATTACCACTAGGGATGGAGCATGTGATATATGATGTCTTGGTGGCTCCACCTCAGGCCAATCCACAGTAACTTCGCATTCAACCCACAATTCACCTGTTACCACAAATTCAAACAAGGTATTCAAGTCACTGCACAGAACCTTGGATATTTTTACAAATTGATCGACCTGTATGTACCATTCCACTGGATTCTCTATAAATTTCAGAAAATCATTTTGAATGATGCAAGATCATTCTAGCTCCAAGGTATGTGACTATACCCTCCACCAGGCACTTCTCTCATGGGAAGCAGGTGTATATCTTCATCCTCCTCCTCTGTTCCAGATGGAGGCAGTTCTAACCTGACCTTTCTTGGTTCCTTTTTATTTGCCCATCTACCTTCCCATCTATCTAATCCACTCCACTTTTGGACATAGGCAATTGATTCTTTGATCTGCAATTTCATTCCAGGTGGTCGCATGTTTGCAAGATCTCTGTCACTGAAGCTAACTGGTAACTCCTTTGTAAGGCTTTAGATTTCTGCAAATCAATTACATATCTGTCAGCCAATTCAGATAACCTCTCGTAAGCCTGTCCTGCACGTCTAGTGTTATCTTTACACAGGAACAATAGTTCATCATCCTGGTAAGAATTCAATTGAGACGAATCAAGAGCTCCAATTCTCATTTCTTCTAATTCTACTTTCAATGTAGCCACATCCTTTGTCCTTTCTCTCTCTGGAACCTAAGCATTCCTTTCACTCGTTCCAGGATTTCCACTACCATTTAGAGTGTCTATACCTCTGAACCAATCATCAATTGTCGGGCAGTAAGACCTGGTTGTTCTGCTGGGGCATTAAGAATTATGAAAGTCTTCTTCATATTGACAAAAATGTATGTTTTAAGCTTAAAAATGTAAGCATTTTTATTTACAAAACAATGTGATTTTTTCCAATAAGGCCACAACTAATCTTTGTACCTTGGAGAAAATACTTTTCATACTCGCAGGGCATTAACAGTCTTTGAAAAGGATGCTGGGGAACTTGGTTGGACTAAATTAAATATGTGATTTCTCTGCTACCCTTACCCTGCATTGACTGTCTCATAACTGCAGATCTGGGGTAAATCCCGAAACTGAAGACATTTTATTGCACAGAGAATGAAAGAGATCAATCAAAAGAAAGATCAGAGGACTGACAACTTATAGTTGACTTATGATTTTATCCCAAGCTAAAGTGGGTATCTTTCTCAACACCTCAGGTGGTATTTTGCAATTATTTTAACTAAATTGATCAAAAATGCACCATCTTCTTACATTTTTAGAACACCTGTGATAGGAAATCCCTAAAATGCCCCATTACAGTTGTGATCCTACAATTTAACAGCTTTTGGACAATAGGTGCATGTTAAATTTCTTTAAAACTGCTATAAAACACTATTACTTTAGGGAGGTTGGTATTTCCTCCCTGTAATATTTCGAAGGAAGAATAACTCCAAATATTGTTTCCAAGAAGGAGATATATAACTACCCGTGGGTAACAATACATGGAAGAAACATAATTTCCCCTTGAACAAAAGGGTCTTTAAAATCCTATAGAGTTTGACAAAAACTGTACCTATACTTTAGCTACAACTTATTTTGAGGAAGAACTCCAATACCATAACCATTGTTTAAAAAAATCAAATGTTTGACTATTTAGGAATGAAAAACAGTGGTGTTCTATATTTTCTCTTCAACCTGTTTATTCTTTTGATCAACAAATGGATTTCTTGTTTGATGGTGGTCGAAACCTCATCTCACATCTAGTGCCACAGCACTTCTCATCCAGGGCCTAAAGAAATATGATCACATCCCCCTAATCTTGATGGAACTTGGTTGTCTCCCCTTTCTAGCACACACTATCTTCATTACCAGCTGCATCATTTACAAAGCCATCACAGCCAGCACCCCGTTTATCTTGCAGACAAGCTCCCCATCTCTAGTTGTTCTCTGCACACCCACAGCCAGGACACACGCTGACTAGAAGTATAAACAAGCATTGGCATAGCCAATAGGTCTCGCCTTCGGGACCTTATAAGTATTTATTTATGCAGCACAATATGCTTGGTGCAACAACATCAACTGTTGCATGGCTAAACACTTATAAGGTCCGAAAGGCGAGACCTATTGGCTATGCCAAGCGACAGGAAGTCTTCTAGCACAAGCCAAGTGCCAACATTTAAGAAGAGGAAAGTGGGAGACATAAAAAATAAACTAGTGGGCATTGGTGTTAAGTGACAGTATGGCCTATAAATGCCTTATCATCGCATGTAACACAACAATAAGTTTCCGGCTCTCCTACTAAGCTAAATGTGTTAGCTTTAGAGCAGAGTGGACATATGTGGTGGTTGGATCTAGTAAGTGCCAAAGATTGCATTCAATATGCTGTAACGCAAGAGTAGAGGCTTAAAAGGGTTGCTGTATTCTCATCTATTTACAGTAAACGCTAAAAATGTCAGGAAATTATTTAGGAGTCCGCGGGAGCAGGGAGATTCTTGGAGTACGAATCCCTGCTCCGAATCTAGGCCTCTTTCAGCCAAGAAGAGCAGGTGAAATCTAAGGATGTTAGGTGGAATAGTTTCAACTCAGGCTGCCAAGCTTGATTTCTCTTCCATTTCCATCCTCTTTCTTGAGGTGTATTTGTGCAGCAGTAAGCAGCATCCCTGCCTGTAAAAAAGTTGCATAGCTACTGGTCATGTCACCAACTCCGATTTTTCCACATTTGGCATCAATGTGCCTGTTTGCCTGCATCTCTTCCTTGTGCACTTTGCCGTATGACTTACACCGGGCCTGTTCTGATTACCCGACCCCTTTTATGTATGTGCATGCAGGCAGCTCCCAGCTTCTCCAGGGCCTCAGTCAGTGCTGTGTGGCTGCCTTTACGTTATAGTCAGGGCCACTGGAATTATGCGATTGTGCGGCCGTGGTGATTTTTGCATAACAATAGATTGGACGCAATTGCCACATAATCCATCATCTTCCGCATAATCTGCAGATTTTAACAAAAAAATGTGGTCCCTGGTTCAAAGAGTTCAAAAGTTACTAAAAATGCAGAGACCAGTGTTGCCGCGCAGTGGAAGGCCTTTTGCACAGCTGGACTGGTCACCTTTCTGTTGCTTATTGCTATATTTGAGTGTTAAACTAGTACTAATGCGGTGTAACCTGTGCCCAGACTGAATTTCCAAGTTTAAAAATGACGAAATAATGAAGTAATACTTTCACAAAATGTGCCACATTATGCCGCATAATTTGCCTTTTCTTGCCGCATAATTTTCTCAGCCCAGCCGCATAATTTGGCCCTCTCCTGCCGCATAATTCCAGTAGCCTTGGCTATAGTCAGAATTTGTGGGCCTTTCTCTCACATCTCCTCTTCCATCAGCCCCTGGGTGCTGGACCACAAGACAGGAGCGTCTCACTGGTCACCTCAACGCTTCTCACAAAGGATCACAACAAATACAGCACTCTCTGAAGCCACGTATAGTGCACGACTCCACTATTAATGTGCTTCGACGCCCCACAGAGGGGTATGAAGCGCTTTATAAAAGCTACAGTAGTACAGTACAATGTGAAGCAAGGCCCTGACGTTTTTAAGAACCAAGGCAGCTGCTGTTGGATGTGAGTGCTGCGGTATTTAATAACCACGAAGGCTGTCTAGTTTTGATTACACTCCATCCCTCTTCCTTCCACCGCTCTACGCCTTCTATCTCACTCTCTCAGGTAATTCCGTCTCTGTTTTTCCTACTATTCGTTGTTTTCAACCCTTCTCTCCGTACATATTTTGCCATTGCTGCCTTTCTTTCGCTTTGCCTGGGTTAAAGTCGGACGATGAAAAGTCCCGGCCCCAAATACGAGTGCCGGTGTCTAGACCAACACCAGCAACAACCAACACAAATTAAACACACCCTCCACGATACAAACTTCACTTCTTACGTGGCGAGATCTGCGCGGGAAAAATCCAGCCCTGTGGAAAATGTTCGCACATGTAATACTGATTTGGGTGCAAAGTCGTTAGCGCCAAAACTGGCTTTACGTTGAGCATCAGACTGAGGGCTAAACTGAGATGTTAGAGATGAATTGTATGGCCCCACTGAGAGCTGCATTACTTCTAGGCGCTTGTGTCAATAAAGTGCACGCAAAAAATAGCAGTTTAACACCAGTCCCCCAAAGCAGTACCAACGTCCATAGCCTTCTGTAAATGCCCCTCTAATCTCATCAGCAGTACTGTTTTTCCATATTTCAGTAAGCATGTCTAACATGGTAACATACTCCCGAGACAAGAAAAGCGACATTAGGAATTCATTAATTAATGTACTGTGGACTTTTAATACGATGACTGAAGATTAAGCCCCTTATGTATGAATACTTTTCCCATAGACACAAAATGGGTAAAGTCCTTTAATACATGAGGCCTCTAAATCTCTGGAGACGTCAATTAAAACAGCAGGTGCCCCAACATTGTTAAGGAGCCTTCGGAGCAGCGAAGAGGACTGTGGGATATGTAGTCCTGATTAGCAATTGGAAAAAGTTACTCGGACGTTGTATTCTTTTGAGTTAATAAAAGTTGAAACAGTCAATTTAAAGTCGAGTTCATTGAACTAGACATAGAAGGTCCTTTGATTCAGTTGGCGCGTGACTCGATGCGACAGCCATGTGGGGTTGACAAGGGGCCAGCGACGGAAACAAAGCGCTCACTGAGATAAACAGCAGAACAAGAGGCCAGTGACCGAAAGAGCAAAGCAAGGGGCCAGTGTCAGAGACATCAGGGAAAGGGGCCAGTGTCCGAACCATGAGGGCAGTGTCCGAGACATAAGGGAAAGAGGGCAGTGTCAGAGGCAGCAAGGCAAGGGGCCGGTGTGACTGAGACAGCAGGGCAAGGGGCTAGTGTCACAGACAGCAGGGAAAGGGGCCAGTGACTGAGGGAGAAAGGCTGGGGCAGTAACCAAAACAGAAAGGCAAAGGGTTAATGTGAGAATTAGTGGCACAAGGGACAGTGCCAGAAACGAAAGATCAAAGGGCAGTGACAGAGAGAGCAAAGCAAGGGGCTAGTGTCAAAGACAGTCTGGCAAGGGGCCGGTCACTGAGAGAGCAAAGCAAGGGGGCAGTTCTCCGAGACGGCCGGGCAAGGGGCAAGTGACAGAGAGAGCCAAGCAAGGGGCCAGTGTCAGAGACAGCAAGGCAAGGGGGCAGCGTCAGGGGGCAGTGTCAGTGACAGCTGGGCAAGGGTCCAGTGACGGAGGGAGAAAAGCTAGGGATCAGTGACTAAAACAGCAGACCAACGGGTTAATATGAAAACCAGCGGTAGAAGGGGCAGCCAGTGACAGAGACAGAAACAGAAACGAAAGGTCAAAGGGCAGTGAGAGGCAGCTGGGCAAGAGACAGTGAAAGAGACAAGAGAGCAAGGCGCAGTGACAGAGACAACAGGGCATGCATCAAGAGACGCCAAGGGGCGGTGATAAAGACAGCAGGGGTAGGCAATGGGCTGGAAACACAGACAACATGGCGAGGGGCTAAAGACAGAAATAACAGGGCAAACGGTTGAAGTGAGCAGGGCAAGCCGTGAGCAAGTGACACGAACAGGGTATGAGGTCAGAGACAGCAAGGTAAAGGAACACAGGAAGAGACAGGAGCTGCGGCTTCTCCTCCAGGCCCCGGGCGGGTGCAGTGCTCCCCGCCTCCTCCTCTCCGGCTCCATGCTCCGCCCACCCGCGCTCAGACCCCCTGCCCGCTGCCACCCGGGCGCCCTCCGCTCCCGGCCAATGCCGCCGCCATCCCCAGTGCCCCAGGAACCGCCGAACGAGTAGATGCGGCCAGGCAGCCAGAGCGGAGCCTGCCAGCCAGAGCGAGGGTCAGGCGTGCGGACGAGCGCCCCCTGGCCGCGCCTGGCGGCAGGGACTGCGGCAGAGCAGAGGACACACAGCTACTGCTGCTGTGGCTGCTGCGACTACTGCTGGGTAACCTTGGGGGAACTCAGCGCACATGGGCTATTTATAGCACTCGGGGTTGGCAGACCTGGCAAACACCCCTCTTGGGGCCGCACGTCCTCAACATCCTAGTGAAAACGCCTATTTTCGGACAAAAGTGTACACGTGCTCGCCTTTGTTCTGCTTTTCTCTGCAAATCTGGGAGTGTACTTTAGTGGCATTTTACTACCGGTGATCGTGCGTACTACGCAGTCCCTCTGCAGCGCCCCAGCGAGAGTGCACCCTAGAATCAAAGCACAGGCAGATCTTTGGTGATGTACGTTTTTACAGATGAAAATCTACTTCTTGATGATCTGTGATTAGGACCAAAAGCCTAGAAAAACAAGCGCGCGCGCGCCTCGCGCAAGTAGGGATTGGGGGGGGGGGGGAGTGCGGCCGAGAGCAGGCAGCGTTTCCCTTGCGGGAGCGAGCGGCGCCAGGAGAGATAATTGAGAACACATGGCGAAAAAGCTCGCTCCCGCAAGGGAATCGCCAGATGTGCACGCGTTGCCATTGGAAGCAATGCAACGCGTGCACGTTTTTGCCCGCAAAGCTGTGCCGATGACTAAAGGTCTTTTTCCTATGCAGCGCATGCGCGCTGCGTAGGCGAGACCTAAAAAGAAAAATAAGTCAGCAGGCCTTTTTCACCTATGCATTCAGGATCTGGAAAATCCATTTATCCATCAGAACTGCCCCAATGCTGCTCCAATTTAGGAAACAGTTGAAGATACATCTCTTTAAAGAACGCTTCATCACAGTGCGTTAATGGTCCACAAAGCAGCTACCTCCCAAATCACTTGTTGACTTTATGCTTGCCTTTGTACCTATGTAGCATTCCATGCCTTTTGGCTAGGTTTGCACTATAAAAATACTATATACATACATACATACCTCTTTATCTCGAAATATATTCAAACGCGCCCTTCTCTGAATTGAATCTTGGTTGTGTCTTTAAACCATTGTCAATAGATTGACTGTAAGCTGTTTCTACTTTATTTCTGGAACACCTGCCACCATAATCTTCCAGTGTATTAGGTCATCTCTTCCAACACCTCTGTAATGCTGTTCAAAGCTGCATCAATAAGTAAAAATCCAGGATTCATTTTTTTATTTTTTTTAAACGTAGTTTATTAGTTTTCACAACTGTGCACCTAGCCGTTCTCCAGGTAAAACGTACAGAATTGTGTTACATTGAGCCCACAATTGGCCAGATATATACATTGGATACGTCAGGTACATTAGCAATGTAAAGATTAAGTTAACTATAAATATATTAGCACAGTAACTAAAGCATCACATTGTACCCGTCAAAAACTACAGTTGAATGGGACGACAACTCACTTCCCCCTCCCTCCCACCCATCCCAACACAGTCACCAAGATAGTCTGGCCCATCAAGAAAAGGACACATAATCAGAGGAGCTGAGCGAGTCCCAGCTGAGGGAAACTAAAGCAATTAGTACTTGTGGTTATCACTATGTGGGAAGGGAATGCCACAAACTACTGTCTATACATATATAGGCCAAAGAAACCTCGCTATAATCAGCCATCGCCATCTTCCTGCGCACGAAACTGCTGTAACGGCGCGTCCCATATCTTAGCTATAGGTCGTGTACAAAGCCCCTATATTCCTCCCTTCACAGCGCCAAACTCTCAGCAGCACCCCATTAGCACACCACTTTGCACCAGCCCAACACAGAAGGTGGAGTGGGAGACGTCCAATGGCATGTTATTTGCCGTTTAGGAAGAAGGAGTGATAGGTCAACAAAACCCGCTTCCATCTGGGAAGTCTTCGACCTTGGGTAGAACCCTATTATGCAATGTTCCAGTGTGTCTCAGTGGGCACCCTCCTTTAGTGATCTAAGCGAGTCCCGTACACCTTCCCAGTAAGATGATTAAGTAGGGCACACCCACAGCATGTGCAGGAGGTATGCACTCTCAATAGGGCAGCGGGGGCAAGAGGACGCAGCTGCGGGGACGAGTGTGTGTATTTTGGAAGGAGTTAAGTACACTCTGTGCAATAAGGTAAACTGAATTAACTTTAATCTCGTGTTATGAGGTATCACAGTGGCATATTCCAAGAGGAACTGCCATTCCTTATCGTGGAGTTGGTGGTCCAGGTCCGCCTCCCATTTGTCCCATAAGGGAGTCAGGTCCACCTGAAGATACGAGCGCAGGCCTTTGTAGAGCCATTTAACCAAGTGTCTGCCGATGCCCATTTCATAAACAGCCTGCACCACTGTGTGTGTGTAAGGTTCCATCCCCGTGGGAGTCTAGCGCTAACATATGTAACATGGGATATTGACATGTGTAAGGAATAAGGCTCCTGGTAGATTGTGGGATTGTATAAAATCCTGGTGTGGATGCAACCTACCTCCTTCAAATAAGTCACCAATTGTGGTTGCACCTAATGTGTCCCAAGGTGCTCATTTAGAAATCATGAGAGTGTCCAATGGGGTTAGAAGGCCACACAAAGGAATGTTCGGTGCATACGGTGCTGTATTGCACGTGAAACGGAATGCAACATTCCAGTATGTAATTGAGTTGTGGAGAAGCAGCAGTAATTTGCCTGGGTGTTGTTTACTCCCGAGTAATAACAGCGCATGTAAGGTCCCGGAACGCAGTGTAGCAGAAGTGTAACCTATTTCTTGGAGATGGAAATCCACCAGCCAATAGGAAGGCCATTGTAGTTGGGCCGCAAGACAGTAAGACCGAAAATTGGGGGCACTGAGCCCCCATTCTCCTTTGGCAGCTGCAATTTGAGGAGACTAATGGGATGACCACCCGAGACCCATATGAGGTCAAGCAATAGAGAGTCCAGAGTCTTAATTATAGGCCGGGGTATAATAATTGGGAGATTCACAAAATAGTATAATAATTTAGGGAGCATCACCATTTTGGCAAGGGTCAGTCTGCCCGTCATCGACAGAGGTAGGGTGACCCAGAATTTCACCTGTGCTCTCAGCGCTGAGACTGCTTTCAGCAGATTCCCTTAAAGTAGGTCCATGTGAGATCTGTAAACCTGAATGCTCAGGTAGCGGAATTTTTGGTGAGCCACTGGGATAGCATGTGACCCTAGGGGGATCCCATCCTGCAACACAGTGCCCTGGAAAGAGAACGCATGTGACTTTGCATGATTGACCTGCAGACCAGACAGATCCCCAAATATTTGAAAAGTAGAGGAAATAGGAGCAAGGTCCATGTCCAGATCGTGGATGTATATAATGATGTCCACGTATAGGGGGATCCACAGGAGACGTCCCACCCCATTGCGTCCTGGCAGAGCCGTTGGGCAAGGGGTTCCATCACCAGTACAAATAGTAATGGCGATAATGGACATCCCTGGCGTGTTCCGTGGGATATTTGGTATTGTACTGAGATATTTCGCTCGGGCAGATGAATGGGCATGTAACACTTTGACCCATTTAATAAATGCAGTAGGGATGTTAATTTTCTGCAACACCCAGAACAGATAGTTCCAATCCAACGAATCAATGGCCTGTTGCAGGTCCAATGAGAGGGAAAGGACCATGCGCCATCTCCATAACTTGGTATAGGAGCCTAATATTCAAAGAGGTACTCCTACGGGGAACGAATCCGCACTGGTCTATATGCACCAAATCCGTCAGTAAGTCTCTGCGCGAGCACCTTGCTCAGTATTTTGTATTCCAAGGCTAAATGAGACAGTGGTTTGTAAGAGGATAGGTCATCTGAGGACCAACCGGGCTTAAGCAGGGAGGTGACAAGGTCTTGACTGGTCGTCGAAGGTAGGGAGCCTGTCTCTAGAGATCCCCCGAATAGTTTCTCCTACCGAGGAACTAAACGTGTGGCAAACATGGAATAGAATTCAACAGGCAGATCGTCTATACCCGGTATCTTATTATGCGTCACCCCTTTAATTGCGGCATGCAGTTCTTCCGATGTGACGGGAGCCGCCAATACCGCACATGCTTCATTCAAGACCTGCTGGAGTCTCAAGTCACCTAGGAATCGATCCCTTGACGCCAGGGGCAGCGAAGGATTAGCCCTATACAGGTTTTCATAATAGGCCCGAAAGGCGTCATTAACGTCCAGTTGTGTATTGCAGTGGCCTCCTGTGATCGAAGTAATGGATAGGATCGGTGGGGGGGATAGTTGCGGCTGGATCATGCAGGCAAGAAGTGTGCCAGCCCTATCACCTTTAGAGTGTAGCTTGTGCGTATAGGTTTTGTAGACTAGTAACCGCAACTGCTCTAGGGTTTCTGCGTGTTGTATCATAATGTCCTGTAATTCTTCTAATTGTGTGGGGTCCTGCACTGTTTCTTGTTCGAGGATGCCCATACGCATCTCAATTTGGTGTAGCTTGTTAAGAACTGAGTGCCTGGTTCCAGCTGCTTCAGCCAAGGCCCCCCAGGATATTGCGGCATGGATTAGCAGATTTTGCAGCACAAATATGGAAATTTAGTGGCACAAATATGGAAATTTAGCGGCATTTTTGCGGCACCTTATTTTACTCATAATCATTCATTTTTATCCTGAAATCAATGGAAACTGTTTTAGCAGAGTATTCCACTTTGAAATAGGCATGTTTAAAGTGTCTGCAGCTCTACGGAAGCACAGATCCAGTCCTAACCTTGTGGAAGGGAGCTGTATTTTTCTCTGGGATGTTCTAGCGCCCATGTATGCACCCCTGCCGGATCACCGCTGCCTCCCGGATCCGTGAGGCAGGACACCTCTTCCTCAGGCACCCTAGGGCGCAGGATTGTAGTGGCTGATCCAAATAAGTGAGACAGACTGCATAGGGAGGTCACCTCCTGCTTACCTGGTCCATTCCTCATAGGTCGACTTGAGAAAACATAGCCTGGCCTCGAAAGGGACTCTTGTCCTGAAGATTTTGGAGAGGGCGCTTGAACATAAAGGATTACTTTCTAGACCCCAGCTTAGAAGGTTTTAGAATTTTTTACTCTTCCGCTGCTTTTTGCACCATGTCAACAAGTTCATTACCAAATAGTTTTTATCCTCTAAAATGTAATTTTTTAAGTAGACCTCACTGAGTGGAGTCTAGTTTCCATGACTTCATCCAAGGCAGTCTAGGACCAGCTATTGAAGCCCCAACCGATGCTGCGGCTGACCACAAGCTTTTATTCTCTTGTTTCCCTTTTGGTCTCCTATTTTTCTTTTTTCCACTGCTACCATGGTGCCAAGATCCTGTGGTGCAGGAGGTATTTGTTGTAGATAATTTGATAAAGATTTTAGATGGTGTTTGCAATTCCATTGAAGTGCAGCACCCCGATCAGGCATGCACTTCACCCTAAATGATGCTGACAGTGACCACATGCACATGTTTGTACAAAAATAACTGAGACCGGCTCTTGAGAAAGGGATACAATGAAATGATGGATGTAAAGCAGGGCTTTCTGGCAGGAAGAAGTCATGTGAAGGAAAAGAAACAGCTTTCTGTGCCACCAATGCATACCACGACTCACCCCCGTTGTGACCACTCAGGATTCAGAGGGTTTGCTCACCTGTTTGTTAATAGAAAGTGTCAGCTGTCCAGCCACAACCACAAAGTTGATAGGTGTTTCGAATGCTGAAACCCCATGTTAGTTGGTTTCCCAGAGAGGCAGTGGCATCCATGCAAGATGTGAATGCTTGGCTGTTTCTTTTGCGAGAGAGCATGGTGGCATCATGAATGCTGAACCCCACCTATCATCATTTGTTTTCCCAAGATGGCCATGGCATTGATGCAAGGTGCAAGCAATTGGCTGTTTCTTCTGGGAGACTGCAGTTGCAGTATCTTGGAGCATCCACATTCTATAAGAATGTATCAAAAAACCCTCCACAGCGATCTCAGAGGAAGAGATTGTGAAACCTGGGATTTTGTGAAGTAAAAAAGAAGAAGTACACAATGTTCGTCCTGGGTGTAATCCATTTAATCATTTACGGAAATAGTACACAGTTAGAAAAAAACAAAATAGTCCAACGTGGTTTTGGTCGAAGATCAAAAGAGGGACACAAAGCCATGGGAAATTCTGTGTTATCATTCTAAAATCCCAGTTAATACTACGGCGTTCACTAGGGAACGTGTTTTCCAATATCTGCTTGAAGGCATTTCCCGTTCCATGCTCTATGGAAATTCCCTCTGGAAGGAAATATCCACCCCGTTTAGGAGCCAAGAGAAGCTGCGATTGTGACGCTGCCCTTACCACCAGCTCTGCGCACTAAACAGCTTTGGCAGTATTCGCTCATTTTCTGTGGAATGTCAGTCAGCCTCACTATTTGGTTCTCAGAGTTTAGCGAAGGCTCTCCAATTGACCCAATAGATATAAGCTCCCTATGGCACTGAAGAAAATGTCGTCTTGTGCCAACCTCAGGTAAGAAAGAGGTGTCTCGTGCTACAAAGTGAGCGCTCCAATGAGATGGCCACAAGAGGTCCTCGTTACCCAAAAGTTGGGAATTGAGAGGTGAAAATATCTGTTGTTTTCACACTTTGTCAGCCTCGTCAAAAAAAAAAAAAATGATCACATTTTCCAAATTTCGTGGGCAGTTTTGTAAAACTTGTGGCATTTTGTACAAAACTGCCGATTTCGTGATTCTTTTGCAAATCGAGAAATTGCGAAATCCTGGAGGGTCTGTTCAGCTATCGACACCCCCTCCCCACCGAATCACAATCACCAAGGGTGTGGAGGCCATGCCCTCATTTGTAGTAAAATAAGTATCGATGGCAGTATCCAGGGTATCCCTAAAGACTGCATCCTCCAGGAGTGACGGCTGCATGCGCCACGTGGGTATCGGTGAGGGGATTCTGCCCCATGTTAGGACCAAGTCCAACGGGCTATGGTCAGAAAAGGTTTTCCCCAAATAAGTTGCAAACACCCTGATCATATGTATAGGGCATAGGATACGATCTAAACGGGCATGCAGGCCTTGTGGGGGGGAAAAGAAGGAGCATTCTCGCATGCCCGTATTGTGAGCCCTCCATATGTCGGACTGGGACAAATGGGTGAGGCAGCTCGAGAGAGCCTGAGCCTGCCTTGTTTAGTTAGTATTTGGCATGGGAGGATGGGAACTATCAAGTTTAATATCCAGGACCGCATTGAAATCCCCACCTATGAACCAGGGAAGATGGGACCACTCTACTAGGATAAGGGACAACCGCTGCAGGAAGATGTTCTGTTCAGTGTTGTGGGGGTACACACTACCTAAGACCACCATCACCGCATCTAGCAAACCACGAACAAAGACATAACGCCCCTGAGTATCAATTTTAGTAGCCTGCGCCTCAAACAGGACTTCCGCTCTCAGCCAGACAGCCGCCCCATGGCGAACCCTGAATAAGTTGTGGCAAACAGTTGCCCCCTTTATTTTGTATGCAATTTAACAGCTTCAGGGGGGGATATGTGAGTCTCCTGCAAATAGACTAAAGTGGCCTTCCGGAATTGTAGGTGTGCCAGGACCCTATATCTCTTATGTAAAGCTCCCAACTCTCTGACGTTCCAGGTCAGTATCTTGTATCGTTATGCAGCAATTGACATGTCGCTACTTTGTCGTAATCGTAGGTGCGGGACCACTTCCCAAATAGTAAAAGACAAGGAAAGCACTAAGACATATCTGGTGAAAGAAGAAACATTTCCCCAATTCTAGGTCCAACAAACTACTTTCATTTGACCAAACTAGGGTAAACAAACTAAACTAAAGAAACAAGTAATATGTTGTGCAATTGCTTAAGGAGGGGACCAAGTGTGGATTCAGATGGGACCCGGTGACTTCGGGGTCAATAGCAAACATTGCTCCACCCTGACCGCCCGGGAATCCAACACAGTAACATTTGTAAGGATATATAACAGTCTTAAGATCGCAAACAGGGGCACAGCATGGGACAGAAGGGTGCCTGCATAGTATATAGCACCAATCAGGAGCACCGTGACATGCCAGTCAAAAGAGAGGAGGGGTGCACGGCGAGGAAGGGAGGAAGGACAGGGTGGAGAGACATCCAAAGAGAGTGAAGGGCATGGGGGGAGGAGGGCAGCTGGAAGATATGGATGAGTTTACGGCAGAAAAGGCGGGCAAGCGGGAAAGAAGAAGAGAAATTCACACTGCATCACACAAGATTCATTCATGATTCAGCCTACACATAACCATCCATTCCACAGAGTAAATGCCAATCATCAACATTCTTTGTTCCCTCCTACTAAGCAAATTCAAGATTCAGTTTAACAAACTAGTTTCTGATCCTTGAACACCTTCGCTCATGTGAAAAATTGAACTACCATGCAGAAGAATATTTTCCCATGACATGTCCCCTGCACACAGTTCTTCTTAATGCACCTGCGCACCCACATAACACACATTTCAATATCTATAAATACCATTAAGGTGCAATCTCACCTTCATCACCTAATGTTTTCTCAGAATGTCTGGTATGGTATATGTTATGAAAACACTTAATATCCCTTTCTACTGAATCATTTTTGATCTCATCTTATTCTCGGCTGTGGTCCCACTTACAGTCTTATTTATATTCAAAGTTTTTGTTCAGATAAGGCATTGGTTATGGTCTTAGATGTCATCACATCAGTGCTCTCAGCTATAGATTTCTTTATGTCGCAGTAATGGATTCATTTATGTTCCCAGTTATGGTCTTGTTTACGGCCTTATGTATTGTCACACCTGTGATCTGACTTAATGTTAACCTTACATTTATGGTGATGATTATAATTATGTTTTTAGTTATAGTTCCAGTAAAGGTTTTAGTTGGTCTCCTTTATGATTTCGGGTTTGAAATTAATTTTGGTCAGAATTGTTTCATATTGTTTCAGAATTTGTTGAATTTATGGACTTTTTTATGGTTTCAGTTATGGTGTCGGTAATGGTCTCAGTCATGGTTTCATCTATAATTTTGTTAATAATTTCAGTCTCCATTATTGTCTTTGTTATGGTCTCAGTATTTGTCTTGATTATGGTCTCAGTTACGTTTTCAGATATGATCTGTCTCTGCTTGGATGTAGCTGAAGGTCGTGATTATTCTTTAAATTATGGCTTGGGTTATGTTTCCATTTTAACTTTGCTCATGATTTTACTTGTGGCTTCTTTACTTGTGTGTATGTTCTAATGTATGGTGTTAAGTATGATTACAGTTTTCCCCTCAGGTTTGCCTTCGGTTTTGATATAATCTATGACCACTTTTATGTTCTCAGTTATTGACTCCATTTTGGATTCAGTTATGGTCTTGGATATAGTTTCAGGTATTAGTCCTGTTATGGTTTCAGTTATGGGGTGTTAAACCTAACATCGTTGGCATGGTATCCCCCAAACCTTTTGCCTTCACCCCTCCTGTTTGCTGAGTTCATTTTTGCTGGCTTTAGGACTCTGTGCACTTCACCACTACTAATCAGTGTTAAAGTGATTGTATTTGTAAGTCCCTAGTAGAAGGTACTAAATGTACCCAGGGCCTGTAAATTAAATGCTACTAGTCGACCTGCAGCACTTATTGTTCTCCCACTAAAGTAGCACTTTAAAATTATGTCTCCATTATTATTTCTTAGGCCTGCCAGTGCAGTCTACAGTACAGTTTTAAACTGCCATTTCCGCCTGGCAAATTAAACCTTTTGCCAAGCCTAAACCCTCCTTTTTAATATGTATAAGTCTCCCCTAAGGTAGGCCCCAAAGACGCATAAGGCAGGATGCATTATTTTTAGAAACCAGGACATGTGTACTTAGGTTTTATATGTCATGGCAGTGAAACACCTCCTAAAGTTGTTTTTTCTCTGCTGTAAGGCCTATCTCTCCCATTGACTAACACTAGGTTACCTTATTACATTTAATAAGTGCTAACTTTAGATTGAGGGCATATAGAGATATGCTGTTTGCACTCAAATTAATTGCAATTTAAAATCCTCTTTAATAGTGAAATATAATTTTAATTCACATTTCTGAAAATGCTTCTTTTAAAAAGTTTGGCATTTTCTTGTCCCAACTATCTGTGCCTTCTGCCAGTGTCCTGGGTCACATGGCTGTGAATGGCTCTTCTGTTCGGGTTTGTCTATTGCCTCCAGACAGCTACACAAAGGGGGCTTAGGTCGGCAATACTGACAAGATGACTGGGAAGAGGCTGTACCCAGCCCCACTTACACTTCAAAGGGCTTTGCCTCCTGCACACACAAAGGAACCTGATATTAGGCCTGGGCAGAGCTTGTGTTTCCGAGGAGTTGCTGAAAAAGTCTGCCAAATTCTGCAGAGTCCCGTGAGCCGGCGGAGTATTGCTAGGCCACCCCTAATGAAGTCCCCTTGGCTGCTGAGGGTCGTTGGGGACCAAGAACCCCTATTGTTGCCACACGTAAGTCCCCCACAGCGGGATTGCTGAGATGTCATCAGAGGCTCCGCCCCCTTTCTCAACAACTCTGCAAAGGGGCCTCCTGATGCACTACTGCTTGGGGGATGAAGTCCCCTTGGCTGCTATGGGTTGTTGGGAACCAAGAAACTCTATTGTTGCCACAAGTAAGTCCCCCACAGGGGGACTGCTGAGACGTCATTGAAGGCCCCGCCCCTGGCAGCGGCCAGGGCAGCTGACTCCAGAGCGTGGGGCTCACGGTTCGATCCCCAGCGCCAGAGGCAGATCAGCTCAGCATCATGTGACTCTGGGCAATAGCTCACTTAATCTCCCCGACAGCCCCCAGCGCCTTGAGACCCTTACGGGTGATTAGTTTGCACTTTACAAATACCGGGTTATACTGCCCCCTTTCTCAACTAATCTGCAAAGGGGCCTCCTGGTGCACTACTGGTTGGGCTATGAAGTCCCCTTGGCTGCTGAGGGTCGTTGGGGGCAAAGAACACCTATTGTTGCCACAAGTAAGTCCCCCACAGAGGGATTGCTGGGACTAGGGGTGAACGCGCCAGTAAACTCTCTCTGCGGGCGGGTTGGCGGAGTTTTTGCCGAACTCTGTGTACCAAGCTTAGCCCGGAGTGGCAAAACTCCGCCCACGGAGCGGAATTTACCACCCACCCCTAACTGATACCAGGCCTGCCCTGCACTTTGTCACTTCCAGACGGTTTGGAGCCTTGACAGGGGAAGGAGATGAACTTTCCACAAACAGATGTGTGGGTAGGACAGGGAGTCCTTGAACACAAAGGCTGGGATCAGGTATAAATATCGGATCTCCAGAGCCACTCTTCAGAATACTCCTGGACCAGTGGAGGTTACAGAAGAAGGACTGCCCTCCTGCCAGCGGCCAGTCCTGCTGCTTGAAAGATAGCCTTGCTGTATGAGAAAGAAGATTGGACCTGCTTGCCTTCATCCCGGGCTGACTCCAAGGGTGAGTTTGCTGACTTCTTGTGAGAGATACAGGGGCACAACAAGATTTAGAGGCCTTCCTGCAACTGCCCAGCTGACCTGCCACTCTCGACCTACCTGGACCTGCAACTGGATCTGACTGAGCCCTGCTGCTGGCCTCTGCTGGGGTGAGTCCTGATCCCCAAGATATGACCCCCAAGGTCTTGGACGGCATCAGAGTGTACTCCTCCTGAATAGAAAGTGAAAATCCTGATGTTTGGGCTAATCGCGACCGCGAACAAGCCCATTTGCACTAAGAGTCTGCCACCTGTGGTGACCGCCAACACAAAGCTCTGGTGAGATTGGCTCTTTGCACCGCCAGTGACCACCAGCAATGACTGGCAATGTGACAGCCCGTAGTGATTGCCAACACAAAACTACAGCAACGACCTCCACAATGCCCAACCGGCTCTTCGCACTACAGCAATGACTGTCCACGACACCCGGCTTGCTCCTCGCGCTACAGTGATGACTCTCTGCGACGCTTGACCTGCTCCTCTTGGCCTCCTTCAATGCCAATGGAACTATTTGTGCTGGTCTTGAGAAGGTAACTTTTCAGAGGCACTAACTTGGTTCCTGTATCGGACCTGTGCTCCATCGCAGTCGGCCTGAACTTGTGACTTTCCCTGGTCAAGTGCGCCTAGTTGAGCATGAGTGGCTCTTTGTGCTTTAAGGTGCTATTTTCACAAAAAAGTTTCACATTGAATATTTGCGGTTCTACTGATTTCATTTTTGTCATTCTGGTATCAATTTATTTATTAAAATTTACTCTATTCTGTCTAAACTGGTTTGGGATTTTTCTTGTGTTGTGTTTTCACTTTATTACTGTTTGTGTGCTGCATAAATACTTTCCAGATTGCCTCATCATTAAGCCTGATTGCTGATGGCAACTAGGAATTTAACGGACGTGGTCTACTGCAGATGAGACTAGATTGTATTGATGGAGAGGGCTAATTTGCATTTTTGTACTGGCCCTTCTGGATATAGCTACCTTGGACAAACTTCCCTCTGACCAACCAATCGTCCAGGTAGGGGACGATCTGGGGTCCTAGGCATCACAGTTAACTGGTACCATACATTTTACATATATCCTCTGTGCCATCTTGAACCCATAGGGCACATGTCTTCTGTCAAATCTTTGATATTTGTAGTGTTTTGGTTGGCTGGGTTTGTGAACATAGGCATCCTGCAGGCCTAGAGAGGTCATGACATCTTCTACTTAAAGCAATTGCAGTAACGCTAGCAGAGTTACTATCCGAAAAACTGCTTCATTATATGTTTGCTGAGCTGATTAAGGTCCAGGATGTGTTCCCATTCTCCCAATTTTTATCTTGACTAGAAAAAACTTTGAGTAGAACCCTTTGCGTCATTGCAATTTGTGGACAGGATTCAGGCCCCCTTTTTAATGCATGAATCTTATTCCTGCTTGTAGGATTTGTAGGCGATAGAGAGTAGGTTTCAGCTCTGGGACTTGGAGAGGCTTTTGGATAAACTTGAATGTGTGACCGATTTCACTAGGTCCAAAATCCACTAGTCAGATGTAAAGGCATGGCATTAAGGACACAAAACAGAGATCCTGTCTCCCACAGATCATATCTGAATGGAAAGGATCTGTTAGAGGAAGTGGACCTGGAATCAAGGAAGGTCACGTGAAAGGCACGGAAGATCACTTAAAGAGAGTAGTCTTGTTGGCTCTGTGCGATCTCTTCCCAGGATGTCGCTTAGTGTTGCAAGAGTAAATTGGTCAAGCTTCTGGTGGTGGATAGTAGGGTTACTGATTGTACAGTGGGGTTTGCTATTGTGGGTGGTGATGCTGTTGGTAGCTATCTGTAAAAGCTGATAATACTCTGCCTCTTGCACCCTGAATGGGAAAACACCAGTACAATTGCAAAACTCCTACAGAGCGGGCCATTTAAGACATCTTAATACTCACAATTATGGTTTCAGTTAGGGCCTCAGCTTTAATGGCAGTCAAAGGCCAGTTTATGATCTCAGGTTTTGCCTCTGTTACATTTTCAGTTCAGGTCTCAGTTGTGGTCTAAGTTTTGAGTTCAGTTTTGCCCCCGGCAGGGCCGTACTGGCCGTTGCGGGCAACGGCATTTGCCCAGGAGACTGGAAAGGTGGGGGCCGGTTTTGGAGCAGTGGGTGCCGGTTTTTAGGTCTCGGCCTGCACCAGCGCTTGCGCTGGTCTGGCCGAGAGTTTTAGTAAGCGGGTTTTGGAAGTGCAAACACTGGCTTTCGGCTGGCGACCAGCTTGAGTTCACGATGGCGTGCACGCGCAGCTGGCATCTGGGTTTCCTATCTCTTCCTCATTTCCTCGTCATGGCTCATTAACTCTCTGGACTCTGATGTTTCAATCGCAGCAGCAGCTCACATTACCAACTCAGGGCCCTGGACTACAGTCACATGAAAAACAACAGCGATTAGCATTGAAATGCAAGCTTTTTTTGTCTAGTTAGAAATATTGCTTCGGTGGGTTGATTTCACCTTATATCGCTATTTGTTTTATATTGGGAGTCACAGCCTAATTACCAGTATTTTTGTCTCTCACTGTTTTTATTTTAAATATTTATTCGCGCAAAGCACAAAGCTATATTTAAGGTTACTTTTTCCGCGTCACTTCTTCACTCTATTTAAACTCTACACCCCCACTCTTATTGTCTCTCTCCTTCTCTCTCTCTCCCTCTCTAATTCTCTCTCTACTTAATTAACTCTCCCCTCTCTATCTTTTTAGCCTTTCATTCACTCTCACCCCTTTATCTGTTTCTCTTTCAAACTCCTTCATTCACTCTCTCTCCCCTTCTTTCTCTCTCTCTATCCCGCTCCACTCTTTATTCTATGTACACCCTTTCTCTCTCTTTCTCTTTCACCACCCTCTCTAATTGGGCATTATATCTTCACTCTATCTCTCACTCACCACAGCATCACTCAGCGCAACCACAGCATCAATCAGAGCCAGCACAGCATCAATCAGAGCCAGCACAGCATCACTCAGCGCCACCACAGCATCACTCTGCGCCACCACAGCATCACTCAGCGCCACCACAGCATCACTCAGCGCCACCACAGCATCACTCAGCGCCACCACAGCATCGCTCAGCGTCACCACAGCATCGCTCAGCGCCACCACAGCATCGCTCAGCGCCACCACAGCATCGCTCAGCGCCACCACAGCATCGCTCAGCGCCACCACAGCATCGCTCAGTGCCGCCACAGCATCGCTCAGCGCCGCCACAGCATCGCTCAGCGCCGCCACAGCATCGCTCAGCACCGCCACTGCATCGCTCAGCACCGCCACAGCATCCCTCAGGGCCACCACAGCATCACTCAGCGCCGCAACAGCATCACTCAGCGCCGCCACAGCATCACTCAGCGCCGCCACAGCATCACTCAGCGCCACCACAGCATCACTCAGCGCCAAGACAATATCACTCAGCACCACCACAGCATCACTCAGCGCCAAGACAATATCACTCAGCACCACCACAGCAGTATCACTCAGCACCACAGCAGTATCACTCAGCAACACCTGAGTATCATTCAGCATCACCTCAGCTTCGTCTCCGCAACAGTCACCACCACCACCACTACCACCTCAGCATCACTCAGCACCACCTCAGCCTGCTCTCGGAATCTGGCATCTGTTGATTCTCCCCTAGCGTCTGGCCGCTGCTAGTGTTATAATACAGGTACTAGTTCCCAACCTTCACCCTCCGATTGTTTATGCCCCCTCAAAAAAAGCTTTAACAAACAACCATTGCAATAGGCAGAAACAAGTTGCCAGCATTGCAAGAACAAAAGAAAACTGAGGAAATTTTTATTGTAAATACTTTTTTAATATGGTCGTTCAGTTTTACATAATGCCTTCTTGGTCATATATAAAGTAACAAAAATGCTTCTGACACTTTTTTATTATAACTTTTCAGCATGCCGCACAGCAGCCACACTTCTCTACAGCACAGCTTGAAGACATTGGCAAAGTCAATAGCTCTGGCTAAACACTTATAAGGCCCCAAAGGCGAGACCTATTGGCTATGCCAATGCTTGTGTTACTGGATGGCGGTTTTGCAGCGATGCTGCAATATCGGTCCCCAGTAACAAAAGCAGTAGTGCTGGGGGCCGGTTTTGTTAAGAAGCATTTCCGCTCCCTGCCTCCCCCCCCCCTCCAGGGGTGAGGGCCGGTCCGACAAAATTGCCAGGGCTGCTTTGGGTTCCCAGTCTGGCCCAGGGCCCCGGTAATACACTGAATCACAAGGAGACAAACTATATATATTTTATTGCCCATCCTTCCACACATGTACCTTTCTAACCTCTTAAGGGCATTTAGTACAGATCTGACCTCCCCTGAGACATGAGACTTATCCCACAGGATGCCTACTTCACGGTCACCCATATTTCTAGCCACCACTTCAGTCCATGAACTGTCACGGTCTCCCCAATGTCAAACTGAAATTAAATACTTTTATTACAATTTCTCCTTTTCCACTCCCTCCCGTATCATGCGGCAGGCTTCTTTCCCGATTACTAAACACCCCGCATCTTGCCGCCAAGGTTCATGGTTCTTAAGCGTCGTCTTCTCACGGCCTCGTGCGCGGGGACCCCACGAGCGTATTGCATCAAATTAGTACCGAGCGCATGCGGGAAAGGAGAGGGCCGCGCGAGGCGGGCCACTCAGATATTCATTGGCTGTTATCTACTCCTAATGAAATGTAAGTCCCTGATCCCCGCCGAGCAGCGCCATTGGACCGCGCCATCCGGGCCTCTGCCTGGTTTGTTCATCGCGTGATCGCCTTAATTGAAGCCATGCCGGAAAGGCGGGCAGAAACCCACTCCCTAAATAACCGCGGTAACAAGCGTGTTATTAAAGAGGGTCTAGGAGCTGTCCGGGGGGTGTTATTGGGGGCAGCCTTGTATTATTACATTAAAAAAAATCATAAAATATAGATGGGCCTTCTCGGCGCGTCTGCAGTGATGAATGCTCCTAATATGGATTTAAAGAGCCAATGAAAAATGGATTTGAAAGGTTTAGACAGGTATTCCGAGAGCTGGGAATCAGTCTGCCCCCTCCCTCGGGGACCCGCGCTCTGGCTAATGACATTTTAATGAAATTGAAACAGGGGTTTCCATTTCTTGGCTGTAACACATGAACAACGAACGCTACTCGCTCTCCAGGCTGGTCTGTGGGGAGGCCGTGTGCAGCTATCTTTAACCTACAGTCAGATGGGGGTCGTCGCAAAGAACTGCAGAGAGAGGGACGTCCAAGAAACCTGGTTCAGACTGTCACCGATCCCAGCTCCAAAGAGCTGGGGTTTGAAATATGTTTGGAATTGTTTCTACAATTCATTTAAGAATTATTTTGTTTATGAGGTATGTCGCAAATAAACACTTTGTAGTCCTAAAACTTACAGTGGGTACCTTGCAGAAGGCGCTGATTCTAAGCGGGGTGCCACAGATAATATTCTTAATTTAATGGTGTGTGGAAAAGATTGGTCCAAGATTGGCCAGTCTTTTATATATTTATCTGCCTGCCATCTTTTCCAGTCCTGTTCGACAGAAGTTCTGAAAAAAAAACAGCTTTTCTCTAGGGGCCTATGTATGCCCTGCTCGCTACGATGGATGTTTAGATACCTTCTACTGTTGCTAGGTAACAAAGAAAGCCTCCGCCACCCTGATTGAACTATTTGACTTTGTGCCGGAAGGGCTAGCAATAGTGCATATTGTTGTATGCATATTACAGTAAGTACATTTAAACCTCTTGAGACTTCGTTTTATTAAATGACTTGCAGCAGGCAGTGCTCCCACAAACTGATGTACAGCAGAAGCATTAAGGGGCGTCCATTGGGTATCACCACATTACAACAAAATGTTAGTCACATGACCTTGTTAGGTCTGGCTTAAGAGCACATCTGTTAACAATTCTTTAAAACACACAGAGTGGACTTTGACTCCACCCAGAGGAATTGTATCTCTCATCTCATGTTATGGGTTATTTCATGTATCATTCCGCCTTCCAGGAAGTGTTTCCATTGCAATGGAGGAGGGACTATTTTTCATTTGAAAAGGTCACTCAGTCATTCAATTATTTATGTCATAAATGCATTTTGTACAGACCAGTGCTTAATTTGAGCCAGTGGTTTCCAGTGCTGGGCACCAGCACTTAATTGGCAGCACTTATGACAGTCTGCCACATGGTGGGCTGTTTGCTTGATTTAGAGTGAGCACAACAACAGTTGTTTACTAATTCAATATACGTTAAAAATGACTAATACCTGCTGCCCTAGCTAAGCTTATAGCTTTAGGGGCCTGGAATAGTCTGAATTGTCACACTTGTATGAGTGTGATGGTAGTAGCTGGTTTGGTACTGTCATTGGAAGCACTAGCAGAGGCAATGGGTGGTGTAGGCTGCAGTGGCCTCTTGATGAGGGCCCTGGCACTTAGTTTTGTTTACAAACTAAGCACTGATAGAAAGCAACCATTTTTTCTACTGATATACCAGCATTGGCAAAGCCAAAAGGCCAGGCTTTAAAGGCACAACAGCATTTGTGCATGAATCTCAGCTAAACAGTATTAGTGAATGCCTGTCTCTACATGCACTGGCATATGCCAATGCTTGTTATTAGTGTATTGCGGGTACTCCAGAAGCAAAATGCTATTTTGTGCACACTACATAAAACTGTTGCACTATTCTGATTTGAAGTTTTGTGCAATATTGAAGACATACATTTACCACCAAAATACGGTAGTCTTATTATGCCTGTATTTTATTAGCGAAAAGACCCAGGACTGGTCTTCAAGTGCCTCCATTCAATGAAGCACCAGCAAATAGGTCAATGGGGATTCTAGCATGCAGGAGGTTTTGTGTACAAATTGTAAGGGAGGTGTAAAAGTAGATTTTGACTTACGACAAGGGATGTTTGAAATCGTATAATTTGCTTCAGGATTCCATAAAATTTATGAGCAAAATATGGTTTACGTGTATTCCACATGACTTCAACTCATATCATAAAAAATCGTGCATAATGCTGTAAAATGTAAATTTCATGTGTACCTTGACTAGAAAGTCAAAATATTGCATGCTTATTTTAACACAGAGAATACACATTTTCCTATCTCTCAGTAAAGAAAAGCCTTGATGTTATTAAAGAGACGGACTGGGACCACTTCTTGTCTCCACACCTGGACCAGCACTCTGGCAATCATAAAAGGTGGAAACACACACCTCATCCCCAGAGACCAGTCCTATGAAAGAGCATCTGCTGTGGAAGCTAGGGAATCTGGTCTCCAAATGTAAAATGTTGGAGATGGGAATTCAAACGTAAAGTGAATAGATCCACTATGAAGGGATACCACTATGAAAAAGTCCTTTGAATTTACAGGATGCAGCCTCCAGTCATTATAATCATAAAGTAACCTGGAATGCCAGTTCACACCATATAGATATTGCATGGCAGATATTCTGCTTGGACTGATAACTGTGGCTGGAGACAGAACTGCCAAAAACTTTTTGTCAAGTCGGGGAGAGATGTTCTTCTTAAATAACTGATATTTGACTGCTAGCAGGTTATCCAATTGAAGGAGTATTGTGCAACTTAATTTGTCTTTTGCAAAATTCTGGATGAAAAGGGGCCAGGAACCATCTCTAAACTATTTGTTTGCAGAGATGACTCCTGATTAGATCATGAGCCTCCAATAAAGAACTGCCCGTGTCTATGCTTGCATCTGATGATAATGCTACATCTGGGGCAGATGCAAAGATTATTCTTCCATTTCACTTGTCAAAGTGGTCTAGGCACCATTGGGGGACCTAAAAAAGGCTCTTGTTCAAGGGGTAATACATCTGAGAAGGAGAAACCCTATCGAAGATGACAAATGTTTAGTCTGTAATGCTCTGTAATATAACAACCCCAGGAAGACAGCCTGAACTAAAGAAGAATGCCAAATGATGTAGGGAAATTTTGGATTTGAGAAGAGCGTGTTTTATCTCCTCTTCTCCTCTTTTATGGCTGAGACTTTGTTTGGGGTAATCGGAGTATGGATTTTTCGGAATCTTTCAAAAATCCTTAAAACTCCATCTAGATGAACTGAGTTAAGCTGTATTCTGGTGATTCAGAACGATACCCAGGTCCTGTAATAACTAAACTGACAAAGGTAGAAGATGAGGAAGATAAAAGCGCCTCCTGCACCAGGAACAGAATGCAATCAAAGTAAACTATCAGTCTAAAACCACAAGGCCTAGGACTGGCAACAGCAGTTGCATGACTTTTGTAAAAATCCACACAAAAAAGTAAAGGCCTAACAGTAAACAAGTAAACTGATAAATCTGGTAGACCAATTGGAATTGCAGACCTTTCCTGCAACTTTTGTATATAGGAAAAGTTATACAGATATCCTGGAGATCTAGCGGAGTCTTACTACAGAGGATCTCTGAGATGAATAATTGTCTGCATCTCAAAATGATGGTACTCTACAAATTGGCTGAAGTGTTTGTGATTTATCACTGGTCACTTTTTTAATGCTCTTTTTCTGAACATGGAAAATTGTACTTAGATATCATGGTGGATTGCTGGATTGATCATTTTTGAAAAACCTCTTGAGAAACTAAATTGTTGCGATCCTGAGAAAAGTAGAGAGGGTTGGAAGAGAAATCTGATAAGGAGTTGAGTATAACTCAATAAAATACCTCTGGACAGTGCTTAACACCCAAGGATCATCTGTGATTTTTTTTTTGCGAAGCCAAAAACCCTTTGCTAGTCAACCACCTATGAAGAGACGCCAGAGGGTGAGCTTCCCAAAGATGGGAGCTCCTCTCTGTGCTCAGGACCTTGGTATCTTTATCCACAGTATTTTTGAGGATAGTATTGTAGTCTGTATTCCAAGGATAGGAAATTAGAACATCCGTAGAAAGAGTTGCCTCTTGAGCTGTGATGGGCCACAAAGAGGTCCTTTCCTCGCTGACCCTCTGAAAAATATGCATCCCAAAATCTCTCCTTATAGAATATTGTGCCTTGTCTAGGGATGCAAAGGTGGATACAGATTCACTTAATTGTTTAAAAATTGAATCTCCCCAAAAAATCATTCCTTTTCCTCAGTTTAGCATTTAACTTCAGAAGGAGACCTTTCCTATGCTCATAAAGCTAAGGCCGTGTTGGTTTTGCCTAAGAGACCAATTGCTTTTTGTGTCCAAATTGATAAAACCTGGGTCCAATTTTGGTGCCCTCCAACTTTGCCTACTCCACAGTGTCCAGTATTCTATTTAAAAGCCCTAAAACGTTTAGTAATTTATCCTGACAATTCAACCAAGTCTTTTCTAACCCTTTATTTGGATCTTTTCCAAACTTAGAGGAAAATACCAGCATGTTTGGATCTATCGCAGAGGTGAAAGCCATATTAATTAGCAGGGCTTGACGTGACCACTCAAAATGTAACCTGGAACATGTCTGTTTATCTAAGGGAGTTTACAACTTACTTGATACATACAGTCCTACATGCCCCAAGAGCATCCACTCCATAGAACTAGAGTGGTAAAGAGGGGGGTCAAACATTGGAACACCATTTGAATCTGTAACTATTATTTCTGGATCACCGAAAGAACCATCAATAGATTTGTTTTACATTTCAGTTCTGGAGTTCTGAAAATTGTCTTCTGACTTTGCGAAACCAAACCAATGCCATCATCATCCTCATCCATATCATAACCATACTAATTGTCATCATTAGTGTTATTCACACTATATATAGAATTTATGCTGCCTATTAGAGGCTGCAATACTTGGGTCGAAATAATAACCTAACAACCAGAGAGTCCTTGAGGAGTGAACTCCTGTGATACAAGAGAAGAACCTTCCCCTACCACAGACTCAGAAGATTTAGCAATAATCATGTGAAAATAATTTACAATAGAATTCAGATTAGTTTTAGATCTGCTGATGAATTTGTCTGCCTTCCATGTGCTTGTTTAGCCAATCACTCAGTAGGCACGGTATCTGCCACAGTAATAATTTTTTGTTAAACAAGAATAAACCGATTTTTCCAATTTCCCCACATGGGATGAACCGTAGCAGAGTTCTTACTTAAAATTTGGTTGATAGATGCCTCAATAATTCTGAAATATTTTTTATTGAAGATGACATTGCTTGCTATAACGAGGACTGAATACAAACATTTAAACTGTCTATAATTGTCTATAAAAAATTCAAACCATCCTCCTCCTCAATGCAGAAAGCTGAAGCACATTGTGAAGCGATAATGTAATATGTATGCAAATACACACACACACATATATATATATATATATATATATATACAGCGTACATGAATTAAATGTGAGACGAAATTGCTAATGCTACCCCGTGTCGGTGTCCGATTCATTATGGAGATTCGGAAGTGGTGTTCATATATATATATATATATATATATATATATATATATATATATATATATATATATATATATATATATTATATATATATATATATATATATATATATATATATATATATATATACCGATTGGTGCCTGCCACACGGTGAAGGGATGTTTAGAAATATCAATTTTTCAATGGCAGCTTGTGCTGCGGGCCTTTCCCACCCGCTGCACAAGCTACCATTGAAAAATGGATGTTTCCGACCACCCATAGGGCGGTCAAATCCAAATTGTGCAGTCAGAACCGCCAACCTATGGTCGGGCAGTTTTCAGTCGGCAACGACGACATCTTAATCAGGCCCTTAGTTGTAAATCAACACTGGGAAATGACGAATAGCACAAAAGTGTTAATTTACACCTAGGTGCAGGAGTAGATTCACACATAAGTAAATGTACCTTTGTGAAAGGCTCCAAAGAGTTCAATTCCTGTGTATTCACGACAGAGTTTATAGAAATTGCCAATGCATTGTTCTTCGTTCTTTTTTTCTTAAGGATTAATTAGAAGATCTCATAAAGTAGCTCAGTTTCCAAAGACAAATTGAACGGCCCTATTGGGCCAAATTCGAGATAAAGTTGCTCCTTATTCTCTGCATTTGGTAGCTGGAAAACTTTCCTATGAACCTGACATGGAAACTAATCTAAACAGGCACCAATGGCTCTAAAATAGGCCACGGGATCATACAAAAGGTTGTGTATTAACTTTCCTTCAGGAGGTCTAGCAGGAGGTCTCCTGAAAAACCTGGCAGCTTCTTACTCAGATGCTGGAAAGCGAATGTCAGGGCAGATGATTTGCTCTATAAGGTTGTTAGATGACAGCAGGAACACCAACTTTCATTTAACCAAACTCCCTAATGGTTACAAGTTGGTGCTTCTGTAATTTTGTGCTTGCCCACGTGTAGCTCCTTTCCCAGAGTTCTTGACCTTTGTTTTGTAACATTAACCAAAAGACTATGGGCCTGATTATGAGTTTGGCGGTCTTGGAGCAGGCCGCCACTCCAGCGCTCTGCTCCAATACTGCCAAACTCGACCGCCTGCCAGATTAGGAGTTTTTTCCTGGTCTGGCGGGATGTCCTTTGGCGGTCCCACAGCGGTGCCTATTAGAAAGGCACCGCAATGGTAGTGAAAAAGCCTGTTTCTGCATGGCATGGACTGTGAAGTGCATGCCGTGCAGGAACAGGGGGTGCATGCACACAAGGGGCCACACCATGTGCCCCCCTTCATGCATCCCCAGGCCTTGAGGCAACAGGGCGACCTGTAGTGCCCCCTTTGGTTCCTCACCGCCACCCTTTTTATGACGGGCTCACCATGAGTGACAGTGAGGAAACTCGTAATATGCTTGGCGGTGTCGCAGCACCACCAGCATATTGCAGCAACACCGCCGAGGGATCACAGATTGCCAGTGGTTGCATCAGTCCTTTGGCGGTCCGACCATCAAACTCGTAATAGGTGGCACCGCATAGTCATAATAAGGCCCTATGTTCTCTCTTATACTTGCCTAGTCTATTAATGGTCTCCTCATGCCAGCCTTAGTTTGGTCAAAATGTGCACTTGTATGCTACTTAATTTGGGAGGAAAGGCTCCAATAGAGGCTAGAGCTGCACCCAGGTCTGCAGTGTACAGGCTAAACAACAAAGGGGCAAGTACATATGACACATAGAAGTATATTCTGATGAGAGCAAGTGAATAAAGAAAGTGTGGGATAATTCTTGGTGACTGTTATACATTATGACAAGACTTCAAAAGGCACAGACGGAATGAAATCCATGGACACCTTTGTTCACTCTGCTGGCTACATGAAGCCACCAGAATTTAGTCTAGAACATTCAGTTGAAAAAAATAAGAATGCAAGGTCCTGCTCAAATTCACCCAAGGATAACAAAGCTGCAGCTAACTTACATAATGTGTTAAAGGTAAATCAATACAAACAAAATAAAACCGATGATACATAGCTATGGCCAGTTTACTTAGTATACCCACCCCTGACATGGAAGAGTTTGAAAAACAGTTACTCTTTTGTGAAATGCAAAATATTTTGATGCAGGATGGAAAATGAAAATTCTTTTTTTTGGCTCCGCTCATGCTTTCTCTCCTAGAGCCAGGCTCGACTCTGATATGGCTGTCTTCAGGAATTTCCCGGCATGCCGATTTCTGCTTAGCCAAGCTGTAAAACAGGGTTACCAGACTTGTGCCTCTCGACAAGGTTGGGGTGTGCACTTTCACCCTTTCGGTAACCAGTGATCATTTCAGCCTCCTTTACACAAATACAAAAGTGTAAAGTACCAGCTTTGCTGGCATTTAAAGCACGCCCCATGGGCCATTCTACTAATCTTCAGAAAAAACATAAGCGGAAAAAACACGATTTGGCATATTCAAAGGATTAAAAAAACTGGTGTCTTCAATAAAACCAGGCCATGGTGGTTAAACATCTGTAGTAAAGTGCTGCGTCCCGCCTTATCTGTTTGTTGCAGTTGCACACCTAAGCATTCTGCATCGAGTTCAAATCTATTTTTGAGCTAAACGGCAAACACCCTCCAGAACTGATAAATGTGAAAAGCAAGACATCAAAAGCTTTTGAAATCATATATGGGAAGGCAGCAGCAGGCAGAAGCTTATAGAATATTAGGTCGAGAAGACACTGGGGTACCAAGTGTGCTCTAGGAAGGGAACAAGTAATCTTCCAAGAACAGGAAGTGGTACTCATGAATCATTCATTCATTCAGTCCACAATCAAGAGATAGACGGCACATTAAGATAAGACTGTCCTTTTGAGTTTTCTCTTCTTTGCACCTGGCAGATAAGTTTTTTTTTTTTTTTAAGTGCATATTTATTCAGACCTGCCAACTCATGAAGTCCAGCTGGAACCCCATGTACTTTGTGGGTTTTCAGTTCGTCTTTGTAGGCTCTGAACAGCCAGTCTCCATTATGGGTTTTGAGTACACCCTAAAGCGGCATTGGCAGTCTCAGCAATTTTCTGTTTTTTGTGATGTGGACAAATTGGTGGAAAGGAGGAGGCTGAAGTGCCTTGCAGGCAGATCTTGTTGTGAAGCCTTTTCCCCTTCAATATTCCATCCAGCCTTTCACACGGTGAAAATTATTTTGAAGTTGGCAGGTGTGTGTTATGCAGTTGCTTGGAAACCAGTAGCCATGATGAATGGACACTTTGAGGCAATACAACTCCACATCTTGCAGCACATGGTAAATCTTTTTGCTTGGAGATGGCCACTGTATTCCGTGCCAGAGTGGACACGAGGGGTCAGCCCTGGCAAGGCCTAATCCTGGCCCCCTGATATAACTCCATAACAAAAAATTGCTGTCCAGAGATTTTCATTTTTGATTTTTGTTTTTGCATCAATAAAGAAGTAATTTAGCTTGGGTAGACATTGCTGATCCGGGCCAAATTTTTCTGGATTACATTTTTAAAAATGGCGGATGTGTTGCAGTGATGATGTAATATTTCAGGAACCAGGAGACCTATATACTAAATTTTGGTGTCAAAACATAGGTTGGTTTTGAGGGTCACATAGTTATAGAGACAGAAAATCACTCCTTAGAGCAACCCTTCCGCCATTTTCCAAAATACAATAGAGGAAGAAGAGACATATATAGAAATGAAACAAGTAATGATGGCTTTTAATCCTTTTATGCATACACCAAACAATATTTATGATCTGAAAATGAAAAGAAAATAATGTTTATCACTCCTGTTTTAGACACATTTTCATATTTCACGTTATTTATTAGTTTCGGCAATCGCTCATGGTACATTTGCATAATGTTGAATATTTGAGAAGAGCATATCAAGAGGGACATCTTTTTGTAGCACAGGTTTTGCAAGTACATGTACGTGTAAGTTCTGGGTGGTAAAGGCTTTAGAAATTTCATAGGTTTTAGCACCCCATCAATATCTTCCCAACCAAATTCACATGGATCTTTCTCTACATATGCATGATCCAAACCATTTACGCATTTTCTGATCAAGTAGAATGCTCTTTTAATGTGTCCACGCACAGAATATGACGTCGGTGGAAAGTCACTAAGCCCGACTGATCACTTCAACTCACTGTACCGAAGATCATCAAATGTGTCACAGTGTGACAGTCCATACACATTTTCCACACATCCACAAGGTATTTTTCTATATCTTTAAAGTCACACTCTTCTTCTGTCTCAGCAAATCCTGTTAGAAACTTCACAGTTTCAGCAGTTAAAGCTCCAAGCTTTGTTCCAATTATGCTCATAGTGTCATCATCCATAAGAATATGTGCCTTGATACGAACACTGGGCATCTCCGGGTCAAGTTTCTGGTACAGAATATGAAGCGGGATTAAGTGTCTTTTCTTGCCTGTTCCAAAACGTATCCATAACTATGACAATCCCTGACTTATGAACATTGCAACAAATCTAAGTAGCACAATGATAACATCTGTGTCATTTGACAGTACATTGACTAGATTGGAACAATTTTGAACACCCCACTCAACATGTGACACAACACAAAGGTCACCTTCCTAGAATTAGCTGTTAAGTTCTTGAACAATATGGCACGTACCTTTTGAATATATCTCTGCAGGAACCAACTCCTCATTGACAATCCTTCCACTTGCAATAATTGGAAATTCAGTGTTCACTGAAGCATCAGCAATGTTTTGGCGAGTTAACATCTCCAAGTTCATCTTGTTCGATGTTGATGACCAGTATTTATCAAGTTGCACAGGTATAGGTGTCAAATTTTTGATGCAGGCAAAGTCAATTGTTCCATATGTTTGATTCTCTCACATTCTTTGACAGATGGTTCAAGGTAACTGTCAAAGACAATGTGCAGTTCTTGATAAGGTTGATATCTGGAGAACAGTCTGAACGACCTCTATTGAGATTTGCATGGATGAAATCTTGACCATTCGCAATTGTGACATATAGTCCACAACAACAGCAGTTTTCAATGAGGACACCTTTTTAAATTGAAATTCTTCAGGTGAAAGTTTTTTTTCAAGCTCTTGTACGAGTTTGTGCTTTGCTTGCAGCATGTCCATGAAATAATGCGTTTGTTGGAAGAATGTCCTTGATAAATTCACCCCTTTCTTTTGCTACATCCGTCTCTGTAAGTGTTTGAGAAAGTTGCTTTTTTGTAACCTATTTTGTAGTGGCTGGTAGAAAGAAACTCTTACTATGGCAATAAAAAGTGTGGAAATTTAGCTTTAGTGATACTGTCAAACAGCTTTTTCTCTTTCAATACAAATCTCTCCTGCTTCAGTTCTGCGTATAGTTTCGGTCCATGTTCCAGGACATATAGTAGACATGTCTTTATATCGCTATCCACAAATTGTTTGGCCACAAAGTTGTGTAGTCGCCCAGGCTCTGTCATTTCAAAGGTGTTTCCTTGCTGCTGCAAGAAATGAAGAAGGCTGTCAACATGTTTTTTAAAACGTTCCCCTCTCTTTCCGACAAGTTTGTGGTGAGGAACAGTTTCACGGTGGTCCAATAATTTTGAATTTGTCATCTCTCTGGAAACATTGCAAATAGAAAGGACTTCATGGTAAACTAGCTGCCATTGAGCAACATATTCACTTTTACGTGTCTGACCAACAATTCCTTTGGAGCTTTTCTATAATCTCTAGATTATCTGTTCCAGTTTCATATCTGGAGCCACAGCATTGAACCTCCCCTCTCTGTCTTTCACCACAAAATGTCTTTGGATACATTTTCTGTGGAGGTATGGTTTTTCCATCTCTTGCTTCTTCACTCTTTTCAAATTCCAGGACCTATATCTCAGGTAGTTTATGCAATTGAATTCGCAAAGCACAGTAATCAGTGACTCCACAGTCTTCATGTGCAGTGCTCAATCACCTTTCCGATCAACATGTACCAAGTTTTTCACTAGAGCTATCATGTGTAAAATATTTCCCCAGTACTTGCAAAGTTCTGATTTTTCTTCATATTCTTTCACAAACTCTACGAACTTCGTTTTCAGGTTTTCTGATTTTGAACAGAGTGTATTGAACATTGCCTGGCTTTGCATTATGTCTTTTGAACGAATTGCACCCTGTGCCGTGTTCATTTCGGAGATAAGATATTCAAAACCTATTTTGTCATTCTTATTCCAGAAAGCATTCCAATACAATGTTTCTATAGCCTCAGATATGATGAGCATACCTTGTAATGAACAAACATAATATGTTCTGCTCAATGCTGATTGGACAGTTTTTATTCCAAAGATTTCAGCCTCAATAAGTGCATCATCCATGCCACATCCACTGAGATAACTTCCTGCACAGCGCAACACAACTTTTGTCATATGCAAAATGCCCATCATTGGATAAAGATCATCAAATTCTACTGAATTGTTCATAAAAATGTCAGCTACAATACGGAAAACCCCTTCTTCACAGAAAATTGGCAGGATAGGCTGGTCTTTAATCTGAGCATGCACATTTTGGAATTTTTTTAGAGCTGTGTATACTGCTGCGTAGTTTGTGTCTGGAGATGGTATTACTGGTAAAATCCCAACCTTCTTTAGTGGGATGGTATTCTGGGAGATCGGAGCATGAATTCCAGCACATAGAGGAACTGGCTTCTATTCATCCTTCAGTCCACACTGAATAAGTGATATGATAAATTCAGTTAAATCAGCTGTGCGGACCGCAACATCAGGTAGAAGAAGATCCATGTCTTCAGCTACTTTGAAACTTTCTGGTAGACTGGGATGTGTTAATGGCTTGTAGTGATTTTGCACATGTTTATTTTTTTGATTTATTTTTATTTGAAAGGTTTTATGTAGCGCGAACAAGACCCATCAAGGTATCAGAGCGCTGTACATTGAGGTTGAGAAGTTGCACTGGTGAAGAGACACAGAGGAGGATACATCACATGCCCATTGCAGAAAATAATAGAGATTATTGAAGTTACAACAGATGCACATTGCATGGTAGATAAGTAGGTCAATGCTGTGGAGTGAATACAGATGGCTTGCAAGGTTACAGGTCTATTGTCGCAGGCGGCTATTCAAGAGCAATCCTTTGACTTATTTTTTAAATGCAGCGGTTGAAGGGTTCATTCTGATATGGGGAGGGAGAGCGTTCCGTATTCTTGGAGCAAGACCAGAGAATGCGCGGTTGTAGGTTCTCTTTTTTTGAACTTTTATGCCTTTAAAAGTAGAGGCAAAAAGAACAATTGATGGACAGAATTGCGAACAATGTCATACATTCACCCCAGTACAGAGATCTGGGCCTAAATCCATCGTTTTTTTGCTCACCATGCCATTCCAGTTTAGACCCAGCCATATGCAAATCAGTCTTGACCCTGCACCCAATGGGAACAGTCCAGCCCGAACTGCCAGGCCAGGTCCTCCCTGGACTGGAAACAAGCATCCTAGGACTGGTTTCGGGCTTTCAGCCCTCATCAGCCAGGATAGCTTGACTCAAGTGGCATGGAGAGCACGGGACCCACGTCTGGGCATACCTGTCCCACTCGGGGTGACAAATGCAAAAAGAACAATTGATGGACAGAATGCAGAACAATGTCATACATTCACCCCAGTACAGAGATCTGGGCCTAAATCCATCGTTTTTTGCTCACCATGCCATTCCAGTTTAGACCCAGCCATATGCAAATCAGTCTTGACCCTGCACCCAATGGGAACAGTCCAGCCCGAACTGCCAGGCCAGGTCCTCCCTGGACTGGAAACAAGCATCCTAGGACAGGTTTCGGGCTTTCAGCCCTCATCAGCCAGGATAGCTTGACTCCAGTGGCATGGAGAGCACGGGACCCACGTCTGGGCATACCCGTCCCACTCGGGGTGACAAATGAAAAAAGAACAATTGATGGACAGAATGCAGAACAATGTCATACATTCACCCCAGTACAGAGATCTGGGCCTAAATCCATCGTTTTTTTGCTCACCATGCCATTCCAGTTTAGACCCAGCCATATGCAAATCAGTCTTGACCCTGCACCCAATGGGAACAGTCCAGCCCGAACTGCCAGGCCAGGTCCTCCCTGGACTGGAAACAAGCATCCTAGGACCGGTTTCAGGCTTTCAGCCCTCATCAGCCAGGATAGCTTGACTCCAGTGGCATGGAGAGCACGGGACCCACGTCTGGGCATACCCGTCCCACTCGGGGTGACAAATGCAAAAAGAACAATTGATGGACAGAATGCAGAACAATGTCATACATTCACCCCAGTACAGAGATCTGGGCCTAAATCCATCGTTATTTTGCTCACCATGCCATTCCAGTTTAGACCCAGCCATATGCAAATCAGTCTTGACCCTGCACCCAATGGGAACAGTCCAGCCCGAACTGCCAGGCCAGGTCCTCCCTGGACTGGAAACAAGCATCCTAGGACCGGTTTCGGGCTTTCAGCCCTCATCAGCCAGGATAGCTTGACTCCAGTGGCATGGAGAGCACGGAACCCACGTCTGGGCATACCCGTCCCACTCGGGGTGACAAATGCAAAAAGAACAATTGATGGACAGAATGCAGAACAATGTCATACATTCACCCCAGTACAGAGATCTGGGCCTAAATCCATCGTTTTTTGCTCACCATGCCATTCCAGTTTAGACCCAGCCATATGCAAATCAGTCTTGACCCTGCACCCAATGGGAACAGTCCAGCCCGAACTGCCAGGCCAGGTCCTCCCTGGACTGGAAACAAGCATCCTAGGACCGGTTTCGGGCTTTCAGCCCTCATCAGCCAGGATAGCTTGACTCCAGTGGCATGGAGAGCACGGGACCCACGTCTGGGCATACCCGTCCCACTCGGGTGACAAATGCAAAAAGAACAATTGATGGACAGAATGCAGAACAATGTCATACATTCACCCCAGTACAGAGATCTGGGCCTAAATCCATCGTTTTTTGCTCACCATGCCATTCCAGTTTAGACCCAGCCATATGCAAATCAGTCTTGACCCTGCACTCAATGGGAACAGTCCAGCCCGAACTGCCAGGCCAGGTCCTCCCTGACTGGAAACAAGCATCCTAGGACCGGTTTCGGGCTTTCAGCCCTCATCAGCCAGGATAGCTTGACTCCAGTGGCATGGAGAGCACGGGACCCACGTCTGGGCATACCCGTCCCACTCGGGGTGACAAATGCAAAAAGAACAATTGATGGACAGAATGCAGAACAATGTCATACATTCACCCCAGTACAGAGATCTGGGCCTAAATCCATCGTTTTTGCTCACCATGCCATTCCAGTTTAGACCCAGCCATATGCAAATCAGTCTTGACCCTGCACCCAATGGGAACAGTCCAGCCCGAACTGCCAGGCCAGGTCCTCCCTGGACTGGAAACAAGCATCCTAGGACCGGTTTTGGGCTTTCAGCCCTCATCAGCCAGGATAGCTTGACTCCAGTGGCATGGAGAGCACGGGACCCACGTCTGGGCATACCCGTCCCACTCGGGGTGACAAACGCAAAAAGAACAATTGATGGACAGAATGCAGAACAATGTCATACATTCACCCCAGTACAGAGATCTGGGCCTAAATCCATCGTTTCGGTTTTGCTATGTTCGCCCTAAGTTGGCAGAGTATGCCCAGACGTGGGTCCCTTGCTCACTTTGCCACTGGATTCAAGATAGCCTGGCTGATGACGGCTGTAAGCCAGAAACCGGTCCCAGGATGCTTGTTTCCGGTCCAGGGAAGACATGGCTACGCAGTTCGGGCTGGACTGTTCCCATGAGGCACAGGGTCAGACTGATTTGCATATGGCCATGTCTGAACTGGGGTGGCGAAGTGAGCTAAAGAATGATGATGGATTAAATTAAACCCAGATCAGTTGACTGGGGGTGAGTGCTTGCAATGTTCAACACTCCGTCCATCATCCCCTTTGGTTTTGCTACGTTCGCCCTAAGTTGGCAGGGTATGCCCAGACGTGGGTCCCTTGCTCACTTTGCCACTGGATTCAAGATAGCCTGGCTGATGACGGCTGTAAGCCAGAAACCAATCCCAGGATGTTTGTTTCCGGTCCAGGGAAGACATGGCTTGGCAGTTCGTGCTGGACTGTTCCCATGAGGCACAGGTTCAGACTGATTTGCATATGGCCATGTCTGAACTGGGGTGGCGGAGTGAGCTAAAGAATGATGATTGATTAAACCCAGATCAGTTGACTGGGGGTGAGTGCTTGCAATGTTCAACACTCCGTCCATCATCCCCTTTGGTTTTGCTACGTTCGCCCTAAGTTGGCAGGGTATGCCCAGACGTGGGTCCCTTGCTCACTTTGCCACTGGATTCAAGATAGCCTGGCTGATGACGGCTGTAAGCCAGAAACCGGTCCCAGGATGCTTGTTTCCGGTCCAGGGAAGACATGGCTTGGCAGTTCGGGCTGGACTGTTCCCATGAGGCACAGGGTCAGACTGATTTGCATATGGCCATGTCTGAACTGGGGTGGCGGAGTGAGCTAAAGAATGATGATGGATTAAACCCAGATCAGTTGACTGGGGGTGAGTGCTTGCAATGTTCAACACTCCGTCCATCATCCCCTTTGGTTTTAAAAGTAGAGGGGCTTATTACAATGTCGGTCGGAGTTGCCTCCAACCGACACCTTCTCGGACTCGGGACCAACCAACCTCCGGTCGGTGGTTCATACTGCCTGATTACAATGCAACCAAACACTGTTCAGTCACAAACTCACTTTTCTCTATGGGAGCTTGTGTCACTGCCTTAAACCAGCTGTAATACAGGCTCCTATAGAGAAATGGGGATGTGTGTAAAACCCTGCACCCTGTGGCAGGCACCACATGGTAAAGAATAGGATGTGGAGAACCTCCAATCCTGCTCACAGTGCACTGCTGCAAGTCCCTAAGGTTTCTATAATAATGTACACATTTCAAACAATTTACAAAAATAATGCCAAATTACACACGTATTTAAAGTTTGAAATCAATTATTGCATTGATTATTTTATATCAGAGACATTTGTCAAAAGAACTTACATTTCATAATTCGTGACAGTCCTGTTTGCCATTTACAAAAATCACAGTATGCTTGTAATCAATGCCACAAAACTATGAACAACCCCAATGCATTTCGGGTTGGATAACCCTTCTTCAGGGGAAAATTAATAGTGTGAAGAGTAATACAGCAAAGCACAAGTATATGTCAGTCTTCAGTCGCCTCCTGCCGGAACAATAAAAGAAATAAAAATCACAAGGTATCAGCATTTGGTCTATAGATGCCAAGGATACATAAATGTAACTGTATCTGTGTCCGCATAAACTGTATGCCATCGTGGTGCCACCAACAGCCATACTTGAAACGATGTGTCTGAAATGCATGCGTAAGAGTGCCCCAAAAAACCCAAAAAAGATTGTGAAATACAACATACTCTATTACCATAATGCTCACCAACTAAGTCTACAAACGTAAGATGACCTTAATAAACTCCAGTGCGTTTCTTTTCTAAAACCACCAGTGCCAAACTCTAAAAGTGATGAAGCCATGTATCAGAATATTTCAATAAATACCTCAAGAGATGGCCGGAATGTCTAACTGTGAAAGAGAGCACATTATTGCCAAAATTGTAAGGAAACAAACGAGCGCCATCACATGATGCCTACTGTCACTCTAAAACGCAGTTGGATAACAAGCAAGTCTTACCGGAACGCTGCAGAGACGACTGTCTTGCTACGGGATCTATTATAAAACCCAATCTAATGAGTCTACGAGCTTAAATAGTAAACGCGTGAATGACAGTACTACTGCTACATGATTCTCGGGCTGTCCCGGTCCAGAGTAAAGAATGAATATGACTTACCCTGAGGATAAGGCTCTATTTCATGCAGTGAGCTGCAAAAATAAGTGAACAAATGTTCAGCCCCGCTATACTGTAACTCTGTCCGCTTTCACCACCATTTACCAAAAGCAAACGCGACTCACCGGCGTGTGACATCAATTTGTGTTCCATCACGTGACCCCTGTTGTTAAAGGCACAGCGTTTCCCTGTGCTGATATTGCCGAAACCACTCCCTTACCACGTGTGAAGTTGACAACTTCACTAACTTTATTGTATTCTGTGCCAAGTGATACAAACAACAATAACAGAACGAGCACCTTGTCAATAATTTTAACCCCTTCGCTGCTAGGCCTTTTCCCCTCCTGTGCTAAGCCTTTTTTGGCTATTTGGGGTAGTGCGCGCTTAGGCCCCTGTAACTTTTTGACCACATAAGGTATCCATGCCAAATTTGCGTCCTTTTTTCTAACATCATGGGGATTGTAAAGGTACCCAGGGTTTGTGGGTTCCCTGGAGGGGACCCAGAAATTAGTCAAAATACAGCTAAATTTTGGTTTTTTTTGGAAAAAGGCAAAAAAGGGCTACAGATGAAAGTGTCTTGATTTTTCCCTGCAAATGGCATCAAAAAGGGGTTGTGGGGATGAAATCACCATCTTCCCAGCTTTCAGGGACAAGCAGACTTTTGTCAGAAAACCAACTTTTTTACACAGTTTTGGCATTTTTCTGGGACATAGCCTATTTTTGCTATTTTTTGTGCTTTCAACCTCCTTCCAGTTAATGGTAGAAATGGGTATGAAACCAATAATGGATCCTGGAAAGCCATACATTTATGAAAAGTAGACAAAATTCTGAATTCAGCAAGGGGTCATTTGTGTAGATCCTTAAAGTTTTCCTTATAGAAACTAACAGTTAAATAAAGGAAAAATTGAAAATTAGTTGAAAAAAACAGCCATTTGTGTCAACGTTTTCACCTGTAACTTCTTCTAATTATGACAGCTATTTGAAGGCAATATACCGTTATATCCGCTGGACCTTTCTGGTTGTGGGGATATATAGGACTTGTAGGTTCACCAAGAACCCGACGAACCCAGAGCCAATAATTGAGCAACATCTTGCAATGATTTCTTTTTAAGTACCGGGTATATAGCAATTATTTTGGAAAAATGTATACATGGAAAAATTGTTATGAAAGACACCTATGTATTTCTGAAATGGGAACAAAATGTAGATTTTAGAAACAGTAGATATTTGCACATTTCCGAAATTGGGAGTACCCATACTAGCATGAGAATTATAGGTCATTTTTCAAAATGACTTATTTTTTACACATTGTCTTTCATTTGGAAGGCAGAAATGCATCGAAAGTCAATAGGTAATAACAGTTGCTCTACAATTCTGTGTTACCCTAAGTCTCCCGATAAAAATGGTACCTCACTTGTGTGGGTAGCCCTTGTGCCCACAACAGGAAATGGCTCAAAATGCAACGTGGACGGACCACATTTTCACAATGAAAAATTACCCTTTTTTTGCAAAGTGCCTAGGTGTAGTTTTTGAACCCTAGCTCTGCCGGCACCTAGGGAAACCTAGCAAACCTATACATTTTTGAAAACTAGACACCCAGGGGAATCCAGGATGGGGTGACTTGACTGCCTCCCACCAGGTTCTGTTACCCAGAATCCCTTGCAAACATAAAAAATTGTCAAAAAAATCACATTTTCCCCACATTTCTGTGGTGGAAAGGTCTGGAATCTGCGTGGATCCACAAATTTCCACCCACCCCGCGTTCCCCAAAGTCTAACGAGAAAAATGGTACCTCACTTGTGTGGGTCGGCCTAGTGCCTGCGACAGGAAACGGTGCAAAACGCAACGTGGTCACACCTCAATTTCGCAGTGAAAAATGACCCTTTTTTGGCAAAGTGCCTAGCTGTAGTTTTTGAACCCTAGCTCTGCCGGCACCTAGGGAAACCTAGCAAACCTATACATTTTTGAAAACTAGACACCAAGGGGAATCCAGGATGGGGTGACTTGACTGCCTCCCACCAGGTTCTGTTACCCAGAATCCCTTGCAAACATAAAAAATTGTCAAAAAAACCACATTTTCCCCACATTTCTGTGGTGGAAAGTTCTGGAATCTGCGTGGATCCACGAATTTCCACCCACCCCGCGTTCCCCAAAGTCTTACGAGAAAAATGGTACCTCACTTGTGTGGGTCGGCCTAGTGCCTGCGACAGGAAACGGCGCAAAACGCAACGTGGTCACACCTCAATTTCGCAGTGAAAAATGACCCTTTTTGGCAAAGTGCCTAGCTGTAGTTTTTGAACCCTAGCTCTGCCGGCACCTAGGGAAACCTAGCAAACCTATACATTTTTGAAAACTAGACACCCAGGGGAATGCAGGATGGGGTGACTTGACTGCCTCCCACCAGGTTCTGTTACCCAGAATCCCTTGCAAACATAAAAATTGTCAAAAACCCACATTTTCCCCACATTTCTGTGGTGGAAAGTTCTGGAATCTGCGTGGATCCACGAATTTCCACCCACCCCGCGTTCCCCAAAGTCTTACGAGAAAAATGGTACCTCACTTGTGTGGGTCGGCCTAGTGCCTGCGACAGGATACGGCGCAAAACGCAACGTGGTCACACCTCAATTTCGCAGTGAAAAATGACCCTTTTTTGGCAAAGTGCCTAGCTGTAGTTTTTGAACCCTAGCTCTGCCGGCACCTAGGGAAACCTAGCAAACCTATACATTTCTGAAAACTAGACACCCATGGGAATCCAGGATGGGGTGACTTGACTGCCTCCCACCAGGTTCTGTTACCCAGAATCCCTTGCAAACATAAAAAATTGTCAAAAAAACCACATTTTCCCCACATTTCTGTGGTGGAAAGTTCTGGAATCTGCGTGGATCCACAAATTTCCACCCACCCCGCGTTCCCCAAAGTCTTACGAGAAAAATGGTACCTCACTTGTGTGGGTCGGCCTAGTGCCTGCGACAGGAAACGGCGCAAAACGCAATGCGGTCCCACCTCAATTTCGCAGTGAAAAATGACCCTTTTTGGCAAAGTGCCTAGCTGTAGTTTTTGAACCCTACCTCTGCCGGCACCTAGGGAAACCTAGCAAGCCTATACATTTTTGAAAACTAGACACCCAGGGGAATCCAGGATGGGGTGACTTGACTGCCTCCCACCAGGTTCTGTTACCCAGAATCCCTTGCAAACATACAAAATTGTCCAAAAAACACATTTTCCCCACATTTCTGTGGTGGAAAGTTCTGGAATCTGCGTGGATCCACAAATTTCCACCCACCCCGCGTTCCCCAAAGTCTTACGAGAAAAATGGTACCTCACTTGTGTGGGTCGGCCTAGTGCCTGCGACAGGAAACGGCGCAAAACGCAACGTGGTCACACCTCAATTTCGCAGTGAAAAATGACCCTTTTTTGGCAAAGTGCCTAGCTGTAGTTTTTGAACCCTACCTCTGCCGGCACCTAGGGAAACCTAGCAAACCTATACATTTTTGAAAACTAGACACCCAGGGGAATCCAGGATGGGGTGACTTGACTGCCTCCCACCAGGTTCTGTTACCCAGAATCCCTTGCAAACATAAAAAATTGTCCAAAAAACACATTTTCCCCACATTTCTGTGGTGGAAAGTTCTGGAATCTGCGTGGATCCACAAATTTCCACCCACCCCGCGTTCCCCAAAGTCTTACGAGAAAAATGGTACCTCACTTGTGTGGGTCGGCCTAGTGCCTGCGACAGGAAACGGCGCAAAACGCAACGTGGTCACACCTCAATTTCGCAGTGAAAAATGACCCTTTTTGGCAAAGTGCCTAGCTGTAGTTTTTGAACCCTACCTCTGCCGGCACCTAGGGAAACCTAGCAAACCTATACATTTTTGAAAACTAGACACCCAGGGGAATCCAGGATGGGGTGACTTGACTGCCTCCCACCAGGTTCTGTTACCCAGAATCCCTTGCAAACATAAAAATTGTCCCAAAAACACATTTTCCCCACATTTCTGTGGTGGAAAGTTCTGGAATCTGCGTGGATCCACAAATTTCCACCCACCCCGCGTTCCCCAAAGTCTAACGAGAAAAATGGTACCTCACTTGTGTGGGTCGGCCTAGTGCCTGCGACAGGAAACGGCGCAAAACGCAACGTGGTCACACCTCAATTTCGCAGTGAAAAATGACCCTTTTTGGCAAAATGCCTAGCTGTAGTTTGTGAACCCTAGCTCTGCCGGCACCTAGGGAAACCTACCAAACACACACATTTCTGAAAAGTAGACACCCGGGGCTTCCAGGGAGGTATGGCTTGCGTGGATCCCCCAACGTTTCCTTACCCAGAATCCCCTGCAAACCTCACTTTTAGCTGGAAAAAATCACTTTTTTCACACATTTGTGTGTGGGAAAGTGTGGCATCACTGGCCTCACACAAATTTCCTACCACCCAGCGTTCCCCAGGTCTCCCGATAAAAATGGTGCCTCACTTGTGTGGGAGGCCCAAGTACCCGCGACAGGCAAGGGCCCACAACGTAGTGAGGCGACCTCAAAATTGCCTATCTCAAAACCACCTGGTTTTGCAAGGGGGTCACCTGGGTTTTGGCCCCGTGCTCGGCGGCCATCTAGGGAAACCTACCAAACCCACACATTTCTGAAAAGTAGACACCCGGGGGCTTCCAGGGAGGTATGGCTTGCGTGGATCCCCCAACGTTTCCTTACCCAGAATCCCTTGCAAACCTCAATTTTAGCTGAAAAAATCACTTTTTTCACACATTTGTGTGTGGGAAAGTGTGGCATCACTGGCCTCACACAAATTTCCTACCACCCAGCGTTCTCCCAGGTCTCCCGATAATAAAAATGGTGCCTCACTTGTGTGGGAGGCCCAAGTACCCGCGACAGGCAAGGGCCCACAACGTAGTGAGGCGACCTCAAAATTGCCTATCTCAAAACCACCTGGTTTTGCAAGGGGGGTCACCTGGGTTTTTGGCCCCGTGCTCGGCGGCCATCTAGGGAAACCTACCAAATCGACACATTTCTGAAAAGTAGACACCCGGGGGCTTCCAGGGAGGTATGGCTTGCGTGGATCCCCCAACGTTTCCTTACCCAGAATCCCTTGCAAACCTCAATTTTAGCTGAAAAAATCACTTTTTCACACATTTGTGTGTGGGAAAGTGTGGCATCACTGGCCTCACACAAATTTCCTACCACCCAGCGTTCCCCCAGGTCTCCCGATAAAAATGGTGCCTCACTTGTGTGGGAGGCCCAAGTACCCGCGACAGGCAAGGGCCCACAACGTAGTGAGGCGACCTCAAAATTGCCTATCTCAAAACCACCTGGTTTTGCAAGGAGTCACCTGGGTTTTGGCCCGTGCTCGGCGGCCATCTAGGGAAACCTACCAAACCCACACATTTCTGAAAAGTAGACACCCGGGGGCTTCCAGGGAGGTATGGCTTGCGTGGATCCCCCAACGTTTCCTTACCCAGAATCCCTTGCAAACCTCAATTTTAGCTGAAAAAATCACTTTTTTCACACATTTGTGTGTGGGAAAGTGTGGCATCACTGGCCTCACACAAATTTCCTACCACCCAGCGTTCCCCAGGTCTCCCGATAAAAATGGTGCCTCACTTGTGTGGGAGGCCCAAGTACCCGCGACAGGCAAGGGCCCAAAACATTTTTGATAGGCAATGTTGATGTTGCCTCAAAACGTTTTGTGTCCTTGCCTGTCGCTGGTACTTGGGCCTCCCACACAAGTGAGGCACCATTTTCATCGGGAGACCTGGAGAACGCTGGGTGGTAGGAAATTTGTGTGAGGCCAGTGATGCCACACTTTCCCACACACAAATGTGTGAAAAAGTGATTTTTTCAGCTAAAATTGAGGTTTGCAGGGATTCTGGGTAAGGAAACGTTGGGGGATCCACGCAAGCCATACCTCCCTGGAAGCCCCCGAGTGTCTACTTTTCAGAAATGTGTGGGTTTGGTAGGTTTCCTAGATGGCCGCCGAGCACGAGCCAAAACCCAGGTGACTCCTGCAAAACCAGGTGGTTTGTGAAAGGCCATTTTGAGGTCGCCTCAATACGTTGTGGGCCCTTGCCTGTCGCGGGTACTTGGGCCTCCCACACAAGTGAGGCACCATTTTATCGGGAGACCTGGGGAACGCTGGGTGGTAGGAAATTTGTGTGAGGCCAGTGACGCCACACTTTCCCACACACAAATGTGTGAAAAAGTGATTTTTTCAGCTAAAAGTGAGGTTTGCAGGGGATTCTGGGTAAGGAAACGTTGGGGGATCCACGCAAGCCATACCTCCCTGGAAGCACCGGGTGTCTACTTTTCAGAAATGTGTGGGTTTGGTAGGTTTCCCTAGATGGCCGCCGAGCACTGGGCCAAAACCCAGGTGACTCCTTGCAAAACCAGGTGGTTTTGTGAAAGGCCATTTTGAGGTCGCCTCAATACGTTGTGGGCCCTTGCCTGTCGCGGGTACTTGGGCCTCCCACACAAGTGAGGCACAATTTTTATCGGGAGACCTGGGGAACGCTGGGTGGTAGGAAATTGTGTGAGGCCAGTGATGCCACACTTTCCCACACACAAATGTGTGAAAAAGTGATTTTTTCAGCTAAAAGTGAGGTTTGCAGGGGATTCTGGAGTGAAACGTTGGGGGATCCACGCAAGCCATACCTCCCTGGAAGCCCCGGGTGTCTACTTTTCAGAAATGTGTGGGTTTGGTAGGTTTCCCTAGATGGCCGCTGAGCACGGGCCAAAACCCAGGTGACCCCTTGCAAAACCAGGTGGTTTTGTGAAAGGCCATTTTGAGGTCGCCTCAATACGTTGTGGGCCCTTGCCTGTCGCGGGTACTTGGGCCTCCCACACAAGTGAGGCACCATTTTTATCGGGAGACCTGGGGAACGCTGGGTGGTAGGAAATTTGTGTGAGGCCAGTGATGCCACACTTTCCCACACACAAATGTGTGAAAAAGTGATTTTTTCAGCTAAAAGTGAGGTTTGCAGGGGATTCTGGGTAAGGAAACGTTGGGGATCCACGCAAGCCATACCTCCCTGGAAGCCCCGGGTTTCTACTTTTCAGAAATGTGTGGGTTTGGTAGGTTTCCTATGTGGCCGCACGAGCCCCGGGCCAAAAACCCAGGTGACCCCCTTGCAAAACCAGGTCATAATGAGATAATGTGTTGTTTATTTCTGCAGCGTGAAAATGTTGGCACAATATTGCAAGGAAAATGTGACAGACATTTTGAGGTTTGCAGGACATTGTGGGTACCATAACTTGTTGGGATCCACAAGAGAGATATCACCATGTACTCCCATGGGTGTTTCGTTTACGACAATATCTACAGTTGGTAGGTTATTCTTAGACGGAATGTACACCTTGGCAGACAGACTAAAAAGACAAAGATTACTGCACAGCCATCTATTCCTCAAGCACACACACACATACTGGTTGGATTTGGCACGAGGGCAAGTGATGGTTCAGTATATACAATTTTATTAACAAGAGATTTCACAAAAATGAAATGCACTGTCAATAATTGAAAGGACAAAAACGGAACCAGTGACTCGCAGCTCGTGAGCTGTAAAGCCACGTCAAGGCCCCAACCGCTTTACAGGCCATTCACACACCTTTCATACGTGATACACACAAGACCATTCACACCCCCAGGCACGAAACAAACACATTACAACATTCACAAAAAGGGACAAGGTACACCCTGCTTGAGAAAGACAAAAAAAATATTACTGCACAACCATCTAATCCTCAAGCACACACACACATACTGGTTGGATTTGGCACGAGGGTGAGTGATGGTTCAGTATATACAATTGTATTAACAAGTGATTTCACAAAAATGAAATGCACTGTTAATAATTGAAAGGACGAGAAACTGAACCATTGACTCACAGCTCGTGAGCTGTAAAGCCACGACAAGGCACCAACCTCTTTACAGGCCATTCATACACCTTTCATACGTGTGACAAATACAAAACCATTCACACCACCAGCCGCGGGCCCATCACATTACAACACTCACACCAGCAGACAGCGCCATTCAAGGGCCCATCACTTTCACACGCCCACATTCCTAACACAGCAACCACACAACCTGATGGATTGCGTGGAGTGTCGCTCGGCTAGCAGTGTGTGTAGTGACCAGCAGCAAGTCACTACTCACACACTGCCAGCCGAGCGCCACTCCACGCACACCGCCAGCCAAGCACCAGCCTACACACACCACCATCACATTTAGGATTTTTTATACAAAAAAGAAAACACAAACAAATTGCAAATAGATACAAATCTACTAACACAAAATCAGAAACATTGCACTAATGCCAACCTTGAAACAGAACAACAATTCTTAAACATTACAGACCAGGCAGTTCACTTTACCACTCATGGTTGCTCCCAATAATTCTTTTGCTTGTGGTACGCTCTATAACAAGCAGGCACACACAGCCCAGGGTTAGAAGGACACTCAGGGCAGTACATACGAGTCTCCTTCCGCGTACCTCTTCGCCAACAGACTCTACATCTCCTAGTGGGAAAGTCTTTTGAGGATGTAGGAGGAATGTGATCAGGAAAGTGGCGATCTTTCAATCGAGCCACATCCTCCACCACTCCAACTCTAGTAACACTTGCCTGTTCCACAACAACAAGGCTGCCTATGACAGACTCCTGAAACTGAACAAAAGTCAACTTTGACGCAGGAGAACACTCCTTGAACACAACAAAAGCATTGAAAGTTGCTAAATTGAAGAGATGGATGGCCAACTTCTTATACCAAATGTAAGACTTACGAATAGCAGTGTAAGGTTCCAACCTCTGATCTACTCTATCAACACCACCCATGTGCTTATTGTAGTCTAAAATGCACACAGGTTTGCGCACTTCAGCAATCTGACCCCAAACAGCCACAGGTGAAGTACTCTCATCATGGATGGTAGTCAGCATGTACACATCCCTCCTGTCCACAAATTTCACAGCTAGCAGTTCCTCACTACGCAAGGCACTGCACTGTCCCCTCTGAAGTTTTTGCAAACAAGCTCTTTTGGATAACCTTTACGGTTAGAGCGGATTGTGCCACAAGCAAAAGTGTCCACTTTGAACAATTCCTTAAACAATTGCACAGCAGTGTAGAAGTTATCAATGTACAAATGGTGGCCTCTGTTAAACAGTCCTCTAGCAAGTTCCCACACAATTTTCTCTGAAACTCCTACTAAAGTGGACGGACAACCAGGGGGTCAATAGTGGAATCCCTACCAGTGTACACACGCAAATTAAAAACATATCCTGTCCTACTCTCAGACAACATATACAGCTTAATTCCATAGCGTGCCCTCTTGCTAGGAATGTACTGCCTAAAAACCAAACGGCCCTTGAACAGCACCAAAGACTCATCAATAGATATTTCTTTCCCTGGAGTATAGATCTCTGAAAATCGATCTACAAAGTGATCAAGAACAGGCCGAATCTTAAAAGACGGTCACATTCAGGGTGATCTCGTGGCAACGCCAAACCATTATCAACAAAATGCAGCATCCGAAGCAAAAGTAAATACCGATCACGAGTCATAACTGCAGGAAATATGGCCGTTGCCATCAAGGGACTGGTAGACCAATATGAACTCATGGACGGCTTCCTTATCAAACCCATCAAAAAAGTCAAACCCAAAAACTTCTTCATCTCTTCCAGATTTGTGGGACTCCACCGGGTAGCTCTAGAATGGGGCCTAAGTCTGGCACTGTTGTCCCTCAAAAACTGTTCAGCATACAAATTAGTCTGCTCAACAATCTCACCCAAAAATACATCATCCATAAACAACTGAAAATACTGTATAGGCAAATAATGTTCACAATCCACTCTACACCCTGCATAACCACTAAAGGCAGGCAACACCGGCTGCACCATGTTTGGATCAACCCAGAGTCCAGCACTTCCAGTAGGAAGCCTAGCAGCCCCAGGCTGCAATCCAGATGCCTCTTGCACCATCGGCACATTAGTATCCTCCTCTAAATCAGGCACTTCATCTGCACTGAGAGTACCTTCATCATCCGATGATTCCATGTGGAGAGAAACTCACTGCCTGAATCTTCCCCTCCCTCCTCTCCCTCAGACGCACTGTCAGTCTCATAATCCTGCTCAGAGGAAGATTCAAGAAGCAAACCAACCACCTGCTGAGCAGTAATTCTACGGCTAGCCATAATGCTTACTAATAAAGGTTACTTGTCAAACAAGTCAACAACAACAAACCCTTTGTAAAAAAAAAAAAAGAAATAAACAAAATGTAGCTTTATCACAAAGACCTATATACTCCAACACTATACCACTCACGTGACAGAAGCAGCTAGACTCACCACCACCTACTCTGCACAGACACAGTAAGGATCAACAATATCCCACTAAAAAAGAAGAAGAAAAAAATTACACATAAGACAATGCAAAACATCGCAAAGAATTTCATGCTCTGAACACTAACAAATATGCTGCCATTATGGCACCACTTACAAAAAAATTCATTCATGCATGACAATAATACTCATTTGGAGTACACACAACAAAAATATTTTTCTTACCAAATAAATGCAATTACGCAAAACTGCAGAACCACAACTGCCGAAACCGCAAACAGGAATCAAAAGCTTTACACTAGAATAAAAAGGAGGAAAAAAAACATTACAATCACATATGCAAATAATGCACCAGTCCACACACAATCCACCAGCCAAGCTAAGGGGTAGTTGGGCCTAACAGTATAAATAAAATATTCACACCCGTAAAAGGGGAGCAACCCTTGCCCTTTGGCCACTCCCCAACACAAAAATAAAAAAACCCTGGTGCCTAGTGGGCATTCCTGCTGCACAATCACATGATCGTGCAGCAGGAATGCACAAAAGAGGCATCGGGGAAAGGAAAACCATTTCCTTTCCCTCGATGCCTCTTTTGATACAAACCCCCCTCCCCGAGCCAAACCTCACCTGATTTCCCGACGCGCTGGAAGCAAATGGCTTCCAGCGCGTCGGGAAGAAAGGAAACCCTCAATGATGTCAGCGCGCTGACGTCATTGATGGGGCGGGGGAGGCAGGGGAAGCCCTTCCCCTGCCTCCCCCAAAAAAACCTAACAATCAGATTCTCACGGGGAGCGCCAGCGCTTCCCCGTGGGTGGTCTTATGACGAGCTGGACTCGTCACGAGCACTGTGTGCCATGACGAATCCAGCTCGTCATAAGCACCGAAGGGGATAAAGGGTCAGAGCAGGATCTCAGCGGCAGACGAGGAGAAGGAACCTCCTGGTCACAGGAACTACACGAGCATTGCGCTCGAGAAATTCAAGGATGCAAAGACCTCCATCAAGGATTACAGCTAACTTTTCAGGGTGTAAATGGAGAGAAGGCACATCTGCCCTGCATATTTATCCACGAAGATGCCACCGTTTTGTGCAATACCTCTACTCAACTGGAGTGCTTTCTACTGGCTAATCAGTAAGTGCTACCTCGTTGGGTAAATGTATAGTGCCTTTCCTACACTACAGCTGCGTAAAGGACCAGAAGAATTGTCTCCAGTGACCTGTGTGTCTGTAACTTTGCCACCGCGCCGAAAGTGCCGGGGTCCTTTGAGTAAGCTGTCCATCATAGTGGGGAAAGGGCGGGCATACGTTGCATACCGCTAGTGTATGTGTGGCGGGGCTTCTAGGCCCGTTCACATGCCTCTTGTTTAGAAAGGGTCAGAGCAGGATCTCAGCGGCAGACGAGGAGAAGGAACCTCCTGGTCACAGGAACTACACGAGCATTGCGCTCGAGAAATTCAAGGATGCAAAGACCTCCATCAAGGATTACAGCTAACTTTTCAGGGTGTAAATGGAGAGAAGGCACATCTGCCCTGCATATTTATCCACGAAGATGCCACCGTTTTGTGCAATACCTCTACTCAACTGGAGTGCTTTCTACTGGCTAATCAGTAAGTGCTACCTCGTTGGGTAAATGTATAGTGCCTTTCCTACACTACAGCTGCGTAAAGGACCAGAAGAATTGTCTCCAGTGACCTGTGTGTCTGTAACTTTGCCACCGCGCCGAAAGCGCCGGGATTTTTTGAGTAACCTGTCCATCATAGTAGGGAAAGGGCGGGCATACGTTGCATACCGCTAGTGTATGTGTGGCGGGGCCAAACGAGCGGGGCTTCTAGGCCCGTTCACATGCCTCTTGTTTATAAAGGGTCAGAGCAGGATCGCAGCGGCAGACGAGGAGAAGGAACCTCCTGGTCACAGGAACTACACGAGGATTGCGCTCGAGAAAATCAAGGGTGCAGAGACCTCCATCAAGGATTACAGCTAACTTTACAGGGTGGCAATGGAGAGAAGGTACATCTCCACGCTCACGAAGATGCCACCGTTTTGTGCAATACCTCTACTCAACTGGAGTACTTTCTACTGGCTAATCAGTAAGTGCTACCTCGTTGGGTAAATGTATAATGCCTTTCCTACACTACAGCTGCGTAAAGGACCAGAAGAATTGTCTCCAGTGACCTGTGTGTCTGTAACTTTGCCACCGCGCCGAAAGCGCCGGGATCCTTTGAGTAAGCTGTCCATCATAGTAGGGAAAGGGCGGGCATACGTTGCATACCGCTAGTGTATGTGTGGCGGGGCCAAACGAGCGGGGCTTCTAGGCCCGTTCACATGCCTCTTGTTTATAAAGGGTCAGAGCAGGATCGCAGCGGCAGACGAGGAGAAGGAACCTCCTGGTCACAGGAACTACACGAGGATTGCGCTCGAGAAAATCAAGGGTGCAGAGACCTCCATCAAGGATTACAGCTAACTTTACAGGGTGGCAATGGAGAGAAGGTACATCTCCACGCTCACGAAGATGCCACCGTTTTGTGCAATACCTCTACTCAACTGGAGTACTTTCTACTGGCTAATCAGTAAGTGCTACCTCGTTGGGTAAATGTATAATGCCTTTCCTACACTACAGCTGCGTAAAGGACCAGAAGAATTGCAGGATCGCAGCGGCAGACGAGGAGAAGGATTGCGCTCAAGAAAATCAAGGGTGCAGAGACCTCCATCAAGGATTACAGCTAACTTTACAGGGTGGCAATGGAGAGAAGGCACATCTCCACGCTCACAATCCCGCCTCGTGGGCATTTCCTGCTGCACGATCACATGATCGTGCAGCAGGAATGCACAAAGAGGCATCGGGGAAAGGAAAACCCTTTCCTTTCCCTCGATGTCTCTTTTGAATCAAACCCCCCTCCCCCGAGCCAAAACTCACCTTATTTCGACGCGCTGGAAGCAAATGGCTTCCAGCGCGTCGGGGAAGAAAGGGAAACCCTCAACGATGTCAGCGCGCCTCGCGCGCTGACGTCATTGATGGGGGCGGGGCGGGGGAGGCAGGGAAGTCCTTCCCCTGCCTCCTAAAAAAACCCCGACGATCGGATTCCCACGGGGAGCGCCAGCGCTTCCCCGTGGGTAGTCTTATGACGAGCTGGACTCGTCATGAGCACACGAGCACTGTGTGCCATGACGAGTCCAGCTCGTCATAAGCATGGAAGGGGTTAAAAGAGTCACCCCGACTCATCCTGACCATAACTCAAGCCATTAATGTTAAAAAGATTTTTGTGAATGCCTAGAAGTGCGCAATAAGAAAGCAAAAAAATGGAAAATAATAGTGTTAAGACCAAGTTAATAATATGTGTACCGCGCATCCCACAAGTGAAATAATGGTATGACAGTATAATGCAGATACAGATTCACAATTTCATAGAAACGCTACAACACATACATAGAGTTCACGCAAATGTGTATGAAATATGGAAACGTTTCTATAGAAAACATAACATTTCATAATGGTCATTGAGACCTTTTGGAATTACAGTCCCGAGGTACTTAATCCAAAATGTTTCCCTGCGAGCTAACTGTACATGAAATTCAGTGCCTGTCTGAACAGTGATTTTCTCTAACACTGTGAATCTAAGTTGTGGAATAGTGTGATGTGAATCCAACCAGTGTGCGGCTAAACATGAGTTCCTATTGCTTGTACGAACCATGCTTTTGTGTTCAACTATTCTTACTTTTATTTTGCAGGAAGTTCTGCCCACGTAAATCAATCCGCATGGACATTGAATAGCGTATATAACTCCCTCAGTGTTGCAATCAGATGAGTGTTTCAAACAAATCTTTTTTTCCAGTGTGGGGATGAGAAAAAGTATTACCAACAATTACGTTACCACATTGGCCACAGTTCCAACATTTATTCATACCCTTGTGTTTTTGTGGTTCCACTGAAGGTACGGTATTCAATATTTCCCTCAAATTCTTTGAACATGTATGAGCAAAAAGAGGCTTGTCTACGAACACTGTGGTAAAGTCCGTTTCCTGCTCCACTATCTCCCACCTTTTCAAGATGCTTTTTTTGATTTTTATTGCTTGATACGAATGTTTCAACACAAAGACCTTGCGTTTCTTGCTGGATTTTGGTGTACTTGATAATAGGTCCTCGCGACGCTTTTGGTTCACAGTGTCTCTTGCTGATTGCAATACATCAACGGGATAGCCCCGTCTAGTGTATCTTTCTGATTGCTCCTGCATTAGTGTTTCAGTGTGTGTCTCATTGGAAGAAATGCGTTTAATCCGGGTAAACTGAGATACTGGTAAATGTCTCTTCAGCGACTAAGGGGCCGATTCCGATCTCGGTCGGAGGCGCACCCAACACCATTCGGTCGGGAAAAAAGCCATGCGAAAGCCTGTTTCCCGACCGATCCGTACAGCACACCGAACGAGTAAGTACGATGCGCACAACAGCAAAGAATCCGGCCGAGCCGTACTCACCCAAACCAGGTCCTGTTCCCCGACCGAGGCGAATCCGGAAACGCTGAATCGAGTCGCACGGAAGCCAAAATGCAGCTCCGTCCGGCCGAACGAGTACGATGCGCTTTCCGTACGCGCCGAACCCGTCGCTACGCACGGCACGTCAAAGCATCCGGGAGAGGCGCACATAAGCTCCGATTCGCGCCACATCACGATCCACGGCTCCGAGACGAACACGCCAGCGACGAAGACGACGCGAAGCGACGAGGACGAGGCGAAGCGACGAGGAAGATGTGAAGCAACGAGAAGGACGAACGACACGAACCAACCATGAATCCCTTCGTCCCGATCATACCAATATTCTACATTTACTACCGGAACAGGCACGGACGCGTACGGCGCAGAAGGTAAGCCAGACACCAACCACAAAACACATACAACACGTACACGACACATCACACACACACAGAGGGATGCAGAATATACTTACACCAGCAACAGCAGCACCATAGGGGCGGGATGCCCATCACCAATGCCACATATGCACACAGGGGCCTGAATGCGCACCACCACCCCTACCCAGGGGGGGCAGGATGCCTACCACTACTACCACCCTCACCCAGGGGGGGCTGGATGCCTACCACCACCCTTAGCCAGGGTGGGCAGGATGCCTACCACTACTACCACCCTTACCCAGGGTGGGCAGGATGCCTACCACTACTACCACCCTTACCCAGGGGGGCAGGATGCCTACCACTACTACCACCCTTACCCAGGGTGGGCAGGATGCCTACCACTACTACCACCCTTACCCAGGGGGGCAGGATGCCTACCACTACTACCACCCTTACCCAGGGGGGCAGGATGCCTACCACCACCCTTACCCAGGGGGGCTGGATGCCTACCACTACTACACCCTCACCCAGGGGGCTGGATGCCTACCACTACTACCACCCTTAGCCAGGGGGGCTGGATGCCTACCACTACTACCACCCTCACCCAGGGGGGCTGGATGCCTACCACCACCCTTAGCCAGGGTGGGCAGGATGCCTACCACTACTACCACCCTTACCCAGGGTGGGCAGGATGCCTACCACTACTACCACCCTTACCCAGGGGGGCAGGATGCCTACCACTACTACCACCCTTACCCAGGGGGGCTGGATGCCTACCACTACTACCACCCTTACCCAGGGGGGCTGGATGCCTACCACTACTACCACCCTTAGCCAGGGGGGCTGGATGCCTACCACTACTACCACCCTCACCCAGGGGGGCAGGATGCCTACCACCACCCTTAGCCAGGGTGGGCAGGATGCCTACCACTACTACCACCATCACCCAGGGGGGCAGGATGCCTACCACTACTACCACCCTCACCCAGGGGGGCTGGATGCCTCACCACCACCCTTAGCCAGGGTGGGCAGGATGCCTACCACTACTACCACCCTTACCCAGGGGGGCAGGATGCCTACCACTACTACCACCCTTACCCAGGGGGCTGGATGCCTACCACTACTACCACCCTTTGCCAGGGGGGGCAGGATGCCTACCACCACCCTTACCCAGGGGGGGCTGGATGCCTACCACTACTACCACCCTCACCCAGGGGGGGCTGGATGCCTACCACCACCCTTAGCCAGGGTGGGCAGGATGCCTACCACTACTACCACCCTTACCCAGGGTGGGCAGGATGCCTACCACTACTACCACCCTTACCCAGGGGGGGGCAGGATGCCTACCACTACTACCACCCTTACCCAGAGGGGGCAGGATGCCTACCACCACTAACACCCTCACCCAGGAGGGGCTGGATGCCTACCACCACTACCACCCTTAGCCAGGGGGGGCTGGATGCCTACCACTACTACCACCCTTACCCAGGGGGTGCAGGATGCCTACCACCATCCTTAGACAGGGTGGGCAGGATGCCTACCACTACTACCACCCTCACCCAGGGGGGGCAGGATGCCTACCACTACTACCACCCTCACCCAGGGGGGGCTGGATGCCTACCACCACCCTTAGCCAGGGTGGGCAGGATGCCTACCACTACTACCACCCTTACCCAGGGTGGGCAGGATGCCTACCACTACTACCACCCTTACCCAGGGGGGGCAGGATGCCTACCACTACTACCACCCTTACCCAGGGGGGGCAGGATGCCTACCACCACCCTTACCCAGGGGGGGCTGGATGCCTACCACTACTACCACCCTCACCCAGGGGGGGCTGGATGCCTACCACTACTACCACCCTTAGCCAGGGGGGGCTGGATGCCTACCACTACTACCACCCTTAGCCAGGGGGGCTGGATGCCTACCACTACTACCACCCTCACCCAGGGCGGGCTGGATGCCTACCACCACCCTTAGCCAGGGGGGGCAGGATGCCTACCACTACTACCACCCTTACCCAGGGTGGGCAGGATGCCTACCACTACTACCACCCTTACCCAGGGGGGGCAGGATGCCTACCACTACTACCACCCTTACCCAGGGGGGGCTGGATGCCTACCACTACTACCACCCTTACCCAGGGTGGGCAGGATGCCTACCACTACTACCACCCTTACCCAGGGTGGGCAGGATGCCTACCACCACCCTTACCCAGGGGGGGCAGGATGCCTACCACCTACTACCACCCTTAGCCAGGGGGGCTGGATGCCTACCACTACTACCACCCTCACCCAGGGGGGCTGGATGCCTACCACTACTACCACCCTTAGCCAGGGGGGGCTGGATGCCTACCACTACTACCACCCCCACTCATAGGATGGACAATGCATGACACAACCAGCACACCACAACCTAGGGAATGCAAGAAGAAGACATCCCCCCAACACCATGACAAGCGTGTGTAGACTGTGTCAAATGCCTACAACACCGAACATGACTTTGAACATACAATGTGACCCCCTAGCACATGTGCCACACATATATGTGTGTGGCACCCACAATGCAAGCAGGCCATGACCATTGTGGCAATGGGTTCCAAACCCCCATCATCACAGTGACCAAAATGTAAGTGTGGGGTCCATAGCTGAAGCACACTTTGAACATTGTGGCAATGGGGTCCAAACCCCCATCATCACAGTGACCAAAAGGTAAGTGTGGGGTCCATAGCTGAAGCACACTTTGAGCATTGTGGCAATGGGTTCCAAACCCCCATCATCACAGTGACCAAAATGTAAGTGTGGGGTCCATAGCTGAAGCACATTTCGAACATTGTGGCAATGGGGTCCAAACCCCCATTATCACAGTGACCAAAATGTAAGTGTGGGGTCCATAGCTGAAGCACACTTTGAACATTGTGGCAATGGTGTCCAAACCCCCATCATCACAGTGACCTAAAGGTAAGTGTGGGGTCCATAGCTGAAGCACACTTTGAACATTGTGGCAATGGGGTCCAAACCCCCATCATCACAGTGACCAAAAGGTAAGTGTGGGGTCCATAGCTGAAGCACACTTTGAGCATTGTGGCAATGGGTTCCAAACCCCCATCATCACAGTGACCAAAATGTAATTGTGGGGTCCATAGCTGAAGCACATTTCGAACATTGTGGCAATGGGGTCCAAACCCCCATCATCACAGTGACCAAAATGTAAGTGTGGGGTCCATAGCTGAAGCACACTTTGAACATTGTGGCAATGGGGTCCAAACCCCCATCATCACAGTGACCAAAAGGTAAGTGTGGGGTCCATAGCTGAAGCACACTTTGAACATTGTGGCAATGGGGTCCAAACCCCCATCATCACAGTGACCAAAAGGTAAGTGTGGGGTCCATAGCTGAAGCACACTTTGAGCATTGTGGCAATGGGTTCCAAACCCCCATCATCACAGTGACCAAAATGTAAGTGTGGGGTCCATAGCTGAAGCACACTTTGAACAATGTGGCAATGGGGTCCAAAACCCCATCATCACAGTGACCAAAAGGTAAGTGTGGGGTCCATAGCTGAAGCACATTTTGAACATTGTGGCAATGGGTTCCAAACCCCCATCATCACAGTGACCAAAATGTAAGTGTGGGGTCCATAGCTGAAGCACACTTAGAACAATGTGGCAATGGGGTCCAAAACCCCATCATCACAGTGACCAAAAGGTAAGTGTGGGGTCCATAGCTGAAGCACATTTTGAACATTGTGGCAATGGGGTCCAAACCCCCATCATCACAGTGACCAAAAGGTAAGTGTTGACAAAGAAAGAGGTGCAACTGCCAAACTGCATGGATGATTCCTGGTCACAGAACAACAAACACATCAGTGGCAAAGTAGTGTATGTGTCCCATTGCAACATAAATTGGGGGAGCCAAATCCTGCAGTGCAAATAAGACATACCTTTGGCCATGTGCAGACAAACAACACCCATGGGGGCTCACACCGTCAACAATCATCAATGACACAATGACAGAAGTGACCATCAGAATGCAGACCCACATATTTGCACCAATGGGCACACACATGCAGATACCCTGTGGAGACTGCAGATGTGAGGTGAACAGATACCATACCATGGCAGCAATGGGACACACAAACCATGATCATTGTGCTGACCGATGACCTAGGAGTCCCAGGGACAGCAGGGGAAACCCACCAAACTACATACAGCCAATGGCACACCCAAGATATGCCAATGCAGTGGTGCAGATGCACAAACACAAACAGGCAGACCCACACTGCACATCATACACAACAGGTGAGGGGGGTGCCAGTGTCCCCAGGCAACCACACAACACATGAGGAGACCTGAATACCAATCATACAGATGTGCATACAGTGCCACACAAAGGTAACTCATGGATCCAAATCCCCTATGTGGGCAAGCAGGCATTGTCAGATGAGAGGGAGCACAAATCACACATGTCACACAGGCACGTAGGGACAGCAACTGACACAGCAAGACACAGACACACCACAGCACCACCCCCAGGGCCCCCACAATGTGGTGACCCTGGGCTGCATTACAATCCCACTGTGATGACAAAGCTAAATGTGGTTCACACTGTGAACCACAGTCATGTGTCCTGAGCAACTAACTACCATCACACCTACACAAGCACAAATCAAACAGCATGGCCAGTAAGCCAAGGCCAACATGGAGGCAGGGGCCTAGCCGGGCAACAACTCTCATCTGCACACACTCAACACCACACCCCTCGACCTCCAACAATGTGCAGCAGTGAAGCACACATGCACTGGTGACATTGCACATGCACCCATGACTATTCCAGGGTGGTGGGTGGGAACCAAGGTGCAGAAACACATCACACATGGACACTCAACAAGACTCCTGAATGTCTGACACACTGCACACTACGCTGTACATGGACATGACGGCAATACCACACCAACCAATGGGATCCCAGCCACAGTCACACACCAATGAAGAAGCCAAGGTCACCCACAAAGAACACACATAGACAACAACCAACATTGCAGCCCGGACCCTGAGGAGTGCCAGCAGTCACACACACAACGTGTCACAATCACTGAAAGATAACACAAACTGGAAATCACATGACAGGGGCAAACAACAAGTGCCAAGGGGAAACCTGACTGTGACCCATCTGCGTCTGCACACAAACTCAGCCCTGACAGCAAACACACCTATGGGTGACACCCTGATGACCAGTAATGTGCCATGCACCCACATCACAGAGAATCCAGGGAGAAGACTTTGGGGGAACATAGCTCAACTCAGCTAGCATCACAAACCGGTACAACACTAGGGATCACAGCATGCACAGCTAAACGGAAGTGAACACACAGACATGCACATACAACACACACCTTGGGCGCAGGCAATGTCACAGGAGTACACACTGCCATGAGGGGACTCCACTCCTGTGTGAGGAAAGCTGTGCCATATGTTGCCTCAGTAGGGCCCCATCATGTCAGCTGAGCACTTGGTCACACAATCAACAATTAGCACCAAATGAGGGCTCCCGTAGCATCAGCCTGGTCATGGAAGTGCCAACGAAATCATCAGCACAGATCCAACACACTTGTATAGCAATGTTGCACTGACAACACAGATGAGTCCTTCCCCATTGATGCCCAAACCTGCATGTCCACTGGAGATGGCCACACGGTCAGGGAAGTAGACGAATTGAACAATGGCAGGCACAACAGATGTGCAGGGGTGGAAGCCACAGATGTGAAATAGGCAATCTAAGTAGGAAATCCCATTGCCAAATACTGAACACATGACACCCTCAGATGCTGCTATGGATGACATGGATACACCACAGGATAGGACACATTCCCCCTGGACCACATGGGTTCCTGCACAGTAACACTTCATTATCATGAGACCAAATATCACCATCACTGCAGCAAGGGCATGGTTAGCATCATCAACATCATGTACATCAGAAGCAAAAGCACTAGAGAACAGAAAGTTGCTTTATTCAGCATATGTGGCATTAAAAGTAGAAGTCCGGTAGAAAATAAACAAAGGCCAATGGCCAGTCCATCAACAAAGTCACAAGTGGGTGACAGTGGCAGATGCCACCCTACACATGCCTGCACAAAACCAGGGACAATCCACTAGGAGGGGCAACCGGGGGGTAGGCCAGGCACCGCAGGGACAGGATCAGGGCTCACCAGGAGGAAGCAGGGAAGGGGTGGTGGGTGCTGGAGAGCCACTGACAACTGCAGTGGAGGTGTCTGACATGGTGTGTGCCGGCACAACTGGGGGGCATGGCTCAGATGTTGTGGGTGCCGGCACAACTGCAGTGGACCCTGCAGATGGAGTGGACAGGTCCGCCACTGCAGTGCCCAAGTCAGACAGGGTGGTAGTGGACTCCACTGCAGTGCCTACCACCAGGGGAGGAGAATGGGGAACAGGCAAGGTGGGCTGGACAGAGGGGGAGGACACCCTCACCACATCAGTGGCACAGACAAGCGCAGCGGGGGTGTGGTGCCGGGAGAGCAAGTGGCAGGGGGAGAAGGCCGGATCCTCTTGGGGATGGTATATCTGTGGGTGGGGGAACCTGGGGCAGGGTGTGGTGGGGGCACCTGTGGAGTGGGGGCCTGAGGGATGGAGGAAGGAGACCTGGTGCTTGAGCTGCAGGGCGGCGGCGGGGTCTTGCTCTTACCACTCCGGGGGACTTGCGGGTGGGGGCCTCAGTCTGTCTGCACCTGGGGGAGGGTGTCCGGGGGCGAGGGGCACTCTGCTCCGTGTGGGGGGGCTTCCTCTTCCCCCTGGATGCTGGAGCAGCTGGATCGGAGGGGAAGAGGCCGAGGTCACAGAGGAAGAGGAGCTGGGTCTTTGGGGTTGCAGGTGAGGCAAGGGAGGGTGTTTTGGAGGGAGAGGCAACTGAGGACTGCGCAGTGCCCGTGAATGTGTGTGTGTGTACCAGGGCCCCATCCCCTGTGAGTCTGGTTTCAGTCCCCTGACTGTGCGTGCGTGTGCGTTTTGTTTGTGGCGTGTGTGTCTGTGTGCTGGACGTGTGTGTGCTGGTGTGTGCCTGTGCCGGTGTGTGTGTGCTTGGGACGGGTAAGGTGCTGGGGAGTGTGGATGGAGCAGAGGCAGGAGGGGTGAGGGACTGTCTGAGGAGGGACACTGCTGCCGTCAGGGAGGAGTCCATGGACCTATTGCCCCTCTGTAGGTCAGACATGCCCGATGAGATGCCCTCCATGAACGACACCAGCTGAGTCAACAGAGCGGTGTGCGCATGGAGGACACTCAGCATGGCTGTCTGCCCTACATGGAGCTGGCGAAGGAGGTACACAGACTCCTCACTCAGGGCAGCAGGGGACACAGGGGCAGGGGGTGCGGTGCCTGGGCCAAAGGAGACATGCTCCCGAACATGGGAGCCTCCACGGACCTGGGGAATGGGAGCCGATGGGAGGGCGGTGGTGGTGCTGGTGGTGGCGGGGACAGCAACACTAGCTGGGGTGTGGTGGCTGCTGACACCCGCCTCCATAAGGGAGTCATCCTCCGAGTTGCTCTGGTCCTCAGCTGAGGTGGATGGTGCTGAGGACTCCTCGGTGTGGCTCCCCTCGCCCTCCGTGCCACTGGGTCCCTCCGACCACTCCTCGGCTGCTGACCCAGTCTGGCTCTCTGGCTCCTCCTGGTCCGTGGAGCTGTCCCCTTCCGTGGCCGTGGATGTATCTGCAAACAATGGGGAAACAGACAGACATCAGTCACCTGCACCAAACGCACACACCACTGTGAGCACAGCACATTACAGAGCAAGCCCTGGCATCATTAGTTGTACATTGCTAAAAGTGCCCTAACTGAACAGGAGAAGCCAATTGTCAGTCTGATGCCAAGCATGGCACTCACATCCCACATGGCATTGCACCCATCTGTCTGGTGTCTGTTGGATTGCAACACCCCAGTGTGGACACATGCACCAAGTACACAGTAGTTGGACAGTGCAGAGGACACGGTGTGGCATGTGGACATGCACACATCACAGCTCTTGCCACTGAGTCAGTACAGGTTTCCGGATGAAAGGGATGCCCAGAGTCAAATAGGAAATGCATGTGATGCATACCAGCGATAGACACCATGATGCACCCATGTCCTGATAGCCATCGCCACAATGGTGTGCATGTAGCACATGTCACTCCCCTGCATGACCACCAATAAGTTGACACATGCCATGGCAGAGGCATGACTGCTAAGTCATACATCACTGTCTCAGTGATGTATGACTTGGCAGCCAGACAACAACACTATGCACTGTGTCACAATAGTAGCTCATGGGGAATGCAAGTCCTGGAGCTGCACAAGTGCACATGTACATCCCCCACACAACACATCATCTTAACCCTCATCTGTCCAGGTCATACCGATTGGACATATGGGAGACCTGTGACACTACCCTCTGAACCTGAGCCCCTCACAATTTGCTGTGAATGGGGAACAGCTGCCTGAACTTCACATTCGCATACCCCAGTCTGCACGGGCAGCTGATCAAACACCTATGTGACACACAAGTATCGTCTCCTATGGTCACATCTCCAGGGGCATGCTGAGCCCCTACCAAGAAACACCCCAGCAGTCCTGGCAACTAATCCACAGCACACTGACACAGAGGCAGACACCTGAGGGCTCAAATCACTGTGCACAATGTGTCAGCTGATACACGGGAGTGGGAGTACAGAGTGCATTGCATGGCCTGGAGTAGGCATGACTGTCCTGCTCCACATGAATGAGGGATGTGCCCTGGACAGTGGATAGCTGGCTATGTATGTGTGACACACGTAATCTGCACACTCCTGGGGCCCAAACATTGTTCCCACCCGCTGCATGGGCGTGTGCCACATACCCCAGGCACATGTGGTGGCTCAGCTCAGCAAGTGGACCGCATATCAAAGCAACACGCAGATCACATGTCCGAACACAGGCGTTGTGTGAACAATGGACCCACCCATGATGCCCACAACAGAGTTAGGGAAACAGATGCTGTCCCCCACCTTTAGTGAAGCAAACTGCAAGGACACAGTCCCAAGTGACACAATTCCCTGAATGTAAGGGCCACACCTGGGTATCAGATGAGCAGTGGGCAGTGCACAATAGAGGGACATGGCTCCTGGACAACATGACTGCTGCACTGTGGCAGTTGAACCAGGCCAGAGGAGGGCACAAAGCATGTAATACAGAGTTCACAGTGCAGTCTTTGACTCACCCCTCCTTGCTGCTGTCTGGCCTTCAGCTGCCCATCCAGGTCTGGAAACACCACCGCCAGGATCTGGAGCATGTGGGGGGTCAGGGTCCGTGTTCCGCCCCTCCTGCGAGGAGGCGACAGCTTCAGCTGGACCCGTGCAATCCTCCGGGTCCAGCCCCGAAGGTCCTGCCACCTCTTCTGGCAGTTGCGGATCCGGCGCTTGTAGACCCCCACGGACCGGACGGCCCGGACGATGTCCTTCCAGATCTCCTGCTTCCGATGGGCATTAACCTGTCAGGATGACAAAGTGAAAAGGCCATTACTACACATGCAACATATCCGTGCATGACACAGTTGTATATACATGTCTCAATCACAGGGGCACATGATGTACACAGGCAGTGCAAAGCTGCCCATGGACAGTTTGCCAGACGTCACTACATGGTATCATTGCATGGGAAGTAGAACCTTGTTCAAATGCACTGTCACTGCACCATACCTGTCCAGTGCATGTCACTACACACTATGGGGGGTGACAACTACTCAGTGAGCCTGCTAGCCAGTGGCGTGCAGACTTCCAGCCTTGCTAGTCAGACAAAATGCACATTCAGAAAGGCAGTGCACAGAACACTCACCTGCTCCCCTGGTGTCCCATACAGCTTGCTGTACTGTGGAAGTAGGCTGTCCAGCAGGGCCTGGTTCTCTTCAAGGCTGAAGGCTGGGGCTCTCTCCACAGTACGTGCCATTGCAGGGTCCAGAGGGGCAGAGACAGCAGCAGTGCAGTGGCAGATGTCGTCCTGGAGCATGTAGTGCAGGCAAGTGAGCTCTCAGGGGAACAGCCAGCAATATATATGTGCTGGAGAGGCAGATACTGTCCCTTGTGTCCAAAGTGATAGGTCCAAGTCGTTTGCATCTTCTGAATCTGGCCAATCCATGGAATAGCAGCACCAAAACACGCCCACAGCATCCTTCAAATCTTCAACTTCATGACATACATGATTTTGCAACATTGTTGTGGGTGACCAACTGATTTTCCAGCAACCGACTCGTTCGAAATTCGAAACGCGTCCGTTGCCAGGCAAGCCCATTGTCAATGGGTGCGCACCGATCGGTCCATTGCGGTACAACGCGTACAGGGGTACAACGCGTACCCGCACACATTGAATGCAATGGGCCGGCCGGAGGCACCGATCGGTCCATTGCAGTACAACGCGTACAGGGGTACAACGCGTACCCGCACACATTGAATGCAATGGGCCGGCCGGAGGCACCGATCGGTCCATTGCAGTACAACGCGTACAGGGGTACAACGCGTACCCGCACACATTGAATGCAATGGGCCGGCCGGAGGCACCGATCGGTCCATTGCAGTACAACGCGTACAGGGTACAACGCGTACCCGCACACATTGAATGCAATGGGCCGGCCGGAGGCACCGATCGGTCCATTGCAGTACAACGCGTACAGGGGTACAACGCGTACCCGCACACATTGAATGCAATGGGCCGGCCGGAGGCACCGATCGGTCCATTGCAGTACAACGCGTACAGGGGTACAACGCGTACCCGCACACATTGAATGCAATGGGCAGGCCGGAGGCACCGATCGGTCATTGCAGTTCAACACGTACAGGGGTACTACGCGTACAGGGGTACAACGCGTACCCGCACACATTGAATGCAATGGGCCGGCCGGAGGCACCGATCGGTCCATGGCAGTACAACGCGTACAGGGGTACAACGCGTACCCGCACACATTGAATGCAATGGGCCGGCCGGAGGCACCGATCGGTCCATTGCAGTACAACGCGTACAGGGGTACAACGCGTACCCGCACACATTGAATGCAATGGGCCGGCCGGGGGCACCGATCGGTCCATTGCAGTACAACGCATCACTGTACATGTGACTGGCATATGTCAGCATGCCTGTCTCAGATGGACATATGCCAGCCACAGATAGCTCCCAGGGAGTGAGGGGCACACCTACATCACGACAGCCTGTCCAAACTTTATCATAAGGCATGTAAGGCTGCATTTCCTATTGTGTGTATGTTGGTGTACATGTTGTCCTGTGGGTGTCACCTGTGGGCAGCCACCCCCAGGCTGTGCACGTGTTCATGGGGACAGGATCCTGGGTGTTACGTGTACATGACCACTGTGATGTGCAACTGTTCATATCAGTGCATGTGCCATGGTCACATTTCACGGTGGTGTATGTGTATGTCATGTCACATACCCCGTGAGTCCCATGTGGGATGGTATGTTTGAGCCAGGGTGTCCCAGTGGCACAATAGTGATGGTCCTCCACAGTCTTTGTGCATGTAGTGTTTACAATGTCTCTGATTTCATGTGCACAATGGGAGATAGTCTCCACATCCAGGTTGTGTGTGCATGGACTTTGATGTTGTGCGTGTGTGTGTCACATACGTCCATGTCTGTCCTGCCGTGGCAATTGGGGCCACTACCTGTGGGGGTCATGGTTGTTTTGCTGTGGTGTATACATGATACTCCATGTAATGCCAGTGTCCATGTGGCAATACAGGGTCCCTGGGAATGTACCTGTCGTTGAGCTGTGGTGCCTGGGGCACATCTGTCCTCACATGTCACTGTGGGGGGTGATTGTGACACGGCAGCAGGAGATGGGAACTGTGACACGGCCTCATGATATCCAATGGGCCAACCTGGGACTAATTGATGCCACCTGTTGGACCGTGTTGACAGATGTTGGCCATGTATGTACCATACATGTCCTTCCGGAACTGCACACTTCATGTAGTTGTGCCTCATAATGATGTATGTTGGGATCTTGAGTGTGTTCAATGCCGCATATGTGGGGTGACTGACAATCTTGCTTACTTCTCCTCTGCACTGCAGGGCTCCTGCTGTCCATCGACCATTCCCAGACCTGGCAACGATGGTGGAACGGGACAGCATCCGACGGTACCGCTTCACCAGGCAGCTGATTGAGGATTTGGCAGTGCAGTTGTCCCCACATTTGCAGCCTGGCCGGCCGTATCCTACAGCGCTGACCCCCAAGGTGAAGGTGATGGCAGCCCTACACTTCTTTGCCACCGGTACCTTCCAACATACTGTGGCGACTGCTGGTGGGATGTCACAGACCATGTTGAGCCGTGTGCTCCGCGATGTTTTGGCGGCAATGTTGCTATTCCTGAACCGGTACATCTATTTCCCTAGACTGCGACGACTCACTGACGTGAAGAGTGACTTTTATGCCCTGGGGAGGATGCCGCATGTCATTGGCTCCATTGATGGGACACATGTGGCTTTGGTACCACCACAGGCCCAGGAGCAGGCATACAGGAACCGCAAGCACTACCACTCTGTCAATGCACTGGTACACACCGTCTTGCAGACATGACCATCACACACGTGTGTGCCTGTTTCCCTGGTTCAGCACACGATGCCTTTGTGATGATTAGTAGTCGCATCCCCAGGATGATGGCACAGATGCAGAACCAGCGTGCCTGGCTTGTCGGTGTGTACTGACTTTGTGCCATTGTGTGTGATCTGATCTGTAGTATTCCGCCCACTTTTCCAAGTCAGCTAATGTGCACTTGTCTGTCCGTAGGTGACTCGGGATACCCCAACATGCCGTGGTTGCTGACACCCCTCAGGAACCCTGTGACACCAGCCCAGATGCGCTACAATGAGGCACATGGTCGGACCAGGAGAGTGATTGAGCGGACATTTGGTCTCCTGAAGAGCCGCTTCCGCTGCCTGGACAAGACCGGAGGGTCCCTCCCATATGCCCCTGCGAAAGTGTGCAAGATTATCATCGTCTGCTGCATGCTCCACAACCTGGCAGTGCGGCAGGAGTTGCCTCTCATCCAGGATGACAATGACCAACATCCGCCACCTGTGGAGGATCCTGGCCTGGACCACGATGCCAGTGACGATGATGATGATGATGATGATGGTGATGTCCGCACACAGCTCATCACCAACTTCTTTAGCTGAATGTGAGTATCCTGAGGTGTCATGTCAATGATGTGAGTTGGCATGATGTGTGGGTGGTGCTCTGGTGCTGTTGGAGAGTGTCCATGGGCTACTTGACTGGATGTGTGTTGCGATGTGTGCTAACAGGTGGGCTGTACTCCCCAACAGTGTTGACATGCTAACTTGGTTCTGGGTGGGTATCTTGTAACATGTATTGTGCATGAGTTTTGCTGTTCTGTCCTGTACTCCATTGCTTTTGACTGTGTGTCATTTGTGTCCTTCACAGGGTACTTTCAGATTCGTTTGGTCAACTGTGTCCACCGACGACGTGATTGCACTTCCAGGGTGGTAGCTGTTGTGTCCCTACAGGTGATGTGCGCCACACCCATGGACTTCCTTCCGTCTACAGTTGTTGACTGTGTGCCCGCTGCCAGGTGGGATTACCTTGCATCTGTAGTGGTTACGACATGTTGCAACTGTGTAATAAACCTGTGCTTCACTTTGTGATGTGCGTTGTCTGTGGTCACACATTTGACTGCCATTTGCTTACTGCACCTGTGGGCTACTTGACTACAACTGGGAATGGGTGTGGTGTCTGTGCATTGCACCGTCTTCCCTGGCAACATCAGTGTAGGCAATGAGTCAGATGGCCTAGGTGTGTATGTGTTGTGTAGCCCTGGTGGTGTGTCTCCCTCATATGTGTCACGTTGCCTTTACTCACATGCCTGTGTTGTCCTTGCTGTTGCAGTTCGCATACACAGTGTAATTTTGCAGTTCATCATCCCCATAACAGCACCCACGTTGGAATCACGACAGAGGCAAGTATGGTGTATTAGTGTGTTTATTGTGATACATTTGTGTTAATAGTGCATAGGATGGGTAGTGCTGTACATAAATCTTGCAATCCGAAGTTCCTAGGTGAATTGAAAGTCCTGGTAGACAGGATCCCCAGTATCGGGGCCACAGTTGTCTGACACATTGGTCCAACTTGTACTCCCCATGCAATGTGTGGGAGTAGTGTTGCCGTCAACAGGGTGAACAGTCTGTGCACAAAGGCGAACATCCAGAACAGGTTCAGGCTTCCTGGGAGTTGCGCTTGGCCATCGGCCTCTCACTTTTCCCTCCTCGGACGACTCCTCTTCTTGGGGGAGGGCCCTCAAGTACAGGCTGCTGCGGTGCAGGGGACTCTCCGCCAGAGTCATCCTCCCTCCCTGTGGCAGTTGCAGTTTGTTCGGCACCAGATGTTGTTGGCACACAGGGGGGTGTGGACTGGTTGCTGTTCATCTGGCGGAGGCATTGTAAAATGTCCCTGTGCACCGCCGTCATCTCATGCAGTGCATCCCACTTGGACTCCACGCGGGACATGTGTGAGTCCACGCGGGACATGTGTGACTCCACGTGGGACATGTGGGAGTCCAAGCGGGCATGATGGGCAGCCTGCTGCTGTTTCATGTCTCTGAGGAGCCCCACTACCTGGCTGAGGTCTCCGGTGCTGGACTGGTACGCATCAGCTATGCGTACCAGTTGTGGGTCATCATGCACACCAGCAACGTCTGCAAGCAGCGACCTCTGTCTCCCACCCCTCCCACCACCCCTGCTGACATGTGCAGTGTGTGCAGTGGCACGCACAGATAACCCTGGTCCACCTTGGGGGTTGGTGGTGGTGGTGGTGTCCATGGCCCCAGGTTGGTCCAGGGTCCCTGTGCTGGTGTTGCTCCTTGTTCTGTCCATGTCGGCAGGGATGGTATTTGTGGTGACAGTCGTTGGAGGGGTGGGTGCAGGGGGTGCAGCTGGTGGTCCTGCTGGTGCTGCAGCTGGTGGTCCTGCTGGTGCTGCATGTTGACTTGCACCGGATGTGCCAGGTTGGTCTTCATCGTCCGAGGAGGACAGAGGCTGTACGACGCCAGTGAGCTCCGCATCCTCTTGAGCCTGGGACTGGGACTCCTCAGCGTCTGCTGCTGTGTCCCCATCATCACCTGTTTTTGGGAGACACAAACAATGTATGTTATGTTTCTGCAGGCATCAATGGTTGACACACATGACAGTTGTGACTGTGCCTCTGGGTGCGGGCCTGTACATTGCATTGTCCTAAGTCGTCACAGTCAGGGGTTGATATTGGTGTGGCACATTGTCCTGCATTATTTGGGCATTTCTATGTATTTTTTGGGGTGTGAACATGGTCTGCATTGGTTGTGTTTGGTTGACAGCCGGCCCTCCTTCCCACCCACCCAGCCAGTCAGTTATCCCACCATGGAACGTGCTTGCGTTGCAGGGAGTGGAAGTTGTCTCTCAGGATGTCAGTCAGTGGTGTCCTGCTGTTTGTTGGTGCACAGTTGGCAGCAGGGCCTTGTGCTCACCACAGCAGTAGCCAGTGTCAGCCATCTTGTGAGTCCTTCTCCACTCCCTGTGATGTGAGCATGGTTCAGGGTGGTGTTGATGGGACAGTTGTGGGGGTGACCAATATCAGTGGCTACGACTCCCATCATGCTATTGCCTCCACCCCCTTCCCAGCATGCCCATGCTTCCTTCCTTTTGACTCTGCTTCCCTGTGGGGTGGGCTGGCTGTGCTGACAGGATGGCTGGGAGTGTTGTCCTGGCAGTTGTTTGGCTAAAAGTCCCAAGAGTGGCCCTGTGCTTCACACAACATAACCCAGGGTGGTGGTTCTTTGTGGGATCTTGTGTTAGGATGGGGGGCATTGCATTCTACCAGGTGGGTTCTGTGGAGTTTGTGTTGGGGTGTGTGTGAGGGGAGGTGCTTGTGACTATGGTCAGTGCTGCAAGTCCTCCTTCCCACCCAGCTAGCCAGATATCCCACCATGGAACGTGCTTGCATTGCAGGGAGTGGAAGTTGTCTCTCAGGATGTCAGTCAGTGGTGTCCTGCTGTTTGTTGGTGCACAGTTGGCAGCAGGGCCTTGTGCTCCCCACAGCAGTAGCCAGTGTCAGCCATCTTGTGAGTCCTTCTCCACTCCCTGTGATGTGAGCATGGTTCAGGGTGGTGTTGATGGGACAGTTGTGGGGGTGACCAATATCAGTGGCTACGACTCCCATCATGCTATTGCCTCCACCCCCTTCCCAGCATGCCCATGCTTCCTTCCTTTTGACTCTGCTTCCCTGTGGGGTGGGCTGGCTGTGCTGACAGGATGGCTGGGAGTGTTGTCCTGGCAGTTGTTTGGCTAAAAGTCCCAAGAGTGGCCCTGTGCTTCACACAACATAACCCAGGGTGGTGGTTCTTTGTGGGATCTTGTGTTAGGATGGGGGGCATTGCATTCTACCAGGTGGGTTCTGTGGAGTTTGTGTTGGGGTGTGTGTGAGGGGAGGTGCTTGTGACTATGGTCAGTGCTGCAAGTCCTCCTTCCCACCCAGCTAGCCAGATATCCCACCATGGAACGTGCTTGCATTGCAGGGAGTGGAAGTTGTCTCTCAGGATGTCAGTCAGTGGTGTCCTGCTGTTTGTTGGTGCACAGTTGCCAGCAGGGCCTTGTGCTCCCCACAGCAGTAGCCAGTTTCAGCCATCTTGTGAGTCCTTCTCCACTCCCTGTGATGTGAGCATGGTTCAGGGTGGTGTTGATGGGACAGTTGTGGGGGTGAGCTATGTCTGTGACTACGACTCCCATCATGCTATTGCCTCCACCCCACTTCCCAGCATTCCCATACTTACTTGCTTTTGTGGGGAGTTCAGTGTGTGTGGGTGTGAGAGCAATGGCAAGATGGCTGACAGTGGTGTCCTGCTGTTGGTTGGTGTGCAGTACCCAGCATGCCCTTGTGCTCCCCACGACACAGCAACAGTCAGACATCTTTGATGGGCCTTTCCACTCTCTGTGGGATGTGCATGCATGAGTGTGAGCTTGCTGGGCCATGTGGTGGGGGATGTAGAGCTGTGACTACGACTCCCATCATGCTATTGCCTCCTCCCCCTTCCCAGCATGCCCATGCTTCCTTCCTTTTGACTCTGCTTCCCTGTGGGGTGGGCTGGCTGTGCTGACAGGATGGCTGGGAGTGTTGTCCTGGCAGTTGTTTGGCTAGAAGTCCCAAGAGTGGCCCTGTGCTTCACACAACATAACCCAGGGTGGTGGTTCTTTGTGGGATCTTGTGTTAGGATGGGGGGCATTGCATTCTACCAGGTGGGTTCTGTGGAGTTTGTGTTGGGGTGTGTGTGAGGGGAGGTGCTTGTGACTATGGTCAGTGCTGCAAGTCCTCCTTCCCACCCAGCTAGCCAGATATCCCACCATGGAACGTGCTTGCATTGCAGGGAGTGGAAGTTGTCTCTCAGGATGTCAGTCAGTGGTGTCCTGCTGTTTGTTGGTGCACAGTTGCCAGCAGGGCCTTGTGCTCCCCACAGCAGTAGCCAGTGTCAGCCATCTTGTGAGTCCTTCTCCACTCCCTGTGATGTGAGCATGGTTCAGGGTGGTGTTGATGGGACAGTTGTGGGGGGGCAATATGTGTGACTGCGACTCCCATGATGCTATTGGCTACACTGACTTGGCCAGCATACACAGAATTCCTTCCTTTGAGTGGTCTTCACTGTGTGTTGGTGTTGTTGTGGTGGCTACATGTCTGGATGTGTTTGTTAGTTCTATTTGTGCCACTGCCTAGCTGTAGTTGTAGTTGTGTTTGTACATGTGTTGGCACAGTTGGATGTGACTTTTTTGATGGCATGTGTTGTGTTTATCTGACTGACATACACATTTTGGGATGATTCTGTTCTGGTTGCTGTGTAATTGCTATGAGTGCATGGTTTGACTCTCCCCTTGACAGTGATGTGTGTGTTTTGTGGCAGTATATTGTGTACATTTGTTGTGTACTCACCAGGCTCTGGGATGTCCTCTAGTCCATATACGCTCACTGGCGGAAGGATGGCCCGCACCTTCTCCTCCCAGGGCCTGAGGTATATTGGCTTGGCAGGAGGGCCACTGCCTGTGTATTGGCTGTTGATGTAGTCTTTCTTCAGCAGGTCCCGTACCCTCCTGCGCACGTCATACCACCTGTTCTGGATGTCGCTCTTTGTGCGCCGACATGGTGATTGTGCGTTCACCCTGTTGATGATCCTCTCTCACATCTTGGTTTTCTGGGAGATGGGGGTCTGTTGGACCAGTGTGCCAAACAGCTGTGGCTCTACCCTGAGGATCTCGCCTACCATGACTTCCAATTCACAATCTAGGAACTTGGTATTCTTCTTGGGGGGCATGGTGATGGGTGGTGATGGTGAGTGATGTGTGTGTTGGTGTGCAGGTGAGGGTGTGTGAGTGTGTGTTTTGCTGGGTGTATGTGAGGTAGGTATTTGTTGGTGTGCTGCTGGTGTGTGGCTTGTGTGAGGGATGAGCTGTGGGTGTGTGGTTGCTTTCTCTTGGGTGCTGGCAGTGGAATGGCATTTGCAAAGGCTCATGGTTGTGATTTGTGTCCTTTATATAGGTGGAGTTGTGGGTGTGTCTTTGTTCTCTGTCCCCACCCCCCCCAGTATTTATTGGCTTGGTAATTGCTTGTTTGGCCTTTTTTTGGGTGATTTTTAATTTGTACTGTCTGTGTATGTTGGAAACGTTCTTGTGACCGAGTCGGACCCTGCATTTGTCTCGTACGGTCTTCTCCGTTTCGTTCACGCTGTGTTTGTGCAGTTTTCTATGCTGCGTACGCGTCGGTCGCGGTGTTTTGTGTTGCTTCGGCTCGGTTTTGTATGCGTGTCGGTCGTGCGGCTTGGCCTCCGTCCGACTCGCTCGTGGTTTTCGCGCCTTGCATCGTACTTTGCGGTTTGGAGTTCGCGTGTACGTTTCGGTCGGATTTGTTCCGGGTGCGTGTCGGTCGGTTGGATTCGCGTGTTTTTCCGGCCGGATTGCTGTTTTCCGTGCGGCTCGGTCGGTCGACTTGGTTTCGGTACGTGTCGGTCGGATTTTTCACGCCTTGCATCGTACTTGGCGTGTCGGGCGCCACAGGTACGTGTCGGTCGGTATTATTTCCGGATCCGAGTCGGTCGGTGCTTTTTCCGGCCCGAATCGGAATCGACCCCATAGTGTGAGAACTAGCAAAGTGGAGTGTGTTATTTCGGTCAGTAGGTTTTTTGTAAACCAAAGTTTGCAAACCTGTATCAGTGTTTTGAATGAGAATATCCAAGAAATTAATGCTGTTTTTTTTAATATTGTATGTGAATTGTATGCGAGGGTTACACTGGATGAGTGTGTGTATGTTGTCCTCAAGTGCCTGATGTTCTCTTTTCCAAATTACCAGTATGTCATCAATAAAGCGAGTGTACAGGACTGTATGTTTTTGCCAAAGTTCATTATGAAGAATGAACTGATGCTCAAAATATGCCATGAATGTGTTGGCATACGAAAGCACCCCTGGAAAGCCCATTGATGTCCAGGTTCTTTGTAGGAAAAAATTCCCATTCCATGAGAAGTAACTTTGATATAATGAAAACTGTAGAAGTTCTAATAGAAAAACCGAGTTCACTTGATCATTTGGGTTATTCAACAGTCTCCATTCTAACGCCTCCAAACCCTCACCATGAGGGATGGATGTGTATAAGGCGACCACATCGATGGTACATAGCCATATGTCTTGATTCAATTCCTCTCGTATGGTCTCCAGTTTGTTTAAACAGTCAGTGGTGTCCTTCACATAGGTGCTCCACGACTGGACCAGCGGTTGCAGATGAAAATCCAAATATTTACCGATAGGTTCATGTGTGGAACCACATCCGGCCACAATTGGGCGAAACGGAGGGTCCACAGCATTCTTATGCATTTTTGGGATCATGTATATCCGAGGTGGTAAACAGACATAATATCGAATTTTTAATATCGAATTGCCAAAATATCGAGTTTTTAATATAGAATGGACAGAATATCGAATTGCCAAAATATAGTGGTTAAGAATATCGAAATTCAAGTAAGAAATATCGATTGTCAAAATATCGACAGTCATAATATAGTTGTTAAAAATATCGAATTTTTTTATAGTGTTTTAAGTGTTAGTATATATGTTAAAAGTATGTATTATTTTTGTAATGTATGTTTTAATTTTTTTAAAGTAATGAATTTTATGTTATTTAATTTTTGCGTAATTTAATTCTGTAGCGGGTTGTGGGTTTATAGGGGAATAGGGTGGGAAGTAATTTAATTATAGCAAATTAAATATTAATTTTTAGGAATTATTAATTATATTTAATTTAATTTAGCGTTTTAGTTCTGTAGCAGCTTGTGGGTTTATAGGGGAATAGGGTGGGAAGTAATTTAAATGTAATTAAGTAATTATTTAATTGTATTTATTGGTATTGATAAATAATTCATTGTTAATTAATTATTAATTGGTAATAAATTAATATTAATTGGTAATTAATTTTCTATTAATTGGTAATTAATTTTGATTAATTTTATAATTGATAATTATATTAATTTATTATTCAGAGCGGGTTGTGGGTTTATAGGGGAATAGGGTGGGAAGTAATTTAATTGTAATTCAGTAATTATTTATTTTTATTTATTGGTATTGATTATTAATTTATTGTTAATTAATTCTTATTTGGTAATTAATTTTTATTAATTGGTAATTAATTTTTATTAATTGGTAATTAATTTGTATTAATTTATTAATTGATAATTATGTTAATTGTATTAATTTATTCTTTGTAGCGGGTTGTGGGTTTATAGGGGAATAGGGTGGGAAGTAATTTAATTGTAATTAATTAATTATTGAAAATATTTTGGTGTATTGATAATTAATTTACTGTCAATTAATTATTACTTGGTATTTTTTTATTATTTATTATTTTTTGGCATTGAAAATTAATTCTTTGTTAATTAATAATTAATAGGTAATTAATTTTTAAGAAATAATATTTATTGGTATTTAGAATTAATTATTAAATATTTTGTAATTGGTAAGTAATTTTAATTAATTTTTTATTGGTATTGATAATTATTTTATTTTTATTAAAATATTAAATCATTATTTTCCCTACTGTTGCACTCTCTGGAGTGGGAATAGTAATTTTACCCCTACGTTATCCAATGCTTTCCCTACTGTTGCACTCACTGGAGTGGGAATAGTAATTTTTACCCCTACGCTATCCAACTCTTTCCCTACTGTTGCACTCTCTGGAGTGGGAATAGTAATTTATACCCCTACGCTATCCAACGCTTTCCCTACTGTTGCACTCTCTGGAGTGGGAATAGTAATTTTTACCCCTACGCTATCCAACGCTTTCCCTACTGTTGCACTCTCTGGAGTGGGAATAGTAATTTTTACCCTCCCGCTATCCAACGCTTTCCCTACTGTTGCACTCACTGGAGTGGGAATAGTAATTTTTACCCTCCCGCTATCCAACGCTTTCCCTACTGTTGCACTCTCTGGAGTGGGAATAGTAATTTTTACCCTCCCGCTATCCAACGCTTTCCCTACTGTTGCACTCTCTGGAGTGGGAATAGTAATTTTTACCCCTACGCTATCCAACGTTTTCCCTACTGTTGCACTCTCTGGAGTGGGAATAGTAATTTTTACCCTCCCGCTATCCAACGCTTTCCCTACTGTTGCACTCACTGGAGTGGGAATAGTAATTTTTACCCTCCCGCTATCCAATGCTTTCCCTACTGTTGCACTCACTGGAGTGGTAATAGTAAATTTTACCCTCCCGCTATCCTACGCTAAAAATATTGAATATTTTTTATAAATATTACGTTAATATATATATGTATTAAAAAATAAAAATGTATGTTTATTTTTTTTTACTTACATTAATTATTTATTAATTTTAAAGTTATTTAAGTATTTTTAAGTATGTTTTAGTTAATTATATATAGTATTTCATTAATTTTACATTACTTTTAAGATATTTAAAAAATTCGATATTTTGACTAACTATATTTTTTACAACTATATTTTGGATTCGATATTTTTGTACTTACCTGTTTGTAGACAGGGATTCGATATTTTGGAATTCTATATTTTTACCTCGATATTTTTGTAGGTCGATATTCTTCTCATCGATATTCTGTCAGTGATCCATCCGAGGTATCTGCGGGGATGTCGTCTGTAAAAACCTTTTGGTTGTTTCATTAATCCAGCCCATTTCTGCGGTATGCTCCAAAATTATCGTTAATGTAGCCATAAATTCTTTAGTAGGATCTCCTTCCAAACGAATATATGTGTCTGCATTATTCACATGTTCATCAACTTTCCGATCGTAAAATGTTTTGTCCATCGCAACTATAGCCCCACCTTTATCAGCTGGTTGAAAGGCTAAATTCTTGTCTTGGCTTAAGGAGCGTAAAATCCTCTGTTCTTTGAAGGTGAGATTCGTGTGCTTGGGAAGTTGATATTTGATGGATTGTAAATCTTTTTTTTACTAGTATTTCAAAGGTGTCAAGAGTTTTGTGAGAAAACGGTGCCACAAAGGTACTTTTGGGTCGAAATTTCTCAGGAGGTTCATGTGATGTCTGATCTGGTGATGACGCTATAGTATGAAAAAACCATCTCAATCTGAGCTTACGCATAAACTTGAACAGTGCTACTTCAGTTTCCAAACCGTTTGATGAGTAAGTGAGGACGTAATCCATGCCTTTATTGAGTACTAAGCGATACAAAAGGGGATGATGGACGGAACGTTTGAGCCAATCAAACACTCACCCCCAGTCAACTGATCTGGGTTTAATCCATCATCATTCTTTAGCTCACTCCACCACCCCAGTTCAGACATGGCCATATGCAAATCAGTCTGACCCTGTGCCTCATGGGAACAGTCCAGCCCGAACTGCCAAGCCATGTCTTCCCTGGACCGGAAACAAGCATCCTAGGACCGGTTTCTGGCATTCCAGCCGTCATCAGCCAGGCTTGCTTGAATCCAGTGGCAAAGTGAGCAAGGGACCCACGTCTGGGCATACCCCCGCCAACTTAGGGCGAACAAAGCGATACAAAAGGGGATGATGGACGGAACGTTTGAGCCAATCAAACACTCACCCCCAGTCAACTGATCTGGGTTTAATCCATCATCATTCTTTAGCTCACTCCACCACTGGAATCAAGCTATCCTGGCTGAAGAGGGGTGAAACCCCGAAACCGGTCCTAGGATGCTTGTTTCCAGTCCAGGGAGGACCTGGCTTGGCAGTTCGGGCTGGACTGTTCCCATGAGGCACAGGGTCAAGACTGATTTGCATATGGCTGGGTTCAAACTGGAATGGCATGGTGAGCAAAAAAACGATGGATTTAGGCCCAGATCTCTGTACTGGGGTGAATGTATGACATTGTTCTGCATTCTGTCCATCAACTGTTGTTTTGCATTTGTCACCCGAGTGGGACGGGTATGCCCAGACGTGGGTCCCGTGCTCTCCATGCCACTGGAATCAAGCTATCCTGGCTGAAGAGGGTGAAACCCCGAAACCGGTCCTAGGATGCTTGTTTCCAGTCCAGGGAGGACCTGGCTTGGCAGTTCGTGCTGGACTGTTCCCATGAGGCACAGGGTCAAGACTGATTTGCATATGGCTGGGTCCAAACTGGAATGGCATGGTGAGCAAAAAAACGATGGATTTAGGCCCAGATCTCTGTACTGGGGTGAATGTATGACATTGTTCTGCATTCTGTCCATCAACTGTTGTTTTTGCATTTGTCACCCCGAGTGGGACGGGTATGCCCAGACGTGGGTCCCGTGCTCTCCATGCCACTGGAATCAAGCTATCCTGGCTGAAGAGGGGTGAAACCCCGAAACCGGTCCTAGGATGCTTGTTTCCAGTCCAGGGAGGACCTGGCTTGGCAGTTCGGGCTGGACTGTTCCCATGAGGCACAGGGTCAAGACTGATTTGCATATGGCTGGGTTCAAACTGGAATGGCATGGTGAGCAAAACAACGATGGATTTAGGCCCAGATCTCTGTACTGGGGTGAATGTATGACATTGTTCTGCATTCTGTCCATCAACTGTTGTTTTTGCATTTGTCACCCCGAGTGGGACAGGTATGCCCAGACGTGGGTCCCGTGCTCTCCATGCCACTGGAATCAAGCTATCCTGGCTGAAGAGGGTGAAACCCGAAACCGGTCCTAGGATGCTTGTTTCCAGTCCAGGGAGGACCTGGCTTGGCAGTTCGGGCTGGACTGTTCCCATGAGGCACAGGGTCAAGACTGATTTGCATATGGCTGGGTTCAAACTGGAATGGCATGGTGAGCAAAAAAACGATGGATTTAGGCCCAGATCTCTGTACTGGGGTGAATGTATGACATTGTTCTGCATTCTGTCCATCAACTGTTGTTTTTGCATTTGTCACCCCGAGTGGGACGGGTATGCCCAGACGTGGGTCCCGTGCTCTCCATGCCACTGGAATCAAGCTATCCTGGCTGAAGAGGGGTGAAACCTCGAAACCGGTCCTAGGATGCTTGTTTCCAGTCCAGGGAGGACCTGGCTTGGCAGTTCGGGCTGGACTGTTCCCATGAGGCACAGGGTCAAGACTGATTTGCATATGGCTGGGTTCAAACTGGAATGGCATGGTGAGCAAAAAACGATGGATTTAGGCCCAGATCTCTGTACTGGGGTGAATGTATGACATTGTTCTGCATTCTGTCCATCAACTGTTGTTTTTGCATTTGTCACCCCGAGTGGGACGGGTATGCCCAGACGTGGGTCCCGTGCTCTCCATGCCACTGGAATCAAGCTATCCTGGCTGAAGAGGGTGAAACCCGAAACCGGTCCTAGGATGCTTGTTTCCAGTCCAGGGAGGACCTGGCTTGGCAGTTCGGGCTGGACTGTTCCCATGAGGCACAGGGTCAAGACTGATTTGCATATGGCTGGGTTCAAACTGGAATGGCATGGTGAGCAAAAAAACGATGGATTTAGGCCCAGATCTCTGTACTGGGGTGAATGTATGACATTGTTCTGCATTCTGTCCATCAACTGTTGTTTTTGCATTTGTTACCCCGAGTGGGACGGGTATGCCCAGACGTGGGTCCCGTGCTCTCCATGCCACTGGAATCAAGCTATCCTGGCTGAAGAGGGTGAAACCCCGAAACCGGTCCTAGGATGCTTGTTTCCAGTCCAGGGAGGACCTGGCTTGGCAGTTCGGGCTGGACTGTTCCCATGAGGCACAGGGTCAAGACTGATTTGCATATGGCTGGGTTCAAACTGGAATGGCATGGTGAGCAAAAAAACGATGGATTTAGGCCCAGATCTCTGTACTGGGGTGAATGTATGACATTGTTCTGCATTCTGTCCATCAACTGTTGTTTTTGCATTTGTCACCCCGAGTGGGACGGGTATGCCCAGACGTGGGTCCCGTGCTCTCCATGCCACTGGAATCAAGCTATCCTGGCTGAAGAGGGGTGAAACCCCGAAACCGGTCCTAGGATGCTTGTTTCCAGTCCAGGGAGGACCTGGCTTGGCAGTTCGGGCTGGACTGTTCCCATGAGGCACAGGGTCAAGACTGATTTGCATATGGCTGGGTTCAAACTGAAATGGCATGGTGAGCAAAAAAACGATGGATTTAGGCCCAGATCTCTGTACTGGGGTGAATGTATGACATTGTTCTGCATTCTGTCCATCAACTGTTGTTTTTGCATCTGTCACCCCGAGTGGGACGGGTATGCCCAGACGTGGGTCCCGTGCTCTCCATGCCACTGGAATCAAGCTATCCTGGCTGAAGAGGGGTGAAACCCCGAAACCGGTCCTAGGATGCTTGTTTCCAGTCCAGGGAGGACCTGGCTTGGCAGTTCGGGCTGGACTGTTCCCATGAGGCACAGGGTCAAGACTGATTTGCATATGGTTGGGTTCAAACTGGAATGGCATGGTGAGCAAAAAAACGATGGATTTAGGCCCAGATCTCTGTACTGGGGTGAATGTATGACATTGTTCTGCATTCTGTCCATCAACTGTTGTTTTTGCATTTGTCACCCCGAGTGGGACGGGTATGCCCAGACGTGGGTCCCGTGCTCTCCATGCCACTGGAATCAAGCTATCCTGGCTGAAGAGGGGTGAAACCCCGAAACCGGTCCTAGGATGCTTGTTTCCAGTCCAGGGAGGACCTGGCTTGGCAGTTCGGGCTGGACTGTTCCCATGAGGCACAGGGTCAAGACTGATTTGCATATGGCTGGGTTCAAACTGGAATGGCATGGTGAGCAAAAACGATGGATTTAGGCCCAGATCTCTGTACTGGGGTGAATGTATGACATTGTTCTGCATTCTGTCCATCAACTGTTGTTTTTGCATTTGTCACCCCGAGTGGGACGGGTATGCCCAGACGTGGGTCCCGTGCTCTCCATGCCACTGGAATCAAGCTATCCTGGCTGAAGAGGGGTGAAACCCCGAAACCGGTCCTAGGATGCTTGTTTCCAGTCCAGGGAGGACCTGGCTTGGCAGTTCGGGCTGGACTGTTCCCATGAGGCACAGGGTCAAGACTGATTTGCATATGGCTGGGTTCAAACTGGAATGGCATGGTGAGCAAAAAAACGATGGATTTAGGCCCAGATCTCTGTACTGGGGTGAATGTATGACATTGTTCTGCATTCTGTCCATCAACTGTTGTTTTTGCATTTGTCACCCCGAGTGGGACGGGTATGCCCAGACGTGGGTCCCGTGTTCTCCATGCCACTGGAATCAAGCTATCCTGGCTGAAGAGGGGTGAAACCCCGAAACCGGTCCTAGGATGCTTGTTTCCAGTCCAGGGAGGACCTGGCTTGGCAGTTCGGGCTGGACTGTTCCCATGAGGCACAGGGTCAAGACTGATTTGCATATGGCTGGGTTCAAACTGGAATGGCATGGTGAGCAAAAAACGATGGATTTAGGCCCAGATCTCTGTACTGGGGTGAATGTATGACATTGTTCTGCATTCTGTCCATCAACTGTTGTTTTTGCATTTGTCACCCCGAGTGGGACGGGTATGCCCAGACGTGGGTCCCGTGCTCTCCATGCCACTGGAATCAAGCTATCCTAGCTGAAGAGGGGTGAAACCCCGAAACCGGTCCTAGGATGCTTGTTTCCAGTCCAGGGAGGACCTGGCTTGGCAGTTCGGGCTGGACTGTTCCCATGAGGCACAGGGTCAAGACTGATTTGCATATGGCTGGGTTCAAACTGGAATGGCATGGTGAGCAAAAAACGATGGATTTAGGCCCAGATCTCTGTACTGGGGTGAATGTATGACATTGTTCTGCATTCTGTCCATCAACTGTTGTTTTTGCATTTGTCACCCCGAGTGGGACGGGTATGCCCAGACGTGGGTCCCGTGCTCTCCATGCCACTGGAATCAAGCTATCCTGGCTGAAGAGGGGTGAAACCCCGAAACCGGTCCTAGGATGCTTGTTTCCAGTCCAGGGAGGACCTGGCTTGGCAGTTCGGGCTGGACTGTTCCCATGAGGCACAGGGTCAAGACTGATTTGCATATGGCTGGGTTCAAACTGGAATGGCATGGTGAGCAAAAAAACTATGGATTTAGGCCCAGATCTCTGTACTGGGGTGAATGTATGACATTGTTCTGCATTCTGTCCATCAACTGTTGTTTTTGCATTTATTGAGTACTGCCTTTTCATCAGAATTGAAAGTCCTTTGTGAGATATTCATGACTAAGTCATCCTTTTCTTGAGGTTCCGCTGCGGTCTGGATGATTCGGCCACTCTTTTTTTGTCCCCTGCGGATTCGGTGCCTTTTATGATTTCTCCCTTGTCTGGTGGGTGATTTGATGTCTGTCCCTGATCTAAAAAAGACTGTTTGCTGCTGATTGATGGTTCACCGTCAGTGATTGTAGCTGTCTGATCCCTTGCCACCGGTGTTGATGGTCTTTGAAGAGATAAGTCTTGGTCAGTGGCAATACTTTCCTCAGAGGATGTTGTTCCTGCTTTCTTGTAAAACTTTTTTTGAGCGTAAGCTTCAGCCCAAGAATAGACCTCATCCAACTTGTAGTCAATGGTGTCTCTCTTAAATTTTCATAATTTACGATCATGAACCTCCTTAGCGTGTTCATCTAATTTAGCGTTAATATAATTTAGAGTTTTTGTCCATTCTTCAGTTTCCATACGTTTAACAATATCGTCTTTGAGAGATTCTATTTCGATAGCCAGTTCTCTCAGAATAGATGATAATTCCTCAATTATGAGAAGAATTAAGTCAAGGGAACATTTATTTAAAATAGCATACCAACGTGCCATGAAGGTTTTATTGTACTTAAACAACATGGGTTTTAAGGCGATCCTGAGGCCCCTGGGTATGCGCTTTACTTTGTGATACTCTATGAGTGTGGTGGCGAGTAAGCGTTGATTAATCTCCTTCCGCATAATGTATTCCAATTGACGTAGCATCTGCACGCACAGTTTAAAACTTTTATTGGAAAAACTTAATCAAATTTAATGTAGTAAGGTGTGCAGGTTGAAATATTTTTCTATTTTCAGGCACCACATGGTGCCTGCACACAGTGCAGGGTTTTACAGGGAGGTACCCTAAGTACCCCCTCTACCACCAACTGTTGATCGCGGAGGGAAGGGGACCCTGCTAGGGGCCCCCAATTCACTATGCGACAGCCTTTTCGTGTCAGAAAGGCCGACACGGAAAGGCTGTGGGAAACCAACATCGTACTCCAGACGGCAGAAACGTCGTCCATCAGGGATTACGGTGTGGTTCCGACTGGCCGGAAGACTCAGAGAGCCGGTCGGAATGACCGGCCGGTTTAGGTTCCGATCGCCGACATCGTAATCGGGCAGTCGGACTGTAAACCGACCATGTCAGGCGGAAAACCTCCGACCGCGGTTGGAAAGCTCCTGACTAGCAGTCGGAGGCCTTCCGGCCGACATCGTAATTGGCCCCAGAGTGTTTGAGCTTCTTACGGCTCGATTCTCACCAGATAGTTCAAGCTTATTTGCCAAGTAAGTAGGAGTGTTCTGATACAGCGCTTTGTGCGTCAAGCACGCTATCTTGTACCTGATCCTTGCATTGAGCAACAACCAGTGGAGTTAGATTAGATCTGGTGTGATGTGATCACATTTTCTGGATTCCCGTCCTGAGCCTGGCCGCAGAGTTCAGAGTGGTCCTTAAAGGGGCAGCTTAGCTTTGGGTAGTCCGGCCAGGGTCACGATTTCGTAGTCTAAACGGGAGACAACTAGGGATTGGACTGCTAGTTGCATGTCTGCAGGCGGCAGGAGGTTTTGATTTTCCTTAAATTTTAGAGTTGGTGATTAGCTCCTCTTGTTGTTGTACTGATGTGGTCTTACATATTCAGGAATTTGTCCAAAGTTATGCCTAATGATCTAGTTGAGTCAACAATGTGTGGGGTACAATTGAGGGCTGTTAGCTGTTTGAGCCAATCTTGAATCAAGGCAGGATGATTGTGGAGGGCAAGCAGGAGGAATTCTGTCTTGAGGGTATTTTGCATAAGGAGGTTATGAGATAACCACTATTGAGTTTTCAGAAGAGCAAAGTTGAGAGTATTGATGTCGTCTGGTGAAGAAATTTTCAAGTAAAATTGAGTATCATCGGCGTACATGTGATAGTGTATGTTTGTGTGTTTCAGAATTTCAGTGCGAGGTTCCATGTACAAGTTGAATAGTGTGGGTGAAAGTGCGGAACCTTACGGAACTCCAGTTGAGACGGCTTGCTTTTGGAATGGTCATTGGTGACGTTGATTCTTTGCGTTCTATTTTGAAGGAAAGAAGGAAATCAATTTAAGATGGGACCAGATAACCCCATTCTTTTTTCAAGAAGGCCAATCAAGTTGTCATGTTTGACCATGTCAAACGTAGACGAAAGATCAAGCAGTATAAGTAAGCAAGGTTTGTTCTGGTCAAGTAGTCTAAGGGCATCATCAATAATGTGCATTAGAGCAGATTCTGTACTATGTCCAGATCTGAAGCCCGATTGGTATTGGTCTAGTAGCTGAAACTGTTCAATGTGATTGCAGAGTTGTGTGTGTACACGCTTCTCAAGTAGTTTGGCTAAAGTCATGATATTGGAGATAGGACGGAAGTTGTTAAGATCAAATAAATCTGCATATCGCTTCTTTGGGATAGGGGTGACTTGTCCAATCTTGAGGCAATCTGGTATCAGGCATTGCACGAGAGATTCATGTACAATTTTGGACCAGACAGGAAAAATGGGAGAGGAAAGCTCTTTGAAGAACTTGGCGGGCAAAGGATCCTTGAAATGATTTAAAGGTTTTAATGAAGTTATGATGTTGAGAGGTTCCGTGTCATCCGGTAGTATGAAGGTATTCCATGAAGCATCCTTATTTGGAATGTTGACCACCGGTCCTGCCAGAAGAGAGCTCGCCCGAAGAAGCCTTGGAGAGGGAGAGGATTGGGCCAGATTCTGCGTGTCAGGGAAGGATCGTTGAAGTTCTAGTTTGATCTTTATTGTCTTTTCATAAAGTGTGAAGAGAGCTCCTCACCACTTGGGAGTGAGTCCTTGAGTGCGGAGAGTTGATTGGTAGAGTGGTTTGCTTGTTGTTTGAGGGTTTTGAAGAGTTTTTTGGGTCAGTTTTTGGCCTTATCAAGCTGAGCCTTAACGTGATCAGTTTTGGCGCAATGGCTATGTTTGTTATAGGCACTTCTTGTCATACTTAACTGCTTGAGGCTAGTTATGGAAGGAGAGGATCTTTCAGCAAGCCTTAGTTTACATTGTTCCTCCTTAAGGGAGCTATTAAACCAAGGTTTTGAAAGATTGCTGGAAATCCTTTTGAGCTGCATAGGAGCAAGCAAGTTGAAAATATCCGTCATGGAATGAATGTAGTGATCAGTGAGTTCATCCAGATTCGTCGTGTTGGGGGAGAAAGAAGATTATTGCTCATGCAGGTAAGATCCTTTACATTGATGTTTCTCAAATGTCTAGACCATTGTTTGGTCTTACAAGGTTGTCCTTGTCTAAACAGCACTCTTTCCAGGATGAGAAAAGAGATTAGGAAATGGTCAGACCAGTTGCATGGTGATATGTCATCCAGTTGTATGACGTTGTCTTTGGCTATGATTAGATCCAGGGTGGCACCCTTGTTATGTGTAGGACTGTTGCGAGATTGTATGAAGTTAAAGCCAGAGAGGAAAGCCTTGAAAGTGCATAGTAAAGGGTCATTATCGTCGGTCCAGTGTAAGTTGAAGTCCCCGAGGAAGATATGGTTAGGGAGTTGATCAGAGTTAACTGATATGGTCTCCATTATTTGTTCGATGAACAAAAGATTGTCTCCAGGGGGGTGGTATATCGTGTGGAGTGTGCATACTAACTTGTCATTGTTCAGGATTTTGATTTCCAGGTGTTCGCAGGAGGACATCGGGGCTGATTGTGCATGTCTCAAGGAGAGATTAGTCCGATGGATGCAAGCGATGCCACCCCAAATTTTAACTGGTCTATCAAGTCTAATGATGTCATATTCAGGGGGGACTAAGATGTCCAAGATTGGTGTAGAGGAGTCACTGAGCCAAGTTTCAGTTAATATCAGGAGGTCTAAATCTTGCACCAGTATTAGGTCGGCAATATCTGCTGCATGTCTTACCGACGATCTGCAGTTAATGAGCATCGGTTTGATGTGATCTTTGGTTACAACACTTTCGAGGGGTGATGTGTGTAAGTTTTCCTTGTTCATAGATCTGAGACTGACAGTGGATTCTCTAAACTGATTGGAGGGAATAGTTTAGATATTGAAAGTTGAGGGAGAAGGGTCAAGACGCGCAGCTTTGTAGGATAATAGCAAGGAGTGAATGTTCGCATCTTTCAAGTGATCTGTAATCCCTTGTGGCTGGAGTGGTGCTTGGGATCTGGCCGTGAAATCCAGTCTGTGTTCACTGGAATTTCCATGGACGAGATTTCCTTCCGGCAGTGTTTGCTCATTGCGGGGAGTGTGGGTTGGTTAGTTTTTGAGGTTGAACTGAGATCCCATAAGTTCTCCATTTTCGACGAGAAGTGTAATATGTTCTGGAGGCCCCCTTTAACTAGTTGAAGATCCTTCTTGATGTCAGCCAGCTTATCCTCAATGGAGGGCGGGTTAGAAGTTAGTGTGACTGGTTTAGAGGTAGGCTGTATATGAGATCCCTCAGAGGGGGGAGAGGAGGTGAGAAGTGTGGAATTCTCATAAGGCAGGGAGTAAGTAGTGGGGAAGGTAATGGTCGTTTGCGGGTTACTCGATGGTGTAATGGAAGTGGAGAGAGGAAGAGGTGCTAGAAAATTTCCTTCACTAGGCATCTTAAGTTGAGGGACCATTGAGGTCCGTGGGTTGGGAGGCAGTTTGTAAGGACGGAGCTCACCCCAGGGAAAATTAGGTGTGGATGGGGGGTGGGTAGTAGACCTAAAGTTCTCCTGTTCGTTATTGTTGAGAGCTATAGGGGGGGTGATCATGTGATTTAATGCCACAAGTGTAGAGGGTGACAAAGGGTTCGATAAGTTGGTGTTCAGGCAGATTTTAGGTGCTAATTGAGGCTTTGGTTTGACCACTGAGTATTCACCATTGGTGCAGGGGGGTTGATCATGTTCATTTTTTTGTAAGTGATGAGGTGGAGTGGTTGGAGCTAGTAGCTGCGGGTGTAGGATTCACTGTGTAGGATAGAATTTGATCTGGTGGCGAGGACGGCACATTGTTAGCCATTGAGTTTTTGATCCTCAAAATGAATTTGTCAAACAGCTCCAGGTGTCGATCTGATGCGTGTATAAGAATGTTCCCAATTGTTGTATAGTGATATTGCGAGACCAGCTTTAAGGACTGGTGAGGGTATAATGGATAGTCTGAAACCATGAGGTGTTTTCCTTATTGGTTTGGATCTGAGCATGGACCTAAAGGATCTTCTCCATTGGGCTCTCCTGTTAGTGAAGAAGATTAGGTCATTAATGACGATGCCTTTAAATGTACAGAAGTAGGCATCCGAGACCAGCGTTTCCGGGTGCCGTTTAAGTAGGTTATGTTTAAAGTTTTTAGCAGCGTTTTTCGACAGCTTAGGGGGTAAACAATCTTATAAGCATGGTGCCCCACCAGTGACAGCAGGTCCTCGTTGGGGCTAGTGATACTAGGAGCCATGGTGGAGATGGCAACAACATACAGAATTAGAAGCTGGGTAAGGGTTTTCAAGGGCTAGTCATATGGAAGTTGCATGTTACTCCATTAATTATAATTGCGTCAAGGTCTTGAGAATCAGATGTCCTGTTTTACTTGTGAATTATATATTGACTTAGAGTAGGAATATTTAGTAAGGGACTTGATAATGATTTAGTGCATCAGGGAGCCTGTGGAGGTTCAATGAGAGCATGGTAAAAAGATTGGCAGTGCAGAAAAATCATTCCAAGATGGCCACTTCCAGGACCTACTAGGTAAGAAGTAAGAAGTCCTACCTTTCTTTCAATGCAAGGTCAACATGCCATAGTCCTCCTTTACTTTCCGTGACTTTCTTGGGATGAAATTGATAGTCTTGTGTCTATTTTTAAATGAGCCAGTCCTACCTCAGTATAGTAGCCAGGGTCTTTCTAGGGCCAGAAGAGTCCTTTGTCTATTTTACGCAGGATGGTCGTATTCCCATCCTGCAGCAGGGGCCCATGGATCAGGGCTGTAGAGATCAACTCACCAGATGGCGCGATGACTAATGTCTAACAGCACACACAACACAGTTCAGGCAAATCACAAATTGCCCCTGCATAGAAGCCTGCCAGTCGATCTGAAATCCATTTTCCCCTGAGTGACTAAGTCATGTCTGTTACACCCTGGACATCAAGCGTAGAAAGGGTAGACACAGCAAGATGCGTACAAAAGCCCAAATGCCTCCTGTGAGGTGTTACTGCAGACCGGGTGAAGTTCGCTCCTCCCTGGTAGCACCGCAAGAGAGACCGGCAGGAAGGGCTAACACATCAGCGCTCACCGTGACTCCATCGTAGAAGCTTCACAGTTTACTCCCACGCCAGATCGAGGGTGGTGGGTTCCTGTGTCCGGGCCCAACTTGCTCAGCAGCGCCCTCTGCACCCTAGGAGCCGATCCGGTGCCTTGCGTTTCTCCCGGAGTGGTATGGTGGCCGATCGATGAGGTGTCGGCGGGTCAAGGGGGCGGGAGGGGGATCTGGGCTCATCGCATGCCTCTCCGCCTAGAAGGCAAGCGACTACCTCAAGGTCAAATGACCACCACAGTATCATACGCCCTCTACGCCGTCCCAGTCCCGACTCACCACTCCCAAACAACGATCACGGAGGCAGCACACTTCCCGGACCGAGTCAGCGCTGATTCGTCCTCAAAGTGTTCAACATCAGTGGTTCCAGGCTTCCCTCTCAGGCTTCACACTGCCCCGGAACAAGATCCACACCTTAGACCTGGACTTCCACTTCAATCTCGCCTGTAGGACTGCATCCGATCCCAGCGTTGGAGTTTATCATGACTCATAGCTGGCGACACTCATCTATCTTAGTGAGTAATGCTCGAAGAGAATACCATTACACACTCTAGCATGAAATCTGTAAGCATGCTAGGCAGCAGAAGGGTGGATGGCAGGGATTAAGGCAGGATTTTCAGTGGTTGGTTGGCCCAAACCCCGGAGCTCACTTTCCGTGCTCCGTCCTGGCGGCCATCTTCCCCTATGTTGGAAAGGCAGTTGGGTTATAAGTTTGCAGCTTTGTTTGTTTATGCCTACAGCTGACACAGCTTGTTGTCCAGCAACAATTCGTTGGTACAGTCTTGAAAAAGCACCATGGCAGTATCATGTGTGCTGGATGTTCCAGACAAAGAAGAGCTGTCTTCAAAATCAAAATGATCAAGAACAGCAATTGTAAATCCTTTACTGGTAAAGTGACATAGAAGTGGTGTGCTGTCAGAGTCACAAGATTTTACAGCATGAACTCCTAACACGTTCCAACTCCATACTATGTCATTATAACTTGTTGATACACCAATCCTATTAATTGAAGTGATTAGCTCTCTACTTTTGCACTTGTCATAGATTGCGTGAGCAGTCTTCATGTGTAGCGGAGTTTTCTTTTTGCCGTGTTGTAATTCATAAAACATAGCTTGGAAAAGACAGTACATTTGCGCAGCATAAGCCTGTCGGCTCATGGGATTGTCTTCCACTTCTTTGCTTATATCTTCAAAGCCATCATCAATGTTGTCGCTTCTGTTCCGAACTCAAGGACTTTAGTTTGTAACAGTTTTGCTTTGCTCATATTAAACAATGATATAAAAAAATGTAAGACAACATTAGACATTCTTGTTGACTGCCGTGATTTGCGGAGCTCTGTGGCATCACAAAATTTGTTATTAAGTCCAAAATCTAAATCTTTCAGGTCATTTCTTAAAATGGTTCCTGCTGATTCTACTGCATCCTGTGATCTTATTTTGGCAGCAAGAACTTCAGGAGTCAAATCAGCTGAGAATACCATAAATGGCTCATTCTTTTTGTTAGACTGACAAAAACAAATTCTGTCATTGTACATTCTCACCAGAAAAATCTTAGTTTCATTATTATGGATCAATGCAGTTTTATCAATGTTGACCTTTATTTCTCTGATCTCACTGAGTGTGAACCCGTAGCCACCACTCAAGAGTGGCTTTAAAACTTCATTTGCTTTTTCAAAGAGTGCTACCTTAACTGAAGGCTGGCGTTTACGTTGCTGCTGGGAGCTCATTGTACATTCATATTTTCGAATGTATGCACGCATGCAGTTCGGGTTGGCATACAAATCTACTGCAAATACATTCACCTCTCTGTTTAGATCAGCTACTCTACTGAAATCTTCATCTTGGAAGAGACTAGCTGCAGATAAAAACATGTTTGCCCTTTGAGACTCACATACTCTGTAATTTGTTCTTTTGTCAAAACCTTCAGCCCTTGTTCTGGCTAAACCACAGATAACACATTGAAGATCCTCTGCTTTCTGATCAGTTGTTGAAGGTGGATGAGGGGTAGCCGTCGATCTTCTAAGTGGATGGGCATTGGGTTTGGTTGTCATCGCTTTCTCAGAAGACTTAGATTCTTGTTGTGATTCACTGGTTTCTGCTATTTGTTTACAAATTTTTTCCAAGCTTTTTTCCATTGTATACTACTTGTAGCACTTGTTGTTACAATGGTAGAATATTTGATACTCTTCACCCATCAGCTGCAATCTTTTGTGAACTTCATCTTGCCGTATGTCTGCAGCATCTCGAATTTTTCTTTGTTGAAGGAGTCCTCAGATTTTGTAGTCAGCAACACTCTGTCAGGAGGTAAAGCTCCTCTGCTACCACCTGCTTCGCTCATGTTTACAAATTTGAATACACAGCAAACCTGAAATAAATCAATATTAAAATAAATTACCAATATGATGGCTAAAACACATCATTATAGAGCCACCATTTTGGAAAATGGCAGAAGGATAGCTCTGAGGAGATATTTTCTGTCTCTATAAGACTAGTTGACCCCCAAAACCTAGGTTTTGACACCAAAATGAAGAATATAGGTCTCATGGTTCCTGAAATATTACATCATCACTGCAACACATCAACCCTTTTTAAAAATGTCATCCAGAAAAATTCAGCTTGGATTAGCAAAGTCTACTCATGCTAAATTACTTCTCTAATGATCCAAAAACACTAACCAAAAATGAAAATCTCTGGACAACAATTTTTTTACAGAGGTGCATCAAGGGGCAGGACTAGATTTAGAGGAAGAAGCTCCTCAGGGTGAGATCTCGTTAGGGAGAGGCATTGTTTCAAGGAACCTTACTCATATGGGAAGCAATAGACCTTGAATCAGTGCTCTATAAAGGGTAGAAACATTGGCAAAACCACTAGGTCTGGAATTAAGGTGATAATGCATTTTGTATTTGTACAATAGAGTAAGTCACATGGCAGAAGGACAGCAGGAGAGGATATAGATAGAAATGGTTGTAAAGTGCTCCGCTACCCATGCAGGGAGATCTGTGCTATATAAATACCACAATATTAATCATAAATAGTCCCTCATTTATTTATTTCTGTTTCTTGATATAGCGCACAACTCACTCCCGCAGGAGTTTCTCGGCGCTCATGCATTTCAGTGTAATCATGCAAGGGGAGGGGAAAGGATACACCCAAATAGCCAATAGCATTAGATGAGAAATTATTACTACACTGGGCTGATACAAGACACCATTGACAATGTCACAAGCTAATCGCTTCATCTCTGGATAAAGCAAGCCAATGATTGTAAGGGGCAGGCACAAAGCCCACTCTATGTATATTGTAGCAATTGCTTTGACGCTGAACTGCCAAAACCTAGAGCTCAGAAGGAGAAACCATGATTCACTGGTAGATTTGCAGAAGGACAGGAACATGACTTTTGCTGTAGCCTGCAGTATTTGGGCTGTGAGGGGATGTATGACGGAACCACGCATTCTGTTGTGACACATGCCGTTACAACGCAGCTGTTACAATGCAAATGCCGTTACCACGCATTACCTTTACCACACAGGTTTTTACAATGATTATGCCTTTACCACGCATGCCTTAACCACGAATTTCGTTGTAAAACATGAATGGTAAAGGCATATGTGTGGTAAAGGTTTTACAAGTAAATATAAGTATTTTACAAGTAAGTATAAACCCTTTTTATATATATATAAAGGGTTTATATCTCCTGTAAAATACTTACATTTTTGTGTTAAAGGCATGCATGGTGGTAAAGGCATACGCTTGGTAAAAAATGTGCAGGTAGGTGCAAACACTTTTTGCATAAATATAGATATATATATGTGTGTGTGTGTGTGTAGATATATATATGTATACATACATATATTTATATATATATTACATACTTGAATATGCATAAATAAATATGAATGTGCATGTGTGTGCGAGTATATATATATATATATATATATATATTAAATACACATTCATATATATCCTTAAAACCCACAACCCCTCCACCCATTCCCACCCTAAACCCTAAAATTACCCTTGCCACCCAAAAGCCCTCACCCACACTAAACTGTAAACTTACCCTTGCCACCCAAAAACCAGTACCCACCATAAACCCTAAAAATTCTTTTGCCATTCAAAAACCCATACCCATCCTAAACCCTATAATTACCCTTGCCACCCAAAAACCCATACCCACCCTAAACCCCAAAATTATGCTTGCCACCCAAAAAACAATACCCACCCTAAACCCTAACAAACAACCTTGCCACCCCAAAACCCATACACACCCTGAAACCTAAAATTACCCTTGCCACTCAAAAACCCATACGGACCCTAAACCCTAAAAAGTACGCTTGGCACCCTAAACCCATACCCACTCTAAACCCTAAAATTACCCTTGTCACCAAGAAACCCATACCCACCCTAAATCCTAAACATTCTGTTGCCACCCAAAAACCCATACCCACCGTAAACCCCCAAAAATCCCTTGCCGCCCAAAAACCCTTACCCACCCTAAACTCTAAAAATTCCCTTGCCACCCAAAAACCCATACCCACCCTAAAATGACCCTTGCCATCAAAAAACTGATACCCTCCCTGAACCCTAAAATTACCCTTGCCACCTAAAAACCCATACCCACCCTAGACCCTAAAAATTCCCTTGCCACCTAAAAACCCATACCCACCCTGAACCCCCAAAATTACCCTTGCCACCCAAAAATCCATGCGCACCCTAGACCCTAAAAAGTTCCTTGCCACCCATATCCACCCTGAACCCTAAAATTACCCTTGCCACCCGAAAACCCATACCCACCCTAAACCCTAAAAAATCCCTTGCCGCCCAAAATCCCTTACCCACCCTAAACCCTAAAAATTCCCTTGCCACCCAGAAACCCATACCCACCCTAAAATTACCCTTGCTGTCCAAAAACCAATGCCCTCCCTAAACCCTAAAATTACCCTTGCTACCCAAACACCCATACCCACCCTAAACCCTAAAAAAAGCTTTCCCTAATATATATATATATAAACACTTAATACTTACCTTCAAAATGCTTATATTTACTTGTAAATCCTTTTCCATGCTTACGCCTTTACCATTCATGCCTTTACAACGAAATTCATTGTAAAGGGATGCGTGGTAATGGCATACTTGTAAAATCCTGCGTGGTAAAGTTTATGCATGGTAACAGTACCTGCATTGTAACAGCCGCGTTCTGATAGCAATGCATAGTGACAGTCCTGCTGTGTGGTGCTACGGCCTCTTTCCCATTCTTTGGTTTATAGTGACAGTGAAAGATTCTTGGAGACAATTCTATGAGACCTAGTTCTAGAAGTGTTCTATGGCATGGGCAAAGTGAGCAATTGCTCTTGGCCGAAACTATAAGGGCCCTCCTGAATATGTGACCTTTCTCTCTCTCTTTATGTTACATGTATCTGTTCCACTAGCCCAAACTCTCAAGCTCAGTCTGCCTACCTCAACTTCTGGCTCTGTCTCTCTCCACCCAGTGTCATTGTGAGGATTTGGAGAAAGACAAGGCAGGACACATTTCAGCAGTTTTTGTGTGACAGGGTTTCTGAAAATGTAATATATAAATCAATATGGTTTGCCATCACAAGGGCATTATTTAGCATAAAATCGGTAATAAAATTCAAAGTTTTGGGGGCGTGGCTAGCGACCTACGTTGATGGCCGCAGCCTAGGAGAGCTCCGGGATCGCTGACGCTCTCCCAGTCAATCCTGGCACTAATCCGACGGCCCGTACTGATCCAAGTACTCACGCCGGCACCGGAGCTCAGCCGGCATACTCGCTGCTAATTAGAGCCTGTTCGCAAGCACCGGCGCAGCCATAGACCTGAAAGAAGCGGTCGCGGCCTATACTTAGAGGAAAAGCCGGGGCCTCGCGTGAAGTGAACGCGACCTAGCAGAAGGGCACCGCTGGAATAGGTCTACGCGGCTGAAAGAAAGAGACGGACCGGGTGACGCGACACAGCGCCCCCTGCAGCGACGGACTCCTGAACCCGGGGGGGGGTGCCTTACGGGTCCCGCCCTACACAAAAGGCCCAGAGGAAAAATAGTGTGCCCCCGGCGGGAGCCTCCCTGACGCCGGGGCTGGAGGACTGCTCGAGCCACCCCTGGGAGAAGCAGAGCGGTACGTGGGGGGCCCGAGTCACACGGCGACTCTTGAGAAGTTTGACACCGGCCGGCACGCAGAACGGCACCGGGACATCTTCGGGCTGCGGGGGTGCAGGCTTCACTGGAGCAAGTTGCAGCATGATATCCTGGGAATGTCGCACCATTCATGCCCACAGATAAACAACAGATGGGCCCGAGCCTGAGGTGAACCTTGAGACCGGCGCAGAGTGGAAAGTGACCCGTAATATAAGCACCAACCTACGCCCAGAGTATCCTGGAAGGACCAGAGCACACGGGAGACACACCGATGCCCGGGGAAAAATCTAACAGGTCAGAGGGCTAAGGAGACGCTGGGACAACCTATCAAGTGGGAGGAGGAGCAGTGACTCCATGAAGAGGTCCGGGTAGAGACAGTGAACCAGACCCCCATAACAACACAATATAGCAGGGTGACTGGGCCCGCTCCGGACCAGGCAGAGGCGGAGGCGGGAAAACCGAAAGGCTGCGCGTGGACAGGGTCCCCGCAGGCAGGCAGCGGCGATTACTGCTTCCCCCATTGAGTGGGTGAGCCGGCCGGTGTGCCTAATACTATGGGGGGACGTGGCCAGCGAGGGGTGCAAAGTAACAAACTGGATAAATATACCTATCACAAAGAACAGACGGTCACTCAGGGGACCGCTGCAGAGAGAAGTGACAACCCACAGGTCGAGAAACCCAAAGACGTCACCCTGCAAGACGTTATGGCCACCCTGCAACAAATGCAAACATCTATTGACACTATCTCTACAGATATCACACTACTGCGCGCTGACGTTACAAAGATGAGTACGAGACTAGCGCAAGTTGAAATTACTACAGCAGCCCTCTCCACAGACACGGTGACTATACAGCAACAAGTCCGAAAGCTGGAACAGGCCAATAAACAGCTAACTGACAGGCTCGACGATCAAGAGGGCCGATCGAGACGGAATAACGTGCGCCTGGTTGGAGTGCCGGAGAGTGTGAAGGGACCAGCCCTGGACCTCTTTGTGGAAGACCTCATTAAGACTCACCTGCAGCCGCGGGGGCTGTCCAGCTTCTTCTCGGTGGAGAGGGCACACCGTATTCCGGGAGGAAGCCCACGGCCGGAGGCCCCCCCCAGACCTATACTGTCACGTATTTTCAATTTTCGAGACCGGGATGCAATTTTACAAGCAGCACGTGTTGCCCCTCCAGTACACGTCGAAAACTGCACGGTGACCTTTTATCCGGACTACACGGCGGCGGTGACCAGGCAACGTCGTAATTTCATGGAAGTAAAGAAGGAGCTGCGAAAGCGAGAACTCAAGTATGCAATGCTGTTCCCCGCGAAACTGAGGGTGGAGGCAGAGGGGAAAACCTGGTTCTTTCCTACGCCTGAGGAGGCCCAGGAATGGCTGGAGGGGTGGCGCCCAGCAACAGGGTCCAGAAGGCACGAACAAAGATGAAGATCCCCGACCAAGACATCAGCGTCGATGCAGGTGACAGAAACGGAGCTCACAGGGGACACACAACAGAATACAGACGACAACTCAGACTGAGCCCATGCCTCGTAGTCTCGGCGATCCAGTAATGGACATCACTGATAAGACTCGGTGCTTAACTAGGTCAACACCTTGCATTATTGAAGATGACCGGGGGTTTCGGTCTCAACGGACACCGACCAGATGACGCTTAAGACATTAATAAACGCAGCGATGCTACTAAATTTGGGCCTTTCGGCCGTCACACTGTACGAGATAGATGGGAGGAGCTAAAGTGATCACAACGAGACTCTCCCCCCCTTCACGCAAGTACACAGTTCTGGGAACCAAGCACTCTGCTAAGTTGGGGAGGCGGGTAGTTTTAAATCCGCCGGGCAGGGAAGCAGGGAGGTGGGAGGAGGGTAAGGGTCAATTGTGGGGATTGTTGTTTGATTTTTCACAGTTGATTAGCAGTTTAACAGACGGCAGGCAGGATAATGACGCACAGTCGATACTGTATGGTGCCATATACCCTTATCTAGCTAATGTCACAAACGGTACAAACAGGAACGCCCACTGACATTCCCAGTTCCCAGACACTAGACCCTGGGGGACTACCGCCTCCTCTTACAGTATTATCCTGGAATGTAAACGGATTGGGTGACAAGATCAAGAGGGGGTTGGTCCTCCAGTACATTAAACGCAGAAGCCCAACATTAGCACTGCTACAAGAATCACATTTGATGGGCTCGGCATGTAGAGCCCTAGACAGATGGGGCTATAAAATGGCAGTACACTCTGACTTTACCTCTGGTTCTCGGGGGGTGGGGATCCTAATTAATAAACGTTTCCCCCTGATACTCACCGGGTCCTGGACTGACGATCAAGGAAGATTCGCCGCGCTGTCCTGTCAATGGGAGGGGAGGGCGTATAACCTTGTGTCAGTATATATCCCACCGACACTGCATCAATCCACACTCCCAGCATTGGGGAGCTTTTTATTATCGCTCCCGCAAGGAGAACTCATTATAGGTGGTGACTTTAATGCCACGATTGATGCTTCGATAGACAGACAACCCCCTAGGGACCCTAGTAGTGCCAACCTCAAATTAGTGGACTTTGTTGACGCTCTTGGCCTCACTGACGTCTGGAGAGCCAGGCACCCGCAGGACAGACAGTACACCTTTCATTCCGGTGTTCATAATAGTCTTTCAAGAATAGATTATATATTCACATTGGCGACTGGCCTGGAGGGGGTATCAGAGATTCGACACTTGCCTAGAGGCATATCTGATCACTCACCGGTACAGATTGTCTACACTTCCCACACCATAGTAAGACGCCGACTGTTTCCATTGTATCCAGGATATCTCAAAAATCGACAGATTAAGAAGGGGTTGCTTACCTCCATGAAACAATACTTTGACGAAAATGAACACTCAGTATCCTCCCCGACGGTGTTATGGAAGGCGTATAAAACAGTGCTTCGCGGCCAGGCAATTTCACTCGTTACTAGACATAAAAGGCTACAAAGGCAGCAGATCGAAACATTAGAACAGGAGGTGACTCAGGCGGAGGCGGACCATGCACTAGATACCAACGATGACACGGCGCACAGGTTACAATTAGCGCAGCAAGAATACAGGGCCTTTGCAAGGGAGGAAACGAAATCCAGGCAGCACACTGTTTACGAACTTGGTGATATGGCGGGCAAGCTTCTTGCCTGGCTAGACAAAAAGGAACGTGCGAATAGATGGATAGCCCAACTCAGGTTAGAGACTGGGAATACAACTGCAGACCCCCAACAAATAGTCGAGACATTAGCCGCCCATTACAAACAAATATACACGCCCATAGCTACAAACACTATGGTGGACAACATGGCATTTCTGCAGGACATACATATGCCCACGTTGTCGGGGGACGCTACCACAGCACTCGATGCGGAACTAACAACTGAAGAACTGGCTCTGGCCATAGGTGCACTACACTCGGGTAAAGCCCTGGGACCTAATGGTATCCCGATCGAATTTTACAAAAAAGCATCGGCCCAACTTACACCACACCTACATAACATGTACCAGGACAGCTTAAAGAAGGGAGAGCTACCTAGAGACTAGCGGCTAGCGACAATAGTGGCAATTCATAAACCTGGTAAACCACATCAGGAGTGTATGTCCTATAGACCTATCTCCTTAATGAATGCTGAAGCTAAAATACTGGCTAAAGCATTGGCCACGAGACTGCAGCCTTATCTCGCAACAGTGATTCACCCGGACCAATCCGGCTTTATGCCAAATCGGAACACAGCATTAAATCTCAGGAGACTCCATGGTGTCATGGCACGTAGGTCTACTATAGAAGAAGACGCGGTTATTCTTTCCTTAGATGCACGCATGGCATTTGATATGGTTGAGTGGCCCTTTCTCTTTGCCGTGCTCCGACATGTGGGCCTTGGTCCTAATTTCTGTCGTGGGTCCAACTGTTGTATAAAAAACCATTGGCGCAGGTTGTGGCCAACGGCCGTATCTCGGCAGATTTCCCCCTTGGAAAAGGGACTAGACAGGGATGCCCCCTCTCTCCCCTGCTATTCGCCATAGTACTGGAGCCGCTAGCGGCATGGATACGGCAGGACCCTGCTATCCGTGGGCTGAAATGGACTGTGGGATGGGAGGACCGCATATCACTATATGCGGACGATGTACTATTATATTTGGCATCTCCTGCGCGCTCTATCGGCCGTCTGCTGGACATATGTGCCGCATATGGAAGGGCATCGGGCTATACTATAAACTGGGCGAAATCACTTCTCTATATCCTACACGGCCCCCCGCCAAGGCTTCCGCGTGGCTGTGAAATTCAGATCGCGACACAAGGGTTCAATTATCTCGGTATATATGTAACACCGCAGACCACACACTTCACCGAACAAAACCTCCTAAAGCCTTTGACACGGCTACGCCGTGATGTCAAACACTGGCGCTCCTTACCGCTCACGCTACTGGGCAGAGCAGCCCTCTTTAAAATGATGGCACTCCCCAGATTCTTATATATATTACAAAATACCCCATTCCCAGTTTGCCCCGCATATTTTGCAATGATAAACACTGAGGTCACCAATCTGTTATGGGACGGAAGGTCGGCCCGTATTGCCATGCAGAAGTTAGTGAAGGGCTGGTATGATGGCGGCATTGCCCTACCTAATATAAAGGTGTACTACTGGGCGTCACAGCTCATTGTGATAAATCAGTGGCTCCATGCACCACAGGAGGATCCAGCATTCCGCATGGATAGATATCTCCTAGAGGCCGAAGGGATTATGGGGGCATTATATAATAGGTCCAGGAAAACAACGCTAACAGGTCCAACGGCACACACAGTCCATGTCTGGCACGGCGCACAGAGAGCGCTGAATTGGGAAGGGACCATAACACAAGCCACACCTTTATGGGATACCCAGAAACTGGGGAGACTGAGAAACACCAAGGGATTTCGACAATGGGACTTGATAGGTATCTCGAGGGTTGGGGATCTCTGGAAAAACGGTGAGGTTATCCGATTCACTCAACTGCAAACCACATATGGTCTGGCACAGACAGAAGCATTCAGATATATCCAGATTAGGCATGCCCTTATGGCAGTAATAACACCAACCACACAGTTGCCGGAGGCCTCACCACTAGAAGATAGACTGTTAACGGAACGTTTACATAAAAAAGCCATCTCCCAAACATATCGAAAAATAATTAATAATCAGCCTGATCCCATGGTAGCCCTTAAGGAACGCTGGGAGGTACACCTGGGTGAATTGGATGAGGAGGACTGACAGGCGGCAATTGCATCCCCAAAAGAGGTAGCGATACCTTCTAAACTAAAGCTAGTGCAGTTGAAAATCTTACACCGCACCTATTATACGCGAATATTATTACACAAATTAGGCAGGACAGATACTCCACTCTGCCTACGCCAGTGTGGCGCACCGGGCACATTTTGGCACACACTTTGGGAATGTCTGGCAATCACATCATATTGGGAAGCAGTTATGCATACAATTTCACAGGTGACAGGAGTGGAGGTTCCACCGGAACCAAAGAGATGTATACTAAATATTTGGGAACCCACGGATCTCATTCATGCGGCTCAAGACTGGGTGACATTGGGAATGGCACTGGCAAAGCGTAATATAGCACAGCACTGGGGGTCAAGACTAACCCCTACCCATCGGCAATGGTGCCGCGACATGGACGGCTCAATGATAACTGAGAAGTCGGTATATGTTCATAGGGGATGCCCTAAAAAGTGGACCCGGGTGTGGGGAAAATGGAATGACTTTCGAGGTAATATTTGTGAGCCCCCTCGGACAGAACCAACATCAGAAGAAAGTGACTAGATAAAGGGAGCGGGAGTTTTATGGGACGGGTGACAGCCATTGATGAACAGATATTCAGTGAATGGGAGAAACTGATTCCTACGATCAACATGAAGGGTATATAAGTAATGTATACTAATGTTGATGATCTCTGCCTGCACTATTGAATAATCCACTGATGTATTGATTATTTTTGGACAAAATGCTAATAAAAAATGTTTAAAAAAAAAAAAATGTTTTTCATAACATGGGGTCCCAAAATATGTCTTTCCTGGGGCCACAAAAAACATTAAGGTGTCCTTCATAATCTGGCTGTAACTAGGACATCATGTGTCACTACATCTTATACACCCATTCTCTGGCTGCTTGTGGGAGCGCAATGGGGTTTGGTGATTGGGAGAGGGCACTCCCAACTTATCCTAACTGAGAAGAAGAGCAACTATGATCCCAGTGATGGACTACTTTGTTTCAAATCAAAATGAAAGATGTTGCTATCCTCAAAATCCTTTGTTGTGACCCAAAGTGTGAAGGACCTGCAAACAAGCAATGTCTTGGGAGTGGGTGACCCAAGGAAGCCAATGTGTGAATTGGGCTGACCCAAATCCACCTCGCTGTGTATTTTGTATTGTGATCAATTCCAGACTGTCTCCTTTTAACCAATTCAGTGCGTCGGATGCGCGGGAGCCGTCCAATGCAACAGTGCTCGTGTGTGCCGGATGGCTCCTGCGCAAACGCCTACATGGCACTGGAAATCCCTCTGGTGTGGGCACCAGAGGGATTTCCTTTATTCCGAAACAGTCTCAGGAGCTGGGGAATAGCTTCCCTCGGGAGCTGCACACGAGCACTGTTCCCCAGCTCCCAAGGCTGTTTTGGGTTTTCAGTGAAAGGAGAATCATGACAACGAAATTGAAATGAGCTGATCGGTCCATTTCACTTTCACTGCCTACGTGCCAGCGGGGCTATTTCAGTCCCCCAAGCAAGTAGGCAGACGGAAGAGGTACCATTGGAAAGGGGACAGTGTTTCTGCCCCCCTGGGGGCAGATGGTGGTAATTACACCCGATCTGCCCCCTCCCCTAGAGAGGGGGCAGAAAGCCCGCTAGGCACCAGGGATATGTTAATGAGCATGTCAGGGAGAAGCCCCATAGGCAAGGGTCGCTCCCCTTTTTTTAGGCACACATTTTGTCTGTTTCAGTGATATTTTTAGGCTCATCTGCCCCCCAGCGGGGGCAGAAAACCACTAGAAATCAGGGAAAGTTTGTGTGTGTGTGAACTGGACTTTGTCTGACAGTCTGCGTGTACTGGCTTTTGGATGGCACTTTGCTGGAGGTATGTGTGTTCTTGCACTTGACTGATGGTGTGTGTGGACTCGCGCTTGATGATGGTGTGTGTAGATTGGTGCATGCCTGGTGGTGTGCATGGAGTGGCGCTTGGCTGGCAGTGTACGTGTACTGGCGCTTGGCTGACGGTGTGCATGAATGGCGCTTGGCTGGCGGTGTGCGTGGATGGCGCTTGGCTTGCGGAGTGTGTTGGGTGGTACTTGGCTGGCAGTGTGCGTAGATGGCGCTTGGCTGGCAGTGTGTGTGGATAGCGCTTGGCTGGTGGTGTGTGTGGATGGTGCTTGGCTGGTGGTATGCGTGGATGGCGCTTGGCTGTCAGTTTCTTACCTAGAATCCCCTGCTAACCTAAAATTGACCTATAAAGTCATATTTTCCTCACATTTCTGTGTGGAAAATTTGCAGGATCACCGCACCGGCACAAATTTCCTACCACCCAGCGTTCTCCTCGGTCTCCCACTAAAAATTATACCTCACTTGTGTGGGTGCTCAAAGCAGCGTCAGCCTAAAAACGTATAAATAAACTGCCCTTTTGGAACAACTTTGGTTCCCCCTCAATCTCTACACGTTTTTGGCCCTTCCCTGTCACAGGCACTTGGCCCACCCACACATGTGAGGTATAATTTTTATCGGGAGAATGAGGGGAAAGCTGAGTGGTAGGATATTTGTGCCGGTGAAGTTATCCCACAACTTTCCCACACAGAAATTTGAGGAAAATTTGACTTTTTAGCTAAATTTGAGGTGTGTAGCAGATTCTGGGTAAGAAAATCTTGGGGGATCCACGCAAGCCACACCTCCCTGGACTCCCTCTAGGTGTCTATTTTTCAGAAATGTCTGGGGTTGGTAAGTTTCCCTAGATGGCCACCGAGCAGGTGATTTCCTTGCAAAACCAGGTCGTTTTGTGATCCATAATTTTTATGCCTCCACAATACGTTTTGGGCCCTTCCCTGTCGGGGGTACTTGGCCCACCAACACAAGTGTGGTAGCATTGTTATTGGGAGATCTGGGGGAATGCTGGGTGGTAGGAAATTGTGTTGGCCTGGTGATCCCACTACTTTCACATTAATGAAGAAGAGGGAGAGAGAGGTACGTAGTGGACCTTGCCTCCTGTATCAAATAGATAATCAAAAGAAATCCACTAGAAAGCTTAAACTGATATCCATCCAGATATAGTAGTGTTCCTTAAGGGAAAAGATTTACTTTTCTTAAAGTAACTGTTAGAACTGGGGGTCTCTAGTTGGCAATGGTTTGCACCTTTGTCCAAATAGGGACCCTTGCTTCTAGTCAGGATAAGGGGGAAACACTCCTAAAATAACCCCTGCTAACCCCTTGGTAGCTTGGCACGAGCAGACAGGCTTATCTCAGAGGCAGTGTGTAAAGCATTTGTGACCACATACAGTAATACAGTGAAAACACTACAGATGGACACCACACAGGTTGTTTATGTAAAAATAAGTAATCTTTATATAGACTTATCACAAGACCCAATAGCAAAAATCCACAATACTGTACTCAAAAATAGGCTTTAAAAGGTTATAAAATAGTTCAGTTCTCTCAAGTTGTAAATGCGACACTTTACTCTCAATGTACCTTGAATGCGTAACGCAAAGAAACAAAAGGGTCGCAGGGAAGGTGATGCGTCGGTTCCTTACACTCAGGGGAGTGGATGCGTCGGTTCCTTACTGCTGCGCAGGGAGTTGATGCTCGCTTCCTTACTGTGTGGGGAGGTGATGCGTCGGTTTCTTACTGCTTTCCGGTGCGATACGACAAGATGGCACCTCGATGCGATACTCTTCTCCGGTACGATGCGACAAAATGGCGTCTTGGTTGCGATGCGACAACGTTGGTGTGATGCGTGCACGCCCGACGGCCGTGCGGCGACTCGATGATCTTTGGAGCCGCGACAGGCCCTGCGACGCGCTTCTCCGGCGATACGATGATGACCTCTGTGGCAGCGTCTCGCTTCTCCGGTGATGCGCCGCGCTTCGGCGATGCGACGATGACAGCGGCAGCGGCGTCTCGCTTCCTCGGTGATGCGATGACCGCGGCTGCGGCGGCGACACGCTTCTCGTTGTTGCGTCGCGCTTCCAGCTCCCAGCGACACGCAGTCTCTCAGAAGGCCCAGCACAACAGCAGGCACTTCAATTCCCAGCAAGGGAATGCAGGGGGAGCTGGTTGGTGAAGTCTTGTATCCCTGAGACTTCAGGCAGGAGGCAAGCTCTAGTTCAAGCCCTTGGAGATTCTCTTCTTCAAGATGACAAAGCACAGCAAAGTCTTTTCTCCTGTCCTTGGTAGAAAGCAACCACTGCAGGCCAACCCCAATCAGCAAAACAGCACAGGGGCAGTACTCCTCCTTCAGCTTCTCCGGTTCTTCTCCTCGGCAACAGGTTTCTTGATTTCCCAGAAGTGATCTAATTTCCTAGGGGTCTGGGTCCCCTTTTATACACCTTTTCCCTTTGTTCTCTGAAGGCAGAGAGGCCTTTGCCTAGTCCAAACCAGTTCTGGTCAGTCCTGGAGCACTTTGTTTTTCTGACTCCTTCTTTCCTTTGAGAGTGAGGGGCAGAGCCATCAGACGCCCGGCAGGAGGTGGAGCCAGCATTGTGGAAGGCAGGCACAGCCCTATTCAGACCCAGGTGCAACTCCTCCCACCCATCCTCCTTCAGGCAGACCTATTCAGCCTAGTGCTGACTCACCCTGCCTCCTGGAATCCCCCAGCCCCTGTCACTCACAAACCCAGACACACAATACACAACCTGAGCAGAGGCAGCTGGATGGTTTATGCAAGAAAATACCTACTTTCTAAAAGTGGTATTTTCAAACAAAGAATGTTAAAACCAACTTCACTAAAATATGTATTTTATCATTCTGAGTTCAGGCATACTAAATTCGTTTTTCTACCATGTTCCCTGGGTCAGTTAGGATTATAAGGTGTAATAATCAAACTGCCCATTCTGGCCTATGGAGAACAGGTAGCCTTGCAATAGTGAAAAACGAAAATGGCTGTAATTCACTATTAGGACAGGCCACACACACCAGGGCATGTCCTACCTTATACTTACAATGCACCCTGCCCTAGGGCCTACTTTAGGGGTGACCAACATGCAGTAAAGGGAAGGTTTAGGGACTGGTGAGTGGGTGTACTCACCAAGTCGACATGGCAGCCCTAGGCTGCACACAGGCTCTGCGATGGCAGGCCTGAGACACACTTTACAAGCTGCTTCTGTGGGTGGCACAACCAGTGCTGCAAGCCCACCAGCAGCATTGGATTTACAAGCCCTGGGCACACTCAGTGCACTGTACTAGGGACTGACAAGTAAACCAATCATCCAATCATGGAGTCACTAATCCATACATCAATTTACAGTAGGGAGCACTTGCACTGTGGCACTGAACAGCAGTGGCACAGTGCCCAAAAGCATCTAAAACCAGCAAAACATAAGAGGCAACAGCAAAAAAATGGAAGGGAGACCCACGCCAATGGTGCCAAGTCTAACACGTGTCCCCTCCAGCTGAAATGTGGGGAGAACTACCCTTCCTCCTGGGAGTTCTCATCACTAAGGCGGAAAAATCTGGACAGACCATCAGCATTGGCGTGTTCTGTACCAGGGCGGTGTTCCACCGTGAAGTCCATCCCTGTAGGGAAATGGACCACCTCAACAGTTTTGGATTCTCACCCCTCATCTGCATTAACCATCTGAGGGGCCTGTGGTCTGTCTGAACCCGGAAGTGAGTCCCAAACAAATATGGTCTCAACTTCTTCAGCGCCCAGACCACAGCAAATGCCTCACGTTCAATCGCACTCCACCTCTGTTCCCGTGGGAGTAACCTCCTACTAATAAAGGCTACAGGTTGGTCTAGGCCCTCCTCATTCATCTGTGAAAGCACAGCCCCAACACCATGCTCTGAAGCATCTGTCTGCACAATGAATTCCTTTGAGAAGTTGGGCGCCTGAAGCACGGGCGCCGTGCACATGGCAGATTTCAGGGCATCAAAAGCCTTTTGGCAGGCATCAGTCCAGTTCACTTTCCTGGGCTGCTTTCTGGAAGTCAGCTCAGTCAAGGGTGCAACAATGTTGCCATACCCCTTGACAAACCTCCTGTAATACCCGGTGAGTCCTAAGAAGGCCCTCACCTCTGTCTGGGTTTTGGGGGTTCCCAAGCCAGAATGGTATCTATCTTGGGCTGTAGGGGAGCCACCTGGCCGCTCCCTACCTGGTGTCCCAAGTACACCACAGAACCCTGCCCGATCTGGCACTTACTCGCCTTGATCGTGAGGCCTGCCCTCCGCAGCGCCTTCAACACTTCCCAGAGGTGGTGCAGATGTTCCTCCCAAGTGGCGCTGAACACTGCAATGTCATCCAGGTAGGCGGCACTGAAATCCTCCAGCCCAGCCAACACCTGGTTGACCAACCTCTGAAAGGTGGCAGGGGCATTCTTCATCCCAAAGGGCATCACCCGGAATTGGTAGTGCCCATCTGGTGTGGAGAATGCTGACCTCTCTTTGGCCCCATCAGTTAAGGCGATCTGCCAGTACCCAGACGTTAGATCAAACGTGCTGAGGTACCGGGCAGCCCCTAACCGATCAATGAGCTCATCAGCTCTGGGGATGGGGTGCGCGTCAGTCCTTGTGACTGAATTGAGTCCTCGGTAGTCCACACAGAACCGGAGTTCGGGTGTGGCACCAGGCGCGGCAGCCTTTGGGACCAAGACCACTGGGCTGGCCCAAGGGCTGTTAGAGGACTCAATCACCCCTAAGGCAAACATCTTGGAGACCTCCTCCTTGATGCAAGCCCTCACCCTGTCAGTCACTCTGTAAGTTTTGTGCTTTACAGGAGGACTGTCCCCAGTGTCCACATCATGGATGCACCATTCAGTGATACTGGGAGTCAGGGAGAACAGATCAGAAAACTGTCCCAACAGTTGGCGACAGTCATTCTGCTGCTCCGGGGTCAGGGTGGGAGAGAGGTTCACACCATCCACTGACCCATCTTGCTCTTTTGCATACAGGAGATCAGGAAGAGGTTCAGTCTCCTCTTCCATCCCAGCATCTGTTGCTAAGAGCATGCCCACTTCAGACCTCTCAAAGTGGGGCTTCAGGCGGTTCACATGCAGGACCCGCAAGGGGTTCCTGGGAGACTGCAAGTCCACCAAGTAGGTGACATCACTCTTGCGCTCCACCACCTCAAATGGTCCGGTCCACTTATCCTGGAGCGCACAGGGCTCCACTGGGGCCATGACCCAAACCTTTTGTCCAGGCTGAAACTCGATCAGAGTGGCGTTCTGATCATGCCAACGTTTCATCTCTTCCTGGCTGGCTTCCAGATTCGCCTCAGCGAGTTGTCTGAAACGCCGAGTCTGGTTCCTGAAGGCCAGCATGTAACTAAATACATCCTGGGGAGTTTTCCTGGGAGCTTTCTCCCAGCCTTCCTTGACCAGACTCAGAGGTCCTCTTACAGGATGGCCGTACAGCAGTTCAAAGGGACTGAACCCTAAGGACTTCTGGGGCACCTCTCTGTAAGCAAAGAGCAGGCATGGCAAGAGGACGTCCCACTTACGCCTCATGGGTTCTTCCAGACCCATAATCATGCCTTTAAGGGTCCGGTTGAATCTCTCAACCAGCCCATTACCTTGGGGGTGGTAAGGAGTGGTGAACTTATAGGTTACACCACACTCCTGCCACAGGGACTTCATATACTTGGAAATGAAGTTAGTACCACGGTCAGACACCACCTCCTTGGGGAACCCCACACGGGAGAAAATCCCCATCAGTGCACGTCCCACCACGGGGGCCGTCACCGTCCGAAGAGGGATGGCTTCCGGGTACCGGGTGGCATGGTCCACCAAGACCAGGATGAACCTGTTGCCCATGGCTGTCTTGGGATCCAGAGGCCCCACAATGTCAATACCCACCCTCTCAAAGGGGGTGCTGACAACAGGGAAAGGTTGGAGAGGAGCCTTGTGCTTCCTCCCACTCTTACCACTTGCCTGGCAAGTCTGACAGGTCCTGCAATGAGTATCTGAACTCTTGCGCATTTGGGGCCAATGAAAGTGGGTGACAAGCCTTTGAAAGGTCTTGTCTTGCCCCAAATGTCCTGCTAAAGGCACATCATGAGCCAGACCCAGTAGGAAGGCTCTGAAGCGCTGGGGTACCACCAGCACACGGGCTGACCCAGGCTCAGCAACCTTAGGCTCACTATACAGGAGACCATTCTCCCAGTAGATCCAGTGTGATCCAGACTGATCACCTGCTGCCTGGCTTACAGCCTGTTGCCGCAAGCCCTCAAGAGAAGGGCACTTCTTCTGCTCCTCGCAGAATTCTTCCCTGGAGGGGCCTCCTTCCTGCTGCCAATGGGTCAGCTCAGGCAGGTCCCCCAGTTCAGCCACTTGTTCCCCTGTAGGTTCCAGGGCATCCCCCTCAAGGTCTGCCTCCTCCTGGACCGTGGGAACTTCGGGGGCCGGTTTCCCGCGCCCCTGCCTCCTCTCTTTAAGGCAGGCACCTGGGCCCTTCTTCCAGGCTCCAGGTCCTCTTGAATACCCTTACCGGCTGCCATTGACCGAGTGGTCACACACGCCCACTCTGGCAGACCCAACATCTCCAAATGAGACCTCCGCTCCACCTTCGCCCAAGGGGAGCTCTCCAAATCATTGCCTAGCAGACAGTCAACAGGCATGGCTGGCCTCACAGCTACTTGAAGGATACCTGAGACCCCCCCACTCAAAGGGAACCTGGGCCACCTTGCAGTGGCTCTCTGAGTTGTCAGCGGCAACTACAGGGTAGAATACATTGGGGACCACCTGCTCCTCAGACACCAGCCGACAACTGACAGCTGTCACACTGGCCCCGGTGTCTCTCAGAGCCTCCACCCTATGGCCATTGATGGTCACCCACTGCCTGTATTTTTTAGTGTTATCAGGCAGCTGGGTCCTAGGGACCATCTCACTGTCTCCTAAAGAGACCAGGGACATCTCTGCGGGACCCCACCCACCTTGGGCACCCAACTCCTCCCCCAGGGCTACACTAGCCATCTGCCGGGGTGGTGCACCAGTGGGTGCAGTGGTCACGGTATTGGGGCACTTGGGACTTCCTACAAAGTGACCCACCTGACCACAACTAAAACATGCTTTGGGCCCCTTCTGAACAGACTTATCTGTTGGGACCCATGGTCTTTTCTCAGTGGGAGGTTGGGAACCCTTACCTTGGTTCCCTTGGGGTTTACTTTGGGGCCCTTTTTGGAACTCCTTCTGTTTACCCTTGTCCCCCCCACTCTTCTGCTGGGGACCCTGCCCACCTTTGGCGGAGTCTCCCACAAGACCCTTGTGGACCCGGGTACTGACCCAGCGGTCCGCCTCCTCAGCAAGCTTCCTAGGATTAGTCAGCTTACTGTCAACTAGGTGCTGGCGTAGCTCTGGAAAACAACTACTGGACAAGTGCTCCCATGCGATTAAATCATAGAACTCCTGTAAGTCATTTACTTTGCTACCCTTCACCCATCCATCCAATGCTCTGCAAAAATAAGACACATACTCCACCCAGGTACTAGACTCCAGCTTTTTGCAGTTCCTAAACTTCTGCCTATAAAGCTCTGGAGTTAACCCATACCTTGCCACTAAAGCTTCCTTCAGGTGGGCATAGGACATCTGATCCACTGTGGGCAAGGCTAGCAAGGTTTCCCTTCCCTCACCTGCAAAGCGGCCCCACAACCCCGCTCCCCAATCCTTCTCAGGGACCCGGTGTGATGTCATGGCGATCTCATATGCTTTAAACCATTGCCCAATGTCCTCCCCCTTCATGAAATCCTTAATAACCTCCTTGGGGATGTACACTCTACTTTCTACAGGCACTGGAGGTGTGCTGCCACCAGAGGGAGTGATTTCTAGGCTTCTAGCCTTTAGCTCTAGCTCCTCACCACTCTCTCATGCTCTAAAAGCATCTTCTTTTCTTCCATGGCCAACCTCTTACTTTCTAACTCCAATTTCTTATGCTCAAGGCTATCATGGCTTCCCTGTTTCAGTTTGGCCATCTCCATTTCATGCATCCTGCTTTTGTCCCTGTCCTCCAGCTCCTCTGGAGACAGGCCCTTTTGAGAAACACTGCTGCCCTCCCTGGAAGGCGCTCTCCTCCCAGTTAAGCCCAATGGCCCCTCAAGCTGCCCATCTAAATTCTCTGCCTCCTCCACAGGCTCCTCGGACTGCCCACTGGCATTCCGTGCTTCCAACCAGGCTCTCAGTGCCTTGTGAAACTCCTCCTTCCTGGTGAGGCCTCTCATAGAGATTTTAAACTTTTTGCAAACAGCTTTGAGTTCTGGCACAGTGTAGGTATCAACCCTATCTTCTTCAAATTCAATATCTGCAGGTGCAATGGATCCTTTTTTGCTCATGGTGAAAATTGGCAGTTCTCAACAAAAATAAAGGTTCCAAGGAAAAAAAGTCCTATCCAAAAGTATGTGGTCGCGTATTGGTCTGCACTCACTAGTAGTGTACACCAATCACTGTATATGAATCACAAATGCAAGTCCAAATCCTCACCGCTGACCACCAATGTTAGAACTGGGGGTCTCTAGTTGGCAATGGTTTGCACCTTTGTCCAAATAGGGACCCTTGCTTCTAGTCAGGATAAGGGGGAAACACTCCTAAAATAACCCCTGCTCACCCCCTGGTAGCTTGGCACGAGCAGACAGGCTTATCTCAGAGGCAGTGTGTAAAGCATTTGTGACCACATACAGTAATACAGTGAAAACACTACAGATGGACACCACACAGGTTGTTTATGTAAAAATAAGTAATCTTTATATAGACTTATCACAAGACCCAATAGCAAAAATCCACAATACTGTACTCAAAAATAGGCTTTAAAAGGTTATAAAATAGTTCAGTTCTCTCAAGTTGTAAATGCGACACTTTACTCTCAATGTACCTTGAATGCGTAACGCAAAGAAACAAAAGGGTCGCAGGGAAGGTGATGCGTCGGTTCCTTACACTCAGGGGAGTGGATGCGTCGGTTCCTTACTGCTGCGCAGGGGAGTTGATGCTCGCTTCCTTACTGTGTGGGGAGGTGATGCGTCGGTTTCTTACTGCTTTCCGGTGCGATACGACAAGATGGCACCTCGATGCGATACTCTTCTCCGGTACGATGCGACAAAATGGCGTCTTGGTTGCGATGCGACAACGTTGGTGTGATGCGTGCACGCCCGACGGCCGTGCGGCGACTCGATGATCTTTGGAGCCGCGACAGGCCCTGCGACGCGCTTCTACGGCGATGCGATGATGACCTCTGTGGCAGCGTCTCGCTTCTCCGGTGATGCGCCGCGCTTCGGCGATGCGACGATGACAGCGGCAGCGGCGTCTCGCTTCCTCGGTGATGCGATGACCGCGGCTGCGGCGGCGACACGCTTCTCGTTGTTGCGTCGCGCTTCCAGCTCCCAGCGACACGCAGTCTCTCAGAAGGCCCAGCACAACAGCAGGCACTTCAATTCCCAGCAAGGGAATGCAGGGGGAGCTGGTTGGTGAAGTCTTGTATCCCTGAGACTTCAGGCAGGAGGCAAGCTCTAGTTCAAGCCCTTGGAGATTCTCTTCTTCAAGATGACAAAGCACAGCAAAGTCTTTTCTCCTGTCCTTGGTAGAAAGCAACCACTGCAGGCCAACCCCAATCAGCAAAACAGCACAGGGGCAGTACTCCTCCTTCAGCTTCTCCGGTTCTTCTCCTCGGCAACAGGTTTCTTGATTTCCCAGAAGTGATCTAATTTCCTAGGGGTCTGGGTCCCCTTTTTATACACCTTTTCCCTTTGTTCTCTGAAGGCAGAGAGGCCTTTGCCTAGTCCAAACCAGTTCTGGTCAGTCCTGGAGCACTTTGTTTTTCTGACTCCTTCTTTCCTTTGAGAGTGAGGGGCAGAGCCATCAGACGCCCGGCAGGAGGTGGAGCCAGCATTGTGGAAGGCAGGCACAGCCCTATTCAGACCCAGGTGCAACTCCTCCCACCCATCCTCCTTCAGGCAGACCTATTCAGCCTAGTGCTGACTCACCCTGCCTCCTGGAATCCCCCAGCCCCTGTCACTCACAAACCCAGACACACAATACACAACCTGAGCAGAGGCAGCTGGATGGTTTAGGCAAGAAAATACCTACTTTCTAAAAGTGGTATTTTCAAACAAAGAATGTTAAAACCAACTTCACTAAAAGATGTATTTTATCATTCTGAGTTCAGGCATACTAAATTCGTTTTTCTACCATGTTCCCTGGGTCAGTTAGGATTATAAGGTGTAATAATCAAACTGCCCATTCTGGCCTATGGAGAACAGGTAGCCTTGCAATAGTGAAAAACGAAAATGGCTGTAATTCACTATTAGGACAGGCCACACACACCAGGGCATGTCCTACCTTATACTTACAATGCACCCTGCCCTAGGGCCTACTTTAGGGGTGACCAACATGCAGTAAAGGGAAGGTTTAGGGACTGGTGAGTGGGTGTACTCACCAAGTCGACATGGCAGCCCTAGGCTGCACACAGGCTCTGCGATGGCAGGCCTGAGACACACTTTACAAGCTGCTTCTGTGGGTGGCACAACCAGTGCTGCAAGCCCACCAGCAGCATTGGATTTACAAGCCCTGGGCACACTCAGTGCACTGTACTAGGGACTGACAAGTAAACCAATCATCCAATCATGGAGTCACTAATCCATACATCAATTTACAGTAGGGAGCACTTGCACTGTGGCACTGAACAGCAGTGGCACAGTGCCCAAAAGCATCTAAAACCAGCAAAACATAAGAGGCAACAGCAAAAAAATGGAAGGGAGACCCACGCCAATGGTGCCAAGTCTAACAGTAACCCTCACCCACCAAAAGGTCCCTTGGTGGCATGCTTCATCATCGGGTTCTTCCCGCCCCGCTGCGGGACGGGGCATGCTGCAACCGACGGAGACGTGGGAGTACTTTCTGGAAGGTGTGGGCTATATTACTAAAAGATAGGAGTGGAAGGATCAGTGAGATAGTGAAGAAAAATTCTAAAAAATACCTGGCCACTAGGGACCTAAACTTTATTGAATCCTGTGGCTGGTATTGTTAAAAACGGGGGTGTTGGAGGTGCACAATATAATGTATGTGCTACTCCTGGTCTACATGTTTCAAGCCTTACCCTTCGGCTTTTCTTCAGGACCAAGTACGATTGATCCCTAATACCACTCCTGAATATTGGCTATTGTATTCTTTAGAGCCTATTCATTGTATATCATTGTGCGTTATACGATACCCAATCGGTATGATGCTTCAATACTACCTATTTGGTAAGATGTCTCAATTCCTTCTGGAAAGATAAAAGTATGCATAACATGGGTTAAATTACAGGCACGTTAAGTGTTGTAAACCACATCACCATCCAGTGGAAAAATGTGTGATATATTTTTCTATCAGGGTGACATTGTCAAGGTGCCTTTCACTCTGTGTAAAAAAATGTATACGGACAAGACAGTACATAACAAATAACAGAAAACACACACTTTATATGTCTGCACATTACATTGACAAAAAACATACAGTGCTAGACTTACAGTGGACTGTCATTGAACACATTCCAAATGAATCGCAATTTTTTGAAAAGGAACAGCGATGGGTTTTTCGTTTGAAAACCCACACAAATGGGTTAAACAATGGAATCCCGTGGAGCCAATTTGGATGACCGGATTTTTTTCCCCCTGAAAAACTACATGCCTCGACATAAGCACGAAGCATGTCACTCTCTACTTACGAATTGTTTCTAACATCAACCACCAATACCCCATGAAAGAGAATAGAAATGGTCTTTTCTTCTATAAACACCTGTAGTACCGTATGTCTGCACAAGAACACTGATAATATCACAAATATCATGGAGTATCATTATCAGATGGAGGCTGTCGCTCCTCAACTACAATACTCCTCCCATCATGCACCAAATGAGGCCACGGTGCGGCGGCCATTTTGAAAGGTTAGCGGTCCATGCAAAACTAACATGAGGCAGTGAGCACAAGCAGACCTGATATTTAAGCAGGACGGCTGAGTCACTCACGTTCACCCACTGAGCCACGGGCAGGCAAAGTATGCTGGGCGAGGGAGTAGCTTTGAGGCAGTAAGTACGGCATAGCCGCTTCCCCGATCACTGAGGACCACAAACCCTTTTATTTGTTAAACTTAAAAATGTGCAAATTTCATTTATCTCTTCAGAGTTTGACTACAAGCGTCCCTCCCCTCCGGTGAAGAGCTCATGGGGCAAAGTTAGAACAATAATAAGTACGTTTTTCAAGCTAAGTACTCTCACAAAATGTATTTAGTGTTTCACTGACTATGAAGCACAACGAGTAGACATACTGCATGGTTTTTTGGAAAAGAGCACCTGGACATGACGATATTATAAAGTGTGTGTTTTCTGTTATTTGTTGTGCACTGTCTTGTCCGTATACATTTTTTTTACATAGAGTGAAAGGCACCTTGACAATGTCACCCTGATAGAAAAAATACATCACACATTTTTCCACTGGATGGTGATGTGGTTTACAACACTTATTGTGCCGGTAATTTAACCCATGTTATGCATTCTTTTATGTCTCCAGAACGAATTGAGACATCTTACCAAATAGGTAGTATTGAAGCATCATACCGATTGGGTATCGTATAACGCACAATGATAATACAATGAACAGGCACTAAAGAATACAATAGCCAATATTCAGGAGTGGTATTAGGGATCAATCGTACTTGGTCCTGAAGAAAAGCCGAAGGGGAAGGCTTGAAACATGTAGATCAGGAGTAACCTAAACATTATACTGTGCACCTCCAATACCCCCGTTTTTAACAATTCCAGCCACAGGATTCAATAAAGTTTAGGTCCCTAGTGGTCAGGTATTTTTTAGAATTTTTGTTCACTATCTCACTGACCCTTCCACTCCTATCTTTTAGTAATATAGCCCACACCTTCCAGAAAGTACTCCCACGTCTCCGTCGGTTGCAGCACGCCCCGTCCCGCAGCGGGGTAGGAAGAACCCGATGATGAAGCATGCCAACAAGGGACTTTTTAGTGGGTGAGGGTTATTTTAAGAAAAGTAAATCTTTTCCCTTAAGGAATACTACTATATCTGGAAGGATATTAGTTAAAGCTTTCTAGTGGATTTCTTTAGATTATCTATTAATCCCACAACTTTCCCACACAGAATTGTGAGGAGAATATATATATTTCTTTAGAAAAATGTTACATTTGCAGGGGATTCTGGGTAGGAAAACGTTGGGGAGAACCACTCAAGCCACACCTCCTTGGACTCCAGGGTGTCTAGTTTTCAGAAACGTCTGGGTTTGGCAGGTTTCCCTAGATGCCCGCTGAGCCTGGGACCAAAAACGCAGGTGACTCCCTCTCAAAACCAAGTCTTTTTTGTGATCGATTATTGTGAAGTATCCACACTACATTTTGGGCCATTTCCTGTCGCGGGCACTAGGTCTACCCATACAAGCGAGGTACTTTTTTTATAGGGAGACGTGGAGTAATGCTGGGTGGGTGGAAGTTTGTGACTTCCCACAGATTCCAGAACTTTCCATCACAGAAATGTGAGGAAAATTTGTTTTGTTTTTACAAAGTTTGAGGTTTGCAAGGGATTCTGGGAAAAGAACCTGGTGCGAGCCACAAAGTCACCCCATCCTGGATGCCTCTGGGTGTCTAGTTTTAAAAAATGTACAGGTTTGCTAGGTTTTGCTAGGTGCCTGCAGAGCTCGGACCCAAAATCCACAGCTAGGCACATTGCGGAAAAAGGGACCGTTTTCACTGGAAAAATGTGATGTGTCCACATGTTTTGGGCCATTTCCTGTCTCTGGCACTAGGCCTACCCACACAAGTGAGGTACCATTTATATCGGGAGACTTGGTGGAATGCTGGGTGGGTGGAACCTTGTGGCTCCCAGCAGATTCCGGAACTTTTCATTGCAGAAATGTGAGGAAAATGTGTTTTGTTTTACAAAGTGTGAGGTATGGAAGGGAGTCTGGGTAACGGAACCTGATGAGAGCCACATGAGTCACCCCATCCTCGATTTCCCTGGGTGTCTGGTGTTAAAAAATGTACAGGTTTTCTAGGATTCCCTAGGTGTCGGCTGAGCTAGGGTCCAAAATCCACAGCTAGGCACATTGTGAAAAAAGGGTCAGTTTTCACTGGAAAATGTGATGTGTCAACATTGCGGTTTGGGCCGTTTTCTGTCGCGGGCACTAGGCCTACCCACACAAATTAGGTACCATTTTTATTGGGAGACTTGGAGTAATGCTGGGTAGGTAGAAGTTTGTGTCTCCCTACAGATTCCAGAAATTTCCATCACAGAAATGTAAGGAAAATGTGTTTTGTTTTTACAAAGTTTGAGGTTTGCAAGGGATTCTGGGTAACAGAACCTGGTGAGAGCCACACAAGTCACCCCATCCTGGATTCCCCTGGGTGTCTAGTCTTTCAAAAATGTACAGGTTTGCTAGCTTTCCCTAGGTGCCGGCAGAGCTAGGGTCCAACATCCACAGCTAGGCACATTGCGAAGAAAGGGTCAGTTTTCACTGGAAAAATGTGATGTGTCAACCTTGTGTTTTGGGCCGTTTTCTGTCGCGGGCACTAGGCCTACTCACACAAGTGAGGTACCATTTGTATCAGGAGACTTGGGGGAATGCTGGGTGGGTGGAAGTTTGTGGCTCCCTGCAGATTTCAGAACTAGGTAACAGAACCTGGTGAGAGCCACATAAGTCACTTCATCCTGGATTCCTCTGGGTGTCTAGTTTTAAAAAATGTACACGTTTGCTAGGTTTCCCTACTTGCAGGCAGAGCTATGGTCAAAAATCCACAGCTCGGCAAATTGCGAAAAAAGGGTCAATTTTCACTGGAAAAATATGATGTGTCCACGTTGCGTTTTGGGCAATTTCATTTTACGGACACTAGGCCTACTCACACAAGTGAGGTACCATATTTATTGGGAGACTTGGGGAAATGCTTGGTGGGTTGAGATTTGTGGCTCCCCACAGATTCCAGAACTTTCCATCACAGAAATGTGAGGAAAAAGTGTTTTTATTTACAAGGTTTGAGGTTTGCTAGGCATTCTTGGTAACAGAACCTGGTGAGAGCCACACAAGTCACCCCATCCTGGATTCCCCTGGGTGTCAAGTTTTAAAAAATGTACAGGCTTGCTAGGTTTCCCTAGGTGCCGGCTGAGCTAGGGTCCAAAATCCACAGCTAGGCACATTGGGAAAATAAGGTCAGTTCTCACTGGAAAAATGTGATGTGTCCACATTGCGTTTTGGGCCATTTCCTGCGGCAGGCAGTAGGCATACCCACACAAGTGAGGTTTCATTTTTATCGGGAAACTTAGGGGAACACCGAATAGTAGAACAAGTGTTATTGCCAATTGATTTTCGATGCATTTCTGCCTTCCAAATGTAGGACAATGTGTAAAAAAGAAGTCTTTTTGAAAAATGCCCTCTAATTCACATGCTAGTATGGGTACCCACAAATTCGGAGACGTGCAAATAACCACTGATTCTAAACTCCATGTTTTGTTCCCATTTTGGAAATATATAGGTTTCCTTGATACTTATTTTTCACTCTTTATATTTTACCAAATGAATTGCTGTATACCGGGTACACAATGAAAAGCCATTGCAAGGCGCAGCTCAGTTATTGACTCTGTGTACCATGGGTTCTGGGTTAACTTACAAGTCCTTTATATCCCCGCAACCAGAAGGGTCCAGCAGGCGTAACAGTATATTGCTTTAAAAAATCTGCCATACTTAGAAGAAGTTACAGGTGAAAACATAGGCATATATGTCTGTTTCTTTCAACTCAATTTCAATATTCTTTTATTTCAACTGTTAGTTTCTATAGGAAAACCTTGAAGGAACTACACAAATTACCCCTTGCTGAATTTAGAATATTGTCTACATTTGAAAAATGTATAGCTTTCCAGGATCTATTATTGCTTTAATACCCATTTCTACCACTAACTGGAAGGAGGATGAAGGCGCTAAAAATAGAAAAAATAGGCCACGTCCCAGTAAAATGCCAAAACTGTGTAGAAAATGTTGGTTTTCTGACAAAAGTCTGCCTGTTCCTGAAAGCTGAGAAGATGGTAATGTTAGCATCATAAACCCTTAAATGATACAATTTGCAGGGAAAAATCCAGACACTTTCTTCTGCAGCACTTTTTCCCAGTTTTTCCCCCAAAAACAAAACAGAGCTGCATTTTGGCTAATTTCTCAGTACCCTCTCGGGTAATTCACAAACCCTGGGTCCCTTTAGAATCCTCAGGATGTTGGAAAAAAAGGACGCAAATTTGGCATGTGGCCAAAAGTTACGGGGCCTAAGCGCGAACTACCCCAAATAGCCAAAAAAAGGCTTAGCACCGGGGAGGGGGAGGCCTAGCAGCAAAGATGTTAAAGCTGTCTTTATCTTAATGTGTTCTTTAAAGGTCTTAAAACCTTCTCATTTGGTTTGGGGTCAAGATACAATTTTTCTCTTTTGACTTATAATTTGGTTTGTAATTGAGGCAGAACATGGAGGCAATCTGGAAAGCATTGAGTACCACAGGATTTGAAAAATTGTAAATAGAATAAATGCTGGGGGATGTTAATGAGGAGCTTTAGTCTTGAATCTATGGCATCCAAAGTTAATATTATCCCTCTATTTGTAACAAATATTTGAAATGGGAAGTTCACAGGGGAGGTAGTGAGTATGGTGTGATTGAGAAGCAAATGGAATATCCTAAATGCCAGAGATTTGACAAAGAGTTGATGAGCAGAAGCCAGAAAGCTCAGTTGAGCAGAAATGTTGGGCATTGAGCTACGGTCTGGGACCGCAGCTACCCACCATGATATTTTCACCTTTGATGGATGAAAATAGACGAAAAATACCCTAAATGGATCAGCTGCTTGCTGGATGGTTTTCTTTTGCATGGAAGATTCATTATAACACAACAGTTGCTTGTTGCACAGGTTGTTGGTAGGCCCTGTATCATGAAGACCAGTGTAGTTGTAATGTTCAGAAGCCGTCATATTCGAAGCGCAGGCTGTACCTGAAAGGACCACTGACTATGCTATTACTCCAATGCAGTCCACCTCCAGTTTGCAGGAGTGGTGGATGATGCACTACCCTTTATTAGGTGCCGGAGGGGAAACGGCATTTACAACGCGGATGGAATCACGCGTTCCATTACCACGCATATGCTTTACCATGCATAGTCCTTTACCACACATGCCTTTACAACGATTTTTGTTGTAAAGGCAATAAAGCATATATGTGGTAAAGGAAGTCAGTGCTCTACATTCAGAGTGAATGGGCAGGGGTGGGAGGTCTTGGAACAGGAAGGATCAGGACATGGCTTGGTGAGTAGGTCTGGGGGCCGGGTTCTAGGACCCAGGGCATGGGAGTCAGGGTAGTTTTTAGGGCTGGGGGCCGGGTTTTAGGGCTCAGGGTGGGGGGGTCATGGTAGTTTTTAGGGCTGTGGGCTGGGTTTTTAGTGCTCAGGGCAGGGGGCAGGGGTAGTTTTTAGGGCTGGAGGATTGTTTTAGGGCTCAGGGCAGGGGGCTGGGGTGCTTGTAGAGCTGGGATTGGGGTTGCTTTTAGAGCTAGGGGCTGGTTTCAGGGCTCAGGGCTGGGGCATGGTGCTTTTAGGGCTGGGGTCGGGGTCGTCTTCAGGGCTGGGGGGTGTGTTTCCCACGCTTATGCCTATACCAGTCATGCCTTTACAACGATATTTGTAAAGGCATGCATGGTAAAGGCATGCATGGTAAAGGCATGCATGGTAAAGATGCGGTTGTGGTAAAGACTGTATTGTTAAGGCATGCAATAAAATCTCAGGCGTGGTTCCGTCATTCAACCGTGCTGGAGGCAGAAGTATCAGCCTCTCCAATAGTCTCCTCATATCTTCGAGAACAATAGACCGGTTCATGGCCAAAATCTTCAAAAACAAACCAAATGGCCAAATCATTGAAGGTTTTTTTGCTGACGTAGTGGTGGCACAGTATATCCCTGTAAGAGTCCTTTACTGTGGGGCACTTGAAAAATGTCATTAGGTGGTTCCAGTGTTTGCTGCATAAATATTCATCTGCTGCACTCGCCACATAATCCATCATCATTTGCACAATTTGTTTTAAGTGTTCAGGTTTCAAAACTTGAAACTTGAAATTGTTTTAACAAAAAAAATTGCTTTCAGGTTAAAATACATAAAAAGTTATTACCTTTGCTTTTCACAGGGTGCACTGCCATGCCAGACACTTGCAAAAGTTAGCTACTGAGGTTTGTATTCAGCCACTAAAGGACGTCTAACTCCAGTATTTTAAAACATTATGTTTCAAATATCAAGGTAGGTTGGTTAAATATCAAAATAGTCATATAGTAATGCCAACAAATGTGCAGCATAACAGTGAATAATTTACTTTTTTGCAACATAGTTTTCCCATCCCAGGATGCAAATGTTGGTTCTGTTTACTGCTGCATAATTCCAGTGATTCTCCCCACAACTGCCTATTATTTACGCTGGTTTAATTAGTACAACACATATTGCAGAAGCTTCGAGGCAATAGAACAATAGGTAAAATGTACTCTAAGGAGAAGACGAAAAAAGAAACAAGAATAGCACTGAACAAACAGACACGTTTTGACAACCTTCTTAATTCTCAAAAGATAATAAATATTCAGAGTGGCAAGAAGTTCAATTATCTGGAATTGGCAACTGAAAAATAGTGGTGTTGAAACAATTCTCAAAAGGGGTGTGCTGTCTTCAATGTTACATCACTGAATTCATAGGGTTTGTGAAAAATCCAATCTTCACACAAAGAAGAAATATAGCAAATAAGTTAGGCCTTGGTTTTGTGCACAGCTGAGTTACACTGATACAGTAATGGTTGAAGTCGCCCTCATCATCTCCCTCTGGAGTTGGTAATAGGCATGTAGGGTTTAGTGTGTTACATCTCCGAATGGAAACATTCTCATCTGCTAAGATGATTCTGTCTTAGCAGGTTAGGTGGTTATTTGCCAATTGCTGAGTTCTGGTGCGAGTCAGGAGGATTTCACTGGAGTGCGTTATCATCACAATCAAAGGATAGCCCATCACGATCCCCTCGGTTTGCTGTATGCTAAGGCTAACCACGGCAAACGCTTTGAGACAAGCAGGCAACGCTGAAGCCACAGGATCATGAGTAGCTGAAAAATAGCTGATGGGACACTTGGTATCTCCATGGGCTTGTTTTAGCACAGACAATGCACACCCATCTATTTTGCGACAAAAGAAATCCTTTGCATAGTCTGGCATTCCAAGAGTGGGTGCACTGCAAAGTAACTATTTGAGCTCCGGGATGGCTTCCATCATCCTTTGGTACCGGGCCATCGTTATCAGCATGCATCAACCTTATCAAAGGCTTTGTCATCAAGGAAAAGTTTGGGATCCATTGTCAACAGTAGCCAACCATGCCCAAAAACATCCTCACCTCTCTCTGAGTGGTTGGAAACTTCATTTTAAGATCTGTCTCTATGCGTTTGTGAGACATTCGCCTCACTCCTTTTGCTATTTGATGTCCCAGATACATAACTTCCCTCCGACAGTATTGCAGCTTCTCGGATGGGATCTTATGCACGTTTTCAGCGAAATGGTTGAGTAAGGCAATAATATCCTGTTTGCAAGCTTCTTTGGTCATTGAGGCAATCAGGAGATCATCTATGTACTGGATTAGTGTCGAGCTGCATGGCACCTGCAAGGACTCTAGGTTCTTTTTATGAATCTGATTGAAGAGGGATGGGCTCCCTGTGCACCCTTGTGGGGCACAACACCACATGAGGGTCTTCTCTTGGAACTGGAACGCAAAGAGAAACTGGCTCTCTTCATGCAACGGGACCAAGAAGAATGCTTGACAAAGATCAATGATTGTGAACCGCTGAACCTCTGAAGTGATTTGGAATAGAATCATGGCAGGGTTCGGTACCACAGAATAGCATGGAACATCAATTTGGTTAATCTTTCGGAGGTCTTGAAAGATCCTCCACTTTTTGTTTGATTTCTGTAAGGCCATAATTGTGGAATTGCATGGGCTTCTTATAACTTCCTTCAGGATCCCCTGTTCTATCATGTTCTCAATGACAGGGATGATCTCTGCAATGGCCTCTGGGGTCATCTTGTATGGTTGTATGGGTGAGTCTGGGGGTAAACAGCATTGGGCCTAAGGGTAATCTTTAGAGACTTGGCATCCTTGATCAATCCAATTACTTTTCCGGTAAAATCCGAGACCTCTTCCTTGACTGTCTCCCTCAAGTCTATTGGCAAGTCCTCAGTAGTGAGGACCGGGTACAGCATGACAACAGGCTCTGATGGCTGTAACTTGAACTTGGCGTCAGCTGCTTGGGTCTCAATTCCTTACAGCTTACAGAGAAGGTCTCGGCCGAAAAGGTTTACAGGACTGGAATCACAGATTATGAACTGATGTTGCTCTCTAATGACTCCTATCTTTACTGTCACTAGGGCAGTAATTTGGTTGGTATGCTGCTGATTTGTGATGCCTACAACTTGGACTTCTTTTCCCGAGAGGGGTAGGTTAGTGACATCAAGGATTCTAACCATTGAACAAGTGGCTTCTGTGTCTATTAGGAAAGATATGGGATGTCCATTAACCTCTCCGTCCACATACAGTCTACTCTGATCCACTTCCAGGACTGTGTCAAGTAGCCACTCCTTCTCCCCCACTCGGACACAATCATTGATCCTGGTCTATGGAAGTTTCTAACATCATGTGGATTGGGTTTCTTTGCTGCATCTTCAGATTTTGGGGGACCCTATGGTTTGGCTGAGGAGGTGGGTAGAATACCTCCTTGCATCTGTACTGAGTTAAAGGTATTGGGCAACGGTCCCGCTATTCAAACTTTCTGAACAGCCATAGGAGGTCTAGGTGCTGGAGGAAACTCTCCCTGTCCTGTTGAAGACACCCCTTGGGATTCTGTCGCAATTTGGGCTGGATTGTACCTACACTTCTGCTTCCAATGCCCTACCCTTTTACAAATATGGTACTGAGTAACCTTCTTTAGGGCACTTATGTTTGTCCCTACCACATTTCCTCGACCACGCCCCATTTTAGGTACATTCCCACTGTAGTTTGGAGAAACTCATTGCATTACCATTCCAAAACTGGGATCTAATTCGGACCCTGGGGGTGGAAACTTAAGTTCCCTTGTCCCTACACTCTGTGCCAACTGGGTTTGGGCATTCATGAACTTCTTCATCAGCCCCTTTTGCTTTGGCTCTAAAGTCTCCCCGCAATATTTTGCTTACTGTAGGACCTCATCAACAGACATGCTCTGCCAGCAGAGGACACCTTGAAAATTTGATTGCTAATTTCTGGCCTCAGTCCATCTACAAAAGAGGCAAGAAATCCTTCCATGTTCTCGCCTAAGGGGTCATTTATCTCACTGTGCCCCATATACACCGCATTAGTCTCTCTAAATAGGTGTTCACTGATTCCTTGGGTTCTTGAGAGGTTCGGTAAATTTTAGGCTAATTAATCTCTCTTTGGGGGACCTTCGTCTTGAGGTGTCGTATGACCTCCTCATACTTGGCCCTAACAGTAGGTGAAGGGGCATTCGTACCTGCCACCTGTGAAGGTTCGTGTGCAGGCCATTCAAAAGCTCTCTTGCATTCTGCCCACAGATCTTTCTGGACCGCTACCTCAAATAACAAGTCCAAGTCCTCCCACAGTACTTTGGAGATATTCACAATCTATTCCATCTGAGTGTACCACTAATCGGGATTCTCTCTAAGCTTTGGAAGGGAATAGGTGAAATGGAAAAGATCTTATCGAGGCCATGGGACATGTACATACGCTCCTCTTTGTACCTCTCTCAAGGGGAACTCTTTTACCTCTCCCCAACTGCTGCTTCCTCACCTTCCAACATGCACTGCACCGCGCTTACTTCATTCCCAATTTCACATGCAATCCCTAATGATACTCATGTAGTTGTTCTTTTCAGCCACCTCGTCTCTCCGGAACCAGGATAGGATTAGGATTGGTCAATTTAAATCTCGGGGCAAACGGTCTGGACCATGAAGGCACCATGCTCAGTTCTACAGCCAATTCATTTGTCAATTTTTGGGTCAGTTCCAGTCAGAATCATTACCTCTGATACCAGATCTGTCGACGTACAAATCATTCTTAATTTTATCACGTTGGGCGCGCTAACAACCGGGAGTGGTGTAGTCCTGATACAGACTTTGATGATCTCCGACTTGAACCGTCTCTTTTACTTGGTGCAGGAAACCCACAAAATAAGGCTGAAACATTCTCATAAGAATGACAGACAAAGTTTCTTGTTTCAATGCTTTATAACAATTAATAGCAGATTACAGTAAAGGTGCATGAGCAAGTTTTAGCAGCAAAGCATACAAGTCACAAGTACAAGGAACAAACTCAGTAAAGTTCCAGAAGAAATACGGCATAGATTCGCCTTCTATGGTGGGGAAAAAGGGGTCTCTCTATTTACAGAAATTCACGCACTTTTCTAGGTTTTTGAACAAAGACTTTCATACACTTTGTGGGAATACATGGTTCTCAGGGTTGCACCAATGGGGAACAGGCTGGAAGAAATATTTTACTACAGAATACATTCAAGGAGTCTCTCAGGATAGTAGTACATTGAGATTTTACCATTCTCATAGTCTTGGCTGTACAGTTAACCTGATACATTATTTTAGCATAAGCCTGGGACGCTGAGAACCATCCTAGATTCGGCACAACGAGAAACTTCCCTGAGAATGCTTTCTGTTTACTCATGTAAATACTAGACACACTTTATTTAGAACAGAAATCAGCAGTAGTCATCACATGATATATTGTGATGCTGAGGCAAGATGGATGACAGTGTAAACACAATCTAATGTTAGCAGAAGCTCAATTTGCAATTCTCTTTATTGACAGAAAATGAACTCTCAGAGTCAAATGAGTCACCCCCATTCAGCAGGAGAGTGGTAAGGGTGAGCAGCCTGTGGTGCTTTTGGAGCACACTGTTGCCAATATATTACTAAAGCTGGGAGTTGTAGCACACTGCCATTTATAAACAGCACATTTTCCATTGAAATGGCCACAAAATGCACACAGTCATGCAGTTTTACTGATAAAACTATACACTGCACAAACAATACTTGCGTGGAAATTGGGTTCAGCAAATATTTGTCATTTGCACATCACCTAGTAGAATGTCTTGATTTGTTTTGATCCCACTAAAATCTTTGTTTGCATCACAATTCACAGGTACAAAAACGTGCTTCGTTTATGCTTTCCTAACTACAGATATATTTTGAAATATTTGTACAGTTAATTTACAGGGATTTAAATGTAGTGTGTTAGGAAATGTGTGTGAGGGAAAAAGCTAACATACCACAGCATTTCCTTTCACACACCATGTACCCTAGCAAGATTGTCAGACATTTCACTTTATAAAGTCCACTGACATTTCAGTCAGAGAATTATAAGAAAACACTAATCTCCATGTAAAAAGAATAAGCAGCAATGTTTCAGAAAACACTGCCTGAAATTTGACCTCTGTCTTTGAAGGCATAGAAAAAGTGACAAGATACAACCAAAAGTTAAAGGCATCTTTACTGCTCATCACCTTCAGACCACCAGCATAATTATTTTGGGGTTGCTATTACATCCAGTTCCTAAGATGAGATAGTTCTGCCCTCACATCAACCGATTTTAAATTTGGGAATACAGAGCACTACCTGATGTGATGAGCTTATGGTCTATTCATTGACGTACTACTTCAGTTGTCAGAATGTTTGGAGAGTTCTTGTAAACAGACCTGTGTGTGATGGTCATCACCTAGAACACATCAGCTTCAAATGGGTAGCAAATACAATTAGTTGACAACAACACAAAACAGGAATAGACAACACTCTCAAATATCCAACAGAACAAATTTGAGAGGACCTTTCAGACAGCCATCAAAGCCTGGGTATGCACAGTAGCACTAACCAATAAGAAAGGATGGCCAAAAATATTGGAGAGAAAACCTTATACACTTCTGCCCCAGCATAGATGTGGCATATTCTTGGCAACCACCATTGGCTCTACCCCATTTCCCACCATTACCCATCATCACAAGGTCAATCAGATGATCACAAGTTCAAATCAGTCTCCCAGTCTCACATGGAGAGTCACAGGACTACTAAAGAGCTACGAGGCCATCCCAATGGCAAAATGTGTGTGATGCAAAAGTGAACTTAATATAGCCACGTCCTGTGTTTACAATGGATCTGCTTACATTTATCTGAAGACCTAAGAGGGGATTCACACTTCTTCCAATTTCTGGGTCCAGTATCTCAGAGTTTTCCCACCAAGAGAGGCTGTCTTAAGTTGAATATCTAATTTATTACCCTGTAGTAGGGGTTATATTCCTGCAGGAGGCTAGAGTGACCTTTTATCTTTCTCTTTCAAGAGATTTGTTTGACAAAATATTTCTCTTACACCACAAAACCCACAGGACCAGGACTATTTCTGTATATCTAATCAAATAATGAGAATTCTACCTTCACCTCCCATTGTGCAAAAAGATGCTATTTGTGTGGGCGGGTGGTGGAGGAACGCAAGCTTCAGTTGTAGTAGAGAAGCGATGTGAATTGAGAGGTGGGGGTGGAAGGTGCTAAAGAGACATCAAGAATGTCAGTTTGAGAGGGAGAGGGAGTGATGTTATTATCACCCAAAATTCAAATATAGCTAATGGATCGAGAAGCAGAGGGTAAGATAATGACTCATAATTAGGCCAGTATTTAAAGTGATTGCTGAAAGCATGTTTTTGTCCTTTTCCTTGAAAATGCATGATTTTCTCGTTATTCACGCCATCCTCTTAACTGATGCATTTTACACAAATGTCTTTTCATTCGATTATTCTTAGTTTTTGTTCTTTTCTGTTCACATCTTGCAAGTTTTTGCCTTTATAAATCGTAATCTTGAAATTGAGGCACTTTTAAGTCCTACCAGTATTTAAACAATACAAAACCTCTAACTGGGTTAATGCCATAGTCTTTCCTATATCCCTATTAGGGATGAAAATAAGTCATCATTTTATTTAAATTCCAATATTTAGATGCTTAAAATTGACTGACTTTTCAGACCAGTGCATTTGAATAGACTGCTTCTTGCAAAGGCTTTTCTTTTCACTCCATTTGCTGGTCAAGTTTGTCCATCTTTTTGGGACTAGGATGTAACCTGGTTATAATATTCAGACAAGACTCTTGATGTACCAGTGTATTTGTTGAGTACACATAGAGGAATTAAGGCGCTCTCAGATCAGAGGGATAATATTTTTAAGTGGTGTAAAATGTAATCTGTGGAGGCTTGGCCACAGCTCCACCATATAGATTTTATCTATGCATACTTTATCCTACCTAGCCCCCATTTTTATAGCAGAATCAGAGAAGGGGTCATTGGTAAAATCTACATAGGCACAAAGAGAGCATCTAAATTTTGCAAGTTGGGCATCTTAGGTTTAAAGACACAGGGGCAGATGTACGACCCTATTTTGCATGCACAAACGGGTTTGCGACCCGCTTGCGCATGCAAAATGTCACAGGGCCATGTACTATTCCTAAATAGCGAGTCGCAATTTATTTGCGACTCGCTATTTAGGAATTGCGAGTCGCTATTAGGAAGGGGTGTTCCCTTCCTAATAGCGACCCCAAAGCCATGTATGAATATTTTGCGACCGCAATTGCGGTTGCAAAACAATCGCAAACTACCACCCTCTTCAAGAGGGTGGTAATGCACTCGCAAAAGGACCCCTTCCCCTTTGCAAATGCAGGGGAAAATATTTTTTAGGGGCAGGCAGTGGTCTCAGGGACTTCTGCCTGCCCTTAAAAAATGAAACAAAAACGTTTCATTTTTTTTTTTTTTCAATGCATCCCTTTTTCCTTTAAGGAAAATGGGCTGCATTTAAAAAAAAAACCTGCTTTATTGAAAAGTAGTCCCAGACATGATGGTCTGCGGAGCACAGCAGGCCACCATCCCTGGGAGGGCCAGCCATTCCCAATGGGGTCGCAAATTGCGAGTGGCTCATTAATATTCATGAGCCTCGCATTTTGCGACCCTATTGGGAATCGTAATCAGTGTCTCTGACACTGTAGTACATTGTAAATTGCGCCTCGCAATTTGCGACTCGCAATCGAGCGCAAATTGTGAGGCGCAATTTACAAGGGTCGTACATCTGGCCCACAGTCCTTTTGCAAAAAAATTTCTGTATGAAAAAATGTCCCCAAAAACTGGTATGTGTTTTTCGATGAGTGGCAAATGGTCAAACAATATCTCCATTCTGCAAATTCAATGTGAAAATTCTAAAGACCGGTCCTCATCTTTTCTGGTTCAGGATTCCTATGACTTTCCTGGATTTCCTCCAATGGTTCAGCACCAAATGTTGCCATACATGATCAGTGAGCTGACCCTATTGGCGAATTGACAACTCATTTCAGGGACTGTTTCTTCTCTCTTTGTTTGCATATTATTCTCAGGGTAACCTGAGGGAATATAAGTTTAGATGCAGCGCTTTACAAAACTCCAAAATAAAATGAACCCAAAGTAAAATAAAGCAAAAAAAAATAAAAAACGTGAATGTCTGAATTTCATCAACAGGTTGACTACCTGGGAAAGCTCAGACATCTGTGATGGCTACTAAAACTGCTCACTCTATGCCATCCTTGCCTCTGACTTCTGAGGCAATGTCTGATCGAGCGTCCACAAAAATCTCTTGCAGACTGTCTATCGGTTTGAAATAAATATTTTCATGTTGTGTTTCAGCACAAAGGCTGTAAGAAATTAAAACTCTGCCTGCATTCTTTTGTTAGTGGATAGACTTTGCAACTTCACGAACTTGTGATGCAATCTTTGCAAAACTTTGGATGAAAATGCCTCCATGGTTCCTCAAGAAACCTAACTAGACATGATTATTGTTTGAACAAATGTTTATTTTCAAGCATTTTGCAACCTTTACTGATCAAAGTTTTGAAAAAACGAAAATCCTTTCTATTTCACACACAACAATGTTGATCTTTTTCTGTATCTAGTTGTGAAACTCAGAGAGACCTGCTGGTGTCTCATTCCATGCTAGGCTCTGGCATACCTAACTTATATTCGCCTATTGTTGCTCCAGTTTCATCTTCTCTCCGCAGATTTAAAGCGTGCACTGTGACTATTTGAGAGGCAGGAGTACTCTAGCAATGTTCAACTAGAACATTGCAAGAAATTTTTGTTTCTAAAAAAAGTGTTTTTTATATATACAGATCCTTCTGGGAACTGTAAATATGACTCATCTCAAACATAAAAACGCATTCAAATGTTTTCCCTCATGTCAGTTGTGTTCAGCAGAAACATATGGACATGAAATGACACAGAGATGCCAACAAATGTCCCGGTTCACAAATGAGTGTTTTTTATGTTAGAAATTTAAACCGTAGAATTATATCTGTGTGTGGTAAAAATTTTACATTTTCAAGGGCTCACAAAGAATGTGTTAAACTTCCCTCGGAGTAATCACACATCTAAGATTAAGCACACGGATTTGCCATGGGATGGAAAATTCTGCATGCACCAGGCAAAGGCAAATGCACATTTAATTTTTTTTTTATTTCTCCACATTAGGAAAATATTTTCCAACCATATAAACATCATGAAATGGGTCGGTGTTCCTTCCTGGAAATGCACCTACTACTGATTCTAACAGAAGCAAGAGTCGGATGCATGAAGCCTTTTATGCAGTTGCAAACGGTCTGATTAGCAGAATCAGGCCTTTCACAAACGCAAAAAAGCTTTTTCTGATGTTTCGACCCAAATTGCGATTAAGTCACACATTACAGAATGGTTATTTGGGTTTTGCGCCCAAATATCGATTCGGTGTTTGGAAGGGGAGTCTTCTCCAACGAGTAGCTCGTGAGCCACTGGTAGCTCTCCAGCTGCCTCTAAGTAGCTCTCCATTGTGCTACTCATCCCGCTAAATTAGAAAATTTGAAGCTTTTGCTTGGTTGAATTAATATGTGTATACCAAAACTGAACAATGTGTATTTGAGACAAAAATGTGTGTATTTCCAGAAGTCATAACATGATGTTTGGAGAAAAATGCTTGTTTTTCTAAAATATATTTAGTGCTGATATTTGAATGATAAATCGTGCAGCGAGGAAAAGACTTAATACTAATACGATTACGTAGGTGCCAGCGGCATTGCAGCTATGGCTGGTATGTATTACTCATGCAGAGGCATTCCAAATTGATAAAGACCTTTTTATTTATACTACTGCTGGCAGTCACTGCTGATAATCTTGCATAGGGTGACCACTAATGTAATTGTGTCTGATGTGGTCACTATTATAACACTAATGATCACAGTAGCTCGGGCTGATTTTCATTGACCATAAGTAGCTCGTAGTCCGGAAAAGGTTGGAGACCCCTTTAGGGCATCCATTCCAAATACTGAACTGTACTGGAATGTAATAATATTTTGCGTCTGAAATGCAGTCGCAAAACATAATATTTTACCAACAACTCAAAGCAGGTGGTAAGCTGCTCGCAAATGTACGCTTTACCCTTTGTGAATGTTAAAAATATATTTTTAAGAGTAGGCAGCGGTTGAATGGACTACTGCCTACTCTTAAAAAATTATAGTTACACTTTTTATTTAATTTGTTTAAACTTATCCCATTTTCCTTTAAGGAAACTAGGTTTCATTTAGAGAAAAAATGCTTTATTTAAAAGCAATCACAGACATGGTGGTCTGACCTCAGCAGGTCACCATCCCTGTGATGGCTTGGATTCCTACTGGATCACAATTTGCGACCTACCTCATTAATATTCATGAGATAGGTATAATTGCACACACTATGAATCAGTCATTTACAGGCAGACCTATTAGTACATAGGTCACTTTGCAAATTACCACACAGGTAACAAAAATACTGGTCACAAATTGCGACCTGTATTTGACGACCAGTTATACGTACATCTAGTCCCATATTTCAGTAAACTACCTGCAAGTTTTTAGAAAATATTTGCAAGTAAGCATTATTTGATGGTGATGATGATTGCTTCAAGAGGAGCATTCACTTATAAGTTTGTGGGTGTTCACCTACTTTTGCAAGCTGACCAGACCAGAAACTCCCAGAAAATCTCCTCTTACTCCAAATTTGAACATGCACTCGGGAAACATACTATTCCATTCATCCGGATTACGCGAATTTATTTACCCAAGGGTCTCTTTCTGCTTATATTTTACAAACTTATACACACTACCTTTAGATTTTGGCATGTTTACTTTTCAGTACTTTTACTCTTCTAGTGCCTATTTCACACAATCCAAGAAAAACATGTTTTCTGTGAATAATACAACTTTGTTGAAATGTCTGAAGAAGAAATAAAGATGGCACTGTATTATAATTGTGGCCTTTGTCATATTAAATAACTGCTTGCCTATATCTGACTTTTTACAAACATTTTCAATTAGTCAAAATGCTTTGTTGTACTGCCTGTGATGAGGGCCCAGTTTCCGGTGCTTAATTTGTGCAGGTGTTTCCCGGTGCTCAGCACAAGCTCTTATTTGTAAACATGGCACATATTTATGAGAAACTACCACATGGTGGTGCTGTGCATGCATTTTTAAGCAAGGTTCATTAGTTGAGCGTTAAACTCTTTGATATATGTGTAAATAAATGATAAAACTTGTACTTAAATCTGACGTGTGGTTGTGTCAGCTGCAGTGGATCAGAAAGTAAAACCTTGGGCCCTGGCGCTTAATTGTTTTCAGATTAAGCACTGCCAGTTTCGGCTCTGTGTTTGCCATGCAACAGCAACAAGATGTCCAGGTTTTACTACCCTCCTGTTATTTGACAAAGATGCACATTGGTGGACTGGATTATGGAAGTGCACTCCAGGGCTGTTGATCTAGTTTCTAATAATAATTAAGGGGGGGAGGGGTTAAATACACGTAATTTGCTTTTGAGTAATTATGCAAATTTCAGAAAAGTTTTGTGAAAATACACATAATTACATCGAATTCAAATCCATCAATTAGAGTTATATTTTAGTGTGAAATGCCTTCTCACGTCAAAGTTTGACACATGGAAGCATTTTGCACTAAAAAACTCAGCAAAAACCACAATTACCGTGAATAAAAGCTGGTCACATTCTGGTTGTTCATGTTGTTTCCGCACTCATGCACTATAATTTTGCCTTAAATAATTAAGCAACATGGCATAATGGTGTAATTCCACGGATTTCGCATAACAAGCGTAACATGATATTCCCATAGTTACATGAATTACAAAGGTGTAATTGAAATTTCTCCCGAACCTAATAATAATTTGTGGCAAGCCTTGTTTTAGTGGATTACTGTGTTTACATTTCACTCAAGCAATATTTGAATGAGGGGTCTTATGCTATTTTATGTACTAGGAACTGATATAATGCTTAAGATCTAGGCTATCATTTTAAACCCCCTGGTTGCATCAATTTAATCTTTGAGAAGGACAGAGATGGGGCGCTGGGCCACATATTTACAGCAACAGTTAGTTTTTTTATATCTGCAGAAGGAAATGCCAAACCCCAGTGCTCACCCATGATTTTAAATTACTGTATTGGGGGTGCAGCCACCCCCACAAGTGATATCTGTCAATATTTGGAGAGCTGTTAATATGTTGAGGGAGGTGCTTTTGTAAGAAAAATACTAACAGGTTGCAAGGAAAATAAAGCATAACCCTGTGACATTGGAGAGAATCATTACCTCCTGGTCCCTCCAGCCCTCGTCCCATTCCTTAACAAAGTAGAGATGACCATCTCCACGACAGAAAAAAAGAACAGGAGAATGCTGGGATACCTAAACCCACCCCCTCCCACAGGGAGTACATATGCTGTACCAACCTAGCATTCAGCCTGTTCTTTTTTTCTGTCTTTCCGACAGAATGGGACTTGGATTGTTTGCTGGTTCTTACCTGGGATGAAGTCTTCTTTGGATGTCCTCGTCGGGCTGCTGGGCTGTCCTCGACGTCCTCTTGGCGGTCTCCTGGCCTGGCGGGCTTGCCAGGAGCCGCGTTGCTTGGCGGCCGGCCCTTTGCGGCTGGGGCGCCGTTCCTCCCGGTTTGTTTCCGGTCAGAGGGCGCGTCTTCCTGTGGCTTGGCCGGTCTGGAGGACGCGCTGCTGCGGCTGCTGTAGGGTGTCCCGGGGCCGTTCTTGGTGGTGTCCTGGGCTTCCTGGATGGCTGCTGGGGTCCTGCTGGCGTCCATTCCCCCTGCGTGTTCTCATTGTGGTGCAGGAGGGGGCCGGGTCTCTGATTGTCTGGAGTACCGGATGCTGCAGTCTTCCCTTAGGCCAGGCGCTGGTTTGTTGGAGGGCGCCTGGCCTGCCTGGTAGGGGCAGTCGGTTTGGGGGGCTGTCTCCCTGCCCCGGTGGTGAGTACCGCGTAGCGATTCCTTTTCCTACTTCTGACTGCTGCCCTGCTGACTTTTTTTCCTGTGTTCTGGGGGGGTCTCTGTGGCCTGGGGTTACGGTCATGGTCACTCCCTCTGCAGGTTTTGTGCTAGGTGGGGGCTGCTGGTACAGGAGGAGTCCTCTGCTGTGGCTGGTTTTTTGTCCTCAGTTCGATCCCCGCTGGCTCTCCTGGTTGCCATGTGGACTGCTGCAGCGAGAGGCTATTGGTGCTCCCCGTATTCTCCTTTACTCTATTCCTGACCCTCTGCTGCCTGCGCGAGGGCCAGGACGCCGCTCCCAGTCAGCCCAGCCACCAGTTCAGACCCGCGGCTCGGAGGGCCACTTGGCTGGGTCCTTCATTTTCTGGATTTTTTTCTGTTCCCTGGCTGCGCATTCTCCATCTCTCCCTATGATCCTCATGCCTCTGCGTTTGGGGTCGGATTACTGCTCGGTCTAGCCTGGTTGGTCCCTGGTTGGGTGCCTTCCTGGGTGTTCTTGGTGCTGTGGGCTCCTTCGCTTGGGCGTTGTTCCTGTTTGCTCTGGCGGGGCTGGGTGTTGCCTTCCCTGGGTGACCGCCTGGAGGTGCCACTCGTTTCTGGCTGGCCTTCCTGCTTCCTTGCTTCCCTGTTTGGGCCTGGTCTGGCCTGCTCGGTTGTGGTGTGGGGTCGGTCTTGGTTGGTTCCTGGTTCCACATGGGTGTTCCCTGGGGCTGTGTGATGTTGGCCTTTTGTGTCCCCAGCTCCCTTTTGCTTGGTCGGGGGTTTGGGTCTCTGGTCCCTCTTTCTGGGGGTGTTTTCGGTTGCCCTTCTGCCCGGTGCTGCGCTGGTTGCCGCCTTCTGGGCTGGCTGGTGGGGGCTGGCGGTGTGTTGTGCTGTCTTCTGCCCCGGGGTTGGAACCGCATTGCGGTTTGTCTCCTTTTCCAGGATTCTGGCCCTGCCCTTTGGGGTCCCCGGCCTCCGGGTTGCTGGGGTGTCTTTTTCTGCCGGTTGCCGGTCGCCTCGGGGTCCTCTCACTTTTTTACGTTCTGTGTTGGGTCCTTGGTCTCGCCTGGGCGGGGTTGGTGTTGTGCCCTCTCTCTGGCCTGGCTTGTTCCTTGGTGGCAGCTGGCGCTGAGCTTCTGCTGCCTCTCACTGGTCTCCCGCGGCTGTCTGTGGTTGGCTGGTTGGTTCAGGGCGGGCGCTGCGGGTGCCCCTGGTGTGCCTTGTTGTGGTTGTTTGTCTGTTGCCTGGCGCTGTGTTGTGGTTTGCGCCTGGGCTGGCTGGTTGGAGTTGGGTGCCATGTTGCGGTTTCCTTTGTCCCCTCTGGGTTCCTTTTTGGGGGCTTGGGCCGCTTTTGGAGGTCCTCTGTCTCTGTGCTGCCGGTTCCTTTGCCTCCGGTTGGGGCTGGGTGTTGTGGTTCTTCCTTCGCTTCGACCTCTGCGGCTCCTTCATTTCTCTCCTCTGCCCTGGGGCTGCCTTGTTCCGTTGGCCCCCTTGTGGGGTGCATGCCGGTTGGTTTGGTCCTGCCGCTTTCTCCTTGGGGCCTGTTGTTTGGGCCTGGTCCTTTGGCGCTCTGGTGTGGGGGCTTGTTTTGGGCCTGTGGTGTCTCTGGTCCCTGTTCTTGTCTCTGCTGGGGTTTCTGTTTCTTCCTTGGCTTCTTTGGGCCTGGGGCCCTGCCTTCCTGTTCGCTCTTGCTCTTGTCTGATCTCGGCAGTTCGGTGGGTTTGGGCCTGCTTGGTTGCGGATGGGTGTCCGTGTCCTGCTACCGGTTGCTGTGGGCTTCCTGGTTCCTCTCCCCATGGTGCGGTGTGTGCCCTTGGGGATCTGCTGTCACGTCCCTCCTTGGGTTCTGGTGTGCCCTCGGGTCTTCGACTCTGTGGTGGGGGCCTAGGCTTTGCCTTTGTCGGTCTTGGCCTTGCTGTCCCTGTGTCTGGCCCCTCCTTTGTCTCTGCTGCCTGTGCCCTTGTTCGCCTTTTCTTTCTCAGGTCGCTTGGTCTCGGCCCGCCTCTCCTTCCGGGGAGTCAGCTGGTTGCACCGGTGCCCGTGCGCCGGCCCCTGCCCCCCTTGTGTGCCCTCCCGCTCTGGTGGGCAGGCTCTTTGCCCCCGCGGGCCCGCGTGTGGTGCATTGGAGGTGGTCGGGGGGCCGGACTCATGTATCCGCTCCTGCCCCTTCTGCGGGTGCGATGCTTTGTTTGCTTGTGGGTCTTTTGGCCCCTTGGTGGTTGGCGGTCCGGTGCCTGGTTTTGATGGGGCTCGGGCTGGCCTTCTGTTCTGTTCCTCTGGCTCTTCTCTGTGCCTCCCTGGTGCGGGCTGGTCCTTGGCGTTGGCTTGCAGGTGTGGGCTGCTTGGCTCCCTCCCTGTCTTCCTGTCGCTTTGTGGGCCCAAGGTGACCTGCCTGTGGCTGGGTCTTGAGCCTTTCCCTGTTGGCCTTGGTGGTTGAGGGTTTCGGGGTTGGGGCGGTTGTCCAGGTGCCTCTAGCTCTGGGCTAGTGGGGGCGCCATGTTGGTGGCCTCCTGTGTTGCTGGAGTATATGTTGCTCAGTCTGCTGGCCTCTTGGATTTTGCTGGGGGCTTTGGCAGGGTTGGGCTGTGGGCCTCCCTTCTTTCTCCCCTGTTTTGCCCTTTTGTGGCTGCTCTTGCGTTGGCTGTTGGTTCGGGGGGGGTTTCACCCCCCCTGTTCTGGCTTCTGGTTCGGTGCCCGGTGGCTTCGTTTCCCCCGGTCCCGTGTTTCTCCCCTGGGGTTGGCCCCAGCTTTTGGTTGGGGGTGTCGCCCTTGTTGGGGGTTGTTTTTGGCGTCTTCTTCCCACTGTGTGTTCTTTGGGTTCCTCTGGTCTCGGTGGCCTTCGGGGTTTTGCCTCTCCCCGTTCCTTGGTGTTGTGCCCTGCTCTGGTTCCGGGCCTACTGGGGTCCGTCCCTTGCTCCCCTTGGGCGGGGCCTGTTCTGGCCTCGTTTTGTTGGGGGGGTTGCGCGTCTGGCCTCCCCCTTGCCTTCCTTGGGCGGGGTGCTGGGTTGTGTCCCAGTGCCCCTTGACTTCAGGGGTTGCCTCGGGCCTGGCCTGTTGCCTGTGTCTGTGCCCCGGGTTCTTCTCCGGGTTTGGGGGCCTTTCTGCTGCTGTCCGGTCTCTCCGCTGGTGTTGGCTGCTGGACGCTCTTACCCCTTGGCCTGGGCCACCTCTGGGGTTTCTGTGGCTGGTTCCTCTGGGCTCTCTGTTGCCGTTGCTGTTGGGGTGGCAGGGGGGGCTTGCTCGTGGTCACTGCCCCCTCTCATCCTGGTTTGCTCGGTTTGAGCCTGCCCTTGGTTGGTGCTCTGGGTCGGTGCCTGGGTCCTTTTTCGGGCTCCGTCCTCTTCGGTCTCTGCGGCTCTGCTGGGGGCTTCCCCTGGTGTGTTGGGGTTGGTCCTGTGGTCGTGTCGTTCCTTTGTCTCCTGCCTTTGGTGGGGCTTGTTCGGTCTCTCCTTCCTTCCCCTCGGCCTTTGGTGGTGTCGTTGTGGGTTCGTTCGGCAAGGGGTCGCTTTCTTCCCTCGTCTGAGGGGGGTCGCTCTGTGGCTGTTTTCTCACTGGTCGGGTGCCCTTCCTGGCTTTTGTTGTGCCTTGTGGGCGCTTCCGCTTCTTCTGGGCCCCGTTCTGCTGGTTACTCTGGGGGGGGCTGTTTGTTTCAGGCAGCCCCTCTGGGGGTTCCCTTGGGGCTTGGCTCTGGGTGCTGGGCCTCCTTCTGGCCTTGCCTGGGGGTCTTGTGTCCCTCTCGGTGCGGCCCTAGCTCCTTGCTCGGTCGGGTTGATCTGGGTCTTCTTCTGTGGTGGCCGCGTCGCTGTTCCTGCGGTGGGGTCTGTTCCTTTCATGTTGGGTTCTCCTTCTCTGTGGCTGATTCGGAGATTACTGGTGTCGGTTGTCTTCCCTTTGGTGGCGGCTCCTTGGTTGGGCTCCTTGTTTTGGGGTTTTCCTGGTCGTCCCCTGCTTGTTTTGAGGTTTCGACTCTGTTGGCTTGGTTGGGGGCCTTGCTGGTTTGGTGCTCCTGCCTCTGTTTTTTTCTTCTGGTTCTCCCTTTTGCGTCTTTGGGGTGCCTGTTTTGGTGTGGTGTCCCTGGTGTTGGTGGGGGTTCGGAAGGCCGGGTTGTTTGCTTTGGTATTCTCCACTTTGTTAAGGAATGGGACGAGGACTGGAGGGACCGGGAGGTAATGCCCTATTACTTACCGGTAATCTTCATTACTCCTGGTCCCGTTGTCCTCGTCCCATTCCTTACGCCCCTCCCTCCCGGACGACCGGCCTTCCGGTTGGTGGCTTGGTATTTCAGGCTGAATGCTGGGTTGGTACAGCTTATGTACTCCCAGTGGGAGGGGGTGGGTTTAGGTATCCCAGCATTCTCCTGTTCTTTTTTTTCTGTCGTGGAGATGGTCATCTCCACTTTGTTAAGGAATGGGACGAGGACAACGGGACCAGGAGTATTGAAGATTACCGGTAAGTAATAGGGCATTCTTTCCCCACTAAGAAATAACAAGCCTTGGCAAAGCCAATAGTTATCGCATCTGCAAGCTGGTGTGGTGGTTATTTTTTTTTTATTGCAAGCATACACCAGAAAAAAATAAAAAACAAAAGCATGCTGCCACCAAAATGTGGCAGCCGTATGGTTGCAACATAAATTTAAATTTAAAAAAATAACCAACTCATTTCATTTTAATAGAACAAGGCCGGTGCTTTCTGGCAGGCAGATGTATAAAGAACATGTCTAGAAACCCTTTTTGAGTGCGTGACTTGACCGCGGACCAAGATGGCCGTGACTTAGCGGAGCTCCCGACCGAGCCCGAAACATCCGGCTGTATCAGGTTCCCTGTGGGACATTTATCCTGCCTTTGAAGTTGTGAGAAGGAGTGAGGTTGGCCTTCTGCTTTTGCCCCCCCCCCGGTCCCGCTCTGAAGCTGTGGGCCCCCGGGGCGACCTAAGGCCATGATTGACGGCCAATGAGGCTGCAACGAAATCCATCGGACGGAACTCGACCGCCTGGCGGGAGACATTTGTATCGAGGGAATCGAGAGGCACAGTTTGTGAAGCCGACCACGGGGGCATGTGTGTGGTCCAGCCGGGGGAGAGCCAGGCAGAGAAAAAGCAGAGGTCTGGGCCGCCTGGGGGGACCCGGTGGGCGTGAGTGAAGGCCTGTAACGAGAATTGAGACCAGGCAGAAGATCACCAGCGGCCCGTTGGAGGGCTCCCTGTCCAGGAAGCAGAGCAAGGGGCAGGTGGCGACGTGAGGAACAGAGGCGGGACCACAGCGGGGATTGCCGTGTGACTGAGTGCGCGGCTAGGCTTTCTCCGGCGTAGAAGACGGAGGACTCCTGCAATTGAAGGTCCCTCAGCCAGCGGTGAGATGGTGTGGGCCTGGGCGGGGTGTGCAGTGTTAGGGTCGGGCTGAGGCCAGGTTAAACTGCTATTCGACAGGGGACTCGCCTTGGGAGAGGAAGGGTCTTCCCCGCTGGTCTGAATTGGCCTGACTCGGCACTGCCGCCCTCTCCATATCAGGTGGCCAGACTGCCTGGAAGAGGGAGAGACATCTCCCAGCCCTGCTGGCTAATCCCTTACTCTGACACGGTTGATTTGGGCCCAGGACGAATTAGACAATGGGCTGTGAGGCCCACTGGGAAGCAGAGAAATTGCAACATGTTCATACCGTCGGAGCGGACTCTGAGGGAAGACTAGTGATTAGGGCCAGAGGAGACGACTCTGAGGAAGTGAGAGAGGTGACTTAACTAGTGCCCAACTGGAGGAGATCCTGCAGCGGTGTCACGGTGGAGCGCGGGTGGGCGAGCCCGTCCTGTGCCGACACATGGAGTGACGCTTGTCTGACAATCCATCAGTGGTAGCCCGGCGAGTCACGGGCCCAGCCCCACGGATAGATTTGCATACCATTTGGCAGTAATTGGGTAGACAATGGTAAAGCCGAAGAGCGCGGGCCGCCCTCAAACCAACAAGATGGACAATTGCGCCGTCCCGAAGCCTACTAAAGCTACTAAGGATGGAGGAGCTGAGGAGCCCTCACTGGCAGCTATAATGGCAGCAATCAGGGATGTGAAGGGCTCACTAGAACCTAAAATGGACTTGGTGCCAGTTGAAGTCACACTGATTCGAGCGAACCTCTCCAAATTGAGTGACAAAGTCTCAACTGCCCAAACACATATTGCTGAGCTCCAGTCCACAATAAAGCGCCTAGAGGCACAGGTGCTCACATTGACACAGCAAGCTATGCACACAGCTGTGAGGCTGGAAGACCAGGAGGGTAGAGCATGGAGAAACAACATATGGGTGGTGGCGGTAGAGGACTCCATTGTAAACAAGTTGCAGCCCAAAAGACTATTGAAGTTCTTCTCCATCTGAAGGAAGTGACCCGAAAAGGGTCACCCGGGTTTCCTACAACCACCTTATAGCCTTCCCCAAAATGAAGAGTCGGTCAGACAGTAGAGAATACAAAACAATCGTTTATTACCAATACTCTGCAGAGGAGACCAATCTGACCCGCACCCTAAGATGTCTGCCGAGGGACTGGCCCCCCAACAGTCGGCAACGCATAATCATTCCTCCCAAAGGTCTCCTAACCACGCCCACAATGGAAAGTTACCGGCTTAGGCCGAACATCAACAAAGGAGGCGCAGAGGGATGGACTACCACCTGCCAGATGGGTACATGTTATCAGTATCTCAAGTTTGCCGTGCTGGGTTTCGGCAGCTCCTAACGTGGGAGCCGAGCTACACACAAAGATAGGTATGCGAGGGCAAAATGGCCTATTCATTAGTAAGTCAGAAGGCAACCTTGAGCAAAAGAGAAAATAATAACTGAATACAGCGTTCTGCTGAGGCAAGCAATACGAACAGTGAGGCCTGGTACAGACACAGCCTAATTGGGATTACGAAATACAAAATGGAGTCACACTTGCTAACTGAAGCCCGCACATTGCATGGATAACTCAGTGGGTTACATGACATGAATGCGAATGGTGTCTCATTTAGCCGCACACTGCTAATCTAATATAGTGTAAAACGAGTATATAACGAGAATGGGATTTTCAAATCTAACAGACCCTCCTTTTAGCAGGGGAGGCTGGAAGACCAGGAGGGTAGAGCATGGAGAAACAACATATGGGTGGTGGCGGTAGAGGACTCCATTGTAAACAAGTTGCAGCCCAAAAGACTATTGAAGTTCTTCTCCATCTGAAGGAAGTGACCCGAAAAGGGTCACCCGGGTTTCCTACAACCACCTTATAGCCTTCCCCAAAATGAAGAGTCGGTCAGACAGTAGAGAATACAAAACAATCGTTTATTACCAATACTCTGCAGAGGAGTCCAATCTGACCCGCACTCTAAGATGTCTGCCGAGGGACTGGCCCCCCAACAGTCGGCAACGCATAATCATTCCTCCCAAAGGTCTCCTAACCACGCCCACAATGGAAAGTTACCGGCTTAGGACGAACATGAACAAAGGAGGCACAGAGGGATGGACTACCACCTGCCAGATGGGTACATGTTATCACTATCTCAAGGTTGCCGTGCTGGGTTTCGGCGGCTCCTAACGTGGGAGCCGAGCTACACACAAAGATAGGTATGCGAGGGCAAAATGGCCTATTCATTAGTAAGTCAGAAGGCAACCTTGAGCAAAAGAGAAAATAATAACTGAATACAGTGTTCTGCTGAGGCAAACAATACGAACAGGGAGGCCTGGTACAGACACAGCCTAATTGGGATTACGAAATACAAAATGGAGTCACACTTGCTAACTGAGCCCGCACATTGCATGGATAACTCAGTGGGTTACATGACATGAATGCGAATGGTGTCTCATTTAGCCGCACACTGCTAATCTAATATAGTGTAAAACGAGTATATAACGAGAATGGGATTTTCCAATCTAACAGACCCTCCTTTTAGCAGGGGAGGCTAAATGCTTTATTGGCTAGCAGGTAGGGTCTTTACAATTCTAAGCAGGGAAAATAGGAAATGCATAATGACAGTAATATCCAAAAGGAATAAGCAACATACGTATTGCAATATATATTTCTAATATTCAAAAATACCCTCATCTATCTGCATCATAGCCTGTAGTTCCTGCATCATCATCATATGAGAGACTTTATCATTATGGCCTGACAATTTAGGGGCAGGGGTGAGTTTACTCACAGAATAGGTACAGCTTGCTGGAAGACAGTTGACACATAGGCAACACGTGAAGATGACATCTGCGATAGCTACTAGGGAAAGAAGTATCTTCCAACCCCAGGATGACATCAGACCCCAAAACCACCACCCTGTCAAGGACCATGAGCCATTCTCCTGATGAATATCGGATGCAAGCCTGTGTAACTTCTGGATAGCGGAGTATACGTTAGGGGCGTGGTCTGGGATGTAAACGCAGCAACTGCTGCCTATAACACGACAAGCTCCACCCCTATCTGCAAGGATGACGTCTAAAACCATACGATTCTGAAGAGCAACAACTCTTGTAGTCTGAAGCTCAGCTGTGATGTTGGTGAATATACCTGCTGTAGTGTTGATGACCCCTTCAACAACCCTGGTGAGGCGACGAATGCTGGGGGTAACATAAACAAATCAAGGACCCCCTGAAATTTCTAGAAGTTCCTAGGACAGGGAAACAATTCTTACAAAAAGAACATTCCTAAGCAACTTAGGACTATATGAAAATCAAGTCCTATACATAATCAATAATATAAACACAGGCTCAGTGTACTACCAAAATCAGTTAAAATATTTCATTTTATTCATACAAAATTAAAAATTCTGACGTAAACACACATAATCAAACATGAATAACATCACACATAATACAACTACATAAACATGAAGTTAATCAAAATAAATACCACCAAACAACACATGACTAGACATTATTCCAGATAAATTCAATATTCATGTGGTAAAAACCTACACGCGGCTGTACTGTGAAATATATGTTATTTGTTCAAATCAATAATAATGTGGTATAGACCACAAGTGGCTGAACTTTGTAGATGTATATAATTTGTTCTACGCGCGTTTTGGCGTATACAACGCCTTCTTCAGGAAAAGCCACATAAAGATCTGTAAACAAAGGAAAAAGCACACTTAACATATAAAAAAGACAGTACACTGAGTCTCTGCAGGGATATGGGCTGTACAATGAACATACACAAAGGTGAACTCCATACATTTATACAGATTGATAAAATAGTACCAAGAAAAAGATTACAGGATATAAAAACCGAACCGTGCAAGAAAATGAAAGTGAGAGAGAGAAATATATCCATATTTATACACCCAGATATGTGATAAAATATGCAGAAAAATAGGCACAATGATAAATCATAAAGTGCTATTAATAACATCTAATACCTTGTATAACATGCCAAGATAAAGAATAGGGACTGAGCGTTAAATATAAGTCTTAGATAATAAGTGATTCTGCATAAAAGACCAACCAAAGAAGGCTAAATACAGAGCAAACTAAATGATAACAGATATGCAGACAGGTATATATAGATAATTACCTGTAACGACACTAAGTCCTCAAAATATGTAGATAACTGTAAAGGTTAAATGAGTCAAAACTGATGAATAGCTCTAAAGAAAATATAGCCATACATTAAATAATATAAAGATAGATACTAAGAAATTACACTAAAGCCTGATAAATAATAATTCACCTGGAGGTTAGAGCACAGGTCTCAAGATGAAGAAACAGTGATGCTAAGATGATGCTTGAGCCCAAGACATCATACCGACCAGATTTCGAGGAAAGAAAGGGGGCACTCCATTTACAAAATTCTGCAAAGGACAATGAATACACTATAGTGAGCCTAATGTAATGTGACCTGATAGAATATAAATCATACATACTAGGAGAGATAATACCTTGGATGTATTAATGTCGGATTTGAAGAAGTATCAAAAGGAAAATAATTCAAAATATATCCACAGATGGAAAGGATGTGCATTCGTATCGTATTCGAGATACGATACGAATGCACATCCTTTCCATCTGTGGATATATTTTGAATTATAATCACTTATTATCTAAGACTTATATTTAACGCTCAGTCCCTATTCTTTATCTTGGCATGTTATACAAGGTATTAGATGTTATTAATAGCACTTTATGATTTATCATTGTGCCTATTTTTCTGCATATTTTATCACATATCTGGGTGTATAAATATGGATATATTTCTCTCTCTCACTTTCATTTTCTTGCACGGTTCGGTTTTTATATCCTGTAATCTTTTTCTTGGTACTATTATATCAATCTGTATAAATGTATGGAGTTCACCTTTGTGTATGTTCATTGTACAGCCCATATCCCTGCAGAGACTCAGTGTACTGTCTTTTTTATATGTTAAGTGTGCTTTTTCCTTTGTTTACAGATCTTTATGTGGCTTTTCCTGAAGAAGGCGTTGTATACGCCGAAACGCGCGTAGAACAGATTATATACATCTACAAAGTTCAGCCACTTGTGGTCTATACCACATTATTATTGATTTGAACAAATAACATATATTTCACAGTACAGCCGCGTGTGGTTTTTACCACATGAATATTGAATTTATCTGGAATAATGTCTAGTCATGTGTTGTTTGGTGGTATTTATTTTGATTAACTTCATGTTTATGTAGTTGTATTATGTGTGATGTTATTCATGTTTGATTATGTGTGTTTACGTCAGAATTTTTAATTTTGTATGAATAAAATGAAATATTTTAACTGATTTTGGTAGTACACTGAGCCTGTGTTTATATTATTGATTATGTATAGGACTTGATTTTCATATAGTCCTAAGTTGCTTAGGAATTTTATTTTTGTAAGAGGCGACGAATGCTGACACTATTTTACATAGGTCCCCAGAAAGGCACAATACCCTTCATGGCATCCATGAATTGCTGTAGAGTAGTATCTGTTTGATCAATATCTGCTGTATCAATAATTCTCCTGACTCGGGACAAGTATACACTTCTCTGCTGCAGCCTGTGGTCTTTGTGATAGTTGGTCAGTGCAATGTAGACAGGAGGTAGAAGGAAAGAGACATAACACCGGCCAGACCATCCCCTAGGGAGCCAGGTGTAAGCCTGCTCTCCACAAACAAAATATACATTAGGGGGGGTGAGCAAAGGTGGGCTACTAGTAGTGTTTAGTCGATAGGTATAGTTGCAACTACTCTGACCCACTGGAATATTCCCAGATCCTTCGACACAGAAACTAGCTGCTGTATGAACCACAGGTACGGGCAGGGCTTTATCTTCAATGATTTTTCGTGCATGGAAACATTTAAAATATTCGGTAACATTGAACCCCTGAAAATCCAACATTTCATTTTGCAGCCATGTGGCATTCTTGTTTCCCTCATAAACATTCATGCAAGCATGTGGATGTAAGGTACCCTCCTTTCCTCCTGTCCCAGGTGTATAACCTTGGTGTACTACTATGTATTCCAACACTGCCTCATAATCAGACTCCGTCATATTCATGGCGTCAGTATGATAATGTATATACACCATGGAGAGCAACAGGAACCATGCCTCACAACTACTTAGGTAGGACAGTGGTAAAGACACCAGCAAATCATTCTTGTGCATGACTGAGGGGAGTAATCCACACACCCAACAATTCGTGGCATTCGTCGTATTGTGTATCTGGTGAAGCATTTGCAGGAAGGCATTTTCGACATATGTCTGTCTATGTCTCTGTTTATGTGGGGGCAACGTAACGAACAGATGCTCAGGTGAAGCCGGGGTAGTCCCTACTAAGGTGTGCACAGGATGCTGTTCTTCTAAATACCATACTACTCCAGTGTTATCATTACTATGAGGATGAACACTACCACTACTCTCTTACTCTTAATAGACCAGCTAGACCACACAGGACCACCCTGCCCTGGTGGCGGTGCCGCTAGGGGCTGTTCTTCTTCCATGACAGCATGGCCAAATAGGAACTTGAGAAAAACCTTAAGTACTGGAGCCACAAAAATACAACCGACCAGAGGGGCACAAGTTACCCAGTGTCCTTTTTAGAGCCTCGCTGGCAAGCTCCTATCGTTCATCAACAATTGTTCTTTGAAGCACTCCCTCGTGGGGGTCACGCGATCGCGGCCCTTGCTGGAAACAAATCCTTCTTCTCGCAGGATAGGGCACCCGCCCTCCTGGGCAAGTACCCTCAACGATCCTGTCCAGTGTCTCATGCAGTGCACCAGTGTCGTTCACCCTAAGCTGACGCAGGCACCGCAGACGTAGTACCTATACCCTAATCTCAAGTCCTTCCCTCACTCCTGAACTATCCCTCTGGCGCACTGACCTTCTTTCGTGGGCGCAGATTGTACCTGTCAGCTCCAGGCACTGTTTCATCAACAAAAATGGGTTGAAACTCAGGCTCAGAAAGGCAGGAGGACTCAGGTGCCTGTGAATCAGATGGGGGAGAAACTGGGGCTGCCCTTGTCTCCGGAGGGACCGCCTCAAGCAGGGCGGCGTCACTCTCTGCTTCCGTCTGCACACCCCTTAGCTGGGCGTCAGAGAAAGGAACAAAGCGGGGCACCCTTTCCCCTTCTTGATCAGCAATACCGTCTCGCACCCACTCGTCTTAGGGGAGTGGGAGAGGTATCCTTTTGCAATGGGTGGCATGGACCCAATGTTTACGGCCGTCGAGTTTCACCGCTGTTCGGGTGGCAAGCAGGACCAACAGGGGGCCCTTCCAACGGGGCTCCAGGCAGTTCTTCCTCTGAAAGTTCTTGACTAGTACATATTCTCCGGGCTGTAGCTGATGCCCGGGCCCCTCTGGTACCGGCTGCAGTGTCTCCTGAATCTGTTGGTGAAGAGAACGAAGATCTTTAGTTAACTCATACAGATAGTCTATAAGTAAAGGGTGCTCAATTTCAGAGAAACGCTTTGGTCTTGGAACGCCCCAGATATTGGCAGGGCGACCAAACACTACCTCATATGGTGACAACCCTGTCCTAGAGTGTGCCGTTGCCCTGGTGGATAACAAGGCCAGGGGCAACGCATCTGGCCATCGCAATTCTGTGCTTTCCTGTATTTTTGCTAACTTCAGTTTGAGAGTACCATTGTACTTCTCAACCAGACCTGCTGCCTGGGGGTGGTTGGCTGCATGAAACTTCTGCTTGATGTGCAAACCTTCGCACACCAGTTGGATGACCTTGGAATTGAAGTGACTTCCGTTGTCACTCCAAATCACACGTGGCAATCCGAAACGCGGGAAGAATTCTTTTAGGAGTGCCTTCGCCATAGCCGTATTCTCTTTAGTGGGGTAAGCTTCAATCCATTTACTGAATGCACAAATCACTACCATCACATACTTCTAATTGTTGACTTGTTCCATTTCGATAAAATCTATCTGGAGGACCTCGAAAGGGAAGGAAGGCGGTGCAAAATTACCAGAGGGTGTAGGAGTACCTTTCCCAGGATTATGTGTCATACAAATCATACAGTGTTTCACTAAATGAGTGGCTACCTTGGAAATATTGTCATTCTGCCACACTGGGTCCAACACCTTACATATTCCCTTGGCGCTAATATGGGCTGGGCCATGGTAACCACAGGAAGTACATAGGCATTAGGTAACATCCATCGCTGTTTCTCGGACTTATCAGTCCAGCACCCATCCTCATCCAGACGCCCTGTACTCTCCTGCCATATTGCCAATTCGTCTAGGGTTGCCTCACTTTGTATCTCTTTGACACTCTCTACTGTATCCTCGAACATTCCATTATCTGGGACCCACCTAGCCGGACCTGCCACAAACATCTTTTTCATCTTCGATCTCGCTGTCTCCTTAGCTATTTGATCTGCGAACGCATTTCCTCTACCAACATCATCTGTTATTGCTTTGTGGGCACTACATTTTATTATCGCTAACCTTTTGGGGAGTGTTAGAGCTGACAAGAGTCTATGTATCAATGGGCCATTCTGTATTCGTAATCCATGTGATGTTAAGAATCCTCTCTCCGCCCAGAGGCATCCAAAATTATGGGCGACCCCAAAAGCGTACTGGCTGTCAGTATAAATATTGACAGCCCGTCCCTCACTCAACTCACATGCCCTAAGAAGAGCAACCAGCTCCACAGCTTGGGTTGATTAGTATGGAACACAAGATGTCTCAACTATAGTGTGTAATGTTGTAATTGCATATGCTGCAGTGGTGGTGCCATCTGGTAGTTTGAAGCAAGAGCCATCGACATATAGTTCCCCTTGGGGTTCAGATAGGGGAACATCAGTCAGGTCTACCCGTCCTTTCGTTTCCTCTTCCGTTCTGTATACACAATCATGTGCATCTGTGTCATTGCCCGCCGAAGGGAGGAGTAGTAACGTGGCTGGGTTCAGAGTGGCACATCTTTTGATGGTAATGTGCGGAGCAAACAAGGTTAGTTCATATCCGGTCAGATGTGCACTAGTAAGGTGCTGTGTCTTTGTCTTATTCAAAAGCGTATCCACAGCATGGGGTACCATTACCGTGAGAGCAGTATCAAGAACGAGCCCCGCCGATTGTCTGATAGAAACTGCCCTCGCCGCGGCAGCTCTCAGGCAGCTCGGGAGCGCTCTGGCTACGTTATCCAGCATTGCAGAAAAATAAGCGCAGGGTCTTTGCTTACCACCAAAGCCCTGTGTTAGAACAGAAAGCGCGCAACCGTCTGCCTCATGTACGTAAAGCACAAAAGGCTTCTGGTAATCAGGAGTACCAAGCACAGGAGCAGAGCAAAGCGCAGCCTTTAATTGCTCAAAAGCTTGCTGGCATGCAGATGTCCAAGGCAGGGGTTCATGCACTTCTTTGGTGGTTAGGTAAAGGAGGGGTTTTGTTAGTAAGGAATAATTGGGGATCCATTGTCGACAATATGAGGTAATGCCAATAAATGCGCGCACTTCACGATGAGTCTTGGGAACAGGCATATTAGTGATAGCAGCTATGCGCTCAGGTGTTAGCTTGTGACCCTCCTTCGACAGTAGGTGACCTAAGTAGGTGACCTCCTGTCGACAATATTGAAATTTAGAAAGGGATACCTTATGGCCATGATGTGCCAAATGCAACAGCAATTTAACGGTGGCATCTCTGCAACCATCCTCAGTATCAGAGGCCACAAGGCGATCGTCCACGTACTGCAATAGCACATTACCAGTGGGAAGCACCAAAGAATCCAATTGACTTTTTAGAGCTTGACTATAGATACTTGGACTTTCTGTATAGCCTTGAGGAGCACGACAGAATCTAAAACTCCTGCCGGCTAATGCGAATCCAAACAAATATCTGCTATCTGTATGAATTGGAATGCTAAAGAAAGCATTCTTCAAATCAATGACGGAAAAGAACTTTGCTGACGGGGGAATCATTGTCAATATCGTGGTAATGTCTGGGACTACAGGATATTGGGGCACAACTATTTTATTGACCTCTCTGAGGGCAATTACAAAGCGATAAACATCCGGGTGAGCATCAGAAGAGTCCAAGGGGGCCCTCTTAAGAATCGGAAGGATAGGGCTGTTACACACATTCGCTACTGTCTCCTCAACCACACCAGACTTAATCAAATCCTGTATTATTTGCAACAAAGCCCTTTCTCCTGCTTGTGAAATCTTATACTGGGGAGTATGTGGCAATACAGCATTATCCTTAACCGTAATAGAGACTGGCTGGATCTGGAATAACCCGACATCCGTGTCTCCTGCTGCCCATAAACTACGGGGCACGTCCTTGAACTCTGCGGGGAGGGGTGCATCTTTTGCAAAGCATTGTTTTGCGCGAGCCACTTGTGGCCCAACAGTCATGTAAACACCATCCGGAGAACAAAAGATGGTGGCATGTAATCTCTTCAACAAATCCAATCCCATCAAATTCTCCCCACAATTTGTCGTTAACAGAAATGGCGAGTCCACCGTAAAGGGACCTATAGTCAAAGCAAGAGGTTTGGAAATGGGGCTAACAACCGGCATGCCTGAAAAACCTACCGAAACATTGTTTTGGCCAGACAGAGCTGACCCTGGGACCAGCGAACGAGAAACAGAGCTATTCATAGCACCCGTGTCAAGCAAGAACGTCTTGGGCATGCCCTGTAAATCTGCAGTGACATAAGGTCCCCGCTGATCTACAGGCACTGGAACCGGTCCCTTACCCTATCCCTGGCTGTCCTAGCTGTGGGACATCCCCGTCACTTCGTCCATGTCATAGTCGTCATGATAGTACTGCCTTCCCCGATGGTCGCCAAAATAGTTCTTACTCTGCTGATCATACGATGTATCCTCAAACCTACCCTCTCTGCGGCCACCTCCTCCTCTACCACGTCCTCTGAAACCCCTACCTCTCGGGCCTCAACTTTCTGCAGCAACTCCAGACACTCACTTCGCCAATGCCCCTCCTTTTTACAGTACGCACATTGGTTGTACCCTACGGGCGCACCCGATGTACTGTTCCGATCAGACCGGGATCCCCGCTGAGCGGGACCCGAACCCCTTCCTCTACCGTTCCCCTTTGCCACCTGCTGCATCAACACCCTCGTCTTCAACTCCTTTGACTTTTTCTCCACCTTCTCTTTGTCCTCATTCTCCCTATGCTCGTAGTACTGTGCCATACTCAATATTATTGACGGGGAGGAGGTGGTCCAAGTACTTTCCGCTGCCTGCAATCTAGTCGCAATCTCAGGAAGCAAATTAGTGACAAACCTGTTGACGTACAGACGAACACCACCCTCCAGCGATAGATCCTGACCACTAAAATCCAGAAACACCCCTTCAAACCTAGTAAAGAAATCGGACACACTTTCATCCTTCTTCTGACGACATGCAGTCAACTTGTCCCAATCCACTCGTCTTGGCGGGATAAGGGAGTGCATGTAAGTGATAATACGTCCCGGCAAGGCCAATAGCTCCGCTTTCGGCTTCTCGCCGGGCTTGCGCTCCTTATCCCATGCCCTAATCTCATCCCATGTTCCACCCAATTCCACCACATGGTCCTGCATATGCACCTGTCTCCATATAGCCACCGGTACCAACAGACCGAAAAACAACTCTATATCAGCTAATGTCATCACTGTGGAGGAGGACGCCTCCATCAATTCTTTATAGTACGCTGTTGGATTTTTCCGAGGGTCCGTTAACTGCCCTTTTAGGGATATTACCTCACTCCTCTTCCAAGGAGTGTAGATCCACTGGTTCCTGGAAATGGGCCGCCACTCGTGGGCGAGTAACAATATTATTCCCATCTCGCAACTCTGGTATTTCGGGGTGGTAAATGGACTAAACTTCCCTCATGGGGAACTGTGACACTGTTGTCGGGACCTTCTGAAGCAATCTACCCCGATAACCCACCAATGTCGTCACATTACTGAAAACCTCATTTGGGGCCATATCTGTAGTATATACCCTGTCCCGAATGTCATAAATTATCTGCGGTGCAATACCCTTGAAACACTGTTCCCACAATCCTATCAGCGTGGCCGACATATGCTTAAGAGCATGTTGCTGTATAAACGGCTCATAATCTTTCATCACACTCCACACATCTTTCACACTATAAATCGGATTCTGGGCCCACTGTGCAGCCTGGTCAGCCACCATTCTCTTCTCATCACCCACAGCAGAGCGCACCAACACTTTATCCATGCGTTCACGTGCCGCACCCCAATTCACTTCATGCACTCCACGCACAGGCGTCTCGGCATTCCGCGATGTCTGAGGTAACACACCCAAAGGGGAAAGAGCAGATGAACAAACAGGTACCATCGCGCTCAAAGACTGTCCCTCAGGAGTAAGAGGAGGCGTGACCACGGGCACGGGGTCGGGAGACAGAGTAGAGAAACGGACGGCACCCGCCCTTGTAACTGGCGAGAGTGGGGAAGAAGCGGGCGGGGCCGAGGCTGAAGCAGTGGAGCTAGAAACAGAAAGAAGAGGAATAACAGAACCAGAGGCCGAAGACTGCGGTGTCGGAATTACGGGATATAGTCGTTCGGGAGCATAGGGAGGTGGGGGTCGGGAATCCAACAACTCCTCAACGAAGACATCACCTTCCTCCCTAGCCACATAACACTAATCACTCTGCAAGCGAAACTTCCTGTCCACACACTCTATGCCTTTCTCGATCTTTTCTCTATCATAAGCTATTGCCTTCTGCGTTATCGTTTGCGTCTGCCCCCTCCGGGTTTGCTTCTCTGCTCTCATACGTCATTGCTTCGCTTCCTTCTGCCATGGTCTCAGAGAATCAAACATCGACTGTCTGCTCTTTTTGGCGAACAATTTGTCCTGCAAGTAATTCAATTTTTGCTCATCAAATGTGCCAGTAAGTGGCCACTGTAGATTGACATTGTCCCTCGTGTATTTATTCCACAACGTGCTAAACATAATAGGGCCAATGCCATGCTTGACGTATACATCAAAATTTGGGGTACCCTCTGGAGGCGCCGGCTGCCTCTCTTCCAATCGAGCTTCAGTGGAACAACACCGACATCCAAAACACCCTAACTTACTTAGACAAGGCATCTTAATATAAGACACATACACTGTCCCCAACGGACAAACAGAACACCAACCAACAACTGATCCAAGAACCAAATCCAAGCGGTCCAAAACCGCACAAGACAGTCCGCAGACTGTACCAAGACAAGAAGACAGGCTCTAGCCCCAGACCTTTTCAAGAATAAGCCGAATTTCCAGTTGGCCTGGCAGATTGTTCGCAAACAGCCCCAAACCTTTTCAAGAATGGGCCGAATTTCCAGTTGGCCTGGTCGACCATTGACAAACACTCTGTGTCTTTGAAGGGTCCGCAAACCCACCAATTTCAAGACAAGACAGTCCGGAGACTGTACCAGACACAGCCCGTAGGCTTGTGCCGTTCAACCATGGAGCCACATTTTCCAAGAATTCAAGTCACTCACCTGGTGCACTCAGGTCGAGCAATATTATTCTCCACTGCCGATCAGCTGGGCGGGGCAGCCAGCTCTTATCGTGTGGGAATCCCCGATCCTCCCGACCGACCGGACACCACCTCAATCCTACAACCCGATTATGGGCGAGTCGGGTCACCTTGTGGAGTCCCTGTTCAGGTGCCAACTGAAGGAAGTGACCCGAAAAGGGTCACCCAGGTTTCCTACAACCACCTTATAGCCTTCCCCAAAATGAAGAGTCGGTCAGACAGTAGAGAATACAAAACAATCGTTTATTACCAATACTCTGCAGAGGAGTCCAATCTGACCCGCACCCTAAGATGTCTGCCGAGGGACTGGCCCACCAACAGTCGGCAACGCATAATTATTCCTCCCAAAGGTCTCCTAACCACGCCCACAATGGAAAGTTACCGGCTTAGGCCGAACATGAACAAAGGAGGCACAGAGGGATGGACTACCACCTGCCAGATGGGTACATGTTATCAGTATCTCAAGGTTGCCGTGCTGGGTTTCGGCGGCTCCTAACGTGGGAGCCGAGCTACACACAAAGATAGGTATGCGAGGGCAAAATGGCCTATTCATTAGTAAGTCAGAAGGCAACCTTGAGCAAAAGAGAAAATAATAACTGAATACAGCGTTCTGCTGAGGCAAGCAATACGAACAGTGAGGCTTGGTACAGACACAGCCTAATTGGGATTACGAAATACAAAATGGAGTGACACTTGCTAACTGAAGCCCGCACATTGCATGGATAACTCAGTGGGTTACATGACATGAATGCGAATGGTGTCTCATTTAGCCGCACACTGCTAACCTAATATAGTGTAAAACGAGTATATAACAAGAATGGGATTTTCAAATCTAACACATCGAGAGGGCACACAGAGCTCCGGTGCCCCCCCCCCCCAAACCTGGGGCCCGCCTCGAAAAATCATTGCAAGAATATTTAACTACAGCGACAGAGACGCAATTCTACAGGCAGCCAGAGCGAAAGGGGAAATACACTTTGAGAATACCTTGGTCAGATTCTTTCCAGACTTTACTCTGCTAGTGCATCGACAAAGGAGAAGCTTTGAACCTGTGAAAAAAGAATTAAAAGACAGAGACATGAAATACATGATGCTCTTCCCCGCAAGGCTTCGGGTCATAGCGGAGGGGAAGAATTGGCACTTCACGTCTCCAGAGGAAGCCTGGGAGTGGCTGGAGGGGTGGCGCACAGTTGGTTGGAGCAGAGACAGAGATCCGGGCCGCAAACGAGGAGCAAGCAAAGGCAGCAAGGAAGGTAGAGCCTCGCAAGGTCAACAGCCTGTGGGGTCACAGGCGGAGGGTCAGCAAATGGACGTTGGGACTCAAGGGACCAAAATAGGTGGGTCCGCCAAAGAGGTAAGAGTGAGTGGGACTAGTGAATGATCCTGAGGAGGGTCATATTTGGGGGCGTGAGGACCGGGACAATGTGAGAGAACATTCTGGAACTGCCGGCCATGTAACGGCCCTATGGGACATGCAGGGACTACAATTTGTTAGGGGCTCGGAGGGGGGGAAATTAAAACTGGGCTAGTGTATTACGTATCATGGTGGGACGAGCCTACCCCTATTGAAGTTTAGAAATGTTAGTTAGTGGACGTTATGGGAGGCGTTTGAAACAGTACTGAGGGGCCATGCCCAGGATCAGATTGTGGCCAGCAAAAAAGAACAGAAATTGATTGTATGACACTAGAGAGAGAGATTTTAGACTTAGAGGCCTGGGTGGAAAGAAAGGAGGGTACGCCTGGGGAGGGGGTGCACTGCCTTGGTCTACGCCAGAGAGAATTGAGGGAGCTACTGGAAGAGGAGGCCAGGGCATTGGCCAGGGCCTCCAAATACAGGATCTACGAGATAGGAAACAAGGCCAGTAAATTATTAGTATGGTTGGACAGGCGCGAGACATCAGCGAGATGGGTCCCGGAGATACAGGATGACGTGGGGGAAAGACACGTGACCAGGCAAGAGATCGCGGAGGCGTTTGCGTCATATTATGAAAGGCTTTATACATCCACCCTAGGAGACACAGAGTCAGAGTGTTTTGATATCCTGTGGGACATAGCTTTATCTGGCCTGTACAAAGCGGATAGGTTAAGATTAGAGGGAAAATTGATGACGGAAGAGATTAAAGCGGCTGCCCGAGCCCTGCAGACGGGGAAAGCCACAGGAACAAATGGTCTCCCACTGGAGCTGTTCAAATGTATGCTTGATATGACGGTGCCGCACCTCCTCACAATGTTCCAAGAAGCTAACCAGACAGGGGTTTTGCCGCAGGACCAGCGGATCACAACGATAGTTGTGATACCCAAAGAGGGCAAGCCCCTGACGCGTTGCAGGTCATATCGACCGATATCTCTCCTTAATTTTGAAGTGAAGGTACTGGCGAAGGTTCTGCCCATACGACTGAGTACGGCAAATTCCTCTCTGGTACATACAGGCCAATTGGGCTTTATGCCGCACAGGGGTACCAGACTCAACCTGCGTAGACTATTCGGAATTTTGCATGTCACGGAGTTAAACTCTTCGATGCCATCGGCTCTTCTGTCCCTGGATGTCAGGATGGCTTTTGATAGCGTGGAATGGAACTACCTGTGGGCTGTACGAGGGTGCATGGGGTTGGGACCGAGGTTTATCAGTTGGATAAAATTACTATATGAGCAACCACTGAGTAGGGAGCGGGTTAATTCACTTGTTTCCTGCGAGTTTCCCTTACAGAAGGGGACGAGGCAGGGATGCCCCCTGTCGCCAATTTTATTCGCCCTGGCCTTTAAGCCTTTGGTTGCATGGGTCCGTTAAGACCCATTGATATGGGGCATTCCCATTGGCGACGAGTGGGAAGAGTGTATACCCTTATACGCGGATGACATTCTGCTATATGTCCAGCACCCAAGGCAGTCCATCGATAGAATTCTGCAAATATTTTGCATCTTTGGAGACTTCGCAGGGTATCGCATCATCTGGGATAAATCTCTATTGTTCCCGCTGGCAGGGGGCGCCCCCAAACTAACGTCCACATGCGAGGTCCCGTTTGTGTTGGATGGTTTCAAATACCTGAGGATAAATATAACGAGAAACCCCCAGGAGTTTTATGAGCAGAACCTACTGCCCTAGTTAGATAGATTCAAGAGAGATGGCCAGAGGTGGAGGTTGCTACCTTTAACGTTGATGTGCCGCGCGGCCTTATTTAAAATGATGACACTCCCACGCCTAATATATTTTTTGAAGAATGCCCCGTACCAAATTCCGACATCATTCTTCCGGTCGATAGAGGCAGAGATGCGATCCCTGTTATGGAGTGGTGGGGCTTCGCGCATAGCTCTGCACAAATTACAAAGGGGCGTTTAAGAGGGTGGTCTATCAGTCCCCGACATAAAATTGTACTACTGGGCCTCTCAGCTGGTCACGGTGAATGACTGGGCCTTTGGGGACCGGGCTGAACAAGCTTATAGGGTTGATAGGTCGTATATGGGGCCCAGGGGATATACCTCTCTACTTTACGATGGGAAAAAGATTCGGGGACTACTGGTACATACACAAACGGTGGTTAAAATTTGGTGGGAGGCGTCGAAATACTTGGGCTGGAAGGGCAGGTTGACGGCAATGACTCCCTAGTGGGCCAGTGATCAACTGTGGGAGGTTAGCAGGTTGAAGGACTTCAGTAAATGGGAACTTCTTGGTCTGGAAGAACTTGGAGATGTCTGGAGGAACCAGGCTTTTGTGACTTTTGCGGCCCTCCAACAAGAGCATGAAATGGGACCTGGGGAATGGTTGCGATACCTGCAGCTGGGCCAAGCGTTGTAGGGTCACATCTGTGAGGGTGAGGACTTGGTAGAGGCATCCACCCTGGAAGATAGACTCCTGACAGACCCCCTAGAGAGGAAGGCAATCTCCTTAATATACAAAAAAGTGGTGAACAACTCTCCAGATCCCTTGGGACCACTCAGATTAGCATGGGAAGGTGATATGGGTACACTAGATGATGCAGACTGGATAGAGGCTCTACAGGGCCCTAGAGAAGTTGCAATAAGCTCCCGTTTTCATCTGATTCAGTTGAAGGGCTTCCATAGAATATATTGTTCCCGAGGATTGTTGTATTGCCTGGGCAGAACAGAGTCATCCCGGTGCCATAGGTGGTGTGGACAGAAAGGCACATTCTATCACCTCCTCTGAGAGTGCCCGGAAACACAGAAATATTGGGGTGAAATCAAGAGTGTCATGGCACAGGAGACCGGGTTGGAGGTTCCCTTGATGCCGCAGTGTATCCTATTAGTGATTGCCTTTGAGGAAGATTGGCCTAGGTATACCAAAATTTGTCTAGCACTGGCGGCAGTAGTGGCAAAGCGCAACATGGCCAGGTGCTGGAGGACCCGGGGCTGCCGAGAGTGGTATACTGGCTGATTGATCTGGAATGGTGCTGGGTAGCTGAATGGACAATATATCAAAGTAGAGAGTGCCCGAAGAAATGGGGGAAAATCTGGGGACAATGGCAGGCATATCGAGGGCTGTAAAGGGGCTCCGGACGGGTGGGGATGGTGGCCCATCACTACCGTGGTATTCTCTTTGTTTGCATAAGGTAAGATGCAAACCGATTGGTCGAATATTATTTGGATCCATTGTGTCACTGATGTACTGCTTGTTGAGCTGTTTGCAATGAAAAGATTTATTTAAAAAAATGACAAAAAGAAACCCTTTTTAGTTTCACAACACAAGACAATATTATTCTTACTGGCACAAGAAAAGGCACTATGGCTTTAAATTATTGTAACCAGAAGACCTAGTTTAAACATACAAGAATGGCCAAAAATATTTAAAAGACGATTGGAAAAAAAATTATAAAGTAAAGTATCCATTAGGAGGACATGTACATGTGATCACGAAAATATACCATCATCATTCACAATGCAAGAGAACCTGTGACTAAAGTGGGTAACCCAATACCCCATGCTTTATGGCGGGTCGAGGGGAAGCAACATGTGAATCAGAATTGAACAGCCCAGTAGATGTAGAGGGCTCACCCAAAGCCCCTCTATGTAAGTATATGTGTATGCATTTTTATTTATGACTATTTGTGATTATAGTGAGGCTGGGGAGAAAGCTGAAGTGGTCTCTAGGCCATTCTTAAAAATAATTTTTAGCTGGACCTTTTATCCAAAGTGCTCTACATTGCACATTTATTTAGTCCACTGTTCCCAATTTACCTTGATGCTGACTTCTTTGATATTTAAGGAAAGCATGGCTCATTTGGCCATGCTAAGAACTGAACCTGTAGGTCAGGCAGATACAGGCGCTTAGCCCACAGAGCTTTATAAATGCATGTGCGGGGTTTCAACAAAAATGTTGGGAAATAAGGTAAGTAAAGACAAAACAGCATAGTATGCAGATGAATAAAAATATTCCTTTCGAGTTCATTGGGGCTGGCTTTAGGTGTGAACGGTGCAGCTGCACCCGGCGCAGAGTTTGAGGGGTGGGGATAGCAGTGTTTGGAAATAACTTATGGGTTTAAAAGCACCTGCTGCAGAATTCCTTGTGTGTCCAGCAGTTTTCAGGCAACAACAAAAGTGCTACAAGAACTTTGGTGATCAATGTTCCTGCTGGAGGCAGATTGGAGTTTTGTCTAGTGGCAGTTTTAACCCACTCTAAAGTAATGCAGAAGCTTAACATGCCTGCTGCAAAGAACGTGTACCATGCGGATCAGAGCTGTATTTTATGTGGATAGCTCAGTGGGTTACTGCTTTTGTCACAGAGATCTTTTTGTTACTTACAGTTCATCAGTTACAATCAAATATAGCACAGTGACCTATGAAGTGTCATCGAAGAGCTACACGCAAACTGCATGGTATTGGTTACAGCATTATGCTTTTTTGCCCAGTCTTTCAATAACCTAATGTTGCCAAAAAGAATTTGTTTGGGTAGAAATACATATTTATTAGTAAAACCAACCCCAACCAGTGTGATACTTTTTAAATCCTGAGTTTGTGCTTGGCCAGACCAAACACTCTTACAATACACTATGGATGGCTTGTGATTCCTACATCTTGTATTACTCATTGAATATGTAACATTTCCTATATACTGATTGACACACGTATGATTCATTGTCTCTGTATAAACTGTGTGTGATGTAAAGTGCTCTGACACCATACACTGGTATGAGTAGCGCTATAAAACAAATTAAATGTATGTGAGTGAGGGGCTATAGAGAAATGAGGAGCACTGTTAGAGGGTGATAGTGAAGGAATCCGTGGTGAAGGAGGTCATGGGGACTGGCGCCAAAAAGATGGTGGCACCGGGCACCATCAGTGCTAAAGCCGGCCCTGTAAGCGACTTAATAAACAGACTGCCCCATGGGCGAATACACAGAATATTACTGTCAGAGACTGTAAAACAGACCCATTCCCCAAGCCTGATCATTTGGTAGCAGGGGTGTGAGGAGTGTTGGCACCAAAGACTGTGGGCGGTCCCAGTGGTGGAAGTGGGCAGCACAAGCAATAACATGGGCGACGGTGCACCTATTACAACTTTGTGCTCTGGCACTTATTTCTTCGCAAATTAAGCATTAATCTCAGGGTGCCCCAAACTTGAGAACCCCATGGGCTAAGCCCAGCCCCTGGAGGAGATGCTTTCTGCTCTGAATCACTCCAATAATTGAACTATAGGCTCCATCAAGAGACCCCTCTCTGCCTCGGATGGCCTGACTTACCTCACTTGAGTCGCGCGCTTGCATCCCATTGGCTCATCAAGCGTGTGGTTCGCCGGCTCTCAAAAATCAGGGAAGAATGACAGATACTCGGTGCTCCCCTCATCAAAGTGTTTAGGGTTTGGTGATTAGCTAAACTCAGAAAACTTGATGAAAAAATAATGGCGCCGACCCAAGTTCCTGGAAGCCTTCCACCCCCTGTTGTCATGAACTTTGAATAATTGCAGGGAATTATGCTGAGTACTAATCAAAGGCTTGTTTTTTTATTTAATTTGCTAATTATCTCCCTGTTTCATCAGTGTCAGGCTCCAATCATCGCCAGACATTTTAATTGACCCTTGAGAGGTGTTTATCTGATAACAGAAAGTTTGAGTCGATGTCTCACAGCCAGCCTTAAGGAGGCAGGCACAATGATTGAACCTGTCCATACAATTTATTGAAATTCACAATACAAAGTGAGTCTGAAGCAATCGATACACAGCATGCGTGGGCCCTTAATGGTTCACATGTTGCTCTGGGAACATCTGTTTCAACAAGGACTCCTCCCGGTTGGATAATGTTTATTTTTCACCTTAAGGTCATGTTCATTATCTTGTTTTCTTTCTCTCTGTTCTTTGCCAATCAATTTTTCCATCTACTCAATAGTAATGGCATTATGTAAACATGCTTCAACTTGTGCAATCTGTTCTCATCTTCACTTTCTTCTTTGCTTTTAGCAAGAAATGTAATGGATGAATAAACGGTGTTAGGCACGTCTGCCTGGATAGAGCATCTAGGGGGGTGAATAGGGAAACTGATCTAAACTGTATCAAGGAAACAGGCACTGGTGACCTCATCCGGCATGCATAGGCCTGGAAAGTGCAGAGAGCTATAAATTAGAGGTGTGCAGAGTTTTTTTTTGTTTTAGTTTTTTTTTTTTAAACTAAAGAGGCACCTGATTTTTGTCAGCTGAAAACTTTGACAAGTTTTCTCACTTGTCTTTACTCAAGCAAATACTTTTTCTGCAATTTGACCAGATAGCCTGATCACTGAAGCTGGCAAGCGGGGAAACGTATGCAGAAGGTTTCTTTGCAAATTCACTTTTTGAAGACGCTTCCTATGCACAATGGCACAATTTTGCAGAATGTTTTTGTGCATGTTTAACCTTTTGTGGAACTTTCCTATACACAATGTCAAATCTTTCCAGAATGTTTCTCTGTAAGTTTATCTTTGGCAGCCTTTTTCTATACGCAGTGAACATACGTTTGCAGAATGTTTCTGTGTAAATGTACCATTCGCTCTATTTTTCTGAGCACAATGGCATTGCGAAGAGGACTGTTTGCAAATTGTATTTTATGCAGAATCATCTTTAGTGTTACATAAGGATATAACCGACATAAACGGTAGCAAAATTCACAATTTTTTATGCTGAAGCAGCAAAATGAAACATCTTGCAAATAGGAAAGTTTCAAAGCTTTCCCAAGATCTCTACAAAGGCTGTAAAAAAACGCAAACACACTTTCACAGCTTCGCACACCCTTACTGCAAACGAGGGACCGATTTGCTAAAAGTATTACTCTTTCTGTCTTTTATGCTCTCCATCTGCCACTACCCCAGCATGGAATTATGAATCTCTCCTCTGTAATGGCCTAGGCATCAAATGCTCCATTAGTGGATGCCCGCTCAGGGTGGGATGAAGTGTTATGATGCTGATTTTATATTCTGTAAAGTTTGTGCCACTAAAGATGCTGTGCATTATGACCCCGGAATGTTCCATTACCAACACCAACTGTGGAGACAGGAATAACATTAATGCACGGATATGATTCGGGATAGCTTTAGCATGCACCGTTTGACAGCACCCCAGCAGGCCACCGTAGAGCCGCGCAGACCGCGGGGCCTTCATTGATGCATTTGCCTGATGGTGATCTGAAGAGCCATGAAATCAGAGTCCTTTGTTACTTCTGTATTGTACTGAATTGCATTTATTGCTTAGTTAATCAAAACACTGAATACTTCCCAAAAAATGTGTTACTTTTATGTTTTGCTTGAATCCAAACAGCAGTTGTTCTTTGTAACGCTTTCACTTCATATCAACATTTTGCTGCTTAGATCCAGAAGAGGAAGGGGAGATAAAATGGACATTAATTTGCCAAAATGACTGGGATAACAGTAATTACCAGCAGCGGCTTCTTTATGAGGGCGGGGGGAGTGTCGACCCTACCCGCCCACTGTGAGCCGCGCTAAGTGTCAAAAATAAAATGGCAATGAAATTATTTCATTGCCGTTTTATTTTTAACACTTAGCGCAGCTCGCAGCAGCCGCCAGCCTGCCCCCGAGCCAGGAGAAATGGGGGCGGGTCTTGACTGTCCTCTGCTGCCGATTGGCAACATGGAGGACTGGCCAGACACTGCAAAGTACGCATGTCAGTTTGGCCAGCTGTCTTACGACGGCCAGCCTGACACACACACTTTGCATCTCTCCACTCAGCTGTCTTAGACTGCTGGGTGGAGAGCTACAGTTAACAGCTTCTTTTCAAAATCTGTTATAATATAGTACAATTGTAGGCTGTACCCAATGTCTTGGCTTGTTACCCAAATAAGGGCAAGAACAGAGAAGATGCTGTATTGACTTTGGGCTTAATGTACTGTACCCATTCATAAACCAGGGATGTGCAATTTGAACAGCAACTCGTTTGCAAAAAGGAATGCAATTTGGGATGAGACCATTGCAGATTGTACTTTTGTGGGGGGGGTGTCACACGACGACTTGTCTAATAAATAATAATTAGACAGGTCGCAGTCTGCGACCCCCTGTGATTGGCTGCAAATGCTGGGGTGGAAACCTGCAAGGGAACATTTGTGTTAGAAATGGGGGTCTCTAGTTGGCAATGGCTGGCCACTGTCCAAGTAGGGACCCTTCTTCCTAAGTCAGAGTGAGAGGGCTACCCTCTTTAATACCCCTGCTCAACCCTGTGGTAACGTAGCACGAGCAGGTAGGCTTATCTCAGAGGCAGGGTGTGAAGCATTTATGACCATACACAGTAACACAGTGAGGAACACTACAGAGGGACACCACACAAGTAGTTATAAAAAATAAGTATCTTTATATAAAGGCAGATTTATCACAAGACCAATAACTGTAAAAGCCACAATACTGTCAAAAATAGGATAGCTGTTGAAGGGCTGTCAAAAATAGTTCAAAGGTTGCAAGAATAAGGTTCAAATTCAAGGCAGGGGTCTCTGCGCCCCTTTCTCGTTCAGAGGTTGCAAAAATAAGGTTCAAATTCAAGGCAGTGGTCTCTGCGACCCTTTCTCTCATAAGACTGTCAAAAATAGGATGGCTGTTGAAGGACTGTCAAAAAATAGTTCAAAGGTTGCAAAAATAAGGTTCAAATTCAAAGCAGTGGTCTCTGCGACCCTTTCTCTCACAAAGTACCTGGGTTTAGTAGCAAAACCAACAAAATGTCGCAAAGAAGTGGTAGCGATGATTCTCGGCACGTGAGGCCGGCGATGCGTTGAAATCCTTGCCGCAAGGGAGGATGATGCGCCGATCTGCGTGATGCGTGCGGAGACACTGCGACCAACTTCTGCACGCTAGGCCGCCGATGCGATGACTTTCTTGCCGCGAGGGAGAAGTCGATGCGACGATCCTGTTGCGCTGTGCGATTGTGTTGCGATGCGAAGAGATGACGCTCCGCGAGGAGCGACGAAATCCGGTGCGATGCGATGAAAATGGCGGACGCACGGCGTCCGCAAGCGATGTCTTGAAGCGATGATTTCTTTAGGGGTTGCGAGCACTCGGCGACAGCAGCGCGATGATTTTTCCAGCGCGTCTCAGCTGCAGCGGCTCGCAAAGGGGCGTTAGCGATGGTTTCGTGTTGCGAGCACCCAGCGGCGGCAGCGCGATGATTTTTCCAGCGCTCTCGGCTGCAGCGGCTCGCAAACGTGCGTTAGCGATGATTTCCAGCACTCTTTTCTCTGAAGCAAAACTAGAGGCCCTGGAACTCACAGGAGCCTCATCAGCAGATAGCAATCCTCGCAGGGAGGAAGCAGGAGGTTGGTGGTGGAGTCAGATGTGCCTGAGACTCCAGCAGGAGGCTAGCTCTTTTCCTAGCCCTTGGGTAATTGCTGTAACAAAAATAAAAGTTCTCTCAAAAGTTCCTTTTCCTCTTCTTCAAGGTCCAGTGGTCACTGCTGCAGGCCAGTGCAAGAAACAACACACAAGCACAAGGACAGTCACTTCCTGCAGATTCCTCCAGTGGCACGGACAGAGTTTCCTCTCCAGATCCAAAAGCAATACAAATTGTAGGGGTTTGAGCACAGATATTTATACCCCAAAAGTCTTTGTTCTCAGAAGCTACAAGTCACTGAACCTAGCCAGAACCAGTTCTGCTCAGGCCTGGAGCACTTTGTTTACCAGGCTGCATTCTTCCTTTCAGAAAGAGGGGTCTGCTAGCAGACACACAGTAGGAGGTGGAGCCAGCATTCACCTTGCCAGGCACAGCCCTATTCAGGTCAAGGAGCCACCCCTCCCCACACTCTAAATGCAGATCTCTCTATTCAACCCAGGTCTGACTCAGCCTGCCCTGCCCCTCTAAAACCAGACAGCCAATACACATAACAGCAGAGCACACTGGAAGGCTTAGGCAAGAAAATACCTACTTTCTAAAAGTTGTATTTTCAAACACAGAATATAAAAATAAACTTCACTAAAAGATGTATTTTAATATTCTGAGCTCAGGCATACTAAATTCGTTTTTCTACCATGTTCCTGGGGTCAGTTAGGACTATAGAATGTAATAGTCAAACTGCCCATTCTAGCCTATGAGGAACAGGTAGCCTTACAGTAGTGAAAAACGAAATGGGGCATAATTCACTACCAGGACATGCTACACACACCAAGGCATGTCCTACCTTACACATACAATGCACCCTACCATAGGGGTGACTTACAAGATGCCAAGGGAAGGTTCAGGGGCTGGGAAGTGGGTGCACTTCACAGCCAAGATGGCAGTTCTGGACTGCACACAGACACTGCAGTGGCAGGTCTGAGACACACTTCACAAGCTGCTTCTGTGGGTGGCACACATCAGTGCTGCAGGCCCACCAGCAGCATTTGGTTTACCAGCCCTGGGCATACATAGGCCACACTACTAGGGACTAACAGGTAAACCAAATAAGCCAATCAGGGATATACCAATTCACATAGTCATATTTACAAAGGGAGAGCATATGCACTTTAGCACTGAACAGCAGTGGTAAAGTGCCCAGAGTCATAAAACCAACAGAAACAGGTCAGCAAAAATACAAGAGGCAGGCAAAAAGTTTAGGGGTGACCCTGCAAAAGGGCCATTTCCAACACAACCCCCTTCCAGCCAAAACGCAGGGTAGACCAATCACTACTTTGATGGGCTTCCCTGCTTCGGGCGATAGAACACGGAACTGGCCCGCAACTGCAGGGGCATATGGCAGCTCTACTCCAATCTGAACCCTGATGGATCCCTCTGTCCACACTCCTAGGGCCCACTAAGATAACCAATGGGGAACTCTTCCCTCACCTGTGGATACCACCTGTGCAGCATCTAACCTTAACTGGCCCCCAGGTGTGTCCCAACAGATAAACAACAAGCCCCAGTAGTCACTGACAGTAGTCAGTGATAAAATCCAAGCCCTATACCTCTCAGGGCTCTCAAACTTTTGTGGCATCAGAGAGTGCGGGGCAGTAACCCCAGGTGTCTGGCACCTTTTGTCCACTCTCCCTCCTGTCAGGTCAGGCAACGCGTCCTGACACTGACCCATCAGCCCTGGGCCTGTACCCAACGGCGGGGCCAGCGACTGGGGTGGGCTCCCCCACACCCGGTCCTTCTCTTTGGGGCTCGGTACCCTCCCACTTGGAGCGGTACCCCCTCCAGAATTGTCAGGGCACCTGAGGCAGGTGTCCTGCATAATTCGCCCACCAGTTCAGGGGTTCTATCCTGCAACTGGTATCCCAGCATAGGGTCTGTACCCTTAGACTGGGCGGAGGTCAGGGGTGAGGCTGCCCTCTCCCCGCCCCCTTTACTGGGGCCCGGCACCCTCCCACCTGGAGAGGTGCCTCCATAACACAAACCGGGAGGGGCACTGTTAGCAGTTGCCCCTTCCTCCAGATCAGGGGGACACCCTGAACCTGGCCCCCAACCTAGGGTCTGTACCCTTAGGCTGGGCCTGTGCCTGGCAACCCAGGACTTCTGGGGGAGTACACCAATTCCCCCAAGGAAAATACACTCTTCCACTAGTTCAGGGCCTTGTCCCTGCAACTGATCCATCAACCTGGAAAAACCCTCAGGTGGTACTGGGGTCAGAGGCGAGGACTCCCTCCCTCTGCACCCCCTTCCAGCATACTGCACCCTCCCACCTGGAGTGGTGCTTTTAGGAAAAAAATGGTCGGGACACTGCTTACAGTTGTCCCTTCCTCCAGGTCAGACAACACCTGGACCTGACTTACCATCCCAGGGACCAACCCCTGTGGTTGAACAACCGCCTGGCCACCCAGGACTTCCTGGGGAGCACACAGGCTCCCCTCAAGGAAACACACCCCTCCACCAGTTCAGGGCCTGGACCCTGCAACTGACCTACCAACCTGAAAAAACCCTCAGGGTGCACCGGGGTCAGAGGCGAGGACTCCCTCCCTCTGCACCCCCTTCCAGCATACTGCACCCTCCCACCTGGAGTGGTGCTCTTGGAAAAAATGGTCGGGACACTGTTTACAGTGGTCCCTCCCTCCAGGTCAGACAACTCCTGGACCTGACTTACCAACCCAGGGACCAACCCCTGCGGCTGAACAACTGCCTGGCCAACCAGGACTTCCTGAGGGTGACACATACCTAGCGTGTTGCGTGACAGTCTGCCTGGCACAGAGCTCACGACCTCCTGTCCCTCTGACAGTGCGTGAAGATGCCCCAGGACAGAAGTGGCATCACCATGGCCAATCCTATGAGGCTCAGCCCTTCTGGCTGGCCCCTGACCCACTGGTTCTTCCACTGGGGACTCTTTCCCCCTTTCATCCCTCAGACTGGACTTCTGTACCCTCCCCTAGGAGTGGCACTGCCCGGCACAAGAACTGATGGAGGCCTTACTACAGGCACTCCCAGCTCACCTAACACTGGGGTACCCCCCACAATGGACGGTCCATCCAGACAGACTAGGCTCCCCACCTGGTGTTCCCTCATGGAACCATCCAGTCCTGGGGACTGAGGCTGGGGCACTTCGGGACCTATCCCAGTCTCACTCCTGCTCCCACGAGACAGGATGTGAGGCCCTACAACCTCCTCACAACAAGGGGACCCAGCTGTAACACTCCTAACCTTTCCCAGCACTCTGGGTTGGAAAACTTCTGAACCACTTCTCTTAGGGTCATTCCCTAATGCCTCTACAGAGCCTCTGGTACTCACCCAGAGGTCTGCCTCCTGTGCAAGTTCCCTAGGATCAGAGAACTCGCAATCTGACAGGTGTTCGCCTAGCTCTGGAAAACAGGAACTCACAACATGCTCTCCCACAATTGGATTACACAGCTCCACACAGGTGCTAACCTTTACCTCACAATCCAGTGCCTCACACACGTACCCCACACCACTCTCTTGAAATGGGCGAGACATTAACTGACTGTCTCTATCACTCAACCCACACTCTTCTGGGCGGTCCTCACACTCATACACCAGGACTTCAACCACGGGGGAACCCCTCTCCCTGCACCTCTCATCCAGAGTCGGTAGAGTATCCCTCCTTTCACTAGGACTATGGGCCCCTGCGCTAGTTCCCCAATCCACCTCAGGGACACTGCACACCAATGGAGCTTCTCAGGTCCTTGAATCCCCTGGTGTAGATCAACCCCCTCCTTCAAGTCAGGTGCCACATCCCTGGGTGGGTGTACTACACTGTCATCACTATATACTTCAATTTTGCTGCCACCACTGGACCCCACCCTCTCTGGGGAATCCAGACAATTAAAACTGCGCTCCAGGGGTAACCTACCCTCTGGAGCTAACTTCTCCCTTTCTGCTATCTGCGCTAGGTGCGCCTCCAGCTGGGCAATCTCTATTTGGAGCCTCTCCAATTCCAGTTGGTACTCCCTCTCCCTCTGTCTGTCCAACTCCTCTGGGGACCATGAAGGGGATTGGGCACTACCCTGTGCACTAGATCCAGCAAGGGACTCCCTACCTATGGGACCTTCCCGCCTGTCCCCCAACTCCTCTGGGGACCATGAGGGGAATCTGGCACTACCATAGGCACTAGGCTCATCAAGGAACTCCCCACCTATGAGATATTCCATAACACTTTCTTCCTCCTCTTCAGACTCTCTAGAGCCACCCTCAGACCAACTACCCTCTTGGTAGGTGTACTGGGACTCCAAGAATCTCCATCTGTCTTGTTGCCAAAGTCTCAGGGATGTCTGCAGGGATAGCTGAGTCTCCTTCCTACTCACTGCTAAGCCCTTCTCCTCACAGAACCCCCTTAGCTCCTCTAGACTGTAGGTTAACAGATCATCTATATAAAAGGTAGGTCTCATTTCAGCAAGACCCATTGTAGCAGTATCTGGCAATATCAATAATAAAACAAATAGGCTTGCCCGTTGTAACAATCACGGGCAATATCAATAACAGATAGAAGAAAACTTCTCAAGAAAATGTATGCGGGTAAAAAATCACCGGCAATATCAATCACAATATAGGATCCAACAATTTTCAAAAATGTATGCGGGTACTATCACCGGCAATATCAATAAACAATAGGCTTGCCCATTGTAACAATCACAGGCAATATCAATAAAAGATAGAAGAAAACTTCTCAAGAAAATGTATGCGGGTAAAAAAATCACCGTCAATATCAATCACAATATAGGATCCAAAAACTTTCAAAAATGTATGTGGGTACTATCACCGGCAATATCAATAAACAATAGGCTTGCCCATTGTAACAATCACGGGCAATATCAATAAAAGATAGAAGAAAACTTCTCAAGAAAATGTATGCGGGTAAAAAATCACCGGCAATATCAATCACAATATAGGATCCAACAATTCTCAAAAATTTATGCGGGTACTATCACCGGCAATATCAATAAAACATAGGCTTGCCCATTGTAACAATCACGGGCAATATCAATTACAATATGGGATCCAAAACTCTCAAAAAATGGGCGCGGGTGAAAAATCACCGGCAATATCAATCACAATATAGGATCCCAAAAAACTCTCAAAAAATGTATGCGGTACGTTATGGTCTGCACTCACTAGTAGTGTACACTATAATTATTGTATGCGATCATAAATGCAAGTCCAGATCCTCACCGCTGACCACCAATGTTAGAAATGGGGGTCTCTAGTTGGCAATGGCTGGCCACTGTCCAAGTAGGGACCCTTCTTCCAAAGTCAGAGTGAGAGGGCTACCCTTTTTAATACCCCTGCTCAACCCTGTGGTAACGTAGCACGAGCAGGTAGGCTTATCTCAGAGGCAGGGTGTGAAGCATTTATGACCATACACAGTAACACAGTGAGGAACACTACAGAGGGTCACCACACAAGTAGTTATAAAAAATAAGTATCTTTATATAAAGGCAGATTTATCACAAGACCAATAACTGTAAAAGCCACAATACTGTCAAAATTAGGATAGCTGTTGAAGGGCTGTCAAAGATAGTTCAAAGGTTGCAAGAATAAGGTTCAAATTCAAGGCAGGGGTCTCTGCGCCCCTTTCTCGTTCAGAGGTTGCAAAAATAAGGTTCAAATTCAAGGCAGTGGTCTCTGCGACCCTTTCTCTCATAAGACTGTCAAAAATAGGATGGCTGTTGAAGGACTGTCAAAAAATAGTTCAAAGGTTGCAAAAATAAGGTTCAAATTCAAAGCAGTGGTCTCTGCGACCCTTTCTCTCACAAAATACCTGGGTTTAGTAGCAAAACCAACAAAATGTCGCAAAGAAGTGGTAGCGATGATTCTTGGCACGCGAGGCCGGCGATGCGTTGAAATCCTTGCCGCAAGGGAGGATGATGCGCCGATCTGCGTGATGCGTGCGGAGACACTGCGACCAACTTCTGCACGCTAGGCCGCCGATGCGATGACTTTCTTGCCGCGAGGAGAAGTCGATGTGACGATCCTGTTGGCTGTGCGATTGTGTTGCGATGCGAAGAGATGAGCGCTCCGCGAGGGAGCGACGAAATCCGGTGCGATGCAATGAAAATGGCGGACGCACGGCGTCCGCAAGCGATGTCTTGAAGCGATGATTTCTTTAGGGGTTGCGAGCACTCGGCGACAGCAGCGCGATGATTCTTCCAGCGCGTCTCAGCTGCAGCGGCTCGCAAAGGGGCGTTAGCGATGGTTTCGTGTTGCGAGCACCCAGCGGCGGCAGCGCGATGATTTTCCAGCGCTCTCGGCTGCAGCGGCTCGCAAGCGTGCGTTAGCGACGATTTCCAGCACTCTTTTCTCTGAAGCAAAACTAGAGGCCCTGGAACTCATAGGAGCCTCATCAGCAGATAGCAATCCTCGCAGGGAGGAAGCAGGAGGTTGGTGGTGGAGTCAGATGTGCCTGAGACTCCAGCAGGAGGCTAGCTCTTTTCCTAGCCCTTGGGTAATTGCTGTAACAAAAATAAAAGTTCTCTCAAAAGTTCCTTTTCCTCTTCTTCAAGGTCCAGTGGTCACTGCTGCAGGCCAGTGCAAGAAACAACACACAAGCACAAGGACAGTCACTTCCTGCAGATTCCTCCAGTGGCACGGACAGAGTTTCCTCTCCAGATCCAAAAGCAATACAAATTGTAGGGGTTTGAGCACAGATATTTATACCCCAAAAGTCTTTGTTCTCAGAAGCTACAAGTCACTGAACCTAGCCAGAACCAGTTCTGCTCAGGCCTGGAGCACTTTGTTTACCAGGCTGCATTCTTCCTTTCAGAAAGAGGGGTCTGCTAGCAGACACACAGTAGGAGGTGGAGCCAGCATTCACCTTGCCAGGCACAGCCCTATTCAGGTCAAGGAGCCACCCCTCCCCACACTCTAAATGCAGATCTCTCTATTCAACCCAGGTCTGACTCAGCCTGCCCTGCCCCTATAAAACCAGACAGCCAATACACATAACAGCAGAGCACACTGGAAGGCTTAGGCAAGAAAATACCTACTTTCTAAAAGTGGTATTTTCAAACACAGAATATAAAAATAAACTTCACTAAAAGATGTATTTTAATATTCTGAGCTCAGGCATACTAAATTCGTTTTTCTACCATGTTCCTGGGGTCAGTTAGGACTATAGAATGTAATAGTCAAACTGCCCATTCTAGCCTATGAGGAACAGGTAGCCTTACAGTAGTGAAAAACGAAATGGGGCATAATTCACTACCAGGACATGCTACACACACCAAGGCATGTCCTACCTTACACATACAATGCACCCTACCATAGGGGTGACTTACAAGATGCCAAGGGAAGGTTCAGGGGCTGGGAAGTGGGTGCACTTCACAGCCAAGATGGCAGTTCTGGACTGCACACAGACACTGCAGTGGCAGGTCTGAGACACACTTTACAAGCTGCTTCTGTGGGTGGCACACATCAGTGCTGCAGGCCCACCAGCAGCATTTGGTTTACCAGCCCTGGGCACACACAGGCCACACTACTAGGGACTAACAGGTAAACCAAATAAGCCAATCAGGGATATACCAATTCACATAGTCATATTTACAAAGGGAGAGCATATGCACTTTAGCACTGAACAGCAGTGGTAAAGTGCCCAGAATCATAAAACCAACAGAAACAGGTCAGCAAAAATACAAGAGGCAGGCAAAAAGTTTAGGGGTGACCCTGCAAAAAGGGCCATTTCCAACAATTTGTTTAAAAAAAAAAAACAGCCTGTGCCAATGAAAGCATCCGCTGCTGCTTTAAAGAAAGTGTCCTGTTTAGGAAGGCGCAGTGATAGCCTGCTTGGTTTTCTGTCACCTGAGACTGACATAACGATTTCCAAAAAGAAATATGTTGCAAGGGACACCGTCCCCTTTGTGAATCAGACACCACCCTATTTGAAATGTGGATATCTGATCAATGGTGTGCAACTGCAATTGTCACAAACAATTGATACATTCCTCTCCAAATTACCTCTAGGAGGGGGTCAGCCATTTAATGCCCCTCTTATTTGAGAGTCATTCAGGGATTCAAAACCAAATTTACAAGCGAGAAAGACTTTTCCCTGAGGCGGCTCCTCCACTATGACTGAGGAGCGTCGCCCTCCCTGCCAGCAGAAGCAGCTGCCAAACTTGAAAAATAAAATATTAATAAAGCATGTTTATTATCGTTTTATTTTTCTCCTGCTGTGGAGTCTAGTGAGAGGGGCCATGGGGATGACAGGCACGAGGGGGAGTGGTAGGTGCACTGTGGTCAGTGCATATGACGGTTTGGCCGACCGTCTCAGGATGGCCAAACCGTCATGCACACTGACGCTGTCTCCAACCCGAGCTGCGTTGCCGGGTTAGACACAGCAGGCACAGGCTCCCAGTCTCTGCGAGCACAAATCGAGGGCGCTCAGGCCAATCCTCACTCTGCTCTCATGCTGTGAGAGCAGCATCAGGATTGGCGGCAGGGCAGTCTGGTAGCCTGTGCCTGCAGTGGAGCCAGAGGAGCAGCGATGTAGGAATGCGGCTGGATTCAGGTAAGGTTTTTTTAAATTTGTTTTTTTGTTTTGCCTAACCCACTCCCCCACCCCTTTGCCATGACACCAGCCGTGACTGACTTTTCCAAATCGTAAAAGTGGTTTAGTGAATAGTAAAAATGCATCTAGTAGTTGCGAACTCTCTGATATTGCAAATCACAGACTTTGAGGACACAAAATATCTTTGCACATGTGTGCTTTTGTTCTATGTTTGCACAGCCTGCAAGCTGCAGTCTGGTTCCCAAATGAGGAAACGAGCCTCTAAACTCCCCAATAGAAATCAATGAGAACCTTAGTCTAATTATTTTATGTCATACATTTTTAGAGAGAGCAGCATTTTGTTGCTCTTGCTTCTGGGAATTAAAATGAGAATCAAATATGCCCTGGGTGCTTCTTCTCCCATCCTTAGCATTCTATTTATATCCTAATTGCTTCTAAGGGTTGAGGCTAAAAACACTAGACTTCAGCACTTCCTGTTATGCCTCCTGCCTTCTTGTTTACTGTGATGAGGGGCAGCAAGGGCACAACTGGAGATACCAGACAGCAAGACAAGGGTAGCTGCTGGTACCCCTGGCCCTTCTCAATTTACATGCCTGTTAGTACCCACAGAGGCATTACATATATCTATTTTATACTTATTTCAACAGCAGGAAGTGTACTTGCAGTGCTCTGCTCCCAAGGGTACATTTACATTTGATTGACACTAGCTTTAGGTCATTTAAAACATATTTTGTCAAAGCTGCCCCTATTGGTTCCATCACAGTTGTCACCAACTGGGCTGAAGAGGGCAAGCCTGTTTACTAGTCTACCTTTAATTCATCCATAGTGGAGCTATTCAAATTAGCTCAAGGAAATAATTCCACTTTCATGTTTTTGCTTGAAACCCCTGTGGACTGTTTGCTGCCCCTGTGATTCGCTGTTGCAAGTTTTGTTAGGTGAGTATTTACGCCTGCGTTACAGTACTTTGCTCAGGGTAAAAAAGCTCTTAATACTCTCTGCGGAGGTTGTTAACCGCTCTTAATTGCCTTCCGTAAAAGGAAGGACCTCAGCCAAAACCAATGGTGCACAATAAGGGAAAAGGGCAATTAACAGCAGTTAATGCCTGACAAGTGGGCAATAATGTTTGCGTGCATCCCCTAATATGGTGCAGCCCATAGCTGAACATAGCCACTCTTCCCTGTCTGCCTCACTTTCCTGCGCCTCAGTGTAAGTGGGCTTAAAATATAGGCAGAAAACTGCACTTATTGGCACCATGCCAATCAATTATTATGATTGGTTATCCCATTGCAACATTTCATACAGGTTGGTAAGTGGCCCAGCCTCGAATTTTCATTAAAGATTGTTCATGGTCAAACAATAAAATAGGGGTCACATATTTTGTGATTTCACTTCCTTTTGTGTATTTGAGGGTGCTTGGGGTCAGATGGAACTGACTCTGACAAAAAGTGCCACTGTTGAATAATGCATCACAGCAGAACATCAAGAGAAATATTGCACTCTTCTCTGTAGTTGGTCAATACATTTGCATTACAGCTACGAGACTTCTTAGCTGCTTGGAAGATATCTGTCCTCATTTGTCTCTGCATTTACAGAAATCATGCATAGAGCTATTATTATTATTATTATTCTGATTATTTATATTATCTAATATTATAGGTTTTAATAGGATACTATTAAAATATAGTATTTTTTCATCATTATTATTAGTAGTACTACTACTGCTAGTAGTAGTAGTAATAGTAATAATTGTATTTACCTTACATGGCAGTAAAGTCCCACATTACAAAGATGTCAGTGCTCTCTATTGTAATCCATATATTTAAAGCAACATCTCTGAAGACAGGTGTACAGAGGAACTGCGCTGAATCAGAAATCTTCCGAGTGCTTCCTCTTTGAAAGGTAATGGGTATCGAAAGACCCAGTAATGAAGGGATTTTAGTGTTTTCTAAAAATTGTATGGTCACAAAATTTCACAATTTATTCTCTTCAATTTATGTCAGTAGTACTGTACGTTGACAGAGGTAAAAAATGTTGGCAGTATTTGTTTTTGTTTGGTAAAAGTGTTATTTATTGAAATACCTCTTTTAGCAACGAAAAATACATCATATGGGACAGCATCAGGGGAAGACAGGTCAGCAAAGGAAATGGCCACATAGAAAAGAAGTTCCAAAGATTATCATCCACCCAGCTGAACCCGAGGTTGGAAATGAAGTAGCCGGAGAAACTCATCCCTTGTGCTGGGAATTAATTAAATTCTGTGTCTGGAAAATATGCAGGCATAAGGGTGAGATGAAGTGTCGAAAGAAGCGGATGAGGCGGGCGCTGACATGAAACCTGATAGGAAGGAAGAGTGCAGCCACCCTTGACCTGGTGGTACAAGCAGAGGACAAGTGTTCCCAGAGATGAATGCTTCCAGGATGAACAAAGATCAAGTAAGCGGGTCTGTGGAAAAAGAAGAGGAGTGGCCTACCTGCAGCTCGCTCGACAGGCCCACTCTGAGGGAGGGGAAAAGAGTGCTGCCTTGGGCCTGCAATGCAGAGCCAGTGTACATGAGCCCGGCATCTCTGATCCTGCCCCACACTAGGGGGTGAGAAAGGGAGTGAGGCAGCAGGAAGTCTGAAGAAAGGACTGTTGGGGGGGTGTTGGGAGGGGGGGGGGAATGAAGAGGAGAGGAGGCAGCAGGTGCTGGGATGAAAAGGCGACCCGACTGCAGCGGTGAAAGGTCTTCCATTCAAGGGATGCGTTCAATTTGCATAATTTCTTGTAGTTTAATTACACGAAATGTCAGAAAAGTTATGTGAAATTAAGCAAAATGTCACATTATTACATGAAATGCAGTCTCTGCATATTTTGTACAAAGATGACATGAAGATGCACTTCACGCTAATAAAACAGTGGAAAACAGCATGACGTACAACACGGGTGGGTGGCAATTTTTATTAAAGAGGTGCAATGTTGACTCCATCCTGCTCCTGCCTAGCTAGTCCCTCGTATTCCCTGCTGCAGTGCTTTTATTTTGAATTTTTCCCCTTCCTGTCTCTCAGCACAACACACGGTCTCCCACTCCCAGTGGACGGTCACTCACAGCTGGGCTGGTATAATACACCTGGAGCAGGACTGCTCATCTATCTTGGCATAGAGGTGGCAGGAACAAATAATATGTTTTCATTTTATATTTATACGCATCTATAGATGACATATAGTTGCACTTGCTGTCTCTGTCTCAAGAATAGTGAAATGAGTTGAAAGCTCTACTTATCTATCAATCAACTTGGATTTGTAGATTGCAGCTTGTCACCCATGAGGGTATCAAGGTACTGGGTTCTTGCAGGGATCAGGCAAAAAGCTAGGCCTTGAGTCCCTTTCTGAATTCATGCAGAGAGGATGATGTTCAGAGGTGCAGGGCAGGGTCGTTCTAGGACTTGGCGGTGACGGTTGCTTATGCAGATGCGGGACGTGAGGGCGAGGGAGTGGGAGCGCAGGTGTCTGGAGGGTTTGTGGAAGTTCAGACGGTGGTTGATGTATGCTGCTCCTTGGTCATAGAGGGCCTTGCAGGTGTGTGTCAGCATCTTGAATTGGCATCTTGACTGGGCTGGTGAGCCAGTGGAGGTTCCAGAGGCGGAAGTGATGAGGGTCCATTTGGAGAGGTCGAGGATGAGTCTGGCAGCTGAGTTCTGTATTGTCTGGAGTCTCTTTAGAAGTTGGGTAGTAAGTCCTGTGTAGAGTGCCTTGCCGTATTCCAGCCGGCTGGTGACTAGGGCTTGAGTGACGGCTTTCCTGGTGTTGATGGGGAGCCATCTGAAGATCTTTCGGAGCATGCGAAGGGTGTGGAAGCAGTCAGAGGTGATTATGTTGATCTGGCATTTCATAGTGAGTTTGCTCTCTTGGTTGATGCCAAGGTTGCTGGTGTGGTCTGTCGGTGTGGGTTCGAGTTCAGAGAGACACCAGGTGTTGTTCTACGTGGAGCTGTTGCTCCCAAAATTCAGCACATCTGTCTTATCTATGTTGAGCTTCAGACAGTTGGCCTTCATCCAGTTGGCAATGCTTGTCAGGCAGTTGTGGAAGTTGCTCCTAGAGGTGAAGGGGTCTTCTGTGAGATAGAGGAGGAGCTGGGTGTCGTCTGCGTAGGATAGGATGTTTAGGCCATGGGTTCTGATGATGTTGGCCAGGGGCGTTATGTATGTGTTGAACAGGGTGGGGCTGAGGGATGAGCCTTGAGGGACGCCGCAGATGATGTTCTTGGAATACAAAGTGAAGGGAGGTAGGCAGATTCTCTGGTTTTGTCCTGTGAATTACAACCGAAGAACTCCAAGAGGCTCTTGATGTAATGCAGAAACCAAAATCACCTGGCGCAGATGACCTACTGGCATATCTGTTCCAGGTATTGTCAGATATGGTGGTGGAGTAATTGACACTGGTGCACTTGGAGGCCAAGGAATTGAGCGTTTTGCCCCAATCAATACACCACGAGGTGTTCACTTTGATCCCCAAGGACGATAAAGACCCAACGCTTGTCACCTCATCTATGCCCCTTATCCATGCTAAATACAAATGTAAAGGTGCCTATCAAAGCCCTTGCCAACAGACTGCTCAGGGTCATGGGTATGATGATGATTCTTACAGATCAGACGGGCTTTATAACTGGAAGGAAGACTATGCACAATATTAGATGTCTAACTCATGTAATGAGCTCCATTGGGAGCTTCCCAGAACAACCAGCGTGAGCAGTATTGAGCATTCGATACAGTGTCCTGGAAATACTTATGGGTATGATGGAACAGATGGGGTTTGGGCCAAGCATTTTGTTATGTTTTTGTTTCTAGGCAGCGTAGAACAGGCTATGATGTAGTGTGTACTAGAATGTATTATATGTCATCGTAGAATGTATGTGATCAAGTTGGTGACAGTTACGAGATTGACATAGGAGCTGATGGACATGCTCATCTTTGCTCCTCAACTGCAATAAAGGAATTACATACTCAATTAACATTCAATTGGTCCTTAGAGTGTGACAGTGATTTCAAGGCCATTAAATTGGCTATTGCTAATGCAACAGCGCTTCGTAGTTTTGACCCTGCCTTAGACAGCGTTATCACTACTGACGCCAGCAACAAAGGGTTGGGCGCTGTACTCTCGAAGATGGACAATTTAGGCAAGGAGAATATAATTGCTTATGCTTCTAGATCCCTTTCTCCTTGTGAAGAAAAGTACCCAATCATTGAAAGAGAGGCATTATCTTGTGCTTGGGCTTTGGAACACTTTAAGTCTTTCATTTGGGGGAAGGCTTGTATACTTCGTTGTGACCATAACCCCTTAGTGAAAATTCTAACTACGGAAGGTGCTATCACTGCATCTGCAAGACTTGCAAGGATTTCAATGCAAATGCAAAATTTTGTTTACAAGATAATTTATATGCCGGGTAAGAACAATGTTGTGGCAGATTTTCTTTCCAGGATGCCTGTCATGCTAGGATATTGTGAGGATGAAGAATGGAATGAGTTACAAGTGGCTCTTATCCATAATCAATTTTTTTCAGCTATCGAATTGAGAGAATGGGCTGCTGAGAATACCAAAGACCAAATTCTCCAAAATGTTAATTCACATGTTTTGCATGATTGGCTTAAGAAGGCATAAGAAGGAATTATTGGACACCTCCATCAAACCCTTTTGGGAGCTCAGATTTGAATTGACTGTGGAAGTTGGCACTTTATTAAGAGGTGAAAGGGTGGTTCCACCTGAAAGTTTGCGCAACTGGATTATTGCATTATGCCACGAAGGCCATTCTGATATTGTTAGAACGAAATCAGGTATTAAAAGGTTGTTCTGGTGGCCAAGGATGGATTCCCAGGTTGAAAGAATTGTACGTGATTGTTGTGCATGTTCCGCCTCCGACAAGTCTTTGCGAACTTTTCGTCCGCCTATGAGTGAAGGTTTGTTACCTAAAAACCCTTGGGAGACGGTTGCGGTGGACATTATGGGACCTAGTGGAGAATCTCACGAATATTTAATTGTTTTGATTGATTAGTTTTCTAGATGGCCTGTAGTCAAGTTTGTTAACAGTGCTGATACCGATTCCGTTTTGAAATTTTTAGACAAAGTTTTTGTCTCTGAAGGTATTCCCTCATTCATTGTCAGTGACAATGGGGTGCAATTTTTGTCCATTAAGGCCAAGGCATACTTTAAGAAGTTGGGTATTAACCACAGAACCACTTCTCTTTATAATCCTAGTGGTAACGGAATGGTGGAAAGGTTCAACCGAGTCCTTAAGGGAACCATCCAATTGGCAATTAAAAGTAACCAGGATTGGATCACACAGATTGGTAAAACTGTTTGGGCTTATCGGGTCACGTGTCATAATGCCACTGGACTGCCTCCTTTCGTTTTAATGAGAGGTAGGAAACCCCAGGTTGGTTATTTCCTTCTGGTATGGAGTCATGGTCCATGGATGAGGTGCGGGACCGAATGGAAATTGTGCATGGTAAAAGTAAAGAGTACTATGATGCTAAACATGGTGTTAAGACTCCAGAAGTTAACATAGATGACTGGGTGCAAATTAAAAAACCTGTTTTGGTCCCTAAAGGTGAGGGCCAGTATTTTGAAATTGAGGAGGTTGTAGAGACCTTACTCAATGCAGTGAGAGTGAAAAGTGGAAAGGTGTGGAATTTGAGTAGGATTGCTAAGAGCAGGAATTCTGTTTGTGGTCAGCATTCTGAATGTGATTGGATGTTGGATGAGTCTGACAACAACAACAGTGAGATTGTAGAGGTACCGAATATTCCAACTGCTACTGATGGGAGTACTGTTGATGATAAGTAGTACATTGTGTTCATTCTTTTTTTTAATCTTTTATTTTCTTTTTATTTCCTTCTTCTTTTGGAAGAAAGGGGGATGTGTTATGTTTTAGTTTCTAGGCAGCGTAGAACAGGCTATGATGTAGTGTGTACTAGAATGTATTATATGTCATCGTAGAATGTATGTGTTCAAGTTGGTGACAGTTACAAGATTGACATAGGAGCTGATGGACATGCTCATCTTTGTTCCTCAACTGCAATAAAGGAATTACATACTCAACAGTCCATCAGTGTTTCCTTTACAACACATTTGTCACTTGGCATACCTATTACACGAGAATTCCATGGCCAGAGAGAGGGTTGGGGGCTGAGTGTTGGTGAAATGAACACTTTGTAGATGAACAAGACAGGGAAGCCTGCGTTCCCCAATATCATTTCCCATTCCCATAGAGCTATTAGCATGCAGGCTTCATGCCTCCATGGTGGAATGGGACATACGGGTTGTGATATCTGATGGGGCCAGGTTCCACGTTCTAGATTTACTCTGTAACCCCTGGTTGACAGACCTTTGTTCCCTGCTTAAAAGTGAAGAGGGGAGAAAATCATTTGTCAATTATATATCACAATGCCAATGAACCATGACTCCGAAGAATCACTGATTCCAGGTTCTAAGTTTAGTTAGTTTATTACTAAGCCAAGAACAATTGGACATACAAACACCTCGAGATGAGGGTGTAGTAATACATCAGGACTAATACAAAGCCAAACCTACGGGTAAAAATAAGTCGGTGAAACATACAAAGGATGACCAGTTCTAGAATCAGAACACAGAATATAACTGCGCCTACATCAAGATCATTCTTCATTGGAGATTTGTAAGTGAAGAGCATTAGTCTGTCCCTACACTACCACTAATGTGACATCCCTACTTAGCATTTTCCCCAGGCAAGTTCAGGAAAAGGTGTGAGCCCGTGAATACTTCCTAAGAAGTGCACTCACGTTGAATGGGTCAATAAAGCTACAGAGCTCGTTCTAAGATGCTCCTTCTTCTCTCCTGATCCGATCTCCTCTCCTAACTCTCCTCCGGGGCACTGTCCCTAAACCCCAAAACCAAAATCTGAGGACACACCCACCATCACATCACGCGATTGTTCCATCCAGCCAGACACCTCCTCGTAGGTAACTTTCCAGGCGATTTCGATGCTCCCTGCCTCTGGCTCGATGACCATGATTCCAGGCCTTCTCCAGTGAGAAAGAACACTGTTCCATCTTATCAGCACAGCTCGTTCAAATGTATCCTCTCCTCTCTAAGCCTAACTCCAAAACAAAAGCATTATTCTAACTAACAAAGATGAATTTCTCCACCTGCAACCGAAACGTGAGAAAGAAAAGATTCTGCATACACATGAACATTACGAACAACTCGTTTTAGAGAGTCAGAGAAAAATACACGAGGCTTACAGAAAATCAGCTATCATAAGAATCACCATGGAACTTCATTAAACATGCATACACATGAACATTATTATTTTGCATGTTTAAATCAATGCGTTACACAGTCAGTGAATTAATTTCTGATTAGTCACTTGTAAAACAAACATTAAGATTTCATCATTTAGAACCCTATTACAATGTTAATTTCTCCACGTTGTACAAAATCTAACACTTCACTTTGCATCTTATCACATTACATTCTGATACCCAAATGTTAACACAATAAAGGATTTGTGTGTAGGTGCGAACTACTCATGAATATAAGGCACCCCTGCAAATGGAAGAGCACAGTCGCGCTCTATCAGTCCCCCCCTCTGATGACAAGTGTCATCATAATCAATCACAATTCCCTGTAGAAAGAACCGACCTAAACAGGTGTTGTAGCTAGTCTTCCCTGTCGAAACCTTTTGAGAGTCTCATAGTGACTGTCCTGCAACCTCTCCATTCTCCTCTCTCTTTGCCTAAGAGAATTCTCAACCTGTCTTGCCTTGTGGCACTTATAGGCTCTTATCGCTCCAAGCAAAAGAATCACAGAAATTACTACTATCATGATTGGCTTCAGGATGTAACCAAGAAATCCCTTCCCAAGATTTGCAAACTAACTTCCAATTTTTCCAAATCCTTTTCCAACCTTGTCCCAAACTCCCTTGTTGCCAGATCATGTATCTCATGGTGTATCTCAGTAATGTTACTTATATACTTCCTCAGATCCTTGCTATGATCTTAAGTGCAACACTGTTGAACCCTAAGCATTTTACAGACTCCTCCTTCCTTTGCTAACAACATATCTAAAGCAAGACGGCTCTGCATCCCCATAGCTCTTATCAACACCATCTCCCCATCCACAAGCAACAAAGACTGAGCTGTATTCGCTGACAACTTATCCGCACTAGTTGACAACCTGCTAATCTTTATGTCGTTCAAGACCACTCCCAAACTAGGTATCATTGCTCCAAACACGTCTCCACAATCTCTCCAGCACTGGTACCTCGTTTCGCTCGATGGGGTGGCCTCCCTTCCAACGGTTCTAAATCTTCTACATGATATATCTTGGGAAACACAACAGCCACATAACATGTGCCATACCAATTCAATGGCAATCGTACACAGGCATTTTTCCCGCACACAAAATACACATTCAGCACCACTTGTACTGCTTCCTGTAAGAACTTTTTTTGCAGTGGCTTCCATCATGAAAATGTGATCACACACACTCTGTCCCATAAAGATCTTACATAGTAAGTCTTCACCTGTCTGATGCAAAGTTTTCCTCGCTGTTCGAAGTCTAAAGCTATTGGACCATACATAACTCCCTTTCACCTTATGTGCTAACTCCTCCTTGGTCCATTTAAACTTTCCTTCTCTACTATTAAACTTAACTGTTAATTGCCTATGCCTATCTTCAACTTGATCTACAAACTTCTTCTCTACGTCAGTCAACATACAGGTCAAATTATGCCGTGCACGTAAGCTGTGTCTAACGTTACAGTAGGTATGAAATAATTCCCTATCCTCTCTTCCTGCTTATAGTAATTGTACTTATTCAGGTGCTTATAAGCTGGAACCTCTGAAAGCACCACATCTCGATTGGAAAAGTAATATTCATAATGACCCTTGCCATTAAACATACTAAGCAACAAGCTACGCGTAATACCATACGTAAGAGGCAGGTGGTGATATCGAATTCCCTCCTCAACTGACGCATGCAGCTGCATACACAAATAACAGTCTCTCAGTAAGAGGCAGGTGGTGATATCGAATTCCCTCCTCAACTGACGCATGCAGCTGCATACACAAATAACAGTCTCTCACATCCATCGTGTTCACATACTCATACAGTAGTTTTGCATAAGCATTCAACGTATAATCACCTTTAGACCAATATTCATGCGACATGCGACTAGTTTGATCTATCATAGCTCTTTCAGCTCCTAATGTACCCTCTTTTGTACTAGAAGTGATAGGTGTGGATGTCCCTTGTACTCCCACTTCCTCAGCTTCTGCTTCGTGTGAATTTTTAACAGACATAATAATAACTACTGCTATAACTAATATTACTTTTACTATAAGTGTACCTATTATACACTTTGCTCTACGGTTCGGATTTCTAGACTCTATCTTCGACAGATTTTGGAGTTGTCACAGCAAGAGGATTAATGAGTCTCTTTCTCTGCCTCTCACTGCTGTTCAACAAACTTCATGCACAGTTCCTCGGAGTCACGGAAATCTATTTCACAGTTCGTTGTTTGAATAATTATACAGTTCAAAAAGACTTCCTTAGCCCTCTTTCTTCTTCTACGGAAAAAATCCCTAATTTTATTCTTCCTCCACTCGGGCCTAGGTTATCTTCTTTTGAACAAAAGCTTTTTATTTAGAGTTCATAGTTCAATCAGCAATCCCTTATAAGATCAGAGCCAATTTCATCAATGACACGCTGTAAAATTTCAAGACGAACTGCTGCAAACTCCTGAGCTGGTGGCTGATACACAAGAGTCTGAAATGATAGATCTCGCAGGATCAAGCTTCGCAAGCCACTCAATATCGGAGGATTTGGTACAGTCACTGTTAATACTCCATTGGCTTCTATTCCAGGGACTAATAGTTCTACCTCAATTATCAGTTCTGGAGCTCTGCTGGTCACTCGTGCAGACCTCAGTCTCCCGGTCCCCACTGTTCCCGGCATCTGTAACCAGATAAGTCCACTCTGGGGCAGCATATCTCTGGCACGGTACTCTTACTCTCCTTGATCTCCTTAAGCCTTCCTGTGCTTGCTCTGTGTCACTTAGCTCTGATTCAGACGTTCAGACACAGGGGCAAGGTCTCTTTTAGGAGCGAGTCTCAAGTTCTGCCTCTTCTGTCTCACAGGCCACAACTCCCTTGCAACTTCTGCTCTCGTTCTCTGCACCTGGCCACTTTCCACACCAGTTTCTTTAGCTTAGTCTAACTCTGCACCACTTGCAACGTTACCATCTACAGAGTCAATACCTGGACCTTCAGCTCGTTCTGGTGGGTAACCAGCCTCATCAGGAATACCCACAGCTTGGCTTGTCCTCTCCGGTGGCCTCACAACCACGGCTGGACTTTCTTCTGAGAGAGGAGCTGTTTCTTCCAATGGTCCTGAAACTCTGCGGGTATGGGAGGCGTGAATCGAGTTTGGCAAGCCTCCACACTTCACAGCTGTATTTGTCACCAAAATCCTTTGGTACGGACCTCTCCAGCGGGCATCAAGACAGTTCTTCCTCAGATGCTTCAGGACAAGTATCCAATCACCCGGACACAAGTCGTGACAGAGATCCTTTGAGGTCGGTGCAGTCGCAGCTTCAACCTGGTGAGACACAGAGCGGATCATGTCAGCCAGTCCTTTGCAATAGTCAAGGATCAAATCATCGGTGATGTTTATCAGTGCTGTAGACAGCACTGCTGGCAAGCACATCGCCCTCCCCATCAATATCTCGTGAGGCGAGAGTCCTATCCTCCTATCTGGAATGCTATGCACACTTATTAGCACCAAAGGCAATGTGCCAGGCCATTTCAAACACGTGGAAGAGCACACCTTCACCATCCTCATTTTGAGAGTCCCATTAATCTGCTTCAGGCCAGATGCCTCCGGCCTGTAGCTACAGTGTAATCTCTGATCAACTTGCAGGGCAATACACAACAGCTTCATGATCCCACTGTAGAAATGCATTCCTCTATCCAACTCCAATGAAGTTGGAAACCCGAAGCGCGGAATGAGCTCTCTAAGTAACAGCTTTGCTACTGTGAGACTATCACACCTTCTAGTTGGATATGCTTTCACCCACCGAGAGAAAACACACACCACAACCAGAATGTATCTCAAGCCATTGCACCTGGGCATCTCAATGAAGTCAAGCTTGATTCTGTTGAAAGGGCCCCCGGACCTTCCAATGTGACTCAGTGTAACCACAGTTTTCTTTCCAGTATTCATCTGTTGACACGTAACACATCTGCGACACACCGCTTCAGCAAACACACGGAACCATGGATTGAACCATGTTTGTCTGAACACTCGCACTATGGCATCTCTTCCAATGTGAACTGCTGCATGAATCTGCCTCGCCATAGGGCTCAGTAAACAATCCGGCAACCCTGCTCGACCATCTGTTAAAACCCAAATACCATCATCTCTTTTCTCACAACCTGCTTTAATCCAACCATCTCCTTCTTGGTCTGACACTTCTCCCTGCATACGCTTGACCTCATCCCAAGTGTCAACTATGGCTAGCATCATGCTGAGCTCGGTTCTTTCTGTGCTGTCGCCTAAATAGTCCCCCTTAAAAATGCAACCTTGTTCAGCACAGAAACGTGCAACTTTGTCCGCGTACCTATTGCCCAATGTTACAAAGTCCTCCCCCTTCCCATGGGCGGCACATTTGACCACAGCCACTTCCTTTGGTTGTTGCAAAACCTCCAACAGTTGTCTCACATATTCCCAATTCCTAATGGAAGTTCCTGATGACGTTAGGAACCCCCTCTGTGACCATAGCTGTCCGAAGTCATGAACCACACAGAACCCATATTGGCTGTCGATGTAGATGGTGACTCGGATTTGATCGAAAACAAGGTATGCATGTGTCCAGGCAATGATCTCAGCTACTTGTGCAGAGTGTACTCCCTGAAAACAATCAGCTTCCACAACTCCAGAGATTGAACAGACAGCAAACGCTGCTCTCAAGTAACCTGGATTGTCTCTTAGACATGAACCATCAACAAATAGGACTTGGTCTGATTCAGGCAAACGTTCATCAACAATGTCAGGTCTCGGTTTGGTGCAAAGTTCAGTCACATCGAGACAGTCATGGTCCTCACAATCTTCTCCAGCAACATTTGGTATAGGCATCAAAGTAGAAGGATTTAACACAGAATATCTTTTCAAGGTAACGTTCTCAGAGGCCAAAATAACTTGCTCATAGCGTGTGAGCCTGTTATTGGTCAAATGCTGTGTTTTGGTTCTCGTCATCAGGAGCTCAACTGAGTGTGGAACATAAACAGTAAGAGGGTGACCCATCACAATGCTTTCACATCTTTCAATGCTGACCCCTGTTGCAGCAACGGATCTGAGACATCCGGACAACGCTGAAGCTAAAGGATCTAATGTAGCTGAAAAATAGGCAACTGGTCCACAGACACCCTCATGTGTCTGGGTGAGTACAAACAGTGCGCAACCCTCCCGCTCACAGCAAAACAGCGAAAACACTTTGTTGTAATCAGACATTCCTTGAGCCGGAGCGCGACAGAGGCTTTCTCTCAGCTCCAGAAAGGTATCCCATGGTACCCGATCACTCACATCCTTGTGTGTCAACCTCTGCAAAGGTTAAGCTTTCAATGAGAAGTTGGGAATCCACTGGCTACAGTAGCCAACCATTCCCCAAAACATCCTGACTTCCTTTTGCGTGGTAGGCGCATTCATTTTCATGATAGCCTCAATGCGGTCTGGTGACACCTTCCTCTTGCCTTTCTCAATGCGATGACCCAAATACTGGACTTCAGGCAAACAGTACTGGAGTTTGCCTGGAGACACCATGTGTCCGTTTTCTGCCAGGTGATTTAACAGTGCAACAGTATCAACCCTACAAGCCTCCTCAGTCTCTGATGCAATTAGTAGGTCATCAATATACTGCACAAGTACTGAACTCTGCGGCAGTACTAGTCTCTCAAGGTTCTTTTTCAAGATCTGATTAAAGATTGACGGACTCTCCGTATATCCTTGTGGGATACGACACCACGTTAACACAAGATTTTCCAGACGGAAAGCAAATAAAAGTTTGCTTTCCTCGTGTAAGGGTATCGAGAAGAATGCCTGACATAGATCAATCACCGTAAACCATTCAGCCTCACAAGGAATCTGGAACCAGATCACAGATGGATTCGGTACCACAAGACAACATGGAACTACGATTGTGTTGACATTTCGCAGGTCCTGCACAATCCTGTACTTCCCACTCGGCTTCTGCAGCCCCATTATGGGAGAATTACATGGGCTTCCCATGATTTCCTTCTGAATGCCCTGCTCGATCATCGACTCAATCACAGGTGTAATTCCTGCCACCGTTTCCGGAGCCAGGTTGTACTGGAGTGTTCTTGGAAACTCACCATTCGGCTTGATCTGTATCTTAACTGGCTCAGCCCCTTGAATTAGTCCTATTTCTTCTCCCACGAAATCCCACACCACTGGAGAGACAGAGTCCCTCAAGTCATATGGCAGGTCTTCCACTGTCAGCATCGGGAACATCTCTATACAGAGATTCTGATTCGCCAGTTTGAATGCAATGTCATCATCATTAGTCTGCAGCTCTACTCCTTTGGGCGTGCAGTAGATGGTATAATTCAGTTTACACAAAAGGTCACGACCCAACAAACAGACTGGACTCGAATCGCAAACCACAAACTGGTGTCCATCCCGGAATGTTCCTATTCTCACAGGTATCTCATCTGTCAACGGATTAGTCATTCTCTTATTAGCAACTCCTACGACTTGGATCGATTGTCCCGAGAGGGGTAGATTTGGGACTACTGCGGACCTCACAGTAGAACGGGTAGCACCAGGATCAATCAAGAATGTAATGAGATGACCGTCCACATCTGCCTCCACATACAGTCTTCCTCCCCCCCCAGGCACCATCATTGCAACGTGTCTGGATCGAATTCATCTAGTGCTTCGATAAAGGGCATTTGCTGGTATACTCGATTCCCTAGCGGAACTCTCTGAGGTTGGGGAACCTGCACTTGCTGACTCGGACCCCCTCCGTTCATGGACCTGGGTCTCGTTACAGTACTTATAACCTCTGGTACTTGCACTATCTCTTCATCTTCAAGCTGATTTGCTAGATTTAATCGACACTCACGCTTCCAAAGCCCGATCTTGTGACAATATTGACATGCAGTGGTTTTCTTCAAGGTGCCGACATCTATTCCTGTTTTGGGATCTATTCCTCTCCCTCCTCCCTGTCAAGCGTAAGTTGACGCATTCTGGGTACCTCCATGATTGTTTCCCTGCTTCTGTCCCTCCACTAGTCTGTGCTTGTTCTACCCTATCTGCATTCCTCATCTGGACCAGCATTAGTTTATCCTTTATCTTCCTATGCTTAGAGTCCACTTCATCACTACAATATCTGGCGTACCGCAGAATCTCATCCACGGATTTGCTTTGCCAGAAGATCAAATGCTGCTGGACCAAGAAGCTGTTTTCTGGTCTCAACCCTACCACAAACGTGGAAACAAACTGTCCCATATCCTTAGAGTCTAGAGTGTCCAACCCACTGTACTGTTTAAAGGCTTGGAAGAGCCTTTCGTGATAAGCATGTACTGTCGCCTTAGACTCTTGAGTGGTTTGATCTATCTTAACCTAATCACTGTCTTGTGGCCAGATCTTAGACTGTAACCATGTGATTATCTGCTCAAACTTTTTCATAACCAAAGGTGAAGGACCATGTGTTATGTGGTCTTGATCTGGTTTGGCAGACGGCCAATCAACAGCAATTTTACAAGCAGACCACAAATCACTTGGTGCCACAAAATCAAACAGAGTGTTCAAATCAAGCCACAATACTTTTGAGATTTTAACAAAGCAATCAACTTGCTTGTACCATTCAGCAGGTTTCTCCCTCAGCCTAGGAAAGTCATTGGTAAAAGCTGCCACATCACCCCTGCTCCAAGGCACATGCACATACCCTCCACTCGGTACCTCTCGCAATGGGTAAGCTTCTACTCCTGCTGTCCTCCTTCCCGGAGGTGGAGTATCTCCTAATCCTTTCTTGACACTCTTTTTCTTTCACCATCTTTCTTCCCACTTATCGAGCATGCTCCATGCGTGTATCCCTACTACCAACTCCCGAATGTGTCTTCAACTCTATGACCCTTTTCTCTTCCAATTCCTGATCACTGTAGTTCAGTCTATGACTTCTCTGCAACATTTTTGTTTTGGACAAATCCACGTCATACTTCTGGGCTAATTCCATCAATTTCTCATGTGCCCTCCTTGCCTTTCGAGTAACATCCTTCGCCACAAACAACAGCTCATCTTGCTCATAAAGTTCTATTCTTTACAAAGGCAGACTGCCGCTGATTATGTCATCTGCTTCTGCTTTCAACCTTACCACGTCTAGCACTTTTGCCTTTACTGCAGCCTTGATTGTTCCCTGACTTGACCCACTACTCTGTTCTTCCCTTTTGCTGCTCTGATTCCTCTGGCGATTTCCTGTTACTGTCATCTGAGAGACATGCTGATCTCCCAAACCTCCCTGACCTGCACCTACTTCAGATATTCTCCCTATGTGTCCTCTGACTGGAGCTTCCCACATCCTTAGGTCTGAATGCCAGTCTGCCAGTGGCGCTGATTGTACTGCGCTAGACCCAACACGCACCCTCAAAGGGTCAGCGATTGCTGGTAACAGGGTACTAGCTTCCACAGGCACCAAATATGGACCATTTCCGTTCATAGTCACATTTCCCCCTGAATTGACTCTTTCTCCCAATCCTGACTGTGGCTGACTACTACTTTCCTCTGAACTTAAGTCGTATACTGACACTATAGGTCCTATGGTAACCGGCACCGTAAGGGCTTCTGGTAACTGCATAGCAGCATTGACTCCACTCGCCCCTGTACCTCCCGATACTGGTATCCCTATTCCTTCCATCCCCGTTGAAAACGTTCCCACTACTCTCGCACCAGGGTCTGTCCGCGGTACTCCCGTTCTCTCCATGGTCGCTGCATTTGCCAATTCCCGTCTCCCCTCGTCTGAATCTAGGTTGTATGGTGGAGGACGCTCTGCTAGTAATCTATCTAGCAAACTGTGCCAACACCCTCGCCCCGCTGAAAAAACTCACCTACAGTGACACCACCAAAAGAGCCAGCTGGTTCACCTCGGAACTCCTAGCTTCCAAGCGTACCTGCCGGAAACTAGAGAAGAAATGGCAGTGATAAGACACCGGACAGCCACGCAGCCCACAAAGACGCCATCCGCAACCACCACCACCTCATCAAGTCCGCCAAGAGAATCTCCTTCAAAGACCGCCTCGACAACAACGCACACAACAGCAAGGAGCTCTTCAACATCGTGAAGGAACTCTCCAACCCCAGCTCCAACACCAACGACATCCCGCCGTCGCAAGCCCTGTGCGATTCCCTCGCCACCTTCTTCCACCGCAAGATCGCCGACATCCACGACAGCTTCAACACCCAGACAGAGCCAACTAAGATCGATGCACCAGACCCGCCACACACCATCGACCACAACCCCCTGCCAGCCTGGGCCAGCGTGAACATCGATGACACCATCAAGACCATGAGCACAATACACTCCGGCTCCCCGTCAGACCCTTTCCCGCACCACATCTTCAACAAAGCCAGCAGCTCCATTGCACCCCACCTGTGCAACGTCATCAATCTCTCCTTCGAGACCGCGACCTTCCCAGAGAGCTGGAAACACGCAGAGATCAACGCCCTACTCAAAAAACCCAAGGCGGACCCGAGAGACCTCAAGAACTTCCGGCCCATCTCCCTGCTTCCGTTCCCAGCCAAGGTCATCGAGAAGATCGTCAACAAACAGCTAACCCGATACCTCGAAGAAAACAGCATCCTGGACCCATCCCAATCAGGGTTCCGCAGCAAGCACAGAACTGAGACTGCCCTCATCGCCGCCACCGACGACATCAGGATCCTGCTGGACAACGGAGAGACCGCAGCCCTCATCCTGCTGGACCTCTCCGCCGCCTTCGACACTGTCTGCCACCGCACTCTACGCGCACGCCTCCACGACGCAGGGATCCGAGACAAGGCCCTGGAATGGGCCACCTCCTTCCTCGCCAGCAGAACCCAGAGAGTCCGCCTCCCACCATTCCGATCCGAAGCCTCCGAGATCATCTGCGGCGTACCCCAGGGATCATCCCTCAGCCCAACACTGTTCAACATCTACATGGCCCAGCTCGCACGCATCGCCAGACAGCACGACCTCAACATAATCTCCTACGCCGACGACACTCAACTGATCCTCTCCCTCACCAAGGACCCCCTCGCCACCAAATCCAACCTCCATGAAGGAATGAAGGCCGTCGCCGATTGGATGAAGATCAGCCGACTAAAACTGAACACGGACAAGACAGAGGTCCTCATCCTCGGCTCCAACCCCTCAGCCTGGGACGACTCCTGGTGGCCAACGACACTGGGAGCAGCCCCGACACCCACCGACCACGCACGCAACCTGGGAGTCATCCTCGACTCAACGCTCTCCATGGCCAAGCAAGTCAACGCAGTCTCCTCCTCCTGCTTCAACACCCTCCACATGCTTCGCAAGATCTACAGGTGGATCCCGACAGATACAAGAAGAACAGTCACCCAGGCCCTCGTCAGTAGCAGACTTAACTATGGGAACGCCCTCTACGCGGGAGCCCTGGCCAAGCTCATCAAGCGACTGCAACGCATACAAAACGCCTCCGCACGCCTGATCCTCGATGTACCACGCCACAGCCACATCACCCCCCACCTGAGGAACCTGCACTGGCTCCCCGTCGACAGGAGAATCTCCTTCAAACTCCTCATCCACGCACACAAGGCACTCCACAAGACTGGCCCAGCCTACCTCAACAGACGACTCCTCTTCTACGTCCCCAACCGCCAGCTCCGCTCCGCCGACCTCGCCACCGTCCCTCGCATTCGAAGAACAACCACCGGCGGCAGATCCTTCTCTCACCTCGCCGCCAAGACCTGGAACACCCTTCCACTAAGCCTACGACAGACCCAAGACCTGCTGACCTTCAGGAGGCTACTCAAGACCTGGTTGTTCAACCAGTAGCTGCACCCCCCCCCTTTTTTTTCTCCCCAGGGCCTTGAGACCCTCGCGGGTAAGTAGTGCGCTCTACAAATTCTGTGATTGATTGATTGATCAGTGTCACTATCATCATCTCCACTCCTTTTCCGAGTGTCTCCCTCCTTCACTAGTAACGGGTACAACCTCTCTCCCTCAATAGTGTCCACTCTCCACCTCTTCAGCTGTGCGTCCCATTGCGCATCATGATACGCCTTCATTGCCTTTTTCATCCATCCCTGACATCTTTCCCTACTCTTCGCCTGTGCTGCTTGCATCCAAGCATCTAATGCCTCAAACTGTGTTGGTCTAGGTCAGTGATTCCCAATCTGTGCGCCGCGGCACCCCAGTGCGCCGTAAAATCTATCCAGGGGCGCCGCGCACCAAACGCACAGTTAGGGAACCAAATTCATTTGTTAATCCCGACGTATCAATAGTTCAGGCCCGGGCTAAAAGAGCAGGCCGAGACGGAGGAGAAAGAAGTCAGGGTGGAGAGAGGGGCTGACAGGAGGGGCTTTACAAGGGGAGCAGGGAGGAGGCGCAGACACCACCAGTGGAAGCCTTTACTGAAGTGTTGATGACATGTTGGGAACACAGTGATGGCTGCTATGGTAGAGCTGGAGACTGAATAGTGTGTCTGGCGAATAGACCCTGCCTTTAAAGAAGCCTTCGGTGTACAGCTGCGCACTCTTGACCTGTGTGTTTGTGAGGTAAGAATTCTGTGAAGCTTCAAGATTAAATAACATAAGCACAAAGTATTAAGGACAATAAAAACTGGAATAACACACTGACTAAAGTACTTTGTGTGCACAGATTCGAAGAGGACACACAGGTACGTCCCTCCCCCTCCACAGAACTTCTTGGGTACAGAAAGATCTTGGTTGCAGGCACCTTAACCTCATGTTATTTTAAATTGCAGCCCATTTGCAACATTTAAACATGCAAGAACATATTTACTACCACATGTTCTTGTTGCCAATTGCGTTGCAGCAGTTACATATAGATCATGCAAATGCCCACTATTTAACAAAAAAGCTGTATTCGTACCAGTACTTTAAACAAGAGTTTTCCCTTTAAAACGAATACGTTCAAAATAGTTTAAAAAAACTGTACTGCTTACTGTTACATTTGGTAATTGCATGCTCATTCATTTGTGGTCCAAACTTGTGCCTGTAGTGTGCTCAACCTACTTGGAGCTGGGGCTCTGCGTTATCACCTGAGCAGTTTCTGCAGGGGATCACTTTCTGTGTGTGTCTGGTTCACGGCTTTTTCTTCTCTCTGCTGTAGGGGCCACAGTGCCCCTGTATTGGTCCTACAAATCCTCTTGTAGTAACACCACAGGGTAGTGAGTTACCTGACCCAGATAACAAAGAAACCTATGGAGAATATGTCCTGGCAGCATCCTGGTAAAGTGAGTAATGCACTGCACAGTGCCTTTCCGTATTGGCTGTTATCGTATCTGAAGCTTTACCACAACACACAGTGAAGTATGCTGCACCTAGTAAATTGTAACACATGCTATTTCAGTTTTGGCATTTTGTGTTTTTTTAGTGTTGTTTATACCAGGCGTCCCTGTATCTGCAAGTTGAGGGTGAATGGAAGGAGGCATATGAGAGAGAGAGAGAGAGAGAGAGAGAGAGATTGATTGATTGATTGATTCAAGGGCCATTCGCCACATTAGCCTAGTTTTGTGATTGCCACCACTCCATTCCATGCTCCCAGAATTTCACACGCTTCATCATGCAACCTGTACAATCACACTATGCAGCCGGAATGCCACATATCCCCATCTATGCAAACAATGCAGTTTGTAGCATAAAGCAACATATGTTAGTGACAGAGCACCACGTGCACAAGCAGGCATACATGCAAAGTCTGGTGTTAAAGCAATAGTTCTTCAAAACTCATTTATGAGTGAAATGACTACATGGAAGTACTGACCTAAAGGTCTTACCATTACCTGTCACACACATCAAAGCCTACCATTGACACACTTTCCCAGCGTCCATGATTATAATACCTTCATCGGCTTCATCCCAACTATTTTAAGGGTGAAAAATGGAAGTACTCCCAAGGCTGGTCTTACACCCCCCCTCCCCCCCTCCCCGCCCAAAAAAAGTAACATAATGGGGAGCCGTGGCCAACGGACAACAGGTCAAGGGAGCCGGGGGTCAAAAAAGTTTGGGAACCACTGGTCTAGGTGGAGGTCGCAATGAAGACATCACTCCTCTCAACTGATATAACACCTCCAATCAAAATGACCCATAGCATGGAAAAGCCAAATCTCCCTCATTTTCAGTAATCTAATGCCAATTTTGAAGCCAAACTATTGTATGGAGTCCTACATTCATTGCCATGTAACGTGCTGGGGTATCCTCGGGCGGTGCTTTCTCACCCACTTGGGTTACCACTCCTCTATCTCCTCTACAAAGATCTCGTAATACTTTAAAGGATTGCATGATTAAACTAAATTCTTTTGCCCACAAGATCTTTTCATTTCAACTTCCTGATGACGACCAACCACTCCCAGCGTGGCGTTACCCCAACCGACTTATCGCAGCGCGGCACACTCTGACATCACTCTTCCCCCCTCACAGCGGTTCACCCACCTTCACAATCTCACCTTACACATTCACACTCTAAATCATAGAAATAAGTAACTGTCTGCCCACCAAATGACTGGACAGTCACATAAACAAGTAATTGTCTGCCTTTCTTCAAGATCGATAGAATTCAATCATTCAAGAACATTCACACACATCCCTACTTAGCAATTTCCCCAGGCAAGTTCAGGAAAAGGTGTCAGCGCATGAAGACTTCCTAAGAAGTGCACTCATGTTGAATGGGTCAAGTAGCATAAAGCTACAGAGCTCGTTCAAAGATGCTCCTTCTTCTCTCCCGATCCGATCTCCTCTCCTAACTCTCCTCCCGGGGCACTGTCCCTAACCCAAACACCAAAATCTTAGGACACGCCCATCATCACATCACGCGATCATACCATCCAGCCAGACACCTCCTCGTAGGTAACTTTCCAGGCCATTTTGATGCTTCCAGCCTCCAGCTCGATGACCTTCATTCCCAGGCCTTCTCCAGTGAGAAAGAACACCGTCCCACCTTATCAGCACCACTCGTTCAAAAGTATCCTCTCCTCCCTAAGTCTAACTCCAAAAACAAAAGCGTTATTCTAACTAACTAAGATGAATTTCTCCACCTGCAACAGAAATATGAGAAAGAAAAGATTCTGCATACACATGAACATTACGATCAACTCTTTTTAGAGAGTCAGGGAAAAATACACATGAGGCCTACAGAAAATTGGCTGACATAAGAATCACCATGGAACTTCATTAAACATGCATATACATGAACATTATTACTGTGCACGTTTAAATCAATTCTTTACACAGTCAGTGAATTAATTTCTTATTAGTCACTTGTAAAACAAACATTAAGATTTCATCATTTAGAACACGATTACAATGTTAATTTCTCCACGCTGTACAAGATACCTCTAACACTTCACTTTACATGTTATCACATTACATTCTAATACCCAAATGTTAACACAATAAAGGATGATGTATGTAGGTGCAAACTACTCATGATTATAATGCACCCCTACAAATGGAAGAGCACAGTCACGCTCTATCATATCCTTTCATGCTGACAATATATTGGCATATTTGAGGGTTCCACAGCAGCCTTTGCTGATTCTTCTGCTAGAGTTGACCTGATTTGTTGAAATTTCTAGGATGAGAATGAATAGCTATAAGTCACTGCTTTACCCACTGGATGAGATGAAGAGGCTCACCCCTGAAATGCTACCAGAGATGGGCATCAGATTGAAGACAGACCAGTTTTGGTGCCTGGACATCCAGTTTACAGTAGACCCTGGCACTCAATATGACTTGAATATGGGGAGAGTGATTACGGGACTGGCAAACTTGATGACCTTTTTGAAATCATCACCCCTATCTATCATGGGCCAGATAGCACTAGCAAAGGTGGTGTTCTTGCCTAGTTATACACGTTACAAAACTCAATGTGCAGCATACTATGGAAAATATTTCAGGAGTTGGACAGGCTGCTTGGTTCTCTGTTTTGGTCGGGCAGACATAGCTGGGCGAAGTTCGAAACTTTGAAATTCCCTTGGACAAAAGGTGGGTTGGACTTGGCTGACTTTTTTTTATATTATGCTGCAGCACAGTTACAACATGTAATACATTAGTTCAACCTGAACTTTATCTATCTGTGGTCTTTTGGGAATAATTCTGTTCTGTTCTGTTTGTTTATGGGCAGATCCCATAATCCCATAATTTTATGGGTAAGGTATATAGACGGTGAATTATTGAGAGCGAGGCGCATATGTAATACGGAGGAGAAATACGAACAGACAGAGGTTACACACATGAAACATTGCAGCAGGCACACAGGAAAGTTATTCAAAGGAAAAGAGAGGAAATCTTATTCTCTGAGGATTCAAAGAAACAGAACAGTGGAAAAAAGGAGGGGGTTAGGTTCATAACCACATACAACGAAAAACACGGCTTATTGAGAAAAGCACTGACAAAACACTGGCACTTGATCATGAACGACCCGGTAGTGGGGAAAGATTTTCCTAAAAGACCACAGATCACATATAGGAAAGCTAAGTCCATGAGGGACTTATTGGTTAAGAACGAGGTTGTGACCACAGTGCCGATGTGGCTGAAACCTCAGCCAGGTTTTAGGAAATGCAGTAAATGCAAGGCGTGTGAAAATGGCGTGAACCTTACGAAAATACAAACACCCCTAGGAAAAACATTGAACATCAAACAGAATCTCACTTGCAAGACTTGCAAGACTGACTTTGCTGTATATTCACTAAGTTGCCCGTGTTCGAAACAATACATCGGAAGTACTATTCTCCCAGCACATAGACGAATATTACAGCATCTGAGGGCCATTATAAACAACGACCCTAGTTACCCAGTGGCGCGGCATTTCTACCAAATGCATGGTGGGGCTCATAAACTGCTAAAATATAGTGTTATAGACAGTGTACCAGAGGAAAAAAGAGATGGTGACAGGGAGAAGGAACTCAGAAGATTGGAGTCCCTTTACATCCTTGAGATGGACAGCAAAGAGCCACAGGGCTTGAATATTGATGAGGAACTATACATACATCTCTAGCCGTCAACCCCTGCCATATTTAGTGATTCACAAATAGTTTTTACTGTATCATATACTGTTGATTTCAATGAAGTCTGAGTGATCTTGGAGAGCGAAGCAAGGATGGTTCGAATTTATCAATATTTTCTATGTTTGTTGTTTTATAGGAGGATTCCTGGAAACGAACGCTATTACTTTATGGTTGGGGACTTACGACACAATGGAGAATTACATGTTACCATCTTAACATCATAAATTGAATTATGATACCTGAAAGTAATTTGAAAAATGCCCACTAAGGCAGGATTGTAGCAATAAGACTAATTATTGCAGCCAGCAAGGTCATTTTTGATGGTGTAGGTATTACGCTTTATGTATTCCCCTTCCTTTGTTTCACTACTTACAAACATGGATATAGTTTAATGAGTTGGGCCAATAATTTTGTGGAACAAAATATGATTTGAGAAATTGCAAAGTAAACGATGGTTGCATTTGGTATCATGTAATTATCAATTGTAGACACATTGTATATTTGTTTAATATTCAGTCTTTGAATTGAGAAATGCAAAAGATGGTTTATTTTTCATATGAACATGTTCCGAAATGGCCGCCAATATGTAATAGAAAAGTCCTCTGTCTATGTTCATGCACTTTATTGAAACACTCGTACTTCCTGTGTGTACAAAAAGAGATTGTTGTGAAAAAATCAACGTCGTGACAAAGGTGCTAGGAAGCACCGAAACGCGTTGGAGTTGCGTTATTCTGCAAAATAAACTATTTTGCAACCACTCCGGAGTGCCGAGGTTTCCTATTATCAAGTGGGAGGCGCTGGGGGTATTGTCAGCAGCGTGCGGCGAAGCGCTGCATACTCGGCACCACCGGCGGTCAGGTAGCTGGAAGGAAACTTGCCGACACCAGGAGGATATATATATATATATATACACATATATATACACACACATACATATATATATATATATATATATATATATGTATATATTCCATTAGAAAGCACAGCGCACCTTCCACGGTGCAGACATGAGCCCATCCAACCGGCTGGTTGGGCTTATGTCTTCACAGTGGAAGGTGCAGTGTGTTTTCGAATGGAATATGTAAGCAGTGACGCCTACTGGTGAGCCCCAATCCATGAGGCTGGGTATCCACATTCCATATGACACTGACGCTGAATGTGGATACCCAGCCTCATGGATTGGGGCTCACCAGTAGGCGTCACTGCTTACATATTCCATTCGAAAACACACTGCACCTTCCACTGTGAAGACATAAGCCCCACCAGCCGGTTGGATGGGCTCATGTCTGCACCGTGGAAGGTGCGCTGTGCTTTCTAATGGAATATATACATATAGCGTCAGTGTCATATGGAATGTATTTAAGGGGGAAACATCCATTACAACGCAGTCATTACATCGCACTGCTTTTACAACGCAACTGCCTTTACATCGTATGCCATTACAACGCATGCCATTACAACGGATGTCACTACAATGCATGCCATTACAACGCATACCATTACAACGCATACCATTACAACGCATGCCATTACAATTCATTATAAGGTAAGTAATGGAGATTTTTTAGTTTTAGGGTGGGTATGGGTTTTGGGGTAGATGGGAATAGTAATTTTTACCCCTACACTATCCAACACTTTCCCTACTGTTTCACTAACTGGAGTGGGAATATAAATTTTACCCCTACACTATCCAACACTTACCCTACTGTTGCACTCACTGGATTGGGAATAGTAATTTTACCCCTAGACTATCCAACACTTACCCTACAGTTGCCCTAAAAGTATTATGCACTGTAATGGTATGCGTTGTAAAGGTATGCATTGTAATGGAATGCGTTGTAATGGTAGTTTTAAAAAATGTGTTGTAATGGCATGGGTTGTAAAATCATGCGATGTAATGGTAGTTGTGATGTAAAAACCGCAATGTAAAAGCATGTGTTGTAATTGTTTGCATTGTAACGTCATATATTCTATTTAAGGACGCCCACCAGCTGCAATGAAATCAGGACTGGGTCAACTACTAGAAGAAAGTGCCACTGTGATATAACCAGAGGCCTGTCCAGTCACTGTTGTACTTTGAGGCATTTTGGCAGCCAGGGTTTGTAGGGGTCATTGTGTCCCCCGCACATACTGGGACGGATACTTTTAAATATGTTTATAGAGAACTTTTTAAGATCTTTGTGATGCGAGGATAACACCGAGCACTAAGAACAGAGTTGTTGTTCTGGATATCACAGAGGATTTTGTTAGACCCTCAGCCCTATATGAAATTGCATTCTCTGAGGCAAGAAGGGGGTCTGCATGCAAACGATGGATTGAAGGTACGAGACTGTGATATAAAACTGCTCAAATTGAGAGTACCGATGGATCAATTGGCTATACCCTCGCAATACATTATGGATAATGTGGTTCTTGACAAATGGCGGTCAATATGGGAGAATCACATTTGGTATAATGCACAACAACAATACCTGTGCACACGCATATGAGTAAAAAACAATATAGAAAGTTTAACGTTTTAACAAGGATAAAGGACAAAGGTATTCTTTCTTGAAGTGTTGATTTTTTAATGGTGAATTGAATCGCGAACCAGCCAACACGTGTTTCGTCAATGGGGTATGTAACCTTTGACTTCTTCAGGGCTGTAATTGAGTAGATTCGGAACTCAGCAAGACCCTTGTTAATTTTAATTGTTACGGGTCCAATGGGATTGTATGAGAGGTGTTCATAGCAGGTTTGATCTTGGAGTTGTGAGAGGATCTCCTGGTTGTAGTCTGCCTTGTTCATCACTAGCACGTTACCTCCTTTGTCTGCCTCCCTAATGATTATGTCATTGCAAGTGGTCAGTTCTTTCAGGGCCACGCGTTCCCCAGATAGTTGATTGTCTATGTGTCTAGTTTTATGCCTCCTCCTCCTGTCACCAAATTTGTCTATGTCCTCTAGGACTAGTTTGTAGAACATGTCTATGGCATTGCCAATTGCTAAAGTGGGTGTCCATTTGGATTTGGTTTTTAAACCGCTGTTTATGCTGTAGTCTTCGTACACATCAAGTTCTTGTAACAGTGTCTCCATATGTAGTGGTGTGTCCTCTGTGTCTGTTAGTGATAGAAGTAGATGGATGTCGTGCACATCTTGGATACTCAGAACATCAGATAGTGAGCCAGTTGGAATGTTCACATTTCTTTTATTTGGTAATGGATTAGTATCGAAAAACTTTTTTAATTTCAAATTCCTTATGAACTTAAAGAGATCCATCTTAGTTCTACATATATCACCCTTATCCTTAGGATTGTAACCCAGACCTTTTCCTAGAAGAGAGATCATATTGTCACTAAGTGTCATGGATGAGAGATTGATGACTTCCACCCCTTTGTCAGCAGCGTTTGACAACGCTGGTACCTCCTCAGACAACAGGCAGGGAAACTCTTCCTCTTCTTTTTTACGCGAGGTTCAGAGAATACGGAAGGGCAACAGGGCGCAACCAAGACAAGGAAATATAGACACAAGACCCGCAGAGGGACAAGAGCAGGGAAAGGAAGATTACAAAAAGAAACTGAGGTCAGGGGACAACCGGAATTAATAAACGCTACTGACAAAGGGGTGGAAGTCATCAATCTCTCATCCATGACACTTAGTGACAATATGATCTCTCTTCTAGGAAAAGGTCTGGGTTACAATGCCATAGACATATTCTACAAACTAGTCCTAGAGGACATAGACAAATTTGGTGACAGGAGGAGGAGACATAAAACTAGACACATAGACAATCTACTATCTGGGGAACGCATGGCCCTGAAAGAACTGACCACTTGCAATGACATAATCATTAGGGAGGCAGACAAAGGAGGTAACGTGGTAGTGATGAACAAGGCAGACTACAACCAGGAGATCCTCTCACAACTCCAAGATCAAACCTGCTATGAACACCTCTCATACAATCCCATTGGACCCTTAACCATTAAAATTAACAAGGGTCTTGCTGAGTTCTGAATCCACTCAATTACAGCCCTGAAGAAGTCAAGGGTTACATACCCCATTGACGAAACACGTGTTGGCTGGTTCGCGATTCAATTCACCATTAAAAAATCAACACTTCAAGAAAGAATACCTTTGTCCTTTATCCTTGTTAAAACGTTAAACTTTCTATATTGTTTTTTACTCATATGCGTGTGCACAGGTATTGTTGTTGTGCATTGACAGACCTCGGTCCATAATTGAGGGTTTAGGGGGTTTTTCCCTCACCTGCAGCACCGCATTCATTGTCCCCAATTGTGCAAACTCCACGCTATTTGGCGAGCGCCATTCAATACCTTGTGATCAATCAATACCCCCCTTCAGTTTCTTGTTACACATTTGGTATAATATCAAAGGAGATCATTCGGAAAAAAAATCTTGTCGAGGAGAACATGGCGGCCAGCTAGGACGCTTGGTCGGGAGCTCCGCTGAATGAGGCATAGAAGCAAGTGAAGGTAGTGCCCTGAAGTGTGCACTGAAAAATGCCGATATGTGGATATCGGAGTGAAAATCATTACCGGCATTAGTGACGCTGTGGGGGTCCGAGCTGCATCGAGTTGGAGGTGGAGGCGGGTCTCGGCGTGAGGCGGTGTTGCTCGCCGACGGCGGTCGCTTTGAAACAGGATACGTCTGGGCTTTGACTCGGGAAACACAGGAGAAGCCTGCATGCGAGTTCTTCCGAGTTGTGACGGCCCAAAGTCGGAGGTGGGGCTCGGCGCGAAACGGCGCTTTTGCCCGCTGAAGGAAACTAAGGAGAAAGGGGGCGTTTGGGCAGAAGCGGTGCTCAGACAGCAAGAACGCCGGAAAGTGCTAACTAGAATTAGCTTTAGAGGCTCGCCAAACAGCTCTTCTTTCTACAACGCTGGTCTGGAAGCTACAAGCAGCATAGAAAACAATGAGAAGAGAAAAGAAAAAGAACGGAGGTATGCTGTATGTATGAATTCGGTAAAGAGGTGGGGAAGGAGCAAAGTGGGGGGCTCGATAGTTGATAATCCCACAATTAATTCTCCGTATGATCCGCATGATGTTTTATCGCAAGCAATACAAGTCCCAGTCTTGGCGCCAGTTTTAGCTCTTGATTCTGGAGAGGTAGAATACCCTATAAAGTTGACGGCAAGCAAATTAGTCACTAAAACGTGTACTCAAGAAATAAGTTATGCTCTACGAAACAGATGCATGAAGACTGATTCCTTAGAAGCCCCAGGTCATATCAATACGGGGGAAACCCAGATTCTTACGCTAAATCAAGATAAAATAAAACCTTACAATAAAAAACAAAGGGGCCGAAAAGCTAAAAAAGGAGTTGCAGCGGTAGTTTCAGCTAGAGCTGTCAAAGCGGCCAAAAGAGAGCAAGCTAAGACGGGAACCAACTTAAAAATAACGCCCTCTCTTCGTACCTTCTTTAAGGTGCAAGAAAAATCTGCAACCCAGAATATACTTCAAAAGGATGGTTCCTTAAATAGTGAAATCCAGAAATAGCAAAAAATGCAAGCAATAAAAGAACCAGAATCGGTATCCTCTTTTAACACCAATATTGGAATTGCTGAGTCTCCAAACCGATTTAAAGCTTTGATGTTAAAAGAAAGCACAGAGGTTGGTACTCCAGAAAATGGAGAATCTCTCCTGCCGGAAAAAAATGCTCAACAAGATACCTCTGCCAGTAATTATGGGGGAGACATGGAATCACCCCCGCAGGGTGAGATCGGCGGACTGATTGCCTCACTAATGAAGGAGATGAAATTGGGGTTTGCTAAGTCGGAAAAAAATCAAGAAAAAATACAAGCATCCTGTGAAGCTTTGGAGTCAAAGGTTAATGCCTTAGTAGTTCGAGTATCAGAAATAGAAAATATAGTAGAGCAAACTAGAGAAGACGTTAAAATGTGTCAAAACGAGATCAGTACTTTAACTAATAGCGAGAAGGAGCTTAGAGATAAGATTGAAACCTTAGAAAACAATTCAAGGAGAAATAACCTTCGCATACTAAATATATCGGAAGGACTAGAAGGTCAAAACATAAAAAAGTTTGTGGTAACCTTATTGAAGGAATGTATTCCAGAGTTAGATGAGAAAATGTTAGACGATGACATTCAAAGGGTGCATAGAGACCCCTTCAGACGGAACACACTAAGGAAAAAAGCTCGGAAAATACTCGTACATTTTAAAACTTATACTTTGAAAGAAAACATACTTAGTATTGCGCTAAAAGCTGGCATTTTTTCTAGGGGAGACCTTAGTTTCAAAATTCGTTCGGACTTATCTAAAGCTACTTTAGACAGGCAGTGGGCACTTGGAAATTATATGCAAGAATTGAGATCATTAGGAGCCACTGTCCAGATGAAGTTTCCAGCACAGCTGAGGATTATGTGGGATAATAGAACATACAATATCAGAGACCCGAAAGAAGTTGAGACACTCCTTGAACAAATTAAAGTAAAAAAATGAGGGCCAGGTAAAGCACATTATAAGGCCTCATAAAGAAGGAGCTCAAATAGGGCAATTAGAGTTGCCCAATGACAGAAGGGAGGGTTCTCCATGGGAGGGTGATGGGTGTGAGTTTTGTTCATTTTATTTTGAGCACAAGTTTAAGGTGGGGAGCATTTGGGGAAAAAATTTAAAAAAAATTGTCCGATATGCAAGACATAGGGAAGTCAAGGTTCTCTAATAGATACCGTACATTTGAAGCTAATATTAAAGAGAAAAGAAATCACAGATGACAGTATCGGAGGGTAAAATAAAAATTATCACCTGGAATGTAAATGGGCTGAGAGTTAGGAGAAGACAACAAAAAATCTTCGAATACCTCAAACTAATTAACTGTGATGTCATAATATTACAAGAGACTCATCTCTTAAAACCAGAGTGGGCAGAAATAATTAAGCATGAAAAGTGGGTTGAAGCATGTGTTTGCACAAACCAGACGTGTTGTATTAAAGGTGTGGCAATAATTATCAAAAAACCTTCCAAGATAAATATTTTAGAAGAGCATGTCGACACTAAGGGAAGGTGGGCAGCTGCCAAGATCAAATTAGAGCAAAATTTATTTTTTATAGTCGGATATTATGGCCCAAATACGGATGATCCTGCCCCCTGCAGTCCTTATACACCCAGTTAATTAACATATCCATCCCAATTATTCTGGGAGGAGATTTTAATATATTATTAGATCCAGTAGATGATAGACATCCTCCCGGTAGAGCCTTGAATCTTCCTAGAATGAGGGAATGGATTAATAGATTTAAAGAGGATCTGGGTTTAGTAGACATTTGGAAGAGTAAAGGAGATCATAATAATAGATTCACTTATAAAAATCATAAATATGGCCACTCATCAAGAATAGATTTCTTTTGATAGATAAACTATTAAGTAAACAGGTAACAAAAGTACATCATGTCCCAGCCCACTTATCTGACCATTCCTTAGTTCATATAGAGTTGACCCAAAACTGTATACTGGGCGAGAGAAGATGGACGTTAGATCGAACACTTTTGGTTGATGATCAGGTCGTAGAGAAGTTGAAGGTTATAACCGAGGAATATTTTCAAATTAATGCTAACGGAGAAGTCTCAATGCAAGTAGTGTGGGATGCCTATAATGCGGTCCTTAGAGGTTCTTTGATTAATTTAGCAGCAAATAGAAACAAAGAAATTAGGCATAAAATAAGTAAATTAGAGTCAGATATATTAGAACAACACAGAATTTATGAAACAGTAATTTCTGAAACAGAACGAGAAGGAGCAAAAGAGGAAATCGCCAAAAGAAATATGATTTATCAAATTATCTGGAGGGAAGGGTAAGAAAAAGATGGGAAGTCAGCCGATTGTCAAATTATGAATATGGTGAAAACAGTGGGAAACTCCTAGCATGGAAAATGAAAACAGATTCTAATAGGAATAAAATCACGATAATACATAGCGACCTGGTAGGAGAAAAAGTAGAGAGTAGGAAAGAAATAGAAGACACGTTTAAAGATTTTTTCCAAGCGCTGTATGACAAAGATTTAGTACCCTCAAGTAATTTAGTAGACTGTTATTTGAGAGAATCAATGGTTCCAAGGTTAGGGGTTGAGTTTAATGAATCTTTAAACGCGGGAATTACCATCGAAGAAGTATTAAATGTGTTGAAAAAGTCAAAAAAAGGGAAAGCGGCAGGCCCTGATGCTATCCCAAATGAAGTATATGTAGTCTTAAAAGAGATATTAACTCCTAGATTAGTGGATCTATTTAATAACATCTATTTGGAAGGTTTGTTTCTTCCTAAATCATGGAATGATGCCACCATTAGCTTAATATTGAAACCGGGAAAAGATCCTCTTAAATGTGAGTCATATAGACCAATATCTCTTTTAAATTGTGACTACAAAATTTATACCCAAATATTGGCTGCACGGGTAGGAAAAATTACAAACAAACTTATTCATTTGGATCAAAAAGGCTTTATAAGAGGGAGACAACTACATGATCTTACTCATAAGCTTATTGGAGCCATCGATATTGCTACTCAAGAGAAGATTCCATTAGCAGTTCTTACCTTCGATGCGGCCAAAGCCTTTGACCGTGTTAATTGGTTATATTTGCAGGAGGCTGTAAATCACTTTGGACTAGGAGGAAACTTTTTAAGGGCAATAAGGAACATATACACAGCTCCAGTAGCAAAAATATTAATAAATGGTTGTTTATCTAAAGAAATCCAGATTAAAAGAGGGTCGAGACAGGGTTGTCCCCTGTCTCCTCACCTTTTAATTTATACATTGAGCCCCTGGCAAACATGATAAGGAGATCTCAAGAAATTATACCTTTTCAATTTAATGGCTGGATAAATAAAGTTGCTCTGTACGCTGATGATTTAATGGTTTACACGAGCGATCTAAGTAAATCCCTCCCCATTATAACTAAGCTATTAGCTGATTTTGGAACCATTTCAGGTTATCAAGTTAACGTTCAAAAAACAGAAATAATGTATTGGAACCTAGAAACACCAACGATGCAAATAAAAAGAAAAAAAGTATAAAATACTTGGGAATTGAGGTCGGGGAAAATATTGATGAAATCGCCCAATTAAATTTGAATTCGAGAGTAAAGGAAATGAGGAAGTTGTTAAAATCATGGAGTTGTTTATCCCTATCTTTTTTGGGGCGATCCAACATAATAAAAATGTCTATCCTACCAAAGTTTACGTTTTTATTTAATGCCATACCATTGGAATTTAAGCCCTTATGGTTAAAGAAGATTCAAAGTGAAATTAATGGGTTTATTTGGTCCTCTAAAGGGGTGAGAATTGCCTGGAGGAAACTTTGCCAGAGGAAACATCGAGGCGGGATAGCAAGCCCGGACCTGCTTTCCTATTATAGAGCTTTTCATTTTAAACATATAAGAATCCTTTTTAGATCTCACGCAACTTACCCCTTATATTGGAAAGCTGTAACGGAAGAAGATTTTTGTCTTTTTAAGTTCGGTCATCCAAAATATTTTAAAAAGATTAAATTAAAAGTACTTAACTCAGCATACAGGACATGGTATGAAATGAGAAGAATATGGAAGATTCCATACTACAGTCGCCTAGCACCTATATGGAGGTCCCCTGGTAGTCCTGAGTGCCTTAAAGACTCTCTAGCAATGTCACTGATGGAAGCAGGAGTAACAAGATGGGGACAATTGTTGGAACCTGGCGCTTTAAAAAACTGGAACTCACTTTTTGTAGAAACACAGGGGAAAATATCTAGGTTTAAATACTACCAGTTGCTGAGTTGGTCAAAGGATCAAGAAAAAATCCTAGAATCCCCGGAAAAACTAGAGAATGAATTACAACGTGACTATTCAACAAAGGAAATCTCGAAGTGGTATTGGCATCTGATACAAACAGGAGATGACGATTTTCCAACCCCAGACAAACTATGGAAGAAGATCTTTCCAGCACAAGATTTGCAACATTTGTGGCAAGTATCCTGCGCTTTATTATGGCAAAATATAGTTTCTGCACCTCTTAGGAGAAATCATTTGTTTACTTTACATAGGTCATATTGGACGCCGGAAAAATTATCTAAAATGAATATCCGAATGGTGAAAAATTGCCCCAAATGTGGGGAACCTAAGGCGAATGACATCCACATGTTTTACCAGTGTCCTAAACTGGGAATTTATTGGAAAGAAGTGGGTAAGATCATTGAAAAAGTCTTACAAACGGATATCGAGGTAAGCCCATTTATTGTTATCTATGGCATATTGGACAGTAATAATGTTACTACTGTATTAAATAAAAAACTGAAATCTTTATTATTTACTTTAATTTTATTAGCCAGACGTGAGATATGCATAAAGTGGATTCTCACTACTCCACCTATAGCAATAGAATGGATTTGCTCCGTAAGAAAGGTTAGGACACTGGATAATCTAAGAAGAATAGGGAAAAGAGGAAGATTTTGGGAACTTTGGGATAAAAATATGAGGCAGGGTAGGGAGGAATGTCCAATGATTACATACAATGCGATCTACCAAATTCTGGCAAATCAGTACGCTGGTGCAGTGACTGAAGAGCCAAAAGAATTTGAGGGTTTCAAGACTTGATCCAAGTGTCAGTACGAATATAGGGCGGTCTCCAATTCCTTGAAAGAAACCATGGTAAGGGACCTTGTCTACCTTAACCTTAATTATCGCATAAATGAGGACAAAAAAAAAAAAAGGAGATAATTCATGTCATATACTGTGACTGATAATGACTGTTGAGTGAAAGTAAAATCTGCACGAGCACTATGGCAGGGACTAATGCCTTTTAAAAACAGCACGAGGTAGTGTAAAATTTCCATTGCGACTGAAGTCTCTCTATAATGTCTATGCTTTTGAAATAGATAAGGGCGCACACCTGATCACTTATTATTGCTGCATATGATTAAGACCAATTGGAGGTTGAAACTCGTCATGCAATACACTGCAATAAAAGGTGTTTACTATCACTGACCGGTTGGTTGGGCTCATGTCTGCATTGTGCAAGGTGCGATGAGATATGTAAGCGGTGACGCCCGCTGGTGAGCCCCGATCCATGAGGCTGGGCATCCATATCCAGCGTCAGTGTTGTATGGAATATATATATATATATATTGTCTTGTGAACAGCATCCCCTATGGAGAGCTGTTACGCCTCAAAAGGAATAGTACAACCAGAGAGGATTATGACACAGCTGCTAAGCATGCAGTGAGTCGCTTTGCTCAGAGGGGCTATCCACAGAAGGTATTACAACCAGCACAAACTAAGGTGAATCAACGAGATAGAAAAGAACTACTTAACAAGACAGCCCGATCTAGTGAAGATGAGACGACCAGAATGATATTGTCATATTCCACAGATTCTGGAGAAATACGCCAGATTCTAGGGAAACATTGGAACATTCTTCGATCGGATGGTATAATTGGAAAACAAATTACGCACCATCCGAGTATAACCTATAGGAAAAATGTTTCTTTAAAAGACATGCTGGTGCACAGTCACTATAACAAAACAGAAGCAAGCTTGAGTAATATCAAGGGTTTTTATCCATGTCTTAAGTGTAAGGCGTGTAAAAATAGCAAAACTGTGAAAGAGTTTCAGGTGCCAGGCAGAGAACAGATCAGATATATTGGAAGACTCCTAAATTGTAACACCGAATTTACGGTTTACTGTCTGCTGTGTCCGTGCAACCTACGTTATGTGGGAAGCACGATACATCAGACGAAAAAGAGGATTTTGGAACATATGCGTGCGATCACCAAAAAAGATAACAGCTATCCGGTCGCAAGACATTTCGCAAAATATCACAATAGCAATAGTCAACATTTGAGATTCTTCTGTATAGATCATGTCCCTCCGCCAAAAAGAGGGGGTGATAGGGTAAGAATGTTGAGACAATTGGAGTCCAAATATATAGTGGATTTACGCTCGCTTACCCCCTATGGTCTTAATTGTGAGGAGGAACTGTGGATACATGTAGGCTAGATCAATAACATGTACATGGCGATTGTATTTCATTTTATTTTACTCCACAAAATATAATAAGAGTCTGTCACTAAAATCATAGATTAATAGACAATAGTGAAGCACAATGGAGTGTATTAGAATATGTTTTAAAAGAAGGCATATTTCAGATATAAAGAAATAGCCCAATGAAACAAGTAACTATTCACATGTAATAGACTCTATAGATTTTTTACCTCTCTCACCTGGACGAGTTTTTGCTTTTTCCCCCCTCACCCCCCCCCCCTCCTTCTTGTCTTTCTCCTCACCTCTGGTCACACTTTTTCTCATTGATAGATCTAGAGGAGGAAAACAGTATATACATACATATACACAAAAAAACACATAAAAAAGTGGTAGAAATGTTGTAAAATGATTTGTATGAATAATTTCTGGACAAAATAATCTTAAAAAATTTTAGAGAGATTTTTGTTCAAATTTTCTTCTCTTCAGTTGTTTTGCTTTATCTTATCCTTGTCTTATTTTGAATTGTCTTTTTTTTATAAAAGTGATGGCCAGATGTAAGAAACGGACCCATATGAAAATGCTAGAAGTAAAGAGTATATTAGACAGATATAGGAAACGGATTCTATTTAGCTTATTGAGGATATTAAGGCGGCCACCTTTTGATATGTTGATTTGTTTGGGATCTTATTATGGAATAGATCATTTAGCCCATTCAGGGCTTTATTTCAATCAAGAATACACAAGATTTTTTTTTATATATCCACATTTAGGTTCTAATGGGATTTTAATAATGTTCATCAATATTTATTAATTATTGTATTATTTATTGATGTGTATAGATAACCAATGGTATTTATTGTATTTATTGATATTTATCGTTATGTATAGATACTGATCGAATTTCATATAGTTATTAAACAAAACGTAGGACCTTAGAAGAGATACACATATAAATTATAGCATATGGGTTCTCTATGTATCCATTGTAAGATGGCCGCCACTGTTACCAGAAAATAATATGCTTTTTTCGGTAAGTCCGTTTTCTATTCGATTTTTGGCCACATGTTAACTATTTGAAAGGTATTTAAACGTTATGGACACATTGTCGTTTGACATTGATGAAGGCAGTCATGGCCGAAACGCGTTTGTTCAGCACGGGACTATAATAAAGTAACCTTTTAATTCTTACTTGAGTGTGCGCCACACTGTTTATGCAGAGTTTGGATGAATATATATATATATATATATATATATATATATATATATATATATATATATATATATATATATATATATATATATATATATATATATATATATTATCTACTGGCGGTCGCCAGTAGATAGTTATAGTTAGGACCTATTTTCCATAGGAAATCCTCAACATTCTATTCCCAATAACTTTGGCGCCGGTTGACGAATCTTCACGAAATTTTCAAAACTCGTGGGGCGCTCCGGTCCGCTCCTATCCTGAAAGTCTCGGGGTGATTCGTCAAGTGGGGGCCGAGAAAAAAGGGGGGTCCCAAAACATGTTTTCCCCATGCAATTTTCCATAGGAACCTTTAGTCGCAGCTACAGCCCGAACTGCTGAACGGAATTACACCAAATGTGGCAAAAAGGTAGCCCTTGGTTCAGAGTCGTGCCTTTTGGTTAAATGGTGTAAATCCGTTCAGTAGTTCCTGAGAAAATCGAAAGTAAAATCACATATATATCTATGGCCGCGGAGCATCCGCGCACCCTGAGCGCACCCTCCCGATCACGAGCTGTATGCTAATTGGCTGTCAACACTCCAAACCAGGAAGTGTTGGCAGCCATCTTGTTCCTCGGTAGAACCGAGGCACAGAAACAAGTGCGCAAAACGCAAAAAGGGGGCAGGGTAGAAACACCCTGACCCCCTAGGCCTGCTTAGGGGGTCCCACAAGGACCCCCAAGGCCCCAAAAAAATATTGTTTTTTTAAAAAAATCGGCGGGATGCGCTTAAGATGCGCGGATCTTGCCGTGAAAAAAAAAAACGAAGCGCTTCGTTGTTATTTGGCCCCCGGGTGGGCCAAGTCCCGGGGGCATGCGGGGGTTTATAAAAATAATTAGTGGGGGGGCCTCTAAGGCCCCCCAAGCCCCGGGGACCGCCACCCCCCCGGGGCTTTCAATTCAAAACGGGGCTTCTTTTTTTTAATTACCTGTGTGGGGGGCTCGAGCCCCCCCCACATGCCCCGGGGACCGCTACCTCCCCGGGGCTCTAAATATTTAAATATGTGGGTCCGTTACGGACCCCCAGAGCCCCGGGGACCACCACCTCCCCGGGGCTTTGAAGATGTTGGGAGGGGGCCACGCGGCCCCCTCCTGGAGCCAGTGATGGCCCTGGGGACCACCACCCCCAGGGCCGGCTCCTGCAGTGTCCCGGGGTGCCCACCCCGGGACACTGTAGTTTGCTATGGCAGGGCGGGAGCCTCGCGGCTCCCGTCCTGTCATAGCAAACTTGCTTGAATTTTGGAAGAGAGAGCAGGAAACCTGCTCTCGCTTCCAAAATTCAAAGCAAATGCTTTCCACACGGGGAGCTGCATCTAAGCAGTTCCCCGTGTGGACAGCAATGCCGGCTCCCGAGGAACGCGGGGAGCCGGCGGGACCGTGGGGGGATTGGGGACCCCCCCACGGTCCCCAATGGAGAGGGCCAGCCCCGGGGGATGGGGTCCCCGGGGCTACAAGTGGCCCGGGAGGGGGGCCACGTGGCCCCCTTCTCAAAATGTTTAATAAAAAAAAAAATTAAAATGAAAAAACAAAGGCCGGCCCCGGGGGATGGGGTCCCCGGGGCCATAAGTGGCCTGAGGAGGGGGGCAACGCAGCCCCCTCCAAAACATTTAAAAAAAAAAAAAGGCCATGCCCCGGGGGATGGGGTACCCGGGGCCGATTAAGGCCTCGGGAGGGGGGCCACGCGGCCCCCTTCCAATTTTTTTTTTTTTAAATATTATGTCACTGACCATGTCATGAGTGATGTAATATGTGACGTCATCAGCAGTGCATTGCGGGGGCGCGAGTTATAGTTAGCTGAACTAACTATAACGGGGGAATTTCACGGGTTTTGTACGAGTGCAATGTCCAACTAACTATAACTGTCCCTAAAACCTATGGTTTTTTCAGTGAATATATATATAAATAACTTCAGTTTTCGATTCCTTGCAATCCCCTCGGGAAAAACAAATGCGGACTCCGATTTAACTAGTGCAAAGTGATTTATTCAACCATTACACCGCCATGACTCGTTTCGGCCTGAACATGCCTTTATCACATGACGCGGCTGCTGAGTAAACTACCATATTTAAAGTGACTAGTGCATAAACACGTGGTGCAAAACTAGCATAAACAGAGAAGACATACTATTGACAGCAATTGCAATCGTCTCAGCCCTAAGTATATAGTATACACTGTATATACATATATATATATATATATATATATATATATATATATATATATATATGAAACATGTAGCATTGTAGATAATATAGATATTTTCTACACTGCTAAGCCACATTTCATGTTTACTTAATGTTGTATATAGGTGTACATAAATTTGTTTACATGAATTAGTGCATATTGATGGAGCAGAGAAAATAAAAAATTTTAACCCCTAACAAATTTAATAAATAATTAATAAAATGTTCGTTTAAATGTATTAATCAACACTGTACATGTGGGAAGGGTAATACGCAAATAAATGTGCTGAATAATATATTAATGGATGTCCATGTGTCTAATTATAACATAAAAATAAATGCGTACTAATTTAAAAATAAAGGCATGATTTTGTGCTTCATAGAAATAAACGTGTCGTTGCAAAAACAATAGTGATGGTAAGTAAGGAACAGCTTAAATGTTGCTTTCTGCTAGGTAATAACTAATTGGGGTACGTAGATGACGGGAGGGAAACGAAAAGGCTATTTTTCTCTATTTTAATTATGTTTTGTTTATTTCAAATTAGTGCTTCTAAAATATAACCGAGTGGCGATATAAAATGGCTGCCAGTGGGTGATGTGCGCAAGCGCAATGGACACATGTGACACGGGAAAGAAGTCGGAGAAAAGCTAACCTCGTGATGTTGCTGAGAGGCTAGGATGCGAGAAATGGTCAAGGCTGATGTGACCTAATTGAACTGATAGTGTGCCGTGGTGATCAGCAGAGACCCGTGGGAAACCAGTTTAAGAGAAAAGGACAATGTCTGCAGAGTTCTCGAATGTATCGAAAGAAGTTACAAATGTACTGATCGAAGCGGATGGAAACATGTCTTGAACTGTGAGAAAGGAAATGATCCAAGGACCATTGGATCCAAGAGAACTTGATTAAAAGAATGAATAAGATGACATGTATGGACCAATGAAAGAAAAGCGTGTTATTAATGTTGCAACAATTAGTTAGCAAAGTTAGAATTAGGGTATAAGAGGGCCTACTCTTAGTGGGAGGGGGTCAGTCGCAGTCGCAGTTGCAGTCGCAGTTACAGTCAGGAGCGGAGTTGGAGAGTCGTGTTGGTGTTGGTGGCTTCCAGTGCTGGGTGGTCCTGATCGATCCCTTACTGAGCGGGAGATGCTGAAAGACTGTTAGATGAGACGGGTTGCAGGTAGCTGATGCTGACGAGCTGAAGTTTCTGTTGCTGTCTTAATTTTCCAGTTGAGTATGAGAATCAGGTTATTTCTAATTCTTAAACTTAGGTTAGAAATCATTAGGCTAAATTAGGAAGGTAGGCAGGTAATTAGGGTTTTGCTTCATGACAAAAGATTTCCTTTCTGCAATAAATTGATTATGCTTAATAAATATTTGAATTAATAATGAATGAATAATTGAATAAAAGTTTAAATTCTTTCTCATGCTTTTAAATTTATATAAAAATTAAGATTCTTTAAATCAAATGACTCAGTGATTATTTTCCTAAGTAATTGTGACATCAGTAATTGGTTATTGTGATTCAGCTGGTCTTAATCACTATGAACTAATTTTTTACATGAATGATTCATCGACAAAACAATGAGCAGGAATATCTTAAGAAATAACTAGAAGAAAGCGATAGGTTAAGGTAATAAGATATCCCGGCTCCTTCCAGCGGTACATAAATGGTGTTTTCCATTTAGTTCTCATGCTTCTCCTAGGAATACAGATTTTCGTAAAGGTGTAAAGGAAAATCCAGGTGTGTGTGTGTGTGTGTTAGGCGATGTTTATGGGCCCCATCGTCATGTGGATGTGAGCAAATATAGTTTGCCCCTGGATGACCTATAAGTGACCTAGGAGGAGAATAGTTTTTATTGTACGCGCTGCATCAGATTTCTTGGTAGCAGAGTTATGGTTTTCTATAGATTAGTTTAGTGATTATTGTTTATTGATTATTGATTATTTTTGATGACTAACACTATATGTTGAGTCGTGTTATGTTATATGTGAGTTTTCACGCTTCTGGGATGTAGGAAGTGGAACACGTGTGGCAAGAGAAGTCACATGGAATTTGGTACATGGTCTGAATTCATTTTTGGTAATAACACAGGTTGTGTTATGTTAGGGATTTTCTGTACGAAAGGTGTGTAACTGAAATAGCAAATCACGTTTTCTTGTGAAACTTTGGCCTTAATTCTCAGGAGCATAGTCTCCACATGTGTCTTATCCCCAGAGAAACGAGTAAATTGTTTGCTTGAAAGAAGGGTAAGGTAGAGGGAAGTGCTACTTTATCGGCGAGAGTTAATAATTCTGTGGTAGGGTAGAGGTAAGCGCTGCCTACTGGAAATACGGGATTCTTGTGTAAAAGGACAAAGCTGTCACTTTTGTTTAGCGAATCAGACTATGGAATTGTTTTAATTGTTGTAACTAACGGAGAAAACAGCGAAAAGAAAAATTGCCGATAAATTTTGTAAAGGAGGGGTAAAAGAGCAGAAGTGACGTAGAACAGTGCCGCGCTAGGATTGCATAGTGCGCCAGTCACGTGAACCCAGAGTAGGAGTGACGTAGAAAAGTGCCGCGCTAGGATTGGTTGGTTCGCGGACGAAGGGAATTGTGCTGATTGGTACGTTAGTGTGAGTCGCGCTGTAATTGGTTGAAGTTCTGTACACAGAACAGCGCTAGTGTAAAGAGAAAAACAAATCGAAAACATGCCGTATTACGAGTATGAAAGGGAGAGAACGTCATGGACGACAAAATTAAAGAATTTCTTTAAGAAAGACAAAAAGGTCGTGACTAGAGAGGGACAAGTAATTCCTCCGCCGAAATCAGCAGCTTCACATATGATGCTGAAATACGGATATCATACATGCATATGGTTGGAAAATTGGGCAAAGTATACGAAGAATGATGGTGCTTTAGCTTTTCCTGAGAATGGTTCGTTTAGTGTAGCGGTTTTGCGAAATTTGCGAGAAAAGATGACAAATCTAGAACCTAGACCTAGACCAACACAGTTTGAAGCATTGACGGAATGGGAAGATGAGATGTATGAGCGAGAGAGATTCAGAGGTTTAAGAGATCATGAGTTTATGCCAGGAAGAATGTGGGGAATAAATCATGAGGATAGAATAAAACGCTGGAGATGTGCTAACATGACAGGAGGTTTGTTTCCAGCTTTTACAGTTGAGGAAGGGACTAAGAGAAAACGTACTGAGAAAAAGAAACATATGGAGGAGGAGAAATATATGCATGAGAGCGAAACGGATGATGAATTGCTGGAAGATATTCTAAATAGAAATCCACCTCCATATCAGCAGAGTTCTATAGTGGTGACACCAAATGCGCCACTAATAGAGACAATGCGAAATAAAAGTCCGGAGAAAAGAATTGAAATAAATAGGTCACAAGATCAAATGAGAACTTCACAAAATGAAGGAATAGAAAGTGACAATGCAAGCGAATTAGCAAGGACAACCAAAGAACTAACTGAGAAGATTAGAGAATTAACGAAAAATATGGAAGCAGTTACTGTGCCTGTAACAATAGGTCCAGTAATACCAGTTTTTGAGAATCAGAAAATTGATGAGCGATCTTTAGTGATTCCCATGAGTTCACAATTTCAGAGAGAAAAAGAAAGAATGGAGCAAAGTCCAAGTACAAGTAATTTGGCTAGTACTTACAGACCAAGTCCACCTACAAATCTAACTGTGAATGAGTGCAATGGTAGGAAAATGCATATGGTAACAGAATCTGCAACAGAAACCCCTGAAAAGAGTGGTAATTGGGTAGAACTAAATAATACACCCATAGGTCCGACTCCTGATGAGTTAAATGAATGGATGAAGGCATTTAAAATAAAAGAACCAGAAGAAAAACCATTAGATGTAATTAGGTTAAAAATTGACATGGAAGAATTAATTCTAGGAACGATTGGTACAGAAAAGATAAAAAATTACCAGGACGACGAAATAATGTTTCTGTGCAAAAGTATTACATGGAGAGCAAAGAATTTACATGACAAATTAGAAGAAGTAGCCAGTGAAATTGGAATAGACTTTGCGAAAGTGAAAACGTTGCAGAAACCATATAGAGTAGACTTTTGTGAAAAGGATATTGAAAATTTGAACACGGCAGGAAGGCTGACACAGATAAAAGAGTTAATTTTGTTATTGAGAAAATGGGGTGATGTGGACAGATGGAAGGTTAGATGGACGAAGAAGAATGAGAAAACTACAGACAAAGGTTCATTGGCTTTTATGATAACTGAAAAGGAACCTGTTGCTAGAGAATACCCTATGAGAGAAACTCTAGGTGGTAGTTATGTGCATGTTCCCTGGACTAGACAGGACATATTGTCATTTACCAATGACTTTCCAAAGCTAAGAGAGAAACCAGTTGAGTGGTACCGACAAGTAGAGAGATTTGTAAAGGTTTCAAAAGTGTTGTGGATAGATTTAGATGGATTATTTGACATAGTGGTACCAACTGATTTGTGGTCAGAATGTAAGATTACAGTTGACTGGCCAACTACAGAATATCCAAGAGATCCTAAGACAGGAGCTCCAGGTCCTGAGGTGATGAGGAAGTACGATAAGGTGATTACCTTTTTGAAAAATAAGATTCCTCCTAAAGAAACAGATTGGGTGAAAATTGATAGAACTACACAGGAAAGTAAAGAGTCTGTACATGCATACTATGAAAGGTTATTGTTGGTTTTCAAACAGTATAGTGGATATGAGGAATTAAGTGAAAAAGATATGAGTCATTTTGTATACAGATTTGTGTTTGGGTTGAAACCAGAGATTAGTGAAATGATTAAACAGCATATGATTAATTGGCAGACTGGCACAGTCGATAATGTGCTAAGGTATGCAAAGTATTGCAGTGATGAAATTGAGAGTAGACAGCGTAAATTGAAAGAGAAGGCAACGTGGGCACAGGTGAAAGTGGCAGAAAAACAAGAAGCTCAATTGGACAATAATAATGGAAATGAAACAGGACAGAATAAAATGCGACCTAACATAGGTAAAGGAAAAGGTCAAGTGAGTCTAGAAGAGGCAAAGAAGAAATGGCCATGTCATAATTGCGGAAAATTAGGGCATTGGAGAAACGAGTGTAAGTTCCCACCTAAACCTAATCCGGAAAATCAATCATTAACTCCACAGGTGCAGAATGAGGTAGTTGTTCAACAAAGTCAGGTGCGGCAACCACCACTTCCCAACACTGTTAACCAACAAAGATACAGTACAGAAACAGGATTCTACGGAGGAGAGCAGGTAACACAGTTGCCGCGAGCAGCTAACATTTCTCAGTATTGGTTGCGTCAGAGTGAGGATGACCCGGATGAAAGATTCTGACGGTGCCTAGGAGAGGGGAAAGAGTGCGTACTTGGCGCAACTCTAGAGGTAGATCAGTCTGGTCCTTTTGTGGATGGAGAAGTGAATGGTGCAAATGTAACATTCCTTGTCGATACTGGAGCTACCCGTTCTACTGTTAGATCAGTGGAAATTCCAAACCTTCCTCTCTCAGGTGAATACATCCAAGTAGTAGGAGTAGCAAATCAGCAAATTAAAACACCACTTACTGAATTGGTGGAAGTAAAAATTGGCTCCTTTAGCAAAATGCATAAATTTGTAGTGTGCGATTGTAGTCCTGTAAATCTTTTAGGTCGTGACCTCTTGTGCAAGATGAATTGCACAATTTATTGTACACCAGATGGAATTGGATTTCAGACCTCAGATGAAGATGTCTTGTATAAAGTAACTTTGATGAATCAGGAACCTGAAATGAATGGTTTGTTTCCTGCATTTGATGCAGAAAAACTTCCAGAAGAACTAAAAAGTGCAGTGAAAGAAAGTGTGTGGGATTTTACAGGAGAAGACATTGGATTAATGAAAGAAGTTGATCCCGTAAAAGTAACAGTAAAAGAAGGAACAACTTACCCGAATACGCCACAGTACAAGTTAACTCCAGAAATAATTGAAGGAATAACTCCTGTAATAAATAAAATGATTGAACAGGGAATTCTAAAAGAAATAATGAGCAGTCCATGTAATTCACCTATTATGGGACTGAAAAAGCCAAATGGAACATATAGAATAGTACAGGATTTGAGAAAGATCAACAAAATAGTTGTGCCCTGTTGTCCAATAGTGCCAAACCCTGCAGTAATTCTATATCAAATTCCACATGAAGCTGAGTGGTACACTGTGATAGATTTGTGTCACACGTTTTTCTCTATTCCTTTGCATCCAGATAGCCAGCCATTATTTGCGTTCCGGTTCGGAGAGCGTATTTTGGCATGGTGCCGAATTCCTCAGGGGTATGCAGAAAGCCCCTCAATCTTTAATCAGATTTTAAAGAAATCTCTGGAAGATTTAAAAATGCCAGAAAAATCAGTAATGGTACAGTATATCGATGACCTGTTGGTGGCATCGAAAACAAAAGAAGCATGTGTAAGTGATACAATTGCTTTACTGAACCATCTAGAGAAAAGAGGACATAAAGTGTCTCCTTCGAAATTGCAGTTTTGTCAGAAAGAAGTTCAGTATTTAGGCCATAAAATTGAGAAAGGAGTGCGAAAGATAGCGACAGAAAGAGTAAGAATGATTCAAGGAATGAGAGCACCAATGACGCAAAGAGAGGTAAGAATGTTTCTGGGAATGGTTGGATATTGCCGACAATGGATAAGTGGTTTCTCTTTGATTGCAAAACCATTACAAAAATTGACCAAGAAAGATGTAAAAGACCCTTTTGAGTTAAACAATGAAGAAATGAAATCTTTCAAAGAATTGAAAAAGAAATTGTGTGAGGCACCTGCATTAGGCATGCCTGATTATGAAAAGGATTTTGAGTTGTACTGCAGTGAAAGAGATGGATGTGCGTTTTCAGTACTGGTACAAAAACATGGAACAATGAAAAGACCAATTGCTTATTTTTCAGCTGTTTTAGATCCTATAGCAAAAGCATTGCCCGGATGTCTGAAAGCAGTTGCTGCTACGTGTGTAAGTCTGGAACAAAGTGAAGGTATAGTGATGGGGTATCCACTGAGAGTATATGTTCCCCATTCAGTAGAAATTCTTTTGACAAGAACAAAAACACAGTACATGACACATAGTCGGCTGACTAAGTACGAAAAAGTCATCTTGAGTGCTGAAAATGTGACCATAGATAGATGCATGAATGTAAATCCTTCAACATCATTGCCAGATGAGGAGAGTATAATTGAACAAGACGAAGTAGATCATGATTGTCTGAATGTGCTGGAATATTGCACGAAACCAAGAGCTGACATAAAAGATGAACCGTTAAAGGAATCTGATTATGTCATGTTTGTAGATGGCTCATGTTTGAGAACAAAAGAAGGAGTTTTAAGCGCAGCTTACGCAGTGTGCACAGTGGCAACTGTGATGGAAGCGTCTTGTCTGAAAGGAATAAGGTCTGCACAAGTTGCGGAACTAATTGCTTTGATTCAAGCATGTAAATTAGGAAGAAATGTACGAGTCACGATTGTGACCGATAGCCAATATGGTTTCGGCATCGTACATGACTTTGGTCAGATTTGGTCACAAAGAGGTTTCCTGACATCTGCAGGAACACCTATCCGAAATGGAGATTTTGTTAAAAGGCTGCTTGAGGCGATACAGTTGCCTAAACAAATCGCTGTAGTGAAGTGCAAGGCGCATAAGAAAAACGAAGATTACATAGCCGTCGGCAATAATTATGCTGATGAGATAGCCAAATATTGTGCAGAGAACATGGTGTCCATGAACAAAAATAGAGAAAGGGAGCATATCTCTTCTCCTTTGCTTTTTACTAATACTGTTGAGACATGGGATGAAGTAAGACAGTTACAAGAAACCGCAAGTGATGAAGAAAAAGATTACTGGATAAAAGCAGGATGTAGAAGACAGGAAAATAATGGTGTGTGGGTATACAGAGACGAAAGACCAGTTATGCCTGATAGCATGATTGCAGATGATGGAGCAGGGAAAATAAAAAATTTTTTTAACCCCTAACAAATTTTATAAATTATTAATAAAATGTTCGTTTAAATGTATTAATCAACACTGTATGTGTGGGAATGGTAATATGCCAATGTGTGTGCTAAATAATCTATTAATGAATGGCCGTGTGTCTAATTATAACGTAAAATAAATGCGTACTAATAAAAAATAAATGCATGTTATTGTGCTTCATAGAAATAAAACGTGTCGTTGCAAAAACAATAGTGATGGTAAGTAAGGAACAGCTTAAATGTTGCTTTCTGCTAGGTAATAACTAATTGGGAGTACGTAGATGTGGGAGGGAAACGAAAGGGCTATTTTTCTCTATTTTAATTATGTTTTGTTTGCCTCAAAATTAGTGCTTCTAAAGTATAACCGAGTGGCGAGATAAAATGGCCGCCAGTGGGAAGATGTGCGCAGGCGCAAGGGAACACATGACACGGGATGAAATATGAGAAAGCTCAACCTCGTGGTGTAACAGAGAGGCTAGGATGCAAGAAATGGTCAAGGCTGATGTGACCTAATTGAACTGATAGCGTGCCGTGATGATCAGCAAGAGTCCCGTGGGAAACCAGTTTAAGAGAAAGGACAATGACTGCAGAGTTCTCGAATGTATCGAAAGAAGTTACAAATGAACTGATCGAAGCGGACGAAAACATGTTTGAGCGTATGGGAAAGGAAATGATCCAAGGACCTTTGAATCTAAGAGAACTTGATTAAAAGAATGAATATGATGACATGCATGGACCAATGGAAGAAAAGCGTGATATTAATGTGCAACAATTAGTTAGCAAAGTTAGAATTAGGGTATAAGAGGGCCTACTCTTAGTGGGAGGGGTCAGTTCCAGTCCATTCCAGAGTCGCAGAGAGTCGCAGAGAGTCGTGTTGGTGGCTTCCAGTGCTGAGTGGTCCTGATCGATCCCTTACTGAGCGGGAGATGCTGAAAGACTGTTAGATGAGACGGGTTGCAGATAGCTGATGCTGACGAGCTGAAGTTGCTGTTGCTGTCTTAATTTTCCAGTTGAGTATGAGAATCAGGCTATTTCTAATTCTTAACTTAGGTTAGAGATCATTAGGCTAAATTAGGAAGTTAGGCAGGTAATTAGGGTTTTGGCTTCATGACAAAAATTTCCTTTCCGCAATAAATTGATTATGTTTAATAACATTTTGAATTAATAATGAATGATTTGATTGAATAAAGCTTAAATTCTTTTTCATGCTTTTAAAAATTATATAAAATTTAAGATTCTTTAAACCAAAAATGACTCAGTGGTTATTTTCCTAAGTAATTGTGACATCAGAAATTGGTTATTGTGATTCAGCTGGTCTTAATCACTATGAACTAATTTTTTACCTGAATGATTCATCGACAAAACAATGAGCAGGAATATCTTAAGAAATAACTAAGAGAAAGCGACAAACTAAAGTAATAAGATATCCCGGCTCTTCCAGCGGTACATAAAATGGTGTTCTCCATTTAGTTCTCATGCTTCTCCTAGGAGTACAGAATTTCATCAAGGTGTAAAGGAAATCCAGGTGTGTGTGTGTGTGTGTGTGTTAGGCGATGTTTATGGGCCCCATCGTCATGTGGATGTGAGAAAATATAGTTTTGCCCCTGGATGACCTATAAGTAACTTAGGAGGAGAATAGCTTTTATTGTACGCGCTGCATCAGATTTCTTGGTAGCAGAGTTATGGTTTTCTATAGATTAGTTTAGTGATTATTGTTTATTGATTATTGATTATTTTTTGATGACTAACACTATATGTTGAGTCGTGTTATGTTATATGTGAGTTTTCACGCTTCTGGGATGTAGGAAGTGGAACACGTGTGGCAAGAGAAGTCACATGGAATTTGGTACATGGTCTGAATTCATTTTGGTAATAACGCAGGTTGTGTTATGTTAGGGATTTCTGTGTGAAAAGTGTGTAATTGGAATAGCAAATCACGTTTACTTGTGAAACTTTGGCCTTAATTCTCAGGAGCCTAGTCTCCACATGTGTCTTATCCCCAGAGAAACGAGTAAATTGTTTGTTTGAAAGAAGGGTAAGGTAGAGGGAAGTGCTACTTTATCAGCGAGAGTACATAATTCTGTGGTAGGGTAGAGGTAAGCGCTGCCTACTGGAAAAACAGGATTCTTGTGTAAAAGGACAAAGCTGTCACTTTTGTTTAGCGAATCAGACTATGGAATTGTTTTAATTGTTGTAACTAACGAAGAAACGGCGAAAAGAAAAATTGCCGATAAATTTTGTAAAGGAGGGGTAAAGAGTAGAAGTGACGTGGAACAGTGCCGCGCTAGGATTGGATAGTGCGCTAGTCACGTGAACCCAGAGCAGGAGTGACGTAGAAAAGTACCGCGCTAGGATTGGTTGGTTCGCGGACGAAGGGAATTGTTCTGATTGGTACGTTAGTGTGAGTCGCGCTGTAATTGGTTGAAGTTCCGTACACAGAACAGCGTTAGAGTAAAGAGAAAACAAATAGAAAACATGCCGTATTACGAGTATGAAAGGGAGAGAACGTCATGGACGACAAAATTGAAGAATTTCTTTAAGAAAGACAAAAAGGTTGTGACTAGAGAGGGACAAGTAATTCCTCCGCCGAAATCAGCAGCTTCACATATGATGCTGAAATATGGATATCATACGTGCATATGGTTGGAAAACTGGGCAAAGTATACGAAGAATGATGGTGCTTTAGCTTTCCCGGAGAATGGTTCATTTAGTGTAGCGGTTTTGCGAAATTTGCGAGAAAAAATGTGTAAGTTGGAACCTAGACCTAGACCAACACAGTTTGAGGCTTTGACGGAATGGGAGGATGAAATGTATGAACAGGGAGAGATTCAGAGGAATGAGAGATCATGAGTTTATGCCTGGAAGATTGTGGGGAGTAAATCATGAAGACAGAATAAAACGATGGAGATGTGCTAACATGACAGGAGGTTTGTTTCCAGCTTTTACAGTTGAGGAAGGGACTAAGAAAAAAACGGATTGAGAAAAAGAAACATATGGAGAGGGAAAAGTATATGCATGAGAGCGAAACGGATGACGAGTTGCTGGAAGATATTTTAAATAGAAATCCACCTCCGTACCAGCAGAGTTCTACAGTGGTGACACCAAATGCACCGCTAATAGAAACTATGCGAAATAAAAGCCCGGAAAAGAGAATTGAAGTAAATAGGTCACAAGATCAAAAGAAAATTTCTCAAAATGAAGGAATAGAAAGCGACAATGCAAGCGAATTAGTTAAGACCACAAAAGAACTAACTGAAAAGATTAGAGAATTAACGAGAAATATGGAAGCAGTTACTGTGCCTGTAACCATAGGTCCAGTAATACCCATTTTTGAGAATCAGAAAATTGATGAACGATCTTTGGTAATTCCCATGAGTTCACAATTTCAGAGAGAAAAAGAAGGAATGGAACAAAGTCCAAGAACAAGTAATTTGGCTAGTACTTACAGACCAAGTCCACCTACAAATTTGACGGTGAATGAGTGCAATGGTAGGAAAATGCATATGGTAACAGAATCTGCAACAGAAACCCCTGAAAAGAGTGGTAATTGGATAGAACTAAATAATACACCCATAGGTCCGACTCCTGATGAGTTAAATGAGTGGATGAAGGCATTTAAAATAAAAGAACCAGAAGAAAAACCATTAGATGTAATTAGATTAAAAATTGATATGGAAGAATTAATTCTAGGAACGATTGGTACCAAAAAGATAAGAAATTACCAGGATGATGAAATAATGTTTCTGTGCAAAAGTATTACATGGAGGGCAAAGAATTTACATGACAAACTAGAAGAAGTAGCCAGTGAGATTGGAATAGACTTTGGGAAAGTGAAAACGTTGCAGAAACCATACAGAGTAGACTTTTGTGAAAAGGATATTGAAAATTTGAACACGGCAGGAAGGCTGACACAGATAAAGGAGTTAATTGTGTTGTTGAGAAAATGGGGTGATGTGGACAGATGGAAGGTTAGATGGACAAAGAAGAATGAGAAACCCACAGACAAAGGTTCATTGGCTTTTATGATAACTGAAAAAGAATCTGTTGCCAAAGAATACCCCATGAGAGAAACTCCAGGTGGTAGTTATGTGCATGTTCCCTGGACTAGGCAGGACATACTGTCATTTACCAATGATTTTCCAAAGTTAAGAGAGAAGCCAGTTGAGTGGTACCGACAAGTAGAGAGGTTTGTAAAAGTCTCAAAAGTGTTGTGGATAGATTTAGATGGATTGTTTGACATAGTGGTACCAACAGATTTGTGGTCAGAATGTAAGATTACAGTTGACTGGCCAACTACAGAATATCCAAGAGATCCTAAGACAGGAGCTCCAGGTCCTGATGTGATGAAGAAGTACGATAAGGTGATTACATTTTTGAAGAATAAGATTCCTCCTAAAGAGACAGATTGGGTAAAGATCGATAGAACTACACAGGAAAGTAAGGAGTCTGTACATGCATATTATGAGCGATTGTTATTGGTTTTCAAGCAGTATAGTGGTTATGAGGAATTGAGTGAAAAAGACATGAGTCATTTTGTATACCGATTTGTGTTTGGCCTAAAACCAGAAATAAGTGATATGATTAAACAACACATGATAAACTGGCAGAATGGAAGTGTAGATAAGGTGCTGAGGTATGCTAAGTATTGTAGTGATGAAATAGAGAGTAAACAGCGTAAGTTGAAAGAGAAAGCAATGTGGGCACAGGTGAAGGTGGCAGAAAAACAAGAAGCTCAATTGGACAATAATAATGGGAATGAAACAGGACAGAATAAAATGCGACCAAACATAGGTAAAGGAAAGGGTCAAGTAAGTCTAGAAGAAGCAAAAAAGAAATGGCCATGTCATAATTGCGGAAAATTAGGGCATTGGAGAAATGAGTGTAAGTTCCCACTTAAACCTAATCCGGAACATCAATCATTAACCCCACAGGTGCAGAATGAGGTAGTTGTTCAACAAAGTCAGGTGCCGCAACCACCACTTCCCAACACTGTTAACCAACAAAGATACAGTACAGAAACAGGATTCTACGGAGGAGAGCAGGTAACACAATTGCCACAAGCAGCAAATATTTCTCAGTATTGGTTGCATCAGAGTGAGGATGACCCGGATGAAAGATTCTGACGGTGCGCAGGAGAGAGGAAAGAGTGCGTGCTTGGCGCAACTCTAGAGGTAGATCAGTCTGGTCCCTTTGTGGATGGAGAAGTGAATGGTGCAAATGTAACATTCCTTGTCGATACTGGAGCTACCCGTTCTACTGTCAGATCAGTGGAAATTCCAAACCTTCCTCTCTCAGGTGAATACATCCAAGTAGTAGGAGTAGCCAATCAGCAGATTAAAACCCCACTTACTGAATTGGTGGAAGTAAAAATTGGTACTTTTAGCAAAATGCATAAATTTGTAGTGTGCGATTGTAGTCCTGTAAATCTTCTGGGTCGTGACCTCTTGTGCAAGATGAATTGCACAATTTATTGTACACCAGATGGAATTGGATTTCAGACTTCAGATGAAGATGTTTTGTATAAAGTAACCTTGATGGATCAGGAACCTGAAACGAATGGTTTGTTTCCTGCATTTGATGCAGAAAAGCTTCCAGAAGAACTAAAAAGTGCAGTAAAAGAAAGTGTGTGGGTATACAGAGATGAAAGACCAGTTATGCCTGATAGCATGATTGCAGACATGGCACGGATGTACCATGGACAAGCTCATATTGGGAGAGATGCAATGATCAGACTTTTTAGACAAACCTGGTATAACCCAAAATTCAGAGCCATTGCTGAAAGTCTTTGTCAAAGATGTCTTATTTGTCAGCAGTTTAACCCAGGAAGAAAAACAGTAGTGAGTCTAGGAACAATAGGACGAGAAGGAGGTCCATTCACTAGAATGCAGTTGGACTTTATCGAGATGCCCCCTAGTAACAGACTAAGATATGTTCTGGTGGTCGTCTGTTTGTTCTCTCGTTGGGTGGAGGCATACCCCACTAGAAGGAATGATGGAACAACAGTGGCAAAACTTATGCTGCAGAGTTCATTCCAAGGTATGGTTTTCCAGTCACGGTTGAGACAGATAGAGGAACACATTTTCAAAATGAGTTGATCCAATTGATTTGTGAAGCATTGAGTATTAAACAAAAACTACATTGTGCTTACAGACCAGAGGCTTCTGGGGTAGTAGAGCAGATTAATGGAACAATTAAAAACAGGTTAGGAAAAATGTGTCAAGCTACAGGACTCAAATGGCCAGATGCACTGCCTCTTGTTCTGATGACCATCAGAAGCATCCCTGAAAAGAAAACTGGACTCAGTCCCCATGAGATGATCATGGGACGAGCAATGAGACAAGCACACGTACCTGTCAACAAGTTATTATCTATAACTGATGATCTAGTACTGGATTATTGCAAGGGACTGGCTGATGTGGTGCGTTCTGTGTTTCATCAGGTTGGACCGGATGCGACCACTCTTGAAAGGAAACCAGCCCACGACTTGAATCCAGGAGACTGGGTCCGCATAAAAGTCCACAGGAGAAGAAACTGTCTAGTTCCTCGTTGGGACGAGCCACGACAGGTAATCCTGGTAACAACAACTGCTGTCAAGTGTGCAGGAGTGAAAAACTGGGTTCATGCCAGCCACACAATCAGAGTTCCAGAACCTACTGATCGACATGTGAGTCGACGACTGGAAGTGTGGGATAAAAGCTTAACAGCTGGGACAACAAGGATAAGTGAAAGGGTACCAGAACTTGAAGATCGACCTGAAAGTCGACATCTGGAAACCCTAACGGCAAACACCTCTAGAGAAGAAGAGGAACAAGAAGAAGACGAAGAAAGAGATTCAGAAGTTCCAGAATTTGAAGATCGACCTGTAAGTCGACATCTGGAAATATCTGACACAACTTCAGGATCTGATGATTCAGCTGCAAACTGGGAAGAATTCCGAAAGAGAACTTGGGGTTATAAACCAATTAGAGAAGAAACTGAGCAAGAAATTGAGTTAGATGAACAACCAAGTACAAGTTATGGTGGAAATCCTTCAGAAACAATATTAATAGATGAAATAGGGAAGAAGTACACAAAAGGTTAGAAAATCGAGAAGAACTCCGAGGAGCAATAGGGACAGATAGAGAAACAGAAGAACAGGGAAATTTAGAAGCAGAAAGGGAGGAAAACACCAAATCGGAAGAACACCGAGGAGGGACAGTAATAAGGGAAAACAAGAAGGAGAAAACAGATCCACCAGTAGGAGATGACGAGATCATAAGTTTCAAAATAAGAGACAATAGTGAAATAGTTGAAACAGAAACTGAAGAAAGTGGAGAAGAGGAAAAGGCAAAAACTGAATCAAGAAAAAGAAATTGGAAAACAGAAAGAGAAGAAAAAGAAGGTGAAGCCAAAAGGCCAAGAAAAGGAGATAATTGGCCCAACAGCTATATAAGAAAATTGAGATATAGAATAATAAAAGCAGGAGACGAAAGTGCCGAACAAGTGAATGAGGTAACATGTCAAAAGGGACAAGGAAAACCCAGTGGGAAAAGATTACAGAAGTCCAAAAGAACAAAGAAAGTGAATGCGAAGTATAAGTCACCTGAGTGGCTGTATATTGCACTAACAGATTACAAAGAAGAAGAAAACACTCACGAGAACCAGAGACTAAGAAGTCGAATGGGAAAAGGTGAGATGCAACAAAACCTGAAGTGAAAACTTATAGTGCTTCTGCCGGACATGACAATTTTACTGGATGTGACAAATCACCGGATGTGACAACGAAAGAATTCTGGAGAGAATTAAAAGAAAGTACCAAGCAAAGACTTTTTGAAAGCAGAGTGGCATCTAAGTCATTTCTGAGGTGTAGTGACACAATTTTCTGAAACATAACAAATAGAAAAAGAAAAAGAAATGGAAAATAATAGGGATAGAAGAGATAAATGTGAGTTTATAAAAAGATGGTGCAAAATGTGCTGCTTTTGTACAGGGTTATTAATGACCATATGGATAGTTTTAGCAATCACAATTCCTATTAGTTTAGCTGTGATAGAAGCAAAGAATGATACTAAATCAGAAAAAGAGACTAATATTAAAGAACCAGTGATCCTAAGAAGTAGTGCAGAGTTACATAAGGATAAGTCAGTAACAGACTTTTCAAAAAATGTTTTTACAAAATTGTTGTATGAATATGTAGAGACAATGGATGTGAGAGATTGTTATGTTTGTATGCAGTTGCCTGCATCAGTGTCAGAAGGTGTGACCTATCATCACTTACCTCTAACTTATGGAATAACATGTAGCGTAATAGCAAGTTTATTTTATAAAACAGGTAGATTAGAATCTTATTATACTGACATAGATAAGATTTTTGCAAACATTCCAGTAGTACCAGAACTTAACAAAGTAAAACAAGCAAAAGTTTTAGGAGAATTTTTTCTAGAACATAGAAAATTAACCTTAGAAGAAATAGTTAGTAACAACCTTACCTGTGAGTTAAAGAAAGAAGAAAAAGTATTTTTAGAAATGGTTGAAGAAAGAAGAATGAAATTTCAAAAAGAAGCAATAAAGAAGAAGGAAAACGCTTATGGACGTTTGAGGAAGGAAATCATGAAGGGAAAAAGATAAATGCAGCAATGACATTAGATTGGCCGCAAACAGGAAAGTTGTGTATTAGGAGAAATAAGACAGTCTATGACAATTATTTTGTAGGTTCCAGTATCTGCCATGACAATTATCAAATTCTGGGAGGTTGGGGATTCAAAGGTGGAAAAGATCCAATATTTCCAGGTACCTATTATATTTGTGGGAATAGAGCTTATTACAGGTTACCGGACCATTGGTATGGAACTTGCTATGTAGGCCTGGTCTTTCCAAAAATCTTTCATATGGACAGAGAAGAAAAAGGAACATACAAGATGATTAATAGCTTTACACGTAGAAAGAAGGAAAGTTTTTCAGAAATTGTAGGTGATATTTTTGGAGCATTAATACCAGCAGTGGGAATATCTTTGAATGCATTTAAAATTCGGAAGTTATCCACAGTAGTAGATCGTTTGTCTACAGATACTGCGGGAGGGTTCTTAATGGTAAATACCGAAATGGTTGCCATGAGAGCTATGGTGATGCAAAATCGGCTTGCCCTTGATATTCTTTTGGCAAAAGAGGGTGGAGTCTGTGGAATGTTGAAAGTACAACATTGTTGTACTTACATTCCTGATAAAAGTGAAAATATACAGAAGTATATTACAAATATTACAAATTTGCACAAAGAACTAGTTCCACTGGAGGTTGAAAGTGTTTTGGGAAAACTTGGTAGGGGGTTTTCTTCAGTAGCAAATTGGTTTACCAGAATGGGTAGACTAATGATAGGGAAAGTTATAATAATAGCAACTGTAGTAATATTGTTAGCCATGGTATTGAAAATAGTAATAACATGTATAAAAAGAAAAGTAAGACAAAATAAGATAAAAAGAAATAACAGAATAATGAAAGAAAGAGAGAGAGAAATGGGTGAAATTGAGTTGGAGAAAATGAAAGAAAGCATGTATCAAGAGACTAAAAGGCAAGATGAAGAAGAAACAGATGTGTAAATAACAGAAAGCAAAGGACAAAAGACAGGCTGCCTGAAAAGAAGTATAACTTGGGTTTTATGTGGTGATTTAAAAATCACCAAAGGGGGATTGATGGAGCAGGGAAAATAAAATGTTTTTTAACCCCTAACAAATTTTATAAATTATTAATAAAATGTTCGTTTAAATGTATTAATCAACACTGTATGTGTGGGAATGGTAATATGCCAATGTGTGTGCTAAATAATCTATTAATGAATGTCCGTGTGTCTAATTATAACGTAAAATAAATGCGTACTAATAAAAAATAAATGCATGTTATTGTGCTTCATAGAAATAAAACGTGTTGTTGCAAAAACAATAGTGATGGTAAGTAAGGAACAGCTTAAATGTTGCTTTCTGCTAGGTAATAACTAATTGGGGTACGTAGATGTGGGAGGGAAACGAAAGGGCTATTTTTCTCTATTTTAATTATGTTTTGTTTGCCTCAAAATTAGTGCTTCTAAAGTATAACCGAGTGGCGAGATAAAATGGCCGCCAGTGGGAAGATGTGCGCAGGCGCAAGGGAACACATGACACGGGATGAAATTGGAGAAAGCTCAACCTCGTGGTGTAACAGAGAGGCTAGGATGCAAGAAATGGTCAAGGCTGATGTGACCTAATTGAACTGATAGCGTGCCGTGATGATCAGCAAGAGTCCCGTGGGAAACCAGTTTAAGAGAAAGGACAATGACTGCAGAGTTCTCGAATGTATCGAAAGAAGTTACAAATGAACTGATCGAAGCGGACGAAAACATGTTTGAGCGTATGGGAAAGGAAATGATCCAAGGACCTTTGAATCCAAGAGAACTTGATTAAAAGAATGAATATGATGACATGCATGGACCAATGGAAGAAAAGCGTGATATTAATGTGCAACAATTAGTTAGCAAAGTTAGAATTAGGGTATAAGAGGGCCTACTCTTAGTGGGAGGGGGTCAGTTCCAGTCCATTCCAGAGTCGCAGAGAGTCGCAGAGAGTCGTGTTGGTGGCTTCCAGTGCTGAGTGGTCCTGATCGATCCCTTACTGAGCGGGAGATGCTGAAAGACTGTTAGATGAGACGGGTTGCAGATAGCTGATGCTGACGAGCTGAAGTTGCTGTTGCTGTCTTAATTTTCCAGTTGAGTATGAGAATCAGGCTATTTCTAATTCTTAACTTAGGTTAGAGATCATTAGGCTAAATTAGGAAGTTAGGCAGGTAATTAGGGTTTTGGCTTCATGACAAAAATTTCCTTTCCATAATAAATTCATTATGTTTAATAAAATTTTGAATTAATAATGAATGATTTGATTGAATAAAGCTTAAATTCTTTTTCATGCTTTTAAAAATTATATAAAATTTAAGATTCTTTAAACCAAAAATGACTCAGTGGTTATTTTCCTAAGTAATTGTGACATCAGAAATTGGTTATTGTGATTCAGCTGGTCTTAATCACTATGAACTAATTTTTTACCTGAATGATTCATCGACAAAACAATGAGCAGGAATATCTTAAGAAATAACTAAGAGAAAGCGACAAACTAAAGTAATAAGATATCCCGGCTCTTCCAGCGGTACATAAAATGGTGTTCTCCATTTAGTTCTCATGCTTCTCCTAGGAGTACAGAATTTCATCAAGGTGTAAAGGAAATCCAGGTGTGTGTGTGTGTGTGTGTTAGGCGATGTTTATGGGCCCCATCGTCATGTGGATGTGAGAAAATATAGTTTTGCCCCTGGATGACCTATAAGTAACTTAGGAGGAGAATAGCTTTTATTGTACGCGCTGCATCACAGACATGGCACGGATGTACCATGGACAAGCTCATATTGGGAGAGATGCAATGATCAGACTTTTGGACAAACCTGGTATAACCCAAAATTCAGAGCCATAGCTGAAAGTCTTTGTCAAAGATGTCTTATTTGTCAGCAGTTTAACCCAGGAAGAAAGACGGTAGTGAGTCTAGGAACAATAGGACGAGAAGGAGGTCCGTTCACTAGAATGCAGTTAGACTTTATAGAGATGCCCCCTAGTAACAGAGTAAAATATGTTCTAGTGGTCGTCTGTTTGTTTTCTCGTTGGGTGGAGGCATACCCCACTAGAAGGAATGATGGAACAACGGTAGCAAAACGTATGCTGCGAGAGTTCATTCCAAGGTATGGTTTTCCAGTCACGGTTGAGACAGATAGAGGAACACATTTTCAAAATGAGTTGATCCAATTGATTTGCGAAGCATTGAGTATTAAACAAAAACAACATTGTGCCTACAGACCAGAGGCTTCTGCGGTAGTGGAGCAAATTAATGGAACAATTAAAAACAGATTAGGGAAAATGTGTCAAGCTACAGGACTCAAATGGCCAGATGCACTGCCTCTTGTTCTGATGACCATCAGAAGCATCCCTGAAAAGAAAACTGGACTTAGTCCTCATGAGATGATCATGGGACGAGCAATGAGACAAGCACAAGTACCTGTCAACAAGTTATTGACTATAACTGATGATCTAGTACTGGATTATTGCAAAGGACTGGCTGATGTGGTGCATTCTGTGTTTCATCAGGTTGGACCGGATGCGACCACTCTTGAAAGAAAACCAGCCCACGACTTGAATCCAGGAGACTGGGTCCGTATAAAAATCCACAGGAGAAGAAACTGTCTAGTTCCTCGCTGGGACGAACCACGACAGGTAATCCTAGTGACAACGACTGCAGTCAAGTGTGCAGGAGTGAAGAACTGGGTCCATGCCAGCCACACAATCAGAGTTCAAGAACCTACTGATCGACATGTGAGTCGACGTCTGGAAGTGTGGGATAAAAGCTTAACGGCTGGGACAACAAGGATAAGAGAAAGGGTGCCAGAACTTGAAGATCGACCTGTAAGTCGACATCTGGAAACCCCAACTGTGAGCACCTCTAGAGAAGAAGAAGAAGAAGAAGAAGAAAGAAATTCAGAAATTCCAGAACCTGAAGATCGACCTGTAAGTCGACATCTGGAAATATCTGACACAAGTTCAGGATCTGATGATTCAGTTGCAAACTGTGAAGAATTCCAAAAGAGAACTTGGGGTTATAAACCAATTAGAGAAGAAATTGAGCAAGAAAACGATCTAGATGAACAACCAAGTACAAGTTATGGTGGAAATCCTTCAGAAATAATATTGATAGATGAAGTAGGGAAAGAAAACCACAAAAAGTTAGAGAATCGAGAAGAACCCCGAGGAGCAATAGGGATAGATAGAGAAACTGAAGAACAGGGAAATTTAGAAGTAGAAAGGGAAGAAAACACCAAATCGGAAGAACACCGAGGAGGGACAGTAATAAGGGAACACAAGAAGGAGAAGACAGATCCACCAGTAGGAGATGACGAGATCATAAGCTTCAAAATAAGAGACAATAGTGAAACAGTTGAAACAGAAACTGAAGAGAGTGGAGAAGAGGAGAAGGCAAAAACTGAATCAAGAAAAAGAAATTGGAAATCAGAAAGAGAAGAAAAAGAAGGTGAAGCCAAAAGGCCAAGAAAAGGAGATAATTGGCCCAACAGCTATATAAGAAAATTGAGATATAGAATAATAAGAACTGGAGACGAAAGTGCCGAACAAGTGAATGAAGTAACAAGTCAAAAAGGACAAGAAAAACCAAGTGGAAAACGATTGCAAAAGTCCAAAAGAACGAAGAAGGTGAATGCAAAATATAAGTCACCTGAGTGGCTGTATATCGCACTGACGGATTACAAAGAAGAAGAAAACACTCACGAGAACCAGAGACTAAGAAGTCGAATGGGAAAAGGTGAGATGCAACAAACCTGAAGTGAAGACTTATAGTGCTTCTGCCGGACGTGACAATTTTTACTGGATGTGACAAATCACCGGATGTGACAACGAAAGAATTCTGGAGAGAATTAAAAGAAAGTACCAAGCAAAGACTTTTTGAAAGCAGAGTGGCATCTAAGTCATTTCTGAGGTGTAGTGACACAATTTTCTGAAACATAACAAATAGAAAAAGAAAAAGAAATGGAAAATAATAGGGATAGAAGAGATAAATGTGAGTTTATAAAAAGATGGTGCAAAATGTGCTGCTTTTGTACAGGGTTATTAATGACCATATGGATAGTTTTAGCAATCACAATTCCTATTAGTTTAGCTGTGATAGAAGCAAAGAATGATACTAAATCAGAAAAAGAGACTAATATTAAAGAACCAGTGAACCTAAGAAGTAGTGCAGAGTTACATAAGGATAAGTCAGTAACAGACTTTTCAAAAAATGTTTTTACAAAATTGTTGTATGAATATGAAGAGACAATGGATGTGAGAGATTGTTATGTTTGTATGCAGTTGCCTGCATCAGTGTCAGAAGGTGTGACCTATCATCACTTACCTCTAACTTATGGAATAACATGTAGCGTAATAGCAAGTTTATTTTATAAAACAGGTAGATTAGAATCTTATTATACTGACATAGATAAGATTTTTGCAAACATTCCAGTAGTACCAGAACTTAACAAAGTAAAACAAGCAAAAGTTTTAGGAGAATTTTTTTCTAGAACATAGAAAATTAACCTTAGAAGAAATAGTTAGTAACAACCTTACCTGTGAGTTAAAGAAAGAAGAAAAAGTATTTTTAGAAATGGTTGAAGAAAGAAGAATGAAATTTCAAAAAGAAGCAATAAAAGAAGAAGGAAAACGCTTATGGACGTTTGAGGAAGGAAATCATGAAGGGAAAAAGATAAATGCAGCAATGACATTAGATTGGCCGCAAACAGGAAAGTTGTGTATTAGGAGAAATAAGACAGTCTATGACAATTATTTTGTAGGTTCCAGTATCTGCCATGACAATTATCAAATTCTGGGAGGTTGGGGATTCAAAGGTGGGAAAGATCCAATATTTCCAGGTATCTATTATATTTGTGGGAATAGAGCTTATTACAGGTTACCGGACCATTGGTATGGAACTTGCTATGTAGGCCTGGTCTTTCCAAAAATCTTTCATATGGACAGAGAAGAAAAAGGAACATACAAGATGATTAATAGCTTTACACGTAAAAAGAGGGAAAGTTTTTCAGAAATTGTAGGTGATATTTTTGGAGCATTAATACCAGCAGTGGGAATATCTTTGAATGCATTTAAAATTCGGAAGTTATCCACAGTAGTAGATCGTTTGTCTACAGATACTGCGGGAGGGTTCTTAATGGTAAATACCGAAATGGTTGCCATGAGAGCTATGGTGATGCAAAATCGGCTTGCCCTTGATATTCTTTTGGCAAAAGAGGGTGGAGTCTGTGGAATGTTGAAAGTACAACATTGTTGTACTTACATTCCTGATAAAAGTGAAAATATACAGAAGTATATTACAAATATTACAAATTTGCACAAAGAACTAGTTCCACTGGAGGTTGAAAGTGTTTTGGGAAAACTTGGTAGAGGGTTTTCTTCAGTAGCAAATTGGTTTACCAGAATGGGTAGACTAATGATAGGGAAAGTTATAATAATAGCAACTGTAGTAATATTGTTAGCCATGGTATTGAAAATAGTAATAACATGTATAAAAAGAAAAGTAAGACAAAATAAGATAAAAAGAAATAACAGAATAATGAAAGAAAGAGAGAGAGAAATGGGTGAAATTGAGTTGGAGAAAATGAAAGAAAGCATGTATCAAGAGACTAAAAGGCAAGATGAAGAAGAAACAGATGTGTAAATAACAGAAAGCAAAGGACAAAAGACAGGCTGCCTGAAAAGAAGTATAACTTGGGTTTTATGTGGTGATTTAAAAATCACCAAAGGGGGATTGATGGAGCAGGGAAAATAAAAAAAAATTTAACCCCTAACAAATTTTATAAATTATTAATAAAATGTTCGTTTAAATGTATTAATCAACACTGTATGTGTGGGAATGGTAATATGCCAATGTGTGTGCTAAATAATCTATTAATGAATGTCCGTGTGTCTAATTATAACGTAAAATAAATGCGTACTAATAAAAAATAAATGCATGTTATTGTGCTTCATAGAAATAAAACGTGTCGTTGCAAAAACAATAGTGATGGTAAGTAAGGAACAGCTTAAATGTTGCTTTCTGCTAGTTAATAACTAATTGGGGTACGTAGATGTGGGAGGGAAACGAAAGGGCTATTTTTCTCTATTTTAATTATGTTTTGTTTGCCTCAAAATTAGTGCTTCTAAAGTATAACCGAGTGGCGAGATAAAATGGCTGCCAGTGGGAAGATGTGCGCAGGCGCAAGGGAACACATGACACGGGATGAAATTGGAGAAAGCTCAACCTCGTGGTGTAACAGAGAGGCTAGGATGCAAGAAATGGTCAAGGCTGATGTGACCTAATTGAAATGATAGCGTGCCGTGATGATCAGCAAGAGTCCCGTGGGAAACCAGTTTTAAGAGAAAGGACAATGACTGCAGAGTTCTCGAATGTATCGAAAGAAGTTACAAATGAACTGATCGAAGCGGAAGAAAACATGTTTGAGCGTATGGGAAAGGAAATGATCCAAGGACCTTTGAATCCAAGAGAACTTGATTAAAAGAATGAATATGATGACATGCATGGACCAATGGAAGAAAAGCGTGATATTAATGTGCAACAATTAGTTAGCAAAGTTAGAATTAGGGTATAAGAGGGCCTACTCTTAGTGGGAGGGGGTCAGTTCCAGTCCATTCCAGAGTCGCAGAGAGTCGCAGAGAGTCGTGTTGGTGGCTTCCAGTGCTGAGTGGTCCTGATCGATCCCTTACTGAGCGGGAGATGCTGAAAGACTGTTAGATGAGACGGGTTGCAAATAGCTGATGCTGACGAGCTGAAGTTGCTGTTGCTGTCTTAATTTTCCAGTTGAGTATGAGAATCAGGCTATTTCTAATTCTTAACTTAGGTTAGAGATCATTAGGCTAAATTAGGAAGTTAGGCAGGTAATTAGGGTTTTGGCTTCATGACAAAAATTTCCTTTCCGCAATAAATTGATTATGTTTAATAAAATTTTGAATTAATAATGAATGATTTGATTGAATAAAGCTTAAATTCTTTTTCATGCTTTTAAAAATTATATAAAATTTAAGATTCTTTAAACCAAAAATGACTCAGTGGTTATTTTCCTAAGTAATTGTGACATCAGAAATTGGTTATTGTGATTCAGCTGGTCTTAATCACTATGAACTAATTTTTTACCTGAATGATTCATCGACAAAACAATGAGCAGGAATATCTTAAGAAATAACTAAGAGAAAGCGACAAACTAAAGTAATAAGATATCCCGGCTCTTCCAGCGGTACATAAAATGGTGTTCTCCATTTAGTTCTCATGCTTCTCCTAGGAGTACAGAATTTCATCAAGGTGTAAAGGAAATCCAGGTGTGTGTGTGTGTGTGTGTTAGGCGATGTTTATGGGCCCCATCGTCATGTGGATGTGAGAAAATATAGTTTTGCCCCTGGATGACCTATAAGTAACTTAGGAGGAGAATAGCTTTTATTGTACACGCTGCATCACAGACATGGCACGGATGTACCATGGACAAGCTCATATTGGGAGAGATGCAATGATCAGACTTTTTGGACAAACCTGGTATAACCCAAAATTCAGAGCCATAGCTGAAAGTCTTTGTCAAAGATGTCTTATTTGTCAGCAGTTTAACCCAGGAAGAAAGACGGTAGTGAGTCTAGGAACAATAGGACGAGAAGGAGGTCCGTTCACTAGAATGCAGTTAGACTTTATAGAGATGCCCCCTAGTAACAGAGTAAAATATGTTCTAGTGGTCGTCTGTTTGTTTTCTCGTTGGGTGGAGGCATACCCCACTAGAAGGAATGATGGAACAACGGTAGCAAAACTTATGCTGCGAGAGTTCATTCCAAGGTATGGTTTTCCAGTCACGGTTGAGACAGATAGAGGAACACATTTTCAAAATGAGTTGATCCAATTGATTTGCGAAGCATTGAGTATTAAACAAAAACAACATTGTGCCTACAGACCAGAGGCTTCTGGGGTAGTGGAGCAAATTAATGGAACAATTAAAAACAGATTAGGGAAAATGTGTCAAGCTACAGGACTCAAATGGCCAGATGCACTGCCTCTTGTTCTGATGACCATCAGAAGCATCCCTGAAAAGAAAACTGGACTTAGTCCTCATGAGATGATCATGGGACGAGCAATGAGACAAGCACAAGTACCTGTCAACAAGTTATTGACTATAACTGATGATCTAGTACTGGATTATTGCAAAGGACTGGCTGATGTGGTGCATTCTGTGTTTCATCAGGTTGGACCGGATGCGACCACTCTTGAAAGAAAACCAGCCCACGACTTGAATCCAGGAGACTGGGTCCGTATAAAAATCCACAGGAGAAGAAACTGTCTAGTTCCTCGCTGGGACAAACCACGACAGGTAATCCTAGTGACAACGACTGCAGTCAAGTGTGCAGGAGTGAAGAACTGGGTCCATGCCAGCCACACAATCAGAGTTCAAGAACCTACTGATCGACATGTGAGTCGACGTCTGGAAGTGTGGGATAAAAGCTTAACGGCTGGGACAACAAGGATAAGAGAAAGGGTGCCAGAACTTGAAGATCGACCTGTAAGTCGACATCTGGAAACCCCAACTGTGAGCACCTCTAGAGAAGAAGAAGAAGAAGAAGAAGAAGAAAGAAATTCAGAAATTCCAGAACCTGAAGATCGACCTGTAAGTCGACATCTGGAAATATCTGACACAAGTTCAGGATCTGATGATTCAGTTGCAAACTGTGAAGAATTCCGAAAGAGAACTTGGGGTTATAAACCAATTAGAGAAGAAATTGAGCAAGAAAACGATCTAGATGAACAACCAAGTACAAGTTATGGTGGAAATCCTTCAGAAATAATATTGATAGATGAAGTAGGGAAAGAAAACCACAAAAAGTTAGAGAATCGAGAAGAACCCCGAGGAGCAATAGGGATAGATAGAGAAACTGAAGAACAGGGAAATTTAGAAGTAGAAAGGGAGGAAAACACCAAATCGGAAGAACACCGAGGAGGGACAGTAATAAGGGAACACAAGAAGGAGAAGACAGATCCACCAGTAGGAGATGACGAGATCATAAGCTTCAAAATAAGAGACAATAGTGAAACAGAAACTGAAGAGAGTGGAGAAGAGGAGAAGGCAAAAACTGAATCAAGAAAAAGAAATTGGAAATCAGAAAGAGAAGAAAAAGAAGGTGAAGCCAAAAGGCCAAGAAAAGGAGATAATTGGCCCAACAGCTATATAAGAAAATTGAGATATAGAATAATAAGAACTGGAGATGAAAGTGCTGAACAAGTGAACGAAGTAACAAGTCATAAAGGACAAGAAAAACCAAGTGGAAAACGATTGCAAAAGTCCAAAAGAACGAAGAAGGTGAATGCAAAATATAAGTCACCTGAGTGGCTGTATATCGCACTGACGGATTACAAAGAAGAAGAAAACACTCACGAGAACCAGAGACTAAGAAGTCGAATGGGAAAAGGTGAGATGCAACAAACCTGAAGTGAAGACTTATAGTGCTTCTGCCGGACGTGACAATTTTTACTGGATGTGACAAATCACCGGATGTGACAACGAAAGAATTCTGGAAAGAATTAAAAGAAAGTACCAAGCAAAGATTTTTTAAGAGCAGAGTGGCATCTAAGTCATTTCTGAGGTGTAGTGACACAATTTTCTGAGACATAACAAATAGATAAAAGCAAAATGGAAAATACTAGGGATAGAAGAGATAAATGTGAGTTTATAAAAAGATGGTGTAAAATGTGCTGTTTTTGTACAGGGTTATTAATGACCATATGGATAGTTTTAGCAATCACAATTCCTATTAGTTTAGCTGTAATAGAAGCAAAGAATGATACTAAACCAGAAAAAGAAACTAATATTAAAGTACCAGTTATTTTAAGAAGTAGTGCAGAATTACATAAGGATAAGTCAGTAACAGATTTTTCAAAAAATGTTTTTACAAAATTATTGTACGAATATGTAGAAACAATGGATGTGAGAGATTGTTATGTTTGTATGCAGTTGCCTGCATCAGTGTCAGAAGGGGTGACTTATCATCACTTACCTCTAACTTATGGAATAACCTGTAGTGTAATAGCAAGTTTATTTTATAAAACAGGTAGATTAGAATCTTATTATACTGATATAGATAAGATTTTTGCAAACATTCCAGTAGTACCAGAACTTAACAAAGTAAAACCAGCAAAAGTTTTAGGAGAATTCTTTTTAGAACATAGAAAATTAACATTAGAAGAAATAGTTAGTAACAACCTTACCTGTGAGTTAAAGAAAGAAGAAAAGGTATTTTTAGAAATGGTTGAAGAAAGAAGGATGAAATTTCAAAAAGAAGCAATAAAAGAGGAAGGAACACATCTATGGACGTTTGAGGAAGGAAATCATGAAGGGAAAAGATAAATGCAGCAATGACATTAGATTGGCCGCAAACAGGAAAGTTGTGTATTAGGAGAAATAAGACAGTCTATGACAATTACTTTGTAGGTTCCAGTATCTGCCATGACAATTATCAAATTCTGGGAGGTTGGGGATTCAAAGGTGGAAAAGATCCAATATTTCCAGGTATCTATTATATTTGTGGGAATAGAGCTTATTACAGGTTACCGGACCATTGGTATGGAACTTGCTATGTAGGCCTGGTCTTTCCAAAAATCTTTCATATGGACAGAGAAGAAAAAGGAACATACAAGATGATTAAGAGCTTTACACGTAGAAAGAGGGAAAGTTTTTCAGAAATTGTAGGTGATATTTTTGGAGCATTAATACCAGCAGTGGGAATATCTTTGAATGCATTTAAAATTCGGAAGTTATCCACAGTAGTAGATCGGTTGTCTACAGATACTGCGGGAGGGTTCTTAATGGTAAATACCGAAATGGTTGCCATGAGAGCTATGGTGATGCAAAATCGGCTTGCCCTTGATATTCTTTTGGCAAAAGAGGGTGGAGTCTGCGGAATGTTGAAAGTCCAACATTGTTGCACTTACATTCCTGATAAAAGTGAAAATATACAGAAGTATATTACAAATATTACAAATTTGCACAAAGAACTAGTTCCACTGGAGGTTGAAAGTGTCTTGGGAAAACTTGGTAGAGGGTTTTCTTCAGTAGCAAATTGGTTGACCAGAATGAGTAGACTAATGATAGGGAAAGTTATAATAATAGCAACTGTAGTAATATTGTTAGCCATGGTGTTGAAAATAGTAATAACGTGTATAAAAAGAAAAGTAAGACAAAATAAGATAAAAAGAAATAACAGAATAATGAAAGAGAGAGAGAGAGAAATGGGTGAAATTGAGTTAGAGAAAATGAAAGAAAGCATGTATAAGGAGACAAGAAGACAAGATGAAAGAGAAACAGATGTGTAACTAACAAAAAGCAAAGGATGAAAGACATATACTGCCTGAAAAAGAAGTATAACTTGGGTTTTATGTGGTGATTTAAAAATCACCAAAGGGAGGAGTTGATGGAGCAGAGAAAATAATTTTTTTTAACTCCTAACAAATTTAATAAATAATTAATAAAATGTTCGTTTAAATGTATTAATCAACACTGTACGTGTGGGAAGGGTAATACGCAAATAAATGTGCTGAATAATATATTAAACACATGGACATCCATGTGTCTAATTATAACATAAAAATAAATGCGTACTAATTTAAAAATAAAGGCATGATTTTGTGCTTCATAGAAATAAACGTGTCGTTGCAAAAACAATAGTGATGGTAAGTAAGGAACAGCTTAAATGTTGCTTTCTGCTAGGTAATAACTAATTGGGGTACGTAGATGACGGGAGGGAAACGAAAAGGCTATTTTTCTCTATTTTAATTATGTTTTGTTTATTTCAAATTAGTGCTTCTAAAATATAACCGAGTGGCGATATAAAATGGCTGCCAGTGGGTGATGTGCGCAAGCGCAAGGGACACATGTGACACGGGAAAGAAGTCGGAGAAAAGCTAACCTCGTGATGTTGCTGAGAGGCTAGGATGCGAGAAATGGTCAAGGCTGATGTGACCTAATTGAACTGATAGTGTGCCGTGGTGATCAGCAGAGACCCGTGGGAAACCAGTTTAAGAGAAAAGGACAATGTCTGCAGAGTTCTCGAATGTATCGAAAGAAGTTACAAATGTACTGATCGAAGCGGATGGAAACATGTCTTGAACTGTGAGAAAGGAAATGATCCAAGGACCATTGGATCCAAGAGAACTTGATTAAAAGAATGAATAAGATGACATGTATGGACCAATGAAAGAAAAGCGTGTTATTAATGTTGCAACAATTAGTTAGCAAAGTTAGAATTAGGGTATAAGAGGGCCTACTCTTAGTGGGAGGGGGTCAGTCGCAGTCGCAGTTGCAGTCGCAGTTACAGTCAGGAGCGGAGTTGGAGAGTCGTGTTGGTGTTGGTGGCTTCCAGTGCTGGGTGGTCCTGATCGATCCCTTACTGAGCGGGAGATGCTGAAAGACTGTTAGATGAGACGGGTTGCAGGTAGCTGATGCTGACGAGCTGAAGTTTCTGTTGCTGTCTTAATTTTCCAGTTGAGTATGAGATTCAGGTTATTTCTTATTCTTAAACTTAGGTTAGAAATCATTAGGCTAAATTAGGAAGGTAGGCAGGTAATTAGGGTTTTGCTTCATGACAAAAGATTTCCTTTCTGCAATAAATTGATTATGCTTAATAAATATTTGAATTAATAATGAATGAATAATTGAATAAAAGTTTAAATTCTTTCTCATGCTTTTAAATTTATATAAAAATTAAGATTCTTTAAATCAAATGACTCAGTGATTATTTTCCTAAGTAATTGTGACATCAGTAATTGGTTATTGTGATTCAGCTGGTCTTAATCACTATGAACTAATTTTTTACATGAATGATTCATCGACAAAACAATGAGCAGGAATATCTTAAGAAATAACTAGAAGAAAGCGATAGGTTAAGGTAATAAGATATCCCGGCTCCTTCCAGCGGTACATAAATGGTGTTTTCCATTTAGTTCTCATGCTTCTCCTAGGAATACAGATTTTCGTAAAGGTGTAAAGGAAAATCCAGGTGTGTGTGTGTGTGTGTGTTAGGCGATGTTTATGGGCCCCATCGTCATGTGGATGTGAGCAAATATAGTTTGCCCCTGGATGACCTATAAGTGACCTAGGAGGAGAATAGTTTTTATTGTACGCGCTGCATCACATATACACTTCTCCCTCATTTGTTCTTACTGTAGTAGCAATCTCTCTCTTACCCTTCTTTTATATGGACATGGGCATGAAGGAGTACCAAGAGGAACATCACCTTTTCACTCTCCCAGCGCCAAGAAACCTTTTGGTGAACGTGCGCTTGATAAATGCTTTTAACATAACATCAGAGGGAGGGTGAAGAGGAGCCAGTGGCTGCTGGGATGAGTGGTAAGTCAAGTTCCTGTCACATTTACAAAAGCTGAATTTGTTAAGGTATTTCTTCCATAAGCTGGTCGCAATACTTTTTAAGTTATCCACCTTCCAATGTTTCTGTCACTGCCTCTCAGCCATTTAAATTAAGGGTAAAAGATGTGTGTTGCCTAACGCCCACTGTCCACCCATACCTCCCACTTACCATAATGTTCCATCCCATCCTAAAACATGCCACATTTCTCCCTCAACTTCTTACCAATTTTTTTCTTCTTAAGGCATGCTTTACACTGATCCTACTTCTACCTTCCATTAACCACATAACCTGCCACTAAGCAAACATGAACCTACCGCAAGTCCTGGCCTAAAATGGCAACCTTACATAACACTCACTTGCTCCCTAACCCAGGAACAATATTTGTTATACTGGTAATGAATTAAGGGTGGGAGTGAGGTGTGGGAAGGTGAGTGTACCAAAAATCATGCTCCTCTGCCAGGTTAGCTCTATTAATGTCACATGATATAGTAAAAAAAATTGTGCAGCATAAATCAAATGCACAGTAGTTTTTCATCACTATATATATATATATATATATATATATATATATATATATATATATATATATATATATTTATATATATATATATATATATATATAAATATATATATTTCCTCACAATCCTTCAGCCAGAAGGAAAAAGGGGACGCACTCCCGTAGTTCTGTGCAACAAAGATTTTTATTCCTTTTAGTTGTTAATTCATGGGATAGCAAGAACGATCTACGCGTTTCGGTTTTACAAAAACCTTGTTCACGATCATCTGAACGCCTATCCCCGTCCAGTATAAATATTCAAACAGGTGTTACATCATTTCCTGTTTAGTGATTGCCAACGTCCTCATGCATTATGGGTGATGTAGTTTATAGTGAGTGAATAAACTATTTACAAAAAGTGACATTATTAAAAATAATCAAGCCCGATTATACCGTGCTCAAACAATTAAAAAGACCACCATTTTTTCTTATTTTTTCTTGATAGAAAAGGTGAAACAGAGTTCTTGAGTCTTATTTTCGTTTCATACTTCAGGATTGTCACATCTTTATTGTTTCTTTTCAATGGGACCTCCATTTGTTTCTGGTCCATATCTCTTCTATCCCTCTAGTGGGATGTGAATGCAATTACATCCATGAACTCCATTCAATCTGTATTGCCTTTTGTTTCATTTTTGTTCTTTACATATTTTATCTTTCTTTTATTTTTCCTTTATTTTCTTTAAGTTGGTTCCTTTGGATTCTAGAGAGGTTGCCATTTACCATTTATTTACAAATGAATATATAACTCTTCCGATTGATTAAGGCCATGAGGACTTAATGTTCGCAAATTTAAGATGTGACGTGATTCTTTTCGACGTAAAAGTTTTTCTCTGTCCCCTCCACGTTCTTTTTAGGGACTGTTTCGATACCATAGAACTTAAGTTGTTTCCAGTCACTTTGGTGGTATTGTTCCATGTGTTTGGCCACTGCATTTGTTCTGTCTTTGTGTATAGTTGCCCTGACGTGTTCCATTACCCGTTTTTTAGCTCACAGATGGTACTTCCTACATACATTAGCGGACATGGACATTCCATTACATAAACTGTGTATTGTGTTTTACATGTAATTAGTTGACGAATTTCCCACATTTTGTTGTTGGCCATTCTAACTTCTTTGATCTGTTTGGCAATTTGACAGACTTTGCATGCATGACATTTCAAAAAGCCTTTGGTTTTCAACCATGTGTCTTCTTTCTTTTTCCTTTGAAATGACTATGAATAAGATGATCCTTTAAGTTCTTTGCTCTCCGATAGGTTATTGTCGGATGTTTCCCCACAATTTTACTCACTGTACTGTCTAGTTGTAAAATTTTCCAATTTCTTCTCAGAATTTTGGTAATTTGTTTGCTTTCCTGTGAGTAATCCGTTATTAGCCTGATTGGCTCTTGGTCATCATTCTTCTCTTTGTATCTTTGCACTAGACATTCCTCTCGTGATTTTTCATTTGTTCTTTTCCAACATTTTTCAAGCATGCCTGTATTGTATTTTCTTCTTTTGAATCTTTCTGATGTGGCTGCACTGTGTTTCTGCCATTCCTCTTCCTCACTGCATATTCTTCGAATTCTGAGGAATTCCCCATATGGGATGCTGGAGATGAGTGATTGTAGATGGAAACTGGTTGCTTCTAGGGTGGTATTAGTTGCTGTGTTCTTCCTATGTAATGTCGTGTGGATTTGGTTATCCTTGATGTAAATCTCTGTATCCAGGAATACTACTCGTTGATTACTTATCTCATAAGTAAATTTCAGATCTTTAATACTGTTATTGATTATTTCGAAGTATTCCTGAAATTCCGACGTAGTACCATCCCAGATGATGAATAGATCATCAATGTATCTTGTCCAGCTGACAATTTTGTTCATTGTATGATCATTTCCTGTGTTCCATGCTACTTCTTTCTCCCACCATCCCATCGCTAGACATGCATAGCTGGGACTGAAAGAAAATCCCATTGCAGTTCCGCTATTTTGGCGATACACTTCTTCTCCGAATAAGAATATATTTTTAGTCAGGCAAATTGAGATCATGTCTAGAAGCATCTGATTGTGATCTCGATATTGTATATTCCTCTCCTGTAAGAAGAAGTTGCATGCTTTTAGACCCATATCATTTCCTATGTTAGTATATAGGGATATGGCATCCATCGTTATTAGCTGATAAGTTTCTTGCCATGGTGTATTTTGAAGTCGTCTCAGTAAGTCACTCGTGTCCTGTATATAGGAACTCAGTTGGGCCACATACGGTTTCAAAAAGTGATCTATATAATTTGAAATTGGTTCCAATATCGATTCCTTGGCCGATAAGATCGGACGACCAGGTGGTCTTTGTTGATCCTTGTGTAACTTAGGTAAAAAATAAATCGTAGCTGTTACTGGGTAAGTTACTGTTAGGTATTTCCGTTCTTCCTCATCAATTAGATTATTGGACATCCATGTTAGAAGTTTTTCATCCAGATCCCTTTTGATGTCCTCAGTTGGATTTATTTTCAATCTTTCATAGTATTTTGTCTCTCTTAGCTGGCGATGTGCCTCCACATCTTAAATTTGCGAACATTAAGTCCTCATGGCCTTAATCAATCGGAAGAGTTATATATTCATTTGTAAATAAATGGTAAATGGCAACCTCTCTAGAATCCAAAGGAACCAACTTAAAGAAAATAAAGGAAAAATAAAAGAAAGTTAAAATATGTAAAGAACAAAATGAAACAAAAGGCAATACAGATTGAATGGAGTTCATGGATGTAATTGCATTCACATCCCATTAGAGGGATAGAAGAGATATGGACCAGAAACAAATGGAGGTCCCATTGAAAAGAAACAATAAAGATGTGACAATCCTGAAGTATGAAACGAAAATAAGACTCAAGAACTCTGTTTCACCTTTTCTATCAAGAAAAAATAAGAAAAATGGTGGTCTTTTTAATTGTTTGAGCACGGTATAATCGGGCTTGATTATTTTTAATAATGTCACTTTTTGTAAATAGTTTATTCACTCACTATAAACTACATCACCCATAATGCATGAGGACGTTGGCAATCACTAAACAGGAAATGATGTAACACCTGTTTGAATATTTATACTGGACGGGGATAGGCGTTCAGATGATCGTGAACAAGGTTTTTGTAAAACCGAAACGCGTAGATCGTTCTTGCTATCCCATGAATTAACAACTAAAAGGAATAAAAATCTTTGTTGCACAGAACTACGGGAGTGCGTCCCCTTTTTCCTTTCCGGCTGAAGGATTGTGAGGAAGTATTGAGCGGCGTGGTTCTGCCGCAGGGAGCCGCACCCGTGATGAGCGCTGCGCTTCCCGGTGTAAGGGAACCATTTTGGAGGAATATATATATATATATATATATATATGCAAGAGTGAACGGAGTTCCAACGAGCACTCAGGTCCATACAAAAACAACAGGGTCCATTCTTAAGCCAAAGTGAGGTTTATTAACAGCATAAACCAGTCGTGACGCGTTTCGCGCTCCAAAGAGCGCTTGTTCACACAACAAAGTCAATAAAGTTCGTCTCTTAAAAGGACTTACACTTCCATAAAATCATCAACATGAAAAGTGGACTGTGACATAAACAAAACATAAGCGCCATCTTGGCATCGTCAAAATGTAAAGGAAATGTCTAATTTAAAGATCTAATATCAAAGAGGCAAGGGGCTGGCAGCGCTGTAAGTCATAATGACATTTCTGTGTGTTATTTACACATTGGCCTCAGACTATAATGCTCCCTGCATGATGTAACCTCAGCACTTTGGTAAGATCGAGCGAGCCTATGTCTGCAGCTGGTCAATGCCTTGAGGCTCTAAATAGGCGCCAGATATAAACATCAACGATCGCTTGATCAACCTTTGTTTTATTCAAATGATCAAGCTCGCCCCTTGACTTCAACTAACTTATATGTGTAACTCCCTGGTTAGTGGGAGTTACACATATAAGTTCAAGTAAAGTGCTGCCTGTATATTCGGACATTCGCGATACCGTGACTTGAGTACATGGCCCTATAAGCATTAACTAGCATTTAACTAAGGGCTTATATACTCTTAGATTACACTTCTTGAGGGGTTTTCTAAGATGTACGCGAGTAACCATTCCATGAGCGTATATACACTACGGCTCCCATAAGGCACCGTTGAGGTTACATCATGCAGGGATCTTTATAGTCTGAGGCCAATGTGTAAATAACACACAGAAATGTCATTATGACTTACGGCGCTGCCAGCCCCTTGCCTCTTTGATATTAGATCTTTAAATTAGACATTTCCTTTACATAGAAGGTTGAACTGTATTATATGGTGTATTAAATTGCCGATGCCAAGATGGCGCTTATGTTTTGTTTATGTCACAGTCCACTTTTCATGTTGATGATTTTATGGAAGTGTAAGTCCTTTTAAGAGACGAACTTTATTGACTTTGTTGTGTGAACAAGCGCTCTTTGGAGCGCGAAACGCGTCACGACTGGTTTATGCTGTTAATAAACTTCACTTTGGCTTAAGAATGGACCCTGTTGTTTTTGTATGGACCTGAGTGCTCGTTGGAACTCTGTTCACTCTTGCATTCATTTTACCGGTGCTCCGCCGGCACCGAGCCACCCCGGGAAAGGCGAAGGATCTCCGGAAGGAGCTGTTTTTCTTTGGATATATATATATATATATATATATATTCGAAAACAAGGCATGCTCTTCCCACCCCCAATGGAAAGCACTCACAAGGGTAATTTTTAGCAAAAGTGCTTTGTGTGCAGACCCCTGCACCGACAGACGCGTTTCGCCTTGCGGCTTTATCAACGCGTCTGTCGGTGCAGGGGGTCTGCACAATAAAGCACTTTTGCTAAAAAAAATACCCTCGTGAGTGCTTTCCATTGGGCGTGGGAAGAGCATCTCTTGTTTTTGAATATAATTCAGCGTTTATTAATTCCGGTTGTCCCCTGACCTCAGTTTCTTTTTGTAATCTTCCGTTCCCTGCTCTTGTCCCTCTGCGGGCGTGGGAAGAGCATGCCTTGTTTTTTAATTTTCCGCGGCTCACCACCGCAGGAGTGAGCACCCGGGACGAGCAGGAGCGGCGGCGGTGGTTGCCGGTTTCTACAATATATATATATATATATATATATATATTATATATATATATATATATATTATATATATATATATATAACTTTTCAGTTTAGTCAGTTTTCTAAACAGTGTCTGGTAAAAGTGTAACCCCGTGATTTTATTTATTTAATCTTTTTTAGTTTTCTTCTATTTGAGCAAATGTTTTTTTTTTTAATTATGTAGGTGCTCGTGGAGTAATTTAGGCCAATTACTGCAAATAGTAATCATGTGAATAGTATGTAAAACAGTTCCATGGACAAGAAACACTTAAAACAAATTCCATGGCTTAGAGAACATGCAATGCTTGCTGAATCTACAAACGTGCTATTTCATGTTCTTTTCTTCTTTCCTCAGCCATCCTTTTGTTCATGCCAGTGGCCCAGAGTAAGGAGGAACAGTGCCAGTGGGTGGCAGTTGCCCAGCTGGTCTAGCGAAAGATCCTGGCCGGAGCAGTGGCCTGTCATCAGCTGGTAATCTTGAAGGAGAAGAAAGAGAAGGTGGTACACAACACTTTCTTCAGTGCCCATCTAGGTGAACCAAGGCACCACCATCCTTCCAGCCACTGCAGCTGCCATCGAGTGGTCCATCCCACAAAGCAGCCACCACCTTAAGGGCACAGAAGACATTAAGGAGACCTAGAGGTACATTATAAAAAATTAAGGTTTTGGAGTGCCATTTTAACTAGTAAGAGGAGTGTGCCTGTTGCAGGTAGTGTTAATGGAAACAGTTGGGGAAGGAGTAGTGTAGAATTTCAGTTTTTTTTAGGGTTTAGGGAGAATATGTCGGTCCATTTTGGGGTAATATGATTGGGATCTGTTGAACAAGGGGGAACACAGGATTTATGTTTTTTGGGGGGTTTGGAGATAGTGGTAGGCCTGTAGCAAGTGAAGTGTTTTTTGCAAAAATAAATATTTCTTTGTTAAAGGTATGAGGTTTTATTAGTATTATTGTTTTATTAGTTGTTTGCTTTACTGTACTCTAGCATCTTCTTTAATTATTGATAGCCAGGAAGATCAATCTACCTACCGACAGAAGCTGAGCACCAAACCTTGCCCATTGCAACCAAATTCCAATTCTCCACCTCTCTGTGCAGCCACCTGGAGCTGGTTGTTGTATATAATAGATCAGAGGTCAGACGCTACGCACCAGAGGGGGGTGCCCCCTTCAGTACTATGCTGTTTGGTGAAAAGTTAAGAAGGTGCCGATCTTTAAATGTTATTCTGCAACACGTTTGGGACACAGTACCTGCCATGCTCCACTGAAGAGAGAAAGGCGTGACTGGAGCTAAAATAATAATATATTGGATGAAAATAATAGTTATCAAGTTTTGTCTAACTGCAAGAAATGCAATTGTGCAAAGATGGAGAACATTAGCGAGAATGCGTGAGGTCTGCTACTGAGTCGTATTTCACCTGAAACTCACAGCTGAGCTGTATTGGTGAAAGCCAGTCATATTTTGATTGCAGCCAAATATTTCTGAATTTATTCAGTTCTCAGTTTTGTATTTATTAATTGCATCACAAAATTCTAAAACAGTTATACTATTTTTAATTGCTTTAATGTGTATTTGTTCTATTTATTTATTGATCGTTTTACAAATAGTGTTGCTTATTTAAATATTTGCAAAATATCCTATTTATGACACTATATAATACATTTTGAGAAATATTAAAATATTAATTGTTTTGTTATTTTTTTAGATTCATTTACACATTTACCTAACTTGCGAATAAATTAATTCTGATACGTTTAATCCTGATTTGCTGTTCAACATGGTAATTTCAGTCCTGTAGTGTACTGTCACCAAGTATATTTTATTGTGAAGCATAAGAAGAATGAGAATTTTTATACTTTAATTGTACATTTATTGAAAATCATTACAATGACACATCACAAACACATAGAAACGAGCATACAAATAAGCCTATAATGAAACTGACGACTTCTCCTGAGTGGAAACTATATTAACAGATCAAATTGTGCTGGTCACACTGTCCCAGCAAACAAGCAATTTACAAGACCGCCTTTTCAAGTCTTCAAACGGCAGACTACTGCTCCCTTAGGTAACAAACACAAGAAAAGGGACCAGCTAAAAGGAGAGAAAAGACGTGAAATGCTGCAATAGGAGATGCAAGATCAAATTACGAGTTAAAAAGCGGCACCCACTTAAAATTTAAAATTGAGATTATTTAAATTGCTCTCAGTGTAATAGAATGCAGGACTAAAGGGAGGAGCCCACAAGGGGGAACTATTAAAAACAATTTAAAGTACTATGAGGGGCAATCCTGTGCAAAGGAGTGCAACCTATTGCTGCTTAGGGCGTGGGGCCAGGACATGAAACCGAGGCTCCCTGATGGGAACCAGATATTTAAAGTGCCACCAGTACTACAGTCTACTTTCAGTGGCGACCAGGCCTATAGCCCCATAGGGATCTAGTGCCGGCTCAGATATAAATTCCGGCCATCTAAAGACCTCTGTCAGAATGCTCCAGGGCCCTTTTCTTTCTCTGTATACCCTGTGGGCCCAACCCTTCCTCCCTATATTGATCCTACTAATATACTATAAAAATCTGAGAGAAAATTACAAGGATCCTGGTGGATTCGGACCCTCAGGGCAGCCAAAAGTACTATTATAATCACCTTTAAAAATTTCAGGAATCGGGCCAATAGCTGTGTCAATTCCTCCTTTAAACAACATTCGACCGCCTTGTTACAAGTGAGTACGATCAGGATTCTAAAAAATGGGCGCAGCCAAAATTTTCTAGGGGGCAATAGCCTTTTACAAATGCAAACCACATGAATAAGTGATTCAGACACCATATGGCAAAGTCAGCACATATTGTCCATATCACTGCTCCTGCCACCCTACCCTTATGTTTTCAAAGGGGTTAACCCATATCTTAACCACATCAGTTGTTACTTCTGATCCTTAGAAGGGGGCAGCGATAAGTACATTGGCAGCGACTGGGACATATAAATTTACCGCCTAACTTCCATGGAGTTTTGCCTTCCTGTTGAGATCTACTGAGATGATTTTTGCTTGCTTTAATAGAAGTTTTGAGCTCTGTTTCTGCAGGAGTCTGACTGGCCACATTTCGTGAGCCTCTAAGTTGTTCAGTGGCATGTCCAGATAATGTGACCATGCTGAGCTTTCCTGTATTTTCGCTGGCCAGAGATAATATTTCAAGGATCTGGACGTTGCCATTTTAAATTTTTCAACAATATGACAGGAATCTGGGATTGAGTAAGAGATAGTGCTTTGCCGGGTTAAATTCTAGGCATATTTGTGCCTGGCTGGTGCTATCTGGTAGGGATGTAAGTCCGGTCTCTTTCAGCCAATAATATCCCTAAGTATTTATAGGCTGGCACTTTCTCTGTAATTTCATAATACGCGGACCAGGAGCCCGAAGATCCTGGCATTGGACTTAGATAGGTTAATGAAGTTGTTTGTCTAGATTACAGTAGCAGGCCAGTGCACCGGGCGATCTCTAAAGGCGGATAGGGGTCTGGTCAATTAGCATTGTATCATCTGCATATTGCAATATTTGAATCTTCTGGCCAGCTAGTTTGGCCAGAAAAGCTCTTGCTTCATCCAGATACAATTTTAAATCAGCCAAGTATAAATTAAATAACAAGGGGACGAGAATGCTCCCTTGTTTTAAGCCTTTCTGGGTAGAAATGTTTTCTGACATGACCCATTTTGAGCTGACCTTGATTGTGACCAATGTGAAGCATAAGCAGTGTATTAATGGTAACACACTGCATTTCTACAGAGCAGGCTCTAACACAAAAAGCCAGGACCAGGCTATGTAAAAAATTATATAACAAGAAGAATTATGCCTTTAACAGCAGGAGCTACAAGCCTCTTTCATGAAACTTTCTCAGAGACAGGAAAACAACAACTAGACAAGACACAGACTGAGTTAGAGGTACCTCACCTTAATCTGGCATCTGAAATAATAAATGCAAAGTCATATCGAAAAAATGGCATGCTTTCCGCATGCAGAACAAAGCTGAAGCAACAGCGAATACAGTTTTTCAGATTAAAGGCCAAGTGAGCCAAGAGATATTGACGATCAAAGAAGCCATAGAAGCAGTTTTATAAACTTTTATCAAACTCTTAATAAGAAGGTTCAGAATACAATTATGCTTCCTCATCATCACTTTAATCAGGGATGAATCTCAGCAAAAGAGGGAAACCAAAACCAATTAGTAGATGACATACAGGTGCAAGGGGTTACCAAACTAATTAGGACCTTAGCTCTAATAAATCCTATAGGAAGATGGTATTAGTAAGAAGTGGTACAAAGATTTGGTTGAGATGCAACTTCCATTGCATCTGTATCACTTGCATGCTATAATGAAGTCTTTACTTGCAAATGCCTATTTGTAAAAAGTGTGTAAGACTCTAATAAACAGGAAAGAAGAATCCCTTCCATCACCTTGTTGTTGGTTGCAGTCAACTCTTAATGCAATGGATATGCGTAGTCCTGGCTTCTGCATAGAGTGTGCCACAAGACTCAAGCTAGAACTCGCTACCAAGACCTCACAATGCTGAGACTAGACTAGGGTTGATTGTTTCCCAACTGGAGTGGATCTGGTCTAGTGGTGGGAATGAATGGATGACATGCCACAGTTTAATCACACAATGAACCACTGATGACTTGCCTAATGAAACCAAACACTAAGGGCCTGATTACGATGTCGGTCAGACCGCCACTGACAGGTGGCCGATGACTGACAGCCCTCCGGTCTGACTGTCAGATTACAGTTCAGGTGGTCGGACCTTATGCGGTTGGGAGAAAGACTGCCACCTCTGACAGGATCAGTGATCCTGTCGGGGCACCAGTCAGAAATGCAATCCCAAATGGAGGCGTTGCCGAGACAGGCACCGCCTTCAGGATTACAATGCCCCTTTACGACAGCCTTTTCATGTCTGAAAGACCGCCATGAAAAGGCTGTCGGAAACTGATTTTGGGGGCCCCAAAACGGGCCCCCTTCCGTTGTGGGCCACTGTAAAGTAGCCCAGGGAGCACATGTAGTGCCCCCACGCACCTCCAGGCACCGCATGGTTCATGGCACACAGTGCATGGATGTTCACGAAGTGCTCCTTTACAAGCGGCTTGTGCTGTGACCCTTTTCCTGGGCCGGAGAACAAGCCGCTGTGTAAAGGAGCACTTTGCGACCACCAGCACGGCTGTCGCATCCTAATGCGGAAGTCGGACCTCCGACTGCTTGTCAGGCGGTCTCCCGACCGCCGCGATAGTGATCAGCAGTCTGACCGGCCGCTATCATAATAACCCCCTAAATCATTGATGAGATGTCACAACCAAAACAAAAATTAAATCACTCATGAAATACCTAAGTAAAATCATAAAATGAAGCACTAACGATATGCTAAGAATAAACGAAACACCAAATCATTCATGCCATACTCTATTGAGACTACAATCTCAATCACCAATGACATGACACACCCAGTTTGGGAAACAGAGCAGTGCAGCTGAGCCATGCAGAAGGCCTACTTCTGCCCTTGACAATGACCTGTTTGAAACAGGGCTATTCTGTGGCATGTATTTTAAGCCCATGCAGAGCAGGTGAAAAGTTATATTTGGTAAAGTTGTTCGTGTTCAAGCTCTGAATATAGAACGAAAGAATAATTTTGCTGAGATATAAAGTAATGTTTCTATATTGTGCCTTACTGATGCCTACAAATAACATTTTAGGCTCTAACAAGCCCATTTTTTAATAGCCTAATACTCTGAAATGATTAATGGTTCTAGCATGGTGTAGATGTATTCGTACATGCACGGCAAATTTGTCTTGTCTCTTTAAACAATACTTTTTTTGCATTTTCAGCTAAACAGAGCCATTGGTATTTTCCCCTCTAATTTATCATCTACTTTTAAGGGTTTTAGGGGGAAGTGTAATGGAAATATTTAAAAGCAAACTGAATCGCTCTTTAATGCTTCTCACTGAACACCTGTTACATCATGTTGAAGCTCCCTGTTGTTAGAGACATACAGCGCCAGTGTACCTAGGCACGCTGGAATTAGGGGCAAGATGTACTAAAAGTTGGTGCAGGCACTCACATTGGCACAAACTGCTGCACCACTCAACTTTTCTACTATGGGCCTGATCATGAGTTTGGCAGTGTACCCTTTGTTTCAGGCCCACAAGCCTTTTCTTGGAGGAAAGACCTCCATGAGACTCGTAATATAGCCTTATAGCCCGCCGTAGCGGGCTATACCGGCTATTAAAGGCCCGCTCCAAAGGCGAGGGACTTTAACAAGAGACCGGGACTTTAATAGCCGGTATAGCCCTGCTACGAAGGGCTATAAGGCTATTAGATCATTCTGCCACTAGAGGGCAGAATGTTCTAACAAATAAAAACAAAGGCCTCTCGAAGCTCGAGGGGATTTAAATCCCCTCGAGCTCCGAGAGGCCTTTGTAAAACATTGAAATGTTGCTCTGCGGGCCTTTACCGGCCCGTAGAAGCATGGAGCACTCCATTGTCTGCAATGGAGCTCCCAACATTCCAATGTTCTAATATGCATGGTGGTGCCAAAGAGGCACCACCAGCATATTACTTAGCCCCTGACAGATGCACCACCGCCAGGGAACGGCGTTTCCCCGGCAGCTGCGGCGGTGCGATGGCAGAGCGACCGCCAAAATTGTAATTAGGCGGAAGGACCGCCGGAGAGGCGGTGGCTGGACTGCCACCGCCGCACCCCCACGAGCGTGACTGTCCCCAGACCGCCAGACTCGTAATTTGGCCCTTAATGTTGACATGAGTGCAACGCAAATGCTATTTCACTGTGTAATGTCAAATCTCTGAAAAGTTAGGCCAAAGGATATAACAGGAACAGTTCAAACAGCCCCCAGACACAAAATCCGATCAAGTACAGTCATGCAAAGCTGCATGACCTGGCTTTGCATGCAATATTAGCACAAAATAACAACAGACTCAAGCAATGGCAAAAAAGGAAATTGTTATTTTCCTAAGCGCAATGCATATAACTTCCCGAAAATTTCCCAATGTATGTGATTACACTGCAACTTTCCACACAACATCGAACTATGACAGGCAGAAACTAGGACTGGGCATTTGATGAACAAAACAAGCATTAACAAAGCCAAAAGGTCTTGCCTTTGGGACCTTTGCCAGTGCTTTTTGGCGATGCTGTACAGCAGAAAAAAAGAGAAAAAAGGCGCAATAACATGGCTGTGTCTTCTTGTAGGTGCGCGTATTCATCATCACACAAGTGAGCACATGTCAACAAAATAATGTGGGTGCCATTGTTTTATTTACTGATCCGAAATGGTTGAGTAAATTAAAACAAATTTAATTGGTGTAGCGCTTACTTGCCTTCCAAAAAAACATAAAGCATGAAAAAAGATCTGTGGGGATGGGAGTAAAACTGAGGAGTGGGAGGAGCAATAAAATAACAATAAAGCCTTAACATCAGCACACAAGGGAGAGACTAACACAGGGGTTGAGGGGAAGCACACCATAGAGCTATCAACAAGGGGGGAGGGGAGAAGCACACGAGGGCGAGAGTAACACAGAGTGTGCGGTGCAGGAGTTTGACAAGGGACAAGCAGTCGAGAAAGAGAGCACTCTGATGGAGGGCATAACCAAAAAGTAGTTCCCTAAAAGTGAGAATTGGAAGTATACAAACCATTCCAAATGACCACGAAGAAGGTATGCTACAGGGGCGAGTCAAACACAAGAAGAGGAAGGCAAAGCAATGCTGGTCAGTGAATAAGAAGCAAGCAAATGAAAGTGACAAAAACACCAACCAATGGTAAGCAATGGGTGGGCTGTGAGCACACTGTATGTTCTCAGTAAGCTCAGAATAGGTCTTTCGCAACCAGACTGCTTGCCTTACCTAGTGGGCGAGACCTAAATATTCAGGGGCAGATTTACAAGCCCCTTGCGCCACTTTTGCGTCACTTTTCCCATGTTAAAAGTGACGCAAAAGTGGCGCAAGGCGCTTGTAAATCTCCCCCTCAATGTCCTAGTTATGCACTCCTCTTTACCTTAGGTGGTGCGCGTTTGCCCCGCGGGAGAGAATGACAATAAGTTGTTATAAATAAGAGACAGTATTTATAAGAGAGAGAGTATTTTGGGGAGAGGATGTGGCCTGACGGCTAGATTGCCGACTTTGGAGCTGGGAAACCAAGGTTCGAGCATCTGGGTCGCGTCCACATCCTGTGATTCTGGGCAAATCACTTAATCTCCCCGTGCCTACCAAAAAAAATGAATGTGTGCTTGTGTAACGTAACCGGTGCTCATGTAAAGCGCTCCAATACCTTCGGGTCGAGTTTGCGCTACATAAATCTGCACACAAAAAATTAAAAAAAATAAGAAGGGGCTCTTGTTTAGTCCCTCGACTTTGGCGATACACACAGGTCAGGAAAACAACGTAGCAGCTTTGAGTGTCAACGCTGACCAGTAGTGTGCAGGCTCAGGTGGCAAGGTGTATTGTGTATGTTCTTGTAAAAAGTATGCTATGAGTAATGTGGATCAGGTTACAGGGTGGCAAACAGACTGCGGATGATACATACATAATACATGACAAAAGTAAATAAATGAAAAAGAAACAGGAAACAGTGAAAGCCAATACCATAGTGCAAAAAAACTGAAAGTAGGAAATACCTGAGGCTTGAGTACTGGTCATTGGAACTGGGGAGATGGGGAATTAGGTTCGAGACCCGGCGTCGGTTCAACATCCTGTGACTCTGGGCAAATCACAATATGTCACACAGTGCAGCGTCACCTGGCTGCGCTGCGTGACAGGGAAAGGGTAGGAATACGCCATATTTAGCAAAATATGGCACATTCCTGCCTGTTTCCAGCGCTGGCACACAATGTGCTGACTAGCACCAACGCAGGCACTCTTGCACAATGGTGCAAGGGTGCCTGCGTTGTAAGCAGGATTGTTTTTGTGAAGGAAGGGGCAACTTACTGCACAAAAGCAATCCCCTGAGGCTTTTTCATCTTTCTATGTGTGCTGCAGAATGCCAAACACATAGCAAGGGGAAAATAACCAAGGAGAAATAAACATATTTCTCCTCGCTACGCATCACCTGGTGAGGCGTAGCAGTTCTGGCGCATTCCCAGGTCTACCTGTAATGGTAAATCTGGGAATGCGTCAAACTCCATAGGTTTTGCGTGGGAACACCCACGCTCCACCCATGGAACGTCTACCTGGGGCAGAGTAATGCAACGCAGCGATTTGAGCTGCGTTACATTACTCTGGATTTATCAAGCCACTCAGGGCCATGCGAGGTGGCCTTGCGTGGCTTAATAAATCGCATTTAAGGGTTGCGTCACGCACGTACCCATTTCGTGGTGCAAAAGTGAAGCAACCCTTTCATTAATATGGCCCTTATTCTCCCTGTGCCTAACAAAATGAAATCTGATCTTGTATAATGTAATGTGTTGCTCATGTAAAGCGCTCCAGTGACGTTTGACCAAATTTGCACTATATAATACTGCAAAAAAAAACATGCTGCGCTGTGCTGCAGCAGTACCTGGGGTAATGGGCAGGTATTAGTCCACTGTGGCATCGCAGTTATAGTGCCAATCGGTGGCTCATTATATATAAACAATTCTGCCTTAGCAGCTACTATCAGTGAAAAAATGGGGATGCACCGAAGTTGGGGATTTTTAGTGGGCATGTGACTTTTTTATGTTCAGTGGTTGGGGTGCTTGAGCCTCATCAGGGTGTGGGGAAAGTGGAGTGCACTTTCCACATCTGTCTTTTACCGATAAGTTGAGGGGGTGGAGGGGCGTGGCCAACATTATGGCGGTGTAGGATGTGTTGCGCTGAGCTCCGTCCTACCGTGGCGAAATCCGGCATTATCCTGAGGTGCTGAGGAAGAATCGACCTCACCTTTAGTGAAAATCTGCCCCGGTGTGTCCACAAGCAGCCTATCTCCCCAAGAAACACCGTATCGGGGGGCTGCACCGAGAGGACCGGAGCGACCCGAGGACGCGGCCGGATCTGCGCACTGCGTTGGAGTCCCGGGGCGCTGGGCTTTCCACTCGAGCATTGCTGCTGTGTGTTGTGGAGACACACGAAGGTACCGGAGGCGGCGTCTGGAGCCTCGGGACCCGGCGATCATGCTGTGAAGCATACAGACGGCGGTGAGGAGCACAGGCAAGGGGTGCGGTGAGGAGGGCCCGAGCATGCTACCTGGAGAGCGGGGCAAGACGCCGCAGTAGCGGACAGCGGGGGGCTCAGAGGACACTCGGTCGTGACCAACGGAGCCCGGGGGCCAAGAGACCGCGAGACCTGGAGGGGGGAAAATAACCATCGCATTCTGCCTCTGGAGGGAAGTGGCGCTGAGCGCGGTAGCTGGCACTATAGTGGGTGCCCAGGAGTTCAGGAGTCACGAAGGCTCCACTACTCGAGGACCTTCCAAGGGGGAGTTGGGAACACCGGCAGTGAACAGTAAGTGAGTCGGGGGGCATTCAGAGAGCGCTCTTTGTACGAGGCGGGCCTGCTTGCTGGGCTGTTGGCTGGAGAGGTCACCATTAAAACACAGGGCTGATGGAATGTGGAGGCCGGAATTAATTTATACTGGAGAGGAGTAGATCAGTTTGCCCACATCTGGCAGTGTACGGGGCCCTGGCAGGAGGCCATAGATGGATTATTGCAGGAATAGCTGAAGGCACCTCGGGGGTGCTGCACAGTGGGGCGAGAGACCTTGATGCCCGGAGGTGGTGAGGGAGGCATATGCGCAGGGGTCGTCACTGCTTCTACATTGAGGGGAACATTGGGTGGTCCCACCTGTGGCCCCCAGCTTGATACCTGGTTGGACCGGCAGGCATGGCTGGGATGCTGTTACATGTGTGAGACCCAACTGAAAGAAGCCGGGGAATCCGAGACACTGACACCGCCTTGGTTTTGCGCCTGGTCTGGAAAGACGTGAATTGTTTAGGGACCAAGCGAGAGGTCCTACGACTACGTGATAAGTCGCAGACTGCGCTGTACTAAGGGCTCTCGATACTTGGGCCGAGCGACGAGTGGACTCCTGGAAGGGGACTGGGCGGGGCCTTGTGCGGAGGGTGCATCGGCGTGACACAAGGTGAAGGAAGAGTGGGCGGCGGCCCAGGGTTGTGCACAGGCTGAACAGTCCTGGTACAGTGATACACCAACACGCACCATGGGGAAGGATAAAGGCGCTAGAGCACAATCGAATAAAATATTGAATTACGCACAGCCCCTCCCTCAGGGCTCTATCCAAAGGGAGGCACGTAGTGAAGCAGATGCAGAGATAGGGCCGGGTGAGGAGCCACGGGAACCCTCTCTAAGTGATATTTTGACAGCCGTACAGACGACAAGAGATGAAATGGTGACCAGAATCGATGCCGTGGCGATCAACGTTAATCTTCTCAGATGTGACCTACGCAAAGTCTCGGACAGAGTCACCACGACAGAACAAAACGTGGATGCCCTACAAACGGAGATCAAATACCTACGGGACACGGTGATGGACCTCCAGAGGAAAGCGATCAAGCTGGATGAGCGTGCTGAGGACCAGGAGGGTCGCTCGAGAAGAAATAACCTGAGATTTTGTGGGATTTCCAGAACGAGCGGAGGGGCCATCTGCGGAACTGTTTTTAGAAGACTGGATAATGAAAGTCCTAGCTCCGGGTAAACCATCTACATTTTTCAGTATTGAACGGGCGTACAGGGCGCTGGTTCCTCATCCGCGCCCGGGAGCGCCCCCGAGCCATTATAGCCCGATTCTTCAACTATCGGGATCGTGACATGCTTTTACAGTCCACTCGTAATAACTCGAATCTACACTATGAAGGACATCATATAGTAATATTCCCGGACTGTACACAGAGGGTACAGGACCAACGCCGTACCTTTCTGGCAGTGAAAAAACGCATGAGGGAATCCGGGCTGAAGTACAGCCTCCTTTACCCATCCAGGCTCCGAGCTGAATACAAAGGCAGGGCCCTGTTCTTCGTGTCGGCCGGGGAGGTGTCAGACTGGATGGATGCTGCAGGAGACCGGGAGCCCCGACGACAGTTACAGATGCATTCAAGGCAAAAAGAGGAATCGACGGACCGGACGGGAAGGCGAAGGAGACTGTCTGGGGGACCGGGACTCAGAGACACGAGTGATTCCGGGAGGGTCCGGGTATGCGAGGATGGTACCCTACAGGTGGTAACAGGAACACCGAACTAAGACCTGACAGCATCAGCGGTCATACCGGACACTAATGTGGGCTGAACACAGGATGGATGGGGGAGGCTGGTTCGAGGGCCATGAACACTCAGATAAGTGACTCTAAGTAATTCAAATGTTAATGGCCGTTACATATATAGTCAATGCCCTAATTTTATGACTGAAGGTGAGGAACGCATGTACAGTGTGCCGCGGATAGGAGGGGACACGCCCCTTAATAGTGGATGGATCCCGTTCGGGGAGCTGGAGGCCTAGGCCTCGCCCCCAGCCGGGGGTCCGACTGCTTGCACAGCATTTATGAGAACGTTTTTAGTCAACGCATGAATCAATGGGATTTATTCTGCATATTGTGTTGGGGAATGTTAATGCTGAGTTTTCTGGTAACATTTAAGAATTCAGAGGGTGGTGGTATAGGGCGGGGGATAATGCTGCTCACTCGTTATGATGACGGAAGAGATGGTTTTATTACACTGCCCAGTGGGAGGGGGGAGGTTATGGGAGTTCAATTTGTTTCAATTGTTATATACAGTTACTGGGGTAGTTTGGGGAATCCATGTCTGGTCTGTGATGCACAACAGCCCGTTCAGATCGATGGGGTAATGGCAGGGTGGGACCGGAGACGGGACGCCAAGTACATGGTCCTATGGCTCCTTCCCTGATGAAACTCCTCACCTGGAATATCCGGGGGATGGCATCGCTGGAAAAGTGCAGAAGGGTGTACTCCTACTTACGGAGGTATAAAATAGCTATTGCAGAACTACAGGAGACACATGTTTGGGGTGACACATTACTGCATATTAAACGTAGGTGGTGTGGCCATCTATATGCCACTTCCTTCTCGGGATTTGCTAGGGGGGCGTTGATCTGGGTGGCCCCGGGGACTCCTTTTCAGCACCTACACCACCTCCTTGACCCTGAGGGACAATACGTGATATTATATGGACGACTAGACGGTAGGGAGATATGTTTTATAAACGTGTATGCACCTAATGCAGATGCTCCTTCCTTTTTTTACGATATGTTGACGGCGGCAACTCCATACTTGGGTGGGGACATTATTCTCTTTAGGGATGTTAATTGTGTGATGGATGGGGTGTTAGATCGCGAACCTCCCCGAGCAAATACGAAGCCGGGCATGACTGGGGCACTAATGGATGTAATGAGAGAGATGGGGCTTGTAGATGCATGGCGGGTTAGGCACCCGGATACTAGAACATTCTCATGTTACCCCTGCAACTAATACGTATAGCAGACTTGACCAGGTCCTCTTGTCACAGAATTTGATGTCCAGGGTGGAGGGAGTGGTGTACCTTCCCAGGTATATCTTGGATCATTCACCAGTACTGTTAACTCTAAATATGGGCCGGTCCAGGGCAGCAATTCCCACGTGGCGGCTCCAAACAGAGGCACTCTCGGTTCTGTCATTCGCTGGGAAGCTGGAGGAAGAAATCGCAAATTTTTTTGCGGTGAATTGGGGTTCGGCAACGTCAAGGGGTGTGGAATGGGAGGCATTGAAAGTGGTGATACGGGGGTTTTGCCTTGCTACGACCTATGGGTCCGAAAGCAGCTCGAGAGAAATATTCAGGCGGTAGAAAGGAGTTTAGCTGAGCTGGAGGGGGCACTGCCTACGAACCCTGACCGATTGAACGAATGGTGGGAGGCAAGGGAGGAATTGCTAGCGGCTTCGTGTAGATTAGAAAAATGTCAATATGCCACGTATCGTCAACGCCTGCATGCGGAGGGGGAGCGCTCGGGAGCGCTCCTTGCAAAGTTGATCCGCAACGAGACGCCGGTGTCGCCTATTGTCCAGCTGAAAACTTCCGCTGGGCGCATGGTGAACAGTCAACAGTTAATCTTGGATACTTTGGTGGACCACCTGCCCGGAGTATACGCAGGACGTCCGGATCCGATTCCGGAGGAGCTGGGGCAGTTCCTCACTGCATTGAACCTACCAAGGTTAGATGATGAGGCCAGCCAAATGCTGAGTGACCCAATTTTAAAGGAGGAAGTACTGGGGAGTATCAAGTCCCTGAGATCAGCTAAAAGCCCCGGAAGTGATGGCCTCCCGGCCGAAACTTATAAGAGGTACGCTCATGTTTTGGCAGACCGCCTACTGGAGGTATATATCGAAGCGCTTCAAAAACGAACACTCCCACCATCCATGAATGAGGCGGTAGTGGTGGTGCTTCCTAAAGTAGACAGGGATATCCAGCTTCTGGGATCATATAGACCCATTTCCCTATTAAATATTGATATGAAGGTCCTCAGCGGGATCATGGCAGCACGACTACAACCATACATGCAGAGGCTAATACATCCGGATCAGGCGGGATTTATCCCTAAATGCAACACAACTCTTAATTTAAGGAGGCTAGCTCATGTATGGCATTCGCCCACATCACAACAGGAAGATTGCACCCTGGCGCTGTTGGATATCGAACAAGCGTTCAATTCCATGGGATGGGAATACCTCTGGGAAGTACTGCGGGTACAATTCCTGCAATGGACACGGCTGTTATACGCAAAACCCAGCGCTAGGATTAAATTGGGTGGGAGAGTGTCACGGGCGTTTCGGTTGCAACGTGGTACCAGACAGGGTTGTCCTCTGTCGCCGTTACTTTTTGCCATGGCCATGGAGCCTTTAGCAGGGCTCCTACGAGGAGAGCTGGAGGCCTTTGGGATTACGTTGGGCGAGACTAATCATGTGGTGTCTATGTATGCGGATGACACCTTGGTGTACGTCCGGGAACGTCAGCAAGCGATTCCAATTTTGCTAGATGCCCTGGAGCGGTTTGGCCATGTATCGGAGCTGTGGATTAATTGTGAGACATCTGAACTGATCCCATTGGGGAGACTGGCTGCAATCCCAAAAGAAGACTTGCCAGAGGTGGGGCTCCCATGGGTGAGAACCGCGCCCCGATACCTAGGGGTCAGGCTGGCAGAGTCAGCTGAACAGTACCTAACACTCAACATAGGTAAAGTAGTAGAAGGGTTGCGTGGGTTGGTGCGTTTCTGGTGAGAGCTGCCCCTGTCCCTCATGGGGAGGATAGCCCTGATTAAAATGGTGGTTTTGCCCAGATGCCTGTATGCGATGCAATATTCTTTCTATCGGATTCCTCAACACTTCTTTATTACATTAGACAGGTTACTGATTGACTTATTATGGGGACCCAAGCGCAAAAGGGTCAGCTTAATCACTTTGCAGAGAACATGGCAGAACGGGTGTCTGGAAGTCCCGTGTTTGGAATACTATTATGCGGCCTCGCAGCTACAACATGCGGTACATTGGCTTGACGGGAATGATAATTTGGAAAAGTCCCTGCTGGCGGGGACTCTTGGCGGCAGGGAATTGCCCGAGTTGTTAATGTTGGGAGCATGGGCGCCAGTGACTAGTCCCTATATTGTTCGACAAGTGGCGGGGATATGGGAATTGATAGTCCGGAAAGTGGTGAAGAGAGCCCCGTATGCACCGGACATGCCGCTGTGGGTCGCCTGACCCTTTCGGCAGATATCTGCAACCATGTCGACACAGAGGTGGCGGGCTGCCTGAACATGGGGGACCTCTATGATAATAATCAGTACATCACCCGCGAGCAGGCGATAGAAACTTTTGACCTAGGCCCAGGACAGTTCCTGCAATATGGGAAAGTAGCACAAGTGGCGAGGGAGTTGTGGCCCATGTTTCCAGATGAACCTCCTGTATCTAAGGTGTTGCAGACCCTGATAATGATGGCCCAAGGGCGTAGACTGATCTCACATCTTTACCGGGCGATCCGAGAGGACGGGGCGGTCAGGGCATTGCCAGTTCAGGCGAGGTGGGAGGTCCTGATGGGGAACCCCATTGCCGAGAAAGACTGGGTTAAAATACATGAAGGGGTGAAGCAGGTGAGCGCGAATGTGAGGTTTAAATTAATTCAATATAATTACATACACCAGGTATATTTGACACCCAAGATGCTACATAGGATTTACCCGGAGCGTTCAGGGCAATGCCCTAGATGCGGAGAAGCAGACGCAGAATTCATTCATATGGTCTGGTCCTGCCCAGAATTACAAAGCTTCTGGACGGATGTCCTAACAGCGCTACGAGAGTGACAGGATGGGAGATAGCAGGAGAGATTCAGGTGGTGCTGCTAGGCCTGCTGCCCAGACCCAAGAATAAAGGTTTGAGCAGGAGATTTGTCCTCCTGGGATTAGTGCTGGCGAAGAGACGGATTGCCATATCTTGGCTGAGCTGTCGACCACCCATAATGATGCAATGGAAACGAGACATGACAGAATGGGCGACGGCCGAGGTGCTCAGAATGCAACAAAACAGGAGGGATGAAAAGGTGGAGGACGACGTACGGGCATGGAGGATGATGTTGGGGGAACTAGCGAAAGACAGCGAGGACAGTGAAATAAACGAGGAAGAGGAGGGGAGTGTGCAGTAAGGAAGCGGATTAGAGGGTATGCAGGAGGTGGGGGAGACGGCCTAGTCAGGACCTCTCGAACAAATAATAGACACGGGCTGTGCTGTTAGGAGACAAGTAGCTATACCGAAAGGGAATTTGCCAGACATGGTAGGGGAGGGCTGTTTGCAGTTGAAGGGTGGGGGGTGTTGGTGGGGAGGATTACACAGCCACGGGCTGGCCCCTAATACTCAAACAATTTTGACCATGCGGGACAATTCATGGGGGCTGGAGTGGGACAAAGAGACATGTATGCAAGCGGAGCGTTCTTTCTTGTGATTTGATCAAACCATAATTATGCGATGTAATCAAACTGCTCCTTATATGTGTATTTTGTTCTGTTGCTCCTCATATGTGTCTGTGAGAACGTACGAATTTATTTTGTAATGATAATGCAAATGTTAATAAAAGATATATATAAAAAAAAAAAGTTGAGAGGGTGGTTGGACAAGGCTAAAAGTTGTCGGAAGCGGTGTCAGCAGCAAAAGAAGCTGTTTACACCCTGTTAGCAAATGCAGGAGTGGTGCAGGGATGTAGCATTGTGGCCAACCCATGCTGTAGTTGCCTATGCCCGAGCTCCCTGGCTCGAGCGTACCAATGTCTCCTTACTTTCATTTTGGATGCGAGAACGTATTTTGTGCTAAAAAAAACATGGGGCCTCATTTATGGGTTTTTTGCCGTAGGGCAGCGCAGCAGGCCTTTCTTCTGTGCTGCCCTACGGCAAAAGGAAAGGGCAGGAATGAGTCATATCTATTAGATATGGCACATTCCTGTACTTTTCCCCTGCGCCGGCACTCAATGGGCTGCCGTGCGCCAACGTAGGCACCTTTGCACCATGGTGCAAGGGTGCCTGCGTTGCGGGGATGATTATTTTTGTGCAGGAAGGTAAACCTTCCTGCACAAAAACAACCACAAGAGGCTTTTTCCTCTTTCTATGTATGCCAGTGGCACATTGCGCCACCGGAACGTCCAAAAAGTGATGTTCTGGCGGTGCAAAAGAGCCGGTAGGCATAGAGCTAAAAAAAACACACGTGCTGCAAGCAACAGACACTTGTGGTCTAGTTGCTTGCGTTATTTCTATCCCAGTGTGCTAACAGTTTGCCATAACATAGATATGGCATGCAGAATATTTTCAGGAATTTAGCGAAACAATCGTAACGCGAAATTTGCAAAACTGCACCAGATTTTGCCTGTGTAATGGAAAATCGCCCGGGTCTAGTTTTGAAAGACATAAGGTCACATGACCAGCACCAAGACATAACAAAGTGATAGATAACCAGGGCTCGAGTCGGGGTACCACGCGGGTGGACGGCGTCCCCCCACTTATTTTTCCGGGTTTTTACCGGGTGGACGCCGTCCCCCCTGCCCAAAAGATGGAGCCGGTACCCGAGTCTGCACCTGCGTGCGCGCTCAGCACTCACCAAACCTCACCTCCTATTGTCGAGAGAGGGCGAACTGAGCTCTTTAAGTTGTTTCACGTTGATGGAGCCGTTCAGTATGACAGACGGGCGCTCGTGGCCGTATATTAGAAAAGGTCAGTATGTATTCACGCATTTCAGACGGAGACCGGCAAATTTACTGTGGGCAATAAATACGCACCGAACAAGCGCAGCTTTAATTTCCCGCTCCTTTGAGTGTCAATACGGTGACGAATTCCAACGTAAACATTCTGCTTTGCCCTTTGAACCTACCCCCATCACCTTGTAACCTTTGTTAATTAGAGGGAACTACATTTCGTGACGTCACTTCCTGTCGTGACGTCACTTCCGGTGACACCACCTAACTTGGAGCGTCCCCCCACTTCTTTTTTTAGGACTTGTGCCCTGTAGATAACAGTGATGCTATGTAGAGGGAAGAACATGTGAAAGCTTGTGTGGGATATGCAGCCACAAAACAATAATGGCTGTAAATATATTTAAGTTAGGTCCATGGTGAACACATCTGGCCAACAGATGTACACAGCCTTTTTGCAAGATGCAGAGGTGTGAAGTTTGATTGAGGTGCGTTCAACAACACTGGCGACATTATCTACACAAACAACCATTCAAAGAGATAAAATGACACGAGCTTCAAGTGCAACGAAGAAAATACAGATCACACGGCCAGAAGCAATTAGCAAGGGAAGAGGAGAATCGGGGCAAAGAAATGTAACAGCGGAGAATGTAGCGGAAATGAGACGAGTGCTCACATAAATAGATCATAAATGCAGCGGAATAATAGGGGGAGTCACTTAAGTGACAAAGATGAATCACGAAGTGAATAGAGAAGACGGAGGGATAACGTTCGGAAGCGAAGGCATTCACAAAGGTTTTGTACTAAACGAAAACCAACAGCTGCATGAAATTACATCCCACAATCAGAAACAAGAGACGATGATGGCGCTCGCAAAGCAGTCGTGGTGCAGGCAGCGTTGGAGAGAAAGTGGACACTGCATCTGAAATGGAGAAAACTGTCCTGTCTGCGAGGAGCTCAAAAGAACACGGCAGGAGGAGCTCGGTGGCCATTTTAAGTCTGGGCCAAAGAAACAAACATACTGGGTTTCTGAATGTGACACAAAAAATGCCAGGGCAAAACCCGCTATTCATGTACTGCTCCATGCTCCAATAAGTTGTGGGCTGTGTTGTTTATTTAGAACATTCACAGCTCTTTTTAGGTCTGGCTTGACAAAAGGAATGCCATCAACCTAAACAAGCATTTGCAATGCAATCGGTCTCGCCTGTGGGACCTTATATGTATTTAGCTATGCAGCACATTAGCCTGGGTGCTGAAACATCTACTGTTCTTTAACATGAAGGGATAGTAAGCACCAAACTGCGTGACACGCCTGGTATGGGAACACATGGAGAGAAATATTGCCTTTCAGCGGGGAATGGTATAGTCTAAAGCTCTGTTTTTAATATAAAATCAGGGTCATCGGTGGTCCTATCACTGAAAATACAAGATTTGAAAAAAATAGTATTGTCTACGGGTGCTCGTGGAAGACAATTTCTATGGACTGGAATCTAGAGAATGCTAAACTGACCTCTGCTGGTCGTTTTCTATCAAGGAAGTTAAATAGAGGCAGTTGCCAGAAAAATAAAAAGGGAAAGTCCCTCAGCAGAAAGTAATTCTGGTATTTTACTGACCTCTACTGGTCGTTTTCTATCAACACAGTACAATAGAGGAAGTTGAACAAGCAGAAAGCAATTCTGGTATTTTACTGACCTCTACTGGTCGTTTTCTATCAAGACAGTTAAATAGAGGCAGTTGAACAGAAAAAAAGTCCCTAAGCGGAAGCAGACAAGTCCTAGGGCTGATCTTCAGAGCCCACAAAGTACATATAAGTATATACTAAAGTATATACAAGAGGTCTTGAATGCTCGACCTAAAAAGAGCTTTCACGAGCACTTCAGAGAGGGGCTTTGGCTCCGGCTACATGTTGGTAGCAATGAGTACATGTTTTGATTGGGCAGAAGTTGTGTGCTACCACAGAACCACAAAAAAGTGCTTCCCCTCCACGCTGCTGTGATTATTTTGTCAAGTTTCACGTTTAAGTTTATTGTCTGATTGGTTAAAATCTTCGCAATACATTCGCATGAAACAGTTGATTAAGAGTAAGAAAAACATGTTTCCAAGGCAGCAAAGATAGTGATTAAACAGCAAACAGGCTAAAATACAGTATTGTCTTAGCCCTGGGAACATAGGTACTAATTAAAATTATAGTGGTCATTAAAGCCTAACAAAATAAAGTGCACTCAATGGGCAAAGAATTGTGTGTGCAAACATAGTGGTAGAAGCTTAAAAAGCATCGTCTTTTGGTCTAACCCCATGCGGCAAAAGATATTAGCTTCATCATCTGTAAGCTAAGCTTACTATTAGTCTTAGTGCAATAAAAAGATGCATTCGAGTTAAAGTATAATCATGGGGGCTGGGCTATATTGGCAAGTATTACAAATGCAGTTAAAGAAATCACTGCTCATTAAAATCATTCAAGCTAAAGTGCAAGAAGTCGTATATGTGCAATCGCACATAACGCCACAAATGCAAATCGACATTATTTAAATCATTAAGACCATACAGGGTAAAATACATTAGAGAGATAAAGCTATGTGTGCAATGATGGAGGTTTTAGTGACTATGGGCCAAATTACTATGTCAGGCAGAAGGCCATCGGACATCTGAGGCATCAGTCCAGCTGCCATATTATGATACAGGCGGTCCGACCAATGCTTTTGAGGGGAATCTGCTCCACCTCTGACATGCTCAAGGAGCCTGTTGGGGCAGAGGGCAGATTGTAATCCCCAAAATGGAGGCGGTGCCTGCTCAGGCACCGCTGTTGGGATTACGATACACCTTTCCGACAGCCTTTTCATGTCGTTCTTCCGCCATGAAAAGGCTGGCGAAAAAGGTCTTTTGGGGCACCTACAGTGCCCCTGTCCCACCACGGTCCTCCGCTATGAGGCCTGGGGACACCTGTGGTGCGCCCAAACATCCATGGTGCCTGCCACATGGTGCATGGATGTTTAAAAAGTGTATTTTTCCTATTGCGGCTTGTGCTGCAGCCCGCAGCACAAGCTGCAATAGGAAATATACACTTTCTGACCACCGTGAAGGCGGTTGCATCCTAATTTGGGAAGCAGAAGCGCTGACTCCTTGTCGGGCGGTCTCGTTTCTGACACAATGCCGGTCAAACGCTCGTATGACCGTCATCGTAATGAGGCCCATTGTCTTGAACATGAAGTCTCCTCATAATTAGTCTTAGTGCAGTAAAAAGATGCATTGAGTTGAAGTACATTTATGAGGGTTTAAGCTGTATTTGCAGTCCTGTCACTGGAAGATTTTAAAATTACTAAAGGGCAAACCAAAGTGCAAAAAGAATATATGTGCAGTTGTAATAATGACAATTTTTAGCAGCATTGCCTTGAGCCTAGTGCCACAAATGTAATTCAACATTGTTTGAATCATTAAAGACATACAGGGGGGTAAAGTGTGTTAGATAGATAAACTATGTGTGGAATGGTGGTGATTTTAGCAGCATTGTCTTGAACCTGACGTCACTAGATCCTCTCGTTATAGAAAAGAACTTGGAGATTCTTATTAAGTCCATCAGAGCCATGCATATGTCGACGTGGTAGACAGCCTCCTTACATGATGTTATTTATTTGTGCAGAAATGTTGGCCTTAATAAGAGGCGCCTTTGGTAAAGAAAAATAATAAGTGGATCACTGACTCCTTGGCCTTGATGCACACACAGTCTGCACTGCTGTGAGCCTGATAGCTGTGTTTTCCAATGTGCTCTTAATTTGCAAATTGGCAAGGCCAGGAGCCCAGTGTTCAAAATGTTCCCAAGGGCCTGCCTCCCTAGAGCAGCTTTCAAGTATGGCTGGCAGACCGTGCCCACCTGTGAATTATATAGACCCAAATTACCTGGAATCTGCATAGTCATGGGCAGATCTTGTTTCTTTGAAAGTATCCTTTCTTGCTTCTATAGGAGGCTCTTTAAAATTGGTGGGGTTAGGACTTCCCCAAATATGCTTTCCGCAATCAGATTTAAAGTTGTTACAGCACTATGGAAATAGTGGGACCAGGGACTGTGTCCATCATTAAAAATGATGTTAAATTCATGTTTCATTGATGCTGCATCAACCCTGGTTACTTGGTGGTAGTACTTAATGATGTCCTTTTTTCACTCCATATCCATATTTGTGAGTCTACATTCTAGCTGGATCAATGTACGACTTGTATATTTGGGGAGCCCAAAAACTTTCCTCTAGGCAGCTATGTGACAGTGTTCCAGAATGCATGTGAGTTGTCCAAGATGTGCAAGATGACATAGCTTATTGTAGGCAAGAACTTTGCTCGAATTACTGTACGTATCCCATCTACTGTTGGGCATTGGAACTTGTGGTGTAGTTTAGCTAAGGAGAATGTGGGTTTGGCTGATTTCACCTCTATTGTTCTTGCTTGAATAAAGGCTTTGTTGAATCACAAAACCAAACTCCAAGATAGTTATATTTATTTGACGTGGCGATGTTCGTGCGGCCAATGTTCCATGTCAACTACAGTTTTTTTCCACTTGGCCAAAGATAAGACCTTTTGTTTTTGTAGCGTTGGCCAATAATGAGTTGGCAGTGTTATAGCTATGTAGAATATTCAGGGCCCTCTTCATTCCAACTCGAGTATAGTCTAGAATTACCAAATCTTTGGCGTACTGTATGATGGGAAAGCTTAAGTGATCCGAGCTTAGGGGGAATACAGGTTCCGCATCATTAGTGCCTGACCCAAGTCTGTGATTATTTTGTCAATTTTTCCAGCTGCCTGAGTCAACCTCTGTATAGCTGCCTGAGCTTTAATTTTCAGGGGCACCACATGACATTGTAATGCTGTTAAAATTTCTTAGATAGCTAGATAATTCATGGTGTTTTTTCTGTGTCAGCAGCACAGATGGGACGAGGGCAGTCACAAAGAATATATTGCATTCCCAGCACCCTCCCTTTCCATCATGAACTTTAGACTTCAGAGTGCAGATATGTTTTTGCAAGCAGAATGGGACGCCAAGGGCTACACTAACCTACATGGATTTTTATGTCCAGCTTGACAGTGCAAATGTCACCTGACCTTATGCGATCAACAAAAAAAAGCTTTCAGGTTGCTACTGAGAGAGGGGCTTACGCTCCACCCACAAGTTTTGTTTGTGCCGTTCTTATGTGCTTTCACTAAAAAGACTGCTTGTATTGCACATTTTGGGTTGTGGCAAAGCTAATACTCGATGCAGTAGGACTGAGGTGGTTATGGTGGCAAGCCAATGACCATGGCTATAGGCCTGATTGGTTTATATTAAAATGCTATGATAAAGGCAACCTGGCCTGACATATTGTGAACATTATGTGTTAACGTCAATAGGCATTTAATTGTGAATTTATATTGCTCTATATTAAAGCCTTCAGATAGGTATTTTTTTACATAGAATATCACAGATTACCTTAGTAGGCATTGGTGCTGGTGTTGGTTACTCGGTGTGACAAACAATGGATATAGAAGGTTTGCCCTGTGAGATTCTTTGTAAGGCCCTCTTAGGAGAGACTGTATTTTTCTTAGCCAGCTGAAATTTTGGAAGCCATTGTAATTTTATGACTGTGTGTCTGATGGTTGCCTTGTGGAAAAGGTTACGCTCAAAACTTTAGACCTGAACTGGTTATGGTGACAAGCTATAGGCTTGAATGAAGCACTGGGAATCGTAATGTCAGATGCCATTGGTTTGGTTGGCTTATTATGAAACGTTATGACAGAGGCAATTGATCTAGCTTATCAATTTTGAAAAGCATTTGCTAAAGCCAGTAAACCAGTAAGACTGTGACAGGTATTTTGTTACATGTAATCTCACAGATTACCATAGCAGGCAAGGATTTTTGTGTTGGCCACCAACTCTGACAACCTCTGAGCCTTTTCACTTTGATGATTCTGGTTAGACTCTATTGAGATTGTATATTTTTTTGCAAGCTGTATTTTTCCGCATATTTGTAATTTTATATCTGTATGCATGATGGTTGCCAGTTTATGTGCACTTGAATAGGTTAATGTTGGTATGTGTAAAGCCAAAATTAAAGGGTAAAGCCTTCATTGGTTCATTCGAAAAAGTCATGTCAGCTTTCATACATTTGATCTGTTTATTATTAAACCTTATAACAAAGCCAGTAGGACTAACCTACTTAATATGTAAAGCATGTGTTAAAGACAATTAGGGGCAGACTTACAAGCCCCTTGCGCCGCCGGTGCATCACGTTGCGTGATGCACCGGCGTCGCAACCTGCTGAGTGATATTTACAAGCACAGGTAAAGCCACCCTGCGTGACTTTACCTGTGCTTGTAAATATCACCCCTTTTTACGCAACACTTTGCGTGTTAGGGGTGTGACATGGGTGTTGCTGTGGGTGTTCCCACGCAACACCCATGTCCACTGATGCATTTCCAGATTTCCGAAGAATTGTAAATCTGGAAATACGTCAGAATGCTACGCCACCCTAGGGGTGGCATAGTGAGGTTCAACGAGGGGAAATGTTTTCATTTCTCCTAGTTTTTTTCCTCTTTCAATGCGTGCTGCATTCTACAGCACACATTGGAAGAGGAAATCACCTCAAATGATTGTTTTTGTGCAGGAAGGTACCCCTTCCTGCACAAAAATGATCTCCCAATGACTCAGGCATCCTTGCACAATGGTGCAAGGGTGCCTGCGCCGGGGCATGGCAGCAGTTTGTGCGCCAGCGCGGGGGGAAGCACAGAAATGCCACATACTGTTGTAAATATGTCGAATCCCTGTGCTTCAAAACTAACGCAGCGCGGTGCAGCAAAATGACTTGCCGCACCACGCTGCATTCGTTTCTTGTAAATCTGCCCCTACGTTTTTAAGGATGGCTTGTTATTACATTGTGTAATTTTTGTTATTATGTTACATGGAATTTCACAGATTAGTGAAGTAAGCAAGGGCTTTGGTGTTGGTGGTCCACCTGACTAAACCATGGGGATTGAAGATATGCACTACAATGATCCTTGCTAGTCTCTCTTAAGAGAGATAGATTTGCTTTGCAAACTGTAATTCTGTATGTGTTTGAACTTTTATGATTTGTATGACGATAGGGTGCCTTGTGGAAAGTCTACCTTCAGTACAGAAGGCATAAGTTGTTTATGGTGACAAGCAAATGATAAAGGCTATAGGCCTGATTGTTTATTATGAAAAGCTATAATAAAGGCAGTAGGCATGTATGTTTAATGTGAAAAGCATGTGATAAGTCAATTGCTATTCAAGGGTGTATGTTTTACTCTGAATTAAAGCCTACAGATAGGTTTTTTTGTTACATGAAATACCACATTACATTTGCTATTTTATAATTGCATGCCAGATGGTTGCCTTGTGGAAAGAGTATATTCAGTACAGAAGGCTTGAGGTGGTTATGGTGGCAAAGTCAATGATAACAACTATTGGCTCGATTGATGTGCAGAGAAATGTTATGCCAGATGCCATACATCTGGCCTGTTTATTATAAAAAGTTATTAAAAAGGCGGTAGCCTGCCTTATTTATTGTGAAAAGCATATGGTAAAGCCAATAGCCTCTCACAATGGATTGTTATCCCTTTATGTTATAGGCCATAGAAAGGCGTCTGGCTATGTGTAATTCCAAAGATGGCCATAGTGGGCATGGGTTTAGGTGTTGTTCACGAATATATGACATTACAACGCAAACATTTACAATGCATGCTTTTACAACACAGTTTTTATATCGCAGCTACCATTACAATGCATGATTTTACAACGCATGCCATTACAACGCATTTTTAGAAACTACTTTTACAACGCATTCCATTACAACGCATACCATTACAACGCATAATACTGTTAGGGCAACAGTATGGTAAGTGTTGGCTAGTGTAGGGGTAAAAATTACTATTCTCACTCCAGTGAGTTCAACAGTAGGGAAAGTGTTGGATAGTGTAGGGGTAAAAATTACTATTCCCATGTACCCCAAAACCCATACCTACCCTAAAACTTAAAAAATCTCCATTACTTACCTTATAATGCGTTGTAATGGCATGCGTTGTAATGGCATGCGTTGTAGTGACATGCGTTGTAATGGCTGCATTGTAATGGCATGCGATGTAAAGGCAGTTGCGTTGTAACATCTGCGTTGTAAAGGTAGTGCGTTGTAATGACTGCGTTGTAGTGGATGTTTCCCGTTGTTCACCCACTCTGACAAACCCTGGTAGCAGGATTTCACTGTGATGATTCTTGTTAGGGCCTATTGAGAGTGGCTGTATATTGTTTTACCAATTGTAATTCTGTACACATTTGAAAATTCATAAATGTGTTCCTGATGGTTGCCAGCTGATGTGCACTTCGCTAGGCCTGTGTTGTATACAGTGTCAAGCAATTGGTGAAGGCTAGAGGTCTCATCGGTTCACTGGGATAAGTTATGCCACATTCCTTAGCTGTGATCTGTTTATAGTGAAAAGTTATTACAAAGCAGGTAAGCCTTACTTACTTATTGTGAAAAGCTTGTGTTCAAGGCAATAGACTTCTAAGGGGGGTTGTTATTGCACTGTGCTAAAGCCTGTAGGCAGGTATTTTGTTAAATGAAAGCATTTAATTGGATTGGAGAGCAAGTAGAGCCTGAGCTGCAGAAGGAGTTTTAAACTGATCGATCAATCAATCAATCAATCAATCACAGAATTTGTAGAGCGCACTACTTACCCGCGAGGGTCTCAAGGCGCTGGGGAGAGGGAAGGGGGGGGTGCTGCTACTGGTCGAACAGCCAGGTCTTGAGTAGCCTCCTGAAGGTCAGCAGGTCTTGGGTCTGCCGTAGGCTTAGTGGAAGGGTGTTCCAGGTCTTGGCGGCGAGGTGTGAGAAGGATCTGCCGCCGGTGGTTGTTCTTCGAATGCGAGGGACGCTGGCGAGGGAGAGGTCGGCGGAGCGGAGCTGGCAGTTGGGGACGTAGAAGAAGAGTCGTCTGTTGAGGTAGGCTGGGCCAGTTTTGTGGAGTGCCTTGTGTGCGTGGATGAGGAGTTTGAAGGTGATCCTCCTGTCGACGGGGAGCCAGTGCAGGTTCCTCAAGTGGGGGGTGATGTGTCTGTGGCGTGGTACGTCGAGGATCAGGCATGCGGAGGCGTTTTGTATGCGTTGCAGTCGCTTGATGAGCTTGGCCGGGGCTCCCGCGTAGAGGGCGTTCCCATAGTCAAGTCTGCTACTGACGAGGGCCTGGGTGACTGTTCTTCTTGTGTCTGTCGGGATCCACCTGTAGATCTTGCGAAGCATGCGAAGGGTGTTGAAGCAGGAGGAGGAGACTGCGTTGACTTGCTTGGCCATGGAGAGCGTTGAGTCGAGGATGACTCCCAGGTTGCGTGCGTGGTCAGTGGGTGTCGGGGGTGCTCCCAGCGTCGTTGACCACCAGGAGTCGTCCCAGGCTGAGGGGTTGGAGCCGAGGATGAGGACCTCCGTTTTGTCCGTGTTCAGCTTTAGTCGGCTGATCTTCATCCAATCGGCGACGGCCTTCATTCCTTCATGGAGATTGGCTTTGGCGGCGAGGGGGTCCTTGGTGAGGGAGAGGATCAGTTGAGTGTCGTCGGCGTAGGAGATAATGTTGAGGTCGTGCTGTCTGGCGATGCGTGCGAGCGGGGCCATGTAGATGTTGAACAGTGTTGGGCTGAGGGACGATCCCTGGGGTACGCCGCAGATGATCTCAGGAGGCTTCGGATCGGAAAGGTGGGAGGCTGACTCTCTGGGTTCTGCCGTCAAGGAAGGAGGTGGTCCATTCCAGGGCCTTGTCTCGGATCCCTGCGTCGTGGAGGCGTGCGCGTAGAGTGCGGTGGCAGACAGTGTCGAAGGCGGCGGAGAGGTCCAGCAGGATGAGGGCTGCGGTCTCACCATTGTCCAGCAGGATCCTGATGTCGTCGGTGGCGGCGATGAGGGCAGTCTCAGTGCTGTGGTTGCTGCGGAACCCTGATTGGGATGGGTCCAGGATGCTGTTTTCTTCGAGGTATCGACCCACAATTAACTCTGTAGCTGTCTTTGCCAGATGTCGTAGGTTAGGAGCTGGTACCCATCATCCCTAATTTAAAATTGCTTTTTCTTTCTTCCTCTTCCCCTTTTCCAGAGATTGTGCTGCCATGATCAGCTGTGAGAGCCATCACATTTAAACAAAAAAAGACTGCTTTGCTAAAGGCTTGGTGCTGCTTGTCCCTTTGCACAGCAGAGGCAGGTAGCAATTGACCTGTGCCCATTTCTCCAAACAAGGTGATTCAGTGCACAATACAACCGAGCTGCGTTTATGGGCTACAAAACAGTATTCAGAGGACAGAGGTAAGAAATCGATGTACACTTTTTTCCTTTCCCTCTATTTCACGTTTTGAAGTTCATGCGCCAGGCTCTGCTCGGATATACTAAGAGAAACACAGAGATAAGCTAATTCTCACTAGTAGATTTTTGGAGATGTCAGAGCACAATCATAGAGATGTTGACAATATCTTAATCTACCAAGGCTCACGTGGTTGAGCTCTGATCATTCTCTCTTGTCGGTGAGAAGTAAAAGCTAAATCAAAAACAAACAAGACAGTTCGGTCGTATGAAACGCATGCACAGATGTGTAATTCACACCTCAGCATTGAGGAAAGGCGTGTAGTGCAAGGTGGTGCAAACATACAAGCAATACGTTGTTCAGAAAAGAAGGTTTCTTTATTCCAAACGATATGGACCCGCAACAGCAGGAACACCCAGGCTGGTCCAGGAACTGCAGTCTTCTGGTTTTTCCTGACTGCTGCTGGAACCTCTAGTGTTTTCCATAGAATACAATGACTTAAACACTAAATAACATTCTTTATACTAAGCGTGAATAATTGATGAGGACAAGCCACAATACTGTAAATGTCTTCAACACTACATCACCCCCCTTCCTTACACAATCAAATTCTAAAATTGGAAACAACTTACATAAAGTAATATATAACACATTAAGATAGCTCATAATCCTGCAGTTAAGCAGGTAGTCTCACGGTCAGTGAACTGTGAGTTCTACCATCCTCACCATCCTTTTGCAGAATGGCATTAGAACTGGTCGACTTTTATTGGAAACAGACAGGCTCAAGTCCCAACATTGGAACATCAGCAACACTTGTTGCATCCACTGGTCCTTTTATCTTGGCAAGAAAAATCTGTACATTACATCAAATGACGCTCCTTACCTGTAAGACGTGCAATAGTAGATTTCTACGTGGCTATTCGCGATGGGAACCACACTGTCCATATTCCACCACCCTTTGCCCTGTAACAGAACCAAAGGTCTATTAGTTTTGACTATTTTGATAGGTGAAGTAAACTTTAACTCCCTTTTCACTACCCTAATAGGTTTCTTTATCAAAACCCAACTGTTCGCTTTCATTTCAACGTTTTGCACATTTTTCCTGCAATTGTAAGATTGTTTCTGCATAATTTGTTTCAACAACACTTTATCTGTCAATGAGTGTTCCTCATCACTTCCCCCAAAATCCTTGCTATTGTTCGTATTCTGCAACCAAACAGGTATCAATTTGGTTTTAGCCTCTCTTCCTTATAAACTTTTGAAAGGCGACACCTCGCTAGTAGAGTGAGGAGTAGTCAAGTACGCCCACACCTTATCCTCCAAAAACATAGACTCATTCATATGAGCAGATAGAGCAGTTTTAATGCCCTCTTTGGGCATACAATTTGCCTTTCTACAAGGCCATTGGGGAAAGGACTGTATAAAGCAACCTGAAAATGTTCTATGTCCAGGCTAGTTATGAATGTGTTCATTTCCTTTGTTACAAAATGCATGCCATAGTCTGTTACTAGGTACTGTGGGCAGCCCTTGATCAAAAATACCTTTTGCTAGAAATTAATTGCATTCTTGGTATTGGGAGAATCTACAAATGAGTAGTAAATCCATTTAGAGTAGTTATCGATTAATACAATTAAAAAGCTTTTGTCGGGTGGCACTAAACTGAAAGGGCTGGAGAAATCCAAGACAACTTTATTCCAGGGGCCTATGGGAAGTGGCACTGGAAATAGAGGAGTGTTAGTAGATTTCCAGTGTTTGTCTGAAACTATGCATTGAGGACATTCTCCATTAAGAGCAGAAACGGATTTGTCCATGCCTGGCCACCAGAAAAACTGTCTTAATTTTTTACAAGTGGCTGAAATTCCTAAATGTCCATCATGTGCTAAACTGGTAATATGTCCACATAGACTAGAAGGATGCACAAAAAAATTTCTTTCACAAATTTGATTTTCACATGACAACTCAGAAGATATCTCTCAAAACTCTGTAACTCTTCAGATAAAGTTTTCTCAGATGGCCAACCAGTCCTAATGTAGTAAAATACTTTTTCCAAAATTTTATAATTTACTGATTCAGTCACTCGCCCATTCTCAGAAACAGCTCCATTGCACTCAGAAATGGCATCTACCATGGCTACCACTCATTCATTGGCCATTTCACATACAGCATCCGGCATTGGTAAGGGCAAGCGGGACAAACAATCTGCACAAAGGTTTTTTCCTCCTTGCATGTATTTTATAGTCATGTCATATTCTTGCAGTTTAAAAAGCAGTCACACCAAACGTGCCAATGCTTTGCCTAACCCATTGCCACTCAGGAGATACATTAATGGTTTATGGTCAGTGTAGAGATCAAAAGATGTTCCCCAGATGCACATCTTATATTTGTCTACTGCCCAGACACAGGCAAGTGCCTCCCGCTCAATCGTGCTGTAACTTGCTTCTGCATCACTCAATGTTATCAAAGCAAAAGCTACAGAATTCTCATGTCCTTCAACCCACTGTCCAAATATGGCTCCAATCCCTCTAAGACTAGCATCTACTATGATGAAAGACTAACCATTTGGAACATATGGGTGTAATGATGGAGCATCCAACACTAACTCTTTGATGTTTTCAAATGCCTGGCTTAATTGAGTTGACCATTCAGACTTTGCTCCCTTTTAAAGCAAGGACTACAAAGGTTGTACACTAAGAGCATACCGAGGTGCAAAACGAGCATACTTCTCACATAAGCCAAGAAATGACCTTAATGCATCTTTATCTGAGGGAGGGGGTGCTTTTCTTATAGCCTCCATATTGTAAAACATAGGCTTGATGCCACCCTCTGAGCTAGTGTGACCCAAATAATCAACTTGTGGGACCAACAAGTTGTATTTCTCAGGTTTAAACAGCATGCCTCTTTCCCCCAAAATTCGCAACACTTTTTCAAGAGTTTTAATATGTTCCTCTCTGGTTTTTGTCAAGATTAGGATGTTATCTTGAAATGCTTGCACATGGGGCAGATTATCAAAGAGTGTGTCCATCATTTTCTGAAACACACTGGCTGCTGATGCAAGGCCAAATGGCAACCGCAGGTATTTGTATGCTCTGTGAAGTGTAACAAATGTTGTGAGCATGCGAATTGTGGCTTAATTGAATCTGGTGATATGCCTCATGCAGATCTATTGTAGAGAAATATTTAGCTACCCCGACATTAACAATCATTTCCTGAATGCATGGCAGTGGGTGTAAGTCCACCAATATGTTTTGATTGAAAGCTCTTAAATCAACATATAATCTTAACTCACCAGAGCGTTTTTTAGTCAAGTGTATGTGATTACCCCTTCAGAAGCGAGTTTCTGCAATAGCAATTACAAATCCTCTCTTACGCTCATAGGCACAAATCTCCTATTATGTATGACCTGTTTGGCATTCTTTTAGTTTGACTGCATGCTCAAATCCTTTGACTGTGCCTAGGCTATTTCTAAAAAAAACTAGGGAATTTGGATAGCATTAATTGTTTCACATCCTCCTGAGTCTCCACAGACAAAATTGGCACATCACCTAGTACTACCGGAACCTCATGCCCGGGTGCAAATAAATGACGAATTTTGCCAAATTCGTCCACCCTATTATATCTCGACCCTTAACAGCCTCATATACTTTAGTCCAAATTCCTCTTCCCAGACATTCCACTGATGACATAAAGTAACCCAGCAATTCAGTATCCTGTTCCCCAAAAGTTTTAGGATTTATATCATGAGGAACAAATATTACATTGCTATGCCACAATTAAAAAAAAGTTTTATCAGCCAAAATTGCAACAGGTGCCCCAGAATCCACCACGACAGTCATCTGTGTACCATCAATAGTGGCTTGGCACAGTGGTCCCTTAATTTTCTTACCTGTCTGTAAATTTGGTGTGTCTACTGTTAAAAGCACATTAGTAAATCTTTCTACACACTACTGCACACCCTTCCATATTATCATATACATTGACATTGTTGATCTTTACTTTTTCTGGGCCGCTTGCCAAAACTCTACAAATGGCTTGAAAGTGCCCTACCTTGAGGCACCGATTACATTTCCTTCCAACAGCAGGACATGATGGATAATTTCCCATATTGTTCCTGGAACAACACCTATAACATGTATTTTGCCCTTTTCTACTTCTGTTGCCCTTACTGATAGCGCAAATAGGGCTATCATCAGATATATATTTCACTGGTGACAAACCTCCATGATTACCACCCTGATTGTTGATACCCTGATTAGACATGGCCTGTGTGGGAACAATAAACCTCTCAATGCTTTTTGCAATACCTATGATTTCGATTAAGGTAGGGTTTCTGCATATCAATAACCTCTCCTGAATCTTCTTTGAAAAATAATTAAACACAAATTGGTCCCTTTTGTAAACATCCTCATTGTTTTCAAATTCACATTTTGAGGCTAAAACCCTCAATGTGGCAATATACTCCTCAACAGTTTCCTCATTAAATCGTTTACACGTGACAAGGGCTCAGAGGCTAAGCTCCAACAAAAAGAATGTAGGTACAGAGTGTGCCTGAGGACCTATAGACAGGAAATATATCAAATAAACTGCATAAGAACAATCAATCAACCATGAATGAGGGAGCCATTACACAATTGTTGTCATACAAGGAGAATTACCTGAGGGAGATGATATGGAAAACTATATGAATACCATCATGATTACACTCCTACAAAATATACTGACTGAAATATAGACAATTGCAAAAAACTCAGAAAGAGATTGCAAACAACCTGGTGCTACAGACACAAGATTTGAGGGCCTATTACTAAACTATATTTTGTAGTACTTTAGTAGTACTACAGTAGTACTGCTGAAGTACGACAGAATGCTATTTACAAACCTATGAGTGTAAATCTCCAACTCTACCTCTCTTATCTTTTCTATGGGGAGATCCTCACACTTGTAAGTTTAATGCTTAGTGGTAAATTTAAGGAGGGAGCAGAGGGAGTGCCTGTAAACAGGAGCATACTTGCCACTAAATGGGAGGGGTTTAGGGAGGAGTATGGAGGCATTTAAGGAGGGCTGGGGGGCATGCAACCACCCTCAAAAGAGTAAGCCCATTGCTATTCACAAGCTGCACTTCTAAAGTTACTACCACCAAAAAGTGACCCAAAAACTGTCCAGCACTACACATGGACTATCATTGATACTGCAACACCCACCCCCCCCAAAGACAATCATGGAAATGGAGACTCGAAATAAAATCTATAAACAATCAGGGGGAATCAGGCATTTAGGATCGAGGTCCAGCATACAAGCCCTGGAACGTAAAGGTCAAACAAAAGGGTATGCAGTTCCTAAGGAAGGGGAACGAGAAGTCAATGGGAGGTGGAAGGCCAGGTAAGAGAAGGACTAAGAAGAGGGGAAGTGCTCCAATAAGGCGCAAAGGCCCTCAGACACCCCAAGAGGTGTCATGCTTCATCATAGGGAAGCTCCTCGTTGAGCCGGCGCTGCCATGCCCAATGCCGGAGGCCATATGTGATGGGGTGGTGGGGCAGACGTGTAGTGAGTAGAGTGGGTGCGATGAGTGTGTTAAAAATAGCTATGAGTGCCCAAAGGAACCTTTAATAGCTGGACACTGATGCTATCGGTGTCCGGCTATTAAAGGTTCCTTTCCTCACTACACGTCTGCCCCACCACCCCTGGTTTTAAAATCCAGAAGACCTCCGGCAAAGAGCCCTACTGCGGGGCCCGTTGGTCATTGCAGCACCGGCCCAACGAGGAGCTGCCCTATGATGAAGCATGACGGGGTGTGTGAGGGCCGTTGCTCCTTATTAGAGCACTCCACCCCTTCTTAGTCCTTCTCTTACCTGCCCTTCCGCCTCCCATTGCCTTCTTCTTCCTCTTACTTAGCAACTGAATACATTTTTGTTTGATCAAAATAAAAACTACCAGGAATAATGGTAAAATGAATTACATTGTTTAAAATGGTTATTTTTTAAATTTAAAATACACATTTCTTCTTAGATTATAAAATATTTTTAATCTTTTTTTAATTGAAGCATTAATGTAAAATTATGTTGTATTGCGATATAATTACACTACTTAATTAATTCTATACATCACTTTTAACAAATATTTATGCATAAGTAAAAAAAATATTTTAGTTGGTAATTTGTTTTTTAATGTAAACTGAGTAACTTTACATTTGTATTTAAGGAATAGCCCAAAGTAATAAAGCTACTCAGATGTGTAAGAGTAAATTACACATGCAAAATACTCACACGTATGAGTTACCTTTGTGAATCGCCCCATTAGATGCTTAAATAGACAGATATGGAGCAGAAGTCAGAGAATTGGAGCAAAGAGAATCTCAAATAGAGGATGGGCAAGAGTAACTAAATAACTACTGTTTCGAAGAAACTGAAGTAACTTAAATCAAAGCATGGCGAGAATCTAATAAAAAGAACCAATTCGACGTTTGCAGGGATCACGCGGTGAAAAGAAAAGGAGACATTCATGTCTAAGATGATTGAGAATCAAATGAAAAAACATGTGCTATAAGGATGCAAGGATGATCTCCCATACCTTGAGCTCATTGGGTTTCCTTTACACTGCACAGACCTGTATCCCGGCCCAGAACAAGTCTTGATAATTTTGGAGACTATAGAATAAAGGAACGAATATTGTCTTTTGAGACCTCCAAACGAAGGTGGGAGCGGAAACCACTAATTCCAGAGGTCAAAGCAATTGGAGCGCAAGTTATGCTTGTAGAGATAGCTTAACGTATGGGGCTGGCACACAGAATCTTCTGGACCTTCACCGAAGCAGTAGCAGCACAAACATATCCTAATGAACTAAAAATGAAGCACGCTCTAGCAATCGAATAATACCCCAATAAGGAGAAAACTAATCAACACAAATACTTTTTTAAAATCATAAAGTGAACTATGCTGTAATTGAATTATGGTGTAATTTTTGCAAAGGAGAACTAAAGGAACTGCAGAAAATATATTATGATTGGGGTATGAATCTTGAGTAGGCCCACACCAGTGCAATATCTGTCACACGGGGTGGAATCTGCTAGGAGATTAGGCACAAATGCTCGAGAGATAATGGGGCAGTAAGGAAAGAGCGGGAGGAGGGAAAAATAGAGAACAGGAAGATGAGGAAAGGAGATGGAGGGAAGAACAACTGTGCAAAAAATTAAACATGACTTTCCCTGATCTATCCGAAAATATAGAGAACAATCAGTTCAATCCTCAGAACAATTTAAACTGAGAGATGAACTAAAAATGATCTGCTTAAACGTGAATGATCTTTAACCCATAAAAAAATCACTATAATAGTTTGAATGTGCACATTTAATCCCACATTCATCTTACTACAAGAAACACACATTAAAAGATTTGTGGATGCTAAATGTATATACCCTGGTTATAGTCAAATGTATTGCTCTTTTGATTTGGCTGCCCACAGATGAATCTGTATACTTATAGCCGATAATGTATCGGCCCATGTATATAAAATAGCACAGGACCAGCTGGGGAGATATTTAGTTTTAGGAATTAAATTCCCTCATAGATCTTATATGCTGGTTTCGTATTATGGGCCAATAGAGGATGCTCCTTCTTCTCTATTCAAACTGTGGTACACATTGGTCACCTTCTCACAGCCCGGCATAATTGATGGAGACCTAAACTGTCTCCAATTCCTTGATTTAGATACCACCAGATAGCGCCAATTCTGTGGAAAACTAAGACCTCAAAAGTAATGAACACGAGGAAAGAACTAGGGCTGGTCGATTCATGGCATGCCAAAAATGGTAATATTACACAATATTCCTATTTTAGTAAGTGGTACTGCTCGGCCTCTGGAATAGATTACTTTTTAGCCTCATCTACACTAAACCAAATGAAAGTAACTTGTATATCTAATTGCCTCTCAGGCCATTCTATGCTAAGCCTAACTATAATTCTTACACAGAAAAATATTAAACTAAACAGATGGTTTATGAAAAGGACTATTTTCCCAAACAGTGAAATTTATACTCACATTATAGACAGAATCAGGGAATATTTTCAACAGAATAAACACACAGCATCTCAAGGAATCATTTGGGAAGTGTTCAAGGCTGCTTTAAGAGGCAAACTCATCACTTTGCAAATTCAGAAACAAAACAGAATAAATTTGAATACCAGGTAATGTATGCTAGACAGAGAACATTTTTTAATTAACAGCACACAAGATTACATTTTATCCATTGGGTTAAAAGCTAAAAATGAGTTCTACAAGCTTAGAGAAAGAGGTAATCAAACCAGCAACAGTGGGGCAATAACTATGCAAGCAAAGGGCAGTGGCAGGCAAAATATTGGATTGGCAAAAAATAAAACAGTCAGCATTAAAAAAGTTATTATTAAGCACCAAGAACCGAACAATGAAATAATCAAGAATCCAGAAGAGATAGGGCAGATTTTTCTGGCCCATTTTGCAAAAATATACCAGTGCTGCACTACTGCTCCTGAAGAAAAAATCCAAAGATACCTACAGAAACTACATCTCCCAAAACTCACTAGTGAGGATTCTCAGACTCTGACAGCTCTAATAACATCGGATGAAGTAGAGACTGCCATAAATAGCTTTCATATTGGCAAAGCACCAGGTGAGGATGGTTTGCAGGTAGAAGTTTAAAAAATATTCATCAAAGAATACATAAAAGCACTCACTCAAATATTCAATTACATTTTTAGCTAGAGGGAGGAGTCCCAGCTCATGTCATAAATGTACATTGATTTGCTTTTTGAAAAAAGGCAATGATTCTTTACACCCTAATGCGTACCAACCCATTACACGGTAAAATAGTGACTATAAAATATGTACCAAAATCTTAACACAATGAATAACTGCCTGAGCCCTAGTATTAATTCATAAAGACCAAAATGGTTTTATCCTCTGGTAGCAACTTTATACAAATACTCATTTGATCATTAAAGCAATTGATTACCTTTCAGTGGCACAAATTCCTGCAGCTGTCATTCTAGTTGATGCACAAAAAGCATTCACTCTTGTTAGCTGGGATTTCCTGTTTGATGTCTTAAAGAGTATGGGATTTCCTTCCAGGCAACCAGATTAATTGTGTCACTCTATAAATACTCAATGGCCAAGAGAAGAGATATTTCAAGATGGGAGGCTATTACCTTGGGAAGGCATGGAGAAGGCAAAGAGAGGAGAAATATGAAAATATAAATATTACCAGTTGAGCAAATAGTATCAAACAATAGAAGTGCAACAAAGGGCCCAAGCATGCTGGAGCAGCAACTGGAGGGAACTTCTGCAAGGAACAAGGAGATAGCACTCGGGCACTGGACGATAATGAATGCTGCGTTGAGGATTTTAATTTACCCGAGACCTATGGGAAAAGGACGTATCTATACACTATCTTTATACTATGGATACATTTTCTCATCTTAAAACATTTGTTTACTTTGCACAGAGCCTATTGGACACTGTTGCAGTTGTCTAGAGTTGGAAAATCTAAAAATCTGTAAACGTGATAAATGTGAAACGGAAGGAGCTGAAGATATACATATGTTTGTGAAGTGCCCCAAGATAAAACGTCTTTGGCAATCGGTGTGTAGTGTGATTACTGGGATTTTGCATCAGGAAGTCAAGATATGTGTCTCTTTAATCATCTATAGTGTGTCCTAAGAAATTGATGTACTTGTTCCACTATCTAAAAATCGTTGTAAAGTGTTGTTCTATTTGGTGCTGCTTGCCCAAATCTCGGACGAAGGCAGGTACAGACCTCTCAATACGCCTTAATCTCATAAAACGAGGGGAAGGTTTAATAGGCTGAGGTGATATGAGGACAAAAGAAAAAAGATCAAAAAAGACTCAATGACAAGATTAATTATTATTATTAATTCAGTAAAAAAATTAGCATCATCCGGGGGACAAGACAGAGCTGCTCCATGTTGCCTATTTTTTTTGCTATGTTCATTGAACCTCTGGCCATTTTAATTAGAAAAAAAATCAATCTTGTATGTATTTACTCATTTGCCCCTAGAATTAAACTCTATGCAGATGATGTGCTGTTGAATTTACAGTCTCAATAGACTAATGTGCTGCTAGCGTTTGATATAATTGCTGAACTCACAGAGCTAAGGGTATATAAAATTGATCCATCAAAAACTAGAGTACTACTGTCTCATCTAAGAAGGAAGACTTACCCAATCATACTCAAGTCTCTTATATCAAAAATCCTAAAAGATTTCATGGCATTATGGCATTAGAATCTCAGAAAATTATTGGGACCTCTTTGATTTGAACTATGCCTTTCTGTGCGAAATTGGGTTATTGGCTGAGGAAGATTGAAACCCTTCCCAAGCAACAACCACAAACCTCATCAGGCTGAACTACAAAATGTCACTAAATTAACCTGCACTTAACCCTCTGGTAGCTTGGCACATAAGCAGTCAGGCTTAACTTAGAGGCAATGTGTCAGGTACACAACACAAGAAAAATCCCACTACAATCTAGAAAAAAAGAGTACATTTTAATAAATAAAATGATACCAGAACTACAAAAATCCAATTAGCAGACCTGGAGATATGCTATTTCAAATATTTAGGTAAAAATAGTGCCAGAAAGTGCGAAGCGCGAAATGGGGTTATCTGGTTGCGCCGGACTGGGAGAAAGTCACAAGTTTAAGCTGACCACAATGGAGATCGAGCCAGGTACATGACCGAGTTCGGCCCACTAGTCAAGGTACCTGGTTGTGCCTTGGACTGAGATACGAGGTCCTGCATAGCTCAGCATTGAGCTGCGTCCGATCAAATGGGGCAGCCGATCAGGAGCTGTGAGGTGCTGCATCGAGTTGTGTTGTGCAGTGTCAGTTCCAATGAGGCCAGCGATCAGTAGCTGTGAGCTGCTCCGAGGTGAGGCCCTGCGTAGTGATGCATTGCATTGTGTCAGTTCCAATGCGACTGCCGATCAGGAGGTGCGATGTGCTGCGATGAGAGGTCCTGCATCGACATTCCCCTCTCTGCATCGGTTTTTTGAGGCTGCCACTCAGGAGCTGAGAGGTGCTGCAATGTGAGGTCCTGCAAAGAGCTGCATGGAGTTGTGACACGCTGCTTCGGTTCTGAGGAAACCCACAGTTGGGCCAGGAGGAGTTCACTCTGATGCCAGCCAAGGGTCTAGAACCTGGAAAGCAGCTCTTGGGGATCAGGGCTCAGTCCAGCAGTGGCCAGTAGCAGGGCACAGGCAGGTCCAGTTGAGTCTGAGCAGCTGGGCAAATGCAGGGCAGATCTCTGAAACTTATTCTGCCCATGTAGTTTAGAACAGGAGGCCAGTCAGATAGCCATATATATATATATCTATATATATCTATATATATGAACACCACATCCGACTCCTTGAAAATGAAACCGGACACCGACACGGGGGAAATTTCGGTAATTGAGTCTTTTAATCCATGTTTTCGCTGCGACGCGTTTCGGTAACAACTGCCTTGATCACACACACAAAGGTTACAGGAACGTTATAGACAGGAAATAACTTTTAAAAAAGCAGTTGAAAGTAACTGAAAAAACCCAAAGTTTACAGGGACGGTATAGTCAGGAAATAGAATTTAAAAAACTTAGAAACTCGCTGAAAAAAACAGAGGTTACAGGGACGTTATAGTTAGGCTCAGATTATACATGCACAAAACCATGGAAATTCAGCAGGTATAGTTACCTGAGCTAACTATAACTTACGGCCCGCAATGCACTTCTTATGACCTCACATATTACATTACTCATGAAATGGTCAGTGACATCACTGATGACATCATTGAATATATACATATATATATATTTTTTTAGAAAGGTTTGTTCCCCAGACAAAGACGCACACAAAAGCAGATTCCATCATTTATTAGACTGCAACGAACAGCTAATGGCCAAAAACAACATCAGGCCAAACGCGTTTCGGGCTTCCCCACCCTTGATCACTGGCAAACAATGTCAAGCAGCAAAAGGCTTCACCGCACTCCAATCGCTGCACTTAAATAACATGTCCACCCCCAAGTGGGCCTCAGGTCAGTATCAGGTGCATGCTGGTAAGTGAAGTCCTGTTAATAATATCCAAGTGGATTTACTGCTAAAACATATAAAATGTCCCATATCATTACCCCATATATATACAGTCACTCACACACCCAGTCACTCACCCCTACAGCCTCCCAACACAGCCACTCACTAAATCATACAAGTACCCACACACTCACTCACACAACCACTTACATACTCATTCACACATCCATACAACCACTCCCATATACCTCATTCACCCATACAGCCATTGACACAGACACTCATTCATATACCCATTCAGACACACACTCACTCACCCATACAGTCACTCACACACCCATACAGCCACTTACACAGCCACTCACTCACCCATACAGCAACTAACACAACCACTCACAAACCCATACAGCCACTCACACACCCACTCACATACCCATACAGCCACTCACATACTCACAAAACCACTCCCACATCCATAAAACCTCTGACACAAGCACTCACGCACCCAAAAAGCGAATCAGAAACCCACTGACTCACCTATACAGCCACTCATGTATGCACTCACACTTCTATACAAACACTCAGACACCCACACACACACTCATACAGACAGTCACACAGCCACTCAGATCACATATGCTAGAAATATCACCCATTAGTAGTACACCTAGTATATTAATCTAAATTTTGTACTAGGTTAGTATATATGTTTAACACTCATAAACTCTTAGAAAACACTTACACTAACTTGATGATGTCATCAGGGATGTCATTTGATATGTCATCAGTGATGTCACTGACCATGTCATCGGTGATGTAATATGTGAGGTCATAAGCAGTGCATTGCGTGGGCGTAAGTTATAGTTAGCTCAGGTAACTATACCTGCTGAATTTCAATGATTTCTTTTTACTGAAATCTGACCCTAACTATAACGTCCCTGTACCCTTTGGTTTTTCAAGTGAATTTCTATGGTTTTTAATGCTATTTCCTAACTATAATGTCCTTGCAACATGGGTGTGTGAGGGGGTGTGTGAGTGGGTTTGAGGGTCTGTGAGTGGTTGTGTGAGTAGGTGTGTGGATCTGGGGGTGAGCGTATTTTTTTTAAAATTGGGGTCTGGATCCGCGGATCCACCCGAATCTGGGAGGATCCAGGGAGTAAAAAAAGGGTTTTGGCCAATTTCTTGCCCATGCGAGGTCCCTCACAGACCCCTCTATTAATCCCATGGGGTCAGGGTACCTCTGCCTTGACCCCATCTATCACTTTTTAACTTTATTTTCCCCACTGGGAACCGATTTCTGATTAACAAAATGGTAGCCACAACTTTCCTCTCAGGTTGCGGCCAGCCAATCACGGCATTGCTGTTGGCACTTGGATTCGCGAATCCAAGGAGGCTCCAAGGAGGAGCAGCGTCCCTTTATATACAGATTTGGATTTCAGATAAAATTCAAAAACTACTGAACAGAATAACACCAAATAGCAAAAAGGGTTCTCTCTGGACCAAGAGCTGCCTTTCTGTCAAATTCTGGGTAATTCCGTCCAGCGGTTCAGGCTGTAGTCATGTCTAAAATCTCTGTGGAAATGAACATGGGAAAAACACTTTTTTTTTTAACACCCCCCCTTTTTTTCGGCCCCTGCTTGACGGATTACGCCAAAACTTTCCATGCACATCTACAGTCACCTTAGCATTTTCTTTGGAAAATTTTGTGAAGATTCGTCAGACGGCGCCAAAGATATAGGCAAGTCAAAAACACTTTTCCTGTGGAAACCTGGTCCTAACTGTAAATACCTACTGGTGGATGCCAGTTATATATATATATATATATATATATATATATATATATATATATATATATATATATATATATATATATATATATATATATATATATATATATATATATATGTATGTATGTATGTATGTGTGTATATATATGGCCCGGCGGACACATGTACAAGGGGCTTGAACGTTACGGGGACCCAAGGAAGCCCTAGGACACATTCTAAAACCGGGCTCTTTCAATCGGACATTCAACGCCTTTCCTGTTACCAGCAGAACCCATTCGGGTAGAACTTTCCTGTTTTTCCCCACACATCACTTACCTGGTCATGTTGTCTTCTGGGAACTGCAGTTCTCACCGAAACTGCAGTTAGTATGTGAGCACGAGATCTGGGGCCAAAGGCACTCCCACCAATGGGAGGGAAGCAGGAAATTTAAAGGCAGGGGTGGAACAGCATTCCCGGTTAACAGCGGCATCCGACGAAGGCTAGTGAGCCGAAATGCATCATGCCCAAGCTGTCACATTAAAGATCTTCCGAAAGTTTCCCCGAGTGGCCTCTAAACTGCTTTATTACCGGAGGAGTTTTGGTGATGATATTTGCACGCTAGCCAGAGGCATGAAAGGGGCCCCGTTCTTCAAGCGACCGGAGTATCACTGGCATCAGCTGTTTCAGCATTTGTGAATCCAAGGGATTGGAATGGCTCCGGCCCGCCTCGTGTGCACGCCAAGCCAGCGGCTACTGCCAGGTGCAGCTCGTGACTGCACGAGGAGCCAAGTTCATTGAAGCTTTGACTCATGGCCCGGCGGACACATGTACAAGGGGCTTGAATGTTAAGGGGACCCAAGGAAGCCCTAGGACACATTCTAAAACCGGGCTCTTTCAATCGGACATTCCGCACCTTTCCTGTTACCAGCAGAACCCATTCGGGTAGAACTTTCCTATTTTTCCCCACACATCACTTACCTGGTCATGTTGTCTTCTGGGAACTGCAGTTCTCACTGAAACTGCAGTTAGTATGTGAGCACGAGATCTGGGGCCAAAGGCACTCCCACCAATGGGAGGGAAGCAGGAAATTTAAAGGCGGGGGTGGAGCAGCATTCCCGGTTAACAGCGGCATCCGACGAAGGCTAGTGAGCCGAAATGCATCATGCCCAAGCTGTCACATTAAAGGTCTTCCGAAAGTTTCCCCGAGTGGCCTCTAAACTGCTTTATTACCGGAGGAGTTTTGGTGATGATATATATATATATATATATATATATATATATATGTATATATATATATATATATCAACCATTTCCGAAATCTTCATAAGAATCGGACACCGACACAAGGGTAGCATTGCCATTCAGTCTTGATGTTTATTCGATACCTTTGCTATGACGCGTTTCGGCACACCTGCCTTGTTCACACTGGCAGTCGCCACTGACAGAATGCATTTTGTAACAGAGTGGCGCAGTCACATGACCCAGTTTTTTTAATGAATATAGAAAACAGACTCTTGCATTAACTTTGAATGCTGCATATAATCAAAGCCTAGGCTTTCTCCTTAAGCATTACTTCCAAAACGATCAATACCACAATTTCCTCATTGTAGTTAACATGTAGGAATTAACAATAACAAACATTTCAGTTTCTTTGTCATTTTAGGAACCTACAAACACCAATACAATGCTAATTTGTCTTAACATGTTAATCCATGTACTTTCAGATCAAATGCGCTGTAATCCAAAATTCCATTCCATGATTTATCTTATCAATAAAATACATTGTTTGTGTTCCTCACAATAAATACCACATTATTATTTCATAATTTCAACAATTTCAATGTATAAAATCATGATCGTAAAAATTGTGTGAAAAAGGAGTCAAAATTAAATTCAACAAAATTAATGTCATTGTGCAAACATTCTGTAAAGTGCAAGTGCCATCGATTGGAATATCATTAGAGTTCAATTAATTCAGTCAACTTCAGTAATTTCAGGGAACATCGTCCATTTCAGTCCACCACTGTATCTACCAATAAACCAAACATATCACATTTAGACATATGTTTAAAATCATTAATCTTGCGACTAAAATACAGTACTTGACAAAATAAATAAGTCAATTTTAATAAAGTGCAAGTGCTTTACAGTACTTTGCCGAGGGCAACGGAACTACATTCCTTGTTTTATCCATGTGCAAAAATGCCAATTTAAAGTGCAAGTGCTACACAGTACATATAACTATGAATTTAATTCCTCTACTCATATTGTCCATTACATAACGAAATTTTTCCATACTTGGTTTTGCGGTGGATTATTAATAAAACCTCTTAAAATTGACTCTAAAATACCCAAGTTGTTATTAAAATAACGATAATCCAATTTATTACAGGTCTGTTTTCCTATCTCTGTTACGTTAAAATCAAAATATCTTTAAAATCTTACTGCAATGGAAAACTTATTTACATCAAATGGACGTGCAAATCCTCTTCAGCATTTAATCCAAATGGATTCTTTGAATTAAATAACATTATGTATTTTGACTCAAGCTGGCGGAGTTTACTTTCTCGGTTACCACCTCTTCTTAACTTTTGTACTTGGTCAATGGCAAAATACGATAAATCATTAACGTTTCCTTTGTGCACCTCATTAATATGGCGTGCTACCACGTAGCTTTTATCATTATTTTTTACCGCCATCCTTGGCAAATTGGACTGCTTAAAGTTATCGTTGTGCCGGCGGATTGTATACCAGAAAGGCTCTTCATGAGCATGTTGCCGTTCGAGTGCTCCTTGTACGTTGGGTACTTTGGAGCTTGGATATATATAGATATATATATAGTCTGTTACGAGAAGGACCTATGGAATAAGACAGCATCTTACATGTCGCTCAACATGCATTATTTATGTGATTCAGTGCCAACGGCAAAGCTGTAAAAACAATATGTAGGTCAAACAGTGAATGACCTCCGTACACGATTCAGGAACCACAAATCGGCAATAATTAATAAGAAAATTGACCAGCCTGTAGCCAATCATTTTAACCTTGTGGATCATTTACTATCAGATTTGAAGATTTTCCCCGTGGAACATGTCTCAAAGGAAGAACTACTGGACTCCAGAGAAAACTTCTGGATGTACCGTTTAAAATCACTGCATCCAGATGGACTGAACATTACTGATAATACAACCTGATTACTGCATATCTCAAGAGCTCTCAGGACTGCATTGATTCCACATTCCAAATGGAATCTTCACTCATGATGCTTTTGAAAATTCAGCTGTGTCATCTGTGCAGCCACTGAGCAAACCACCTTGTACTACCTGAGGAAGGCGGAAGCTGAAACGTTGTAGTGGAAATATATTTTTGTTCTTTGGTGAATCTATCTGTTTGAGTCACTTCTTTCTTGGATATTTTATTTCTTTGTGACTCATTGTATCCTTTGGGATCCAGATTTTTACCCTGGCTGGCTGTTGTTTTCTTGTGATCCTTCATCTTCAAGTATATATGTATATGTATATATATATATATATTTATATATATATATATATATATATATATATATATATATATATATATATATATATATATATATATATATACAGTTCCACTTTTGTCCGTCAGAGGATTTCTCCAACCCTAACAGGGCGGCCCCAGGGCACGGGAAACCCCAGATAAACAACAAGTTCACTTTCCAACAGGAAAACACTTCACGCCTGATTTCAGGAACTTCACATTGAGCCCTTTATTTGTCCATTACAATGGGCGGCAGGACGCTAATTGATCCAACGTGTTTCGGCCCCTCCTTTAGGCCTTAATCATGGATAGTCAGCTAATCGTACAATGTTTTTCAAAGGTGACCCTATCAGAGAAAAAAGACTCATATTAGGGTGCCCAGTCTTTTTACCCAAAACAGAAAACAGCGCATTGTGTAATAAAATCAACTTATTCCTTCAAACTGTGGAATGTTTCATTACATTATTTGTACTTTCCACCAGTCACTTTCTTATTAGAATAAAACACAATGCTCAATTATATTTCTCATTAATCATCTTCTCAGCAGATCATCCGCCTCCATAGTTGTTAAGTACACAGTCAAACATATCCTCTGTAGTTCCGAAATCCATGAGAAAACCACATTTTTCATCATGTTACTCCTTCAAACGTTGGTTAGAAAAATCCATACCAGTTCATAAACGGTTAGAAGAACTCCATATCTTTACATTCTCTAGTGAATCGGAGAACAGGGGGCGGGTCATGCTTCCTTTTAATGTACAAACAGTTCCACTTTTGTCCGTCAGAGGAAGCCTCCGACCCTAACAGGGTGGTCCCAGTGCGCGGGAAACAGACACCCGATAAACACCAAGGGGGAGATTTACTATGCTTTTGCGCCGTGTTTGCATCACAAAAGTGACGCAAAATCTTTTTTTTGTAATTTACTTTCCAGCGATAAACTTGTTTAGCGCTGGAAATAACGTAAAAGTAATGCAAAGCAGCGCATTGCGCTGCTTCACGTTACTTTGTGCCATGGGGGCGTACCAAGGGTGGTGCATGGGCATTCCTGTGCAACCACCCAAGGTTTCTCACGCTAAACCCAATTTACTAAAAACAGTAGATTGGGTTTAGCGTGAGAAAACTGCGCCCTTTTCAACTAGGCGCAAGGAAGAAGAAATGCTTTCATTTCTCCTTCCTTTTCCGACATTGAATGCGTGCTGCACTGTGCAGCACGCATACAAAGTGGGAAAAGCTTTCCCTTGTGTCGAGCATAGTATTTTGTACAGGAAGGGGACCCTCCCTGTACAAAACCTCTGGTGCACTCATGCACACACCCTAGCGCTGCGGCATTAAGGTGTGTGCATGGCGCACGGCAGCTGTAATCAGCGCCGGCGCAAGGGAAAGGGGAGGAGATAGCCATATCTTTGAAGATATGGCGCTCTCCTGCTCCCTCCCTGTCGCACAACATAGCGCAGCCTCGCGGGGGGCTGTGCTGCGTTGCGTGACTTTGACGTAAATCTCCCCCCAGGTTCACTTTCCTACAGAAAAACACTTCACGCCTGATTTCAGGAACTTCACAGTGAGCCCTTTATTTGTCAATTATAATGGGCAGCAGGAAGCTAATTGATCCGAGAACTTGGGGGCCGATTCATAGAACTAATCTGAGATAAAATCCTAAACTTACAACTTTTGGTATTCACAGAAGGCATTTAGTAGTAGTAAAGTTAGGACTCCTAACTTTACTACTACTAAACTGAGATAAAATGCTAAACTTACTACTTTTGGTATTCACAGAAGACATTTAGTAGTAGTAAAGTTAGGACTCCTAACTTTACTACTACTAAACTGAGATAAAATGCTAAACTTACTACTTTTGGTATTCACAGAAGACATTTAGTAGTAGTAAAGTTAGGACTCCTAACTTTACTGCTACTAAATGCCTTTTGTGAATACCGAAAGTCATGAAGTTAGGATTTTGTCTCAGTTTAGTAGTGGTAAAGTTAGGAGTCCTAACTCTACTACTACTAAATGCCTTCTGTGAATACCAAAAGTAGTAAGTTTAGGATTTTATCTCAGTTTAGTAGTAGTAAAGTTAGGAGTCCTAACTTTACTACTACTAAATGCCTTCTGTGAATACCAAAAGTAGTAAGTTTAGGATTTTATCTCAGATTAGTTCTGTGAATCGGCCCCTTGATGTTTAACGGGTGTGTGTTTCCTGCGCACTGGGGCCGCCCTGTCAAGTGTCCAGGTCCATTAAAGACGGTTCCTTCCTTGTGTTGGAACATGTGACCTCAATGGACGACTTTAATCATCATGTTATAACCAATGACCTTACATCACCAAATGCATTGTTGATTACACCACTAATTTATTGACAGCCCTCATTCAAGAATCTATTATAAAACTATTGGAAAGTCCAAGGTTCGCTGGGCAATTATGATGCTCAGCGAGATATAAAGTAAACTCATGTTAAATTTTATGCACAGATTCAATTACTTTACATCACGAATTTTAAACAAAACATAGATGGTATACAGGTACTTACCCGGACCCCAATGTGTTCATGATAACAACAGCCAATCCAAAAGAGTGTCACTTACTCCTGTGACCTGACGGACACTGCTCCCTGCAAGGTCTATTCTTCATCCTACCCCTGGAAAGGATTGTTCTGCACATATGCTCCTTCTACAGCTGGTTCGAGCCGCTAATTTGCATATTGTGTATCTTCACATATTTGCACCAAAATGTTTTCCCCTGTCCATGACATCATGGTATTTCCAGCCTTTTTTCTTAGTCAAAATGCCTAATTTTTTTTTTTTTGTTAGGTGTGTTTTTTTTATATGTGTTCTTTCATAATGAGCCTGAGGAGACCGAAAATACAAATTCATTCATTCGGCAGTGTCATAAGACATGCTTCTGAACACACAGGTGTGAGGTCTGGTTGAATATCACTAGAAGACAGTATAATACCAGCACACACAGGTGAGTGGTACAGAACGGCCTCCTGTGACAACATAAACATGCGGCTTAGTTTAAACTCTATTATCTGTTGGGTATTATTGTTCTGTTTGTCTCCGTTGTGGCTGCGCCGGTTCATAGACTCGGGCAGTAGCTGGGCCCAGGCCAGCGTCGTCCCACTGCTGCATTATCAAAAACCATTTAGGACACCCACATGCTGAGCACATGGGCATTTAGTTGGCAAGAGTCAGGGAGAGGGAAAGAGGTAAGTAAGGTGGATGGAAGAGGTGGCGAGGGAGGTGAGGGAGCAGATGGCAGTATGAAACAATGTTGTTTTCTCTGCAAGACTGCATTTTGAAACGGCCAGTGCAGTGCTTGGAAATTACGTTTTTATGAACCTTTATTTGGTGGTGTCCCAGAAGTACATTAGAGTTAGTAACTTTTTTCACTTCAAATTGTTCTATTCATTTTTTTTGCAGGTCTAATTGAGCAAAAGTCCTGATTATTGAGTTTCACATATTTCACATAATTTCTGTTCTTGTAATGCTAGCTATTTTACCTAATTTTCACTCGCGGAAGGCTTCATTTGTTCAGAAATGTCTTGCGGGAACTGGATGTTTTCAGCGGCCACAGAGGCGTAGCTAGGGGGGGATGTTGACTATATGCTGGCGATGATCTCTTTGTTTGCCGTACTCCTGTAGGAGCGGGAGGGGGGTGAGTGGGGCGGACCCACCGCCCCCAAAACTCGGGCCGTCCGGACCGCAACCCCTCCCCCCTTGCTATGCCACTGAGCGGCCGCAGGCAACTGGTATCTCGTGTTCCCAGTGCTTAATTTGTAAAAAAAAAAATAAGTGCCAGGGCTGTTGTCAGCAGGCCTCTGCAGCTTGAACCACCCATTCTCTCGGCCAGCGCTGCTGGTGACAGTACAAACACACCTACTAACATCAAACTCCTTCAAGTGTGGCACTTTAGACTATTCCAGGCCCCCAAAGCTATAAGAATGGCTTGGGTGGCCGGAATTAGACATTTTAATGTATATTATTAATAAGCAACTGTTGTTGTGCTCATTTCTAAAAAACACAAACAGTGCCACCAAGTGGCAGACTGTCATAAGACACGGTGTTGGCAATTAAGTGCCGAGCCCCGGAAACCACCGGCTCAAACTAAGCACTGCGTGTTCCTTATGTATGCAAGGGCATGTCTCATACAACATTCACACAAATGTCTCCCAACGTGTAATTCTCATTAAAAGCAAAACTTTAATTTGTGTATTACGTGTGGAAAAAAGTTTTTTCACCCATCCTAATATTTGGTGATGAAAAAGAATTCAAGCCTCGTAATACAACCCGACTTGGAGGGTGCCACCAGCTTTGGAATTATTTGCACCCCTTCAACATGTCCAATGCTTTACATATACTTCAGTAGGGTCACCCACCTGGCAAACCTCTCTTACCCTCCCCAAAAAAATGTTCACCTCAATTGACCTTAAACGAGTTAACCCATTACGAACACCTAACTCAAGATCTATGAGAACTACTCTTTTTTGCTCGCCTTGTTCTGAGTCAGAGCTGCAGTGCGTCACTGGCTGGAGGCACAGAGTGACATGCTCAGAGCCCCAAAACTAGCATCTTGGACACATCATCCTTAATATTGGTCCTCACCTTGCCAAACAGCTTGTAAATGTTGTTTTTGACAGTCATGCTTTCCCCCATGACTATGTCATGGGTACACCAATTAGTGAGCCCTGGGGTTAGTGAGAAAAGAGAGGTGAACTGCCCCAACCACTGGCGACATTCCCTTTTTTGTTTTCGGGTCTGGGTAGGGGAGAGGACAATTCCTTCTGCTGACCCATCTTTCTGCTTAGAAGACATGAGATCTGAGAGGGGCTTGCCCTCCTCCTCCGCACCATCATCTGTCACCAGGAGCATAGTTACTTCATATCTCTTAAAGTGGGGCTTGAGGCGGTTCACATGTAGGACCCTTAAGGGGTTCCTAGATGTCTTGAAGTCCACCTGGTGGGTCACCTCCCCTTTCTGCTTCTAGACCTCATAAGGCCCAGTCCACCACTCCTTTAAGGCCAGGAGCTCTACTGGCTGCATCATCCACACTTTCTAGCCATGCTGGTACTCCACAAGAGTTGGTTGTTCCAGTGCTTCACGATTTCCTGGCTGGCGTCCAGGTTCCCAGTGGCTTCTCTCCAGAAGCACTTCATCTGAGCCTGGAGGAACAACTTCTATCTCACTACATCCTGAGGGGGTTTCTTGGGAGCGTACTCCCAACCTCCTTAACAAGACCGAGAGGTCCACAGATAGCATGGCCAAACAGATGTTCAAACGGACTGAATGCCGCTCTCTTCTGAGACACCTCCCTGTATGCAAAGATGAGGCATCTCATGGGTTCTGGTAGGGCCATAATCATTTCCTTCAGGTTAATGCTGAATCTTTCAACAAGCTAATTGGTTTGGGGGAAGTAGAGACTGGAGAAATATAGGTCACCCCACACTCCTTCCACGTGGATTTTATGTAGGCAGACATGAAGTTCGTAGCTCGGTCAGACACAAGCTCCTTAGGTAAACCCACTCAGGTAAATATCCCCATAAGTGCCCTGTCCGCTGTGGGTGCTGTCGCCATCCTCAGGGGAATGGCCTCTGGGTGCCATTTGGCATGGTTCACCAAGACCATGGTAAACCTTTTCTCTAGGGCAGTCTACGGGTCTAGAGGCCCAACAATATCTATTCTCTATACCTACCATCTCAAAAGGTGTTACCATTACGAAGGAAGAAAGAAGTTGGGTCTAATGGGATAGTGAAGGATGCAATGTAAATACATAAATGTCTTGTTATATATGGAGTAGTTGAGTTATTTTGAATATATGTAGACATAGAATAACATACATATGTACATAACATGCATAACTGTATATTTATTTTCTCATATATTATATACAGATAACAGTGCCATCCCTGTAAGAAATGTAGACCTATATATCTCCATATATGTATATATGAACATACCAATAATGATGTCTCTGTAGATAAATATCTATATACATGTGCAAGGGTGTAGAGGTGAGTGTTTTGCATACACACATATGCACATATAATACACACATATACATATGTGTGTTACTTTGTTGTATGTATTTGGCGATTTTCTTCCTGATGAAGAGTGGTCCTTTCCCATGTATTGCTCTGTGGCTGATAGAAAGCAGCTTGAGGGTGAATTATCTGACAACTGGTCATGAGTGTAGGGTCCTTAAAGCAGGGGATATGTGTGTTTGTGGCTTTACATGTAGGGGTAGTCTAGCAGTAGTGTTCTGAATTCTCTGTAGTTTTCTTATAGTTGAGAAAGATTAGACATGATATAGAGAATTAGCATGGTCCATTTTTGAAAGGACAAGGGAGATGGTAGCTTGAACCCTGTGGGAGAATGCTAGAAGGGGATGATGCATTGGAATGTTTTCATTGTAAGAAAGCTTGATTTGGCACCCTTATTACTTAGGCATTCATTGATAACTTGCTGTCCATGGTAATTTCAAGATTTCTTACCTCCTAAGATATTTTTTGCGGTCTTCCCAGATCGTCAGCTCAGGTGCAGAGAGGGTCATATGTTTTCCAGTCGCCACAGGTGAGTGTTTCTATTTTGGACACATTCAATTTGAGGTGGCTCAATGTCATCCATTAGTCAACATCGCAGAGGCAACTGAAGATGTTTGGTGTTCAAATGTCCTATAGGCTTACTCATTTCAGAAGTATCTGTGTGTCATTTTTTTGGTATATCAGGTGAAGTCAAAACTATTGATCAGATTTGTTAATGATTTCATGTAGATATTGAAAAGGATCAGTGAAATAATTGAACCTTGTGGAACTCTAACACTTTATAGATTAGAAGAAAATGGAGGAGTATGGATAATATTTGTCCTATTATGTAGGTACGACATGATCCAAGCGAGAGCTGTGCTCACCTCAAGTCTATAGATTAGTGTGCCATGATCCACTCTGTCAAAGGCAGTGGAAAGATCCAAGAGAAGAAGGGCAGCAACCACGATCTGGTCTACTGTTTTTTTAAGGTCATCCTAGAAAGAGATTAGGGCTGATTCAGTGCCAGTTCCTGGACAGAATCCAGTTTGGAAGTCGGAAAGTATGGAATTGTCTTCAATAAATTGTGAGTTCTGGGCAAAGGTTGCTCTTTCTACAAGTTTGTCCAGGAATGATATTTTTGCCATGAGTCAGTAGTTGTTGGGGCCTTGATTGTCCAGTTTAGATTTTATTTAATAACGGGCATATTGCCTTTTTAAGCCTTCTGGAGAAACTCCTGTTGTTAAGGAGTTATTGATCAGTGTTCTAACTGGGATGGCAGCTGGAGTTGATTTAAAAGATTGCGGTGGACAAGTGTCTGAGGGGCAGCCTGCTGACTTGCTCGCTTTGACAAAATCCAGAAATTCAGTTGGTGATAGCTCTTTGAAGGTGTGTACAGGCTATGTACGCTTTCCCCTAGAGAGTTTTGTTGCAAACAGGTTGGGGTTGTTGTTTTTTTGTTGGTCAAGTAAGAATCAAACATGTTTGCTTTAATTGTGTAATGATTTGCCAGCTTCTCAGGAAAATCTTGAGAAAGGGATTGGTAGCTTCTGTGCATTTTGGCTTATGGAATTCTTTGAGGGTTTTATCAAATTCTTTAGTGGTATACTTTGCTTTGAGGATTCAGCTGGAATAGTAACTTTTTGCTTTTTGTTTTAATTGGCTTGTATAGTCTGTTATGTCTGTGAAGGTGTATCTTGTTTTGAGGGTCATTTGTTATGAGCCAATTGTGTTGAATCTTCGCAATTCACTTTTTTGATGTTTTTAATTCTGCATTCATCCAAAGGCAGTGTTTTATTTTGTTATGCCTAGATGTTTTCAGAGGAATTAATAGATAAAAAGATTCCAGGAGCCATTCATACGATGTTTGTGCAGAATTTATTTGGCCGGATACATGTTGGAAGTAGGCAGATTTTCTAGTTCATCAAAATTCCTCTTGTTCCAGGGTCAATATGTAGTTGCGATTAAGATGACTTTAGTTGGTGTGAGTTGTGGTGTCTTGTTTTGGAAGGCAACGGGGTAGTGGTCTGATCACATGACTGGAGTAATCCTTTAGAATTTGAATAGGTCTGTCTGGGTGAAGATGAAATCTAATTTGTGTCCTGCAATGTGTGTGGGATTGTGAATGAACCTCTGTAGGTTGTGTTTGTCTAGGCTAATGAGGATGGTTCTGGGGTGTTGCATATTAGATTTGTCAAACCATATGTTGAGGACACCAAGAATGCATAGGTTTTAGTATAGTGTAAAAAGGTTAGACATTGTGTCTGGAGCCGTGTCTGGGAATGTAGCATTGCTAGGTGGTGGTCTGAAGAGTAGGAGAAAGTTACATGAAAATGTTGCTGTAGGAATACATCTGACAAGAAAGGTCTCTCAACCATGTAAAGAAACATTCTCTGCTTTGGTGAGATGTGTTGTTTCTTTAAATATGACGGCTAAGCCACCTCCTCTTCTGCCTATGTGATTTTAAGTCACAGTTTGATATCTGGTGGAACAGCTTCATACATATCTTCCCACAGCCATGATTCAGTTACCAAAACTTAGTTAGGTTTTGTGTCTATCACTAGGTCAAATATGTGGTACTTGTTTTCTAAATGGAACGAACATGTATCAGTGGGCGGTCTAAAGAATATTTTTGAGGTGGTGTGAGTGTGTGCTGCAGGAGAGTGAGTATTGTCCTATGAATGTTTGGGAGTTGTGCTAATGTTGGTCATGTCAACTGTTGTAGGACATAGAGCACATTATTTTTGTTTATCATTATCTTCCTCCAAAAGGCTTAGAGAAACTTTTGGGGTCTGCATTTATGGGTGATGGTGAGTCAGGTTGAAATTAAGGGGTTGGGCTATCAGGTTTTGTGTCTGAAAGGTAGGCTTGCTATGCAATAGACAAAGGGATGTGAGGTTATGAACTATCTTGTGGAGTTGTTTTCTTTTGCGTATTTTGTAGGTGGAAGGTGTTTGGGTTTGGGTGGTGGAGAACGTGAGGGTCATGTTTTATGGCTCTGAATTCAGCAATGGATAATAGACCTGTGAGTGAGTGTTTGTACATTGAGTGTTTGGTGTATTTCTTGTGTGCAGAGTGTGAAATAGAGATGGGCTTAAATGTGTGTTATTTAAGTTCACATTCAGTGAAGAATGGAAGTGGGTAGGTATGTTGAGATGGTTGGGCGTTTTTGAATGTGTGAGATTTTGTACATATAACTTTTTTATGTGTGTTTGTTTTTGGTTTTTGTGGTAATATTATCTGGTATTTTGGTAATGACCTGAGGTGTAGGATTTGAGTGTGACGGACTGATCACTGTATATGTTGAAGGAGAAGGGGGATGGTATTGGTTGTGTGAGTAGAGTCTCTGCGTAGTGTGAGAGTGGGTCATTATGGGTTTTTAGAGATGGTTGTAGGCTCAGTAGGGTTTGATGTAGCCTTTTTGTTGTAGGGGAGTGTTCAAAGAGTGTTATCATTGGTCTTATGTAAGATGAAGAGGATGGTTGTGTGGTAAAGAGGCATGATAGAGGCTTGAAGGAAGTGGTGAGTGGGTTGGCAAGAGCAATGCTAGGAGCAAGCATAAGGTAGTGGAAAGATTTTGTTTGGAAAGGGTGGGAGTTTGTGAGATCGAAGGTGTTTGTTTTGTAGGTTATTGGTATATAAGCAGAACATGTATTTGGTTGTGATGTAGTACAGAGTTGTGATTTGTGTACCAGTGTGTGGATGTACGGGTAGATGGGTATGTGGGGATGTGTTATATGATTGGGTAGTGTTTAGTGAGTGAGTGGAGGGTGAATTGACCTTATTTGTTGATAAAGAGAGTTTGTGTGAGATTGTATGCATGGTTGTGCTTTTGTCTTTTTCCTGGTGAATGTGTGTAGCCTGTAAAACTGTCAACATCTCTGGCCCTGAGCCTTTCCCAACCCAAATAGGCCCAAACATGCCACCACACTTGTCCTCGCCACACTTAGCCTTGATGTCCTAAGGGGAAGGCTTGTAGAGGCTGGCGGTGAGGTCATGTAAACTTTTCTCAGCCGGTTATCCTTTGCTGCAGGTCCAGCAAGTGGTTGCCCACCAACCACCAAATGAGTGCAACTGCAAGAGGGATGTGTTCAGCTTCCTAATCCACAAGCTGTATCAGGTAGGCAGAGGGAAATGGACAGGAGAGGAGAAAATACATTTATTGAAGGACTTGCAACAAAATGTTTACAGTATACCTAGTGGTGAAGCACATGATAAGATACTATTAGACTGGTACATATACCCAGCAAAGTTACATAAATTGTACCTGGTAAAAGGTGTTCTCTTATCTCTCGGAGGGAGTCCCTTCAATGACTCTTTAACCAAGATTGAGAAATTTAAACTTACTCACTGTTTAATATGTAGACAGCGTGACACAGAAAGTATGTATACAGGAATGACTTTCCATTGAATGGGTGGGTGCACAAGAGAAATGCCCCCCTTTCTTTTCTCTATTACATTGATGAGATATCCTAAAATTTGAGAAATAAGGTTTTGAGAATGAGATTGGTGGCTTTATGAGATTGGGCATAGGATTGGGGGAGGGTCAGGCATTCTTGATTGAGTTTTTGTTTTTCATTTTTCTCTGCTGACTCTCCGTATATGGTGAGCAACTGTGTAGATGGGTGCCTCCTTAGCCTTCGAAGATGATTATCGCGATGTGAGTTTTCTCTGTAACAGAATGGTTGCCACAATAAATAGGAAGTACCATCTACACATGATATGTATATTCGTTTGAAAAGTCAATAAAACTATCACTGTTAAATTAAAGGTTCAGGGGAGAGTGGCTAGTTGCCAGGGACAGTATTACACAAGAGCCTTGGGGGCTGAGAAGATGATTGAGTCAGCTTCTTGGGCTTCCAGGGCACCATGGTAATATAAACAAGTATTTTTATTGGAAGTATTTGACATTTGAATGTGCCTTCAACCATTGGCGGACAGGGATTCTCAGTAGCAGGATTATCCAATCAAGTACAAGTTTAATCAACAAATGAACAATGACAACTAAAAGAACAAAGTCAACCTCCACCCTGCCCTCTTCCAACCCCTTATGACAGACACAGTGATCCTCAGTTTGATTACCACAGTCCACCTTCACTTGAGGGTATTATCAGTAATGTTTTGACTTTGCCATGGAGGTGTAAGCGTCGTTTTCTGGAGAATACTACCACTCTATGTCCCCAGAGCTATTTCCCCATTGTGACTCCTGCTGTCCACATCAATAGCCTGAGAACCCTAAGGTATTTAGGGCATAAGAATTCAGTTGAAAGAAACAATAAGCAGGGCCCTCATTGTGTTTCGAATTCTTTGCCCTGTTCTAGTATCATAGTGATTTTCTCCATCTCTAGAATGTCCCAAACAATATGTTTTCCATGAGTCATGATCAGACATTCCTGCTGCCCGCCAGACAGCAGAAATAGACTGCTTTGCTGTGGTCAATCGGACTGTTATCATTTTAACCGTCGGTGACCTGAGAGGGCATGTGAGGTGATCCGGTACCCCCAAAATTATATATCCGGGAAATCTCAAGAGCTTAGTTTCAAACATGGTGCCAGTGTCATCTAATACCTCAGCCCAATATTTGTTAAGCTTTGGGCAGTGCCAAAGTAGGTGAAGAAGCGTACCTGTACTGCCACACCACCACCAGCACTCCTTCGATCTTGTATTATCCCATGCATGGAGCCTTTCAGGTGTACAGTACCAATATAGAGATATTTTAATGAGTATTTCTTCGATGGAGGTGCTGATTGAGGTGACCAGTAACTTCTGATAGATGGAGGACAACTCTGTTGATGTAGGGCTTCGCCCTAGCTCTCTTTCCCACCTTTTCTGGCCCATTGTTTCCCTTTGTTGTTCCCTCCTCTCAAGTGTTGAAATACTTCTGATAGTGTATGTTTGTCCCCCGTTTATAGTTATGAGCCATTTTCCAAATGGTGTGACTGTGAAGGCATGACTCACTGCCTTTTTTGCAGTCTAGTGTGATACTAAATGATGAAAATATTAATGCCTTTCTTGCTCTGGTATGCCACAGTGTACTTTGATCTGTTCAAACATTTTAAGTTCCTCAATATCGAACAGGTCCCCTATTCTCTGGCAGTTCTGTTTTTGCTGTACCCTATACTCCTTCCCACAGCTACTCGGCTGAAGTCTGGATTGCCTACAAAGGGTGCGAATGGGGAAGAGTGGGTGGACAGTCCCCTTTTAATTATCGCTTAATCCCATGTTCCCAGAGTCTTCTCAAAGGCAACCAAGCCACAGCCTAGTACCAGTGTTTTTCACTCTCCTCTCAAACCCACTCAACTACATAGCAAATTTGGGCTGCTTGATGGTATTTTAGGATATTAAGCAGACCCAATCCCCCCTCTGATACCACCGGTAAGTACATTTGCTTTCTTGATATCCATGGTGTCTTGCCCACCTACACAAAATTATTATAGTTTCTGTTGGCTGGTGTACCACCTGGGGAGGGCACAGTGGGAGTGTCTGAACTATATAAAAGAACCTGGGTAATGCAGTCCTGTCTAGCCGTCCCAGTCATGAATGCCCTCCCCCGTGCCATGACTGTACATCTTTTTGCAACTGCCTCCTCAGCAAGCTGTAATTCACCTGTCCTGTCTTAGTTGAGGATGATGTCAATGTGACCCCAAGGTAATGAATGCCCTCTCTGGCCCAGTGAATTGGATATTTCTGTTGCAACTGGGTTGCAATGGAAAGGGTTACCAAGAGACTCCGAGTCTGAGACTTTTGTATCTTCATTGTAAACCCCAAAGCTTTTCCAAAATATTGTAAAATTTAGCCTTATAACCCGCCGTAGCAGGCTATACCAGCCATTAAAGGCCTGCTCCAGTTCAGCTTGCACCTTTAACAAGGCAGCGGGACTTTAATGCCAGTATATCCCAGCTACGGAGGTCTATAAGGCTATTAGAACATTCTGCCACTAGAGGGCAGAATGCTGTAACAAATAAAACAAAGACCTCACGGAGCCCGAGGGGATTGAAATCCCCCCGGGCTCTGTGAACCGCAAACATTGGAATGTTGGAGCTCCGAGCTTCTACTGGCCATTAGAAGCCCAGAGCACTCAATTGTATTTAATGGAGCGCCCAGCATTCCAATGTTCTAATAGTGATTACTACTGGACCACAGGTAATGAGCTACGAAAGCATCATTATTATGTTGTCAGCATATAGGGTGATTTTATGTTCTGGATCAGAAAATGTTATGCCTCTCACCTCGGTTGCCTGCCTAACTGCCATCACCAGCGGCTCCATATAGATAGCGTATAGGAGAGGCGACAACGGACAGCCCGGTCTCGTCCCTCGCAGAACTCCCAAGGGACAAGAGGAAGCATTGTTTATTCTAATACTAGCTTATGGGCTGGTGTATTGCTAAATGTTCAGGCTAGAAACCTGGGTCCTATATCCACACGCTGCATCATAAGTCACAGAAATGGCCAATAAACACGATCAAATGCTTTCTCTGTGTCTATTGCAAAGAGAGGCGCTTCTTTTTGGGCACCCCCCACCTTGCTGATAATGTGAAGAAAGCTTTGGTGTTATTGGCACAGTGGCGGCTCAGTATGAAATCCACCTGATCATGGTTGATCAAGATTGGCATATAGGTTTCTAAACTGTGGGCCAGAATGCTTCTGAACAGTTCCGCATCTACATTAAATAAAGAAATGGGCCAGTGTTGGGCACAAAAAAGGGGGTCTTTTCCTGGCTAGGGTATGACTGAGATAGATGCTTCTTGCATTAATTTAGTGATTGTTTGCAGACCCCCTATAGCACTAAAGAGGTGGGTGGGTACAGGAGCTAATATCTGGCACGACATTTTATAAAACAATGCATATCCAGCTGGCCCTGGTGAATTTTATAGTTTTAATTGAGCTATTGCAGCTTTCACTTCATCTATTGCTATTGAGATCTCTAATGTTGGAAGGTAGTCATATCTTTCTCCTGTATAAGTTCTGCCCTATACTGTGGTTCGTGAAAGTTTTTAAAGGAGCTTTTGATTTGGCCTTCTTCCGCTATAGTCTCGCCTGACTCAGGTTTAATGGTCGTGATGTGAATCTGCACTACTACTCTGGCCCTTAGTTTAAATACCAATAATCTCTCCACCTTATTGTTATGTTATTTTGTTATTTGGTATTTATAAAGCGTGCAGCTACTCCCAGGAGTGTCCCGGCGCTAAGAGAAAAACCACGTAACAGCTAACAGAAAAAGCACCCAGAGCAGACGCCGGCCAGGACCTAATGTTGGAAAAGCCATGTTTTTAATTTCCTCCTGAAGGTGAGGAGGTCCTGTACCTGTCTGAGAGAAAGAGGTAGGCTAATGTCCCATGAAATAAAATTTTAGCCCTCAACAGAGCATACTCTCCTCTGTCTGTATCAAGCACTTTAAGCTGGGCTCTGAAAGCCTTAAAGTTGTGTGGTGTTTTACTGGATCCTGTCTGTTTATGCTGTTCTGCAAGTATCTGTATTTGCTTTTCAAGGTGTTGTCTCTTATCTCGGCGCTCTCTGTTCCTATCAGTTAGTGCTATCAGTGTGCCACATATAGTAGCCTTCAGAGCTTCCCATAGTTTATATATCCGTGTCCCATCTCTATCATTCTCATGGAGTTCTGAATGAGTACCTTTCTTACTTCATCCCTATTTGTTCTGCTGTAGCTGCGACTCTCCCAGAGGGCCCAAGGTGCCTTGCAATGTTTTCCCTCTGTGCACTTGGATGTTCATCTGAAATTGTGCATGGTCTGACAAGGACTGTCCGCCTCTATATGAGAGGATACCACCTGTTCCCGCATGTGTGTAAAACAGAGGAAATGATCTAGGCCTGTGTGGTATTTGGTGTGCTGCAGAGAAGTGGGTGTAGCTCCTAGTGAGCGGGCGCAGATGCCTCCTGGTGTCAATAAGGCCCACCTTCTTTAACCAGTCTTTCCCGGAAGAGGCGATAGCCCCAGCCTGCCCCACTCATTGCTCTGATCTAACCTTGTCATTGCACATCAAATCTCCTCCAATAATTTTGTCCTTTTCTGGGGTTTGTAATATAAGTGGAGTGGTGGTTCTAAGGAATTTCTCTTGGCCTGTATTAGGTGACTATAATGTGGTTACTGTGAAAGTGTACTCCCCCAATGACATCCTGACAGCTGTAGCCTGCTGTGATCTTTGCTACCATGCCACCAACCCTTCCTCTAAATGTGTTTGATAGCAAAATAGCCACCCCACCTTTTTGACCCTGTCTGAGGACAATAGTTGGCATGGGAAGCGGCAATATGGTATTAAAGAAGGGGCTTCAGATGCTTGTGCAACAAGTGCCCATGGACGTCATTTGGGGGTCACCAGGGGTCACAGCTGCGACCCCCTAGCAGTTCCTTTGTGAGCCCTGGCAATGCCCTTGTGAGCCCTAGCATGTGAGAGACAAAGACAGGACCAGGGACAGGTAAATAGGGACATTTTAATAAATAAAATGCTCCCGAATTTTAGATAACTAGAGACTGCTCATGGCAGCAGCTCACTGAGGTTGTAACAGTTGCAACTTGCAACTATTACAATTGAACCTGCACAGCGGAGGTGTCACCTAGCAACACACTCCTAGGGCCTCCCAAGGCACAGACTGCTCCAGGCATTGGTATGCTTGGCCTGGAGGAGTTTACTGTTGGTCATGCGCAGGTAAATTGCAAATTTGGTAGGTATCTGAATGGGGACTACACTTCTTTCCTTTGGGCCCTACAACGGGAAGAACAGTGTTGGCTGCTGCATGTCAGGACTGAGGATCTCCTTGTGGGCCCCAGAACTAGGAGAGCAGTGGGTGGGGGCTACAGGTGAGGACTGAGGTACATTGTAGAGATTGTGGGGCGCCCTAGTATGTGTAGAAAAGCGGATGAGTTTCATGTACAATTAATGAGGTGTGTGGCATACCTACAGGTGTGTCCCATTTCTGGGAGTAAGTGTGAGGATGCATGTGGGTCCTAGTATTCAAAGAATGATGGTGTGTGTTTTAAGTCATATCTGAGGTGTATGGCAATGGGCCCCAGCACAGGAGTATAGAAGTGGTAGTAGTGGGTGCTGCAGGTCAGAATTCTGATGTCACTACTGGAAAAATAGAGGTGGGGGCTCCACATGAGGCTTAAGCTGTACTGGCCACCCGGCATTTTGGTGCACGTATTGAAGTTGCAGGACTGAGGAAAATGACAGAGCTGCCTATTATTCCCGGTACTAAAAGATCAGCGGTGGGTGCTTTGAGTCAGGAAACACATGGAAGAGCTGCACATAGGTCCCAATACTGGAATTGCAGTAGGGGTGACTACATGACAGGAGGTGAACGCCAAAGCTGTATATCCGACCCAGTACAGAAGTAGTGTCTGTGGTAGGATGTGGATAAAGAAAGACGGCCATGGATTTATTTCACTTCAAGAAAGTTGTGTCAACATTATCTGTACTCTCCTCCTTTCCACTCTATTACTTAAAGTATATCTTTGGGTTAGGCTGAATGGACATTAAATGATGACACTTACATTCTGTCCTACCAGCCCTGGGACACAAGAAAACATGGTCCATTCTGCTCCTACCTCTGTTTCACCTGAGTGTACAGCCTGCACACTACAATCAATCAATCAATCAATCATATCATTTGTAAAGCGCACTACTCACCCGTGAGGGTCTCAAGGCGCTGGGGTGGGGAATGCTGCTACTGCTCGAAAAGCCAGGTCTTGAGGAGTTTTCTGAAGGTCAGCAGGTCTTGGGTCTGCCGTAGGTGGATGGGGAGGGTGTTCCAGGTCTTGGCGGCGAGGTGGGAGAACGATCTGCCACCGGAGGTCGCTCTTCGGAAGCGGGGGACAGTGGCGAGGGCGAGGTCGGCGGAGCGGAGCTGGCGGGTGGGGGTGTAGAAGCTGAGTCGTCTGTTGAGGTACGTTGGTCCGGTGTTGTGGAGTGCCTTGTGTGCGTGGGTGAGGAGTTAGAAGGTTATCCTCTTGTTGACCGGGAGCCAGTGCAGGTCTCTCAGGTGGGGTGTGATGTGGCTGCAGCGAGGGATGTCGAGGATCAGGCGTGCAGAGGCGTTCTGGATGCATTGGAGCCGTCTCAGGAGTTTGGCCGAGGCGTTAGAGGGCGTTTCCGTAGTCCAACCTGCTGCTGATGAGGGCCTGGGTGACCGTTCTTCTCATTTCAGTGGGGATCCACTTGTAGATCCTGCGGAGCATGCGGAGGGTGTTGAAGCAGGCGGAGGAGATGGCGTTGACCTGTTTAGTCATGGAGAGGGTGGAGTCGAGGATGAGCCCTAGGTTGCGTGCGTGGTCGGTGGGTGTTGGGGCGGTTCCCAGTGCGGTCGGCCACCAGGAGTCGTCCCAGGCCGAAGGGGTGGATCCGAGGATGAGGACCTCCGTCTTGTCCGAGTTCAGCTTCAGTCGGCTGTTCCTCATCCATTCAGCGACGGCCTTCATTCCTTCGTGGAGGTTGGTTTTGGCGGTGTGGGGGTCCTTGGTGAGGGAGAGGATCAGCTGGGTGTCATCGGTGTAGGAGATGATGTTGAGGTCATGCCGACGGGCGACGTGGGCGAGCGGTGCCATGTAGATGTTAAACAGAGTTGGGCTGAGGGAAGAGCCCTGGGGTACGCCGCAGATGATCTCGGTGGCTTCGGAGCGGAAGGGGGGAAGGCAGACGCTCTGTGTTCTGCCGGAGAGGAAGGAGGTGGTCCAGTCCAGGGCCTTCTCTTGGATCCCGGCGTTGTGGAGGCGTGTTCATAGTGTGTGGTGGCAGACCGTGTCGAAGGCGGCTGACAGGTCCAGGAGGATGAGGGCCGCCGTTTCTCCGTTGTCCAGCAGGGACTTGATGTCATCGGTGGCGGCGATGAGGGCAGTCTCGGTGCTGTGGTTCGTGCGGAACCCGGACTGGGAAGGGTCCAGGGTGTTGTTCTCCTAGAGGTAGCGGGTCAGTTGTTTGTTGACGGTCTTCTCGATGACCTTTGCCGGGAACGGGAGCAGGGAGATGGGCCGGAAATTCTTGAAGTCCTTGGGGTCTGCCTTGGGTTTCTTGAGTAAGGCGTTGATCTCGGCGTGCTTCCAGTTCTCTGGGAAGGTTGCTGTCTCGAAGGAGGTGTTGATGACTTTCCGGAAATGGGGTGCGATGGCTGTGCTGGCTTTGTTGAAGATGTGGTGTGGGCATGGGTCTGACGGAGGTCCGGAGTGGATGGTGTTCATGATCTTGATGGTGTCGTCGTCGTTGATGTTGGTCCAGGAGAGCAGGCGGTTGGTGCGGAGGGTGGTCGTGGGGGTGGAGGTCTCAGTGGTTGTCGGGGCGGTCGTGGCGTTGAAGTTGTCGTGGATGTCTGCGATCTTGCGGTGGAAGAAGGTGGCCAGCGAGTCGCACAGGTCTTGCGAGGGTGGGACGTCGTTGGTGTTGGAGCTGGGGCTGGAGAGTTCCTTCACGATGTTGAAGAGCTCTTTGCTGTTGTGTGCGTTGTTGTCTAGGCGGTCTTTGAAGGAGGCCCTTTTGGTGGATCTGATGAGGTGATGGTGTCTGCGGGTTGCGTTCTTGTAGGCTGCGTGGCTGTCCGGTGTTCGTTCACGGAGCCACATCTTCTCCAGCTTTCGGCAGGTTTGCTTGGAGGCCCGGAGGTCTTCAGTGAACCAGCTGGCTTTCTTGTTGGTGTGACTGTTGGAGGGTTTCTTGATCGGGGCGAGGGTGTTGGCGCAGTTGTTGATCCACTGTCTGAGGTTGCGGGCGGCAGTGTCGGGGTCGGTGGGGTCGGCGGGTGGGCTCTGGGCGACATGCAACTTGATTACTCCATGTGCACTGCAAAGTTTAACAGCCTCCACTTTACATGATCACCAGAATCCATGGGAAAGAGTCTCTATTTCTACTACTGTTATTACTCACTACAGGCTGAAGCAGCACATGTTGCTACTGTCTACCTGGCATGCATATGTTACGAATTGGAGCAGTATTTATCAACATCTTTGCACATTAATTTTGAACCCCTCATGCACCTTTATCTTTTTACCCTGATATTGTTTGGTAACAATTTGATATGATTTAGGTTAATTAAATTTAATAGTGTTTATTTTGGTGAGTTTGGAGGTGGTCCAGTGAAATTTCAAAGTGTTTAAATTAATTTAGTATAATATTTGATTTACAATGTCACCTCGTGTAATGTCATGTGTTTCAATGCTGCGTGATGTCACTTCTTGTTTTATCAAGTGATGTTACTTCCTGTGATGTCACAAAGAGTCAAAGGACACATGATGTCACTTCTGCTACCCCTGGTATTTTAGTGAATTGATGTCCATGGCAACCACTTCTGTAATATGTATCACGTATTTGAAGTGGTTATGCACAGTCAGTGTGCCTCACCACTTTTGAGCTTTTGATATTTTATGAGTAGTCATTTTGGAGATAAGTTTGTCGATATTGTGTATTTTTATATTTGAGTTATTGATATTTGTGTTATGATAGTGTAATGCTTGATATTTTATATTTTGATATTTTTGTAAATTACAAAGAATCAATATAAAGTCAATATTGTGATATACAATATTTTTGAGTCAATATTTGATACCAGAATATTTTTGTTGTCCGTATTCAGTAGTGCAGGAAAATATTCTATCCAGCCCACAATGGTGCCCTGAAGGCCTCTATTCGAGAGTCACTGTCGCTACAATGGATGGCCGACAGTGCCACACACACTTGGCAAATCAAAAAAACTTGTGGCCTCATTTACAATCTTTTGTCTTGGGGCAGCGGCACAAGCCTTCTTCTTGTTCTACCCTAAGTCAAAAGAAAAGGGCAGGAATTTGCCGTATCTATCAGCTATTGCACATTCCTATCCTTTCCCCCTGTGCTGGCGCACAAATGACTGCCTTGTGCCAAAGCAGGCACCCTTGTGCCATGGTGCAAGGGTGTCTGTGTTTTAGGGGTGATTATTTTTGTACAGGAAGGAACACCTTCCTGCACAAAAACAATCAATGGAGGCAATTTCCTCTTTCTGTGTGTGCTGCAGAATGCAGCACACATAGAAAGATGAAAAATTAGGCCTCCCCTACACCACCCCTGTGGAGGTTTAGGCTTTTGACCCATTCCCAGGTGTACGAAATCTCAGAAATCTGGGAATGCGTCAAATGCCATGGGTGTTACGTGGGAACACCCACCGCAACGCCCATGGCTCGCCTCTCTTTCGCAGAGTGAGGCAACGCAGCGACTTGGATTGCGTTGCCTCAGTACATATCTACAAGGCCATGAAAAGTGACGCAGGTGGCTTTACGGGGCCTTGTAGAAATGGCCCTGCAGTGTGCTCCACCGGACCGTCACTAAAAGTGATGTTCCAGTGGCGCAGGGGTCTTGTAAATGAGGCCCTTGGTGTGCTGACACCGACTCTATCCACTTCAATCATCAAGTCATCAATCACCAGGAGAACAAACGCCATCAATACTTAGTCCCAGTTAGAAACTTGTCTGTGATGGAAACAAACATGAAAAATCTCAGCATATGTCTGCAAATATGCAGGTACAGCAGAATATATATCTTTACAAAGAAAGAGAAGATAGTGGAAGCTGCAGATATCCCCAGGAACTACCAATGGGAATATTACTGCCACTATAAGTTCCATCGGCATTTCACCAAAAGCAATTCACAAATTGACATACTAACAAACAGATTATATTGCTTTAGTCTTTAAGAAGTACAGGTGAGTAGGGATTATGTGATGACCCTCTACATCCACTAGAAACCAGGACCCAAAGATCGGTTCTGGTGGAAACTTGGCTGATGACATCAGTGTTAAGGTGGCTTTGTTTATAGGTGCCCCAGAGATTAATACATCTGTGCAAATCACCTGTTTCTTTATGTATCACAATTACAAGTGGGTCAGAGTTTACCACACCCAGTAATTATGGGGTGTGATACAATGGATACCCGCGCAATTTTCCAGTGGTACATATGAGCAGGTCCAACCTGCAATATACAAACCAGGAGAAAATGCTCAGTACAGACAGAGACATGCAGATATTGGTGTAGGAAGCTCAAAAATCTACATATTATTTCGCAGAGGAAATCTTTTAATAGGTGCTTAGTTATCACACCCATTAAACTGTGAACCCTGGAGAATCAGATTCTATCAGGTAAATATCACCCACTCTTAATCAAAGCCTAAATGTGAGAAAGATACAATGGATTACATGTGTGCTTTTTACATGTGCAGTTCAGAAAGCACGTCATCGAAGGGCCTTGCCAGTATTTGGATACCAGAAGATCCCTTTCTACATAGTTCTTTCATTTCTGCTGGGTGTGGAGGACCGTGGAAGCAGTTGCCCCTTCACCATAGCTTTTTAAAGGGAATGGAATCACCCAACACACAACTCAACAATAATCCAAGAGTATTAAAGGAAACTAAAGTCAACTACAGGCTGTGACGTCAGTGACGAAGATGGCGGTCGCGTAAGCCTTTAGCTCCGCACCGGCCCGTCATTTATCCTCAAGCTTCAGCGGCAGCCGGGACCTGGGTGCCCGCCTGGGGTGGCCTCGGTGATCGGAGGGGACCCGGAGGTGGTTCTGGTCCTCCCGCTGCCCAAGGGTGCCGGCGCAGCCGGGATTCGCGGGCAGTGGTCTGACCTGTGTACCTCCAAGATGGCGGCGTAATATTGTGGAGACCACGGCGGAGATCGAGAAGACCCGAAGCTGCTGGGTTGCACATCGAGGAGGAAGTCCTCCGAGCAGTCGTGCCGTCTGAGGTGCCGGAGGAGACCCGGAGGCCTCCTGGTGTCATGGCATCGACACCAGAGCAGTGATCTCGTAGTGGTGAGGTCCACGCCTGGAGCGCTCCCGGGACTGCAAAACTGGGTGATATGCGGTAAGGAGTTGGGGCAGCCCATCGGGCCCAGATCGGGACTGTGGGCACTACGTATCATTCCGAGCAGAGAGGGGAGCAGTCCTGGTACTATCTGTTGCGCCCGCTGAGCCAGAGTGAGCGGGGGCCATCCGAGACTTAATGTGCGGCCTGGCACCTTGGAGCTAATTCCTGTAGGAGGAGGCTGAACTGCCAGGGGAACAATGATTGCGGCCTAAGACTGGGCCCGAAGAGGTACTGTGGTATGAGAGAGGCACCCCGAGAGCAGTGAACGCTTCTGGAGGCTTGATCGGTACTAGGATCACGACCGGTAGCGGTACAATAACTTTACAATGTACAATGACCTTAGGCTTGCGATGATCAGTAACTAAAGTGGCCTGACCCTAAGATGGTGGCTGAAATGTATTTATTTAACCATTTCTAAAGCGCATGGTTACGCCAACCGGCGTGTCCCCGCGCTGAACGGACTCGCTAGTAGGAGACGGCCCTAGACACGTCACTTAAACTACCTACCGACACAATCCTGTCGCTATCATTCACTTTAGGATGCAGAGGAGAATAGCCATGTTTTTAGCTTTTTTCTAAATTTTGTTTCGCATGGTTCCATTCTTAGGGTTTCCGGGAGCCCATTCCAAGATTTTGCCGCAAGATATCTGAAGGACCGTGCCCCCATTCTTGCCCTCTGAACTCTTGGAACCTTCACTAGCGCCCTTCCTTCCGATCGCAAATTGCGGCCTGGAATATATTGTGTTATTAAAGGGTGCAGGTATCGCGGACCTTTTTTGCAAGAATTTTATGGCAATAACACATTGACTTGAACAGAACCCTCTTCTCCACCGGCAGCCAATGTAAGTCCTGCAGGGCTTTCCTTGTAGAAGCTCTTCTGGGGAGACCCAGTACCAACCGGGCCGCCGCATTTTGCACCACCTGCAATTTGGCTAGCCCCTTTTTTGGTGTTCCCAGATACAGTACGTTCCCATAATCCAATTGGGCAGTCACCAGGGCATGCACTATGGTTTTCCTTGCATTAGGTGGTAGTAGGTCAAGAATTTTTCTCAGAATTTTTAGAATGCCAAAACATTTACCCACTACTTTCCGTATTTGGGCATCAAAAGACAGTTTAGGGTCGAACCAAACTCCCACATTTTTTACTTCCATTTTGGGAGTAGGTACTTGTCCCAGTGATTCCGGGCACCATGCAGAGGACCATATATTCGGTGCATTGCCCACTATCATTACCTCTGTTTTATTCCCGTTCAATTTCAGGCAGTGATTAGACATCCATCTTGCTACCTCTTCTAAACACCTAGTAAAATTGAGCGCTGTCTGTTTATTGTTACCTGATAATGTCACAATTAACTGAGTGTCATCAGCATACGATACGATGGTAACATGATGTTTTTCCACTAGCTCTGCCAGTGGTCCCACATATAGATTAAATAGCATGGGACTCAGAATTGATCCCTGTGGGACTCCCTGGGGCAGTAAGATACTCTTAGATAGTTGCAATTGCTGTAGGACTTGAAAACTACGTGACGAGAGGAAGGATGCCATCCAGCGTAATATGGTACCTTCTATACCACATTTCTCTAGTCTATGCAAAAGCAGCCCATGTGAGACGGTATCGAAATCCGCACTTAGGTCTAACAGGATCATTGCCGCTGTCTGCCCCTCGTCCGCACAGCGTCTCATTGTGTCAGTAGCCAGGAGCAGAGCTGACTCCGTCGAGTGGGCCGCTCTAAAGCCAGATTGGGAGGGGTGTAGTAAATCATTTTTCTGAATATGGTTGGTTAGCTGTTTATTTGCTACTTTTTCCGCGATCTTCGCGACGAATGGTAGCAGTGAAATTGGACGTAAATTTTCTAAGACTTCTTGGTCTATTAATGGTTTTTTTTTTCAACGGACGCACTATCGCTTGTTTCCAGCTAATGGGAACTTCTCCCTTCTGTAAGGAGGTTGTAATTAGCTCAGAAATATAAGGCATGATAAGATCTGCTCCCATCAGTAGTTGTTGTGGACGGGCAGGATCTCGTGGGGAGCCAGATTTAATTCCTTTGGCTATAGTTTTTAGTTCATCTAGTTCTAACATTTTAAATTCATTGAACATTTCCCCTGTGAATTTCTTCTCCTTCCTAGGTTCTAAGCTCTTCCCCTGGCATGCTTCTGCTGGGAAGACATTATATATTTTTGCCACCTTCTCTGCAAAGTATTCGGCAATTTTATTGCAATTTTCTACTGATGGAGTTCCTTCCTCCTTTTGGTTTTCATAGGATTTGAGCGACTTTAGTATAGAAAACATTTCTTTGGAGGAACTCCTCGCTCTTTCTATTTTTTCCATATAAAACTTGCACCTCGTTTTCTTAATTAAATTATGATTTTTTTATTTCTCTTTTATAACAGTCCTTGGCCTTGTTACAAATTTTTTACGCCAAGTCCGCTCCAACTTCTTACATTCTTTCTTTGATTTGGCAAGGGTTTCTTTATACCATGAAGCTGATGCCTTCTGTCTCTTAGGACTCCTAGTACTCCAAGGTGCTATCTCTTCTATGGCATCTGTTACCCATTTCTCGAATTGGGAGTTGGCCGTATTTATATCCGTACCTAATATCGGTTTATTTTTTGCCAGTGACTGTGAAAAGGAACTGGGATTGAAGCCAGTCCATTTCCTGTATGTGGCTTTCGGCCCTGGTCCCTCTATCCTTGAGCTGCTCACTGATATTGAAAAAGGGATTAGGTAGTGGTCTGTCCAAGGGATAGGCCACGGTATTTCCACTTCTATTTCCTTTTGGTTAGTAAATATGGGATCAAGAATATGGCCCTTTTGATGCGTTGCTGTACGGGAAACGCTTTTCCTTTCCCTACGGAGATGTGCTGCAAAAGATTGGCAACTCGTGCAAGTATTAATAGTAAGGCTGTGTCCGCTGCCTATCAAGAACGTTTCTGCACACAATCGTTTCCACCAGCACAGCGATCTTCCTCAGAGGGGGGCCTGGCCCTAAGATGGCGCTCATGTTCTAATATCGACAAAATCAATCGGAAATATAGCCATCTGAGTTTGCTGCAACGTTGAGCTCATTTCAATCCTTCCTTGCTGCACCAAGCCGGGGGACACTCTACCAATTATTACCAGCCGGTTACCAGCTTGTACCGCAATCTGCCGGTACCCTTGACATCTTTCATGGAGCTCAGCTTTTAAGATCTCAGCTCCCATCTTTGGAAGTAATTAGCCAGGCATATGACAGCTATCCAAACACCTATGTGATTCCACTGCTTGACATCGGGTCATACACAGCTCTGTTTGCTTTGCGGCCGATACGCATGCGATTAGTCAAACATTCTGTGAGGTGAGCTTCACTCCCGCCAAGAGGGTTGAAGGCAAGAACGATGGGTTGTCACACAATCTGCAGACTTTGGAATCTGTCCCTTCCACCTCTCCTCTCACCACTCTTGACCTGGGGGCGAGCTGGAGGACGAAGCGGATGGCGCTTCCCAACAACGCCAAGACCGGTGTTTTTCGATGGAACTACGACGATGCGCCCTGGGCGGATACCATAACTGTCTGAGCTTACCGCAGAGCCCGAGCAACCTTGGCCGATGCCCGGTGGAGCTGTCCCACGCAGCTGTAGAGGAGTTTGGCCCTGGTTCACCCCCTCGGCCGGCACCTACCCAGCCGGACATCTGACATTGTTTTCCTCGTCTCCCCGTTGTGTTTCCTTCCCTCTACCTTTCATTCCCCATAAGACTTGTGTCTTGGCTATGCTACGCTCTAATAACTCATATTATTGTGTAATCTCATGTTTTTCTCCTATGTCTATACTTGGAACCTGTAATTGAAGTAATTATGTAACCTGCAACGTGCTGATCCTCATGTAAAGCGCTCTGATACCTCCGGGTCTAGCCAGCACTATATAAAACTTTGCAAATAAATAAATAAAAAATAAAAAATACAGGCTATTAGAACATTGGAATGTTGGGAGCTCCATTGAAAACAACAGAGTGCTCAGGGCTTCTAATGGCCTGTAGAAGCCCGGAACTCCAACATTCCAAAAGGCCTCACAGAGCCTGAGGGGATTTCAATCCGTGAAGCCTTTGTTTTACAAATTAAAACATTCTGCCGTCTAGGGGCGGAATGTTCTAATAGCCTTAGAGCCCTCCATAGCGGGCTCTACCAGCCAATAAAGGCCCCCTCAAAGGAGTGGGCCTTTAATGGCCAGTAGAGCCCGATATGGCGGACTCTAAGGCTATATAATTTACATAACTCCACTTGTTGATACATGTTTATTTTTCAGTGGTTTACCTATTGTAATTTGGTCAGAAAAAGGTTTTCCTTTCCCTTCTATGTACTAATTGCGTTGTATTCCTGGCTAAGGTGAACATTTTCCACACAACTCTGAGCAATAACTTTGATCAGCGGGATAGGATGATATTCTGACTGACACCTTTGTGCTAATGAGGATGTTATGTGAGCAACAGAACCCACTAGGATGCGTAGCACAGGGAGTATGATGAAACTATGAATAATTGAGCAAGACATCGCCTAATTGCAAGTGGTATGATTACCGTAAACATCTCCTTGGATAGAAACCACTGACAAGCTTCCATCTCTGCAAAAAAAAAAAAAAATGCAAACAAGCCGTGAAAACAGCAATGGAGAGGGTGGATAGGTCATAAGTGATTTTTAGGTCGAGCCTAGAGCAGCGCATGCGCTGCTTGCGAGACTTTTAGTAAGGGGGTTTGGAAAGCTGACCAGACGCTCGTGCGTCATGGCCTTTTCCTGCGGTTACGCGCGCAGGGCCAACATCTGTTTCCCATTATCGTGCCCAGACGCGTGCGCGATAATTGGAAACATGCCGGCCGTGCGGGAAAAGGCCATGACGCACGAGCGTCTGGTCAGCTTCAAAGCCCAGGCTGCCGCGCCGCTCGCCCCCGCTCCTCTCTTGTTTCTATGTTATATGTAACATGCTTTCTTTTCTCCCTTTGTACGTTTTCTATTTTAATGACCCATTTTCTGACATGAGACGCGCCTAGCTATTTTTTCCGTGACCATACCCCTCGGTTTTCAATAGTCCATTTTCTATTTCAATGCATTTCAGAGTACCTCCGTCCAATATCTATTTACATTACTTGTGCACCAAAGGGGTGCGGATAGAGCAGAGCAAGTCACGTGCTTTCTACGTCACCGTCTCTCCCAGGCTTCTCCTCCCGTATCGCCATCTTACTTACCGCGTGTCGCTGCGGAGGTCTTCGGTCACAGGTCAGAGTGGTTTTGGGGTCGTTTGTTGGTGATCTTGGGCGGGCCATTAATACTCCGGGTAAGAGGAATGCTCCTGTCTTAAGTATGAGCGGCACGCGCTGCAAAACAGACAGGAGTGTGTTCTGCAGCCCGAGAGGAGGAGCTGCCGAAAGGCCTGTCACTGAGCCCCTTGAGCTGCTCTTGTTAACCGGTTACTGGGCTGTGGTGTCCTTTCCTTGGCTGCCAGCTCTGTGGTGCCACTCGTTGATTGTTGTGTCCTTTGCTTATTCTCTACCTTTTCCCACCAACACCAGTGTTGGCACCTCGACCATTCCTTTACCCCACTGTCGTGTGCGTCGCAGTCCGCCCTCGGCTCTGTCTTTTTCTGGTTACTTTCGAACCCCTTTCCTTATGATAGGGTACCTAGAGTTCCCTAGTCAGTCTTGGATTTCACGGTCTATCCCGACACATTCCCGAGAGATCCTTGGGCTAGTTATGTATGGTTTGTGACAGGGCTCCGTTGCTGGTAGACCTTCTTGTGTTGGGACCGTGTTCTGAGTGCAGACAGGCCAGTCTTGCAATGAGAGCTTCATGTGTCTGTGTTCTGGGTGCAGGCCCTGTCTTGCTGGTAGACCTTCCTGTGACCGTGTTCTGGGTGCAGGCCCTGTCTCGCCATGAGAGAGAGCCTTGGTCTAGAAGTGTCTGGTTTGTGACAGAGTTCGGTTGCTGGTAGGCATATCTATGTTGTGAGTGCTCTGGGTGCAGCAGGCAGGCCTGCCATGAGAGAGAGCCTTGGTCCGAAACCCTTACCAGTGCTCGGTTGGTGATAGGCTTATCTGTGCTGTTTTCTAGATTCCAGTCCATAGAAATTGTCTTCCACGAGCACCCGTAGACAATATTTTTTCAAATCTTGTATTTACAGTAATATGACCACTGAAGGCCCTGATTTTATATTTTAAAAAAGCTTTGGACTATACCATTTCCCACTAAAAGGCAATATTTCTCTCCATGTGTTCCCATACCTGCCGTGTCACGCAGTTTGGTGCTCACTTTCCCTCCATGTTAAAGAACAATAGATGTTTCAGCACCCAGGCTAATGTGCTGCATAGCTAAATACATATAAGGTCCCAAAAGCGAGACCGATGCATTGCAAATGCTTGTTAGACTTACTTTTGGCCCTGCATTATGTCCATGGTGCTGGGCAAAATGCAGATAATATTGTTACAGTCCTCACCAGTATGCACATTCACTGGTATCCACTTATCTTCTTTAATTTCACATTTCTTTTGATTCGATAGTGCAATGCAGAGAAGAACATGTGAGCAGATAAATTAGGATCTATCAATTGTATTCCAAATTAACAAATCAGTATAAATAATGAGTTATGTTTCATAGCATTGCATGTTACTTAAATACAATAAGCAAATAAAGGGAGGGGATAACCTAGAAATAAAAACTCAAATTCAGAGAGTTTATAACATACAACTTGTATATGAGACATCAGCTACAAATTAACAGTAAATGGAAATTTCTCAGTGTCATAGCAGACTGGCCTAAAAATAGCATGTCAGTGGAAGCTGTCTTTGTGCTCTAGTATTCAAGTCAAGGGAGATTCCGTGATATTGTAAAAACGCTTTTCAAAGAATCTCAGCATCAGGCTGACCATAGATCCAGAAAGTAAAATACTGTTAGTCACAGCCATAGGGGCTATTGGGTGAAACAGGGCCTGGCCAACTCCTGGTCACACATGCTGGCTTTACTAAGCTCCTTTCATGGGGAGTTTAAACTAACACTGGCTGACGGCCAAGGTATGTGGTGAAGGATAGATGAAAGGAGCACAAACTAATACAGTATGTCCCAAAAACTCAGATATTTACTATGAGTAGCAATAAGCAAGTCAGGAGACAAAGTAGACGTTTAGCGAACCACTGAACAAAACTGTGGCCCTAATTACGATGTCGGGCAGACTGCCACCGACAGGCCATCGGTGGTGGTCCGCCCGTCATCCAGGCCATCGGTCCGACCACCCCATTTTGATGCAGCTGGTCGGACTGCAGAGGTCAGGGGTAGACCGCCGCCTCTGACAGGATCCAAGATCCTGTCAGGGTGACGTTCGGAATAGTATCCCTACAAAGGAGGCGGTGCCTGCGCAGGCACCGCCATAGGGATTAGGATGTCCCTTTTTGACTGCCTTTTCATGGCGGTCCCACAGCCCTGTAAAGGCAGATGAAATCGGACTTTGGGGGCCCCAAGCAGTGCCCCCATAGGCCATTTCTAAGTGGCCCTGAGGCACATGTAGTTCCCACCGACACATCCATGCACCGTATGCCAGGCACCACTTGGTGCCTGGCACATGGTGCATGGATGTGCACAAAGTACCTTTTTCTACTGTGGCTTGTGCTGCGGCCCTTTTCCTGGGCTGCAGCACAAGCCACAGTAGAAAAAAGCACTTTCCAACCATCATGCTGGCGGTCTGATCATAATAGGGCAGGTAGGACCGCTGACTCATTGTCGGATGGTCACTTGCCCGATGCGATGGCGGTCGGCGATCAGACCGACCTTCATCATAATCAGGGCCTGTGCTTGAAGAAGGCCAATAAAAACACAATTTAGGTGGCCCAAACATTTTAGACAATCCAGTGTACTTAAAAATCTTAATCCAGATGGGATTTTACATGTGATAACCTCATGATAGCAATAACAATAATAATAACAGGAGCAATAATAATAATAACACCATCAATTATACCATCAATAATAACTGTTATTATTATTATTATTATTGTTATTATTATTATCATCATCATCATAGTCATCACCATCATCATCGTGCTCCTGTCCCAAGACCAGCCATCGCATATTCTTCAATAATCAGAGACAGACAACAATATAAATATTTGTAATTTTGGCTCAGGACCCAACATGTACCTCCATTTGTAAGGTCAGACAGATGCCAGGATGCTCACCAGGCTAAAACTGGAGATGGCAGTGGTGTGGCGGCAGAATGTTGCTGACCTGAAAGGGCACAACAGGGCGTGAACTAAGGCACCTATCTAGAGTGATAAGCGATTAGCAAGTATCTGGTAGATGCAGATACATGGCAATTACACATTTTTTCCCGCTGGCAAAATTTTGTTAACTTCATGATTTTTGCCTTTGTTGAAGTTTGCAAAAATTCAAATTATACAGAGGTAAATTTTCAATGTAGTCAAACCCTCTGAAGTTATAAAATGCATGCACTATAAGCTTATCCGAATGAACACTTTTTATAGCTTCGATGCATAGAGATTTTTACTCTCAAGTTATCCTTTGCAGGCCTCTTCTATGGTTAATGGCAAACATATGCAGAAATTCTCCCTGTGAGTTGACCTTTTGTGGTGCTTTTCTATGCATCATGGTATTACACAAGAACATTAAGGCGGAGTTCGTCCGACCGACACCGTCTCGGACTCGGGACCAACTGACCTGAGGTCGGCAGTGCCGACCGCCTGATTACACTGCGACTGAACCCTGTTTGGTCGCATACATACTTTTCTCTATGGGAGCTTGTGTTACGGCTGCCAACCAGCTGTAATACAGGCTCCTATAGAGAAATGGGGGTGTGTGTAAAATCCTGCACCCTGTGGCAGGTACCCATGGTGTCTGCCACACAGTTCAGGGTTTTACAGGGGGGTACCCCAGGTACGCCCTCGACCACCAACCGTAGGCCGCAGGGTGAAGGGGGCCCTGCTAGGAGCCCCCAAAGCTGCTTTCCAGTAGCCTTTCCGTGTCAGAAAGGCCAGCAAGGAAAGGCTGTGGGAAACCGATATTGTAATCCAGACAGCAGAAACGCCGTTCATAGGGGATTACGGTGCAGTTCTGACCGGCTGGAAGATTCCGAGAGCAGGTCGGAACCGAGCCGGAATGACCAGCCGGTTTACGTTCCAACCGCCTACATCGTGATCGGGCAGTCGGACCGCAAACGGACCGTGTCAGTTGGAAAGCCTCCAACCGTGATCGGAAAGCTTCTGACTAGCGGTCAGAGGCTTTCTGACCAACATCGTAATCAGCCCCTTTGGGTTCTGAATTATTAAATGGTTCTTTGGGTTGATAAGCCTACGATTCACAAAACCACAGGCTATGTGTGTGCAAAACGAAAAGATGCATCACACAAAATGTAAATTGTGAGTCAGAAATGTCTTTCTGACTCACAACGATCCTGTGCGATTTGGAAGCAGGAGGCGTGGAAGGGGTATCTTCTCTCCTTATGAATTGCAATGACATTAATGCACTGTGACTGCAGTCACAAGCACAAATCCTTGATGCCACACTGCAGCCTTCGAGGTGGTGTTAGATTTGCAAATTAGAAGCTGTTCATGATGTATAATATGGACCCGGGTACTGGGCAGAGCATAGAGCAATCGGTGGGAGCCATCAGCGTACCATGGGTTGCCAGCACCCAGGCCAAGGTGAATATTGCGCCCCCTAACACGTGGACCGTTAGCACTTCCTGGCACAAAATTTTAAAAGAAAAAATAATTGTAGTACAAATTTGTTTTCTTTTGAAATTGTGCGACCCCTAAGATTTTGTGCCTGGGACAACCGCCCCTGTGACCCCCCCCACACACACACGCTATGCCACTGGTGGGAGCATAGGGTCCTCCCACGTGCATCATGCCTGTTTTCTTATCATTGGAGACTCTGTCCAGCTCTGTACCATTAATGAGGCAGAGGCTTGTGAATTTTTGTGACGGGTCCTTTTGCATTACAATGGCTTTGTTTATCCCTGACACTACAGAACGTGAGGCTGCTCGTAGCGCAATTCAAACCCTGCATTCTCACCCTCCTCTTTTGCACATGAGGTAATTATATATTTTGCAGAATCATTTTTAGTCTTAAATAAGGTTAGATTCAACACAAATTGTATTAAAATGTCTGTTGAATGCGATCTATGCAACTGCTGTGTGTCTTGACCAACTGCAAAATAAAATAAATGTTTTTAAAAAAATGTCTGTTATGCTGCCACAATCTAGCATCACTTCAGTAATTTAGTTTTACACTTATTACGCAAAATGCAAATAAAATAACGCTATTATGCTATGTCACATAATTATGCGCCATTCGTGGAAAAAATTCAGTCAAGTGCAGGGGAACAACGCAAATGAGCATAACGCAAGTGGCTGCTGTTTGTGACGCTCGTTTATTTTGTGCTTTTGTTTTGCATAATGCTTTGGACGCAAGGGTGTATTTTGAGCCGAAATATAGCTCCAAATGCCAGCTTTGCATTTCCAATAATTATGGGTAATTCCTAGGCCTGGGTGAAATTTTAATTACGCTGGAGTAATTAAAGTACTAACAGTAATTATGCATTACTCTTGTGATGCGGAATTACCGAAATTATGCGATTATGCTAGTTTGAGTAATTTGGGGCAAAAATCCTAGCTCAGGAGCAGAAGAAAAAAAAACTAAGAGAGAGTAAGAGGCTGTTGGCTACTGCTGTTCGTATCCTATAGCATTTAGTGCTGTTTTATTAGCGCTAACTGCATCCCCTGGCCCATTTTGGAAAATAGTGCTAAATGCTGGATTACCCTGCTCACACAATTATCCATAATTATGAGTAATTTTGCAGTAATTACGAGTAATTACACTAAAGAGAATTACACCAGTTACACACACACCTCTAGCAATTTCACTTACTTTTTTAAAAAAAATTCTCATTACTGTGCAAAAGCAAATTAAGCATATTTTGAACACCCCTCAAAGCAAAAGTCAGAATTTTCACTCAAATGTTTATGTTTATGTTTATTTGAGTTTTATATAGCGCTGGCTAGACCCGGAGGTATCAGATCGCTTTACATAAGGTTCCACAACATTACAAAATTACATCAGTTACAAGTTACATCAGTTACTAGAAAAATATTTCAAGAGCGTAGAAGACGAAATAAATGGAGCTTAGAAGGGTAAGGGGGTGGAGGTAAAGGGGTAGGAGGGAGATAAGATGGGGATAGGATGGAGAGACGAAGGAGAGTCTACCCAAAATCCGGCTGGATAGGTGACAGCCGAGGGGGAAGTCCACAGCCCATCTCCTCTATAGCTATCAGGTAGCTCCACCGGGCATCAGCCAAACAGCTAGGTCTCAATGGGAAAACAATTAGGGAGCAAAGAGGAGGGATAAATGGAGCGTAAAGGAGAAAGTGGGTGGAGTAAAGGGGTAGGAGGGAGAACACGACGGAGAGACGAAGTAAGGTCTGCCCAAAGTCCGGCTGGGTAGGTGACGGCCGAAGGGGTAGTCCACAGCCCATCTCCTGTTTAGCTATCAAGTAGCTCCACCGGGCATCGGCCAAAAAGCTAGGTCTCCACGGTCAGAGGTAGGTTCACAGATTCAGTATCCTGATGGGTAGGCCGGATGGGGGATGTGTTCGAGGTCTGGTCTATGTCCGTTTTTTTCTCAGAGTAGTAGCACGACGTGGTAGGTACCACTGTGGCAGCCATCTTGGGGTCAGGTAAGGGATTCTGACCTTGGAGTTAAAATCAGCCGGTTCCCATTTTAGTCTTTCGCTAAAGGGGGGTGTTTGAGGTCGGAGTCAGTGTCCGCTTGCCTCCCGAGGAGGAGAGTATTTCTGCGTTACAGCTGCCAGGGGGAGAGACGGCCGCCATAATAGGATCAGGCTCTAGTATCCCTCTCGGTTGCTTGTGACGCTAAACGAGGACTTCCCTTGAGGCCTGAGCTGTTGCTGCTATTTCAAACAATTATGCGGCCACTAGGCTGTAGATGGTAACAGGGCCTCCCTTAGGGTGATTGTTTTTGTCCCCTGGCGACAATCTCCTGCAGACTCCATTTTGGGTCAGGCGCGTTTCACAAAAAAGGCTCACGGAGAGTATTGATTTCAATTGCCCTAAGAGTCAAAAGGAGGACAGTTCGTTGATATGTAGCTTTTGTCAGTTCACCCCTTGGGAGAGGATTGGTCTGCCCTTATTGTCCTTTCTGGGCCCCAGTCTTGTGGTTGCTCCTTCCCTCCTGCACATTATTTACCTCCCACGCCATCTCTGGCACTCGCGGAGGTATTGATGCCTGTATTTGTCCCCGCGGCCGCCATTTTGAAGTCAGGCAGGCCGCTTGGGGGCTTTCTAACTCGTTCAGGTGCCGCTGGGGAGCCCCGGTCCTGTTGTCCCCTAAGCCCCCGGTGCCGATGCTCGCTACGGCGTCTCTGCTCACCGGTAGGCTCTGGCGGCCCCGAGGCTCCACTCCGTCGTTGCGCTCCACTCCACAAGGCTCCGCCCACACGGAACTCTGGTCGAGCTCTCGATCGCGGTCTCATCTCGGTCGCGGCTCCGGGTGCTTTCTCCGATCGGGCCGGGACTTCACCGAGGATCCTCACTCTCCGCTTCGCCTCTTCAGGTGCGCCGCATGCCTCAGAGCAGCCGGAGGAGGCTCCGACGAGGGTCCAGAGCTCACTCGACTGTGGAGGGGTCAGCCATTGCTTCAGGGAGCAATCGACAGGACCAAAGAGGTGAGCAGGGACTCAGGATTCGGGCCGGTGTCGTTGGTATCTGGCCAGGAAGGGATATTCAACAGAGTTGATCCCGAGGCCCGGGAACTCCCATTCAGGGCTCCGTCCCGGCGGCCATGTGTCAAATGTGACATAGCAAACCTTTTTGCAACAGTTGGGAAGCTACACATTTTTGCATATGCTTTGGTGAAGACTGCATTAAAACGTACGCAGCTTCGCATCACTGCACTACTTTTCTGTGAACTTAATTTGCTATTATAAAACATTCATGTGAAAAAGCTTTGATTCAAAAACATTCTAAAAATAAGGTATTACAAATCTACGATAATAAGATGTTGTACCAGGCACACAAAAGTTACCTCGTTGCAGTTTGTTCAACTTGATGAGCTTGACAGATGAGGCAGGTTTTAGATAACAGTGGCGCCAAAGCCCGCCATAAACATTAGCATATCAGCCGGCTGATACATTTGGCATAACACACATTATCATACAGTTGGCACAGCACTGATTATCACACAGTTGGCACAGCACACATTACATACAGTTGGCACAGCACCCATTACCACAGAGTTGGCACAGCACACATTATCACACAGGTGGCACTGAACACATTATCACATGTTTGGCACAGCACACATTACATACAGTTGGCACAGCACACATTACCACAGAGTTGGCACAGCACACATTATCACACAGGTGGCACTGAACACATTATCACACATTTGGCACAGCACACATTACATGCAGTTGGCACAGCACACAGTTGGCACTGGACGCATTATCACAGAGTTGGCATAGCACACATTATCACACAGTGGGCACAACCCAAATTACCATACATTTAGCACTTTGGCACAGCACACATTATCACAGAGTTGGCACAGCACACTTTATCCCACAGTTGGCACTGCACACATTATCACAGACTTGGCACAGCACACATTATCACTCAGTTGGCGCTGCACATATTATCACACAGTTGGCACAGCACACATTATCACAGAGTTGGCACAGCACACATTACTACAGAGTTGGCACAGCGCACATTACCACAGAGTTGGCAAGGACACATTACCACAGAGTTGGCACAGCACACAATATCACACAGTTGGCACAGCACACAATATCACACAGTTGGCACAGCACACATTATCACACAGTTGGCACTGAACACATTATCACACAGTTGGCACTGAACACATTACATACAGTTGGCACAGCACACATTACATACAGTTGGCACAGCACACATTATCACACAGTTGGCACTGCACACATTACATACAGTTGGCACAGCACATATTATCACACAGTTGGCACTGCACACATTACATACAGTTGGTACAGCACACATTATCATACAGTTGGCACTGCACACATTACATACAGTTGGCACAGCACACATTATCACACAGTTGGCACTGAACACATTATCATACAGTTGGCACAGCACACATTATCACACAGTTGGCACTGTACACATTATCACAGAGTTGGCACAGCACACATTATCACAGAGTTGGCACAGCACACATTACCACACAGTTGGCAAGGACACATTATCACAGAGTTGGCACAGTACACATTATCACACAGTTGGCACTGCACACATTATCACACAGTTGGCACTGAACACATTATCACACAGTTAGCACTGAACACATTACATACAGTTGGCACAGCACACATTACATACAGTTGGCACAGCACACATTATCACACAGTTGGCACTGCACACATTACATACAGTTGGCACAGCACACATTACATACAGTTGGCACAGCACACATTATCACACAGTTGGCACTGCATACATTACATACAGTTGGCACAGCACATTTTATCACACTGTTGGCACAGCACACATATAATGCATTTGGCACATCACACATTATCACACAGTTGGCACTGCACACATTATCACAGAGTTGGCACAGCACACATTATCACACAGTTGGCACAGCACATATTACCACAGAATTGGCACAGCACACATCATCACACAGTTGGCACAGCACACATTATCACACAGTTAGCACAGCACACATTACCACAGAGTTGGCACAGCTCACATTACCACAGAGTTGGCAAGGACACATAACCACAGAGTTGGCACAGCACACATAATCATACATTTGACACAGGACACATTATCACACTGTTGGCACATCACACATTATCACACTGTTGGCACAGCACACATTATCATGCATTTGGCACAGCACACATTATCACACAGTTGGCACAGCACACATTATCACACTGTTGGCACAGCACACATTATAATGCATTTGGCACAACACACATTATCACACAGTTGGCACAGCACACATTATCACACTGTTGGCACAGCACACATTATAATGCATTTGGCACATCACACATTATCACACAGTTGGCACTGCACACATTATCACAGAGTTGGCACAGCACACATTATCACACTGTTGGCACAGCACATATTATAATGCATTTGGCACAACACACATTATCACACAGTTGGCAAAGCACACATTATCACACTGTTGGCACAGCACACATTATAATGCATTTGGCACAACACACATTATCACACAGTTGGCACAGCACACATTATCACACTGTTGGCACAGCACACATGATAATGCATTTGGCACATCACACATTATCACACAGTTGGCACTGCACACATTATCACAGAGTTGGCACAGCACACATTATCACACAGTTGGCACAGCACATATTACCACAGAATTGGCACAGCACACATCATCACACAGTTGGCACAGCACACATTATCACACAGTTAGCACAGCACACATTACCACACTGTTGGCACAGCACACATTATAATACATTTGGCACAACACACATTATCACACAGTTGGCACAGCACACATTATCACACTGTTGGCACAGCACACATTATAATGCATTTGGCACATCACACATTATCACACAGTTGGCACAGCACACATTATCACAGAGTTGGCACAGCACACATTATCACACTGTTGGCACAGCACACATTATAATGCATTTGCCACATCACACATTATCACACAGTTTGCATTGCACACATTATCACAGAGTTGGCACAGCACACATTATCACACTGTTGGCACAGCACACATTATCATGCATTTGGCACATCACACATTATCACACAGTTGGCACTGCACACATTATCACAGAGTTGGCACAGCACACATTATCACACTGTTGGCACAGCACACATTATAATGCATTTGGCACATCACACATTATCACACAGTTGGCACTGCACACATTATCACAGAGTTGGCACAGCACACATTATCACACTGTTGGCACAACACACATTATAATGCATTTGGCACAACACACATTATCACACAGTTGGCACAGCACACATTATCACACTGTTGGCACAGCACACATATAATGCATTTGGCACATCACACATTATCACACAGTTGGCACTGCACACATTATCACAGAGTTGGCACAGCACACATTATCACACAGTTGGCACAGCACATATTACCACAGAATTGGCACAGCACACATCATCACACAGTTGGCACAGCACACATTATCACACAGTTAGCACAGCACACATTACCACACTGTTGGCACAGCACACATTATAATGCATTTGGCACAACACACATTATCACACAGTTGGCACAGCACACATTATCACACTGTTGGCACAGCACACATTATAATGCATTTGGCACATCACACATTATCACACAGTTGGCACTGCACACATTATCACAGAGTTGGCACAGCACACATTATCACACTGTTGGCACAGCACACATTATCATGCATTTGGCACATCACACATTATCACACAGTTGGCACTGCACACATTATCACAGAGTTGGCACAGCACACATTATCACACTGTTGGCACAGCACACATTATCATGCATTTGGCACAGCACACATTATCATACAGAAACATATTGAACCGCAGATTGATACATTTGCTCCTCAGAAGTCAAACGAGTTCACAGAGCTATCTGTCAGCTACTTTTAATTTTGCAGTAATGTGACAGGGAGATCTGAAAATACAATCTGAGGCTGAGAAACTTCATAGAGTGGATTTATTTTAATCTAATTTTTCTAGGCTTCATAAGATAAGCACACAGGCGCTCTGCAAACAATGTTTCTTGCTGCGAAAAAGTCAGAGATGACTTGTCCACGAAGTTAAAAAAAGATTGCAAATGTTAGCCCGCTACACTTGTAAGTTTAGTGTTTGAACAGGAAATATGTTCTAGGTTGCTAGGAGGAGGAGTGCAGCCTAGGCAGCGTGTACAAAGAGACCCGTTCACCAAGCATTTAAATATTTGACTTTAGTAGCGTTTCTATAGTGCTATCTTCAGCTGTCAAGGCACTGAAGTACTTTGCAACTGGTTGGCACTCTTCTCTGTGAGATGTTTAGACCATTAGAGATTGTGTCATGCATATGAGATCACAGTTTGTCATGCTGTTTGTCACACAGTTGTTAGGAGGTTTGTAAGCAATGTGTCACGCATTGTGTTATTTGGAGTTGTCACAAAACTGTCCTGCAGACTTTCATGCGCTCTTCAAGCACTATGTCCAAGAAAGGTTAGTTGATCGGTCAAGCTGGTAGTGATTCAAGTGATGGAACAAGCTGGCGTGGAATGGATGTATCTTTGGTCAGCACATGCCCGTGGTAAAAGTCATGCATTTCATCCAGCAGTAGCGGCTCCTCCACCAAGGCAGAGGAGCGTCGCCCCACTGCTCTGTGAGCAGGTCAAAAAAGCAAAAATAAAATGATAATAACGCAATGTTATTATCATTTTATTTTTCCGTACTGGCTTAGGTGCGGGCGGGGCTGAGCTGGCCAGAGCAGGGGGCGGAGTGGTTTGCACTCCCTAAGTGCGCATGACGGTTTGGCTGGCTGTCTTTGGCCGGCCAAACAATCATGCACACTTAGCATGTTCTCCACCCAGCTGTATTGCACAGCCTGGGTGGAGAACATGCACAGGCTCCCAGTCCCTGTCTGAGCGCTTAACCACAAGTGACAGCAGCATCGTGATTGGCTAGGGGAGCCTGTGTGCTTCCTGCTTCTAGGAGTTGACGACCGAAGAGGATCGAGAGGCGGCGGCTGGCCTGCAGGCAAGTGAATTTTATTCTTTTATTTGTCATCCCTCCCTCCCCACCACCCCGTTAAGTAGCAGCCGCCACTGCTGTCCAGTAATTAGACATGATTCACACAAAAATATCTGAACGCAAAAACGTCTAATGGCCAGATGTGAGGAAGGGACTTGTACTCACAAAGCTTTTACTGCTCTAATTGGTAGGATTCCAAATGCAAAAACCCAAATCGCAGCATATAAAAGCAACAGTGTGAGTCGTGAATGGTTTTGCAGCTCCCAAGGTCCACATTGAGAGTCCTTGAGACTCACAAGGAAAAGAAAGTGCCAAAGGATGTCAGGCTTTTCTTGTGACTCCCAAGAATACGTGACAATGCTTTGCCGCTGCTCCTGTGGCTGTAAGAGATGGACAGATCATCGACTCCTGAAAGAGGGTATCCATTCGCAAAGCAGAAGCTATCCATCACATTACAGCTTCCACAATGTGAATGTCAGCTGCAGGCTTCGGAGAAGGCTCCCATGATATCCCTTAGCACTGTCCAATGTTTGTTTTTATTGCATCCACTGTCCTTTCAAATGATAAGTGCAGCAATAACATCACTTTGGAAATTTGATTGCAGGGACTGGGATCTGATGTTCATTGCAGGCCTCCGCCCTGCATTTGCAGACATTTGTAAGGATTTACAGAGGGAATTCCACTTGTTATGCGGCATACTGTGGAACATTTTGTGATAATATTATTTCATTTTTTTATCATTTTTACACATGCTAACTGCCTGGGTAAAGGGTTCACCTAATTAGTACCAGTTTAACACCCAAATGCAGGATAAACCAACTGAAAAGTAACCAGTCAACCTTTGCGAAAGGCCTTGCACTGCACAGCAGCGCATATCACTGCGTTTTTAGCAAATTTTGATCTGTTTGAGCTAGAAACATTTTTTTTGTTCAAATCTGCAAATTATGCAGCAGATGATGGATTATGTGGCAAATGCGATAAATCCTTAACTATTCGTAAAAGAGCCCCACCCATGCTTTACAAAATTTGGCCCTAAATTCTGTATGAAGATATTTCATTTAAATGCATTGTACTCCCCGAGTAATGCTCTATTACTTACCAGTAATCTTCATTACTCCGGGTCCCGTTGTCCTCGTCCCATTCATTACAAAATGGAGATAATCATCTCCCAACAGAAAAAAAGAACGGAGGAATGCTGGGACCCTAACCTCAGCCCCTCCCACTGGGAGTACATAAGCAGTACTTACTCAGCATTCCGCCTTAACTACCAAGCCCTCAACAGGCAGGATGGCCGTCGGGGAGGGAGGGCGGGGCGTATGAATGGGACGAGGACAACGGGACCCGGAGTAATGAAGATTACTGGTAAGTAATAGAGCATTACCCCCAGGTCCCTCCTGTCCTCGTTCCATTCATTACAAAGTGGAGAATACCAAAGCAGAAACCTAGCCTTCCAAAAACCTCAAGCACACCCATGAAACCACACCAAGGCAGCACCCACTGGAATCAAAAGAGAGAACTACAGGAAACAACAGGCAGAGCACCTGGACAGGAGAGCACCCCACCAAAGCAGGGGCGCACCCACCAAAACAAACGAGAGACGACCAAGAGGAAGAAGAGGACAACCCACCGAGGGCATCCACGACACACCAGGAGCCCCCCACACCCTCCTGAGTGAACAAGGAAGGGGGAGAACACGCCAAACAAAAAAACCAACAGAGGCCGCCCACAACGAAGGACAGCGAGGAGGCCACCCAAAGAAGAAAACGGACCAGCAGCCCCAACTCCCAGCAAGCCAGCACAGGCCAGCAGGGACACAGCCAAGGACCGGAAACCGGGTCCAAGGAAAACAGAAGGCGACAGCGACAGCCAGGAGGCAGCCAACCAGATAAACGGGAAACAGAGAACCCAGACGAACAAAAGGGAAACTCCAAAACCGCCAAGCGGAGGGGAGGATGCCAAAATGGCGACCAAGCCAAAAAAAGGAAGCACCCCAAAGAGACCCTAAAGGCAAAGTCCTAGAAGGGAAACAGGCGCCAAGGCACGCAGCGGACCAGAGAAGACGAAGTCCAAACAGGACACGTACAAGGGCGCCCACCAGACCAAAGGCCGACAAGCCAGGCACCACAAGGCAGACACACAGGACCCAGCAGCAGCCCAGACACAGAGCGAACCCCTAGCAAGAACAGAAGGGAAGCCCCGACCAGCCAAATGGACACACAAGCAACCCCACAAAGAGAAGTGGAAGAAAGGAAGGCCCCACAGACCCCGCCGCAACCAGGCACGAAGGGAGAAAGGGCCAACCAGAGGACAAACCCCAACACCAATGGACAGCAACAGGGCAAAGGCACAAACCCAAGAACCAACCAAGGGCAGGACCACCCAGACCAAACCAGGAAAGGGGGGGAAGCACCGGCCAAGCACCACCTCCCCCCAACCAAAACGACCCAGCCCCCAGAGAGCCCAGAGGCCCAGGAAAGAAAGGCCAGCATCAACCACTAGAGCGGCCAAACGACAACCACCAAGAACCCAGCCCGGGAGGTGGAGCCACAGCGAGATACCAGGACCCCAGGAGGCCAAACGCCGAACCCGGATCAAGGCCCCACATTGAACTAGGGCCCTACACGAAATGCCAGAGCCGCAGGGGCAGGCGAGACCCACCCCAAGAACACAAAGGCCAGGGTAAACCAAAAGGTAGAACAAGCCAGCCAGAGACGCCCCCAAAGAGACCAGGCAGACAGCCAACCAAACAACAGACAGGCTAGCCAAAAAACCAGGGACCAACCACCTGGAACCCGCACAGGCCCAGAAGGGGCGGGACAGGGCCAATGGCCACAACCGCGTACCCCCCAACCCCCGAGGGGAGCCCTAAAGCAGCCAAGCCACAGAGGCAACAGAAGCCAGGGTGGAAACCAAGCAGACCGCACGGGCACGCCAACACCACTGCCCAGCAAGCACCAAGGGCGGGAGGGAGCAGGGGAAAAAAAAACAGGGCAGAAGACAAGAAACCACCCACAACTAGCGCAAAAAAGTAGCCAAGAAGCCAGGGCTGAAGCCAAGGAACCCGCCTGGGCAGGAGGACCGGATGGACCAACCTGCACCCGGGAGAGGCCCACGCAGAGCACAGGCCAAAGCAAATGGCAGGGAGGCCGACAGAGACGCCCGGCACAGAAACTCCGTACCAAGCAGACCGGAAGAACCAAAACAGAGGCAACAGCCAAAGACCCACAACAGATCGGGAGGCAAAACCCACCCAGAAGAGGGACAGCAAGAAAGAGAAAACAGAGCAACCGGCAGAGGGACCACAGCCTGGGAACAGGAGGGAGCAGAGAAGGCAGAGGCACAAGAACCTGCCCAAACCCCAGCACCGAGCCCCCGGACAACCAGCAAACAAGGCGGGCAGACACCCAAAATGGCAAGACAACACCACGGGACCGCACCCCGATGGGGGGAGGGGCACGCCGACCGACAGACACCCACACCGGGGGCACGCTGGCTCCAAACAAAGCCCCCACCAGACAGCCCAGGAGCGCCACAAGCGAGCGCCTGGGCAACACAGAGCAGACAGCACCTGCAAACCCCGGCGGACACCCCTCCAGGCCTGAACCCACCCCAAGAAGAAGAGCCGGCGATGCCAAGGAGGCACAGCCGGAGGCAGAGCCGAACCAGCCACAAGCCGGCAGTCCACGAGTGACAGCTAGAGCCCCTGGACCGCCAAACACACAAGGGGAAAAGAAAGAAGAACACTCACAGCGGCGATGGAGGGGTCGGGAAAACCGCCGTAGGACAGCGCCACAGATCAACAGACCCAGGCAGCCAAAACAAAAAAGTGGGAAACGACAGCAAGGAGCACACCACTCCAGGGACCCTACACAGGTACGAACCAGGCCAGACCCAGCCCAGCACCAGGGGAAAACAGGGCGGAAAGGCCACAGGCCACAAGAAGGGCCAACAAAGGAGGAGCGCCCGGGCGACGGGGGAAGACAGCAAAAACCTGAAGCCCAACACCTGCCAAAGAGAAGCCAGCAGCACAAAGCAGGAATCGCAGACACCCCAACCAGGGGCAAACAAAGCCCGGGAAGAGCGCCGCAGGCAACAGCAGACCACCCCACAAGCGCGAACACACAGGCAGTGTAAAGCAGAGCAGGCCCAGCACAGAAAGGAACCAGCGCCCATCAGACATGGGCAAGCAATGCAGTAGCGGAGGCTGAAACCCACGAGCCACCAGAGAACACCCAGGCGACAGCAGAGGAAGAAAAGCAGAGCCGGTCAGGAACACAACTGAACCAGCCCCACCCATGGGCACCATGCCGAAGCAGGGGCAAAACCCCCTGAGGGACCATGCCAGGCAGACAACGGGAATACAGGCGCACAAGCAACCGCACCAGGCTCCCCAGGAGGACCATCAAACAGGGAGAACCACAGAGCCAGGCGCCCACAGCCAGGACACAACCCCAGCGAAAAAACAATCCACCCCACACAGCAGGGCCACCAAACCGCCACGCGGAACACACCCATGGAGGAGGGGTGGGCGGGAGACACAAACAAGGCTCCCCACCCCCCAGCCAGCCCAAGGCACCCCACCAGGAGCCACACCCAAGCAGGAAGAATCAGCCAGCCCTGGTACCTACAGCACCTGGTATTCTGAGGCGGTCTCCCGTCCAGGCATTAACCAGGCCCGGCCCTGCATAACTTCTGAGAGCAGACGAGATCATGCGCTTTCAGGGTTGTATGGCCGTAGGCCCAGGCACACCGGGGGCAACAAAGCCCAACCCACAGAACGCCACCAGGCCGTGAGGGGTCTGAGACCCCAGGCCCAAAACAGACCCCCTGAGGCGGACATCATTACACCTGCCGAATCCGGCAGGCAAGGGAGCCGCGAACCCGGCCCCCAACCGGCCTTCGTACCCCCAGGAGCCTGCGAAGGGGAGAAGAGCCCACCGGCATAGGAGGTAGGGCTCGCACCGGGCGGACGCACTTGCACCGGCAGGCCCGGCCGATACCGCAAAGAGGGAAAGATGGGCCGAGGCCAGCCGCGCCGCACCCCAAACAGCAAAGCAGGCACACAACAGTAAACCGCACGCAGTGATTCATATAGAAAGGAACATTGCCTTTGTATTCCAGTGAAACACCAGGATGTGAACCAGAGGCGCAACTAGAGCCAAATTTCGGGGGGGGCTAAGAAACAATTTCGGGGGTGGCTAATTCTTCCAGCAATAGGCAGAGTGGGGATGCAGGGGCTCTAAAAAGGGGTGAAAAACAACAGAGCCTCATTTACAAGCAAATGGTCTTTTAAAGACCTGTGAAGTACTCGGGTGCAGCTGTGTGTGTGTGCCCGGGAAGCTGTCTCAGCCCGGGCTGCCACACACGATGGGGGGGCTGAAGCCCTTTGAGCCCAATGGGCGTTGCGCGCCTGATGTGAACACAGAACCATTGAAGCAGAGTCAGCAACCTTAACCACTAGGCCACAGTGACGCAATGTATACGAAATGAAAAGGCAAGGACACAAGCGCACAAATACCACCACAGGGCAGACGCAAACAGAGTTCATACAGTGGTGCGCACTGCGGGTTACACCAACACCTGACAAGCAACTGTCTGTGAAGTGACGTTAGGAGGTAGCCCCACAAAGAAACAAGGGAAACAGATCCAGCTACGCAGAACTCACCAGGGCGGGTGGGAGCCAGGAACAAGGCCCCCCCCCCTTCAGTCAGCACCATGCGCACCTCCAGGAACCACGCCTGGGCAGGGAAGGCAAGAGAACCAGCGAGCGTGGCGCGGCTTCCAACCAGCCAGGCCACAGGAAGACGCGCTCAGCAACCCGGAAGGAACCGGAAGGACAGCGCAACAGCCGCAAAGAGTCGTTCGGCAGACAAGAGCCGGCCGGGAACATCCAAGCCCCCCAGCAAGCCCAGAAGGCCGGGAGGCAGACCAGCAGACACCCCGCCCGCACAGCCAGGTAGCCGAACTAGGAGTCCAAGAAGAAAACGCCAATCCAGCCCAGCAGGAGCAGCACCAGCACCGTGTCCCAATTCTGTCGACAGACAGAAAAAAAGAACAGGCGGAATGCTGGGTAAGTACTGCTTATGTACTCCCAGTGGGAGGGGCTGAGGTTAGGGTCCCAGCATTCCTCTGTTCTTTTTTTCTGTTGGGAGATGATTATCTCCACTTTGTAATGAATGGGACGAGGACAGGAGGGACCTGGGGGGTAATAACCCCCTTATCAACGAGTAGATGTGGGCATTCCCAGGAGAGATCAGGGCATTCCAACTGTAATCAGGTGAATGCATGAGCTGTTGTAACCTACTGGCCTTTCACAAACATTTGTAATAGATAATGTTGGCTTGTCTTTACTTCTATCTTTACACCAAGTGTAAGTGGTGATCAGAGTATTGGATAATGAGCCTTTAGGTCCCACATTCAAAGGCAGTGCTCTTTTGAACGTGGGGCCTATTGGTCTCGAAAATATTTTTAGAGAAAAGGAAAAATAAAACGGAAAGATTCTTTTTGAATTTCATAAATTTCCTAACCCCTTCGAGTGCAGAGACTCTACACCTGTCTCACGAGGCAAAGCAGGTATTTGCCGGAAGTGTAAGTGCATAACCTTTGAAATATTGCAATTCTGCATCCCAGCTGTAAATCTGCACAAATATGAAGGCCAGTGCCACACATCCAGGAATTTATGGTTTTCTTCATGAATAAGGTCAAATGCACCCAAAAGAGATGGCCATAATGCATTCACCAAGCAGGGCCATTCTTGAAGTTTGCGGCACCTGAAGTCTGAGTGCATTACAAGATACCCTCCATCCTTCCATGTAAGCTGTAAGTCTCTTCTGACATTGGGCTCCCTAAAGTAAATGGCTTCTAAATCCTGAAGTACCATCTTTCAAGACTAAATCAACTTTTAAACAATCCTTCTCTGGAAAGGCACATAAGACCTGGAATCTGGAGGCCTTGCAAACACGTTTACTTTTGTATACATAAATATCATTGATGCACTATACCATTGCCAAACTGACCACCTGTATGTTTAACTGAGTCTCTGATCTTATTCATATACTTTTGTAGATTATGTTTGCATAGCCTTGTGTATTAACAATAGTGAAAGATTCTATCCCCCATGCTCTTGGATCTAGTTTGTGCTTTACAAAAAATACAAGATTGCATGAACATTATTTCTATTGTGTAGTGAGAAGCCATCCCCTAGGAACTCAAACCCTCCAGCCCCCTTTTTAGCTAAGCACAACAACTCTTGTCAAAATATGATTTTTTCTGAAATTAGCTACACTTTTCAGTGAGCAAGTTATTTTTCTCCAGATAGCATTTCTAGAAATCAGGTACATTTTTCATCAACCAATGATATAATGCTACGTTTATCCAGGTGCTTGAAAAGAATGGTATCCAAAACACAGGTAATTTCCCAAATAACCATTACAGAGTGCCACTAATGTGTTTACGAAAGCGCTTGCCAAGAAGCAGAGTTTCCTTGTGGTGCAAAATGGCCCAGTCAAGTGCACCAGTCTCATTCGTTCCCCCGCTGACCTCTGCATGCCACACAATGGGTTGCTTGGTTGGAAACCTCACCTGACTACCCAGTTTTTGGCCTACCTCGGCCTTCCTTTGCTGAACCTGTCTTTTTTGGATGTTAGGACTCAGTGTACCTTGTCCCTGCTAATCAGTGGTAAACTGCTCATGCTCTCCCATGAAGACAGGATAAAATTAGCCTATACCTGATTGGTACATTTAATTTACTTTTAAGTCCCTAGTGTATGGTACCACATGTGCCCAAAGCTTGTAAATTAAATGCTACAAGTGGGCTGCAGCACTCATTGTGCCACCCACCGAACTAGCACTGTAAAACATGTGTCAGGCTTCCCACTGATGCATGTAGCACAGTTTTAAGCTGCCAGTTTGACCTGGCAAAAAGAAACCTTTTCTAGGCCTAACCTTTCATTTTTAATACTTAGAGGTCATCCCTAAGGTAGGCCTTAAAGACTCAGAGGGCAGGGTGCATGGCATTCAAAACGTAGGACATGTGTACTTACATTTTAGATATCCTGGGAGGGGACAACTAAAGTCATTTTACACCACTGTTAGGCTATCTCTCCCAATGAATAACACTGGGTTGCTTTACTACACTTAGCGAGGGCTAACTTCAGTTTGGGACCAGATAAAGAGATGCTGTTTTAATTCAAACAATAAAGTGCCAACGTGCCAAATTATATTTCCTCCTCCTCCGTTGCTTTGTTCATTTACTGGCAAAATAAATTATACAGTACAACTATACTAGCAGGAATCAAAAAAAGTGACATTGTGCCGCATTCCACCACATTGCAATTGCTTCATACCTTCAGTAATTACCAAAGAGCATATATTATAGTCATACTAGCAGCGATGAACGCGAAAAACAAGCTGACCAGGCCATCTAGATCCTAAATACCCCTGTTGTGAGTGAAAAGCAACCTAACCCCTTAGGCTGCAAGTTCAACCTCGAACAAATGCCAAAAGATGAATAAGTCGCCATACACATGTCATGTATAGTAAAAGAGTTGGAAATCCCAATATCAACTGCTAGCCCTCAAGGAGCCACCAATTGCGCTACTGCTGACCCAGGGTCCATCTCTTCTATTTTATCGAAAAACTGCCATGCAGCATTAAAATCACTTTAAACCTCCCGCCCATCCTGCATACGCCTCCTCAAACTTTTTGATCCTAAGCATTTTATTAAACCACTTTTAGTATATGGGAACCCTAGATGTTTTCAAGTTCTCTAATCAATGAATGATCAATTAAAGAAGCTTTCAATATAAACACCTGTCCCCATTTGCCAATACCAGAACCCTGATTCTTACTAACATACCCAAAAAGTGCCACATCAGCCACCGCGTCGATATTAGTCTGGAAACTAAGGGCCTGATTACAATTTTGGCGGTCTTACTGCTGTACCTCTGTGGCAGCGGTCCCAAGAATACCGCCAAAGCCCTGATTACGGCTTTGGCGGTCTGAGGACCACCATCGCATCAGATTCACCACCTACCGAGTAGGCGGTCTGCCTGCCGACTAGGCGGCCCACCCGCTATATTACGATGTTGACCATTTGCTGAACGAAAGACCGCCGGAGGACCGTTGTCACCACCAGCCATTCGCTGACCGCTTCGACGGCAGTCGGTGAAAAGCATCTGTCAGAGGGCAACACAGACAAGTTCACTGCCGTCTGAATTCCGAGTTGGCTTTCCGTTAAGCCGACGTGGCGGGAAGACTACTTGCTTCGAGTCACCGGAATCGAAGGAATTGGGGTGCATACTCACCCATTTCCTTTTCTTCCCTTCAGTCTTCCACGTGGATCCCTTCCTCCAGGACCCCCTTCACAACAGCATCTGACCTCGAAGAAAATTACTCTGTTGACGCCAAAATCAGGAAAGTCCGTATTGCAGTATTTACCCATTCACTGTACTGGGCACATATGGTTCAGACTCCAGCTATGGGAAAGTACTGGTAGTAGGTATTTTTTCACATGTGTCATGCATATGTGTAAATTCAACACTTGTGCAATCAAAATATACACACATGCAACACATATGACAAAATATTCCCCACTGTCAGAAAAACCGCTGCTGGCCCAGCGGTGACATCATAATACGGCGGGCAGGAGACCACCATGCGGCAGCCTTCTTGGGACCGCTGCCGCGGCGGTAAGACCTCCGAACTCGTAATCCGGCCCTAAGACTAAGAGCAGCAAAAACCTTTCCCCAAAACTGTTCCAGCATTTGGCAAGCAAAAAAAATATGCAACCAACAAAAACAATGATCCTCCACCACCGGATACATTCTGGGAGGGCCGTAGCGGTGTAATAAACCATTCAGCGAGATAGGAAGGCCATCACCTGTGCCTGCCTCTCTGATCACGTAGTAATCTATACCAATTACCTTGAGTTTCGGCCTTAAAAGTGAGGATATGACGAGGTGGGAGTTTAAACTAGATTCCGGACAGTGATTATTCTAAAACAGGGTGATCTGCTGGAACCCCAGAAAAAACAGTCTGCAATGCTTACCACACCTAGACTGCAATTCTTGCCATGTGATGCATTTACTCCTCAACAAGAAGTGTCCCAATTCTTTAAAACCATTAGCATTCCAAAATCTTATCTTGAGTATATGATATTATCAGGCCGGCGTATTTACACTCCTGTAATGTAAGATACTCTAAGCCTAATGGAATGCGTTTAGATAGATAAAGCGATTGAAGTCCGGCGCTAATTTCCTGTAACAATTTGTGTCTTATTTTCTTTGGAAGTTTAGCTGTCTTGATAAAAACAGGCAGCTGGGTTCCAGCTTCCTGGATCATTTTGTCTATTAAAAAAGATCGATTGTCACCTTTCCATCTATTGATCTTGCTAGTGCATCTAAAAAGATGCTCCATAATATGTCTGCACATGGGGTAGTACCAGCCCCCCCTGACTGGTATCTAATTGCAGTAGAGAGAATTTTATCCTAGAAACCTTCTTATTCCACACATAGTGCCAAAAAAGTGCTTCCAGTTCCGTAAAATAGCTCTTATTAACTCTTATAGGGGCATTTGAAAAAAGAAATAACACCAGAGGTAAAATAGACATTTTAATAAGAGCTACTCTGCTCACTAATGTAAGGGGAAGGAGGGCCCATCTATCCAACACACCCTTGATCTACTTCAGCATTACCGCATAATTTAATTGAAAGAGCTGGGAGTAATTATTCACTACGAAGATCCCCAGATAACTGATCAGATTTTGAGAGCTGACCTGCTGCTGAAGAGAATTAAAAAGAAGCAGTTTGTTTTTATTCTGGTTAATTTTATGCCCCCCAATCCTTTTAAACTGTTCAACCTCATCCAGCACCCTTTGAATGATCTGCTTCTCTGGCCTGAGATGTAGGATAATATCATCTGCAAACATTTTTAATTTAGGCATTCCCCTTATGAAGGGCCTTGATCCCCTCATTCTTCAAAATCCTAACTGCCAGGGGCTCTAGAAAAAAAAAAAAAAATTGGGGACAGAGGACACCCCTGACTAAGAGTGGGCAGAGTTGCTGGAGTGGCACTACACGGAATTCCGCTGAATTGCCTAAAAACTCAGTGGAATTCCGCTGAGCTCTGCTCCACTCTCTGCAGCAGCAGAGGCCCAGACCTGGCTTGGCAACGCACTGCGCATTTGTCATGGAGGGTTCCTGGCCCCCAGCCTGGCGCTTGCTTTCACCGACTTACCTCTGCCGTGGCGGTGATCCGCTGTGTTTCTTCTCGAGTCCGGGGCTGTAACTAATGAAACTGCTTCGCTGCAGAACTTGCGAGGACTGCGCATGCGCGCACATGGAGAGTGGAGACCTAAACCCGGTCTCCACTCTCCATGCGCGTGCATGCGCAGTCCAAGCGAGTCCTGCAGCGAAGGGGTTTCATTAGTTACAGCCCAGGAGAAGAATCCTGTCCCGCCGAGGACGAGGAGATAGCCCGGGCACAGACACCGCCATGCCGAGATCCAGGTAAGGACTCGGGCAGGAGCAGGGCTTGATGGGAGGCAGGGGCAAACTCCGCCACGCAGCGGAATCAGAGTTTTTTTGCCAAACTCCACACTCTCAGTGGAGCACGGAGTTGGAAAAACTCCACAAACTCCACTGGCGGAGCAGAGTTCGCCACCCACCCTTATCCATGATGCAGTCCCCTGTTTATATCTACTACCCGTGCAAGATTGAATTCACAAAAACCTTCGCTTGTGCCCCTGGATACAGGTTCCGCAGCATTGAAATGAATAGAACAGAAAAGCCAAATCTCACTTGGCCATAAAAAAGTGCATCCCAGAAAACCAGGTCACATGCTTTCTCTGCATCAACCTTTATTACAGCTGCACAAGTCTGGTTAGCAGCAAATCAGTCCAGCGCATGTATTACGAAGCCTGTGTTAGCCGACATCATCTGACCAGCCACACACCCTGTTTGGTCATTATGTATTAAAACCTGGGCTGCCAGGGTAATTCAAACAGCCCATATTTTTATTAAAAGCTTATAATCTGTGTTCAATAGGCTGATTGGTTGGTATGAATTAACATCCCTTAAGTTCTTATCTTTCTTTAAAAAACAAACAACCGTGGACTCCTTAAAGGATGAGGGAACTTCCCCACCCTCTTTCACAAAATTAAAAAAACACTGTCAAAAAGGGTATAAGTTCACTTGTGAAAGCTCTTAAAAGCTCAACTAGAAATCCATCATTGCCGCATGCCTTCCCACTAGGCATTGTGGCAAGAGCTTCCTGAACCTCTACAACAGATATGTGAGAGGTCATTCTTTCTACTGGGGAAATTGTCAACTCCAGAAACCTAATGGAGTGATAATATTGGGATATACTGGTCAGCGGGATCATATATTTATTTTTATACAAATGTATTGCTGCAAAAAAACTTGGGACACTTCAGCCTTATCAAGAACCAATTCCCCAGAATCTGTCTTCTGTATCTCCCTTACAAATGCAGCATCACGCTTAACCCACGTTGACCATGTGAGAAATTATCCGAATCATCTGGCTCTTCTCATATACCCGCAGCTGAAAGGCCCTCGAGCTATATTTCCTCCATGATGAAGAATTCCCTCAAGTCATGCTTAGCTTTACCAAAATGGTTCTCCGTGGAGGGTTGTCCCTCCAGAGGCCTATTCTTCACCTGAAGAGCAGCATCTACTGCTGATTAAAGCTCAGCTATCCATGTTGCACGTATTTTGGATTTCTGCGACTTATATGCAATAACCTGCCTCCGCCCAGTGGTCTTAAAGGCTTCCCAGTCTAAGAACAATGAGGTTGTATCATTCAGACTAAAAAAATCTCGAATCAGCAGACTCACATCTTTCAGCCATTCTTGGTTATTAAGAAGGTACCGATCCAGCTGCCTCTTGGGTCTTTCTCCTCTGGTTGTATCAAATTTCACTATGATGATGGCCAGAGAATGATCAGAAAATGAGTTAGCCCAAATATCTGAGCTGGCCCATTTAAGCGGGTGGAAATTAAAAAATAATACGGGAAGCTGAATGAAACCAGTGCGAGAAGGAAGTATATTGAGACATACCAAGATGACCTGTCGTGTAGTTCCTATAGAAAGTATACAGGATCTGCGTGTTTAGACAACATACACTGTAGGATTGGTGTCAGACAAACTCTGATCAACCCCACCGGGTATGCTGGCTCTTTTGTACCAACTAGCTCACAGTGCCACTAGAATCTCCTCTTACCAAAGAGAGAATAGTTCTTGGCAACCATCGAACATGACAACCCTGATCCCTCAGGACCGTGGAAACAATCTAGTACCTTTCGCTCAGTCACTCGTGCTTACTTAGTCTGTCTCAGAGAAATACACAGAATAAACAGGCTGGGCGTTTTCAATGAGAATTTATTGAACAGTTGTTATTCTCGTGTAAGATAGATGAGCTGCAACAAGCGTTAAGCAGTATAAGAGATAAATGATTAGCAGTACAATAAAGGTAAATGGATGGTATAGCTCTACCATCTTACTGCAGTCACAAATACATACAAATATATAAAACACATGATAAAATATGCGTACTCCTACGATGCCTCCCTAACTAGATGTACCTAAGTGTACCTAGCCTGTGTGTAGGTGTTAAGCAAAGAATCCATCTAGGATTTAGTCAACCCCATTACCTGAAGTGTGACACTGTGGGACCCGTCCTGGTCTCGAGTTGGACACCCCGCAAGGGATGTTTTAGACCACTGCGAGCTGGAGTGTCTGCATGAAGGAACCTCAGCGTCTCGGGTCAGTGTGTCGGCTGGGAAGTCTCTGTCTCCTCTGTCTTATCTTAGCAAGATGTGATGTATATATACACATAGGTCTCCCCAGGGGTCCTACCTTGCTGTGTTACTGTGTCGGCCTAAGGATGACGTTGGGCATGAACTTTGTACATAGATTTTATACAGGAGATGGTAGTCCTGCTGTGCTTTCAAGAATCCTCATGCCAATGTATGAGATTTCGAACTAGGAAAAACCTGCGTTGTGAATGCAGTGTAGTTTCTAGGTAAAAGGTCAGTCCCTGTAAACCGTGACAAGTGTAATGTAGGGAGAGAATATAGGTGAAGGGTAATGAGATTACCTGGGCCTATATTATGGTACCTATATGGAATATAACACCCACTCCTCTTCCGAATGGATGACATAGTTAAATTATAAACGTACTACTAGGCTGACTAGATACTGGTACGCAAAATAGTAAAAACATCCTTAAAAACAATGTTTAAAACGTTAAGAAATGTCCTGGAGTAAAAAAAATTCTAAAAAGAGGTAAAAAATGGAAATTGACACTCAAGCTATAGCTCTAATATGTCCGTAGGTATAGTTCGAACTACTACAAGCATTTGAAAGCCATGCATGCTCAAAAAGAATGTTAATTTTGATACGGAGTTCCAATGTTCCGTTTATTTTCCAAAAGTCAATTTTTTTTTTCTTTCTCCAGCACACGACGGGCCAAATGAGTCAAATGTTTATGTGTCCTGGCTGGTAGACGCAACAGTCTCGTTGTTTGCCTCCGCAGTTGGCGGTCCCTGTAACACCTCGCATATTATGTCAATTGAGCACAGATGATCTTCCATACTGTCCACTGCCGGTGCTGGGGCAGCCTGTGCGCCATCCAAGGCCTGGGTGTCAGAGGAGGAGCCGGTGTCCATACCCACAGGAGCAGATACTACCTGTGGTGGCTCTAGGAATGCCGCCAGTGACATAGGAATACGCTGGGGACACTGCAGAACATGGGCCGTTATCGGGTCCAGTAAAGCATCAACGTCCGGCTGCGCACATGATGGGAGTGTCAGACAGAGATCCAACATGCATTCTTCTCCGCAAAACAGGCATCGGAGGACAGGTAAGATGCAGTCCATCCAGACTGGTCTAAATGACAAGAACCAAGAAGCACTTAGTTCTCTTAGGCGAGGTGTGCCTTAAAGTTGTACCATGCGATCATGGTATTTTCTCTCCAGGAGTACTGTTTCCATCTCCTTGGTGACTGGGACTTCCATTGTGTAGCAGAAAAACGACAATCAGGATACCTGCTATTAGAAACAGGATCAGCGGCAGCCCTCCAAATATGCTTCCAAAACGGAGTGTATAAAGTTTAGTATAACTCCGAGGACCGTCTGAAAGGTGCTTAACAGTCCAGAACCTATGTTCTTAAATAGGTTGACAATGCCTGTCATATCAGACATGTTAAAAATTATGCCTGGGCGGTAAAATCCGCTCCGCTCACAGAATTTGCAGAATCTTGGCAATTCCGCGTTCCGTGGAGAACGCGGAATTGCCGGAAGTTCCACGATCCGCGGCGTAGCGGAATTTTTTTCCTTGTTCGTGCTTTCAAAATGCGTGTTTGCACACGCGGTAGCGACTTACCGGGATCCCTGCGTTCGCCGACGAGTTTTCCTATCCGTTCGCGTGCGCCACGAGATTTTGGTAGCCGGCCGCGCGATCCCGCGAGAGTGTGCGATCGCGAACACGTCATTCAGACGCGCCATCGGACATCCGCGTTTGCGAACAGGAAACACGCACCGCGAACGGGCGGGACAAGTGAAACAAGATGGCCGCGCCAATTGGCGACCGCATGGGCAAGTTCGCGAGATATTTCCCCCCGAGCACGCAAACAGAATCCCCGAACAGGAAAAACGCATCGCGAACGGGCGGGACAAGCAATCCCACATGCTCGCGGAATTCTGCGTAGCTCGCGGAGATTTTTTACATCTTCGCGGAACTTTGCGTAACGCGACTACGCAAATTCCGCCCAGGCCTATTAAAAATACGATTTACCATTTCTTCGAAATGGAAAGGGCAATTTGTACGTATAAGTGCCTGTATCTCTGCCGAAGACCTTGCTACTTGAAGATCAAAAGTCTCTCGAGCGGAGGTTAAGGGCACGGGTTTCTGTATAAGCATGGCTTTCCTTCTGCTCAAAGTATCAAACCGTATTAATGAAATATTTAGGGAAGGCCATAACAGCACCTCCCTGATTGTATGTGTTGGTGGAAACAATACTTGCATACAGCAAGTAACCCTGGAACTCACGGTTACCAGATATGTGATGCCCGTGTTGTAATATGGACAAATCCTGTTCTAGTACATCAATAGCGGAACATTCAATGTTGCCCAGTGTATATATCCTGGAGGTTAGTGTCGTTAACCCATTATCGACCACTGCTAGAGCTTTCTCTAGATTTATACAATATATTTCTCGTAGTCTTTCTGCGGCCTCTTGTTGTGATATTTTCCAAATCTAATTGTAGACAGCATAATAGAAATGTTTGTGACGTGGCTTCCTAGGACCTAATAAAAAATCCCGTAGGTCCACATCCTCTGAAAGTAAGGATAAGTGTTGTCTCACCTGTGTGAGTGTTGAGGTCTTTAGCCAATCGAGGCATAACTTTCCAACACTGTACGATGTCACTACCCCTGGATGTTGTCTTTGTACATAACGTGGATCTGGCCTATTGATACTAAATCCTTTAGTTTTACCCAAGAATCTTTCTTGACAGTTATTGGTGTCTACGGGCCAAACCAACCATACCTTCCAACCGGGGTCTGATCTGTTACTTTGCAAAATGTCATCCACTGTAACCTCTTTCTGTGATGTTATGTTATCCTCAGTGTGTGATGGTGTTGGCACCCGAGGTGTATTCAAATCTTTATTCCTGGCTAACCCAAGACAAGTTGTTTGTTGCACTGTTTCATTCAAAAACATTATTTGTTGAGGAATAAGGCATGCTCTAAATAGCGCCTCTGTTCCCTGGACCTGCCAGTCTCTAGTACCCAAGACTGATTTTAAGTCTATGGTGTCTTTCCATAGGTCGAACCCTTGTTCAGACAACTGAGCAATAAAGGAAGCAGAATAGATCTGTTTGGTGTTTGTCAACATATTTTTCTGTGACGGTGTAGGTGCAACCTTATAGTAATATGAGGCTGGGTCTGATGTGTTAAACCCTGAAAAATATGGACATTTTTATGCAAATGTTTTTGAACTGCTTTTCGGCGGTGTCGGGCAATGTTCTCATTGGTGATATGTGAAAACATTCCTAGGGTTAGCAGATTTATGCAAAAAGTGATGGCCATAATGTTGATAGCAATACATTGTTTCAAAGTCTGATGTGCCTTCTAACATTTCATCATTAGAAATAGCAGCAGATTTTTCTAAATCAGATAACATATTATTAACAGTTTCATAATCCCAATCATCGGAAAATGTACTGGAGGTAATGATATCACTTAATGAAATCTTAAATAAATGTGGTATTTTTAAAAGTTTAGTCGGGCCAAATATATCGAAATCAACCTTGTCCCATACTATACCATCAGGTATAGGAACTGCTGTAATGTTCACTGACGATAGGTCTCTTCTTTCACGATGTGATGATAGATGCGGTTTCAGAATCACATTCACTTTTTGCGCGGCAGAGCTTTCTCGAAGATAAGTTCCATTAATAAGCATACTAAAAACAATTACTAGGCCTATCCAGAAACGAAAGAAAAGTATTCCTGTAGATACCCAGAGTTCCACCCAAGGTGATACCAGGTAAGTCTTTTTAAGAAAGGTCAGAAAATCTTTAAGTCGCTGTAGACGAGTTCTTGGGCTGGCGTTGTTTCAGGTTCGCTTGGATCTAACGAAAAGGTATCCAAGTCAATGAAATAGCCAGATGCAGTTCGATCAATTTTTGGTAGTTCCGCAGGTTTTGTGGAAACTGTCGCTTGCTCTTGTTGTTGGGGCATGTTGACGTAGATATCCATGTTTGGTCGAATAGGAATTTGTCTTTCTGTTGAGTTTTCATTTTGAACTTCAGTTTCAAGAGGAACGAGTTCCATCGCATTGTTGCTTAGTCCTTCATTCCATGTAGGTGATCCTTCAAACGTGATGAGTCTTTCTGTTTGAACTTCTTGTATAGTTGTGAGAGGAGGGTGTCTGTTACTCCGGAGTCCACGTGGCCTACTATTCAGTATCGGCCACATAGTGTGGTTTGATTAAGTCAATTGAGACAAATCTTTTCTCCTTTTTACCGGCAAGAGGTGGCAGAATTACTGTTCTTGTTCCTTCAACTGCCAGGACAGGTACAGGTTTTCTGTATGATGGCCCAAATTCTTTTTTGTCCGCTATTTTCTCTCTGACCAGATCCCCGACTTTAGGGATCCAGACAGGTCTTGCCGTGACACTTTTTACTTCCCCAGTGGTGGTCCTTTTCGTCTGGACATTATTCTGTAGTGCCCTGATTTCGTTCAGGTCCTGTAAAACAGCCAAACGTTTATGGATGTCGAAAGGTTTTTCATCCGCCACTGCGCCTTCACAATCAAGATCAGGTACCCACATTCTTGTCCCAAATAGGACCTCATAAGGAGTGACCCCCCCTAGAGAGCTACTTGGCTGATTCTTTAATGCCCTTTGTACTCCATACAGGTATTTTACCCAATTCCCACCCGAGCCTAATACTCTAGCTGTTAAAGACTGCTTTAAGTCCCGGTTTTTCCTCTCCACGACCGAATTTCCCTTGGGATGGTACGGAGAGGAGTACCGCAATGCTACACCCAGACTTCCCATAGCTCCCTTGTAAGCCCTAGAGCTAAACGCGGGGCCACGGTCAGAATGTAATGTGCCAATTGCGCATGTCCCTATAAAGACTTGCAAATCTTTTATAACAGTTCGAGCGTCAGCCGAGCGCTAGGGCCACACCCATAGGAACCTACGGCAGGAATCCACTGCAACCATGATATACTTGTAAGCCCCATCAGATTGTAAGGGGCTACAGTGGTCCAAATAAACACACACTAGTGGTTTGTCTGATATTAATAATGGTGTCTGTGCTGGACGTGTTATGGTGGAGCCTTTCATCTGCTGGCAGATGTCGCATTTCAAGACGTAGTCATCATCAAAATAACTTTATTCGGTTCAAGCGGACCATAAAAGTTTGACATAAAAACTGTAAAAATTTCATGTCCAATTTATACAATAATGTGACTCAAATCACTAAAAGCTCACAATTAAAATTTTTGAGGCAGTTTACGATTTACTTAACAAACTAGGCCTAACCACCCCAGAGCCCCGAACCCCCCCAACTCAAGGCTCTGGGTTGCTGGCTTTAGTACCTCCTAACGTCTTCCATCGGATCAGAACATGATAACAAATTTTAAAACCACTAAAAAACACAATTTTCTCTCTCTCTTTTTTTTTTTTAAATTCATACAATTTTCTTATTGAAAATGCAATTCTAATATAATTTAGTACAGCAGTGCAAATAGCAGCAGTGGACAAAGAGCGTAAAAAGTTAAAACCTTCCTGATAGGAACAAGGGCGAATTTCTCTTAAGATTGGGTTTAGGAATCGTGCCCTTGGCTCTTTATAAAGTGTGCAAAACAGCATAAAGTGCAGAGTGCTCTGTAGTGCTAAATTATTGCAAGGACAAGCAATAAGGTTCTCGCACCAACCTGACTGTTTAGGAAAGGCCACAAGAAAGTGCAACGTGCAAAGACGAAATCTAGTCATGAGAAATCGAAACTGTGCATTAGTAGTAAAGGACAGGAAAAATTGCTGTTGTGTGGGGGACCAATCTGAATGATATTCCGTTCCCGAGTGCCGACAACACATATTCGACTCAGTTTAGTATGCTTCTTTTATAGTCATTTTCATGTTTGTGTGAATACTAGCAGGGTTGTCATAATAGTGCCCCAAGCCAATCTCATAACATTTTTCTCTGACATGGAATAGCCAGGGCATTATCAAGGTTAATGCAATCCTTGATAATTTCCCTTGAGAACGTTAGGTCCTCTGACGTCCAAATTTTAGCCCAGAGAACCAGAGGGGCGATATTAATTCGGTCCTCTATAAAATCCAACCCTACCTCAGAGTGGCAAAAGATTGTGGGGGCACTTTTTGGGATCATCAACAGTCTTTTTATGAACTTGTTTTCTAAAATTTGTAGCTGAGTACTTTTATGGTGTCCCCACACTCCTGCCCCATAGGTTGCAACAGACAGGCATTTCGATTTATATAAGGTAATCAATTCCGCTACCGGCTTGTGCCCTAACTTACAAGCGAAGCGGAATAGACCCTCTACTACAAGACTAGCATGCTGTACCCTTGCTGTGACAAGATAGTCCCAATTCAGTTTATTGTTAAAAACATTCCCCAAATATGTAAAATTGGACACCTTATCAATGGTCTTGCCCTTTACAATGAATTTTCTTGTTTTAGTTGGATTGGGGCCACACACCATGATATAAGATTTAATAAAATTTACTTTTAGGTCCAATGCTAACATAAAATCAGTAAAAACATTCAATGATTTTTGGAGGCTATTGGCAGTTAAGGCCATTAAGACTGTGTCGTCCGCATACGACAACAAAGGAACCGGGTTACCTCCTATTCTAGGGAAGTCTAGTGCCTGCTCTATTAGGGATGCCTCTAGGCCATTTGTATACAAAAGAAAGAGAAATGGGGCCAGGATGCACCCCTGACGAACGCCTTCAGTGGAGGCAATGGGCCTGGTCTTCTCTCCCCCAGGGCCAAAACATATGGCAACAGTGGTGGTCGCGTGCAACCTGCGCAGGAGGGTGATGAGAGCTTCCTCAAAGCCCATTCTCTCCATCTGTGCCCACAATTTCTCCTGATTAACCGTATCAAAGGCACTGGATAAGTCCATGAAGGCCAGGTGGATAGACCCCTTCCTGGCCCTCATGTACTTACCCATAATCAAAGATAAATTGAGGCACTGTTCATTTGTACTCATCCCCTTCCTAAAGCCATATTGTGTTTGGGACATAAACCCGGAGGTATCTGCCCAGGTCTCGAGGCGCTCGAGAATAACCCTCCCCAACACCTTAACAGTGGCGTCAATTAAAGAGATAGGCCTATAACAGGTCGGGTCGTTCTTATTACGCTTTTTGTACACTGGTACCACTATGGCCTCTTTCCAAGATGATGGGATGGGACCAGTTATCGCTGCTCTAAAGACACTGGTCAACAGGGGTGCCCAAAGTTGAGGATTGCTTTTAAACAGGTCTAAGGGGACGCCATCAGGACCTGGGGCTTTCAAGCAGATCCCCTTCGCCAGGGCATCCTCAACCTCACACACAGTCAGGGAAGAGCTAAGTTGGTGTGCCGCGATTGAATCTGTTGGCACATCTTTGCATAGCTCCTGAGGTGAAATACCATTTGGGTTGAATATGTTTGAGAAATGAAGTTCCCAAACTTCCCTAGGTATCGTTGAATCCATACCCCTCGCGTCTTTCGAGAATAGGGTGCGATTTATGACCTCCCAAAAGCTCTTGGTGTCTTTAAAAGCACTGGCTCTCTTGAGATCTTCCCAGGCTACCCTTCTCAGTTCATCTTTCCTCTGGTTGATTACACTTTTAAAGCCTGTCGCACATTTTTTGATTAGGGTTTTATCACGAGGGATTGCATGCAGTGCCTTTTTGAGATCCTTTTGAGCCCTTGAACACTCGGCGTTGAACCATTTTGTCTCCTGGACTTTCCTTATTCCTACTGACTTTATCAAGCTTTTAGATACATCCCTGCAGATTAGATTGAAGCCCTGTATAACCATATCTGGGGGAGAGTCATGATGTAGGCATTTCAGGATGGAACTTAGGTTAGCCTTGACAATATTCTCCTCGAATTGGAGGGGATTTATTTTACTCCATTTCAATCTCACCCCTTGGTTGGGGTTGTACTGGAGGGGGCGGCCATCACCTTTCTCCTCATGGGCTGTTACATGTAGGGAGGCAGTGAGGGGGTTATGGTCGCTTGCGTTATTTGGCTCTACCTCGAAGCTATCAACAAGAAAAGCAAACTTTCTAGATATTAGCATAAAATCAATTACGCTTTCCCTTCCTCCACCCGTATAAGTGGGGTACTGTATTGGGGGGCTGCTGACCAGGGTATCAACCAGGCACAGATCATTTACAACAATAATGGCATTTAAAGCTTCGCCCTGCGGTGTATGTATAAAATGCGACAGCGGTTGGCCCTCTATGTCCAGTAGCCCGCACACTCGATGTGGGCTATGCTGACAAAAAGTGTAATTAAAGTCCCCCACCCAAAGAATACACAGGGGCTGGCACTTCCCTGCTATCTTATTAATTTCTGCCTTGAGAGTGTCAATAACATCACAGCTGTTTTGATCAAAAATTTTATAATACCAGTTGATCAGTGATAGTTTAGCCTGGATCAGGTTGGAAATCAGAATGAGTTGATACCAAGGGGAATCAATTACAATCTCTGCCTTAATAGACCCATATTTAACTGAAATCAATGTCACCAGCCCTCCTTTTGCCCTCCCTGCTGATGAAGGGGTTGCGTGGATGTTAAAAGAGCAGTAGCCATCTAACGCAATATTATCCTTATACCATGTTTCCTGGACACAAATGATATTGAAGGCCTTGATATACTCTAGCCAAACCTCGTCGATAATTTTGGGCGTTCCTTATCACTGAGTCCTCCCTGTTACTAGTAGTGACAAGCCTGGCTGGCATGATGTCCAAGTCAAGTCCCACCCCTCCTGAATTATGTGCGGGAGGTGAAATAGGTGGATAAATTCCGGTCTCAGTTTCATTTGTATTGGTATGGATATTGATATTGACTGTACTATGGAAAGAGGGACCCAGGGAATTTTCAGCCATCCTATTCCCAGCTATACTAACAACGGCTTTAAGGTCTTTCCCTGATTTGCCGCTTATTATTTCCATCTTGTCTAAACTACTTGGATGGGCGGGTAGTCAATCTATATCTGTTAAGCCAGAAAGTACCTCAAAGCGGTTAGGATGAAAACATGGGGAGGGCTGGGGTTAGGGGTGTCTAATCTTAGGTCGCAGCCAGGACTGTTGGCTCTTAAAAGCCCCTTGATGTTGAGGGTAGAAGAAACCCAGGGGACAGGCCTGTATCAGCTCAGTGGGGGAGACTCTAAGGTGTTCCAGTGCGAAGTCAGTGCACATCCTGTCATTAAAGTTCAGCACTACACAATCCCCTTCTCTGTTTTTAGGTGTTTTGCCCAACTAACTCACCCGCCTTGCCATGATAATGTGTTTAGGCCAATTTATCTGGGACTGGATTTTGCTGGTGCACCAATGGGCTGATTTGTTAATAAGGCTCTGGCAGCTTTCCTGTTGTCCAGGTGAGAGATACGGGACCCCTGTCAGAATCAGAGTATAGGGTGTACACTCCGGGGGTAGGTTTAAAATGGTATTCTCGCCCTGCCTGCTTAACGGACCAGGCGCAGAGCCAGTTGTGGGCCTTTCTTCTTTCAATTGGTTCTCTCCGCTATGCGGATCAGATCTTAAAAGATTGATAGCCCCACGTTCCCCATTAAAGTTCTCATCTTGGCCAGGTGCCGTAACTGGCGGTACCGTTAAGTGGTTAGGGCAATTGTCCGTGGTCGGGGGGGATTCAAGTGATATTATCGCATTATATATGTTTGTAGGCCCATTTTTTACCACCCTCCCGCCCTCGGAGACACTGGAGAAAGCATTAACACCCCTTTCACCCATGCCATTAGCTAAAAAGGGCCCGCCACTTTGCTTAATTTGCGCAGTTGAATATCCTGTAGCCAGCAATAATTGACCAAGCTGCTCTTTTATACGACCCAGGTGGGATAAAATAGGTTCGAAAGATTCCAACACCACTTTACCAAATTGGTCTATCACCGTGTCCATTTCAGTCTGAAGCCTAATATTTCCTCCACCACTACGAGATCTTCCAACAGTTCCTGGTGGGTTTTGCTTTGTTCTCTTAACCCTTGGCGATTGGCCCCTTACACGGTGGTCGATCCCAGTTAGATCAGTACGCTTCCTTTTTCCCCCAGCTGTACTCTGAACCCCCCGGTTCCCCGTAGGTGGACATGTAGCAGCTTCCGCACCCTCTAGCACTGCACCTGGGACGCCCTGGCTCAGAATAATAATAGTGGGTGAAAGTGGGGGTGGGGGTTGTGCCGATGAATCAGAGGATGTTGCAGGTGTTGTAGAATTGAGATCCCACAAGGTAGCGACAGGCTGAACAGTCTGTGCAGTCAGAGCAGCAGGTGGAGGTAATGGAACTAACGAAAGTCTACGTTCGGCAAGTTCAATTCCCTTGTTAATAGCCCCCACAGCTTTCTGCAGAAAGCCATCCAAAGTAGCATCGGCGCTTTTAGAAACAGGCGTGGGTTTTCTTTTCCCCATAACAAAAGAAGACTTATATACACACAATAAAGAACTGAAAGGAAGTGTTTTTTGTTTTTACCGTAGCGCCACACCACCTGGCTGGGGCTTTAACTTGCGCATCGGCCGGTGGAACCAAGAGGGGGGGCCCAGCCCAGCCTCCTCCAGGCTCGGACGGGTGCAGACTGGCCCGCCCTTGGCCCGCGCACATCCCGTGCTGCAAGAGCCCTGGCCGGATTTGAAGCGCCTCCTGGCGCGCATCAATTGCGTCCGCGGCATCCCTGCCGCAAAGCGGGCTGGGGGCTGTAGTCTCCTGCCCCCCCACAAGGACGGCAGCAGTGGTGGCGGGAATACAGGCACATGGGCTCCCCCGCGGTGACGGCTGCACTCAGGTAGGGACTCCCCCGCTGCGGGAGCCCTGGCTGGATTTGAAGCGCCTCCTGGCGCGCACCTATTGCGTCCGCGGCGTCCCTGCCGCAAAGCGGGCTGGGGGCTGTAGTCTCCTGCCCCCCGCAAGCATGGCAGCAGTGGTGGCGGGATTCTGGGCACACAGACTCCCCTGCAGTGACGGCTGCACTCAGGTACGGACTCCTGTCGTCGTAGTCTTTAGTCTGCTTTCTTAGTACAGGCCAGCAATAGCGCTGTTTTAGTAGGGAAACAGTCGCTGAAACTCCTGCATGTGCAGAACCTATATCCTCGTGTGCTGCTAGGATTAATCCTAACCTTCGATCCATATTTGGTGTTACTCTATCCCCCACTCCAGGAATTTGAGCAAATGGAACATTGTTTGCATCTAACTTGTAGGAGTACTTGAGTGGAAATCTTTTTGGTACTGCTGTGTTATTGCATGTAGCAATAATCGCAACCATTATCTCACCGTCTATCTTCGTTTTTGAACAAGTGATTGCAGCTACGGAAGCCGTACGTACAGCCCCCTTTGCGGCTTCGTCAGCCAATGAATTCCCTTCAACGTGAACGCCATCACGTTGATGACTCAATGTGTGTATCAAGTGAGCCCTTGGTAGTTTGTTTTTCAACTCCACTACCTGTTCCCATAGCGTTTTGTGCTTAATTGTGCCACCTTTTGCATCTTTAAACCCCTTCTGTCCCCAGTGATGTAAATATTCATTATATGACTGTACACAGTAAAAGGAATCAAACACGATTAGTGTGGGGAATTCTCGATCCGTATTTACCAGTGCCAGTATTAGTGATTTTAGTTCTGCCAGCTGCGCCGTGCAGTCTCCTAGAGACTGTGTTTTTGGGCATTTCGGGTGAAACTTTCCATCATGCATGCATCCTTTAACGATAGCACACGCGGCGCTGTATTGCTGTTTGCTCCCTATAGCGGGTTGCGCAGAACCGTCAGTATAAATAATGTACTCATACTGATCTAGAGGCATTATTTCATTTAGTAGAGGATATTCTTGTTCGTATTGCAGAAATGCTTGTGTTTTTAGATGTGGGTCGTGCCTGTATTCTACATCTGTTGCAGTGAGAGAATTAGCCCATTGTATCCATCTTGGATATAAGGCTTTAGCGTTGGGAACGCTTGCCTTTGTCACAGCCTCTAAGGCTGGAACCGGGGTAACGACTATTATATGTTTCCCTTGAGCCAGGGCTCTTTCTCTGACTACAGCAGTCTGTACTGCTGTTAGAATTTTTTCAGTTGATGCAAAACGCATCTCAGCATTAGTGTACAAATGTGATTTGTATGCTATTGGTACTGTCTCACCTTCATTATATGTTAGATAGGTGTACCCAGATTGACCCGCAACTATGTTGCGTACATTTACGCATGTCTGTAAGTGTTTTGAAGCTATCATGTCAGCTTGTAAGGAACGAAGAGTATCTGTGTGTTCCTGTGTCCACTGTCGAACTGAAAACTCAGGTCTTATCAAATCGTAGAAAGGTTTTACTCCTTTCCGCGTAATCTAAAATGTATGTTCTGCCAAAGTTCAGGAATCCCAGGATTGATTGTAAATTTTTTCATGATTTTGGAGGTTGGAGCAGCGCGTATTTTTCTAAAAAAGTTAGCTGACAGGCTTTTCCCTTCACTTGAAAGCTCATATCCTAGAAAAAGGACATTAAGGTGGGCTATTTTTGATTTTTTAAAGTTGAATTTGTAACCCTCAGTGGCAAATGCCAAAATTATGGTATTTACTCTGTTCAAGTGTTCCTCAAGGTCATCATCCGTTAGATAAATATCATCTAGGTAGGACAATGCCTCTTCATCCAGATTTTGAAGTACCTCAGTTACCCTAGCCGAAAACAACCCCGGGCTGTTCTTATACCCCTGGGGGAGTTGACAAAATTGCCGCTGGGACCCTAATGCTGAGAATGCTATCAAATATCTGCTCTCAGGCGCTATATTTTGGCAAAAAAATCCATTTGAGATATCTATTTATTTATTTAAGAGTTTTATATAGCGCTAGCAAGACCCGAGGGTATCAGAGCGCTTCACATCTAGTATCATAATGCAGTCAACACAAAAAATAACAGTAAAAACCCAGTTCAAACATGAAAAGTAATAATAATAAGCATATTGATTCGTGACGAATCCAGTTCAGGGAGGGGTGACAAAGGAGTGAGACAGGAGGTAGGTGAAGTGGGGGCCTTCTAATCGAGAAGATTGTATGTTGCAATGTGCGAGATTCCATGTTGAGTGTCAGCTATCCGTTCGGACGAGTTCTGTTGAGAAATAAGTCTTTGAGCTGGCTTTTGAATTTTTGAAAGGATGGGTTAGTCCTGATATGGACTGGGATGGAGTTCCAAATTTTGGGCGCGTTTCCAGAGAAGGAGCGTGATAAGGCTTTTTGTTTGCGAGTTTTTGGAGGAATGAGAAGTAGCGTGTTGGTACTCCTGAGGTTCCTTGTCTGACCGGCTTTGATGAGTTTGGAGGCTAGGTATGCCGGTTTACCAGTATGCAGGGCTTTCTGTGTGAGACAGGCGGTTCTGAAGCTGGCGCGCATTTCGATTGGGAGCCATTTTAGGAGGTCATTACGATGACGGGCGGACAAAGTCCGCCCGCCACCGTAACGGAATGCGGGACCGTCCGCAAGGGGTGCGACGGTCCCGCACCTGACATTAGGATGCCAGGGCCACCGTGGCGGTGGAACAACCTATTCCCAGCATTGTGGCGGGCGGTGCTCACCGCACCGCCCGCCACAATGCTGTGAATGCACATCGTGCATTTGCATGCACAACGTGACAGGCACCGCGCGGTGCCTGCCACCTTGTGCATACAAATGCAGGTACCCCCCATGTGCACCCCCACCCCCAACATCCTGGGGGCCTGCAACAGCCCCCCAAATGCAAAGACCTTATGCAACGCCGCCATGGAAAGGCTGATCTCCGCTGTCATCATAATATGGATGGCGGTGTCTTGGAGACACCGCCACCATATTATCCTTGTTTTCTGCCGGTCGCCAAGTCGACCGGCGGAAAAGCGGCGGACGGTCTTTCCGTCCGCCGCGGACCCCCAAGCCATCATAATATGGCGGGGGATCTTTGCTGTGTGGATGGCGGGCGGATCGCCCCGCCGGGCTGGCGGTGACTACCGCCGGCCCGGCGGGGGCGATCCGCCCGCCATCATAATGACCCCCTAAGTTCTCTGAGAGCAGGAGAGATGTGTTCGTATTTCTTAACTCCAGTGACCATCCTGGCTGCTGCATTTAGAGTTGTTCTGAGGGGGGCTAAGTGAGATTTTGCTGTGCCAGTGAGGGTTGTGTTCCCGTAGTCCATTCTGGACAATACCAGGGATTGAGTAGCTTGTTTGAGGTCATTGGGAGGGATGAAGGGTTTTATTTTGTTGAGCAGTTTTAGGTTGAGAAAAGCGCTCTTAGCGTTGTTCTTGATGTGTTTACCCATGTCTAAGTTTGGGTCCAGAGTGATTCCCGGAGATTTTACGGAGTCTGCCGGGGTGAGACTGCAATTGAGGGCATCAATGGTTTTTAGCCATTCTGTGATTTGGGGGGTCTGCTCTTTATTGGAGATAATGAGGATTTCCATCTTATCTTGGTTGAGTTTCAGGTGGTTGAGGGCTAGCCAGTTTTGGACTTCTTTTAGGTTGGTGTTTAGACTCTGAATATCGTTAATGGAGGCAGTTTCTAAGTAGAGCTGGGTGTCGTCAGCATATAGGTGGAAGGGGATGTTGGCTTTTTTGAGAATATTGGTGAGGGGCTCCATGTATAAGTTGAACAGTGATGGGGAGAGAACTGATCCTTGTGGTACACCCCTGTTTACGGGGAGTAGGTCGGACGTGCAGTTGTTTATTTTTATTCTTTGGGTTCGGTTTTGCAGAAAGGAAGTAAACCACTGTAAGACCACCTCATCTGCTCCTACCCTTTCTCGCAGTACATTGATGAGCAGTGTGTGGTCTACCGTGTCGAAGGCTGCCGATAGGTCTAGGAGTATGAGTAGACAGCATTGGCCAGTGTCTAGTGATTTGTGAACATCATCTATGACATTCAGGATCGCTGTCTTGATGCTACAACCTTTTTTGAAGCCCGATTGGTGAGGGTCAAGGATGTTGTTGCTGTCAATGTGTTGGGTGAGTTGTAGGAGAACACATCTTTCCAGGATTTTGGCTAAAAACGGAAGATTGGAGACCGGCCTGAAGCTATTGAGATCGTTGGGGTCAGAGCCCGTTTTTTTTATTAACGGCGTGACTTGACCAATTGTGAGACAGTCTGGCATGACTCCGGTTCTTAGGGAGCTATTTATAATCTTGGTCCAGAGCTGGGCAAGGGTAAGTTTGAGCTTTTTCGCCAGTTGGGCAGGGATGGGGTTGGAGAAGTGTGACAAGGGTTTGGCACTGGTAATCAATTTGATGATTTCTGCTTCTGAGATGGGATCGAAAGATTTCCAGTAGTTGGAGGGGTGCCTGGGTGGGTTATTGTCTTCTTTGCAGGGGGGCTGGCTCACGTTGGGTGACCGGCAGTTGTTGTTCAGGGAGAGCTCAATCTTGGTGATTTTCTCGTTAAAGGAATTGGCAAAGTTGTTACACAGGACTTTGGAGGCCTTCACTGAGGATGAGGGGGTTTGGATGTCTGTTGTCTAATGAGATTAAAGAGTTCTTTGGGCCGATTTTTGGCGTTGTTTAGTGCCTCACAGAAGAATGAGGTTTTTTCCTTCTTGATGTGTTTTCTATATTCCCTGCGTTCAGATTTGAGTAGGTCGAGGTGGATTATGGTCGGGTTGTTTCGCCAGAGTCTTTCTGCAGCTCTCAATTGTCTTCTTTCCGAGTTTAGGTCTGTGTTGAACCAAGATCTCGAGGGAATGGTCCTGATTTTTTTTTGTTTTAAGGGGGCTATTTGGTCAAGAATGGAGGTCATTGTTGTATTGTGGTGCGAGGTAATTTCAGTTGTCGACAGGCTGTATTCGGTGGTGGGAAGGAGTGAGTTTAGCCTTTCTTCCAGGTCGGCAAGGGGAATCTTTCTTCGATTTCTCACCCATTGGGGGGGTTCCTGTGTACGGGGTAGGCGGTGGATCGTCTGGTTGAGGTGGAATAGAATGATATGGTGGTCTGACCAGTCAACAGGAAGGATGTGTTCTATGGTGATTGTATCTTCGTGGGCTATGATGGCATCTAGAATTGAGCCCTTGTTGTGGGTTTGTTCGGTGCAGTGTTGGGTAAGATTGTTGTTGCGTAGAAGTTCGTTCAGGGATTGGATCAGAGAGTTGTTTTCGTCATTCCAGTGTAGGTTGAGGTCACCTAGTATTATGTTGTTGGAGTCTAAGAGAGAGCAGTGGGTTGTCAGGTCGGAAAGGTGTACCCCGAATGACGAGGTGTTGCCTGGAGGATGGTAGAGGAGATGGCAGTATAGCGTTTTGTTTTCCCTCGTCTTAATGGTGGCGGTTAGATATTCAAATGTGTTATATTTGAAGGAGTCGGATTCCGTTACGGAGATGTTGCTCTTGTGGATGATAGCAACACCCCCGCCACGGTGGTTTGTTCTGTCTTTATTGATGATTGAGAACCCTGGTGGGACGAGCATGTCCATTATTGGGGAGGAGGACTCATTTAACCAAGTTTCTGTAATGAATGTGATGTCAATGTCATTGGTGAGGATGGTTTCTGCCAGTTCTGTTGCATGCTTGGTGGCCGATCTACAGTTTATGAGCATGCATTTGTTCGTCCCCTTGTTGTTGAGTTTCTTTGTTGTGGGAGCCATGGGGATATTGGTGAGGAAGGCTGGAGGCCTCGACAATCTAGGTGGGGAGCAATCTCTTCCAAATCCCGTGATAACTTGGATTTTGGAGCAAGGGTTGGCCATTGAGGATGAGACGTAGGAGTAGGCAAGATCGCTCGCTTCTTTCATGGACATTGCTGCCCTTGTTCTTTTGGGTCTCAGAGGATCGTATAGAAGGGGGGTTGTGTTCCAGCTGTGCCATTGAACCTTGGGCGGCCTTGTGAGTTTTGTGTTGGTAACTGTGGGTGAAGGGTGAGGGTGTTGGGTAGGCTCCAGAGGTGAGGAGAGGATTGATAGGATCTTGTTGATGCCCTTTATTACAAACTCTAGTTGATTTTCCAGTATCAACAGTCTCTGGGTCATACTCGAAGAGGAGAGTGTGGTGGAGTTAGGGTTTAGGCTTTCTCAGGTGTGGCTGTCTAGGGATGGAGAGAGCTTGTCATTGATAGAGTGGCTCACAGTTTGGGTGTTGCCTAAGTTGCCCCAGAGGGTGGTCGTGGGCATGCGGCGTGTAAAATCACGTCGTGATTCCGCACAATGTTATTCACTAATGCGGCACTGTGTGCATTTTGAACTGCAAACGTCTTAGTGCAAGTGTTTAAATGTCTGTAATCTAAAACTAGACGATATGTGTTGTCTGGTTTTGATACGGGAAACAAAGGGTTATTCATTTGAGAGGTGCATGTTTCAATCACTCTTTGGTATTCAAGTTGATCTAAGAACTCCCTGACCTGTTTTTTAGCTTCTTGCTTTATTGGATACTGCCTTTATGCAGTTGGAGTATTTTTTAATGGAATTATGTGGTGGGTTGAATCCTCATCCCCTCCAACATGGTTTTTGTATAATGCTGGGGCTTGGGCTACCGCCCACTCCCGCGTATATGTATATTTTAAATATTTGGGAACGTGGTCAGAGAATGCTGGTAAAATTACTGTTTCTCCCCTAGGGCAATCCATGACGAATGCTGGCGGCCAATCTTGTTCAGCTAACAAAATGTCATAGCCAAACGTTAGGTTCTCCCAAAAGAGACCTCTAACTGTCCTGCATTTATCCCCCTCCATTTGGAGTGTAATTTCATATAGTTTGTGTGGGACACTTACCCTAGTATCAGGTGTTTCCACCGTGATATAATCTTTCAAGTCCGCTGTCACCAGAAATTCCATCAGGTTCTGGCGAGCTATTGTTACTTCTGCCGCACTGTCTAGCATCGTCAGAGCCCATTCCCCGTTCAGTAGTCGAGTCCTCAGAAATCTGGGCATGTCTGATCTTTAGACCTGCAACCTTCTTCTTTTTAAACTGTGGTTTTGGTTTGGCTTTATCTTCTTTTTTGGAATTATAGTCTTGAGCGTTCTGCTTGTCTCTGGACTTTGTACGCTCTTCTTGTCTGTCTGACCGTCCTTCCCTCTTGGAGTTTTTCGATGAACCCTGAAAGGAACGAGAGGAACGTGTATCAGTATCCTGATACCTGTCAGGTTTCCTAATATTATCCCTATTCCTAAGGTTATACCTCCTTTCGGAGGGCTCCTGTGGAGGAGATCTACCTCTGGACTGAGATCTGTTTTCTTTAATATTTTGTTTTTTGTTATTATCCCACTTCTTTTTAGAAGAAGTAGGTGTCTGCTTTGAAGTCTCCTTCTCGGGACTACCCATCAGTTGTGGTTTTAACGCTTTTCCACCCAAACTGTCCCTGCCTAACTCAGCATACACAGTTTCAATTATTTTGGGTAGGTCGTGCTCCTGTTGTAAAGGACTAAACTCCCTTAGGCGTTGGCGGATGGCCACTGATGCTGCCTCCCCTTTAATATTTGCTAATATTATGGCTGATACCTGGGCATAGTTACCTAGTAACTTCATCCCTAAGTTCAGAGCAGGCTCTGCTCCGTACTCAATACATCTGGTATTACTGCTAAGGACGGTATACCATGAGTTCTGGTATAAATGGCAGCGAAAACTGTACCCCAAGAGGTACAATCCTCTATCTGTGGTGTTATCCCCATGGGTAAGTAGATTGGGAATACCGCTTCTAGCTGTGTTATCTTCTGAGCTATCCAGAAGGGCATTTGTTCACGTTTTGCAGGCATTTTACCCATTCCTGCATGTAATGTTTGCAGTTAATTTTAGTTGTGTTTTGAACGTGAGCTGTATTTGTTGTCACCATCGCTGGCTGGACCGTAAGTGTCCTCATGACGTATTGCATCATGTTTCTGTAAATTTCTATTAATTCTTTGTGAAGTATGAGTAAGTCTGGTCCTGGCATTGTTTCGATGTCAGGATGTAGTGTGTAGGCTGCTAATATTGGCCATGTTGTCCCTTCTCTTCCGAGCGGGCCGAGTCTCACTCTTCTTCTTGTATGGGGTAGGGCGCCTTTAAACCAGTATAAATGTTCCTGGTACGTGAGCGGAACCTCAATGTCCTCATACGGACAATATTCCGCTGGTGTATCACCTTCTGTGTAGAACTGAAATGTTTTTGTTCTTGCATTTGCTGCTGGGAATGTAACCCACAAATAAAATACCTCTTTTCTGTATGATTCGTGTGCCTCAATCACGAAAGCTACTACGCCACCCCTAGGTGTTAAACCATGCACAAGCAGTTTCAGGGTGACTGCATTTCTAATATTTTCTGCAATCTGGATTGCATTTGCATCTTCCTTGTCATCTGTGAGGTGCAAGTTTTGTACAACTCCTCCCGCGTTATCCGCGTCTTCCGTCATTGTTTAAAGGAAGAAGTGTTTTCCAAGGGAACTAAGATACAGTGTTTTGCACAATTTTGGGAACACTGTGCCCCTCAAGCTTGATTAACCAACAGCTAATCAATAGTATTTTCGCCTACTCAGCTGTGGCGGAGTTTTGCCTACCCACTCCAAACGTCTCTGGTGTTTTGTGAATAGGGATTTCTGAGAATAGGATGACTGAACTACTCAGATTCTACTGTTAAATAAGTACCCAACCCACGTTGGGCGCCATGTCGTGTAGTTCCTATAGAAAGTATACAGGATCTGCGCGTTTAGACAACATACACTGTAGGATTGGTGTCAGACAAACTCTGATCACCCCCACCGGGTATGCTGGCTCTTTTGTACCAACTAGCTCACAGTGCCACTAGAATCTCCTCTTACCAAGGAGAGAATAGTTCTTGGCAACCATCGAACATGACAACCCTGATCCCTCAGGACCGTGGAAACAATATACTACCTTTCGCTCAGTCACTCGTGCTTACTTAGTCTGTCTCAGAGAAATACACAGAATAAACAGGCTGGGCGTTTTCAATAAGAATTTATTGAACAGTTGTTATTCTGGTGTAAAATAGATGAGCTGCAACAACCGTTAAGCAGTATAAGATATAAATGGTTAGCAGTACGATAAAGATAAATGGATGGTATAGCTCTACCATCTTACTGCAGTCATGAATACATACGAATATATAAAACACATGATAAAATATGCATACTCCTACGATGCCTCCCTAACTAGATGTACCTAAGTGTACCTAGCCTGTGTGTAGGTGTTAAGCCAAGAATCCATCTAGGATTTAGTCAACCCCATTACCTGAAGTGTGAGACTGTGGGACCCCGTCCTGGTCTCGAGTTGGACACCCCGCAAGGGATGTGTTAGACCACTGCGAGCTGGAGTGTCTGCATGCAGGAACCTCAGCGTCTCTGGACAGTGTGTCGGCTGGGAAGACTCGGTCTCCTCTGTCTCATCTTAGCAAGATGTGATGTATATATACCCATAGGTCTCCCCAGGGATCCTACCTTGCTGTGTTACTGTGTCGGCCTAAGGATGACATTGGGCATGAACTTTGTACATAGTTTTTATACAGGAGATGGTAGTCCTGCTGTGCTTCCAAGAATCCTCATGCATAATGTATGAGATTACGAACTAGGGAAAACCCGCGTTCTGAATGCAGTGTAGTATCTAGGTAAAAGGTCAGTCCCTGTAAACCGTGACAAGTGTAATGTAGGGGGAGAATATAGGTGAAGGGTAATGAGATTACCTCGGCCTATATTATGGTACCTATATGGAATATAACAGAACACTGCACCAAGGACTGATTAGTTGAAAATCTTGCTTTAACACATCCACCACTTTTTTCGATTGCGGCTTCAATTGTTTTTTAGTTTTATTAGATGTATCCCATACCAGATCCTGGATAAAGTTAAAATCACCGCCTAAAATTATCAGACCAACTGCTCCCATTGCAATATTGTGAATCTGTCTTAATGAATCTGGTTTATCAAAAACTGTGGCGTAATAGTTGACCAGATTTAGAGGATTTCCATTTACACTAGCTTTCAACCAAATCCACCTTCCCTGGGGATCTCTAATAACATGAAAAACCAACCAGTTCAGCCCTTTGCCTAGGTAAGCTGCCACTCCCCTCACTGCCAGGCTGGCTTAAGAAAAATAAACTTTTGAATAATACTTCGGAATAAACAGTTCTGGAGAGTTGCTTTTCAGATGGATTTCCTGTAAAAATAAAACCGATAGGCCGACATATCTGGAAATATTCGGCAATGAGGTATTTCTGGTGTTGAAAACTGTTTTTGCTCAATGGCCTTGGCTAATATGCACTTTTGTACATGACAGTCGGTGAAGTTTCCTTAGATAGTATGTAGAAATTTCAAATTTGGGAATGGTTGTGCCAGGACCCAATGGCCTCGTGCGATAGTCAAGTCAGCTGAATGTTCCGCAGGACATGAGTCTTAATGAAAGAGCCCACCCATTGAAGGACCTGAGGGCCCTTGCAACCCTCCGGGACCCCAACTATCCATAGGTTAGAGCGCTGTAAGTGGTTTTCTAGCGATTCAATTTTATATTCCAGCAAAGATTTTTGCTTTTTCAACTGGCTGACTTCTTCCTGCATCGAGGTGACTTGATCCTCTAATTCTAGATTCAGCTTCCTGCAGCCTTTCTGGGATGTGCGTCATGATTTCTTCAATTTTGGATAGCCTCCGATGCAATTGCCTGAGAGGTCTTGAGATCTCTGATTTCACCCAAGATGATATTGAGCATTGTTTAATCTCACATTGTGCAGTGACCATTGCATCCTCCTGGATGTTCTGCTGCGTCGCCTCATGGGACCGAGATATCACTACTGTCTGCAGCTGCAATTGCAAATTTGCCTCTGGAATAAAATCAGAACTGAGAGACCGAGACACCTGGTAATCAGTGGCCTTCGACTGAGATGACTCCAGAGTCAGTCCTGATACAAGGGCCTGCAATTCTGTCAGAGCTCGAATAGTGGACGACTAAGGTGATCCTAGCTGACGCCATGGTCTTGCTGTCCCTTTTACTAACAGGGAGTAACCCTTCGCTTTAGCCTGCTTTAAGTCCGTATCTGGAATGCCAACCATAGGTGTATCATTCTTCCCATTATTTTTATTGTTCTCTTTGTTAGGTTCCCCATCTTCCACCCCTGAGGGAGAGTTCATTACGGCCACTATTGCTTCTGCCCCCGGCTCCAGAGACACACTTGCTGCCCCAAACTCGTTTTCTTTAGGAGTAGTGGTCAGATCTTCTTCTGAGCTTCGTGGGCTTATTGCCAACCCTGACCCCTGCCGGATCTGAAAACTTCCATTTGCCCTTGCAGCTGCACTTGTGCAGTGCGCGTTTTTGCTCTGAGGGCCAGCGTTGAAGTGGGGTCAAAGTTTCCAACAAGATTAGCAGTTTTGAGATGTTTTTCCATATTTGCAGCATCTGTCAAATACTGCCTTCAGTCCCATAGGCAAAATGCTGGTCAAGGATTGACCACAGGAAGCCCCACAAACCCGCTGAGGACAGTCACGTTAGCTTAAAATAGCTAAGGGATGATGTTTGGGGAAAACTGCCCAGCGTCCCTCAACCGGGAAAAATACAAGTGTCAATGGCCAAAACACATATCCCGGTGAGAAACCTGGGGTTCATACCAGCCAAGCAGTCCACAAAGTGTCAGTTTGTTCAGCACAGAGAAGCTGAGAAGAGTTGTTGTTTGGGAACTCAGAGCTCCCTTAGACAGGTCACAATAACGGTCAGCAAGTCACATCCCACCACAGCGCTCACTCAATCTGCCGCAGCCTGATCCCTTAAGACGCTTAATTCGCTCCTGCTCGCCTCTGATGATTACGGTGATTTTGGCATTACTCTGTTGTGCAACCAACAGCTCCTCACTGCTGCGGCATCCAACAGTCGATGTTCGCAACTCAGAAGCAGGTGCAACATGGAGAGAAGGGGAGGGGCCACCTGTGCCTCAGCAGCGGAGAATGTCGGATCCATCCGCACCTTGTATGCTAAATATTAATGTAAATTGCTTTTATATATTTAAATGTAGGACAAAATAAAAAAAGTGCTACACTACTAACTTAATTTAGAATTACATCTTTAATTCATTTAAATATGTTAAATTAAATATTTTTCCGAACTTTAAATAAAAATATATAGTCCGACCTAAAGTAAAGAAAAATACATTTTCTATTATGCATTAAGGGTTGATCTTCAGATGTTGCAAATTTATTTATGAGTGCAGACTCTTTATGGTCTAGATCATAAAATAAGCATTGTAATGGGAAGCTTTTAAGGCAAAGCTAAATGCCATCTGAAAAGAGATTGTAGAAGATCCTAGAACCATGAGAAGAAACTCTTAAGGGCCCAACACTGGGATTGAAAAGATTGAGTGAATGGTTTGATCCTTGTAGTATTCCTTGAAAGAGAGATATTGGGCTTGAGAGTCTATCTTTGTGACCAATATCTCAGCATCCGCAACTTTCATATATATGTGCGCTGGAGCTACTTTGGTGACTTGGATTGAGACTCAGACTGAGGCTCTGCGGTCAAGAGGGTCACACCATGTGCATTCTTCTCGTTGTGCGATAGAGGACTTGCAGTAGTGATAGTGATACCATTAATAGAAGAATGCAGGCCTTTTCTCTTGTCCATGCTAGGAAGTGTACCAATTAGCCTCGCTCATCTTTTTCTGCTAGTCCCCTACTAGTGGTCCTTTGCTCATCCATGTGGGTTATATGTCCACGTCAAATAACAATCACAATCCTTGTCAGGGTGAACCTCAAAAGTCACTAAATAAACCTGTTCATAGTCCTCTTGTAGCTTGCACAAAATAGGCATGCTTATCTTAGAGGCAATTTGTAGAATATGTATGCAGCACTCAAACAGTAATAAAGTGAAAACACAACACTAGAAAATGTCCAATTTTAAAAAAAGAAATATTTTAATAAATAAAAGTTTTTCATGCCAGGACATGTAAAATCTTACATATGCATGTCTTACTTTTTAAATACAATCCACCCTACCTTATGGGCACTACAGGCCTATTTTACGGGTGACTTATAGGTACTAAAAAAGGAAGGGTTATGCTTTGCAAAAGGTTTATTGTGTCAGTGTCAGTTTGAAATTGAACACATTGGCTGCAAGGGCAGGCTTGTAGACATGTTTTGCAGTGCAAACATGACCAGTCTCTGAGAGATTGAAAAGGGGGTCACTCTCAGGGAATTACATATCTTCTGGAAACTCTCTGGTCCATGTTATGTCTCACAGTATGAATAGGACCAAGTCGATTCACAAAAAAATGAAAGGTATTCCCCCCTCTCCCACCCAGGTGTCATGCTTCATTATCGGCCAGACACATTCTCCAGAGAAAAGTCTAGTAGTGAATGAGCTCCCTGTGATTATAAAAGTACTTTTAAGGGTGGGTATAAGTGGAACTAGGATCTAGAGAGCAAAAATTCCTTAAGCCCAGAGTATTTCTATTTATTGAGGGTGGGTCAAAGAGATTATTATAAACTTTCATTTTAACTGTGATTCATGGGACTGCTTATTATCCCTGCATCTAAATTCATCCACATGTTTCAGCCTGTGTGATGGCCCCAAAAAGGTCCCTGGCTTTCTTCAGGACTCGGATCCTCACTTACCTGTGAGTTACCCTCTATTAAGTCGCTTCAAGAACAGTCATGTTTGCCTTTTGTGTTCCTGGTGTATAGATAGGAAGGATGCAAATGTTGACAGCTCCTCTTTTTCTTTCATTTCCCCATACTCTTTTCCTTGTTTGGATACAGGATCCATATTTTTGGATGCTTTACAGCGCTACTTTAGTGGGTGACCCAATGAACCCCCTTAACGTACAAACCCTAGGTATGTGTGTGTGTATATATATGTATGCCAATTTTGCATGCATAAAAGGGAGAGCACAAGGCAAACATCTGGTGGGAATGCCACACAAAAGATGGTCATTTCCACCATGGTCCCTTTGTAATACCCAAACAAATATATCACATTGCCTTTAGTCTCTGTCTTCCTGAGTTTTGGAAGATTTACCCTACATTTCATGTCTCTCAGTTGATGCCTTTTGTGCCAGATCATTTTCATTAGTGTTCTCCTCCCCTCCCGTTATTGTTAGTGAGATCTGTGATTTCTGAATTTTCATAGGTCTGTTGCAGTTTTTCGTTCACTGGACTCTTTGCACCTGAAGAATTCCGCTATTGGATTCTGGAATCCTGATTTTCTTCAATCCTTTGAAGGCTTCACACAAAAAAGGTGTTCTTACGACTTTGGCTTCTTCCTCCTAAGAAGATGGCAGCTTCTCAAGGGCACTTGCCTACCATACATGCCAGTGTGTGGTGAAAGTATTGCTTCTCGAATATAGTTTCTCTTACAACAGACAGTCGAAGACCTAGACCCAGATTATAGGTAAGCTTCCAACCCTGAACAAATGGAAACACTCTACTGGTCCACAATAGCGCTGGTGGGCCAAGTACGACAATCTTTTGTGGTGCACCTCCACCCCCAATGACCTCCATGGATTCATTCACTACCACCCTCCAACAGTGCCCCTCATCTCTCTATTGCCCTCTCTCACCTGAATGTCATTTGTTTTATAGCGCTACCCATACCAATGTAGGGTGTCAGAGCACTTTACATCACACACACATTATACGAGACAATGAATCATACATGTGTAAATCAGTCTATAGGAAATGTTACATAAAACAATGAGGATTACAAGGTGTAGGAATCACGTCATCCATACTAGTAGGCAGTATATTTTAAGTGTTTGGTCTGGAAAAGCACATACTCAGGATTTAAAATGTTTTGCAGTGGTTTAGGCTAGCTTTACTAATAAGAGTGTATTTTTACCCAAATAAACCCCATTTAGCAACATTAGAAAACTGAAAGATTGGGGAACAAATTACATTCTAACCTATACCATGCAATTGCATGCAGCTCTTTGATGACAGTTCATAGGTCACTGCTATGTTAGGATTGTATCTTATGAACTGCAAGTAACAAAAGGCTCTCTCTGACAAAAGCAGAAACCCACTGAGCTAGCCAGGTCGGTGAGCTGAATGGTAGCTGTTGTTTGCTGCAGGCATATTAACCCACTGTGCTACTTTATGATGAGTGGAAACTGCCACTAGGCAAAACTCTGATCTCTCTCCAGCAGGAACATTAATCACCAGAGTTATCTTGACATTTTTAGTGTTTTCTCGAAAGCTGCTGAACACACAAGGAACTCTTCAGCAGGTGCCTTTAAACCCACAAATTATTTCTAAACACAGCACCCCCCCCCCAACCTCAGTGCCAGGTGCGGCTGCACCGGTGTCCTTGCCCTAAAGCCGGCCCTGGAGAAGAACGGGCCACAAAGAACCCTAGGTGAGATGGCATCAAGTTGCCTACTTCTGCAACAAGGAAGGTCCGGCACCACTCTGTGAGGGGAAGCCCTAGCGTTCACAAAGAGACCCCACTGTGGGAGTGAAAATGTGTATCCCCATGGAAGAAGAGTATGGAGCAATTTGGATCACTGACATAATATTGATGCAGACAATATTGAAGAACAAAAATATTGGAAATTAAATATTGATAAAAAAAATATTGACATCCTATACTTAACTAGTGAATCACTAATATCGAGAACACAAACATAATTGTTAAAAATATTGATTTTTACCGATATCAAAAACAAAAAGATTGGAAACAAAAATATTGTGGCCTTTAAATAAACATATAATATGTCAAAAATATTGAGTCACACAATATCAACTACAATGTTATTGCCAAACTAATTAAATAATCATTAATCACTATATAAATAAACACTTTTTACATAAAATAGTTACTTCAAATAAACCCAAAACATTTCATACATGTATTTAAATTGAATAGAAATATATTACATCAACAAAATATTTACCATTCACCCCAATAAATTATATAAGTAAAATATTGACAATACAATCCCCACAAACATTTGCATTAACTACAAACATTTAAACATCAAGCTAACTAATAATAAATATGTATAAATACATGTATATTCAAAACTATCAAACTATATATCATAAATCAAAATTAAACCTACATTAGCGTTTACCATAGAAGGACTCAACTGATAAAAAAATTCAAACTAATACTAAACCAATCAATGAAATAAAACTATAAACAACTTTAACCAATAAAATCAAACAAACAATTCAGGGCCTGATTACGACTTTGGCGGTCTTGGAGTGGACTGCCATGCTACTGCCCCACTCGAAGACCGCGAAAGTCATCTGCACACCGCTTGCCAGAGTACGAGTTAAAATCCAGCAGGCAGTGCTGTGGTGGCTGGCCCACAGCTGTGCCGCGCTAAGGCTTATATGTGAGCCTTAGAAAAGCACTGAAATTAGAACGTCAATGCACGTTCCTGCATGGCATGGACTGTGAAGTTCATGCTGGGCAGGAACAGCGGGGTGCAGAATGATAGGGGGCACACCATGTCCCCCCCTGCATGCACCCCCATACACAGAGGCACCAGTTTCCTCATTGCCACACTTTTCATGGCGGGCTCACTGCGATTGAAAACTGTGGCGGTGAGGAAACTCGTAAAATGCTTGGCGGTGCCGCAGCGTCACCGCCAAGCATATTGTGGGCCTCAGACTGCTGCGCCACCGCTGGGGATCTGCCATCCCGGGTGGTTGCAGCGGTCCAACCGCCAAACTCGTTAAGGGCAGTCGGACCGTTGGTGCGGTGGTGCCTGCACCGCCACTGCAGCTTGTAAGCATCCCCTCAAATAACAATATGAACGGCACACTAATTTAAACAACTAAATACTTCAAGATGACAAAAGCTGCAAAATGAGGAAACTGTGCCAGATTCTCTCACCAGACCACTGAAGAAGAATTATATACAACTAAACAACTACCTAACCAAGTAATAAAAATGTATATTTAAACTAAAAACATAAAATAGCAAATAGATATTAAAACACTCTCCAACTTATATCTCTTTACATAGACTTCCTAAAAGAAAAAACTACAACATGAAAAAACGATAACCTGCCATAAAAACAACAACTATCACAAACCAGCAAAAAGATATAAGAAAGTAAGTTTAAATAAATTAATAAAATAGTATAAACTCACCCAAATAGCAAGCAAAAATTAACCCAATGACCTAAACTTTAGAAACTACCAACAAATTAACATTTAAAAAGAAACTTCCATTTCTGTTTTTTAACCAACAGCAAAGAAAGCACCGGCTCCACATTATAAAAACCCTAACGGAAAAGCTGCAAAACAATTTGAAACATCTAAACAAAACATACATGTAAGTATACAAAATAGAAGTAGTTGCATATTTTTACATGTGAAAAACAAACATACAAACTTTATAATATTATATATGTTTTTACTATTACACTACTTTCAGATACAATGACAGAAGCTGCAAAGTACATCACTTCACAGAAAGGAAAGCAGTTACTAAGAGCCTGATTACGAGTTTTGGCAGTGCGGGAGCGGGCAGCATGCCAACACCACGTTCCTGCACCACCAAGACTCGCAGCCGCCTGCCCGCCAGATTACAATGTTTTTGTGGTCTGGCGTCCAGAGTGGCAGTCCCGCATCGGTGCCGTTTAAAAGGCTCATTGTGAGCCTTAAACAGCACCGCAGCGGGACCGCCAATGCACGTTTCTGCACAGGAACAAACGCACCATGTCGTACTTTCTCATGCAGGAACTGGGGGTGCAGAAATACAGGTGTGCACAACATGTGCCCTCCTACATGCACCCCTGTGCACAGGGGCAAGAGGGGCCCTCACCACCAGCCTTTTCATGGAGGTAGAACCTCCATGACACCGCTGGCAGTTTGGAAAGTCGTAATATGCTTGGTTGTACCCCAGGGCACAACCAAGCATATTTTGGCCCTCAGACCGCCGCACCACCGCCAAGGAACATGGTTCTCTGGCGGTTGTGGCGGTGCAATGGCGGTCCGACCGCCCTAGTTGTAATAGGGCGGCCGGACCGCCGTCACTGTGCCACCGTGTGTCTGGCGGTCCGTGGACTACCACACTCATAACCAGGCCCTAAATCACATGGGCTACACCCACAGCCAAGAAAGTGAATCATCAGAAAATGTAAATTGGAAATGCAGTCAATAATATTCTAATGCATGCTACGGGAGGGAAAATACAAAAGATGTAATTCATTTATCAACCCCCAAATGTGACAGAAATAGAAGTAAGGGGGTTTTGAAGGATATTAGAGAGGCACGTACAAGCTCCCAGGAACCCACAACCAAATTCCTTAAAGATATAGTACCTAAAGTCTCCGAACACTTAACAGGCAAAGTTCCACCTATACCCACTTTAAAATGTTTAATTGCTCAAACTAAAATAGCCACCAGCAAACCCCACCTGCCCCTAGAAGATACCAAGATATACACACACTTAAACATTTAACAATTATACATAGTGAGGAACCTTTCCTTTTACATGACAACCTAAATAATGAGAAAGGAATCTTAATTTTCTCTAAAGCAGATAACGTAGCAAAACATAGCCAATGTCAAACATGGATGATGGATGGGACCTGCAAAATGTGTCCCAAACCATTCACTCAGATGTACACCTTACATGGTGAATATCAAAACACAAATATCACTTTGATATATGCCCTACTACCAAATAAACAAAGCAGCACATACTACAACCTCTTAAACCATATAAAAAACATTTAAAAAATGTACCCCCACATAGCTGTTACAATCATTTTGATCAAAGTAGAGACACCTTCAAGAATCTGCACTAAGGGCTTTATTCGTACTCATGGTGGCGGTCCGACCACCACCACTGCGGGTCCCCCTGCAGTATTATGAGTGTGGTGGTCGGACCGTCACAGGATCGCCACCTCTGCTGGGATCCTGGCTCCCGCGGCGGTCGGGCAGTGGAAAGGGCCAGGAATATGCTGGCAGTGCCACATATTCCGACTTTCATTTCCACCACCCTCTTCATGGCAGTGAGCTTGCCATGAAAAGGGTGGCGGGCATGGAATTAAGGGGGCCCTGACAGGGCCCCCTGCCATTTCTGGGCCTAGGATGCATGCAGGGCCCCCTGGAATTGCACCCCCATTCCTGTGTGGTATGGCATGCACGACATGGTGCATGACATGCCATCCAGGAACGTGCAGCAGGAGCGGTCACGGTGGCAGTCTGCTGTTAAGGCTTTCAGCACCACCAGCCCGCCATGGATTAGAGTCATAATACTGTGGGTGGGTGCAATACGGGGTTGGCGATCCTCCTGTCAGTGCAGCGGTGGTGGGCCGACAGGAGGACCGCCAAACTCGTAATAAGGCCCTTAATGTCGAATTTTCTACAAACAGCCAATTTGTCTTTCAAATTAAAAAAAATTATAGCACTAGCCTATGTCCCTGCCACAAAGGATGCCAACTACTACACTTTACTAATAAAAAAGCCCTTTCTACCAACAAAATGAAGGCAAACCTAGACCCCTATTGGACTATTTTGAAAACACTTGGGTTGGCAGACTGCATCACTCCGGGCAAAGATGTCAACACAAATTCCAAATACCATTTTTGAATGTCTATGACAGCACCATGGCACAGGAAGCCGAAACAAACAATGCAGTGGAGGGATGGCACAATGCCTTTCAATCTACACTAGGCAGAACCCAAACTACACTCTACAAATGTATAGAAGCAGTACAAAAAGAGCAAAGCTACCAAGAACTATGAATGAAACACTCTACTAGCCAAATTTCCCCTAAACTTAGCAAACAAACCAAAAGAATGTACGAGATGGTACAATTTAAAGTCAAACTCTTCAAAAATTAACAAAGGAGTAGATTGCTTACAAATCATAGCCAAAAGCATATTATAAAATAAATCGTAACCTACCAAAGTCCTCAAAAACGACAACAAATTCTAAACCAACATACCAGATCTTTTTACTTAAAAAAATAAATACATTATTTTATTACATCAGTCAAAAAATTAATTGAAGAACCAATGCTAATGAAGAGTGATATAATAAAATTATATATATATATATATTTTTTTTTAAATGTAACCGTCACCAACCAAGAAAGTTAAAAATAAACTCAATCAATCACATAAAATAATTACAACACATAAACCAAACAATTCCACAGAACAATCACATAGAGGCCGATTATGATGTCGATCGGAAAGCCTCCGACTGCTAGTTGGAAGCTTTCCGACCGTGGTCAGAGGCTTTCCGACCACCCCGGTCGGTTTGTGGTCCGACCGCCCGATTACGATGTCGGAGGTCGGAACGTAAACCGGCAGGTCATTCAGACGCGTTTCCGTCCGGCTCTCGGAGTCTTCCAGACATCGGAACCGCACCGTAATCATCTATGTACGGCGTTTCCGCCGTCGGGATTACGATGTCGGATTCTGACAGCCTTTCCGTGCCAGGCTGTTCGACACGGAAAGGCTGTCTGACAGCGACTTTGGGGGCCCCTAACAGGGCCCCCTTGCCTCCACGGCCTACAGTTGGTGGTCGAGGGAGTACCTAGGGAGCACCCCTGAAAATCCCTCCACTGTGTGGCAGGCACCATGGGGTGCCTGCCACAGGGTGCAGGGTTTTACATACACCCCCATTTCTCTATTGGAGCCTGTATAGCGGCCGTTTTATGGCTGTAACACAAGCTCCCATACAGAAAAGTGAGTATGCGACCGAACAGTGTTCGGTCTCATCGTAATCAGGCAGTCGGAACCGCTGACCTGAGGTCGGTCGACAGACTGAGACAGTGTCGTTGAAGGCAACTCCGACCGACATCGTAATAAGCCCCATAATGTTTACACAAACAATATAATATCACATTTCCCACCCAAAATAAAACAAATAAATATAACTTACTGTTTTGTAGCTGCAGATCTTTTTCTGTATCCACGTGATAAAAAATAGAAATCCACCAAAAATTCGAAAAATATTGTCCAAATAGCTCCCACAAAATGCAAAAATAAAACAAATCCATTAGAAATCCATCGAAGCAAATCCAAAGTATCTAGGAACCATAGAAACTCCGAAAAGGTGTTTGAAAAATGAAACACTTAAGGAAACCCCAAAAAAGGAATTTAAAGTAAAAAGCATTGGTTTATTATAAACCAAAAATGATTTCCTTAAAAAGAAAATGTAAACTTGCAATGCCATAGGACATGCTCATAGACAAAAACCTGTAAAATAAATTTTAAAAAACAGTAGCAAAACATATTACATTTCCAAAAATACATATACATAACAGCTAGTCATCACAATATTAGTAACATAACACAATTTAAACATAACATAGTGATACATTGGTAAAATTGTGTACAAAAAGCTAAAACTAGTGAAAAACAGTAACACATCTAAATATACAAAAAAAAACACAAACAACGCTATAACTAACTTGTAGACCTCCCATCTAAACACCCCCTACCCACAAAACCCTTAATAAATCTTGGTTTCGGGAAATTAGACAAAAAATAACACACATAGGTTACAAAAAAGAAGGTAGCGGTAAAAACAATGACCGCTAAATGAACTAAAAAAAAGACTATCGCACCATAGAAATAAATGGGAAATATTGTAAAAATGTTGAATAAGTGCATACAAATGTAAACAATTAATAAACATGTAAAACATGTCAACAAAAGTTGTGATAAAATGTAAAAAGATTGGAAAGTATAAATTAAATAATCATTTAAAATATATACAATTATTTAATATATATATACTAATAAAAGTATGTTATAATAATATTGAAAAATTTTATATAAAAAAAGTTGACATTTTTAAATTGTTAAACAATGGAAAATAAAAGCTGAAAGTTTACAACATACAATAGTGTTGAAATATAATTTGCATGTTTTTTGTTTAGTAAAAATTTTAAAAAATGCTTTATTTACTTAACTTTATACAAATGCTAATTTTTAACTTGACATATATATGAGTAAAGATGAACAATAATTAAACTTTTGGAAACATAAATAAGATTGTCACATGTTTTTATTATACAATAAAATGTGAATAATATTATTATTGATTACAAACATACAACAAACGTTTTTATTTTTTATATTTCTAATCACCAACAATACTACTCAAATAACACAAATTATTTCTACTACATACAAGTAAAAGTAGAATATAATATTTCAGAATAAAAATCGAAACTTAAAGAATCACACCCCCACATAAATCATTTTAGAAAATTGATGGGTTGACAAACCATATTGAGGGATGGTGTTGGAAAATACAGGGGTAACATTTACTATTCCTACTCCAATGTAAACCAATTTGGGAAAGGTGTTAGACACTAAAGGTGTGATATTTACCATTCCAACTCAAATCTAAACATATTTGGAAAAGGTGTTGGATACTAAAAGGGAGACATTTACTATTCCCACTCCAATCTAAACAATTGGGTGAAGCAGTTGGCCACTAAAAGGGTGACACTTACTATTCTCACTCAAATCTAAACCTATTTAGAGAAGGTGTTGGACACTAAAGGGGTGACGTTTACTATACCATTTAAATACGCAATCAATACTCCATACTCACACACATTTTTTTACTATCAAATTAAATAAAAATGTATCTAACACACATTAACCAAAACTACAAATCTATATATTCATATTTAAATATTGAAAAATATCAAACAAATTAATTACTTTTGATAATTAATGTACTTTTAAAAATATTTACCACCATTTATAAAGTTTAAACCATAAAATGACAAATAAAATCATAATACAAAATCAACAATCATCAAAAATATTCAATTCAATTTTACAAAAAAATGAAAGTTATTTTAAAAATAAAATTCCAGTTTCAAAACAAACAAATTAATATTTCTACAATTTTATAAGATTTGTTACAAAACATTTGAAATCTAATTTTTTTACATAAAAATATTTCTAAATATTTAACTTTATTAAAGGTTTTCTTATATATTATAAAATGTTATACTATTACTTTTTAAATTATTTAATATCATTACTATATATCTTCATTATATATGAAATTAAAATGTATCAAATATTTTAATATAACAAAATGCATTTACAAATTCTTAATTATAACATTTGCATATTTTAAAATGTCTAACTTATCATTTAATTTAAAATATAAATTAAAAAAATTCTCTCCAACCTTATCTCCTACAAAATCAATATCTTGCAACAAAAATAAAATTACACAATTATTTATATACATAAATACAACTAAAAATTGCAAATTACTCCAATTTCATAATACCTAAAAAATATTACAAAAAACACAAATAAATAAAATAATAAACATATACAAATACACTACAATAAATGATATGCACATAACACTTACAAATGATATTACATACAGCGATATTTTCTACGTTGATATTTATTACAACAATAATAAAAACAACTCTAAAAACAATATTTTTACCTTCGATTTTCCTATCAATTATATTTTTGATATCAAGATATTCTTGACACAATATTTTTGTTTCACAATATTTTTTTCCGATATTTTGTCCAAATACTGAGGAATTCATGGCTTTGCCAAACATTTAGGTAAAAATCCATTGGACAGGTGTAATCATTTGCTGCACACCACACCACAATATGCAAGCTAACAAAACAAATTTCATAAATAGGCACTATTGCTTTAGAAAATGTATTTCATGTGACAAAGTGACACACGTGTGTGCCAGCCATGTGCTTTGATGAGATGGCCAGGAGGATTTCTAAATGCAAGCTGTCTCCTTGTGGTTGACTTGGGTACATGACAATCCCAGTTAAAAATACTATACAATTAAAAAAAAGGGTAGGCAATGAGTGAAGTCAGTAAGGTGAAGCCTATTTAATAGTTAAATTTCTTTATCTAAAGCGCCATAAAAGCTCAACATTTCAAATTTTAGCACAAAGTTCATACAGAAAGCCATCTCCTGGGCAGATTCCGTGTTGGGGAAAATACCATATGACTAAATTTTATCAACAGGGTTGTTCTGTGTAGTGCAGCTGGTATTTTTCCAGAATGCCTGGGCAAAGAAATACATATATCTGCATATTTTAAATCTTATACGTCACATAACCAATTAAGGTAAACCAAAACACCCTAAATGAAGTACATAAAATAGTCTTGCTTTTGAGTCCTGCACAGTGGTGTCCCAGTCTGCAGTAATTTTATTTTTTATTAAAACTGAATGGAGTCGTTTACCAGCCGCGCCCCGTGCAGGTAAGAGTGGTGGGGGTGGGTTGGCGGGGGTTCAACAGACGACCACGAGGGAAAATTAAATAAATAATTAATTTCCCCTCATCCTCGTCTGTCAAACCCACCCCCTCCCCCCACCGGGCCCCACCGCTCTTACCTGCACGGGCCGCGGGTGTTGTTTACTAGATTCATCTCACTGTGCATAGGAACATAGGTGAGCTAATGAGGAGCTACTTGATGCAACTAGAGCTAAAGAGTCAAATGAGCAAACCCAGATCACCTGAAAAATACAAATTAAAATATATGCTATCAACAATCAGATGTTATAATAGGAAGTCCATATTTCTGTTTATTGTGAGTACTCATTACAAATGGTGTAGGACTCTCTGGCATGTTCAGATCAAGATATTAATTTCAACTAATCTGTGTACTTTAGGATTGTAAAAAGTTGTGCATATTTTGAAATTAAATTTCCGAAAATGAAATTAGTCGGGGTTGATTATGAGTTTGGTGGGGACACCGCCAGCCACAGCGGCGGCGGTCGGGAGAACGCCACCAAGCCGGCGGCATCCCGACTGCCTCATTACAACATTACCGCGGGGCTGGCGGTGTTGCAGCAGCGCAGCCAAAGTGGCGGCATGCTTCGGCTCTAGGAGAGAGCCTGAAGCCAATGCCGGCCGCACTGCTGCGCAGCCAGCAAGTCGGGGATACTGTTGCCATGTACCATATTGTGCATGGTAAACAGTGGGTGCACCGACATGAGTGGAATGGGGGGCACAACATGTGTCCCGGCCACAAGCCACATAGGTTTGTTTGCCCTGAGGCCCTTTTCTGTGGCCATTTACCTGCCTTTCCGCTGACCTTTTCGTGGCGGGGTTCCCGCCATGAAAAGGTCTCCAGAAAGTCAGCTCGTAATACCCACAGTGGTGCCGATACCGGCACCGCCACCATTGACCATCGCTGTCCACACCGCCGTCGCTGCAATACCAGAGATCTTGGCGGTGGCGGTGGACTTGCGGTGGTCCATTCGCCCACATTGTAATCTGACAGTCGGACCGTCAGGGTAGCGAGCGGTTAGACCGCCAAACGATGACAGCAGTCCCTAGACCACCAAAGTGGCAATTGTTGAGAAGTTTAGAAGTTCCACAAAAACACTAAGGAGCCTATTATGATGTCGGGCGGACTTCCGTCTGCCCGACACCCTCTCGGAAACGGGACCGACCGACCTCCGGTCGGCGGACCCAACTGCCTCATTATGATGTGCGGTTGCATTCCGACATTTCCCTATGGCCGTAAACTGCCCATAGTATATACTCCCATAGGGAATTCTGAGTTGGTGTTAATCTCTGCACGCCATGGCAGGCACCTCAAGGTGCCTGCCATGGGGTGCAGGGATTAACAGTGGGGCTCCTATGCGTCCACCAACCGGAGGCCACAAAAGAAAGGGGGCCCTGCTAGGGGCCACCAAACACGCTTTCCGACAGGGTTTCCATGTCGGAAAGGCAGGCATGGAAACCCTGCTGGAAACCGTGCATCGTAATACGGATGGCATAAACCGCCACCCGTTTGGTTTAAGGGCCGGTTCCGACTGCCTGACGGGCTCCTTGAGCCCGTTGGAAGCCAGCGAGAATGACCGGACGGTTTCAATTCCAATCGGATGAATCAAAATCAGCCTGTCGGAATTGAAACCAACGATGTCGGTCGTAAGGCCTCCGACCGGCATCGTAAAAGGCCCCTCATTATACATCAAGGTGATCGAAGACAAGGGGGCAGTCCTATAAAAGTGACTTTTAGAAAGAAATTAACCATTTTGTACAAGGGCAGTGTCGGTGGTCTAAAGACATTCATATTAATTTTTAATTGTGAAAGTATTCAATGTGAAGCCTATACAAATATATGGGCTCAACCAAAAGTGCTAAACATCTAATATATTGGAGCATCTTGGCCCTGTGGGAATGTTAAAATGTATAAATAGTGGGACCTAGGGAATCTTTTCCCACTTTTTCTGATACACACAGAACTCTGGTGCATAGAACCATTGAATATTTACCTTTAAAACAGGCTAAATAAAGATAACAGCAAAACTCTCTGGAAAGAATAAGTAGCTTCTGAGTGAAAGGCCTTTGGTTTAAAAGTACTTTGTTATGCACAGGCCTGAGTGGCATAACAAGCAGTTGCAAGTTGCACTGAGAAGATCACACCATTCACACCATTTTTACACACTTCTGTTTCAACCCTGAAAATCCCCTTGAAAAACCTTTGGTTTGCAGATACTTTCAACCCCTGGATCAATGGAGAATATTTCATGAATTTGGTCCACTGCAGAAATCAGCTGGACATTCTTGTGATCATTTGGGGCACCCAGCGCCAGCCCATGACCTCTAACCTAGTGGAGACTATTCTTATCAGTAATTCAGAGTAAGATATACTCACCCAGGACTCATAGGGGCCGATTCCGATTCGGGTCGGAAATCTCTCCGACCGAGCCGGACCCGGAGAGATTTCCGACCGAATCGGACCCTAGCAGTCCGACCGAACAAGTACGATGCATTCGCATGCAATCGGACTCGAGTCGGTCGGACTCCCATTGAAGTCAATGGGAGCCGGTCGTACAATGCGTACGCGGGCTCCCATTGACTCAATGGGTGCGAGGCGAACAAGGGCGCCCCCTACAGGGGGTACGCGTCGATGCGTACGCGCCGCACACGCACAAGTAGGGCGGACCCATGGGTCCCCCCTGTGTGCGACTCGCGTGTCTACGCGTACAGGGGGGTTCCGACACGGACCCCCAAAGTCCGGCTCCGACAGCTCTTTCGAGCCGGACGGCGCGAGTCGATCGAACTGCTTGCGGTGCGCATCGTACTTGCCCGGCCGGGGAACGTCTCCATCGCGCGGTGCCAGTCGAGTCCGTGTGAGTCGGTCGGAGCGGTTCGGACCCGTGAACGAGTCGGTCGGCGATTTCGCGTGCGCTCGCATCGTACTTGCTCGGCCGGACGCGCGTTCGAATCGGTCGGGAATGAGGGCTCCGAATCGGATCCGGTTAAGCCGAATCCGATTCGGTGCGCTACCGGCCGAGATCGGAATCGGCCCCTTAGTATGAACTAACCACACTAGTTTCTCTCTCTGCATCCTTTTGTATTAAGGTTTTCAATTTTATTTCTAACTTCTAAATTAGATTTTAGACACCCTGCTTTTATTTTAGGCGAAGATCTACATACTACCCAAGTCGTTTGAGGAAGTTAATGTTTACAATTCAAAATAGGTTTTAAAATCCATTTGTCAGCTCATCATACTATCATACTATCATGTCACAGACCCAACTTCAGACTTCCCTATAAAATACTATAATTTCTCCTGTTTTCTTCCAGAGCAAAGGAACGTGTATGTGACATTTGCTTATATGAAATGTTGTTCTCCACTCTGTTCTATTTTAAGAAGGACTAAAGTTTCATTTGTTTACCCTTGAAGCACAGAAAAATATTCTTGTAATATTGACTGTTAAAAGTTGTTCTCTATTTGCCTTTTTGTGGATATTACTATCACTAAATACATTGTATGACATCTTATATGGGTGATTGCTGATGCTATTGAATAAAATAATTCACATGTCAGTGTTCTTTAGACTTGGGGCCTGATTTAGATTTAGGCGGACGGGTTACTCCGTCACAACGATGACGGATATCCCGTCCACTGAAATATAAATCTCAATGGACATAATGGGATTTATATATTTGGCAGACGGGATATCCGTCACCGTTGTGACAGAGTAACCCATCCGCCAAGATCCAAATCAGGCCCTAGGCCTCATCAGAGGAGGTATTTGTTTTGCTTGTGTATTTCTGTTGCTAAAATATCATACCCCCAGACATATTGGTTCTAGTTAATGTTAATTTTATGACTATTGGATTTGTTTGATTGCAACATGGAAAGTGTATTGCCATCATTTTTAAATCGTCTCTTGTTTCAACTGATTGGGGAGGGTCTAGAGTTGCAAAAACAGCATCTTCCTTAAGCACAATCCAGTGATAGAATCTATACCTCATCTAATTAAGTCTATGTGCAAGACAGAGCGCATGATTACGAATGTCGGGCGGATTCACGTCCGCCTGACACCGTTAGGGTCTAGGGACCGACGACCTGCGGTCAGCGGTCCCAACACTGCAATTACAATGCGATCACACATGGTGCTGTCGCATACTCCCTTTTCCCTATGGGAGCTTGTGCTGCGGCCGTAAATCGGCCGTAGCACAAGCTCCCATAGAGAAATGGGAGTTTCTGTTTATCCCTGCACCGCATGGCAGGCACCTCACGGTGCCTGCCACATGGTGCAGGGACTCACAGGGGGGCACCATAGGTGCTCCCCAAGCCCCCAACCAGAAGGCCAAGGGGGAAGCCCAAAGGCACTTTCCGAGAGCAGATCCATGTTGGAAAGGCCGACATGGATTTGCTCTCAGAGAGTGCCATCATAATCCCAAAGGCAGAAACGCCTTTCTCACAGAATTATGCGGCCCTTCCGACTGCTCGACAGGCTCCTCAAGCCCGTCGGAAGTCAGCCGGATTGACCAGCCTGTTTCAATTCTGACCGCCGTGATTGTAATACGGCAGTCGGAAGTCAAACCAGAGATGTCAGTCTGAAAGCCTCTTTCCAACCGACATCCTAATTACCCCTAGAGTGTGTGTAATTATTCTGACACCATACATGTTCTGCTGCAAAACTAAAGTGCCAAGAAGCAACATGACACTAAAGAAGATTGGACCAAACCTTTCTGCAAAAAAGAACCAGGAGGACAACCAGATCGACTGAGAGACTTGCATCCGACACTAAGTACTTCCCAAGATGATGAATGGTGGGTGTAAGAAGTTGGGAGCATTAGGTGAGGCTGGTGAGTACCCCCCTCAAATAATAATCACAATCCTTGTCAGAGTGAACCTTTAATGTCACTAATTAACATAAGCTCAACCTACTGGTAGCTATGGCAAGGGAAGACAGGCTTAAGTTAGAGGCAATGTGTAAAGTATTTATGCAGTACCAAAGCAGTAATAAAGTCAAAACACAACACAAGAAAAATCTCAAACCAATTTAGAAAAATAGAGTAAATGTTAGTAAATAAAATGACATAAACATGACAAATATTCAATAGGGGAAACCAGAGTTATGAACTTTTAAAGTTTAAGGTTTAAAATAGTGCCAAAAGGCATTGAATGCCTACCACGATCAACTGGCCACGTTTGACCAGTACCTCGGTGAAAGTTAAGGCAGACTCCAATTGGTTGGATATAGGAACCAGGTTCGACCCGGTCAGACGTTTTACCTTCAGACTTAGGTGTCGATTTCGATCTCGGCCGGAAGCGCACCGAATACGATTCGTCCGGAAAACATACAAGCCGAACGCGTTTTTCCCAAACGATTCGAACAGTCGTCCGAGCGAGCAAGTACAATGCGCATTACTGCTAAAATTCCGAGCGAGCCGTACGTTCCCATTCCAGCTCCAGTTCCCCGACCGAGCTGGATCCGTAAACGCCGATTCGAGTCGCACGGAAGTAAATACACAGCACCTTTCGGCCGGACTAGTACGATGCGCACTCCGTACGCGCCGAACTGGTCGCTACGTCCGGCACGTCAGAGCATCCGGGAGAGCTGCACATAAGCTCCGATTCGCGCCACAAGACGATCCACGGCTACGAGACGAACAAGCCAGCTACGAGTACGAGTCGAAGCCACGAGAAACCCGAACGAGACGAACCAACCATGAATCCCATCACGCAGGTCCTACCAATACTGTACATCTATTACCGGAACCGGTACGGACGCATACGGCGCAGATGGTAAGTCAGACACCCACTACACAAACAAACGACACGTACCCGACATATGTCACACACACATAGGGATGCAGAAATGACGTACACTAGCAACAGCAGAACCATAGGGGCGGGATGGCTATCACCAATGCCATACACACCCATAGGGGCCTGATGGCTACCACTACCACCACCCCTACTCTTGGGGGGCTGGATGCCTGTTGCTACTACCATCCCCACTCATAGGGGGATGGATGCCTACCACTACCACCACCCCTACTCATGGGGGGCTGGATGCCTGTCACTACCACCACCCCTACTCATGGGGGCCTGGATGCCTACCACTACCACCACCGCTACTCATGGGGGGCTGGATGCCTACCACTACCACCACCCCTACTCATGGGGGTCTGGATGCCTGTCACTACCACCACCCCTACTCATGGGGGCCTGGATGCCTACCACTACCACCACCCCTACTCATGGGGGATGGATGCCTACCACTACCACCACCCCTACTCATGGGGGGCTGGATGCCTGTCACTACCACCATCCCCACTCATAGGGGGATGGATGCCTACCACTACCACCACCCCTACTCATGGGGGCTGGATGCCTGTCACTACCACCACCCCTACTCATGGGGGCCTGGATGCCTACCACTACCACCACCCCTACTCATGGGGGATGGATGCCTACCACTACCACCACCCCTACTCATGGGGGCTGGATGCCTGTCACTACTACCATCCCCACTCATAGGGGGATGGATGCCTACCACTACCACCACCCCTACTCATGGGGGGCTGGATGCCTGTCACTATCACCACCCCTACTCATGGGGGCCTGGATGCCTACCACTACCACCACCCCTACTCATGGGGGACTGGATGCCTGTCACTACCACCATCCCCACTCATAGGGGGATGGATGCCTACCACTACCACCACCCCTACTCATGGGGGGCTGGATGCCTGTCACTACCACCACCCCTACTCATGGGGGCCTGGATGCCTACCACTACCACCACCCCTACTCATGGGGGGATGGATGCCTACCACTACCACCACCCCTACCCCTACTCATGGGGGGCTGGATGCCTACCACTACCACCACCCCTACTCATGGGGGGATGGATGCCTACCCCTACCACCACCTCTACTCATGGGGGGCTGGATGCCTGTCACTACTACCATCCCCACTCATAGGGGGATGGATGCCTACCACTACTACCATCCCCACTCATAGGACGGGTAATGCATGACACAACCAGCATACTCCAACATAAGGAATGTCAGCAAAAGACATCCCCCCAACATCATGACAAGAGTGTGTAGACTGTGTCAAATGCCTACAACACTGAACATGACATTGAACATACAATGTGACCCCCTATCACATGTGTCACACAAAAATGTGTGTGGCCTTCACAATGCAAGCAGACCATGACCACTGTGGGAATGGGGTCTAAACCCCCATCATCACAGTGACCAAAAGGTAAGTGTGGGGTCCATAGCTGAAGCACATTTTGAACATTGTGGCAATGGGGTCTAAACCCCCATCATCACAGTAACCAAAAGGTAAGTGTTGTCATGGAAAAAGCTGCAACTGCCAAACAGCATGCATGATTCCTAGTCACAGAACAACAAACACATCAGTGGTAAAGTAGTGGTTGTGTCCCATAGCAACATAGATTGGGTGAGGCAAACAGTGCAGTGCAAATAAAACATACCTTTGGCCATGTGCAGACAAACATCACCCATGGGGACTGACATTGTCTCCATTTATCAATTACACAATGCCAGAAGTGACCATCATAATGCAGACCCACATATCTGCACTAATGGACACACAAATGTAGATATCCTGTGGAGACTGTAGATGTGAGGTGAACAAATACCATACCATGGCAGCAATGGGACATACAAACCATGATTATTGTGCTGACTGATGACCTAGGAGTCCCAGGGACAGCATGGGAAATCCTCCAAACAACATACAGGCAATGGCACACTAAAGATATGCCAATGCAGTGGTGCAGATGCACAAACACAAACAGGCAGCCTCACACTGCTTATCAAACACAACAGGTGATGGGGGGGTTGTGCCAGTGTCCCCAGGCAACCACACAACACATGAGGAGGCCTGAATTCCAATTACACAGATGTGTATACAGTGCCATACAAAAGTAACTCATGGATCGGATTCCCCTATGTGGACAATCAGGCATTGTTAGATGAGAGGGAGCCCAAATTACACATGTCACACAAGCTTGTAGGAACAGCAACTAACACAGCAAGAGACAGACCCACCACAGCACTACCCCCAGGGACCCCACATTGTGGTGACACTAGCCTGCATGATAATCCCACTGTGATGACAAAGGTAGATGTCGTTCACACTGTGAACCACAGCCATGTGTCCTGAGCAACAAACTACCATCACACCTACACAAGTACAAATCAATCAGCACGGCCTATCAGCCAAGGCCAATATGGAGGTAGGGGTCTAGCCGTGCAACAACTCACATTTGCACACACTCAACACCACACACCTTGATCTCCACCAATGTGCAGCAGTGAAGCTCACATGGACTGGTGACATTGCACATGCACCCATGACAATCCCAGGGGTGGTTGTGGGAACTAAGGTGCTGAAACCCATCACACCTGGCCAGTCAACAAGATACGTGAATGTCTGACACACTGCACAGTACGCGGTACATGGGCATGACGTGAAATCCACCCCAATCAATGGGATCCCGGCCACAGTCACACACCAATGAAGAAGCCAAGGTGACCCACAAAGAACACACGTAGACAACTTCCAACATTGCAGCTCTGACCCTGAGGAGTGGCAGCAGTCACACACACAACGTGTCACAATCACTGAAAGCTACCACAAACTGTAAATTACATGACTTGTGTAGCCAACAAGTGCCAAGGGGAATCCTGACTGTGTCCCATCTGCGTTTGGCCACATCCCCAGCCCTGACAACAAAGACAACTAGGGATGACAACCTGATGAACATTAGTTTGCCATGCACCCACATCACGGAGAAACCAGGTCCAAGATGCTGGATGAACACAGGACAACTCAGCAAGCATCACAAACAGGAACATCCGTAGGGACACAGCCTGTGTAGGAAAAGGGAAGGGAACACACACAGACATGCTTACACAACACACAACACGGGCCCAGGCAATGTCACGGGATTACACACTGCCATGAGGGCACTCCACTCCTGTGGAAGGTCCGCTGTGCCAAACCTTGTCTGTGCACGACTCAAACATGTCAGCAGAACACTCGGTCAGTGAGTCAACAATTACAACACACTGAAGGCTCTGCTCACATCAGCCTGGGTACGGGAGTGTCACTTCAGTCATCTGCATATACCCAAAACACGTGTCAAGCAAGTTGCACTGTATACACAGATGAGTCCTTCAACATTGATGTGCTAAACTGCATGTCCAGTGGAGATGGGCACACAGTCAGGGAAATAGAAACATTGAACAGTGGTAAGCCCACCAGATGTGCATGAGTGTAAGCCACAGATGTTAAATTACAAATGCAAAACGTACATCCCTCTGTCAAATGCTGAACATTACACCCTCAGACTGCAGCAAAGGATGCTATGGATCCAGACTAGATTAGGACACATATCCCATGGACCACATGGAGTCCATCACAGCAACACTTCATTTTCCTGATCTGAACACTATTACAACAGCAAATGCATGATGATACTCATCTACATCATGTACAACAAAAGCAAAACCACTAGTAAACAAAAAGACGCTTTATTCAGCCAATGTGAATGAAAAATTGGAAGTCCAAAAGAAACTAAGGCCAATGGCCAGTCCACATTCACAGTCCGAACAGGGTGACATGTGACAACTTGTCACCCATTGCTTGCCTGCACTGGTACGGACAGGGGACATCCCCTCGGAGGGGCATACAAGGGGCAGGCCAGGCACCGCAGGGACAGGATCAGGGGATGCCAGAAGGAGGCAGTGAAGGGGTGGTGGGTGCAGGAGTGTCACCGGCAACTGCAGTGGAGGTGTCTGACTCAGTGGGGGCCGGCACCACTGTAGGGCACAAGTCAGATGGTGTGGGTGCTGGCACCACTGCAGTGGGCCGGTCAGATGGAGTGGACTGGGTCCCCACTGCAGTGCCCAAGTCAGACGGGGTGGTTGTGGACTCCACTGCAGTGCATAACTCCAAGGGAGTGGAAGGGGGGCAGATGAGGTGGGCAGGACAGAGGGGGGGACCCGGTCTCCACACCAGTGGCACAAACAGGCCGAGCGTCTGGGTTGGGGGTGGAAGAGCAAGTGGTAGGGGGGAGGGCCTAAGCAGTTTGGGGATGCGGTATTGGTGTGTGGGGGAACCTGGGGCAGGGTGTGGCGGGGGAACCTGTGGAGTGGTGGCCTGGGGGATGGAGGAGAGAGACTGTGTGGTGGAGCTGCGTGGTGGTGGTGGTGGGTCTTGCCCTTCCTGGTCCGGGGGGACTTCCTAATGGGGTCCTCAGTCTGCCTGTGCCTGGGGAGGGTGTCCGGGTGTGAGGGGCACTCCCCTCTGTGTGTGGTGGTGGCCTCTTCCGCCTGTACGTTGGGTCAGATGGATCTGTGGGGAAGAGGCCAAGCTCACAGAGGAAGAGCTTCTGGGAGGGGGATTGCAGGTGAGGCAAGGGAAGGGGTTTTGGAGGGAGAGGTATCTGAGGACTGCGGAGTGCTCGTGGATGCGTGTGTGTGTGTCTGGGCCCCATCCCCTGTGAGTGAGGTATCAGTCCCCTGACTGTGCGTGCGTGTGCGTCTGGATTTTGGCGTGTGTGTCTGTGTGCTGCTTGTGTCTGTGCTGGTGCGTGCCTGTGCCGGTGTGTGTGTGCTTGGGACAGGTAGGGTGCTGGGGATTGTGGATGGGGCAGAGGTAGGAGGGGTGAGGGACTGTTGCAGGAGGGACACTGCTGCCGTCAGTGAGGAGGCCATGGACTGATTGGTCCGCTGTAGGGCAGACATGCCAGATGACATGCCCTCCATGAATGACACCAGTTGTGTCAACAGACCCGTGTGTGCATGGAGGACACTCAGCATTGATGTCTGCCCTACATGGATCTGTTTCAGCAAGTCCACAGACTCCACACTCAAGGCAGCAGGGGAGACAGAGACAGGGGGTGCGGTGCCTGGCATGAAGGAGACACGCTCCCCTACACGGGAGCCTCCATGGACATGTGGGATGGGAGCAGATGGGAGGGTGGAGATGGTGGTGGTGGTGGGGACAGACTTGCTCGATTTTGTCTGTGGTCTGCTGACACCCGCCTCCACAAGGGAGTCCTCACTGGAAGTGCTGTGTTCCTCAGCCGAGGTGGTCGTAGCTGAGGTCTCCTCAGTGTGGCTCCCCTCACCCTCCGTGCCACTGGGTCCCTCGGTCTCCTCAGCAGTGGACCCAGTCTGGCTCTGCCGCTCCTCTTGGTCCGTGGAGCTGTCTCCTCCTGTGGCCGTGGATGTATCTGCAAACAATCAGGATAAACAGAGCAACATTAGTCACCTGTACTGACCACACACACCACAGTAAGTACAGCACATCACAGAGCAAGCCCTGCCATCATTTGCTAGACATTGCAATAAGTGCTGACACTGATTTGAAGAAGCCCATTGTCTGCCTGACAGTCATTCATGCCACTCATATCCTACCTGTCCATGCACCCATCTGTCTGGTGCCTGTTGTATGCGACTAATCATATGTGCACACATGCACCACATACACAGTTGTTGGACATCCAAGAGAACATATGGAAATGTGTCACTCCAAACACATGCCATCTCCTGCCACTGACTCAGTACATGTGTCAGGAAAAGTGATGGGCAGAGTCTCTGTCGATATGCGGGTTTTGGTTCCATCACCAGACACAATGATGTCCTCATGTCCTGATAGACAATGCGACAATGGTGTGCATGCAGGACATATCACACTACTGCTGGATCACCCTTTGCAAGTTGAATGTCATGGCACAGGCCTGTCTGGCAAGTCAGTCATAACTGTCTCCTGTCACAGGGGCAGTGCATACACACAACACCAGTCTGCACTGTGTCACAATCATGGAAGTTTTGGGAATGCAAGCCCTGTAGCTGACAGGTGCACATGTGCACCCCTGGCCACCCACATCATGAGGACTAAGATGATCCCACGTCATTCAAATGAGACATTTGAGTGACTGCAAACACAAATCCATACACATGAGCACTTCACCGTCTGATGAGAATGAACCAAAGCTGCCTGCACCTCAATGTTTCATACACCATTGTGCACAGTCAAGGGATCAGAGACCTATGCATTAACCAATGTGCAGATCCTATAGTCACAACTCAGATGGCTGGCCACCCCAAATTGTTAAACACTCCAGGAGTCCAAAAAGCAAGGCCACACCATGGTGACACAGAGGCAGACACCTGAGTGCACTCTTCACAATGCCCAATATGTATGCTGACACACGGGAGTGGGAGAACAGAGTGCCTTCGATGTCCGGAGTAGGCATTACAGTCCTGGTCCATGTGCAACATGGTATTACCCTGAACACTAGGCAGGTGGCTATGCATGTGTCACACCCATGATGTACATACTTCTGAGGCTCCTACCTTGGTCTCTGCTGCAGCATGGGTGTGTGGCACATACCCCAGACATGTGGTGAGTCAGAGCAGCAATTGGAACACATATTAAAGCCATACCCAGAGAACATGTCAGATCACAGGCATTGTGTGAGCAATTGTACCACCCATGCAGCCCACAACAAAGTTCCTGTAACTGATGCTGTCCCCAACTTGAACCACAGGTAACTGCAAGTACACAGTACCCAAGTGACCTAAGTCACAGACTGTAAGGGCCACACCTGTGTATCAGATGAGGAGGGGGCATGACACAAGTGAGGGACATGAGTCCAGGACGACAAGACAGTCATACTGTGGAAGTGGAACCAGGCTAAAGGAGTGCATAGAGCATGTTAGTCATAGTACCCAGAAAAGGCTAGCACTTACCCCCTCCTTGCTGCTGTCTGGCCTTCAGCTGCCCATCCAGGTCAGGGAAGACCACCGCCAGAATCTGGAGCATGTGGGGGGTCAGGGTCCGGTGTCCGCCCCTCCTGCGAGGAGGCGACAGCTTCAGCTGGACCCTTGCGATCCTCCGGGTCCAGCCACGAAGGTCCTGCCACCTCTTCTGGCAGTTGCGGATCCTGCGCCTGTAGACCCCCAAAGATCGTACTGCCCGGGCGATGGTCAGCCAGATTTCCTGCTTCTGGTGGGCATCAACCTGTGAGGATGACAAAGTGAAAAGGCCATTACTACACATGCAACATATCCGTGCATCACACAGTTGGATATACATGTCTCAATCACAGGGGCATATGATGTACACAGGTAGTGCAACTATGGCTATGAACAGTTGTCCAGCAGTTACTAAATGGTATCATTGCCTGGGAAGTAAAACCTTGTTGGAATGCACTGTTACTGCACTATACCTGTTCAGTGCATGTAACTACACACTTTGGGGGGTGACAACTACTCAGTGAGCATGCTAGCCACTGGTGTACACACTGTAAGTCTTGCTAGTCAGACAACATGCACAATTAGTAAGGCAGTGGACAGCACACTCACCTGCTCCCCTGGTTTCCCATACAGCTTGCTGTACTGTGGAAGGAGGCTGTCCAGCAGGGCCTGGTTCTCCTCAGTGCTGAAGGCTGGGGCTCTCTCCACAGTACGTGCCATTGCAGTAGCCAGAGGATGCAGAGACAGCAGCAGTGGTGGTGGCAGATGTCGTCCTGGAGCATGTAGTGCAGGCAAGTGAGCTCTCAGGGGAACAGCCAGCATTATATGTGTGCTGCAGAGGCAGATACTGTCCCATGTGTCCAAAGTGATAGGTCCAAGTTGTTTGCATCTTCTGAATCTGGCCAATCCATGGAATTGCACCACTTATACACGCCTACAGCATCCTTCAAAATTTCAACTTGATGACACCCATGAATTTGCAACATTGTTGTGGGTGGCCAACTGAATTCACTGCATCCGACTCGTAAAAGCTTCGAATACGCGTCCGTTACCATGTCAGTCCATAGCCAATGCGTGCGCACGGATCGTTCCATTGTTGTACGACGCGTATTTTGTCACACAACACGCATCCGTCAACATCATATGCAATGGCCAATGCGTGCGCACGGATCGTTCCATTGCTGTACGACGTGTATTTCGTCACACAACACGCATCCGTCAACATCATATGCAATGGCCAATGCGTGTGCACGGATCGTTCCATTGCTGTACGACGCGTATTTCGAAACACAACACGCATCCGTCAACATCATATGCAATGGCCAATGCATGCGCACGGATCGGTCCATTGCTGTACGACGCGTATTTCGAAACACAACACGCATCCGTCAACATCATATGCAATGGCCAATGCGTGCGCACGGATCGGTCCATTGCTGTACGACGCGTCCCTGTACAAGTCACTCGCATATGTCACCATGGTTGTCACAGGTGAACGTATGCCAGCCACAATTACTTGCCAGGGACTCAGGGGCACACCTACAACACCACAGCCTGTCCACACTGTATCCTAAGGCATGTAAGGCTGCATTACCTGTGTGTGTATGGGGGTCAACATGTGGTTTGTTGGGTGGCACTTGGGGGCAGCCACTCCCAGGCTGTGCACGTGTTCATGGGGACAGAATCCTTTGTGTGTTGTGCACATGACCACTGTGATGTGCAACTGTTCAGTTCAGAGCATGTGGCATGGTCACATTTCCAGGTTGTATATGTGTATGTTATGTCACATACACCCTGAGTCCCATGTGGGATGGTATGTACGTCACAGGGTGACCCATTGCCACAATTGTGATGGCCCTCCACAGTCTGTGTGCATGTTGTGTTTCAGATGTCTCTGATTCCATGTGCACAATGGGAGACAGTCTCCACATCCACGTTGTTTGTGCATCGACTTTGATGTTGTGCGTGTGTGTGTCACAGACGTCCATGTCTGTCCTGCAGAGGCAACAGGGGCCACTACCTGTGGGAGTCATGGTTGTTTTGCTGGCGTGTACATGATACGCCATGTCATGCCAGTGTCCATGTAGCAATACAGGGTCCCTGGGAATCTACCTGTCAAAGAGCTGTGATGCCTGGGGCACATCTGTCCTCACTTGTCACTGTAGTGTGTGTTTGGAACGTGACAGCAGTACATGGGTACTGTGACACAGCCTAATGATTTCCCATAGCACAACCTGGAACTTGTTGTCAACACATGTTGAACTGAGATGTTAGATGATGGCCATGTAGGTGCCATATATGTCCATACAGAACGGCACACACATCAAGTACTTGTGTCTCGTAATGATGTATCATGTGATATTGAGTATGGTCAATGCCACATATGTGGGGTGACTGACAATCTTTCTTTGTTCACCTATGTACTGCAGGGCACCAGCTGTCCATAGACCATTCCCTGACCTTGCAACCATGGTGGAACGTGACTGCATCCGACGGTACCGCTTCAACAGGCCGCTGATTGAGGAATTGGCGGGGCAGTTGGCCCCACATTTGCTACCTGGCCGGCCATACCCTACAGCGCTGACCCCCAAGGTGAAGGTGAAGGCAGCCCTACACTTCTTTGCCACCGGTACCTTTCAACACACTGTGGCATCTGCTGGTGGGATGTCACAGACCATGTTCAGCCGTGTGCTACACGATGTTTTGGAGGCAATGTTAACATACTTGAACCAGTACATCTATTTCCCTAAACGTCAACAACTCACTGACGTCAAGAGTGACTTCTATGCCCTGGGGAGGATGCCACATGTCATCGACTCCATTGATGGGACACATGTGGCTTTGGTACCACCACAGGCACACGAGCAGGCATACAGGAACAGGAACATTTTCCATTCTATCAATGCTCTGGTGGTATGTCTTGCAGATATGAGCATCTCACATGTGTGTGCACGTTTCCCCGGTTCTGCACACGATGCCTACGTGATGAGGAGTAGTCGCATCCCGAGGATGATGTCACAGATGCAGAACCAGCATGCCTGGCTTGTCGGTGTGTACTGACTTTGTACCATTGTGTGTGTTCTGCAATGTTGTATTCCACCCTCTTTTCCAACTCAGCTAATGTGCAATTGTCTGTATGTAGGTGACTCCGGATACCCCAACATGCCATGGTTGCTGACACCCCTCAGGAACCCTGTGACACCAGCCCAGATGCGCTACAATGAGGCACATGGTCGGACCAGGAGAGTGATCGAGCGGACATTTGGTGTCCTGAAGAGCCGCTTTCGCTGCCTGGACAAGACAGGAGGGGCCCTCCCATATGCCCCTGCAAAGGTGTGCAAGATTTTCATCGTCTGCTGCATGCTACACAACCTGGCAGTGCGGAAGGAGTTGCCTCTCATCCTGGATGACGATGACCAACATCCGCCACCAGTGGAGGATCCTGGCCTGGGCCACGATGCCAGTGATGATGATGATGATGAGGGTGATGTCCGCACACAGCTCATCACCAACTTCTTCAGCTGAATGTGAGTATACAGAGATGTTATGTCAATGATTTGAGTTTGCATGATATGTGTTGGTGGTGCTCTGTTGCTGTTTGAGTGTGGCCATGTGCTACTTGACTGGATGCGTGCAGCGATGTGTCCTTACAGGTAGTCTGTACTCCCCAACAGTGTTGACATGCTAACTTGGTTTTGTGTAGGTATCTTGTGACATGTATTGGGCATGAGTATTGCAGTTCTGTCCTGTTCTTCAGTGCTTTTAACTGTGTGTCATGTCTGTCCTTCACAGGGTACTTTCAGAGTTGTTTGGTCAACTGTGATCCCCCGACACCATGATTTAACTTCCAGGGTGGAAGTAGTCGTTTCCCTACAGGTGATGTGCCACACACCCCTGGACTTTATTTCTTCAACACTTGTTGAATGTGTGGCCACTGCCACATGGGATTACCTTGCATCTGTAGTGGAAACAACATGTTGCAAATGTGTAATAAACCTGTGCTTCACTTTGGGATGTGCGTTGTCTGTGGTCACACATCTGACTGACATTTGCTTACTGCACCTGTGGGCTAGTTAACACAGACTCTGAATAGGTGTGGTGTCTGTGCATTCCACTGTATTTCCTGGCAACATCAGTGTAGGCGATGAGTCAGATGGCCCTGGTGTGTATGTGTTGTGTTGCCCTAGTGGTGTGTCTCCCTCATATGTGTCACGTCGCCATGACTCACATGACGGTGTTGGAATTGCTGTAGCAGTTAGCATGCACAGTGTCATTTAGCAGATCATCATCTCCATGACAAAATACCACGTTGGAATCACAACAGAGGCAAGTATGGTGTATTAGTGAGTTTATTTACATACATGTGTGAGGATAGTGCACAGGATGGTGGGTGCTGTACATTGGGATTGGAATCCAAAGTTCCCAGATGAGTTGGAAGTGTTGGTAGCAGAAATGTCCTGAGTAAAGTCCACAGTCATCTGATACATTAGTCCAACTTAAACTCCCCATGTCATGTGGGAGAGTTGGGTTGCATTCGACAGGGTGAACAGTTTGCACACAAAGGAGAATTTCCAGAACAGGTGTTGGGTTCCTGGGGGATGTACATGGCCATCTGCCTCTCAGTTGTCCTTCCTCGGACGACCCCTCTTCTTTCTGGGGGGACCCTCACATGCAGGCCGCTGCGGTGCAGAGGACTCTCCACCAGAGTCATCCTCCCTCCCTGTGGCAGTTGCAGTTGTTGCGGCACCAGATGTTGTGGGCACACAGGGAGGTGTGGACATGTTGGTGCTAATCTGGCGGAGGCATGTCAATATGTCCCTCTGCACCGCTGTCAGTTCTTCCAATGTGTCCCACTTGGACTCCATGCCAGACATGTGTGTCTCCACACGGGACATGTGGGAGTCCAAGCGGGCATGATGGGCAGCCTGCTGCTGTTGAATGTCCTTGAGGATCCCCACTACCTGGCTGACCTCTCCGGTGCTATTCTGGTACGCATCTGCAATGCGTACCAGTTGTGGGTCATCATGCAGTCCAGACCCCTCTGCAAACAGCGACCTCTGCCTACCACCCCTCCCACCACCCCTGGCCACACATGCGGGACCTGTGGTGGCACGCACAGTTGACCCTAGGCCCCCTTGGGGGTTGGTACTGGGGTTGTTGTCCGTTGCTTCCCGGGGGGCCGGGGTCCCTGTGCTGTTGTCATTCAGTGTCCTTGGTCTGTCCGTGTCGGCGGGGGTGGTCTGTGTGTTGGCAGATGTTGGAGGAGTGGGTGCAGGGGGTGCAGATGGTGGTCCTGCTGGTGCTGCATGATGACTCACACCGGAAGGGCCAGGTAGGTCTTCACCATCTGAGGAGGGCAGAGGCTGTTCCACACCAGAGAGCTCAGGGGCCACCGGAGCCTGGGACAGGGACTGCTCATCATCTGCTGCTGTGTCCCCATCATCACATGTGTTTGGAAGAGACACACAATGTATGTTATGTTTCTACAGGCATCAATGGTTCAAACACATGACAGTTGTGACTGTACATCTGGATCCGTGCCTGTACATTGCATTGTCCTAAGTTGTCACAGCCAGAGGTTGATATTGTTGTAGCACATTGTCCTGCCAACCTGAAGCATTTCAATGTGAATGTTGAGGTGTGTGCATGACCAGCTCATGTATTGATTGGCTGTACATGGCCATTGCTACTCAAGGGCCATCACGTGCCTGACACAGGTGTGTCATCCTTGTCCACATTTGTCCTTTAACAGGGACATACGTGCAATTCCACTTAGGATATCTTTCAAGATTGGGACATGTGTGGTGGCAGTTTTTGCCAGTCTTTGTGCGTCACATTGGTGTGTCTGGACAACATGGTCACAGTCCGGTATGCCTGGGATCTCTTGGGAGTATCTGTGTTGTTGTCTGGGTTCCTAGTTCACGTCTCATTTCATACAAGTGATGTTGTTAACGTAGCTAATGATGTTGTTGCTGAGTTTTGTACGTGCAAACGTGATTAATCTTGTCAATGTCCTCCATGGTGATAAGGATTGGGCACGGCAGCTCTCTGGCTTTTCCATTGTCATGACAGTGATGGCCAGTGGTGTGTGTTGCAGTTCTGCTGCTGTGAGTAGCATGTCTCCTCAAATGCAGTCCAGCTTGGTGCTTGTGTCTACAGTGTCTATGACAGTGAGTGGTGTGTTGTGTGAAGGATGCATATGTTGCCGAACGATGTGGGAGTGGAATGCAGATCACAACCGCAACTTGTGTGACTGACACCATGGTACAGTGTCCGGTATATTGGTGTGTCCATTGCATTCACTGTCAGGTGTCCCCTGTCAATGATGTCTCTGTGACTTCCTGTGTGTTTTGTGCTATGTAGTTTGTCTGATTCTCCACAGTTGTCATCTGCAAGTCACACCTTCACAGCCAGGCCAGGGGGCACCCATGGACACTGCATCCCCTGACAGTGTGTGTAAACATAGAGTTGCAATGGCTGTGAGTGTGTACGTGTTTGGGTTGGCCAGTGCATGGGTGTGAATTGCAGGCACATCATTTCTCATGCCCATGTGTCAGCCATCTTGCAAGGGCTTTTACTTTGGGAGTGACTGGTCCCACGTGGGCAATGTGTTTTTGCAGAGTAGGTGTGTGTATGGCCAGCATTGGTGGTATTTGGTTGACATCCGGACCTCCTTCTCCCCCAGCCCAGTTATCCCACCATGAAGCATGCCACCCTTGCAGTGGGTGCAGGTTAACTCTCAGGATGTCAGTCAGTGGTGTCCTGTTGTTGGTTGGTGCACAGTTCCCAGCAGGGCCTTGTGCTCCCCACAGCTGAGCGCCAGTGTCAGACATCTTGGAAGTGGCTTTTCACTCACTCTCTTGTAGAGCACGGTCCCAGGTGTGTTGTTTGGAGTTAGTGGAAGTGGTGTGTGTGTAAGGGCCTGCTGGTAGCTGTAGTCGGAGCTGGCACTCCTCCTCCCCCAGGCCAGACATCCCACCATGAAACGTGTTTCCATTGCAGGGAGTGCAAGTTTGTTGTCAGGATGTCAGTCAGTGGTGTCCTGCTGTTGGTTGGTGCACAGTTCCCAGCAGGGCCTTGTGCTCCCCACAACAGAGCACCATTGTCAGACATCTTTGAAGTGGCTTTTCACTCCCTGTGAGGTGTGCATGCTTCAGTGTGAGCTTGCCGGGCCATGCGGGTGGGGGATGTTGAGCTGTGACTACCACTCCCATCATGCTATTGCCTACACCCCCTTCCCAGCATGCCCATACTTCCTTCCTTTTGAGTCGACTTCACTGTGTGTGAGTGTGACAGCAATGGCAAGATGGCTGACAGTGTGGTCCTGTTGTTTGTTGGTGCACAGTTCACAGCAGGGCCTTGTGCTCCCCACAACAGAGCACCATTGTCAGACATCTTGGAAGTGGCTTTTCACTCCCTGTGAGGTGTGCATGCTTCCAGTGTGAGCTTGCCAGGCCATGCGGGTGGGGGATGTTGAGCTGTGACTACCACTCCCATCATGCTATTGCCTACACCCCCTTCCCAGCATGCCCATACTTCCTTCCTTTTGAGTCGACTTCACTGTGTGTGAGTGTGACAGCAATGGCAAGATGGCTGACAGTGTGGTCCTGTTGTTTGTTGGTGCACAGTTCCCAGCAGGGCCTTGTGCTCCCCACAACAGAGCACCATTGTCAGACATCTTTGAAGTGGCTTTTCACTCCCTGTGAGGTGTGCATGCTTCAGTGTGAGCTTGCCGGGCCATGCGGGTGGGGGATGTTGAGCTGTGACTACCACTCCCATCATGCTATTGCCTACACCCCCTTCCCAGCATGCCCATACTTCCTTCCTTTTGAGTCGACTTCACTGTGTGTGAGTGTGACAGCAATGGCAAGATGGCTGACAGTGTGGTCCTGTTGTTTGTTGGTGCCCAGTTCACAGCAGGGCCTTGTGCTCCCCACAGCTGAGGCCAGTGTCAGACATCTTGGAAGTGGCTTTTCACTCACTGTGAGGTGTGCATGCTTCAGTGTGAGCTTGCCGGGCCATGCGGGTGGGGGATGTTGAGCTGTGACTACCACTCCCATCATGCTATTGCCTACACCCCCTTCCCAGCATGCCCATACTTCCTTCCTTTTGACTCTGCTTCCCTGTGGGGTAGTGTGCCTGTGCTGACAGGATGGCTGACAGTGTTGTCCTGGCGTTTGTTTGGCTACAAGTCCCAAAAGTGTCCCTGTGCTTCACACAGCATAACCCAGTGTGGTAGTTCTTCGTGGGATATTTAATTAGAGTGTGAGGCAATGCATTCTCCCAGGTGAGTTGTGTGGAGTTTGTGTTAAGGGGTGTGTGGGAAAAGCTGCTGGTAACTATGGTCAGAGCTGTCAGTCCTCCTTCCCACCCAGCCAGATATCCCACCATGGAACGTGCTTCCATTGCAGGGAGTGCAAGTTGGCTTTCAGGATGTCAGGCAGTGGTGTCCTGCTGTTGTTTTGAGCACAACACCCAGCAGGGGCTTGTTCTCCCCACAGCAGTACCCAGTGTCAGCCATCTTGTCAGTTCTTTTCCACTCCCTGTGATGTGAGCATGGTTCAGAGTGGTGTTGATGGGCCAATTGTGAGGGTGACCAATATCTGTGACTACAACTCCCATCATGCTATTGGCTACACTCACTTCACCAGCATACACACAATTCCTTCCTTTCAGTCAGCTTCCCTGTGAGGTGGTGTTCTAGTGGTGGCAAAATGTCTGACAGTGTTTGTTGGTTAGATTTGTGCCACTGCCTTGCTCTATTTGTTGTTAGGTTTGTACATGTCATGACACAGTTACATATCACTATGAGATGGCAGGTATTGTGTTTGTCTGACTAGCATACACATCTTGGGAGGATTATCTTTTGGTTACTGTGGCTTTGCTAACGGTGCATGGTTTCACTATCCCCTTGACAGTGATGTGTGTGTATTGTCACACAATATTGGGTATATTGGTTGTGTACTCACCAGGCTCTGGGATGTCTGATAGTCCATGTACGCTCTCTGGTGGTAGGATGGCCCGCACCTTCTCCTCCCAGGACCTGAGGTATACTGGTTTGGCAGGAGGGCCACTGCCGGTGCGATGACTCAAGGCGTATTCCTTCTTGAGTAGGTCCTTGACCCTCCGGCGCACGTCATACCACCTGTTCTGGATGTCTTCCTTTGTGCGCAAACATGGTGATAGTGCGTTCACCCTGTCGACGATCCTCTCCCACATCTTGGTTTTCTGCGACATGGGGGTCTGTTGGACCAATGTACCAAACAACTGTGGCTCTACTCTTAGGATTTCATCTATCAGGACTTCCAATTCACTGTCTAGGAACTTTGGATTCTTCTTTGGGGGCATGGTGATGGGTGGTGGTGGGGATTGATGTGTGTGTGAGTGTGCAAGTGAGGGTGGGTGAGTGTCAGTTTTGCTGGGTGTATGTGAGGGTGCTATTAGGGAAGTGCTAATGGTGTGTGGCTTGTGTGATGGATGAGTTGTGAGTGTGTCTGTGGTTGCTGTCTGATGGTGTTCTGTGCTGGCAGGTCAGTTGAATTTGCAAAGGATCATGGTAGGGATTTGTGGCCTTTATATGGGTGGAGTTGTGGGTGTGTCTTTGTTCCATGTTTTTTTTCCCCAGTATTTATTGACTTTGTCATTGCTTGTTTGGCCCTTTTTTTTGTATTTTTTCCTTTGTATTTTTTGGGCAAGTAGGAGACGTTCTTCTGACCGAGTCGGACGCTGCAGTTGTCTCGTGCGAGCTTCTCCGAGTCTTTCACGCTGTCTTTCTGCTGGGTGTCATGTGCGGCGTACGTGTCTGTCGCGGAGTATTGGGTTGCTTCGGCTCCCTGTTTTCTATGCGTGTCGGTCGTACGGCTCGAGCTCCGTGCGACTCGGTCTGGTTTTACACGCATTGCATCGTACTGCGCGGGTCGGAGTTCGCGGGTACGTATCTGTTGGGTTCATTCCTGGTGCGTGTCGGTCGGTTCGATTCGCGTAGATTTTCCGGCCGGATGGCTGCTTTCGTGCGGTTCGGTCGTTCGGCTTGTGTTCCGTACGGGTCGGTCGTAATTCACATGCATAGCATCGTACTACGCGGATCGGACAGCGCCGGTACATGTCGGTCGGACTACATTCCCGTACCGAGTCGGTCGGTACGTTTTCCGGCCTGAATCGGAATCGGCCCCTTAGTCTCTGCAATGAAAATCAAAAAATCCCCAGTGGAGCAACACAGCAGGCTGTGGCTTAAGAGGGCTCTACATCGGCTGATAGCCGCTCAATGAGGTCTCTGTGAAGCTGTTGACTTTTGGCAGGAAAGCTCAAAGCAGAAGAAATATCCATTTTGCGCCCAAGAAAGCTCCCTCACGGGTTGGATACTTTTTGCTTCTTCACCCGTTGAAGATTTCTACCTTCGAGCTTAATCACTTGTTTGGATCTCAAATCTTCCAGCCAGGCAAGGCTGCAGGCTGTAGACAAAGAGGGCTCCACAAGACCAGATATCTTCTCCGCATGGTCCCACTGAATAGGATTTGCTGCTGCAGAAAAGTTCCAAATGCAAAAAGAACAATTGATGGACAGAATGCAGAACAATGTCATACATTCACCACAGTACAGGGATCTGGGCCAAGCAGAAGTAACCAGAGTCTTTGGCCAAGAGGCAATACCCCTTCATTGATTCGGCCTGGCAGGTTGGTGCTGGCCCTATGGAGGTCTTTGAAGCCAAACATTTTCTAAGTCCCATGTTTCAGGAAAAGTTAGGAGGAGGACACTTTGACACCAGCCATGGGACCAGGACCTTAGACAGAGCACTTGGGGGTCAAGAAAGACTCACTCCATCAGGGGCCAGCAGCAGGGTCCAGAGCAGCTGGGCAGTTGTGGAATAGGCCTTTTGTAGCTTGCTGGTTCCTTGTAGCTTGAATAGGAGGTCAGCCTTATGACCCTTGCAGTTCATGTCTTTGTCCTGGGTACAAGAGGAAGATCAGGTCTTCTCAGGCAGACAACAGGTGCAGTCCTCTTCTACAGGTCCAGAAAGTGTTGTAAGGATGGTACTGTGTGTGCCCCTTCTATGTCTGCTACCACCCTGTGAGTGGGGGTGACTCCCGTCCCCTCCATGACAAACAGTGTAAAGGTTCCTAGGGACAACTGTAGCAGCACTTCCTGTGTGCCCTACTGCAAACATCCCCACAGGGTCCCTCTCTGCCTAAGTCCAATCTGGTGAAATCCTTCTCCCTTTCAGCATGTGTGCCGACACCAGAGGTGGAGCCAGGGAAATGTGCAACCCCTCCTCTGTGGTCACTCTAAACCAGTTCTAGGGGCAACTCCTCTCCTACTAGGATTGGAGCCTAGCTCCCTGCCTGTGGGGACAAAAGAGTGCCCTGCCCAGGTGTCAGGTAAATTTACCTGTGACAAGGTAGGCCTCTTAGAAGTTGAGTAGGTTTCTAGGCATGGTCCAGATGGTCATCCTACCAGGGGAACAGAACAACTCCAAATACCAAAAGCCTTTGTCTCATTTCTGGGAGAAAGTTCACACCTCATTAACAGAGCTATACAGCTGTCGGGTGACAGTTGAGCACATGCATCTGGGTATCCAGAGGATTTAGGCAGGGAAAAGGTCATTTTCTGAAAATAACTTTTCCAAAACATTTATTACAAATCTGACTTCACCAGTGAATTGTACTTGTAATAAATATTTAAAATAAGTTCCAGAATGAAATTTGTAGGTACTTTCAAGCCACAGATAATATTATTAAATGTAATATTGTATACCGAAGCTTTCCTATGGAGCAATCAACCCTGCTACAGTGAAAAGTGCTTTTAGGGTCTTTTCACTCTAAGGAAACATTTAACATTAAGGAGCTTATTATGATGTTGGTCCGAGTTGCCTCCGACCAACACCGTCTCGGGACCGACCGACCTCCGGTCAGCAGTTCCAACCACCTTATTATGATGCGACTGAACACTGTTCGGTCGGATACTCCCATTCCTCTATGGGAGCTTGTGTTACGGCCGTAACCCAGCTGAAATACAGGCTCCCATAGAGAAATGGGTGTGTGTGTAAAACCCTGCACCCTGTGTCAGGCACCCCATGGTGCCTGCCACACAGTGCAGGGGTTTACAGGGTGGCATCCTAGGTACCCCCTCAGCCACCAACAGTAGGCCGCGGAGGCAAGGGGGCCCTGCTAGGGGCCCCCAAAGTTGATTTCCAACAGCCTTTCCATGTTGGAAAGGCCGGCATCGTAATCCCGACGGCGGAAATGCCATCCATAGGGGATTACAGTGCAGTTCCGACCGGCCGGAAGACTGCAAGAGCTGGTCGGAACCACGTCGGAATGACTGGCTGGTTTACGCTCCAACCACCAACATCGTAATTCGGCGGTCGGATTGTAAACCGACTATGTCGGTTGGAAAGCCTCCGACCACGGTCGGAAAGATTCCGACTAGTGGTCAGAGGCTTTGCGACTGACATCATAATTGGCCCCTAAATGTTTGCATGTACTATTTTCAATTACCATGTACTCTGCCTTATAGGCAACAAGGCATATTAAGGAGTAACTTATTAATATTTAAAAGGAAAGTTTAGGCCTGTCAAAAAGTGGTTATTTTGACAGGTCGAATTTACAATTCAACCCTGCACAGTCTGGCTACATATGGAAGACCTGCAGTCATTTTTACACTGTCATTGTAGTGGATGGCACAATGGGTACTGCAGTTCACTTAAGGCATTTAACTTTCAGGCCCTGGGTATAATTCTGTTCCATATACTAGCAACTAATAGGTAAGATAAAAAAGCCAGTCATGGGATACAAATTTCTTCTCGTTAAAAAGGGGAGCACAGACACTTTACCTCTGGTTAACAGAGGTAAAGAGCCCATTATACAGCCTGTAAAGGCAGTCAAAGGAAAAACCTGGGGAGATACGATGCAAAAGAGGATCATTTTCAACAGTGGGCACCAGCCACGGCCCATGCAGGTAAGAGCGGTGGGGTGGTGGGGCCAGCTGGGGGGGGCGGATTTCGAAGGACGATGACGAGGGAATTAAGTAAATAAATAATTTTCCCTCATCATCGTCCGTCGAAATCCCCCCCCTCCCGACCCCACCGCTCTTACCTGCACAGGCCGCGGCTGGTGGGAACGTAGCTTGCTTGGGTGGTGGGTTTTGTGCATGGGCCCAAGGAAGAATCCAAGATAAAACATTAATTGGGCTGCAAGCACCATGACTTCATAGCAGCCTTCTTGACTGGTGTTTCTGCTGCTTCTGCTTACCTCATGCTAGCACCAGAACCGCTGGCCGTGCACCAGACAACAGGAACAGGCTAGAGTCCCTGCTCTTCTCACTCTATGGTCCATGCAGGGCCCACACCGTCAAGCTGTGTGCTCCGCTGACAAGCACAGGCAAGGCCTGCAAGAGCAAAGAACGAAGGGCATGATTATGATCTTGGCGGACAGGGTTACTCTGTCACAAATGTGACGGATATCCCATCCGCCGTATTACAATTCCATTATTTCCTATGGAACTTGTAATATGGTGGATGGAATATCCATCATGTTTGTGAGGAGTATCCCATCTGCCAAGATTGTAATCAGTCCCTAAGTGAGTCAACAAATAACGTATTGTGCAAACCCAGTACAGTTGAGGAAGAGCGGCGGAAGAGATTGCTACCAAAAGGGATGGCATTGTCAGACCTCAGAGACTCTTCAGCTACCAAACCCTAAGTGATTGGTAAAGTACTTTTGCACACACATATCCTAGCAAGTTGTTATCCAGCAGTTCTGTGCATCGGTGTCATTTGATTTTTGTTTAGTGAAAACAAACTCCCACAAGAAAAATGTTTTCTAAGCGAGCCTTTTAAACATGACACCTGCTGGGTAAACCTTCAGTCCCGGGAAGGGGGCCGCTGAAGCTGTAGCTCCCTTCGCAACATGGAGATCCAACCAGGCAGTTGAGCATCTCTCAATGGGATGTATGGCCCCCCTCCAGGTGGCAGACACCACGGGCTTGTGGACCCTGGTGGACCTGCGGCCATCCTCTAGAATCCGATTGACCATCAAGGGAAAAACCAAAAGTGCTTCCTGGGATTTTGTGAAATGACTTCCAGGAAAGATTCATAAGCATTGATAACTTTCCTAATTTTTAAATGACTACAATCCATTTCAGTAAAACAACATCAAAAGGGATCCACTGTACGATGACGAGATGCACAAGACAACAAAGGGACATTTTTACAGGATTGTTTCACCTAAAACCTCAGAAATATTCAAAATAGAAAAGCTTTGACAGTCTATTTAAGATGTGAACCAGGGTCAGCTGTAGTACTGAGTAAGACTGACTCAGTCTTTTACCCTTTCTATTTAAATACAATGATAACATGAGAAATTGAGTGGGGGAGTGGGCTCAGAATGTCTATGCTAAAAACAATCAGCAATGGTGAGTGCATGTGGGTGTGTGAGTGTGGCGTAGTCAATGAGACCGGTGACCATCATGGGCAGATATTTTATTTGATAGACGGTTTCTGATGGGGCTGAGCAGCACTGGAGGGTTTTAACAAGACATGAACAGTGGGTAGTGGAGGCTAGTGGAGCAATGAACACAAGGAGGTGGAAAACTGGGACCGAACATTAGGACAGAGGAGGGTTACTTAAATGGATGCTTGTTTTGGGTCCTGGGAGGACCTGAACTGGCAGTTTGGGCTGGACTTTTCCCATGAGGAGCAGGGTCAAGAATGATTTCCATATGGCTGGTTCCAAACTGGGGTGGCATAGTGAGCAAAAGAACCAAGGATTCAACCCAGATCTCTTGAAAGGGGGTGACTGGTTGAAACGTTTCAGCACTCCGTCCATCATCTTGTTGTGTTTACTTAAAGGGACCCACCAAACGTTTATAATCCCTCAACCTCACCAAACCATGTGACAGCACTGGACTGAAACATTAGTCATCTGCCCTGATTGGATCTTGTCGGTCCTTCTGTGGGGACTTAATTCAAATGAGGCAGCGTCCCAAAAACAACTTGTAATATTTAAAGGCATCATCAAGGATTTCGGAAACATATTCACAGAGGCATGTGGTTTTCACTAGTTGCAAACTGGGATGTGCAAGATTCTGTCACCACCTAGGCTGCAAGGATCACTAAATATATGTCTTTAACTATATCTGTCTATCTGTTTAACGTATGGTCTGAGACGGGAATCAGTCAAATATCAAGGGTAAGGGTGGAGGGGTTGTGGACAGGGTTAATCACACTGATGTGCTTTCTTCTGTATTTGTGTGCTGCTCATGTATTGGACACTGCATAGAGAGTGTTTGTGCACAGAAGCAGCCAGTCGTGCAAGCAGCTCTGGAGGTGGGAGGTCCAGGTCCTGGAAGATGGACAACGGTCAGTCTGATCCACAAATGGAGGGACCTTCGAGAGTGATGTGAAGTGAGTGGCAGTGAAAGGACAAAAAGCAAAGTGATATTGTAAACACACAAACACAGGGTGCATAAGAGGATGAAATGGTCCATTAGCACCCCAAAAAAGAGAGATTAAGGAAGAGGATTGGTGACTTGTAACTGTAGCTCCTGGATTTGGAAGGGGCTTTTGAAGCGACCCACGGCAAACTAGTGTGTCTGAAAGTTAGTAGAGTACCAAATCCATGCAGATGCATGAGGGCCAACTGGAAGGGTTTCCAATAGCCAGCATGGGTGTCAGAAGACTGGAGGATGCTCTCTGAAGGCCAGCTTGTTGTGTCTGAAGGTGACCTCCAAAAACATAACTGGGCAAGCGTTAGGGAGACTGATGGTCTCTAGTGTGGTGGCTGAGGACTTCTGAGGGCCGCAGGGATTTTCTGAAGTTAAGGAGATGTGGTGATGTCTAATGAATAGGGGTGCGTGAAGGTGGGCCACAGACTAGATGAGCCTCGTAATGGCCAAATGGCAGCATACGAAAGCCAACAGAGCCTGAAGGTCTCCAAGAACAAGCTAAGAATCGATGAGGCACTGGTCTGGGTGCCTAAAGGTGGGTTAGAGATGTTTGGGCCTGTGCTGGAGTGCCTTAAGGCTGATCAAAGGTCTCTAGGCGCTGGGTGGGGATGCTCAAGTGCTTTTAGGGATATATGAGGGCTGACCAAGAGTAGATGTTGATGAAGCAGCTCTGGTTATCGGATTGACAGTTGACTCCTTCTGAAATAGAAATGGTGGTCTTTGAGGGTGATCTGGAGATGGCTAGGGTAGCCGGGCACCTCTGATCCTCTCTGAGGGTAGACTGGTGTGCTTGCAGAGCAGTTGGAGAGTAAGATGTCCAGCTGAGAACCCTTAAGCACAAACTGATTGCACCTAAAGGCAAGGCACAAAGCTCTTTAAATTAGTCTTTAAAGTCTACCTAGTTTTGGCCAATGTAATGTGCTTACAAATATGTCATTGGTCACATTTGTCCCCAACCCCTTCTCATTAATGAAGCCAGGCACCCAGACCTCCCATGCGGCTGAATTGCACAAGGTCATTGTACCTCATTTTCCTCCGCACCTTCCACCCTATTTCAACAATGCTGGCAGTACCCGGCTCCGATCCTATGCAATGCTGCACTAAAAAGAAAGAAAGATAATCTTTTTTTATTTTTTTATCTTTCTTTATTATTTTCTAATGCAAAAAAGTAGAACGAGCAATATATCTTCATAGGGTACATAGTATTATGTTCCGTAGTGCATACCTCCACATTGGAACTATAAGAGAAATAACAAGTAAGTAGTACATTTTTGACATTTACATCCCACATCTGGTCACGTTTATACAAGAGGACAATTTAGAATTATATTCTAAAAGAAAAAAAGAAAAGAAATACACAGTCTAAAGATTAAGTGAATGTCACCCGAATCTTCTCCACGTATATAAAAACATTTAGGTATCTCCAAGTGCCATTATCAGTACTTCTAGGGAAGAGGACTTTATTCTCTATAAAAGCAGAAGACCCCGAATCACATAAGAACAATACCTTCTTAATCAAATAACTTTACTTCTGCAGAGAAAAGTGGTACTGTGGTGTCACAGAACTGCACTCCTGCTAACATTTCTCTGTTGGAATGTAACTAAAAAGTGTCTGTTCTCTTTTCGGCAATTCAGTGGCGCTGAAAGTAGGGGTGCTGCAGGGCCCCCAGGAAAACCTTGAGTGATAATAAGGCCCTTTAGATTATTTTCTCTCCAGCCTTTTGTCTGTTCACAGTTGTTTGATGGAGAAATGTATTTAAACCAAAGGAAACCGTCTTTGCACACACTGTGCTTTTTTGAAACACATCTCTCTTTAAAAACTGTATGGGCTGTTTACAGCTTGAAATTCGGTGACGTGCTGGGATTTGGAGAAAGAGGAGGACAAATATTTTGTGTTGAGTTAAAAAGCAAACCTGAGAAATGCATTTGACTTGTTATGTCAACAAGACTGAAACCTCTTTCGGTTGATGTTTTTTAATATCTCTTTTTTCGCATGACAGTAACACTCGCAGGCCCAGAAGGCAGTCAATTTGACGACACAATTCAGCTTATTTACTAACACAGGGCGGAATCACCTATGGGGCCTGATTCACAAAGATAAATGTACACTTTTGTGTAAGTTTACAAATATATATATATATATATGTGGCAATATATCAGAGGCAAAAGAAAGGAAAGAAAGAACCTAGGGGGCCCATTACGATACCCGGCGTAAATAAATCCGCCAGGCATGGAAGCGGCAAAAATCCGCCCGCACACACCGCCTGAACACCGACCACGCCATTACGATTTCACAAACCGAAAACCGCCATCGGCGGAAAAAGCACACAAAATACCGCCCGCCAACGTCCGAGTCGGAGTCAAACCGCCCGCCACGGACGGAAACACGCACGACAACACAAAACCGCCCGCCCTCACGGCCGACACACCGCACGTGAAATTACGATCGCACCGACATGAGCGCGGAAAAACCACAAATATACCGCCCGCCAGCGCAAACAACGCCGATGAGAATCGACACGGCAGAAGCCATGGCGCCAACGTACCTGCACAGAAACCATCCGCACACAAAACCAATAGCACACAACATGGCCAACAAGTCCACACAGCAAGGCACGCACAAATACACAAGCACAGTACACATCCCGAAAACACCCCCCCGGACAAACAAAAAATACAAAGGCCAGAACCCCAGACACAACACACCTGAAAACAACAGACCATGGGGACACACCCACATAGGTGAGTACAAAAGCAGCACTCCCACAGACCATAACCCCTTGCTACATTGCAAACCGGAGAGGAGAGGACACAGTGACACAGCAAGGACAGCAGCACACCACAGAAACGCACACATCACAACCACCACCACCACCACCACCACCACCAAACACCACCACCACCACCACCACCACCAAACACCGGCACCACAAACCCCCTGCACATTACACAACACACACCGCACCAGCACCACAAACACCATGGCACCACAAAGAATGCCCAAGTTCACGCCCATGGAGCTGACGGTCATGGTCGACGAGATCATCAAGGTGTACCCACAAATCTATGGGAACATGGTCCAGCACACACCACTAGCCACCAGAAACAGAATGTGGAACCGGATCGTAGACCAGGTCAATGCAGTCGGGACCCTGCCCAGGAACAGAGTCGAAATTAACAAACGTTGGAATGACGTAAAGAGCCTGGTCAAGAAGAAGGAGGGCAAAAACAGAGAGCTGGCTGCCGTCACTGGCGGAGGGAATCCCGCGCTCTTTAAGACCTTCAAAGCGTGGGAGGAGAAGGTGCGAGTCGTAATACATCCGGAGATCCTCGCCGGATTAGCAGGGGAGTGGAGGCTGGTAAGTACAAACTAATGTATACCAGCACACCGCTATGTACTCACATGCACTACCACCATGCCACAGCTCCCAGGGACAAACACCCCCATGTCCAGCACACAATACACAACACATCACACACACATGCAACAGACACCACCACACACAGCCCAAACCGAACAACTGTAACATACGTGGGGACATGTGTACACTCAGCCAGCCACGTAACCACCAACAGGTCCCCAAATATGCCAGAAGCGCCACAACGAGCACCCACCACACCCATGTGTCCGCCACAGCTGCACTAACCGACAAGTAACAGGTAAGTGACAGGAACACAAAGTGCAGTGGGTGGGAGGGTGGACAGCCCAAGTACAACACACACCAGGCCCCAGTCCCACAGCACAGCAAGGAGGAGCATCCCCCACACCCCACAGCCACGTGTCAGCCACCGCAGTGCACAACGACAGCCGAAAGGCAGACATCACGGTCCACAGCAATTGGTGTCAGTGGGTGTCCAGCCACCCCCACGACCCACAACACCCCCCCACCCCCACAGACCTGCAACATGGAGCACCCCCGCTTAGAGCCATGTGGCATCCAGTACAGTGCACGCACGAACAACTTGCAGGTGGGAAACTGGACAGGGCTGGATTACTGGAGGCATGAGGACCATAACACGACCAACACATGGGACATGTCACGTAGCAGACGAACACGCAGCACCGCCCACCGTCACGAACAAGTGAACAATGTGCACACGGACATGAACAACAGACTCACACCCCACATGACCCATCACAGACATAGCAACACCCAAGGAGCCACGTCTGCATGCACAAGCCACACTGAATATAGTCCCACACGGCAGCCACTGTGCAACTCATCACACACAACCGAAACACCATTGAAGTCCTGTCCATGTAGCCCCTACTGCCTGTCAACCACACACCCCACAACTACGCCTATGTAAGACAAACAACACTAGACGCAACAGAGCGGAACAACATAAATGCACACGAACACCACTGAACCCATCAAACTCACAGATACACCATGCACATACAACATACCATCCATCCCATCCGTCAGCCCCAGTCTCATGAAAGGCATGTCATCCGCACAGCTGCCACACATACAGCAGTCACGCTAAGATACATGCCCATGACCAACCATGTGCCAGAAGTCAATGAAGCGCACGACACACTGTGAGCAACAACACACAACATGGGCCACACCCCCGAGCACTGCAGTGATGCACATGGCACAGGGCAGCACGCACACCAAGGAGATGGGACAACTGCAATACGTTGGCTGGCACACAACTATCACTCACTCATAACGATGCGTCCAATGCCATGTCCAGTAATCACAACAGACAGCAAATATGCAGGCCATGTCAAGCATGCACACACCTCAAACCATGCACTGTCATGCTGCCACAACACATGTCACGTTCGGCACCCATGGCTCACAGCATGTACCCCAAAAGCATATCCCCTCCCAAATGCGAATCTGGGGCATGGCCCCCATGTTGCCATATGCGTTCCTAAGCGTTCCATTTGAACCCCAAAAGCATATCCCCTCCCAAATGCGAATCTGGGGCATGGCCCCCATGTTGCCATATGCGTTCCTAAGCATTCCATTTGAACCCCAAAAGCATATCCCCTCCCAAATGCGAATCTGGGGCATGGCCCCCATGTTGCCATATGCGTTCCTAAGCGTTCCATTTGAACCCCAAAAGCATATCCCCTCCCAAATGCGAATCTGGGGCATGGCCCCCATGTTGCCATATGCGTTCCTAAGCGTTCCATTTGAACCCCAAAAGCATATCCCCTCCCAAATGCGAATCTGGGGCATGGCCCCCATGTTGCCATATGCGTTCCTAAGCGTTCCATTTGAACCCCAAAAGCATATCCCCTCCCAAATGCGAATCTGGGGCATGGCCCCCATGTTGCCATATGCGTTCCTAAGCGTTCCATTTGAACCCCAAAAGCATATCCCCTCCCAAATGCGAATCTGGGGCATGGCCCCCATGTTGCCATATGCGTTCCTAAGCGTCCCATCTGAACACCAAAAGCAAAGTACAAACCAGACCCAGGATGGGCCAGGAGCCCGCATACACCAGAGTCACAATAAGTAGGGGCACAGCAACACACCCATCGGCATGGCCAATCCGTCCCATGCCACATGTGCACAGCACACAGTCCCATTGCCAAGCACACACAACTACAGATGCTACAGCCACACACACGCCTCCGGGAAACCCATGTACGAGATTGCACGAACTGTCAATGTCAGACGACAAATACATACTTCGCCAGGTGCAACACAATAACAAATCTCATTCTCTCCACAGGTGACGAACTGCTGGATGCTGGGGATGGAGCCAGCAGCCAGCACAGCCAGCCTACAAGCCCCCAACGAGGACACACGGATCTGGAGGATCTGTCCTCCTCTTCGGACACGGACCACCAAGCAGGCCCATCTGGTGTGGCAGGGCCCAGCCGCTCCCCAGGACCCCTCCTACCCACCAACCCATCATCCAGGGCTGCTGAACATTCCCAGCCCCCTGCTGCCACTGTCGTTGCGGCCACACCCACGGTCATTGTGGCCACTACCACTGCCGCAACCGCCACCATCGCCGCACCGACCACCACCGCCGCCACCACCGCCACGTCTTCGCTGGCACCAGCCCCAGCGCAGGTGGTGGCCCGGCCGACTGGATCCACCCTGGGAGCCACAGCGAGGACCGTGGTGAGCAATGTGGCTAGTGGGCAGGCCGGTGGCAGCAGGACTGGTAGGAGGAGCAGGGTCAGGGAAACACCAGCCTCCCCTGGGAGCCATGCCCTGCCTCACATGGCCAGAGTCCTTGGGGCCTATGAAGAGGCCCAAGGACAATGGGTCCGGTCTGCTTCAGACACGCGTGAGGTGCTGGGGGTGCTGAGGTCCATGGACGCCCTTATGGGCCAAATCGTGGACCTCATGGGACAGCTGGTGGTGGCGGTGAGGTCACAGCCAGGGACAGCAGCTCCCCCTCCGCCACCACCTGCCGGGGCGCAGGGTGGAGCAGCAGTGTCCAGTTCCCCTGCGTCCACAGCCAGTGAGCACACCTCAACCACCAGCATGTCGCAAGCAGGCACCCCCCCTCACAAACGTGGAAGGGGCCGTCCGAAGTGGAAACAGATCTCCCGGGAGGACTTCGCACGCTCCAAACGCAAGTGAGGCAGCCAGCCAGCCTTCCGCCAGCCTTCCTTGACCAGCCACTGCATTGACTTGGACTACGATCCCACTCCACACAGCCATCTGGATGGCATGTGTGTGTTGGACTATGGACATAGAACCAGTGGGTACACCCTGAGCATCACGCAGCCATGACCGACAGCTCATTGTCACTGCACGCACCACTTTTGTCATCACCTTACACACAATCACATGTCACAGTTTGTAATAAATGCACCTTTTTCACTAACTGCTGTTTGTGCCCTGTGTTTTATTTGTACGGAATACAACCGCCACCTTGGGCGGAAAGGCACCTGATGCGTGGCATGGCAATTGAATCCGGAGGGCCTGTAGGGACCTAGGGGTGGGAGACAGAACAGGAGCACATTCAATGAGTGTGTCACACACCCATCACACAGTACATGTCAACAACTACAAGCAATGTACACACATCGCACAGAGCAATAGGGCACAATGCCACAGCCACCAACAGTGGCATACTACCCTGGCCATGGAGCGTTGACACACAGCACGCAGTGAACAAACGGCCACCCTGACACAGCACACACACACCTGCACAGATACAGCCACATCAGCCGTCGTACATGGACACTCACCGTCAAGTGAAGTAGCGGGCGATGAGCTGCTGCCGCACATTACCAGCTTCCTCCTCTCCGCTGTCCTCCTCACTCGAGCTGTCCTGGTCTGCGGGCTGGGGCCCTGGTTGATCTCCGTCATCCACGATGAGGGGGATCTGCTTCCGAATGGCCAGATTGTGCAGCATGCAGCACGCCACCACTATCCGGCACACCTTCTGTGGGGATTACGCCAGCGCACCCCGGTGCGGTCCAGGCACCTGAACCTGGACTTGAGGAGGCCAAAGGTACGCTCGACCACACGTCTGGTCCTCCCATGTGCCTCATTGTAGCGATCGTCTGCTGGGGTGCGAGGATTCCTCAATGGACTGAGCAGCCATGCCCCATTCGGGTACGCAGAGTCACCTGGGTGTGAGGGACACAGAGAACCGTTGCTAATCCAACTGGACAGGGGACAGCATCGCACAGCCAGCACGCTACACCACTCCACATACTCACCGACAATACAGGCACGATCCTGTTGCATATTGGACATCAGTCGTGGCAAGATGCTGTTGCGCATTATGTGTGCGTCATGGGCCGAGCCTGGGAACTTTGCACACACGTGGGTGATCACCATGTCCGCAAGGCACACCACTTGCACATTCAGGGAGTGCGTGTGCTTCCTGTTGCGGTACAGGTGCTCAGTGGCCTGTGGTGGAACAAGGCCGACATGTGTGCAGTCAATGGCTCCAACGACGTGTGGGATTCTGCCAAGGGCATAGAATGCACCCTTCACTGCCGCCAATTCACGAGCCCTGGGGAAGCGGATGTACCTGTTCCGGTACAGCATCATGGCTGCCAGTACATCCCTCAGCACCTTGCTGAACATGGGCTGGGACATCCCTCCTCCAATGCCCACTGTGTGCTGGAATGACCCAGTGGCGAAGAAATGCATGGCGGCCATCACCTTAGCCGTGGGGGTGACAGCAGTCGGATACACCCTGCGGGGACGGAGATGGGGTTCTAACATGGCACACAGTCGATGCAGGGTTGGCCTGTCCAGCCGAAACTTCCTAATAACCTCTGTATCGTCCATGTCCGCCAGCAATTGGTATGGGCGGTCAATGTTCGGTCTCCGCCTAGGGACAATGGCAGAGGACACATGTCAAAGCAACACGACACATAGCAATTTCGCATACACATCACTGACATGACTGAGCAAGCACATGAGCCACAGCCCAGCTGTCAAGCTGGGACGGCACGGCCACAATACACTTACACAGGTCTCCCAACAATGGCAATGGCTAGTGATACAAACCACTGCCATGTGCATGCACATGGGGATCTAGGCCCCAATGACTTGCGGGGCGTGCTGATGGGGACTGACTGCATATCCGTCAAGCGGCAACGCCACGGCAACATGAATGTCTGCTGAGCATGGAACTGCTTCCGCGGCTGGATGAGTATGGCACACGACGACGACGATGTGGGCACAGGCTGAGCGGCCAAAACAAGTGGGACCTGTGGCACGAGGGGATATGAGACAGTAGTAGGTGTCAGCACTGCACCCTATGTACAGCACTGTACGGATCACACCTCCCGAAACATTGACAGGTGTCCACATTGACAGCCCCATGCCAAGACGGCTGTGTGCTTGCAGTCACACGTCACAGGTGAGAGGTTACATTGCACGTGCCAGGTGGCAGACGTACATAGTGGGAGCTGGCATGTGTGTGCATGTGTCTCCTGTTCAGGTTCCACCAGATGGGCGCTGACTCTGTACTGACCATTGGACACAGCATGTTCCGTGGAAGGCTTGTGTGTGTGGGATGGTGGCACTGGATGTGCCTCCGTTGGGTGGGGGCCATGCACAGGGCGGGTACGTCGATGATTGCGCATTGTTGGTCACGGTGGGTGCACCAACTAAGATGTGTTGCCCTGTGTTCAATTCCTATGTCCGCATGATGATGGACTGTAGATGTGGGCAAACTACACATTGGTCGATGTGCTGTCTATATGCATGTGCCTTCACACCAGGCACAGCTGCCCCTGCACATGTGACCCCTGCTGGACTCGCTGCTGGGTCTGTGGAGCTGATGCACCTTCTGCGCGTGGGGCGGACAGCTCTCCTCACTTCCCTCATTGCGCATGTCATGACTTTGCCGCAGGTGACATGGATCATGGAGGGCCCACATGTACGCGTGGGTAGGCTACACATGATTGTACACTGGTCGCCACCCCCAGTCAGTGTTTCGAATGGGAAGGTTGTCGTGCTGGTGGTATGTTCGATGTGGCGGATGGGCGGGCCTAGGTGCGGGCTTACATTCCGGACATGGGGGGGTAGTTGGATTGGCGACTAGTTGCAGTACACACGGGACACGTCTCTTCCTTTCCACATCTGGGTCATCCCTTGTACTGACTGACAGCTATACAGTCATCTTCGCCCCAGCCCTCATGTCCTCCCCTCGCTCCCCCAATATGCATGCTCACCTGCGAGGCTAGCGCTTGCACAGGCAGCCCCAAGCTCGCACCAGAGAGGGCAAGGAGTGTATGTGTGGGTCCAGTTGCACGAGTGGGCTGTCTCAGGGTATGATGTGTTGCGGGACGCCGTCCACCTGCGTGGTGCCCCAAATGGAGACCCGGCCTGCATGGACTATGCATCACAGTCTTCGCCTTCCGGATCCGCCACCTGCGACACCCAGTGGCTGTGGCTGCCCTTGCGGCCAGGCCACGTCCGTCTGTGACTGATGGCCCACACATTCACTCTTTGGCCTCTCTGGGGAGGGCTCGGGGTGGTGGCGCACGCGCTTGCACTTAGTCGCAATGGCATGTGGCGTGGTTGGTATGATGGGCAATGGATGGGATGGTGCGAGCCACCTCCCGTGACGTCAGTGCTGCTCGTGCTGTGGTGCGTGCCCCCTACACTTCCATGTGACTTGTGCCATGCTAGACGTTGAGGTTCTATTGCCTGCGTGATATGACCAGGAGGAGCGCGAGGAGACCTCTCACACACCATGCTCCACTGCCATCCCGTGCCCTGTATCGCCTGTGCGGATTGACTATGTTGGGGTTACACCTGGTCGACTGGGGCTGTGTGTGCCTTGTCAAGGGGCATGGTGGGCGCACAACAGGATCCAGCTTGTCCACAGAGGGTGGGCTGAGGTGCGCCTGGTACCGCTTTGTACATGTGCCCGGCTGCTGTGCACACACGTGTTCACTCCCCCCCCGACAGGTGTCCTCTCACAATGCCCAGGGAAACGGTGGTGTACTGTTCATGACCCCTCCCAACACGGCGTGCTCCAACTTGGCATGTGCGCATCTACCCGTCGCACCCACCCACCTGAGCACTGCGTCCATACGACTTCACACGACACATGTGTGTCTTCCACAGTAGTGCTACTCATTTGCGTTGACATCCAATACCAGTGGACTACATGGTCATGTCACGACTGCCGTGTACTTCACATACTCTCATCCTCTCTCATTCGTACTTGTGAAATGAGTCAGCGGAGACAGTTTTGGTTTCAAACATTATATTGAGTCTTCTGTCCTCTGTGATGCAGTATAGTGGACACTACTGGCAGCGGAATACATGTTGAGGATATACTGAGCATGATTGCAAATGGGATAGGGTGTGGGGTTACATGTGATTGGCTGTTGCATGTGGGATGTGGGCTTCAGAGTTACATCTGCTTGGCCAAGGCTGTGCTAATGTACATTTACGTATAGCTGCGGAGCTGCGGACTTTGACACAGACGGTATACATGTAGCCTACCAGACCGCTTGGCATCATGGGCACAGTCCATCTCAGTTCCATGTGACAGGTTTGCTGCGGTTGTTCCTCATGCACGCGTGCATGTGAGATGACATCAGGGCATGTGCTTGCGTGCATGCAGCGGCGTGCCACTTGTTGTTGCACTGTGGTGGTTACTGGACATGTCACAGTCACTGGGGTCGTGTTGTTGTTGTATGCACTTGTCGTCCATGCAAAGGTCCTGGTATGGGATTCCCGGGGCGGGGGTGGGAGGGGTGCAGCACCCACAGACTCCAGGCGACCTATTCATGTCCACTGAGCGGTGTGTGTGTCCATGTGCGCTGGATCCATGTCGTGTCCTGGTTGTTCGTGCAGTTCCGTCCATGTGGGTGCGATACACAGAGCCCATGCCACTGCCTCCCACGATGCATGCGGTGTTCCTGGATGTGATGGGGAACAGTGTGCATGTCCCGGTCATATCCGATGTCATGGCGATGTCGTTGATGGTGTCGTTACAGTTGCCGGTCGTTTGGTATGGCTGTTGTGGTGGTGACTGGCCAGTCCGTGCGGAAGCTAAGCATGGGTGCGGGGTTGGACATCATAGGTCACTCGGGGAACCTGCGTTGTGGTCCGACGAATTTACAGGTTGTCAGGTATGCGATGCCGTCCAGCAGGGCTTCCATGTCATTGGTGGTGTACATGTTTGCCAGCCAATGTAGCGGATGGTGGCTGTCAAGGTGTTGTTCGTAAGTTGTCCCTTGGAGGACCATGATGGGGCATGCTGGGTGACATTCGATGTAGCTGTTCTCGATGATCCGTCGTGTGGAGGCACAGTGGTCCCATTTCAGTGCGGGTGCGATGTTGGCCACATACGCCATGCCCCCATAGGCAGAGCAGGCCCTGTTGTGTGCGTCCAGAGGGAGGAGTAGTGGTAGCAGGTCCGCCTTCAGACATGCCGGGTTGGAGAGGCATATCTCGACGGGATGCTGGTAGGGACACCTCCGACAGTAGAAGACGGGCATGACGCAGCTGAACAATGTGATGCGGTAAGTCAGTCGGTAACTTACGTTCAGCAGGGACAGGAGATCGCATCCCAATGTATGGAACAGGTTGGTTTTGTACAGCTTGAGCTGTTCGGCGTAGTTGGGTAGGTGTGTTGCGGTTGCCATTTCGCAGCGGTTCGTTGAGGTGGCGTGCTCCGGCTGTGTGTGCAGTCTGCAATGTGCACGCTCCGAGGTTGCTGTGAGCTCTGTGTAGTCGTAGGGAGACAGGACTTGTGTTCTGTTGGCTTGTTTGGAGGACACGGGCCCTCTTCCCACATGCTTCTCAGACAGTTCAAGGTCAGTGATGTGTGACTCCTTCCAATTAACTTGCATGTGGCCGACATGGGGGAGTGTTTTCTTCTTTCTTCCCCGTCCGTTGTGTGCTTCTGTGATATGCGCTATCTGCCCTGTGGTCGGTCTCCTCGGCATGCCTGTGTTGGTCTATTCTTGGACAATGGCTGTATTCACCGGCTTCTGTCGTAGGGCTGTGGTTTCGGAGTTGGAATGGAAGGTCATTCAGTGCTGTCTGCTCTCCCTTGTGTGGGCGGCAGGCTGCCTTTCCGCTCTGCGTTGGGCCTTGTGTGTGAATGTTATTCTTGGGCCACCTGTTGTCGGTCCCCGGGCTCTTTGGTGTTCCGTTTTATATGTCTTGTTCATATGTGCAGGGTGGTATGGGTGTTTCTGTGTGGTACTGGCGTTCCTCTTCCCGAAGGGGCCCTGCTTCTCCTAGTTGGTGTTGCCGCCGCTGTGTGCTACGCCATGTTTGTTACACTGGGGTGTGTCCTGCTGTTGCGTGTCTTCACTGACATGTGTGCGTCGGTTGTGTGGCGTTGGGTGTTGTCCGTGAATTGGGCGTTGGGGACATGTCTGTGGCAGGCCTGTCACGTGTCATGTGCGTTCGGGGTGGGGCTGATGTGTGTGCTGCTTGGTTGTGTCCCTGTGTCTGTGTGCGACGCATGCATGGCGCTGCGGTTGGCCTCTGCGTTGTGCGCATGTGTGGCGGCGTCATCGCCGCTTTGGGGCCGTGACGGGGTGGTTGGTTCCTAGTCCCAGGTGGTGTGTACACATGTGTTCTGCGATGTTACAATTTGGCCTGTGTGTCATATGTGGATGCGATGGTGGATGTGTAGTGTACACGCGCTGGTGGGGGTTGTCCGCTTTTTCCGCCCTTGCACTGTGTGCGCTGTTTGCGTGCACTTGTTCTGTGTGTGCCTACCTGCGTCTCCGCGGTACGTTGCGTCCTTGGTGGTGCATCAGCAGAAGCATGGGGAGAGCCTGCAGTGCTGGATTCATGCTCGGGGGAGCCGCTTCTTCGTTGTCCGTGCTCGGCATCCGTGTTACCGCTTCGGTTTGTCGTACGGTATCTCTTGGCCGTGGGAGCCGTTTGTTTGCGGCATCGTAATTTATGCGCCGGGCGGGACGTGTTTCGTCGGACGGTGTGTGTCAGTTGGGCTGCGCCGCTACGTGTACGGGCGCACTTTGATGGCGGACAGTGTTGCTGGCTTGCCGGCGGTGTTTGGCCTACTTTTCGCATCGTAATTGGACGGGCGTGTGGACTGCTGCGTGCCGGCGGTAACTGGTGGTTTTTGCATCCGCCAGCACGGCGGTGGTGCTTCCGCCCGCCATCGTAATGTGCCCCCTAGTTAATAAAAAGTGTTGTAGGACTTACTAACAACGGATCACTGACAGAATATCGACAGACAGAATATCGAGCTACAAAAATATCGACACAAAAATATCGATGTCAAGAATATCGAAGTCCTATCTACATAATGGTAAGTACAAAAATATCGAAAAAAATATATCATTGTCAAAAATATCGTTGTTCAAAATATCGTGGTTTTTTTATGTTTAAAAAATAATGTAAAATAAAGTAAATAATACATATAATTTAAAGAAACATAGTTAAAATTATTTTAAAATTTTTAAAATTATAACTAATACATATATTGTAAAAATAAATTAAGCATATATATGTATAAAATATAATATATATACTTACTTAATAATATTTATAAATAATTATTTTAATAACTTATAAATTGTTAAAAACATTTTAAAAATTATAAATACATATATATACACATACACCAATAATATAAATAAAAATATAAAAAATATATATAACAAATTAAAAAATTACAATAATTTTAATTTTGTTAAAAATAAATTATACACTACATTAACTAAAACAGTAGAGAAAATATTGGATAGCGGAGGGGATAAAATTACTATTCTCACTCCAGAGAGTGTAACAGGAGGGAAAGTGTTGGATAGCGTAGGGGTAAAAATTACTATTCCCACTCCAGTCAGTGCAACAGTAGGGAAAGTGTTGGATAGCGTAGGGGTAAAAATTACTATTCCCACTCCACTGAGTGCAACAGTAGGGAAAGTGTTGGATAGCGTAGGGGTAAAAATGACTATTCCCACTCCAGAGAGTACAACAGTAGGGAAAGTGTTGGATAGAGTAGGGGTAAAAATTACTATTCCCACTCCAGTGAGTGCAACAGTAGGGAAAGTGTTGGATAGCGAAGGTGTAAAAATTACTATTCCCACTCTGGTGAGTGCAACAGTAGGGAAAGTGTTCGATAGCGTAGGGGTAAAATTACTATTCCCACTCCAGTTAGTGCAACAGTAGGGAAAGTGTTGGATAGCGTAGGGGTAAAAATTATTATTCCGACTCCAGAGAGTACAACATTAGGGAAAGTGTTGGATAGCGTAGGGGTAAAAATTACTATTCCCACTCCAGAGAGTGCAACAGTAGGGAAAGTGTTGGATAGCGGAGGGGTAAAAATTACTATTCCCACTCCAAAGAGTGCAACAGTAGGGAAAGTGTTGGATAGCGAAGGGCTTAAAATTACTATTCCCACTCCAGAGAGTGCAACAGTAGAAAAAGTGTTGGATAGCAAAGGGGTAAAAATTACTATTCCCACTCCAATGAGTGCAACAGTAGGGTAAGTGTTGGATAGCGTAGGGGTAAAAATTACTATTCCCACTCCAAAGAGTGCAACAGAAGGGAAAGTGTTGGATAGCGAAGGGGTTAAAATTACTATTCCCACTCCAGAGAGTGCAACAGTAGGGAAAGTGTTGGATAGCGAAGGGGTTAAAATTACTATTTCCACTCCAGAGAGTGCAACAGTAGGGAAAGTGTTGGATAGCAAAGGGGTAAAAATTACAATTCCTACTCCAATGAGTGCAACAGTAGGGAAAGTGTTGGATAGCGAAGGGGTTAAAATTACTATTCCCACTCCAGAGAGTGCAACAGTAGGGAAAGTGTTGGATAACGTAGGGGTAAAAATTACTATTCCGACTCCAAAGAGTGCAACAGTAGGGAAAGTGTTGGATAGCGTAGGGGTAAAAATTACTATTCCCACTCTAGAGAGTGTAACTGTAGGGAAAATGTTGGATAGCAGAGGGTTAAAATTAACATGCTTATCAAATAAATAATAATTTAAATTAAATAACCAATTAATAATTAATTAACAATAAATTAATTATGAATACCAATAAATAAACATTAATAATTACTTTAATAAAATGAAATTACTTCCCACCCTATTCCCCTATAAACCCACAACCCGCTCATAAAATAAATTAACACAATTAATATAATTATCATATAATCAATCAATAAAAATTAATTACCAATTAATAATAAATTAACAATAAATTAATTATCCATACGAATAAATAAAAAAAAAATTACTATATTATAATTAAATTACTTCCCACCCTATTCCCCTATAAACCCACAACCCACTCCTAAAATAAATTAACACAATTAATATAATAATCAATTTACAATTAATAAAAATCATTTACCAATTATTCATTATGTAACAATAAATTAATTATCAATACCAATAAATAAAAATTAATAATTACTTTATTTTAATTAAATTACTTCCCACCCTATTCCCCTATAAACCCACAACCCACTCCTAAAATAGATTACAATTAATATAATTATCAATTAATCAATTAATAAAAATAAATTACCAATTAATAATTAATTAACAATAAATTAATTATCAATACCAATAAATCAAAATTAATAATTACTTTATTATAATTAAATTACTTCTAACCCTATTCCCCTATAAACCCACAAGCCGCTACGGAACTAAAACGCAAAAATTAATTAAAAATAATTAATAATTCCTAAAAATTATTATTTAATTTACTATAATTAAATTACCTCCCACCCTATTCCCCTATAAACGCTCAACCCGCTACGGTACTAAAACGCAAAATTTACTTTAAAAAAAATTACTAACTTCTAAAAATGTAATACATATATTTAAACAATAATACATTACTTATCAAAAAATATAGAACACACATATAAAATACATACTAAAATAGGTAACACTAATATAAACATCGATATTATTAACAATGATATTTTTGCAAACGATATTACTGACATCGATATTAACAAAAACGATATTTCTTACCTTCAGGTCGATATTCTGGTCACCGATATTCTTGATGTCGATATTCTGTCCCTTCGATATTTCCAACTCGATATTTCTGTACGTCGAAATAAAAAACTCGATATTATGTCTGTGCACCACTAACAACAACCTGTGAGCAAGGTGCAGGTGACCGAAACACGTCGGTCCAGGTGAACGAAACGCATTGGGTGCATTTGTTGAGTCGATTCTTTTTTGCAAATAAACAGAAACTATTGTCACTAGTGAGTGGGATCTCAATTCTTTCGCCACATATATGGCCACACTTCCCTCTCCTTGGGGTGAAAGAATTGAGGTTCCACTCACTAGTTTGCGTTTTTTGGCAAAACAGAGTCGGCTTAACAAATGCACCCAATGCGTTTCGTTCACCTGGACCGACGTGTTTCGGTCACCTGCACCTTGCTCTCAGGCTGCTGTTAGTAAGTCCTACAACACTTTTTATTAACTAGCATCTTTCTTTAATTTCTTTTGCCTCCGATAGTCAAATTAAACCACAGTTCTTCTCAATTAAATGAAGTTGCAACATCAATTGAAACAATGGGTGGAATCTAATCTAATAGATTTAGATGAATTGAAATACATGACAATTGAACATCCCATTATTCCAAAAATACATTTCTTGCCAAAAATCTACAAGGATCAGAAGAACCCGGTGGGCAGGCCTATAATCTCTGCCAAGGGATCATTATTGGAACCAGTAGCAAACTATGTTGATCACTTTTTGGCACCACTGGTCAAAGATTTAAGCTCCTATTTACACGACACAGGGGGCCTCCTACAACACCTTCAAGGCCCCTCCTGGCATGAGTTGTACAAACAAATCACTATGGATGTTGTTTCATTGTATACAAGCATTGAACATGACATAGGGATTAAAGCCTGTGAGCACTTCCTAACAAAAAGAAAAACATCCATTATTTTGAACACAACAATATGCTACTTAAAATTATAAAAATGTATCTTGAAAACAATTTATTTCTCTTTAATAAACAACCGTATCGCCAAATCTGGGGGACCACAATGGGTTTTTCCTTTTCACCATATTTTGGCAACCTAACCATGGGTTGGTGAGAGCAGAAGATCGCATGGGCCTCAGAAAATGATATACACGTAAGCAAAGTTGTAATGTGTTTACGATTAATTGATGACTTGTTCCATATTTGGGGTGGCACAATGAGGGAGTTTAAAACCTATTTCAACATACTGAATAATAACATTGCAAATTTAAGGTTCACATATGAAATAAGCAATACCAGAGTTAATTTTCTAGACACAAAAATCTACATTTGTGATGGCCTGCTCCACACCACATTGCACAGAAAAGTTACAGCAACTAACTCAGTGCTACACACAGAAAGGTTTCCCCAACCCTGCCTGAAATGGAGTATCCCTTATGGGGAATTCATGAGGATCAAGAGAAACTGCTCACAGCAAAGTGAACTGGAAAAGCATAGCCTGGCAACACAAAATTGATTTAAAGTCAGGAAATACCCAGAAAAAAATCATTAAAACAGGTCTTGACAAAGGGAGATCATAATCAGGTCAATGATACTACAGAATAAAGAAAGGTGGTTGGACACTAAGGGGTCGATTCCGATTCGGGCCGGAAATCTCTCCGACCGAGCCGGACCCGGAGAGATTTCCGACCGAATCGGACCCGTGCAGCCCGACCGAACGAGTACGATGCGCACGTATGCCATCGGACTCGAGTCGGTCGGACTCCCATTGAAGTCAATGGGAGCCTGTCGTACAACGCGTACGGGGGCTCCCATTGACTCAATTGGTGCGATGCGGACAAGGGCGCCCCCTACAGCGTGTACGCGGCGAAGCGATTCGCGCCATACACGCACAGGGTCCCCCCTGTGTGCGACTCGCGCAGCTACGCATACAGGGGGGTCCGACACGGACCCCCAAAGTACGGCTCCGACAGCTCTTTCGAGCCGGAGTGCGCGGCTCGGTCGGACTGCTCGCGGCGCGCATCGTACTTACCCGGCCGGGGAACGTCTCCATTGCGCGGTGCGAGTCATGTCCGTGCGAGTCGGTCGGTGCGGTTCGACCCGGGATCGAGTCGGTCAGAGCGGTCGGGACGCCCGGACGAGTCGGTCGGCGAATACGCATCGTACTCGCTCGCCCGGACGCGCGTACGAATCGGTCGGGAAATAGGGCTCCGAATCGGATCCGGTTAAGCCGAATCCGATTCAGAGCCCTACCGGCCGAGATCGGAATCGGCCCCTAAGCCTATCAGATTCATAACTACATTCTCGACAGAATCAAACTCAGTTCGCAAAATCATGAAGACACACTGGGGATTATTGAATTTGGATTCCACCAGCAATAACCTAATAGGTAATCACCCAGAAATAACATTCAAATGAGTGCGCACTTTTGAGGGGCAAATTAGTGCACGGTCACAACAATATCAAAATAAATATGTGGATGAAAATAACAGGATTCTGTAACTGGAAGTGCGCTCTGCAAAGCATGCACAATTGCAATAAATAAACAAGAATTCATCACAGCAAGTGTGCAAAATCAGAAAATTTTACAACACATTACGTGTAAAAGTAAATACACCATCTATGTCATAGAATGCCTGTGTGGCTTAAAATACATAGGGAGCAACGTTTGCGAAACCAAAAAAAGAATCTTCGAATATGTACGAGCCACAGTCAATAAAGACAGAAGCAACGCAGTAGCAAAGCATATGGAACAAGATCATGAGAGTGACTGGGAACAACTGAAATACTATGCAATCGATCAGGTAACAGAAATCTGAGTGGGGAGGTGACAGAGAAAGTATACCAAGACAAAGAGAGTCACGCCACATATTGTCACTTTGAACCACTTCATAAAATACCATTTACATTTTTTTAAATAAGAAAAGGAGACAGGTGAGAGATGTACAGCAGAGAGCTCACTATAACCTTATCAACTACTACTCTCACTACTACTCTCACTTATCACCCAGGAGAGATTTCTCAGCGGTTAGTCCTGTCTCTTCTAAACGACCACTCTAAACACTAATGACCAAAGTAAGATGACTAACCGTACAGCCAAGGCTATCGCAAACCACAACAACACCATTTGCCAACCCGAAAAGAGGTTTTAGTGCGGACGTCAGTTTTACACAAACCACTACAACACACACCCAGTACAGAGGGTCTTAGTGTACAGGCCACTGTGTCACAAACAACTAGTAAAATTATTCTTCATCCTGGAGAAAGACGTCACCAGAGAGGTCAGTCTGATGCAAACCACTACTATTCTGAGCCATCACCCTAGAGACAGGTCTTAGTGAACAGATTAATTTTTTTAAACAAGAAGACATGCTCCCATTGGTCATTTGTTTGTAATCCCAAATGGCGGACTCCAATTCGTCAGTGCACGTAGATTGGTGTTTAAAAACTGGCAATCACTAAACTCTCTGTGGGAATGGCATTGAGAAAAACGAATGGTCGCCGAAACGCGTCAGCCAAAAACAGAATGAATTGATTCCGTTTGAACCCGCTGAGTGCTCCTGATGTTCTTTTGAGTGTCTTTGATGGCAAGATATTTCTGTGCAGCCACTTGCACATAAGGAGGCACCCGATCTGAAAAGTGTTCGGCAGCATATAGTGACCATTGTTTACAAATTAATTGTTACTGTTAGATCCGTCGCAAACCTGCAAAGGAGGAGTTCTTACCTGACATTGAGTCGGCATTACCAAAATGCAGAAGCGCGAGTTACGAAACTGGCGTTTTGGGTAATGTAACACTGATGGAGCAGAAATGCGGCCGATCGTGAGAGTTGGAGGGCACAATTGTGAAGAACATTGTTCCCAGTCAAGGGTATTAAGCCAGCAGAGGTCAAAAAACAAAGTGCATTGTGGGACTTGTACCCAGAAACATCCACTCGAGATAACACCAATCTACGTGCACTGACGAATTGGAGTCCGCCATTTGGGACTACAAACAAATGACCAATGGGAGCATGTCTTCTTGTTTAAAAAGTGGCAATCACTAAACTCTCTGTGGGAATGGCATTGAGAAAGGCGAATGGTCGCCGAAACGCGTCTGCCAAAAACAGAATAAATTGATTCCGTTTGAACCCGCTGAGGGCTCCTGATGTTCTTTTGAGCGTCTTTGAAGGCAAGATATTTCTGTGTAGCCACTTGCACATAAGGAGGCACCCGATCTGAAAAGTGTTCGGCAGTATATAGTGGCCATTGTGTACATATATATATATATATATATATAAGTGGGAGGTGTGGCCTTTATGCCAAATTGACTGTCGCGCCTCTGAAGAGTGCAATGAGCACGAAACGCGTCAGGCGTGAATCGACAGGCATGCTGTAAACTGGATCCGCCCGCTGATCCGGCTTTTACCTCATGAAGGTTGCTGTAGTGGATGTCAGAGTGCGTCTCAAACTGGTGGGAACCTTGGAGCTTTGATATATATATATATATATATATCCTTTTAAAATTCGCACAGTTGAACGCGCTCTCAGTAAAAGATAGACACTGTGTCAATAATTCCCGCTGTTTCTGTGAATAAACAGCGGGACTTATTGACACAGGGGCCGATTCCGATCTCGGTCGGAGGCGCACCCAATACCATTCGGTCGGGAAAAAAGCCATGCGAATGCCTGTTTCCCGACCGATCCGTACAGCATACCGAACGAGTAAGTACGATGCGCACAACAGCACAAAATCCGGCCGAGTCGTACTCACCCAATCCAGGTCCTGTTCTCCGACCGAGGCGAATCCGGAAACGCAGAATCGAGTCGCACGGAAGGGAAAATGCAGCCCCGTCCGGCCGAACAAGTACGATGCGCTTTCCGTACGCGCCGAACCCGTCGCTACGCACGGCACGTCAAAGCATCCGGGAGAGGCGCACATAAGCTCCGATTCGCACCACAACACGATCCACGGCTACGAGGCGAACACGCCAGCGACGAGGACGACGCGAAGCGACGAGAAAGACGAACGACACGAACCAACCATGAATCCCTTCGTCCCGATCATACCAATATTCTACATTTACTACCGGAACAGGCACGGACGCGTACGGGGCAGAAGGTAAGTCAGACACCAATCACAAAACACATACAACACGTACACGACACATCACACACACACAGAGGGATGCAGAATTTACTTACACCAGCAACAGCAGTACCATAGGGGCGGGATGCCCATCACCAATGCCACATATGCACACAGGGGCCTGAATGCGCACCACCACCACCACCCCTACCCAGGGGGGGCCGGATGCCAACCACCACTACCACCCTTAGCCAGGGGGGTGCCAGATGCCTACCACTACTACCACCCTTACCCAGGGGGGGCTGGATGCCTACCACTACTACCACCCTTAGCCATGGGGGTACCAGATGCCTACCACTACTACCACCCTTAGCCAGGGGGGCTGGATGCCTACCACTACTACCACCCTTAGCCAGGGGGGTGCCAGATGCCTACCACTACTACCACCCTTAGCCAGGGTGGCTGGATGCCTACCACTACTACCACCCTTAGCCATGGGGGTGCCAGATGCCTACCACTACTACCACCCTAAGCCAGGGGGCTGGATGCCTACCACTACTACCACCCTTAGCCATGGGGGTGCCAGATGCCTACCACTACTACCACCCTTACCCAGGGGGCTGGATGCCTACCACTACTACCACCCTTAGCCAGGGGGCTGGATGCCTACCACTACTACCACCCTTAGCCAGGGGGTGCCGGATGCCCACCACCACTACCACCCTCACCCAGGGGGGCTGGATGCCTACCACTACTACCACCCTTAGCCATGGGGGTGCCAGATGCCTACCACTACTACCAACCTAAGCCAGGGGGGCTGGATGCCTACCACTACTACCACCCTTAGCCATGGGGGTGCCAGATGCCTACCACTACTACCACCCTTACCCAGGGGGGGCTGGATGCCTACCACTACTACCACCCTTAGCCAGGGGGCTGGATGCCTACCACTACTACCACCCTTAGCCAGGGGGTGCCGGATGCCCACCACCACTACCACCCTCACCCAGGGGGGCTGGATGCCTACCACTACTACCACCCTTAGCCAGGGGGGTGCCAGATGCCTACCACTACTACCACCCTTACCCAGGGGGGGCTGGATGCCTACCACTACTACCACCCTTAGCAATGGGGGTACCAGATGCCTACCACTACTACCACCCTTAGCCAGGGGGCTGGATGCCTACCACTACTACCACCCTTAGCCAGGGGGTGCCAGATGCCTACCACTACTACCACCCTTGCCCAGGGGGCTGGATGCCTACCACTACTACCACCCTTAGCCATGGGGGTGCCAGATGCCTACCACTACTACCACCCTTACCCAGGGGGGGCTGGGTGCCTACCACTACTACCACCCTTAGCCAGTGGGGTGCCAGATGCCTACCACTACTACCACCCTTACCCAGGGGGGGCTGGATGCCTACCACTACTACCACCCTTAGCCATGGGGGTGCCAGATGCCTACCACTACTACCACCCTTACCCAGGGGGGCTGGATGCCTACCACTACTACCACCCTTAGCCAGGGGGCTGGATGCCTACCACTACTACCACCCTTAGCCAGGGGGTGCCAGATGCCTACCACCACTACCACCCTTACCCAGGGGGCTGGATGCCTACCACTACTACCACCCTTAGCCAGGGGGCTGGATGCCTACCACTACTACCACCCTTAGCCAGGAGGGCTGGATGCCTACCACTACTACCACCTTTAGCCAGGGGGGCTGGATGCCTACCACTACTACCACCGTTACCCAGGGGGGCTGGATGCCTACCACAACTACCACCCTTAGCCATGGGGGTGCCAGATGCCTACCACTACTACCACCCTTACCCAGGGGGCTGGATGCCTGTCACTACTACCACCTCTACCCATGGGGGCTGGATGCCTACCACCAACACCACCCCCACTCATAAGATGGACAATGCATGACACAACCAGCACACCACAACCTAGGGAATGCAAGAAAAAGACATCCCCCAACACCATGACAAGCGTGTGTAGACTGTGTCAAATGCCTACAACACTGAACATGACTTTGAACATACAATGTGACCCCCTATCACATGTGCCACACATATATGTGTGTGGCCCCCACAATGCAAGCAGGCCATGACCATTGTGGCAATGGGGTCCAAACCCCCATCATCACAGTGACCAAAATGTAAGGGTGGGGTCCATAGCTGAAGCACATTTTGAACAGTGTGGCAATGGGGTCCAAACCCCCATCATCACAGTGACCGAAATGTAAGTGTGGGGTCCATAGCTGAAGCACATTTTGAACATTGTGGCAATGGGGTCCAAACCCCCATCATCACAGTGACCAAAATGTAAGTGTGGGGTCCATAGCTGAAGCACATTTTGAACATTGTGGCAATGGGGTCCAAACCCCCATCATCACAGTGACCAAAATGTAAGGGTGGGGTCCATAGCTGAAGCACATTTTGAACAGTGTGGCAATGGGGTCCAAACCCCCATCATCACAGTGACCAAAAGGTAAGTGTGGGGTCCATAGCTGAAGCACATTTTGAACAGTGTGGCAATGGGGTCCAAACCCCCATCATCACAGTGACCAAAATGTAAGTGTGGGGTCCATAGCTGAAGCACATTTTGAACATTGTGGCAATGGGGTCCAAACCCCCATCATCACAGTGACCAAAATGTAAGGGTGGGGTCCATAGCTGAAGCACATTTTGAACAGTGTGGCAATGGGGTCCAAACCCCCATCATCACAGTGACCAAAATGTAAGTGTGGGGTCCATAGCTGAAGCACATTTTGAACATTGTGGCAATGGGGTCCAAACCCCCATCTTCACAGTGACCAAAATGTAAGGGTGGGGTCCAAAGCTGAAGCACATTTTGAACATTGTGGCAATGGGGTCCAAACCCCCATCATCACAGTGACCAAAATGTAAGGGTGGGGTCCATAGCTGAAGCACATTTTGAACAGTGTGGCAATGGGGTCCAAACCCCCATCATCACAGTGACCAAAATGTAAGTGTGGGGTCCATAGCTGAAGCACATTTTGAACAGTGTGGCAATGGGGTCCAAACCCCCATCATCACAGTGACCAAAATGTAAATGTGGGGTCCATAGCTGAAGCACATTTTGAACATTGTGGCAATGGGGTCCAAACCCCCATCATCACAGTGACCAAAATGTAAGTGTGGGGTCCATAGCTGAAGCACATTTTGAACATTGTGGCAATGGGGTCCAAACCCCCATCATCACAGTGACCAAAATGTAAGGGTGGGGTCCATAGCTGAAGCACATTTTGAACAGTGTGGCAATGGGGTCCAAACCCCCATCATCACAGTGACCAAAATGTAAGTGTGGGGTCCATAGCTGAAGCACATTTTGAACATTGTGGCAATGGGGTCAAAACCCCCATCATCACAGTGACCAAAATGTAATGGTGGGGTCCATAGCTGAAGCACATTTTGAACAGTGTGGCAATGGGGTCCAAACCCCCATCATCACAGTGACCAAAATGTAAGTGTGGGGTCCATAGCTGAAGCACATTTTGAACATTGTGGCAATGGGGTCCAAACCCCCATCATCACAGTGACCAAAATGTAAGTGTTGACAAAGAAAAAGCTGCAACTGCCAAACTGCATGGATGATTCCTGGTCACAGAACATAAAACACATCAGTGGCAAAGTAGTGCATGTGTCCCATTGCAACATAAATTGGGGGAGGCAAATACTGCAGTGCAAATAAGACATACCTTTGGCCATGTGCAGACAAACAACACCCATGGGGGCTGACACTGTCAACATTCATCAATTACACAATGACAGAAGTGACCATCAGAATGCAGACCCACATATTTGCACCAATGGGCACACAAATGCAGATACCCTGTGGAGACTGTAGATGTGAGGTGAACAGATACCATACCATGGCAGCAATGGGACACACAAACCATGATCATTGTGCTGACCGATGACCTAGGAGTCCCAGGGACAGCAGGGGAAACCCACCAAACTACATACAGCCAATGGCACACCCAAGATATGCCAATGCAGTGGTGCAGATGCACAAACACAAACAGGCAGACCCACACTGCACATCATACACAACAGGTGAGGGGGGGTGCCAGTGTCCCCAGGCAACCACACAACACATGAGGAGGCCTGAATACCAATCAAACAGATGTGCATACAGTGCCACACAAAGGTAACTCATGGATCCAAATCCCCTATGTGGGCAAGCAGGCATTGTCAGATGAGAGGGAGCACAAATCACACATGTCACACAGGCACGTAGGAACAGCAACTGACACAGCAAGACACAGACACACCACAGCACTACCCCCAGGGCCCCCACAATGTGGTGACCCTGGGCTGCATTACAATCCCACTGTGATGACAAAGCTAAATGTCGTTCACACTGTGAACCACAGTCATGTGTCCTTAGCAACAAACTACCATCACACCTACACAAGCACAAATCAATCAACACGGCCAGTAAGCCAAGGCCAACATGGAGGCAGGGGTCTAGCCGGGCAACAACTCTCATCTGCACACACTCAACACCACACACCTCGACCTCCAACAATGTGCAGCAGTGAAGCACACATGCACTGGTGACATTGCACATGCACCCATGACTATTCCAGGGTGGTGGGTGGGAACCAAGGTGCAGAAACACATCACACATGGCCACTCAACAAGACTCCTGAATGTCTGACACACTGCACACTACGCTGTACATGGACATGACGGAAATACCACACCAACCAATGGGATCCCAGCCACAGTCACACACCAATGAAGAAGCCAAGGTCACCCACAAAGAACACACATAGACAACAACCAACATTGCAGCCCGGACCCTGAGGAGTGCCAGCAGTCACACACACAACGTGTCACAATCACTGAAAGATAACACAAACTGGAAATCACATGACAGGGGCAAACAACAAGTGCCAAGGGGAAACCTGACTGTGACCCATCTGCGTCTGCACACAAACTCAGCCCTGACAGCAAACACACCTATGGGTGACACCCTGATGACCAGTAATGTGCCATGCACCCACATCACAGAGAACCCAGGGAGAAGACTTTGGGGGAACATAGGTCAACTCAGCAAGCATCACAAACAGGTACAACACTAGGGATCACAGCATGCACAGCTAAACGGAAGTGAACACACAGACAGGCTCATACAACACACACCTTGGGCGCAGGCAATGTCACAGGAGTACACACTGCCATGAGGGGACTCCACTCCTGTGTGAGGAAAGCTGTGCCATATGTTGCCTCAGTAGGGCCCCATTATGTCAGCTGAGCACTTGGTCACACAATCAACAATTAGCACCAAATGAAGGCTCCTGTCACATCAGCCTGGTCATGGAAGTGCCAACGAAATCATCAGCACAGATCCAACACACTTGTATAGCAATGTTGCACTGACAACACAGATGAGTCCTTCCCCATTGATGCCCAAACGTGCATGTCCAGTGGAGATGGCCACATGGTCAGGGAAGTAGACGAATTGAACAATGGCAGGCACAACAGATGTGCAGGGGTGGAAGCCACAGATCTGAAATTGCTAATGTAAGTAGGAAATCCCATTGCCAAATACTGAACACATGACACCCTCAGATGCTGCTATGGATGACATGGATACACCACAGGATAGGACACATTCCCCCTGGACCACATGGGTTCCTGCACAGTACACTTCATTATCATGAGACCAAATATCACCATCACTGCAGCAAGGGCATGGTTAGCATCATCAACAACATGTACATCAGAAGCATAAGCACTAGAGAACAGAAAGTTGCTTTATTCAGCATATGTGTGTATTGAAAAGTGAAAGTCCAGAAAAACCACAAAGGCCAATGGCCAGTCCATTGTCAAAGTCCAAACAGGGTGACAGTGGCAGATGTCACCCTACGCATGCCTGCACTGCACAAAACCAGGGACAATCCACTAGGAGGGGCAACCGGGGGGCAGGCCAGGCACCGCAGGGACAGGATCAGGGCTCACCAGGAGGAGGCAGGGAAGGGGTGGTGGGTGCTGGAGAGCCACTGACAACTGCAGTGGAGGTGTCTGACATGGTGTGTGCCGGCACAACTGGGGGCATGACTCAGATGTTGTGGGTGCCGGCACGACTGCAGTGGACCCTGCAGATGGAGTGGACAGGTCCGCCACTGCAGTGCCCAAGTCAGACAAGGTGGTAGTGGACTCCACTGCAGTGCCTACCACCAGGGGAGGAGAATGGGGAACAGGCAAGGTGGGCTGGACAGAGGGGAGGACACCCTCACCACATCAGTGGCACAGACAAGCGCAGCGGGGGTGTGGTGCCGGGAGAGCAAGTGGCAGGGGGAGAAGGCCGGATCCTCTTGGGGATGGTATATATGTGGGTGGGGGAACCTGGGGCAGGGTGTGGTGGGGGCACCTGTGGAGTGGGGGCCTGAGGGATGGAGGAAGGAGACCTGGTGCCTGAGCTGCAGGGCGGCGGCGGGGTCTTGCTCTTACGACTCCGGGGGGACTTGCGGGTGGGGGCCTCAGTCTGTCTGCGCCTGGGGGAGGGTGTCCGGGGGCGAGGGGCACTCTGCTCCGTGTGGGTGGGCTTCCTCTTCCCCATGAATGCTGTATCAGCTGGATCGGAGGGGAAGAGGCCGAGGTCACTGAGGAAGAGCCGCTGGGTCTTTGGGGTTGCAGGTGAGGCAAGGGAGGGTGCTTTGGGGGGAGAGGCAACTGAGGACTGCGCAGTGCTCGTGGATGCGTGTGTGTGTTCCAGGGCCCCATCCCCTGTGAGTCTGGTTTCAGTCCCCTGACTGTGCGTGCGTGTGCGTTTTGTTTGTGGCGTGTGTGTCTGTGTGCTGGACGTGTGTGTGCTGGTGTGTGCCTGTGCCGGTGTGTGTGTGCTTGGGACGGGTAAGGTGCTGGGGAGTGTGGATGGAGCAGAGGCAGGAGGGGTGAGGGACTGTCTGAGGAGGGACACTGCTGCCGTCAGGGAGGAGTCCATGGACCTATTGCCCCTCTGTAGGTCAGACATGCCCGATGAGATGCCCTCCATGAACGACACCAGCTGAGTCAACAGAGCGGTGTGCGCATGGAGGACACTCAGCATGGCTGTCTGCCCTACATGGAGCTGGCGGAGGAGGTACACAGACTCCTCACTCAGGGCAGCAGGGGACACAGGGGCAGGGGGTGCGGTGCCTGGCCCAAAGGAGACACGCTCCTGAACATGGGAGCCTCCACGGACCTGGGGAATGGGAGCCGATGGGAGGGCGGTGGTGGTGCTGGTGGTGGCGGGGACAGCAACACTAGCTGGGGTGTGGTGGCTGCTGACACCCGCCTCCATAAGGGAGTCATCGTCCGAGTTGCTCTGGTCCTCAGCTGAGGTGGATGGTGCTGAGGACTCCTCGATGTGGCTCCCCTCGCCCTCCGTGCCACTGGGTCCCTCCGACCACTCCTCGGCTGCTGACCCAGTCTGGCTCTCCGGCTCCTCCTGGTCCATGGAGCTGTCCCCTTCCGTGGCCGTGGATGTATCTGCAAACAATGGGGAAACAGACAGACATCAGTCACCTGCACCAAACGCACACACCACTGTGAGCACAGCACATTACAGAGCAAGCCCTGGCATCATTAGTTGAACATTGCTAAAAGTGCCCTAACTGAACAGGAGAAGCCAATTGTCAGTCTGATGCCAACCATGGCACTCACATCCCACATGGCCTTGCACCCATCTGTCTGGTGTCTGTTGGATAGCAACACCCCAGTGTGGACACATGCACCACCTACACAGTAGTTGGACAGTGCAGAGGACACGGTGTAGCATGTGGACATGCACACATCACAACTCTTGCCACTGAGTCAGTACAGGTTTCCGGATGAAAGGGATGCCCAGAGTCAAATAGGAAATGCATGTGATGCATACCAGCGACAGACACCATGATGCACCCATGTCCTGATAGCCATCGCCACAATGGTGTGCATGTAGCACATGTCACTCCCCTGCAGGATCACCAATAAGTAGACACATGCCATGGCGGAGGCATGACTGCTAAGTCATACATCACTGTCTCAGTGATGTATGACTTGGCAGCCAGACAACAACACTCTGCACTGTGTCACAATAGTAGGTCATGGGGAATGCAAGTCCTGGAGCTGCACAAGTGCACATGTACATCCCCCACACAACACATCATCTTAACCCTCATCTGTCCAGGTCATACCGATTGGACATATGGGAGACCTGTGACACTACCCTCTGAACCTGAGCCCCTCACAATCTGCTGTGAATGGGAAACAGCTGCCTGAACTTCACATTCGCATACCCCAGTCTGCACGGGCAGCTGATCAAACACCTATATGACACACAAGTATCGTCTCCTATGGTCACATCTCCAGTGGCATGCTGAGCCCCTACCAAGAAACACCCCAGCAGTCCTGGCAACAAATCCACAGCACACTGACACAGAGGCAGACACCTGAGGGGTCAAATCACTGCGCACAATGTGTCAGCTGATACACGGGAGTGGGAGTACAGGTGTATTGGATGGGCTGGAGTAGGCATGACAGTCCTGCCCCACATGAATGAGGGATGAGCCCTGGACAGTGGATAGCTGGCTATGTATGTGTGACACACATAATCTGCACACTCCTGGGGCCCAAACATTGTTCCCACCCGCTGCATGGGTGTGTGCCAGATACCCCAGGCACATGTGGTGGCTCAGCTCAGCAAGTGGACCGCATATCAAAGCAACACGCAGATTACATGTCCGAACACAGGCGTTGTGTGAACAATGGACCCACCCATGATGCCCACAACAGAGTTAGGGAAACAGATGCTGTCCCCCACCTTTAGTGAAGCAAACTGCAAGGACACAGTCCCAAGTGACACAATTCCCTGAATGTAAGGCCCACACCTGGGTATCAGATGAGGAGTGGGCAGTGCACAATAGAGGGACATGGCTCCTGGACAACATGACTGCTGTACTGTGGCAGTTTAACCAGGCCAGAGGAGGGCACATAGCATGTAATACAGAGTTCACAGTGCAGTCTTTGACTCACCCCTCCTTGCTGCTGTCTGGCCTTCAGCTGCCCATCCAGGTCTGGAAACACCACCGCCAGGATCTGGAGCATGTGGGGGTCAGGGTCCGTGTTCCGCCCCTCCTGCGAGGAGGCGACAGCTTCAGCTGGACCCGTGCAATCCTCCGGGTCCAGCCCCGAAGGTCCTGCCACCTCTTCTGGCAGTTGCGGATCCGGCGCTTGTAGACCCCCACGGACCGGACAGCCCGGACGATGTCCTTCCAGATCTCCTGCTTCCGATGGGCATTAACCTGTCAGGATGACAAAGTGAAAAGGCCATTACTACACATGCAACATATCCGTGCATGACACAGTTGTATATACATGTCTCAATCACAGGGGCACATGATGTACACAGGCAGTGCAACGCTGCCCATGGACAGTTTGCCAGAAGTCACTACATGGTATCATTGCATGGGAAGTAAAACCATGTTCAAATGCACTGTCACTGCACCATACCTGTCCAGTGCATGTCACTACACACTATGGGGGGTGACAACTACTCAGTGAGCCTGCTAGCCAGTGGCGTGCAGACTTTCAGCCTTGCTAGTCAGACAAATGCACATTCAGAAAGGCAGTGCACAGAACACTCACCTGCTCCCCTGGTGTCCCATACAGCTTGCTGTACTGTGGAAGTAGGCTGTCCAGCAGGGCCTGGTTCTCCTCAAGGCTGAAGGCTGGGGCTCTCTCCACAGTACGTGCCATTGCAGGGTCCAGAGGGGGCAGAGACAGCAGCAGTGCAGTGGCATATGTCGTCCTGGAGCATGTAGTGCAGGCAAGTGAGCTCTCAGGGGAACAGCCATCAATATATATGTGCTGGAGAGGCAGATACTGTCCCATGTGTCCAAAGTGATAGGTCCAAGTCGTTTGCATCTTCTGAATCTGGCCAATCCATGGAATAGCAGCACCAATACATGCCCACAGCATCCTTCAAATCTTCAACTTCATGACATACATGATTTTGCAACATTGTTGTGGGTGACCAACTGAATTTCCAGCAACCGACTCGTTCGAATTTCGAAAACGCGTCCGTTGCCAGGCTAGGCCATTGTCAATGGGTGCGCACCGATCGGTCCATTGCTGTTCAACGCGTACAGGGGTACAACGCGTACCCGCACACATTGAATGCAATGGGCCGGCCGGGGCACCGATCGGTCCATTGCGGTACAACGCGTACAGGGGTACAACGCTACCCCGCACACATTGAATGCAATGGGCCGGCCGGGGCACCGATCGGTCCATTGCTGTTCAACGCGTACAGGGGTACAACGCGTACCACACACATTGAATGCAATGGGCCGGCCGGGGCACCGATCGGTCCATTGCTGATCAACGCGTACAGGGGTACAACGCGTACCCGCACACATTGAATGCAATGGGCCGGCCGGGGCACCGATCGGTCCATTGCGGTACAACGCGTACAGGGGTACAACGCGTACCCGCACACATTGAATGCAATGGGCCGGCCGGGGCACCGATCGGTCCATTGCGGTACAACGCGTACAGGGGTACAACGCGTACCCGCACACATTGAATGCAATGGGCCGGCCGGGGCACCGATCGGTCCATTGCTGTTCAACGCGTACAGGGGTACAACGCGTACCCGCACACATTGAATGCAATGGGCCGGCCGGGGCACCGATCGGTCCATTGCGGTATAACTGCGTACAGGGGTACAACGCGTACCCGCACACATTGAATGCAATGGGCCGGCCGGGGACACCGATCGGTCCATTGCTGATCAACCCGTACAGGGTTACAACGCGTACCCGCACACATTGAATGCAATGGGCCGGCCGGGGGCACCGATCGGTCCATTGCTGATCAACGCGTACAGGGGTACAACGCGTACCCGCACACATTGAATGCAATGGGCCGGCCGGGGGCACCGATCGGTCCATTGTGGTACAACGCGTACAGGGGTACAACGCGTACCCGCACACATTGAATGCAATGGGCCGGCCGGGGGCACCGATCGGTCCATTGCGGTACAACGCGTACAGGGGTACAACGCGTACCCGCACACATTGAATGCAATGGGCCGGCCGGGGGCACCGATCGGTCCATTGCTGTTCAACGCATCCCTGTGCAAGTGACTGGCATATGTCACCATGCCTGTCTCAGATGAACATATGCCAGCCACAGATAGCTCCCAGGGAGTGAGGGGCACACCTACAACACGACAGCCTGTCCAAACTGTATCATAAGGCATGTAAGGCTGCATTTCCTATTGTGTGTATGTTGGTGTACATGTTGTCCTGTGGGTGTCACCTGGGGGCAGCCACCCCCAGGCTGTGCACGTGTTCATGGGGACAGGATCCTGGGTGTTACGTGTACATGACCACTGTGATGTGCAACTGTTCATATCTGTGCATGTGCCATGGTCACATTTCACGGTGGTGTCTGTGTATGTCATGTCACATACCCCGTGAGTCCCATGTGGGACGGTATGTTTGAGCCAGGGTGTCCCAGTGGCACAATAGTGATGGTCCTCCACAGTCTGTGTGCATGTAGTGTTTACAATGTCTCTGATTTCATGTGCACAATGGGAGACAGTCTCCACATCCACGTTGTGTGTGCATGGACTTTGATGTTGTGCGTGTGTGTGTTTCACAGACGTCCATGTCTGTCGTGCAGTGGCAAGTGGGACCACTACCTGTGGGGGTCATGGTTGTTTTGCTGTGGTGTATACATGATACACCATGTCATGCCAGTGTCCATGTGGCAATACAGGGTCCCTGGGAATGTACCTGTCGTTGAGCTGTGATGCCTGGGGCACATCTGTCCTCACATGTCACTGTGGGGGGTGATTGTGACACGGCAGCAGGAGATGGGAACTGTGACACGGCCTCATGATATCCAATGGGCCAACCTGGGACTTATTGATGCCACTTGTTGAACCGTGATGACAGATGTTGGCCATGTATGTACCATACATGTCCTTACGGAACTGCACACTTCATGTAGTTGTGCCTCATAATGATGTATGTTGTGATATTGAGTGTGTTCAATGCCGCATATGTGGGGTGACTGACAATCTTGCTTTCTTCTCCTCTGCACTGCAGGGCTCCTGCTGTCCATAGACCATTCCCAGACCTGGCAACGATGGTGGAACAGGACAGCATCTGACGGTACCGCTTCACCAGGCAGCTGATTGAGGATTTGTTAGTGGAGTTGGCCCCACATTTGCAGCCTGGCCGGCCGTATCCTACAGCGCTGACCCCCAAGGTGAAGGTGATGGCAGCCCTACACTTCTTTGCCACCGGTACCTTCCAACATACTGTGGCGACTGCTGGTGGGATGTCACAGACCATGTTGAGCCGTGTGCTCCGCGATGTTTTGGAGGCAATGTTGCTATTCCTGAACCGGTACATCTATTTCCCTAGACTGCAACGACTCACTGACGTGAACAGTGACTTCTATGCCCTGGGGAGGATGCCGCATGTCATTGGCTCAATTGATGGGACACATGTGGCTTTGGTACCACCACAGGCCCAGGAGCAGGCCTACCGTAACCGCAAGCACTACCACTCGGTCAATGCACTGGTGGTGTGTCTTGCAGATATGACCATCACACACGTGTGTGCCCGTTTCCCTGGTTCAGCACACGATGCCTTTGTGATGAGGAGTAGTCGCATCCCCAGGATGATGGCACAGATGCAGAACCAGCGTGCCTGGCTTGTCGGTGTGTACTGACTTTGTGCCATTGTGTGTGATCTGATCTGTAGTATTCCACCCACTTTTCCAAGTCAGCTAATGTGCACTTGTCTGTCCGTAGGTGACTCGGGATACCCCAACATGCCGTGGTTGCTGACACCCCTCAGGAACCCTGTGACACCAGCCCAGATGCGCTACAATGAGGCACATGGTCGGACCAGGAGAGTGATTGAGCGGACATTTGGTCTCCTGAAGAGCCGCTTCCGCTGCCTGGACAAGACAGGAGGGTCCCTCCCATATGCCCCAGCGAAGGTGTGCAAGATTATCATCATCTGCTGCATGCTCCACAACCTGGCAGTGCGGAAGGAGTTGCCTCTCATCCAGGATGACAATGACCAACATCCGCCACCTGTGGAGGATCCTGGCCTGGACCACGATGCCAGTGATGATGATGATGATGAGGGTGATGTCCGCACACAGCTCATCACCAACTTCTTTAGCTGAATGTGAGTATCCTGAGGTGTCATGTCAATGATGTGAGTTGGCATGATATGTGTAGGTGGTGCTCTGGTGCTGTTGGAGTGTGTCCATGGGCTACTTGACTGGATGTGTGTAGCGATGTGTGCTTACAGGTGGTCTGTACTCCCCAACAGTGTTGACATGCTAACTTGGTTCTGGGTGGGTATCTTGTAACATGTATTGTGCATGAGTTTTGCTGTTCTGTCCTGTTCTCCATTGCTTTTGACTGTGTGTCTTTTCTGTCCTTCACAGGGTACTTTCAGATTCGTTTGGTCAACTGTGTCCACCGACGACGTGATTGTACTTCCAGGGTGGTAGCTGCTGTGTCCCTACAGGTGATGTGCGCCACACCCATGGACTTCCTTCCTTCTACAGTTGTTGACTGTGTGCCCGCTGCCAGGTGGGATTACGTTGCATCTGTAGTGGTTACGACATGTTGCAACTGTGTAATAAACCTGTGCTTCACTTTGTGATGTGCGTTGTCTGTGGTCACACATTTGACTGCCATTTGCTTACTGCACCTGTGGGCTACTTGACTACAACTGGGAATAGGTGTGGTGTCTGTGCATTGCACCGTCTTCCCTGGCAACATCAGTGTAGGCAATGAGTCAGATGGCCTAGGTGTGTATGTGTTGTGTAGCCCTGGTGGTGTGTCTCCCTCATATGTGTCACGTTGCCTTTACTCACATGCCTGTGTTGTACTTGCTGTTGCAGTTCACATACACAGTGTAATTTTGCAGTTCATCATCCCCATGACAGCACCCACGTTGGAATCACAACAGAGGCAAGTATGGTGTATTAGTGTGTTTATTGTGATACATTTGTGTGAATAGTGCATAGGATGGTTAGTGCTGTACATATATATTGCAATCAGAAGTTCCTAGGTGAATTGAAAGTCCTGGTAGACAAAATCCCCAGTATCGGGGCCACAGTTGTCTGAGACATTGGTCCAACTTGTACTCCCCATGTCATGTGTGGGAGTTGTGTTGCCGTCAACAGGGTGAACAGTTTGTGCACAAAGGTGAACATCCAGAACAGGTTCAGGCTTCCTGGGGGTTGCACTTGGCCATCGGCCTCTCACTTGCCCCTCCTCGGACGACCCCTCTTCTTTCGGGGGGCCCCTCAAGTACAGGCTGCTGCGGTGCAGGGGACTCTCCGCCAGAGTCATCCTCCCTCCCTGTGGCAGTTGCAGTTTGTTCAGCACCAGATGTTGTTGGCACACAGGGAGGTGTGGACTGGTTGCTGTTCATCTGGCGGAGGCATTGTAATATGTCCCTGTGCACCGCCGTCATCTCTTGCAGTGCGTCCCACTTGGACTCCACGCGGGACATGTGTGAGTCCAAGCGGGCATGATGGGCAGCCTGCTGCTGTTTCATGTCTCTGAGGAGCCCCACTACCTGGCTGAGATCTTCGGTGCTGGACTGGTACGCATCGGCTATGCGTACCAGTTGTGGGTCATCATGCACACCAGCAACCTCTGCAAGCAGCGACCTCTGTCTCCCACCCCTCCCACCACCCCTGCCGACATGTGCAGTGCGTGCAGTGGCACGCACAGATGACCCTGGTCCCCCTTGGGGGTTGGTGGTGGTGTCCATGGCCCCACGTTGGTCCAGGGTCCCTGTGCTGGTGGTGCTCCTTGTTCTGTCCATGTCGGCAGGGATGGTATTTGTGGTGACAGTCGTTGGAGGGGTGGGTGCAGAGGGTGCAGCTGGTGGTCCTGCTGGTGCTGCAGCTGGTGGTCCTGCTGGTGCTGCATGTTGACTTGCACCGGATGTGCCAGGTTGGTCTTCTTCGTCCGAGGAGGGCAGAGGCTGTACGACACCAGTGAGCTCCGCATCCTCTTGAGCCTGGGACTGGGACTCCTCAGCGTCTGCTGCTGTATCCCCATCATCACCTGTTTTTGGGAGACACACACAATGTATGTTATGTTTCTGCAGGCATCAATGGTTGATACACCTGACAGTTGTGACTGTGCCTCTGGGTGCGGGCCTGTACATTGCATTGTCCTAAGTTGTCACAGTCAGGGGTTGATATTGGTGTAGCACATTGTCCTGCATTATTTGGGCATTTCTATGTATTTGTTGGGGTGTGAACATGGTCTGCATTGGTTGTATTTGGTTGACAGCCAGCCCTCCTTCCCACCCAGCCAGTCAGTTATCCCACCATGGACTGTGCTTGCATTGCAGGGAGTGCAAGTTGTCTTTCAGGATGTCAGTCAGTGGTGTCCTGCTGTTGGTTGTTGCACAGTTGCCAGCAGGGCCTTGTGCTCCCCACAGAAGTAGCCAGTGTCAGCCATCTTGTCAGTCCTTATCCACTCCCTGTGATGTGAGCATGGTTCAGGGTGGTGTTGATGGGACAGTTGTGGGGGTGAGCTATGTCTGTGACTATGACTCCCATCATGCTATTGCCTCCACCCCACTTCCCAGCATTCCCATACTTACTTGCTTTTGTGGGGAGTTCAGTGTGTGTGGGTGTGAGAGCAATGGCAAGATGGCTGACAGTGGTGTCCTGCTGTTTATTGGTGCACAGTTGCCAGCAGGGCCTTGTGCTCCCCACAGCAGTAGCCAGTGTCAGCCATCTTGTCAGTCCTTATCCACTCCCTGTGATGTGAGCATGGTTCAGGGTGGTGTTGATGGGACAGTTGTGGGGGTGAGCTATGTTTGTGACTGTGACTCCCATCATGCTATTGCCTCCACCCCACTTCCCAGCATTCCCATACTTACTTGCTTTTGTGGGGAGTTCAGTGTGTGTGGGTGTGAGAGCAATGGCAAGATGGCTGACAGTGGTGTCCTGCTGTTTGTTGGTGCACAGTTGCCAGCAGGGCCTTGTGCTCCCCACAGCAGTAGCCAGTGTCAGCCATCTTGTCAGTCCTTATCCACTCCCTGTGATGTGAGCATGGTTCAGGGTGGTGTTGATGGGACAGTTGTGGGGGTGAGCTATGTCTGTGACTATGACTCCCATCATGCTATTGCCTCCACCCCACTTCCCAGCATTCCCATACTTACTTGCTTTTGTGGGGAGTTCAGTGTGTGTGGGTGTGAGAGCAATGGCAAGATGGCTGACAGTGGTGTCCTGCTGTTTGTTGGTGCACAGTTGCCAGCAGGGCCTTGTGCTCCCCACAGCAGTAGCCAGTGTCAGCCATCTTGTCAGTCCTTATCCACTCCCTGTGATGTGAGCATGGTTCAGGGTGGTGTTAATGGGACAGTTGTGGGGGTGAGCTATGTCTGTGACTATGACTCCCATCATGCTATTGCCTCCACCCCACTTCCCAGCATTCCCATACTTACTTGCTTTTGTGGGGAGTTCAGTGTGTGTGGGTGTGAGAGCAATGGCAAGATGGCTGACAGTGGTGTCCTGCTGTTTGTTGGTGCACAGTTGCCAGCAGGGCCTTGTGCTCCCCACAGCAGTAGCCAGTGTCAGCCATCTTGTCAGTCCTTATCCACTCCCTGTGATGTGAGCATGGTTCAGGGTGGTGTTGATGGGACAGTTGTGGGGGTGAGCTATGTCTGTGACTATGACTCCCATCATGCTATTGCCTCCACCCCACTTCCCAGCATTCCCATACTTACTTGCTTTTGTGGGGAGTTCAGTGTGTGTGGGTGTGAGAGCAATGGCAAGATGGCTGACAGTGGTGTCCTGCTGTTTGTTGGTGCACAGTTGCCAGCAGGGCCTTGTGCTCCCCACAGCAGTAGCCAGTGTCAGCCATCTTGTCAGTCCTTATCCACTCCCTGTGATGTGAGCATGGTTCAGGGTGGTGTTGATGGGACAGTTGTGGGGGTGAGCTATGTCTGTGACTATGACTCCCATCATGCTATTGCCTCCACCCCACTTCCCAGCATTCCCATACTTACTTGCTTTTGTGGGGAGTTCAGTGTGTGTGGGTGTGAGAGCAATGGCAAGATGGCTGACAGTGGTGTCCTGCTGTTTGTTGGTGCACAGTTGCCAGCAGGGCCTTGTGCTCCCCACAGCAGTAGCCAGTGTCAGCCATCTTGTCAGTCCTTATCCACTCCCTGTGATGTGAGCATGGTTCAGGGTGGTGTTGATGGGACAGTTGTGGGGGTGAGCTATGTCTGGGACTATGACTCCCATCATCCTATTGCCTCCACCCCACTTCCCAGCATTCCCATACTTACTTGCTTTTGTGGGGAGTTCAGTGTGTGTGGGTGTGAGAGCAATGGCAAGATGGCTGACAGTGGTGTCCTGCTGTTGGTTGGTGTGCAGTTCCCAGCAGGGCCTTGTGCTCCCCACGACACAGCAACAGTGTCAGACATCTTTGATGGGCCTTTCCACTCTCTGTGGGATGTGCATGCGTGAGTGTGAGCTTGCTGGGCCATGTGGTGGGGGATGTAGAGCTGTGCCTACGACTCCCATCATGCTATTGCCTCCACCCCCTTCCCAGCATGCCCATGCTTCCTTCCTTTTGACTCTGCTTCCCTGTGGGGTGGGCTGCCTGTGCTGACAGGATGGCTGTGAGTGTTGTCCTGGCAGTTGTTTGGCTAACAGTCCAAAGAGTGTCCCTGTGCTTCACACAACATAACCCAGGGTGGTGGTTCTTTGTGGGATCTTCAGTTAGGATGTGAGGCATTGCATTCTCCCAGGTGGGTTCTGTGGAGTATGTGTTGAGGGGGTGTGTGAGGGGAGGTGCTTGTGACTATGGTCAGTGCTGCAAGTCCTCCTTCCCACCCAGCCAGATATCCCACCATGGAACGTGCTTGCATTGCAGAGAGTGCAAGTTGGCTTTCAGGATGTCAGGCAGTGGTGTTGTGCTGTTTGTTGGTGGACAGTTCCCAGCAGGGCCTTGTGCTCCCCACAGCAGTAGCCAGTGTCAGCCATCTTGTGAGTCCTTATCCACTCCCTGTGATGTGAGCATGGTTCAGGGTGGTGTTGATGGGCCAGTTGTGAGGCTGAGCGATATCTGTGCCTACTACTCCCATCATGCTATTGCCTCCACCCCTCTTCCCAGCATGCCCATGCTTCCTTCCTTTTGACTCTGCTTCCCTGTGGGGTGGGCTGCCTGTGCTGACAGGATGGCTGGGAGTGTTGTCCTGGCAGTTGTTTGGCTAAAAGTCCAAAGAGTGTCCCTGTGCTTCACACAACATTACCCAGGGTGGAGGTTCTTTGTGGGATCTTGAGTCAGGATGTGAGGCATTGAATTCTCCCAGGTGGGTTCTGTGGAGTTTGTGTTGAGGGGGTGTGTGAGGGGAGGTGCTTGTGACTATGGTCAGTGCTGCGAGTCCTCCTTCCCACCCAGCCAGATATCCCACCATGGAACGTGCTTCCATTGCAGGGAGTGGAAGTTGTCTCTCAGGATGTCAGTCAGTGGTGTTGTGCTGTTTGTTGGTGCACAGTTCCCAGCAGGGCCTTGTGCTCCCCACAGCAGTAGCCAGTGTCAGCCATCTTGTGAGTCCTTATCCACTCCCTGTGATGTGAGCATGGTTCAGGGTGGTGTTGATGGGCCAGTTGTGAGGCTGAGCGATATCTGTGCCTACTACTCCCATCATGCTATTGCCTCCACCCCCTTCCCAGCATGCCCATGCTTCCTTCCTTTTGACTCTGCTTCCCTGTGGGGTGGGCTGCCTGTGCTGACAGGATGGCTGGGAGTGTTGTCCTGGCAGTTGTTTGGCTAAAAGTCCCAAGAGTGTCCCTGTGCTTCACACAACATTACCCAGGGTGGAGGTTCTTTGTGGGATCTTGAGTTAGGATGTGAGGCATTGCATTCTCCCAGGTGGGTTCTGTGGAGTTTGTGTTGAGGGGGTGTGTGAGGGGAGGTGCTTGTGACTATGGTCAGTGCTGCGAGTCCTCCTTCCCACCCAGCCAGATATCCCACCATGGAACGTGCTTCCATTGCAGGGAGTGGAAGTTGTCTCTCAGGATGTCAGTCAGTGGTGTCCTGCTGTTGGTTGTTGCACAGTTGCCAGCAGGGCCTTGTGCTCCCCACAGCAGTAGCCAGTGTCAGCCATCTTGTGAGTCCTTTTCCACTCCCTGTGATGTGCGCATGGTTCATGGTGGTGTTGATGGGACAGTTGTGGGGGTGAGCAATATGTGTGACTACGACTCCCATGATGCTATTGGCTACACTGACTTGCCCAGCATACACAGAATTCCTTCCTTTCAGTGGTCTTCACTGTGTGTTGGTGTTGTAGTGGTGGCTACATGTCTGGATGTGTTTGTTAGTTCTATTTGTGCCACTGCCTAGCTGTAGTTGTAGTTGTGTTTGTACATGTGATGACACGGTTAAATGTAACTTTGAGATGGCATGTGTTGTGTTTATCTGACTGACATACACATTTTGGGATGATTCTGTTCTGGTTGCTGTGTAATTGCTATGGGTGCATGGTTTGACTCTCCCCTTGACAGTGATGTGTGTGTGTATTGTGGCAGAATATTGTGTACATTTGTTGTGTACTCACCAGGCTCTGGGATGTTCTCTAGTCCATAGACGCTCACTGGCGGAAGGATGGCCCGCACCTTCTCCTCCCAGGGCCTGAGGTATACTGGCTTGGCAGGAGGGCCACTGCCGGTGTATTGGCTCAGGAGGTAGTCCTTCTTGAGCAGCTCCCGTACCCTCCTGCGCACGTCATACCACCTGTTCTGGATGTCAGTCTTTGTGCGCAGACATGGTGATTGTGCGTTCACCCTGTTGATGATCCTCTCCCACATCTTGGTTTTCTGGGAGATGGGTGTCTGTTGGACCAGTGTGCCAAACAGCTGTGGCTCTACCCTGAGGATCTCGTCTACCAGGACTTCCAATTCACAATCTAGGAACTTGTGATTCTTCTTGGGGGGCATGGTGATGGGTGGTGATGGTGAGTGATGTGTGTGTTGGTGTGCAGGTGAGGGTGTGTGAGTGTGTGTTTTGCTGGGTGTATGTGAGGTAGCTATTTGTTGGTGTGCTGATGGTGTGTGGCTTGTGTGAGGGATGAGCTGTGGGTGTGTGGTTGCTGTCTGTTGAGTGCTGGCAGTAGAATGGCATTTGCAAAGGATCATGGTTGGGATTTGTGTCCTTTATATGGGTGGAGTTGTGGGTGTGTCTTTGTTCTCTGTCCCCACCCCCCCAGTATTTATTGGCTTTGTAATTGCTTGTTTGGCCTTTTTTTGTGTATTTTTCCTTAGTACTTTCTGTGCATGTTGGAAACGTTCTTGTGACCGAGTCGGACCCTGCATTTGTCTCGTACGGTCTTCTCCGTTTCGTTCACGCTGTGTTTGTGCAGTTTTCTATGCTGCGTACGCGTCGGTCGCGGTGTTTTGTGTTACTTCGTCTCGGTTTTGTATGCGTGTCGGTCGTACGGCTTGTCCTCCGTTCGACTCGGTCGTGGTTTTCGCGCCTTGCATCGTACTTAGCGGTTTGGAGTTCGCGTGTACGTTTCGGTTGGATTTGTTCCGGGTGCGTGTCGGTCGGTTCGATTCGCGTGTTTTTCCAGCCGGATTGCTGTTTTCCGTGCGGCTCGGTCGTTCGGCTTGGGTTCAGTACGTGTCGGTCGGATTTTGCACGCCTTGCATCGTACTTGGCGTGTCGGGCGCCACAGGTACGTGTCGGTCGGAATAAATTCCGGCTCCGAGTCGGTCGGTGCTTTTTCCGGCCCGAATCGGAATCGACCCCACAGTGTCTATCTTTTACTGAGAGCGCGTTCAACTGTGCGAATTTTAAAAGGATATTAACGCCGGTGTGCTCCGCCGACACACGCGCCACTCTCCACGGGTCCCCGGTGACTCAGAAGGAGCGTTGAATTGTTTGTATATATATATATACATATATATATATACATTTATATATATATATATATATATATATATATATATATATATATTTATATATATATATATTCCACACGTAAAAGGATACCAGGATAGGAAAAATCCACGAGCCCGCTCAATCAGGTTTGTAAAGTTTTATTTCTTAGTATATATATATATATTTCAGGCTCGAGGTAAAATAATGATTACCAGCACTCACAGGAACAGTCACATCCCAGATTTTATTGGGATAAAACAAACACGACAAGACGCGTTTCGGCAACCGCCTTTTTCAATAGTGGCGGGCGCCGACATGAGACAACATTTAAATATCAATGTGCATGAACATCAACAAAGGACACCGGACTTCATTCAGTCCCTCAGTGTTGGTCATTTGTAAACATGCAAAAGTGGATGATAAACTGAGACTTGAGGTAATCAGTGATAATTCTTCTACCAGGAAAAACAGTGAGAGGGAAAACGCCCGGAACAATTTTAGGATGATCACGGAATATTCCAGTGACTCCGCTGACATCAGGAAAGCATTTAGAAAGAACTGGCACATTTTGAAATCTGACCCAGTAATAGGGGGAGATTTGCCTAAAGCACCTTTGATGACATTTAGAAGAGCGAGGACATTACGAGACAGTCTAGTCCAGAGTCACTGTATCTCAGAGAACAGGCCACCCCCTTTTGGGAAAATAGTGGGTTTCTTTCCTTGCTCAAAATGTAGGGCATGCAAGAATAGCAACAAGGTTTTAACCTATGATGTGCCTGGCCTTGATAAACCTAGAAGAATTAAGACATTTATGAACTGTAACACAAGCCACACGGTGTACTGTTTGGTATGTCCGTGCAACTTGCGTTACATTGGAAGTACCATACACCCAACGAAAGTGCGTATTTTAGAACATCTCAGAGCCATTGCTAACAGGGATGTAACGTATCCGGTGGCTCGGCACTTTGAAGCATATCATCAAAGCAACAGGGATCTGTTGCGATTCTTCTGTATGGATCATGTACCCCCTAATGTGAGAGGTGGGGATAGGCAGTTACAATTGCGTAGATTGGAATCCAGGCACATCATAGATAATCAGACGAAAATGCCGAAAGGGCTAAATAGTGGGGAGGAGATGGCTGTCCACCTATAGGAATTGCGTATAGAGCTGCTGGATAAAAGGAATCATGTTTTTTAAAATGTGACATCACGTGATGCAATGAGTTGGATGTAACCATGATCCTGATTATTTGTGCGATAAGACCCATTCAGGGTGGAATTAGAAATGTCCCATAAAAAGGAGGAAAAAATAGGAAATCTTATTTAAGTTGAAATGGTTGTGGATGTAGCCCATTCAGGGCTAAACTTGGCCATCTAAGGCGGTAAATTGTTGATTGAAAGTGGCAATTTTGGGATCGTTTTGAAATATATTGACATGCATTCATGATGTGGGGAATGCCCGTTCAGGGCGGAATTACAAAGTTGTGAGGCTGTGATTTATGTTACCTCCAACAGTTATTTTGCATGTTTACAAATGGCCGACACCGAGGGACTGAATGAAGTCCGGTGTCCTTTGTTGATGTTCATGCACATTGATATTTAAATGTTGTCTCATGTCGGCGCCCGCCACTATTGAAAAAGGCGGTTGCCGAAATGCGTCTTGTCGTGTTTGTTCTATCCCAATAAAATCTGGGATGTGACTGTTCCCGTGAGTGCTGGTAATCATTATTTTACCTCGAGCCTGAAATTTTACACGCGGTGTTCGTCACCGCGTTACAGAGCAACCGACCGCGAGTGAAGGGAGGGAGACGGAATTGGAGGGCGATATATATATATATATATATATATATATATATACACATATATATATATATATATATATATATATATATATATATATATATATATATATATATATATATATATGACAGCCACAGTCCTGAAATGATCACACTCCTGATCCAAAAGCAGGTACGGACCACAAATGCGGTAAAAAGTTTCTTCTTTTATTTAATGCAGATTATCAAAGTGCCAGTGCATGTTTCATCAAAAAGCAAGTGCCCAGCATGACGCGTTTCGACTGCCCAACGGCAGTCTTGATCACATATATATAAATGATATCCTCCTCACAAGTCCTCATAACTGGGACCTTCCAACAGCGGTGCGTGTTGGGGTGAGGAACCCTTGACATGAGACCACTTCCAGCACAGCAACATTTGAAAACGCGCACTCCGGTTCAAAAATAAATCTGATACAATCCTTAAAGGTTTAAAGCAAGTTTTAATCTGCTTTAAACCTTTAAGGATTGTATCACATTTATTTTCACACTGGAGTGGTGTTTCCAAATGTTGCTGTGTTGGAAGTGGTCTCATATACACGTGTGTGTGCGTTTGTGTGTGTGTATGTATATATATAGGACACTCCTATCTTTTTATGGGTAGTCGTAAAGATCCTACTCATAAAATACCTTTATGAATGGCAAACAATCGTAAATTTACACAAAAGTGTAAGTTTACCTTTGTGAATCTGGCACATGGACTTTAGTGCATTGAGGTCAATGGCCAACACCCACACTCTGAAAAATCCTGCAGCACCACTGTAGCAGACTATTTTTTTGTGCAGTTCACTTTTCATTGTTATATTTGTAAAAGTATTTTTTGGGGAGGCGTTTGATTAATTTTTCTGTGTATTATTGTTTACTCAAACAAGCGGACACTTTTGGCCTCCACGACCCTACTAACCTTCTTGTGTTTTACTCTTTGGAAATTCCTTTTTGTCAGTATCTGCTGCATCCACACAGTTTGTACCATTAGGATATTTGGTTCACTTCATCCACCATTTCCTCTTATTTGGAAACATAGATGAGCAGGAGAAAGAATTTGCACTTATTCCATCAGACAATTCTAAACCAAATAAAATTAAATGAAATGCTAAAACATCATATGTTATAATTGTTGTCTAATCTGGTGTTTTTGGCCTGTAATTTTGCTAGGCAGCCTTCCAGCAGCCAGGCAGCGGCAGCTATTTGTGGTTCAGGGTGCCTGCTGAAGGTATGTCTCTGCTCCTCACCAGGGACTCAAACATCATCTCAGTGAGGACTTACTAGAGTCTGCTCTCGTTCAATATAACCGGCTGCATAAGTTCACCACCACTGTCCCCCAGGAAATCTTTACACCCCTTTTCAGGGATTAGACACCTCTCTTTGGGCTACTCAGTGACTAACGACCTGCACTGTGTTTCCTTCCCCATTCATCTGGTAACCTTGAACAGCATGTGCTCTGGGGACTCCTGAGCCACTCACCACTGCAGTCATAGAAGCCTGGCGTGTGGTGGCTTCACCGATCCAGCATGAGCAGAAGCCATGGTCCACTTCTTGGGTGACACTTGGGTGCAGAGAGGGCACAGTGATGACTCTCCCTTTAGCTTGTGCCACTCCGCAGTCTTCCAAAACACTTACAACCCAACACTCCTGCACCATCCCTCAAAAGCAATTACCTCAGGTACTTCACCCACTCTACCCGCTCTAGGAACTAAGATTACATGACCTAGTGCTCAACTGGCCCTATCCTACTTTGTCTTTGAAATACTTATTGGTACGTTGTGTTTCACTGCAGAAACATTTTCCTATCAAATCCATTTTTATTGGAAAAAGGCATATTTGACCTCTAACACAATATCTCGAGGTGGCCTAAACCACCTCAAATTTAGAATTTTCATTTAATACTGCCTTCAATCTCACATAGAAACACACTTAACAAGAAATCTGACAATGACTTACAAGAAAAAGAAACGTTCAAACATTAATGTTTAGGTTCGATGCAAGAGTAATTTTTCGATTTAAATATTCTAGGGTACCCCACTTCATTTTATAGCCTTAAACAGTTTAGACGTGCGTATTTAAATCACTATATTGGAGCTGTGCAGGTTACAAAATAGACAATTGTAACCACGTGCAGGAGATGAAGCTGCAACACAGCATTCAAGAAACCCTCACTTCAGGATCTGAGAAGCTAATCTTCCCCTTTTAAAAAAAATCCAATATTTTTGTATCAAAGTGCTGAATGTGTGCGTGCTTTTATTTTTTGTTGACAATCAAATGTGTGTCACAGGTCTTGACTCATGTTAACATAGACTTGTGTGTGTACCCAAAGGTTTTGAGTGATTACATTAGGAAATATGGAACAGCAGGCCTAATGCAGCCCTCTGCAAATCTGAGCTTCTTAGCTTAAGTATTCCTGCAGGCTAGCAAAGATTACATATGCTCAATGGTCAAGTGTACCCCTGCTTATATTCCAACGCCAAACAAGGTTGCTTTCTTGCTCTGCAGAATTAATGGGGATCTGCAAGCAGGTAGGTCCTTTTGGAAGTTCTGGGTAGAACTACCTCAAAGACGCAAAACAGAATCTTCTATGTACTTCCTAAAAATTACAGAGGAATTGTTTTCTAACTGGTAAAACAAAGGTATGATCTGAGTGCGCCACTGGTTTTAATCAATCATTCAATCAATCAATCAGGCTTTATAAAGTGCGGCTAATCACCCAATAGGGTAACAAGGTGCTTGCAGGTCCAGGAGGCTTATCTGAACAGCCATGTCTTGAGGGCCGTTTGGAATTCCAGAAGTGAGGTGATGGTCTGGAGGTTCGTGGGGAGGCTGTTCCAGGTCTTTGCTGCGATGTCGGAGAAGGAGAGTCCTCCAGTTCTGCTTTGGTAGATGCGGGGAGTATGGGCAAGTGAAAGGGAGGCAGAGCGTAGTCTTCTCGATGGTTGGTGGAATTTCATGCGGTGGTTAATGTATGCAGGTCCTTGGTTGTGTTGAGCCTTGTGTGCATGGGTCAGCAGCTTGAATTGGCATCTCTTCTATACGGTGAGCCACTGGAGTTGCTTGAGGTGGGGTGTGATGCGGGTTCGTTGGGGAAGGCCAAGAATGAGTCTGGCCGCGGTGTTCTGTATGGTCTAAAGTCTCTGTAGGGGGTGTTAGGCAATTCCTACGTATAGGGCGTTGCCATAGTCCGGTAGGCTGGTGCTGAGGGCCTGTGGTATGGTGTGTCTCATGTGTAGGGGTAGCCACTTGAAGATCTTACAAAGCATGCGGAGAGTGAGAAAACTGGTGGAGGAGACGGTGTTGATCTGTGATTTCATGGTGAGCTTGTTGTCAAAGATGATTCTGAGGTTTCTGGCATGGTCGGAGGGAGTGGGTGTGGGTCGTAGGTCTGATGGTCACCAGCAGTTGTTCCATGTGATGCTGCTGTTGTCAAAGATAAGTACTTCCGTCTTGTCTGTGTTCAGCTGCAGGCAGTTGTTCTACATCCAGTCTGCGATGTTTGTCATGCATCTGTGGAAGGTGGTTATGGTGGTGGTGGGGCCGTCGGTGAGTGAGAGATGAGTTAGTTGTCATCTGCATAGGAAATTATGTTGAGACCGTGGAATCTGATGATGTTGGCAAGCGGTGTCATATGTGCGTTGAAAAGCATGGGGCTGATGGATGAGCCCTGGGGGTCTACCCTTGGGTTCAGAGGTGAAAGGTTATAATGCATGAAAAGCAACACAACACCCGGCAATAGGTGCAAGGCGGGAGACAGCGTTTACAACGCTGGCAGTACCACGCGGGTTGATAACAATGCGGTCGTTACAAGGACCGCGTTGTTACCACGAGTGGCATTACATCGCAAGTCGTTTCAACGACTTGCGCTAGGTGGCGTGCAACACCAGGGAATGTGTTGGTTTTTAAATCCAACACCTTCCCTGCTGTTGCGCTAACTGGAGTAGGAATAGTAATTTATACTATTCCTAAATCCAGCAGCGCCACCTAGCGCAAGTCATTGAAACGACTTGCGATGTAATGCCACGCGTGATAACAACGCGGTCGTTGTAACGACCGTGTTGTTACCTACCGCGTGGTAACACCATGCGTTGTAACGTCATTCATTCGTGCAGGGCTAGCAGCCTGACATCCTAACCTGACGAAAGCCCAGGACTTATTTAGATGATCAACAATAGAGGGTTCTGGCCCATATTCAGTAAGGCTATGCCAATTTACCTAGCTAACAACAACACACATGCCAATACTGATAGAAGATCAACAATCTACTTCCTCATATCACACGTGACACTCATTGTGATTGGAAAGAAAACTGATTTATTTATTCTTTGGTTTCCAAAGGAATTTTGTGATCCAATTTTTTCAAGCAATCTTGTTTGTTTGCACAATATTCTATTAATCAATTTTTCATAGACCACAGAAAATTACATCACATACAAAAAATTATATCACGTACCTAACATATATTCCATATAGTATTTATACAAATGTTTTAGACAACACTAGACATTGAAAAGACAACAAATTTATACTAAATAAAGAACAATAGGGCAAGCTGAGGTTCCAAACAAAGTTCACATACAACATAAGGAAATGACATCAATACAACGAAAACTAGGGGTGGGACAAAGAAAGAAGAAAAAGAACAGAACAGAAGGGTTGGAAAGTATTTTTGAGAAATACACGTATTACTTTTTTAACTCAACCCTAGTCTGAACTTTGGCCAAACAGTGTGATATTCAGTAACCCAGGTAATTTCTTCAATGGAATGTAAAACAGTTTTTTAACCATAAGTACATGAAAGGGTTAGCCTGATAGTGAATGCATGTTCACTCGTTTGGTCGAAAACATGGTCAACGCGTTTCGAACCCCTACATACTTTAGGGAGTTCTCCTCAGGACCTGGAACCAAAACAGCTAGAAGTAAAAGAAAAGAAGAGAAAAGTGCTCATGTTATCACTTGCAACACCAATTATACAGACCACACCTTCCCTATGAATTACAACTGTGGTTTACCTTCTGCGAGATTGTCCAATCTCCAGACCAACAATCGAAATTTCTTGGTGAAACCCTATGGGTATTGGCTTCAAGCCTACAAAAGAGTGGACAGAAGAAGGAAAGAAGGAAAAGGAAGAAGCAAAAACAGACATTCCGTCAAACTTGTATTTTTATTTGATTTGGAAAAGTTCCATCATTGTCTATGCTGTAGAAATACACTTACTTCAAGAGTGCTCGGTTTTGGAATTCAATTATGTCCGAAAAGGTGGGAAGCACACTGTACTTTTGTGGATAAAAGGAGGAAGACGCTGTATTTGAACCGAGACTTTGGGAAGAAGACAAAGAAAAAGGATCATGGAAAAGCTTTTTCAATTGCCCTCTAGTAAAAATTGCATTGAATGGTGTGCCCGTACCTTATAGTATATGGTCGTTGTCGTTTGCTCTGGCACAAGGTTTCATTTAGGTCCTTTTCTCATGCTACTATTAGAGGGACCGCATATGATGGTGATTACTGAAAGAGACGCGAGAAAGCTCATCAAACCACGATTTTTTGTCAAGACTTTCGTGTGTGAAACAAGTTCAGTACGTTTAATGTAAAAGGACCGGTTCTTAAAGGAGCTCTGCAAGTTACGTTTAGAAGATTTGTGCATTTTGGTTGTTCGATTTGGCACGTTTTCGACGGAGTGATACATTAATGTACATTATTTGAATGTCCTCTACTTGAGCTCGCAAAGCTCGTGGTGCAAAGCGTATTTGTCCATTAGCGGTTGGCTTTCAAGTTTAGCTTCAATCTACCGACGTTCCCCTGGCGTGCGCCTATTACAGCGGCTTGTGTGCAAAACGCTTACCCCCGTATGACTCGTGGCTTCAGTCCGGCGCCTTCTCTGGTTCATTCCAATCGCTTCCGGGTGCAACGCGGTGTTGTTTTTCAATTGCGTGTTGCGTGGCGCATCATCGTGTGGCCACGCCTACTGTGTTTTACGGGATGTATAGTCTAAACAAGCTCGGTTAAATGAGCTGTCAGAAATTTTCAATTTATGACAACGCTGCTTAATCATGGATCTCCATGCTACCCACATCGCATTGAGTTCATACGTACTCTGTTAAAACAAAGATTAAATTGTGTTACACCTCTTGCAGAGATAATGTTCAAATTTATTGATATTATCCTGCTGCGATATTCACAACTTCAAGATATACATCCGTAGTTGTGCATGCATATATTTTTTCACTTTCATTTGCATTGCCCGAGCTTGTTTAGACTATACACCCCGTAAAACACAGTAGGCGTGGCTGCACGATGACGCGCCACGCAACACGCAATTGAAAAACAACAGCGCGTTGCACCCGGAAGCGATTGGAATGAACCAGAGAAGACGCCGGACTGAAGCCATGAGTCATACGGAGGTAAGCGTTTTGCACACAAGCCGCTGTAATAGGCGCACGCCAGGGGAACGTCGGTAGATTGAAGATAAACTTGAAAGCCAACCGCTAATAGACAAATACGCTTTGCACCGCGAGCTTTGCGAACTCAAGTAGAGGACATTCAAATAATGTACTCGTTTTTACGTTAATGTGGCTTTAAATCCTATGAGCATAGCTCAAGTGGCGAGCTCCCTCCCGCATGCTTTTCACACTGCTATCACTCAGTCGAAAAGGTGCCAAATTGAACAACCAAAATGCACAAACCTTCAAAACGTAACATGCAGAGCTCCTTTAAGAACCGGTCCTTTTACATTAAACGTACTAAACTTGTTTCACACACGAACATCTTGACAAAAAATCCTGGTTTGATGAGCTTTCTCGCTTCTCTTTCAGTAATCACCATCATATGCGGTCCCTCTAATAGTAGCATGAGAAAAGGACCTAAACGAAACCTTGTACCAGAGAAAACGACAACGACCATGTACTATAAGGTACGGGCACACCATTCAATGCAATTTTTACTAGAGGGCAATTGAAAAAGCTTTTACAAGATCCTTTTTCTTTGTCTTCTTCCCAAAGTCTCGCTTCAAATACAGCGTCTTCCTCCTTTTATCCATAAAAGTACAGCGTGGTTCCCACCTTTTCGGACATAACTGAATTCCAAAACCGAGCACTCTTGAAGTAAGTGCATTTCTACAGCATGGACAATTATGGAACGTTTCCAAATCAAATACAAATACAAGTTTGACGGAATGTTTGTTTTTACTTCTTCCTTTACCTTCTTTCCTTCTTCTGTCCACTCTTTTGTAGGCTTGAAGCCAATACCCATAGGGTTTCACCAAGAAATTTCAATTGTTGGTCTGGAGATTGGACAATCTCGCAGAAGGTAAGCCACAGTTGTAGTTCATAGGGAAGGTGTGGTCTGTATAATTGGTGTTGCAAGTGATAACACAAGCACTTTTCTCTTCTTTTCTTTTACCTCTAGCTGTTTTGGTTCCAGGTCCTGAGGAGAACCCCCCTAAAGTATGTAGGGGTTCGAAACGCGTTGACCATGTTTTCGACCAAACGAGTGAACATGCATTCACTATCAGGCTAACCCTTTCATGTACTTATGGTTAAAAAACTGTTTTACATTCCATTGAAGAATTGACCTAGGTTACTGAATATCACACTGTTTGGCCAAAGTTCAGACTAGGGTTGAGTTTAAAAAGTAATACGTGTATCTCTCAAAAATACTCTCCAAGCCTTCTGCTCTGTTCTTTTTCTTCTTTCTTTGTTCCCCCCTAGTTTTTGTTGTATTGATGTCATTTCCTTATGTTGTATGTGAACTTTATTTGGAACCTCAGCTTGCCCTATTGTTGTTTATTTAGTATAAATGTGTTGTCTTTTCAATGTCTAGTGTTGTCTAAAACATTTGTATAAGTACTATATGGAATATATGTTATGTATGTGATGTAATTTTTGTATGTGATGTAATTTTTTGTGGTCTATGAAAAATTGATTAATAGAATATTGTGCAAACAAAGAAGATTGCTTGAATTAATTGCATCACAAAATTCCTTTGGAAACCAAAGAATAAATAAATCAGTTTTCTTTCCAATCACAATGAGTGTCACGTGTGATATGAGAAAGTATATTGTTGATCTTCTATCAGTATTGGCATGTGTGTTGTTGTTAGCCAGGACTTATTTAGGCCATTAAGGAGGGCTGAAACATGTTGGTGCCTATTCTAGGGTCATAGGACCATCACATCCTGATACCCGATTATAGTGTTTTTAATCTTCCCTCCCACTCCATCAATAAAGGATACTTTAGGAGTGGGTGAGGAATTTTATCTTTAACCGTACGCCCCCATACACCTTACATAAGTGCTCCCTGGAAGATGGTTGAGCCCACCCCGACCTTTAGGAGTTGGGGTGAGCCCGATGATGAAGCATGTCACTACTAGAGTGAGTGAGGGCTATATAAAGAATAGGGTCTCTCTCCCTTTCCACCCGTAACAACGGGTTGGTTACATATTAGATTCTCTTAGAAATCCCCACTTGAGAGAGTTACCATCAAACACTTAGGAACCCCCAAACCCCCACCCCCTGCCTCTTCTATCTCTGGAGGAACGAGCAGCGTTATTCCGAAGGGACACACATTAGGTTCAGAGTACATGAATTAGGGAGGACGTGTCTAAGCTCGTGGTTGAGGACCTCTCTACCCTTCCGGGACCAGTCTGGTCCCATTATTTTGTGTGATAGAGACCTACTGGCACACAGGTATGCAGGTTCATTACATGACTCAGCAAATATTATGACAAATTAGTATACAGAGCTGTAAGCCATCTCAGTCAAATATAATTAGTGAAATTATTCTAAAACTTTAGGGTTGTGTGATGAACAATGTCTGGGTTGCATTCAGCTTTCAACCTTGTTACGTGTTTAGTTGCTGAGATGTTTATAGCAATGATGATAATATAATTTTTTCCCATGGTTTAAACAATAATAGCACATAATAACTTCTGATATGTTATAAAATATCATTACATGTGTCTACTAAATTTAGGGTACGGGGTGAGGCTCTGCAGTATCACCTGTGGATATAAGAGATTCTCTGACAGATTTGTTCAACCTATGAATTCCCTAACTCTACATGTGTATGACATAGAGGGCCAGATGTACGACCAAGAAAATTGCGCATCGCAAATTGCGACTCTTTTGCGAGTCGCAATTTGCGAGGCGCAATTTCCGATGTACAACAGTGTATTTCACACTGTTTGCGATTCCTAATGGGGTCGCAAATTGCGAGGCTCATTAATATTAATGAGCCTCTCGCAATTTGCGAGCCCATTGGGAATGACATCCCAGGGATGGTGGCCTGCTGGGCTCAGCAGACCACCATGTCTGGGACTGCTTTTTAATAAAGCAGCCTTTTTTTCTTTTTAAATGCAGCCCGTTTTCCTTAAAGGAAAACGGGATGCATTTAAAAAAGAAAAATGAAACTTTTCAGTTTCATTTTTTTAAGCGCAGGCAGTGGTCTCTGGGACCACTGCCTGCTCTTGAAAAATATTTTCCCACATACCCTGGGGACCCCTTCCCCTTTGCGAGTGGTTTACCACCTACTTGAAGTAGTGGTAAACTGCGAGTGGTTTGCGGCCGCAAATGCGGTTGCAAAACACTAGTACATGGCATGTTGACTCGCTATTAGGAAGGGACGCCCCTTCCTAATAGCGAGAATCGCAAATGCTATTTTGGGAGTCAGGGGCTTGCAAAATAGCATTTGTACATTCTATTACCCTTTTTTGCGGCCACAAACGGGAGGTTCTCCCGTTTGCGGCCGCAAAAAAGGGTTGTACATCTGGCCCAGAGAGCATTGAGAGACACCTGATGGTTTTTGTCTCATATGAAAAGGTCTCAACTGCCTGCTGGGGGTAAGGAAATCTTTTTTTTGTGCCCTGAAAAATTACAGGGTACACAACAAGACTGATATTCTAGCCAATACCACACATCTCACCAGTTTGAACCAAGGTAAACTCAGAAATAAAAAAACAAGTAGGGCGGGAATATCCTGGCCTAAATGCTGACTATGGGAAAAGAGGGAAGTACTGAAAATTGGATAGAGGAGACTATTCACACTGTTCCCTGGAACTGGATGAGATGAAATATCAACGCATTCCCAATATAGTTATGCACCAGTTTATTCTTCCTTCCTCTTCCCAATAAAACCAGAAAAATTGTATTTTTTTCGGGTGCAATGGAATGTATATTTTCGTATGCAAGCTTAGGTGCAGGACTCACGACTGGTGGAGCCAAGAGAAAGTTTTGCCATATGTGCACTTCAAGAAATGAGGCATACAGCATCTCTGTCTAGATCAGGTTTTTTTAATGTTTGACAAGCAAGAAAATATGTTTAAGGCTGAACTAAGAAGGGTTTGATAATCTAGATACAAGTCAACCAAGTTGTTAAACTGACTGAGGTTGATGTAAGCTCATCCAATAACTAGTGAATCCAATTAAAAATGAATGAACTAAAGACAATTGACTACATTCCAAAAGTCTATATACTCAGCCGAGGAAATAAAAATCTTGCCAGGTTGGAGTTTCCAGGTTACCTTCTAACTTACATTGCAGATATAGCAGGAGAACTAACTTTGCCTGAGAGTATAACTGTCGTAATTGGATATTTTAATTTAAGACTGTTGAAGGGTCAGTGATTTTGAAGTCTGCCATAGAATCAAAAATGATCAGGGCCCTTTTGTGTGTTTATATAAACAGGAGGACTGCTGGATAGAAGACACTAAGGGGGATATTCCCAAGAACGCGTGTTAACTATCTCCAAAATCGCTCAACGCAACTTCTCACATTGCAGTCCATCGCGGGAAAATACCACCATGTTAACGCAGCATTCACAACCCGGCGGCACCATGCGATAGCCCCACGATAACGCGACAAATGCCCGTGTTAAAATCAACGCGACGCCGCAAAAATGCGAAACCCCAACGCGAAAAAAGGTGCGATGCCCCAATGGCGATACAAAAATCTGCGAAAACCAGCGACAGGCCTGCGATTCCCACGCGCCATGCGTGAGAATGCACTATACAAGCAGAGAAAAAAAAAAGACAAATAAATGCAACTGCGTACCACCATGGACGCACCCGGACTGAGTGCACAGGACAACGCGAACCCCACAAGCCCCACAGACGACCAGCCAGGAACCCCGGGGCTAGGGAAGGGCAAGGAGAAGAGGAAGAGGGAGACGGGGTTGAACAACGTGAATGCAGTCGGAGTGTCGAGGAGGACAATGGAAGAGGTCAAGAGGCGCTGGAATGATGTGAAGGGCAAAAGCAAGAAGAAACACTATGCCAACTTCAAAGCAGCAATGCAGATTGGAGGTGGGGGATCAGCGGCACACCAGGAGCTGGATGACAGTGAGAAATGGTGGCCACAGTCATCAGTCGGGATACGGTGCCAGGAGTTGGGGATCGGGACACTGCTCAACATGACCTGACACAACATCAACAGGGTTAGTACTGACCAGGGACTGGGGGACGGGGGAGATGGGCACAATGGCACACATGCACAATTAAGTACAGCACACTGCACACCCACAATGACTCTGGAACATGTCCCTGATCCCCGTGCCACACAGCAGCACACATACAGATACTCAGGGAATGTGTGTCGCATTGAATTTATTTGCACATGCTCATGATTGCCAAGCACTGACACAATGTGACGTCCTCATGTGAAGAAATTGTCAATGATGTTGTTCCTACGGGCTATTCCTGCTGCAGCTGCAGTGGGGTGTGGTCCACCTGCCTCATCTTCCTCATCATCGTCCGGTGCATCTGGCACACGTAACCATGGGGCATTGGTGCGTACACATATGTTGTGCAACACACAACATGCAACGATCATCTTGCACATGATGACTGGGCTGTACAGGAGCCTCCCACCTGTGATGTCCAGGCACCTGAAACGTGACTTCAACACGCCAAATGTGCGTTCCACGATGCCCCTGGTGCGTTTGTGGGCCGCATTGTACTGCCTCTGGGCCTGCGTGTTCGGGGCTCGGAGGGGTGTCATCATCCAAGGGCAGAGTGCATATCCCTGATCACCTGTGACTGTGCAGAGAGACATGAGTCAATAGTTGGTTCTGCATGATGTGTTGGCAGGCTCACTAGTTCATTGGCATGTGATATGTGTGTCATAGTGATTCCGGTTTGACATGTACCGCTAGTAGCAAATGAGCGCCATCAATGTGCATTACGTAGCCTCACTGCTGCTCCACCCTCCCCCCGAGCTTATTTTCTCGTGTGCGCTGCGCGCTTGCATCACCTGTGCTCCTACGGCACACCATTGTCATGCCTGTCTGCGCATGTCCACAAGTCTGACAACGACACTGTGATGTTGTGCGTTGAAGGTGGTCGGCCACGTGTGTGTAGGCCTATGGCAAGGATAGGGCGGACACAGATGTGGAGTACATGGCTGGCCGAAGTCGCGTTGCGGTCGAGGCAAGACCTTTGGCTCATGCTGCGGTAATGGGGATACACACACAACAGTTGGCATGTATGATCCCGAACCCCGAGCGGGCTTGCGCTCATTCATTAATCCCTTCGTCCGAGCCCGCACTCGGGGGCATGTTACATTGCAACTTTGTCCATTGCGGGACAGGTGGCGCCGACACCACAACAAAGACACACGCATCAGGTACCAAATTGGCATGCCCAACACTTAACCACGCCCAGAGCCCCGGGGTGATCATCCACACCCCTACGCTGGCCTGGCGTACGCCGGGCCAGCCCACTACGCGCACGCTTACAGGGGGGGACGTAACAAGCTACATTTCCGCATTGTTCCCCGCTAGCTGCAGTTACATGGTTGCGTCTACTGTTCAGTGCACTCCAGGCACCAGCAGTGTATGTGGACATGGAAGTGTCTGTGGTCTGCATACTGCGGTCTATCCAGCACATCCACTCCACACTTGGCACTGTGTGCATTCTTATTCATGGGTCACTTGCCTCCTTCGCACATGCCTGGTTCCCACCTCTCCCCACATTCTGCTATTGTGTGGCTGAGGTGCCATGCCGTTGATGGCTTGTGTAGATGGCTAGCCCAGGTTGCCACAGTAAGTAGTGTTGTCGTGTTTGGAATGTGGGGATGTTGGTTGTCATGTTGTATGTGATTTTGTGACGTGTGCATTCCCAGAGTTGTGAGTTGTCTGGATGTGGTGTTGAGGTGTGTGGTGGGTTCCGTTGGTACTTACCGATGAGCAGTGCATTCCCATAGGTGGCATCCTGAAAGCGCTGGTTGATGATGGACTGTCGGAAGATGAAGGAATCATGCACACTGCCTGGGTAGTTGGCGATGACATTGGTGAAGAGTCCCCGGTGGTGCACTATTGCCTGCACATTGATGGAATGCGTGTGTTTCCTGTTGCGGTAATTGTGTGCAGTGGCGGCAGGGGGCACGAGGAGTACATGTGTGCAGTCGATTGCCCCAAGACGTGGGGGAAGCCAGCTATGGCGTAGAAGCCTTGCTTGATCTCCAGCTGTTCCTGCGCAGTGTGTGGTAAGCAAAGTTGCTGGGGTACCAAGCTGATGATGGCATCCAGGACAGGTGTGAGGAACTTTGACAGGGCTGGCTGTGAGACTCCTCCGACTCTAGCAGTTGTTGGTTGGAAGACCCCAGAGGCCAACAGGTGCAGCACGGCCAGCAGCTTTGTATGCAGAGGGATGTTGGTTCTCCGCTGTGTTGGTACCGTCAGCCTGTGGGCAATGATGGTCAGGATGCGTAGGATGGTTGTCCTTTTGAGCCTGTAGTGGGCAATGACTTCCTCTGGCGTTAAGTCTCCCAGGCTGGTGCGATTTCGGAAGGTCCGGTGTCTTTGTCTGCGCTGCCTCTGTGGTAGTCCGTGTGGGGGGGGTCCTGGGGGGTGGGGGTCCTGGCGGTGGTGGCGGTGGGTGTTGTAGCCATCTTGGCGCTCCGAGCTGCATGATCAGTAGCTCCATGGCATCTGTTGTTCTTCTGGTGTGGCTGTGGGCTGGGCTCCCTTTTATGGTGCAGGTTGTCATCCGACTTAACACCAGGTAGGAGCAGGTGTTGAATCCATACTGCTAACGCGCCTTATCGCATGTTTTTGATTCTTATCGCCGTTCTGGCTGGTCGTTGGGAATGTTGCGAAGTGGTGTTGTCGCGGCTTTTTGCACGGGAACGCCTACTCTGCATCTCATTAGCGTTAGTTGCCGGTGTCATCCGTGGCAATGTTTTTTGCGGCTGCTATCGCAGGACTATTGGTGATATCGGCTGTTAGCACCAGCTTGTGAATGGTGCGATGAATTTATCACCACTTTGGCTGCGATAAAGTGCCGCTAACTCGGCGATAAGTCCTTGGGAATATGCCCCTAATTGTAGTGTCTTACAAGTGCTGTGCATCAAAAAGTGGATGAATAAAAAGTGGGAGAGGGAAGATCCACCAAAAATTAACTTTGCTGGTATAATTCCCTGCCCTTCTTTAAGATCATCTTGGCAGAAAGATTAACTCTTGTATTCCATCAATCTCTGAGCTCTTTCCATGGCTATGAGGTTCATTTAGAGGTGGGGTTTAACAGGTTTTCACCAAGAATCCAAAAAATAAGCAAATGAACCATCCAGACAACTAATTTCGCCCACCTCATTTAACTATAGAGGGATTGCCAAATTCCAGCAGAGTAGGAGTTGTAGTTTACATGAATTTTGTGCGAATTATGGTTTGCAGAGCTAAACATAAATGGTGACCTTCAGTAGTTTTAAAAAAAAAATGTAATTACTGCTGCACTTTACTTTTGTTTTTGTTTGCGAATTTCAGTGGATTTTTTAACATACTTTTAAGGTGGTTTAACTTATTCTAACCATAACTTCACTTTAACAGTAGTTTTTTAAGTGAATCTCTGGGGTTTCTGATCACATACTGCTACAACATCTTTGATAGTATTACCTACTGCACAGCACGCAGCCAAAGACTTGTAGTGCGTTGGCTAGACCTTTGCTGCTCACTGCCCAACTCAGTGTGCAGAAGTCATTGGCGGCCTGTGGTCAGTTGGATGCAGGGCCTGGTCAATGGCCAGTCCCTGCAGGCATTCACCACTGCTCACAACCAAAGACCATGTACCGCAGGGGTTATCTTCAGGGATGAACTGTTCCAATGGAAAAGTCTGATTTGTATATGGCTGGTCTCTGTCTAGATTGACATGTGGCTGAAAAACGAAACAATGGAATGGCTGAGATTAATTCAACTATTCCTTCTCTCACCATGTTTTTGTTGCAGTAGATGCTTCAAGTGCAAGTGTGACAGAGGTGAGTCCCGTGCTCACTGTGTAACACAATTCAAGCTATATCTAGCAGGCGAGGTCTAAGTACACTGAAACTGGTCTGCGATCCCTAGCTGGAGGGGTCCTGGACTGACAGGACTGCTCCTATTTAAGCAAGAAGAAGGCTGATTTGCATATGGCTGGTATCAATCTTGAGTTGTATAGTGGGCAGAAAACGATGGAATGGGTTGCAGCCCAAGCGATCGCCGGTGGCTTAAATTGATTCAAGTCTTCTTTCCAACACTTTGAATTTTATTGCTATAATTGCTGCCACTCAGAGCACAGACTGCTCTTATCGAAGTTGGGCCAAGCCTGATTTGAAGGAGGGTGGCTCTTGTATGGAGTGGCACAGTGGGCAAAAAAATCAATGAACTGGAATGCAGCCCAGAGTTATTACCAGTGATTGAGATTAATTCAAGCATTCTGCACTTCAGCTTTTCCACTCACAGCACATGTGCAGCGCAAAAAGTGGTTTGATGGTTGAGGTTCCAGAATCACAAGACCCTCTTAAAGTTTCAAACTAGAAAAAATAAAAGCAGTGACATGGGCCTATGGAAAGATGGCCATAGACCAGCCTGCCAAAGCCACAGCCATAGCTTCAAATTTTGCAATGTAGGAATTAAATACAGGTCCTCATAGGAATATATGCATTATCTGTTAGTTGAGTATTGACCTTCTACACAATATCGTCATTTTTCTTACCCTGTCAAAGAAATGTAAATGCTTATTAGTAAGGGTTGGCTGATTTCCACAGAGTCACATAAAAACTCTGCGAGATTCTGTGAAGTTCTACCAGCAGGCAAAAATGATGCACATCACACTGCAATTTGGTGCCAGTAGAGCGAGCAGGGCTGAAAAACCAGCGCAAATGGCACCATGTGATGCGCAAGAGCACGCGGCCATTCGAGTTAATTTTGCTCCCACTCGAGTAGAAAATCTACTTGAGTGGCAGCAGATCTACTCGAACAGCAGCCCTCTAACTGCAACCGCTCGTGACCACTTGCATTAGAAAATGGCACTAGGGGATGCCAAATCTCGCTCGCATTTCTGGAGCCCCGTGGGAAAAAACTCTGTCATGCCACGACTGGCAGAATTTGGGCGCAACTCCGCGTTTGAAGAGTTACGCGGAGTCGCCAAATTCCTCCAATTCCATGGGCATACCTACTTATTAGTGACTCCCTTCTTTTTTATTAACCTTCCAAATGACTCACACATAATGCCTAAGTATGTATAGTGTTGCTGTTAAAGTAGTATTAGTACATATTGCTATTATTATTGCTTAATAGTGTATATAGAATTTTATTTTATCACTGTTGCAATTTTATTAAAGGTCTAATTATTTCAATATCTAATGCAATTTATTTGCATAGGCCCTGATTGTGGGGGGGCCTTAAAAATCTGCTATTTGTGCAAATCGCCTTTGTGCAGGAATCAGAATTGTGAGATGTGTGGTAATGACTACCACCCTCTTGCCATCAATTTTGCCCAGGTAAATTTCAGTAAGTCATGCCTATCGAAAAATGCTGGAGGAAAAATGTGTGGTGGATTGTGACACATGGGAAATTCCATTCAGAAAGGACCAATTCCGTGTGTAATTCCTCATTTTCCAGAGGTAAACTCGGACTATTTAATTTTTTTCTGCACCCGGAAAATACCATTTGCTTCATGCAGTGAATACCTTGCCCCTTCCAGCCCACCTGGGCACACCTTATCCAAAGTCACTGATTTGGAACATTCATAGTGTAATAAATTCCTCTCTCATGGCTCCAGAGATTTCCTAAATTGTGCATGTATATACTTGGAGACATGCTACAGTGGCCACCAGTCCATAGACCTCGGATGATGACTACCTCCTCGTTCAAACATTTTATCCCCGTGAGGATCCATCACCACATCTGTTTTATTGCCTTCATCCACGTTCACATTTGGATTATCTTTCTCAAAAGTGTTTGATGTGTCACGGAAGAATTCATAATATCTGTCTTCATATTCCTAACCCTAGGTTTCCTGTGCCTCCTTCTTGCCCCTCTTCTTTACTCGTGGCTTTTTTGTTTCTGGTCATTTTTTTATTATATATATTTACTATTCTTTGCACTAGGACTTTGCAACGCTCTCAAACGTTGTTGTGCCTGCTTTTGCTATAAAAATACAAAAATAAATAAAATAAGCACGAATTGCACAGCACTTTCTGATTTCATACATGTGTATTCTGCGAGCTTGTGACTTGTTTCCTCGTGCGGGTCTAGCGCTTGAAACCCTTATGCTAGCGCACAGAGAACAAATGTGGCATATAATAAAGAAAGGTGAAAGAGTTAACTCAATGGAGTCCATTTTTTACGTTATTAGCCCTGCCACAGCATCTTTGTTTCTGCCTCTGCAACTTGAAAGACGTGCTATTGAGTCTCCTCCTGCGTCCGTTTACCGCCTTGCAATGCGTGTTTTCTTTCACGCAGCCTCACTGACGCAGTGAATGAAGTAGGTGGCTCTGCTCCTTTTTCATTTGAATTCCACTTGTTTTTGGCAGCAGCTGGATGGCCACTGATTGATCTGAGATGAATTCCCATGAGGCTGGCCTATAAATAGCTGCTGTCAGACTCCATCAGACCCTGCGCATTCCTTTCCCCTGTTAGCCCTTTAAAAGGGGGCAGAGATCTTCCGGAATGCAGAGCAGGCCAGGAGCTGGTAGATAGAACGTGCAGACAGATCCGCCGCCTAATCCTGCGTCATTAATAGGCGCCGGAAGGAAGGCTCCTTCTACGCCCCTGCACCTTGTCTATTTCAGTAGACTTGTTAATTTGGTTCAGTCATGCCTGCCAAGTATCACGCGTCGGGTGTGACTCTAACGCACAGGTACTCATAGTACGGCCCGCGGGCCGCCAGCGGCCCGGCAAGCCTTCCTTGGCGGCCCGCGGACCTTGCAGACATCGTACCTGTGTTTATTTTTTTTTTTTACAGAGTGTCAGCAAACACAGACTCTGCTCTATGGGGACCGGGCGATTCCAGCGACAGTCCGAGTGGAGCTGCAGGGGCGCTAAGAAGAGGTGAAATACAACAAAGCCTCGTTATCATGCAAATGGTCTTTTAAAGACCTGTGCATAGCTGCCAAGGTTTCAGATTGCAATGTGTGACATTTTCATAACTTCAGTGTAATTATGAGTGACAATTCAACAACTATGAGTGACACTTTCTCGCAAGCAAAATCAAGCACTGAAGACGAGGGAAAGAATACATTTATCAGAAATTACACCCATTTGAGAAACAAGAAACTCTAAAACGTTCTTAAAACTGCAGAGCATCACAGCGACAGTGTGGACTCCAGGGCCTCCCTGTCCCACGTGGGACCCAGCCCAAACAGTATTTGAGGCCCCAACAACATTCTTTTGCAGCCTCCTAGTAGTGTTGCAGGGCAGACTGGCAGAAAAACAATAAAATTGATTCCTGCCTTAGCAAGCCTTTGCCTACTGGGCCCCTGGATCTTCCTAGTGGCAATCAATCAAATCAGATGCTGCAGAGCATAAATCAGTGGACTCCAGGCCGCGTTCTGTCCCAAGTGGGACGCAGCCCAGGATGTGAACCCTCAACAACTCGGATCTCAGCTGCAGTGCCTAATTAAAATTACAAGTTAGTCAACACAGTCAGCTGACTAGTCGGGGACAATGAGCATTGGGCAAGCCTCAGGCTAAGCCACACAGTCATGTCACATAGCTCACAGCCGGCAGCCAGGGCGATAGTGCTCTCAACCAAATTATTAACTTGAAGTGGTTACGTCGGTCGGTGTGCCACTACTGGCTCCAGCCCCGCAGTCAGCAGCACAGATGAGCTCTCAGCTCAGCTGCCTAAATATAGTAAGTTTTAAGAATCTAGCTGTCAGCACACAGAGAGTCAGTACTACCCGCTGACTGACTCGACAGCAGCACCACATTCTGCAATACACATTTGTGCTGTCCTTACGCATGGCAAACACTGAGACAACGTTCTCCCAAATCCTGCGTGTTTTCATGCCACTTCTTACGCAGTTAAACTGATCAGGTTGTCTTTCTCCCCACCGGGTTTATCTTTTCCTCTGTGAGCGACCTTTCTTCTCTTTCCTCGCTGCAATTTTTCGGGAGAACGAACGGGAGGGGATGTGGTCTATCGGCCAGAGCTGCCGACTTTGAAACTGGGGAGCAAGGTTCGAGTCACGGCGTTGACTCAACATCGTGTGATTCTGGGCAAATCACGTGATCTCCCTGTACCTAAAAAATCTGATCTTGTGTAAAGTAATTTATCATGGTAAACCAATGCCCTTGGGCAGAGTTTGCAGTATATATTAAACGGTAACCTCTACGTGCATATACTACTTCCATAGGACCTTTTGATGGAAAATTACATGTTATTTTCTTTTTTATCACCTAATAATAATGTATTTATCCTAAGCGATCTTAGTTTTGCCATTTGCATTTGACACGTTTCATATTTACCTAACTAGGTTTTTAATCTTTATGTAATGCGCTCGAAGGAGTTGCAATGGACCAGCACATTAGTGCTTAATGGGAACAGTCCACTGATTTCCACCAGCTAACAACACCTTGATTGGGCAAGCCTCTGGCTAAGGCACTACAGCGCAGCAGGTGCTGTAATATCAAAATGTACGTATTCGCGTGGCTCGTCCCTGAAGTACACAGAGTGTGACGTGACCTGAGTCCAGACAGAATGAGACTCGCGGTCTCTCGGTGTGTGACCACAGGGAACTTCAGCTGTGTATCAGGGCAGGCAGCTGATGCAGACTGCGCGCAAAATTTATAAAGCATATTTTAATAACAATCAGTGACATGATTTGGCTGCTCTCTTACACTCGCAGTCGCACTTACTTATATTTCCAAGGCGGAGGGTGCGCCAGCCCGGACAATTCGGTTTTTGGGCCACCTACAGCCCTGGCAGTGGAGTGGCCGTAACGAATCATCCCACGGCAGACACGCTGCTCGGGCGTGATTCTAGAGAGTCAGGCTCACACACAGCAGCAGCAGCTGCACACGGTCCGTGCTGTGACTGCTGCTCCGGGCTCCAGCAGCCGCCGTGGTCCGTGTTGGCTCCCATTTTGCGCAAGACAATCATGTCCAGTTTAAACATTTTGGCGCGGCCGTGGTGCAAGCAGCACTGCCATTTGCCGCAGTTCCACTAATCTGCCTACGCAGCCATGACCCCCGCCCGCTTGGCGCCAAACAAAGGTGGCAGCAGGACGTAGCGTACGTACTGCCGGGCCCCTGACGCCAGGCTGTGACAGTGGCACTGGCGGCCGCGCCGGGCGGGAATGCACTATGGCTTTTTAAAAAGATACATTGTAGCAGCCTCACTGCTGTACTCTGTGCTACTGGCAGCGCGCACCCGGGCTGGCAAGTGACGTCTGCGGGAGCAGACCCGGCGCAGGCCAGCCAAACATGCGCGCACACAAGCTAGCAGCCTGGAGTGGCCAGTAGTGTACTAATTTAGCGCTTTGTGTGACAGCAGAGAGAGTGGCATCAAATGCGTGACAATGCATTTCAGTGCGGTGATGCGGAGCACCACACTGAAATGCGTTAGAGTCACGCCTGATGCGTGATACTTGGCAGGACTGCCTGTGAAGTACTCGGGTGCAGCTGTGTGTGTGCAGGGAAGCTGTCTCAGCCCGGGCTGCCACACACGCAGGGTGAGGTGACAAAGAATGATAGAGGACAGCAGGGTGTGAGAGCCGGGTGAGGTGATGGAGGGCAGCAGGGAGTGAGAGCCGGGTGAGGTGACAGAGGGTGACAGAGGGCAGTAGGGAGTGAGAGCCGGGTGAGGTGACAGAGGGTGACAGAGGGCAGCAGGGAGTGAGAGCCGGGTGAGATGGCACACGGTAACAGAGGACAGCAGGGAGTGAGAGCCGGGTGAGGTGACAGAGGACAGCAGGGAGTGAGAGCCGGGTGAGGTGACGGAGGGCAGCAGGGAGTGAGAGCCGGGTGAGATGGCAGAGGGTGACAGAGGGCAGCAGGGAGTGAGAGCCGGGTGAGGTGACAGAGGGCAGCAGGGAGTGAGAGCCGGGTGAGGTGTCAGAGGGTTGCAGGGAGTGAGAGCCGGGTGAGGTGACAGAGGGCAGGGAGTGAGAGCCGGGTGAGGTGACAGAGGGCAGGGAGTGAGAGCCGGGTGAGGTGACGGAGGGCAGCAGGGAGTGAGAGCCGGGTGAGGTGTGCGTTAAGAGCCTGTGATGTGATGTTTCCCGCCAGCCTGTAGTCAGAGAGTTGAGCCAAGGCCAGGGAGCTCAGGCCTGGGAGGGAGACAGAGAGGGAGACAGAGAGAGAGGGAGACAGAGAGAGAGGGAGACAGAGGGAGGGAGACAGAGGGAGACAGAGAGAGAGACAGAGGGAGTGAGACAGAGAGAGAGACAGAGGGAGGGAGACAGAGAGACAGAGAGAGGGAGACAGAGGGAGACAGACAGAGGGAGAGACAGAGGGAGGGAGACAGAGAGAGACAGAGAGAGGGAGACAGACAGAGGGAGACAGACAGAGGGAGACAGACAGAGGGAGACAGACAGGGAGACAGACAGAGGGAGACAGACAGAGGGAGGGAGACAGAGAGAGAGGGAGACAGAGAGAGGGAGACAGAGGGAGACGGAGAGGGAGGGAGACAGAGGGAGGGAGACAGAGAGAGAGGGAGACAGAGAGAGGGAGACAGAGAGGGAGACAGAGAGGGAGACAGAGAGGGAGAGACAGAGGGAGGGAGAGACAGAGAGGGAGGAAGAGAGAGAGAGACAGAGAGGGAGGGAGACAGAGAGGGAGGGAGACAGACAGAGGGAGACAGACAGAGGGAGACAGACAGAGGGAGGGAGACAGAGGGAGGGAGACAGAGAGGGAGACAGAGGGTGAGAGACAGAGGGAGGGAGACAGAGAGAGAGACAGAGGGCGAGAGACAGAGGGAGGGAGACAGACAGAGAGAGACAGAGGGAGACAGACAGAGGGAGGAGGGCGACAGGCAGAGGGAGGAGGGCGACAGGCAGAGGGAGGAGGGCGACAGAGGGAGGGCGACAGAGGGAGGGCGACAGAGAGAGAGAGACAGAGAGAGAGAGAGACAGAGAGAGAGGGAGACAGAGAGAGAGGGAGACAGAGGGAGACAGAGACAGTCAGAGGGAGACAGACGGAGGGAGACAGACGGAGGGAGACAGACGGTGGGAGACAGAGAGGGAGGGAGACAGAGGGAGGTAGACAGAGGGAGGGAGACAGAGGGAGGTAGACAGAGAGGGAGACAGAGAGGGAGACAGAAAGCTACAGACAGAGGGAGACAGACAGAGAGAGACAGACAGAGGGAGGAGGACGACAGGCAGAGGGAGGAGGGTGACAGAGGGAGGGTGACAGAGGGAGGGCGACAGATAGAGGGAGACAGATGGAGGGAGACAGATGGAGGGAGACAAAGGGAGGGAGACAGAGGGAGGGAGACAGAGGGAGGGAGACGGAGGGAGGGAGACGGAGAGAGAGGGAGGGAGAGGGAGACAGAGAGAGGGAGGGAGAGAGGGAGGGAGACAGAGAGAGAGAGGGAGAGAGAGAGAGAGAGAGATGGAGAGAGAGACGGAGAGAGAGAGAGAGAGAGAGACGGAGAGAGGGAGAGAGACGGAGGGAGGAGGGCGACAGGCAGAGGGAAGAGGGCGACAGGCAGAGGGAGGGGGGCAACAGAGGGAGGGCGACAGAGGGAGGGCGAGGGAGGGAGACAGAGGGAGGGAGGGAGACAGACAGAGGGAGACAGACAGAGAGGGAGATAGAGAGGGAGGGAGGGAGAGAGAGGGAGGGAGACAGAGGGAGGGAGACAGAGAGAGAGGGAGGGAGAGAGAGAGATAGAGGGAGGGAGACAGCAAGGGAGGGAGACAGAGGGAGGGAGGGAGGGAGAGAGAGACAGAGAGAGGGAGGGAGGGAGAGACAGAGACAGAGAGAGGGAGGGAGAGAGAGAGATATGTGTATGCCAGGTCCGGTGGCTCAGTGGATGAAGGCGTCCGCTGCAGGGGCCTGTGTTCCACCTCATGGTCACAGTTTCTTTTTGCTCTAGCCCCGCCCCCTCCCCCAATGACCCCGCCCCCACCAGTGCGGCCCTCAGCCACAAACCACACTGTAAATTTGGCCCCCGAGAGAAAGTTTGTGAGTACCCATGCTCTAACGCATTTCAGTGTGGTGTTCCGCATCACCGCACTGAAATGCATTGTCACGCATTTTAATGCCACTCTCACTCTGCCATACCAGCGCTGAACTGGCTATGCCAGGCTGCCAGCGCCGGCACCTGTGACACCTGCGCGCCGGCTCTGCTGCTCCCCGCAGACTTGCCAGCAGGCTCAGTAAACGGTTAATGATCTTGTGTACTGCTGCCTGCTTAGTGCTACAATGTATCTTTTAGTCCTGCTGGCTTGAAATTCCCACCCGCCGGCGGCGCCGCGCTGACTCATACCGAGACTCGGGGCGGGGCCTGCCTTCAGCAGTGTGGTTGCATATTACTGGCTCCGCAATTAAAAGTTTTAGAGGTTGGGTAGGCTGCGTGATAGCGCTGCTCGCACTGCACCGCGGCGGTAAATTTAAATCAATGATGAGTGACCCTCTCGGAGCTGCCACTGCTGTGAGCCTGAGTGAGTCTGATGGGGATCGCCGTGGGTGCGCGCACGTTTGCCATTCCCAATGGAGACGAGTGAAAAGTTGCGACTAGACTCTGGGGAGTAACCGGAATTCCGTGCTCTCCTTGCAAGTAAGTGTGAGACCAGAGTGTCAAATGTTCTTTTTAACGCTTGCCTGATAATATTTAGAGTAAACGAGTAAGAGAGACAGTGGGGTGCATTGCAGCCAACGGAGTATGTGTGTGTGTGTGTGTTGAATTATTTACATTATACAAATAATTCCCTTGGGCAACTGCCTGCAGTCAGTGGGTGCCCCGGCCGTGTTACAGAACTTGCTGTAGCTCACTCACAACGTCTGCCGGGCTCCGAACAACTGTGTGTTTCTGGCCCCCTTAATATCTTTCCGGTTTATTTCTCGAAAGATCCGGGGATAATTCAAAAGCTAGTTTCTGACAGTACTAGCAGTCGACGTTGTTGTATGTGAGAATACTGCGCAGGTCTCAGTCAGCTTGTGAGACTAATAAATGGTGCGAGTCAGCTGAGACTCTGACACTTCGGCAGCCGAGATGCCTGCATCGGTCAGCAACTTCTTCATGTTGGGGCCTAGCACATCCTTCCTGTTGGACCCGGTCCCACCTTGACAGAGAGAGGCCCTGGAATCCTGATGCTCTCCCTGATTGATTCCGACAGGGAGGGGCCCTGCTCAGTAAGTAGGCAAAGGCTGGCAATCTCTTTGAATTTTTTTTCTGCTGCCAACACTAGGCACCAGTGAGAATGAAGAGTGTTGTTGGGGCCTCACATCCTGTTTGGAATTGGGCCGGGCTCCACCTGAGACAGAGAGGCCTGGAGTGATGCTCTGAGCAGCATCATATAATTGCGAAAGTAGGGCCCGAGGGAGGGGCAGTAAAGGTGGGAAAATTAAAACAGAAGAGGGCAGCTTGTCACTGAAAGATCCGGCAGGATTTCAAACATCTGCACAAGGTCAGAGGCTGGTCGGCCTATTAAAGAGGTAACACGTGGAGCAGATGTTAATTGTTTTTTTTTTTTAAAGTGCTGTGTTAGTATTTATGTAGCATGTTCCATATGATAGACCTGGGCCACTTTTGAATTGTTGAGTACTTAGGTGCCCCTTCGAGTTCGTCCAATATATAGCGCTTATACTCATAGCGAGGTTTCTCTGCGCGCTTTAGGTGCATGGTTGATAGGGTGTTGGTAGTGGTACTTTGTATGTGCCATTAGGATCGATTGAGGAGCTTTACCAAACTTCAGATGGTTTTTAATCTTTATTATGTAATAGTAGCAGCTGAGATCCGCTCTTGCGCCTCTCAGCCATTAGGTCGGGTGGGCAGTTTTGTTTTCAGCAGAACCCTTTAGTTATTTGAAAGTCGGAGGAACTTCTGGGTTTTTCTAGTGATGAAATTATGTAACTTAGGGGCATTGTACAAGAAGGCTATTTCAGGTACAGCAAATGTAGGGGCACATGCTTGTCTTTGTTACATCTTCATGTACTTGTCATCTGGGACACGTTGATGAGTTGTTTGTATTGCAAGGTTTCCATTTGTCTGGCCTTGACTGTTAACCACAGAAGCTGGGTTTTTACCATGCATAATAATCAAAATTCATAGAAAAGCACAAAAATACTAGTTACTGCTTAGATTTACTTGCAAGAAAGTGTCACTCGTTAGGTAGTGAATGCCACTTATATGCACACTGAAACCACCAAAATGTCACACATAAGCAAGCAGTCTGAAAACTTGGCAGCTATGCTGGTCAGGGTGATAAAAGAATTAAACACACTTACTGCAGTGTTTAATTGGTTTATTGTCTATCCAGCCACGTGCTGCTTGCTACAGAGGAATAAGTGTCACTAGTACCTTCTGCAATCCTTATTTAATTTGCTTTTAGCGCGTCATGCTCATGAGCATAAGTAAACTGGGCACTAGGTTAGTGCCCTTCCGTTTCTGGTGTTTGGCAGCAGATTTAAGATATTCTTTGAGTTTCTCGTTGCTCAAATGGGAGCAATTCTTGATATTTATGTTTCCCTCATCTTCATTGCTTTGTTTTGCTCGCGAGAAAGTGTCACTCATACTCGTTGAAATGTCACTCATAATTAAACTGAAATTATGAAAATGTCACACATAGGAATCTGAAACCTTGGCAGCTATGTATGTGGCAAGTACATTGAACATTATCCACCTCAACGCCTTTGTGCCCTATCATTAGCAGAATTTCTGATATAATTTATGCGAACTCTCTAGATGAATTAGAAGCTGATCTTCCAGCTTGATTAGGTCTGGGTGAAATTTCCATTACGCGGGTGTAATCTTGCGTAACAGCCCTGCCAAGTGTCACTCATCTGGGGTTAGACTAACACATGCTGGCACTTGTCTCTTCATATTTGCACTAAAACTAAATGTCACGCCAATTCAAAGTTCCGCTAAGCTCAGATGTGTAGTCGTTCAAGGTGTGCCAGCCAAGCAAGTTGCCAGAGTCCTCGTGCTGACTCAACTTTTTTCTGCAGCCTCTGTGGCAGCTTGCCTGTGATGAGAAGCGGTGCTTGTCAGGGGTTACAAGCTCTTTGCATGAGGCTCCTAACCCCGCCCCGACACGAGGTTGGAAAAGGCAAAATCTACAGGCTGCGTCACAGCTGGGAGTGGCATTATGTAGACCCAATGCACTGAATAGATGGTGGACTGGAGTAGACAAGCAGGAGTGGGACAACGACGGACAGAAGTGGGTGAGGCAGGGAAAAATAACCCCATCCTCTCCTGCTGACTCCATGGATTCAAGTTTCATTTAGCGAAAGAACATCCCTTCCTTGAGTAAGTCTTCAAGAACTGGGGTGTAGCTTTACTTATACATATTCACTATGCACCAGTCCTACAGCTGCCTTCTGTAACATCCAGTACAAAAAGAATACGACCATCTTGTGCCTAGAAGCTTTGTAACACCTGTAGTGACCTGCTGGTCACTGTTCTAGTTGTTGCTGTACTAGCCACTCCCCGAGGGCTGGCTTACACCCCATCCCACACCCATCCAACACAGGCGTCACAGGACATGTTGGTTGAGGGGGAGAGTGTATACCGTGCTGAGGGTACCCCCTGCCAGCAGGCGTAGGAAGTGCCTGGTGACCCGCAGAGCATGTGAGGAGCCCATGGGGAGAAGAAGGTGATCGGGAGCCCACCCCGCACCTGATGTGCCCTTAAATGGATGGCGGCACCAGAAAGCAGTAAGAACTGTGTGGTGAAGACGAGAGCCCTGCGTGGCGAGCACGGGAGTCAGTGGTAGTGACCTGGCCGACGGCCTGCTGAGATCCCAGCAAGAGTGGTACCGGACTGCTGAGGTGCCGGTTCGCTGCAGTATTTGCGGAACAAAGAGGAGGAGTGCCCGGTCAACCGGCAGGCGTGAGGTGAGCCCTAGACCGTGACAAGTGCCAGGCCGGGCCATCACAAGAGCCTGCGAAGAAAGCGGAGGTTGTCCCGAAAGCCCCGCAGTGCAAGGAGATAGGGGCAAGGCTGCACATCGAGGAAGGGAGCGGTTAAAAAGACTGTCCCGCGGCTCCTGTGTAGCCAAGCGGCAATATAAAATGAGCAGGTCGAGCAGGAGGCCCAGAATAGGACCGCCCGTGTGGAAAGCGGAGGGCGACGAGACAGTAAAGCAAAAGCAGCGCTGCGAGTGGGCATATGTCACATACCTGCTCTGGCGTCTGCAGGCCACCCCGGTCAGTTGCTGTGGGGAGATGAGGAAGTCTCCATCTCTGCCGAGTGAGGACATGAGGCCGCTCCCGGCCCTGAGGGAAAATGCCTGCATCAGCAGCACCCGGAGCGGCAGCTCACCGTGAGCGTGGCGAAGAGGGAACGACGAGGCCCGCAGCATCAGGAAGTTGGCGGGCCTGGAACCACGTGACAGGGCCACCTAGTGATCCTATGCAGGTACCGCGTCTGCAACGAGAGAGACACTTCCGAGGCCGGGTGTGGCCTCCTGAACGTCCTGAAGAAAACAAAATAGAAAGAGTTACTGTTTACGGGAGGAGGTGCCTCTGTCAAGCGGGGGGTCCCCCGCTGCACGTGTAGACCAGTGGCAGCATTCGGAGGGCACAGCCTGCAGGCCGTGTGGAGGAGGTGGTGGTGGTGCCACCTAGTGCTCATGCAGACTGCTGCGGCCGGCCGAAGACAATGAGGCAAGGCCGGAGAACTGAGCAGTTCAGTGTGGGTGGATGCGAGTGGTCGAAGAGGCCTGCAGCATCGAGGAAGCTGCTAGGGCCCATGAAAATGAAACAGCATCACCTACAGGTCACGGGAGGCACCATGGCCTGCCAGGCAGTACAATAAATGTTTTAAAGAGACAGTGCAAAGAAAGCTCACAGCAGCACAGAAACAGCTGCGGCGACTTAAAGTGGATGGGAGAAAGTGCAACTGCCTAAACTCAAGAGGCCGAAACCCCCTAGACTCTGTCTTGCTATGTGGGGAGGAAGGACTACTTCACCAGTCAGCGAGTGAGTGCTGGAGGGAACCTTGAGGACAAAGGCTGCCAGGGCTGGTGAGGAGATTGCAGTGACACCTAGTGGCCATAGGTGGTTAGTGCAGCAGTAAGGATAGTCCTGGGACAACGTGAACAGGGACACTGTGGCCCTGAACTGCTGTGTGCAGAGAGGAAGCTGAGAACGAACTGTGTTCCCAGGAAAGGGAGTAGCTCAAATTAGCCAAGACTGAAGAAAGTGCGCAGCAAGTGCGTCCAGTGACGTAAGGGCAGCACTGCAAGAGGAATGACCGGGTGCGCAAGCCGCCTGAAGCTGGAGCACCCTTGGATGAAGAAAGGAGAGCGCAAGGACAGAAGTGCGTTGAAGATTGAACCCTGGACACTGACAGTACAGGCAGGAGCCTGAGAGCCAGAAGTCAGTGAGAATGACCAGTGAGGTCAGAGAACATGACCTGCGAGAGGTCAGCAAAGATGACCTGTGTGAGGTCAGCGAAGTGGACCTGCAAGAGGTCAGCGGGGAGGACCTGCGAGAGGTCCACGAAGATGACCTGCAAGAGGTCAGTGGAGTTGACGAGGAGAGGTCAGCAAAGATGACCGATGAGAGGTCAGCAAAGATGACCAAGGAGAGGTCAGTGACGATGACCTGCGAGAGGTTAGTGAAGATGACAGAGGAGAGGTCAGTGAAGAGGACCAAGGAGAGGTCAGTGAAGAGGACCAAGGAGAGGTCAGTGAAGATGAGCAAGGAGAGGTCAGTGAAGAGGACAGAGGAGAGGTCTGAAAAGACTGACCTGCGTGAAGTGCACATCACATGGAGAGGCCTGGTCAGAGAAGAAGAGCAAGACCAGATGGGACTAGACCGCGTCGCGAAGTGAAAGAACAAGGAAGAGGAAATTACGTGGCATGAGGCCACCGCAGAAGAAGTTCCAAGAAGAAGAGAAAAGAAGAGAGGAGTGTGTGGTCAGACAACTCGCACACCACAAGATAGAGGATGGCTGAGTGCAAGAACGTCCTCAGTGGAGCACAGTACCTTGGTAATATTGGTGGCACCATGAGAGGCTAGCTGTCCAGGAGTCTTCGATAACACCAAGCAAACCTGGTGACTGCAGAGGTAAGCAAGCTTGACCATTTGTGACATCCAAATTTGGGGTCGCACGGGAGACTGGATGGTGAAACTGCTCTGACGTCCTGAGTGACCTCGGACGTGGGGTCTAGAAGAAAATCTGACCACTCCACACCAGACCGTGGTGATCCAGGGGCAAAGGCCTCAGGGACGGCCGGTGAGAGCGGGTCCCACCATGAGAGATGAGTCTACAGCCGCTCCTCTGCAGGTTCCCAGGAGGACGAAGATCTTGTGTCCTAATCTGGTTCTTCCAAGACCATTCTATGAATGTTGGTGCACCAGAGTTTAGGTGGCAGGAGTAATCCTATCAGGAAACAACTACCCTCCAGGTGGAGCGAGGGACTTGAAGGTGGGACTCCTAGCACTTCCTCCACGAACCGAGAGGGTGGCGTTGAAGTGACACGGCGAAGTACACCCAGTCCAGTGGAAGCCTAGTGAGGTGGACCTCAGGGACATCCCGTGAGAGGGGAGCACCTAGGAAAGGGGCATCCTGGTGAGAGAGGGATGTTTGTAACTACTCCACCATTCTGTAGCTAGAAGCAATGCTGCTTCTGCGAAGACGTAACAACAGCCAGGACTGATTTGTGAAAGTGTAACATCTACCAGATTCACTATCACTCCACCTGCACCGTCACAGAGAACTGTATATATAGAGACTTTGGGTGTCAACTTCCACGCCTTGAGTCCAGGGAGGACCGGACCCACAGGGCACCACTGAACCGTGCCACGCAGAACTGGTGATCCTAGCTGCAGTTGTACCATTGTCCTGTTCTACAAGCAGCTGAATAGACTCAGTGGAAGTTTTCAATTTGTTTGTTTTTATTCTCTCCCCAGGTTGGACTTTGTGGTTCCAGTTTGAATAAATTTTGGGAGGAATGTAGTGACCTGCTGGTCACTGTTCTAGTTGTTGCTGTACCAGGCACTCCCTGAGGGCTGGCTTACACCCCACCCCACAGCCATCCAACACAGGCGTCACAGGACATGTGACCCTGTTAAAAAAAAGGGCCAGGCGCACGTGCCCTGGGCCAGTTCTACCCACTAAGTTCCTGTGTCTGTGTCCTGGTTATTAATGCATGGGGGCCTAGGGCCCAAACACATTACAACACCCATGTTTGCTGCTGCCAGGTAAACCATCTGTTTGTTGTTTAGCCGTGTACTTTTTTTTCATTTATTTACATATTCCTGCCACGATTTGGTGGCAGCAGTGCTCTGTCAAAATAACATAGGGAATAGTCAATTAGCACACTAATTCTTGCTGTGCACAGACTGTTCACAATCGCCTCTAGGGGCTAGTGCATTGGCATTAGTCGGCGTGAAAAGTGAAGCATTGATGGTTCTGTGGGTTATTGTTAATCTTATCAGTGTAACCTCCTCACACAGCGAACATTCTGGAATTGTGAACCAATGAGCGTAAAATGTACAGAAATCTCAGTATTAGGCGAGTCACAAAAAAAGTCTATTCAACCCTCCTAACTTTTACAACTGTGTAAAAGGAAAGGCGAAAAATACATAGTGGATGCGGAAACACATACTTGAGACTGACTTAAGTCAGTTTTTACAGCGTAACGCTGCGCAAGTGCTTAATTTAAAAAAAAAAAAAAGTAATGAGTGCCCAAAGCTCTGGTTGGAGGCCCACAGCCGGTGCTGTTAAATGTCAGCGCGCCGAACACCAAGTCTGCGTAGTCCTGAATCTACCTCATCCCTCTTTCACCCCTTCTCCCCCTCGGAGTAGTTTTAATGCATGGGCAAAGTGGGCAACTGCCCAGAGCCCCCAACTTCGAAGGGGCCCCTTCGTAAAGTGCTTAGTATAATCAGAAGTCTGATCCAGCGCTAACAATAAAAATAATTCTCCTATTATGCTTTGGTCATCCAGGTGCAATTATTTCTCTAACACACACACTATATCCATATGACGGTGGGGCCCATAACACCGCATATACATTCACTTACTCATTTGTTCCCTGGATTTCCTCCGTCATGAACCTAGGAGAAAACGATTCGCTGGAAGGAGACGGGATACCTCTTTTATAATGACATAATATTTCTCATTTGCTTTTAAGGTATTCCGCTCATTGGTCGATGGACCAACTAGTAGGAATCAGTTGATGGTGATTAAGACCAGCTCAATCACAATAAACTCTTTAACATTTCTTTTTTAATCATTGAACTAAAGAATCACTGAGTCATTTGTTTAAAGAATAATAAAGTTTATATAAAGTTTTGAATGCAGGAAATGAGGTTAAGCTTATTATTCAGATCATTACATTTATCATCAATATAAGAATAGTTTGAAAGTGCAAGGCACTTTTATTAGACGGAAAAATGAGGTTATCCTAATAAGAACTCTATAGATCAATCTATCTATCTATCTGGGGAAAGCCTAATAATTCTAATAAAATCTATCAATAAAAAGTTCTCCTAAAGCAGCATCTTTATACTCAACTGGAAAAGGAAAATAACAGCATCAGCTCGTCAGCGTCAGCAACCGCAACTTCTCCCATCTACAGCATCTAACTCACGCAGCATCTAACTTCTGCAGCATCTCCCGCAGCATTCGAACAGCATTCTAACCCCTCCCACCAAGAGTAGGTCATCTTATACCCTAATTCTAGCTTACAGCATAAAATGTTTCTCCTTCATGGCGCGATTCTTTCTCATTGGTCAAAACTCCAGGCCCATATACATTTTAATCAAACTTCCTGGTCTTAACCAGTTCCGTGTGGAATGTCCATGCAAGCATCGTTTCCCACAGTTCATGCAATTGCTCATCCATTTCGATCAGTCCAAATTGTATCTTTTTCTGTTACATTTTGTGTAATACAGTTCCGTCTATTGATTCAGTCAGGCTTCTCACGCTTCTTGCTGATCATCTTGGCACATATCTGCTCAGAAGGGTCACAACAGCCTTGACCTTACTTTCATCTTAGCCTCTCAGCATCAGCACGTGATCATCCCTTTTCCACAGCCTCTCTCCTCTATCACATGGTCTCCCGCTCATGCGTACTCTAGCAACTCGCGGCCATTTTATATTGCTGCTCGACAGGCCTAAGCGCACTATTTTCAAAGATAAACAAAATATTGTTAAAACAAAGAAATATAAACCCTTTCGTTTCCCTCCCGTCTTTCTACGTACCCCAATTAGGTATTACCTAGCAGAAGCAACATATAAAGCTGTCCCTTACTTACCATCGCTTTATTTTGCAACCACACGTTTTATTTAAAAGCACAAATCATGCATTTATTATTTAATTAGTACGCAAATATTATGTTATGTTAGACATGTAAACAATTATAAGTCAATTAATTTGCACACGGAATAGCGTGTTACCTTTAACCCTTAACATACATTGTTGGTTATTTACTTAAACGAACATGTTTATTAATATTTTACGAAAATATTAAGAGGTTAACATTTTTTACATTTACCCTGCTCCATCAACTCCCCCCTTTGGTGATTTTTAATATCACCACAAAAAACCCAAGTTATACAATTTTCTCAGACAGCATATATCTTTTATCCGTTTGCTTTTGTTAGTTTACACAACTGTATCCCTTTCAACTTGTTTCTTCGTTTTCTTGTACATGTTCTCTTTTATTTCTTCTAACTCTATTTCACCCATTTCTCTCTCTTTCCTTGTTTATCATGTTTTCTTTTTCTATCTTATTCTGCCTTCTTCTTCTCTTTATACATGTTATTGCAAGCTTCAGTACTAATATTATTATTATTATCACGGTTGCTATTATTATAACTTTCCCTATTATTAATCCACTCATTCTTGTTAACCAATTTATTACAGAAGAAAACCCTTTACCAAGTTTTCCCCAAGCACTTTCAACCTCCAGTGGAACAAGGTCTTTGTGCAAATTTGTAATATTTGTTATATACTTCTGTATATTTTCGCTCTTATCTGGAATGTAAGTGCAACAATGTTGGACTTTCAGCATTCCACAGACTCCGCCCTCTTTTGCCAAAAGAATGTCAAGGGCAAGTCGATTTTGCATCACCATAGCTCTCATGGCAACCATCTCGGTATTTACCATCAAGAACCCTCCAGCAGTATCTGTAGATAAACGATCTACCACTGTGGATAATTTCCGAATTCTAAATGCATTCAAAGATACTCCCACTGCTGGTATCAATGCACCAAAAATATCACCTATTATTTCTGAAAAACTTTCCCTTTTTCTACGTGTAAAGGTATTTATCATTTTGTGTGTTCCTTTTTCTTTTCTATCCACATGAAAAATCTTTGGAAAGACCAGGCCTAAGTAACATGACCCATACCAATGGTCCGGCAACCTATAATAAGCCCTATTTCCGCAAACATAATAAATCCCTGGAAATATTGGATCTTTTCCCTCTTTGAATCCCCATCCACCTAAAATTTGGTAATTGTCATGGCAATTACTGGAATCCACAAAATAATTGTCATATCTTGTCTTATTTCTTCTAATGCACAACCTTCCCTGTTGGGGCCAATCCAGAGTCATAGCTGCATTTGTCTTTTTCTTGTCATGATTGTCTTCCTCAAACGCCCAAAGAGGTGTTTTTGTCTCTTCTATCACTTTTCTTTGAAATTTCACTCTTCTCTCTTCAACCATCTCTAAAAATACCTTTTCTTCCTTCTTTAACTCACAGGTAAGGTTGTACCTAATTATACTATCTAATGTTAAAATCTTATCTTCTAAAAAATATTCACCAAATGTTTTTCCCTCTTTTATTTTGTTAAGCTCGGGAACTACAGAAACTTTCGCAAAAATCTTATTTATGTCAGTATAATAATATTCTAATCTACCTGTTTTATAAAATAAACTTGCTAAAACGCTAGATGTTATTCCATACGTCAAAGGGAGGTGATGATAAGTCACACCCTCTGCTACAGATACAGGCAACTGCATACAAACATAGCAATCTCTTGCATCCATTGTTTCTACATACTCATATAATAATTTAGTAAAAACATTTTTTGAAAAATCTGTTATTGATTTGTCCTTGTGTAATTCTGCACTACTCTTTAAAATAACTGGCTCTTGAGTGTTAGCTCCTTTTCCTTTCTCAGTGTTATTAGACATTTCTACTACAGCTAAACTAATTGGAATAGTGATTGCTAAAACCACCCATACTGTTATTAATAATCCTGTACAAAAACAGCACATCTTGCACCATCTACTTAAAAACTCACATTTACATTTTCTATCTCTAGTATTCTCCATTTTATTTTATAACCTTATTTATTTGTTTTCTAGAAAATTGTGTCACTACACCTCAGAAATGACTTGCTTGCCACTCTGTACTTCCAATATTTTGTCTTTGCTTGGTACTTTCTTTTAATTCTTTCTCAGAATTCTTTCTTTGTCACATCCGGTAAATTCGTCAGATCAGTGTTTTGTCAAATCCGGTAAAACTATCTAAACTTCTTCAGGTTTGTTGCTTCAGGTTTGTTGCACTTCACTTTCTCCCATCAGGTTTCTTTGTTCTGGGTTTTCGTGAGTGTTCTTTTCTTCTTTGTGACTAGTCAAAGCACGATACAACCATTCAGGCGATCTATACTTTTGATTTACCTTCTTTATTCTTTTCGTTTTCTGCAAGTGTTTTCCTCCTTGTTTTTCTTGCTCTCTTTGACTTGTTATTTCATTCACTTGTTCAGCACTTTTCCCATCCAACCTTATGATTCTGTATCTTAATTTTCTTACTTCGTTGGGCCAATTGTCTCCTTTTCTTGGCCTTTTTGCTTCACTTCCTTTTTCCTCTCTTTCTGTTTTCCAATTTCTTTTTCTTGTCTCTAGTTTTTCATTTCTTTCTTCTCCACTTTCTTCAGACTCTGTTTCAATTCTTTCGTTATTTCCTCTTATTTTGAAACTTATAATTTCATTTTCTTCTACTTGTGGTTCTTTTCTTATCTTCCTTCGTTCACCTATTTCTGTCCCTCCTCGAGGTTCTTCCGAATTTGTGTCAGTTTCTCTATCTGCTTCTAAATTTCCCTGTTCTTGTGTTTGACTATCTGTCCCTACTGCTCCTCGGGGTTTTTCCGATTTTTCTAGCTTTTTGTTTGAAACTCTCCCTTCTTCATCTATTAATATTATCTCCAAAGGAATTTTACCACAACTTGTACTTGGTTGCTCACTGTCACTATCTTCTGGCTCAGTTTCTTCTCTTATGCTTTCAAAATTCCATTTTCTTTTTAGAATTTCTTCACAATCCGAATGTTCTGTATCAGATTCTGAACTGGTGTCAGATATTTCCAGATGTCGACTTACAGGTCGATCTTCAAATTCTGGAACTTCAGCTATTTCTTCTATTTCCTCTTCTTCTTCTATCGTTGCACTTGTAGTTGGGTTTTCCAGAGGTCGACTTACAGGTCGATCTTCAGGTTCTGGCACCCTGTTTGTTTCTTCTTCTCTTTCTGATGCTGAACTGTTATCTGATATTTCCAGATGTCGACTCACATGTCGATCTTTAGGTTCTGGAACTCTGATGGTGTGACTGGCATGTACCCAGTGTTTCACTCCTGCACACTTGACTGCAGTGGTCGTCACCAGGATCACTTGTCGTGGTTCGTCCCAGCGAGGAACCAAACAGTTTCTTCTCCGGTGGACTTTTATTCGAACCCAGTCTCCTGGATTCAAGTCGTGAGCTGGTTTTCTTTCAAGAGTGGTCGCATCCGGTCCAACCTGATGAAACACAGAACGCACCACATCAGCCAATCCTTTGCAATAATCCAGCACTAGATCATCAGTTATAGTCAGTAGCTTGTTGACAGGTACTTGTGCTTGTCTCATTGCTCGTCCCATGATTATTTCATGGGGACTGAGTCCAGTTTTCCTTTCCGGAATACTTCTGATTGTCATCAGAACTAATGGCAAAGCATCTGGCCATTTGAGTCCTGTAGCTTGTCACATTTTTCCTAACCTGTTCTTGATTGTTCCATTCACTTGCTCTACTATTCTAGAAGCCTCTGGTCTGTATGCACAATGCAGTTTCTGTTTAATACTAAGTGCTTCACAAATCAGTTTAACTAATTCATTTTGGAAATGTGTTCCTCTATCTGTTTCAATCGTGACTGGAAAACCATACCTCGGAATGAATTCTCGCAGCATAGGTTTTGCTACCGTAATACTATCATTCCTTCTTGTTGGGTATGCCTCCACCCAACGGGAAAACAAACAGGCGACCACTAGGACATACCTCAATCTGTTGCAAGGTGGCATTTCAATAAAATCCATTTGCATTCTAGTGAAAGGACCCCCTTCTCGTCCTATTCTTCCTAGACTCACTACTGTTTTCCTTCCTGGATTTAACTGTTGACAAATAAGACATCTCTGACAAAGACTCTCAGCTATGGCTCTGAATTTTGGATTATACCATGTTTGTCTAAAAAGTCTGATCATTGAATCTCTCCTAATATGGGCTTGTCCATGGTACATCCGTGCCATGTCAGAAATCATGCTATCAGGCATAACTGGTCTCTCATCCCTGTAAACCCAAACATCAGTTTCTTCATGTTTTCTACATCCTGCTTTTATCCAGGTATCTTTTTCCTCATCCTCTGCAGCTTCTTGTAACTGTCTCACCTCATCCCATGTTTCAATAGATTTAGTAAAAAGCAAAGGACAAGAAATATGCTCTCTTTCACGACATTTATTCAAAGAAACCACATTCTTTGCACAGTACTGTGCCATTTCGTCAGCATATTTATTACCAACAGTTATGTAGTCTTCCCCATTTTTATGTGCATTGCACTTCACTACAGCGATCTGTTTAGGCAGCTGTATCGCCTCAAGCAGCTTTTTCACAAAATCTCCATTTCTGATGGGCGTCCCTGCAGACGTCAAGAAACCCCTTTGTGACCAAATCTGACCAAAATCATGCACAACCCCAAAGCCGTACTGGCTATCTGTCACAATCGTAACCCGTACATTTCTTCCCAACTTACATGCTTGAATCAGAGCTACTAATTCTGCGACTTGGGCAGACCGTACACCTTTCAGACAAGATGCTTCCAATACAGTTGCTACTGTGCAAACTGCGTATGCTGCACTTAGAACTCCTTCACTCGTTCTCAAATATGAGCCATCCACAAACAGAATATAATCTGATTCTTTCAAAGGCTCGTCTCGTATGTCAGATCTTGGTTTTGTACAGTATTCGAGCACATTCAGACAATCGTAATCTACTTCATCCATTTCAATCACACTCTCTTCATCTGGCAATGATGTTGAAGGATTCACATTCATACATCTGTCAATAGTCACATTATCTGCACTCAAAATTACCTTTTCATACCTAGTCAGCCGACTATGTGTCATGTATTGGGTTTTCGTTCTTGTCAAAATATATCAAATCCAAATGACCGTATAAAAAAGAGATTCTTGTTAAATTTTAAACTTAGGCCTGCTTAGCAGAAGCTTAATTTGCTTGCCTCGCGTGCCACAACTTCAACATCTCACTCTCGCCAAGTTGGTTTCAAGTTGTTGCAATAAAATATCTAGATCTCGGCGAAAAAGAAGTGGCTTCATCAGTGCTTGTTGACGCTTTCATTTGGTGGTCTTTAGCTGGTGGACAATAGACAGCTAGAACTTTTAGCGTCTTTTGGATGCCCTGGACTGTTTGGCTTAAATAGGGCTGGCAACAGCTGAAAATGCAAAAGTTGTTCGAAATAGGGGTCCCCAAAATAGGTCTTGCCCTGGATCTCAAAAATCCTTCAGATGTCACTGATCCCCTTTAACTCACTGGTGCTGGTTCCTTCTTTTTTTTTTTAAACATTTGTTATGTACATATCCTCTCTTATACTTCAGCAACCAGATAATGTTTGCAACATGCATCTGCTACTTTGGGATCTCGGCAATATTGTGTGGAAAAAAACCATAAACGAAAATATAACAAATGTAAATTGCGCCAATCTAATTTCTGCATGTGTGTGTCTCAGTGCTAATACAATCATTAGGGTGGGTGAGTGGGTGTATAGCGTCTGTATTGGGTGAAGGGTGTCTTCTTTCATCTACCATGGCATGCATGTGGGGCCTGGTCCGCGGGACTCTGGTTACGGCATGCTTCCGCCTGCCCAGGGTTGTTAATTACTTTGATTATTTATTGCCCCCTTACTGCATGGGGTGTCAGGTACTCTGACCAGTGCTTCTGTAGTTCCCTCTTCATCTGAGACCCCGTTTTCCAACATTAGATTTTCCCAGGACCGCACTAACTCCCTCCACTGCTACGCTATGGGTCGCCTGCGCACGCCTCTCGCTTCTTCCCTGGAGAGTGCCCTCCCCTCTGCTTCAGTCCAGCTCGTGATATCCCATTTCCAGGTCTCTGTCTGTGGTTCCCTTCTAGCCTTCCAGGTCATTGCCACCCGTCTTTTGGCCAGGGCCATGGCTAGGTATATAAATTTGTTTCCTACTTTCCGTTTCGTCGGGCGCGGAAATAGGCCCTGTAGGCACACCTCCACTGAGCTATCCAGTGTCCTCCCCAGGGTTTCCCCTGTTAGGTTCACTACTTCAGCCCAGAAGGGAGTCAGTAATGGACAATTCTAGACCATGTGGATAAAGTCCACATCCTGTTGATCGCACCTCGGGCACTCCCGCATCTCCCCCCCCATGTATTATTCCAAGCCTGTGTAGAGTCAAAAGGTCATGTGTATATAATTGAACCAAATATACTTCAGTCACGTATTACGGGATATTGATTTAGGGGAAGCCAGGAATCTTTCCCATTCTCGATCTGAGAGCTGTCTACCCAGTGCACGATCTCAGCGGTCTCTGGTTTTTGGCAATGTTACTAGCGACATCTCCACCAGGGCCATGTAGAACCACTTCACTTGGTGCTTAGCGTCTCCCAGTGTGAGCAATGCATGCATTAAGGGGTGTGTATCTGGTTCCCCCCTGCCTCCGCCCCATAGATCTCCGAATGTGCGGACCAAGGCTTCGTATTTCAAAAATTGGCCCACTGGTAACCCATATTCTTCCACTAGCTCTTCAAAGGGAATCAACGTTTTTTCTTGATAACAATCTCCCACCGTCTTTAAGCCCACTTCCGATCATTCTGTTAGATGTTCGGGGTGAATAGCTAGCGTGGGGTTCCGTGTGGGAGACCTACCAAGGGGAGACACGGTGTATAGTTGGGGGCCCCAGGCATCCTGGACATACTTCTCTTCCAGCATTGTAATGCCGTGTTTTGTAATAATGATCTATAAGGGGTCACAGTCTCATGTGCCAGGATCTTAGCCAGTAGTAGTGCGGTATGTCTACCTGGCCTTCTACGTTAGCCCCCTCCAGCCACTGCGCTAGCCATTGTATTTGGGAGGGTAGGTAATAAAATTCGAAGTGGGGTACCCCTAAACCTCCCTTCCGCATCGGGCGCCGCAGTATCGCCAGCGAGACTCTCCTACGGCCATCCCCCCAAATCAGGTCCTGCACTAATGAGTCCAAAGGGCCGAACCAGCTTCTGTGTAGAACCAGCGGAAGGTTCACAAAACGATACAGTAACCAGGGCAACATGACCATTTTGGTCAATGATATACGCGCCATTACCAGTAGTTTCAGTGAACTCCAGAATATTACACAGGATTTGAGCGATCGGAGCGCTCTATCCAGATTCCCCTCTTGCATATCGGCCAAGGAGTGATAAACATGTATACCGAGGTATTTGAACGTGTCTCAGGCCCAGTTAAGATCTTCCGGAAGTGTCTGGGTTCTCGCCAGTGGCCCGGCACCGGGAAGAGGTAAGTCTTAGACTTATTCACTCGCAGTCCTGACATGCTGGCAAATCTGTCTAGAAGGCACAGAGCCACCGCCGAACCAGCTATCGCCTCCTGTAGATAAACCAAAAGGTCGTCAGCATATAGGGAAATAATATGTTGCCGCCCATCAAGGATCAACCCCATCCCAGCTCCCCCTTGACAGAACAGAGCTGCAAGTGGCTCCATTGCCAGAGCAATCAACACTGGCGACATTGGACACCCCTGTCGAGTGCCGCGGAAGATCCCATACTGGGGTGAAACTGTCCCACCTGCTTTGACTCTTGCTGTTGGGTGGACATATAATAATTTAACCCATTTGATCCATCCCTTACCTAGACCCATTCTCTCCATGCATTCAAATAGATAGTGCCAGCAAATTGTATCGAAAGCCTTTTCCAGATTTATTGACAGGATTGCGGCACTCTCGTATGTTTTTGCCTCAGGGTGGAACACTATTGAATAGAGTCTCCTAAGGTTATATGAGGTATTTCGTGAAGGAATGAACCCATTTTGGTCCGGGTGGATTAACGTGGACATGGGGTTGATTGTTAGAGAAAAGCCTTGGACAGTTTCATTTCCTGTGTGGGCAATGCTTGTGTTTGAGTGCAACTATTGAATGAATGAGATTCTTTTGTGTGACGTTTTTTCCAAGGGAAATTAGGTTTATCTCATAGATATAGAGTGCTCTGTTCCCTTGGATCTCTGAGCCACCTCTTTGGTTTTTCACATTAACGTGGACATGTACGGGAGCAATCGCAGTGCCAGCACTTACTTAAAATTTTGAAATCCATATTAAGCATGGATAATGGTCTATAATCTTCCACCCGGGTGACTAGGGTTGATGACTTAGGGAGCGCGGGATCACTATGGCGTTTTGCGTGGAATCTGGGAGCCGTCCTAGCCTTAGCAATATAGCATACAGAGTCTCCAGGCAGGGCGCCTGCTTAGAGGCAAAGGCGCTGTAAATTTCAGCGGGAAGACCATCCGGTCCCGGTGTTTTGCCTGTGGCCATTGAGGCTATGGCCTGCTGTATCTCCAACAGTTGCAAAAACAACAATTGATGGACAGAATGCAGAACAATGTCATACATTCACCCCAGTACAGAGATCTGGGCCTAAATCCATCGTTTTTTTGCTCACCATGCCATTCCAGTTTGGACCCAGCCATATGCAAATCAGTCTTGACCCTGCGCCCAATGGGAACAGTCCAGCCCAAACTGCCAGGCCAGGTCCTCCCTGGACTGGAAACAAGCATCCTAGGACCGGTTTCGGGCTTTCAGCCCTCATCAGCCAGGATAGCTTGACTCCAGTGGCATGGAGAGCACGGGACCCACGTCTGGGCATACCCGTCCCACTCGGGGAGACAAATTCAAAAACAACAATTGATGGACAGAATGCAGAACAATGTCATACATTCACCCCAGTACAGAGATCTGGGCCTAAATCCATCGTTTTTTTGCTCACCATGCCATTCCAGTTTGGACCCAGCCATATGCAAATCAGTCTTGACCCTGCGCCCAATGGGAACAGTCCAGCCCGAACTGCCAGGCCAGGTCCTCCCTGGACTGGAAACAAGCATCCTAGGACCGGTTTCGGGCTTTCAGCCCTCATCAGCCAGGATAGCTTGACTCCAGTGGCATGGAGAGCACGGGACCCACGTCTGGGCATACCCATCCCACTCGGGGTGACAAATGCAAAAACAACAATTGATGGACAGAATGCAGAACAAGCTATCCTGGCTGAAGAGGGGTGAAACCCCGAAACCGGTCCTAGGATGCTTGTTTCCGGTCCAGGGAGGACCTGGCTTGGCAGTTCAGGCTGGACTGTTCCCATGAGGCACAGGGTCAAGACTGATTTGCATATGGCCCGGTCTAAACTGGGGTGGCATGGTGAGCAAAAGAATGATGGATTTAACCCAGATCTCTTGACTGGGGGTGAATGTTTTGATTTGTTCTGCATTCCGTCCATCAATTGTGTGTCTTTTGCTTTCTCGCCCTAAATGCGCCAGGTATGCCCAAACGTGGGTCCTGGGCTCACTGTGCCACTGGAATCAAGCTATCCTGGCTGAAGAGGGGTGAAACCCCGAAACCGGTCCTAGGATGCTTGTTTCTGGTCCAGGGAGGACCTGGCTTGGCAGTTTGGGCTGGACTGTTCCCGTGAGGCACAGGGTCAAGACTGATTTGGATATGGCCAGGTCTAAACTGGGGTGGCATGGTGAGCAAAAGAATCTGCATTCCGTCCATCAATTGTGTGTCTTTTGCTTTCTCGCCCTAAGTGCGCCAGGTATGCCCAGACGTGGGTCCTGGGCTCACTGTGCCACTGGAATCAAGCTATCCTGGCTGAAGAGGGTGAAACCCGAAACCGGTCCTAGGATGCTTGTTTCCGGTCCAGGGAGGACCTGGCTTGGCAGTTCGGGCTGGACTGTTCCCATGAGGCACAGGGTCAAGACTGATTTGCATATGGCCAGGTATAAACTGGGGTGGCATGGTGAGCAAAAGAATGATGGATTTAACCCAGATCTCTTGACTGGGGGTGAATGTTTTGATTTGTTCTGCATTCCGTCCATCAATTGTGTGTCTTTTGTATCTTCAACAGTGTCACCGGCCCTCCCAACACCTCCTGGTCATGTCTATTTAGACTGACCAGCTGCAGGGGTGCAAAGAATTCCCTAACTGCGTCCTGTGAGACTGGAGGCGGGGTAGCATATAGCGTTTCATAATATTTGAAAACGGGCATTGACCTCGTCCGGTGCATGTTTAATTGTCCCACCAGTGTTACATACATGCGTTATTGGGGAACCTCGTGACTCCGGTTTAATCAGCTGTGCTAACAAGCGACCTGATTTGCCTTCTTCATCATGCACCCTGGCCAGATAACCTTTACAATTAAACCTATGTACGCATTCCAGCGCCATATTGTAGAGGGGTCTGGCATCTAAAAGAGCCACTGCCACTGTCGCATCAGTACCCTGAGTGTTGTTGAGTGTACGCAGGCGCTTCTCCAGATCATCTAGCTCCCTGCACAGCGTTCTCCTCATCCCAACAGACTGGCTCAAACAGTGTCCCCGGTCCACTACTTTAAAAGCTTCCCATTCTACTAATTCCGAGGAAGCAGAGTGCGTGTTGTCCGTAAAGTAAGTATCAATGGAGGAGCCTAGCGACTCCCTGAAGGGGCCATCTTCTAGCATCTCAGGCCTGAACCTCCACAGAGGGATCGGGGTTCTGACTCCCAAGGGTCGGTGAAACAGCATCAACGGGCTATGGTCCGAGCAGGTGCGCCCCAGATATTCAGTGTGTGTAATAGTCTTGTTAATGTCTGCGGAGCAGAGGAATGCATCTAGTCTATTATGCACCTGATGTATAGGGGAAAAGAAGGAATATTATCTTTCCATGGCATGCTATACTCTCCAGATGTCAACCAATCCCCAGTGATTACTCCATTCCTGGAAACCCACTGATGTGCGGTGTGGCTGTGTTCCAGCGAGGGGGGAGTGTGAGCGGTCTAGTATTACATCCGTCACACAATTAAAGTCTCCCCCTATTATTGTGGCTCCCTGCATCTGGTCAGCTAATTGGGCTGAAAGCCCTCGCAGGAAAGCCAGCTGGTTATAGTTTGGGGCATAGATGCTGCCAATGGTAATGTCCCTACCGCCCAGCCTCCCAGAAAGCAGTACATATCTGCCTTCCTTGTCCATCTTAGTGTTAATAACGTCTAAGGGGACTCCTGGCCACCCCCACACCAGGACACCTCTAGCGAAGGCTGAATAACTCGTGGTGTAGATCTGTCCTCTCCACCGTCTATGTAATTTCTTAATTTCCCTCTGTACTAAGTGTGTTTCTTGGAGCAGGGCGATCCCTATCCCCCTTCTCCTCAGATAACTATACACAGCGTGTCTCTTGCTCATTGACCCCAGCCCCCTTATGTTCCACGTAAGGAATCTAATAACACCCGGTGTGGCTGCCATGGTCAATGGTAATATGAAATTGTACAACGCTCCCTCAACACCCAGCAGTCATTTCCAGCGACTCTATGACAGCCCCTATTTAGCGGAGAAAACGACTGCGCATGAAAACACAACTTCCCATAACATACAACTCCCATATCCCAGAGCGGCTCGACAACGGTCAGCTGCCCAAACCTTAGCCAAGTCACTAACCACCAATGTGGAGCAGGGACCATTCTGGTACCCGCCCGTCGGGGGGGTGCAGCCATCCGTGCAAACATTAGCAATGTACCCCGTTGCATCAGCCCAAAACACAAAGGGGTCGATTCCGATTCGGGCCGGAAATCTCTCCGACCGAGCCGGACCCGGAGAGATTTCCGACCGAATCGGACCCGTGCAGTCCGACCGAACTAGTCCGATGCATTCGTATGCCACCGGACACGAGTCGGTCGGACTCCCATTGAACTCAATGGGAGCCGGTCGTACAACGCGTACGCGGGCTCCCATTGCCTCAATGGGTGCGAGGCGGACAAGGGCGCCCCTACAGCGAGTACGCCGCGAAGCGCTCGCGGCGTACACGCACAGGTAGGGGGACCCATGGGTCCCCCTGTGTGCGCCTCGCACGGGTACGCGTGACAGGGGGTCCGACACGGACCCCCAAAGTACGGCTCCGACAGCGAGTTCGAGTCGGACGGCGCGAGTCGGTCGGAGCGGTCGAGGTGCGCATCGTACTTACCCGGCCGGAAAACGTCTCCATTGCGCGGTGCGAATCGGGTCCGAGCGAGTCGGTCGGAGCGGTACGATCCGGGTACGAGTCGGTCGGAGCGGTCGGGTAGCCCGGACGAGTCGGTCGGCGAATTCGCATCGTACTCGCTCGGCCGGACCCGCGTACGATTCGGTCGGGAACAAGGGCTCCGAATCGGATCCGGTAAAGCCGAATCCTATTCGGAGCCCTACCGGCCGAGATCGGAATCGGCCCCAAAGTCTGAGCTAGGACAGCTTCCACAGAGTCTTTAGGGGCATGTTCCCCCACGTGTTCCAGATTTGGCCGGACGTCTCTCGAGACTTATAGTCAAATGATGTCATCCGCGGATCCAGGGGTAACCTTCAGGAGCACTACACTGCTGACTCCAGACTCTGAACCCTCCGTTCCTTTAGTCGAGCCTGAGCCTACCTCCGAGGGAGTTCCAGCACTCTGCACAATCTCAGCCACCGCCCGTAATGCTGCGGCTCTTTCCTTTTCAGTCTGCGAGGGGCTAGGCTTTTTCAATTGTTCCCGTCTGGGTCTTCTCCTGGGGCGTTTCCTACTGTTCCTGTCTTGTCCTCGCCCTCCCCACGGTTCCACGCATCCGCAGAACGACCGCCGGCTGCAGATCATTCTCCCACCTCGCCGCCAAGACATGGAACACCCTCCCCATCCACCTGCGGCAGACCCAGGACCTGCTGACCTTCAGGAGACTTCTCAAGACCTGGCTGTTCAAGCAGTAGCAGCTCCCCCCCTCCCCCCCCCCCCAGCGCCTTGAGACCCTCACGGGTGAGTAGTGCGCTTTACAAATGTTTGATTGATTGATTGATTGTCGCCTCTGAGACTGGCATCCTTCGTCTAGCGGTTTGCCAGTCTTATACACCACTATCCAGTCCCACACCATTTTGGGATCATCACAGAAGTGAGCCTGGCATCCAGAATGATGCAAAGGTGGGCAGGGAACATGAGCGAGTATTGGAGACCCTCCTCTCGCAAAGCTTTTTTCACTTCCAGGTATGTTGCCCTCTTTCTTTGGACCTCCAGTTTACAGTCAGGGAATATGGAAACCTTGTTATTGTTGAACGGGCCATCTGTCTGCGCCCTCTGCAGGAGCAAGCCCCTGTGTTTATAGTGCAACAACCTGGCCACCACTGGGCGCGGGGGTGGCCGGGGTCCAGGGGCCTCCCCGGGACCCGGTGTGCTCTCTCCAAGTTGTAATACGAAGACAGTCCCTCTGGCGTGACCACCGTCTGGAGCCATGACTCGAGATAACCAATCATGTCCCCACCTTCCACTTTCTCAGGTAACCCCACCACATGGATATTATTCCGCCTATTGCGGCCTTCCGAATCCTCCACTCTTTGCTCAAGCGTGTCTACCCTGGACGAAAGGCCTGTGACCTGGTGTGACAGCGCAGCTTGCGCTGGCGTTAAGTCCGCTATGGACGTTTCCACTGTCTTAACCCTCTCTGATAATTTCTGATGTTCAGCTCGCAGGAGCCCCAACCCCACTGAGACGTGCTAATGTCTGATGCAGCGTGGCTTTGGTGTCCGCTATGGCTTCCAGAATCTTGGCTAATTACTGTTGCACCGGGTCTATTTGCTGCTGATACCATGTACTCAGTTGTTGGGGGACCATGGGGTCATCTTCTTGCACCAGGGGAGCTCCCGTTGGTTTCGGTCTGACCTTGCCCATTGTCGCACTGGTCCCACAGTACTACAAATTATGCGTGGCGTTCTGTACAGGCAGGCCGCTTATGACGGAAACAGAAGAATCTCCACTAGTCTCTACACATGGCCAGCCACCCTCCGCAGGCCTTCTGGTGCCACGTGCGTACAGGGTGCATCTCTACTGTTATTCCAATGGCACAGGAAGTCGGTTGCCTTTTTGGGGTGTCCCCTTGTAATGTGTTCCACAGCTCCATCTGCATAGAGTGGCAGCTGCCCCTTCCCAGCTAGCTATTCTCCGTGGAAGAGAAAACGAAAAACGCCCAGGCCTTTATGGTTGAGCGGGGGACCCTTGCTGCAGCCACCGATGTGAGTTAAAGTAGAGGCTGGACCAACTGGGGAGGTCTTTCCATGGGGCACAGGGGGGAGGGGGCAATCATCCCGCTTCAGGGTATTCCGGGGGGGCCTCTGCTCCGCAGACGTGCTTGGGCCTGCCAAGCACTCTCCCTGCTCTCAGCAGCTATTCTCGCTCCTAGGGACTTTCAGCACTTACTTCCACTATCCTCCCTTCAACACGGAGGCCCAGCACGTTGTTTCCAGGGGGTCGCACCCTCCTTTATAAGACGATCCTCAATGCCTGAAGTGGCCCCCAGCAGCCCCCATTCTTCCACTTGCGTCGCCTCTCTCCCCCACTCTGCCCGTCAGGTTCACTCACTGTGCCACATAGACAAAGGCGCGGGCGTAGGCCTCCAGGCCCAATCTAGGGCCCAGGACTTCCCAGGGCTGCTGATGCCTCCCGATGCAACACCGGCAGTGGGCGATGTCACCGAAAGCTCTCAAAGGCTCCCCACAGCTCCCGGGGCCTCTACCGGTATCGCCGCCCTCCCCCGCTCCTCCTCGCAGGCTTGTCCATGTCGCGAAGCGCTGCTCCTTGCCCGGTCTTCAGGCCCGCCAGAGCTGCTCATATCACTCCCGCGACATAGGCCTCCAGGCCCCGCCCAAGGCCAAAGACTTGCCCGGGCCCCGGGGGCCTCCCAGCACCACACAGGCAGCAGGCGACCACACCAGGGTCCAGCCACGGGTGCGGCCACCAGTCTCCGAGCTCTCCGATCCCTCAGGTCTTGGCGACCGCCACACCTCTCGGCTTCCTCCTCTCGCGGGCTCCGGGCCGTCGCAGCCTCGCCGACTCCAGAGACCGCGTCTGCCGAAAACTCTCCCTCCAGGCTCCCGGTCTCTTTGCCACCGTCCAGGACCTGTTTTTTCCCTTCTTCAGCTCGTCCCAGACTGCAATATAGTCAGGGGAAATAAGTGCCGGTCCTCAAAAATGAGTGCCGGTGGGCCGCACTTGCAACCACCGGCTCAAATTAAGCACTGACACGAGGAGGTAGTTGTTGAAAGTGACCTAGTTAAGGTTGAAATGATTGATTTGATTTACCTGTGTCACATCACGGCTCACGTTTGCTAATGTTTCATGAGGGCGCTCAAAAGAAGAAAAAAACACCCTGATTTTACTTACCATTTTAAATGCCTGCCTGTGTGGTGTTAAATTGTTACACGAGTCCCTGCTGAAACTTTAGTAAATGTGGGCGAAAGCGTCACACACGGGGAACTGAAATGTAATACATAAACATATTGAAAACAGAGAAATGTCAAAGTCGAGCAAACTGAAAACTTGGCATTTATGCGTAATTTCAGGAAGTTCGCATTACGCTTGCTACGTGAAATAACACCATGATGCATAATTATGCTCCATTTAGAGCAAACACCTATGCACAACATAACCAACCAGAATGTGAGTGGCTGCTGTTTGCGGCGCTTGCGTTTTTAGCACTTTTTTTCAGCGTGAAATGCTGGTTTAGCATTTCACCTAATTAGAGTTGGTTTTGCATATTTTTTCTGAAATTTCACGTAATTACACATAAGGCCATCAAACAAATTTCGCACACCCATAATACTGATAGGGATATCCAGGTAAATGGCAATTTCAGTTTCCATGGTGCAGATAGCACAGATAGTTCTTCACAAGGAGAAGGCAGCCAGACCTATAATGCTCACACCCATTGCTTTTTAGGTTTTGTGCTTCCGCTAGAAAATCATAACAAACATTTGCAATGCAATAAGTCTCGCATTTGCGAGTTTGAGCTATTGGCATTGTAAATGACAGTGCCTTTTATTTATGTGTTGTTTTCAAACCAGATAAATAAAAGTCATTGTCATCTACAATGCCAATAACTTAAACTCTTGCAAAAGCGAGACCTATTGCATTGCAAGTGCTTTTTTATAAACGCCCCATGCCGGGCTTTCACTTTAATGGCGGCCGTGCCCCTTTCTTTAGACGAGCCACTTCTAAAGAAAGGTGCGCGGCCGCCATTAAAGTGAAAGCGCAGTATGGGGCACTTTTACCCAAAAAGGATTTGTTTGTCAAGTTGACAAACAAATGTTTTTTTTTTGTAAAAGCGCCCCATGCCGCGCTTTCACATTAATGGCGGCCACGCCCCTTTCTTTAGAAGCGGCTCATCTAAAGAAAGGTGCGCGGCCGCCATTAAAGTGAAAGCACGGTATGGGGCGCTTTACAAAAGAAAAGCATTTGTTTGTCAAGTTGACAAACAAATGTTTTTTTTTTTATAAAAGCGCCCCATGCTGCGCTTTCACTTTAATGTGGTCCACGGCCCTTCCTTTAGACGAGGCTCATCTAAAGAAAGGGGCGTGGCCCCCATTGAAGTGAAAGCGCGGCATGGAGCGCTTTTTATGAAAAAATATCAAGTGGGGCGGCCAGCCATGAAGCAGCATAGCGTGCGCAGAAGTGCTGCGCTGTGTAAAAGTAAAGAATGGTGCGTGGTTGCTTAAAGAGAAAGCAACTAATGTAAAAGCCTTACCAAATAATAAAGCGCTGCGACCGACCGTGAAGCGGGGAGGGAGCATCTTTCAAAGATAAAGCACAGCGTCCATGATAGGGCACCGCGCTGTCAGGAAAACAGGGTGGGTTAGGGAGAGCCTGTCGTGCCTTCAACAGCAGCTAGAATAAAGACATTAAATAAAATAGTCCTCACAGACTGTACATAAAACAGACCGTGTAACTACACAAGTAAAAAGTCCAGTCCTCATGGGAGGTTACAAATGCAGACAAGCCAGTACTAAGGAGGCACAACTAAGCCTATCCATGAATCAAAAGCAGCCATTTAGAAAGGACAGTAACAGGAGCCAATTGAAAAGATGGGCGGAAAATGGGTAGAGCTTCAAGTCCTTACCTGAATACAGCATGCCTCGCAGAGCAGTGCATGTGCTGCCCAGGCTCAACCTAAAAAAGCAGTCCTGGCCTGTTCAATCATGATGAGGCAGTAAAACATCCTCACCCATTGGTGGCGCCAAAGGCTGAGGCTGTGATATAGAAGACATAGAATGAGGTGCTCCTTTTAATAGAACCAGAGTTGGCTCCACATAAACTGTTTGACTGGGGCCAGTAGCGGCCGGTGTTGTGTAGGAGTGGTGTGGCGGGCGGGGGGGCGGGGTCATGGGACAAAAAATAATAATAATTAGATTTTTAAAAACTTACCTGCAGCCGACCACGTCCTGCTCTTCCACTCCGCTCCTCTCCTCGCAGGCACAGGCTCCCAGCCTCCCCTGCGGCCAGTCCTAACGCTGCTCTCATATCATGAGAGCAGCGTCAGGATTGGCCTGAGTGCTCTGAATTTGCGCTTCCAGGGAGAGTGGGAGCCTGTGTCAGCTCTCTCCAACCCAGTAATGCAGCTGGGGTTGGCGAGAGCTTCAGTCCGCCTGATGGTTTGGCCGGCCTGAGACGCCAGCCAAACCGTCATGCGCACTTACAGAGTGTCCACCACTCCCCCTGTGCCTATCATCCCCCTGGCCTTGCTACCAAGACTCGCAGGAAAGGAAATATAAGGCAATAATAAAAAGTATTTATTATCATTTTATTTGTATTTTCCTGCTGTTTTGAGGCAGGGGGTGACGCTCCTCCGCCACAGCGGAGGAGTCGCCGCTGACTGGGGCCCCATAAAAGCTTCCAACCTTCGACTGATAGAGTGGGACTCATTTTCGTGTGCTCAATTACTGTCGACAATACCAAAAGTAATGAAAGGCATAGTTTCAGATGAACTAAAACATATTGTCATAATGCATATATTCTACGCCATCATACATATTTTTGCTTTGTAACTACATCTGGTGGAGCATGCAACTTCTTGTGTTCAGTGACGTACTCATAGTAGTTGATTCCCTTGCATGAGCCAAGCAGCACATGGAGCAAGATAGAAAGATAGCGGTGTGTACCACTTACTTCTGCCCTACCAGAGAGTAATGTTGAGATGGCAGGCACCAAGAAATTGTTTTTTTTTGTAAAGAGTATGACAAGGAAATGGATGAGATGTAGTGGTAAGTTTCCTCTTGAAGGCTGAACCAAAATTACTCATAGCAGTAACCGATTTAGCTGTTCAAACAAGCAGTGTCTTTATACATCCGGAAAGGTTCAAGACATATCAGGTGCAGCTATAGATTATATGAGGGATAAAGTACCCCCTGCTGTACATTAAAAATAATTTACAAGTCACAGAGGAGTTCCATAACCATTTAGAGGAACAAGGTCAAAGGCTGAATTCCTTTATAAGCCTATAGAACTCCCAGGTGACTTGCAATATCCTTATCATGTATGCCAGGGGGTACTTTATCCCATATAATACATATTCACGCCATCACATTTCCCACAAGCCACCTTGAACCTTGCTGAATAGCTCTTTCATATGAAAGAGCGAGCATGTTTGCAAACATGAAGAATAAAAATTAAACCTCTGTTGCAAAATTAAACACATCAAAAAACTGTTAGATATTTGTTGCAAACAGAAGTTCAATACAAGTCAGTTTTTTCAAAATTAAAAAAGCTGCAGTAGCTCAGAATGTGTAAAAACAAGCTACCTTTTCCCTATTTAAGCGGTGCAAAAAATAAACACAAACATATTCTCTCTGTTTCTCATTGTAAGCTATTAAAATAGAGCAGAAGAAAAAAAAGGAAGGTTCTGTTTTTGTTGCTTTAAACAGCTGCTTCAATTATGCTCCATGACCTGACCTGTCTTTCACCTCAGCTGCTGACTATGGCAGCAGGCATTGTGCCCTTAGCCATTTCTTTGTAATTGGCAACTGAGCTACCGAATCCCATTTATTAAAAGGGTATATATACAGGGCACTCTACCAGAAGCACAACACTTCCCTGATCAGCTTTTAGTACCAAAATGTGCAATCCAGACCCACACTCCATGTGACACTGCAACGTTGAGGGCAGCATCATACTCTTGGTGGAGCCAAGACACAGAGAACATAGGGAAAGCAAGATACAATATGGTGCCCTCCTATGGAAACACAACAAACAAATGACACAAACCTGCACAGAGGTGAGATTGCCCGAACAGGGTCCCAGAACTCTGGAACTAGCGTGAAACTTCACTAGCATATTAAACAAGGAAACAGAATCATGTCAACGTGACAAGAAATGTATCAGGTAATCCCCACCACAGACCTCAAAATTTCATCCAACTATTACCAAAACAAACACAAAGCCAACAAATCAACTAACAGCAGAAATTTGTATCTTTCAACCCTCACTCAACTCATGACAGGCAGCTTGTGAATACACAACAGAAGTCTTCTAACCCTGTACAGCATTATACCCATGGAGAAGCAGGGTCACAAAAAGCACAAGGAAAGCAACACTGAGGCCAGCGTGGACCTTTGTGTCAGCTTCACAACAACTACATCAAGGTTGACAACAGTGCTTTAAATTGTGAAAAAATAAGTGCCAGGGCCCTCATCAGGAGGCCACTGTATCCTGCACCACACATTGCCCCTGCCAGGGCTGCCAATTATAGTACCAACACAACTACTAACCATTACACTCCCATAAGTGTGACAATTCAGACTATTTTAGACCCCCAAAGCTTTAACAATGGCCAGGGCCGGCTTTAGCGCTGGTGGCGACCTGTGCGACAATGTTTGTTCACGCCCCCCACGGACTCCCTCACTACCACCCTTTAACAGTGCCCCCTCAAGTCTCCATAACCACTCTCTCTCAGATGAATTTAGTTATATAGCGCCACCTATACCAGTGTAGGGTGTCAGAGCACTTTACATCACACACACACATTACACAGAGACAATCAATCATATGTGTGTAAATCAGTGTATAGGAAATGTTACATAAGCCAGAAGACTACAAGGTGTAGGAGTCACATGTCATCCATACTGGTAGACAGTATAGTTTAAGAGTGCTTGGTCTGGAGAAGCACAGACTCAGAATTTAAAACATAACCCCATGGTTGGGGGTTACATTTAATAATAAGGATTTTTGTTTTTGCAAAAATGAACCCTTTTTGAAACATTAGAATAATGAAAGACGGAGGGAAAAAATCATAATGCTCTAATCTATGCCTTGCCGTTTCCTTGCAGCTCTTTGATGACAGTTATTAGCTCACTGTTCCATGTTAGGATTTTAACATCTACGCTGCTAGTAACAAAAGGATCTCTCTGACAAAAGCACTTAGGTATTTAAACTATAGGCACTTTGTGATCTGCATGGTGGTGCACAGACATAATATCGAGTTTTTTATTTCGAACTACAGAAATATCGAGTTTGAAATATCGAAGGGACAGAATATCGACATCAAGAATATCGGTGTCCAGAATATCGACCTGATGGTAAGAAATATCGTTTTTGTTAATATCGAAGTCAGTAATATTGTTTGCAAAAATATCGTTGTTAATAATATCGATGTTTATATTAGTGGTATGTATTTTAGTATGTATTTTATATGTATGTGTTCTATAGTTTTTGTTAAGTATTGTATTTTTGTTTAAATATATGTATTACATTTTTAGAAGTAAGTAATTTTTTTAAAGTAAATTTTGCATTTTAGTACCGTAGCGGGTTGTGGGTTTATAGGGGAATAGGGTGGGAAGTGATTTAATTATAGTAAATCAAATAATAATTTTTAGGAATTATTATCTATTTTTAAGTAAATTTTACGTTTTAGTTCCGTAGCGGGTTGTGGGTTTATAGGGGAATAGGGTGGGAAGTAATTTAATTATAATAAAGTAATTATCAATTTTTATTTATTGGTATTGATAATTAATTTATTGTTAATTAATTATTAATTGGTAATAAATTTTTATTAATTGATTAATTGTTTATTATATTAATTGTGTTAATTTATTTTAGGAGCGGGTTGTGGGTTTATAGGGGAATAGGGTGGGAAGTAATTTAATTATAAGAAAGTAATTATAATTTTTTATTTATTGGTATTGATAATTAATTTATTGTTAATTAATTATTAATTGATAATTAATTTTTATTAATTGATTAATTGACAAATATATTAATTGTGTTAATTTATTTTAGGAGCGGGTTGTGGGTTTATAGGGGAATAGGGTGGGAAGTAATTTAATTATAAGAAAGTAATTATGGGGCACATTACGATGGCGGGCGGATGCACCACCGCCGTGCTGGCGGATGCAAAAAGCACCAGTTACCGCCGGCACGCAGCAGTCCACACGCCCGTCCAATTACGATGCGAAAAGTAGGCCAAACACCGCCGGCAAGCCAGCAACACCGTCCGCCATCAAAGTGCGCCCGTACACGTAGCGGCGCAGCCCAACTGACACACACCGTCCGACGAAACACGTCCCGCCCGGCGCATAAATTACGATGCCGCAAACAAACGGCTCCCATGGCCAAGAGATACCGTACGACAAACCGAAGCGGTAACACGGATGCCGAGCACGGACAATGAAGAAGCGGCTCCCCGAGCATGAATCCAGCACTGCAGGCCCTCCCCATGCTTCTGCTGATGCACCACCAAGGACGCAACGTACCGCGGAGACGCAGGTAGGCACACACACAACAAGTGCACGCAAACAGCGCACACAGTGCAAGGGGCGGAAAAAGCGGACAACCCCCCACCAGCGCGTGTACACTACACATCCACCATTGCATCCACATATGACACACAGGCCAAATCGTAACATCGCGGAACACATGTGTACACACCACCTGGGACTAGGAACCAACCACCCCGTCACTGCCCCAAAGCGCCGATGACGCCGCCACACATGCGCACAACGCAGAGGCCAACCGCAGCGCCATGCATGCGTCGCACACAGACACAGGGACACAACCAAGCAGCACACACATCAGCCCCACCCCGAACGCACATGACACGTGACAGGCCTGCCACAGACATGTCCCCAACGCCCAATTCACGGACAACACCCAACGCCACACAACCGACGCACACATGTCAGTGAAGACACGCAACAGCAGGACACACCCCAGTGTAACAAACATGGCGTAGCACACAGCGGCGGCAACACCAACTAGGAGAAGCAGGGCCCCTTCGGGAAGAGGAACGCCAGTACCACACAGAAACACCCATACCACCCTGCACATATGAACAAGACATATAAAACGGAACACCAAAGAGCCCGGGGACCGACAACAGGTGGCCCAAGAATAACATTCACACACAAGGCCCAACGCAGAGCGGAAAGGCAGCCTGCCGCCCACACAAGGGAGAGCAGACAGCACTGAATGACCTTCCATTCCAACTCCGAAACCACAGCCCTACGACAGAAGCCGGTGAATACAGCCATTGTCCAAGAATAGACCAACACAGGCATGCCGAGGAGACCGACCACAGGGCAGATAGCGCATATCACAGAAGCACACAACGGACGGGGAAGAAAGAAGAAAACACTCCCCCATGTCGGCCACATGCAAGTTAATTGGAAGGAGTCACACATCACTGACCTTGAACTGTCTGAGAAGCATGTGGGAAGAGGGCCCGTGTCCTCCAAACAAGCCAACAGAACACAAGTCCTGTCTCCCTACGACTACACAGAGCTCACAGCAACCTCGGAGCGTGCACATTGCAGACTGCACACACAGCCGGAGCACGCCACCTCAACGAACCGCTGCGAAATGGCAACCGCAACACACCTACCCAACTACGCCGAACAGCTCAAGCTGTACAAAACCAACCTGTTCCATACATTGGGATGCGATCTCCTGTCCCTGCTGAACGTAAGTTACCGACTGACTTACCGCATCACATTGTTCAGCTGCGTCATGCCCGTCTTCTACTGTCGGAGGTGTCCATACCAGCATCCCGTCGAGATATGCCTCTCCAACCCGGCATGTCTGAAGGCGGACCTGCTACCACTACTCCTCCCTCTGGACGCACACGACAGGGCCTGCTCTGCCTATGGGGGCATGGCGTATGTGGCCAACATTGCACCCGCACTGAAATGGGACCACTGTGCCTCCACACGACGGATCATCGAGAACAGCTACATCGAATGTCACCCAGCATGCCCCATCATGGTCCTCCAAGGGACAACTTACGAACAACACCTTGACAGCCACCATCCGCTACATTGGCTGGCAAACATGTACACCACCAATGACATGGAAGCCCTGCTGGACGGCATCGCATACCTGACAACCTGTCAATTCGTCGGACCACAACGCAGGTTCCCCGAGTGACCTATGATGTCCAACCCCGCACCCATGCTTAGCTTCCGCACGGACTGGCCAGTCACCACCACAACAGCCATACCAAACGACCGGCAACTGTAACCACACCATCAACGACATCGCCATGACATCGGATATGACCGGGACATGCACACTGTTCCCCATCACATCCAGGAACACCGCATGCATCGTGGGAGGCAGTGGCATGGGCTCTGTGTATCGCACCCACATGGACGGAACTGCACGAACAACCAGGACACGACATGGATCCAGCGCCCATGGACACACACACCGCTCAGTGGACATGAATAGGTCACCTGGAGTCTGTGGGTGCTGCACCCCTCCCACCCCCGCCCCGGGAATCCCATACCAGGACCTTTGCATGGACGACAAGTGCATACAACAACAACACGACCCCAGTGACTGTGACATGTCCAGTAACCACCACAGTGCAACAACAAGTGGCACGCCGCTGCATGCACGCAAGCACATGCCCTGATGTCATCTCACATGCACGCGTGCATGAGGAACAACCGCAGCAAACCTGTCACATGGAACTGAGATGGACTGTGCCCATGATGCCAAGCGGTCTGGTAGGCTACATGTATACCGTCTGTGTCAAAGTCCGCAGCTCCGCAGCTATACGTAAATGTACATTAGCACAGCCTTGGCCAAGCAGATGTCACTCTGAAGCCCACATGCAACAGCCAATCACATGTAACCCCACACCCTATCCCATTTGCAATCATGCTCAGTATATCCTCAACATGTATTCCGCTGCCAGTAGTGTCCACTATACTGCATCACAGAGGACAGAAGACTCAATATAATGTTTGAAACCAAAACTGTCTCCGCTGACTCATTTCACAAGTACGAATGAGAGAGGATGAGAGTATGTGAAGTACACGGCAGTCGTGACATGACCATGTAGTCCACTGGTATTGGATGTCAACGCAAATGAGTAGCACTACTGTGGAATACACACATGTGTCGTGTGAAGTCGTATGGACGCAGTGCTCAGGTGGGTGGGTGCGACGGGTAGATGCGCACATGCCAAGTTGGAGCACGCCGTGTTGGGAGGGGTCATGAACAGTACACCACCGCTTCCCTGGGCATTGTGAGAGGACACCTGTCGGGGGGGTGAACACGTGTGTGCACAGCAGCCGGGCACACGTACAAAGCGGTACCAGGCGCACCTCAGCCCACCCTCTGTGGACAAGCTGGATCCTGTTGTGCGCCCGCCATGCCCCTTGACAAGGCACACACAGCCCCAGTCGACCAGGTGTAACCCCAACATAGTCAATCCGCACAGGCGATACAGGGCACGGGATGGCAGTGGAGCATGGTGTGTGAGAGGTCTCCTCGCGCTCCTCCTGGTCATATCACGCAGGCAATAGAACCTCAACGTCTAGCATGGCACAAGTCACATGGAAGTGTAGGGGGACGCACCACAGCACGAGCAGCACTGACGTCACGGGAGGTGGCTCGCACCATCCCATCCATTGCCCATCATACCAACCACGCCACATGCCATTGCGACTAAGTGCAAGCGCGTGCGCCACCACCCCGAGCCCTCCCCAGAGAGGCCAAAGAGTGAATGTGTGGGCCATCAGCCGCAGACGGACGCGGCCTGGCCGCAAGGGCAGCCACAGCCACTGGGTGTCGCAGGTGGCGGATCCGGAAGGCGAAGACTGTGATGCATAGTCCATGCAGGCCGGGTCTCCATTTGGGGCACCACGCAGGTGGACGGCGTCCCGCCACACATCATACCCTGAGACAGCCCACTCGTGCAACTGGACCCACACATACACTCCTTGCCCTCTCTGGTGCGAGCTTGGGGCTGCCTGTGCAGGCGCTAGCCTCGCAGGTGAGCATGCATATTGGGGGAGCGAGGGGAGGACATGAGGGCTGGGGCGAAGATGACTGTATCACTGTCAGTAAGTACAAGGGATGACCCAGATGTGGAAAGGAAGAGACGTGTCCCGTGTGTACTGCAACTAGTCGCCAATCCAACTACCCCCCATGTCCGGAATGTAAGCCCGCACCTAGGCCCGCCCATCCGCCACATCGAACATACCACCAGCACGACAACCTTCCCATTCGAAACACTGACTGGGGGTGGCGACCAGTGTACAATCATGTGTAGCCTACCCACGCGTACATGTGGGCCCTCCATGATCCATGTCACCTGCGGCAAAGTCATGACATGCGCAATGAGGAAGTGAGGAGAGCTGTCCGCCCCACGCGCAGAAGGTGCATCAGCTCCACAGACCCAGCAGCGAGTCCAGCAGGGGTCACATGTGCAGGGGCAGCTGTGCCTGGTGTGAAGGCACATGCATATAGACAGCACATCGACCAATGTGTAGTCTGCCCACATCTACAGTCCATCATCATGCGGACATAGGAATTGAACACAGGGCAACACATCTGAGTGGGTGCACCCACCGTGACCAACAATGCGCAATCATCGACGTACCCGCCCTGTGCATGGCCCCCACCCAACGGAGGCACATCCAGTGCCACCATCCCACACACACAAGCCTTCCACGGAACATGCTGTGTCCAATGGTCAGTACAGAGTCAGCGCCCATCTGGTGGATCCTGAACAGGAGACACATGCACACACATGCCAGCTCCCACTATGTACGTCTGCCACCTGGCACGTGCAATGTAACCTCTCACCTGTGACGTGTGACTGCAAGCACACAGCCGTCTTGGCATGGGGCTGTCAATGTGGACACCTGTCAATGTTTCGGGAGGTGTGATCCATACAGTGCTGTACATAGGGTGCAGTGCTGACACCTACTACTGTCTCATATCCCCTCGTGCCACAGGTCCCACTTGTTTTGGCCGCTCAGCCTGTGCCCACATCGTCGTCGTCGTGTGCCATACTCATCCAGCCACGGAAGCAGTTCCATGCTCAGCAGACATTCATGTTGCCGTGGCGTTGCCGCTTGACGGATATGCAGTCAGTCCCCATCAGCACGCCCGCCAAGTCATTGGGGCCTAGATCCCCATGTGCATGCACATGGCAGTGGTTTGTATCACTAGCCATTGCCATTGTTGGGAGACCTGTGTAAGTGTATTGTGGCCGTGCCGTCCCAGCTTGACAGCTGGGCTGTGGCTCATGTGCTTGCTCAGTCATGTCAGTGATGTGTATGCGAAATTGCTATGTGTCGTGTTGCTTTGACATGTGTCCTCTGCCATTGTCCCTAGGCGGAGACCGAACATTGACCGCCCATACCAATTGCTGGCGGACATGGACGATACAGAGGTTATTAGGAAGTTTCGGCTGGACAGGCCAACCCTGCATCGACTGTGTGCCATGTTAGAACCCCATCTCCGTCCCCGCAGGGTGTATCCGACTGCTGTCACCCCCACGGCTAAGGTGATGGCCGCCATGCATTTCTTCGCCACTGGGTCATTCCAGCACACAGTGGGCATTGGAGGAGGGATGTCCCAGCCCATGTTCAGCAAGGTGCTGAGGGATGTACTGGCAGCCATGATGCTGTACCGAAACAGGTACATCCGCTACCCCAGGGCTCGTGAATTGGCGGCAGTGAAGGGTGCATTCTATGCCCTTGGCAGAATCCCACACGTCGTTGGAGCCATTGACTGCACACATGTCGGCCTTGTTCCACCACAGGCCACTGAGCACCTGTACCGCAACAGGAAGCACACGCACTCCCTGAATGTGCAAGTGGTGTGCCTTGCGGACATGGTGATCACCCACGTGTGTGCAAAGTTCCCAGGCTCGGCCCATGACGCACACATAATGCGCAACAGCATCTTGCCACGACTGATGTCCAATATGCAACAGGATCGTGCCTGTATTGTCGGTGAGTATGTGGAGTGGTGTAGCGTGCTGGTTGTGCGATGCTGTCCCCTGTCCAGTTGGAATAGCAACGGTTCTCTGTGTCCCTCACACCCAGGTGACTCTGCGTACCCGAATGGGGCATGGCTGCTCAGTCCATTGAGGAATCCTCGCACCCCAGCAGACGATCGCTACAATGAGGCACATGGGAGGACCAGACGTGTGGTCGAGCGTACCTTTGGCCTCCTCAAGTCCAGGTTCAGGTGCCTGGACCGCACCGAGGGTGCGCTGGCGTACTCCCCACAGAAGGTGTGCCAGATAGTGGTGGCGTGCTGCATGCTGCACAATCTGGCCATTCGGAAGCAGATCCCCCTCATCGTGGATGACGGAGATCAACCAGGGCCCCAGCCCGCAGACCAGGACAGCTCGAGTGAGGAGGACAGCGGAGAGGAGGAAGCTGGTAATGTGCGGCAGCAGCTCATCGCCCACTACTTCACTTGACGGTGAGTGTCCATGTACGACGGCTGATGTGGCTGTATCTGTGCAGGTGTGTGTGTGCTGTGTCAGGGTGGCCGTTTGTTCACTGCGTGCTGTGTGTCAACGCTCCATGGCCAGGGTAGTATGCCACTGTTGGTGGCTGTGGCATTGTGCCCTATTGCTCTGTGCGATGTGTGTACATTGCTTGTAGTTGTTGACATGTACTGTGTGATGGGTGTGTGACACACTCATTGAATGTGCTCCTGTTCTGTCTCCCACCCCTAGGTCCCTACAGGCCCTCCGGATTCAATTGCCATGCCACGCATCAGGTGCCTTTCCGCCCAAGGTGGCCGTTGTATTCCGTACAAATAAAACACAGGGCACAAACAGCAGTTAGTGAAAAAGGTGCATTTATTACAAACTGTGACATGTGATTGTGTGTAAGGTGATGACAAAAGTGGTGCGTGCAGTGACAATGAGCTGTCGGTCATGGCTGCGTGATGATCAGGGTGTACCCACTGGTTCTATGTCCATAGTCCAACACACACATGCCATCCAGATGGCTGTGTGGAGTGGGATCGTAGTCCAAGTCAATGCAGTGGCTGGTCAAGGAAGGCTGGCGGAAGGCTGGCTGGCTGCCTCACTTGCGTTTGGAGCGTGCGAAATCCTCACGGGAGATCTGTTTCCACTTCGGACGGCCCCTTCCACGTTTGCGAGGGGGTGCCTGCTTGCGACATGCTGGTGGTTGAGGTGTGCTCACTGGCTGTGGACGCAGGGGAACTGGACACTGCTGCTCCACCCTGCGCCCCAGCAGGTGGTGGCGGAGGGAGCTGCTGTCCCTGGCTGTGACCTCACCGCCACCACCAGCTGTCCCATGAGGTCCACGATTTGGCCCATACGGGCGTCCATGGACCTCAGCACCCCCAGCACCTCACGCGTGTCTGAAGCAGACCGGACCCATTGTCCTTGGGCCTCTTCATAGGCCCCAAGGACTCTGGCCATTTGAGGCAGGGCATGGCTCCCAGGGGAGGCTGGCGTTTCCCTGACCCTGCTCCTCCTACCAGTCCTGCTGCCACCGGCCTGCCCACTAGCCACATTGCTCACCACGGTCCTCGCTGTGGCTCCCAGGGTGGATCCAGTCGGCCGGGCCACCACCTGCGCTGGGGCTGGTGCCAGCGAAGACGTGGCGGTGGTGGCGGCGGTGGTGGTCGGTGCGGCGATGGTGGCGGTTGCGGCAGTGGTAGTGGCCACAATGACCGTGGGTGTGGCCGCAACGACAGTGGCAGCAGGGGGCTGGGAATGTTCAGCAGCCCTGGATGATGGGTTGGTGGGTAGGAGGGGTCCTGGGGAGCGGCTGGGCCCTGCCACACCAGATGGGCCTGCTTGGTGGTCCGTGTCCGAAGAGGAGGACAGATCCTCCACATCCGTGTGTCCTCGTTGGGGGCTTGTAGGCTGGCTGTGCTGGCTGCTGGCTCCATCCCCAGCATCCAGCAGTTCGTCACCTGTGGAGAGAATGAGATTTGTTATTGTGTTGCACCTGGCGAAGTATGTATTTGTCGTCTGACATTGACAGTTCGTGCAATCTCGTACATGGGTTTCCCGGAGGCGTGTGTGTGGCTGTAGCATCTGTAGTTGTGTGTGCTTGGCAATGGGACTGTGTGCTGTGCACATGTGGCATGGGACGGATTGGCCATGCCGATGGGTGTGTTGCTGTGCCCCTACTTATTGTGACTCTGGTGTATGCGGGCTCCTGGCCCATCCTGGGTCTGGTTTGTACTTTGCTTTTGGTGTTCAGATGGGACGCTTAGGAACGCATATGGCAACATGGGGGCCATGCCCCAGATTCGCATTTGGGAGGGGATATGCTTTTGGGGTTCAAATGGAACGCTTAGGAACGCATATGGCAACATGGGGGCCATGCCCCAGATTCGCATTTGGGAGGGGATATGCTTTTGGGGTTCAAATGGAACGCTTAGGAACGCATATGGCAACATGGGGGCCATGCCCCAGATTCGCATTTGGGAGGGGATATGCTTTTGGGGTTCAAATGGAACGCTTAGGAACGCATATGGCAACATGGGGGCCATGCCCCAGATTCGCATTTGGGAGGGAATATGCTTTTGGGGTTCAAATGGAACGCTTAGGAACGCATATGGCAACATGGGGGCCATGCCCCAGATTCGCATTTGGGAGGGAATATGCTTTTGGGGTTCAAATGGAACGCTTAGGAACGCATATGGCAACATGGGGGCCATGCCCCAGATTCGCATTTGGGAGGGAATATGCTTTTGGGGTACATGCTGTGAGCCATGGGTGCCGAACGTGACATGTGTTGTGGCAGCATGACAGTGCATGGTTTGAGGTGTGTGCATGCTTGACATGGCCTGCATATTTGCTGTCTGTTGTGATTACTGGACATGGCATTGGACCCATCGTTATGAGTGAGTGATAGTTGTGTGCCAGCCAACGTATTGCAGTTGTCCCATCTCCTTGGTGTGCGTGCTGCCCTGTGCCATGTGCATCACTGCAGTGCTCGGGGGTGTGGCCCATGTTGTGTGTTGTTGCTCACAGTGTGTCGTGCGCTTAATTGACTTCTGGCACATGGTTGGTCATGGGCATGTATCTTAGCGTGACTGCTGTATGTGTGGCAGCTGTGCGGATGACATGCCTTTCATGAGACTGGGGCTGACGGATGGGATGGATGGTATGTTGTATGTGCATGGTGTGTCTGTGAGTTTGATGGGTTCAGTGGTGTTCGTGTGCATTTATGTTGTTCCGCTCTGTTGCGTCTAGTGTTGTTTGTCTTACATAGGCGTAGTTGTGGGGTGTGTGGTTGACAGGCAGTAGGGGCTACATGGACAGGACTTCAATGGTGTTTCGGTTGTGTGTGATGAGTTGCACAGTGGCTGCCGTGTGGGACTATATTCAGTGTGGCTTGTGCATGCAGACGTGGCTCCTTGGGTGTTGCTATGTCTGTGATGGGTCATGTGGGGTGTGAGTCTGTTGTTCATGTCCGTGTGCACATTGTTCACTTGTTCGTGACGGTGGGCGGTGCTGCGTGTTCGTCTGCTACGTGACATGTCCCATGTGTTGGTCGTGTTATGGTCCTCATGCCTCCAGTAATCCAGCCCTGTCCAGTTTCCCACCTGCAAGTTGTTCGTGCGTACACTGTACTGGATGCCACATGGCTCTAAGCGGGGGTGCTCCATGTTGCAGGTCTGTGGGGGTGGGGGGTGTTGTGGGTCGTGGGGTGGCTGGACACCCACTGACACCAATTGCTGTGGACCGTGATGTCTGCCTTTCGGCTGTCGTTGTGCACTGCGGTGGCTGACACGTGGCTGTGGGGTGTGGGGATGCTCCTCCTTGCTGTGCTGTGGGACTGGGGCCTGGTGTGTGTTGTACTTGGGCTGTCCACCCTCCCACCCACTGCACTTTGTGTTCCTGCCACTTACCTGTTACTTGTCGGTTAGTGCAGCTGTGGCGGACACATGGGTGTGGTGGGTGCTCGTTGTGGCGCTTCTGGCATATTTGGGGGCCTGTTGGTGGTTACGTGGCTGGCTGAGTGTACACATGTCCCCACGCATCTTACAGTTGTTCGGTTTGGGCTGTGTGTGGTGGTGTCTGTTGCATGTGTGTGTGATGTGTTGTGTATTGTGTGCTGGACATGGGGGTGTTTGTCCCTGGGAGCTGTGGCATGGTAGTTGCGCATGTGAGTACATAGCGGTGTGCTGGTATACATTAGTTTGTACTTACCAGCCTCCACTCCCCTGCTAATCCGGCGAGGATCTCCGGATGTATTACGACTCGCACCTTCTCCTCCCACGCTTTGAAGGTCTTAAAGAGCGCGGGATTCCCTCCGCCAGTGACGGCAGCCAGCTCTCTGTTTTTGCCCTCCTTCTTCTTGACCAGGCTCTTTACGTCATTCCAACGTTTGTTAATTTCTACTCTGTTCCTGGGCAGGGTCCCGACTGCATTGACCTGGTCTACGATCCGGTTCCACATTCTGTTTCTGGTGGCTAGTGGTGTGTGCTGGACCATGTTCCCATAGATTTGTGGGTACACCTTGATGATCTCGTCGACCATGACCGTCAGCTCCATGGGCGTGAACTTGGGCATTCTTTGTGGTGCCATGGTGTTTGTGGTGCTGGTGCGGTGTGTGTTGTGTAATGTGCAGGGGGTTTGTGGTGCCGGTGTTTGGTGGTGGTGGTGGTGGTGGTGGTGTTTGGTGGTGGTGGTGGTGGTGGTGGTGGTTGTGATGTGTGCGTTTCTGTGGTGTGCTGCTGTCCTTGCTGTGTCACTGTGTCCTCTCCTCTCCTCTCTGGTTTGCAATGTAGCAAGGGGTTGTGGTCTTTGGGAGTGCTGCTTTTGTACTCACCTATGTGGGTGTGTCCTCATGGTCTGTTGTTTTCAGGTGTGTTGTGTCTGGGGTTCTGGCCTTTGTATTTTTTGTTTGTCCGGGGGGTGTTTTCGGGATGTGTACTGTGCTTGTGTATTTGTGCGTGCCTTGCTGTGTGGACTTGTTGGCCATGTTGTGTGCTATTGGTTTTGTGTGCGGATGGTTTCTGTGCAGGTACGTTGGCGCCATGGCTTCTGCCGTGTCGATTCTCATCGGCGTTGTTTGCGCTGGCGGGCGGTATATTTGTGGTTTTCCGCGCTCATGTCGGTGCGATCGTAATTTCACGTGCGGTGTGTCGGCCGTGAGGGCGGGCGGTTTTGTGTTGTCGTGCGTGTTTCCGTCCGTGGCGGGCGGTTTGACTCCGACTTCGGACGTTGGCGGGCGGTATTTTGTGTGCTTTTTCCGCCGATGGCGGTTTCGGTTTGTGTAATCGTAATGGCGTGGTCGGTGTTCAGGCGGTGTGTGCGGGCGGATTTTTGCCGCTTCCATGCCTGGCGGATTTATTTACGCCGGGTATCGTAATGGGCCCCTATAATTTTTTTATTGGTATTGATAATTAATTTATTGTTAATTAATTATTAATTGGTAATTCATTTTTATTAATTGATTAATTGTTTATTATATTATTTGTGTTAATTTATTTAGGAGCGGGTTGTGGGTTTATAGGGAATAGGGTGGAAAGTAATTACATTTTATTAAAGTAATTATCAATTTTTATTTATTGGTATTCATAATTAATTTATTGTTAATTAATTATTAATTGGTAATTAATTTTTATTAATTGATTAATTGACAAATATATTAATTGTGTTAATTTATTTTAGAAGCGGGTTGTGGGTTTATAGGGGAATAGGGTGGGAAGTAATTTAATTATAAGAAAGTAATTATAATTTTTATTTATTGGTATTGATAATTAATTTATTGTTAATTAATTATTTATTGGTAATTAATTTTTATTAATTGATTAATTGACAAATATATTAATTGTGTTAATTTATTTTAGGAGCTGGTTGTGGGTTTATAGGGAATAGGGTGGGAAGTAATTTAATTATAAGAAAGTAATTATATATTTTTTTATTGGTATTGATAATTAATTTATTGTTAATTAATTATTAATTGATAATTAATTTTTATTAATTGATTAATTGTTTATTATATTAATTGTGTTAATTTATTTTAGGAGCGGGTTGTGGGTTTATAGGGAATAGGGTGGAAAGTAATTAAATTTTATTAAAGTAATTATTAATTTTTATTTATTGATATTCATAATTAATTTATTGTTAATTAATTATTAATTGGTTATTTAATTTAAATAATTATTTATTTGATAAGCATGTTAATTTTAACCCTCTGCTATCCAACACTTTCCCTACAGTTACACTCTCTGGAGTGGGAATAGTAATTTTTACCCCTACGCTATCCAACACTTTCCCTACTGTTGCACTCTTTGGAGTCAGAATAGTAATTTTTACCCCTACGCTATCCAACACTTTCCCTACTGTTGCACTCTCTGGAGTGGGAATAGTAAATTTAACCCCTTCGCTATCCAACACTTTCCCTACTGTTGCACTCTCTGGAGTGGGAATAGTGATTTTTACCCCTACGCTATCCAACACTTTCCCTACTGTTGCACTCATTGGAGTGGGAATAGTAATTTTTACCCCTTCGCTATCCAACACTTTCCCTACTGTTGCACTCTCTGGAGTGGGAATAGTAATTTTTACACCTTTGCTATCCAACACTTTCCCTACTGTTGCACTCTCTGGAGTGGGAATAGTAATTTTTACCCCTACGCTATCCAACACTTTCCCTACTGTTGCACTCATTGGAGTGGGAATAGTAATTTTTACCCCTTCGCGATCAAACACTTTCCCTACTGTTGCACTCTCTGGAGTGGGAATAGTAATTTTAACCCCTTCGCTATCCAACACTTTCCCTACTGTTGCACTCTCTGGAGTGGGAATAGTAGTTTTTACCCCTACGCTATCCAACACTTTCCCTACTGTTGCACTCATTGGAGTGGGAATAGTAATTTTTACCCCTTCGCGATCAAACACTTTCCCTACTGTTACACTCTCTGGAGTGGGAATAGTAATTTTAACCCCTTCGCTATCCAACACTTTCCCTACTGTTGCACACTTTGGGTTGGGAATAGTAGTTTTTACCCCTACGCTATCCAACACTTTCCCTACTGTTGCACTCACTGGAGTGGGAATAGTAATTTTTACCCCTACGCTATCCAACACTTTCCCTACTGTTGCACTCACTGGAGTGGGAATAGTAATTTTTACACCTTCGCTATCCAACACTTTCCCTACTGTTGCACTCCGTAGAGTGTGAATAGTAATTTGTACCCCTACGCTATCCAACACTTTCCCTACTGTTGCACTCTCTGGAGTGGGAATAGTAATTTTTACCCCTACGCTATCCAACACTTTACCTACTGGTGCACTCAGTGGAGTGGGAATAGTAATTTTTACCCCTACGCTAACCAACACTTTCCCTACTGTTGCACTCCGTAGAGTGTGAATAGTCATTTTTACCCCTACGCTATCCAACACTTTCCCTACTGTTGCACTGACTGGAGTGGGAATAGTAATTTTTACCCCTACGCTATCCAACACTTTACCTACTGGTGCACTCAGTGGAGTGGGAATAGTAATTTTTACCCCTACGCTATCCAACACTTTCCGTACTGTTGCACTCTCTGGAGTGGGAATAGTAATTTTTACCCCTACGCTATCCAACACTTTCCCTACTGTTGCACTGACTGGAGTGGGAATAGTAATTTTTACCCCTACGCTATCCAACACTTTCCCTACTGTTACACTCTCTGGAGAGAGAATAGTAATTTTATCCCCTCCGCTATCCAACACTTTCCCTACTGTTGCACTCTCTGGAGTGGGAATAGTAATTTTTACCCCTACGCTATCCAACACTTTCCATACTGTTGCACTGACTGGAGTGGGAATAGTAATTTTTACCCCTACGCTATCCAACACTTTCCCTACTATTGCACTGACTGGAGTGGGAATAGTAATTTTTACCCCTACGCTATCCAACACTTTCCCTACTGTTACACTCTCTGGAGTGAGAATAGTAATTTTATCCCCTCCGCTATCCAATATTTTCTCTACTGTTTTAGTTAACGTAGTGTATAATTTATTTAAAAAGATTAAAAATATTGTAATTTTTTAATTTGTTATATATATTTTTAATATTTTTATTTATATTATTGGTGTATGTGTATATATATGTATTTATAATTTTTAAAATGTTTTTTAACAATTTATAAGTTATTAAAATAATTATTTATAAATATTATTAAGTAAGTATATATATTATATTTTATACACATATATGTTTAATTTATTTTTACATTATATGTGTTAGTTATAATTTTAAACATTTAAAAATAATGTTAACTATGTTTCTTTTAATTATATGTATTATTTACTTTATTTTACATTATTTTTTAAACATTTAAAAAAACAATATTTTTAACAACGATATTTTTGACAACGATATTTATTTTTCGATATTTTTGTACTTACCATTATGTAGATAGGACTTCGATATTCTTGACATCGATATTTTTGTGTCAATATTTTTGTAGCTCGACATTCTGTCTTGTCGATATTCTGTCAGTGATTCCTGCATGGTACACATTCTTTGCAGCAGGCATACTAACCCTCTGTGCTACCATAAAATTAGTTAAAACTTCCACTTGACAAAACTCCTTCTCTCTCCAGGAAGAACATTAATCACTGGAGTTGACATTTTTATTGTTGTATGAAAATTGCCAGAGGCCAGCAATGCAGCAGCAGGTGCTTTTAAAACCATAAAATACTTCCAAACATGGCGCCCCCTCAAGGAGTCAGCACCCGGTGCGGTGGCACCGGTCGCACCGCCCTAGAGCCGGCTCTGACAATGGCTTAGGCAGCATTAATAGTCATTTTCAAATTCTATTGAATTAATAAACAACTGTTATTGTGTTTATCTCTACATTAGACACACAGCACCGCCATGTGGCTGACTGTGACAAACGCCGGTGTTGACAATTAAGTGGCGGTGCCAAGCACTGGAAACTACCTGCTCAAATAAAGCACTGGTTAACAAGTAGCTGAATCGCCATGTAAGAACCTTCCTTGCAGAGTGAATGGATGACAGTCCACTACCCCGGGGTCCCTGACACACTCAGAGAGTTTGTTGCCCCTCGTGTGGCACAAACGTGTCTGTAGATCTTAATTCTTTGACTCAGGATCTGATCTTTGCAACTGCAGATATTTCTTTTTTGAACACATACATTGGAATTAGGTACACACTGCAAGGTGTGAATCAGGACCTACAAGGTGTAAATCTGGACCTGCCTGTCTAATCAAAATAAAGCCCCTTGACCGGCTAAGCAAAATGGCTCAGTGAGCTAAACATTTTCTAAAACCAAAAGACAACACTAGGCACAAATAAACTATTTCAAGAAACAATTCCCTAACAATTCAGCAGATGTCTACGAGCCCGTATGCCAACTACTCAATAACATGACAGAGGTTTTAGTAGAGCACATGCTCATGCTAAAGTGTTGCCTGAAGTTATTGATAAGAGCTATTGCCAGATAATGGATGCTTATTGTTACCCAAACCAATAGTGCTTATTTTTCAACCTCAGAAGGATGAAAGGCTGAGTCAACCTACTGGGATTCAAACCTATGACCATACCGCGGGGATTCAAGCAAATATCCCTTCAGCGTCCGCACTAGTCCACTGGGTCACTGGGCCTGGTGGGCCCAATAATTCCAGTATAAAAATGTATTAGTGATCAACTTAAACTTCCATCAGAAGGTCCTTTTTCTTTTGTTGGGGCATCTGGGAGCTCTTGCGACATAGCCTTCCAACTACTCTTTCGCTAAGTTTTGGAAGTGGGTTTTTCATAGGGGTCTCTTCACTTCACTCTTATGCGCACTTATGAAAAAGTAATGTGGCTTATGTTGTAATAAAATACTGTATAGAACTAGAACCTGGGAAATGTGATATATGTATCATACCTTGTATGGTAATTTTTCAGCTCTATATTGCTATTTTTCTTTTGAATGAGTTCCATGTGAACCACTGTTCTCTACATATCTAACATCCAGGTTCACATAGACTTTTGGGTTGCTCTTGTTTCTTGATGTAGGCATTGTGTTCCTGCAAGTTCATTTTCGTATGACAACTTACCCTTCATAGGGTCCATATAGATAAGCTGTGCAGACGATTACAGAAGATATCTATTATTAGCAATGACAGACAGCAAGGCCCCTCTGTACACAGATGAGTACATTGCTAAAGTAGTTAGTGGCCCCTGACTGTTTACATCTGCTACATCCTCACCACCAAATCCCAAACAAACCACCATAGACCAATTAGAGAAAGCTAAAAAGAAGCATGTTAGAACTGAGCTCCGTGCCTGTATGTTAACAGAATATGTAAAGGCAGGGAAAATATCACTAGGATTACAATTGTGGAACGTCCCCTAACTTTTTTGGGAGGATAAAAAGTTCAGAGGTGGTATTAGCCATATTGCTACAACTTGTTCTCACTGTGGGATAGTATTGTCATCAAGACAGCTTTAGAACATAGTGAGGAAGAACTGAAAGAAATTGAAGCTCTGGAGAAAGAACTTCTAGAGACTGATAATGTAGCAGAGACTAAAGCAGCCTTGGAGAAACTCAATAAAACAATGGTAGAGTTTGGTGCAATAGACGTGAAGAAAAAAGCTCACAAGATCATAAAAGCCTATAAGAGGTTTTTTTTAAAGAAAAAGCCTACCCATATCTGCAGGACAATTTTTACATGCAGAATCAAACTTACAACAAATCATAAACTTGGGGAAGGTATAAGAAGCAGAGGATAGTGACATTCTCTAGGTCATCTGCAGGATTGACCCAGCTCCTCATGAGAACAGTCCAGCCCGAACTGCCAGGCCAGGTCCTCCCTGGACTGGAAACAAGCATCCTGGAACCGATTTAGGGATGTCACCCCTCATCAGATAGGCTAGCTTGAATACAGAGGCACAGTGAGCCTGGAACCCATGTCTGAGCATACCCTTCCCCCTTAGGGTGACAAAAGCAAAAAGAACAAATAATGAACGGGAATGCTGAACAATGCAATCATTGACTCCTAGTCACAGAGATCTGGGTTTAATCCATTGTTTTTTTGTTCACCACACCACCCCGGTATGGACCCAGTCATATGCAAATCAGTCTTGACCCTGCTCCTTATGGAAACAGTCCAGCCCAAACTGCCAGTCCAGGTCCTCCCTGGACCGGAAACAAGCATCCTGGGACTGGTTTCTGGGTAACGCCCCTCATCAGCCAAGCTAGCTTGAATGCAGTGGCACAGTGAGCACAAGACTCATGTCTGGGCATATCCTTCCCACTCAGGACGATAAAAGTTCAGCATTCCGTCCATCATCTGTTCTTTTAGCATTTTCTTAAAGTGCCATTTCTAAAATAATAATGTTCAATCCAACTTTACAAGTAAAGAGGATCTATCATTACCATTCCAAAGATATGAAACATGATAAGGCACTCCTTTCTAATCAGAAATGTTGGCTTAAAAGTGTATTAAGGAATTCCCAACCTATGAGAGGAGTAGTGAAAAACACATTTAGGTGTTTTTCCTTACCAGGAAACGCAAAACTTAAAAATACATATCCTACCTTTTACTTACACAGCACCCTGCCCTATGGGCTACCTAGGGACTACCTCAAGGTTGACCTATGTGTAATAAAAGGTGAGTTTAAGGCTTGGCAAAGAGTTTTAAATGCCAGGTCAAGGTAGGCAGTGAAACTGCACACAGGCTCTGCAGTGGCAGGCCTGAGACATGTTTAAAGGGCTACTTGACTGGGTGGCACAATTAGTGCTGCAGACCCACTAGTAGCATTTAATTTACAGGCACTGGGCAGAGGTAATGCACTTTACTAGGGACTTATAATTAAATTAAATATTCCAATTGGGAATGAGCCAATATTACTATGTTTAGAGGAGACAGCACATGCACTTTTGCACTGGTTAGTAGTTGTAGTGCTCATGGTCCTAAAGACAACAAAAACGAGGACAGAAAAAGACGAGGAAGAAGGCAAAAAGTTTGGGATGACCCTTCAGAGACAGCCATTTTCCCGACAATGGCGATACTTAAAGAGGACTTTATCATGGCTCTGGAGCAGAGTCGGACAGTCTTCTGGGGTGTATTCCCTTATCTAGTGTTGTCTGCCACATGGTGCTGGAGTGTTTGAGAATATGGTCCGAGTGCACATTCTTCAAAGGACTCTGTAGAGTCCGAAGACTAGACCCTTGTATCTGCACAACACCAGGAGATATTTTAGAATTTGTGAAGTTCCACCGGGAGGGGGTCTAGTGCTGAGCGGAGAAAATAGGACTAGTGACTCCAGTGGCCCTCAGCACTGGCAATGGTTTAAGCATGCCCTCCATGAGGAGATGGTCGATGTGGAGCATGCCCTTCACACTCCATGTGGCCAAATGGAATGGTTTGCCACAATGCTGAGGGCCATGTTATGCCACAGTTGTGCTGTGCTGTGGAGGCGTGGATCGAGCCCTAAGAGTTTATAGGCCACCTCCCATGCAGTGAGCCTGGCAGCGAGAATGGGATTGTCCTGCCAAGGGGTGTGCGATAGTGATAGATAGCGTGGGATCAATGGGTACAAAGAGTCCGTGAGATGTCCTTCTATTTGCACCCATGCCAGTGTCTCTGCTGAGTGATTGCAGGTAGGGTGCCAGTTGGGAGAGGTGAAAGGCCAGGTTTTAAGACATCATGTGGGGCAAGCTGAGACCTCCGGCTTCCGTATCAATTCAGAGCACAGCAGCTAGTATGCGCTTGCGATGCCCACTCCATATATACGAACTGATATCTGCCTCTATCACTATTAGGAGTGTATGGGGTAACCTCAAGAGGAACATGCTGAAGACATAATTGTACCTGGGTGCCACTGTCTTATTCACTGTTTGAACCTTGCCCCAGAGGGAGAGATTCAGGTGCTGCCATTTAAGAAAACCCAGTGTTCTGTTGAAGACTGCTGTTCACTCGAATGCCAAGATACCGGAATCCCTTTGAAACCCATCTCATGTCCCAGCCACAGAGGTATTAGTGGTCCCCTTGGACATTGGGTGGACTCGCACTTTGCCCAATTAATTTTTTAATCTGATATGCCTGAGAAGCTTTCTATGGTGGACATTACCACCATCAACGAGGAGCCAGGATGGAAAGGAAGAGAAGAATATCGTCCACATCCAATAGCCCCTTTACCGTGGTGTCTCCAATGATTATACCAGACACATCCACCGAATGGTGAATGGCCAATGACGGGGGCTTCAGTGCCAGACATTCCAGGAGGGTGGAGAGCGAGCAGCATTTTCATGTGTCCCAATGGATCGACACATATACAAGAGAAAGTCCCCACACTGAACCTCTACCATAGGTCAGTTTTTTAGGAGTCAGACAATGGAGATGAAGTCATTCCCTAGACCCATTTTGGCCATTACACGATAGAGGTAGCACCACTCCGCCCAATCAAATGCATTCTTGGTGTCGAGGGAGAGAAATGATTTATCTTCTGAATAGTCCCTGATGGACCACAAGACATGGGCATGGGTAAGTAAATGGTCACGTAATGTGAGGCCTAGAACAAAGCCAAACTGGGACTTATAGATTAGCTGAGGGATAACCTTTCCCAGCCGCGTCACCAGGATTTTGTCAAAGTTCTAGAGGTCTACATTGATCAACAAGATCGCACAGTAGCTGGCACAGTCCAACAGGTTCTTACTTTCCTTAGGGGTAACCGTAATGGTGGTCTTGTTGGCAATATTTCCCAAGTAGCCTTGTGTTAAGCCCTTATTGTATGCTTAGGACAATAAGGGAAGTAGAAGGTTTTTGCCCTTTTTGTAGAACTTTCTGGGGAACCCATTCTCTCCGGGAAACTTACAGTAACGCCACTGTGGCCTCTGCCACTTCTCTCTCTGTAATGTCACCCTCTAAATACGATCGCCCCTCAGCCATGATGGAAGGTAGGTGAAGTGGCTCTAGAAAGTCGTCTAACTGTGCTAGAGGGGCGAGAGTATCCGAGCGGTACAATTAAAAAAGAAATTCACAAACCATTCCACTATGTCCTGGTGGTGGGTCAGTAGAGCACCGGTCTCATCTAGAATGGCTGAGATCGTCACCTGAGACTCATGCTGGTGCAACTAAGATGCCAGCAATCATCCATCTTTTCTGCCCTGATCGTATTTGCTGCATTTCAATGTAACCAGAGCTTTTCAGCCACAGTAGTGAACAAGGCGTTTAGATGTGATTTGGCAATCTCCAATTCCCTGCGATTGGCCACTGAAGGGGACGCCGTATATTTAAGATGTAGGGCTTTCATCTCATCCTCAGCTGTCTGAGTCTGGGGTTTAGCAACAGTGGGGTCTTGCATCAGAGTCCTATAAAGGCCTCCTTCGCAGCAGCTAAAAGTGTTCTGTTGGATGCAACTTATCCTTTGTTGTCCATCAGAATGTGACTCAGGAGTGTCTCTTCGCATTCAGGAAGAGTATAATCAAAGGCCTGCATACACCATCGGGCCGGAGGTGGGGTGAGCGGACCAAAGTCCATATCCAGGCGGACCATGCTATGGTCAGTTATGGCTGCTTCCCAGATCGTACAACCCGAGACTAAGGGGAGGAGTGGATTCTAGAGTAAAAAGTAAAGGTGTATTCCTTGTCTGCAGGGTGCAGTAGACACCACACATCCACCAGGGCATGGTCCAATAGAAGGTCATTCAGGACGACTCTGCTTGGTCCTGTGCGGGAGCTGGCCTGCCTGTGTGGTCCAAAATCAGGTCCAAAGCCAGATTCCAGTCACCACCCAAAAGTAGGGAGATGCGGCCGAAGGTCAGGACTCAGAGCAACCATGACAGGCACGTGGAGAAGCGAGTCTTATCTGCATTGGGGCCATAGATTGAGCAAAGAATCAGCAGTCTGTCAGGAAAGCATAATTTTGCAAAGGCCCACGGACTGTCCATGTCTGTACAAGTTTTGAGTACTCTGCAAGGAAGGGAGCACCGGAGGAGGATGGCCACCCCACATATCTTAGAGCTGCTGCGAGAGGGCGAGAATGCTCCCTCAGTCCCTGTCTGGTGACTACTACTGATGACTGTACCTACCCAGCCTGTTTACATTTCAGGGGCCAGGTTTGTTTTTGGAGTATGGCTATGCCAACCCGGTTCACCCACAAGTAGTGCAGGACTTTTTTCCATTTGATGTAGAGTGACTTGCCATTGACGTTCAGTGTGGCTACTGTGAGTGACGTGGACATCATCCAGCAACTGCCTCAGAAGATGAGGGGGTGGGTGGGAGCTCTTGTGTGTGCATGTGAAGATACACTGCTAACCTCCTTGCGGGGCAGGGTGAGGGGGGAAGTATGGGCCATGCAACTAGGTGTAAGGATGGATTCAAGGAGAAGATAAGAAAGAAAAAAATGGGGGCATGGGCGGATCTCCTTTATTGTCTCGAGCTAAGACCTAAGCCCATTACCTCTCACTCCCCGTGGGCCCTGTGTTGAGGGAGGGCGATGGTTGCCATTAGAAGAAAAGGTGAGGGGGCCGTTTGGGTCATCATAATCTGTATATATCGCAAAAAAGAAAGAAAGGGGACTAGGAGCTAATAAAGGTCCAGTACCCGTGCTCCAAAAGACCCTATATGTTTCCAAAATGGGGGTTACTGTTCCTAATAAGACACAAAATGTGTCAAGAAAAGAGAGATAGAACTTCTAGGTGCAGAACTGGTTATGAGGGACAGTCAACAAGAGTGTTTCTTGTTGTACTCACACATCCCTGGGGATGTCATGCTTCATCATCGGGCGGGTGCTCCTGGTCGGGCCGGTGCTGCAATGCCCTACGGGTCCCCCGAAGGGTCACTTTCGCAGAGATCTTTTGTTTTTTCTCGCCGTTTGAGGATGTTCTAGTGGGGTGGTGAAATCTACGGGGAGATCTAAGTAGCACTGGTACGTGAGAAAGCTAATCCCAGCCCCCAGGAGCAGGGGAGAACTCTTCCTGACCTTCATGTTCTGCCCGCACTCTTCGCAGGGTCACTGCCGCCGGTCCGGCTCCAAGTCATGCACCATGACTGGGTCTCCCGTGGCGTGCTGTGTAGGCCAGAAGAGGCTCTGGGGGGGGGGCTCTTGAGTATGAGACATTGCCCCCTATGCTAGCGGATGGCATCTGATCCTCGTTACAAGGCCCCCGGGTAAGTAGTGATTCGCAGGAGCTTCAGCAGGGTGCAGCCATCTTGGTTGGCACTTAGCTCAATGCACACACCACCTAGTAATGTTTGCACTATTGTTTCACTAAGTTTTGGAAGTGGGTTTTGCACAGGGGTTACTTCAATTCCCTCCTATGCACACTTATTGTAGAGTATTGTGGGTTTATGTTGTAATAAACTACAGTGTAGGACTTGAACCTGTAAAATGTGATATATGTATCATATCTTTAACAGTAATTTTGCTGACCTATATAGCTATTTTTCCTTTAAATGAGTTAAGTGTGAACCACTGTTCTCTACATTCGCAGTCTTCGGACCATGCAACATAATCATATTGGTGGCTATGGATATGATTATTCAATTTCTTACCATCATTCAGGCTCGAGTTGTCTTTATCCAATCTGCCCCGGACTTTTGCAAATACTGAAAAAAAAAAAAAGAATAATCACGCTGGTGGGTGGTGCCGCAGTTTTGAATGCGCATTCCTTTTTTTGTTTTCTTAAATAAACATTTTACTGCATTCACAGAGAGCGCAACAACTATTTACCACCGGTACATAAAATATAGATTAGCATGAAATAATCAAAAAGTGTCATAAAACCATGTCTGCTAAAATAGCGGAAAATTGGAAATTGAACGGCGATTCTGATGCTGCATAATAATCACCGGGCTCTGTTGAACACTGCAATTTACTGGATTATTTAAGTATGTATTTTCTAACTTTCTCAGCTGCCGGTTATCCGGCAAATGCCAGCTTTGCCCCGCGAGCCGTACCGTTCAGTGTTTTTTTTATTTCTATGTGTCTGGGGCAATCAGACCTTGTCGGTGTCTCGCGGCGCAGTGATTCAGATGTTGGTAAGTGCCTAATTTGTGCCCAGACCGGCCATTACCATAATGCCTGCTGAAGCTCAGATCATACGTGGTCCACGTAGGCCGCGAATGACAACATCGGGCATCAGTTGCGATCAAATCATTTGCCCGTAACAAAAATGGAAATTAATCTGTGCCCGAGCAGGTAGTCATCAGAGGCCCATCTGCATAACTATATGTGGCAGGGCGGCAGCCTCCAACGCTGAGCAAACCTCCCAAGGCTGATTCATGTTTACAAAATGTATATATAGCTTTAACAATACGACAAGCAGTAAAACACAAAAGAGGCTTGGTGGAAAAAAAACCCAGCAAACTGCAAAAGTGGATTCAGTTATAGGCCAAAGCTGTGGTCATTTGAGGTTTGTAGACGTAGCAATTGCTGCCCCGGGTTAGTGAACTGCTTTGAAATTCTTGTGATTTAATCAGAATGACGGCTGGTTTGTTGAGAGAGCAGTGTGGATAAGTATTTTAGCACTAGGCCTAAACTATCTCTACTTGTTGATGACAGAAGGTTGTCGCTCTTTAGACAGATCAAATGCGGAAGTCCTACTGGAGTGACCGGCCCAAATTCACCCCTTTCTAACATGCCTTCCAACCTGGGCTTACCTCCCTCCATGTGCCAGCAGGTCAGAAACCTGGGGTTCATTGTTGTGTCCGACCTCAACTTCACTTCACTAATCAATGTTGTGATCAATAGAACTCATTTCCGGTTCTTTCACCTTGGGAAAATCCACCCCACCCGACCCTCCTCATTAAACAGTTTTTTTTTTGCTACACTGTTTCCCAAGCGTGAAATTTGTATGCAGCATGGCCCCTTGTGAAAACACATTTGCTCAATTCCATAGTATGAATGAATGAGTTTATTCATGGTCGATTACTTAAAATCATTACATAGCATTTTCCTAAGAACAAGTATACAAAATGTGAAAACCATGTTAAGAAAGCTGTCAACCGTACATTTTTAAAACAATATGTCACTATAATAGACGGTATCATTTAAAAAAAAAAAAAAGGAAATGGTGTAGTGATCGAGCAGTGTGCATGTTATCTCTTCTTGACTTGCATCCAGATTGTTCTATGATAGATTGTGATTAACTGGAAGCAAAGTTTAAAGCCAACGGCAAGAGGGTGCAATGCTCTAGTCGTGCAACCTGTCTGGACACAAGGGTCAGAATGTCTTTGCATATGTCCTTTGAGAGCAAAGAGTTAAAAGAAAAGTGAGAAAGTGCAGAGTGCTCGTGGTGCAGCGTGTCTGGACGCAAGGGCTGGACTGTCTTTGCATAAGTCTTTAAGGATGTTCGAGGTGTGGGGGTGCACAAAGATGGACCTGGGCTCTATACCCCAAGAAGGGAGAGGAAAGGTGCATGGGTCGCGCTGGAACTGAGCCGGTTTCATCCTGTCGTGTCGTTCAGGAGTGCTGATCGAATAACGTCTGTAAATTTCCCCAGCCTTGCTAAAGTCGTTGGAAGGTTGTTGGAGAAACACAAGTCTGAGGCTTTTCTGCAGGTTCTTATTCCTTTGGCCCAAAATAAGGGGAATAACAGGCCATGACGGTCACTGACTAGTTTGGGGTAACAGCACAAGAGATGGAACCAGGATTCTCTCCAATAGTTACAGTGTCTACAGGATATTGCCTCAACCCGCCTCGCCCAGGTGGGGTTGAAATCTGTAATTGGTAGGGCAAGGAGTCTCATAAATATGATTTTCCGGTGTGTGTGAATTTTGAGGGCTTGGTGGAAATAGGGCTGAGCTTTCCCCGGTGAGTAGAAGGCATCAAGTGCCTCGTGGGCTGAGCTGCGAAGGAAACCTTCAATGTCCAGTGCAAATGAGATTTTCTTGACCTGCGTATTTACTGCCCTTTTCCATTCCGAGGTTGGTATGTCCCGGCAATGTAGATTGGCTGCCTCGATTTTCAAGCTGCTCATTGCCTCTGCTAAATACGCTTACCACGGGGAGTCCTCCACCTCAAAGATTGTTTTGAGTTGTGCGTTGAGTGTGTTCTTGGGGGCCCGCAAGGTCCTGATGTAATAATTTAGTAGATCCCCTTGGCATTTGAGGTCCATTCTCCCGAGGCCCAGCTCCAGTCTCAGCCTCACTCTTCTGGCTTGCCGGGGTGCATAAAAGATTTTTTTATAGGCTGAAATTTAGATGTTCTTGAGTTGCGTTTCCAGTACGCCGGGGAAGGCTAGATGGCCATAATTTAGGGACGATATTGGTTTTGCTCTCAGGACTTTTAGAGTTGGTTCAGCTGTTGAGCTTTGCAGGTGGCTGTTTAGGTGTTATGTGACCAGCCAAAATTGTGCAAATGTGTTGTTTCCATCTTCTGCTTCATGTGCTGCTTCACCCTGAGGAAAGGTACACATTGCAAAGAAAGACCTTTTCTACAAACTCTAATGTGTATTTCCCAGTAAAAAGTGTTAAATAACTGATGGAAACAGGGATATGACTTTTCATTGTTCTAAATCAACAGGACCTGTCAGTAATTGAGTACCTGCACTTCTTAAATTTGAAAGGGAGAGTACTAGCACTTCTCAGCCGGGGTGCAATATTTTTAATGGGCGAGTACAAGCACTTCTTAAATTTGAAAGAGAGAGTACCTGAACTTCTTAGGACGGGTACAATACGTTCAATGGGAGAATTCAGGCACTTCTTAAATTTCAAAGAGAGAGTACCATCACTTCTCAGTAGGGGTGCAATACGTTTAATGGGAGAGTTCAGGTACTTCTTAAATTTGAAAGAGAGAGTACCATCACTTCTCAGTAGGGGTGCAATACGTTTAATGGGAGAGTACAGGCACTTTTTAAATTTGAACAAGAGAGTACCATCACCTCTCAATTTGGGTGCAATAGTTTACTGGGAGAGTACAGGCACTTTTTAAATTTGAACAAGAGAGTACCAGCATTTCTTATCTGGGGTGCAATACTTTTTATGGGCAAGCACCAGCATACAGGTGTCCGGGGTGGTGAGTACCTGCACTTCAACTCTTTCATGTCAAGCATGTTTCATGTCCCCTCCAGCTCTGTACAGCCCAATCGCTGGCAGACTTCAGAAAGAGACTCAAGACCTGGCTCTTCGATGACAGAGCACCCAGATACCCCGAGGGGTGACAGTGTAGCGCTTTACAAATGCTGCCTGATTGTAGCACTGATGAACATGTCATCAGTCAGCAGCAAGGATACAGCAGTTGGGTCACTTACTGTTCTCATAAAGAGGAACTGAGAGGGGGAATAATGAGACAAAGGGCGAAAGTCAACAAAACAATGAATCCCTTACTCCAACACCCTAACTGTGTCAATGTCATTTGTAACGTTGGCACAAACCATCCTTTTGGTGGAGTTAACGCTATCCAGAGCATCGAAATGGATACCCAATATGTCGGCACACGAGAGAAAATCGTAATGGGCTACATCTGATACATAGTCCCGACGCTCATCGTCTACAACCACGTAAAGTTCTTGCCAGGCATCAATGCATGGACCATACACAATCAGACGCACCGGTCCCAAGGCATGAGCCGCTGAAGATGCTTACAAATGGCACGCAGAACCTAAAACGATCATCAATAAATAAATGAATTAATAAATATAAATGTAAGTAAAGGAGCCAGGCTTTTCTTTTTTAATTTATACATTTAGTAATAACTGAAGCTAACACTATTTATCAGAGGTATTTGTCAAGAGAGAACTTCAACATAAAAAATGAGAGCACTTTACAACAACCAACATTAGGAGGAGACAGACTTTAAATCAAACAGAAGCTTATTCCATTGAGAGAGCTTATAGGGCAGGGATCTGACGCCGAGGGCAGTGGAGTGCTGTTCATGGGCACCAGGATTCGTGCTCTGCCCATGGCATTACAAGAGGCGCGCGGGTACTTTTATACAGCTGAGGGGTAAGGTGGTCTGCTGCATTGAGGTAGGAGAGTAGCTACTGGTGGTAGAGTATCACTCCTTTGATGGAAGGCTAGTCTTGAGGGCTCCACTGCAGAGGTGACTGGGGCATTGAGTTTTGATGTAGCACGTCACAGTTCAGCTGAGTCTAGGTGCTATTAATATCAGTTGTTGGTATTACCTAATTTAAGAATACTCAATTTAACTAACACAAAAGCATTGAAAGCTGAGCTGGCCTTTTCTAAGTTTAAATTTGTGGCCTCCACAACCCTGCATATTTCATTGGAGAGTGCTCAACTCACTGAGCCATACTGATGCTTTACATAGGAGGTGGGTCTGCTAAGCTTATTGAATCTTCAGCTTTGTGAAAGGCACGAAGATTCAAAACCTTCCTGGTGCCTTCTAAGGGATAGTTCTAGAGTAAGTGGGTAAAACAGAAGTGTGCTTGCTTTAGAGCTATTTCCCCATTAGTTACTGGAGCATTTCAGGAAGCTTCGTTTTTCATCTCACGAAGAAGAGCTGCATATCACAGTCAGTTGGTTGTGATTTAAAACTTGCTACCCAAGATAAAAAGTTTTGCAAATAGTATCTCTAAGATTAAAGGTAATCCATGCTTCTTGGGAAAGCCAGAGAAGGTTTCTAGATAATGGAGCAATCTGGTCTAATTTTATGTGTTATTGTGATAGTCAGACTGGCTGCCATGTGAAGGCTGGGTTTGAATCACGCCAGTCTAGCTGCCACAAGAATCCTGATTGATTCACATTTTAAAGTCTTCAGTTTGATCTTGCATGGTTAGTGGGGCTGCCACTGCACATAGTGAAGTTGTAGATTTGTGGGGTTCCAGGGTGCGTGGTGAGTCCAGTCCACAGGGAAGAGAAGACAATTTTGGCATAAGTCCCTGTGCTATGGTGAAGCTCAGCCTGTTTTAAATGTAACTGAGGAGCCAGTCTATAAGGGTCTCAGTTTAAAGAGAAAATGTGCCAAACAGGGGCCCAATACAAGTGGCATGGAGTAATGCCCAATAACTGTCTAACCCCTAGATTTACAGATATGGCAGCATTATTTACTCCAGAGGGTGGTGTTACCAGAGATTATAAGTGAGACAGTGAAAGTCCCCAAAGAAAATTGAATAAGCAGAGGAATTGTAATTCGCGTCCAGACCCCCAGATAATTCCTTATTTTACCTGTTATTTTCACACAGTATTCCACCCAGAGAAATGCCATGGAGCTACCAAGAACCTTGACATCTGGATTTTACTGGTGACGTCACTTATATTGGAGTCCTTGGATAAGCACTTGAGTCTTCAAGAGAATTCAAGAGTGAGCTGCAATCCCAGATGTTTTCTCGAGATGTAACCCTTTGACAAAGCTGCACGTTACTGGCACACTTGTGCATAGTGCTGTTATGGCTATTTGCGGTGTGCAAAATTTGCGTAATTTGCTTTTGTGTAATTAAGCAAAATGTAAGCAAAATTATATGTAATTACGTGAAATGCAAAACAGGCATTTGACTTTGTATTTTAGCACGAAATGTATGCACTTTGGAGTATGCATTTCGCGTTTAAAAATACTGCAAAAAGAATAATAGCACCAAGAACAAATCCCACTCATGTTCTGTTGTTAGTGTTGTTCCTGTGCATCCACGGTACATTTTTACTGCAAATGGAACATTTCTGTAAATTCTTTGCCATGAATGTTGAATAATGATGTGATGTGGCATAGCATCATTTTGGGAATTCCATGTAACAAGAGCAACACAAATTACTAAAATTACGCTAGATTGCCCCGTCATTAATGAAAATTGTGCCCGGGCCTAATGTCATCCAACAGTGGCCACACTGGTTCTACCTTAAGATAATCAAGTATGGATCTTAAGATAAAGCCTTGTGGCCCTCAATGAGGGGAGGAGGGCAGGAGATCTGGAGTATTAAGACTTCACAAGCTGCAGCCTGTTACGGAGGAAGCGTGAGAACCGTTTCGGAACGTTGACCGCACAGATATGGTACTAGATTATCATTGATGAAATATTGACCTTCAAAACTATTGTGACTTAAATACTGAATTCCAATGTGATGTGATGGGGTGGGGTGGATGGGAGTCCACCACAAAGAATAATGCCGCAAACTTATAAAGCTAAAACACAGTTTCCATAATTTAAACCAGGGTTCAACTTTCTGGTAACTTTGGCACAGAGCAGACAAGCTTTATTTAGAAAAATGTGTAAAGTATTCAGCAGTAGCAAAAAAGTCAAAATTACATGTAATTGACAAAAAGCCAAGAAAAGGAACCAGACTTATGAATGTTTAAAGATTTAAGGAAAAAAGTACAAGAAAAAGTGAAGTTCCAAACGGTGGTCATTGTTCACAGTTAACTGGGACCATGGCATGATTCCAGGCCATCCATGGTAGAGTGTGAGTCGGATACACCACGCAGATTAATTTTGGTCAAAGATTTTACCTTCTGACTTAGACTCTGAAATGAAGTTTGAAATCCTCCTGGGTTGCAAAGTTGCAGGCTGGGTCCAACGAAGTCCTCTCGATGCCAGATTGATGCTGGATGAGGTCCAGCTAAAACTCTAGGTTTTGTCGGAAAAAGCTCCAAACCGGAGAAATTAAAATGTTACTACTGATGAAATCCTCACGTCTGGCAGATACTTTTCACACCTTCTCCCAGTCAAAACTTCTATCTTCAGACTTAGGGACTGATGACTATTTTGGCGGACAGGGTTACTCCGTCACAAGCGTGACGGATATCCCATCTGCTAAATTACAATCCCAATATATCCTATTTAATATTTAATTTGCAATACGATGGACGGGATATCCATCACGTTTGTGATGGCGTATCCCATCTGCCAAGATCGTAATCAGGCCCTTAGTCTTTTTTTTATGGAACTCTGAATTCTCCAGCGTATCAAACCTGAAGCTGTAACAACAAAGTTGCTTCTAAATCGGACACCTTTGCAGCGAGGCCTACTGATACTTTCGAGATCCTGGAAGACCATCAAAAATGTTCTAATTCCCAACTTAAAAATTTTTCAAAGCTCCTTTTGTCATTCTAAGGCTCCCATGACTTCAGGACCAGCACTTAGTTCCGGGATCCGTACCAAGCCGAGGGCACTCAAAGGATCAAGTCCAGTTCCAGTTGCTACATATCAGCTGAACACTTCAGGAAAATGGCCTCTTGCAACTTATTGTGTCCCTGTAGCCACACAGAAGGTCAGCCAGTTGACCCTAGGAGTCTACTTCTTAGATCTGTGTACAAGCAGGCACAGGGCCCACACTTTGGGTATCCACACGTCTCAAACAGCCCTCTTCTGTTCCTCCGAAAGGCCTAAAGGATGTTCTGATGAGCTATGGGTGAGGTACCAGCTGGGTAGGTTTCATGAACCATTTTGTGAGACTGACTCCTGGACACTTCCTAATCAAAATATTTTGAAAAAAAGAGACATAAATTTGGCTTCGATATCTCTTATGCTAAAAAGTTTTGAAAGCCTTACCACAAACTGCCCCAAGTGTCAAAAAATGGCTTAACATGTGGAAGTTGGGAGAGGTAGAAGTACAGGACCTGCATCGCTTAAGCGGTCAAACTGTATTTTGTAATAATAAAGTTTGCAGTCTTTGAGCTGTAGTAAAAGTGTTGGGATATGTGTTTATTAGAACAAATATTCCAAATGCCAATGTTTATTGGGCCACATTTATTTTCTTTGGCATGGTATAAATCCTCTCCAGCATTTTTATTATCTCTTTTTCAATACATGCAGTATTTTCCCATGTGTTTTATCACATTGCTAAGATCTTGAAGTTACTGCTTCTTCTAAGTGCCACCTAGAGCTCCTAATATTTCTCGATCTTTGTGTCAAGCTATTATTTTTCGCTTCCAACCCTTGAGCTGATCAACTGACTTGGCTGGAGTGGTGGTCTAGCAGTAGCCTAGCAGTGGACAGGTGGTTTGCCTATCTCTGGGGCAAATTATGTTGTCTTTTTCTACATTCTTGTATCCTCAAAATGCATGATATCTGACAACTATTCTCTACATCCTTAAAATCAGTCCTGAAAAACAGACCTTTAAATAAAACATCTGATTATTGTCTCTCCTTTTTTCTCTCAAATGGGCCTGTCCTTCTCTGCCATCCCCTGCATGCCTCCTCTCTCTGACTACAACCTACTCTGCCACATGAATGTGTGTCTTAATCGCTAGTATTGCATTAGTGCAAATTGCCTACAACTTATTTACAAGACCACAACCTCTCCTCCTTCCTCTCAAAGTCATACCTCTACAACCTAATAGTGCTTAATCTCCACTAATTCACTAATTATTCCCACCAACCATGTGTGTGAGCTCACATACCTCCTCAACAATTATCATGTTTAGCCCATTTTAATTTAGTCCATGATAAGGAAACAAGAATGACTGTATGAAAGGGTTTGCTTGAGCGCACATGACTAATCCCAGTGACTAAGAATAGCCAATCACACGTGTCTAACCACTAACTTTGGGTTCCGGAGCAGTGTGCTGTCCGGTGTAAATCGCTTCAAATCTTTGTCAGGGGTAGTAAGCACCATATAAATGAAATTGCAATTACAATAAATAGAATGTATGCAGATGTAAAGTGTGTCATATGCTATTTATTACCAATGTTGAGTGTGGGCAGAGGGCATGCTCACCACCCAGACTATTTTCTCTTCTTTTGTGTTCTTAAAACTACTGGACTTTTCTTTGTACTCTTATCAATCTGTCCCCTAATGTTTGTGTCCTTTACTTGGCAGACGTCTCAAAATAGTGAATGTTGTTGGACATAGGGTTCACAAACACTTGCATTATTTAGCAATATTCTTTTTAGTTTATTCTGAGGATGCCAACAAAAACACCATCTTTTCTTCAACCTCCTGACCTTCTGTATCCTAAGTTATCAAAACATGTTTTGGGAACCTCTTTGGATTCTTTTGTGCATTTTCAATGCAGACCTTCGTTTTTTTTTTATTTAGGTAACATCCCAGCTACTATTTCACTCAGGAATTTTTTTAACAACACACACATATTTTAATTAAATAAGTTAGCAAGAGAAAAATATCATACTTTCATGTCCTAAATTGTTCCTGCCTGTCTCATTTATGTATAAACCTGTACTTTGTGATCTTCACTTGAACATCCAAATAATTCAGAAGGGCCCCTTACTATGTTCAGAAATATTATATTTTATGGTACATTATTTAGACAGTTGCCACAACCTCAGAGGCCAGTACTACCAGACAAGCTCTTAGTAACAACACCACTGTTGTTTGGGCTTCTGGCAGGAAATTCAGCGACAGAATTACTTCTGTCAAACTGCTGGTCACCATTTTAGGTCGTTAGACAAAACAAAAATGAAGGATAAAAATGTGGTAAAAAAAAATTTGTTCCAAATATTTTTTTTATGGAAAACACCTATTATTGAAGTTGAAAAAAACCTTCTCACTGTTCATAACATGCAGTGCTTTAAGGGAATGAAGTGGGGGATCTATTAAAGGGACATGGCCAAAGAATGTAACTAGGAATCCTTCAGAAGAGGTGGGGTATACGTCCCAATCGATCACGATGGGTTTCGGCGCAAGGCCTGGCGTCATTGATGATATCACTGATGACATTTTAATTGTATCATTGATGACATCACTGATGACATCCTCTATAATAGTGCTGTTGACATTAGACTGTGACCCATAAATAAGTTTAACAAATATGGAAAACAGCCCATGGTCAAACGCGGTAGGTGTTGAGGCTGTCTGCGGAGGAATGAGTGTATAGCCTGGCCTTTGGCCAGGTGTGGTGGCCGACTTCTGCTGCGCACTGCTGAATACATTTGAATGCAGGTCTTGGCTTATAGACAGGCCTGCGGTCAACCCCCGCTGCACACGGCCAAAGATTCTATGCAGTGGGGATTGGCTGAAAGGTGAGGTTTGAGTGCATGACTTGACCATAGGTCACGCTCTGTGCCCAAGCGCCACTGTGCAGAGCTGAACACGTAAGTGGTGAGGCTGCTTCCCTCCCAAAGGTCAGGCACAGGACCTTTAGCTAATCCTTGAGGTACTTGCTTAAAGGCCATGCCCAGAGGGCTTTGGCTACCCTTTGACGAATGTACTCAGAGCCCAGCGGTAAGTCAGACTGTGCAGCCAGTTCCTTTCGTGCACAATGTAAGGTGATACGCAGAAGGGGATGGCTGCCTGTTGAGGGTTAGCCATAGGAGCTGGCTGAAGCCAGTGCCTTGCGAGAAACCAATACTGTGCACAGTCAAAGACCATGTCCATTGTAGGTTTGTCACTCACTCAGAGTTGGGCACCAGCCCTAGTCCTGCAGCCAATCCCCTGCTCTGCATTACAAAAGGCAGAGTATTGGTATCTATGGATGCTGTCATCAGGGATGCCAACAATGATGCCATTTGAGCGGTCATGGTTGATGTCATCAATTATGTAATTTACTATGTCTTAAGTGATGTCAAATATGAGGCATAACCAGTGCATGACGGAGGAGCCAGTTATGGTTAATGAACCTAATCAGTACTGGCAAACGTCAGTGTGTTAAATTTTGTTTTGTTATCACCATAACTACAGTTTAACTGTGTTTGTTTCAGTGATTTGTAAGCATATTTTATGGTCTTATAAGCACAGCTTTAACTACAGTTAAAGGTCTGCTGTGGTTGTCAAATTTCGAATACAGTCCCAAAGAACCCCTGAAATTTGGCAGTTATGGTTTGCAGTGGACATGTTTCAGCTAAGGAGCATATTGAGCATGGCAGGTGCTGTGAGTTAGGGTGTCATTAGGTTTTGCATAACTTGCGAATTTCGGGGCTCCATCTAGTTTGTGTACTCTGAACTATTAATGACCTTTTTTCTCAATTTTTTTTTTTTTTTTAATAATGTACAGCATTCATTTGCCATTTAAACATTTTTGTGCTGTGCGTGGCGTTCGGTTAGGCCGTGTACCTAAACCCCCTTCAGCGGGAGTTGGTTGCAAGACCCTCCTGGGCCGGTGATAGGCTGAAATCCGTGTACATTCATCAAACAGCACCAACATAGTTAATGAATGAAAACTTTATTGCCCCACATTTATCTTGGCCGCCCTTGATGGATCGTCTCAAAACTTGACATAACCTTTAGAACGCTAAATCTGGTAAATGTCTGCCAATTTTGCTGTGGATTCATCAGACAGTGCAAAATGTATTTACACATGAATATGGCCTGGACCGCCCTAAAATGTGCCCTTCTTGATGGACCTGCATTAATTTTAGAAAACCAAAAGTGGGCTAAACATGTCAAGTCTCTGCCAAATTTGTGAAGATCCATCAAACTGTGCCAATGCTGTTAGTAAATCAAATATATTTTGAGCCCTCCATTCTCACCCCATTTAATCTGCACGAAACCTGAATATCTACACTGAATGTAACTTGCTAACTGCTTGCCACATTTCATGCAAATATCAAACAGCACTAACGTTATTAAAAAATACATGTTTTGTCCCCCTTTTTAACTTTTATCTTCCTCTTGATGGGTTGGCACAAACTTGTCATACTGATAGAAAACCAATCCATCCAAGTTTCAGTCAAATTGTGTGCACATTGTCAATATTATACACAGTGCCAATAATATTGCAAATGAACACTTTTAACCACTCCCCTGGATTGACCTGCACAAATTCAAAAATGCCAAGAGAAGACTAAATGGTTTATTTCTCTGCCAAATGTCATGCAGATAAACCAAACTGTGCCCAAGTTATTAGCTTATCAAAAATGTTTCATCCTCCCCTTAACAGTGACAGCAGCCCATTAGATCTTCATGAAACCTGAAATATGGGCATGGGTATCACATACCACATCTGAGACAGCTTAATCAAACCTCCCCAAAGTTAACAGCGAATGATAATTTTGTTGACCCCTACCCTCTGTATCTTTGCCCCCCCCCTTGATGGATTGGCACAAAGCTTGACTTACCAATAGAAAACTAATCCTTTCAAGCTTTCCCCACATTTTGTGCATATTTATCACTGCCAATCCTATTAGCAAATTAGCACTTTTTGCCCACCCATTTTTAGCAACAAACTAATCATCTGCCACATTTCATGCATATTCATCAACAATGCAAAATTTATAAGCAAAGAAACAAGTGATTTTTAAACTGACAAGCCATATAAAAGTATTAACCTTTTTAAGTTTACCCCAGAACAATTTTCAAATGCTAACATCTCAAACACTGAGGAACAGACTTACACCTAACCAATACAATCTTGCCTACTGAGTAAAGCTCTGCTTTAATTTCAATGGTTTTGGCTGCAGATGCGAGCAACAGTTATTCTAGGATCTAAAATGGGAAAACATGTCTTTTCTGACTCCCTCCTGGCTTTTTTGCCCTTGCATGGAACTGTGCGAAATATGCCATGCCAGCAGTGGCGGCTCCTCCGCTAAGGCGGAGGGGCGTCGCCCCACTGCTATTTTAGCAGTGCATAAAAGAAAAAGAAAATGATAATAACAGAACATTATTATCATTTTATTTTTTTATGCGGCACTCGGGGCGGGGCTGGGCTTTGTGATGCCAGGGCAGAGTGAGGAGTAGTTTGCACTCCTCTAAGTGAGCATGACGGCTTGGCCGGCCCTCTGGGGCCAGCCAAACCATCAGTTGCACTTAGTATTTTCTCCATGGGGCTGGGTTGCACTGCCCCGTAGAGAACATGCCCAGCCTCCCAGGCACTGCCTGAGTGGCCAAACAGGCCGCTCAGACCAATCACAATGCTGCTCATGCAGGGTCGGCATTGGCTGGGAGAGTCCGGAAGCCTGGGTGCTTCCAGTGCTTCCAGCAGATCTGAAGAGGACGGAGGAGCGCCGTGCGGCGGAGAAGGTAAGTTTATTTATTATTTTTTTTAATCTATTGCCCTTCCCTCCCAACCACCCCCGTTCGGAGGCAGCCGCCACTGCATGCCAGATCTTCATTGACTATGCTAAGCAAGTATTAATTTGGTGCAGAGCCATTGATGAGGGCCAAATTGGTTCCAATGCATTGAAGAGCCCATGAAGCAGTAAACAGTTTTTTCTAATGTCACTTTTGCTTTACTCTGTCAACAAACATTGTTTTTGTTTATGTTTTTTTCTAAAACATGAAAAAAGCTACCTCTAGCTAAGACCTAAAAACAAATAGAGCAATTTGATTTTGAAATATGTGTGCTGCTCTTGAAATAACAAAATGAAGAAATGTGTTTTCCTTAAATTTAAATTCATTTTTTTCCCTGATACAACTCAATCTATGTAATATAGACTGGGACAAATCTCGTTTGTTCCAACTCCAGTTATATGAGTATCAAAAATGGTGCAAACACATTTGAACGTGCTTTGCACTTTAGTAAACCTTGTGGAATTTAGCTCTAATGACTGCACATTTTCTGAACAATTAATTTGGCAATGCATTAACATTCTGGAAGTGAATTTATTCTCTGTACAAACTCCTCTGTTTTAAAAGAGCAAAGAGAGATGTGACCCCGCTCTCTTACCCTCAAAGCAAGTTGACTGAAATGCACCGATGAGCTGCAAACACAGGGGCAGATTTACAAGCCCCTTGCAACACTTTTGTGCCGCTGTTGCGTCACTTTTGTGAGTGGAGAGGTGTGGTGCAGCGGCCCGGGCAGTTGACTTCAGAGCACAGGGCTCACAGTTCGATCCCCGGTTCTGGTGGCAGTTCAGCACCATGTGACTCTGGGCAATAGCTCACTTAATTTCCACGACGGCCCCCAGTGCCTTGAGACCTTTAAGGGTGAGTAGTTCGTGCTTTACACATATGGATTTACATTTTTTTATTTACATGCAGCGTAAACAATGCGTCCAATTTACAACGTGACGCATCTAGGGAGATGCGTCACATTGTAAAGCCCTGCGTCACATTATACCTGCATCAGGTATAATGTATGCAGGGTGGGCGTTCCCACGCAGGAAAGCCTCGTAAAAGTGACGCAGTGAAATCCACAAGATTTCACTGTGCCACCTGTAGGAGGCCACTGCGTTAAAACCTTGCGCCTGCTTGATGCAGGCGTAATGAGTGACGCAGTACAATAAGTATAGGCCTCAACATGCATTGCGTCGTGCTTGTGACACGACTCCAGCAATGTGTGAATTTGAGCCAACAGATGCATCAGAATTCCTGATGCATCTGTTAATCCTTGCACCATGGTGCGCCGTATTGTAAATACGGTGCATACATGGTGGCGCAAGGGTTTCGCAGGCTGGCGCAGGGAAACTGATGCATCTCTACAGATGTGTCAGTTTCTTGTAAATCTGCCCTCCAGTACTTAATTTGAGCCTGTGACTTTCGGTGCTCGGCACACAACTTAATTCTCAACACTGGGGCTTGTAACAGTCTGCCACATGGTGGTGCTGTCTGTCTAATTTAAAGATCAGCACAACAACAGTTGTTTATCTATTCAATATACATTAAAAATGACTATTGACTGCCGCCCAAGCCTTTCTTATAGCTTTGGGGGCCTGGATTAGGCTGAATTTTCACACTTGTAGAAGTGATGATTATTGGTACTTCCATTGGCAGCGCTGGGTGAGGCAATGTGTGGTCCAAGCTGCAGTGGTCTCCTTACGAGAGCCCTGGCACATATTTATGTTTGTACAAATTAAGCACTGCGCAAACCACTACAAATAACTTCTGCCAGCTTCAATTGTGGGGTAAAATCCATTAATAAATTGCTGCTGGGGATTTGTGACGTGAAAATGGAAACACACCTTGGTGATATTTTCTTTCGATAAAATAAAAGACGCTGTTCCATTTTTAATTGAGTTTTATCAGTAGTATCAAGCTAAAAAACAGAATGTTCCAGATGCATGCATATGAAGCCCCCAAAGGCTAAAAGCTGATTATAGAGCTAAGAGGGGGGTCAGATAAGGGCATTAGCACAAAAACATTCCAGTGAATCTTATATCCCAATATAAGCCACTTGTGGGTCTTTACAGAATAGCAGTAAAAAATGAAACATCATTTGCAATGTTAAAATTCAATAACTCCTCTTCCCGTTGATTTATGGAGAAAGTAACACAATGTGCATTTCAGATAAAATTGGGCTTTAATTAAAACTGCATATTCTGTTCCATTTTTTTCTCTCTGAAATGAGAGCAGAATACCGAGTCATAATTAAAGTCCAATTATGTCTGAAATGCACTGTCTTTATGTGCTAATGTTACAAAAGAGGTTCAGTGCCCTCTAATGAGAGGCAGAGTGATGCCCAGAGTAACCTTACTCAAAGTTTACATGGCTGTGTGTGAAAGATTTCAAGTGCATATTATAGCCGAGGGACCACAATAATTGGGGTTTAGCCATTGGAGTGTATAGGCATATCTAGTTTCAGTGCCATAATACAATTTGTGTTGTGAGAATGAGGATTCTTTAAAAATGGACAACTGTACTCTAACTATTTGAGCTATTTCTTAGGCCTAAGCAAAATGTTTGTTACACTGGCATGTTCTTGCATATTTCGCATATTTTGTGTCAATCACCATTTTGCATAACATGAAAGTTTTGTGTGATGTTTTGCCTGCAGGAGACTAGTTCATGTAGATAATTTTTCACTGAGAGACATTTTATCCTTGAACTAATCTCCGAGTTGCATACAGCATGTCTTTTTGTGCAAGAACCAGGAGCATATGAAAGTGAGCGAACGTATTTTTATTTGTGCCTTTGGGGAGTGTAAGACTTCCTCATACTCTGTTAGTGTAACTCATATTTTTGCCTGTTGGAGGGTGAAGGTATATAATATACAAGCCACATTTGTATACCTAATGTTCAAATACCAGGGGCCGTATTATGCATTGTCATTGTTTGTGCCCGGCACGCCTTTTAAAAGGTGCGTCGGGCGCAAACAATGACAATGCACCCCAATATGGCGAGTGCGCTGGCCCAGGGCAGCTGCGAACTCGCGCTGCCCCAGGGCAGCGCATTCATGTGAAAACACGGAGCAGCTGCTTGCAGCCACTCTGTGTTTTCACAGTGCAGGTGGCATCTGCCTGCACTTTTAAAGGGGATTAGAGATCCCCTTGCCGGCGGGTGCAGTCAGTGTCTGCACCCGCCTGCAAAGGGTATGTCTGGGGGTCCATAGGACCCCCTTTCTCCCCTCCAGAGGGCTGCTCTCAGGGGGCGCACTCACAGTGAGCCCCCTGAGAGCTTCTTAGCCTCTGCGCCCACATCTGTAATATGGCGCGGGCGCAGAGGCAAAGGAATTCCCTCATTTGCATAGGGCACACCCCCTGATGGTAGCGCTGGCGCTTTAAGTGCATCAGCGCTATCGGTATTATTGAAGGGGACAAGCATCTGCGCCCCCTTCTGTGATGCCAAAGTGCCCAGGGGATGTGCAAAACGGGCGCAAATGCCCGTTGTGCCCCCAGGGCACTTATTGTAATATGGCCCCAGGTGTCTCTTGGCACAGTTTTTTTAAAGTATATTTTTATTTGTTTTAACATTCTATGCCAACAAACAATAAGCATACATAATATGACAGCCGCTAAGCACACGTTCTACAGTATTAGATACAGTTCCCGCTGGATCTCCCTCTGCTCCGGATTCACTATTCGGTTCACAAATGTCCATCATCATTGTTCCAATGTCTCCTTCCTGAAGTCAAGGGTGGCCTGAGCTTCTCTTGGCACTGTTGACAGTAAAATAACATTCATTGTTACCCATATTGAGAGTCATCATTTCATCCACCTTAGAAGGATGAGTGGACCTGTGAGGGTTTGAACCTGTAACTATATGGTGAAACAGAGGTTCCTGTAGTAAATACATTAGTCCACTAAGCTACCAGCCCCAGCAACATTTGGGTAATGTATCTGTAAATCCCAAAGAACTTTCCATGGAACACTTGAACAGCACATGGTGGCAGGTTCAAGTCGGCCAGCGGGTCATTTCGCTGTTTTTTCCAATCACCTAGATCTCTTGTATTTGATTCTTTAAGTGCCTCAGTGGTTTATCATGAATTGGCACATGGGATCAAACAAGCATTGACTACTAAGGGCTTAAAGCCTATGATACGAAGAGGAAATGCTAATTACTTGTAATTTGAGGGTATAGGTGTACCCAATTGTAGTAAGCAAAATAATAGAAATACAAAATGATAGAACCCTACGTCTGAGAATCCAGATAACTAGGAAAATATTTAGTAGAAAAACATAAATAGAAAATGTTGAGTCAAAAATACTATAAAAAATAAGAGAGTTTAAAAAATAATAACATCAATTTACAAAAGCACACTTTTTACAAATGAAAACGAGGCTCCAAGTGTGATTCCTGGTTAAAGAACATAATTGTATTATGTAAATATTTGTGCTATATATTTATGGTAAAGAGACAAAGGTGGAGGGAAAAAGGATAGGTAAAGGGTTAAGAGGAGGAATGAGTGTTCAGAAGCAGTGAAAAGGAGGAGCATGCGAGAGAGAGAAATAAAATGATTAAAAAAAAAATAGATAAAGGAGAGGAGTTGGGGGTGTCTGTCCCACCCCAAAAAACAAAATGAGAGGGAAGATAAAGGAAGAGGAGGATGGACGGAGAAGAAACGTGAGAGCGAACAAGCAAGGAAAAGAGGCAAACAGATTCAGAAGTAATTCCCATAACAGCAATTTTGTAAAAAAAAAACTAAAAAAAAAAAAACCTCACCCAGTGACAGGATGCGAGAAAGAGAGGGGGTGGACTATATATGCAAATCTTTACGAAATCGCTAGTGAAAGAACTCATTTTGAAGATTAATGACATGCACTCCTTTATAATAAGTATGTAAAAGACATTTAAAAACATATTTTAATTGATTTCTAGTAAATGGGAAATGCAATCCGGCTTGAACATTTTGATAAAGGGTTTAGTATAAATTATTTCTCAGGGTCTGTATTCGAAGAATTATTTTTTCTAGGAAATCACACACAAATGTAAACAACATCTGTACTAGTTCTTTAAGTTACCTTCACTGGATGTGTGAATGTCTAATTAGGAAACACTGATGCCACACAGTGTATGGGTGTTGAACATTATCTCATGTTACAGTGAGTGCTTGCTTTTTATTCTCTTGCTCTAAGACACACAAAGCAAAGAAATGAATGGATTTTGCCCAAATTCCTCCTCCAGCAAACTAGTGCATATTACCCTTTTTATTCGAGCCAAAAATGCCCCATTACCATGCATTTTTGCAGACAAGTAAGGGCTGCAAAATGCAATTTCTCACTCACGAAGGTGATGTATACATGTAAACCTAGCCTTATACAATACAGTGTTATGTTCTTTATTGGCATGACGTGAAGCAAGTATTGCCAAAGTAAACATGTAAAAACATGCAATACCATTGTCTGTCCAGTAGTGGTCACTGCGGTTTCCAGGTTATTTTGGACTCCTTGCAGCATGCACAATATCTTTTATTCCGTCGCTCTCACTGCTATTCCTGGCAGGTCTCCCTGAATGATACAGGTAGGATAAGGAAGCAGAAAGTGTGGAAGGGTGAAAGCTTGATGGAGCAGGATGAAAAGAAACAGTACACATTTTAAAATGACATATAGGTGTATTAGTTGAGAAGGGTAAGTACCCACCTCAAATAATAAACACAGTCATTATCAGGGTGAACTAGTGCCACTAAATTAATCTGAGCTCAATCCCCGGTTAGCAATGGCAAAGAGCAGAAAGGATTAACTTTGAGGCACTGTGTAAAGTATTTACACAGTACTCAAACAGTAATAAGGTTAAATGACAGCACAAGAAAAATAGCAAATCAATGTAGAAAAATAGAGGACATTTTAATAAATAAAATGACACCAAAATGACATAAATCCAATAAAAGGACAACCACTGCAATCTGGTTGCTTTAAACTGGTACGTAGGTGCAAGTTAAGGCTGACCACCATAAAGTGCCGATTAGACACAGAAACCAGACTTTACCCGGTCGGAAGTTTTACTTTCAGACTTATGGCCTGATTATGATCTTGGCAGACAAGGTTACTCCGTCACAAATGTGACGGATATCCCGTCTGCCGTATTACAATTCAATTATATCCTATGGAACTTGTAATACGGCGGATGGGATATCTGTCATGTTTCTGACAGAGCAACCTTAAACTTTGGTCCAGCGGCAACGCGCCTTCATCAGATCGGCTTGACAGGTTGGTCCCGGTCCCCCACTGGTTTACATAGCAAAAAGTTGGCAAATAATGTCTACTTCCCAAGTTTCCATTTTTTTTAGATGGTCTATACTTTGACACCAACAAAGGGGATTGAGGAACTTGGGGGCAGGACTTGGCTGTCAAGACTCACTCCAGAAGATGCCAGCAGCAGGGTCCAGGGCAGGTGGAACTGGTCAGCTGAGAATTTAGGAAAAGGCCTCTGGTAGCTTGTTGTGTCCCTGTCGCTCCTACAAGAGGTCAAACTTATGACCCTTGGAGTGTATGTCTTTGTCTGGGTATGAGAAGGTAGGCGTTCCCGTGCAAAAACACACGAAAACATCACTTCACGAGATTCTCAACGACCAGTCAGATCTGCGATGCGAACCAAGAACAGGCAATAAGGCGCGTTAGCAGCAGGGATTTAACACCTGCCTTTTGCTGGTGTTAAGCAGGACGACTACCTGCAGTATGAAAGGGAACCCAGCCCAGAGCCACAGCTGAAGACCAACAGATGCCATGGAGCTACTGATCATGCAGCTCGGAGAACCAAGAGGGCCACAACACCCACCGGCACCACTCCCAGGGCCCCCCCCCGGACCACCTCCCCCGGATTACCACCTAGGCAGCGCAGGACAGCGTACGGCCCTAAAATGCACCAGTCCCAGAGACTCAACGCCAGAGGAAGCCATTGGCCAACACAGGCTCAAAAGGACAACCATCCTCTGCATCCACACCCACATTGCCCACAGGCTGACGGTACCAACACAGCGGACAACCAACATCCCCCGTAAGACAAAGCTGCTGGTTGTGCTGCACCTGTTGGCCCCTGGTACCTTCCAACCAACAACTGCCAGAGTCGGAGGAGTCTCACAGCCAGCCCCATCAAACTCCCTCACACATGTCATGGATGCATGTCCACAAAAGCAACGGCGGGCCCCTGTATCTGCACCGCACGATAGTTCCAATTCGTAGTGTACCTGCGCAACCAACCCCAACGCCAGCCGTGCTAGACGCCTCCGTGCCCCAGACCCAAGATCGTAGTAACCGAAATATGGGTGCGCCAGGTCAACAGTAGTGTAAAAACAGAACTTTATTACAAATGCACAAACAAACAAAACGAAAAGCTCAGCCAACGCATTCCATTCCCAACGGGGAACTTCAACAGGGCAACGTGTCTTCAGAAACCTGTGGGAGAAATGGTGACAATGGTCAAACTTCCGTATAGTCACATGCCTAATCTGGTACAGTGTACTGCACTTGGACAAACCGGAATGCTCACAGGCATGATAAATCATGCATGAGAAGACCGTAACAGAAGTTCACGTGGACGTAACCGTCGTAGGAATGAAAAGGAAGGTAACGACCACACGAACTGCTGTTAAGGTCACATCATGCAGGACACATCCTACCTGAAAGCATCACGGTGTGTGTCAGCTCAATACCCCTGCCCCTCACTCCCCCCACACTGCGCAGGAACATCTTGAGACCACGCAAGGGAACTACGCCATAGCTGGCGTCACGCACGTGTTGGGGGCAATTCACAGCACACGTGTACGACTTGTGCCCCCTGCCGACAATGCACACAAGCACCGCAACAGCAACCACACGCATGCCATCAATGTGCAGAAAAAAGTGGACCACCGTGGCCTGTCCACCAATGTCGTCGCAAACTCCCCAGGCAGTGTGCATGATTCCAACATGTCCGCAAGTCCGCCACGAACCAGCGCTTTGAGGATGGCACCAATGGTAATGCACTGCCCATCGGCAAGTACCAACTGAACACACCACACACCTCAACTCCACAATCCTACAACTCACAACTGTGGGAATGCACACGTAACAAATCCACCACCAAAGTGACTACTGCGTGTGTCTCAGTCTCTGCCATAACCTGTCCATAGGCCTACACACACGTGGCCGACCACCTACAACGGGCAAATTCACACTGGAGACGAGGTGGCTATGTCCCAAACCAACCCGCGCACATCACGTCATCGCATGCAGGGTCGTGTCTGCCAGGGCTGTGCCCCCCACCCAGCCACGAGGCCGCCGCCGTGACCGGTGGTGCCTGCGTGATCCTGTGCGCCTGCTGCACCGCAGCCCTGGTCCCCAGACCGATCCGCCTCCCAGCGAAGACTGCCCGCCCCTGCGCACCCATGCCTCATTGCTCACCTGCCGCCACCGGCGTGTCTCCAAGAGGGCCCTCCACGTGCCGGTGCAACCTCCTCAGCCAGTCGCTGGTTTCTGCGCCACAGGCCCCCAGCGCACCCTGCGGCACCGCACCATGGAGTCATGTGTGTGCTGTCTGCTGCCTGTGCGTACACTGCGGTCCAGCAGGGCACACTGTACAATTTGAGTCTTGATTCGCTGGACGACGTATCGAGGCCAACGCATCATCGCAGGCTGCACACCCGCTCAGCTCTTCAGGTGGGCCTAACTCAGTGCAACGCAAGTCATCGCCACATGGCGGTAGGCCCCTGCCAGCCGCAGTGCAGCGGGTGCCACTAACTCTGTGCAATGCAAGTCATGGCCCCGTGCCGGTAGGCCCGTGCCGGACACAGGCCATCGGGTGCCACTAACTCAGTGCAACGCAAGTCACGGACCCCTCATGACTGAGTTCCGTGGATGTGGACGCCATCATGTCATCTCCGGCAGTGGGGGATGTGATGTGCTACGCCCCTTTTATTGGCAGGGTCACATGTCCTGTGACGCCTGTGCTGGATGGGTGTGGTGTGGGTGTTAACCAGCCCTCAGGGAGTGGCTGTGGCATGCTGACAACTAGACCAGTGATCAGCAGATCACTACAGGGAAGACCTGGGACATGTAGCTTTGTCGTCCCCCCTCGGAGCGTAAGCGGAGTGGTCTGGCCTGGCGTATGCCAGGCCAGCGTAGGGCTGGGAACAATGACCCCAGGGTTCTGGGCGTGCTTCAGTTCTGGGCTGGACAAGGAAGTAACTGATGCTTGTGTCTCTGTTGTAGTGTCTACGCCACACGGACCGCAATCAGCAATGTTGCACCCTGTGACTCAAGTCCCACGACATGAGCAACATGGACGTATGGGGGAATCACTGACCCTACATTCATCCGTACTTTCATGCTTGTATGATCAAAGATATGACACATCTGTGCGATTCTGAATGTTTAATACACATCCAGTGGAGTGTTGCAGCTGGAGCAGTACAGGGCTATGCAGACCCCACTTCACATTATTGGTCCGTGGAGGGCCAGCCAGAGTCCTTCAGGGAATGACAAGTACATTGGAAGAGGAAGAGTTCAGTCCGCAGTCTGATCGCTGTGTCATTGGTAACCAAACAGAATATGGCAGTCCATGTCGAGGTCCAAGGTGAGTGTCGCAGAGTGTATCGGGGGACAGTGGAAGGTGATGATGTAAAGGGCAGAACCAAGCAGAAACAGGCCATATGGCGGAGATGAATGCTACTGCCTCCTCCTTACCAGTAAGGTTGATTCACCCGGATCTTCATCCTCTGATGTCACATGTGCCTCACACGTGGATGGTGGTGGAATGTCGGCCGCACTGTGTGCCACTGACACATCAGGGGCCGGAGGTGGATTGCCTGGCGCACTGTGTGCCACTGACACATCAGGGGCCGGAGGTGGATTGCCTGCCGCACTGTGAGGCACTGACACATCAGGGGGCGGAGATGTGAATGTAGAAGCAGCAGCAGCATTCATCTGTGCCAGGCCTTGAGGCAGCAATGCCATGACGAGGGCATGGAAGGTCCCAGCCACATCTCGCTGGTGTGCAGCCGTGGCAGCCATTCTTTCTGCCTGCATCCGCTCTATGTTCTCATGAGCCCCCGCATGTGTCCCAACTCCCGGCTGACATCGCTGGGCCACTCTGACTGGACAGTTGTTCTTGTCTCAGTATCATGACTCCAGCGATGTCAGCCATGGATCGTTGGAGAGCATGGAGCGGACTGTGGGTGTCTGTTAGGGATTGTAAGTGGTCCCTGATGGGAATCAGACACCCATGTATGGCATCAAGTTTGGCTGCCATGAGGTCGAACCCCACCCGCACCTGATCAGCCATCTTCTCCTGGCCCTCTAACACACGGCGTTGGAAGGCCATGTGTTGTTCGTGGGGGTCCTGGGAGACAGCCGGGGTGGTAGGTGCTTCCTGCTGTGTGGTCTGTGCAGGGGGTGGGGTCTCCTCGATGCAGCTGGGCTGCCCTGCTCCTGGAGGTGGGGTGCCGAACCTGCCAATGAGGGCTTGGAGGGCTTCGGTGTCGATGTTGGGGATGTCCTCATCGTCATCAGTGAAGAGTTGTTGGGGCTGCTCTGCAGGAGGTGTTGATGCTCCCTCTACAATGTGAAGGGGAGATGCAGTATTACATTGTGTTCACATGTATGTTGACGCATTGTACAAGTTCACATACAGACTGCATGACAATGTACATTGTGACTGTTTAGGAGGAGATGCCTATTTGATGCGGGACAGTGGACATTTCGACAACATCACGGATATGAGTTTGTACTTGTACATTGACATCTCACATTTCCCTGCTATGTCAAATGTGATTGGCCAGTTTCTACACACAAGCAGCACCTGTTGTGTCCTCTGTCCTGTTGTAAACGTGTTGCAGTTGGCACCACATTGTTGTCAATGCTGATGTGCTCTGAATGTCATGTGTGTGTGCTGCATTTTGGGAGAATCGCACCTGCAGCTCTGATTTTGCTTCCCCTTGTCCCTTTCAGGTGGTGTGCCTTTGACTTCTGTGCCCATACAGTGCTGAGATGTTGCAGACTTGGGTGAATTTGGGCCTTGGTGGGAGTTGGGACTCTGGGGCATGGTTTGTCCGCAGATGTGTTGTTGACGTCAGGGGTTGTTTGTGCAGGTGGATGTATAAGAGTGTGACCTGCTCCTTTACGGATGTGGTCCACACTCAGCCACCTCAGTGTGGTGGCGTGCACCATGTCATGATGATCGGACTGCAGCCATGCTAATCGTCATGCAGTGTCACTAGCATTGTCAGTGTGGCTAACGGACCCGCAGCTTTGCTGGGTTCAGCACATGTGCATGGGTTGGTTGTGAGATAAGTGATGTGTGGGCGGGCCTCCTCTGGGCACATAGTTGACGGGGGCCTACGTGCTGTTGCTATGTGTGCTGCAGTGTGCCAAGGGGATCAGGGACATGATCCAGAGTCATTATGGGTTGTGCACTGTGCTCCGCTTGATTGTGCATGTGTGCCATTGTGTCCATCTCCCCCGTCCCCCCAGTCCCTGGTCGTTACTCACCCTGTTGCTGTTGTGTCGGGTCATGTTGAGCAGTGTCCGGTCCCCCAACTCCTGCCACCGTCTCCACACTGATGACTGTGGACACCATTTCCTCCATCTCATCCAGCTCCTCCTGTGGCGCTGGACTCCCACCTCCAGTCTGCATTGCTGCCTTCTGGTTGTTGGCGAGTTTCTGCTTGGTCTTGCGCTTCACATCATTCCAGCGCCTCTTGACCTCGTCCATTGTCCTCCTCAGCACTACGACTGCATTCACCTTGTCCACGATGGATTGCCATGTTCCATTTTTTGTTGCCAATGACACAGTGGAGGTGACGAACAGTTGTTGATGGTGTTCTATCTCCTCCGTGATCAGAATCCTGTTTTCCTGAGGACTGAACCGCGTCTTCCTCTTCTTCCTGTCCTTGCCCTTCCCTGTCCCCGAGGTCCCAGGCTGCTCCTCCGGGGGGCTTGTGGGGTTCTGGCCGTCCTCTGTACCTGCTCCGGCTGCCTCCATTGTGCTTCGCTGTAGTTTGGTTTTTGTTTGTGTTTTTTTTTTCTGCTTTTGTAGTTGTTTTTCCCACCTGACATGTGTGAATTGCAGGCCTGGCGCTGCTTTTCGCTGATTGTCTTATCGCGGTTGGGCCCTTCGCAACTTTTTTCGCGTTCCGGTTTGGATTTTCATCGCCGTCCCGGTAATGTTATTGCGGACATTTGACGCGTTGTCGGGAGACTATTGCATGTTACCGCCGTGTTGAAAATACGACGTTAACCCAGAGTTATTTTCCCGCGATAGACGGCGATATGTAAACTTGCGTTAAACTATTTTGGCGATGTTTAGCACACGTTCTTGTGAATATCCCCCTAGGTGTCATAGGATTCCAAGAAAGAGTCATCCTTGATGAGGTTAAGGAAGTTAAGTTGAAGCAAACTCCCCAAACCGCACAAGCAGTGGAAAATAGAGTGGAAGAGAGGAGGAAGGTAACTTGCTATCGGTGCGGTGCGCCTGGACACATTGCTTCCAGTTTTGCGTGTGCTGCAAGAAACATGACATGGAGGGCCTTCGTAAGAAAGGGGTACCTAGCAAAGGTTTTCAGGTCAAGGGGCAAAGTACAAGATTCTAGTGTAAAGGTGGTAGAGAAGCTTGAAGAAGTACAACAAGAGATTATTTTAACCATAAATGAGGTTGAGGGTTCTACAGTACAAGAGGGTAGTAGTTCACAGGGTGCGAAGATGGAGAACTCAAGAGCATTGGAAAAACCTCATTGCACCATCGTCTTGGGTACTGCACAGGTTAAAGTGTTGGCGTACTCAGGAAGCTTATTTACCTTGATTTCCGAAGAAACCTATGTGGATGTTGTCAAGGGGGGGATTAAAGATTTGCTACCGGCTGATGTGAAGGCAGTGGGGTGTGGTGGAAGGAGAATTGATATCATTGGTGTGAGATGGATGAACATATTCTTTAAGCAAAACAGCGTGCATGGGAGAATCTAACTAACGGAAGAGGGGTCGGATCTCTTGGGGTGGCGCCATCAATTCAACATGACTAAAACATTATTTTGGATCCCAATGCTTTTGAACCTGTGATGACTGTAGAACAGTAAATGTGAGTGTACTGTCTAAACACGATGTTGGTACTGAATGGGGTGAGGAATTAGTCCAAGCATTTTTACATGTATTTACAGACAAATTGGGTAAGCTAAAGGGTTTTACTCACAAGATAATCTTAAAACAAAATGAAGTTCCTACAGTCCACAAAGTAAGACCCATACCTTTCCTTATGAGGGTGCCACTTCAGCAAGAACTAGATAAGTTGTTGAAGAAAAAGATTATTGAGCCCATAGAATCGTCAGGATGGCTTGGTCCTATTGTGATTGTTCCAAAAGGGGACAATAAAATTCACCTTTGCATTGATCTATGGGACTTAAACAAGAACATCTGGGTGGATCGTCAACCGTTGCTAAATATTATGGAGATGTCGAGCATAAGGGTGGTGGCAAGGTATTCAGCGTTTTCGATATGGCAGCAGCCTACCACCAAGTGAATTTGCATCCAGAGTCTAGGTCACTAACATCTTTTGTAACTCTTCTTGGTGCATATTGTTATTGCCGGATGCCGTTCGGTTTGGCATCAGCCTTTGCAGTCTTCCAGAGAGTTATGCAAAATTTATTCCAGGGAATGCAAAGTGTGTTGTGTTTTCAAGACGATATATTGGTGGTGGGGAAATCATGGGAGGAACATGATGAGTTTTTGAGAGGTGTTAAGAAGAATGGAGAGCCACGGTCTGACAGTGAAGAAGGAGAAATGCCAGTTACGGAGAGAGCAGGTATACTATCTGGGTCATAAGATATCCGTGGAAGGCATTAGACCTAAGAAAAGGATAGTGAAGGCTATTGTGGATGCACCAAGACCTGAGGACAAGGAACAATTGAAGTCCTTCTTAAGACTTGCAGAGTATTGTTCCAAATTCATCTCTAACTTCACTGATGTGGTTGAACCAATGAGGGTTTTGCTGAAAAAGGGGGCAGAGTATGTGTGGAAAGCGACATGTGATGCTGCATTTGCTACTATCAAACAGTCTCTTGCTTGTGTGCCTACATTAGGCCATTTTGATGTCACTAAAAAAACTACTGTGACAACTGATGCCAGTAATGTGGATTTGGGGGCTATTTTGACGCAGAGAATGGATGATAAAGAGAGAATTATTGGTTCTGTTTCATGTTAGCTTGCTGTTGGGGTGTGAACCATTTCAGGTACTATCTGTGGGGTTTGCCCTTTGTACTTAAGACCGATCACAAGCCATTGTTACATGTGTTTAAGTGTGGTAGGGGACTCAAAGGCAGTGTGACACCTCGCATTTCCTATAGTGTTGAATTTGTCAGGGGAAAGAAAAATGTGGGGGCCGATTGTCTGTCTCATTTGCCTGGGACTGAGGAAGAGGATGTTTTCTTCTTGGACAACTCGGTTACCAGTCCTGTTGATAGGGAGTGAGCGTTGGGGCAAGAGGAGTGGAACGATGCTGTACTGAACGATGATGAATACAGGCGACTGTGGATTTTGATTGGCAATGGATGGCAGGAGTCACTGCTCTTGATGAGTCCCTGAAATAATATTTAGTGTATTTAGTGGTTAGAGATTACCTGAGTTTTCAGGGGGAGAAGGTCTTACGGTCTAGCGGTATTGTGCCTCCTAGAGTGTTAAGGAGTAGGCTAGCGAGGATTGTTTATGAAGGCCATCTGGAAAGAAACTTAACAAAGAGAAGTTTGAGCCAGTCGTTCTGGTGGCCGTGTATGAACAAGGAGTTTGAGAGAGTGGTCAATGATTGTGTTGCCTGTAGCAATAGCGGCAATTGTAGAGTGGTTACGCAACCACCGTTGGAGTGCATGGAACTTCCTACTCATCCGTGGGATAAATTGGCTTTGGATTTTGTGGGTCCTGTGGACAAATTGGGTGTGAAGGAAAGATTCTTAGCAAGTGGTTTGTGGTTAAGTCCATGAGAGAGATCACAACCTGGTGTGTGTTGGAATTCCTGAAGGGAGTTTTCTTGGAGGAGGGAATTCCCAAGGTGCTAGTTTCCGATAACAGCGTGCTGCTTTTTTCCACAGTCATGACAAGATTCCCTGAGGGCTTTGGTATTAGACATGATAGAGTGGTGTTATTTAGGCCACAGGCCAATGGCTTAGTGGAGAGGGTCAATAGGATTATCATGGAGAATATCCAGTTGTCATTGGCCAATCGTCTTGCGTGGAAGGATGAGTTGGACAAGATGGTTTGGGCTCATAGGGTAACACCACATTCGGTGACGGGGGTTTATCCATTTGTGGCTCTCAAGGGTAGGGAGCCTGCAATGAAGGAATCACCTGTGTGACTTTGTAAAAAGGGCCAGGTATGGGTAGATCGTGAATGCATGCCTGCAAGAGCGACAGAATTCCAAAGGTGAAATAAGATGACTCATGACAACAGAAAAGGGGTCAAGGAGCTAGATGTGAGTTGTGGCGACTGGGTGGTAGTGAGGAAGTCTGGTCACGTAAGGAAAGGGGAAAGTAAGTTTTGCCAACCCTAAAAAGTGGTTAAAGCAAAGAATTCCATTGTTCAATTGAGCGATGGAAGAGTATGGAGTAAAGGCAGCCTGTGTAAGGTTAAAAGCCCTGATTGATGCTACCCATCTATGATCATTCTTGTTTCTTGAATGTTTTAATTATTCTCATTTTTATAATGTATTGCCCTGAGTTCGACTTTATTTTCTTCTGTTATAGTCCCATTTGTTGTTATGATAGGGGGGGAGATGGGTAGTGATGTTCTATGTAATGGAATGCTACCAGTGTATTGATGATGTCATTGGAATGCATAGCCTAGCTGTGTTCTAGGAAAAGGAAAAGCAGTTGCTGAGGCACTCTGCTGGAGGTTACTGTATGAAGAAGATGTACCAGAAATAAAGGGACTTGGAAACTACCTTACTTGAGTACTCAATTACTACACACTCCTTTCAAAAAGTCAGCTATCTGCACTGGGCTAGTTCTTATACTTTCTGTATATAGAAGCTGATAATACGTCCTAAAGGCATCCCTGATCTTGCTGGGCGCGGAAACTACCCCAAAGGTAGGGTCTCGTATTTCTCTCACTTCATCTGCTACCCTTTTCTGTCTGGCTCTAACAGCCAGATGATGCCCTGCTTGCTCCCTACATTCATGCATTTCTTCCCTCCGGACTGTAAACTTTTCTGCTGCCCTGCTTTCAAAAATCTCATTAAGTGCCGCCCTTGCTGAAATTACCCCTAGTTTAGCCTCCCCTATTTCTCCTCCCTGTTGGACTACTCTAACCAGATTCTCCTCTGCAGCGGCTAGAATAACTTGTTTGATTTGAATATGTTGTTTTTCTTCCTTCCCCCTGCTAAATGAGAACCTCAACGTCTCCCCCGTATACACGCCTTCAGCGTGTCCCAAACTACACCTATTGGTGCACTACCCTTATTCTCTTTAAAAAATATCAGAATCCATTTTCTCATTTATCCTCATTTGCCAGAAGGGCCAATTAGTTTTAAGTTTCCCTCCCCATCCCCTGAATCCCTAGAACTAAGGGGTTGTAGTCTGAAAGGAAACGCAGATATCATTCAATTTTACAATTCATTATGAGTCTACTTGAGATAAAAAAATAGTCCATGCGGGCATGCGACCTATGCGGGGCTGAATAATATGTGTACCCGTGCTCTAGAGGTCTCTTCCTGCCCCCAACATCAATAAGCCCATGATCTTTACAAATACCTTCTAGGGCCTGAAGTACTTTGGGTTTCCGACCTGTATATTTTTGATGATTGCCCATATCCCAATCACTACGCAAATTAATATTCAGGTCCCCACATAAAATTATTGGCAAGGGCCAGTGAGTCAATTCATTAGATAGACAATCTATAATATGAGGATCATCCAAATTACTCTAATACACAGAACATAATGTGAATGTAACTCCATTTTTAGTATGACACACTGCAATCACCCATTTACCTTGTCTGTCTGCCCACACTTGCAAAAACTGAATCATGTTACCACAAGCTAAAAGTGCCACACACCCCCATTCGAACACTTTGGGAAGTCCCGCCTATCAATTTGTAGCCAAGAGTATTTAATACATCTCTCCGTGAGCCTTAAATATGGGTCTCTTGAAAACAAACAATATCCGCCTTCAATGTTTGCAGGCCTACTGAGACTCTAGCTCTTTTTTTGGCATCATTCAGCCCGCATATATTAATAGAGGCAATACGCACCTTCCCTTGCTCTCCCATTACATGATTTTCATGGCCAAGCCTTGTTTCTTACTCCCGGATATAATTAAAGGGTAAGGCTCCAACATTCTTCTTAGTACACAGTTCATTAATCTACCCTCTTCCCCTCTGAGCACGTGGGATCCCCCCTCCCCCTCCCCCCTCAACCCCCCATCCCCATCCCAAGACCCGGGGCCCGCCCCTCCCTTCAAAATCCCTATTCCCCTCCCTCCCCCAACATGTGAGCCATCAGGCCTAGCCTGTGTGAGGTTGTCTGCATAACCCCTCTCGCCACCCTCCACCTTGTAATTCTCTGTGATCAATCCATCTGCTACTACCTTTCTTTATCCCACCATAATTCAAAAACCATAAGCTAGTAGTTTGTTCTTTATAACATATCACTGTGGTATCCATCTCCTCTTGTTTTTATGGCAGATGCCTTTTTTATTTTTTTGTTTCCACCCCCTTTTCAAAACCTTAAATCTCAAATCTCCCCCTTCTCCCCCTATTAAGGCTTAATTTCTCTAACCTTAGCTCAAATATCAGCTCTCCCCCGTCAGTTCCTTTAAATAATCCTGCGCCTGAATCTCAGAAAAAAAACTATGGGTACGCCCCTTAAAGACAATTTTCAGATTTGCAAATATACCTCAGCTCCCAACTTCTGGAACGGTGTGAACAGTTGCCTCAAATGCCACCTCCGCTCCACCGTAGCATGAGCGAAGTCAGGTGTTGCAAAACAGGAAACCCCTTCAAACTCTTTTTTTGCGTTTGGGCGCGCCTGGGCATATACACATTCCCTCAACAGAAAATTACCAAAATAAAGCAAAAATGGTGTCTGTGTAGTTCGCCTCACCGCATACCGCTCCGCCCCCACCTCGATAGCTCATCGGTCTGCTGCAATACCTGAGCAATGCGAGGGAGCCAAGTGCGAGGTGGAGCTGATTGTGATAGTGGAGAAAAGGGAGAGGAGTATTGGTGACTCGCGCTATGGAAATTTTAGGCGCGGTCTCCTAAAGTTCGGTGTGGATCGAAATCTTGTAGTGATATTAACGACGGTGGCGACCGCGAAGCATTCAGGAAAGTTGCTTCGAGTGCGAATTGTCGCGGCAACCCCAAGAGAGGCGTATTTGGAGATTATGGCAGGCAGAGGGGCAAAAAGAGCAGCAAAAATGAGACTCCCACTTGCAGCGGCAGCGTTGTCAATCAGAGTAACCAGGACAGGGGTGCCGGCTATAGCACAAGCATCGAGCAGCCGAGAGACAATAAGTGAAGGAGAAATAGGAGAAAAGGCGATGGGCAGAGGGAAATCAGATCCTGACACTGGTAAAAGGCAACTGCAGCGGCTCGCCCATGTCATTAATGCTACGGAATCTGGAGGAGGGCAGCCTTCACTAGAGGACTTGTTCACAGTTACCAGCAGCAAAGGAGTAAAAAATGCACACATGCTGGCGGTCCAGTTGGCATTGGACATTACTGAGGCTATACCCGCAGGACCCCCGACCATGGGACAGAGCAAGGTTAAAAACGGAGAGATCAGGGATTCTACAGCAGCTTTCCTGCCCTTATGGGTTTCAGAGACGGTTCTAGAGACCGCGCCTTCCGGGGTTAAAATGGATCATCTAGGGATCGGGGATAGTATGCCTGCTGGTGTATTTCCCTCTGGAGATGTAAGTTACTCCCAGTTAAGCCACGGCCATTCAAGGGGCCCAAAGGCTCTACTCTCCCCGGATCTAATGGGGGAAAAGTTATTTTTTCTGACCGATGACTCAGAGTCATCCTTACTGGGAAATGGGTCTTCAACCACCACCTTGTCGGATTCAAGAAACAACAGCTCTTTGGACGAATTAGTTGTGGCTGCACGAAGAAAGAGCTGGTCCGGGGAAGGGGAAAAAAAAGGGAAGGGGGGAGGGAGTGGGAGGAAAGAGAGCTCCCGACAAGATGGATTCGGCTGGAGACACACTCCCAAATTAAGATGGGATTACTCAGCAACACAGCTACTTGACCAAGAAAGTAAAAAATCAGAGAAAGCAGTCATGGACGGCAAGGGGAGTGTCGGCGGTGCAGATGATGCGGAGCCGCCCAACATGGTAGAACCCTCTCCTTCTGTTATTTTGTCCTCCATTAAACAGATGCAGGAAGAAGTGAGAAGCGATAATCTTCGGCCCGCAAGCCTCAAAGAAACTGCAGGGGGCAGTAAGGAAGATAAATAAAACATGTACGGATATAGCAGAGAGAATGACAATGGTGGAGGCCCGTATTGAAATCCCTCGAATCAGAGGTCGTGTAACTAAAAAAGTCCAGGCTATCCCAATACCCTAAGATAACCGGCATAATGTGGAAAATGGAAGAACAGGAAAATCGGCAAAGGAGAAATAACTTAAGACTCTTAGGGATACCTGAAGGCTGTGAAGGGGGAATGTGAGAGGATATGTAGGCAATCTTTTGAAGGGGACCTTTCCAGAGCTAGCAGTTTGGAACTGGGACAAAGAAATTCAAAGAGCACATCGTTTCCCCCTAATGCTTAAAAATCATCATGCAGGTAACCAAGAACGACCCAGAGCAATGTTAGTTTATTTTAGCTTTGGGGGATTTTTAAAAATGTTTATCAATACACTTCTATATATCCTAATTTTAAATACCATGCACCCTGCCGTATGCGCGGTAAGGCCTACTTAAGGGGGTAACTTATTAATATTTGAAAAGAAGTTATAGGCGTGTCAATGAAGGGTTATTTTGGCAGGTCAAATGTACTGTTAAAACCTGCAAACCCACACTACACATGACAGACCTGCAGTCCTGTTTGCACTGTCACTGTCAATGCACTTGGTGGCACAATGGGTGTTGCAGCCCAATGGTGACGTTTAAGCTACAGGCCTGGGTAAACTTTGGGCACCATATACTAGGCCCCTATACGTAAGTTAAATATGCCAATTAGCGGTATGCCAATTTCATCATATTGAAAGGGGTAGCACAGGCACTTTACCTCTGGTCAGCAGGGGTGAAGTGCAAAGAGTTCAACAGCCAGCAAAATCAGTCAGGGCAAAAAGTATTGGGTACACCACACTAAAGATGGTCATTTCCAACAGCCGGTATATCCCAGTGAGGCGCTTCCTGACTATAGCAACTCAAATAGAATTGTTTTGATTTCATAAATACAATGACGTCCATCATGGGCAGTTTTTAAAGTAAGACAAACCTTAGAACTTACAGGATATTTCACAAAACTTAGTGCAGACTTGTGGCAGTGATAGTAATTTTTTAAAATTTTAAAGATTTTAAAGATTATTCTGGAAAGACTGGGGCTTCTTCTCTAAGAAATTATCTTATTTGTAGTGCTGCCCTTGAGATTTTAAAACTTCTGTCAAGGAGACTGATCACATTTGAAGACAATTTTAAATGGACCTTAGAGTTCAACATCAAGTTCAGTTGTAGAAAATAAGTGCAAAATATTTCACTTCAAAGTATTTTGAGCAAGTAATATGTTTCAAAAGTTACAACGCTTTCCATGTTTATGCATGACTCTCTTTCATACCCTTACACCATTGTACACTGTCCCTTCCTTTTGTCTCTAATTCACCGTTCCTTCCACCATGTCTCACCATATGCACCTCCATCCCTTCTCATTTTCTCCCTCTTTCTTCTCGCCCCAACTGTTGTAGAATGATTCTGTTCCCTTCTTTTCATCTGTCAATCACTCTCTTCTCTTTTTTTGCTTATCTCTCTCCTTTCTTCATTCTCCAGTTCTCCATCGCTCGACCTTCACCTAATTCACTTTCCATCTGCTTGCATATTCTACTTTCACCTTTGTATCTATGTGCTCTCTCTCTCTCTCTTTCTCTCTCTGTTTCTCTCAGAGAATAAGAGGCGGAATCCGGGCTTACCAATCCCGAGTATGTATTGCTGTCTTTATTCCTGTATTCTTACTCTTTATTTCTCGCATCCCAAATCTCTCTTGTTCACATTTTTACTCTTGATCCCCCCTCCCGCCATCTCCTTCACATCTTATTCCCAATTCTCTTCCCCTTTTACCTGTTTTCTTTCTGTTTCCTCTCTTCTCTTCACTTAACCTCTAAAGTCTTTGTTTTCTTTATCACATCTCTCTCTCTCTGCGTTTCATCCTGTACAACCATTTTCTTTTAATGCCTCCCCTGTCTATTTCTCCGTTTTTTTCTTGATTGTTTTTCTTCATTTCCCGGACTTTCTCCCCTTCTCTTCCTCTGCTTCTCTCTAATTTCAGTTTTATTTCTTTCTACCTCTCTCATTTGTTATCCCCCTCCCGTCACTCGTCACTTTCTCTTTCCCTATGCTTCTTTCAATTAGCCTATTTTCTGTTTATCTTTACCTCTCTTTTTTCTTTGTCCACTTTCCGTTGCTGTCCAGCTCCTTTCTTTGAAATCTCCACCATTTTTCACGGGCTGTCTGTAGGCTTTGCTACATTGTCTAGTGCAGCACCCACATGACCGCTGCAACATGCACCATACCATGCCTCCAACAGGTAAAGTTTGATGGAGATGCTGCAAGATGAAAGCCGCCAAAGGCAGAATCTCATAGCAAGAAAACCTGCACACCCTGCAGCAGCGGAGAAGTGCATTATTCAGAACATGATACTTAAGTCAAAAACTATTTCTGTATATGATATTCTGACATGCAACCCTTGAGGGGACATTTAAATTCTGATCCTTTGGTCTGTGGCTGTTAGTTTATCACACTCTGAAATCACAGATTCAACAAAACAGCTTACTGCTCAAATAATTACTGTTTCCTTGGTTTCTTGTCAGAAATTTCTGAAGGTTGCCATGCAAAAATCTAGTCAAAGGTTCTTGTTATATAAAAGTAAGATACATTTAAGTATCACCCCACCAAAAAAGACAACAGGGGCATTGGAGGATTTACATCTCATTTCGATTTAGTAGCATATCTATAGGAAGACAAGAGTACTTAGGTCTGAGTTATGGTTCCTCTGAAAGTAACTCCAGTAATAAAAAGAAAACTGATGTATGTAATTATTCTATATGTATCAGATTTTACATTGGTAAGTACATGGGAAGTGAACTACAGAGTCAATAGGAATTTACTTTTGCTTTAAGCAAAGAGTCTATTTATATTTCTTATAAATTATGCGGTCTAGTGAATATACTATGGGACATATTCACATGGACTTATCGCCGAGTTAGCGGCACTTTATCGCAGCCAAAGTGGCGATAAATTCATCGCACCATTCACACGCTGGTGCTAACAGCCGATAACACCAGTTTCCCTGCGATAGCAGCCGCAAAAAACATTGCCACGGATGACACCGGCAACTAACGCTGATGAGATGCAGAGTAGGCGATCCTGTGCAAAAACCCATGGATACACCACTTCGCAACATTCCCAACAACCAGCCAGATTGGCGATAAGAATCAAAAACATGCGATAAGGCACGTTAGCAGCAGGGATTTAACACCTGCTCCTACCTGGTGTTAAGTCAGACGACAACCTGCACCATGAAAGGGAGCCCAGCCCAGAGCCCCACCTGAAGAACAACAGATGCCATGGAGCTACTGATCATGCAGCTCGGAGCCCCAAGAGGGCCACAACACCCACCGCCACCACACCCAGGCCCCCCACTCCCCCAGGACCCCCCCCCCGGACTACCACACTGGCAGTGGGGTATGTGACGTGCTAGGCCCCCTTGATTGGCAGGGTCACATGTCCTGTGACGCCTGTGCTGGATGGGTGTGGTGTGGGTCTGAACGAGCCCTCAGGGAGTGGCATGCTGACGACTAGACCAGTGATCAGCAGATCACTACAGGGACGACCTTGGACATTTAGCGTTGTCGTCCCGCCCTGTAAGCGTAAGCGGAGTGGACTGGCCTGGCGTATGTCAGGCCAGCGTAGGGGTGGGAAAAATTAACCCGGGGCTCTGGGCATGCTCCAGTTCTAGACTGGACATGGAAGTAACTGATGCGTGTGTCCCTGTTGTAGTGACTACGCCACCCGGACCGCAATCGGCACTGTTCCACCCTGTCACTCAAGTTCCACGACCTGACCAACATGGACGTTAGGGGGAATCTCTCACCCTACATTCAACCATACTCACATATGTGAATGATCAAAGGCATGACACATCTGTGCGATTCTGAATGTTTAATTCACATCCAGTTGAGTGTTGCAGCTGGAGCAGTACAGGGCCATGCAAACCCCACTTCACATTATTGGCCCGTGGAGGGCCGGCCAGAGTCCTTCAGGGAATGACAAGTACATCGGAAGGTGAAGAGTTCAGTCCGCAGTCTGATCGATGTGTCATTGGTAACCAAACAGGAGATGGCAGTCCATGTCGAGGTCCAAGGTGAGTGTCGTAGAGTGTATCGGGGGACAGTGGAAGGTGATGATGCAAAGGGCAGGACCAAGCAGAAACCCGCCATCTTGCGGAGATGAATGCTACTGCCTCCTCCTCACCAGTAAGGTTGGTTCACCCGCATCTTCGTCCTTTGGTGGCACATATGCCTCACACGTGGGTGGTGGTGAATTGCCTGCCGCGCTGTGAGGCACTGACACATCAGGGGGCGCAGATGTGGATGAAGAAGCTGCAGCAGCACTCATCTGAGCAAGGCCTTGAGGCAGCAATGCCATGACGATGTGCTGCAGGGCATTGAAGGCCCCAGCCACATCCCGCTGGTGTGCAGCCATGGCAGCCATCCTGTCCGCCATCATCGGCACCATGGTCTCCATGAGCCCCCGCATCTGTCCCAACTCCCGGCAGACATCGCTGGAGCCACCCTGACTGGACAGTTGTTCTTGTCTCAGTATCATGACTCCAGCGATGTCAGCCATGGATCGCTGGAGAGCATCGAGCGGACTGTGGGTGTCCGTTAGGGACTGAAAGTGGTCCCTGATGGGAATCAGACACCCATGTATGGCATCAAGTCTGGCTGCCATGCGGTCGAACCCCACCCGCACCTGATCAGCCACCTTCTCCTGGCACTCCAACACACGGCGTTGGAAGGCCATGTGTTGGTCGTGGGGGTCCTGGGAGTCAGCCGTGGTGGTAGGTGCTTCCTGCTGTGTGGTCTGTGCAGGGGGTGGGGTTTCGTCGATGCAGCTGGGCTGCCCTGCTCCTGAGCGTGGGGTCCTCAGGGTGTCCATGAGCTGTTGGAGGGCGTCGGGGTCGATGCTGGTGTGGTCCTCTTCGTCATCAGTGAAGAGCTGTTGGGTCTGCTCTGCAGGAGGAGTTGGTTCTCCCTCTGCAATGTGAAGGGTAGATGCAGTTTAACATTGTGTGCACATGTATGTTGACGCATTGTACAAATTTACATACAGACTGCATGACAATGTACATTGTGACTGTTTGGGAGGAGCTGCCTATTTGATGCGGGACAGTGGACATTTCGACAACATCACGGATGTGTGTTTGTACCAGTACATTTTCATCCCACGTTTCCCTGCTATGCCAAATGTGAGTGGCCAGTTTCTACACACAAGCGGCACCGCTTGGCTCCTCTGTTCTGTTATGAACGTGTTGCAGTTCATACCACATTGTTGTCAATGTTGATGTGCTCTGCATATTATGTGTGTGTGCTGCATTTTGGGGGAGTCGCCCCTGCAGCTCTGATGTGGCTGGCCCTTATCCCTTTCAGGCGGTTTGCCATGACTTCTGTGCTTCTGCAGTGCTGAGATGTTGCATACTTGGGTAGATTGGGCTCTTGGTGGTAGTTGGGACTGTGGGGCATGGTTTGTCTGCAGGTGTGTTGTTCAGGTCAGGGGTTGTTTGTGCAGGTGGATGTGTCAGAGTGTGACCTGCTCCTTTATGGATGTGGTCCACATTCAGCCACCTCAGTGTTGTGGCGTGCAACATGTCATGATATATTGACTGCAGCCATGCTATTCGTCATGCAGTGTCACTTGCATTGTCAGTGTGGCTCACTGACACGCCGCTTTGCTGGATTCGGCACATGTGCATGGGTTTGTTGTGAGATTAGTGATGTGTGGGGAGTGCCCCCTCTGTGCACATTGTGGACGGGGGCCCACTTGCTGTTTCTATGTGTGCTGCAGTATGCCAAGGAGATCAGGGGCATGACCCAGAGTCATTGTGGGTGTGCAGTGTGCTATTCTTGATTGTGCATGTGTGCCATTGTGCCCATCTCCCCCCGTCCCCCCAGTCCCTGGTGGTTACTCACCCTGTTGCTGTTGTGTCCGGTCATGTTGAGCAGTGTCCGGTCGCCCAACTCCTGCCACTGTCTCCCCACTGATGACTGTGGACACCATTTCCTCCATGTCATCCAGCTCCTCCTGTGGCGCTGGACTCCCACCTCCAGTCTGCATTGCTGCCTTCTGGTTGTTGGCGAGTTTCTGCTTGGTTTTGCGCTTGACATCATTCCAGCGCCTCTTGACCTCTTCCATTGTCCTTCTCAGCACTCCGACTGCATTCACCTTGTCCAGGATGGACTGCCATGTTGCATTTTTGGTTGCCTTTGGCACAGTGAAGGTGATGAACAGTTGTTGATGGTGTTCTACCACTTCTGTGATCAGGATCCTGTTTTCCTGCGGACTGAACTTCGTCTTCCTCTTCTTCTTGTCCTTGCCCTTCCCTGTCCCTAGGGTCCCAGGCTGGGCCTCCGTGGGGCTTGTGGGGTTCTGGCCGTCCTCTGTACCTGCGCCGGCTGCCTCCATTGTGCTTCGCTGTGGTTTGTTTTTGTTTGTGTTTTTTTTTCTGCTTTTATGGTGATTTTTCCCGCCTGACGTGTATGATTTGCAGGCCTGGCGCTGCTTTTCGCTGATTGTCTTATCGCGATTGGGCCCATCGCAACTTTTTTCACGTTCGGCTTTGGATTTTTATCGCCATCCCGGTGAGTTCTTCGCGGTCATTTTCCGCGTTATCGGGGAACTATCGCATGTTACCGCCGTGTTGGGAATACGACGTTAACACGGTGTTATTTTCCCGCGATGGACTGCAATGTGAGAAGTTGCGTTACGCGGATTTGGCGGTAGTTAACACACGTTCTTGAGAATATCCCCCTAAGATGTGTGCGGTGACCAACATCTCGATTTAATCTATCAGCAGGTGCCAATGCCTATGATGGAGGCTCCATCAGACGCTTCTCTCAGCTGGAGCATTATGTTCCACTGGTTTGAAGAAATGCTAAAGTTGGTTCAGAGAGCACTAGCATTACGTGAAACCACGATAGAGCTTCCTGAGGTCATTTAGGAAGTATTGCATCCTTTAATTATCAAACGAATATTAGTGCTACATGTGCAAAGCATTTTTGAGGTCGCAAATGGCCCGATTCCTTGAATCGGGCTGTTTGCGACGTCAAAAATGTTTTTTTCAGATGTACAAAGCCCAAATAGCAATTCTGTAACTTGTTACCAAATTACAATCTGGGTTTTGTGCAGGCCTGGGCTTAGTCCGTGGAGTTTTGCTACGTGGAACTCCGCGAAGTTACAAAAAAACTCCGTGGAGTTCCACAAGTGGCGGAGTGCAGTACGAACTGCCGTTCGCGCTGGTCTTCCTGCCGCTCGGGTAGATATTCTACCCGAGCGGCAGCTCGCGCACGCGAACTTACCGTTCGCGAACGCGAGCTGGGAAAAAACTGCGCTGCGCTATGCGAAGCGGAGTTTTCTGCACTCTGCGAGCTCCGCCCAGGCCTAGTTTTGTGATTCTGTATTCAGATGGGGTGTGCTGAGGGTGTCCCTTCCTAATACCGAATTGGAATGGTCTTGCACAGATTTTCCACTTAGGATTCAGATAATGCATAGCCCAAAACATACCAGTAGCTGTTTCAGTGCTTCCCCAAGGAGAATTCATCTATTTTTTCCCAAACTGAGAGTCTCGGAAAGGCATTTTGCCCGGGTGTACCGTACCAACGATTCTCATTGTAGGGTTTTTTCATCCAAATTTCTCGAACTCCTACTGTAGATGTTCTTTCTTTTATTGGCTCTCTGTCAATAGTTAACATCAACATATGTATCCCTTCCCTGTTATGCTTCTTATCCACAATTCATTCTGCTCAATATCACTGTGACTGCCTTGTCTGTGAAGACGCAGACAGCAGTAACCATGCTTTGCTCTTTTCCGACCTGTCTTTACATTTCCTCTTAGCTTCTTGTACTTAACTGCCCTGTACTTTGCTCTGTACTTGTGCTACAGCATGATCAACACATTCTTGGCACATTAATTCAAATGCCCTCAAGTGCATTTCATATATTTTTACTATACTTGAATTAAGGTGGTGTGTTTGACCAGGCATCCTTGGCATGGTTTCCCCTGATTTTTTTGCCTTCTGACCTCCTGTTTTGCTGACATCGGTTTTGCTGGCTTTCGGACTATGGGCACTTTACTACTACAAATCAGTGCTAAAGTGCATGTGCCCTGTAGTTAAAACATGGTAACATTGCCTTAGCCACAATTGGCATATTTAATTTACTTATAAGTCCCTAGTAAAGTGCACTACATGTGCCCAGGGCCTGTAAATTATGTGCCCAGGGCCTGTAAATTAAATGCTAGTAGGGTGCCTGCAGCATTGATTTTGACACCTATCTCATTAGCCCTTTAAACATATTTCAGGCCTGCCATTGCAGAGCCTGTGTGAGCAGTTTTTAACTGCGATGTCGACCTAGCAAGTTAACCCCCTTGCCAGGTTCAAACCTTCCTTTGTAACACATTTATGTGACCCCTAAGGTAGGCTCTGGACAGCCCAAGGGCAGGGTGCAGTGTATTTAAAAAGCAGGACATATACTTTTAAGTTTTACATGTCCTGATAGTGAAAAAGTCTTAAATTCGTTTTTCACTACTACATGGCCCATTTCTCCCATAGGTTAACTTTGAGATTACCTTATTGCATCATATAAGTCTAATTTCCAATTGGGAAGAGATGAGACCCCCAAGTTTGGTGGCTCTTCAATCACAATTTAAAATCCTAACTTATGGTGAAGTTAGATTTTAAATTGTAATTCTGAAAATGCCACTTTTAGAAAGTAGGGATTTTCTTACTTTAGCCATATGTGCCTTCTGCGTGTCTCTGAATACATGTCTGGGGTGGGTGACATCTGAGCTTTGTGCCTTTCCTCCAGACAGTCACACACAAAAGGAGCTTAGGTGTGACTGATGGGCCATCCACATCCTGATGAGCCATCCTGGGCAGGATGGGAGGGAGTAGCTGACACTTACACCTGAATGGGCTGGAGTCTGTCCCCACACAAAGGGGTGCATACCCCCGTGTAGTGAGTCTGGAGCCAGGGCGATAAGGGCAGGGACTCTGCACATCAAACGCCTCTCTTTGAAATCTTCTCCACATCAAAGGCACAACTGGGTATAAGTACTGGACCTCTGACACCACCAACTCAGTAAACACACCAGACCTGTGGATACTCTGCCAGAAAGAAGGACTGATGTGCTGTTGAAAGGACTGTCACTCTTCTGGACTCTGCTGGACTTCTGCTCTGCTGTGCTGACCTTCTGCCTGCTGCTCTTTTGCCTGGGAGTGAGAAGGACTGGACCGCCATCTCTTCACCAGAGGGCTTGTCTGCTTGCCTCCTGTTGGAAGTCTCAGGGACATCAAAGTCTTCACTCCACTCATCAACAGCACCTGGACTCTGCCTTCTGAGAGTCTTGCCCTGCAAGTGGTGCCAAGCCAGTCCTGGCAAGTGGGTTTAAAGTTCTGCAACTGCAAAAACCCACTCATCACCATTTTTGTGCTGCTCAGAACTGGTTCATCTATTTTGCCTCATCACTGCTGCTGCCAAGATTGAGGACACCGCCTTGCCAGCAGCGCAGGTTGACGACGACGCATTGGCTACATCAGAGGGGTTCAATGACGATGCAGCTCCACTTTGCACGGCTTGGAACCGACGCATCGCCTACTTCTCCAGGATCAAGGCTGACGTATCGCCTCCCTTGCTCCTCACATCTCATCCTCAACGTCGGCACAACCTGGAACCAAGGTACTGTTTTAGTGGTCCAAGGCTGGTCCCCGTATCCGACCCATGCTACATTGAGTTCGGCCTGAACTCTTGGATTTGTCCCGCTCAAGCACGACCAGATAGCCCCGGTTGGCACGTTAAGCTTTTAAGCACTATATTGCAAGATATTCTTTAAAAATTCAAAACTCCAGTTCAACTTATTGGATTGTTGTCATTTTGGACTTGTTTTGTTCAATAAATTAAACTCTACCTTTCTTTCTTTTTGTGTGGTGTTTTCACTGTTTAAGTGCTGCACAAATACTTTACACATTGCCTCATAAGTTAAGCCTGACTGCTCTGTGCCAAGCTACCAGAGGGTGAGCACAGGTTAATTTAGGGTGTGTATCTGATTTACCCTGACTAGGACTGTGGTTCCTGCTTGGACAGAGTGCATACCTCTGACAACCAGAAACCCAATTTCTAACATGGCACTTCGCCGTTTTTTTTATCTTTCAAGATTAATATTCCACAAGGATGGGAGCCTCTTATGCACTGTTTTGTTTTCCTACTGAGATCATTAAGACGATGACGTGATGACCAGGCCTTTGTAATGATGATTAGGTAAATATGTTTGGTCATTCAATATCATTGTAATTTGGAGAATATACAGTGATACTGAGGACTGAACTTTCTAAATCCCATCATGATCATATTGTTGCTGCTAGGATGCAAAAATAATTTAAGATTTCAAGACTAGTGGATGGTGCCAATGGTAGTTGTTGGTGGGTACTACTGGTGGTGGTTGTTGGTGGTTGGGGCTGGGTGCTGCACATGGTGGATGTAGATGAGTGATGGCTGTGGTGGTTGCGGGTGGTTATATTTGGGTGCTGCCAATGGTGGCGGCTGGTGGGCGTTGCCAGCAGTGGTGCTGGTGGGTGCTGCCAGTTCCATGCATAAATATCCTTGATTTCTTGAATGGCCAGCAAAGTCAAATGTCTTACTCATTTGCACTATTAACATTAAGCACAGACTATCAAACAGGCAGAGAATATCTAGGTTACAAAAGACTATACAGTATTCATGTGTGTAATCATCCCTATGATTAAGTAGTGTTTTCATTTTTTTTTTTATTGGATTTAATATCATGACATTAAACACAAGCTACTGAAAATATGACTTTAAATAGAGGATGTCTCCAAAACAACTAGTTAGTGTCAGGTGTCAGGTGACAGTTCAATGATGGTTTGCCCTGTTCTATGATAAACTGAATATACCAAGCTTGTTTAAAGCAGAAGCTTTTCAGCATTGTATCTGTGTTTGATTTTTGTTTTTGTGAGTATGTGAGACAACCATACTTCCTCTGTGCGGTAGCATCTTCTTTATGAGATGCGGGTTCATCGATCTGGTTGCTTGTTATGGGCTCATGACAGCAAGGTACAATGATTAACATAAGGGCCTTGATATCAGTAGACTAGAAATCTGAATGCTGCATCATCTCCTCTTGCTATGCGTGGTCCGTCTTACCATGTTTAGTCATTTTGTTCTGTGCATCCCATGCATAATGGAGTAGTGTACTGAGCCAAGTTCCTTTCAATCATCAGGGGGCATGTCCAACCTTTACAAACGCTTTGAAGTCACTATACAGACGCATTATGTTTTAGTTTCCCAACGCTTTCCTGCATTAAACCTCACAGATAGACTCCATTTCCTGATAAGATATATGCATTTATTGGGTGGTCATTTTTCAGGTGGGGGCAGGATGGTGATTGCTGTCTGTATTCATATGTAATTGACTGAGATTTATGTCACCACAAATGTTTCCCCTGCATATGAGTAAATTGCATTGGCAGCTTGTAGTCTTTACGACTAAATTTAGTCACCCAGACGTAAGTTTAGGTACGCCAAAATGCCTTCGTGAATCTGTCCCATAAGTACTCCTGTAGACCAAGCTGTGGTTTTACAATTATTTTTCATTGTGCACCGATCATGCATCATTTCACAATGTACCTGAGAATCCAGGTCTATAGATAAGGTTTATTCCTATCACTCTGAAGTTTGTATTATCCACATTGCTAGGTGATTCTGGGGGCCTTTTGTGCACACTGACTTACAATTGGAAGGCAGACAGACATATGGAGAAATAAATAGATAATAAGAAACATCCCATTATCCTGCATTTCCACACTTCTCAAAAAAGTATTCCCCACATGTGAGAGTGGGCATGCCACATACAACAGGAAATGCCCAAAACTTGACCATGTAAATAGAGGAAATTATTTTTGGATAAGACAGACTTTGGTAGTGGTGCTTACCTGACGTAGTTAGTCCCAGGATAGGCCGGCATTCAAAGAAACAGCCTAAATCCTTGACATTGCTGAAACCTATACACTAGGGGGAGTCTTGAAAGAATGACCTGCAGGGATATAAGAAAGCTTTCTTACCCAGAATGGCCCACAAACATCAAAATTATACCTAAAATACGTTTCCTCTCACTTTTCATAGGTGATTACTTCAGTTTGTGGGCCTGGGGTTGGCTGGGACCTAGGTAAACATACCAACCCTCAGTATTTCTTGGAGCTACAGCTCTAGGTTGCAAGGCTTGTGTAGATCTCAGTATGTTTTCCTACCTTGAATGTCTTGTAAACATCATAACCACAAGGCCTAAAGAAAAACAGCTAGCCCTAACTTCCTCGACTGGTTGGCTGCAGTATTTTGGTCTGAAGGTGGGTGACACAAATTTGACCAATAGCAATAACCCATTTCCAACAACCCCCTCCAGGGATAAGTTAACACATTCTCTGCACTCCTTTTAAGAACTTTGGCCAACTGATTTTATGGATCTTGTCAAAGCGAGCAGGCCAGTCGGTCTACCCTCGGGCACTTGACCACCACAAACCTGCAGAAACATTATTTAGCAACTTCAGCTGTCATCCCAGTCAGAACACTAATCAAAAACTCCTAATGACAGGATTTTTTCCCGAACACTTCAAAAAGGCATATATACGCCCATTATTAAAGAACGCAAGCCTGGACCCTCAAGACCCCAACATTTTGAAACCTATAGTAAATGGACGGTTCCTGGGAAAACTTATCAAAAGAGCAGCCTATTCCCAGGTTTCACAATTCATTGAAGATGACTCCCCACTTTCCAAACTGGATTTCGTCCTGGAAGAGGCACTGAACCTCCATCTGGGGTGACCTTAAAAACACAGTAGGCCATAATGGGATTGATTCCCTTCTTCTCTTGGAACTTTCAGCTGCCTTTAGCTCGGTTGATCATGACACACTAATCCAAAAACTCGAGGAAGCCAGCATAGAGGGGATTGCTCTCACTAGGATCATGTCCTACTTATGCAATAGAACAAATGTCACCCATACTCCTCCTTTCTCATAGAAACCCTACAGCACAAAAGCAGGAGTCCCTCAAGGCTCTGTCATCTCACCCAGGCTTTACAACGTCTACGTGAAATCCTTACCGGTACAGAACAATGTTTTTCAGTTTACCTGCTATAACTGTGCAGACTATTATATACACCTAATAAGAGCAACCCATATGCCACTGGGAACCTGGGTATACAGCTTCCTATAAAAAACAATGGTTCTCACAAACAACTTGCAATTATTTTAAAAAATATCAATATGCCTGAACCTGGACCAAATCCTTGGTGTCAGTAGGTTTATTTGCTATTAATTGTGTCAAACTAATAGAAAACAAGCTTGCGGACACCAAGGATTTTGTAAAATAATTGCAAGTTGTTTTGTTTCTTGAAAACACACAGTAACACTGTTTGTCACTTCTGCTCACTGTATTTATACCCATGGTTTCCTTCTTCTCACATGGGACACATTGCACTTTCTTCTCTTCTTAGACGCTATAGCGCCGATGCTACAGTTATAGTGGAAATTATGGCATGAAAAGCTTTCAAATATTATGTTTCAAGGGATCTCTATTACCAAGCTGTGAAAATAATCATATATTGCATGCATTGATTCCACTAAACGATTATATTACTGTTTGAATGAGCTCCATGAAAACTATTGCTTCTTGATATTAAGGTATAACTACGCAGACGACATTCAGATACTCTTTAAAGTGAAAAGCCCCAAGGACATTGGAAACTCCAAAATCTTCATTTGCCTCTGGGCCAATGATCAGCGGATGACATAGAGCCATCTCAAACCGAATGCATCCAAAGAAGAATTACTCACATGTGGCGACTGGAAAACATATGACCCTTTCTTGGCCTGGTATTGCGATTTAGGACCACCACTAAAAATAATCAATGAGGTACGAAACCTCAAATTTATCATAGACTACAAAATGTCAATCAATGCCCAGGAGGATAAGGTAGCTAAATCAAGTTTTTTTACCATGCAAATGCTGCAGTGCATCTTCCTGCACCTAGGATTCCCCCCACTAGGTCTAAGCTACAATCTCCCTTGTCCAATCAAAACCTGATTAGGCTAATGGTCTATATCCGTGGTACTCATAGTACGGCACGCGGGCCGCCAGCGGCCAGGCAGGCCTACACTGGTGGCCTGCGGACCTTGCCTTGCCGTTTCTACGTTTCCAGTGAGGCCGGCAGTAAACACAGAAGACGACCCCAGGAGCATACTTAGTGAATACGTATTAAATGCTCCTGTGGCCATCTTCTGTGTTTACTGCCGGCCTCTGTGACGTCACACACGGCACCGTCGGAAAGTTTCCCAAAAGGCCCTTTACAAGTCAGCTGTAAGCGCTTTCACAGCTGACTTTTAAAGGGCCTTTTGGGAAGCTTCCTGTTTCGTGTTGCGGACAACGTCCTCTTCTCCCGCAGCAGCTTCATCTTCGAGTCACTATCCCAGAACATTAGATGTAAGCACATTCAGAATTTGGACAATTGCGCCTGGAGAGAGAGAGACAGAGACAATGACACAGACAGAGAGACAGAGACACAGACAGAGAGACAGAGACAGAGAGAGAGAGACAGAGACACAGAGACACAGAGACAGAGACAGATAGAGACAGATAGAGACAGATATAGATAGATAGATAGATAGATAGATAGAGATAGATAGAGATAGATAGAGATAGATAGAGATAGATAGTGAGATAGAGATAGATAGATAGATAGAGATAGATAGATAGATAGAGATAGATTGATCGAGATAGATAGAGAGAGCTAGATAGAGATAGATAGATAGATAGAGATAGATAGATAGATAGAGATAGATAGATAGAGATATATAGATAGAGATAAATAGATAGAGATAGATAGATAGAGATAGATAGATAGCGATAGATAGAGATAGATAGATAGAGATAGATAGAGATAGATAGATAGATAGAGATAGATAGAGAGATAGAGATAGATAGATAGAGATAAATAGAGATAGATAGATAGATAGATAGATAGATAGATAGATAGATAGATAGATAGATAGATAGATAGATATTCCACAGTCGACCACTGTTTTTCCCTCTAGGGTGCAGCATGCAGGGAAATTGGCACAGGGGGTAAACTTTGTTCCTGTTTTGTGTATTTCATGGCAGCGTTTGATTGAGTAAATCGAGGTCATCTGTGGGATATGCTGGTTAGTTGAGGTATTCTCCAAGACCTTTTGACAATGATTCGGCAACTACATGAGAACAATTTGGTGCAGGTTGACTAGAACAGTCTAAGGGCCTAATTATGATGGTGGTGGGACCATCACCGTCAGGCCCACCACCATCCAGCACATTGGTCCAACCACCGCATTAGGATGCCGGCGGTCGGAGTTCGGCTGTCAGGGGGAGAGACCGCCACGTCCGACAGGATCAAAGATACCATCAGTGTGGCGATCAGACTCCCATTCCCTGCAATGAGGGCGGTGCCTGCTCAGGCATCGCCGTAGGGATTACAATGTCCCTTTCCGCCTGCCCTTTCATGGCGGTTCACCAACCATGAAAAGGCAGGCGGAAAGAGACTTTGGGGGCCCCTAGCAGGGCCCCTTTCCCCCCCTGGCCCTTTGCTAAGGGCCCCCCTAAACATCCCTGCACCATGTGGCAGGCACCGCATGGTGTCCGCCACATAGTACAGGGATGATTTAAATGTGTATATTTTGTATTGCGGCTTGTGCTGCAGCCCACAGCACAGGCCGCAATACAAAATATACACATTGCGACTGCCGTGAAGGCGGTCGCATCGTAATACGGGCAGCGGGACTGCCGACTTCTAGTCGGGCGGTCCTGCTTCCGCCACGGTGCCGGTCAGACGAGATTCCGACCGGCATTGTAATCAGGCCCTAAGTATCCTAACTGATAAAACACTGGTGAATAATGGGCTAAGACAATGTTGGATGTTAGCCCCTCTGCTCTTCAGCCTTTTCATCGTGGACCGCCCCAAGATACCGGGTAGGTCAAAAAACAAATTCTCCAAAGTTAGGTGGGGTGCGCACTCATTACTTGATGTGTTCAGATGAACTGGTTTTGATGACCTATACTCAAATAGGGCTGAAGCAAACACTAGGAATTCTGCAGACATATTCTGAGAGGAACTTGCTTATCATAAATTTGGAGAATACCAAAACCATGATTTTCTCAAAGTGGAAGGTGAATTTTTCTTGGTTTTAAAATAATGCTCCACTAGAGCAGGTTGATGAGTATAAAGATCTGACGATCACTTTCTCATGGAACTTGAATTGGGACAGTCATATGAAGAGTATAAATTTGGCTCTTAAGTACAGTAAATGCGTTGAGAAGATTTGATTTCAGGTTTGGTGGTCTATCAGTTAAGCCTCTACAAAAGACGGTAGTAGGGAAGTTCCTTCCACAAGTCCTTTATGGAGCGGAGCTGTTGGCTCTGGATTACAGTGTTCACTGGGAGTCCCTGGGGAGCTCCTGTTTAAAGGTCCTCTGAGATCTCCTGGCGAGCAAGATGGTGCAGGCCCTCAGGCTGGAGCAATATCTTGTTTCCTGGAACCTGTTGGCCAGATTTGTGCATAGCTTAATGGAAGAAGCTACTAGTGATAAGCTGTCCTGTGTGATGATATAACATATTAGGCTGTCCACGACCCAATTGTCACGATCCTTCTTAGCATCAGTTAGAAAAAATGGGCCTGTGCCTTGGAATATCTGAGTGTGAAAATATTCTCAGAGTTAATGCTCTAAAGAAGGTTCTCAAGGAGAAAGTTATGCTAGCTTCTGTAACCACAGATATACACTATTCGTCCTCCAAAAGTACAGTATCCCACACCCTGGAGTTCATAGGAGCAGAGGTTTAATTTCCTTACTTGTCCCAGGTTTTGGAAAGGCGGTTGAGTTGTGTTCTCCAGTTCCGAGTAGGCATTGATCCTGGCTGGAGAATAAAAGTAGAGTTTCAGAAAACAACGGCCATTGCTTTTGCACTTAAAAAACAAAGTATTCTGTTGTCCATCTACTGCTGGATTGTACCCTCTTTTTGAGGGAAAGGAAAAAGATCTTGTGCCCACTTTTTTTGAGCCATGGTGTTAGATCATGTAGCGAGGACCTTGGTACTTTATTTGCTATGAACCAGCTCGATATTGTGGGTATAACAGCTAGATATATTTTTCTTATCCAAAAGCATACGTTTTAAAAGTCTAATACTGTATCCTGAATATGGTGTCTATATGAAGAAATTTATTTTCTATGTGTGGTATTTAAAGTATGTTTATGTAGGAAGTATAGTTTTTTTGCTTTAATTTTAATTATGATGTTTTTGATAAACTCTGAGTATTTCAAATGATGAAGTTGCAATGTGTAATTTTATCTTTTTGACATGTTATTGCAATGTGTACATTTTTGTATAAGATGTATGAAATTGCAATGTGTATTTTTATCTTTTTAAGATGTTATTCAAATGCATATATTTCAATAAATGTAAGTCTTGAAAATAAAATCTTACTACTACTACTAAAATAGTTGTATGTTTATGCATTACAGATATAAGTATGTCATTATCTACAATCGGTAGATGAGTGTCTCTACATGGGTTTGTGCTCCTTTCTATAACAATACACATATGTATGAATATAAAAATATGATTATAGGTAAGGTACCTGTAAGGGTATAACAATATATTTTAGATATTAAAAAACAGTTTATATTCATGAACAACATACATTTGTATGTGTGGCCATGTAAATATTATTACATGTTTATACTTATGGGTGTAGATATATAAGGATCAATTCATTGTACACAAATATTACCGAATGGAATGCATATGTGTATAGATATATTTACATGTTTACATTTAGATATGTGGATGCTTCTGTTAATATGTATATATTATTTTTTAGTTATAAAAATATATTAAAAATGTATTATTTAAATGTATATTTATGCATTACATTTGTATGTCATAGTATACAAATAACATATAAGTAGGTGAGTGTGTGTGTATGGGGTCACGCTCCTTTCTATGATAATACATATATGGCACAGTATGTAAATAGGTAAGGTGACCGCAAGGGTATAACAATTTATTTAGATATTTAAAAAATGCATTTACATATATTATTAGTGCATGTACTTTCAAACATGTGTTAGAATAAAAATGTTTTCGCAGTATTGCTCATGTATTGTTCTATGTAAGTTAGCATTCGCAGCACCATTTTATGTTTGGTCGCCATTTTGAACCATGATCGAAACAAATCTTTCCTTTCTGTAAAACACAGCTTTTGGTAACTCTCGTTTCTCCAAGGTTGGGCCTTTCTTTTTCTCTATGAATACACTGTTCTCATTAGCCCATACCTTTCCCACTAGATAGAGTCCTTCTCCCACTAGTCTAGCGGTGGCCACGGACTAAACGACCTTGAGTAAGAGATAGTGTGTGCCTGGTCTCAGGATCGAAACTTATCCTTCTGTACTTCTTTGTGTAGCTGCATCTGCCTGGAAAATTCAATTCTGGGCGTGCCTTCATTGGTTCTGAATTGTACATAATGTATCTCCATGGTTTGCTGATGTCAGTCCTTCTGCAGCAATCTTAAGAGACTGGGCAGACTGGGCTCCACTTGAGTGTATCTGAATAAATATATTGGTTTGTATTCTCTACTGTCTGACCGACTCTTCATTTGTATGGAAGGCTGAGAGGTGGTCGCGAGTGACCCGGGTGACCCTAATCGGGTCACTTCCTTCAGTTGGCGCGCAAACAGGGGCTCCATCGGGTGAGTGGCCCATCCCCTCCTGAGGACAGGTGGGGAGGTCGAGGCCATCGTCGGGTCGGACAGACGGATCAGGGATCCCTGCATGAGAGAGTTCCTGTACTCGCAGCTGCCCCTTCTGTCCTGCTGGACGGTGTCTCGCCCAGCGGCCATTCCGACTGGAGTCCTGAACGTCGAAACCCTTGGATCTGACCGTTTGGTCCGAAGAGTCGGCAGTGGAGAATACATTTGTTTGACCTGCATGCATCAGGTGAGTTTGTTTTGGTTCTTTGTGGACATGGTACCATTTTGGTTTGTATTTGGTACGGTCTGAGGACCGATTTTGGTGAAAAGTGTTTGCAAATACTTTGCCAGGCATAAGTAGTGAATTTGTTTTATTTTGAGAATGCCTGGAATAGGAAAGTCAGTCAGCGCCTCCAGAAGGCACTCCGAATTTTGATATGTATGTGAAGCATGGCCTTGGCCCTATTATGTATAGTACGCTATGGCACAAATATACGGGGGACAATGCCGAATTGCATTCACATTTGCCGGGCACTTTGATGAGCAAAAGATCGAGTATTTACAAGAACAGTTGTTTAGGAAAAGAAGTAGGCAATCTATGTTTGATTCCCTTAGAACGTGGCAAAAAGCAGCTAAACAGAGGCGAATGAAAGCAGAGTAAGAGGCCCGGAAAGGGAGAATGCAAACGTTGACTCAGAAAGCCGTTGCATATGACAAGGAAAAGCAGGATAAGGGTATTGAATGTGAAGATAGAAGGTTTCGATTACAGATTGATAAATCTTATGTGGCCCAAGAAGAAAATTATACTTTTGTGGAAGAATTGTTAGATACTCGATCCCCACCTCCATATGCCCCGCAGAGGATATATCACACTATTCCTTCATAGTTCCAGCCACCTGTTTCTTCTGTCTTTGCTGTTTCTGCTTCTGCTACTGTTGATCAGACTGCTCTGGCCTCGGCACCTCCTGTCCCTTTGTCCTCGCCGTCTGTGGCAACTATGACTGTTAGTACTCCTGCCACACGTATTGTTTCGGCGTCCCTTTTGCCAGCTCTTACACCTGCGACGCAGCCAGCAGCGACATTAGTGCCTGTTACTTCCATTGCTACTCCCACTGTGTTTTTCCATCCCCCAATATTACTGAGTAGTGGGACACCAGTACGTGGATTTGAGGATAGAGACTGGACAAAATTTAAGGAACGTCTGGGGCCGTTCATACGATCTGATGCGGGAGACGAAGAGAAAAAGGTAGTGGCTAACCAGGCTGCGCAGTGGGCCCGAAACCCCATTTATAGTGTGGAGTGTGATGAAAGATTATGAGCCTTTTGTACAACAGCATACCCTGAAGCATATGTCTGCCAATCTGATTAGTCTTTGGGAGCAGTGTTTCAAAGATGCAGCACCACAGATTTTATATGATATTAAAGATCATGTAAATGTCACTAATATGGGGCCTGATCAAGTGTTTGGCAGTATTACAACATTGATTGCTTACCGGGGTAGGCTGCTTGAGAAGAGCCCCACCCCGGTATCTCAGTTTCCGATGCGAGAGGTTCATCCTATATATCACCCCGAAATACCAGAGTAAATGGATCAGCACGGTATTGTCACTAGACCAGGTGTGGCAACCCGTTTCCAAGAACAATGGGTTTATACTCCATGGAAAAGGAGTGAAGTTTTGTCTCTTAAGACTCAGTTACCTGATCCTAGGAAGAATCCTACTGCATATTATAAAGAATTGACAGAAGCTGCCTCTTCAACAGTAATGACGCTTGCGGATATTGAAATGTTCTTTGGTTTACTGGTTCCGGTTGATACTTGGAGACTGGTGCATACTCAAGACCATGTTGTAGAGTTGGGGGGTACGTGGGAAAGTATGGGATCAGGAACGGAAGCCAGGTGATAAGCCTAGAGCAGCGATACTTGCTTTGCCGGGCCGTATCATTACGTATATGCATTCTCTTATCCCACCGAGGAAGGTTGATTGGGACAAGTTAACGGCTTGCCGCCAGAAGAAAGATGAGAGTGTGTCTGATTTTTTCACACGGTTTGAAGATATATTCCTGGATTAAAGTGGGCAGGATCTGTTTATTCAGGGAGGTGTTCGGTTGTTTGTTAATAGATTTGTTTCTAACCTCCTTCCTGAGATTGTGACTCGATTGCACGCTTCCGAAAGTACCTGGTCCACCTCTTCCCCTTCTGTTATTTTGAATATGGCGCAGTATTACGAGCATAGGGAAAATGAGGATAAGGAAAGGACAGAGAAGAAGCACAAGGATTTGAAGACAAAGGTGTTGTTGCAGCAGGCCTTTAGAGGGAATGGTAGAGGACGTGGTGGTTTGGCCCGACAGCTTCCACGCACTAGTAGGCAACCAAACGTTACACCCCTGGGTCCGAATCAGTGTGCGTATTGTAAAGAGGAGGGACATTGGCGTAGCGAGTGTCCTGTGCTTTTGCCGAAGGTGGCGGTCCCTAGAGGACGAGGTTCTCGTGGAAGGTGTTGTGGAGCTGGTGGGGCAGGCAGAGCTCAGAACGCTGCAACCTCACAGAGTCGTTCTGATAATAATTACTTTGATGACCCTCGGGATGGACAGTACTATCACGATTATTATGATGTGGATGAAGTGACAGGAATGTCTTACAGCTAGGACAGCCAGGGACAGAGTGAGGGACCAGTTCTGATACCTGTGGACCAGCGTGGCCCTTATGTCACAGCGGAACTGCAAGGTTCGACTAAGGAATTTTTAGTGGACACAGGTGCGACAAAAAGTTCTGATTCTCGAAATATGGCCCTGGGGTGGCTCTGTCCGGCCATAACAATGTTTCGTAGGTTTTTCTGGTGTACCGGTTGTAAGCTTCATTTCTAGACCCCTTGCATTGACTATCGGTCCTTTCACTGTGGATTTTCCGTTTTTGCTGACATCTAACTGTGGTGAGAATTTGAATGGTTTGGATTTGTTAAAGAAACTGCATGCTACGATTTATTGTTCCCCAGCAGGTGTCTATATGACAATGGGTCCAGATGTGGTGTGCGCTAAGCAATGTCTGTCCAAAGATGCGCCCCTTCGTGTTGAATTTAAAGATGTGCCACCCACTCTGTGGGCAACAGGCGACACAGACGTGGGATTGTTGCAGATATCGCCTGTTTCGATACGCGTTAAGGATGGTGCTATTTTACCTCATATCCCTCAATATAAAATACCGCAGGCAGGAGAGCAAGCCTTATTGCAAACTGTGCAGGATTTGATTAAGAAGGAAGTGGTTGAGGAGACAACAGCTAATATTTGTAAAAGCCCTATCCTTCCCATTCTTAAGCGGACGCCCTCAGATTCTCTTAATGCCCATGAAGATGTTTATCACTTTGTGATTGACTTGCGTGAAGTTAATAAAATAGTGATTCCCCAGTTTCCGGTGGTTACTGACATCACCACTCTTTTGACAATGACTCCTTCTTCTGCTACATTCTTTTCTGTCATTGATTTGAAAAATGTGTTCTTCAGTATTCCTATTCATCCTCATAGCAGATTTCTGTTTGGGTTCACCCTAGCTGGTAGACGTTTTAGGTTCTGTCGCGCTCCTCAAGGCTATACAGAGAGTCCGAGAATTTATAGTCAGGCATTGAAAGGTCAGTTGGATTCCTTGTCGCTTCCCACAGGTAATGTAGTGCTTCAGTATGTCGATGACCTGCTCATCGCTTCAGATACAGAACAAGGTTGCAGAGACAGTACAGTTCAATTGTTGTTGCATTTAGCTCAGCATGGCCATAAAGTATCCCTTTACAAATTTCAGTATTGTCGACAGGAGGTCGCCTACTTTAGGTCACCTACTGTCAAAGGAGGGTAGGATATTGACCCCGGAGTGCATTAGTACCATTGTTCAAATGCCAGTTCCACAAACCTAGAAAGAAGTACGCGCTTTTATAGGTATCGCTTCCTACTGTCGTCAGTGGATACCTATCTATTCCCTACTAATTAAGCCCCTGCTTGCGCTAACCACGAAAGAAGTGCATGTGCCTTTACCTTGGACGTCTGAATGTCAGCAGTCTTTTGAGCAACTAAAAACTGCGCTTTGTTCAGCTCCAGTGCTTGGTACCCCTAACTACGCCAAATCCTTTGTATTATATGATCAGGAGATGGCTGGTTGCGCGCTTTCTGTTTTAACACAGAAATTCGGAGTTAAGCAACGGCCGTGTGCTTATTTCTCTGCTGTGCTTGATCCTGTCGCACGAGCCCTCCCGAGCTGTCTAAGAGCGGTCGCAGCCGTGGCTGTCTCGATAAGACAACCAGCTGGTCTCGTACTTGATACTGACCTCAGAGTCACATCCCCATGCTGTGGATACCCTTTTGATTAAGACAAAGACACAGCACCTCACCAGTGCACGTCGGACAGGTTATGAATTAACGCTGTTCACAAAACATATCACGATCAAACGATGTGCCACTCGAAACCCAGCCACGTTACTACCCCTCCCTTCTGAGAATGATGAGATTGATAAACATGATTGTGTCTTCCGGACGGAAGAGGAGATGAAAGGACGGGTAGACTTGACTGATGTTCCCTTATCTGACCCCCAAGGGGAACTATATGTCGATGGCTCTTGCTTTAAATTACCAGATGGCATTACAACTGCTGCATATGCTATTACTATGCTGCGTACGGTAGTTGAGACATCATGAGTTCCCTATCAGTCAGCCCAAGCTGCAGAGCTCGATGCCCTAATACGAGCTTACGAATTGAGTGAGGGACTGGTTGTCAATATTTATACTGACCTCCAGTACGCCTTTGGAGTAGCACACAATTTCCGGCGACTCTGGGCAGAGAGAGGGTTTCTTACTTCACATGGTGCTAAGATACAACATGCAAGTATGAAGACATGGATGTAATCATTCATACAGTGAATATATCTCAACAAAGCAATTAAAAAATTGCAACACAGGTATATCTTCTATTCTAAATACAAAAATTTAATTTGTAACAAAATTATGAGGGGTACATTTAAAGATCATAAAACATCATGATGGAGGATATATAAAGAAGCCTACACAATCATAGATGTCAACAACCATTCCAAATTATATCACAGAGGGAACATGAGTCTACTAAACAGAACAACGAACCCTCAAACAAATTAAATATTGTGGAATTGGAGGTAGCAGTCGACGTTTCGGTCTGTTATGGCGATTACATCCGTCAGACCATCTTCAGGACATATGATTGTTTATAAAACAAGTCCCCTGTATAAATATAAAGTATAAAATTACTCAACAAGCCTATAATGGTCAAAAAGAATACTATAAGAAAGATAGCCCGTGTAGGAAAAGAAAACAAGGCTTCAAAGAAAATCAGCCTTTCACGTGTGATAACAACCTTAACCCAATAACTCAAAGAAGGTTATAGAAGATTATATGTTACCGTGAAATTAGAAGAGTAATAACTTCCACCTAGAGCAAACCAAAAGAAATGTCTCTATACTCACTCAAGCCTATTTTGTAGATCTGCTCAAATCTGATTTATCAAGATTGAGAACTGAAGGTAAAGGCCTCACAAGTAGGCACCTAAACATGTATGGACAAAAGAAAATTTCCTTTAACACTTTGGGTAAAGGACAATACTGTATATTGTAGAATATATAATTGCTCGATTAAGGGTATTTATCTAACCTTTTCATTAAAAAGGACGGATATTATTTATAATATAGAGTCATCACATTGTGCTATCCGTCCTTTTTAATGAAAAGGTTAGATAAATACTTTGTCAAACTGTGTTGAAGAAGAATCAGAAGCTTATTCAGTAACGAATCTTATGATATACAGTTAAATTTTTCTACGGAGATACGCATTATTGAACCTTTGAGTGCCAATTATTGCGTGTAGATTTGAATGCCGTAGGTACTTCTGAAACCTACAGATCCGGGATTACAACCCTTGGGCATATGTAAACCACTTGCTTTCTGAACCCTTAATCGAGCAATTATATATTCTACAATATACAGTATTGTCCTTTACATTTCTTTTGGTTTGCTCTAGGTGGAAGTTATTACTCTTCTAATTTCACGGTAACATATAATCTTCTATAACCTTCTTTGAGTTATTGGGTTAAGGTTGTTATCACACGTGAAAGGCTGATTTTCTTTGAAGCCTTGTTTTCTTTTCCTACACGGGTTATCTTTCTGATAGTATTCTTTTTGACCATTATAGGCTTGTTGAGTAATTTTATACGTTATATTTATACAGGGGACTTGTTTTATAAACAATCATATGTCCTGAAGATGGTCTGACGGATGTAATCGCCATAACAGACCGAAACGTCGACTGCTACCTCCAATTCCACAATATTTAATTTGTTTGAGGGTTCGTTGTTCTGTTTAGTGGACTCATGTTCCCTCTGTGATATAATTTGGAATGGTTGTTGACATCTATGATTGTGTAGGCTTCTTTTTATATCCTCCATCATGATGTTTTATTATCTTTAAATGTACCCCTCATATTTTTGTTACAAATTAAATTTTTGTATTTAGAATAGAAGATATACCCGTGTTGCAATTTTTTAATTGCTTTGTTGAGATATATTCACTGTATGAATGATTACATCCATGTTTTAATTTGTTTAATGGTTAGTCACCGCTTGGGACTTAACACATTAGTAATATACCAGTAAGAAAATTAACTGAGATTATTAAATAAAATCCCTTGCAGGCATCGCTACCTATAAAATTGTTTATCTGCCCAAGCCTCCAAGGGTGTATTGGGTTCCCACAGTTTTGTTACAAGATACAACATGGGCACCTTATATTGAGGCTTTTGTCTGCTTTGACACTCCCTAAGAAGTTGGCAATAGTAAAGTGTAGCGCCCACCGGAAAGTCACTGACGATGTAGGTAAGGGGAATGCTTTTGCAGATCAGACAGCTACGGAAACAGCCCGGACTAAAATGAAAAGAATGTTTGTAGCAGGTCCCGCTAGGTGAGTGCCTGAAGTCACCATGTTTGAGGATACACTTGAGAACCTGAAAGAGATACAAAGTGAGGCCACAGTAGAGGAATTAGCAATGTGGCAAGAAAGTACAGCCCAATTGAATGATGAGGGATGTTGGATTGACAAGTCAGGGAAGCAGAGATGGAAGTTGCCAGAGGCATATGTTCTTCCTGTAGTCACGATGGCTCATGGCCCAGCCCATATCAGTGCTAAGGGTATTTGCAAGTTGTTAGACCCTGTATGGCAGAATAATAACATTTCGAAAACAGCTGCACATTTAGTGAAGATGCATAATCCTGGGAAGGGTACCCCTACACCACCCGGTAATTTCGCACCACCCACTTTCCCTTTTGAGGTCATCCAGATGGACTATATAGAATTAGATAGGTGCAATAATTTGAAGTATGTGTTGGTGGTTATCTGTGCATTCAGTAAATGGGTTGAGGCTTATCCCACTAAAGATAATACAGCTGTTACGACTTCAAAGGTACTCCTCAAGGAGTTCTTTCCTCGTTTCGGCCTGCCCCGTTTGAACTGGAGTGATAACGGAAGTCATTTTAATGCAAATGTCATTTAGTTAATTTGTGATGATTTGCACATAAAGCAGAAGTTTCATGCTGCAAATCACCCACAGTCAGCAGGTTTGGTTGAGAAGTACAATGGTACTCTCAAACTGAAATTGGCAAAGATTCAGGAGACAACAGGGTTACAGTGGGCAGATGCTTTACCATTAGCTCTTTTGTCGACAAGAACAACAGCACATTCTAGGACAGGATTGTCACCGTACAAGGTCGTGTTTGGACGCCCGGCAAATGTCTGGGGCGTCCCGCGTCCTCGGCGGTTTTCAGATATTGAGTACCCATTGTTAATAGACTACCTTTGCCAGTTAACTGAAAATTTTGCGTTCTATTCACCAACAGGTCCAGGAAGCCCAGCCAGTCACACCAGAGGGGCCCGGACATGACATTCAGCCTGGCGACTTCATCCTGATTCGTAATTTTCAGTGGAAGAAGAGTTTAGAGCCGCGCTGGAAGGTGCCAGAACAGGTCCTTCTGGCTACACGTACTGCAGTCAAGGTCGCTGGCCGAAAGAATTGGGTGCATGGCACTCATTGTAAACGAGTGTCTCTACCGTTGCCTTATGACCAGTGGGTCAAGGAAGGAGTTGGGGACTCTGAGTGCGAGACGGGGCCTCAGTTTGTCCCATTCAGTGATGCTAAACCAACCTGGACGCAAACGGATGCGGAGAATGATAAAATGCTAAATGCAGCAATTCCATCGGAGATTCGAGCTGTTCAGAATACCCTTTTTGTTGATCCCTCTATGCCTGGAGTCACCAGGTACAATATGCATCCTCGGCTGAGGAATAGTGCACCAAAGGAGAAGTCAGATTAGCCAGGGATGGACTGTGTAAGCTAGGGTGTACTTTGCCATAGTACCAACGGTGTTAGTTTAGGGTGATGTGAGATTGGTGCACTGTTCTGACATTGGACAGGACAGATCGAACGTGCTCCCTTGGAGGGGGTACATTATCCTGATCGACGTGGGATTCATTGTGAGCTTAGGACTGAGCAAGTTCCACCGCCGGTGCTCAAGAGCGCCAACGTTTGATGAACAATAGGAGCCTTTACCTGTGAGGCTCTGACGGACACTGGGAACACTTACCTTTACTATCATTTTGTTGCATTTATTTCCTTGCTTCATAATGCATCCTTTTGGTCGGCCTATTGATGAGGAGGAACAACCATTTGCACCACCGCGTTTATCACAGGGTTGGTCAACAAAGAGTAAAATAGTTTGCATATTAATTGTTGTGATTGCACTAATAACAATATTTGGAATATCCTGGTTTTTAGAGGAGAAATTCCCTGTACATTCCTTGGTTGGTACAACTCCCGCTCCCCCTGAGCACATCTTTGTTACTCTAGCTCCACATAAAGAAGCGCATAGGTTGTCATACACAGACAATGTATTTATACAAATATTGCATCATGCTCATAATGTCTCCAATACAACTAATTGTTGGGTTTTTGGGTTGCTCCCTTCAGTCACTCATAAGAGCGACAATTTGTTGTCCATGCCATTGTCATATATTGGCAGCTGCAAGGGTTGGTTTCAATTGTTTCAACTGGTATACTTCCAATTTCACCTTTCTGCTTTGGATATGACATCCACTGATTCTTACACTGCAAATGAATATTTATGCTTCTACCGAGGGTTTACCCCCATAGGACCAGCGGGACAAGGGACTCTAGGGACACTATCCTCAAAATCTTGTTTGAAAACGTACCATAGAGTAAAGAACAATGCCTGGTTTCGAATGGAATTGGCTGATTTCCAATGGTTGAACACCTCTGAGTACTTCCAATCCTTCCAAAGTCTAAATCTTACTGAAGATAAGCCGATACCTGTGTCAGTGGTAAATACGACAGCTAGTTTTTGTGTCCGGGGGACCGGAGAAATCAAGTTGGGGGAGAGTAAATGTAATTTCACCTATAAGCTGAATACGACTAATACTCCGCCTATGATCCTGCCCCATAACGTCTATTTTGGCAGAGGTAGGTACCTTTGTCCAAATAGGGACCCTTGCTTCGAGTCAGGGTAAGGGAGATACACACTCTAGATAACCCCTGCTCACCCCCTTGGTAGCTTGGCACGAGCAGACAGGCTTATCCCAAAGGCAATGTGTAAAGGATTTGTACCAACACTCACAGTAACACAGTGAAAACACCACAAATGAACACCACACCAGTTTAGAAAAATAAAATGCCTTTATCTAAACTAAGCAAGACCAAAACAACAAAAATCCAACATACACAGTTAAAAATATTACTTTCAAAAGGTTTCAAGAACTTGTACCATAGAAAACTATGGATGCATGACTTTTACACAAAGTACCTGAAGATGCGTCAAAATTCACAAGGCCAAACAGTGGCAGGCTTGAGACCTCTTTTCAGGGCTACTCATGTGGGTGGCACAATAAGTGCTGCAAGCCCACTAGTAGCATTTGATTTACCAGCCCTGGCACACTCAGTGCACTTTACTAGGGACCTGCTGGTAAAACAAATATGCCTATCAGGGAGAACCAATCACAATATCAATTTACCCAGAGAGCATATGCACTTTAGCCCTGATCATCAGTGGTAAAGTGCCCAGAGTCCTAGAGCCAACAAACACAGGTCAGGAAAAAATAGGAGGAAGAAGCAAAAGGTTTGGGGATAACCCTGCAAAAAGGGCCATTTCCAACAGTCAGGTACATGTTATCTCTCTTTCCTTCTTCCCCCTTTATATGTTGCCCCTTCTAATTATCATAAAAATCATCAGCTGCAACGTAGAAGTACCTTCCTGACCCGAGCCAAAGGGGTTGTTGGCACAAAGGATATAGATCAGACAGACACCACCGCACAGCAATTTGGAGATGCTATGAAGGGCCTACTACCTTTCTGGGACCCCATGGCTAATAGCCTTCAAGTTCGTCAGTTAACAAGAGTTGTTGAAGGGGTTATCAATACAACTGCTGGGATAATGACAAATATCACCGCTGAGCTCCAGGCTACGAGATTAGTCACTTTGCAGAACAGGATGGTGTTAGACGTTTTCCTTGCAGATCGGGGAGGGGCCTGTCGCATCATAGGCAGCAGCTGTTGTGTTTACATACCTGATGATGCTCCCAATGTTTATTCAGCTATACAGAAATTACATAGGATATCGGCTGAGATACACCAAGAAGAAGGTACTTGGACACTGTCGGGGTGGTTGTCTAACACGTTCATATCTTGGGGTTGGAAGTTCCTCACTTTTTTGGCTGTGGTTGCCGGTATTTTCTTTACCTGTTGCCTCTGTATACACTGTCTTCCAGCTTGTTGCACCTATTGTGTCAATGTTCTCACCCCCAAACAGAAAATATCAGTTCATGATACTAATGCTTCAATTATGTTACAAAAAGATATCGATGATATGATGCAGATAGATGAAGGTATCTTTGAGTACTGACTATATGAACAACTCCTTATAGTGATGTCTTCTATCCTTGCAAAATGTTATACGTCTCTTGATAATAACATAAAATAGTTAGCTTATGCTAAAAGGGGGGGTCTGTTAGAATAAAAATGTTTTCGCTGTATTGCTCATGTAGTGTTCTATGTAAATTAGCATTCGCTGCACCATTTTATGTTTGGCCGCCATTTTGAACCATGATCGAAACTAATCTTTCCTTTCTGTAAAACACAGCTTTTGGTAACTCTCGTTTCTCCAAGGTTGGGCCTTTCTTTTCCTCTATGAATACACTGTTCTCATTAGCGCATACCTTTCCCACTAGATAGAGGCCTTCTCCCACTAGTCTAGCGGTGGGCACGGACGGAACAACCTTGATTAAGAGATAGTGTGTGCCCGGTCTCAGGATCGAAACTTATCCTTCTGTACTTCTTTGTGTAGCTGCATCTGCCTGGAAAATTCCATTCTGGGCATGCCTTCATTGGTTCTGAATTGTACATAATGTATCTCCATTGTTTGCTGATGTCAGTCCCTCTGCAGCAATCCTAAGAAACTGGGCAGACTGGGCTCCACTCAAGTATATCTGAATAAATATATTGGTTTGTATTCTCTACTATCTGACCGACTCTTCATTTGTATGGAAGGCTGAGAGGTGGTCACGAGTGACCCGGGTGACCCTAATCGGGTCACTTCCTTCACATGATGACATAAGTATGCCTGGGTATGTAGATTACATTGTCTGTATACGTCTCTATGTACATAAATATAGAAAAATAACATAAAACAAATTTACTTCATTATTTTAAATTCTATGTATATTTATGCACAACTCACATAAAAATGTCTGACTATGTAAATATGACTAAACATATGTACATATGGGTGTATATATAGTAGTGTTTGTGCCTTATACAGAAAATATAATAAGTACAATGTGTATATGTGTGTACGCATTTATACAGTTCACTAAATATTTAGATGTGTGGGTTGTCTCTAAACATGTATATATAAACTTTTAGTTATAGAAAACAACCATTTCCTCCATCAGCCTCTGCCTGCCTCTCCACTCTCTGACTCATCCCAAACCTTTCTGGTCAATGTGGGCAACCTAATCTACTTCAATTGATCTATCCCTTACAAAACACTACAGGAAATGCATGAGATCTCAAGAGCGCAAACTTGCAACAACTAATCCAGAAGGAAAAATGAAGCACATATTACTAAACCTACTACATCATCCTACTGGTCACAAAACAGTTCAATGCCTTGTCTGGGGTATTTAGTACTATTAAGTGCTAATACACTGGTTATGGTTAAACAAGATTTGTTTATAACCACTGCACATGAAAGCACATCAGGGGAAGAATCCTACATACAAAACATATTAGTATAATATGCTATTTATTGCCACTATTGCTGTATATACCAAACATCAAATACTAAAATGTAAGGTGGAGTTATTGTTGATAGTAAGGTAATATTGACTACATCAGAAAAACGAAAAATTATGCAAAATTCACAAGTTATAGTAAGATTTTTATCATAGCTCTTACCCCTGCAGTCCTCACTCAATCACCCTGCCAGTCATACCCTGTTTGCCACATCAAACACTTCCTCAGACTCACTCAGCCTTTACCTCCTACAAGCCTCTTGATTGCCTCTCCTTTTCACCTTTCACCAGTAACAGTGACTCAAACTCAATTGTGCAAATATGGAGACAGGGCTGGGATTAACTGCCCATGGGTTCCACGTGACCGACAAATTGCTCTGGGCCATGAACTATAAAGGCTGATGCCAGGTGTCCTAGTCACCTGTTTGAAACTGTGTATAGGGTAGGCCTAGGCGTAGTTCACGGAGTTTTGTTACGCGGAACTCCGCGAAGTTACAAAAAAACTTTGCGAAGTTCCGCGAGTGGCGGAGTGCAGTGCGAACTGCAGTTTGTGCTGGTATTCCTGCCGCTCGGGTGGAAATTCTACCCGAGCGGCAGCTCGCGCTCGCGAACTTACCGTTCGCGATCGTGAACTTACTGTTCGCGAGTGGGGAAAAAACTCCGCTGCACATCGCGAAGCAGAGTTTTCTGCACTCCGCGAGCTCCGCGGAGTGCATAAAACTCCGCGAACGGAGTGAAGTTCACCGCCCAGGCCTAGTATAGGGTGCTGGGGTAGATATGAACTGTCCTGCTCCTTTGTGCCCACAACTTGTTATGGGTATTGGAGGACTGTTGCAGCGGCTCTTAGCTTCAACGGCTCATAGTAATTGTGAAAACACACAGTAGGAGCTGTAAACTTCCCTGCATTTGTTTTGTAATACCTTAAACACTTGGGCAAGGAATGGGCTGTAACCAGATGCCTCAATACTTGATCAATGTGAGCGAGTGGTCAAATATTATCCCTACAATTGGTGGGGGTAATTGGCTACTCCCACACTTTGCAATGCAAGGGTTGGTAAGGGGCTACTCCAGCCCCGGGGATCCCATGCTCCGGGATCCAACCAAAGTTAATAAGGGGGAGGGAGCACAGAGCATCCTTGGGCCTATATTGGCCCTGAGGATCCCCTCCCCCGGGGCCCAGCCAATGTGTAAAGGGGGCCATGCTGCCCCCTCCCCATGCCAATTTCAACCCCGGGGACCCCAGGAACCGGCAAATGATTAAAGGGGGAGGGGAGCATGCAATCCCCCTTCCCCATCCGATATCGGCCCCGGGGACCCCATCCCCTAGGGGCCCGGCCAAGGATTAAAGAAGGATGGGGTCATGCAGCCCCCCTCCCCGGACCGATTTTGGCCCAGAGGACCCCACCCCTCCAGGGCCCGGCCAATGATTAAAGGCGGAGGGGGTACACAGCCCCTCTCCCCAGGCTGATATCAGCCCCAGAGACCCCATCCCCCAGGGCCCGGACAATGATTAAAGGGGGAGGGGGCTGCGGTCCCCCTTCCCTGGGCCAATTTCGGCCCCAGGGACCCTATCCCTTGGGACCTAGCCAACTAAGGGTGCGTGCCCTGGTGCCCACCCAGGACACCTACCATATCCTCATTGGGGGCCGCAGGGGGAGCCCCAGGGCCCCCACATCCCCAGCCGGCTGCCCACATCCAGTGGGAGCCGGCATTGCTCCTGCTTGCAGGGAGCAGCTAAACATGCTGCTCCCTGTGGGCGGGAGCACTATTCAGATCTCATCACTGTGGGCAGGGAAACAGATCTGAAGTCCATACAGCCACTCACACACCCACACATCCACCATGTGGGATTGGACTTCATGTTTGCTCTTGGCGGGAGCTTTGAAATTGCTACCGCCAAATGAGAGCAAACACAGGCTTCCCAACCCGCGCCAGCAGGCACGGCCCGTGCAGGTAAGAGTGGGGGGGGGGAAGGGGGGTATTCAACATACGACGACGATTTAAATTTAAAAAAAGAGAGCCATGGTTTTCTTTTTTTAAATTTAAGTTTCCCTTGTCGTCATATGTCGAATCCCCCCCACCCGCCCCACCGCTCTTACCTGCACGGGCCGCACCTGCATGCCAGTGCAGGCAGGGAAGTCGCTATGTCCAAGGGGTGGACACCCCGGGACACAGCAGGATCTGGCCCTGGGGAATGGGTTCCTCAGGGCCATTGATGGCTCCGGGAGGGGGGCCTCCCTTTGAAAATTGTGACTGGGCCCTGGGGGATGGGGCCAAAATTGTCTTGCGGAGGGGGGCCTTCCCATTACTAGTACTGCCGGGCCCTCAGGGATGGGGTCCCCTGGGCAGAAATCGGCCTTGAGAGGGGGACTACGTTCTCCCTCCCCCTCTTCAAACTACAGCCAGGTCCCAGGGGAGGGGTCTCTGGGGCCGTAATCGGCTCAGAAGGGGGGCTGCGTGCCCCCCTCCCAATGTAATTTTAAGGCCAGACCCTAGGGGATGAGATCACCAGGGCCAAAATCGGTCTGAGGAGGCGGGGCTGTGTGCCCCCTCCCTCCCTTGAAACTATGGCCAGGCCCCAGTGGATGGGGTCCCTGGGGCCAAAATTGGCCCGGCCTCCCAATGAAATTTAAAGGCAGGGCCCCGGAGACAGTGTCCGTTTGACCAAAATCAGCCTAGGGAGAGGGCCACGCGTGCCCCATACCCCCTAAATAAATAAATATATCCCCCCCGGGACTCGACCCACTCTTGGGGGCAGGAAAAAAACCAAGCACGGGAAACCATGCTTGTTTTTTTTTTATTTTGCGACATATTCTCCATGTATTAATGGGGAAATTTAAAGATAATGTTGTCCCCTTGCGGGGTCCCTGTGGGACTCCACCACCAGGCCTAGGGGGTCAGGGTTTTCCTAACCTGCCTCCTTCTGTTTTTTTGCAGTTTTTTGGGACTCAAGCTGAGTCCCGAGTCCCAAGATGGCTGCCACCACTTCCTGGTTGAAGTGGTGGCAGCCAATCACATCTCATCATGAGATCTGTCACATCCACGGAGACTCCAGCTCCCTAGATGTACATTAATCTTTTTTCTTAAATAATTCCAAAACTACTGAGCAGATTTACACCAAATTACAAAAATCACTCATCATAATACTTTATTTCGGCTTTTTAAAAAACCATAAAAGTGTTACATAGATAAAATAGAACAATTGATGAGATAAAAACAGTAGGTACACAATACACATTTCAGAGACACACAGTGTTAAAAATGCTAAAAACATAAAGACTTATTGATATGTTTCCTATTAATAGCAAAGATAGGTGGGGAAAAGTGCAGAAACATCTGATAAAAAACAACCAGCATCAAAGACTCATACAGCTTTTAGGATGTGCTCTTTCCCCTCCCTGGCAATTTTCTTCAGCGAATTCTCCAAGATAAAAACCTAGAGACAGCAAACACAGTATACTCTTTTGTGTCGTATCTGAGGATCCTACACATTTCCCAGTAATGTAATGTACCCATAAGCTTGCAAACTGGGATAATCCATCACCGTCGGGGGAAAGCGTAGATTGAACAAAAAAAGAGAAAGTGTTTGTCTGTCTCTGGATTCAACGGACAAAACAGGCAATTTGAACATCCTTTTTTGTCCCATTTACTTGTAAAAGCTTCCAGGGAAAGGGTACAGAATCTGAACTTCATATAAAGGCTCTTAGCTTGAGAGGGGCAGCTCCTGTCCAGGTAAGGCTCAAAGCTGAAAAAACGTTTTTGGGGCGATACTTTTTTCAGTGATGTTCCCCGCTTTTTGCTCATTTCAGATTTGCTGCAAAATGAATTCTAATAAGCTTAAGCTTAGTTAGGATACCATTCTTTAGAGTGACTGGTGAATTCCACACTTCCTCCATCTTAATGGCTTCACTTAAGTATTTAATTTCTCTCAGACACGGGGTATGTGCATGTCTATCAGTATTGATTAATTCCACCAGTGCTTCCCTGTACGGTGCTAGTTCCGGTGTGGTCCATAGATGCACCTAGTATGTCAGGGGTTTTAGAAGTACCACATGATCGATTCTGTTTAATGCAAGATCAATACTTAAAGGTATGGGGGAGTATTTGAGGGCCGGTTTAACAGTGAGCGTCAACACCGCCCCAAAGCTATGTCCCGTAAATAGACCCTGCAATGGAAGTGGCCCTGTAGACTTCTAAAGCAAATGTTACAGCGCCGTTGGACGTAGCCTTATATTTCCTGCCTATGGCCAATGCCAGCTGGTGGAGAATGGTCTTGCTTGTTCCTACCTGTGGACCACAAGATAAATTATCAGCCAGCTTAACGCCCAGGTAGTCAAAACACTTTACTTGTTCCAGGGGCACCCCTCTAACCTCATTCTGCCCCTCAAGGACCGGTGAGGATTCAGCGTCATAAACTTGGATTTAGAGGGATTTACCTCTAGTCCCCTTGCTGCATAAAAAATGTAAAAGCTATCCAGCAAAGATTGGAGGCCAGATGGAGTTCTAGATATGAGAAGCATGTCATGGGCAAACATGAGTATTGGGCAGCTGATCCTTGCAGATTTAGGAGCATTATGTCTGCACTGGGCCAGACACTATACTGCTCCATTGATATACAGACTGAACAGCATGGGAGCCAACACGCATCCTTGTCTGACTCCACGATTTGTGTTTATCCTGGTTGTATGTCCCCACCAGAGTCCCACTCGACCTGTGCATATATATCAGTATGTGGGATCGTTAGAATCCTTAAAAGATCAGCAGGTATACCATATAAGTCAAGTACCCTCCAGAGATTTTCCCTTGGGATCAAATCAGATGCCGCTCTCAAATCTATGAACGCGACATAGAGATGGTCCCCTTTTATGGTGACATACTTCCAACAGATCGTGCTGGATCGAAGGACCTGGTCAAGGGTGCTGACCTTGGCCCTAAACCCAGCTTGGCACTGTGAAAGGATTTAGTTATGTAACATCCAGGATTGGAGACTTTCTAAGACCTGCCTGCAAAAACATTTTTGACTACTGCTATCAGGCTAATTGGCCTGTAGCTGGCTGGTACATCCCTCCTTCCCTTCTTGTAAATAGGGACAATGATAGCAACCTTCCAGGTTCTCATGATGGCATTTCCCTGGGCATCCAAGTATGGAACCCAAATTTCGGGTTGTGACAGGAAAAGATCACCAGGGATGCCATCGGGCCAGGCACTTTTTTCCTATTCATTACCTTCAGGGCCTGGGCTGTTTACCCTAGCCCAAAGTCCAAAAGGGCTCTGGGGTTGTCCCCGGCCTCATGCACTGTGTGAGCTGGTGAAGGAACAGTGTTCATCTGGATTGTGTCATTTGACCGTCCGTCATTAGTCCCACCCCTGTATACTGGGTTGTCTATTGTGTGGTCAATCAACGTCTGGGTTGTGTCATTGGAGCCTCTATCATTAGTCCAGCCCTTGTGTACTGGGTTGTCAATTGCGTGACCAGTCGTCGTCTGGGTTACATAATTAGACCACACCCTGTATAATTCACCGGAATGGGCTGCCCATGCCTCTAGTTGGACCACCGCTTCAAGGTGGTTATCTATAGTGCCAGACACAGTGGCTCTCGATTTCCAGAGTTCCTTAGTGTTCCCCTTCTGTAGGGAGTCTACAAGTTCTTCCCATTGGTCTTTCTCCCAAGTTCTTTTGCCTTGGAACAGAGAGACCCTGTACTCTCTTCTGGCATTGCTTATGAGCCTACGGTCACTTTTTTTTACTGCTTCTAGACGTTTTTTTTTGCATGTCAGCACTTGCGCGTGCCAACCACCGAGGGTTGTTGGATAGTGGCCCCTTCTACCCAGTGGAGAGGTGTGGTGCAGCGGCCAGGGCAGCTGACTTTGGAGCACAGGGCTCACGGTTCGATCCCCGGCTCCGGCGGCAGCTCAGCTCAGCACCATGTGAATCTGGGCAATAGCTCACTTAATTTCCATGACAGCCCCCAGCGCCTTGAGACCCTTAAGGGTGAGTAGTTCGCACTTTACAAATACGGATTTTTTTTTCTACCCTCCTTTGTAAGGAGCCAATTTCCACACAAATAAGGTGTATATTTGGGATTGAGCTTGGGGATTATCTGCTATTACTGTCCATTTTACGTTCCTTCTGTTATTAATGGTCTCAAGTGAGCTTATAGTATTATTGGATGGAAGTTTTGTACTCAGGAACAGTCTTAGTTGAAAATGGGTGCTCAATGCATCATGGTCGCTGCCTACTGGATGCCCTTCCCGCAGGTGATGGTACAGCATTGCTGGTGAATGATATTTATCCAGATCTATAGACCGGTCTATCACCCACGTCTCTTGTAATAGGATGATATGGTGTTGGTCAATGAATGTACCCCATTCTGGGTCCCCGAGTACAAAAAGCACTATCTCTGGACCAAGATCTGTCTTTTTGTCAAATCTCGTGTAATTCCATTCAGCGATTCAAGCTGTAGTCGTGCTCAAAATCTTTATTGGAAATTCCATAGGGAAAACATGTTTTGGAACCCCCCTTTTTCTCTGCCCCCGCTTGACGAATCACCCCAAACGTTTCCAAGCTGCCACCCCCTTCCAAGTTTAAAGTAAATCAACAGAGCTGCAACAAACATTGTGCTAACATGGGCAGCAATAATCATTGTTAACACACTCGCCATTTTGTGATGTAGTTTGATACAGCATAAATACATTGTTTCTGCCATGATAGGTACATAAGTGGCTGTGACTCAATCACAAAATGGCGATTGTGTTAACAATGATTATTGCTGCCCCTGTTAGCCCATTTTTAATGTTTGTTGCAGCTCTGTTGATTTCGTTTTAAACTTGGAAGGGGGTGGCAGCTACCCTATCTGTGAACATGGTAGCATGTTCGCTGAAAAGTGTTGAGTGCTGCTGTGCCCATACCTGACACTTTCCGTAGAGATTGCAAATAAATCTTTGGATGCAAGCAGCTGGGAGTGCACATATTCCTTGCCGTGGGGAAAATTGTGCTTTGGAGTTATGTATATATTCAGCAGTTAAAGTTACCTGAGCTCACTATAACTTACACCCCCGCAATGCACTACTTATGACCTCACACTTTACATCACACATGACATGGTCAGTGACATCACTTCTGTACGAGTGAAATATGAGCCTAACTATAACATCCCTGTAACCTTTGTTTTTTTCAGTTAATTTCTAAGGTTTTTTTAACGTTATTTCCTAGTTAGAACATCCCGGTAACCTTTGGATTTTTCAGTGAATTCCTATGTTTTTTTGTGTTTTTTCCTATCTATTACGTCCCTGTAACATTTGCTTGTTAGTGAATTTCTAAGGTTTTATTTGAATTTTATTTCCAAACTGTTAACCTGGAACCTTTGACACTGAGTGTGTGAGTGGCTGTATGGGTCTGTGAGTGGTTTTGTAGGTATGTGAGTGGGTGTCAGAGTGGCTATATGGGTCGGTGAGTCTCTGTAAGGGTCTGTGAGTGGGTGTGTGAGTGGCTGTATGTGTTGATGAGTGGGTGCGTGAGTAGTTGTGTAGGTGTGTGATTGGTTTTGTGAGTGGCTGTATGGGTCTGTGAGTGGGTGTGTGATTGACTGTATGGGTCTGTGAATCGGTGTGTAAGTGGCTGTATGGATCTGTAAGTGGGTGTGTGAATGGATGTATGGATCTTTAAGTGGGTATGTGAGTGGCTGTATGGGCGTGTGAGTTAGTGTGTGAGTGGGGTGTGAGTGGTTGTATGGGTCTGTGAGTGGGTGTGTTAGGGGTTTTGTAGGTGTGTGAGTGGCTGAATGGTTGTGTAAGTGGGTATGGGAGTGGCTGTGTGGGACTGTGAGTGTACGTGAGAGTGGCTGAATGGGTGTGTGAGTGGATATGTGAGTGTCTGTGTGGGTGTGTCAGTAGCTGTGTGAGTGACTGGACCAGAACAGAACATCACCTGCCCCTTTATCCAAGGTTTTGCAAAAAAAGTCTACCCAACTGGAGTACTTTCAACTGGTTAGTTTGTAAGTGCTACCTCGTTGGGTACTAGTGCATATTCTACACTACAGCTGCGTAATGGACCATGAGGAAATGTCTCCAGTGACCTTGTGTGCATGTAATTTTGGCAATGTGATTGTTCCTCAAGCGTCTTGATCCCCAAATTTGAGATAACATGAATCCTCGTCTATAGAAGAGGAGGAGACTACAAAGAAGTGAATCTCCACCAAAGAAGAGTACTTCCTCTCAAATATTTAACTTTAAGAGGAGGGGTGCTGAGCAGCACCCCCCTCCCCAGGCTTACTTTGGCACGGGGAACCCAGCCCCCACGACCTGGCCAAATATTAATAGGGAGGGCGGGCGCACGGTCTTCAAATCGGCCTGGGGACCCCATCCCAAGGGGCCCTGCCTCCTGAGTGCCCTGGAGCCCACCCAGTGTGCAAAGCTGGGCACCGCGGGGGGAACCTCAATGCCCCTTTGGTCCCTGCCAGCTAGCCGCCTCCAGCGGGAGCCATCATTGCTCCCGCACGCAGGGAGCAGTCAAAAATGTTGCTCCTTGCGTGTGGGAGCAATTTTTTTATCTGTTTTCCTGCCCGCTTGACAGCAGGCAGGAAAACAGATGAAAAGTCTGATCCCAGTGAGCAGGAGCAGTTTTCCTGCTCCCGCCCACTGGGAGTGGACTTACAGTTTCCTCTCACTTGGCAGGAGCTGCTAAAGCTACCACCAAGCGAAAGCAAACTGCTATCTCCCGTGGGTGGGCACCTCGGGTAATAGGGAGCCGGTCCTGGGGGGTTCATGGTCCCCAGGTCTATTAATGGCTCCAGGAGGGGGCCGTGCTGCCTCCTCCTTACATTTTAATGGGCCTGCCCCGGGGAGGTGGTGGTCTCCGGGGCTGAACATGGCCTGAGATTGGAGCTGCGTGGCCCTCTTCCCCTTTAGTTTGCTATTTTGGGCCCCGGGAGGTAGTGGTCTTCGGGGCTCTACTGGGCCAAGGAGGGGGGTCCGCACGGCTCCCTCTAATTTACTGTTCAAGCCCTGGGGAGGTGGTGATCCCCGGGTCTCCTATGAGCCCTACTAGGGGGGTCCGCACGGCCCCCCTCCTTTTGTATAATTAAATAAGGTGGTGGTCCCCGGGGTCTTTAACCCCTTAACCGCGGCGGCAATTCCGCCGCGGTGCGGCGGTTTAGCGGAGTGGGCGGGGCCGCGTCGGCCAACGGACGTGTGCAGCACTACGGAGGTAGTGCTCGCGACGGCCGTTGGCCGACAGAAGCAGCGAAGGGGTTAAAGGCCCCCCTCTGAATTGGGGGGCATGGCCAAGATGGCGACCGGGTAAGACATGCGTTGTTCGTCTCCCCGCTCCCATCTGCCTGCTGCGATACCGGCTGACGCTGAAATAGAGTGAAAGGACCCCACGAGGGAAGAGGACAACAGAGTGACTACAACGGTGACCTCAGAGAGCGAGATCGATGCCCAGAAACTATAGATTGAGGCATTGAAGGCTACGCTTGCGGTGGAGCAAGATGGCGGCGAGCTTCCCTAATTGAGAGCGGACACCGACAGTGCAACGTGGAAGGAGTGGCGTTCTGCTAGAGGGGCTTGAGAAAGGTAGAGCGGAGTCGTCACAAGGATGAAGGGAGAGCGGAAACAAGGATTCACCATCGGAGCCCACAAACATCGAGGCAGCGGCCGGAGAGAGATCACCCGAGTGAGGCAGAATACGGAGGTAGACTTGAGCGGAGCGGAAGGGCCCAGACTGACTCGCGCCCGGCTGTGAGCACTTCGGAGCACCACGGGGTGAAGGAGGCGGAACAGGCAGTCGGCCAGGGCTAGAGGGGCACGAACGGAGGAGCGCACAGGAGAAAACGGGACACTAAGAATCACAGGGCTACCGGCCCGGGCAGAAGGAGGACTGGGTGAAGGGGAAAGGAGAAGCAAGACCCAAGGAGGGCCGAGCGAGGTAGGAGGTAACGGCAGGGTCAAAGCATATATCGGGGCTTTCACTGCAAGATACGGCTACAGGAAAAGAACAGGTGCCCGCAGATGAGCACACAACCCTAGAGGCAGCAATGGGAGGCTTGCGGGATATTGTCTAGGGGTGTGCAAAACATCGGGCTGAAACCATAAAATAGTGATCACGAGGCCCAAAGAGCAGTGAGGGAAAGGAAAACGAAAGGGGGGAGCCCCCTTGTACTGTGCTGTCATCGCAGGCCAGAGTGTGCTCCCAAGCCAGAGGAACTATTAAAGCGACGACCTCACGCAGAGGCTTAGCTCAACTGCAACACACCAGTGAGAAGTAAACGCTCGAGGCTTCCCCAGGGAACGCTGGAGAGAGGCAACGCGGTAGCGTACAGAGCCCACTGGGGAGGCCTTGTGACTTGACAATTGGTCTCTGCCCCATTGCCAGTGCACTAAGGACAGTTATAAGAAACAGCAAGGGGACAGCAGCAAAGAACTGGAGCAAGTATGTCTGCAGTGCGGGGGAAAAAAGACATAAATATAAAGGACATGTTAACCAAGCTATCCGGGTCAAGTGGAGGAGATGGAAGAACCTCGCCGACCGCACATGGGGGGCAGGATACGGAGAACGCCGAGGCGCTGGTCACGCGATCTTTTTTGGAACATTTGTTCACTACACTTAGAGACAACTTGCAGTCCCTTAGAGGAGACTTCTCAAAGAAGATAAAGGAGGTCCGACAAGAGATCGAAGCGGTAGGGGAGAGAGTGGCTAGTATAAAAGATCAAGAGATGGCCCATGACAAAGAGGTGGAGCAGGTCCAACAAGAGGTCATACGTCTTCGATCCCAGCAGATCGATATCCAGGCTCATGCAGAGGATTTGGAGAATCGGTCTCGAAGAAATAATATTCGGGTCAAGGCTGTGCCCTCTAAAGAAGAAGGATCGGACATTATGCAGTACCTACAGGGCCTCTTCAGATACATCTTACAGGTGCCTCAGGACTTTGAAATTAAAATAGATCGGGCACACAGGGTGGGCCTGCAAAGAAGAGCGCCGCCCCTCCCCCAGATATCTTGGCATATCTACCGGACTTTCAGTTGAAAGAACAAATACTACGTAAGGCACGCGATAGACAACCCCTGACTTATCAAGGACATGCCATTGCTCTATATCAAGATCTGGGTACAATAACATTGCAGAAAAGACAAGAATTTAGACCGGTCACGACACACTTGCAGAACCTAGGAATCACGTACTCATGGGGTCACCCCTTCAGAATAATCTTCAGATGGGAAGGCAAGTTGCACCAACTTAGATCATTACAGGACACGTGTCGTATCCTGGGCATCGAGAACCCCAACAGGAAGAATCGGAGAAAGGGGGCACTACAGCACAGCGGGAGTGGTGGAGACGTGTTCGAGGAGGCAGACCCATGGAAAAGGCAACGAAACCAGATCCTGAGATGATAGCACAGGAGAGACAAGCTATTCTGGAAACACTGGGGATATTCTCAAGAACGTGCGATAAACATCGCCAAAATAGGTTAACGCAAGTTTCCATATCGCCGTCTATCGCGGGAAAATAACCCAGTGTTAACGTGGCATTCACAACACGGTGGTAACATGCGATAGTACCCCGATAACGCGGCAAATGTCCGCGATAACATTACCGGGACGGCGATGAAAATCCAAACCTGAACGCCAAAAAAGTTGCGATGGGCCCAACCGCGATAAGACAATCAGCGAAAAGCAGCGCCAGGCCTGCAAATCACACACGTCAGGTGGGGAAAATTACTACAAAAGCAGAAAAAATAAATAAACAAACAAAAACCGAACTACAGCGAAGCACAATGGAGGCAGCCGGAGCAGGGACAGAGGATGGCCAGAACTCCACAAGCCCCACGGATGACCAGCCTGGGACCTCGGGGACAGGGAAGGGCAAGGACAAGAAGAAGAGGAAGACGCGGTTCAGTCCGCAGGAAAACAGGATCCTGATCACGGAGGTGGTAGAACACCATCAACAACTGTTCATCACCTCCACTGTGTCATTGGCAACAAAAAATGGAATATGGCAGTCCATCCTGGACAAGGTGATTGCAGTCGGAGTGCTGAGGAGGACAATGGAAGAGCTCAAGAGGCGCTGGAATGATGTGAAGTGCAAAACCAAGCTGAAACTCGGCAACAACCAGAAGGCAGCAATGCAGACTGGAGGTGGGAGTCCAGCGCCACAGGAGGAGCTGGATGAGATGGAGGAAATGGTGTCCACAGTCATCAGTGTGGAGACGGTGGCAGGAGTTGGGGCACCGGACACTGCTCAACATGACCTGACACAACAGCAACAGGGTGAGTAACCACCAGGGACTGGGGGACGGGGGAGATGGGCACAATGGCACACATGCACAATCAAGTATAGCACAGTGCACACCCACAATGACTCTGGATCATGTCCCTGATCTCCTTGGCATACTGCAGCACACATAGAAACAGCAAGTAGGCCCCCGTCCACAATGTGCACAGAGGGGCTCTTCCCACACATCACTAATCTCACAACAAACCCATGCACATGTGCTGAACCCAGCAAAGCGGCGTGTCTGTGAGCCACACTGACAATGCAAGTGACACTACATGACGAATAGCATGGCTGCAGTCAATATATCATGACATGTTGCACGCCACCACACTGAGGTGGCTGAGTGTGGACCACATCCTTAAAGGATCAGGTCACACTCTGACACATCCACCTGCACAAACAACCCCTGACCTCAACAACACAACTGCGGACAAACCATGCCCCAGAGTCCCAAGTCCCACCAAGAGCCCAATTTCTCTAAGAATGCAACATCTCAGCACTGTAGAAGCACAGAAGTCAAAGGCACACCGCCTGAAAGGGATAAGGGCCAGCCAAATCAGAGCTGCAGGGGCGACTCTCCCAAAATGCAGCACACACATAACATTCAGCGCACATCAACATTGACAACAATGTGGTATAAACTGCAACACGTTCACAGCAGAACAGAGGACAAACTGGTGCCGCTTGTGTGTAGAAACTGGTCAATCACATTTGGCATAGCAGGGAAATGTGAGATGATAATGTACAAGTACAAACACACATCCGTGATGTCGTCGTAATGTCCACTGTCACGCATCAAATATGCAGCTCCTCCCAAACAGTCACAATGTACATTGTCATGCAGTTTGTATGTAAACCTGTACAATGCGTCAACATACATGTGAACACAATGTTAAACTGCATCTCCCCATCACATTGCAGAGGGAGAACCAACACCTCCTGCAGAGCAGACCCAACAGCTCTTCACTGATGACGAAGAGGACCTCCACACCTTCGACACTGACGCCCTCCAAGAGTTCGTGGACAGCTACGGCACCTCACCTCCAGGAGCAGGGTAGCCCAGCTGCATCGAGGAGACCCCACCCCCTGCACAGACCACAAAGCAGGAAGCACCCACCACCACGGCTGTCTCCCAGGACCCCCACGACCAACTCATGGCATTCCAACGCTGTGTGTTAGGGTGCCAGGAGAAGATGGCTGATCAGCTACGGGTGGGGTTCGACCTCATGGCAGCCAAATAGATGCCATACATGGGTGTCTGAGTACCATCAGGGACCACTTACAGTCCCTAACGGACACCCACAGTCCGCTCCATGCTCTCCAACGATCCATGGCTGACATCGCTGGAGTCATGATACTGAGACAAGAACAACTGTCCAGTCAGAGTGGCTCCAGCGATGTCAGCCGGGAGTTGGGACAGATGCGGGGGCTCATGGAGAACATGGAGCGGATGACGGCAGAAAGAATGGCTGCCACAGCTGCACACCAGCTAGATGTGGCTGGGACCTTCCATGCCCTGCAGCACATCGTCATGGCATTGCTTCCTCAAGGCCTTGCGCAGATGAATGCTGCTGCTGCTTCTACATCCACATCTCCGCCCCTGATGTGTCAGTGCCTCACAGTGCGGCAGGCAATCCACCACCACCCATGTGTGAGGCACATGTGACATCAGAGGACGAAGATGCGGGTGACTCAACCTTACTGGTAAGGAGGAGGCAGTAGCATTCATCTCCGTCATATGGCCTGTTTCTGCTTGGTTCTGCCCTTTGCATCATCACCTTCCACTGTCCCCCGATACACTCTACGACACTCACCTTGGACCTCGACATGGACTGCCATTTTCTGTTTGGTTACCAATGACACAGCGATCAGACTGTGGACTGAACTCTTCCCCTTCCGATGTACTTGTCATTCCCTGAAGGACTCTGGCTGGCCCTCCATGGGCCAATAATGTGAAGTGGGGTTTGCATGGCCCTGTACTGCTCCAGCTGCAACACTCCACTGGATGTGTATTAAACATTCAGATTCACACAGATGTGTCATGTCTATGATCATTGAAGTATGAAAGTATGGATGAATGTAGGGTCCGTGATTCCCCCTTACGTCCATGTTGCCCATGTAGTGGAACTTGAGTCACAGAGTGCAACATTGCCGATTGCGGTCTGGGTGGCGCCGACACTACAACAGATACACACGCATCAGTTACTGCCTTGTCAGCCCAGAACTGAACCACGCCCAGAGCCCCGGGCTCATTGTTCACACCCCTACGCTGGACTGGCATACGCCAGCCCAGCCCACTCCGCTTACGCTTACAGGGGGGGACGTCAAAGCTACATGTCCCAGGTCTTCCCTGTAGTGATCTGCTGATCACTGGTCTAGTTGTCAGCATGCCACAGCCACTCCCTGAGGGCTGGTGTACACCCACACCACACCCATCCAGCACCGGCGTCACATGACATGTGACCCTGCCAATAAAAGGGGCCTACCACATCACATCACCCACTGCCGGAAGTGACATGATGGCGTCTGCAGCACGAGACTCAATCATGAAGGGGCCATGACCTGTGGGGCACTGAGTTGGTGGCACTCACTGCACTGCGGCCCGCACGGGCCTACCGCCACGTGACGATGACTTGCGTTGCACAGGGTCAGTGGCACCCACTGCACTGTGGCTGGCAGGGGCCTACCGCCATGTGACGATGACTTGCGTTGCACAGGGTCAGTGGCACCCGCTGCACTGCGGCTGGCAGGGGCCTACCGCCACGTGTTGATGACTTGCGTTGCACAGGGTTATCCAGCGCAGAATCCAGCGATCGGCTGAGGAGGATGCACCGGCACGTGGTAGGCCCTTTTGGAGACACGCCGGTGGCGGCAGGTGAGCATTGAGGCCTGGGTGCGCAGGGGCGGCCAGTCATCGCTGGGCGGACGACCGGTCTGGGGACCTGGGCTGGGGTGCATCAGGCGCACAGGATCGCGCAGGCACCACCGGTCATGGCGGCGGACTCGTGGCTGGGTGGGGGGCACCCACCCTTGCTGACACGGCCCTGCATGCGATGTTCGTGATGTGCGCGGGTTGGTTTGTGACGTAGCCACCTCGTCTCCAGTGTGAATGTGCCCGTTGAAGGTGGTCGGCCACGTGTGTGTAGGCCTATGGGCAGGTTGTGGCGGAGACTGAGACACACGCAGTAGTCACTTTGGAGGTGGATTGGTGATGTGTGCATTCCCACAGTTGTGAGTTGGGGGATTGTGGACTTGAGGTGTGTGGTGTGTTCAGTTGGTACTTGCCGATGGGCAGTGCATTTCCATGGGGTCCATCCTCAAAGCGCTGGTTGGCGGCGGACTTGCGGACATGTGGGGATCATGCACACTGCCTGGGGTATTTGCGACGACATTGGTGAACAGGCCACGGTGGTACACTTTCGTATGCACAGTGATGGCATGCGAGTGGTTGCTGTTGCGGTGATTGTGTGCAGTGTCGGCAGGGGGCACAAGTCATACACGTGTGCTGTGAATTGCCCCAACACGTGCGTGACGCCAGCTATGGTGTAGTTCCCTTGCGTGGTCTCAAGATGTTCCTGCGCAGTGTGGGGGGTGTGAGGGGCAGGGGTATCGGGCTGACACACACTGTGATGCTTTCATGTGTGATGAGTCCTGCATGATGTGACCGTAGCAGCAGTTCATGTGGTCGTTGCCTTCCTCTTCATTCCTACGACAGTTACGGCCACACATAGTTCTGTTACGGTTTTCTCATGCATGGTTTATCTGGCCTGTGGGCATTCCAGTTTGTCCAAGTGCAGTACACTGTACCACATTAGGCATGTGACTATACGGAAGTTTGACCATTGTCACCATTTCTCCCACAGGTTTCTGAAGACACGTTGCCCTGTTGGAGTTCCCCGTTGGGAATGGAACGCGTTGGCTGAGCTTTTCGTTTTGTTGATTTATGTATTTGTAATAAAGTTCTGTTTTTCCACTACCGTTGACTACTGGACTTCATGACCTTGGGGGGAGGGTCTGGGGGGTGCCTGGGGGTGGTAGCGGTGGGTGTTGTGGCCCTCTTGGGTCTCCGAGCTGCATGATCAGTATCTCCATGACTTGTGTTGGTCTTCAGATGTGGCTCTGGGCTGGGCTCCCTTTCATGCTGCAGGTTGTCGTCCTGCTTTACACCAGTTAAAGGCAGGTGTTAAATCCCTGCTGCTAACGCGCCTTATCGCCTGTTTTTGGGTCGCATCGCAGATCTGACTGGTCGTTGTGAATCTCGCGAAGTGGCGTTTTCGTGTGTTTTTGCACGGGAACGCCTACTCTGCATATCATTAGCGTTAGTTGTCGCACTCATCCGTGGCGATGTTTTTTGCGGCAGCTATCACTGGAAAACTGGTGATATCAGCAGTATGCATCAGCTTGAGAATAGGGCGATAAATCTATTGCCACTTTTGCGGCGCTAAAGTGCAGAGAAGTCGGCGATAAGTCCTTGAGAATATGCCCCACTGTTTATTGAATCCCGCTCTAAAGATGATACTTGAGAATTCTGGGGTCAGATTAGTGACTTGAGATGTGTCGGGCGGCGGGTGAGATTCGTGGGAGCGGGGAGGGAGCTTGATGGCCACATTATGCACCCTACTATTTGGTTTACCGAGGACACGCTGACTCGATTTGCGGGTATTGGACTATATTGGGATGTGTTTAATTTTGTTCCATTTGGGGTTAGAGAGGGGGGAGGGGGTACTGGTATATAGAGAATGAGGGGCTCGGAGGGGTCACACGTGACAAAAAGGGACAGACTAGAGGAGGAGGGGGCTGGGGGAAAGGGAAAACAGGGAGCGATTCATGGCTCAGATGGGTGGTAGGATGATTCATTTGGAATGCCGAAAGATGTATTGAAAGTCCTTACACTCAATGAGAAGGGGCTTAATAACCCCGTTAAACAATGAGCCATCCTCTCCTACTTAGAACACTCAGAAGCTGATATCTGCCTACGACAGGAGACGCATCTCTTGTCCAAAGATTGGCACCGCCTACGGTCAAGAGCCACCCCCCCAACAGTTTTTCTCTTCTACCACAGAAAAGTAAGCGGGAGTCGCCATTCTGATTGCTAAGCGCTGTAAAGGGGATGTGAGAGATAAAGTGGCAGAAATAAAAGGGAGACTATTAGCATACACGATCCAGTTTGGGGATCAGTCATTGGTGCTTGGGTCGATATACGCACCTAACACAAGACAGGAAGGTTTCCTGAAATCGGCCTTAGCGGAAGTCCTGGTTTCTAAAACATGCATGACACTGGTAGGGGGGGACATAAACTTAGCCCTGGATGCGGCCAAAGATAAATCGAGTAGTCGCTCCAATCCGAAGGAAGAATTATCACGGGAAGGGGGGGAATGGCTACAGGAAATGGGCCTGGTAGACTTATGGCAGGAGGCACATCCCCAGACATCGCAATACTCATTCTTCTCACACGCACATGGGTCCTATGCTCGACTCGACTATTTCTTAAGCACGAAAGAAATTAGTTGGATAATGAAAGAGGTAGACATAGAACCTGCGGCACTCTCTGACCACGATGCAGTGATTCTCACCTTACAGTTACCACCACAGCAGAGGCAGGTAGGGTGCTGGAGATTGAAGGAAAATATGCTTTATATAAAGGCAGTGACACAACTCACCAAATGCATTCAGGATTACTTAGACATTAATGACTCCCCGAGGTATCCATCTCCACAGTGTGGGAGGCCCTGAAGGCGGTAGTGAGAGGAGAACTAATAGCTATTGCTGCTGCAGAGAATAAAGAACGCAAATAGAAGCGGGATCCACTATCCACACAGGTTAAAGAGAGTGCATAGCCGCACGGGGGCGCCTAGAGTGTGGAGACAGTTAAAGGCTGCAAGAGCGCAACTGGCGGGAATAGACTTAGAGCAGAGTATGCAGCGCTGCGATTAAAACACTTGTATTACATTGGGGGAGACAAAACAGGGCATTTGCTGGCGAGTAAACTTAGAGCTCAAAGGCAACAAACAAAGATACACTCCCTCAAGGGGAGTACAGGGGAGGAAATCACAACTGATGAGGACATAGCACATACTTTTCGTGACTTTTACACAAAATTATATAAAAGAGAAACCCCATCCGAGAATAAAATGACATCATATATAGAGAGTGTTTACATGTCCAAGATAACTTCTGACCAAGCGGACGCCCTGGACGCCCCCATAAGGACTGAAGAGGTGGTCACGGCGATCTCGCGGCTTAAACTTCTCAAATCGCCAGGTCCAGATGGATTCTCAGTGGGTTTTTTTATAAAGAAATTTGTCAAATTTTAGCCCCGATATTGACGAGATTGTTTAACTCCTTTGGTGGACCGGGAATGATTCCTTCTAGTATGTTAGCGGCGGCTATAGTGGTGCTACCGAAACCTGGGAAGGACAAACAGTTGTGCGGTTCTTACAGACCTGTGTCCCTTCTTAATGTGGACTTGAAATTGTTCACGAGTATATTGGCCACGAGGCTAAGCCCATTGATGCCGAATATAATAGAGCTGGATCAAGCAGGGTTTATCCAAAATCGGCAAAGCGGAGACAATACCAAAAGGATCCTGCACTTAATTGATAAGGCACACCACACAAATATGGATGCACTCTTATTGACGGTTGATGCCGACAAGGCATTCGACCGGGTAGACTGGAGCTTTCTGAAACATACGTTGTCCCACTTTGGCATGGGGGATAGATTTTGAGCATGGGTGGGGAGTTGCTACAGTTCTTCTACAGCCACAATTAGGGTTAACGGCGTCTCCTCCCGTCCTTTCTTTATTCAACGGGGTACCAGGCAGGAGTGCCCTTTGTCGCCCCTTCTGTTTGCCCTCTACATTGAACCGCTAGCTCAGAGGGTTTGAGATAACCAGGGGATTCCATTCGGGGGGAATCGCACCCCATTAGCTTATATGCTGATGACATACTCGCAGCATTGGAGAACCCAAAGAGATCTCTTCCTATTTTTTTAGAGGAACTAGAGATTTTTGGGCAGGCCTCGGGGTTCCGGGTAAATGTCAGTAAATCACAGATCCTCAGTCTAAACCAAACAACCTGGGATTCAAAAACTGGAAGGGACCTTGCTCCGGAGATCTGGGTGGTGGAGTCGATTCCTTATCTTGGGATTGAGCTGGCAGCCACTACTCAGCAAACAGTGGCGATGAATTATGCCAAATTGGTGAAGCAGATCAGGAAGGATTTGGGTAATTGGGGCCGCCAACACCTAACACTTCTGGGTCGTATTGCGGCGATCAAAATGTCCATATTGCCTAAAGCACTATACCTGTTTCAGACTTTACCTGTCTCCACGCCAGAGGGTACCCTCACCTCATTACAAACGGACATTCTTCGCTTTGTGTGGGCTGGGGCTCGACCACGTATGCGACGAGATCTGGGGTATTTGAGCTCAGAGAGGGGGGGGATTGGGGATTCCAAATTTATTGGACTATTTTAAGGCGGCTCAGTTGAGCTATCTTGTCGAGTGGAGTAGGTCCAAGTCTGAAAAAAGATGGCTATTTCAAGAAAGGGCATTAGCTGGGCTCCCCCTGTGGAAGGTCCCTTTTTTAAGGAAATCAGATAGGCCGAAGAGTCTCCAGAGGTCACCAATCACAAGAACCATGATGAGGGTATGGGATGGAGTGGCTACCAAATGGGGGCTCACGACGTTCCCCTCACCTATGACACCTCTCTTAGGGAATAGAGATTTCACTCAGGGAATGGAGGACAAGGCATTCACAGCATGGCGGGATTCGCAATGCAGATCCGCTGGCCACATGTTCGATGTGGAGGGCATTATCCCATTTTCACAACTACGGCAGGACTACAGGCTGCCGGATTCGGAACGGTTACGATATTTGCAACTTCGACACTGGTTGCTTCATTCTGATGTACAGCGACAGGGTAGCCGTAAATTGACCAAATACGAAAAATGGTTGATTACAAAACAGAACGACAAGGGACTGATCTCTGAACTTTATGCTATGCTTCGACAACCGGCCTCACTGCAACCCACACCTAGCCAGAAAAGATGGGCGAAAGAGTTAGGAAGGGACTTATCAAATAAAGAGTGGGGAGAAGTTTATTATAGGGCTAAGCATACAGCGCGCAATGTGTCCAGTATTGAGACGGCTACAAAAATTGCTGCGTGTTGGTATCTTACTCCAGTCCGCCTCAACAGGGACAATCCGGACCGTAGCCCTACATGCTGGAGGGGTTGTGGGGAAGAGGGGACTCTTGTACATCTACTGTGGGAATGTCAGGCCTTGATGGCTTATTGGTCCAGAATTTTGGATGAAATCGATCAACAGTTTGAAACACAGATCCCAAGATTCCCAGCATACTTGGTGCTGGCCCTGCCCAACCCTCTAACATCTCATAGGGGAAGACAGATGGGGCTAGCACTGGGGGCAGCTCTCCAAAATATATTGACACATTGGGGGACACAAACAATACCCACATATTTAGGTTGGCTTCACAGGTTATGGTATATTCTCGGAATGGAGCGTATTAATGCCACCTTGACAAATTCCGAAACTGCATTCAAAGAAGTTTGGAGGCCATTCCTTACCCTCCTGTCAACGGAGTTTAATGAAATCACTTGCCCGAGATACCTTCGCCTGCTACACTTAACAGAGTCAGATCGAGCATCCCCAAGCACCGAGGGAACTCAGATTGGAAGGCCCACGGGTCCCTAGAGAATTCATTAATGGAAGACAAGAGAATACCGGTAGAGGGTGGGCAGTTTGTATTAGTTGAAATTTGTTGTTTTGTTTTAAAGAGGTTGGATTAGCACCACTGTATATATTGGGCACTGCTTTTGAGGGAGGGTACTTGCATGGAAAGCCGTAATTAGAATTGTAACATAGAGAAATGACCCCAGAAGAACTGTGAAGTACTTAAAGCAAATGTGAGTATGTTGAATATTCAATGTGTGTTAACAAAAATAATAAAAAAGATTTAAACATAAAGGCCCCCCTCCCTTAATTTTATCAAATAAACCCAGAGAAGATGGTAGTCCCCGGGGCTTAATCTGCCCTTGGGGAAGGGGGCTGCATGCTACCCCTCTCCTTTTGTTTAATATACGCTTGCCCCCGGGACCTGGCCCACCCGGGTGCTGATGTTTAAACAGGCACAGGAAAAAAAATTGCTTTTTGGCCCTGACGGGGTCCCTGTGGGACACCAGACCTAGAGGGTCAGGATATTCCTACCCTGCCCCCTTCTCTTTTTTTAATGTTTTTGTTTGGGACTAGCCTGAGTCCGAGTCCCAAAATGGCACTGCCAACACTTCCTGGTTGAAGTGTTGGCAGCCAATCAGATCATGAAATCGGCAAGATATAGATATATATTCGCTCCCAGACCACCAAGGCCTCTTGCACTCGTGGGTGAGTGCTCAGTCATGTGAGGGTGGGCTCACAGGTACAGATCATATACTCTAGCAGTAACAAACGACCAGCACTCTCTGGATAAATAATCATTTGTTTATTAGAACGTGTAGGAAAGCAGACTCGTTTCAGCAAGTTTCTTTATCTATGTCAGTGTTTCGTGCCGTGAAGCTCAATTAAGTATATATAACAATCCAGTTCATTGGACGAGACTGTTAATTCACAATCAAAGATGGACTAATCTCAAAGGCAAGTTGATTACTGCCTTACTGCAGCGGCCATCTTAATATAAATAAAACCTCAATTTCATTCAATGCAATGAGTTCTGAAACTGGTGTACACGAGTATTTCTACAATGACTATTACACTCTATATCTTCAACTACAATTGTAAGAAAATACAAATAAAAAGTTATGAACTCCCACATGCTCTGGCAGCAATTACATAGTCGCAAAGAAAAATCATTGAACTTAATTCATGTAACAATCATGGTACATCACTGTGCATATTAGATGACCAGATAATTGCTCACATAGGATGCAAGTCGGCTAAACCTCATTCTTCATCAAAATAGAGCCCTGGACAGGCATATGCAGTTATGTCCCACAATCTATGTGATATTCATAGGCAAACATTATAAACATTGAAAGTTAGAATACCTAGCATATATGTACGAATGCGTTGATATGCAGATTAGACCACCAAATAATTACTTGCACATGATGTGATTCAGCTGAGAACATCAATCAACATAATTGAGCCCTGTATGGGCAGATGCAAATTTGTCCTATGAAAATATTAAGATGGCTGGGGGTGGAGCCTAGCCGAGCAGCAAGATGGCCGCTCGTTAGGGAGGCTCTACCAGCCGGAATCAAACTCCTTCCATTAATTGCCACACAGTGGGCTCGCAACCGCATCTCCTTGCCACAGCAGTCCCTGGATCAACAATGGCACCCACTTGCAAAATTTTGTGGTAATCGACCACCATTTGGAGGGCCGGCACGGTGTGTCGGACTCGGGCCTGCTGACACTGTACGTGGCCTGTGCCGCAAGAACAAAGTGGCAACTGCCTTGAGAGCCCATGATCAACCCTGCGATGCTCCATCAGATGCAACCCCGTGAGGGGTGGGAGCGATCGCCGCCTAGCTCCACCTTGCACCCCAGTGCCATCCTAGTTTCTTCTGCTCCCTGTGTGAGTGTGAGGCCTGCTCCGACCCTCGATAGCGGTGCAGCGGAGTGAGCGGGCGGCAAGGAGGAGTCTGTACCCTTCAGTCGGAGGCCCAAGACCCCGCTGCGGAGCGCCTGTGAGGGGGGCTGTTCCCCTGCACTACAGCTGCATGATGTAATCCTGTTTTCAGCCTGAGGTGTCAGCCTGGGCGCTTTGGAACTCCCCTCATGAGGACCATTACTGCAACAGAGGGCTCCTGACATGCCACCTAACAACTGGTGAGTGCGCTCCACCTGCAAGTCAAAGAGTGGCAGATCTGGTGGCACCCATTGTGACTGACTACTTTTGATGACTGCTGAGAGGGCCATCTTCCTTCAATGCTACTGTAGGGTCCACAGTAATATAGGGCCAAGAGACTTGGCCACTACCTACTTGATTGGGCTCAGCTGGTACTTCTCTGAATGTGCTTACGAGGCCTGGGTGGTGAACTCTGCTCCGTTCGTGGAGTTTTCCGCACTCCATGCTTTGCGGAGCACACAGAGTTCCGAAAAATTGGGCACTGTGCAGTGAAGTTTTTTGCTCGCTCGCCAACGTCAAGTTCGCGAGCGAGGAAAATCCACCTCCCGGCGAGATTTTTCAACGGGTGTGGTTGCGGATGGTCGCGACCGCTCGCGTTGCAAAATCTTCCGTTCGCGTTGAGAAAGCTGGCGCTCGGGTACAAATGTACTCGAGCGGCAAGAAAAGAAGCAGCGCCCTCTTGCACTGCGCATGGTGCCATTCGCGCTGATTCTACAGTGTGAAACAAACACCCAGCGCTTAAAATCAACGCAAGCGGCATGACCAAACAAATTCCGCCACTTGCAGAACTCCTCGTAGTGCGACAGAGTTTTTTGGTCACTTCGCGGAGTTCCTCATAGAGGAACTCCGCGAACTCCGCCCAGGCCAAGTGCTTACACGCGGCCTGGCACATATTGCTCTCTTGGCCCTTCCCACTGGGCTCCAGATTCGTAGAACCCCTCCATTAAGCACTGACTGCCTGGACCCTGAGCCTGCTTGTGTCACCCGTAAGAGCCAATCAATCAGGGAGTGGTGGGGCTCTACATCGCCTAATACTTCATTTTACTACTGGCCTGGGCTCCCTCTCCAAATCCACTCTGAGAGGGCAAGCACATGTCCCCCATTTACCGGCCTCCAGACGCACGTCCCTCCCGGGCTCGATAGTGCTATTCTAAGAGCCTGAGCCCATTCATGACTAGCCGCTAACATGGGCAAACAGGATTCCCGTCAGTCCAAACTTACCTTAGAAGGCAAGTGCCCAAATCGGCGGTTGAAGCAGGATTCACGGTCTGGTGGCTCCCCGGAGCACCTGATTGGTGACGTGCAACAAGACGTAGATCTTAGGGAACTCCTAGTTGATGTAAAGACCAGTCTGAAAGCTATCAATGCCAAACTAGATCTACTCACTAGTTGCCATGACCAAGTAAAGCAATGCATCGGCAAGCATGAAGACAGACTTAATCATCTGGAAAACCATGTTTTAGATGCGAACGACAATCAGGCCAAGTCAAAACTACAACTACTCTGCATGGACAAGGTCCTCGAACTAATCAAGGCTAAAATTGAAGATCTTGAAGAGAGATCTCGAAGCAATGATCTCAGAATCACTGGCATTCCGGACTCCACCGCAATTACTAAAATGGAGAACTATGTGGAAACCTTACTCAGCGACTAATTTGGAGAAGCGCTGTCCCCAGTATTCATTGTGGAGCGAGCGCACCGGTCACTGGGACTGCGCCCCCCCGGTGCACCAGTTCAACCATAATAACAAGACTTCTTGAATTATAGAGATCGCGATGCCCTTCTTAGACTGACGTGCGAGCGCTGGATGGTCAAACACCAGGGAAACAAGCTGTCCTTTTACCTGGATTTCACTATGCCAGTACAGGCAGCCCAACAAGAGTTCTTGCCCTCCAAAAGAATACTTCAAAAAGATGAACTCGCCTAAGCACTCCTATACTGGGCCAAGCAGTATATCTTCTTTGAAGGAAAACCTTACTTCTTTACTGGCCCGAAATTAGCCCTCACGTTTGCCAAACACATCACTGCATGACAACGGTCACCCAAGGGCTCTCCATGCAACTCCAACGAACATCTCAGGAACAATAACTAATGACTTACTGCCCTCGGGATCAGGGAGACCTCGGATTTTCTTTGCTTGTGTCCCTCCTACGAGACTATATTGATCAGAGTGCGTGGCCCCACCAGATTACTTTCAATCCACATGTAGGAACTATGTCAAGGTAAACTGCCAGAGCTGCTGTGTTCTCTCAATTGCTTAATTAACGTAGGAGGCCCCCTGTGCATGTCATTTGGGAGCTTGACTTCCATCTAGTCACCCAGCCATACTCTGGCTGGGTTGTATAGCTGGCTCTCCTCCGCCTCCTGGGGATGATTCCCGCATTGTTCACTGTTTTCCTGAGGGGATGTTGGGGGGTGGGATGCTTCTTCTCAACCATGTTTGGGAGTTGGAGTGGTAGGTGGATGAGTTAGGTTAGTATGTTTTTTCTTGTTGAACGATGTTGCGTTTTCCCTTTTCCTTTCCTTTCCTTGCCGCGCTGTGCCTTCCTAATCTCTTCTACTAACAATAGGCCTGTTGTGCTCCAGATCCTCTCCTCTGCAATAGTGCCCAGCCGCTACACGACATGACAACCACAAAATGCATCACTTGGAACATTCGCGGACTCAATGAACACAAGAAATCCCGCCTAGTCCATGCGTATTTTACCAGACACCAAACAGACATATGCTTCTTACAGGAGCTACATCTTACACACCCATCTGCCCCAGGGCTGAGCGCCAAATGGAGTACTGACACTTACACCTCACTGTATTCCAACTACGCCAGAGGAGTTGCTATTCTTCTTCACAAGGGGCTGCCCTGGCAACAGTCTTGCACCCTTACTGACAAGGAGGGATGCTACATTATCCGTGCTGGCATGCTGCATAGTCAACCAGTGGTCCTAGCAGCTGTTTATGGCCCGAACACTGATGACCCGGTTTTTTTCTCCAAACTTTGGCAGCAGATATCTGATCTTGGACCAAGGGCTATAATATGGGGTGGGGATTTCAACGTGATCCTGGACGCTCCTGAATTTCTAGACGCCTGCGTCCTAATGCGGCACTCACACTAAACACAATAATCCAACATAATTGCCTACAGGATATTTGGTGACACACTCATGCAGATAATCTGGGGGCACCTGTCTCATGACACAACATTTTGCTTGATCTAGAATCGACTATTGGCTGATTTCCTGGGATGTCCAATCATGGGTAACCAAAGTGACACACATGCCCCAGACCCTCTCTGACCATGCCCCTGTGCTATTGGAATTATTGATTGCACAGACAACCCCCCCTAGCCTTCTCCTGGCGCTTACCCTTGGGGGCACTATGGGATGTGGTGTTCTGGGAGGAGGTCCGCAGTGCAATTACAGAGTCCTTCACACACAATTTGGGCTCCATGGAATCGCCATCTACATTGTGGGAAGCCTTCAAGGTGGTAATACGCGGGACATGTATTGCTAAACAATCAGGAGTATTGAAGGCCATTCTCCGGAGATTGGCACATTTAGAACACGATATACATGCACTGGAGATGGACTACTTTCACTCTGGTTGCATGGCCACACTAGCAGCCATTTGCGAAAAGTTGTCAGACAGCACAGGCTCCTGTGCTTCTTTTAAAGGAAGTCCCTGGGTGGGCAAATCTGAGGGGCATATGAAAAAAAAAGGAGAGAGGCGCATGAGGTCCCCCTCCTAGGGTTTAATGAAAGCCCGGGGACTACCACCTCCCTGGGGCTTTTGTTTTAAATTATGCGGTAGGGGTGCCCGCAACGCACCCCTTGCCCCGGGGACCACCTGCTCCCCGGGGCTTCTTTAATTATTAAATGGGGGGGCCTCTCATACCCCCCCAGCCACCAGCTTTCCGGGGCTGTGCAAGAAAAAATGTGGGGGGCCGTGCCGATCACCCTGCAGCCCCGGTGGCCGCCACACCCCGGGGCTTTAACTTTAATTAATGGGGGGGTACACGGACCCCCCCAGCCCTGGGAACCCCCACCTCCCTGGGGCTTTTCTGTCATTGAATGTGGGGGGGGGCGGCACGGACCCCCCCGCAACCCTGGGGACTAACAGCTCCCCGGGGCAAATTCTAAAAAAAGGAGGGGGGCCGCACAGCCCCCCTCCTGGAGCCAAAGATGCCCCTGGGGACCGTCACACCTCAGGCCTGGTTCCTGCTATGTCCCGGGGTGCCCACCCCGGGACATAGCTGTTTGCTATGGCTTGGCGGGAGCTTTACTGCTTCCACCAAGCCATAGCAAACTGTACTCCGCTTTGAGCAAACGATAGCATTTTGCTCTCGCTTGCTCAGAGCGGAGCACAATTGCTTTGACACAGAGGAAGCTGCATCTTAGCAGCTCCCTCTCTGTCAAAGCAATGCCGGCTCCCGCAGGAGCTGAGGAGCCGGCAGGGACCGAGGGGGCCTTGAAGTTCCCCTGTGGTCCCCAACACTTGAAAGAGAGTGCCCTGGGTGGGACCATGGCACACACATAGAGGCCGAGCCCCGGGGGATGGGGTCTCTGGGACCGAAATCGGCCCAGGGTAGGGGCCGCTCAGTCCCCGCCCCTTTCATTTGTTAAAAAAATATTTTTAAAAAGGCCAGGCCCTGGGGGATGGGGTCCCCCGGGCTGAAATCGGCCCAGGGAGTGGGGTCATATGAACCCCCCCCATTCAAAAAAAGGCCTGGCCCCGGGGGATGGGGTACCCGGGGCCAAAATCGGCCCAGGGAAGGGGGGCAATGCAGCCCTCCTTCCCTAATAAAAAAAATAAGAATAAAAATTAAGAAAAGCGGCAAGTCATGGAGGGTCTCCCCCTTTCATCTCCACTCTACAAACGCGCCTCCTGGCACCATACTACTAGGGGGATGAAGTCCCCTTGGCTCCAGAGGGTCTTTGGGGGCCAACAAGCCCTCCTGTTACTTCCAGTAAGTCCCACACCACGGGATTGCTGAGACATCTTTGGAGGCCACACCACCTTTCACCACTACTTTGCAAACGCGCCTCCTGGCGCACTGCTTGTTGGGGGATGAAGTCCCCTCAAATGCTGGGGGTTTTTGAGGGCCAATAACCCCTTCGGTTACCTTCAGTAAGTCCCACATACTGGGATTGCTGTGAGCTGGTCGGAGGCATTGCCCCCTTTCTCCACCACTCTGCAAGCCCACCTCCCGGTGCACTACTTGTTGGGGAATTAAGTTTCCTTGGATGATGAGGGTCTTTGGGGGCAAAGAACCCCTCCTGTTACCTCCAGTCAGTCCCACACAGTGGGACTGCTGAGAGCTTGTCATCCGCCCTGCTCTATTTCTCCAGCACTCTGCAAATGCACCTCCTGATGCAATATTGGTTGGGGGATGAAGTCCTCTTGGTTGCTGGGGGTCCTTGGGGGTCAAGAACCCCTCTGTTGTCTCCAGTAAGTCCCACGCAGTGGGATTCGTGAGAGCTGATCGTAAGTCCGCCCCCTTTCTCTACCACTCTGCAAATGCGATTACCAGTTAAAAAACCATAGAAATTCACTTAAAAAACCAAAGGTTACATGTATGTTATAGTTAGGAAATAGATTTTGAAAAACCTTAGAAATTCACTGAAAAAACCAAAGGTTACAGGGACGTTATACTTAGGCTCAGATTTCCCTTGTACAAAACCAGTGACATTCAGGAGTTATAGTTACCTGAGCTAACTATAACTTATGCCCCTGCAATGCACTGTTTATGACCTCACATATTACATCACTCATGTCATGGTCAGTAAAATCACTGATGTCATCTCGAATGACATCACTGATGACATCACTGGTTTTGTACGAGGGAAATCTGAGCCTAACTTTAACGTCCCTGGAACCTTTGATTTTTCAGTGAATATATATGTGTGTGTGTGTGTATATATATATATATATTTTTATATATATATATATATATATATATATATATATATATATATATATATATATACGCTCCGGTTTCAACACAAGAAACACGCTGCACTCACGGGACCCCTTGGAAGACTCTTTATTACAAGGACGCGTTTCGGCGTTGTGCCTTCCTCAGCTTGTTAAAGATAGCGCCACCTGTCCTGAAGATCTTTTAAACAGGTGAGTATGATTCTATTGGTTGTGGCAACTGGACATGAAAAGGGGACTTGTGTATTCTCGGAGCAATGTTCCTTCCACTCAGATGTATTCTGGGAGTTGCAGTCCTGGGGGATCAATCAGGTCTCATATATCCTGCCTTCATATAGGCATGTCCCACAGATAACAGTTCTTTCAATAATTTAAGGCAAAAATTACCCCGTCCCCTTATCTTTCCTCCTTCCGAAGCACATTTTTGCAACTTCCAGGTGCCAAAACAGGGTGCGCTGATATTCAAATCTCCCTTGGGGGGGGCCCCTCTTCACACCCCAGAGTCCTTTGGCACTTGACGCAGGAGCAGGTCGTATGGCCGTCACTCCAACAGTAGTAATGACTGTCGACTTCGTCGGCGACTGTGCTTAGTTTCTCCGTTGGCGGTGCGAACTGCTTGTATAAATCACGCTCCAAAGTCCACTTAAGAGCAGTATACGCAGCGTGTATTTTGTGTGGACCCACTTTCCACATTTGCTGCACTTGTCAGTAAGAGTGCGTATACTGCTTTTAAGTGGACTTTGGAGCGTGATATATATATATATATATATATATTTATGTATGTATGTATATATATATATATATATATGTACATATATATATATATATATATTTATGTATGTATGTATGTATGTGTATACATATATTTTTTTTTTTAAAAAGCAAACAAAAGGAGATGATGGACGGAGTGCTGAAACTTTTCAGACACTCACCCCCAGTCACAGATCTGGGTTGAATCCATCATCGTTCTTTAGCTCACTTCGCCACCCCAGTTCAGACAGAGCTATATGCAAATCAGTCTTGACCCTGTGTCTCATGGGAACAGTCCAGACCGAACTGCCAAGCCATGTCTTCCCTGGACCGGAAACAAGCATCCTGGGACCAGTTTCGGGCTAACAGCCCTCATCAGCCAGGCTAGCTTGAATCCAGTGGCAAAGTGAGCAAGGGACCCACGTATGGGCATACCCTGCCAATTTAGGGCGAACAAAGCAATCATCTCCTTGTGTTTGCTTTGTTCGCCCTAAGTTGGCAGGGTATTTTCCTCCCCAGTTTCACACAGTCTACAACAAGTAGGTTTTGCATCCTGGATCCAAGGTATCACATGGGTAAGACCAGGGAAGACACCAAACCGCAACCTTATGAAACCGTCTTTTAGATGTCTGGACCATTCTGTCTCTAAATAGGGCAGCGGTTTAAGAATTTTGTATTCATTTAATATCCCCAGGCATGAGATCTGCTTGAGAGGATCTCTTTGTCTTTTAGCAATGAAGTTTTTTTATCTCACTGTTGATAACTTTTTTAAAAGACTCTAAAGGCAAAGACTTTTCTTATAGTAGACGAATGGCCAGATCGTCAATTGCCACATCTAAGTACTGCCATGACGGGGCCTATGCGCTTGTATGAATTTATTGCCAGAGAGCTTGACATAATTGGGTCGATCTGTGCGATTTTATTCTTTTCCACATATTAATGTATGCTCCTTTCTTAGCAATAGTTTGTTTTACTAGACTGAACTCTAGCCTTATCTGGGCCAGCGAAGTGTTGCAGGGGTGACGGAAGAGAGATCTAAATGTCTTGGATAGAGTCATATTTAAACTTGAAGCGTCTCTGCCATGCAGTGCCTCGCTTCCATATGAGATACTCTGTAATAATTTTGCTGATATCACTATTAGCAATGGCAGATAGCTTGGACCATCTAAAGACCTTTGTAGTGTGTGAAATGCGAGGAGTTAAATGTTACCCTTCCTCTGCAGGTCATGTTTGTACTGCTGGAAGGAGCCCCTATCATCAAATAGTACTCCCAGGTATCTGTATGCTTTGACCTGTTCCAGTTTTTGGCCTTCTAGGTACCATTTGTGCTTTTTCTGTAGCCTGTTGCTCACTTCCATGACTTTAGTTTTCTTTTCATCAATCTTCATGCCATTGACTGCTGAATAATTGTGATATTTTATCAGTAAGGTGTTGCAGGCCGATTTTAGTTTGTCTTGAAAGAATCACATAGCCTGTGTAGAGGAGGCTCGAAATATGCTTTTTTCCTAGCTGGGGGGATGCACATTTACTTCGTCCAGCGCTCGAGTCAGATGGGCCAGAAATAGATTAAACAAGTATGGCACAAGGACACACCTTTGCTTCAGACCCTGGGAGGATTCAATTTTCTTAGAAAGGAAAGAACCATCACCTATTTTCACCCTTACCCAGGTATCTGAGTACAGCAGCTGAATTGTTTTTAGGAGAGGGGGGGTAGATACCCAGGTAAACCAATTTTTGCCAAAGAATATGGCATTGTATGCAGTCGAACGCCGACTTAAAATCCACAAAACACAAGTAGATTGGTTGCTTGTTTAATGTGTGTTTATCAATAAGAACCAAGGGCGCTAGAATATTTGTCATCGTCCCGGGTCCTTGAACAAACCCCGATTGGTTGAGAGGGATAATTTGTTTTTGTTCCACCCAAAGTGAGAGTTCCGATAGGAGAAGCCCTGCAAAGAGTTTTGCCTCAATGTCTATAACGTGAAGAGATGGTAATTTTCCGGTTGATGCTAGTCTCCACCTTTAAAAATAGGTGTTATGGTGGAACCCCTTCGTGAGTCTGGGATGGCTTGTAATTGAAGTGCGCTGTTGAAAACTACGGACAAGCTTTCTGCCTAAAAAGCCAGGTTTACCTTATACAAAGCTTGTGGAATTCCATTCGGACCTGGTGCACCATCTGGTCTGCTTAGTTTAATAGATTTACATATGTGCTCCAGAGAAAAGTTAAGCTCTTGATCATCTAGGTTTGTCTGCTCACTTGGGGTTTTGCTACTCATTTTTTTAATAAAAGGTGAAATGGCTGCTGGGGATTGATTGAAGTGTTTTGATAAATAAGTAGCCCAGCATGTTTCTGTTAGAGTTGAGGTCGTGACCGCTACTGGGGCCCTGTTCAGGTTGTTAACCATTCTCCAGAAGCCTCTTGAGTTTTTCTATTTACAGAGATACAGTGCTTTTGCCCAGAGATTTTGTATTGTTATTGTTCTCTCTTCCCAAACTAGTCTCCGGTAGGGTTTGTTTATAGACTTCAGTTTGACTTGAAGCTCGGGGTTCCCAGGCTGCCTCAGTGCTAGTCACAAAATCATATTAGAACATTGGAATGTTGGGAGCGCCATTGAAAACAATGGAGTGCTCCGGGCTTCTAATGGCTGGTAGAAGCCCGGAGCTCCAACATTCTAATGTTTGATTTTGTTCACAGCTGTGGCTGTGAACAAAGGCGTCAGGGAGCCCGAGGGGATTTCAATCCCCTCGGGCTCCCTGAAGCCTTTGTTTTATTTGTTAGAACATTCTGCCCTCTAGTGGCTAGCCCTTAGTAGCTGGGCTATACCGGCTATTAAAGTCCTGCTCCCTTGTTAAAGGCCCTCGCCTTCGGCTTGGGCCTTTAATGCTAGAGCGGGCCTTTAACAGCCAGTATATAGCAGGCTATAGCAGGCTATAAGGCTATATTACGGTTCAACTTTAAGATACGACACAATGCTGACTTTTTAATCTTGTTTAAGACTTGTCAATGGTGTCTAGATTGACGCATCTTAGTGTTGATGTCCGATGAGTAAGTCGTCAATAACTTTTCTGTAAAGAGTGCCCACTGTGCTATTGGGTTGAGAGGATCAACTGAGAAATGGTGTTTTGCAAAGGTGGCTGCAGTGGCCCCAATCGAGTCTTGTACTTTCAGACCAACGCAACTTCCTGAAGCTTGTTGTCACTATCTCCCCATGGCAGGGAGTTTGCCTTTTGATGTAAGGTGCATTGGGCATTAAACTCAAGAATTTGTTGCCCATGATCACTTTCGTTTATTTTGTTGATCTTATATGATGAGATTTGTTAAAATAGAGGTAAAGTTACTGTTGGAAATTTGATTCTTGAGTGTGAGCCAGCTGCTTGATATGTCCATGCAGGAGGGGAGACTTGTTGCTGCCTACCGTTCGCTACTTTTAGGCCCAAGGCTTTTAGATATTTTACCAGTACTGCTGCCCCTACGTCTCTTTGGCTATTGCCATCGGGCCGATGGACTGATTAGGGATGGCCCATAGCAGATCCTGTTGTAGTAAGTTTTCCTCGCGGGAAAATGGCCAAAGCAAAGTCATGTTGAAATCACCAGATACTACAATTTCCATGGGCGTTGTATCTTGCGATATCTCTAGCAACATATTTACCAGTTTGATAGACATCGATTTTCAGTCTCCTGAGTTTGGATGAATGTAGATATTAATTAATAGGAGAGAACTCCTGGTGCCTTTGTGCTATTTCCTCAACTTTACCACTAAAATATTATTGTCTTCTGAGGCCACCTGTTCGCTGTCCATTTTAAGACCTGCAGCTATGAAAATTGCCAAGCCCCCCCTTGGGCGTCAATTCTTAATTTTAACAGCTGGAATGAAGCAGCTCACAAATCCGTTCAATACAAATGGCTGTGTTGCCCATGTTTCCTGTAGGAGAAAAATGGTTAAATCCCTAGTAAAGGTTTTCCGATAGTTGTTACAGCTTTTGGTGTACACACCGTTTATGTTCCATGAGCATAATTCCATATTTTCCTTTGGATCAATGAAAGAGGTTGACTGTGAAGGCTGTATATTAGTTTGTTAGGCACGGCCGCCACCATGTAAAGCTGCTGTTAACCATCCTAAATTGAGTTGGATTGCTCTGTGTGTTCCTCACTGAGAGAGTGCGGCAGGAGATAATGGAGCCGTTTTACCTGTCAGATTTTTAAGAATTGAGTATACTTGCTTATTATCATTTAGGCCTCGCATTGGGGAGGGCTTTTTCTGAGGCACAAGCGGAGCTGGATAAATTGCTGGGCAGGGTATACTAATTTTAATTCCCCCAGTTAAAGAAACACTTCTTTTCCTGGAGAACTTTCCTGGCTAATGCATTAGAAGCCCATGTCAATAGAGTAGACTCTTGTCTGTTGGGGGCAGAAATCCAATAAAATCAATATCTTCCAAAATTATCTTTTCAAGAGATGGAACTACTCGAAAAAGCCGTAAAATATTGCAGCGATTAAGAAATGTCATGTCTTCCCACGGACTGATATTCTGGGGTAAAAATTATTTGACTACACTAGTGGGATGGTCCCACTACCTGAGTCAGGTTTAACAAGGCCATTACCAGATGGTTCATGTGCCATGTGCGTCTGATGGTCTTGTCAAACAGCTGGGTGTAGCTAGAGTAGGAACTTTGCCCCATAAAGTTTCATAAGCCTTTGTTTTTGTCTTCCCTTGTTGGGGGAGAGGGTGAGTCATGGCTGCTACATGTGAGAAAGCTTCTTGGTGTTCTGCACTGTTAATTGTGAATTCATGACAAAGCCTCCTGTCCTCCCTGTGGTGCTCATTTGGGATGGATTGTCCCCCAGGGTAACTAGAGACCGTGGAGGCTACTGGTCGTGCCCAAGTTGGATCCTCATTTTCTGCAAGGGAGGAACCGCTTTGTGTATTTTTTCCTTACTTTATCGTCAAAAAGGGGATACAAATTCTTTCTTTTTACAGATCCCTTGTAGATTTGATTTTGACCTTGAGTATACTCTTCTTTGGTCTTAATTGTAGTGTCAGTCAATGTATTATTGCTTATGCAAGGAATGATTACTATGCTATTTCTTGGCTTGTTTCTAGCCTTATGTTGTTTTTCTTCTGATTTTTGGTTTGTCTGGAGTATGCATAGTGGATGACTGTAGATTGTGGGGTAGACTCTCCCCCATAAGTAAGGTACCTCATTTGCAATCTCACCTTCCTTCTAAGTTGACTCTGTTGGTTGACTGTCAGCCACTGGTCCTGGAATTTCTAAGTTCGTAGTGCTAGTATTACAAATTTTGTTAGGTTCCTGGCTTCTTGTTCTGATGGATAGGAATCCTTTATGCGGCCTGCAACGTCCAATTTTCTTTTAGGGCTTCTATTAATGTAGACAGACCATCCCAAATTGTTGCGAGTTTGCTGATCAGTGGTGCACAAGTCCAGGATACTGCTGCTTATGTTTGCGCTCGGATCATTAAATTATTTAGATCGGCCAGCTTCTAGTCAATACCGGAGACTGAGTTTGCCATCATGTTGAGCAGGTCCACTTGGATATCCATTTTATTTGATTGGTAGGACAAGGCGTCTAATGTCAATTGTGATGTTCTAAATAGGATGTCCCATACAGCCCCCGTCCCTCTTAATGATGCGTTTGGCAAACCTTGTTTCTGTGAGGAATCAGATTTATTTTTAGTTGGGCTTTTGCTTTCAGGTTTGGATCCTGCTTAACACTCAGTATGCACTTTAGTTTGAGAGCTATTTATGTGGTTGGTAGATAAACAGGGTACTCCAGTCATGAAGATTCCTTTTTTCAGGTGAATGTACATCAACTGGCCACAGATCTGATCTTACAGGGGTTTGGCTGGGACAGTGTGAGACATTGTTTATTGTATTAACTTGGGTTTTGGAAGTGAGTTGCCGTGATCTCGTAGTGTGACTAAAATTTTGCTGTTGGTGTTCCAGTTGTCCCTTAGATGAATAATATGGTTGATTTTGAGGAGATCGAGTCGATGGTCCTTCGAGGGTTTTTGATCTTTGATACTTTTTACATTAACCTCGGTGGGTAGTAGGGTGACGGTTCTTAGTAATGACATTGACAGATCTTGAGGTGTAAGTGAGCTGGGGGAAATTTGTGGCGACAAGGACCTCAATGAAAGTAGTTCCAGGTCAGTTATCGTCCCCCAATGTGGATTTTCTATCAACTCAGAATTTTCTACTGAAGCAGCTGCATCCTCTGTCTACTTACAAGGCCCAATGTTATGACTTTGGCCACTGGACCTGTGATTTGTACTTATTGTTGGTGATATTGGTTCTGGGTGGGAACATTTGTCCTCCGATATAGAGAACATGACCCCAACTAGGTCCTTTAAGAAGTCTAACTTGTTTGGAATTTTAGTTGACTTTTCAAACATTCAAAACACTGCAGATATTAGCGACTGGCTTTCCCCGACAGATTTTGCTTTCGAGTTTTTTACTGCCGCAGGGCTTGGAGTTTTTTCTTTCTCCTTGTAGGGGGTAATGGCGCCCTTTCACAACCTGATCGCATGCTTTCCCATTTCCCTGGCTCTTGTCAGGTAATGCTCTAGTGTTCTGGGTGTTTCAACTTTTCCAATTGCACCAATGTCTTTGGCTCTGGTCTTATCGGTCACCTTGTTCTCACTTGGAGGTAATACTTTGCCGTTCGTCACCCCGCCCTCTGTGTAGTTTAAACAGTAATATTAAAATGGTATTCAGATCTTCCCAAATATTTGGATCAAGTAGTTGTTAAAGGCGGCTGCTGCTCATGTTAGTAATGATTAAGAGCAGGTTCTGATGGGTTACTACTAGGTTTAGGGGCTGTGGGGGGGAACGAGCACCAATGTGTGCACAAACTTTACCGGCACAATGCCGACCACTTCTGTGCGCCACACAGTGCTTGCAACCTAGTGCTTCTTGCCACCTACCCCCGATCTCCACCAGGCACCTTGAGGCTATACCCAGACCTTCTGCTGACTGCTGGGTTACAAACTAATACTGAGGAAACCCCCTCTATGGGCACCAGTTGTAGCCAGTTTATTGCTGTCATTCTGCCTTTGCACCTCTGCCCTTCTGCGCCCCCTCAACTTATGGCGTTGTTAGGCTGTTCACAGTCCATGCTCCCTCACTTCCAACTGCCCCCAGTCTTCTTCGCTGTGAGGCTCTACTGTAGGGCGTCCTTCTAGCCCAGTGGAAAGCAAGGTGAAGAGGGCAGGTAGGGGAGCCTGTCCCTTTAGGGCAATGAAAGGGCTGGCTGAAGGACTGAAGGGCTGGCCCTGGGGCCCCTGGGGGGACCTGAGGTAGCATGCCATATGCAGTGGTAGTTAGGCTGCAGCAGTGAGGCCTTCTCCTGTAAGGGCTCAACAGGAGGGCACAAGCACACTCGCTGCCTCAACCACTGCCCCAACTGCTGCCTGTCCCCATCTGCCCCCTTTCCAGAATGCTACGGGCCCCCCGTCACAAATCACAAGTCCTCCAGCTGCAGTAACAGCATAGCTCCGAGCACCGCGTCCTCCAGCCGTAGCTCCGAGCGGCACCGAGACAGCATAACGTTGCGCTGCATACCATTATGATCACGTGGTCAGTAGTCCATAGTTTGCACAGGAACGAGTGAATCATTCGACTGCTTCTCCTATTTACCGACTTCAGAAGCATGAGACGACTCAAAGGCCCTGCAAGGATTCAACCTTAACACCTGCAGGTCACGCCACCTGTCATCAGAAGTGCTGAATCGGCAGAGCCATACGGCCGAATTTAGCATGAAGTCTCATGAATATGCGAAGTACCACAAGCGAGATTTGGCGATACGTACATGTGTACAAATGTCAATAACGAGTGATTGATGTCAGGGTCATCCTCTCCTCAGACGTCAATAACAAACCCTCACACTACTCCAGCTGCCACAGGCAGACCTCATCATCACAGAGCCCTAAAAGGTTTATGCAGGCCTGGTGCCACTGGTTCTGGTGCTGCTGGATCGGTATTTGACCCAGTGCTCTTGGTTCTGCTGGACTGATATTGGTTCTGGAAGAGGTGTTGGGATGTTGGCAACACTATGCTCGCATTACGCCTCTTTCCTTCAGCAGCAGAGTGATCTCTAATCTGCATTTTTGGAGACGAATTGGGACTAGCATTCGTGTACCAAACAATGCTCATTACTTATTCACTCTGAACCGTTGTGTGCATCTATATGTAATGAATGCACAATATACATTGGCTTTTTTTTCACTATTGCCACGGATTCCAATATTTACATAAAACCTACTAGTGGTAGTCCTAGGGGACTCAAAAGAGCTGCAGGAGGGGGGCTGTGTGTGCCCTCCTCCTTTTCTTTTTTTATGCCCCCGGGACTTGGCCCACCCAGGGCCTATACAATAAACAAGGGTGGGTGAACGCACTTGTTTTTTGAGGTTTCTTTTCTCATAGATTTGCAACTCCCGGGTCCCCCTGGGACCCCAGGACCAGGGCTACGAGATCAGGGTATTCCTACCCTGTCCCCTTTTCTTTTTTTTAAATATGTTTTCTGGGACTCGACTGAAGCAGAGTACCAAGATGGCTGCCAACATTTCCTGGTTGAAGTGTTGGCAGTCAATGATCACTGATGACATCATCCAGTAAGTGTGAGGGTTTTCTAAGCATTTTGAGCTACTACATAACTTAAATCAGTATACTTTGTGTGCTAGTGATAATATTCTAACATATATTATGTGAGTGGTTGTGTGACTGTGTGCATCTGTGTGTGAGTGGGTGCCTGAGTGGCTGTATGGGTATGTGAATGGGTGTGTGAGTGGGTGTGTGAGTGGCTGTATGGGTACGTGAGCTGCTGTGTGACTAGTTGTATGGTGAGTGAGTGGCTGTGTGAGGGGCTGTATTAGTGAGTGAGTAGGTTTCTGAGAGGCCATATGGGTGAGTGAGTGGGTGTCTGAGTGGCTCTATGGGTGGATGAGTGGGTATGTGAGTGGCTGTATGGGTGACTGAGTGGCTGGGTGAGTAACTGTATGGGTGAATGACTGGGTATGTAAGAGGCTGTATGGGTAAGTGAGGGGCTGTTTGAGTTGGTGTTTGGTTAATTGAGTGAGTGTGTGAGTGGCTGTATTGGAGAGTGAGTGTCTGTGTGAGTGGCTGTATAGGTAAGTGAATGGATGTCTGAGTGGTTGTATGGATGTGTGAATAGGTATGTAAGTGGTTGTGTGGGTGCGTGAGTGGCTCTGTTGAGAGGCTGCATGGGTAAATGACTGGCTGTGTGAGTAATTGTATGGGTGAGTGAGTGGCTGTGTGAGTAGGTGTTTGTTGTAAGTGAGTGGCTGTGTGTGTGAGTGCGTGGGCATGTGAATGGCTCTGTGGATGAGTAAGTTGGTGTGTGAGTGGTTGTGTGGTTGTGTAAGTGGGTGTTTGAGAGGTTGTGTGGGGGTGTGAGTGGGTGTGTGTTGCAATCAAAGAATGATCCTCTGTAGGCAGGTAGCATAGGTTTCAGGATGAAGTTTAATAGGAGATAATAGTCTTAGTTACAGGTTACATATGTATTGTAGATATAATATTCAAGCCCCACCAGAAGCAGACTCCTGCTGCTCAGCACGCTCACTCCAACTGATCTCTCAAGCATACATAAACATTTTAATTCTATGACATCACACACACACTGACTGAGCAACAGGTAGCACAGAGCTATGGAGAGAATGCACCATACCTAATTCAAGCTATAACAGTGTGTGAGTGGTTCTGTGGATGATGTCATCAGTGCTGTCATCAGTGATGCCATCAGTGTGGTCACTGACCATGTCATGAGTGATGCAATGTGTTAGGTAAGAAGCAGTGTTATAGTTAGCTCAGGTAACTATAGCTGCTGAATTTCACTGGCTTTGTACGAGTGAAATCTGAGCCTAACTATAATGTCCCTGTAACCTTTTTTTTCAGTGAATTTCTAAGGGTTTTTAATTCTATTTCCTAATTATAACGTCCCTGTAACATTTGTTTTTTTGGGTGATTTTCTAAGGATTTTTACATTTTTTTACTAACTGTAAACTGTAACATTTGAGAATGGGTGTGTGAGTGGCTTTATAGGTTGGTGAGTGGCTGTGCGAGTGGCTGTATGGGTCTGTGAATGGATGTGTGAGTATCAGTATGGGTCTGTGAATGGGTGTGTGAATAGCCATATGGGTCGGTGACTGGCTGTTTGAGTCTGTGAGTGTGTGTGTGTGAGCGAGTGTGTGAGTATGTCTGTGGGTCTATGAATGGATATGTGAGTACCTGTGTGGGTCTGTGAGTGGGTGTGTGAGGGCTTGTGTGAGTCTGGGAGAGGGTCTGTGTGTGTCTGTGAGTGGGTTTGTGAGTGCCTGTGTGGGTCTGGGAGAGGGTCTGTGTGTGTCTGTGAGTGGGTTTGTGAGTGTGTGTGGGAGTGCCTTTGTTGGTGTGTGAGTGGGTGTGTGAGTACCTGTGTGAGTGGATCTACGAGTGTCTTTGTGAGTGGGTGTGTTAGTGCCTGTGTGTGTGGGCCTGTGAGTGGGTCTGTAAGTGGGTGTGTGAGTGCCTGCATATATCTGTGAGTGGGTGTGTAAGCGGTGCTATGGATTTTGGGCATGTGCATACTTACGGTATTTAAAAGGGAGAACCATGAACTCTGCTCTCACCAGATGACAAAAATCACTCATCACAGTCACTACCATTCAGATTGTGCGCCAATAGATCAATGATGAATTCACCTCCATTAAGGATTTTTCAAGGTGGAATACGAGAGGAAACACACTTGCTTTGCCTTTGCAAAGCTCAAGAAGTGAGGATAATTTGTGCTTCACAGAAGTGGAGCTTCAAATGGGGCACCTGCTGTGTTTATATGTGTAAGTATTTCCCGTTGAGGTTTAATTTCTGCAAAATGAGCATCAGGCCTATATTGGAACCTCATTTTTTCCAAGAAGAGTCCACAGTTTTGCTGAACATGTCTACAAAAGGGGAGTACTTTCTACTGGTTAATTAGTAAGTGCTACCTCGTTGAGTAAATGTTTAGTGCATATTCAAAACTACACCTGCATAAAGGACCATGAGGTAATGACTCCAGTGACCTTGAGCGCATGCAATTTCTGCAATGTGATTGTTCCTGCAGCGTCTTCATCCACAAATCTGTAATAACATGAATCCTCAACAAGAGAGGACAACAAGACTACAAAGAGGTGAATCTCCATCATACAGGGATACTTCCTCTTTACTATAGGAAGTGTTTGTTAGTTTGGTGCAGATGTCCTTGTGTTCCACTGCATCAAGAAAGCGCCACCAAAATTGGTGGAAAACGCGCTCAGGGTTTTTTGGTAAAGTGTCTATCAACGAGGAAAAGGTGGAAAGACCTTTGCATACTACTAAGGAAAGCGGGGCAGGGCCAAATGATTGGAACTTGCAGATGATTTTGGTCATTTGCATACTCAGGTTAATTGAAAGGGAGACCCATGGTCTCTTTTTAGGTCGAGCCTAGAATAGCGCGCAAGCGCTGCTTCTGGCGAAGACTTTATGTAGTGGGCATTTGAAAGCTGACCACACGCTCGTGCACAATGGCCTTTTTAGTGCGGTTACCCGCAGGGCCAGCATCTGTTTCCAATTATCGTGCCCTGACGCGGGCGCGATAATTGAAAACACATGGCCATTGTGCACGAGCGTGTGGTCAGCTTAGCAGGCTGCCGCGCTCGCTCGCCCCCGCTCCTCTCTCACGCTCCCGACGTCTCTGCTGTCCAGCGCTTCACTTGTGCTGACGCTGCCTCCCTACTCTGTCTTTTCTCTGCTGCAAGCAGGCAGCCGACTTCCCTTCCTCGAGTTCAGCTCTCGTTTTTTCCATCAAGCCATGATCCCTTATTCAAAGTGTTGCTGTCTCTCAAAGAACAAGAGTAACCATAGCTGCTTATGTTTGTGTTTATACTGCCTTTGTCCTGGCTGCCCTATGGGGTGTTGTTTACATTTGTCTGCTCGCTGTCGCTTTCACTTTCTTCAGCACAGAATCCGCAGAGAGCAGTAATTAGAAGGACTTTCCCTCATTTTGAGAAATTTTTGCAGCCCTTTCTTGACTTCCTCCTTTTCTCTGCCGCCGTCCTCCCTCCCTCGTGATCCTTCCTTCCCCCATCGCCCCTCAGTAGCTCCCGGAGTCCAGATCCCAACTTACTGCCCTGCCCGGGGCTTCCTGAGAGCACCGACTGGTAGGGACTACTACATTACATTTGAGTGATGCTGCGGTGGAGACAAAAGTCCGATTGAGGTATTTGCGAGAGGTGCTGGGATTTCATTGAGGCTGCAAGTAACAGTGCACAGCCTGCCCAACAGCTGGCACAGAAAACGGCCTGCGCTGCGCTCGGTGCAAAGGCTGGCAGGGAGACAGGAGTCCACCCCTTCCTCCCAGAGCAGCACACACTGACACGGAGTAAAGATAATCTGTTCACTGCTACTGTGTAATTGTAGGGCAACAGCCGGGAATGGGTGGTGGGGGATGGTGTTTTGCCTGCGCTCTAGGCTAACGCCAAGAGGTATTCCAAAGTCTCGCTTATTGACAGAGACCCTCTCTGGTCTCAGATTATTAAAACGACTCTTGTAGTGACACCCAAGGCTACAAATTCAAAAAGCGCCCAATTCGTACAGTTAGGGGAAGCGCTTGTTCTCTTGGAAGAAGAGTACTCACTCTTTACATGGCCCCTTCATGGTGCGCTTAACACCTAGTGCAGTATTCGGTTGGTTTACACTCATCCGTCATCTTCCTCCAGCAAGCGCCGTGAAACAGGCCAGCTTTACAGGGTCCGCTATAATATAAATTACATTTAAAAGACCACACTTGCCCATCCCGTATCCTTATCTTCTGTCTCATCATGTGGTTTGCCAGTATCTGTAACCTCTGTCTAAAAACATCTCTTTTAGGAGGGTACACCCATCTCAGGTTGATGGATACCCACTTTGTTGAACACCTTTCTGACCTAGCAATCTTTTTGTGCCTGGTTGTAAATGGCCGATTTTTGGAAGCCCGGCATCCATCTTTTACTCAGAAACATGGGATATATGCCCTGGATTCACTTCAAGATGTCTCTCGTTGCAAGCAATTGGTGCTGCAAATCGCTTTTGGTTTCCAGATTTGCGGGTTCCTAGCGCTAAATGACATTTAAGGTCCCAATGAGTGAGACGAGTGTCACGTTCTATGGGGTAATAATAACTGTAGACACAAACTTTTTAATTAAGCACTTTGGATGAAGCAGTATATTAATACCACTACTGCTACTATTAATGATAGTAATTCAAATAATAATACTGTGACTATATCACTGTTATTTTTACTATTATTGTTAATAATGTAATCATGATATAATACCATTTTAATGACTGTTGTTGTTACTAAATTATAATATTAATAATATATTACAGGTTCAGTAACAACAGTCATATTATTACTGTCACTAATAAGAAGGGGAGAAGAGTTGGCCCGAGGGCGGTCGACCTTGAACCTGGGGAACTGGGTTCGAGTCTCGGCAATGACGCTGAACATCCTTGATTCTGGGCAAATCACTTAATCTCCCCGCGCCTAACAAAAATGAATGTGTCCTCGTGTAATGCAACTGGTGCTATGTAAAGCGCTCTGATACCTGATTCGGGTCAAGTTCGCGCTATATAAAACTCTGTAAAAAAATTAATAAGAATCACATTGTTAATAATATCACAATATATTCTTTATAATAATTATTAAAATTATTATTGTCAATTATAATTATGATTAGTATTATTATTGTCAATATAATTTGTATTATTATTAATATTGTCAGTATTATAATTATTCATAGATACTAAGCATACCATTTTTATTATTTGACCTACTAACGTGAGTGTACTAGCGAGAAGGCATCTGTGTCCACATTTTGCCCGTCACATCAGGCCTGTTTGCCGCCTGGGAGTCGCTTGGTCTGTAATTAGTCGCCACTCGTCCTTCTGCCTCGCCTCCCTCTAAATGCAGCCAGCACACACCCCGGCTGCTTGAGGATGCATTAACACGCTTCTGTTCTAGAGTTCCACAGCACGGATCAGTGTTACCCCCGTTTTGTGCGCTGCAGCTGCTGCAGGTGCCTGTCCCCACTGCGCTCCAGGCTCCTTCCTGAGGATGCTGCATGCACCGTTAGACCTGGCAGCCCTGTGCCCCACCCCCGTCCCCTGTCTCACCCTCCTCCCCGATGCCATCTAGGGATGCCAGGCTGATAGCTCAGACCTTCCAGGAGCGGCTGTGTTCACATCACCGGATCAGAGAGACCCCACCGAGGAGACAGGGACAGATACAGCTGTGTGTTGGTGACAGCACATGCATTTATTCACCACCAAGTGCATTCTACAGCATTTGTTTTCATGGGGTGATGTCAGTGATCTCAAAACTCGTCTTTATGCAGGCAGATGCTGCCTGTTCCCTGCCGAGATCACGGGGCCTGTGCTTCATGTTAAAACTAATAGCCCAATCTAAAGGCATGCACAGAAACACACGGCAGACCCGCACACGAGCTGCTGGCTAATTCACCTCTTCCTGCACTTTTAAGTATTTAGAGAAAAAAAGTGGTGTGATAATCTTCTTGACTTTGCCCATTTATTATTGCTTTATTTGACCTGGCGTTAGCCAAGACCTTTTGATTCCTAAATGTATGCATAAGCAAGCCCACTTCATTCATTGGTCTTTTGTTATCTCATTCATAGTTTTCTTCCCCTCCTTACAGCTTCCAGCACGTGGCATTGGATCAGCCCACTTCATCCATTGGATAACTTCCCTGTGAGCAATGCCATTCTTCCTTTTCACTAGGAGCACATTCACACACAAAATTGTTCCCTTCAGTGTTAGAGATTACCATACCAACATGTGCTTTTGAGGCAAAAAAATAGTTTTTTATTAAATTATTTTTATGTCTGGCGATAGTTAAGAGCTTTTGATTTTACTAAAATTATATGAATAATATGCCTACTTATAAACTTATAATGGCTTCCAGCCAAGACTCTTCAACCATTGGCCTATTAATGTGTCATTCACATTTTTCTTCCTTTCACTTCAGTATACAACATAGGACGGTGGGTCCGTCCACTTGCGCCATTGGTTAACTTCACTGTGCATGACGGCATTCCGCCCTTCACAAGGAGCACATCCACATACAAAATAGTTCCTGTTAAATGCCAGGGAAAACTATGGCAATGTGTGTTTTTTGAGACCCAAAAATATTTTTGGTTTTAACCAAAGTTTTTTCATAGTCTGATTAGGTCACGGTAGCTTATGCAGCAATAATATTTAGCAATAACCATGACAAAACAAAATAAACTTTGACAAAGCCAAAAGGGTGGTGGCCAACGCCAGACCCATAGTTGTTTAGGTTGAGCCTAGCGCAGCGCGCATGCCCTGCTCTGCGAGTCATGGTGTAGCTGGTATATTGAGTGCAAGGACCTCCCATCTTTTCTATAGGCTGTTGTTAGTGCCCTTCTTAAATGCCCGCTTTTATTTGGTGGATATGCTAAATTTGGCCTGCCTTTTGGCGTTTTGGACACTCCCAGGCGATCGTCCCTGTTACGTGTGGTATTACGTTTTTTAAAATATATGTTTGCTCCCATGGACTCCTTTTATATTCATTTCCCTCTGCTTGTGTATTAGCACGGCATCCGTTTCACGGACGCCACGTCATGTTTAGACAGCCTTTGTTTCTTACCCCCTACACACACCCTGTTACCTCAGTTTCAAATTCTCTATCTCTGGCCTCAATGCTTCTATATATATTATACTGATTTCAGACTCTGCCCACACAGTTTCTAGTGTGCCCCAGTGCCATAAGTTGAGTCTGCCCTCGCAGTCTATCTGGCACCTGATGATTCTCCCCTAGTGTCCGTCCACTGCTTGTGTTGTAATTCAGGTACTATTTCCCAATCTCCCCCTCCCGTTGTTTATGTCCCACCCCCCATAACAAAAAAAAGCTAAAACAAACAATCATCGGAACAGGCAGAAAGAAGTTGTCAGCATTGCAAGGACAACAAAATTTGAAGAAATGATTTTTATGTTCTTTTTTTATTAGTCATTCAGCTGTACATAATGTCTTCTTGGTTATATATAAGGTAACAAAAATGCTTATAACACTTGTTTGTTATAACTTTTCAACATGCTGCACAGCAGCCACGCCGCTCTATGAAAGCTTAAAGACATTGGAAAAGCCAATCGCTCTGGCTAAACAGTTATAAGGTCCCAAAGGCGAGACCTATTGGCTATGCCAATGCTTGTTTAATTTTTGCAAGGGAAGGGGGCCCTCTCACCGAGCCGATTTTGGCCCTGGGGATCCCATCCCCTGGGGCCCGGCCTCTTTATGCTGGGTGCCCTGGAGCCCACCCAGGGCACCCAGACTCAAGCAATAGGGACCGTGGGGGGGACTTCAATGTCCACGTGGTCCCTGTCGGCTCCCCACCTCAAGTAAGAGCCTCCATTGCTCCCATGCATAGGAAGCAGCATAAAATGCTGCTCCCTATGTGTGGGAGCAAATCTTTCTTCTGTTTTGGGCAGGAAAACAGATGAAAACTCTGCTCCCAGTGGGTGGGAGCAGTTTTCTTGAGAGCGGAGTTTCTGTTTACTCTCGCTTTGTGGGAACTGTCAAAGCTCCCGCCAAGCAACAGGAAAAGGTTATGTCCCGGGACATAGGGAGCGAGGGGTAGCAGTCCCCAGGGCCATTAGTGGCTAGGATGGGGCACCCTCCTTTTCTTTGCACAGGGCCAGCCCCAGCCCCAGGGAGGTGATGGTCCTGGGGCTGCAAACAGCCCAGGAGGCGGTTGCGCGGCCCACCTGTCCCTTTCTTTTGTATTTCTGGCCCAGGGGAGGTAGTGATCCACTGGGCCATATAGGGCAATGGTGGGAGGTCCGTGCGGCCCCCTTCCAATGTATTAATTATGCCCTGGGGAGGTGGAGGTCCCGGAGGCTCTTAAGAGCCACAGGAGAGAGCAGCACACCCCCCCTCCAATATATTAAATGAGCCCGGGGAGGTGGTGGTCCCAAGGGCTCTTAAGAACCACAGGAAGGTGGTCGCGTGCTCCCCTACAATTAAAATAATAATCAGCCTGCCCCAGAGAGGTGGTGGTACTTGGGGCCAAGATTGGTCATGGGGTGGGGAGCCGCATATGCCCCTTTGCCATATTATATATAATTATAAGCCCCCGGGACCTGATCCACCCGGGGGCGCAACTACAAGCAAGCATGGGAGACCGCGCTTGTTTTTTTCCAATTTTTCCACAAATTTGCGAATCCATTGCGAAATTGTGGCAAGCATTGGGAAAAAATGCTTTTTGCCCTTGGCAGTGGTCCCTGGGGGACACCAGCACCAGGGCTAGGGGTCAGGATATTCCTAACCGGAGGGTAAAAAATGAATATTGCAGAAATTGCTAATCCCAGCATGCATTGTTTCACTTATGAAGCCCACTAGAGGGCAATAAAAGGCATTTTGTAAATCCCCCAAAAAAAGAAAACACCCACCAGAGGGTAAAAAATGAATATTTCAGAAACTGCTTAGCCCAGAATGCATTGTTTCACCTAAGAAGTCCACTAGAGGGCAATAAAAGAGCCTGGGCGGAGTTCGCGTAGTGGCGCTAGGTGGAATTCCGTGAAGTTGGTAAAAAAAACTCTGTGAGCTACGCGGAGTTCCACGAGCGTGCGGAGTTGCTTGCTCCGCCCGTTCGCGATGCGTTTTTGACGTTCGAGAACGCATATTGCGTGTTCGGGAACGTGTATTGCATGCTCGGGGGGAAATATCGAGCAAACTTCACCACGCGGTCGCCCATGGGCACGGCCATCTTGTTTTTCATATTTGCTATGGTTCTGGGCCTGTTTTTCTATCCTCCCTATATCTTTTCAATCCTTTGTTTATAAAACCTTTTGTCTGATCTTTTTTATTTATTATCTATCCCCCTCTATTCCTGAGTGTATACTTTGCGTTTATTTTCTACTTTTTGTGGTTTTTTTGTGCGTTTTTGACTGTTTTTCTATTACTTGCTTTTTATTTTTTTTACTTCCTTTCTTTACTTCCTACATTTTCTTTTCTGCCCCCGCCCCACCAGAACCATGGCTAAGAAGACGACTAAGCAGGGGAAGAGGAGGAGTGAGAGCCGCGGCCACCTTACTTGTGGAGGTCGTCTTCCGGAAGGGGTGCAGGCCCGGGCCTTATTTTTCGTGGAGGAGGTGGATGCACTAGTTTTTTTTGTGCAGCGCAACCTCCCCTTAACCCTGGCAGCAGGCAGCAGGCCTGGGTTCGGGTACGGGCTCCGGGAGCGTCACCGGCGGTGGGCGAGGGGGGAAACGGCCTGAACAACGATTTTTTAACAACGATCGTCCTTAACAACGACTCATAAACAACGGCCTGGAACTGAACCACGACCTCCTCAACAACTACTTCATTAAACAACGAGTGGCCTTAACAACGCCTCCGACCTTTAAACACGAACAAAAATGTAATTAATTTAAAGATCACTGCGAATGAAAACTATTTTTAATAAACAATCTTGAACAGAGAGACAGTTTTAATTTACCTTGTTAGGACAGTAGATGGCACTATAGGATTTTTTTCAACTGATGTTATTATGCTGACGTGTTTTTTTTTTTTTTAAATCGCTTTAATTAGTGCATGAAGAGCCAGTGAGACCCGCCTGCTGCCCCAGCCCTGGCGGCTCACAGGATCCACCAATGGTCGGGAGCCGAGGGCAATCTTACTAGGGAGGATAGAAACTTCTGGATCGCATCACAAACGCAAGTCCATCAGTAATGTGGGTGGCATCAACGCCCGTTTCTGCATCACATAGAAGCAGCAAAACGGACAGATACAGCACTATTAGAAACTGTTTTTAATTTTTTTTATTTTAAATGCACAAAACCCAGACAGCTGTTATACCAATCTTACAGCCTCTCAGCACCGTGGTACCAGCAGATTGGAGTGACTCGGTGAGAAGGACCATGTCTGGAGGGGGCACCAGCAAAGCTTCTACTCGCAGGGCAGGTAATGCAGGGCCACGTGTGCTGTGTGTAAAGCCATCCAAAGCCGCTACAGCCAAGCCAGCAAGCTCAACCCTCGCCACATAAATGTGGAAAAGCAGAGGTCAAGCGCTCCGCCTGAGAGCACAGGTTCTCCATTGGATTGGTAAAGAAGTCCTGTGTTTTACCGTCAGCTCGTATGTACAATGCTACTGTGGGACACGGACTGATGAATGGGAGGATGGACAGACAGACCACTGCTTAGCATGAATTTGGCAGACCGAAGATGGAGGAAGCTATTGTAGTGGCCTGGTGTTTGTGTCAAACAGTATAGCTCCTAGATGCAGCGAGAGCATCTAGAAGCAGCATTAAGTATTTAACTGTATTACTGGTAAGATGCCGCACAATTCTCCATCGAAGCGGGCCCAGGGGACAGAGCTTTGGACCCCTGGCTTTCCATAAGTTGCGTAAGATGGCTCACTGCAGGCGCAGGAGCTGCGAGATTGTCTGAATTGTATAAATAGTGCTCGATGCTGAAGCTTGTAGATCCTATACATAGAAGACGCGTGTTCTTGAGACAGGCTGGTGACCAGCCACTCCTATCTCCGACAAACAGTGAGAATGTATGTATGTGTGCATTGCTCAAAGGGCAAATTTTTTTTGTGGTTCAGTAAGTCGTGGTTCAATACTTAGTGGTTAGGATTTGGTCATTGTTTAGCCTTCGTGGTATAGGCACTCGTGATTCCAGAGGTAGTTGTTTAATCATACAACCGGGCAAGGGTGTGCCGGGCAGTGTTTCGCTGCTCTGGGGTCCGGCGCACCCATAACCAACTGACACACCAGTGGTCCGACATCCTGGACCGGGAGCAGGACCTGCTGGACCTGCCAGGTGTTGAGGTCCCAGGGATTGGTGAGTAGCTAATTATATTACTATTGTGTTCTGTGTTATTGCGAATATTATTTTTTCCCCAAATAGCAAGAATGCTGCTGCTGCTTACATGCAGGTAAGCTACATTTAAAAATCTTATATTATGTAATTGTTATTCTTCTAGACAGGTGCTCGGCGCTACTAATCGTACTTGTTTGCAACTTGCACTCACTTGAGCTGGTTATGTAAGAGAGGTTAGAGAACTTAAGTTAGGTAATGCAGACTAGAAAGACTCCTTTCCTTTGTCTTGTCAGGCTGTCCTGTCACTAAGATAGTGGTAGTTAGTTAGTTACTTAGTATTATTTGGTAATTTAGTGGCCTGCGTGATGCGTCCTCTCACGTGACTTCAGTCCTAGTAGAACCTTTTGTAGTTCGTATAGTGAGTGAATAGGAACCAACCAATTTGGTGTAAGCAATATACATGCGTCCATCTATGCATTCAAGAAGACTAAATGCAGACTTATTGAATTGGCCCGTCAAAGGGGGTTGAGAGATGATTGCGAATGAGATCGGAACTTAGAAGCAAATATCATTTTTTTGCAATTCATTCCAAGTTTTTGGAATAGGCGGGCTAGGTAGGTTTAAAATTCAGGAATCGGAATGGAACTGTGGAATAATAAAGATAGGACGGTCCGAGACCGCGATACTAGTCTACTACTAGTCGATCTGATTTTGGATAGGGTGGGTGAAACTGTATGGGTGAAAGGAATCCTCTTGGGGTTTGATGGATCAAACTCAAAGGCAAGCAAGGACTCATGGGTAGTGGTTAAATGACAAATGTATGTTGTTGGTGAAAGGTTTGTTGAGATTGAGAATGATAGCCATGTTTGGATGGATGGGTGCCTGGATGGTAGGATGGTATCATAGGTGAAGAGTCAGACTTGATGAAGAGAATGTAAAAGAAAATTAAACTGTGCCAAAGTAGCAAAGCCAAGGGTGAAGAATAAAATAATGCTAGAAGAGCAATGCAATGATAAATGAAAAAACCCTGGGAAGAATAAACAAGGACTGTTTTTTTTCAAGGTTTTTGATTCAAAGGTTTGAGGTTGTATTTCAGAATACTCCCTTGACTCACAGTAGTTTGCAAGCACAACATATATATTGTGTATGTACCCACCCATAATCAATCCCCTCCCTCCAACTCAGAGGCCCACTCCCGTTCCCTACCCATGTCATTTCGACCGTGTCAGCCATGGGTGGCCTATCGGCTGCATGGTTAACTTACAATCAAACAATAGAAGTACGTCATGTCATCACGTGACATTGTGCCGTAAATCATCATCATTCATATTAGCAAGCATATCATGTGCCTTGTTGTAGTAGTCAAGGTGAACGTGAAATTGAGCATTTGCCATTGATTTAACAGAATATGGCCGTAATGGAAAAATAGATCATTGTGTAGTACAGCTGCCCCACCTGCAGACAGTAGTAAAGTAACGTGAGTCTGCGACAAGAGTATGTCTGTCTAGGGCGCACGCTGACTGAGCTGGCATGCCTACAATATTAATTTAGCTAAACAAGAGAGAGAAGAAGAATACTTGTCTACTCCATAGTGCCTAATGCCTGAAAGTCTAATCATCATCACATCCAAATCTTAGGGGACGAGGAAGTTAGGAGACCACAAATGTTATGTACTGCTAGTGCTACTGTGCCACTATAATTGTATGTGTATAATTTTGTGTTACTGTTTTGCTAAGAGTATTGGTTACAATTGACTTTTTTCTTTCTTGATATAGCTACTCCTTCCCAACCCGCCACCAGGCAGGAGTTAGCAGCCAGGACATGGCAACAGAAACTGGAGGACATCCAGGCCAAATATTGTCAGCTGGTTGTCCTGGCGCAGGAGGAGGCAGCAGCTGCAGCTTCCTCCAATGCCCCGGGCCCCAGCCAGACCCCTGTTCATCCAGTGGTAGGGCGCTGTGTTCTGGCAGCCGCCTGCAGCAACTCATCCTCATCAACCACTGCTGCCCACCCCTGTTGTTCCTGCAGGAACTTTCGGTGCTGCATGCTCCTCCGGATGGCGCGCCTAGAGGCGGAGGAGGAGGAGGACCTGGAGCGCACTAGCCGGCACGCCCACCGCTAGACCTCAGTCTTCTTGACCCTTGCCCTTTTTTAAATCTTTTTTTTGGTAGCTGGGATGTGTTGGGGAGAGGGTGGGAATGTTGGGAGTTGGGGAAAATTTGGGTGTTGTTCTTTTTTTTGTGGGCATTTGGACATGGACATTTACTGGACATTGGTTGGGGGTAGGGAGAGGGGTGGGTCAGGTGTTGTGGGTTTCTTCTAGTTTATTTGTTAGGGTAATAAATTATTTATAGTTTTACAATACGTATGATATAAATATTTTCGGGAGGTTACTCTTTACTTCACCTTGTTTCCTCCTTTGCTGCAGGGCACACCTCAATATAAATCACACAGACCGTGGGAAGAGGGTTAGGGTTTGATGAATGGTTGCAAAGGGGGATTTGAGTGAAAGGTTTGACAAAGACAAACACTACACATGGACAACACATTCATCTTGGCAGCTGACCATCATAAATCTGTTAAGGGAGAAAAAGGAAATGCATGCATGATGAAGAGTAGTACTAGACTAGTACAGGGCAGTATGTTAATTATGCAATTGCCTGTCTGCCCCCGGAGAGACCCAAGTTACATACATACATTATGTTCTGTTGTACCGGGATTCCTTTGAAAGATAGCAAATAAAGGTAAAATATCTGTAGGAGTAAAATATAAGCAAACAAACAACACACACATCCATAATGATTGAAGAGAAAAAAATTAATGAATCAAATGGAGAAGATACTGTTACTGTATTATATTTTTTCCAAATTTGGAGTTGCATCTCCGCATTCCTTTTGGTCCTTCCTTGGACTGTCCGTCCATCAATTTTTGGTGCCTGGCGGATGAGGTTTGGTAAGGTAAGTGTGAGTTGTTTTTCCCAGTATGGCGCAGGGTAAAGGGCTTGTAGATGGAAAAACAAAAAGGATATTGAAAAATCAAGGAGAAAAGTTAAACTGCATAATTAAGGAGGAGTGCAATAAGAAGACTTTCAGAGGCGGCATGGCTAAATCATGTCTGTTTCTGGCATTTAGTTACCTCCAACAACAGGAAAAGGCCCCCCCACCCAACCTCCACTTAGCTCCGAATTTGAGCTAGACAGCAGTAGCACTGAGCACACACACACACACACAGCAACACAGCATTTTCCAAATTAATTTAAAAAATCAATGTACCACTGTCAGTCACACCACCACTACACAGACATGAAGGTCTGGTGTTGTTGTTTACCTTTAGGCCACTTCCTGCCCTGAGTTATTCGTTCCATCAATCATCTCTGATCCTCCTGGCTCTGACTGCGAGTAGTTGTCTGGGAAGTAGAGCTCATCCTCAAACTCTGGTGGTTTGCCAAGAAGTAGGTCACCTAACACACTACTTCCATGACCTGAGTCGCCGTCATCATCTTCCTGCTGTGCTACTTCAGGTATGGTGTAATCCGGTGGTATAAAGTGCTGAATCATTTTGATCATGGTTAAGCTCTCCACGTTTTGGGGTGAGAGACTGGTCCTTCTCACTGTCAGAACGGCACCAGCAGCACTGAAAACACCCTCAGAAGAGACACTTGCGACAGGGCAAGCCAGATAGTTTATCGCCAGCCTGCTGAGCACTGGCCATTGGCGCCTTTTCCCATACCAATACAGCAATGGGTTTTGATCAAAGTAGACCTCTGTTGGGTCATCCAGATAGGCCTGGACCATCCGCTCAATGCTAATGGGTGCTCCGCTTTGCTCGGCCTCGTTTGCCTTTCCCTCAGCACTGGACTTAAGCCCTTGCTGTAGAGACCATTCCTGTGCCGATTTTGGGGCTGATGCTCCTGTTCTTGTTGTTGTTGATGTTGTTCTTGGTGTTGTTGGTGGTTTTGGCTGCTGTGAGCCAACCGCACTGCCCTCAGGCTCTGAAGTTGAACTTGAAGCCGGCTGTCCTGCAGTACTTGTTGTGCCCTGGAGGAGCAGGCCTCTAATTCCCGGCCGTTATTTTTCTGGCTTACTGGCTTCCACAGCATCCAAGTTTTGTAGTTGGCAACATCCCCGTCTGAAAAAGGAATGAAAGTGTGCTGTAATGGTTTGTACCGTGGATCCAGAATTGTGGCACAAATGTAATGGTTGAATGACACAATGCCTCTTTGCACCCTTGTATTTTCAGATAAGCGAAGGGTTAAGCTCTTCACCAACTCATATGCTTCTTTTTTTTCTTCCACACCTGCGTACATTGCAGACACCCCCTTCAGCTGTTCCTATAGCATGTACAACAATGGGATAGCTTGGCCCATAGTACAGTCCTCCTTGCTGACTTCACGTGTGAAGACCTCGAAAGCAAGTAGCATCTCTGTCAGGCATTTAACTATGCCCCATTGGTCCATCTCAATGATCATGCCTTTCACAGTAGCATCTCCTCTTTGCATGATATATTCATTGATTGGTCTGTACTGCTCAAACAGACGTTCAAGCATTTAATAAGTTGAATTCCAACGGGTTGGCACCTCCTGGATGAGTAATTGAACTGACATTCTATTATCACGTTGAATGATCCTCAGCTGCTCCGGTCTTTAAAAGAATGGCTGAAATGTGTGCAGATTCTTCTGCAGGTGGTCAGTAAGTTGCTGACTCGGTCTTCTTTTTTCAGAAAGTCTTGAAGAATAATGTTAATGCAGTGCACCAAACACAGGACCCTGAAATAGCCACCATCGGCCATGGCCTTAACTATATTACTGCCATTGTCCCTGGCAACAAAACCAATTTTAAGCCCTCTTGGTCGCAGCCATTCAAAGACCGTGCTGTCAAAGTCTTCCAAAATGTTTGCAGCAGTATGAGATTTCTCCATGGCGAACATGGCTACAGTTGCATGTTTCCGAGCGGCATTAAAAATCTCAGCAGTTTCAACACATGCAGATATCTTTTCTATAACCCCTACAAAAGAGATCTAGTGTGCAGTGATGCACATGTAATCAGTGGCTTGGAAACTGGTCCACATGTCTGTTGTCAGGTGGATAGTGTGAACAGCACTCTGATGCAAAGCTTGTCCAAGCAATTCTAGCACGTCGTGATGCAGTGCTGGAACAGCAACTCTGGCGAAATAGGACCGGCTGGGAACCCTCCATTTTGGGCAGATGGCTGCCACAAATTCAAGAAAACTTACCCCTTCCACAAAAGAAAAAGGGAGGAGGTCCAGCACTAACATTTTAGCCAGCTTCGCGTTGTACAAATGTGCCGTTGGGTTGTTGCGTTCGTACTGCCCCTCCGACCTAAACATGCTGAGAATGGTAGTCTGGATTTTTTTATTTTCTGGTGCCACTGATGCAGGTGACTTCTTGACGCCAGATGTTAGGCTCAATGCACGTTTTTTCGTTGCGGTACTCTCTTGCCTTGGACCCCTTGGTGTCTCAGCCTGACTCTTGTGCCATTGCGATGTTGCTTATGATGATGTGGGCGGTACCACTGCACTGCTGGGGACAGGGCTGCTTTGTGTAACAGAGAAAATGTCTCCCTCTTGTTCACCTTCCTCCATGATCGGTTCTTCTTCTTCATCCCCTCCACCAACAACAGGTGCAGTTTTTTGGCCGCTAAGGCGTGCCTCCCACAGTATCAAATGGTGTTTTCTTAGATTGGTTGTTTGGCCTCCGGTACCATAGTTTGTACCAAGCTTACCCCGACTAACACTTTGTACACAAATGGAGCATATAGCAATGTTCACCTCTTTCTTGCTAACAGAAAAAAAGTCCCAAACTAGGGATGTCAATTTTCTGGCGCTGCTGGTGCCACTTGCAATGTCGGATGGACTGGTAGATGGGTGTGATGTTTGACTCTCTGCAGTACCTATTTCTACTGAGGTGGTTGTGGTGGATGTAGGTCGCTGCCGGCAAAATATGGAAGCTGGAGGTGGTGTTGGTGGTATCATCTGTGTTGGTGGTATCTGTGCACACATCCCTCACAGCAATTTGGGATGGGGTAATGTCGGTCTCCACTGGGGCGGGACTAATGTCCATGATGACTGGCTCGTCATCATCCTCCTCTTCTACATCTACCTCCATAACTCTAAGGCTTTCTGGAACCTTCCTTTTCCTTAGCCTTGTCTCGTGGTGTGTCTCACTCTCAGACTGAGGTGGCTTCCAAGTGGTGTCTAGATCATCAGAAGGGGGGCTTGCAGAAGAAGTTGATGGACTAACCCTCCATTTCCTTGCTGGGGATCTGGAAGATAATGGATCTTCTGAAAGAGTGGCTTGCTCTTCTTCTTCCTCTGCAGGAAGCTCGATCTCCTGAACTGCCCCTACTTCAGGAGGAACAACTACTATTAGGGGTGGTTGCGGCTGTTGTTGCCCACTTATCTGAGTTTCCTGCATTGTTTGGGTACTACTTTGCGATAAAGATAAGTCAATTTCAACATCACTGCTCATCGGCGTTGGACTCGTGATTAGACTGGCGGCCTCTGCGACAGACATGGGCTTGGGCCTAGGTTGGTGGGGTGGGTCCACTGATGCGGGGGTGCTGCTCCCAGCCTGCTCCCCGGACACCGCTGCTGCAGGCGCAATTTTTGATTTCCCAACAAAGGTCTTGGGCGACATACCGGTCTTGGTAAGTGGTAGTGCCTTCTTCTCACTGGGAACTGTATTTGGTACTGGACCTGGTACCTTTCTTTGGGGCCATCTTGAAGATGTCAGCAGCATGCAGTGGCACAAGTTGAAGAGATGTCTGTGGTCACACGTCACGTGACGTCGTACGCAGCAGGACTTCTGTCTGGCAGTACAATGGGTGATGTTGTCTCCTTCTCTTTTGTGCACCTAAAAGTAAAGAAGCAAGAAGAACTTCAGTGAAACATGGCATTCATTGTTGTGGTTTAATTACAACTAGTACAAACAAACAAATATAATATATAACTTAGAGTGTGGTCACACTTGTTAGTGTTATTAATATTATTAAACGTATTACCTCAGTTATTAAAAAAACATAACAATACAGTGTAGCCATTTGTGAGACTTTGACAACAACAAGGGCTTTCATGGTTGGTATACTGTACAGTACACTCAGGAAGGATAGGAAAGAAGAAGAACAACAACAAAAATACAAATGTAACAGACCCGGTGTGGAATTGTGCATCACGTGGGATGCAGCATTCAGGGAGCTGCAGCTGACAATGGATGGAAGCAATAAGCCAAGAGGAACAAAGGAAAGACATGCAGGCCTATGGCAAAAGCACACTAACTACCACCACAAAATGGCCACCAGCCACATGGTCACTCACAACAAGCAGGATGCCTGGTAAACAATTAACTCAAGCACGCCTATATGGACACAGACTTTACAAAATGGCTCCTGGCCACATGGGGAGGCTCAGCCAAGGCAAATGCTGGCCCACTATTACAAACACACTCATACACTGGCCAGACAAAGGAGGCATGCTAAACAACACAGCTTTAACGCAACAATGCCAAAAACGAAAATCCACAGGGCTAAAAATGGTTTGCAAGTTACAACCACACACATCCAACAAAGGCATTTATTTAACACACATGAAAAAAGTGAAATACCAAAAGAATGACATTTTGCATTTCAATCCAATGCCATCCATGCCCTAAATGATGTTTAAATTCAACAGACACCACAGAAACAGTTGTTTCATGCACTCATGAGTAGCTCTGGGCCTATTGGTTGGAAAACCCTTTGGCAAACTAGGCCACATAGTGAATCAATTCAAATCAATAATATTGCAATTGTTTTAGAAAATGTAGTGAACTGTGCTACATTTTTTGCTGGATAAAAGAAGAACACATTGCATGCAAAACAACAACCAGCAAGAAGGCATGGCCACCACAAAGAAGGCTTGCAGGTCTAATGCAGAAGCACAGTGGCTGCCCCTTCACAAAATGGCCGCCAGCCACATGGCCAGGCCACAACAACAAGAAATGGAAGACAAACAATGCAGGCCTATGGTAAAAGCACACTGGCTGCCTTCACAAAATGGCCAACAGCCACATGGCCAGGCCACAACAACAAGAAATGGAAGACAGACAATGCAGCCCTATAGCAAAAGCACACTGGCTTCCTTCACAAAATGGCCAACAGCCACATGGCCAGGCCACAACAACAAGAAAGGGAAGACAGACAATGCAGCCCTATGGCAAAAGCACACTGGCTGCCTTCACAAAATGGCCACCAGCCACATGGCCAGGCTACCACAACAAGAAGCAATAAGCCAAGAGGAACAAAGGAAAGAAGACATGCAGGGCTATGGCAAAAGCACACTAACTACCACCACAAAATGGCCACCAGCCACATGGTCACTCACAACAACAACAAGCAGGAGGCCTGGAAAAAAATGAACTCAAGCAGGCCTATATGGACACAGACTTTACAAAATGGCCCCTGGCCACACAGGGAGGCTCAGGCAAGGCAAATGCTGGCCCACTATTACAAACACACTCACACACTGGTCAGACAAAGGAGCCATGATAAACAACACAGCATTAATGCAACAATGTCAAAAATGAAAATCCACAGGGCTAAAAAAGGTTTGCAAGTTACACAACAACCGCACACATCCAACAAAGGCATTTATTTAACACACATGAAAAAGAGTGAAATACCAAACAAACACATTTTGCATTTCAACCCAATGCCATCCATGCCCTAAATGATGTTTAAATTCAACAGACACCACAGAAACAGTTGTTTCATACACCCATGAGTAGCTCTGGGCCTACTGGCTGAAAGGCCTATTGGCAGACTACTGGGCCAGTGAATTAAATAAATATTGCAAATTGATTTCAAAAGTTGGAGAAAATGTAGTGAACTGTGCAACATGTTTCCTTTATAAAAGAAGAAAAATTACTTACAAAGAAACAACTAGGCTCCTACTGAAGCTACAGACCACCCACCACAATAAATGTTTTTAAAAAACGATGAAAAGTACAAAAAAATGTAGGTGCAATGCCCCAATCGAACAGACAACATCAATTTTTAAACTTACTTGTGAAATCTCAAATTCAAAAGTCCTCAAATCCAATGATATATGATGCAGCAGACACAAAGAGTGATCCTTCCAGCTCCAAATTCAAATGAAAAGTGAACAGGAGATGGACAAAGCACTGGGAGGAACCTGCTGGACAGGAACAGGAAGTTGGAGACTCTGGGGCACTTCCTTTCTCTTAAAAAAATTGTAGAAAAAGGACTCCTTGCACAAACAAGTACAGCCAAATGTCAATCTGAGGAGGCTTTTTTTTATCCAAATCGTCATTTCAAGAAGGTTTTGATGCTGCTCGGGAGAGAACCTTCTCCAGATTGCAGATTCTGTGTGTTCGGGATCGCGTTCTTCACAAAACTTCAGCCCGAAGTCCGATGGTGCGCCCGAATGATGTGTTTGTGATCGCAAACTCTCGCGGGACCGTGCGGCCGGCTAGCAAATCTTGTGGCGCTTGCAAACGGATGGAAAATCTTGTCGGCGATCACAGGCACCCGGTAAGTTGCTCCCCCGCACGCGAAAACACATTTTAGGTGTGCGAACACAAAAAAAACTTTGCTCCGTTGCGGAGTGCGGAGTCTTCCTGCAACTCCGCGTTCTACGAGGAACGCGGAGTTGCCAAAAATCCACAAACTCCATGAGCGGAGTTTTAGGTCCAGGGTTAATAATTTTGAAATCCTTGACGTAGCTTTCCACCACCTTTTTGCCTTCACTCCTCCTGTATTTGGTGCTTTGTTTTTGCTGGCTTTAGGAATTTGTACACTTTGCCTTAGCTAGCCCATGTTAAAGTGCTTGTGCTCTCTCTTTTAAACATGGTAACATTGGCTTACACCTAATTCACACCTTTAATTTACATGTAAGTTTCTAGTAATGATGTACTATAATTATCCAGGGCCTGGAAATTGAATGCTAAATTGGGCATGCTGCACTGATTGTGCCACCCACTTAAGTAGCCTTCTAAACCTGTCTCAGGCCTGCCATTGCACCCACTGTGTGCAGTTTACACTGCCATTTTGACCTGGCAAATTAAACCTTTGCCAGGCCTAAACCTTCCTTTTTAATACATACAAGTCCCTCCTAGGGTAGGCCCTAAATAGCCCTCATGGCAGTGTGCTGTGTATTTAAAAAGTTGGACATGTACTTTTAAGTTTGACATGTCCTGGAAGTGAAAAACTCATTTTTCACTACTGCAAGGTCGGCCTCTCTCATAGCATAACATTGGGTTAACTTATTACATTTAATTAGTGTTCACTTTCAATTGGCAGCAGGTATGAATATCGAGTTTGGTGTCTAACCCATCCCAAACTCCCTTCTGGCCCACCACCCCCTCCCGCCAACCTCCTTGTGCCCAATTCCCCCATCCCCTCTACCACCCCTACCCTTAGAGTGGTGCCTTGACATGGTTCAAGGAGATCGTCTAAGGCTGCCTAGGGCATCTTGCAGATAAAGAGAAAAAAAAAAAAAGAGAAGAATGAAAAAAGGAACTAACCTTATTTAACCCCAAAGGAAAAGCAGTCTGGAAAACAGTAAGAAATTACATGAACTGCATCCAATCCATAGAAGTCAGTATATAGAAATTTACACATGGTATCACTGTGGTAAGAAACCAGTATCACAGCAGATAATTTCACATTGTTATACTGCCTAAGGGTGGGGGGAGCTTGCAGAGTTGCACTATGCAGAATTCTGCAGAGTTGCATAAAAACTCCATGGAATTCCGTGGAGTTCCGCTCCGCCCTGCAAGTTCTCACCTTGTCTTGGGCGCTAGTGTCCAGGTCTAGGCCAGCTTCATGGCGTTCTATAGAGGCTTAAAAGTCCTCTCACCACAGAAAGCAACGGCCATCTCCGAGACAGGAAACGAATGATGGCTTACTCGAGCTCAGGGGATACACAAACATTCACGTACTTCGGGGCACCAGCACTTCCCCTAGGAATGCTGCGGGTAATGCGTACTTCCAGCCACTCACACCTAGTTGTCAGAAATGTAAGATGGCAGAAGGGCACCCGGACTTGTTGGAAGTTCCAGCCAATGGAGAACTAGCAAGAGTTTCAACAGCCAATCGTAAGCTACGGTACACAGAATCACCAGCCAATCCAATTGTGAGTTTTTCCACAGTCAATGCAGGGTCTCAACACTTTCCCACCACTAGAGTGTTACTGTTTACTTGCATGCGAGCACCTAAGGAAAGCAGCTCTCTGCCCGCACTGTGGGTGCGTAGCGCAAAATGTGCAAAGCTGGTGTAAGAAGAATCCCATGCCTCAGCGCAGTCAGCAGGAATATGGAGGCACCAGTCATCACTGTCAGCGTTCAATCAAAGCAGATGGGTTACAGCTCTGACTGCCAGCATGGTGAATCGGCTGCTTCCAGTCACAGGAGGAGGAGCATGAGACAGCGAGAAGGGGAGAGCAGACGCGGGATGGAGGGGCAGGGGAAATGCCGGTAGAAGGGGTGGAGTGAGAGGAGAGCAAGAGAGTGCGAGCAGGGAGGAAAGAGGAAGGAAGTGGAGAAAGTCAAAAAGAAGGAGAAGGAAGGTAAAAAGTTAAAAATAGAGAAGAAAAGTAAAGAACTGAAGTAGAGTGAAACAGAGAAAGCTAGGGATCAGGGAACGAGATGATTTTGGTCCTTTTATCTTTTTGAACATCATGACTGGAGAGACCCGCTTGAGCCGGGCCTTGGATAATAACCAGCCCCTGGAAGCTGTCATGAAGGTGTCCATCTCCAGTAAGTCAGTCATTGATTTATGCTTTAAATGTGTATGTCGCTTATGTATACTACTAAGGTACCCAGGTGAACTGTTGTAACCTGTGTGTGTTTTATGAATCAGTCGACGGTGAGAACGGTTTCTGCTTCTGCTGGTTTTGCACAGTTCTAAAATGTCTGATTCCTGAACTGCAGTAGGAATCTGAAAGTTACTATCAGATTATTACACCTCATTTCCTTAATACATCATTTGCAATCAAGTGTACTTGAGCACCACTTTCATTCACAACACACAGTTCAGTGTTCCCTTATATTTCAGAAAAGGAAATAAGAGAAAAAAATTAAAGGGAAAGCACACCTTAAGCAGAGTTGGGTCTGCGCCGGTCAACTCTGCGCTCTCTCAGCCCAACGCTTTTCAATGTTTATGTCAGCGCTTTGGCTCCTATTATAAGCGCATGTGGATTTGGTCTCACCTCTTATGCGGATGATACCCAAATTGTGGTATCTTTGACACCAGGCAAAGAGGCAGGCATTGAAGGACGTTTCCAGGACTGCATGCTGTCAGTGGGAAATTGGATGGCAGAGAACTGCCTAAAACTCAATTCGGGCAAAACCGAGGTTATATTGTTCGGGAACAATGCCAACTTTTGGACACCCAAGTGGTGGCCGGACTCGATGGGCACTCTCCCCGTTCCCACAAATAAGGTAAAAAACCTGGGTGTAATAGTGGACGAGAGACTCACCTTCGGGCCCCAAGTAAATGCAGTGGCATCAAAAACAATGTTTGTTATGAGAATGCTTAGGAAAATATTGCCATTTTAGCCCCTGGAAAGTAGGCAAACAGTGGTCACGGCTCTTGTGATGGCGAGACTGGACTATTGCAATAGTCTTTACCTAAATGCTCAGCAGAGATCCTTGAACAAGCTACAAGTGTTACAGAATGCAGCAGCTAGACTGCTCACAGGAACATCGAGATTTTCTTCGGTATCTAAAGACATTAAAAAATTGCATTGGCTCCCAGTAAGGAGTCGAGTACGCTTTAAGGCTCTATGCATGGTTTTTAAAGCACTCCAGGGCACAGGGCCGGAGTATTTAAAACGGTGACTCCAATGGTATACTCCGGAAAGAACACTACGATCAAAGGGGGCCAAGCTGGTCGTAGTGCCGCGTGTAAAAAAGCCCAATGGGGTGGCAGAAGCTTCCTTCACTGTGCGGCAAAAGCTTGGAATGATTTGCCGTTTCATCTAAGAAACACCATGGATCTTCTGTCCTTCAGAAAGGGCTTAAAAACATGGCTCTTCTCACAATAATCCGGTCACGATATTCTTTATTCCGCCTACGGCCCTCAGAAGATTAAGCTAGCGCCAGGACACCTCCGGGTAATCGATGCGCTTTATAAATGTCATTAACATTAACATTAACATTAACTCTGCTCCGCTACGCAGGAGGTGGAGTTTTTTTCCCAAACTCTGCTTTCCAAGTGGAGTGCGGAGTAAAATAAACTTTGCAAGCTCTGCCAGCGGAGCGGAGTTCACCGCTCACTGTTAATACTGACTGACATTTCACTAATTACTACCCCCAGTTCTGGTTCTAGTGCTGGCGCTCCTAGCCCACCACCCTCTTTCCACCCTGACTGCTGGATTGACCGCAGAAAATCTCGTGCTTGTTCTACAGAATGAAAAATTTATGAACGGCCCTTAAAAAGGACTTTTAGCTTTGATTGTTGGACAATACCAGCAGGTGCACCAGCTTGCGGGAAATTACTAATTAAACTCTTAAATTCCTTTCTGCGGTGAGCTGACATGGCAGGCATATCGGAGAAGATCTCAAAGGAAAAGTCCCCTGGAATCTGATAGAGCTTATTTTTTATGGCACTGGAGAGAATCTGTTCCATTGATCCAATAGTCTCAAAATTGTACAAATATCGTCCGAGGGTACTTAGCGCTGGGAGATTTTACTGCAGGGGCACGATGTGCCTGTGTGATAGTTAAATCCAGTTTATGAGTCTCCGCTTCTGGATAGACATATTTTTTCACTAGATCGGAGATGTGGCTAACAGCAGTTTGTTCATTTTCTCACCCTTCCCGAATACCAGTAACCTGAAGTTCGCAAGGCGCAATCTGTTTTCAGCATCATCAATTTTCGACTGCAGGTCAGTCAACTTGGCTTGTAGTAGTAGCAGTAGAATTGTCCTGCTGTCATCATGCATTCTCTAAATCTGACACCCGCTGTTCAACCACAGATAAATGCATAGTTAAATTCTGCATATTGTGATGGATGAGATTCAACTGCTGTTCTGTCATTTTGTTAGCCTCATCCTAAGAGACGTTCATTTTTTAAGTTCACCTAAAATGTGAAGAAGAAGGGATTCTGTGGAAGAGATGCTTTCATTTTCAGTTTTGTCAGCTTGTGTTGTTATCTGGCAGCAGCCAAGATCGGAAAGAGTAATCATTGCCGGTGGAATTGCTTCATGTGTTCCCTGTTTATTCTCCAAAGTTGGTATTAATGCCGCTTTGTAAGGAGCAGAGTTACTTCTGATCTGGTCCTGCGTAGAAGAATTATCAGACCTCAGAAGAGCTGCGCCTTTGGGGGGTTCCTTCAAGCCGGACACCGCAAACAAGCGGTAAGTCTGGCACTTCGTGGCCCCCACTCGCTCTTTGCTAGTTTGTTTCGTACCTGTTTCAGCTGTTATGCCAATGCCACTTGAAAGTGGGACTGGGACCGGGTGGTCTTGTGGTAAAGATAAGGGGTGTATTTCCTTTTCCTTTTACCTCCACCAGAATTGAGTCCGTCATACCAGCTGCCGATTCAGCCTGAAGCTCCCCTTTTCCCCTGCCCTGCTGGAGAGCATAATGAAAGATCGGGCGAGGGAGAGGGTGCCTTTTGTCCAATAATGCTGCAAGGGGGGGTTTCGGGACCACAGCTGGCCCAAGTTTAGCCATTAGCAAGATCGATATGGCCTACCGCTGCCCTTCACTGCTTCACGGGTTCCACGCTAGGTTTAGGAATGCCACAGACTCGTGGCCAACTGATGCCTTTGGCTGCCTTCGGCCGCCGTCATACATCTCAGCCGCGGAGCATGATGGATCTCCGTACACGGCCCGGGCACCACTGAACTCAGGGGCGGGGGGGTTGGGTCGTAGTTGATAGCGGTCGGGGGAGGGAAAATGGGAAAACTTACAGCAGACAATTGGGCAAAGAAATATATCTCACAATGTCTCGTAACAAGTTGAGAATAGTGTCATGCAACGTGAATGGCCTACATAATAGAGTGAAGTGTCAATCAAGGCATGTTAGCCTGGTTTAGGTCTTTAAAAGCAGATATAACATTTTTGCAGGAGCCATACCTAAAAGATAGTGACGGCCTGCCTCACATTCCCTCGCCTCGTATATACAACACACATTTTTTGCCTCTTCACCGGCATCGCATCGAGGCGTGGCAGTCTTAATTACCCATGCAGCCCAGTCAGAGGTTCTCAAGGCAGTGCACGATCCGGGGGCTAGATGGGTTTTTGCCAAAGTACTAATAGGAAACGTTACATACAATATAATATGCTATTACGGCTCCATCAAGGACTTACCTTCTCCACTATATGATCGTCATTCCCTTCTACAACTAGAGACAGGTCCTTTAATAGTAGGCAGGGATTTACTTCAGGATTTGCTTTTAGACATTTCACGCTTAAATAAGCAAATTAAGCATCAAAACAAGTCTAAATCTATCCATGCTTTACGAACTCTTACCCACGACTTCGCTGTCATCGATCCATGGTGGGCACAAAACGGTTCGATACGTCAATTTACGCGTCACTCAAAACGGTATGACCGCCTCGGGTAAAGATTTTTTTCTAACATCACATTCAGTTTCGTGGAAACATGCTGTTAGATTGAATAATGCATTCTCTGATCTCTGATGTATTAGTCCAGTCGTATCGTCAATTGCACCATCAGCACAGGGATCAAGATGGCTTTTCAATAAAACACTTCTCACAGATGACTCTTGGGTCGCGCAGATGAAGAGTAACTTAGAGGAAATTTTCAATTTTAATGTAGACTCGGCTTCCGATTTTCAGTATGGGAGGCTCTAAAGGCGTTTTTCAGAGGTCAGGTAATTTCCTCCCTGGCTGCTCGTAGACAGGAGGAGAAAATACAGTAGATGAAGTTATATTGGAGTTTAGACGAAGCCGTAAAAACATATGCTCAGGCCCCCAATAAAAATACATGGATGGCTTTAGGCAATGTGAAGTATAATTTTCTGGAATTTCTTACGGTGAAAGAAATAGTAAGTGACACATCCTATCTCCAGAAAATATATGAAGAAAATGAATTTATAGGTAAATACTTAGCCTGGTCCTTGAAGCACAGCACTAACTCTAACATCATTAAAAAAAATCATGATCAACAGAGTAAAATTAAATCGCTCATCCTCCCACGGCAGAGTGTTTTCGCAATTGGATTACCGAGGCCTTAGGCATAGTTGCTCCATTCAAAAACTGTGTCATTAAAAGAGCAAAACTATCGGCTCCATGGTTTTCGGAAGAGCTCATGGCTCTCAGGCGTCAATGCTGTAGACAAGAACGGAAATGGCGGGCTGACCCTTGCCCCGGGAAAAACCCAAGCAGAAATCACTCCTGCAGGAATATAAACACGCCATCTTTCAGGCCAAATCCCGCTTCCTCACTGAAAAGATCGTGTTGGCAGACAATTCATCTAGCATGCTATTCAAATTCATAAGGGAGATTGCTGAGCCACCGGGGACACAGCTCTTGAACCCCTACCAAGACTTTTGTGACAGTGTAGCAATCTACTTCCAGGACAAAGTCCTTAAGATCTTCCATGAGTTCACCCCTACGGTAGAGGATGAACCTACCATGGGGGTAGCTAAAGGGGAAAGTGATGATCCATCTAGGGGGAAACTTACCCAGGTCTTCGGGAAGGATGTCCTGTCCTCCTTTCCACAAATCACAGCTCTGCAAACCAAGGAACTCTTACTCGGCCTAAAGTCCTGAGCTCCTTCGGACCCTTGTTTGCCCTCTACACTCAAACGCGCTCCTGACTTAGTAGCCAACTTCCTGTGCAAGGTCTTCAACGACACACTCATGCCCAGCAACTTCCCAGCCACCCGGAAGGAAGCAATTGTCACACCTCTTCTTAAAAAACCCAACGCCGACCCCTCAGATTTGAAAAACTACCGCCCCATCTCCCTTCTCCCCGCTCCTGCCAAAATCTTGGGTAAATTCATCAATATTGAAATGATGAAACACATTGAATCCCAGAAAATCCTTGACAGTTCTCAGAACGGGTTTCGTGCCGGTCACAGAACCGAAACCGCTCTAGTAGCAACCACCGACTGCATCCGCACGCAGGTGGACCAAGGCGGATCTGCGGTGCTGATTTTGCTCGACCTTTCGGCGGCTTTTGATACCATCTCCCCAGTGCGCATGGTCCAACGACTGCGGGAAGTGGGAGTTACTGGAAGGGCCTTGCAGCTTCTCCACTCTTTTATGACCGGCAGAACGCACATCGTCAGTTGTGGTGGCTTCAGAGGAAAGGCCTTTGGCCTTCCCTGTGGGGTCCCCCAGGGATCTTCGCTTAGCCCCACTCTTTTTAACCTCTATGTGACCCCTCTGGCCGAATTGGTGAGATTGTTCGGTTTCCAGGTGCTCTCCTACGCGGATGACACACAAATGATTGTTTCTATAACAAATGATTTGCAATCAGTCGCACAAAAGTTCAATCAATGTATGTCCAGCATTATGAAGGGCAATTCATTAAAGATCAATGCGGATAAAAACGAGGTGCTAGTTTTCGGACCACAAAATTCTATCTGGTCAAATGCCTGGTTGCCTGCAGACTGCGGTCCCCATCCTGTCCCTGTCAGAACAGCAAAACATCTGGGGGTCACTTTTGACGAGGGTCTGACCTTTGATGCCCAGGTCAGGCGTACAGTCAGCACCTGTTTCTATCTCTTAAAAACCCTGAGAAAGGTGCTGCCGTATATTCCATTGGAACTGCATTGGTCCACTATCATCGCACTAGTCACCTCCCGGCTGGACTACTGCAACGCTCTGTACCTTAACATCAACGCAGAATCCCTGAACAAGCTTCAGGTGGTACAGAACGCAGCGGCAAGGCTGATTCCTAACATCCCGAAGTATCAGTCAGCCAGGGAAGGGATTCGAGCCTTGCATTGGCTCCCCATCAGGAAGTGCATTTCCTTCAAGGTCCTGAATATGGTTTATAAGGCCATGAAAATCAAAGGCTCATCACATTTAAAAACCATGTTTTAGTGGTACACTCCGGGGAGGACCCGGAGATCCTCCTCACAGAAAAAACTGGTTTCTCCTAGATTTCACAGGTCCATATGGGGCGGTCGCTCCTTCTCTGTGGAAGCCACCAAACTCTGGAACTCCTTGCCCCCTTCCATCTCCAAGGTGGACTCTCATCCGGTCTTCAGGAAACTTTTGAAAACTTGGCTATTTGCTTCTTAGCTGGATGTTGGCACTTCTCCCTCCTCCCCCGTCCGTTCAGCGCCTTGACACCGGCGGGTATAAGTGCGCTTTATAAATATTATCCTATCCTATCCTAAAACAACTCGTATGCAACCATCCGAGATTGCCCAGACATTTCTTCAACATTACGCCAGAGTATATTCAGAAACTCAAGATAGCTCCATCAAGGTTATTGATGGATGGCTAGGGGGTATTCAAGTTCCTACCCTGACCTTGGAGCAGGCTGAGTCTGTAGCAACGCAAGTAACACTCTCAGAAGTGCAGCTAGCGATTCGGGATTACTTGCAGAAATATGTACGGTGTTTTTGCAACAATTAGTTCCAATTCTCGTTTGAGTTTTTAACCATATCCTGCAGTGGTGTCCTATACCTAGCACCTTTACCGATTCGGTGGTTTTCAGCTTCCTTAAAAAAGATAAGTCATAGATCAACCCGAATTCATATCGCCCCATAAGCCTCCTCAACAGTGACTACAAGCTTTTTACTAAGATCACGGCAAATAGAATTTTGTTCAGAACATCGTCAATCATTCATGGTGACTAAAACAGATTTTTACCCAGGAGGTTTATGTCTTCAAATACAAATTTGTTGGTGCAAGCGATAGATTTTTTTTTAACATGAATGTTAATGCCGTTGCTATAATGCTTGAAGCAGAAAAAGCATTACATTTAGTCAATTGGGAAGTGTTATTCACAATTCTCCATAAATTAGCTTTTCCTGTGAACTTTCTGTGCTTACTGAGAATGTTGTACACTGGGGCCAGAGCCTCTATAATTATTAATAACTCCCTGGCTGGGGAAATAGTAATCAAATGTGGCACTCGTCAAGGGTGCCCGATGCCTCCTATTCTATTTGTGCTATTTGTAGACCCACTAGCTTGCGCCATTCATCAGGATCAAACCATCTATCCGCCCATTGCGGGAGCTCCTAACCTCAAGCTATATGTGGATGATATTGTACTATATTTAGCTGCAAATAAGGCAAACGTCGAGTGTGCTTTCAATAAAATTGCTGAATTTACAGCTATCAGTGGCTATAAAATCAACCAGAAGTCTGAAGCCCTATTTTTTAATAGCTCACCGAAGATTCTCCCGGTAACTATGCACACGACGTTTCAAGCAGGGTGGCCCATTAGGTATCTGGGGGTTAAAGTCAGTTCAAACTATGGTGATCTATACAGTCTTAACTATAAGTCTCTACTAGTTAAAACTCGTACGCTAATACAAAATTGGGATAGACTTCCTCTAACGATCATAGGCCGTATTTCCTTCATAAAAATGAACTTGTTGCCGCTGTTTCTGTTTGCCTTTTCTAATGTCATGATTAAAATTTCTAAATCATTTTTAAGGCCATTGATGCAGACATTCGCACTTTCATCTGGCAAAAGAAACAACTAAGGATTAAGTTCCCAATTCTTTAGTTAACTTAAGAGGAAGGGGATTTGTCTCTTCCATGTTTTAAAAATTATTCTCAAGCTGTCCTGTTAAGGTGGTTAAATTCTGCCTCCAAAAAAACGTTCCGGCGACGATAATTACTATCTGAATAATATGTTAAAAGTTGCAGCAATTTACCCGGTGTCTTTCATACGGATCCCCAGACTACCAAAGAGAACTCGTTATAAGGCCCCCCAAACTATAGTCGATCATTTTAACCTCATCTGGCAAGGATATAAAGACCCATATTTTCATCCTGATTTAAAACTTGATTTCTGTTCAGGGCTTGGTATAAGCTTTGGCCATTCCATGATCAGTCGATGGACAGGTCTTGGCTTTCGACGGTTGAGAGATTTTTTTCGTGGTAATCATTTTGTCTCATGGCAAACACTTACTCAGGAGAATATATCTATCAGCTCAACCCTTTATTTAAGTTTCATTCAATTACAGCATCTATCTAGTAGTAATTTGGTTGAGACGAATGAAGTAGCTGAGAAAATATGCCAGGCTCTCTTCATCTCCCACCGTTCCGGCACTGGAAATTAGTATAGAGTGTTATGTCAGAACATAGGACTGAAGTTAGTATCCGATCATACGGGTAAAATAACGACTATTACAGGTTGTGAAGTAACTAGAGCACACTGAAATTATTATAACCAGATGCCTGGAAAAGCTATTCGGGAAGCCAACTTCAAGCATGTGGCTTTCTATTGTAAATGAATGTTATATTTATACTCCAGAAAAGATTACACAGATGTATAACGGAGCAGACGCCAGATGTTTTAGGTGTGGATCGGATTCTGGGGGTTGGCTCCACATGATTTTTACCTACCCTAAATTAAGCATGTTTTGGACTAATATCTTTAAAGAGATAGGGGTTTGGACGGGACGAGTGATCGTCCCTGATCTGCTGGGGGTTCTTTTTGGTACCCTGTCAGTCGTAAACAATCATTCTACCAAACTAATCAGCTCTGTTTCATAGCCACTTTAGTGGCAAAGTCCTTAATATTAGCAAACTGGAAATTAATAAACATACCCACTATGGCTCAATTGAATATGAAAATGTCGAAGGTAAAGAATCATGAGAATCTCCTTGCAAAGATAGTCGGGGCCAACAAGCGATTTAATAAAATCTGGTCAAATTGGCAAAGTGTAGGAGTGAATCTACCCGATAGTTGATTTGGTTAGGTAAATGTGGGAGATAAGAAAAACCTCCTTCAATTGTTAGTGATGCGCATGTTTTCATCCCCATGGTTATGGTATTCAATGAACTAATGAATTGTTCTATTTTTAGAGCCACTAAACAGAGGTTATACGCAATAACATTCACAAATTGTCAACCAATTCACTGCTAATTCTTCGTGATTATTGTATTTGACTTTTCTTTTTTTTGTATTGTGTGTAAATTGATCAGCTGTAAAAAATATATTTTTTAAAAGTCTGTTGTCTAAAGAATTGTAATTTAAAACCATCTTTAATGGTAAATTTCGATTTTCGGTCACAATTCTGAAAATTTAACTGTTAGAAAGTTGGCACTTTCTTGTCCCAACCATAAGGTGCCTGCTGCCTGTATCCTGGGTCACATGGCTAGTTCTAGCTGGCAGTTGGATGTTGTATATTGCTTCCAGACAGTGAGACAAAGGAGAATAGGAATTGGCAGGATGGGCCATCTCTGACTTGGTGAGGGGAAGGAGTTGCACCAATCACACTTGCACATCACAACGGCTCTGCCTGAGTACACTCACAAAGGGTTTGACACCAGTCTTTTTTGACTACAGACAAGCTAGGGCCAAGGCAGGGAGGCAGGAAATTCCAGGCACCTCTGTGGTTGGAAACCTCCAGAACCTTCTCCTACATCAAATTGGCCCCAGGTATAAATAGTGAAATCTCATACCCAACTCTTCAGTACACCTCTGGACATGTGGAAGGACTGCTGTGCTGTTCTGCAAGAAGGACAGTTACTCTGCTGTCCTGCTGCCTGAGTGATAAGGACTGGACCTGCATCTTGAAGCCAGAACCACCAGAGTGACCCCAAAGGCTAGTTGGCTGGCCTCCTGATCAGAGCCTCGGGGACAGAAAAGGATCCAGCCACCTTGAACCAAGCACCTGGATTCTGTCTACTGTGAGTCCAACCCCCCAAATGGTTCCACCCAAGTCCTGGATCCTTGGAAGTGGGCCTGAAGATGCTCTGCCAGGGCAGCTGTGGTCCTGTGAGCAGAACCGATGCACTGCGACACCACTCCTAACAGCTACGCTTTGGCATCACTGCATTGGGACGCATCCCGATGCCGGACCTTGCATCACAGTATGCAGTGTCCTCGAACCCGTGCTGTACCGTACAGGCCTTCGCATTGCAAGCCTATCATCGACGACTTGACGATGATGCAGGAATCCACATCACAGCCCTGCAGCTCATCTGAACTTTTTCTTCACAACACATCTTTGATGCGGATGTTGCAATGCTCCACAAACAGGAATTAAAGTACTTTGTTCAGTAGGCCTAAATGGATCCCTGTATCCGCCCCTCACTTTGTTGCGGTCAGCCTGAACTTGTGACTTTGTCCTGGGCTGGCACAAACAGATAACCACGGTTGGTGCTTTGTGCTTCTAGGCACTATTTTCACTTCAATCTTTGAAACTGCATATCTCCGGCTCTACTGATTGGATTTTTGTTGTTTTTCATCTCAAATTATTTAATACATTTTACTCCATCTTTCTAAATTGGTGTGGGATATTTCTTGTGTTGTGTTTTCCACTACATTACTGTCTCAAGTGCTGCATAAATACTTTACACATTTCCTCCAAGTTAAGCCTGACTACTTTGTGCCAAGCTACCAGAGGGTTAAGCATAGGTTAATTTGGGGTTTGCTAGTGTTTCACCCTAACAGAAATTTTGGTTGCTGCTTGAGTAGGGGTTCATCCCTTTCAACTCAATTGCCTACAGCGCTCGTACAGGATGCTGAAAATTCAGAATTCTTTTATTTTATGCAGTGCAAACTCCTGACATGTTTCGGCTGCAAGCAGCTTTTTTGACGTTAGACAAAACAGATTTAATGGACAGTGGGTCCTTGGATGTAAATCTCGTGTAGGTGCCTGCTGAGAATGGGGTGTGAAACCGCTATAAATTCTGTGGTGAGGTCCAGTAGTGCTGTCTATGTACTGTACTGTATCGTGGGTGGTCCTGAATCTGGACTGTATGGCTTGGAGGAGCTGCTGGTTGAGGAGTTGGTCGTTGAGTCATCGGTTGATTAGTGTTTCTAACATCTTGGTTGGGTATGGTAGAAGGGGATGGGTCTCTGGTTGGAGAGTGTGGATGGGTCAGTGGATGCTTCTTGCGCAGGGGTGTGATGGTGGCATGTTGCAGGTGCCCGGGAATGTGGGTGAGTCAATGGAGGTGTTGAGGCTGGGTGTTAGTGTTTTTCTGATCAGTCAGAGTCGTTTGGTACAGGTGTGGGGGGCAAAGATTAGATAACTCTTGTGGATTTCTTCATGGTAGCAGTGGTTTTAATGGTGGAGATAGTGAGTCACCAGGTCAGAGTTCGTTTTTCAGCCTCGATGGGAAGTTGAGTTGCAATGGTGATGGGATCTGGTTGAGGATCTAGGTTACCTTATATATAGGGGATTTTGTTACAGAAGAATTGCGAGAGCTGGTTGCAAGGGTCTTGTGAGGGAGCTGGAGGAGACAGGGGCTACGGTGAAATCTTTGATGATGGTGAATATTTCCTTGCAGCTGTTTGTGTCAGCTTTGATGAGGTCTGCAAGGGGTGTGTGCTTGGTGTTCCATATTTTCTGGTCCTAGGGTCTTAGGGTGGATTAAAAAATGTCTTTATACGTGGTATCTTGACTTTTTCTCCATTTAAGCTCCAGTTGCTTGCAGTGGTATTTCCTCAGCCTGAACTCCTCTGTGTACCAGCTGGTCTGTGGTTTGATTCTTGCTGTTGGGTTCCATTTGAGAGGAACCAGGGTGTTGGAATATGCAGTGATCCAGCTGTTGAGGTTCTTGATGGCTTTCGGCAAGTTGCTGGTGTGCTAGGGCTAGTGTGCAGAGAGAGCAGATGCCAAGTACTCTTCTGGGATGCATTTCCAGCTGCAGTGGTGGTAGGCCTGTGGTGGTGCAGGGCCTGACAAGGGCCTGGTCCCACAGGTCATAGTTGCTTGCTTGTTGACTGTGATGTTCATGATTGATGAGAAAATTGGGCCCAATAGGTGTCCAAGGCTGAAGGTGGGCTTGGTAGAATTTGGGTTAGTGCAGTTTTCGGGATGAAAGTTAAGGTTTCCAAGGAGGATAAAGCTGCTAGTGTTCACATGAGAGATGCAACGAAGTCTGTGATGTCATTGGTGAAGTTGGTACAGGGTGCTAATGGGCTGTATAAGAGGGTTTGACACAGGGAGAAGTTGGCTGTAAGGCGTATCTTGAACCTGAGGTGTTCCATGTAGCTGGAGTGGGTGCCCATGTAGGTGGTGCAGCTGATGGTGCATTTGAATTAGGGGTGGGTGAAATATTATCTTCTGCCAGTGTAATTTTAGCGTTTCCATGTTACTCTTGTAAGGCGAAGTTCCAGTAAAATTCCACCAGTCACCGCATGGTGGACGTTTTCTCGCATGTAGCTCCAAAATGATAAGTTGGTGAGCACGAGCGGGTTTTGGCATCCCTAGTGGGATTTTTGGTTGCTAGGAGGACATCTGGTGAGATTTTTCCAATGCAGGAGGTCGCTGGCAGTCTCGATTGTTCGTGGTCAGAAGGCTGCCACTCGAGTACAAAATCTACTCGAGCAACAGCAAAATCAACTTGAGTAGCTGCACCCTCTGATGCACCGCATATTTCCGCTCATTGGCGAAACTCCACCTAATCTCACAGAGTTTTTATGTAACTCTGTGGAATTCCACTGAGTCAAATTCTGCGACGTTCACCCACCCCTAATTTGAATATGATGGTGGTTCTGGGCTTATGCTGACGGTCAAGCCTGGTGATCTTGTAGCTGGAGGGGTTTTGGCTGTAGTGAGATCCAGTGCAGAGGTTGTGTTTAGCCTTGTTATCTTGAGGAAGAGCAGCTCCAGATCATGGTCATGCAGTAGGTCCCATATCTTCTTGGTGTATTTGGCGAGGGAGCAGGTCTTAAGGAGCATGCATGTGTGGGTATGTGGCGCGTTGTGTGGGTGTTGGTTGGTCTGTGTGAGCGGGTGGCTGGTTTGTGAGAGCATGATTGGGTGGCTGGTTTGTGTAACTGTGAGTGAGTGAGGTGGGGTTTTAAAAAAAATTCTAAATAATTATTTATAAATTAAATGAATGTATTCAAATTAATTACGTATTTTAATACACAATGAATTTGATGAGTTTATATGCTGGAGCATTTTATTTAAATAGTTCTAGTTTAAAATAAATATTTAAAATAATTTAAATTTTATATTTTACCTTAAAATATGTTTAATATTTTTATAAATAATAACAAACTTTAATAATTTTTCTTATATATATTGGTATAGACAGATCTCTACAACAGTGGCTGAGATCTCCACCTATGTGTGCAAAATTACTGGTACTGACTTTACCCTAGTAAATCCTGCTTTAGGAGGCTCCACACCTTGATTCGGGGTGGAGACATGTACGTCTACACTGGGGTGTAAATCTGCACTCATAAATGGTGAATAGCAAAAAAGTGTAGCGTTAGAATTAGGTGCAGTAATAAATATACATGTGAGCAAACAACATATGTATATTTAACTTTGTGAAAATTAGCCTTTGATTCATGATCAACAGATGTACAAATACCAGCTCATTTTCTGCACCTGTCTGGCATTTTGCTAATTATGATAAAACATAGGTGCAAGGTTTTTTAAAGAAAATTCTTACCATCCATTTGAATACGCTATCAGACACATCAAACATGGGCCTGATTGAGCTGCTGATTGTTCAAAGGGCACCAATCGGATTACGGCATATGAAATGTTTTTTTCTCACTGGCGGTTTTGCCAAGTTATCAATTTGAGGCCATTGTAATTTTTGTTCAGCTTCACTGTTTACATTTGTACTTGCCCAGGCAAAGGTTTCTTCTGCAATGCTAACTAATTTTCACAACATAGCAAAATAATTTAAAATCTAATTAAACTCAGAGAAGCAAGAAAATGTACGCATATTTTTCTCCTGCTGGAAAACTTTTATATACACACTGGATAATGACTACAGAATTTCCCATTGCAATTCTACCTTTGCAGAGCTTTTCTTTACAATGATATGTACAGTAGACGACTGATAAGGACTTTTGGGCTCATTATGATGGCGGGCGGACATCAGTCCGCCTGCCATCATAGCGGTGCTGGGACTGCCTGCCAGACGTGCGGCGGTCCCACCAGTCCAATTAGGATGCGTCCGCCATACTGGCGGGCGCATCCTGGCCTTTTAACATTGCAGATGGTGCTGCTGGCTGCAGCACCGTTCGCAATGTTAAAAGGCCAGGATGTGCATTTCCATGCACAATGTGGCAGGCACCACACGGTGCCTGCCACCTTGTGCATGGAAATGTAGGGGGTACCATGGGTACCACCCCAGTGCACCTACATACTCCCCCCACACAGAGGGGGCCCGCAACGGGACCCCAAACCCAATCCCCACCAGCCTTTCCATGGCGGCAGCGCCGCCATGGAAAGGCCTATTCCAGGACACATCATAATATGGCGGACTGTGCCTGCTAGGCACCGCCACCATATTAGTGGCCCTTTTCCGTCCGCCAGGCAATCGGTGTGATTGCCTCCGGCGGAAAAGCGGCGGACGGACTTTGCGTCCGCCGCGATAGCCACCGCCATCCTAATTTGGCGGTGGGTAAAATGCTCAGTGATGGCGCAAAGACCGCCACCGCCGGCCCGGCGGTGGCGGTCCTTCCGCCATCATAATGAGCCCCTTAATTAGTAGGGGTGCGTATTTGTGGGTGCACTCACTAATTAACAGTATTGTGGGATGTTGCACAATTTGCACCAGATTCTGATTTGTGCAGTTGGAAACGGGGATAACGTGCAAATTGCATGTATTTCCCCTCATTCTGAGTTGCGTAAAGGTTTTATCTGCTGCAAATCATAAGGGCAAACACTCACATCAGGAGCGACATGTTCTGGATTTGTAATTCCATGTTTTTGACAAACGGGAGTTTGCACCTCAATCGGGGTTACCAGCCATGTTCTAGTCAGTCCTAATTGTTTTCTGCAAAGTATATGTTATGCAAAAGCCTTTATTAGTGTTGTTAAATAATAAAATGTTCTCAAAGTCCACATTGAAGTGTCAAAGTGGTAATCTTTCTTACTCTTCCAAGATTTTTCCTAGACCTTTACAAAGGTTGCCAAAAACAAAATTCAACTTCTCACACTCCTACAACAGTAGCGAATGAAGAAATTCTCCCGCATGGTGTCCTGTGCTCCACATCACAGAATCAAACCTGTTTGATTAGCCATTCTTGATAATTGGCATTCCCAACCTCGCCGAGACACACCTATGAAATGTTATGTTGTGTTATGTTTAGGCCTGGGCGGAGCTCGCAGAGTTCTGCTACGTGGAATTCCGTGGAGAGGCCGAAAAACTCTGTGAGATTTCACTGAATTCCGTGAGCGGGCAGAGCTGCTCAATGTGCCCGTTCACGCTACTCATTTGACACTCAGCAGCGCCATGAGTGTTCTCGCACTCGAAATCGCGTGTGAACGGCACTCAAGGAGAAAATCTGCTCGAGGATGGTGCCGGATGCAGCTGAGGCCACTGGCGCTCTCTCGCGCTCACTGTCTTCACAAAAAAGGTACCAGATGTCGCGGGCACGGCCTAAAGCCACGCTAGCAGCCGGCATGTCTTGAGATCGCAAAAACCCGGCTCAAATAAATTCTGCTACGAGGGGAAATGCGAAATTTATTGGTAGCTCTGCGCTATCTGCAGTGTTCCCGAATTTCGCAAATTCCGCGAGCAGAGCAGAATTTTACGTACAGGACTAGTTATGTTATGTTATGTTATGTTACGTTATGTTATGTTTTCTGTTGGGTTGTGTTACGCATTCTGTTATGTTATGTTACGTTACTGTAAGAAATTGCGCTGCTGGTTGAGGGGAGTAAAACCCTACTCAAACAGAAACAACAATCCTTGTCAGAATGAAGTCACAAGCAATCCCCAAATTATCCTGTGCTCAACCCCTTGGTAGCTTGGCACAGAGCAGTCAGATTTAACTTACAGGCAATGTGTAAAGTATTTGTGCAACACCTTAGACAGCAATAAAATGAAACCACACCACAAAAGGGGTCCAACACCACATTAGAGAAATGGAGTAATCTTTAATATAGAAAACAAGACCAAAATGACAAAAATGCAATCAATATGCATGTTTAAAGATTTAGGTGAAAATAGCACTAAAAAGCACAAAGCGCCAACTGTGACTATCTGGTTGCGCTAGACCGGGAAAAAATCACAAGTTCAGGTGAACCACGATGGAGCACGGGTCAACCTCAAATCTGGGGTGTGAAGCATTGCAAGATCCTACGCCGAGGATGCGTCACCAAGGTGATGTGTCAGTTCCATGGAGCTACGAAGCTGCGATGTGAGGTCCTGCATCATTGTTGAGGATCACGTTGATGAGGGCTTGCGATGTGAAGCCCAGCGTCAGGGGTGTGTTGCACAGCCGAGCTGATGTGTCGCTTCTGAGGAGCTGTGAGACTGTGATGCGAGAACCTGCATCGTCGTAGAGGCTATCGTCAACAAGTGATTTGCAATGTGAGGGCCTGCATCAGAGAGATGTCACACAGCGGTAGTTCCGCTGCAGGCTGCAAGGCCAATGCCGAGTCCTTGCGCTGGGAGAATCCTCGCATCAAAGGCAATGCATTGGTTATGCTCGGGGTTGTGTCACACAGCAGAGGAGATGAATTGGTTCTACTGGATCCACAAGTGGGCTGGCAGACCACCTTAGACACACTTCCAAGGGTGGCACCACTTGACAGGGTAGGACTCACAGATGGCAGAGTCCTGTTGCTGGGTTCAAGGTTATTGGAGCCTTCTGTCCCTGAAGCTCTAGTTAGGAGGCCAGCCAACTATCCCTTGGAATCACTCTTGGGTCCTGGGTTCAACAGGTGCATGTCCAATTCTTCTCACCCAGGCAAAAGGGCAGCAGGTCAGCACAACATGGCAGCAGTCCTTCAGAGCAGCAGTCCAGCAGATTGACAGTCCTTTCAGCAGCAAAGCAGTCCTTCTTCCTGCTAGGGTTCACAGGTCCTGATGTGTACTGAAGGGGTGGTGTCTGAGGTCCAATACTTATACCTAGTGCCACCTTTAAAGTGGAAGAAGATTCTAGAGGTTTCCCTTTGAAGGGTGCAGGTTTCCTGCCTCCCCTGCCCTGGTTTCAGGCTAATTACAGTGGTAGCAATCCTTTGTGTGAAGGCAGGACACAGTCTATTTAAGTGTAAGTAGGGCTGTGCCCAGCTCCGCCCTCCCATCCTGCCAGTGATTGTCCATCCAGGTACATCTAGGCTCTATATTGTGTGTGGTTGTCTAGGAGAAATACACAAAGCCCCAGCTATACCCAGTCATGTGACCCAGCAAAAGTCTGCAGGCACTAAACGGCACAGGCAGGACAATGCTAACTTTCAAAAAGTGGCGTTCTCAAAACTGTAATTTAGAATTCGACTTTACCATAAGAGAGGATTTTTCATTACAATTCCAGAGGTACCAAACATGAACTGGTTACCTGTTCCCATTTGGAAGTTACAGCTTATTAAAAGTAATAAGGCAACTCCAATGTTATCCTAGGAAGAGGTAGGCCTTGCAGTAGTGACAAACAAATTTAAGAGTTTTTTACTACCAGTACATGTAAAACTTAAAAGTACATACCCAACTTTTTGAATATACATCACCCTGCCCTCTGGGTTGTCCAGGGCCTACCCTAGGGGTAACATATATGTATTAAAAAGGAAGGTTTGGGCCTGGCAAAAGGTTTAATTTTCCTGGTCAAAATGGAAGTTTAAACTGCACACACATGCTGAAACACATGCTTTAAAAGGCTTCTTAAGCAGGTGGCACAATCAGTCCTGCAGGCCCACTAGTAGCATTTCATTTATATGCCTTGGGCACAGGTAGTGCCACTTTCCTAGGGAATTACAAGTAAATTAGATACCCCAATTGAGTCTAAGCCAATGATACCATGTTTAAAGGAGACAGCACAAGCACTTTAGCACTGGTTAGCAGGCCAACAAAAAGGAGATCAGCAAAAATAAGAGGGGTGAAGACAAAAGGTTCGGGAGAGGGTTACCCTAAGGCTGACAGGTCTAACAATTATGTTATGTTATGTTAAGTTATCTGCTGTGTTGTGTGGTGTCATGTTATGTTCTGCCATGTCATGTCACATCATGTTATCTGTTGTGTTATGTTATGTATACTATGCTATGTTGCTATGGGCGTATATTATGTTATGTTACGTTATCAGTTCTGTTATTTATGTTATGTTGTTTTGTTACATGTGCTATGTTATGTTAGAGGCTATGGAATATTATACATTTTTCTAAAGTGCTCTAACACTGAATCCTTTTGATTTAGAACCAGTATCTTCAGGGCTTTTCTGAAGGGGGATTGTAGTCCCAATGATTGTTCTCTGAACAACCAACCCATTGAAATCTCAAATCCTCTTGATGGTTACATCTTGCAGCTACCCTTTGTCCTCGTCACTCTGGTGATGCTACAGCTCAGAATGAAAATACAACTTGTGCCTTTCCAGTACTATGCACCGGCAATAATAATGTTCTATTGGGCAGGTGGGTAGTCTGGATGCAACTGCCTTCAGTACCCTACTTTTTAAAGTTCTGTATATCTTTAATTTGGATATAATTACTGGACATCGACTGTTCATCCCATCTGGCAAGTGATGGGCTGACTTGTAAGTGCTCCAGTGTTGTCTATACAACCGAGGCAAACTGGTCTGCATGCCTAGTGCAGCAGCCATAACTAAGGTCCATCCTGTCTGTACTGTCATTAAGGACTCAAGGTGGTCTTCTCATCAGTCACCACCACCGACGGGCTGCCAGTGATCCGACCGCCCGACATCATAATCAGGCCAATAGTCACAAGAGCGAGTCTAAAGCATAAATATCACCTGCCTATGCATTTGCAAATTACACATGACGTGGTCTATACAAGGTTGTATAATACACACTACCTGACTTATGTGTTGCTATGTACATGCACACTATACATGGTGTAAAATACGCACATACAGGGCTAGACAAATTACCATGTCACATAGTGGTGGGCAAGTCAATACAACGTAACAAGGGGAGCCGAGAAAAGAGTCTGGGTTTTCTCTAAGAACCCGGACAGTAGCTGTGTGCTTTATAATTCTTTTATTATCATTATTATTATAGCTCAGCCTTGAAAATGTCTGGCATGTAAATACTGCAAAAAAAATTAAACATATGATAAAGCCTACTCAAAATTAAAGAACCACATTTATTTAACATGCAGAAACATTTCACGTTAGTATATTGAGTGGCATTAAGCCATATTTTTTTTAATGAACTTAGAAAAATGAATGTCCTCTGACAACAATACAATTAGTGAACCAAAAGCAAGTCATTTGTCATATACACCCTATATGTGGGATAGGTTGTTATTAGACTTTTATCAACATTATAGTCTATAAACACAATACAAGAGATATTTTTGTACACTGTATATCCTGTATTCATGTATTACAAGGTGCTCTCATATGTGAAAATAAGTAAAAAGGAGGCAGGATGAAATAAAATAGTTGCTTAAGACCATACAATTTGGTCAAGGAGAAAAGCTGGGGTTGATTCCAGGTTTTCTGATATCACATTATGCAAGTCAGCCGCTAAATGGGTATCTATTTCTCTCTTCCACTTACATAAAAGGTTAATGCTTTGTTTTTAATTCCTAGTGCGTTGTTGACAGGAACAAGCCACATCAGGACTTGATGGCTCATTTTGGACTTGAGGCACCAGCAGGACCTTGAGCTGATTCAAAGCTGGCATCTGCCTTGAGCCTAGAGTGGCTCGCCCACGTCTACCTATATCCTGTGCAAATGAGATAAATTGTTCCATGCTCCCATACCTTCTGCAGCACACAGACCTCCACCGCTCAGGTATGATGTAACCGTGCATGGCAGAATGTTCATAGGTACCCACACATTTAGGAATCTGGTGTTGACATTCTAGATTCATTGTATTTTCCTATTCTCTCTTCAGTTTTTGACATCGCAATGCCGAGAGGACTAGGTCGGTGCTTAATGTAGACGTAGGCACACACCGGAGACTCCAATTACATCCACGCCTTTATATGTGCCTCACATTTTAGGAATCAGGTGCGAATTTCGTATGCATACATTTCACCTTTTACTTGGCCTATGTCTCATTTAAGTCTGGAAATACGTTTTTACTTTGATTTTCAGTTATTTGTATTTATGTTATACTTTTAGCAAGCTCTTTTACTGGTCTCTGTTTTGTATTGAGAATGGTTTTTCATAACAAAGCACTAAATAAAAGTCTTGAATTAAGTTAAAAGGCCCGCATCATTTCTGTGTCAGTTCTGTGAGCTCTCCATGGTGCTGAAATATTGCCTATTATTTGTTTCTTATTTGGAGATGGTATTTCCGTCTCTTCTAGCCCACTCTTAGCGGTGACAAACTCCCCTAGGCGTTCACACTACTGTTCCTTTCTCTTTGTCATAGATTAATTCCATGTGCGATGATAGTTTGGAATTATTTATTTCAAACTGGCGAATGAAATTTAAATTACACAATATTTTCTCGCTTGGGCTGTGTGTTGTTCAGTTGAACAAAAACACCAGGGGCCATATCAAGTAAAGGGCGCACTTTCCCTGTTTGTGCCTGGCGCACCTTAAAACAGGTGCGCTAGGCGCCAACAGAGAAAGTGTGCCCTATTACATAGAATGCGCTGCTACCAGGGCAGCAGCGAACTTGTGCTGCCCTGGGGGCAGCGCATTCAAGTGAAATACGGAGCCGCTTTGAAGCAGCTCCGTGTTTTCACAGTGCAGGCAGCAGCCCCCTGCACTTTTAAAGGGGATTAGAGATCCCCTTGCAGGCGAGTGCAATCAGTGACTGTACCCGCCTGCAAGGGGATGTCTGGGGGGTCTATAGGACCCTCTTAGCCCCCTGCAGAGGGCTGCTGTCAGTGCGCCTCCTGACAGCTTCTTTGACTCTGCGCCCGCGTCTGTAATACGGCACGGTGCAGAGGCAAAGGGATTCCCTCATTTGCATGGGGCACGCCCCCATGCAAATGAGGGAAATGCCCCCTGCAGATAGCGTCGGAACTTTATGTGCGCCAGAGCTATTGGTATTAGAGAAGGGACCGCACAAGCATCTGCGGCCACTTCTGTAATACCAAAGTGCCCTGGGGGCGCACAAAGCGGGCATAAACTCCCTCTTGCTCTCCGGGGCATGCTCTGTAATACAGCCCCAGGTCTGTCCGGTGATTGCAGCCCACTTTCACAGTATATTGAGTTAATTCCCTTTGCTGTGCTTGATATGTCTTTTTTTCTAGATGACCCAAACCAAGGTTGAACTTCAGATGTTCCAGCTCAACCATCTGTTCATCAGAGTCCTCAGGCCATCACCTTGGCTGGTAGCTCAGTGGAGTAATGGGTTCATTGTAGAAGGCAGTGTGTAACTAGCAGGTCACAGGTTCACTCCTTCTGGGGTCAATCAAGAGAGTACCACTGAACTGGAGTATAATCATACCTGTTATCAGCGCCTAGTCTCAAGACTATTTGACAGTGACAGTGAAAGTGACAGTCTACCATTAAGTAGACTGTTTTATCAGTTTTTATTATTAGGAGATGGTTTCACCACAGAAATGTACTCCTAAGAACTTGTCCCAGTCAGGCTGGTAATCCCAAATGCGTTAACAATTTATATTGTAAAATCATACTTTTTCACTGCACTCATTTCGCCAGGTAAAACCTAGCAGAATTTCCACTCGGAAAATGCCGAACATTCTGAGTTTTGTGATTCAGGATGGATATGCTGCATAGCAGCAGTGGTATTGCTACTGCAATTACCAGGGTACTTGTGATGAGGGCCGTAACGTACTATTATCATGAGGGTCTTGACGCACCTATTTTATCCATTACCCAAGCCCATCATTCGAATGAAGTATCAACATTTAGATAACACAGTTTGTACTCCCTTTGTAATGTTAAGTCTGTTCACTGATCCTGCCATTCGACAAGGAGGACAGGATAGTTTGTGCTCAAACACACAAAAGGTCGTAGGAGGAATATTTGAAATTTCTCTAAACACTGGCATTTGCTCAGGGTAGCATTCCAACCCACCGTTACTATGTCCATCATATTATCTCAGGTTAGACCCAGCCATATCGAAATCATCCTTGGTCCTGCTCCAATAGGAACAGTCCAGCATGAACTACCAGACCAGGTCCTCTCTATGCATTCTGAGGATGAAGGAGGGTTCCACGTGCTGCTCAACAGTGGGACACGCACAACCCAAGACCAGTTTCAGCCTGATTGGGCCTCTTCAGCCAGGTGTTCTTTAGTTCCAATGGCACAGTGAGCATGGGACACATATCGGGGCATACCCTTGGCTACCTAGGGCATTACTTCAGACACACAAAAGGTGATAGGGGGGATGCTTGAAATTTGTCGAACCACTGGCAACCACTCAGGGTAGTATTCCAACCCATCGTTCCCATGAGGAACAGGGATAGTTCTAATTTGCATAAGGCAGGCCTTTGTCTAGAGGGGAACGGTGGGTGAAAAATGATGGGTGGAATGCTACACTGAGTGATTACCAGTGGTTAGACAGTTTGCAAGCATTACTCCCATCACCGTTTGTGTGATTGATGTAATACCCTAAGTTGCCAAAAGTATGTCTGGGTTTTTGCTCACTGTCAAGGCCTAACGCGGCTGAACTGGTCTGGGGTTGGTTGTGTTCCCTTCCGGATGGGGCCTCACCGTTGAAAGGGTTTTTGTCATTTTAAATGTTTTGCATTTTATCGTCATTAAATGTGAATACAAAATTGTTAATAACTGCGTATTATTCACATTTAGATTGACCCTACCTAATGTGGGTCTGTGTTGAAAAAGGCTAACATTTGGGTGCCATATTATTTCATGACACATTGTGCATTTTATTTCTTGGAAATGCAGAAACCCCAATTAACAAATGTGGTGTGTCTTTGCTTTCTTTCCCATGTTAAATCTTTTTACATAGTAACTGTAGAGTGCCCTAATTGGATGCACCAGTCTGCCTGGAGAGTACAGGCTGGTCCAATGTATCTCGTTTTGTTGCAGCTAATTGTAAATTTGAAGGATGCTTGAAGCTGACCTGTGAAGGAAACTGAGAAACGTTATAAGCTCAAGACTGTATCTCTATACTCTAACCTGATTGGATCACTTCATGGGAACTTTGTGTATGTGTAGCAAATGCTAGAATTGTGTGATTTAAGCTACTGCAGAGTAGGTTGCAGTTTGGAATGCCCTTAGAAACTTCAGAGACACCTTAAAGGAGAGTAGGGTACTGTATGAGAGAACTGATAGATGACTAGCCACAGTTATGAAGTTCAATTCATCAGATAGCACTTTGTGGGCTTCAAATTTGCACGAGGTAAATAACTAACACCTGGCAGTTCGGACAGACTGTTCCATCGGGGAGAAGGGTCAGTACTGATTTTCGTAAAGCAGCCCTTATCTTGAGTGGCACAGTGGGCAAAAAATGATAGGTTGGATTGCCAGTGGTTAGACTATTTGCAAACATTCCTCCCATCATCTTTTGAGAGATTGAAATATAGTTTGTGATACCTGACATACCGCAGGCACAGAGGAAACAGCAGAGTAGTTTCTCTACTGGTTAGCCACCTTCAGTCAGAATCACGAATCATGAGCCACATTTCGGTGGAATCACCGACGGTAGGCATGAGGACCAGTGAGAGACCACTTTCAGCAAGAGGCACCCATGCTGGCCAGATTCAGCGAAAACTACTAACCTATGTTTGTTTAGTCCTATTCCGTTGAAAAACAGGTGTTATGCTTGGCCAGTTAGAATGATTGACAGCAGTTCACAATCAAGCATGATTTCCAGTGGTAAGCCATATTCTGTTAGAATCACAGGTGGTAGAGGACATTCAGTGAAATTCATGGAGGGAAGCCATGTTTAGTTAGAATCACTATTCAGTAAAAAGCATTGATGCGGGCACATTTATTTTAGATCACCAATGATAGGCCACATTCGGTGAGAATGGCCAGTGGTAGGTCCCATTCGGCGAGAAACACACGCAGTCGGCGCACCGAGTGAAAATCAAAGAGGTAAGCCACATTCAGTTGCTCTCACCTTCCATAGGCCAAATTAAGAGCAAGGCAGGAGGTGGGCCACACTTATGATCAACAGTGGTTGGCCACATTCAGGGAAAAGTACAGAGGGGGTGCACACGTAGGGGCAGATTTACTAAGATTTTACGCCGTGTTTGCTTCACAAAAGTGACTCAAATTGCGGCAATTTTTTTTTAGCTCATTCTCTTTCCAGTGCTAAACTTGTTCAGCGCTGGAAATAACGTGAAAGTAACGCGAAGCAGCGTTACTTAGCGCCAAGGGGGCGTACCATGGGTGGTACATGGGCGTTCCTAGGCAACCACCCAAGGTTTCTGAAGCTAAACCCCAATTTACCAAATAAAGTAGACAGGGTTTAGCGTCAGAAAATAGCGCACCCTTCAACCAAGCGCTATGAAGAAGAAATGCTTTTTTTCTCCTTATTTTCCGACTTCGCATGTGTGTTGCACAGTACAGCACACATACAAAGTGGGAAAATGTTTAAAATTAGTCTAAGCATAGTATTTTGTGTTGGAAGGGTACCCAGTACGCTTGACTCATGGAGACGCCCTTGCACTATGGCCCAAAGGTATCTCCGTGGCGCACGGCAGCTAATGTCAGCACCTGCGCTAGGGAGATGGGAGGAGAGTGCCATATTTCAGTAAATTTGGCGCTCTTCTGCTCTCTCCTTCTCACGCAGCGCAGCATTTGCGGCTCCTGCACTGCGCTGTGATAATAATGGGCAAATCTGGCCCTTAGGATCAATGGTGACCACCTTCACTGAGAATTACAAGTGGTAGGCCACATTCCATTCACAAATTCTCTATTCCAAGTCCCTCTGACCCCGATGTTTTCATTCGTTAATACTTTGGTTTTAATTGTACAAAAACATGAATAATGTCGCGTTTTCCTGACGCCGAATTTAATTTATCGAAAATATCCAGCCAAAGCCCAGTAAAGGAAGCCTGTCCCTCCGTGCGGTCTTGAGCCCCCCTCCTCGCCCCCTTCCCTTGCAGGCGTTCACCCTCTTTGATCATATCATTTCCCTCAGTTGATGCGTCCATGAAAGGATGTTTAATACACTCTCCTTCCCCGAAGACACCGACGATGACTCAGCGCTTTCTCCATCATACGCTGTGGCGAATCAGATTTGGAGCCACAGCAGACATCATTTAAAGAGCTCATCATCTCTGGGACGTATATATTACTTCTCATTAAAGTAATAAAAATCATCAGCGTACGGATGCACTCGGTGCTCCTCCCATGAACAAGAAATGACTTCCAACATCCTCGCAATCTGCTTGTTTCTTTTTTATTAATGCAGCTGTGTGCCAGCACTCATTTATATGGACTTTCCACGTCCCTGCTGTGCGCCCCTGCGCACACTACAATCTGCTGATACACCATTTATTAATACCACTCCTGCCAGATCCCTGAAATAAAACCTCTAAACGGTAATATTGTATCAGTGTTCCAACCATTCAACCTCAGTAGTGGCCACGTGACCCCTAAACATTCATCGGAAGCATTGATGAAAGAATGGATTTGTTGTATGACGTCATAATCCCCATTCTTAGCTTTTTTTGGAGTGGAGGCGCTCATCTAGGTTCAATGAAAGGCATCCTCTTCATGTCCTCCAAATTAGTTTTCTTGGTTGGCTTAATTTAAACCGGAAGAAAAAAAAAACCAAGAAAACAGAAATTAAATGTGATCTGCCCAGGTGTCGAGAATCAGTAAGGAAAAAAACAAAGGGAAGCTACTGCCGGATCAAGCATGTTACCCAACGAATAGAGGCTAAATCCTTTGTGAAAGGTAAAAACTGGGATAATATGGGTTGCTATATGGAGTACTTCTAATCACTAGGCCTGGAAATTCCACTCCGCTCGCGTAGTTTGTGGAGTTTTTCCCACTTTGCGATCCGCGTAGTGCGTGGAGTTCTGAGTTTTTTCCTTTCTCGCGCTCGCCAACGTTTAGTTGGTGAACGCGAGCAAGGAAAATCTTACCCCAGACCACCTCCCAGTGAGATTTCTCAACCCGAGCGGTCGTGGATGGCTGCGGCCGTTCATGTTGAGAAACCTTCCGTTCGCGTTGAGGAAGCTGCCACTCGATTAGAATATCCACTCGAGCAGCAGAAAGAAGCTGCGCCCTCTTGCTCTGCGCATGGTGCAGTTCGTGCTGATTTTCCAACGCAGGACAAACACTCACGTTGAAAATCAGCGCAAACGGTGCGACCTAACACATTCTGCCACTTGGGAACTCTGTATAGCGCAGCAGAGTTTTTTGGTCACTTCGCAGAGTTCCACGTAGCGAAACTACGCGAACTCTGGCCTACTAATCACTTACAATATTAAAAAAGGAAATTAATTACAATTTGGCTCATCAGATCAGGTAAATAATCTAAATGATATGGCAATAATTAGGTGACATGAGGAGAAAATTGAAATGAGGGCTGTAGTGAATTCCCAGAAAATTTCAGTAGTTAAATTGTGCGCTGCATACATCTGGTAGGTGGAAATCAACTAAATCAATCCTTTTTTGTATGTCATTTCTTTCAGCAAAGATTTTGTAGACAATGGGCCCATCATCTGGGTACTGTGTAGAAAATCTCTACCCCAGCTGCTACTACGAAAGATATTATACTACTAGCCAATATTGCGAAGAAGTTGACACCATCAACTTGTCTTATGCAGAACAATCCAGCATAAGTCAGCAGAGAGAGAAAGTACTCTGCTGCAGTAGTCAGATTCACCTCAATTGTTACAGGGGCTCGTGTTGCAGCTGGAGCAGATGATGGATACACTGCCTAATTTGTATAAGAATGAGTGCTAGTGCCGAACACTCTGCCCAGAAGCCCCCGCTTAGAGCTATTATATGTTGTAGCGCCGAATACCAAGGTTGATTGATCTTGAACCCAACTCTGTGTTAGCACAACACTCTACCCCAAAATCAAGACACCTCAAAATTTACCTCAAACAGTGTTCTCACTTTTCACTGGATCGGAGACGATGCTAAACCGCAGTTTCATAAGACAATGGGGCAGATTCCGATCTCGGCCGGTAGTGCTCCGAATCGGATTCGGTTTTACCGGATCCGATCCGGAGCCCTATTTTCCGACCGAGTCGTACGCGCGTCCGGGCGAGCGAGTACGATGCGTATTCGCCAACCGACTCGTCCGGGCGACCCGACCGCTCCGACCGACTGGTTCCCGGATCGTACCGCTCCGACCGACTCGCTCGGACCCGATTCGCACCGCGCAATGGAGACGTTTTCCGGCCGGGTAAGTACGATGCGCACCTCGACCGCTCCGACCGACTCGCGCCGTCCGACTCGAACTCGCTGTCGGAGCCGTACTTTGGGGGTCCGTGTCGGACCCCTGTACGGCGTACCCGTGCGAGGCGCACACAGGGGGACCCATGGGTCCCCCTACCTGTGCGTGTACGCCGCGAGCGCTTCGCAGCGTACTCGCTGTAGGGGCGCCCTTGTCTGCCTCGCACCCATTGAGGCAATGGGAGCCCGCGTACGCGTTGTACGACCGGCTCCCATTGAGTTCAATGGGAGTCCGACCGACTCGTGTCCGGTGGCATACGAATGCATCGGACTCGTTCGGTCGGACTGCACGGGTCCGATTCGGTCGGAAATCTCTCCGAGGCCGGCTCGGTCGGAGAAATTACCGACACGAATCGGAATCGGCCCCAATGTGTCCCAGCATTAAGGCATCTCTCAAAGCATCAAAATCAGAAAAATACAATTCAGGAAATAATGCCAGATTTCGATTGATTGGGTCCACTAATTAACTGAGTTCTAGATCAATGAAAAGGTAAAGGGTTATTTTACAAAAAGAAAAAAAATAAAGCGGTACGGAGTCAATGCCATGAAGGCTCTCAATGGAGATTTATGCAGAGTATGTAAAAATCAGGAATGATTCTGAGGGCCAGATGTACAAAACTTTTTTTTGTTTGCAAATGGCCTGTTTCGCAGAAGCGGGCCATTTGCAAATGAAAAATTGCATTTTTCAATGTACAAAGTCCCAATTTGAATTTCGGTAGCCTATTAATAATCGCAAATTTGGGTTGGCAATTCGGTATTAGGAAGGAGCGTGTTTCTGGCATACCTTCCTAATACCAAATCGCAGTGGGATATGTGAATGTTTTGCTACCAAAATGCGGTCGCAAATCATTCGCATTTTACCACCTATTTCAAGTAAGACCCCTTCCCCTTTGTGAATGTTTGTAAAAACATTTTTTAGGAACAGGCAGTGGTCCCAAGGACCACTCCCTACTCTTAAAAAATGAAAAGGAAAAATGGGCTGCATTTAAAAAAAATTGCTTTATTGAAAAGCAATCACATACATGGTGGTCTGCTGACCCCAGGAGGCCACCATACCTGTGATTTTTGCGATTCCCAGTGAATCACAAACCTAGCCCTACCTCATGAATATTAATGAGGTAGGACTATTTGCGACCCACTGAGAATTGTAAAAATGTGTGAAAGACACATTTGTACTTTGGTGATTGTGATTACCAAATCGCAAATAGCAAAAATCTGCTTTTTGGTAATCGTAAACACTTACCATAGTCCATCTGGCCCTAAGTCCCAAATGGGCAGAAACATTATTAGGAAGCATCAAAGTCTTTAAGAAAGTCTTCTGGCTCACCCCCCAAATCAAGTTTTTTTAAAATCTATTATTCTTATATATTAAATCAAAAATTCTATAGATTCATTGTGATGGGAGCAAGTCTTCCATGGTGCCCACCAGCCCACTGCTTTTGACTCAGGGGCCGGGTCCAGTTTTCCATATCACTTTTAGCAGGAGAATCAATGCTACACCTGGGACTGTGGCATGTGTCACTTGTGTGCAGCTAGTAGGATGAGTAATCGACTGGTCACCAGGTCCCGTTGGTCTCCCCATAAATCCAACATATTAACAAATGAGCTGAGAAATAGGCCAGAAACAGAACACCCCCGGCACACTCTCAAAAGACAGCCATCTTGCGCAACGCTCACAGTCAGGCAGCAGGCCCGCTCTTGGATTGCGTTGGCCAATGGGAGGTGGTAAGTCAGTCATGCAGGCTGTATTGCATCTCTCTCTGATACATCTGTGCTGAGATATGTATAAATAGTAATGCAGAGAGCAGTCCTAAACGCTTTTCAGAGACCTCACACATTCTGAGGAGAAAGAGGAGCTCCAAGTGCTGCCCAACATTGCATTGTTGTAAACCGTGTACAACTCATGGCTGGTAGTCCTTGCTGCCTAGATTTTTCTGACATTTCCATGCTTCTGGCCACCTGGAGGAGTATTTTGCGAACCACTATAGGGTGCTTATGCCTTGAGTCATGTGCCTTGCCTTATTTCTGCTTTTGAGCTCCCTCATAGCGTACATCTATTCAGGGTCTTATTTAGGCCTGGGCAAGATTTGTTGAGTACGCATTCCGAATTCAGGCAAAAATAAATTCTGTCCCTCCATAGCAGAGTCAGCTACTAAACTGCACCCACAAATGCTTTGATAAAACAACTTTATTTGCTAAAAAAGCATATAACCAATTCACAAAAGTGAACTTTGAAAATAATAAATATCAGGCAATGAGAGAGGTGATGATTTTGGGGTCCCCCCTAACCTAGGGGGAGGACCAAGGAGATGCCTTGAACACAAAGAGCATATCATGCCGAATGATTCAGTGGTGGTCCCATCCTCTTAGGACCACCCCAAGCACAGTTATGGGCAAAAGTACAATCCCAATCAAAGGCCCTGCAAAGCATTATGGGACAAGATTAGCAGTGGGCAGTGAATATTATAGTGTCCAATATCAAAATAATTCTACAAAGAGCTGCAGTTCAACTAGTCGTTACTAGGTGTCCCTCACGAGTCAAATGCAAAAGCATTGAAATTATTACATCAAGCTGCAGTTCAACTAGTCGTTGCTAGGTGTCCCTCAAGTCAAATGAAGCATTTGACTCATGAGGGACACCTAGTAACGACTAGTGGAACTGCAGCTTCATGAAAGGGTTGCAATGCTTTTGCATTTGACTCGTGAGGGACACCTAGTAACGACTAGTGGAACTGCAGCTTGATGTAATAATTTCAATGCTTTTGCATTTGACTCGTGAGGGACACCTAGTAACGACTAGTTGAACTGCAGCTCTTTGTAGCATTATTTTGATATTGGATACTATAATATTCACTGCCCACTGCTAATCTCGTCCCATAATGCTTTGCAGGGCCTTTGGTTGGGATTGTATTTTTGCCCATAACTGTGCTTGGGGTGGTCCTAAGAGGATGGGACCCCCACCGAATCGTTCAGCAAGATGTGTTCTTTGTTTTCAAGGCATCTGCTTGGTTCTCTCCCTAAGTTAGGGAGAATTCCAAAATCATCACCTCTCTCACTGCTTGCTAAAATTTCATTTTCAGTTTTGTGAAATGACTATATGCATTTTAAAATGTAAAAACAGAGATACTTGTTAATTTGCCAAAAGTATATTAGGTTTCTGTTTTAATAATTGGGAGTCCGAAACGAGTCGCCCCTTTATCTTACACTGTGTGATTTTGTTTATCTTTTCATTTACAAGTGTCTGCAGTATAACTGTGCTTATTTATAGGCTGATAGTGTATCAATAAATTCATATATTATAGACTCACATATCATAATAATTAGAGAAAAACAAAGTAATCTTAGACAAATGTGGAAGGGGTTTCAATTCTAATGGTTCTATTCACACCTTACATCACAAATCACAAGGCTCTTTTTTCTCATAATAATGTTGTGAAATGGTAAATAAGATATAAGCGAGAGCTTCTTGAGGAGAGTGAAGCTTCAGTCATTCCAGACCGAGCATCTATTCCATAAAAGTCTTTGTCAAGGTCATTGGTCACACACTTGGCACACTGATACTAGTGATCTGCTTCTGAAGAGAAAAGTGAAATAACAAAAGACTGGCCTTGTGCCTCCATGCAGGGTGCAGACTGGAAAAACACTGAATTATGAACAGGTATGTCTGCTTTGAGCCATTTTAGAAAGCTCCTATTTTTGGAAAGATTTTTGGTGCTAATGTAGATATTAACTAGGGCTAGAAAAGAAGGCATTGCCAGCAACTACGCAAATGTGTTGCCAATGTTTATAATTTTTACACGTACAACCTTATTTTATTGATCGCAAAGTTGCTATCTACAATTACTCGTATTCATATACTCTGCATTAAAACAGGGCTTTAGCATCTTAATAAAGTCTTTTAAATAATATTGTGGATTTCTTATGTGTGTGAGTCCTTCAAGCGAATGCTTTCCAGTAACCCACATTGAAATACATGTATTCCTGACAGTCTCTAGGAGGATTTATAGTTACCTAATATGAATTATCTCCAGGTAAGTGATGGGAGATACATGCATTTAATATCTGTCTTTCTTGCTCAAGCTGGTAAATTGTTTTAAACTTCTGCTTGCTACAATGCTACGGGAAGCTTCCCGGGCCACATTTACTGGTGGACCTGTCAAAATGTATCAAAAGGGCCTTGACAGGACTGCAGAATTCAGCACAACACAAAAGATGTATAACTTGAGCTTCTTCTTTGCTTGCCTAACAAATGCTTTCAATTCCAGGAAAGTAGCATGGACAAACTTTATGAACAGCCCTTTCCAAGATGGAAGTCTGTCCATAAAATGGTATCCAAGGTTCCCTGTCCAATATGTCGCGTCTTTTCCAGCCAAATCAGTTCCCGTCTGAAGTATATAAAGGAGGCAATCAAGACAAGAAGATGCGTCAAATGCTTCCATCCCCTGATTTTGCTTTTCACTCTTTTGTCTATGATTTTTGTCTTTCTAGCCGTTATAACTTATACTGGATTCTGATTTAGGATTTATGCCTGGCACATATCTCCTTCCTGATGTCAGGGAGAGTTTGGTGCCTTGCTGATAACTTTAGTGTCTATCCTTATATTCAATAAAGAGTTACAAAATTGGCAAGGAGGTTTCTTATCCTTTGTGTTTTTTTCCTCCTAACAGGGTCAATCTTAAGGAGACACTTAACACCTTTCAAATATACAATTCTATGCACGATGACCCCCTAGCTTTTGGCAGGAGCCACCCTTTCCTTGGGCAATCAATAAGTGGACTCAACAGAACTTCCCAGTGAACAATCATTGCCAATTTTCTGCCTTGGAGAATGGCATGGTCAGCAGAAGGCACATCTTTGCTGTGTCTCTGTGAATCTGTAATTGGGGACTGTGAAGGGCTGATATGGAAAAAGGTTCCTTGTCTGGTCTCATGTGTGTGTCTCTGGTAAGGACGGTTCCTTCTTGAATCCACAGTGCCTTCCCACTATTAGTTATACATGTGAATACAGGCGTCCACAGAAAGGGTCACAGAATACTGGAGGAAAGGCAGTGGTGCCTCTGAAGGCCCAGCATCAGAGAAAGAAGGGCCTGGAGGGCAGTGAGAGGGCCCTTGAGGAAGATTAAATGACTGACAACTGGTAGAAATGGAAGAAAATCTTGTAATTAACAAGAAAAAAATCAGGGACTAAAATAGAGGCTAACAGGGTGTAAAAGCTGCAGTAAAATACAACGGCTGTGTTATGACGCAGAGAAAAGGAAGAAGGGCAGTGTTTAAAGAGAGTACAGAGAGGAAAGGGAAGTGACACAGGAACCAGATGAGCACAGCACATAAGAGATTGGGAAAAGCAAACACAAAAGTGTGCACCTCCATCTTGGAATTACATGGCGGAACAAAAGAAAACCTGGACTGGAATTAAGTCTTTAATAGGTTTCAGCAGTCCTTCAGACAAGTGATAGCCTTCCTTTTCTGGGAAGGCAACACAGCTGTTGGTGAGTGTTGACTCCACCCCTCCTTACCTTTCAGAAAGCCAAGATCCAAGATGGAGTACGCAAGGAGCGACTCAAAGAGCCTTCGCCAGAAGACCAGGACCCAACCACCTTGGACCCAAGGTAAGTTTTGCCCCAAATGTTACCATACCAACTCCCACAGGAATCTGTTGACACCGCAGTTTTCCCGCTGGAGCTTCCCACCAATGAGGACACAGCGCCGCGAGTGGCCGTGGTTGTGAGAGGACCCCACTACCCAGTCATCTGCCATGGCATAGTTTCGTAGTCATGTTACAAGAGTGCCATTGCTGCCATCTGGCAAACACCAGCACAAATAAAGCACTGTTGACATGTAGAAATGAAAGACAAAACTGCAATACATTTTTTTCTTTTCGTTTTTTCACATGAAAAATACATTTCCCTGTAGAGAAACCCCTTTCACTGCACTTACAAATCTATGGGATTTTACCTCCAAATTTCTACCCTGCATGCATGATGAGAACGAGCCTTTCTAAAGTTTAATTCAGCAGAAATGTGCATGTCAGTTGCTATTCACCTTCTTTCGTAGGTAACCCTCTGCTGTGATCAAATTAACATAAGTACTTTTGTGAATCACTGATCTGACCTTTGTCACATAAATGATTTTTTGAGCATGTAAGTGTCCCCTTTGTGAATCACGTCCCATATTTCTAGTGGAAATGAAGATAAATTCTAAAGGTTCAAGCGAAATGGAAACTACAATCAGTAGCCGTGGGAAGGCTCACATGCCACTAATCTGATTAAAGGAAACAAATAGAAACCATTCTTAATTGGTCAACTGGGCCTTCCATTCGGAGTAGGAACTGTCCAGCCCCTGTTTTAGTATAGCATATTTAGCTGCAGCGATTCTAGTTCTCTAACTCGGTATACTAATATCTTCACCAATGCTCATCACGTTTGAGCATTAAATAGTACTCTGAGTAACCCTCTTCATTTTCTTGTCTCTACTCATGGTGTCTAATGTATTTTTTCATTCGGAATTCATCTCAAATATTTTTAAATAATTGCATTTACTATACTCTCCTTGATAGATTCGACTTGCAGTCCTATAGATCCCAAAATAGCAGTGTGTTTCATATAGGCTTCTATCTGTTTATTTAAATTTTAAGAGTAAACCCAAAAAGAATGTCAATTTATGTTTTGTTTTAGTTAATATTGGACCCTAGCCTTTGCCCAAGACCAATAATTTGCCAAGCCTCGTACTAATTACGTACATGAATGTCCTTTTTTGTACAAAAATATCTGCATTTATTTGTCCTGCTACTCTTTAGTGCTTCTGTCTTCTAGTTTAATCATTGATGGAGAAGTTGAACCAGGGCGGCCAGTTGCCTTTGCAATATACCCTATTTATATTGCCAGGTTTTGCTTTTAGGCCCAGAGCTAAAGTAACATCCTCATGTAAAAGTCCTCATAAAGTCAATAAACTTGCAACTGACATACGCTTACCAATGTGGTCCTTATGACCGTGGTGCCAGCTATGGTGGCTCTTCTCTGCTGGAATCTGGTAATGTAGTGCTGGCATGCCTCTCATATTCCACCTAACTGTGCTAAATTCCACAACCATGCTGGCTGTTGAGTCTTATTAATAAGCCAAAGAAGGTTATCAAAGCAATTTTTCTGTGTGCCCCAAGAGATTTTGCTGAGAATCCAAAAATATCAGGAGAAATATTAAGCACATAGTAAAGAGTAATATTCTGAGGCCTGAGATGTCAATATTTACCTTGTAGAGACCTTCAGAGGCATGGTCACAAAGGTGTGAAACACTCCAATTTCTTTGAAATTGAAGGATTGCTGTTCTTTGATTATTTGTGGTGAATCTTACATTTTAGCTTTTTTTTTTTTCACATTGGGCTCCACTTATCTATTTTTTATTGTTATATATTTTTGTTTTTTGTTTGTATAGCTGGTACCACTTCTTGGTGCTAGATGTTAATGTTTATGGTTTGCTGAAGATTTGGGACCTATTCACAAAGGCATTTTGGAATGTGTAAAGTAGTACTCCAACAAGTCTCCGCAGTTGAGCCTGCAAATGTCCAACCAATACCCTAAGACACCCACTACTCCCTTGGAGAAGAGGAGGGACCCTAAGCAGACTTCCACCGGCCGGTCTTGGAGTACTACTCCCTACCCTAACGCCCCGTCCAGACCCATTAGATTTAAGAACTACCTATCAGACCCGGACATTCTCTCCCTTCTTCTAACTTACAACTCCACTCAACATGACATCCCAGTCATTCCTAGACCTTTTCAAACTATGCCGCTATACCCTTCTAGAGCTCCTAGACTTAAGACAGTCATTCCGGAGCCCATCCAAACCATTACACTAAACCCGCATAGAACCCCCACACATAACTCTAATGCCGTAAATACTGCTAACCTCATGCAAGTTCACATGCACAATCTACTCCCACTGACTCCAAAACTCACTTGAAATGCATGCTTCTCAACTGTAGATCAGCTGTGAAACATGCCGCGGACATCGCTGACCTCATCCTTGATCAGGAACTCGACCTCCTGATTCTCACCGAAACGTGGCTTAATGTCTCCTCTGGGCCTGTCCTTGACATCCTAGTCCCTCCTAGCCACAACATTATCAGACTTGACAGAGCAAAGAGAACTGGTGGAGGTGTCGCCTGTATTTACCATAACAGTCTCTCAGCAAAACAGTCTCCCTCCGCAACTCTCTAATCTTGTGAATACCTGAGCATCAACATCATCAGCAAACAAAGACCCTTATGCAACCTGCACATCTTTTACCATCCGCCAGGAGACAACATCCATCTGATCGAACAAACCATGGAAGCCATCTCATCGAATCTAGGTCTCCATTGCCCCCAGATCTTCCTGGGAGACTTCAATCTGAATGTATGACGATACTTAGCATGCCATTAGTACGCATGCTTTTATTACAATGTTTTTACATCGCAAATGCCATTACTACGCATATTTTCACTGCGCATACAATTACTTCGCAAATACATTAATATCATAAGAAGTGGCTTTAAAAACGCAGAACATAACTTCGCATGCCTTTACTTCGCGTTCAGAGACCACTTTTAAAAATTTTACGTAATTAAATAACGTCTTCTATAAAATTACTTTTTTGTTGTCAATAAATTAAAAGTACTCCCAAGTACAGCCTGATAAACTGGTTCGTTTCCTCTCGCCTTTGATCCTCATTATGTCATGTATACATTGTTACGATTATAAACTTTTAAATATTCCAAAAAATGAATTCTCTTAATTAAACCAATCAACATAAATCCAAATCATGAATTCAACTTTTTTATATTTCTTAATGTAATTTTTCAACTTTCTGTACATATCTCCGACTAACGATCGTAAATAGTTTCGACATTTTTACGTTTACTTTTTTTTTGGATATATTTAAAGATTTTGTATTTTAAATATAGTCAAATTCATACTTTAAACAACTTTAATATCATTTAATATTAAATATAAAAGATCTTACCTGTTCAGCGAATTTGCATGCTTCTTCTCCTCTCTCCTTCGAACCTCCGTATGACGTATGACGTTTGACGTTATTTGCGTCACGGATTTCTTCATACGCTAAAATAAAAAAAGGACTATGTTATCCATAGAAAACAATAGTAAACCGTGGGAATTCAATGAAAGTATATGCAGCATTAACATTAAAATATAATAATAATTTATTTAAAATTAAGTTAATGAAATAAATGTTCAAATCATTTAAAATAGGATGGCACTAAACAGAAAATGTATTTTTACGATGTGATACCATTAACATTTGCAAAGAAAATTTACATTTAATAGTAAAGAAACATGATCTTACCTGTTCAGCATAGTTGCTACTTCTATCGCGTTGCATGCTTATTCTATCACCTTCGAAGTAATGCGAACTAATAATAATTGCGTAGTAAAAGCATGCTATATCAGCATGAGTAGTAATGGTAAACGCGTAGTAAAAAATGCATACAAATAGCATTACGAAGTAATGCCCGCGTAGTAATGGTCACACACCCTTCAATCTACATTGGAATGACCCGAATGACCTGGCCGTGAAAAGTCTTAAAAACTTCCTACTTGACCGCAACCTGACTCAATTCTGTGACAGCCAAACACACAACTTGGGCTCGACCCTCCATCTAATCATCTCCAATCCCAACACCATTCAGATTGAATCGATTGCCCCATGTGACTGTTCAGATCACCACTTTATCACCTTACTCATCCTAGAACGATGGAACACCCAAAGACTCCAACCCAAGAAACTGAGACATTGGAAAAGATCGCTGCAAAATGCAAACGTGAGCGACCTCATATCACACAGCAATCTGTCCCTGCCTCCTCCCACGTTCATGCCAGACGTCCATGAACTCACAGAGCATTTACAACAACTCCATGTTAAAAGTTCTGGATGCAATTGCCCCCCTTCAATTAAAAAGAAAATCCAACAAAGACTCCAAACCATGGTTCAATGACTGCTTAAACTCAGACAGGCGCAACCCCAGACTAGCAGAACGATCATGGAGATCCTCTCCATCTACTGAACTCCTTAAACTTTTGAGACTGAGAAGGAGTCTGTACAACAAACACATCGGAACTGCAAAAGCGACCTTCTTCAGAAGCCAACTGGACAAAGCCAGAAATCGCCCCAAAATGCTGTTTGAGCTGGTTAAATGTCAATCCAACAACACACCCACTCAATTGCCAATCACCGCCAGACCCCAACCTAACTGCGAAGACTTTGCCGCCTTCTTCCTGGGAAAATCCAACAAGATTGAATCTGATCTAAGGTCTGCCCTGCTCGAGCTATCATCCTTACCAGACTCCCACCTAACACCCCAGTCCCTTCTTCCTACCTACCACACCCCTAAAAACAAAGCTTATTGGAATCAATTCTCAACCTTCAATGATACATGCATTCTCAACTTTCTCTCTACCCTGAAACCCTCAAATCACTTCAACGATCCCCTTCCCTCATACTTCTTTAAAGAAATGATAAGGTCCCTAGTTCCGCTCTGGACCAAGATTGTTAATGCTTCAAGGTGAGATCCCTGACTGCCTAAAGTCCGGGCTGGATCTTCCTATTCTCAAAAAACCTACGGCTGACCCAGAGGATCTGAATAACTTCCGACCAATCACAAACACCCCTACTCTGGCAAAGCTCATTGAGAAATGTGTACATATACAACTATGTAACCACATTGAGGAATTCCAGTTGCTAGATCAATCCCAATCGGGCGTCCGTCAAAGCCACAGCACCGAGACAGCCATCACTCATATAGTTGATGACGCTCATACATTGCTCGACTAGAACGAATCCTTCCTTTTAATCCTACTCGACCTCTCATCAACTTTTGATACGGTCAAACATGACAATCTCCTGAGCCTTCTAGAACATAGGATGGGGCTCTCTGACTCAGTTCTAAAATGGTTTGCCTTCTTTCTCCATAACAGAACACAGAGAATTCAAACCAACCAATCCCTCTCCCATCCCAGTCCTTGCACCCTGGGGGTGCCCCAAGGCTCCTCGCTTTCACCCACACTTTTTAACCTATTCATTGAACTTCTTACTGAAATCCTCAAAGTATCTAACATCCAATATCACATGTATGCAGACAACACCCAGCTGTACATGAAAATCTCCTCACCTGATGATATCAAGACACTCAACGGAACCTTGCACAAAACCCTTAACTGGTTAACCTTCAACCATCTCAAACTGAATACCCTAAAAACGGAATTCCTCCTTATTTCCCCGCCCAAGCAAGCCCCCATCCTTGAGGAATATAGGAAAAATCTTTCCGCTCTCAACTGCATGCCACATATCATAGACTCTACGAAATTCCTGGGAATAGTGTTGGATAGGAACTTGAACATGCAGGATCACATCAGCGCATCTACCAAAGGAGCGAATTTCCAACTGAGCATCCTAAGGAAACTAAAACCTTTCCTTCCCCCTGATGACTTCAAGTCCGCAGTACAAGCATTAGTCATCTCATGGCTGGAATGTGGCAGTGCAACTCTCTGCGGTCTTCTGAGATACAGATTGGCCCCCCTCAGAGCTTCACTGAATGCGACCGCCAGGCTCATCACAGGTTCCAAGAAGAGCAATCACATCTCCCCTGACTTGAAATCTCTAAATTGGTTACCTTTCGAAGCAAGGATACAACTAAAACTTGCCTGCATGACCCACAAAGCCCTTCACTTCAACACTCTTCTTTACCTCGCTAAAAAACTTGAGCTTTCGGGTGGTGCCCGTGCCTCCAGGAGCTCCAGCACCCTGTTACGTAACCCAAAAAAAATAAAAAAAACAAAAACTTACAATCGTTCCTTCTAAGGAATTGCCCCAAGAATCTGGAACTCCCTGCCTACGGAAACGAAACTGATTCCATCAATAGTGTCCTTCAAAAAGGAAGTGAAAGCGCTACTGATGAGTACTTTCCTGACTTGAAGTTTAGCCGGGGTCCTGAGTCCCATCAACCTGATACGTCCTTCCTTGCCATTGATCGGCTACTCCTCATCTACTGTCACGATTACTCTTTTTGCCCTCTTTTATTGTCCTATTCATTGACCCATTATTATGTCGTTACGTACCTACTGTTATTTTTGTCTATTGCTGATGTTCTGCCACAATTGCCTCCCCTTATATGTGTTGCATCTCTCTGTTAAGCGCTCTGATACCCTCTAGGGTCATGTTCGCGCTATACAAAACTTTTAAAAAAATAAATAGCAAGAAAGAGTTGTATCTTCTGTGTACTTTTATTAATGGGGAACTGGGGGTTTCAGTCTATTCACAGTGGTATGAAAGAGTACGCAAACAAGTAATCCTGTTGTACTACTTCTGATACTTATAACTTGTAGGAAAGTACCTCATTTTGCATTGTCACCGCTTCACCTGGCTGAAATTTAAATTACACTAGGGTAGTTTACATAATTTTGCATCTTAAGCAAAAATTCCAGGAATTACGCCATTATGTCCCTTCGGGTAATTAGGTGCCATTTGCAGAAATAATTTACCACAAATGGTGCCATTTAAGGTGAGAATTTACAGCAAACAACAGAATGCAAGAGGCTGGTGTTCGTTGTAGTTTTATTCAAATGCATCTTTGTGCCAAAAAATTGACACAAGGATGCAATTTCCACTAAACTACAGTGCAAAATGTTGGATTTTTATTTCACATAATTATTCATAATTTGGGGTAATGTTTTAAATTCATGTAATTTTTCAAACATTTGGCATATATACGCGAAAACAAATTATGTGAATTTCACATACCCTTAGTGGTCATCCCCATATTTGAGGCTGCTGGTTTCTTGACAGTGGAATAATGCAAACCAGGTCCCAGTACATGTGCTCTGACCCCTAAAGTATGTTAAAATTGGATTTACTGCTAAACGACCTATTTAACTTACCTATAAGTCCCTAATAACTGGTACAAAGTGTACCGAGGATCTGTAAGTTAGATGTCACTAGTGGATTGCAGCACCTATTGTACCACTAAACTGACAGTGTAATCCTGGCTTCAGGCCTACCATTTTAGCCAGAATTTGGCAGTTTAAAAACTGCAGTAAGACCTGTCAAAACAAACCTGTTTGACAGCTCCAAACCTTCCTTGTAAATATTAATAAGACACCTAAGTAGGCCATACAGCGATAAGGCAGGGTGAAAAGTATTTAAAAGTAGATATGTGGAAAGGTAATGTTAAACATGTCCTTACAGTGACTAGCACCTAAAAGGGATACACTAATAAATTTAATAATGCTATCTTCGGCTAGAAAATATCTGGAAATTTCATTCTTGGACTCTGTGTAACATTAATTAAAAACCCAATTCACTGGTTAAGTCCGATTTTTAATAAATATTAAGGAAAATGTACTTTTAGAAGGTTACCTATTCCTGCCTAAAGTCTCTGAAGGATAATTGACATTATCCTCGAGCTGCAGCCGTCAGAGTGCTTGCTTCCTGAATAATGTGTGTAAATTGCTACCAGAGCAGAGACAAATGCCTGGCAGTGGAGAAGTGTTTCTGTTCCTCTGTCAGGATGACCCTTTGGGCAGAGACCAGAAACTACATTAACTTCAAAGGCGCCTCACCTATCACAGGCAGATGTCACCTGCACAGTCCTACTTCTTTGTTCTCCCAGTCAGGCAGGTTCTAATCCCAGTGGGGAGAGAGCTGTCCCTAGAATTGGTATGAAGTGACCTCAGAGGAGTGTTTGCTCATCTCCCTAACCTCACCTTGGGGATGAGCACACAGGCTCTGAACAAGGGGTAAAGGGCCTCACCATATTGTATTTAGGCAGAGAGGGGCACTGTGGGATTGTTTGCAGTAGGGCTCACAAGAACTGCAGCAAAAGTGGATAGGGCTGCCCATGGGAACCTTTTCCCTATTGGTTAGGAGTCACCTTCACCCACAAGCTAGTGCCACACATAAATGTGATACCTTGGATACCTTCTTCAGAACACTCTGGACCTGTGGAAGAACATAGAAGGGCTGCAACTGCTGTTTGAGGCCTGTGAGGAGACCTGAAGGGTTGGACCTGCTTCCACTCGGACCCAGGACAAGGAACTGGACTCCAAGAGTAAGTTAGCTGACCTATTGCTAAGCTAAAGGGCAACAACAATCTGCAAGAAAGAGTTTTCCTAAAGAGCCCAGTTAACCAGTTATAGCTGGACCTTGCTTGGAACCTGCTGGTGGCTTTTGTTGGAGTGAGTCTTGGCTGCTGAGTGCTGTTCCAGAAGTCCTGGGACCCTTGGTTGTGTCAATGTGTACTCCTCCTAGCATCTTGAAAAACCTGCCACTTAAAAATGTTTGGGTTCCAAAGACTTCTGAAGGACCAGGACAAGCCTGCCAAGTTGATCTGACCAAGGTGCATTTCTGCTGGGCTGAAGATTCCTGGTTCTTCCGCTCAGGGCTTTTACGCAGCAGCAAACCTCACAGAAAAGGTATCTGGCCTTGGAGAGCCCTCTTTAGCTACAGTCTGCAGACTTGCCTCACTGTAAGAATCAGAGCTAAAAAAAAGTCACAAAAAAAGTCACAAAAAGTCACTAGGGTGGTCCGGACACCGCCGTACTCATGGTGGCGGTCTGACTTCTGCCTTCTGGTCAGTCCGACCGCCCGATTATGACCATGATGGTCGGGCTGCTACAAAACCGCTGCCACCGCCAAGATCCCGCGGCCGTGGTGAGGAAAGCAGCGGTGCTGGGAGGCGGTGCCAATGCAAGTAACTGGGACCACGATGGGCGCAAAATTTGCTCCACCGTTCACATGTATCTTTATGAGCCATGCAGAAAAAAGTTTGACTGTGGGACATGAGTTTCTCTGACTTTACCTCACACATTATCTATTGGGGATGGTATATTGACGATATTCTCTGCATCTGGCAGGGAGAACCAGACCACTTGCAGAGATTTCTACAACAACTGGATGATAACCCCTGGCAAATCAAAACGATTCACCACTTTTCCAAATTTGAAGTCAATTTTCTTGACCTCACACTCTACATACAAGATGAACAACTGCATAGTAAAATCTATCGAAAAGATACATCAGCCAGTTCCATTCTCAGTGCAGACAGCTGTCACCCTAAACATAATATTCAAAATGGCTGTTCCTCACAATAGTTTTGTTCGATTCTTTTCTTCATTGATTCTGATACACTATGAATCACCTCTCACATTTTGATCTTGAGAAATAAATACCAGATGAATTACTAGGATTTTTCCAATTTATTATGAATATACTCACTTGTCCTGGTACACTTTTCTCAGCCGTTCCAATCACAACCTGCCTTCCACAGACCTTTTCATGGCAGAGACCCTGCCATGAAAAGGTTGGCAGACAGGCAGAGAAGGGGACCCAAACATGGCCCCAGGGGGATTTTGCCCATTGGGCAAAGTGCATGGGGCACATGTTGTGCACTCCTCTTATTGCACTGTTGTGTGTGCACTGTGTGCCATGCATGACATGGTGCATGGTACTCAGTGCACCAACATGCAAGTGGCGGTGCCACAATGCTGGCATGTGCTGCAAGCTTTCTATGAGCCGAAGCATACTGGAGCATGCATGCTGCTGCCATGGCACCGCTGACACTACACCGCCAGCCCAGCAGTATAATCGTAATACGGCGGTCGGGATGTTGCCAACTTGGCAGTGTTCTTCCAACCGCGGCAACAGCGGTCCTGCGGTCGGACTGCCAAAATCGTAATCAGGCCCTAAGTCTGAACATAGAAAACTTAAATGGGCAAAAAGTATACGGCCGGTTAGAGGTCTTTCTGGGTTTGAATTTAAAAAAATTTCCACTTTGAGCTTTTCCCGCCTAAACCAATGGCTTCACTGGGACCTTGTTCAACCTCTGCCCGATGATCTAGAATGAAGCCTAAGATATTTCCAGTGGTTGAGGTTAATTCAATATCAATAATATAAGATAATAATATCAATAATTCAAATATTTATCCCATCACCTTGTTGTTCAAGCATCTATTAAGGATCAGTTGCATGTCTACTTTATATGCTGATCTTGGGCGCCATCTTCATAAGAATGGAAAACGTTTTTTCAAATGAATAACTATATAATAATACTTAAGAGTGGATTTATTATAGCTATTTTTCGTGCCCTCACATGATCCTAAGCTCTGCGCTGCACAGAGGACCAAAGGCCACAATTATCTTTAGCGTGCAAAAGCTGTTTCCCGCCAATAGCTGATGTGCATGCATCACAAAACTGCTTTTCAGCCAAGAACAACAAAGCCCCAATAATGTACTAAAAGAGGATGTAACAGGGTGTGAACATAGCAAACACCCTCGGATTCCATGCAAAGCCAGACCTACGTAACCAGCATGACTTGCCTTTGCATGAAACAGAGCACCAAATTAAACTAGGCACAAAAAAATGGGCAATCAGAATATTGTGTGGTAATCCTGCATGTACCATGTATAATCTCTGTCAAATTATACTATTTTTGGGCGTTAAACTTGGCAGGTTGCCAAAGCATAAAATATTGTACTAGAGGGTGTACCTCGAGCACAGATGTCTCGGTAGACACGGCTGCCTTGCCTCGGAGCCTTCGTTCAGCACTTACAATCCCTTTTTCAAGGGCATTTTTTGCATAAGCGAAGCCAATGACATAACCAGCAATCAATTCTTTGAAAACATAGTGCTTCCTTAATTTTTCCTGTTCATGCAAAACAGCACATTAGATTTTTATGCAGAGCTGCATTGTGCCACACTGTTTACCTCTGGGGCTCGGTGAGCAGTGTTTTTTTTTTATCTCCCCCCAAAAAAATCATCCCAAATATGTGAAATGCTAATGGAGTCACTGAAAGCTAAGAAAGCAAATTCTGCAAGGTTGGAGTAAATCTGCTAGAGCAGGTGCATCTGTCCATCTTCTTTATTGGAGCATGAGTTGATATAAAGGCATATCTTCAGTAAATTTGGACCACCATTAACAAGATTAAAACCGATTGGCACTAGTTGCGACTGCTTGAAAGAGTGATATCATTCCTAACCGAAGTGGACTTCAGAGGGACCAACCACGGGCTGGCACTATCCCGCTTGGTACAGTTGCAGCACATCCTACATGCTGCAATCTACTTCATCAAAGGTGTTTGGAAGTATGACCTACTGCAACCAACCCTGAGAGAGCCTCCCTAGTACATGCTTCCTATCTGCATTATGCTCAAGACCTGAGCATCATCTATAAGACAGTTATCTTCAGCATCAAACCATATGTGGGAAGCAAGATCAAGACGCGGATTGCGTCACATAGAATTTGTATGTCCAGTTTAAAAGAACATTATATTCGATGTGTCTTCCATGTCCATCAAAAGTAAGCCACAAAGTCTGACTCGTCAAATCAGAGGGGAGAACAGTCAGGCTCACACTCATTTTAGTGACCTACTGGAGCTCTCGCGTGAGAGCAGAGCCTCAAATACCATCTTTTAATGTTTCTGTGTGAGTACTGCACTAATAGCAGTCTGCAGGGTGGGAGATACAAGGAGAAAAGGCTAGGGGCAGAGAGAAAGATGCATATGCTGAGTAAAATATAGAGGTATAGAAAAGGAAGGAAGGAAAGGGAAAAAAGTAAAAGATAACAAAAGGAAGAAAATAAAAAATTGGCACAGGAGGAAGACAAAAGCTGACAGAATGATAATAGAGTTGAAGAATGCGGGAGAGAGATGAGCATGGGAGCTATGAGAGATGTGGAAAGCCACTGATGGGGAGGGAGAAGGACTGCTTGGTTGGAAGAATGAAGGAGAAGAAGCCAGACAGAGACGAGACTGAGAGAAGGAAAAGGGGCAGTCATGTCTCGCTATGTCGCTCCTGCCATTTGAGCTTGGCACCCCTCCTAAGAGAGTAAAGAGAATGAACCGAGTAAATTCCATTTTCACGTCTCTTTGGTTCAGTCTTAGAAATGCCTGATGTGACAAACACGCCTCAAATCCGGCAGAGAAGAATATCTTCCTTCTCATTGAATATTCCATGGAAAATGTAATCTCGCCTTCTGCGAATCCTTCGCGGATTTAAGGAATCAATTTTCAACACTGCGATATTTTTAGAGAAATCCCAGATGAGCATAATCTGGTTTTACTTGATCATAAAATACTCTGCTTTCTGAATCCCAACAGGGTGCCCTGGCCTTTTTAGACATGGCACTAACATTTATGAAATGCACTCCCAGAACAAACAATAAATAGGCTGTTCCGCTACAATAATATGTACTCAAGCACGCCTTTTCACTGGTCAGTGTTACCAGTTAGTGGTTTCACTGGGCTGTACCGGCGCATCATATTGTTTTACCTTGTGTTATGTCATGCTGTGTTATACTATTGCTATGCCACGTTATATGCTGCATTTTATGTTGCATTACATTGTGTTACCTTATGTTATATTATGATATGTTAGTTATAAACATTATAATGGTATAATATGTTGTGTTATGCTATGCTATGTTTAGTACTTGAATGCTTTGCAACATCATAATATCAAATGCCAATCTTATGTAATTTTATGCTATGTTGTGTTGTGTTATGTTTTGTTATGTGCTAGGTTATATCATGGTACTTTGTTCAACTGTGTTCTATTACGCTAAATTATGTGGATGTGGATCCTAAATATAGAGTGGGGAATATCATGAAAACTTAATATATCATAGCCAAAATATCAAGGTCAGAAATATCACCAGGTAAGTGTGTAAATATTTTCTATACCTAACTCCACATATATGTCCAGTGACAATATATATAGCTTCAAGGTACGTAGATGTAAACTTAAGAATACTAAATGTTCGTCCCTATATGGACTAAACAGTCAGGGGCAGATTTACAAGAAACTGAAGCATCAGTAGAGATGTGTCAGTTTTCCTGCGCCAGCCTGCGATACCCTTGCGCCACCATGGATGCGCCGTATTTACAATACGGCGCACCATGGCACAAGGATTGACAGATGCGTCAGAAATTCTGACGCATCTGTTGGCCCAAAAGTCACGCATTGCTGGAGTCGTGTCGCAAGCACGGCCCAACTCCAGCAGTGCATGTTGAGGCCTATACTCATTGTACTGCGTCACTCCTTACGCCTGCTTCAAGCAGGTGTAAGGTTTTGACGCAGTGGCGTCCTAGAAGTGGCGCCGTGAAATCTTGTAGATTTCACTGCGCCACTTTTACGAGGCCTTCCTGCGTGGGAACTCCCACCCTGCATACATTATACCTGACGCAGGTAAAATGTGGCTCAGGGCTTTACAACGTGACGCATCTCCCTACCCTAGATGCGTCACGTTGTAAATTGGCTGCATTGTTTTCGTCGCCACTGCGTTTACTAGAAACTGTTATGCTATGTTGTGGTATGCCGTTATATTATGATGGGTTCGATTATGTGATGCTATGCTGTGCTATGCTATATTATATTATGTTATTTCGCATCACGCTATGTAATGTTTGTTGTCTTATGCTTATAGGAGCTTGTTAGGTAAGACATACAGAATAAAAGCAGCTGTTAGAAGAACGACGAGTTTTATGTCTACACTCTGCTTCACTGAAAGAGGGGCCTAATGACCAATTGCAATACCTGTAAATTGAATTTACTAAGAGCATAAAGAATATTCAGCAGTTTGATTCGAGCTTGTCACTGCAGGAAGAAGTAGAGAACATGTTTAGTGCAAAGCAATCTTTCAATGCTCTTAAGAAATTAACCTCTCTGCAGGGTATGCTTGTAAAAAAATGTGAAAATTTAAAAAGGGTAGCAAACCTTGCTTGTACAAAGCAACACAATTAGCTAAATGATGAAGAATTACTTTTAGGTGTGAGTCACAAAGGTTTTCTGTGAGTCGACTGGCTTTCCGATGATCGATTTCCTTATTCAGGCGCTATTGGGTCGGCTGCCAAGTGATGGGCGCTGGAGGTCCCTCGTCCACCGGTCCTGGAGTGCCATCTTTCCATATTTAGAGCTCCCATACTGTGCTGCTTGGGCAGCAAGTGTTTACTGTATTTCCTCTTGCTTACATGGCTAATGAAACCATAGAAAAATGACTGCCGGCTGTGTCATCATGTCACTGCAGCTTGATTGTGTTTTTTGTTTGCTTTTGTTAAAACAAACATCCAAAGCAAAGAGTTGTTTTTAAAAAAAGTGACTAAAAAAACAGTTACAGACACAAACGGCAACTCACCCAGATGCTCACCTTAAACCTCACCTAACTCTTTGCTAACCCTTACCCTTAACCTTACCATTACCCTTTCCCCTCCCCCACACACCTCCTCACCTAGCCCCACCCTGGTCCCCTCTCCTGATGCTCTCTCCTATTTCCCCTGCCACTCTTTCTCTTCTCTAACCCTTAGTTCGATCTCCCTTCCTGTCTAGATACATTTTTATCGACTTGGGGCTCACATTTGACATACACAACTTAGGGGCTGATTACGATGTCGTGCGGAAAGCCCCCGACCGACAGTCGGATTCTCCTAGACCGTGTTGAAACCCTTCCACCCGATCGGTTGGATTCCAATCTGACCAACCAATTATGATATTCGCGGTCAGATTGCAAACCGCACGGTATTTCCGAATCGGTTTTGACCGGCTATCGGAGTATCTGTGTCAGTGCGAGCCGCATCATACAACTCTACGGACAACGTTTCCAACCGAGCGATTAAGATGTCGGTTTACAACAGCCTTTCCGAGTCGGCCTACCCAACATGAAAAGGCTGTCGGACAGTGACTTTGGGGCCCCTAGCAGGCCCCCTTCATCCTGTGGCCTCTGGTTGGAGGCCGAGGGGGTACCCAAGGGCCCCCCCCCGGTAAAACCATGCACTGTGTGGCAGGCACAATGGTGGGCCTGCGACAGGGTGCAGGGTTTTCTGCACACACCCCATTTCCACATAGGAGCAAGTGTTTTCGGGCGGAACACAAGCTCCCATAAAAGTCAAGGGGACTCCGACTGAACAGTGTTCGGTCTCATCGTAATCGGCCGGGCGGAACCGCCGACGGCGAGTCAGTCGGATCCGATTCCGAGAAGGAGACGAGTGGAAAGTTTCTCCACAACATCGTAATCGGTCCCTAAATCTCCAATAATGTTTTTGAATTCATACTGTAACTCTTTTACTCAGACCATAACTTTGCCATTTAACCTCACTACGCCAGACTGTTTTTTTTCTGTTTTATTGTATTGTTTTATTGTTTCATGAAAACTTAATAAAATCTTTCTGAAATAAAAAATAGAGCAATTAAATTTTCCTGATGCACTTTGCACTTTCATGTTGCACTTCAGGGACATTTTACCTTTTTTTTCTTGTTCCAACTGCCAAGACTTGGAAGGCAGGTGTATACGCTTCCGCACCACTACTGATGAGCATGTGAAAGTTTAGAAATTGGATGTACCTTGTGGCAAACTATTTACTTTGTCAAATCTTAGGCCCATCTCCAGTGAGACTAGACTGAAAGTAGATCTCAGGACTTTCTATAATACTAATTTGAATAACACTAAGGTTTGTGATGCTAGGGGTGCTCTGTGAGGGAGTCGTGTCCATAGGGAAACACTGAGGCCCAGATTTAATAACATTTTGCATCGGGGTTGAGTCACTTTTTTGATGGAGCCCGACGCAAAATGAATGTCTGGAATGCCTAAGCCACGCAAAGCCCGAATTGGCATAACAAGGCTGGCCTAATGAGGAGAAATATCCTTATTTCTCCTTGTTACTTCCTCTTTCCATGTGTGCTGCAGAATGCAGCACACATACAACGAGGAACAATCCTCTAAGAATAGTTTTTGTGCAGGAATCTATCACTTCCCGCACGAAAACCATCCTGCCTGTAATGCAGGCGCCCTTGCACTATGGTACAAGGGAGCTTGTGTTAGAACGAGGCTACCACAAGTGTGCCAGTACAAGCAGAGAGCAGAAGTGAACCATATCTTTGTAAATATGATGCGCCTGCTCTCTCCCTTCCACGCAGCACAGCTAGTTCCTTCGCTGCTTTGTGCTACATGAAAGTTTAGTAAATCCGAGCCTAAGGGTGTGCAAATGTATTCAGGAAAAGTTGGCAAATTTCACTCTTTGTGGAATTTCATATGATCACACCTAGTCTCTGTTGTTCCACTAAAACTGGTAATATATCCCTGCGAGTGCTGATTGATACTGAAAATGCTTTTTTTCAAGAGGCATTTTACCAGCTGGTTTCCTCACTATTTTGAGGCTGGATAGATGTTGAGATCTTTTACCCTAAAACTTCTTAAAAGAGGTCCAAGTTTTCTGAGTATAATGTGAATATCCACAAGCAGAAAACTCTGTTGACTAACTGTTGTAACTGGGAGAATATGTGGCCTAAGGGCCAGAGTTGACAACTTTAGAACTGGGGAATTAGGTTCAAGTCCCTGTCTTGGCATCCTGTGATTCTTGGCAAATCACTTATTTTCTCATGCCTAAGAAAAAAGTGTAATGTAATTTGGTGTTCGTGTAAAGTGCTCTAATACTCTTGGAGCCCAGTCAACGTATATAAAATGGCAAAAAAACAAAAAAAATAACGTTTACGAGAGCAAAACAGCCCTAGTTTTGTGTTCAGAATCACTGAACTGGTAGCTGAAAAACACTTCTGGCCCAATGACAAGTTGGACGGTTCAGTGATCATATGAATACCAGGGATGAAATTACTATCTCTGGCTGGTACTCCTGCACTATGCAAAAAAGCAGTGTTGGCCCAGAATGGGGACTAACATGCAGGGCCCAGTGTTACTGGGCCCTTTCCTGCATGCCCTTTCCTGATTCATGGCCAGTTTTGGCACAGAAATTCCTCCTACTGGAATCCGTGTAGAAGCAAAAGTGGAGTTCATGGATGCGAGTCATGGGCGTACCTACCAATGGTGCAGTCGGTGAAAGGCACTGGGGCGGGGGTGGACACTGCAACAGAAGAGTCTAACAAACTGAATGAAGAAATCAAATTAGTGGAAGATGAGCTGCTGTCCGGGACATTTTCCTTGTAGGGTTTCAGGATCCCACTCCCCTTCACAACAGCTGACATTACCTGTTGCTTTGAAAAGCACAACAGCGTGCCAATGCAGTGTGAATAATATCCGCACTGGGCCCACTCCAACCTGTACATGCCTATCATATCTTGCATACATTTTGATTAAAGTTACACCAGAAGTGTCTTTGTTTCTTTTCTTGTGGGAAATCTTGGCCGCAGTTTTTACTTAGCATGTATGATATACGTTGCATCATGCCTTCATAACTCACAGTACCTGGTCATAAATCAATATCACAGTGCCATAAATTATTTCTAACAGGGTCATAAATCATACTCGTGACAGGTTATAAATCACAAACTGATGACAGGTCATACATCATCTCTGCCATTTATCCTTCCAGTCCTGTTATTTCCTTGTCATATTTATGGCGCTTTTAGTTGTTGAGGCAATCATGCATGCTGTTTTTGGGGATCATAAAGTTTCTTGTTGGTTTTTCTCCGATCGCGTAGGGGGTTAGCCTCTAGCTGCTGTTAGTCCCAACTCGCTACCTTGTCTGTCCATTTTGTGCCCTGCCATCTGGCAGGTTTCGGCTGCGAGTGCCATGCTCCACTTACTCCCACCGTTGGACTACTCACCCAGCCGTAAGGCATCCCCAGGTAAGTGGCCTTCCTTTGGCACACCGCCTTACCAGTGTGCCTCCTTTACCAAAAAATGTACCTCTTTTATCCACAATACCACATGTCAGGTTCACATCTTCAGGCTGCTCCCCCTTCCTCTTTAGGGGTTTTTGCGTCTTGAACCTTTTTAGGTGCAGCCAGTCATCGCCATTGCTGCCCATTCGTTGACCCAGAAAACTTTCATTCCATCCTCTGACAGATGCACCCCATTTGTTGATTATAGTTCCCGGAGCCTAGGGTTGATCAGGCCATGAATGATGCTCTCCAAGCCGTTCACTTTGCAGTGTCTGTTGACTGAAATGTTAAATCTCCCTCGGGAGTTATCCACTGCCCCGTTTGACATGGCCCCTTGCCATGAGAGCTTAGGTATGATTTCTGACCATATGATGGTGGTGCTGCCAAACAATCTTGCTGCTTCTGCTAAACCTAGGTGGATGTCGTGGAGGAGGTCCAGCCTCCCCAGTTGCCCATGGTCATTGCCGCCCAGGTGGATTACCAAAATATTGGTGTGCCAGGAAGCTGCCGCCTGTAGTTTGCCCATTGCCGCCAATAGTTGTTCCCATCTCATCCCTGAGTAGCCCCACCACCTAATGCATGTGGCTTCTGGTCTGCCCTTTTGCCTGTGGCTGCCGTGCATCCACCATGTCTGTATCCGGTGGATGAAAGAGTGTTCACGCCACTGTCCAACAGCTGTCCCCGGTTCGCTTTCTTGGATGCTTGTTTTCCTGCTGCTCGTGGAACGTGGCTTGTGGACTGATTTAAGCGGGGTGCAGCCAGTTTTTATTTGCTTTTTGCCCCAAGTTCCTCTGCTGCTGCCAGCCCCTAGACCCTCAAGTTCTTTTATGCAGGTCCTTATGCTGCCGCTTTAATTTTGCCTTCGCACCAAATGCCTTTAGTTCAATGCTGCTTCAAGTGGGGTGCTGCCGCTTTAAATTTTCCTTGCACCAAGGTAACCAGTTCATGTGGGCGCTTGGCCCTGCCTGCGCCTTTAAGGATGCTTTGATGGTTGCTGGGTGGGCGGGGAAAATCGTGCTACACGCGGCCGAGTTAGTCGCAGCTTGGGGCGATGCAACGGCACATACAAGGGAGGTTTGGGGGGCAGCCGAACCCCATGAGGTCTGCCCCCGGGCAGATTGGGAGGTGGAGGGGCTGGCCGGTACCGGCCATTTTGTGCATTGGGCTACATTGGGAATAGCCCAATTGTAGCCCAATTAATTTTGTAGCCCAACTGGTATAATTGGGGATTTGGCACGCTCCCAGCCACCATTTTAGGTTTGGTGACCTGGTGGCTGGGAGCGTTACTGGTAGTTTAGCGTTTTTTGGAGTTAGCGTTTTGCATTGCGGCTTGTATCCTTTAATTGGCAGGTGTAGTGTTGAATATGGCAGGAGAAGATTATCATGTGTTGGAGGCGGTGCAGCTTTTGAGGGAGGCCGGCCGGCTTGATCTCCGGTTGCCGGAGGCCTCAGGGAGTGCGTGCCCTGCAAGGCGCGCGTCTGCGGGGGTAGCGGCCACCGTCGCGGCTTGCTCGTCCCCCAAGAGGGCGAAAAAGGCTCAGGTGAGTGACTGGGGCCGCGTGTGTAGTGAAAGTGCGGTCCCTTTGGTCGTTTCTGCGCCGCAGCATCGTGTGAGCAACGAGGCTGCGGCGGAGATGCGGGGGGGCGGGGCCCGCCGGAGGAGCGCGTCGAGCGTCTCCCCGGCCGGGTCTCCCAAGGTCCGGGGTCGCTCCTATGCTATGAGAGCGGCCCCGCTTGTGCACAATGAACCGGAGCCTCCGACTGTGGGAGAGGCTCCGGCGAGAAAGAATGGGGGCGGGGCCTGCCGGAGGAGCGCGTCACCGCGTGGCTTCCAGGTCGGGTCCCCGGGTTTTAGTATGCCGCAGGGGAGGCGGAAAGGGGGCCTCTGGGTCCGCGGGGGTTGGGAAGGCCAAGGAGGGAGGGAAAAAGAGTAAAAAGGGAGTTGTGGGCTTTGCAGCCCCCTTTGATGGAAGCGTTCTGGCTGGGGAAGCTCCAGGTTTGGGTGGGTATGCAGGCCATATGGGGCTACAGGCAGGCGTTACAGGGGGGGCAGGGAGCTGGGATTCCAGCCCACCCATGCTGGGTGAGTGGGGGAGGCAGTGGACGTGGGAGGGGCATGGGGGGACATAGAGGTTTCCCCTGGGTTGGCAGGGGTTGGAGGGGGTGGGGGGCGAGGGTACCTGGTTATTAGAGGAGGAGGGTGATTGTTTGCCTGATGCGCTGGAGGCAGCCGGGGGTAGCCGGGATTGGGAGGGCCTGGACATTTTCACCTCCTGGAACGAGGCGGTGAGGGGGTTAGATAGGGTGGGCCAGTTGGATGCTTACTTGGCGAAAGGGGGGTCTCTGTGTTTGGGACAGGGAGGGTGGGGGCCAGCAGGGGGGAGGGGTGGGGGCCGGGTAAGGGACCCTAGGGGGCCGGGGCAGGGCCCAGTTGGGCAAGGTCTGGGGGCCGTGCGGGATTGGAGTGGAGCGACAGGGAGGAAGAAGGGGGGGATAGGGGGGAGGCTTTAGACCTTAGCAAAGTGGGGCGTGCGTGGGCGGCTTGTACTTTAGGGGTTGGTAGAAAGAGGAATTGGGAGGAGAGGGATAGGGAAGATAGGCCTAGCACACCAGACCAGCCCTTTTTATTTCAGGTGGTGGAGCAACAGCAGGAGCCAGACTTGGCAGAGCTGGGAGCGGCTCCGAGGCGCCGAGGACAAGGGAGAGTGGAGCCTCGCGAGGTGTGCCCAGTACCGGCGTGGGATCTCGACGCGGCTGGCACAAGTAGGCCCCGAGCGGTCTCGCTGGCCCCAACACCCGACGGTCCTCAGCGGTCCACGGGGCATCGAGGACACCGGAGCGCAGGCGGGAAAAGTATTAGTGGGCTCAGGAGAGTGCAGTCTGCACCTCCGGTGGAGAGGAAATGGGGATACCGGGAACCTGAGGAGTTAGATTATGAGGAAGACAGCCTGGAAGAGGGCGAGTTACGGGAAAACGAGGAAAACGAGGAAGGAGGTGCGGGGGCCGAGTAATGGTTCTTCTAGTGTTCGAGGTTGGCGGAACCTACAGCTCCCTTGGCAAGGCGGACTGCAGTACGACGGGCACCCTCCTTAGAGCCAGGTAAAATGCGGGATGGAGGGGTGAAACCAACAATCGTATCAGTGGGGATCGGAGGGGGTGGGGAAGGAGGGGGGGAGGTTACGAAGAAGCACGTATGTTTTGGATGTGGGAGTGGGCACAGATAATGCGGGTAAGGTGTCAGTAAGCGCAGTTGACGATAATAAGGCGAAAGGCGACGCAGGTATTACAAAGGCAGTCGAGACGGATGACAAGTTAGAGAGCAAAGAGTTAAAAATAAAAAGACTGCCTTATATGGGGGTAACCAAACCGCTGGGCGCACACCTAATGTTGGCCACTAAAGAGCGGATATGGAAAGGTGAGTATGTAGAGATGCTCAAACTGCTGCACAGGGAAGTGCGCGTGAAGGAGGGATCAAAGGAGGAGGAATACGAATTAGCCAAGCGGCCAAGGGTGCCTCTCACCATTGAGAACTGGACAGCGGCCTTTTTAATATATGCAAGCGTGTATTGCAAAAAATACCCAGAGAGGTGTGTGGTGCTGTTTAAGTATATGGATGTGATCCGGAAAACACAGATCACTGGGGGTGGATACGCATGGGCTCAATACGACAAGGAATTTAGGGCACGCATGGCATGGGACACTGAGGCAAAATGGGGGGAGTTAGATACAGACTTGTGGCAGCACACAATGGGGGCGTCCCGGGCAGGGAAGACGATTTTCACAGCCAGCGGGCTATCACTCATTTATCGGCCCTTTCAGGGGCGACCCACCCGGGGAGGGGTGGGTGGTACAGACATAGGGCAGACAGGATCAGGAGGGGCCTGCTGGGATTTTAATAAGGGCATGTGTACCCGGGAGTTTTGTAGATTTAGGCATGACTGCTCGAAATGTGGAGGCAGACACGCCTTAGTCAATTGCTTCGGGGGAGGGCCAGGGCAGCAGCAAGGGGGCCAGCAGTGGCAGCAAGGGGGGTTCCATGCGGGTGGACAGCAACAGCAGCCCTTCGCGTGGGACGGGGGGCTAAGGGGACTGGGCCAAAGGGCTCATACACCGGTTAGGGTGGACAGGTTAGTTGCAGCCTTACAGGGTTATGGCAACCAGAAGGCTGCAAAAACGTCACAGGCAGGTTTTCTAGAAGGTTTTAGGTTAGGGTATGGGGGTCCAAGGACTAGACAGTGGGCAGACAACTTACAATCGGCAAAGGAACACCCTGAAATTGTGCAAGAGAAATTGGACAGAGAAGTGCGTGAGGGTCGCATGGCGGGTCCATTTGAGGATTGGCCTTTGGAGAATGTAATTGTTTCTCCAGTGGGTGTTGTGCCAAAGAAGGAACAGGGACAGTTCCGATTAATCCAACATTTATCCTGGCCAGAAGGGAACTCGGTGAATGATTTCATTGATGAAAGGGAGGCTACTGTGTCCTATTCATCAGTTGACCTGGCCATGTCACTAGTAGTGACCGCGGACGCAACGGCAGAAATGGCAAAATGCGACATAAACTCAGCTTTCCAATTGCTTCCAGTTGACCCGGATGATTGGGATCTCCTGGGTATCCATTTCAACGGTAAATGGTACGTGGACAAAGCATTACCTATGGGCTGTTCTATGTCTTGCGCATTATTTGAATGTTTTAGCACGTTCCTCCAGTGGTTGTTTTCATAGCGCACGGGTCACCACTTGGTAACGCATTACCTGGCTGACTTTTTCTTTGTCGGCACCTCAGACTCCATGGAGTGCCGGGCAGCTCTGGACAGCTTCAAAGAGATCATGAGGGAGCTTGGGGTGCCTTTGGCGCCGGAAAAGACGATGGGTCCCAGTACGGCTCTCTCCTTTTTGGGTATCGAGCTGGACTCTCAATCAATGGAGGCGCGACTGCCGGAGGATAAAAAGCAGAAAATGCTGGGGCTGCTAGAGGCCATGCTGGCCAGAGCCAAGGTCACAGTGAGGGAGATTCAGGTGTTACTGGGACACCTCAACTTTGCCTGCCTGGTGGTGAGAGTAGGAAGGACATTTTGTAGACGACTAGGTAAAGCACTTACGGGACAGAGACCGCCACATCATCACGTCCGCTTGTCGGCTGGGGTGAGGGAAGACTTGAGGATGTGGAAGTTTTTCTTACAGGATTTCAATGGCATTCCTTTGGTAAGGGGGGAGGACATGGTTTGGGATGTTCAAATTTTTTCAGATGCCGCAGGCAGCAAAGGCTTTGGCCTCTATTGGCAAGGTAAATGGTGCACAGAGCAGTGGCCAGTGGAGTGGGGGGGTAGGAGTATCACATTCTTGGAGTTCTTTCCCCTAGTAGTGGCGGTGACTTTGTGGGGGGGCCAACTGGCGTATAAGAAAGTGATTTTCAGGATTGACAACATGGAGGTGGTGGACATTGTCAACCGACAGTCCGCCAGGGACGAGCAGGTATTGAAGTTGTTGAGAGTGTTCGTCTTGGGCTGTTTGCGCTTTGATATAGCTTTTAAAGCGGTGCATGTGCCAGGTGTGGACATTGACATAGCGGATGCCTTGTCTCGTTCACAGTGGGGGAGATTCCGTGGGCTAGCCAAGGATGCAGACAGGACCCCGACCCCCATGCCGCGGCAGTTGTGGTACGTAGGCGACACAGGATGCTACAACTGGTGGTAGGGTCCCTGGCACAATGCACAAGGACTGCATACAGTTTAGCTTGGGAGGAATTCCTGCTCTCGGGAGCCCAGCGGCGGTCCACGACAGAGCATAGGAGGGAAGATGTGATACAGTTTATTCTTGATCTGATTGACAAAGGGCTATCTAGGGTGACTATCGTGGGCAAGTTAGCGGGCATTGCATTTGTAGGAAAACTGTTATGGGGTTATGCTCCATCCACTGGAGAACTCGGCTCGCAGATGTTAGAGGGGTGGGCTAGGGAGCAAGGTCAGGTAGGCTGGGTGAGACAGACTTTGTCATGGAATTTGCTGTGTAGGGTGATTCGGGTATTGCCCACGGTATGCTCCGATGGTTTTGAGGCGTGCCTTTTTTCCACGGTAATGACATGGATGTTCTTCGGGGCTTTTCGGGTTTTGGAACTGTTGGGACAAAAATTTAAGGGAGGTATTGAATGGGGGGATGTGGTACCGCGTTGGGACAGAGTCTGTATATGGCTACGTAAATCGAAGACAGATCAGCGGGCGCAGGAAAATGGGTGTCCCTCCAGGCGGCAGACCCCCCCTTTGACTTGCCCTTGCAGGTGGGAAACAAGGTGGAGGGAGCTTTCAGGCAGACAGGTTGGGTTGGTATTTTTACACAAGAATGGGCATAGGGTTACAGCATTTCAGCTATTGACAGTGTTGCGCAAAGCGCTGACAGAGTTGGGTATTGATGGCAAGGGTTTTGGGACTCATTCCTTTAGGATTGGGGCAGCATGAGAAGCAAAGAACAGGGGTTGGGGGCAGGGGGACATCTTGCGGTTGGGAAGATGGTCTTCCGATTGCTACCAGCAATACGTTCGCGGCGCTGCAGGGGGGGTGTAGCGCAGTTCTGGTTTTTCTCCTGTTCATTCAGTTTTTCTTGTTTCAGGTTCGGTGGCTGGCCCCCTTGCCAGAGAGATGTGGGGCATTCATTTGTGAAGTGGGCCCAAATCCAGGCACGCGCCGGTTATTTTGGAGAAAATTTAGGGTTCAATAAAGATTTGTTTAAAGTATCCTGGAGGGGGCAGGGGGGCATGCACTGTAAGGAGCTTTTGCGGGCATTGAACGGTTTGTTGGTGGCTGGTAGGTGCCCCAACATTTTGTTGCTTCATCTGGGCGAGAATTACATGGTCAGAAAAAAGGGGATAGTGCTTATGAGAAGCATGAAGAGGGACCTGGCCCTGTTAAACGGCAGTGGTCCGGGTGCTCGGTCACTTGGATGGAGTTTGTTCCGCGCAGGGTTTGTAGAGGCACAGTTAACCCAGGGGCAGTGGACAGGGCCAGGAGGAAACTTAATAAGGAAATGGTCCGTATTTGCAGGGAGCTTGGTTTTCAGAGGATCGTGCATAAGGAGATCAGGTTTGACACAACGGAATCTTTCAGGGGTGATGGTGTTCACTTGTCACTTTTGGGCATAGACTTATATTTGTTGGAAATCAGAGAGGTCCTGGCTAGAGTTTTGAACGTGCACAGGCGCTAGGCCTGCATTCCTATTAGGTCAGGGGGGGCAGTCAAAAGGGGAGGCGGCGTTTCCGCCTACGCTCCCGCTTTTTCCTGGGTGGCGGGGTTGTAAAAAGTTGGCCAAGATTGGCAGAAGTTTTTAGTTAAGTGTTGGAAGTTTGTGAGCAGGGGCAGGGAAAGGGTAGGCAGGTAGGCTAAGTTTAGACTAGGTGTTTGGTAGTTACAGTTGCAGAAAGACAGATAGGGGTTTGGGTTTCATTGGAGGGCAGGATATGTAAATGCAATACTGGGTAATGTGGTTGTTATGTAATGTTATTATGTTATCGGTAGGGTGGGGGATTTGATGTGGGGATCGTAGGGGGGGGAAACGGGGGATCAGTTAATTTATGTATAGTGAGGTTTTAGTTTGTAAGGCAGTTGCCTAGGTTGGACATTGTGATATGCACCTGTTTCAATAAAGCGGCCTTTAACACACACAAAAATTGGTCTCGGTTTGGCTTGTCCCCCTCCCTCCCAATGGTTGCTGTTGACTCCCAGATCGGGATCCGTACTCCTGTCCTGAAGGATTCTGCCCAGCCACAGGCAAGAGTCTGCACCTCTCTGCTATGGCTCCTAGCTCTGGGCAGCCACTCCGACTTCTGGAAAACCTGCGGCCTCCGCGCAGAATCACATCACTGCTTGAATCAGCGTTCCTCTGTCGGGGAGGGTGGGGATGCACTTCAGCTATGGCTCCGGGCCCAGAAAAGGGGTGACAAATTCTCTGAAGAGAAAGGCGCCTTTCTCCTGACCATGGCAGTGAAGTCAGTAAGCAGAGCAAGGCCTAAATTGTCACTCCAAACTACTTCAGCGGTTCTCAGAATCCAGGTACGAGTTCTTCTTGTTGATTGCGTGCTTCCCCTGCTCCATGAAAGAAGCTTGTGCAGGGGCTGCGCCGTGCTTATAACCCCCGTTACCCTTCTGCTGGCAGCAGCGTCCCTCCACAGGGGGATTTGAAAATGTACTAGGGCACCCATTGGCCCAGGATTTTTTACACCAACCTTGGGCACATTTTTTGACTTGGGGGAGCGGGGGAAACCCCCTCCTGTTGATGAGCACACTGCGGCGACCCAAACCAGTATTTGTGGGTCCACGGTGGATGTTATGGTGCCGGCCCCTGAAGCCCCCTTCAGGGGCGGCCTCTGTTAGAGTGTGTGTGTGGCCTGCATTGTTTTCTTCAAAGGGTACTGAACAAAAGAGCTGCATGGTGATTGGAACCTGAAGGGACCTTGTGCGGCAGTCAACCAATAATCACAAAACAGCTCACTCACTACACACGCATGGCACGAGACTCACCAGTCAGTCATTCTAGGACAGAGCGCGCTCCTTTGCTGTCATTCGTCCTGTTGCCCATCCTCTGTATGAACTAGTGGGGCAGGCACTGACCGGCACTCAGCAGTGTCTTCCTGAAGCAGCAGAAGATGGCTGTGACATGAACATACTGCTGAATCCAGTACAAGCAGCAAGTACCAGGAGTGAACTTATGCGTGCCTTTGGATTTAATAAATAAACCTAGACCCGATGCTAAAAAGCAGCTGCAACTTTTTCCCAATCGCGCTGGCTCCCAAAAATAGAAAAAAAAGCTCTATTGTGAATTTTATGGTACTTTTGATTTTTTTCACTATTTAAATTGCACAATATGAATGTCTTCATTTCTAAGTTCTGCTATAGTCAATATTTATTGGGTGAAGTCAAACGTGGAAGTCCTTGATACAATGGATTTTATAATAAAATATGCACCTTTCATTGATACTGAGAGAGTACTTGAAATAATTATTTCCTTGAGTAAAGAGAGGTCACAGTATATTTTATTTGTATTTTTTTTTAAATAGAATCAGAGATGACTTCTAAGTTTTCAATATTGTGGGGAGCTGTCTGACCAGAAGTAGGTTAAAGAGTTAACCCAGAGACCAGTGCTTACTGTAGGTTTGGAGACTGTTTGATTCCTGAGCTTTCTGAATAGTCAAAGATCTGCTTGTGAGTTGAGTGTGCCTGGAGGGGTGTACAATTGGTAGGTGCTGGGTTAAATTGTTGCTCAATTCATTTCCCTACATAGTGAGCACCAAGAAGCTCCCTGGCAATAGAAAAGGCATCTGAAGCTGTCATTCAAGCCTGCTCAAAGTAAGGACTAGCTTTCTTAAGCAGACCTTCGCACTATGCACTGCATGTTACAACTTGAGTTGTCCACAGATTTGCAAAGAGCAACATATGAACTGTCAATATATCATGTGCACTATACATAAGGTCAAATGTTGTTATAGGTAGACCAAAGGTGTTGTCTAATAAAGTGAGATTTTTATATAGCACAGATCCTAATCTGAATTTCTTCAATGTAGTCCCAGATTTCATGATCAATGATAATGAGACTTGCACAGGATCGCACAATTTGATCAAGTGGGGAAGCTGGGATCTGATTAAAGTTTTCCTGGTTAGACTTGTGCTCTTCAGCTACAGGATAATAAATACCCTCCATTGTCCCTTTACTACCAAATTGCAATGCTTTGGGATCAATAACTTCTTTACCCAAAATACTACATTGTGTCAATAAAAGTATCATGTTAATTCAATCTGACTGCAAGTATAAAATGACACAGTACCTTTCTTGAAGGATGTTAAGGGTAAGATAATGCTGGAGACCATTTTTATGGTAATATCAATGTCTTTCCCTGATTAAATAAACATTCGTCTAGCTGTTTTTTCTTTTAACACTGTGATAGGGAGAGAAAATTGTGGTGCCTGATATGCTTGGCTTGGCTCTATTTTGACTTGCCAGTCCCCAAGGACCTTAGGGCGAAGCTGGAGCTAGTCATTCAAAGTGAGCCTGGCTCAGACCTTACTTTGCTTGCCAACTTGTGACAGAAACTTGGTAATATGTAATCCGTTGAGTGAGTCTGATTGTATCACCTCCTTGTCTAAGAAGTTTATAATATCACATAAAGACTGTCTGTCAGCAAAGTAGGTTTTATAAAGTCAGTCTGGAAGGTAAGGTTGTCCTAAATCAGATCTCTGTAGTTGATTCAGTTTTGTTTTTCTTCACAATCTTCCCACCCTATAAATCATATTTCTGACAGAGACTTCTAATCGCATATTCCTCACCTTGTGAATACTCCCCAGGTGCCAGAGAGGATCTGGAGATTTTTCAATAGCAATTACCTTGCATGTCGGTAGGTGGCGTTGTGCAGCTCCGCATTGGATTCAACCTGCCCTGGATATGATCTTAGGGCCACTATATCTATATCACCTCCGTCGGCTGATGTCAGTCCCTTCCTTTCCGCATCTCCCGATGGGGACTCGGAGCTCTATCTATTCTGTCATTTTGACAGAATTATTTTCCCTCAAAATTTTCCATGTGCAAGATATGTTCTCTCCTAAAACCACAAGTTTCAAACCATGCAATGGCTGTCATCATCAGATGTCTGTGGTGGACCTCATTATACATGTCTTTGGCAACTCAGCTTCAAGCACGACTCGGCACCATGCAACTGCTATGGGAAGATGAACCAAAAAGGCCATCTGCTAATGCGAAGCCAAACTTACCGTCTCTGAAATCTGATGGAAGTCAAAGAAGACCCTGTCTCGATTGAGATCGAGGGCACAGACACACTCTGGCTCCTGACTGATATTGTGATCGATCCTCAGCTAAGTCACAAAGCTCAGGTACGTCCAAGAAGTTAAAAAAACATAGGAAGTCCAAACACTTATCTCTTTTGTCCCGCTGCTCTCACCTTTCAGAGTCATACGACGCCCCAGGCACCTCCAGCCCTCAAAGGTCAGAGTCGTTCCTCAACTTTGGAACTGATTCCAGCCTTGCTCCCATTGTGCCTCTGTTTCCCCAGGCCATTGGCAACACCACAACAGCTCCATGAGCTGAGACTGGTTATGGTACCTCTCAATATCCCTCTGGAGTGTGTTTGGGTCATAAGGATTCAAGGTGGCCTGCAGTTGGTTTACCACTGGCAGATCAGTCCCCAATGCCAATTGTGCCATCTGACCATGACTCAAGGTGGGCCTTTTCCTCGAGCTCAGCTCCGCTGACTCCAGCCCCATCGCAACATCTAACGATGCCTTAAGTGCCTCAACCGACACCAACAGCCTGAACTACGATGCCTGCCCCAACATCAACGATGCCGGAAGTAGAGCCAATAGTTTTGTCACACTCCAGAACTCATCTGCAACCTCCTCTGAGATGGCACGCCTTTACTCCCATCTGGACCCTGTAACATCCCACCAATTTGATGACGACAACCCAGATGATGACATTTACAATGATGCCAATCTTTTTCATGATCTGCAAGATGCCAGTGGCCTGGTTTCCTCTCCAGATATTCGGGCCAGACCCTTCCTCTGCAAACTCAGTGGCAACAGAGGAGTCTGCCTACTTTGCAACTGTAATCTGGAGGGGGCAGAAGCATTAGAACTCAGCTTGCCCACTACAAAGGTAAAAGATAAATTTCCTGACGGAGGTACTACATCCAGGACAGACGAGTCAAGAACCTCTTCTGCCATCTAATGAGGCTCTTTCTGATATACTGATGGGCACCTGGGCAAAATCAGTATCTTGCCCCGCCGGTCAACAGGCAGTTAGCAAGGCAGCAAAGGCCTTCCCCCAGGAATCCAGATTTACTTATGCCAGAAAGCCTAGGTGCTCTAGGTGTCCACCAGTAGAATTAATCCAAACGTGTGTCCGACCACACCTCCTGATGGAGATTTCAAACACATGGGAACATTCTCCAAACAAATGATTTCCTCTACTAGTCTTGCCCTTTGGTTAGTCAATGCAAGCTATCTCTTGAGAAGGTACTCATATGCATTTGGATAGAGTGGCAGACATCTTGCTGGCTATTCCTGAGCACATTCGGCCAACCTTACAATCTCTTACGAAATGGCCAAGATTCAGCAAAGTATTTGATATGTTCAGAGCTGTACACTACCGACTGTGTAGGTAGGGCAGTCGGGACCAGTGTGGTTCTTAGGCGCCATATTGGGATTCGCTCCACTGGCATCTCTAATTTAGTTCATTCTGTTCAGAAACGTTAATGGACATGTGCTTTGATGGCTGCAGGCTCTTTGCAGCGAAGTCAAACTTGGCTTTGGAAAGAATTAAATAGAGCAAGGCCACTTCCAACTCTCTAGGCCTATCCCCGTCCACTCAACAGTTCCCCTTGCAACTTCACCCCTTTTGAGAATTCAGAAGTGGATACTAGCTGAGCCAGTGCCAGAATGCACCCCTGCAATAACAGGCCCCTCACTCCTTTTGAGGTAGGGGCAGGAGATCAAGCTGACAGTGTCCTGGCCCCAAGAGCAACTATCTATCCCAACAACAGCCCCCCCCACAGCTGCCACAAAACTACTTTAGGTCATCCTCTGCAGCGTATGATTGTCCCGTGGGAGGCTGTGGTTCCCCTAGTGGAGAGGCATCACATCTGACCAATGGGTGCTCCAAATTGCTGTACATGGTTACTATCTCCCTTCCTGTTTAACACTCCACATATGCCACCCACACCACAACACCCTCCAAAGAACCCATGTCTATATTCTGAGGAGTAGTTCAGACTCTCTTGGACAAGGGAGCCATTGACAGGGTGCCAGCATCAGAGATCAGAGATCAGGAATGGCTGTTACTCCTGTTAATTCCTGGAACCGAAGAAGAATGTAGGCCTTCACCCCATCATCAATCTTTGCCCTCTGAACCTTTTCCTCAGGAAGGAAAAGTTCAAGATGCTCACTCTGGCACAAGTTCTGTCTGCATGGATCTAGGAGACTGGATGGTGGTGCTGGATTTGTAGGATGCTTATTTTCACATCCCCATCCTGAAGTCCCACAGTTGTTACCTGCGGTTTTAGGTAGGTCAGAAGCACATTAAATTCTCTATACTCCCCTTTGGCCTTCCCAGTGCACCTTGGGTGTGTACGAAGGTGATTATAGTGGTTGCAGCCGATCTGTAGAGGCTGGGTATACCAGTATCCCCTTCTCTCAACGATTGGCTCTGAAAGTAGGCTTGCCTAAAATATTCATAAACCACCTCCAGACGATGGCCTACCTGTTGACGGCGCTGAGTTTTCCATCAACGTGCCGAAGTCACATCTGACTCCTCATTTCCAAGCCTTTCCTCCACCTCAATGAGTTCAGGACATTTGGGCTGTGATCCCAATGTTTCAACACTTGACCTGAGTCTTGTGGATCATGCCAGGTGGCACATGTGGGCTCTGTAGTCGAATCCGAAGTATTAGTGAGCTTAGCACCAGGGGAACCTGTCAGATTCCATCCATGTGTCAGAGGAGACTGTGAAAGATCTGCAGTGATGGCTGCTCGGCTGCAATGGCACTAGTGGCACATTCCTCTTCCTAGACCAGGCAGAGCTAACGGCCAAGACAGATGCATTGTTGCTAGGTTGGAAAGGTCATCTGGGAGAGGTGGAGAGCAGAGTACTCTAGTCTCTGGCTGAGACCCATCTCTACATCAACTTGTTGGAGTGAAGGGCAATTTGATTGGCATTGAAGGTGTTCCTCCTGATCATCAGTGAGAAACGGGTATGGGAAACAGTGGAGTACGGGTTCACACAGACAACACCACTGCCATGTGGTACTGCAACAAACAGAATGGCGTGGGGTCATGGGCCCTGTTCCAGGAGTCTCTACATCTCTGAAAGTGGCTGAACACTCAGGGCATCTCCCTAATAGGCCAACTTTTAGCAGATCTTTCAACACCAGGTTGAACAAACTGAGCCAGCATTGCCTAGCAGATCACGAAGGGCAGTTGCACTTGGAGGTGGTACAGGGCATCTTTTAACAATGGAGTCTTTATCTGTTTGCCACCACAGGGTATGCACAGTGTCCAAGTTTTTGCACTTTGAAGTTCCCAAAACGATTCTCACTTCGGGCCGCCTTTCACCATGCCATACTCATCAATCTTTCTAGACAAGCTAATTCTCCGAATGAAAGGGAAATCCAATCAGAAGGTAGTCACGCCCTTTCACGTAGGACAATCCATCTCCTTACCGGCTTTCTACACTCCTCCCCACTAAGAATGAAAAGCAGCTGCACCGTCTTGACCCTAAGAGGGCCCTAAGTTATTACATTGATCATACTGGAGACCACAGATTAAATGATAAGCTTTTTGTGGGCGACTTTTGGGAGCAAAGAAAGGGAAAGAGTTACAGAAAAGAACAATCACCAAATGGGTCATTTTATCCATAAAGATCGTTATGGGCTGGCAAAGAATTAGGCAAAGAAGATTTGCATGCTGATTCCACCAGAGTGAAGAATGCTACCATGGCACTAGCACACGGTGTGCCAGTCTTGGTCATCTGCCAGGCAGCTACATGAGCATCAGTGCACAGGTTCACTACTGCCTGGATAACCAGGTCCAGCAGGAGGGGAATTTTGCCTGTTCTGTCCTTCAGAATTTTCTGGTCTGAACTATTCAACAGAACCACCACATAGTGAGGTACTGATTTGGTTTCTATTCCAAAGGTGAGGAATTAGTGGTTAGAAGTCTGAATCACGAACAAGTTACTTACGTAAAAGAACACCTTTCCAAGTAGAGACTCTATCACAGCACAGATTCCTCACCGAAACTACCCTCCCCCCGTATGTAGAATGGATTCATGACCAACGGCATGGACAGAGATAAAAAAGAAGCTGGCATGAAAGCATAGAGGTGGTAGAGACATAGCGGCCTCAACATCATATCCGGGGAAGGACGAATCAGACACAGAGCCGCACAATGCCACCTACTGGCATGCGAGGGAACTGATACTGAAAAATCTCCGGGTCCTGTCAGACGTTTGGGGGGTATTCACAAGGTGAGGAATCTCCAGTTAGATAGAGTCTCTACCAGAAAAGGCATTACCGAAGGCAAGTAACTTGTTCTTCTGCTTTTCCAGTCATAAATTGAAGTTTTCAGATAACAGAATGTAAAGATGTAAAGAAAATAAACAGAACTTGGCAAACTATTGATAACTGATTCAGGCATACTTAAGCTCCTGTCACTCATTTATCTGGAGAGCCATTTGCAAACTTTTGTGGCTGCTGCAGCAGTTAAACAAGTCCTCATCCTGTGCAGAAAATGTTTGTTAGACATGCCCTAAGATAAGAGGATATATATTCATTCCACTTAACAGTGATGGATACCTAGGACAATAAGTATCTCCTTTGCATGGTACTGAATTCACGTTCAGCCATAAAAAAATATACAGACATGGCAGTGTCAAAGTTGCTATCACAGAGATGCTGACCAGCTACTTTGTACAGAGCACAACTATAATGTTTAGTTCAATCACAGTGTGCTGTACAGGTCACATCTGCATTAGTAAAGGTCTTGTAAAAATGTACCAGGTGGTGTAGGTCGCTGGTATTTTGGGCCATGACCAGAATAGTGGCCCCATTTTCTAGCTGCACTAGGGCCCATGACTACCTTGCTATGCCGCTGGCGCAAGTCTACACCCATTATCTTATGCTATGTACATTTATACAGCGCACTATCTCTCATGAGGGTAGCATGGCGCTTTGCAGATATGTGAGTCTAGCCCCATGGAGGGTGGGGCTTTCTCAAAGAGCCAAGTTTTCAGCTTGTTGCGGAATTCAAGAAGAGAAGGGGAGGTTCTGATGTGAAGTGGGAGGTCATTTCAAGCTTGAGGAGTGAGAAAGATCGACCTCTGTACCTGTTTTTGCGAATTCTGGGACGTGTACTAGTAAATGTTTTGCAGATCTAAGGTGCCTGGAGGGTTGGTGGAAATGTATGTGGCTGTTCAGGTAGGCTGGGCCTGTGCTGTGTAGTTTACCTGTCAGCTCCGAATTGGGTAGGCTGATATACCTATGGAGATACCACTCCGCTCGACTCACAATTCGGCTTGGGTGAAATTTGAATTATGCCGGCATAATTGGCATCATTTTGGTAATATCGAGTAAAACTAAATTGACAGAAAATGACAAAGAATACTCCTTTAAGCCACATCACTAATTTTAGGGACAAATTTTAACGCAAGATGTATCATTCAGCTAATTTTTGACCGCAAACGGCATTTCAGGTAGATTTTTTCACCCAAGCGAACTGTTCAGGTTATTTTTTTAGCACAAAACTACAAATCTTAACGTGCGCTGCAGTGTTTTCAATGCGAGCAGCAGTTTCATCAACATGGGCAATCAACAAACTTTTCAGCTATTTTTATCTGAGCTGACTGTTCGGGTAATTTTTTACCACAAAACTACAAATCTGAACACGAGCGGCAGTGTTTTGAACGTGTGATACCGTAAATCATATCGAAATTACATTTTTGAGTTGAATTTTTACCTGAATGTAAGTTTTTGAGTGTGGAATTCAATGCTAGTATTACCTGTAATTTCGTGTATTTTTTTAATAAATCTTTTTATTGACATTTCAATAAAGAATATATTTAAAACATTGTTGTGCACTGGCATTTCCAGTAGGTTCAATAGCATCTCAGCATACGACATCTCTCGCATCTCTTCCAACCCCTCCCTCAACACAGCTGACATTTTTGTTCGATACAGAGTACCCAGATGTTGAATTTCAAGTAATTTTGTGGTGATCTTGCGCAATTAAACTACAACAAGTTACAATAGCTTTGCTCCTCCCCCCACCAGCCCCATAGAATGTTTTCAGAATCGATATCAAACCCAAATGGATTCCGGCTCCTTAAACACTTTCACCTCATTGGCGCGGCCGCCACAGGAATGAATGACCATTGGCCAATGTCCTATTAACCAGGACCTCCACGCATTGCATGATGGGAAGGAATCTGCCTGCCTCTCCCGCTTTCTCCCTTCCTCAAGTGAGTTCAGTCATGCTGTGGTATTAGAAGGCATGTGACATCTTTCATCTCCCGGCCGCGTGCCTCCTCATTCCCGAGACAATGCATTCAATGTATGAGAAGCGAGTTTTCATTATAGAGAAGAACAAACAATGCACAATTATGTGAGTTATTGACTTTAGGCCTACATTTGTATTCTTCACTTTGCCTTTTTTTTAATTTCCTGTCCCCATCTCCCGCTTCAACTTATTGCATTTCTAGGTGTTTGAATGCATGTAGGGTTTTTCATAATATTTTTTAATAAAAAACATCATTTATGATTATTTTTCTTTTTCACTAAACGTCAGGCTCCTGCTTTGATTTGTTGCAAACCTAGTTTAGCATTTATTTAGTATTGGCTCCAAAAAGAATTTGAATATGAGTTCGAGTGCTGCTGGAAAATGTGCTCTGCTGCTGAAAAGTATGTCGCTATAGCGCTAGCAAACAGATCAGTCAAACAAACCACAAACCGCCATTCAAGTCTCTTTTAGGCCTGGCTAAAGAAAGTTTCAATTGTTCATGTTCACAGATGTTATTAAGAGCGTGCATAGGAGCATGTTCATGTTTGCAATGGGAATACATAAGCAGTACCTCAGACTGGGTGCAAGTCAGGTTAAATTTAGGGGGCGATTCCCGAGAATTAAAACCTAGCGTCAAAATCCGCAATGTTGCCTAGTACAAACAGCATATAATTGTGCAACATTGTGTTTGCAACGCATGTGTGTCGATGGTGTTATTGGCTATCCAAACACTACTGAGGCATTCTTTACATGTTGCTAAATCCGATTTAGCACTGTGTCACGGCGCAGAGGCAAACCAGTGGTGTCTTGAGTGAGAATTATAACCGTGGCACAACTTCTAGTAAACAATTCTTCACACTTATGACCTCCCGAGGGTCAATCACAGAATATGTGCAATTTTCTTGAAATTGCACTTATGGCCCGTGAAAGTATTGTGATTTACTTTTGCCCAATGTTTGCGTTTACTTTTTTGAACTAACATTCTGTACACAGCTGGGTCGAACTAGTTTGCATAAGTTTAGGTGGTCTGCCTTTGCATCGCATCTTAGGGTGCTTGTGCGGTTACCATCTAGCTCAGGTGTCACCAACCAGTCGAGTGCAAGCTACTAGTAGCTCACAGACACCTTCAGAGTACCTCACAGCCTTGAGCTTTTTTAAATAAGCACAGGGTCACATTTTCCTTTTAAAGTTAAGGGAAGGTTGTGTTTATTTTACATTATTGTCTTCAGGCTGCAGATATCAGGGCCTGATAATGAAGAGTTCTGGAGTCAGATTTATGACCCAAGGCACAGAGGTGAAGAACTGAGGAATCTAAATCTTAAATAAAAGTCCTTGTCAATTCAATGTTGGAGCATGAGAACAAAATGATGTTTCTGAATGCTTTTAAAAGTGAGAACATTTAAATGAAGAGTTAACTTAATGATTAAGTTAACTAATCATTTTAATTTTATCACATTTTAAAATGTTGCAATGACAAACAGCAGGTTTCTTGCTCCCAGTGGCCAGTAGACACTGTGCCACATTAATAACTAAAAACTACAGTCAAGGTGGATAAAAATATTTCTATGAAACATTGAGTCAATATTTTTCTCAACTTTCAATTAAGTCAATTACGTCTTTATATTTTATGATCTAAAAACAACATACATGCCAGTACTGATAGTCTTTCGCACTCTTTCTTCCTGATCACACCACACACTTGATATGACCACAACGAATTTCTTAATCTTTTTGTTATTTATTCTTGAACATTTGGTGTTAAGTTTTTTCAAAGCATTTTGTTCTTTTTTCAAAAGTTAGGACAAAATTGTTTTTGTCGACAACATTGCACACCATAACGACACTGAACATAGAAAAGGTTTACAAAACTCAGACAACACCTAAAGTTATTACAATACACATATATGAATAAAATTACATAAAAAGAAAAAGTTGAAAACCAGCTCAAATTCTGTGATTGTTTGAGAAACAGTAAAGAAAAGAATAAAGAAAGAAAAATAAACTAATAACAGCCCTGCTAAACTTCTCTAGGAGCATGGGCTAACAATCAAACTGTGAACCAATTAGGCTCATAATAAATTTATATACATGACGCTTAATTCACTTTTGAGATGAGCCACATTGGTATAATTCTATACTGTTACACTTGTTTGAAAGATGTTAACTGATGACGCGTTTCGAACCCATGAACTTTTTAATCGGGTTCTCCTCAGGACACAGAACAGAAAAGAGCTTTTTATTGGATAAAGGAGGAAAATTGAAATTCTTTTCAGGTAATGCCACGGTTCCCTACATCTTAACTTGTCTGCAGAAATATGGAATTTTACTCAATAATCACTGGGGGAAGAGCGCTTCATGTTCTCTGTGGTGAGCGGGGTGGCCGCTATCAATGCGGGCTTTAACTCAATTACACGTTTCGATATATTCCCACGCGATCAGGATGCTACTCGCCTGAGCGCCGTGTTCCAATTGTTGCTTCCGTTCTGCAACTGAATCGTTATATTTTATGAAGCATGTTTCTTCACTTTAAATTCCTCCTATTTAAACAAATGGCTGTATTTTTCTGTTATAAATATGGCACTGTGTCTACAGGACACTGGGTGCAAGATGCCTGCTGTTTGTAAATGTCACACTTGGAAATGGGAAATGGGAAAAAATGTAAATGATTTTTATGTAATCCATATAAACATATAGTTTACTATTCAGTTTAATTTTCTCCCATCTCAAAGTGTTGCATGTACACACACCAGGCAACTTGCTCCCAGTGGATGGTAGACACTGTCAATTTTATAACTGAAAAAGCAATTTTTAAGTGGGAGAAACTTAAAGTGCAGATACATAATATGAACATTTTTTGTAGAACATTTTTCTGCAATTTAAATTTCTCCCATTTAAAAAACCTGGTTGTATGTTTATTTTATATATGTAACAGTGCTAAGTGTAGGGTACGTCCTGTTCCACAAGTACATACAACACAGACTCTCATTCACCCATACACATATATCCCATTCATACAAACACATATTCAAACTGCCCCAAAGACCAGGCTCTCACTGACACCCATTGCAGCCCTAATTAAAATAATTTTTTCAAAACCTAGTCTTTGGCTCATTGAATATTTGTCTTAAATTCAATGAAACTGGATGTGGGGTGTCTGGTAACATTGCGCGAGTGGCTTGGCCTTCAGTAGCTCACAATGATTTTGACTGATCAGAAGTAGCTCTCACCACAAAAAAGGTTGTAGACCCCTGATCTAGGTACATCCAGTTTGCTCCTAGAATTCAATTAACAGGAAGAACTGCAGTGCGCATGCGTGCCAGAGCAGCAGGAGACGAGTGCAGCCAGCAGCATGAGTAGGTAAGTCCTAAACTAATGTCCTCCTGGCACTGGTAAACTCCGCTACGCTGCGAGTGCGGAGTTTTTGAAAACTTCGCACTCCAAACGGAGTGCGAGTTCAAAAACTTCGCAATCTCCGCCGGCAGAGCGGAGTTAGCCGCCCAGGCCTAATTATGAGAATGGTGAAAAAGATAAACAGTTCAACCATTTAGCCTATTCCACAGAATAAGAATATATGCTTGCATACAAGTTCTGTAATATATTGTACTCCTACCTACCGCATCCTTACCTGTGGGTGAGTGTCATCATGCTGCTCGTCTTGGTGAAGAGCCGCACAGCATCGCTCGCATGAGTTAAACAGGAATCAGCTGAGCTGGAATTCCAGCATGGATCGACCTCTCAGTGTCAGTGAAATGCTCCTCTGCCTAAACAAAGGCCTGATGTCATTTATATAATAACATTCTCCATGTAACAATGCTGAAGCCCCAGGCAGGCCGCTATTGTTTATTCTATTGTGATAGCTCTTTCGCCGAGCGGCCAAAACAAATAACAACATCTTGCGTGATGAACTTAGCCCTTGTACAGAATGTTCAAGGTGCCTACAAAGTGGTAGTGTAAGCAAAACTGAGTTCAAAGAATGCTATCCTGTATGTGCACGCACATGAATGTGTGTCAAAAGTCATCCTGTGTAGGGAGAGAACGCAACATAAGAAGATGAGCCTGTAAAATGGCATTTGATAACCAGGCCTAATACCTCCAAGTGACAGGGGTAGGGTATTTTGAAGTGTCCCCATTGCTTGCTGCTCAAAAGGAAGTGTACTGCTCTCAGATGTATATTGAATATTCTACATCAAAAATGGAGACTTTTAATATGCCAAGGTACCACCTCCCAGATTCTGCACAATGGAGAACGCCTCTCCCAGATACTTGTAAAAAACACTGCCTTAAGATCTAAATGCTATTAATGGCCTGAATCTGAGGGTCTATTGACTTACAGTATATCTCTGCCACACAATTATCGGAGCCTTTAGCTCACTGAGGTGAATATCTGCCACATAGAAGGCCCTTTAGGGATTTGACTAATTCAAAGGATGTCACATTTTTGTCATGTGTTTACCTCCAGCATGCCATGTTCGAATGATGCACATACAGAGACATGGGTATGTTCAATGCTTTATTTATAAAACAAAAAAACGCCTACGGTCCCAATTATTTCCTTAGGAGCTCCGGAAGTGCCATTGTGAAAAAACTAATTATTATTTGGGGTGGGTGACTACACACTTCAAGGAATAATCACAACCCTTGTCAGGGTGAACCCACACAGTCACTAAATTAACCTGAGCTCAACCACCTGGTAGCCAAGAAACAGAGCAAGCAGGCTTAGCATAGGGCAATGTGTAAAGTATTAATGCAGTACTAAAACAGTAATAAAGTCAAAATGCCAAACAATATAAATCCCAAACCAAATTGGAAAAAAGAGTAAAAATTAATAAACAAAATTGCATCAAAATGACAGACATCCAACATGGGAAACTGAAGGTAGGAAGTTTTAAAGTGTTAAGTAGGAATAGTGGCAAGAAGCATAGCATGCTAACGATAGTCAATGGTCGTGGTAGAGTGGGACGCAGGCTCAATTTGACTACAATGTAGTGCACGTTGGATACACCAACCAAGTTCATCCTGGTCAAAGATTTTACCTTCTAACTTTAGTACTTTAAGTCCCAATCTAGCACAGGGGTACACTTCTAAATTCCCTATGACCTCAGGGGAGGCACTTAGAGTCTCACAGGGTTTCAGGAAGAGGCCACAGCAGGGCCCAGTCCAGGTCCAGTTGCCACTGGTCAGCTGGGCAGTTGCAGGAAAAGGCCTCTTTTAACTTGTTGTGTCCCTGCAGCTTTAAGTGGGGGTCAGTCTTACGTCCCTTGGAATCCATTCCTTAGTCCTGATACAAGAGAGAGCAGGTCTTATCCTTTATGGCCCTTCTCAAGTTGCAGACAGCAGGTTCAGTCCTCTTCTGATCTTTCTCAGGTCCTGTACTGTTCTGAAGTGGGTGCCTGGAAGTGCCATATTTATGCCTGGCATGAACTAGTGGGTTGGAATGACTCCTGGACATGACGTAAGCAATAGGGTAAACATTCCTGGGGCCAACTCTACCCACTTTGCTCATTTTCAAGATGGCACAAGTCTTCAGCTACACTTAACTTGGGCTCTGAGGGCTGGGGATGTGTGTTGGGAGTATAATATGGCAAACCTTGTGTCCATCCACATCTAACAATAAAATCCAGTTTGGGGACGTCATTGTACCCATAATAAACTCAGAGACATATTTCTGGTAGAACAAAAGTAGGATTTTCAGCAACCAGACAACGGATACACAAGAACTGGTTTTCGATCCTGTTTCTCTTCCTTTCAAGTATGCCGCAATGCGTTATATGTAAACCCCCAGACCTGTCAAGCAAGATTTGACATTTGACACAAAAATATAAAAAAGGATGCTCACAGCGCCACCTTGCATATTCTTTCAGGTTCAGAGGAGTCAGCTCTGCCCATTCAGGTCAGTCTATTGTTTGTTCCTGGGTGGCACTTCACACCTTTTCCACACTTATTTAAATGCTAATTACTGGCAGGCAGAAGTCGGAAGAACTTCAGTCAGGTAAAAGGTAATTATCTAAAAGTTACTTTTCCTTAATATTTGTTAAAAATCCGATTTCACCATTGTATTGGATTTTTAATAACTATTAAACTAGTTGCTTAATTATTTTTCTAGCTATTCCTATTCCTGAGATTCAGTATTAAGATTTTTAATCTATACTTTGGATTTCTAAATAGGACAGCTAGGCCTGCCACAGTGAAAAATGGCTTTTGTGTCCTAGTTACTGTAAGGACATGTTAACATTAAATTTGCACATGTCCTACTTTTAAATACAATGCAGCCTGCCTTGTGGGTGACAAGGCCTACGTATTGGTGACTTATTAATATTTTAAATATTTAAAGGAAGGTTTTGACCTGTCAAAAGTGTTTATTTTGACAGGTGGAATAGCAGTGTTTAACTTCAACATTCAAGCTACAATGGTTGGCCTGAAGCCATGTTTTACACTGTCACTGTACTGGATAACACAATATGTGCTGCAGTCCACTAGTGACATTTAACTTACAGGCCTGGAGTATATTTTGTACGATATACTGGGGCCCTATAGGTAGGGTTCAATGCACCAATTAGGAATATGCCAATTCGACCATGCTTAAATGGGGAGCACGGGCACTTTACATCTGGTTAGCAGGGAAAAAGGGGACAGAGGACTAAACCCAACAAAAATAAATGTTCCAGCAAAAGGCAAAAAATCCTGGGTGACTACGCAGAAAACATGGATTTTCTACAGCTGTCTAATGCCGGGATTCCTCTATACTGAGGTGCCCAGTTCTGATTCCAAGGCGATACAAAAGGGGATGATGGACGGAACGCTTGAGCCAATCAAACACTCACCCCCAGTCAACTGATCTGGGTTTAATCCATCATCATTCTTTAGCTCACTCCACCACCCCAGTTCAGACATGGCCATATGCAAATCAGTCTGACCCTGTGCCTCATGGGAACAGTCCAGCCCGAACTGCCAAGCCATGTCTTCCCTGGACCGGAAACAAGCATCCTAGGACCGGTTTCTGGCATTCCAGCCGTCATCAGCCAGGCTTGCTTGAATCCAGTGGCAAAGTGAGCAAGGGACCCACGTCTGGGCATACCCCGCCAACTTAGGGCGAACAAAGCGATACAAAGGGGATGATGGACCGGAGCAGCTTGAGCCAATCAAACACTCACCCCAGTCAACTGATCTGGGTTTAATCCATCATCATTCTTTAGCTCACTCCACCACCCCAGTTCAGACATGGCCATATGCAAATCAGTCTGACCCTGTGCCTCATGGGAACAGTCCAGCCCGAACTGCCAAGCCATGTCTTCCCTGGACCGGAAACAAGCATCCTAGGACCGGTTTCTGGCATTCCAGCCATCATCAGCCAGGCTTGCTTGAATCCAGTGGCAAAGTGAGCAAGGGACCCACGTCTGGGCATACCCCGCCAATTTAGGGCGAACAAGCGATACAAAGGGATGATGGACGGAGCAGCTTGGCCAATCAAACACTCACCCCCAGTCAACTGATCTGGGTTTAATCCATCATCATTCTTTAGCTCACTCCACCACCCCAGTTCAGACATGGCCATATGCAAATCAGTCTGACCCTGTGCCTCATGGGAACAGTCCAGCCCGAACTGCCAAGCCATGTCTTCCCTGGACCGGAAACAAGCATCCTAGGACCGGTTTCTGGCATTCCAGCCGTCATCAGCCAGGCTTGCTTGAATCCAGTGGCAAAGTGAGCAAGGGACCCACGTCTGGGCATACCCCCGCCAACTTAGGGCGAACAAAGCGATACAAAAGGGGATGATGGACGGGCACGCTTGAGCCAATCAAACACTCACCCCAGTCAACTGATCTGGGTTTAATCCATCATCATTCTTTAGATCACTCCACCACCCCAGTTCAGACATGGCCATATGCAAATCAGTCTGACCCTGTGCCTCATGGGAACAGTCCAGCCCGAACTGCCAAGCCATGTCTTCCCTGGACCGGAAACAAGCATCCTAGGACCGGTTTCTGGCATTCCAGCCGTCATCAGCCAGGCTTGCTTGAATCCAGTGGCAAAGTGAGCAAGGGACCCACGTCTGGGCATACCCCCGCCAACTTAGGGCGAACAAGCGATACAAAAGGGGATGATGGACGGAACGCTTGAGCCAATCAAACACTCACCCCCAGTCAACTGATCTGGGTTTAATCCATCATCATTCTTTAGCTCACTCCACCACCCCAGTTCAGACATGGCCATATGTCCTAGGATGCTTGTTTCCGGTCCAGGGAAGACATGGCTTGGCAGTTCGGGCTGGACTGTTCCCATGAGGCACAGGGTCAGACTGATCTGCATATGGCCATGTCTGAACTGGGGTGGTGGAGTGAGCTAAAGAATGATGATGGATTAAACCCAGATCTGTTGACTGGGGGTGAGTGTTTGATTGGCTCAAACGTTCCGTCCATCATCCCCTTTTGTATCGCTTGGTCGCCCTAAGTTGGCGGGGCATGCCCAGACGTGGGTCCCTTGCTCACTTTGCCACTGGATTCAAGCAAGCCTGGCTGATGACGGCTGAAATGCCAGAAACCGGTCCTAGGATGCTTGTTTCCGGTCAGGAAGACATGGCTTGGCAGTTCGGGCTGGACTGTTCCCATGAGGCACAGGGTCAGACTGATCTGCATATGGCCATGTCTGAACTGGGGTGGTGGAGTGAGCTAAAGAATGATGATGGATTAAACCCAGATCTGTTGACTGGGGTGAGTGTTTGATTGGCTCAAACGCTCCGTCCATCATCCCCTTTGTATCGCTTGGTCGCCCTAAGTTCGCAGGGCATGCCCAGACGTGGGTCCCTTGCTCACTTTGCCACTGGATTCAAGCAAGCCTGGCTGATGACGGCTGAAATGCCAGAAACCGGTCCTAGGATGCTTGTTTCCGGTCCAGGGAAGACATGGCTTGGCAGTTCGGGCTGGACTGTTCCCATGAGGCACAGGGTCAGACTGATTTGCATATGGCCATGTCTGAACTGGGGTGGTGGAGTGAGCTAAAGAATGATGATGGATTAAACCCAGATCAGTTGACTGGGGGTGAGTGTTTGATTGGCTCAAACGTTCCGTCCATCATCCCCTTTGTATCGCTTTGGTCGCCCTAAGTTGGCGGGGGTATGCCCAGACGTGGGTCCCTTGCTCACTTTGCCACTGGATTCAAGCAAGCCTGGCTGATGACGGCTGAAATGCCAGAAACCGGTCCTAGGATGCTTGTTTCCGGTCCAGGGAAGACATGGCTTGGCAGTTCGGGCTGACTGTTCCCATGAGGCACAGGGTCAGACTGATTTGCATATGGCCATGTCTGAACTGGGGTGGTGGAGTGAGCTAAAGAATGATGATGGATTAAACCCAGATCAGTTGACTGGGGTGAGTGTTTGATTGGCTCAAACGTTCCGTCCATCATCCCCTTTTGTATCGCTTTGGTCACCCTAAGTTGGCGGGGTATGCCCAGACGTGGGTCCCTTGCTCACTTTGCCACTGGATTCAAGCAAGCCTGGCTGATGACGGCTGAAATGCCAGAAACCGGTCCTAGGATGCTTGTTTCCGGTCCAGGGAAGACATGGCTTGGCAGTTCGGGCTGGACTGTTCCCATGAGGCACAGGGTCAGACTGATTTGCATATGGCCATGTCTGAACTGGGGTGGTGGAGTGAGCTAAAGAATGATGATGGATTAAACCCAGATCAGTTGACTGAGGGTGAGTGTTTGATTGGCTCAAACGTTCCGTCCATCATCCCCTTTTGTATCGCCTCAGTTCTGATTCCAAGTCATACCTCTATTTTTACCAGCCTACACTGCCTGCCTCTTTATCTGTCTGGCAGTTTTTTTCATGTATGCTCTAGGTAAATGTCTAATGATGAAAAATAAGTCCTCGTCCTGAAAATGAGTGTCAGCGCCCACCACTTGCAACCACCAGCACAAATTAAGCTTTGTGTGCATTAATGTAATGGGCAACGGGCAGGTATGTAATCCTCCCACATTCTTCTTGAAAGTTTTAGATGCTAGTTTGCTGCCTGTTTTTTGGATTACTATGAAATCAATGGTGTGAGGTAATCGGTCATTGCAAAACATTTCCTTAAAAGTTCACTTTTCAGATGTTTCCTTCCATGACAATGGTTTTCATGCAACCTGGGATAAGTGTGCATTGAGCAAGAGGTGGCCTGGTGCTAATAAGCTGGGTGGTAAGAAATAGGTTGACAGGAAGAGAGCATTGTGAGAACTGTTAGAAGGTGGGTATAAAAATCTGGGAAGATCAACAGTGAGGCAGGCATATGGGTGGGGCATTGAAAAAGTTATAGAAGTGAACAAATGACTGGGTGGGCAGAAAAAGCTAAACAGAGAGAGAGAAGAGTGTGAACCTTGAGCCCAATATGTTAAAAGAACCTTGGCTGGAAGGAGTAATGGAACAAGAAGATGCTTAGAACCAATAGAGGACAGCACTTTCGTAAATGTCATGTTGCTGCAGGGCATTTACAGCTACAAATTAACTCTGTCCTTGTTACATGCCCATGCCTTTGACTCAGGATAAATATTGCACAGGCGGTGGAGGGAATTACTAGCCATTAATATTCACAGAAGTGAGTAATAGCGCTTAGTTAAATTCACAGTTTATATTAGGGCATTATTTCATCTAGACGGGTGAGTGGAGACTGGAAGGTAGGTTAGAAAAGTGTGATTTGTTTCTAGGAAATGGGAGAATCACCACAAATGATGATTGTTTCCCTAGTGGGTTAGAAGAGGCGGGCCTCTTCTGACACACCAGGCCCAAAGGCCACATGCCAGTCTCTTGGAATAGAACAGGGTTAAGACAGAAATGTAGTAGCCCCCGCTGTCATTCTTACTGCTGTAGTGCTCATTTATCCATTAGTGCTCGGATACAACAACATTATTTAAACAGGGATACAGTCACTTTGGTAGTGAAGAAAAAAAGGACCCCAACAATTGACTGCAGGGGTTCAGATACTACATGTCTACTGCGTTTTTTTCCTATCAGCAGGTTTTGGGGATCTGTTTAGTGTTTAAACAGAGGTGATAAACTACAGCTAGAGATTAAAGCTATTTGATTTCTTTATCTGACTACCAATTTACAGCAGACTTGGGTACAACCATGTCTAACTAAAGGTATCGAGGCTATTAAGGTTGTGAATAGGAATCAGATCATGGACATTTCTAACTGCACTAATCTACTGGCAGACATTTTCAATTTCATCACTGCACCAACTGGAAGAAGTACAAGACCTGCCAAACTGCGAACTAAGCTTCAACAGAAAATTCATAGTACAAACAAAATGAGGTCCCTTCAGAAGATGACATCTACAGTGAATCTATGTAAGTTGATAAAACAACTTAGAAATTGACTAAAAAAGGAGATCAGTAAAATTAAAAGGACCCATCACGAACAAATCTGGACAGAGCTTCAAGACACAATCCCTTCAAAAAACACACATACGTTCTGGCTATTAGTGGGGACTGAATTTATGCATGATAGATTTATTATTGGGGCTGTTTAAGTGCTCAAAAACTGCAAAAAGCCACAAATCGTTTCATTTACTTGGCACTGCTTATGGTCCGTAGGCTTACTGCCATGCACTGGAAAGCCCAGAAATTACCAGATGTTGCCCACTGGTGTGCGGCGACACTAAAGTGGGAAAGGGCGGAAGCAGTGGCATTGAGGTGAGAGGAGGTCTGCAGATTACGCAAGATCCCCAATGTAGCGTATTGGGAGGTGTTGTTACTGGACTTACAAACTTATAAAGAGGAGCTGAATGGCTGAGCCCCCACTCAGACTCACACCTGGTCTCGGGGTCAGGGTGCCCGGAGCGATACAACCCTTCCCTTCCTTTTCCCTCTCCCCCTTTTCACCCCTGCCCCTTCTCTATTCCCTCCCATCATCCCCCCTGTCTCAGACCCCACCCAATCCCTCCCATGAGACTATCTTGAACCCCCTCATATGTCTATGCACATGCTGATTATAGTTATGTATATCCTAATACTGAATCGTATGTCTCTCTCGCATTTTACATTGTAATGTTATAGAATGAAATAGAAATTTCAAGAGTAGTAGGAAAATGTGCCAAAAATTCAGAGAAGCTGAAACTGTGGTGATACCGCTGCATGTCCTGTTGTTATCTACTGTTTGAATGCTCAGAAAAATAAGGACCACTGACTCCTGTCAGTAATATTGCCTCATAGCGCAAGAATAAGGTATGGGAAGAGTAAACTGCCTCTGTTATTGACATAAAGATACTGATGTGATATCCATATATATGACATAATTAGGCTATCCTGTTTTAGGTTTAAACCTAAAATTACTGATAAAACCCCTCCGGAAGGGAAATGGCCCTCATCAGTAGAAACATATAAACACTGAAAAAACACCATCAAAACCACAAACTAAATGCCATTCAAAGAAAGGAAAAGGTGAGTGAAAGAGTCATTTTTATTTCTTCCTGAAGGGGCCAATACAATGTAACTTGTTGTACAAGGCAGCAGCAAGAAAGACTGGGCTAACATTATTCTGCTTGAGTTTTGTTGTTTAGGAATGTCACTAAAGTATTATTTCTTCTTCCCTTTTTTTCAGTTTTGTGGTCTTTGGTCTAAAGATGCAGGGGTTAGAAGCATGTTTTAGGTCTTATTTAATTATTTTATAAACTGTCTTAAAGTTCTTACCAAGTTCAACAAAGATTGGAGTGATATAGTTTGTATTTGCAGTAATTCAGCTACGTATATGAAATAATTGTGTGATGGCTTGTCAAAATCGATACCTGAGCTGAAGTGCTTCCCTCTAAGAGATCCTTGTCACTTGCTAGATGGTATGCTGAAAGCATGTTTGTAATCTTCAGAGTTAATGAAGAATGCTATTGACTTTGTAGTCCATTCTGATGCACTGTTTCGTTATGCATGGGAACTAAAACGCAAATATTTCTTATTTTGTGCTATGTGTGGCATCAAAGAAAGAGTCATCCCAAATGTGTCATTTAGCCAGTGGTTCTCAGTCCTAGAGGATGTGAATGCTATATTATCCATGTGGCGACCGTTTACAGAATTTTTCCTTAGTGATGATGCCAAAGGCAAGAAATATGAGAATCTTTGGTCGCATATTGATAGAGATGTGAAAAAACGTTTACTGCATTATTAGATTTTTACAGGAAAACATGATTGCTGTAGTGGACATAATCAAAAAACTAGAGTCTGAAAACACCCTTGTCTACCAAGTGTACAGCATAATTGGTGTAGATGTGAAAAATCTCCTTAAGAGTAGGCTGGGCAACACTTTTAGTGATTTTGGCACTGCAACATGTTCCATGTTAACCCATGAAATGCTGAGGAGCAATTCAGGAAATTTTATTTTACAGTGCATGAGAAATGGCTTGCAATGACACATAGAAATGTCCCTTCACCAACCATGGCCTTTGAAGTCAATCAAGCCTTACTGAGGTACTCTGCACAAGTTCTAGATCCCTTCTGTAAAGGGGAATTTTCTCTGGACTTTGAAAAGTACTTCTTCATTTTTGACCACTTCAATAACTGAGTGCAATTGCACCCAGTTCAATGCAAATGTTGCAGAACCTGTCCCAGAGAATCACCATCTTCAGGTGCACCAGTATTGGCATGGAAAGCTATGTCAGCGGCCAGAGTTAGCAAATTGTGTAGTGGCTGTTTTGGAGTTGCCATCTCAAGTGCCAATGTTGAGAGGGCCTTTTCACAGATAAATGTTTACATGGGAAAGAAAGAGCAAGTGCGCATGGCCAAAGACTCACTAAAGAAGTATTGTATAGTGTACTACAATAAGTTTGATTTGTAAAAATGTATTTGGACCTCATATACCCTGTACGCATACTGTCTATACACATGCACTATCAGTGCAGAAAGCAAGCAATACTAAAAGCAAAATATTCCATAAACACCGGAAAAACACTGTTTCTGTTGTTTTTAATGGCGCGAAAATATGTTACCACTGATAACCACTGTTTTTTTAAAGTATTGAAAACACTGAAAGAAAAACACCAGAATTTACCAAAAATAGAAACTGAAAACAGGAAAGCCTAGACATAATGTTGAAACTCAATAAAATTGGTTCAAAAAACAATTTGTCGGGACTGGATCCAAAAGTTAGGTAGAGACTATTTTATTCATTATACGATGTGGAAAGATTATCTAACTGACCTGCATGGTCAGCACCAAAGTGATTGGAAGTACGCAAATGAGGGAGCTGGGTCGGAAGAACATGCTACTCCACAAGCACTAACTGAAAATCGTATGCTCTCTTCAAAGTCCTCACATGCTCCTGGTCCCAACGGACTGCCAGTGGTGGTCATGAAATGCGATCCACTAAGATGGGGCTCTCTTCTACCTATTATATTTAATTCGGTTATCTATTATGGATACATTTTACCATCTTGGAAGAGCTCAATTCTATACTCCATTTACAAAAGAGGACCCAGAGGATCTCCTCAGAGCTACCATTTAATCTCACTATTAGATACAGACAGAACAATATTTGCAAAATATACACTGAATTACTTCCAAAACTAGGTGGATAATTCCAAGCCAATATCTTTTCACCAGACTGGTTTTCCGCAGAACTCTTCCACCTTAGACAATCTAGTGGCACTATCCCTTATGGCCTAGAAAGCTTGTCATAATAAGAATTGAAGGGCCAGATGTACGACCCGCCAATTTGCGAGTCGCAAATTGGTATACACAACAGTGTCTGAGACACTGTTTGTGATTCCCAATGGGGTCGCAAATTGCGAGGCTCATGAATATTCATGAGCTACTCGCAATTTGCGACCCCATTGGGAATGGCGTGCACTCCCAGGGATGGTGGCCTGATGGGCTCAGCAGACCTCCATGTCTGGGACTGCTTTTAAATAAAGCAGTTTAAAAAAAAAATTGAAGCCCGTTTTCCTTAAAGGAAAACTGGATGCATTTGAAAAAAAATTAAATGAAACGTTTTCGTTTCATTTTTTAAGGGCAGGTAGTGGTCCCTGGGACCACTGCCTGCCCTTAAAAAATATTTTGGGGGCTAGTCACAAAGGGGAAGGGGTCCCCTGTAGACCACTTCCCATTTGCGACTCCATTACCACCCTCTTGAAGAGGGTGGTAATTTGCGAGTGTTTTGCGACCGCAATTGCGGTTGCAAAACATTCATACATGGCTTTGCGGTCGCTATTAGGAAGGGAACGCCCCTTCCTAATAGCGACTTGCAATTCCTAAATAGCGAGTCGCAAATAAATTGCGACTCGCTATTTAGGAATTGTACATGGCCCTGTGTACTTTTGCATGCGCAAATAGGTTGCAAACCCATTTGCGCATGCAATTTAGGGTCGTACATTTGGCCCAAAATCTTTTTGTTTGCTTTATTGACATTTCTACTGCTTTTGACAAAGTTTACAGATCAAAGTTAAGCTCCAAATAGAAATCTTGGGGGGTTCACGAAGGCTTAGTGAAGATTCTAACTGCACTGCACCGTGATACATGGGTTAAGGTGAAACTATCTGACAGGAAAGGGATGACTGCAAAAGTTCACATCTTCAACTGCCTAAACCAAGGATGTGTACTAGTCCCTTTATTATTCAGTTTATACATCTCTGATCTAATTGGGGTCTTACTGCAAGAAAGGGTTGATTAACTCAAACTGTCCAGCAGAAAGGTTTTGTATCTCGCTTATACAGACAACCTAGTGATTTTAAGTACGCCACAAATTGGTCTACAAATCCAATTAAACGGGGTGTTTTCCTTTATTACGGACAACAACCTTCAGATTAATACCAACAAGACAAATATCATGGCATTTGGCGGTGTCAATTCAAAATACAACTGGTATAATGGGAGGATTTCACATTTGTCGCTGTTTAATTTATAACCAAATGACCCTCCCTTCCCATATTACCTTAATAGATTATACAGTTAAAATTGTATTTCCTATTTCTGTACTTTATTGATATGTTTTATATTAAATCAATAAAGTTCCTTTTTCAACTAAAAATGAACTAGCATTGAGTGACCTACTCGTATATATTCCTGGTTTAGAACAGCAATTGCTTTTATATAAAAAAATGGCTTGAGTAGCCTCGCAGCAAATTATTATGCAATTAGCATATTTGACTCCATCCAGAAAATATACTCCAAGGGTCATCATCCTGGGTTGCATGAATGGGCTATGACAATTAAAACAATCCTTTAAGTCCAATCTTATTTTCAGATTGGTTTTAGTATCTTTAATCAAATTTTCTTGCCGAACCTGCTAATTACCAAATGGGTAACTCTTAGGAAGGAGGCATTATATGTTGCCTCTGTCAGTCTAAATAGTGCTTTCAATGGCTGCTTTCGAATTAAGCTTTAGGCTTTGGGCGTGAGTTTGTCTTGGTGCTCAATGCAGTTTTCTAAAATGCTTTCCACAGAGAGTATACGGATACACTTACAATCCTTACCAGATCTAAACAATGCTGTGTTTTGGCCCCAACATTCTTTTGTTTATATGGAAATGATATTCGTCACCTATTGCATTACACCCCTGCCCATTGTCCTACAATGGCTAGGAGAGTTGGTGACAATCCTTCTCTTCCCAGATGATTGGTTCTCCTGTCCAAATCACCTAAGGGCATTTGTACCTGCTCTATAAGTTTGCCACCTTCTATGAGAATGGTGTAGTCATGCAAAACTAAATGACCAAATGCATGGCCGTCAAGCATCACAGGTCATTTTGATCACACATCCATCTATATCAGAGATTGTACAATGAGATTCTAGAGTTTATGGACTAGTTCTTTTAGGGGATGAAACTAGATTGCACAGCTAAATATCTAAAAGTATGGCCTGGGTATTGTCTCAATGCATTTTGCAACAGGGCTTGGCTATGGAGGCTTATGGCACTTAACTTTATGGTCATTTCAGTTGCACAAGAATGACCGCTCCCAAAAATTATTCCTTAAAATGGCTGGTAGGATGTTCTATTGGTGACCGACTTCTGCACATGTATCCTCATCATGGAAATAATATTATTGTCCAGAGTATCTGTGTAAAGCCTTTCCTCTTGTGGATTGCACCTACAGGTGAACCTTGAAGAATTGCTTTGAACTGCATCCTGAGAATACTGAAACTAAATATCTTCCTTGGTTTACCCATATTCATTTATTCCTGTCAAATCGAGGATTGGCAGATAAGTCTTGTTATCTGACTCCTATATACAAAGATTGGTTAGCTATATCTCAACTTCTACACAAGTATGAATCTGATAGAGCAGAGATTACATCAAAAAGATTTTATGCCAAGAAATGATTCATGACACCTATTTGAGAGAAAATAGCAAACGTGTGCGAATTACACGTTGAAAGAAATGACACTAATACACGAAAAATAATTACTAGATCGTAAAAGCATGCAGAACAAAGGTAGTTTAGACATATATTATTCATCCAAATAATATAGTTGTGATTCTATTAATGAAAATATATCATTTTTTTAACATGTTCTAGAAATGTGTCAAATGGTAAATTCTCATGTTATGGAGTTTATCGCTAATCAACTTGATATTCATATATGAGTGTGAAGATTAATAAGACTAAATTGAAAAACAATATGAATTCACTTTTTATTTGAAAAATGAATGAAAGTGACATTGCATGTAATAACGTGTACACTGAAAATGACAAAAGAAAAGTAGGTCTTGCACAATCATAATTAACCGTGCTTTCATGAAACCTCTCTAGAATGTATTACATATATATTAATGATTTGGGGGTATATTCACAAGAACGTGCGCTAAACATCTCCAAAAAAGGTTAACGCAACTTTACACATCGCAGTCTATCGCGGGAAAATAACCCCGTGTTAACGTGGAATTCAGAACACGGCGCGACGGAGATAAAAACACAAACCCCAACGCAAAAAAACGTGCGATTAGCCCATTCGCAATGAGGAAAGCAGTGATAAGAAGCGCCAGGCCCGCGATACACACATGGCAGGCGGGAATAAGCACAACAAAAGCAGGAAAAAGAAAGACAAACCAAACAGAAAACAACAGCGAAGCACAATGGAGGCAGTCGGAGCTAGTACACAACCCCACAAGCACCATTGGCAACAAAACAGTGTACATGGCAGTCCATCGTGGACAAGGTGAATGCAGCCGGGGTGCGGAGGAGGACAATGGAAGACAACCAGAACAGCTGGAATGATGCGAAATGCTAAAACAAGCAGAAACACACCAACAACCAGAAGGCAGCAAATGCACACCGGAGGTGGGAGTCCAGCACCACACCAGGAGCTGGATGACATGGAGGAAATGGTGTCCACCACATCAGTCTGGAGATGGTGGCAGGAGTCGGGGACCGGAAACTGCTCAAAATCAACAGACACAACAGCAACAGGGAGAGGAACGACCAGGGACTGGGAGGACGGGGGGAGATGGGCACAATGGCACACATGCACAATTAAGCACAGCACAACTGCAGACAAACCATGCACCAACCAAGAGCACAAGTCACACAAGTCGGCAATATCACACCACTGAACAAGCACAGAAGTGAAAACCACACTGCCTGAAAGGGAGAAGGGTGAGCCAAATCAGAGCTGAAGGGCCAACTCACACACAATGCAGCACACACACATAGGAAGCAGAGCACCCCAACATCGAACACAATGTGGTACAAACAGCAACATTTGCACAACCGAACACAGGACACAAGTGCACCCGCTTGTGGCCGGTAAATGGCCATACGCATCTGGCAAAGCACGAAACAGGGACATGATAATGCACAAGTACAAACCCACAGCCCTGATGGGGTAGCAATGCATGTATGGCAGGGACCCAGATAGGCCGTGACACACACATTGGCATACAAATGAACACTCATCACAGTTGGAGACAAGTGAAGGTGCGGAAACTTCATCAACAATTGTGTGTCAGTACGGCCAAGAGAAGTGCCACAACATGCAGACCAATGCAGCAGCATGTCTGAATGAGGAACGTTGGAAAGCGCCTATGTCCACCCCGGGGAGTCCATCACCCACACAAGTGAGTGCCAACCCGCGTTGGTTGTCCGCGCATGTATCCGGAGTCCAGGCCAATGCAGCCATGTCCACTGTCGTCTTGGGACATGTGACCAGATCCCCAACATGCAACCAGGCGTCGGGACACGTGCAATGGGTCACATTCAGTTGTGGCTGCAGGTACGTTGTCACCCGTCCATGAATGCGAGTGCAGCAGCGTAGGCCAACATTTCCAATATGAGCTCGTTGTCGACTAGATCTAACATGTCGGCGACGTAACCCATCAGCTGTCCCGGACAGATGTGCTGACTCCAACCCCTGGCCCCAATTGGCACTAAAGCCCAATAGGGGAGCGGCTCAATGTGGTCACCGCACACAACGAGTCGTGCAATATCCCAGGTCCAGTTGCCAGCATGCATGCCAATCATCCAGGCATGCCATAAACGGGCATCACAGTGACACTCCTGGTCGTGGGCCAACAGGGGGCGCACACACACGTCGAAATCCAGTTCAGCTACCGTTACGTTGGAGAGGCAGACATCCATGGTCCACTCGAATATGCACAACGACAATGCAACACAGGCTGAATGCAGGTGACGTTGGCAAGGCGGAAGCTTAGCCGGTAACTGATCCGCCACACTGCTAATGGCAGTGCCCCCAGTACATGCAGCAGACATGCACGGTACCGGTCCACTTGACTGGGGTTGTGCATGTGTCCGGGATGGTCTGCCATTGCGTCAGTGGCTCTGCTTGAAGCTGCACTGTGCTGACCTGCGCCAGTCCTGTGGATGAAATGCCACAGCTCGGATCAATGAGCAGTGTCTGTGTGCAACGGGTGCAGGCCTGGGATGGGGTGGGAGTACGTGTGAAGGCCATTTCACGCACGATAACTATGACCAAGGACTTCTGTGTGTGGGATGTGTACACGTTGGTCTCACGTCGGGCAGTGCGTAGTGTGGGAGTCGCCAGCAAAGGCTATCGTATCTGTCAGGGGTGCTGGGCACATGCAAGTCCCAGCTCGGAGCTCCAGATGTGCTTCCGCCTGATAGTCCAGACAAAGGACCTTTCATCCCTACAGTCAGTTTACCATCTGCTTGCATACAGGAGATGTGCAGAGGCCTGTCATGGGTGGGGTGTGATGTCTGCGACCCAGGGAATCATGGATGATATGCCGGGCATGTGGCACATGAGCGGCCTCACTGTGTGTAACGTTGCCTCACAGCTGCTCCTCCCTCCCCCGAGCCTTTACACTTGTGTGCGCTGCGCGGTTGCATCACATGCACTCCTACGGCACACCATTGTCATGCCTGTCTGCGCATGTCCAGCAGCATGCCAACAACACCGTGATGCTGGCCGTTGAGGGTGTGCGGCCACGTGAGTGTAGGCTAATGGTCTGGACAGGGCGGACACAGGTGTACAGTCCATGGCTGGCTGTGATCGCGCTGCGATTGAGGCTAGGCATCTGACTCATGCAGCCGCAGGACTGATACACACAACACTTGGCATGTATGAGCCAAGACCCCGAGCGGTCTTGCGCTCCTACATTTCCCCGTACGTGCACACCCCGGCGCTGACCTGACGTACGCCGGCTCAGCACACGCCGCTTGTGCATGCAGGGGGGGGGCGGACGAAGCTACATGTCCAAGGTCTTAGCCACTGCTGAGGTGATATGGTATCGTCCGCTGAACACAGCACACTGTGATGTTGCAGGGCTTGAGCCCATCATGCTGACATAATGACCACACGGACACACTTGCTTAGATGGTGTGAATGGCTACGGGCACGTGCGCCCGGCCACTTTTATTAGCAGGCTCACATGTCGAGTGACACCTGTGTTGGATGTGTGTGGGGTGTGTGTACACCAGCCGTCATGGAGTGCTTGGTGCAGTCAAAAAACTACAACGGTGTACATCGTAAAAGCCACAACCATTCAACCATAAAGGCTCCATGACTTGAGCTGCACAGAGTTAGTGGCCCCGGATGCACAGCGTCCGGCACGGGCCTACCGCCACGGGACGCTGACTTGCGGTGCACTGGGGCAGGGTCACGAGAGCAGAGCAGGGTCTCGTAGATGTCAAAGGGGGTTGTCGCGGAGTGTCTCGGTGGACAGTGGAAGGTGTACCCCCAGGGCATGATGCAGAGAGAAGAACCACGCTGAAACAGTCACTATGGTGGAGATGAATGGAACAGACACATGTCGAACACCAAGTCCGTCCCAGTCAGATGATGATGCAGACAACCCCCAGGCCAGGGACTCAGACGCCACCAAAGTTCAACCAGAGAGTGCCCATGACTCATTGCGCACAGAGTTAGTGGCACCAGTGCTGATAGGGGATGCCACCTGCGATGAGGCGTGTCCAATGGTGTGAACTCTTCCATAAATTACTCAAGACACAGTTCCACATGTGGGACCTACTGGACCGCAGTGTAGGCCTGAGGTAGCGGTCAGCAGGGGCCCTCATCCAAGTGTCGCTGGCTTACGTTGGATGGTCCCACCGGCCTGCGTAGTTCAGGTTCAGTGGCACCACGTGTCGCCGGCTTGTGTTGAACAGGGCTAGTGGCACCACGTGTCGCCGGCTTGCGTTGAACAGGGTTAGTGGCACCAGGTCAGTTGTTGCTAGTGTTCGGTCACCTCCGTAATGAGGATCCGGCTTTCACCCGGACTGAACCACATCTTCCTCTTACTCCTCTCCGTGCGTTCACTGGTATGGACTCTGCCATTCATGAATAACGACTAAGTGCTGGATGTGGTACCTACTGGACCGCAGTGTAGGCCAGGGGCAGAGGTCAGCACGGGCCAACAGACACGTGTCGTGTGCTTGCGATGCAGAGTTTGGGACACTGATCGAAGGGAGTTCAGTGATATATACACAGCAATTGACATTTGCTCACTGCCATTCTTAACTCACGACTCAGTACAACATGTGCCAACAACTGGGCTGAAGAGTACGCCTGTGGGGTATGTCAACGAGAAAGGAGTACTGTGGGCCAGCGTCGTGGAGGCCAGCGATGGTCTGCGGAGGCTGCAAAGGTCACGGGACTGGGGCTTGGAGCTTGCACCGGCACGTGGTGGGCCCTCTTTGACACACACCGGTGTCGGCAGGTGAGCGGAGCCTCCTTGGTGCGCTGGGGCAGGCGAGACAGGTCTGGGGACCAGCGGCCTGGGGTGCAGCAGGCGCACGGGGTTGCAGGCCCTGCCGCTCACGGTGTCGGCCTCATGGCGGGCTGAGAGGCGCCGCCCTGGCAGACACGTTGGCCATTCAGAGAGAGAACCACACCCAGTGCAACGGGGTTTTTATTCACACCCCTACGCAGGCCTGGCGTACGCAGGGCCAACCCACTCCGCCCACGCCTACAGAGGGGGACGTAACTTGCGAAATTTCTGCGTTCTGCCCCACAGCCTGTGGTGACATGGTAGCGTCCAATGGCCACTACACTCCATGCACCAGCAGTTGATGTCCACATGGCCATTTCCGTGGTTTGCACACTGCAGTCTGTCCGGCACAGCCACGCCACACTTGGCATTGGGTAGGTTCTCATTCATTAGTCACTTGCCTCTCTTGCACATGCCTGCTCCAAGCCTCTCCTCACATTCTGCTATTGTGTGGCTGTGGTGCCATGCCATGGCTGGGTTGTGTACATGGCAAGCCCAGGTTCCCAATGGAGTCGTGTTGTCGTGTCTGGTCGGTTGGCATGTTGTGTGGCATGTTGCATGTAGTTTTGCTGCATGCCCATTGCCAGTGTCGTGAGTTGCATGACTGTGGAGTGGAGGTGTGTGGTGTGTTCATTTGGTACTTACCAACGAGCAATGCATTTCCATAGGTGCCATCCTGGAAGTGCTGGTTGATGATGGACTGTCGGAAGATGTATGAATCATGCACACTGCCTGGGAAGTTGGCCACAACATTGGTGAGGAGTGCTCGGTGGCCCACTATTGCCTGCACATTGATGGAATGCGTGTGCTTTCTGTTGCGGTAGTTGTGTGCAGTGTCGGCAGGGGGCACGAGGAGTACATGTGTGCAGTCGATTGCCCCCAACACGTGAGGGAATCCAGCTATGGCGTAGAAGCCTTGCTTGGTCTCCAGCTGCTCCGGTGCAGTGTGGGTGAAGTGGAGGTGCTGGGGTACCAGGCTGATGATGGCATCCAGGACAGGTGTGATGAACTTGGATAGGGCTGGCTGTGCGACTCCTCTGACTCTGGCAGTTGTGGGTTGGAAGGTACCAGAGGCCAACATGTGCAGCACAGCCAGCAGCTTTGTCTGCGGAGGGATGTTGGTTGTCCGCTGTGTTGGTCCCGTCAGCCTGTGGGCGATGTGGGTCAGGATGCGGAGGATGGTTGTCCTTTTGAGCCTGTTGTGGGCAATGCCCTCCTCTGGCGTTAGGTCTGTGCGGCTGGTGCGTTTTCGGTGGGTCAGCTGTCTTTGTCTACGCTGCCTCTGTGGTGGTCTGGGGGGGCGGGGCGGGTCCTGGGGGTGGTGGCGGGCCTGGGGGTGGTGGCGGTGGGTGTTGTGGCCCTCATGGGTCTCCGAGCTGCATGATCATTGGCTCCATGGCATCTGTGGGTCTTCAGATGTGGCTCTGGGCTGGGCTCCCTTTCATACTGCAGGTAGTCATCCTGCTTAACACCAGCAAATGGCAGGTGTTAAATCCCTGCTGCTACTGCGGCTTATCGCCTGTTGTTGGTTCGCATCGCAGATCTGGCAGTTCGTTGTGAAAGTGGTGTAGTGGTGTTTTTGTGAGTTTTTGCACTGGAACGCCTACTCTGCATCTCATTAGGGTTAGTTGGTGGTGTCACCCGTGGAGATAAATTTTGCGGCAGTTATAGCGGGAATACTGGCAATGTCTGCAGTTTGCACCCGCTTGTGAATGAGGCGATAAATCTATCTCCTCTTTTGATGCGCTAAAGTGCCGATAACTCGGCGATAAGTCCTTGTGAATATGCCCCTTAGAGTATAAACAAAAATGTTTAGACAAAATATTAGTTATATGTACACGTTGGTGTTTTCAAAAATTGATAAGTACCCTATACTTACATGTATTAATTTCAACCATACTGAAATAATTATTAGATCAATTATATATTTGAACTTATATGCTTTAGTTTCCTTTAAATGCAGGATTCATTATTAATATGACTTTGCAGTATATTAGCTTAAATTCATTGAGGACTTATTTTTAAGGTGAAATTGGTGACTGGAATAACCAAAGCCTATGGGAACATTCCACACTATTGTCTGTAGTATTGAATTTATAATTGTTTCTTTGACTTCTGTACTGTGTAGTGCACTTGATACCATTTTTGCAACAGTTTAGAACAGCTGCCTGGGAAAGTGCCCTTTTGAACCTGCAATGTCTTTTCCTCAATGTGCCATTGTTCAATGTGTCGCCTGTTGAATAACTTAAGAAACTGCGTAATCGACCCACCAATACTTCAGGATTTTGGGCCAGATGCATGAAGAAACCGTTTTGCGATTTCCTAATTGCAAATCCTTGCGATTCGCAATTAGGAAATCGCAAAACAGCATGCATGAAAGTGTGCTGAACACTTTTTGTGATGTTGTGATTGTGCCGCTCAGATCAGACTGGAACTCAGCCTCTTCGACCATCAAGCAGTAGGTGCTGGTGCTTTCCTCAATCTATGTCATAAGCTGAGAAGGGCCAGAGTGGACTCTCTGGAGGCCCTGCTATGGGTCGATGTCAGCTCCAGTGGACCAGCCGGGTCCGTCTGTTTTTAAATGATTGTATGCAGCTCCTGTCCGCGAATGAACTGTGGGACTTAAATCCAAGTCAATTTGCCTTTAAATTTAGCATTAAAAAACGTATCCATCTATGGTCCTACCATGGAGACAGAGCTACCCTAGTCAAATGCAAGCATGAATGAACAGTTATTAATTCTTACCAGCCGGCCTCCCCATTCCCATATCTTGTCTGTGCATACTCCAACCATTTGAAGCTAAGATTTATGGCTCTCAGACTGGTTGAGTGGCTTTTTTTGAAACACCTAGCCCACTGGAGTAATTTAACAGAAGAAACCAAATGCAGGGGCTGTGGCAAGTCCAACGAATCCTTGGAGCACATTCTGTGCATATGGCCAGCGATAATGGACATGCATAAATCAAGCCTCAGGACCGAGTGGAATAAACTGGGAGTTCGAACCTGTCTGCAGAGCATTATAGCAGCGCTAAGCCCAGAAGACACTGCCCTAAACATTTAATTGACAAAATGTATCCATCTCACATATAAAAGATTTAGGTCCCTAGGTGGCTCACCTAGAAGCCCAGCCTGATGAGCAACTAGCTGCTACATCTACACCCCCGCTCCCTCTTAGAACAGTTAGATGTAATTATACTGCTGCTTATTTTCTGAAAAGTGTTACAGCAAACAAATGATCGACGGAATGCTGACAATGCAAACATTCTCCCCCAGTCAAAAGATCTGGGTTAAATCCATCGTTCTTTTGCCCACTACGCCACCCCAGTTTGGACCCAGCCATATGCAAATCAGTTTTGACCCTGTTCCCCATGGGAACAGTCCAGACCGAACTGCCAGGCCAGGCCCTCCCTGGACCGAAAACAAGCATCCTGGGACCGGTTTCAGGGTATGTCACCCTTCTTCAGCCAGGCTAGCTTGAATCCAGTGGCACAGTGAGCAAGGGACCCACGTCTGGGCATACCCATCCCACTTAGGGCGAAAAGTGTTACAGCAAACAAATGATGGACGGAATGCAGATCAGTTGACTGGGGGTGAGTGTTTAATTAGCTCAAACGCTCCGTCCATCATCCCCTTTGGTATCGCTTTGTTCGCCCTAAGTTGGCAGGGTGTGCCCAGACGTGGGTCCCTTGCTCACTTTGCCACTGGATTCAAGCTAGCCTGGCTGATGACGGCTGAATAGCCAGAAACCGGTCCCAGGATGCTTGTTTCCGGTCCATGGAAGACATGGCTTGGAAGTTCGGGCTGGACTGTTCCCATGAGGCACAGGGTCAGACTGATTTGCATATGGCCATGTCTGAACTGGGGTGGTGGAGTGAGCTAAAGAATGATGATGGATTAAACCCAGATCAGTTGACTGGGGGTGAGTGTTTGATTAGCTCAAACGCTCCGTCCATCATCCCCTTTGGTATCGCTTTGTTCGCTCTAAGTTGGCAGGGTATGCCCAGACGTGGGTCCCTTGCTCACTTTGCCACTGGATTCAAGCTAGCCTGGCTGATGACTGCTGAATAGCCAGAAACCGGTCCCAGGATGCTTGTTTCCGGTCCAGGGAAGACATGGCTTGGCAGTTCGGGCTGGACTGTTCCCATGAGGCACAGGGTCAGACTGATTTGCATATGGCCATGTCTGAACTGGGGTGGTGGAGTGAGCTAAAGAATGATGATGGATTAAACCCAGATCAGTTGACTGGGGGTGAGTGTTTGATTAGCTCAAACGCTCTGTCCATCATCCCCTTTGGTATCGCTTTGTTCGCCCTAAGTTGGCAGGATATGCCCAGACGTGGGTCCCTTGCTCACTTTGCCACTGGATTCAAGCTAGCCTGGCTGATGACGGCTGAATAGCCAGAAACCGGTCCCAGGATGCTTGTTTCCGGTCCAGGGAAGACATGGCTTGGCAGTTCGGGCTGGACTGTTCCCATGAGGCACAGGGTCAGACTGATTTGCATATGGCCATGTCTGAACTGGGGTGGTGGAGTGAGCTAAAGAATGATGATGGATTAAACCCAGATCAGTTGACTGGGGGTGAGTGTTTGATTAGCTCAAACGCTCCGTCCATCATCCCCTTTGGTATCGCTTTGTCCGCCCTAAGTTGGCAGGGTATGCCCAGACGTGGGTCCCTTGCTCACTTTGCCACTGGATTCAAGCTAGCCTGGCTGATGACGGCTGAATAGCCAGAAACCGGTCCCAGGATGCTTGTTTCCGGTCCAGGGAAGACATGGCTTGGCAGTTCGGGCTGGACTGTTCCCATGAGGCACAGGGTCAGACTGATTTGCATATGGCCATGTCTGAACTGGGGTGGTGGAGTGAGCTAAAGAATGATGATGGATTAAACCCAGATCAGTTGACTGGGGGTGAGTGTTTGATTAGCTCAAACGCTCCGTCCATCATCCCCTTTGGTATCGCTTATTTTCTGAAGGCACTTGAAAATCAATTTGGTATTTTACATACTTATTTATAACTCATTTTGATATTACTTAAGATTTGTCTATTTTATAATATGGACTGTTTTTTCTTGCACATTGTAAAGTTATTAAATAACCGTATACAACAAAGATATATATATACACTGAGTAAAATGACAACAATACAAAAAAAAATTCAATATGGGGGACCAGAGATTTGTATTGAATGGAAAAAGAACAAAGTAAAACTAATGTGTCATTCAGAAGTCATTTTGCACATTTGACCAGGATCTAGTCGCAATTTCAGGCCGACTGCAATGGAGCGCAAGTGGGTTTGTCTCACCAAATATTTTACCTTAGTCTCTGAAATGGAAGTCGAAATCCTCAGAGGGGCAAGATTGCAGGCTGTATCTGCTGAAGTCCTCTCGAAGAAGTATAGCTGCTGGATGGGGTCCTACTAAAGCCACTGGTCAAAGCAGGAGCACTTCAGATTTCACAGGCAGCTAACTCCTCATGTCAGGCACATAATTTTCAAACTTTCACCTGGTCAATATTTCTACCTCCAGACTTAAACTCATTTATGGAGCTCAAAATAACTCTGCGGCCCAAACTTAAAATTGCATCCATCGATGTAGCTTCGAAATCAGTCCAATCCAGTTCTAGTTGCTATTTTTCAGGTGGGCCCTTCAAGAAAAAGGCCTCTTGAAGCTTTTTTGTGTGACTGTAGCCACATAGGAAGTCAGCTAATTGACCATTGGAGTCCACTTCTTAGTCCTGGGTACATGTGGCAGCAGGTCCAGCCATTCAGATCTTCCCACAGGTGTCAAAAAAGAATTGCCAGTCCTCTTCTGTTCTTCTGCAGGTTCAGTGAGTGTTCTCATGATATGTGTGGGCTGGCTACCAGCTTTGTAGGTTTCACTATCCAGTGGATGGAAGTGGCTCCTGGACATTCCCTAACCAATGTAAATAAAGTTCCCAAAGGCAACCCTTCCCACTTTAGCATCACCTCCTGTTTGCCTTACTGCAATATATCCCACAGTGCACTATTCTGAGGCAAATCCAACATTACAGAATTCTGATCCTGACGGGAGCTTGTGTGCCATCTTGGGGTGTGTTTAGGGAATTGAGCAGGCCCCTCCTTTTCAGCTACAGCAAAATGATTTTTCTGCAAGCTTCCCCTCCCTCTAGGCTGGTGTTAAACTGCCTACAGAGGTACTCTGGAATGAAAGGCTTCTCTTTCCCCAGGTCTCCCACTACATTTAACTATGAATGGATGGGCCTCACCACTGTCCTTTTCATGTTAAGGAAGTTCCTGGACCTTTATCAGCTTTCCTTCCTGAACTGATATCTGTCACATACCTCACACCCAGATCTTCCTGTGAAAAGCCCCAAGCTTTTGTTTCTGCTTTTGGGGCAGTTTTTACTCTTCATTAAGGAAAGGCTCAGGAAGGTTCATCTATCAGCCAGTAAATGTTAATAAGCCTACTGAAGGTTCAGGCAGGTATGGTGTAACTTATTTACAAGTCACTTTTCCTAATGATTTACTAAAAATCTGACTTCGCCAATGTATTGGAGTTTTCATAACTATTGAAAACAGTGGTTTCATTGTCTCTGTAGCTTATCCTAGTTCAAAGTTAGCAGACTTTTTATTTTATCTGAACTTTAGGGTTCTCATAGGACAGCCACAGTCTTGACAGTCAAAATAACTTTAGATACATGGCAACATTAAATTCTTGCATGTTCCACTTTTAAATATTAGGCACCATACCTTGTAGGCTACAAGGCCTACTTTGGGATAATGTAATTATTTTTTGAAAGTAGTGTTCTTTTCAGTCAAAAAGGGGTTATTTAGAGAGGTCTGCCTGCAGGTTTAAAAACTTCATGAGTCAAGCTACACAGTTCGGTCTGAAGCGATGTTTCCTTTTGTCAGCTTAGTGGGTGGCAACACAAGCTATGCAGTCGCTAGGTGACTTTTAACATTTCCATTGGTGTATTTCTTGCACCTTATATTATGACCTTACTGGGAAGTTAAATATGCCAATTAAGAGTTAGTGGCACTTTTACCATGTTTTGGGGTCAGAGCTCATACACCAAGGCTTGTATAGAGTAGTGCCGCACTGTGGCTGTGCAGAGTGAAATAACCAGCGATATTTCACTTTCCTCATTGTAGTAAAGTGCCTCCAAAAATCGACATTGGTGCTAGGAGCACTATGGAGTGTGGATCTACATTATTTTTTGCATATTCAGAACCCCCAAGGTCTCCCCTAGGTGTCCCAGGGGTGGAAGGTCATGTAACTATAAAGCTCCAGAAATGTTTCTAAGTCCGAAGATTACATTTTGATTGAGTGGTATCTGAGCAGGGCTCCATCGCGGTTGGCCTGAAACCTTGACTTTTCCCGGTCAAGCGCGACCAGATGTCCCAGATTGGCACTATAGGTTTCCAAGTACAAGAAAGTGTATATTCTTTAAAAATTCATATCTACGGTTCCCTACATTGGATGTTTGTCGTTATGGTGCCATTTTAAAGATAAAACTATTTCCTTATTGTGTATTGTGTCTTAATTATTTACTGAATTGGTGTTTTCAAATGCTTTACATAGCTTTCTCCTAAGTTAAGCCTGCCTGCTCGCAGCCCAGCTACCCAGGGTTGAGCATGGGAATAATTTACTGAGACCTATTCTGAGCCCTAGACTGTGTTAGTGGTCTTAGTGCCAGTGGCAGATGCATATTTATCACTACTAACAACCCATTTTCCAAAATCAATTCATTCAGTCATTGATGCAAAAAACCACAGAAGGAGCGTACCATTCCATGCTACGAGAGAGGGAAAGAGAAACTGATAAATATTTGTGTTCAAATTACAGCCCGCTCCCTTTATAGCGAGAGTAAAGATGAGCGCTCTGATTTTTACTACAGTACATCCCCTTTATCACAATGTACTCTGAAGTTCATCATCATCATCAGACTTTATTTGCATTTTTCAATGCATAAAAGTTTTAACAAATAAGATAGGGGGCAAGGGGAAAGATACTTACGGGTACTAGCCGGAAAACCAAGCATAAGGGGAATCACATTTAAACGAAATCATATGAAGACGAAGATTGAGTGCCAGGTTTAACAGGGGGTGTCACATGATATAAAATGTTTCTGTTTGTTGCATGCCCACCTGCCCCTAGCAGCTTTATCTAAAAACAGCTTTTTAAGCTTCGTCCTGGGAAAGCTAGCGCGAGCAGAAGGGGATTCAAATAAAACTGTAAGTCCCAACGTTGCAAAAGTAGAACTGACATAATTCAGCCAAGGAATCTTGGTAGCAAAATCCAATTTTAAGCAATCCCTCAGCACAGCCTTATTTAAATTTACAGAGTCTCGTTTCCATTTCGAATGCCATAAAAGCGATTATGCCAATCGGCTGTTATCCTCAATATATGGGAAACTCAACTCGTTGTGACAAATAAAATTAACACAGCTTGAGGGCAGTAATAGAATTCTTTTAAGAAAAGAGTCCTCCACTTGTTGCAGCTGAGTGATTTCCTTCACTCCCCAAATTGCTGCGCCATATGTCGCACCCACCTTAGCCTTGGCAGAAAAAATACGCAACATTTCTGGAATTGGCCTAGACCCCAGCTTCTTTGCAAAATTAAAGATTGCAACAATACTTTTTTCCAAAAGGGCAGCGTGATTAAGGACCATTGCCTTCCATAGGGATTTCCCGTCAAATAACACCCCCAGATATGAGAAGGGCTCCATCGCCTCTATCTTTCGGTTGGCTATATAAAAACTTGGGGGGTTTCTTAGGGGAATCCCTGCAATAAGCACATGGGATTTGGATTCATTTACTTGTAGTTCCAAACTCGACATAAACTTGGTATAGAGTAAACTTGGTATACTCCTCTATGAGACTCTGCAGCGCCCAAGGTGTCCTGGCTAAGAGCACTGCATCGTCTGCATAGAGGAGTATGGGAAGGAGAGAAGCTTCAATGTTAGGCACATCTTTAACACGAATAGGACTCCTTTTCCCGCTTTCCCTCACCCCGCATGTTATTACTACGCTGGATGTTGGAATAGTATAATTTACTATTCCAACTCCAGTCTGTGCGGACAGTAGGGAAGGTGTTGGATTTTAAATCCAACACCTTCTCCCCCCTCCGCAAGTCGCGGTTTCGACTTGCGGGGTAATGGTATTGCGTTGTTACAACGCGGTCGTTGTAACGACCGCGTTGTAATAACATGCGGGGTGACGGATGCGGGGTGACTGATGTTTACCCTTTAACACACTCTGTCGATGCCATAGCAATCCTGTTGATGTATAGAGCAAACAGGAACGGAGCGAGAACACATCCCTGTCTCACACCCTTCTGGATGGAAAAGGCTTTTGTGTACTCTCCCTCCCTGCCATAGCGGACACGAGAGGTTGCCCCAATATAAAGTTGTGTTATAAATATGATATTTGGGGGATCAATGCCCATTTGCTCCATTATTAACCATAGCTTGGTATGGACCACACAGTCAAACGCGACTGAGTGGTCCATAATGGCCATATATAAATGTCCTTCTTTCCCACTGTATACGTAGCCATTACCATGAAGTTTAGACATTGATCTATAGTTCCTTTGCCCTTTCTAAAGCCATACTGAGCCTCCAAAAATGTTTTCTCTTCCCCTAACCAATCTTCCAGTCTATTTAATAACAAACGTCCCATCACTTTAGCAGTCCTATCAATTAATGATATAGGATGATAATTGATTGGACTTGATCGGTCCCCTTTTTTATGAACAGGAATAATAACTGAGTGATTCCAAGATTTAGGAGGACCTAGCTTAGCTACGGCATTAACAACGTTAGTTAGTGGGGGTACCCAAAGGGTTTTGTTAGCTAGAAAGATGTCAACAGGCACCTCTTCTGGACCAAGGGCCTTCATAGGGGTAGATTGGTCAATAGCCCTCTCCACATCTGCCATATCAAAACTCAGCAGAGACTCCCTACTCCCTATTTCATTCTGGGCAGGGTTTTTACTCGTTTCAATACCTGAAAAATGTTTTGAAAGTGTGTGACCCACCTTTCTTCCTCTATGTGTGATTTAAGAGGGTTCTCCAGACTCTTTCAGAAACTGGTCTTACAAGATCTCCTGGAAGCCTCCTTTTATCTGCTCTGCAGGAGCATACAGATCTAGACAAGCCTGGACCTCTAGATGCCTGTGGGTAAGAACAATCGATAAAAGCTTACCCACATCTACCTCATTCCATTTTAAAGTATAACCGTGTTTCTTAGAAAGGACTGGTTTTGCAACTTTCTTCGAGCAGTTATCAACTTTCTTCCCCTTCCAGAACAAAAGACAGGTGAGATGGGCATGACCACTAAACCCTGTAAAGGTTGTCTGCATCTTAGATATTTTATCTAGTAAGGTGTCAGAGACTAGTATAAAATCGATTGTAGAACCTTTTTTCTAGACCCCCGAAGGTCCCCTCCATAAGGCCTGTCCCTGGGTTAACCTTATTTATTAAACCCAGAAGTTCCTTTTCAGGGTTATGCAGGGGAGGTAGGGTGAAGGTACTGATTTGGGGTGTGCGAAGAAGCAGCATCCTCACACCTTTGAAAGTCTTTTCAAAAACCGTTGCTATCTTCATCGTTCGTGAAGCTGTCGTATTTTTAAAAAGAAACAAAAATTCATGTTTGGGAAAGAATGGGCCTTCCCCAGCAGTCGAATAGGGCATGCTTCTGGGCAGAGCAGTGAATGTCTCCCCCAGCAGCCGAGTGATGCTTCGTTCCTCTCATTTTATTGAACCACTTCCGGATGTCCCAGAGAGGGTCACAGGTGATAGACTTGCAGAGTAGCACCTATTCCCTATAGCTTGATGCCCGTCCACGTTGGGTGGGTCAGAATGATTAACTTCCTCGGGTAAAGTCAGGAATTTCACCCACAAGGCCTTATTTATGAGGCCCTTACGCCGCTGTTGCGTTACTTTTTGTGATTCTGCTGCCGCGTAAAAAATGTGCCACAATGCGCCATATTTACAAAGTGATGCATCTAGGCAGATGCGTCACTTTGTACACCCCTGAGCTACATTATACCTGCAACAGGCATAATGTATGCAGGGTGGGCGTTCCGTTGCAGAAAAGGCTCGTAGAAGTGTCGCAGTGAAATCTATGAGATTTCACTACGACACTTCTACGGCCTCACTGCGTCAAATCCTTACGCTTTGTTGAAGCAGGCGTAAGGGTGACGCAGGCCTTATCACATGGGGCTTGCCCCATGTGAAATGACACATTGCTGGAGTTGCGTCTGTTTCCAGACACACTCCAGCAATGCGCCATTTTTGCGCCAACAGATATGTCAGGATTCCTGACATATCTGTCAATCCTTACGACATGGAGCGCCGTACAGTAACAGCGCATCCATGGTGTCACAAGGAGGGCGCACTGAAAAGTGTTGCATCGCTGTTTTACAGCAGCGATGTCAACACTTTTACTTTTCATAAATGAGGCCCCATGGGCCTCATTTATGAAAGGTGTCGCATTCCTACGGTAAAACAGCGATGCTTCACTTTTCATAAATGAGGCCCACAGTACATATCTGAAATTTCAATACCAAACTGAGCCTCTTATGTATACTGGAAGCAAAGCTGGTCACACAAAGGAAATATGCCTCTTATGAAGTTTATATTTATTGAAATGATATACACTGAGAATGAGAGTTTTATTCTGAGCTAAAGAAATTGGTGTATGCGGAGATTGCTATGTAATCTAAATCCCAGAATACGTGTGATAGGGAGGGACATGGGATATTAGAAATGGAATGACTATTTGGAAAATAAATTGAAACTAAAACAGATGATAAACCACCTTGAGGGTATATGGAGAACACTTGAGGTGCCTTCTCATTTCTATGTCTTCACCCATGTATCTACTGCTTTCCTTACATGCTCAAACATTCCAGAAGAACGTCTTGGGGGAAGCCGATATACACGGCCATCGGGTATAGTAGGAAGTCCCTCTTCGAACCGTTAAACTGTGGACATTCACTCCAAAATGGGAACGATTCTGTAGTTTTCTTGTTTGCTTCTAATTTTTTCTTTTTAGAATAGACTGCTTCTTGGCATTCCAATTATGAAGGTTTATACGTGTATCCATTGCACGCTTGTATACACCCCCTGAAGGTTATACAGTATGGAAAAGTGCGGAGGGTAACTGTTTCCTTTGTAAACATACCCAGACGAGATGTTGGGCCACATGTATCCACCTATATTGCATTCGCAAACGGTGCAAATCTCTAAATTTGACCGTTTGCGAATGCAAAATAGCCTTTCAAGAAGTATGAAAGGTTTTGGCAGCGCATTTTAGATAATCGTAATGTTTTGCGATTATCTAAAATGCCGACTCCAAATAGGGAATTGCAATTTGCGATTCCCTAAGCACATGTACCAAGCATTGTCTAAATGCAAACTGGGCATTTAGGAAATGCTATTACCATTGACTCCAAGTCGATGGTAACCATGTGCAATTTTTGAAAATGCACAAAAAATTCAAAGTGCCTTGTGGCGCACACATGCCCCTAGGGAATGTGTGCGCTTTACATGTGCTCATTTTTTTGGGGGTGCTTCAGGGGGGCCTTGGTTTTGCATTTCCTAATTTACCAATTAGGTAATCGCATTAGGTAATGCAAAACCATTCGCACCTATGGGCCTTTAGGCATATAGGAACGAATGGAGTAGCATTTTCTAATAGCGATTCCCCAATTATGATTGCGACTCTGTAGGAATCGCTATTAGGGAATCGCTATTTTCTTACATAACATTTTGCAGTCCCTAAATAGCGATTACCTAAAATTCACTATTTAGGGAATGCAAATTGAACTTTGATACATGTCCTAATGGGGTGAATCGGAAGTAGGGAATCCCTGGCGTTCATATAATTTCGTGTTGGTATATTAAAACCCAATGTATAATCAGTTGCGGTGCACAAGGGGAGGGGAATCACCCTAACCCTCCAAACGTAAGACCCTAGGGTCATTACTTGAATCTGACAGCAGTCCTTGGCTCACGCATGCATCAAGTGTAACATAGAAATTACAATGGTTTATATAAAACAAAAGAAAAGTGCATTGTTTTTTCAGATCTTTGTCTTTAATTCTTTTCGCCCAGCCAACACGTGTTTCGTCGATAGGGGGATACCCAGCGACTTCTTCAGGGCTGTATGGCTTGTTAATCTCTTGATATCCTTCACCTCTCTGCCTGTTCTACTTCCGACCCGGCTGGTCAAAATAGTGTAGTCCACTTAAAATGAGTATAAAGCCCCTCAGTAGTTACAACCTAGTCTTGGGCATACAATCCGACCGAGTTTGGTCCCAATAAGTTAATATAGAATGCCCAACAGTATTGTCCGTGCCTGGAGCGAGTGTACTCCCGCGTGTACTATTTCCTTAATCGTTTCGTCGAGCGAGGAGCTTTATACTCATTTTAAGTGGACTACACTTGACCAGCCGGGTTGGAATTAGAACCAGCAGAGAGGTGAAGGATATCAAGAGATTAACAATTGTAGCATTGTAATTTCTATGTTACACTTGATGCATGCGTGAGCCAAGGACTGCTGTCTGAACTTTGATGCATGTGGTCCGTTGTCTTTGTAATATCGCAGCAAAGTATATGTATGGTATTCTGAATGTGAATCTCTGTTTGTAGACAAAAAAGAAAGAAGGGCTACTGATGACCTTCAGGATTGCTGGTCCGCGAGGACATCCTGTAGATCACTGCATGCGTGCAGCAGGTTTGTGGTGGTCATCCCAGAGCACAATTTCGGGATAGAACACACAGTCAATCTTAGGCAGAAGACAAGAAGGCTTGGGAGGAAAATCCTGGCAGAGACATTGATGATAGAGGTGATGAATCAGCAGGAGAAGAAACATTGACAGCGTGCCACAGGAGAATTTCTTACCCACACCGGTTGCCATGTTGGAATTACACAAAATACAGGTTGGTATTGGGAATGAGGAAGAGGCAGTCCTTTTGTGGAAGGGGTGCTCAGATTTCACTATTTTTTTTTCCTGGCCTGCCATAAGCTGCTTTTTCACGAATTTTTTGTCAGTAAAGAAGCTGTCATTCATTTGAGCAGAAAAGGTGTCTGCGGGATGAGTGGCAGGACGATTTGAGTTGCCCGCATTGGACAATTTCAGAGTCATCTCTAGCTTTGGGACATAAGAATGAGAACGGTGATGAATTCTGAATGATACATAACCCACCGTACTCAGAAAGCGGCTCAGTGAACAACTTTATTTCAGAGATAAATGTTCTCTTGTGTACACATCTTTTGATTCAGCTGAAAATCGGCGAGAAGTAAAGCTGTAGGGGGCATGGTTGGCGAAGACAGACATCAAGTCAGAGCTTCTCTTGCTGCCACTGCACCCAGACAGGCCTTCATTCTTGAAATGTGCTGCAGATAGGCTATATTAGCAACTCAAAATCTAACTAAATCAAGCTTTACTGAACAGTTAATTAAAAACTTCACGAGACTACAATATACAGGGAAGCTGTAGGTTTATACTCTGCACTTCAGTTAATTGATGCAAATACAGGTCGTTTAAAAATATATAAACTAGGGAAAAGTAGTTGTTGGTTGTTACAACTAGGAGATTTGCAGGACAAGTCATTAGTCAAGGGTTATCTGCAGTACCTAGTAAAAGGATGATGTGGCTGGAGGACTGCCTTCCTCACACAATTTCTTTCTGCAGGTGGTGCCATCTAAAACGACTTAATGATATATTTGCACTGCGGAGAGATTCACTTTCCTCAAAATGCATGTCCATCACATGTCAAGTTATCTTGTTTTAAAGGGAAACAACAAGGCCCGAGTGCCAATTAGTAGCAGCAATGGTGAACTAGCTGGAAGCACAATGTGCAGGTTAGGTGGAAGACCAAATGTTCCTACTGCTGATCGTAATGCTTTTTTTTTATTTAGCTATCTGGCGACGAGGATCTTATGTAGGGTGAACTGGGTGACACTGGAGTCACACACGAAACGATCTGTGGTAAACACATCCTGTGTGTGGGAGCATGTGTCATTTGCAGTTGTTGTCCCTCTCTGAACGGCCTGGGTCTTGACTTTGGAGGTGACAGAGGGAAACACAAAAGCATCTGTGTCGATTCACAAAAATACCTGGAGTAGTGGAAGGGGCTGCACATACCCTTTGCCCTCCGATGGCATCACAGAGTTGATTCCTTGTTCACACTTAGCCCCACAACGGTGTCTTCTTTGCTCCTAAGGGCAGGGCCATCACAAATTGAAGGGCAGCCAAGGCCATTTGCCCCAGGCCCACTCTTTTCAGGGCCCTCACTGTGGGCCATATGTACAAGGAAGTGGCGGGAGAGAGGCGTTAGCCGTCATGGCTTAACACCTCACTCTGCCACTTCAGAAACGCAAGGCTGCACCATATTTACAAGGATATGGTGCAGCCTTGCGTTTCCCCCTGCACTGGGCCTGCACTTAGCAGTGTAGCGCCAACGCAGGCACCCTTGCACCATAGTGCAAGGGTGTCTGCGTGCAGGGGAGGATTGTTTATGTGTAGGAAGGTGTCCCTTCCTGCAACTAAACAATCCTGAAATGCCATTTTGTCACTTCTATGTGTGCTGCTTAATGCAGCACACATGGAAGTTACACAATGTCATTTTTTTTTTATGATTGTTTATGTGCAGGAAGGGACACCTTCCTACGCATAAACAATCCAAGGCATTTTGCTTTTTTGCACAAGGCAGCACACATGGAAAAAGCAAAAACGAGGACAAATAAACCATTTCTCCTCGTTTTGCCAAGTTAAGACCAGGTTTTCCCTGGTCTTAATTTTGGCGCTGCCACCTATTTACGCTGCCCTTGTAAACAGGGGGCAGCGTCAATCACAATGGGTGTTGCAGTGGAACGCCCACCGCAACACCCACTGCCCACCCCTTTCACGCTATAGTGTGAAAGGGGCCTTATTTACAAGGCACATATTCACATTAATTTTTGCATTCAATGTTAGCAAGCTCTATCCAGTAGCTCACACTTCAATTTTTTCAAATTCAATTTTTCTTATTTCAATGTGAACAAATCTACACAAAAAGATCTAACACAGGTATATATATTAAAAAAAGATACATTTATTTTGGCAAAATATTGCAAAGGTACAAAAAAGAATGAGAATTTCCATAAAAAGAACACAATGCAACCAGAAGTTACAATATTTCGATGTTACAAACACCTAATTGTTGCAGTTGCGAACACCTTTTCCAAACATTCACAGGAGAAGGTGACCAGTTAAAGAGACAACATATCCTGAAATCAAATAATACAAAAAATAGGTGTGGTTGTCGACGTTTCAGTCTATGTGTTGTAAGCATCCGCTAGACCATCTTCAGATCATTTAATATAATGATGAATGACCCTTGGGAAGTAATGTGGATAAATTTAAACTTGGTTCTGCCATTCACGATCAAAAAGACGTGGTGGCTAAATGGCCTCCCACTTGTACCTGCAATGAATGCGGGCAATCCTAGAGTAATGACCCTTAGTGTGGTCATTAAACAGCCCTCTTGTGCAAAACACGCATCAATTTGAATCCTGAAGGGGCTCGATGTACAAGACGTACCGCTGGCTCAGCAGTCACCAGCGGTACGTCTTGTACACATGCCCCTGTGGCTGTAAAAGGTATTTACTGCTTTTGATATATATTCAGATAAGGCAGATAATGCTAGTAGCCACTAGATGGCACCAGCATTCTGGAGCAGACCCCAAATAATTAGCCGGGCATGTTTCTGTTTTGAAGGCCTGTATGGTTTGTGACCCAGGCCCCACACAGGCTTCTGGCATGCCTGCATCAGAAGCTATGGGAAAGGAAGGGAACGGAAAAAAACTACTGAAAGCATATGGGAGTCTTAGGGTCCCAGTTACATTCATTGCCTGCAGCTGCCTTATTTACCCCATAGACCAGGGCTAGGGAAGAACCAGTGGTGACAAAGGGCAAGCTAGGGTTAACAGCAGTTGATATGCTGAGAAATGGCATATTGAGAGGGACCTCAACTTTTGACATCTGTAATGCTTGGAATATTTTGCAGAATCATGAGATTATCATGTGTCGTGAAGGAGATATGTAATTATTGCAAATAGCAAGGCAATTATAAATTGTATTTTTCCTAAACATTACTGTTGTGCTTTTTCAGGTCTTTATTCTGTGGGCTGGCTGTCATTAGAGCAGCAGGTAGAGTGGCACCATGACCCCATCCCGCGAGGCGCTTACTGCACCCAATTATGCCTATCTTTTACTTCCTGATAAAGGGATGGGAGGGCCCTTTTTCTGGCTCGCATTAGAGTCCATGGCACCTTTGCAAAGCCACTTCTTGTGGTGGATAAAATGCGTAGTGCCTGATTTGACAGCTCTCATTCCCTTCAAAAGATACACTGAGGAGGATGTGCCAGGACGAAATACAAAACAAATAAATGTAAAAACAAGGACGAAATACGGCTGAATTTATTGTTCAGGAGGATCTCTCAGCTTTTAATAAGTGGGCATAAATGTGTGGAAAGGATTAAAAAAAAGGTAATTATTAGAATTAATAATAATAATAAAAATAATGATAATAGTGTCTTTTATAGGGGCTTTCACCACAATATTGCTGTCTCTTATTAACAATATTGAACTCACGCTGTGCCAATTTTCACATTTAACATAAATGCATAGATCGAAAAGAAGCTGTGAGATTTGCACTTCTTTTCATTTTCTGTGAGGTGTATGATGTGTAGAATAAACAGATTAAAAGAGCTCATCTTGTTTGATGGAAGCTGTTCAGGCATCTCAAGGTGAACCTTTTTTAGGTGATTTTCAGACAGCAGAGTCGTGCTTTCCTCTGCACCATCTGGGGCTGTACAAAGTTGCAAGTATTGACGGTTCTCAGCTTCACACCTTTACTTTGTTAGAAAGGTTTGCCAGCTTAGCTAAGTGTGAAGCTGAAGAAGTTTAAAAAAACAAATCTGTAAGAGAAGGACTCGAGCTGCAATGGGAACTGCTGAATAGGCAGTCGCTTATCCCTTTTCTTACGGTGCTGCTGTCCTTTCCATGCTCCCGGGGTAAGCCCACTGGCGGAACTTCCGGGAGCAGAGAAAGGAGATGACATAGTCGAGGGACTACAGAAGCGGCGGCTCCTCCGCTAAGGTGGAGGTGCGTCGCCCCACTGCTTTTGAGCAGTGAGAAATGAAAAATAAAATGATAATAACAAAGATTTTATTATCTTTTTTCTCGCTTACTTCCTGCAGCTGAGCCGAGGGCGGGGCCATCCATTTCCACAAGTCGATACAGCCACAGGAAGGAGGAGGAGTGAGCATGACGGTTTGGCCAGCTGTCTAAGGCCGATCAAACCATCATGCACACTTAGATCTCTCGACCTAAGCTGTGCTTTACAGCCTGGTGGAGAACAGGCAGAGGGTCATAGCGCCTTTTGACAGCCTAACTATGGTGCTCATACCAATCATGGCGCTGCTCTCATGCTGGGTAATACCAGCATGAGAGCAGTGTCTGGATTGGCGTAGGAGATCCTGTGGCATGGCCGGAGTTGAGGTCGAGGAGCAGAGGCCAGAAGAGCACTGACACTGAAGAATGCAGGTAAGCATTATTTTTTCAATTATTTTTTCCCGCGCTGCCCCTCCGCGCTGACCTCCGTAAACATTGCATTACCACCTAAATGCCACAGCAGCCGCCACTGGGCTACAGCAGTGAAATTCAAATCATTGGATCCTCATATCCTGTCATATTGAGTGGGACACCCGGTTGCAGAGATTGCATAATTGACAGCACAGCAGCCTCTGGAAGTGTGCAAAAGCCTTTGGCCTTTTTTCAAATTTCACCCACACCTAAATGAAACTCGCAGTTACAAACTGCAGTAGAATTATTTTTCTGAAGTTTAAATTAAGAAATAAATTGTCATCTAAAGAAAACAATATTTTTTAATGTCCATTAATAATTATTAAAAGTGATGCATAGAATTACTTAAAATTAAATTTTTTTAAATTAATTTAATGTTACATATTTTTCTTAAAATTCAAAATAAGTTACTAAAATGCTTTATTGTTAAATGAGAAAGATGAACTTTTTAATATTTTTTCAATTAAATTATATATATTTATATTTTTAACTATTTCAAATAATTCCATTTTTTTCTATGGGAGTGTGTAGCAGTACCAGTGGTAGGCCGCTTGTAGTGTTTTACTTATTACTGTTTAATTTTAGTAGTTACTTACATTCAGAGTTTGGGAATACTGAAAAGTGCTAAACTTATTCAAAAGTGTAAACTTATTCAAATGTGTAAGTTACTTTGTGAATCAGGCCCTGAGTGCCACTTTGGGAGTGTGTTTTTGAAAAATAAAAAATCTTTGGAAAAGTTTGACTGCAGGTTGTCACGTTTGATGGTGCCATCCGTCAAACATTTCCAACATTGACAGGAACAGTGGTGCTGGTATAGAGATTTCGGCGACCATCTCTCAATTTCGCAGAATGAGTAAAGGTAGGGTGGTGGACGTAAAGTTATCTACAGCTGCGTCTGACTTTACTTCATCAGCCAAACCTAAAATCAGGCCCTACGTTTCTTTGTGGAGGCATGACATTATGTAGTATCTTACTTACCTGTAGATGAATGCTTCTTTCCTTACACCTTATCCAGCATTCTTCACTAGAGTTCTATGTTGCCTAGTGATGTTTTCTCCATGTGTTGTGTTCTTAGAATGTTTAGGATTGAAAAGTGTTAAAAGTTGGAAAGGCTTTGTAACTGGTGGAGCATCTACTTCTTGCTCCACAACCGTGTAGCCAACAATTAAACTTCTCAACTTACCTTGGCTCCAGCGCCATCACTACAGATTGTTGGCGACGATCTGGCTACATGGACGTACCTTCTGCGTGCTGTTTGTTTCTTCGCTGCTCCATTGCCTCCTGGATTTGAGTTGATGCTTCCTGATGGCATTGTTCCTTTCGTGAGCTTGGCCTGGTGGTCCCTGCCTGTGTGACCTGTGCTTGTCTTGACTTAACCTCGCCTTGCCTCATTTCCGACACCGTGAGGTGAATACTGGTTGTTCCTGCGTGCCTGCACTCAACACGGAAAATTTTCACCCTGCTGCTGGCTTCATTTTACAAGTCCTCGGTGAGAGTTTTCTGTTTGGGGTTCTGGTCTTGCTGACTTATTGCGTAGGCCCAGCTGCGCGTGAATTTGGACACCCTAGTCAGGCGATCAGTTGCGCGTGAAGTTTGGATTGCCTGCGCGATCACCGCTGTGCATGCGCCTCTGCACGCGATCTTCCTTTCTTCAAGTTTGCTCACGTCATTGGCAAGACCTTCTTCCCTGAATGCACATGTACGGAACTGACTTTTCTGTGTACTTTCAAGCTTGCTCACGTCATTGGCAAGACCTGCTTCCCTTAATGCGCATGTGCGGAGCTGTCTCTTCTCTGTGTACATGCACCACCAGCGTATCATTGGATGAGCCTCTTTCAACATTTTGTTACCGGGGAGCGGGTAGCATTCTTCTTGTCTCCTAGCAACGCAGCATTATTAGCGTGTAGCGTTTTCAACACAGAGCGTCTTTCTTGTCTCCTAGCAACAGGGCATTTCCAGCGTATTTTTGCCGATACGCACAGCATTTAATTGTCTATCCTGATCCAATGTTTAACAACTTGGCATTTCTAGCGTATTTTCGCCGATACGCACGGCATTTAATTGTGTGTTTAACAACGTGGTAATGCCAGCATATTCTCGCCGGTACGCACTGCATTTTTAATTTTTTTTATCCTGCTATCCAGTGTGTAACAAAACGAATTCATCAACAATACGTCCTTACTTGCGTATCTTCGCCGATACGCACGGCTTTATCTATTATCTATTTGTGCATGTACATTATGAGTTCACACATCATTCACGTGTGTCTCACCGACCCACACAGTTTTGCGAGTCGGCTGATCTAAGTTGTAACTATCTAATAACATGTTTGTTTGGTAATCTTTTGCCTATGTATGTTATTTTATTGCAGTGATTTTTTTGGGGTGTTTTGCCTAGTTGGGTGATTCTCACACCTCATACAAACAACAGTATAGATCGCAGTGATTCGCACATCCTCATTTTGTTGCATTTTGACAAATTGTTTTTTCATCCATTTCTACTCTCCATTATGCAAGCTGTTACTCCACCACCATCGTTTCATGATAATCCTGGTGAACCACCGGTGCGATGGGAAGTATGGTTTGATGCTTTTGAGAGCTATTTGGGTGCCATTGGTGCATCCAGATTTTGCGCTGAAAGGAAGAAATGTCTCCTACTACACTCTCTTGGCTTTGAGGGACGTTCAATATTCAAATACCTTCCAGACATTACGAGAGCTGATGGTGACAATATTGACAAATATCGAATATCAGGAGACTCTCATCAAACTAAAAAATAGGTTTGACAAACAGCCTAGTCTCATGGTTCTTCGCCATAAGTTTTTTAAGAGAAAACAAAATAATGGGGAGGATGTTGATGCTTATATATCTGTTTTAAGGAGACTAGCAGCAGTTTGTTTGTTTGAAGGTTTCACGGACCAACTTATTCGTGATCAATTTGTTTGTCAGTGTAAGGACAAACAAATATGACAAAAACTGTTAGCAATGGGTAATCCATCTCTTGAGGAGACTATTAAGGTTGCTAAAAGCATTGAAATTTCTATAATTTCTTTAAAAGAACTTGAGGATAAGTTAGTAGAGCCTGTTGGTGCCATTGTCAGCAAACCTAAACAAAAGAGTGTCCGTTCTGGCAATAGTACTCCCAACAAATTTAGAGCTGGTGCATCTTCTAACAGTAGCGTTTGTATGCGATGTGGTAATCCGCCACATCCCAAGGGTGGGCGGTGTCCTGCATCTAGTGTCACCTGCAATTACTGCAAGAAATTTGGACACTTTGCAAAAGTGTGTCTTAAACTTAAGAATTCAAGGAAGTCTGTTGTATGTGCAGTTTAGTCTGAGGAAGACTCTGAATCTGAAGTTGTTTCAGTCATTTTTGATAATTCTGTGTGTGGTCATAGTAACTATGACACATATGTAATTTGTGATTCTTCTAAGTGTGTTGACCCTGTTGCTAAAGTCATGGTTGGAGGTAAAATTTAGAAATTATTAGTTGATTCTGGAGCCAGGATCACCCTTATCACACAACAGCTTTTTGAAGAAACATGGGATGACAAAATTTTAGAACCTCCCGATCGATGTCCGGTTTCCTACGTAGGACACTGCATTGAGTTACTAGGTTTCTTTGAAGATGATATGGAATTTAAGGGAAAGAAGATAAGAGGGAAAGTTTATGTAGCTGTCAAGGGATTCAATATACTAGGGTGGTTTCACCAAGGCCTTTTCAGTATTATCCTCAGGCCGGGTACCAAGGAACAAATTTCAATTGCCAGTTGCAGTGACAATTGCCAAAAGTGGAGGGAAAGTTTCCCCTCTGTTTTTGGCGATAAGTTGGGCAAGATCCATGGGTTTAAGCACAAAATCATTGTCAAAGAAAATGTCATCCCCATAAAACATAAACTATGGGGTGTTCCATTCAGTGTCAGAAATGATCTCGACAAGGAGCTTAAGGGTCTTTGCGATAAGGGTATCATTGAACCCACTGAATCATCATTGTGGTTGTCCCCTTTAGTAGTGTCTCGCAAGAGGCGTGGCCAACTTAGGGTTTGTGTGGACCTAAGATCTCTGAACAAGGAGATCTGGGTCGATTCTCATCCCTTGCCGAAGATCAATGACCTGTTTGCAAGCATCAAGGGAGCCAAGTTTTTCTCCAAATTAGTTCAAGCCTGCGCTTACCACCAGATAGAGCTTCATCCCGAGTCTCGCCACCTTACTGCTTTTATTTCGCCCCTTGGAACATTCCAATACCGCCGGATGCCGTTTGGTTTGGTATCCGCTGCCTCTGTTTTTCAGAGAGTGATGCAAGAACTGTTGAAAGATATTGATGGATTCCTAGTTTTCAGGACGATGTTTTGATTTTTGCAAAGGATACCCATTCACATGACACTATCTTGCATAAAGTTCTCAAACGATTTGAGGAAAAGGGAGTTGTTTTAAAGTCTGAGAAATGCAAGTTTCTTTGCTCTGAGGTTGAATACTTGGGCCATTTATTAACTCAAGAGGGTGTTAAGCCTAGACAAGGTTTAGTGGAGGCAATAGTCAATGCTTCTGCTCCTATTGACAAGGTTGCAGTCAAGTCTCTTCTTGGCTTATGTGAGTACTATATGCGTTTTGTTCCTGAGTTTGACACTATAGTTCGACCCATCAGCAATCTGCTTAAAAAGGGAGTTAAATTCATGTGGTCCAACGAGTGTGCATCAGCTTTCAATCTTATCAAGTCTTTGCTGAGTGAGAGCAAAGCTCTTAAGCCTTTTGACCCTGACTTACCTTTGACATTACTGTTGATGCAAGCAAGGTTGGTCTTGGAGCAATTCTTACAAAAGCATCATGATTGTGAAGACCCAGTGGCTTTTGCATAAAGAGTTTTGAGGGATGCTGAAACACACTATTCAGTCATTGAAAAAGAACTTCTAGCATGTTTGTGGGCCATAGAAAAATTCCGCCCGTATATTTGGGGCAGACGTTTCATGCTTCTGACTGATCATAAACCGTTGGTTTCTATTCTCAGTGCATGTGTCAACAAATGTTGTACACCAAGGATCTTAAGAATGGTTTCCAAATTATTGCAGTATCAATTTGACGTTTTTCATATTTCTGGAGGAAGAAATGGGAGAGCTGATTTCTTATCTCGTTTTCCTCAAAAGAGAGATGAGAGTGATGATGTCGCTTTCAGTGAATTGTGTGAAGAAGACTGTGATGATTGTTTTGTGGCTGCTTTAGATCTACCTACACCTATTATAAGTTCTGAAAAGGAATGGAGAGATGCTTTGAAAGATGATGCCTTACTTCAACAAGTTTATGACTTTGTACATAATGGTTGGCCCAGAGAGAAAGTTTTATCTCCTCTTCTTCAGCCTTATTGTAAGATTGAGGAAGAGTTGTCTATTGAGGATGGTTTGCTGGTAAGATGTGATAAACTTGTTCCACCACATCCTGTGAGACAAGAGATCATAAAATTTGCTCATGAAGGGCATTTGGGGGCGACTCTTGCAAAGCGTCGCATTCAAGATAGTTTTTGGTGGCCAAGGATGGATGGTGAAATTGAAGAATTGGTTGCCAACTGCTGCGTGTGTAGTGCTGCTGACAAGGGTTTAAAGACTGTATCTCCTCCTTTACTGCCCATAGTTTGTCCTTCTGGTCCTTGGATCAAAGTGGGCATTGATGTCATGGGTCCATTTGATAGGTTGTCTGGTGGAAACAGATTTGTCCTTGTACTCATGCACTATGCCTCCAGGTGGCCCGAGATCAAGCTTGTGAAGGAGGCCAATGCTTCTTCCATTGTTTCCTTCTTAAATTAAATATTTTTGAGAGAAGGGTTCCCTGAGACCCTAGTCTCTGACAATGGGACTCAATTTGTGTGTGGGGAGTTTGAAAGTTTTCTTGCTTCTTGTGGGATTAGACATGCAAAACGTTCTTTATACCACCCTCAAACCAATGGCCTCGTCGAGAGGATGAACCGTGTGGTAGGAGAATGTATCAAGTGGGCAAGGTCTGGGAACCACAACATTGTTAAATCCTTACACAGCATGTTGTGGTTCTATAGGACCACTTCTCATGGTTCTACTAAAACCTCGCCTTTTGAACTACTTAGGGGACGCAAGGCAAACACGAGTTTAAGACCTGGTTTGATGAATAAGTGGTTAAAATCAGAGTCTGATTTAAACAAGCTCATGGAGATTGTGAGATTAAATATGTCTGCATCTCAAGTCAAACTTAAAACCTGGTTTGATCAAAAGAAAAGTGCCAAGACTGTCCCTTTGGTGGTTGGGGATCTAGTCAGGATCAAGTCTTCCACCCATGTTAAAAAGGGTGTTAGCAAGTTTAGCAAGCCTGTCAAAGTTGTGAGAATCTGCCATAATGCTGTTCAAGTTTCTGGGGGGCATTGGTGGACTCTTGCCAAAATTGTTAAAGTGCGGACTGGTACTGGAACTTGTACAAGTTAAAATGTTGTAAATGATAGCTCTAGTTCTGGTGATGTTCAGGTTGGGCTTAGAAGAAGTTCAAGGGTTCGTGTCATTCCCAAGAAGTTTCGGTATTGATTGCCCTTTTTCTTGTATCTTGTTATTCCCAAGAAGTTTGGTATTGAATTTCTTATTACTTGTATTTTCCATTTTTTTTATTTTTCATTATTTTTGTTTATCTTTTTCATTTTTTTATGAGGAGAAAGGAAGGTATGTAGTATCTTACTTACTTGTAGATGAATGTTTCTTTCCTTACACGTTATCCAGCATTCTTCACTAGAGTTCTATGTTGCCTAGTGATGTTTTCTCCATGTGTTGTGTTCTTAGAATGTTTAGTATTGAAATGTGTTAACAGTTGGAAAGGCTTTGTAACTGGTGAAGCATCTACCTCTTGCTCCACAACCGTGTAGCCAACAATTAAGCTTCTCAACTTACCTTGGCTCCAGCGTCATCACTACACATTCACGAGGTGAAAACTGACTGAGAACATTGTTATTGTGCAGGCATGTGTTCCAGACTGAGAGCAGAACCCTTCAACAATATCCTGATCAGTACGACTTTAGCTGAGATGCACACTGACTTCTTTTATTTACTGTCCTATTTACGTGCGGAATGAGGCTTTCAGTGTTAAAGATCTTGACCTCAAAAGCTGACCAGCACTAACATTTGAGCCACTTTGCATCACATAACGCCACTTAATGTCACATGAGCACCCACACGAAAGTTTAGTAAAACTGGGACTTGAGGGTTATGGAGTCACTGGGTCTCTATTATAGTAGTTAATGTTTTCAACAGTACATTTAACCTATGTTGTAAAGGGAGGAAGTTGCTGAACAAAAGGCAAACCATCAATATAACATGTCAAATAAAAAAGGCAGACTACAAACAAATAAGGATACAATAACAAAGTGGCATAGGAATTGAGAGTCTGAAATTCTAATCTTAGAGTCAGGTTTTCATAGGTTCCAAAGAACTCTGAATGAAGTAAGAAAGACCAACCTCAGAGAAAAACCTTTCCAAAAGAAGGCAGGATGCTGCATTCTGCAGGCAAGGAGTTTTATAAGTATGGAACAGCAGATGGAAAGGCTGGATTTTAGAAAGTTGCATGGCTAAGCCAGGGAAAGGAATTCAATAAAACCCACTACCATGACCTAAGGTACAGGCTTTGCAGCAGCTCAGTTTTGCATGCACTTAGTCTGCTACACGCTCTCTGACAGTGATACATGCTATCAAATGGGTGGTTCATAATGGGATGAGTCAATACTAGAAATACTTCAAAGTTTTATGTATAAATGTGGTAGTGGCAATGGAAGTGGCTGGAAAATAGGAAATATCCAGTACAAAATGGGAGGAGAAAAGGGAATTTAAGGACAGATATAGGAATGGACAAAAAAACACAAAAACACTTCTGTGTTATGTCTGTGGCAATTCAGTAAAGTTAAACCCTTTTCTACTCTGCTGGCACTACAACGGAAAGAGGCTCAGATCTACTCCAGTCAAGCCCTGGAGGAAGTTACACCCATACATGGTGCTTCAACTTCTTCCTGCCCTTGGACAATGGGGAGAATCTTAGCCCCCCCTCCCCCTTGTCCAATTCTCGTAGACCAGTCAACCAGTTGTTGCAGGGATTCTGCTGGTAAGCAGAACTGTGCCTTGGCGTGACAGTACGTCAGAATGTAGGGACTGTGTTTCTCTACCACGTCAGCCCAAATCCGAGCTAGCTCACAGTAACTCACCTGAACTTCTAACCTTCCCAGAGTAGCAGGAGATTTTGGCAAACCTAGAACATGAACCTCTAGTCCCCAAAGGAATAGTGGAAACAGACAATCACCTTTCGTATCTCATTCATGAATGCCCTTAGTAAACAAAGGAAAGACACGTTGAAAGTTTACAATTAATTTATTGAAACAATTGTAGTCTATTATGAAGCAGATGTGCTGCAATTGGTAGGCAAATACAACTAAGCAAAGTAATCAACATTACTAGCAGTTGGTATGCAATGAACAACCCAACCATGGCAAATTATCTATCTGTCTAGGCCTATTCTTATAGTCTAAGCAAAGGTATATATTAGTGATCTCTGCGAATAGCAGCAAACCCCATACCTGGTGTGTGTTTGTTCCAGGACAGGTGTCTTTGCAGGAATTCTCCTCTATGCCCACAAAGGGACAAAACACAGTTTATATGATAAAACTACTGTGTTGAAAAGATGCAGCTATACCACTGTGTTATGTCTAAAACGTTAGGAGCTGTTGATAATGGAGCAGAAAACAGTACAACATGGTGTTATGTATTCTAAATGTCCTTGTACGAAATGTGTAGACAAAATCTAAAGAAGAGTCACTGAATAACAAAACAACATGTACATCATATTTCTAAAGTAATGTCACAGAAACAAAGATGTTATGTACGGCTGTGCAAGCAGAAGCAGCCTAAAACATCTAATATGCTAAACTAAGGGGGAACCAAAGCGGGCCCAGCGGGGACATCACTACAGAGTCTTCCAGTAGACTACGAAGGGGATGAGCCGTCTGTTCTGAACTGCTGATGCAACAATCTGCCCAGTGTGATCGACTGAGAACTTTTCACTGAGTAAAGTTGGATCAACACCCTGACTGGGTAAGGGCATTATGATTTAAAATAGAGCAATTATTCCAGAGGCAGCCAGATGAGTAACAGAAGCAAGGATGCATAAGACAAATTTACAACGTAGAGGTACAGAGCAGATAAACTGGACTGAACCATGGGAAATGAAATAAAGGAACAGAGGACAGGGTATTTAAAAACAAGGCAAATGAAAAGGACAAAAGCACAGGGCAGAATCATAAGAGGGCAAGTTGATTAACAGGAAATAAAACAGGAGAGCCAGAATTCAAGAGACTGCATTACAGGGCGGGAACCTAGACATTTGTTGTTGAATGAGGCAGCAGAAGATGTACCAGAAGCACAGTCAGTGCTGCAGGAAAGATCCTCCATTCACAGAGTGCTGGAGCGGCCTCAGGCTGCCAGCTTCAAGAGCCTGGCAGGGAGCAGCAGCAGGAGTAATGGAAACAGGAAACAAACCCCAGCAGAAGGCTGCAAGCTTCAGAGCATTTAAAAAGAATCGATGCAACAACTAGGTGAATTCTTACTGCTTGGGTCATCGCTGGGGAGGTGCAGCCTGGGCTTGTAGGGGGGCGGCTGAAACTGCAACATTATTTCCATGCACAGTAAACATAATATGCCCAGCAATTACAAATATGATATCAAATATGCAACAGCAGTTTTCTACATGAAAATTGTACATATGGGCACAGATTTGTAGCTCGGGTATGCATAAGTTTCTTAGTTTGTACAAGGCATGTCTACTTGAACAAGTTCTCTGCGGCCATTGCATAATGACTGACCTACAACTTTGCGATGAACTAACTATGGGCCAGATGTACAAAAATTAGGGATTGCAATTTCCTAATTGCGATTCTTACCAAATCTCAACTAGGAAATCGCAATTGTTGTTGTACAAAAATGTTCAAGTCTGAAATAGCGATTCCTAGTGGGTTGCAAATGGACATACCTCATGAATATTAGTGAGGTAAGTCACAGTTTGCGACCCTTTAGGAATTGCACCTATCACAGGGATGGGGCCTGCTAGGGTCAGCAGACCACCATGTATGTGATTGCTTTTTAATAAAACAACCTTCTTTTGAAATGAAATGCTTAAGTTTGTTTTATTTAGGGTAGGCAGTGGTCCAGGGGGCCACGGCCTGCTCTTAAAAAATATTTGTTTCAGCATTCAACCTGCCCTTGGGGACCCCTTCCCATTTGCGAATGGTCAGTAATGTGGTCGCAAATCAATCATGCATACTACTGCAATTCTGTATTTGGAAGGGACGTTTTAAACGGGCCCCTTCCAAATACTAAATAGCAAATACAAATTGTGATATGGTAACATGTTACTGAATAACAATTTCTGCTTTGTACATAAGAAAAAGCTGTTTCTGACCGCAAAAATGCTTTGTACATATGGCCTATTATAACTCAGGCCACACATCTTATAGGCATTAGTCCAATAATCAATAAAGTACATGAAGTAGTACTCCTGTAGTGCTTCATTTACCCCTAAATGCAATCCACATAGGTATGAGTGAAGATCGATGCCTACACCTGTCCTAACAGTCAGGTTCACAGAATTGTGCACATGTATGTCTATGTTTCAGGTGTAAATGAGGGAGTGGCAATAGGGGGTGGTTGGAAATTGGGGAATATCTAGTACAAAGTGTGAGGAGGAATAGAAAATTTAAAGATTTGCACAGTGAGGGACATGCAAAAACAAAAATGTTTCTACAAAAGAGTATGTCTGTTGCAATGCAGTAAAGTTACACCCATACGTACTCTGTTACTACTACAGCCTAAACAGGCTTACATATATAGCAGTGTGGAAAGGGCAGCTTCAGCACCACGACCGCCCCGGCAACCACCGAGACCACTGCCCCCACAACCACCAACCGCCTGCTCTCCTGGACCAACATCAACGACGAGGACACCAGCGAGATCATGAACACCATCCACTCCGGTTCACCGCTAGACCCGTGCCCTCACCACATCTTCAACAAAGCCAGTACAGCCATCGCGCCCCATCTCCGGAAAATAATCAACATCTCCTTCGAGACAGCAACCTTCCCGGAAAGCTGGAAGCACGCCGAGATCACCGCCTTACTCAAGAAACCCAAGGCAGACCCCAAGGACCTCAAGAACTTCCGACCCATCTCTCTGCTCCCGTTCCCCGCGAAGGTCACCGAGAAAATCGTCAACAAACAACTGACCCGCTACCTCGAGGAGAACAACATCCTGGACCCTTCCCAGTCCGGCTTCCGCAGCAACCACAGCACCGAAACCGCCCTCATCGCCGCCACCGATGACATCAGGACCCTGCTAGACAACGGAGAAACAGCAGCCCTCATCCTCCTGGACCTATCAGCCGCCTTCGACACGGTCTGCCACCACACACTACGAACACGCCTTCACGTCGCCGGGATCCAAGAGAAGGCCCTGGACTGGACCACATCCTTCCTTTCCGGCAGAACACAAAGCGTCCGCCTCGCCCCCTTCCGATCCAAGGCCACCAAGATCATCTGCGGCGTACCCCAAGGCTCCTCCCTCAGCCCAACGCTGTTCAACATCTACATGGCACCCTCGCCCACGTCGCCCGACAGCACAACCTCAACATCATCTCCTACGCCGACGACACCCAGCTGATCCTCTCCCTCACCAAAGACCCTCACACCGCCAAAGCCCACCTCCACGAAGGAATGAAGGCCGTCGCCGAATGGATGAGGACCAGCCGCCTGAAGCTGAACTCGGACAAGACGGAGGTCCTCATCCTTGGTTCCAACCCTTCAGCCTGGGACGACTCCTGGTGGCCAACATCACTGGGAACAGCCCCGCCACCCACCGACCACGTACGCAACCTAGGGGTCATCCTCGACCCCACCCTCTCCATGACTAAGCAGGTCAACGCCGTTTCCTCATCCTGCTTCAACATCCTCCGAATGCTCCGCAGGATCTTCAAGTGGATCCCCACCGAAACAAGAAAAACAGTCACCCAGGCCCTCGTCACCAGCAGGCTGGACTACGGAAATGCCCTCTACGCAGGAACGACGGCTAAGCTCCTGAGACGGCTGCAATGCATCCAGAACGCCTCTGCACGTCTTATCCTCGACATCCCCCGACGCAGCCACATCACACCCCACCTGAGAGACCTGCACTGGCTCCCTGTCAACAAGAGGATAACCTTCAAGCTCCTCACCCACGCACACAAAGCACTCCACAACTCCGGACCAGCCTACCTCAACAGACGACTCAGCTTCTACACCCCCACCCGCCAGCTCCGCTCGACCAGCCTCGCCCTCGCCACAGTCCCCCGCATCCGGAAAACGACCGCCGGCGGCAGATCCTTCTCCCACCTCGCCGCCAAGACCTGGAACACCCTCCCCACCAACCTCCGACAGACCCAAGACCTACTGGCCTTCAGAAGACTCCTCAAGACCTGGCTCTTCGATCAGTAGCAGCACCACCCCCTCTTCCCCCAGCGCCTTGAGACCCTCGCGGGTATGTAGTGCGCTTTATAAGTGACATGATTGATTGATTGATTGATATTACTTCAGAAAACAATTGCGAGGAGCCGGATCAAGCCCCGCACCTCCATTTTGTATTGTGCCTTTTGATGAGCAACATTCTTGCGTTCAGACGCCAATGGGGGACACACCCCCTAGGCTATGAAATTGACCCGCTGCGAGTATGCGGACGGGTTAGAAGAAAGCCTGGTTACCGACAACGGCGGTGAGTTTTTTTCAGTATGCTTCCCCTTCCTAATGTGGTTATGCAGGCAGAACACACAAGATGATGGACGGAATGTTGCACATTGGCAAACATTCACCCCCAGTCACAGATCTGGGTTTAATCCATCGTTATTTTGCTTCACCACGCCACCCCAGTTCAGACATGGCCATATGCAAATCAGTCTTGACCCTGTGCCTCATGGGAACAGTCCAGCCCGAACTGCCAAGCCATGTCTTCCCTGGACCGGAATCAAGCATCCTAGGACCGGTTTCGGGCATTCAGCCCTCATCAGCCAGGATAGCCTGACTCCAGTGGCGCAGTGAGCACGGGACCCACGTCTGGGCATACCCTTCCCACTTGGGGTGAATTGCAAAACACACAAGATGATGGACGGAATGTTGCACAATGGCAAACATTCACCCCCAGTCACAGATCTGGGTTTAATCCATCGTTATTTTGCTTCACCGCGCCACCCCAGTTCAGACATGGCCATATGCAAATCAGACATGGCCCTGTGCCTCATGGGAACAGTCCAGCCCGAACTGCCAAGCCATGTCTTCCCTGGACCGGAATCAAGCATCCTAGGACCGGTTTCGGGCATTCAGCCCTCATCAGCCAGGATAGCCTGACTCCAGTGGCGCAGTGAGCACGGGACCGACGTCTGGGCATACCCTTCCCACTTGGGGTGAATTGCAAAACACACAAGATGATGGACGGAATGTTGCACAATGGCAAACATTCACCCCCAGTCACAGATCTGGGTTTAATCCATCGTTATTTTGCTTCACCACGCCACCCCAGTTCAGACATGGCCATATGCAAATCAGTCTTGACCCTATGCTTGTTTCCAGTCCAGGGAGGACCTGGCTTGGCAGTTCGGGCTGGACTGTTCCCATGAGGCACAGGGTCAAGACTGATTTGCATATGGCTGGGTTCAAACTGGAATGGCATGGTGAGCAAAAAACGATGGATTTAGGCCCAGATCTCTGTACTGGGGTGAATGTATGACATTGTTCTGCATTCTGTCCATCAACTGTTGTTTTTGCATTTGTCACCCCGAGTGGGACGGGTATGCCCAGACGTGGGTCCCGTGCTCTCCATGCCACTGGAATCAAGCTATCCTGGCTGAAGAGGGGTGAAACCCCGAAACCGGTCCTAGGATGCTTGTTTCCAGTCCAGGGAGGACCTGGCTTGGCAGTTCGGGCTGGACTGTTCCTATGAGGAACAGGGTCAAGACTGATTTGCATATGGCTGGGTTCAAACTGGAATGGCATGGTGAGCAAAAAACGATGGATTTAGGCCCAGATCTCTGTACTGGGGTGAATGTATGACATTGTTCTGCATTCTGTCCATCAACTGTTGTTTTTGCATTTGTCACCCCGAGTGGGACGGGTATGCCCAGACGTGGGTCCCGTGCTCTCCATGCCACTGGAATCAAGCTATCCTGGCTGAAGAGGGGTGAAACCCCGAAACCGGTCCTAGGATGCTTGTTTCCAGTCCAGGGAGGACCTGGCTTGGCAGTTCGGGCTGGACTGTTCCCATGAGGCACAGGGTCAAGACTGATTTGCATATGGCTGGGTTCAAACTGGATTGGCATGGTGAGCAAAAAACGATGGATTTAGGCCCAGATCTCTGTACTGGGGTGAATGTATGACATTGTTCTGCATTCTGTCCATCAACTGTTGTTTTTGCATTTGTCACCCCGAGTGGGACGGGTATGCCCAGACGTGGGTCCCGTGCTCTCCATGCCACTGGAATCAAGCTATCCTGGCTGAAGAGGGGTGAAACCCCGAAACCGGTCCTAGGATGCTTGTTTCCAGTCCAGGGAGGACCTGGCTTGGCAGTTCGGGCTGGACTGTTCCCATGAGGCACAGGGTCAAGACTGATTTGCATATGGCTGGGTTCAAACTGGAATGGCATGGTGAGCAAAAAACGATGGATTTAGGCCCAGATCTCTGTACTGGGGTGAATGTATGACATTGTTCTGCATTCTGTCCATCAACTGTTGTTTTTGCATTTGTCACCCCGAGTGGGACGGGTATGCCCAGACGTGGGTCCCGTGCTCTCCATGCCACTGGAATCAAGCTATCCTGGCTGAAGAGGGGTGAAACCCGAAACCGGTCCTAGGATGCTTGTTTCCAGTCCAGGGAGGACCTGGCTTGGCAGTTCGGGCTGGACTGTTCCCATGAGGCACAGGGTCAAGACTGATTTGCATATGGCTGGGTTCAAACTGGAATGGCATGGTGAGCAAAAAAACGATGGATTTAGGCCCAGATCTCTGTACTGGGGTGAATGTATGACATTGTTCTGCATTCTGTCCATCAACTGTTGTTTTTGCGTTATGCAGGCAGAGGCAGTATGTCTCACCCAATGTGGTTACGCAGTGCATCTGAGTTATGGACGATGAGCAGCAGGCTGGTAGATGACTGACTGAGCTTTAATGATATGTTGAGCCTGATTCGGTCAGGCTGAGTTGGAATGCAAACGGCTGTAGCGTGGACGTGTTTGCTTCATGGGCCATTGTGAGATTCTACATATACAGGAGACTCATTGTCTCCCATTTGATTCTGGGGCATTAGGTCGCCCAGATGAGGCGTGTCAGGAGGCTACACAGGGTGGCAAAAAACGTATTGGCTAATGCAATAGGCATGTTTATGGATACGTATAAGAAGTGCAGGAGTACTACCATTTTTATTATAGCAATCTGCCCTGCGATGGATAGCGGTAATTTAATCCATCTGTCTATTTGCTCCAGTTTATGGATAGTCCGGAGAAGTGCCCATAGCATATTATTCCACATATAATGGGGGGGAGATGCGTGGGAGGGTTTCGGACAAATAGCAGCATATCATCTGCATAAATGGATACCAGGAGTGGACCATTTCTAAACCGTAGCCCTCTATGTAGATGGTGTTCCTGCATGGAGGGTGAGTGACTGAGCATTAGTGTTGTGTGGGGCCTGATGATTGGTAAATGGCTGTAGCATTAGTGTTGTGATTGGGACATGCTGATTGGTAAACGGCTGTAGCACGGATGTGGTTGTTCTCGGTCCATTGCTGGATTTTACATATATATAACCCCTCAAGGGGCCAGTATGCAGTGGGAGGTTCCTGATATATAGCCTGCAGATTAGAGGGTCTAGAGCAACTAGTCGCCTTTTGATGACACTTGTGGAAGCCCATTAGATTGTAACATGTGACTGCACTAACAGAGTTCGCATATTGACATTTGCAAAAAGGTACGATATACCTTTGATATACCATTAAGGCTTGATATAATGATTGCTAACACAGGCTATATGGGTCCTCTGAATGATATATTGTACCACCTCCAGGTAACCATAACTTTGTTTCCTTAGACTCCCTTCCTATGGCCTACTGGAAGGCGTTCACCCGGTGGCCATATGTTAAATATTGCATTGTTGCATTATAGAGGAAACGTGGTTTGGGCAGGGTAATTTTATTTAATTTCCCTGCAGAACTTGATTTGCACATAGCTCACTCTCTTTTATTTGTCCACCTGTTTTTTTCTTTTTAAGTACAAGTCTGTTGCATAAGTGGGTGGTCACTGGTTCTCATGCCCTGATGAAATTGCCAGTAAGTTGGGGGGTGGCAATAAAGCATGTCGGCCGTTCACATTAAAATGGCCTAAACATGGGATTCGGTTTTTAATCATGAGTGTGGGCATGAAATAAATACACATGCTAGATGCCACAATTAACTCATTTTTAGCTTTTTGTGAGGAAAACAACCGTTCTTCCTTTATGAGGACCTATGGAGGCTAAGATATGTGTGCCACATTTGATAGGCTTACACACAAGCAATATTTTTTTATTTAATCTAAGTGTTGGTTCCTCCAGTTTATAGGAAAACTGCCAATGATGAGCAAGTGATCAAATTGGCGAGTAGCAGCCAATAAGCTCATGGTGGTTGCTTACGTGAGGCACTTCCTATACATGTATATATTTTTCATACAATCTGAACAGGATTGATGTGAATGTCCTGACCTGGCCAAATTATCACACACAGGCACAGTGGTTGTCTCCATATAGGCACTGGGACATGACCCTCCCTCAACAGAAATTCATTGAGATTATAGATGCCTTACGAGTGAGAGGTAAAGTGTGATTTGTCTGTCAAGGGCACTGCTGTTATTAGAATTACATATACTCTAGCCAAGCCTAGGAGGAAGTCTCATACCATACACGGTCACTCAGAAGTACTGCAAGGGAAACACATTGAAATCAGTGGAGGAAGGGAATGCCAGCACAAAGCTCACCACCTAAAAGAAAATTAAAAGAAACAAAATAAAATTATATATAACTTTAGACGTTGTAGTCATCATACAAATCACAGTGTAAAAACATTTAAAAAATGATTAAAAGAAATAAAAAATACAACTAATGTTAGACATTGCACACATCACTACTCATTATATTGTAAAAATATAAAAACAAAGAATAAAATATAAAACTGATAAAATTATTGTTAAAAAATTGTCTTATAACATTAGACATTCCAGACAGCTATACAAACACACTGTAAAAATGTAAACTACTGAAAAGCATAAATCCCAACCTGGAGTTGATACATTGCACTTTGAATTAGACCTAAAATTGACGATTCATGCCTAGTCAATTTACTTATAAAGACATTTCCACCCATGGATTTACCATTGTGAATTAGGACTGACTGTGGCATGTAAACATTTGTCCTAACTGAATGAATGAATGTCAGATTCAGCTTTGTTGTGGTAATGGAAATAAAGAGACAACCATGTAGATAAATTTTTGATAAGCATATTTTGGGGTCTAAGCCTTGTGTAATACAATGTAAATATGTTCTTATGGGCCGAATCACAATAGGGGAAATCTACATGCAGAGATCTCCACACACATAGGCGCCTATTCACAAACTGCATTTTGTAGTACATTTAGTAGTACTACAATAGTACTACTCAAATACTGCAAGATTCTGTTCACATACTTCACTGTGTAGGTCTCTTTCTCTGTCTATCCTATTTTGTCTGTACAGAGATTTCCAGCCCAACTGTGGAGATATCCACACACTTGCACCTACATTTTAGTAGTAAATGCGGGAGGTATGGGGGAGTAGCTGCAAAATTAGGAATACTTACTACTAAACCAGAGGGGTGCAGGAAAAGTAAGGATGGATTAAGCGAGGGCTAGCGAAGAATTTAGGGAGGAACATTTACCTCCCCACAAGAGAAAGCCCATTGCTATTCAAAAACTAAACTTCTAAAGTTACTACAGGAAATAAGGACCCCAAAACAGTAGTAAGCGTACTCTGGCTCAGACCTGGAGTACGTCCAGCACCACACATGGCTAACCACTGAAACTGCAACACCGTCCTTTAAAAAATAACGAAATAATGGAGAAAAGGAATTAAAAAACACCCCAAAGGAAGTAATTTTCAAATTAATTAATTTATTATGTTTTTTATTTAATTAAATGTTAATAAATCAATGTATACATATATATTAAAATAATTAATTATTAGTTTATTTTACATTATTTTAATCTTTTTTCATTTAACAATAAATGTAACTTTACTTCAATTAAAGATTAATGGTTTGTATACATAGGTTTTAATACATTTTTAATACTTAATAAATACATGTAAATAGCTTACTTTAGGTGTGTTTTTAAAAAATAAATCTTATATATTTAAATTTATTAAATATTTAATCAAATTAAGTTAATTGTGCTGTATTATTCTTTCTACATTTATATTAAATATACAAAAATAATTTCCATTATTATTTATCATAAAAGTATATATATTTTTTTTCGACATTATAAAGTTTCAAACTTTTCCCTATGGTTCACCATAGGGTGTTCTCGACCCCAGTTGCAAAGATCTATGCCTTTGTGTGAAAGTTAAAAGTAGTAACTTGACAGTTACGCTGGTTTCAGGGAGTAGAGACATGTGAGTTTACACTTTGTAGTAAATTTACATTCCTAAATGGTGAATAGCGAAAAGTAGTGAATTTACCACAAAGTATAAGACTAAACTTACACAGAGTAGATTTATTCACATGTATGCTTACCTTTGTGTATTGCCTCCCAGATTTATGCCTATGCCTGGCCAGATATTTTCAACTGGATGGTTCTGGTCAGAAGTAGCAGTTACAAGTCTCCAACCATGTAAACAAGGTTTCTCAAGGCTGATAAATGTAATAAGAAAGGAATGCATTGCTCAAAACGTAGGAAAACATCATTTTACAAAGTTATCATTTTCGGTCTAAACCAGATGCGAAACTAAAATGGCCTATATTATTAATCCCTGGGAGGTTGTCAATGAGATGGGAAAGTCAATACTCGTGTCCACAACCTGCACATCTCAGTGTGTCATGCCACTCCAGCTTGATTGCGCCAACCACTTCAGTGGCAAGAAAATTGTCCAAATAACGGCTTACAGCAGTTTTCATCCGGCTCTCACCTCTTAATGTCTGCACTTCCCGTTTTTGAATATAATAATCTGCCAGAAGCTTTGCATGTGATTAGGTGTGTGCCAAAAAGCTGAAGTATTTGTTTTGTAAATTGAGATGTTTGAGAATGTGCAGGCGGCAGGCCAAGTGATTGTCAGGCTGTTTGTGTCAACCTCCTCAGGTGAGTACCAAATTTCAGCTCTCCTGGCTTTATTTTCTATTGTTTATGTTTTTGTACTTTTTTAAATACAAAATACCATTTCTAATCCAATAAAGTAATGCTATCCTTCAAAAAAAACGTACAGTCCTACCACGTGAATATTTATTTGGGATAGACAGAATGCTTGATGAAATATATATCTATGTTTTTTTAATGAAAAATAATACGAAATATTAGGGGGCTGATTCACAAAGGGCCTCTGCTCTCGTGGCAGAGGCCCGGCAGTCATGGCAGAGGCCCGGCAGTCGTGGCGAGGGACCCGCACTCGTGGCAGGACTGCCGCAATGGGTACTTGCAGTATGGGGTTCCGCCACAAATGCGGCACCCCCTCAATGACTGCGGGGCCTCTGCCGCGAGTGCGGAGACCCTTTGTGAATAGGGCCCAAAGTATTTTTTTTTGTCATATCTTTTTTATTGAAACAAATTGACGACAGCGGAGTAACAATTTAGTCAGCAGTGCTAGGTTGTTATGCATATACATGGTAGAAACAGATTTCCCCCTTCAGTTCCCATTATTTGACAGTCCAGCTATATCACAGATTTACATCACAATCTTCATCTGCGGCCACACTCCCACCCATGTCAAGTATCGAGGATCCCCTCCACAACTCAGTACATAGGCCGCCTCTGTATTCATTCCAACGGGTCCAAATCTTTCCCCACTTGTGGGGACACCCACGACTTTCATAGATTACTTTTCCCGCCACCATACACCAGTCCATATCTTGTTTCCAATCTTTGAGCTGTGATGGTGACTCTGCTCCCCATAGTCTCACAACATTCCTCTTGGCCACCAAAGGGCCGAAGGTGACCCATATTTGCTCCATGCGGCCAAAATCGGTAGCCGCCCACACATTCAGTAGGCACCGCCTCTCTGAGAGGGGAACGTCTCCTCCCACCTCGTTATTTATACAAGACATTCCTGAAGTCCAATAGGTCTGTATCACTGGACAGTCCCAAATGATGAGGCGGAAGGTTCCCTCTGTCCTACATCCCCGCAAGCAGGTGGATTCAACCCAGTGCTTAATTTGTGCCGGTGCTTTCCGGTGCTTAGCACCGGCACTTAATTATCAGGGCCGGGTCTACACGCGTTGCTGCACGTCATTGACTTTCTTTGATAATAATTTACCGCACTACTGGTACTGGACTTGGCAGTGTGTCACAGTGTTACTGTTATTTTATGGAACTCGTCCACAGTATCTGCTGCTGAGCTCGTCCGTCTGTCTCACTCATCAATCCACAGTCCCAGTCAGAGTCAGTGAAATCTCTATGTTCCGCGGCCGCGCTGCCCTTAGTTCAGTGTTCCCGGCTGGCGGGGCGGGACACTGATTTGGGCTGGATTTTTGGTTCTTCTGCCGGGGTTGGGCGGCAGCAGGCAGCGTGAGCGTGCGCAGATTTCATATTGCGCATTGCCACGCCCTAGCATACCCGCGCTCGGGCCGGTCGCACCCCACCACCGAGTCAACGTGACTGGTCACACTTCAATCAACGGCCATTCAACTGAACTCCCCAGCCAGCGCGACGACCGACGACGACGTTGGTTGAGGATTGCAGCAGTAGTAGTGTAGCCACTAGTCCAGTAACAGGCAACAGCTGCAGCACCAGGTGAGGCAGGCACTGCAGGCTGTCAGGCCCGCCTGGCCCAGTGTGCCCTAATTTATCAGTTAACGCACGCACCGCTGTGCACTGTCTGCACTCTGCAGTCATTGTGTGTCCGCGTTCTTCTGGCTTTGTTGCGGTTTCGAACACTGACTGACTGACGACCCACCCGGCCCCCGCCCCCTCCCCCGATGTTCCCTTGACCCGCCTACACCCCCACTCATTCAAAAAGTATGCTAGTCTACTGCAGAACGAGCACCTACCTGGCAGATTGTCTGCGTGCGTCTGCGGTAGTAGTTCACCTCTGGCCTTTAAATGTTAGCGCAATAATATAAAAAACAATGCATTTTATTTCTAACGCAAACACATACAGATATTAAGTAATCCGGGCCAGCCGCCCGGCCCACCACGTCAACGAACAAACCGCTAAGTTTAAGTAGAGGTAAGCAGTAAGTTACTTAACTTAACAAGTAGAGCAGTAGTAGCGAGTGCGACGTAGCGTAGCCGCCATGCGCCCGCCGCCCATGCCATGATGATTGATGATCATCATAAATGATGCCAGGCAAGAGGAGAATGGAGATTCATGATGATGTGATGAATCTCTTAGTTCTTCTCAACTCAATCTTATATATGTTGATGGCGAGGTGGCCGCGGCCCTTAGTTCAGTGTTCCCGGCCAGCCGGACCGCCGTGGGCGGGTCGGACTCGGGACACTGATTTGGGCTGGATTTTGGTTCTGCGAGGGTTGGGGCTGGGCGGCAGCTGGCAGCGTGCGCAGTTTCAGGTGACCATGCTGATAAAAGGGAGCTGGACAAACCTCTCCAGCGCTCCAGTCATACTGAGCACTTCATTGTCTGTCTTGTTTTCCCTGTAATGTCACCTTAGGGCCCACAACATCACAGTGCGAATTTCCTTTCAGATTAGAAAAAAAGTTTTGTTTTAATATTTTTATGTAATCTTTTTATCGATCCACTTAAAGGACATAATTGCAGCTTTCCCCATTGACAGGAAACACGAACTGATAAACCTATCGTGGATAATGGCGTGATTATAATGAGAACCCGATTTTCAATCCATAAGTCAGTTAACAAGACTGTTATTACCTTCCAAGTCACTGCTTAATATTGTGTTGCTTTTTTTTTCTCGTGTCTTCGGTGCCCCTGCTCTCGCTACCTCATCTCCCCTTGCTGTGTCCTCCCCCACCACTAGCTGCTTTAAAAACACTCTTAAGATGGCCTTTTTTGAATGTACACTGTTTGTGTGTAGGCTGACCCATGGTCTGTCAAGTTACCCAATCTGGTGGTAAGTGGTTTTATTTTATAAACTGTTGTAATTCATTTTAGTTTTCAGGCTGTTTAGTTGTAGTTTCGCTCCTGATTGGTTTTTTCGGCTCACTTGTTTCACTTGTTCGAATGCCTGTTTCACTTGTTCGAATGGAATATGCATAATGCTGTCACTTTCACCCTTTTAAATAACAAACACGTCCTGCTTCCTTCTTTTCTAATCACACTTTAGGCTCTTTGGCTTGTTACCTGATCCGCCATGTTTTACTGTAGAAAGAACACCACATCCAGCCAAAACACTCCAAACAACAAGTAATTTGCAATGCAATAGGTCTCGCATTTACGCGAATTTGAGCTATAGGCATTGTAAATGACAATGCCTTTTATGTATGTTTTGGTTTTTGAAACATAAATAAAACGCATTGTCATTTACACTGCCAATAGCTTAAACTCCCGTAAATGCGAGACCTATTGCATTGCAAATGCTTGTTTTGTCTGCCTTCACAGTTGAAAGGGTGCGTGATCAACAAAAAAGAGCTTTCAGAGTCCTACTGAGACAGGGGCTCCATCCACATATTGATACCTCTGAAGACCTCGAAAAATCATAACTGCCCGGTATGCTAACTTGAAGAATCCATTTGATCTGTCATGTACATGACCCATAAACTGGTCTCATTATGTCATCCTATGCAAATATTTTATTTTGCAGAGCCACTTTTTTCTTTATCACATACGAGAGCACGTTCCAATTTGTGAGTTCAGCATTCATGCTGTACAAAAAATCTATTTGGTTTGATTGAATAGACTAACCATAAGCTCTGTGCATAATAAGAATCTAGGAGGGGCTGAGCTACTAGATTGGAAGGGGTTAGTAACCCCGTTCCAATGGTGGATGGGATGCTGCTTTCAGGAAGGGTCTGTCTTTCCAGCCCTGAAGCAACTCCCTCAGCCCTCCCTCACTCACAGCACACTGCACCTCAGTCAAAGCAGGAGTCCCTCTCTCCCCTTTGCTCGAGGGTGCCAATAACAACCACTTAAGAGGAACCCTATTATTAAAGCAGTAGCGCATACGCACCACTATCCCACCTTCAACTCTGTGGGGAACACCACCTACCACCCTACACTACCTATGTTGGCAGGATAGATTATGTCGCAGCCATGTGCATTGCAGTGCGTGGGCGGTGAATTTGGAGATGTTATAGTGCATATGATGACTGTGTAAGCCTAATGCACCTGGATACTTGACGGACATGACCCAGTATGTTTATTTTTTAAAGACATGACCCCCTATATATCATGGAATCACTGGGTATTACATCTGGCTTTCCGAAGTGCCAGTTGAGGATGTGGGTAGAGCCAATAGAGTAAGTGGGTGGAGCCAGTGGAAGAAGTGGGTGGAGCCAGTGGAAGAAGTGGGTGGAGCCGGGAAAGTGGGTGTGGCCGCCTAAAAAATTTGAGCACCTGCACTTAATATTTTACAAATTAAGCACTGATTCAACCCTCCTCCCCATCTTAACTAATGTGTTACACAACACATAGGCCCTGTGTAATATCTTGAGCGGCACTAGGCGGAATCGTGATCTGATCGCTACCTCTTTAGGTAAGCTTCTTGCCAGTCTTCGTCATCTATGTCTCCGATATCCGCTTACCATCATTGGCAGAGCTGGAGCAATGTGTCTGGCACATTGTTAATTCGTTTTTTATATGTTAATGAAATAGTTTTATGTGTCATGTAGTCATCTAATAGTCTGGCTTCCAACAGGAATGCTTCAGGGAGGACCTCTACTTTAGGGATTACTGTTGTTAAGGAACGGGGGCTGCCACATATAATAGGATGTCGTCAGCGTAGAGAGATATTCTGTCCTCCCACTCCTCTGTCCATCGCAAGCCCCATACCAGGGGGTCCATGCGGACCCAGATCGCCAGGGATTCTAAGACTAGGACAAATAACAAAGGTGAGAGGGGGCAACCCTGTCGGGTCCCGCGTCGTAATGGGAATTCTCTGGAGATTTTCGCTATAACGACTACTCTGGACAAAGGTTCAGTATATAGTAAACGTACCCAGGACAGGAACTTGGGGCCGAAGCCCATTCGTTGCAGTACTGCGAAAAGATGTGGCCATTCCCCCATGTCGAACGCCATATGGGCGTCGAGGGACAGGATTGCTATGTCTTCTTGGATGAGATGGACTCATTCCAGTATCCCATTGGAGGCGTCGTAGATGTAAAACCGTGTTTCTGCCGGGCATGAAACCGGATTGGTCCAGGTGAACCAATTTATTAATAATTTGTATCAGTCGCAGGGCTAGTAGCTTCGCCAGAATTTTAACTTCTGCATTGATGAGGGAGATGGGTCTGTAGGAGGAGCAGTACGGGCTCTAAGTATTTTTGGCGATGCATATGATTAATAATCCCAGAAGAAGAAAATGTATTCCTGAAGTGCATTGAGCAGTACATTTCTTAGCTGGGATTAGGCGTAAATTATCAATTCAACTACGATTGATTTAAATTAAATAAAAATTGAAAAGAGAAATAAACCAGCTGAGGCTGATTTCGAATCCATCTATAGAGTGCAGGGCGGATCTGGGTACCAAAAACATCCGCAGATGCAGAATAAGTCTTCGCATCATACATGGGGAAACTAATGGTGAGTTATGAAGCATTGACGCAAACAATGACTTAGTCACAGATTGTCTCAGTTAGTTACAATAACTTGATTTGTATGTAGCACTCAATGGCACTCGTAAGACTTGGGGTAATCATTGTAAATAAACGGTGGAGAATCTTTTTTTCGACATACTTCATATAATGGCTAAGATTAGAACCTTTAGGTCCCCAAAAATCACAATGTTTTTAAACTCTGGGGTCCAAACTTGCTGTAGATTCGCCTCAGCACTTGCATGACGCTACACAATGGGGTGCAGAGCAAAGTGGCACAAACGTCAGCGCCAATCAACTTTCTTGCGCAAAATCTGTTTTGCTCTGAAAGTTGACGTAGCATCAATGTGAAAAAGGGTTTGAATTGTGCAAGACCAACCACTTGGTAATCAGCAATAGGATTTCACACAAAGCCAAATAAATCAACTAAAATACTCTGACTAGGTTTTGCATGAAATCCTAACACCAAGTGAAACCAGGTGCAAAAACAGATAGCAAGTGGAATATCACTTGATGTTTTCATGCTTAGCAAGTATAATTTAGGTGAAATTATGTGTTTTGCTCAGTTTACTCTTTGCCGGATGTCACTGCGCTGAATTTGTACTCGAGGTTGTGTGCAAGTTCCTTACGAGAAGTCACAGCCTTGCCTTTGCACCAAAGTGCAATGTTTAGCAATGTGTTAAACTGGCATCTTTTGTGCAAGTGTCTCCAATGACGACATCAGTGTGCAACTCCTTGTGGATTTGATGCTACACAATTTTCCCTTGTTAGTGCAACTCATCACTGCAGTTCTACACACGTAACACTCCAATGCATGAACAATAGTACATATGGGTCGGTGTATCCAGGAGCATTGGGCAGCTCCTTCTACCTGCAGTTGTTGGTAGACAATAAATTCTAGTGGAATGTTCTAATGAATCTAAAAAAGCTGTCAGCATTGACTGATTGGGTGTGTGACAAAGTTGTTCAAATGTAGCTGAATGCAGCCTGTGACAGCTCTTAACTAAGATTCCTCATTTACAATATACCACAAACACAGTATCCTTAGGGGGCTGTGGGTTAGCCTCCTCCAGCTATTGCCTTCCATTGGCTTGTTTGGAAGAGTACCTTCAACCACTGCCTCCATGATGTCTGCCATGTTTGATATCAACCCACAGCATTTGCTGGATGTTGACGTTTTCTGATACTTTGCTGAAAAGTAGTTCTTTGTTATGGGGTGCTCTTGTCATGCCAGCGGCATGGTACCCGTTCGTTGTGGGACACTTGTGCATGGGTGGGTTAGGCTCTCTAGTTATTTCCTTTTATTGATGGGGGCTGTTAAAGTATCTTATTGCTTCTCCTCTATGTTGGGTGGTGTTACCAGACCATCGTCATGGTACTTTTGAAAACTTGAAAACATCTCCATGGATGCAAAAAACTACAACCCCCAGCCAACCATTGCGTGGCAACCAATGACGTTATGGTCCTAGAACTAGGAGGGAGAAGCCATCTGGCTAGTGACGCTCTGTGGTTAGAGGGACACAATAAGTTTATTCTATTTTGAGGAGTGGGACTACTGTCACCTTGCCGGTCTGTAGGGGACTAACAGTGGTGGCAGCGATATGCTTGATTAGAAGGGCAAGGCTTACCATCGTTTGTTATTTTCTCCTGTGACCCTAAAATCATTTTCCTCTGATGCAACCTCATCCTGCTGGTCCTGTGCATGCTCCTCTGCTCATTTAAAGCATATGCTATGTCCTCCTATCCAACATTTTTGGAAACTGGTTTGGAATCAAATTAACAAGATTTTTAAAACGGATATACCTTTCTCCTTAGCTAACATATTTTTAGGTAGTTTATCTCCACAGCGTACAAATGACTTTCTCAGCCAGAAAAAACACTAGAGTTATGCCAGAAAGGTATGTGTGCATGATACAAAGAATCTTATAGAGAATGCAGGTTTTGAACCTGGGGGGCATTTAAATGATATGCGGAGATGGACTTAAACTCGTTTTGTGCAGAATTATGTGACTTCTGGCCAAACTTTGCATGCTTCATTATCTCTGAGAAAGTTTTTTTAAACAACTTTAAGCGAAATCATCTGCAAGCCTAGACAACAGGAGAAGAAGTCTAAATGTTGAGCAAGAGACAGTAGCGGCTGGCAGGGAATAAGGGTGGAGGGGCGGGGGAGGGAGTGGTGGGGGTACAAAATAAAACATTTTAAAAATCCCACTTACCTCTTCCGTCGGCCACGTCTCTCTTCCACTTCTCGGCGAGTCCTGGAACCAGGAAGCACCCAGGCTCCCCATAGCCAATCAAAACGCTGCAATGCAGCGTTGTGATTGGTCTGAGCGCAGTGGATCGGCACTCAGATGGCAACTGGGGGCCTGGGCATGTTCCCCTCAGGCTGTGTAGTGCAGCCTGATGGGGAACATGCAAAATGTACATGACTGTTTGGCCGGCCCGAGACGGCCGGCCAAGCAGTCATGCGCACTTGGAGTGTGCAAGCCACTCCTCCCCTTGTACCACCGGCCCCGCCCGCCCTAACCGAGCCCCGAACCTGTGAAAAATAAAATGATAATAACTACATTACTATCATTTTAATTTTCCTGCTCAAAGAGCAGTAGGGCGACGCTCCTTCGCCTTAGCGGAGTAGCCGCCCCTGGCAAGAGAAACATATTTTAGGGTTTTATCACTTAAGTTGCTACAAAAAACAATTGACTATTTATTACAGAATTCCCAACTAAATATGGGGGAACGTTACTAAAGGTGTAAATGGACAAAATATATATATATATATACTTTTAAAGTCTTACAAAGTGCACAATTGCTAATTTTATTCAATTCCAATGTTTCAATTATGATTATGCTCCCCTTACTAATATCTATCAATCTTTCTGTTTCTCAGCTAGTCTGCTCAGTGAAATTATTATTGTTGCATGCAGGTGATAGATTTGATTAGCTTATTAACTTAGACAGAGAAGTCTCTTCCTTCACATAAATATTTAAATGGCAGATTAATGCTTCTCCTTGTAGGCATGTTTTTCCTAGTCTGTAAATATCAGGATTTCATAGCAGTGCCTGAAACGTGTTTTATTTTTTTTGGTCTGGCCTGACAGCACAGGCCTCTGCAGGCCTATTATTAGTATTTTTTTAACATATAGGGCCTTATTAAGAGTTTGGCGATGCGGGACCGCCCCACTGCCGCACCACCAAACCTGTGAAGGAACTGCCCGCCAGATCAGGAGTTTTCTCTTGGTCTGACGGGCAGTTCTTTGGCCTTCCCAGGGCAGTGCCTATGAAATAGGCACCACCCCAACGAGAATGTCAAAGGCAGTACCTGCAAGGCATGGACTGCTACAGTCCATGCCAGGCAGGTACTGGTGTGCATGCACACAGGGGGGCACATGTTGTGCCCCGTGTGCATCCACAGAGCGTGAGGAACCAGGGGGCCCTGTAGGGCCCCCTCTGTTTCCTCTCCGCCAGAGTTTTCATGGTGGACTCACAGCCATGAAAACCGTGGTGGAGAGGAAACTCTTAATATGCTTGGCAGGACCGCGGCGGTCTCGCCAAGCATATTGTGGCCGCAGGACCGCTGTGCAACCATCAGGGAATGGCAGTTCCCTGGCTGTTGCGACAGTTGCAGTGCTCCCAGGGTGGCGCGACCGCCCTAGTCGTAATAGAGCGGTCGGTAGACCGCCACCGTGAGTCTGGCAGTCTGTGGACCGCCAGACTCATAATAAGGGCCGTACATAGTTTTGGCATTGACTTCGCCCCAAAGGAGTATTACACTTTCCCCTCATGGTACTGGCTGCTTGCTGTATCATCCCACCTCCTATTAGGTACCTGCATTGCAATGCATGGAGGACTGTTTTACATATCAAAAGTACACTGAACCATCGAATATTAATATCTCTATCTCATAGATGCACTGAATACAGAGACACATCTTTATTTTGTTTTATTTTGTTTCAAATTTTAGCCAGAACTCAAAATGCAGGCCAGACCTATTAGTTTTATCATTGTTTGTTTTGTGGTGTTTTGCTGTAGCATGTTTTCTACTGTGTACTCATTCTCCTGTTTGCCTTGCTTTTTAGGTCTCGCCTAGGCAGCGCGCATGCGCTGCTCTAGGAGGGCCTTTAGCCATTGGTCTTCACTTTTCAAGCACTGCACTCGTGCTTGTGGCGGCATCCACCTTTGCGGGAGCGAGCAGCGGCGCGCCACAAGCACGAGTGCAGTGCTTGAAAAGTGAAGACTGCGCTGGCACACACGCACCACTCCCGGGCTTGTTTTCTGTAGGCAGCTTGCTCCTCATTGGCTGCAATACGTCGCTGTAGTGCCCGTAGCTGTGGTTCTCTCTCTCCTCCACTCTCCCTGATCCACTCTCTCCTGCTCCTTTCGCTCTCTAGTCTGTCTGCCTTCCTGTCTATCTGTCTAATCCCCTCTGTCGTTTTCTCTCTGTTCCTCTCTATCGGCCTCCTTCCTTCTCACTATATTACCTTCCATATTGTACATTCTCTCTATCGGCTCCTGTCTGTTCCCATCCCTCTCCCCCTTCTCTCAACACGTCTTTCTCTGTCTTTTTGTTTGTCTTGCCCCCTCTTTCTATCCCTCTCTTTCCCAAAGTATCTTTCCTCGGTTCCTTTCATTCTCTCTTTCAGTATCATTTTATATCACTCACTCCCTATCTCTTTCACTCAGATGTTTCTCCCTCAATCTCCATTTTACCGGTGTATGTTGGTCTCGCTCACTCCTCTTCTCCATGTGCTGTCTCATTCCTCTCTCTCGATAACTCTTCCTATCTTGCCTCGTCTTCTTTGCTCGTTCTTGCTCCATGTTTTCCTGCCGTCCTCTATACTTCTATTTCTCCTCACCTTTCTCCCAATCACACTCCTTCTCGACACTTCCTCACTTTCGGTTCCCATCCAAGTACTTTCTCCTTTTCTCGCCTACTTTCCCTTCTGCATGGTTCCGCTCCTTTCTCATTCCCCATTCTCTCCCCCACCCTGCTTTCCGCTTTGGCTGACAAGTTCCGGAACGAGTGAGAAATGGAAATTGCAAGCGTGAAAACAAGTGAGACTTTGCGGCTTGTTCCTGTGGTGTGAGATCCATGAATAAAAAACACCTTATAAAATCCTAAAACGAGTGAGACATACCCCGAAAGAGCAGGCCTTCTCACTATACTACACCCACCACCACACACCCCTTCATCCCTACTCCCCCCCCACACCTTGGCCTCCACCATCACCTTCCCTTCTATGTTGCTCTTTGACCATCTGTGACTTTTCAGTAAATTAGGCTTTCCTTGTCACCCAATCCGAATCCTCTCGCCCCGGAACAGGATACCACACAGATGTGCCCAGCCGAGGCAGGGGATTAAGACATGGCATAAAGTGTTCCTGGGGGAAATAGCTTGGAAGGCACTCGGCGCTTGTTCCAGGCCCTGTGTACTTATTGTTTGCGTGTTCATGGTGTATATATATCTGACCTGCCCGGAGCCTGGGGCACCAAATGATATATATTTCCTCCCGTTCCCGAGGGGCCTCCAGCATCCTGTGGAGAGGAGGGCCCCCGCGCCGCGCGCGCATTGCTCTGACTGACAAACAACAAGGTTACAGAGGCAGTTTCTCAGTTTTACAGGCCCTCGGCTGTTTAATATCAAGCCTCGGAAGTTCATAAAATGGAGCTGGCACTCTGTCACTCTGCCCCATTCTGACTCCTTGTTCGAGACGCTGGCGCCGAGCCTCGGCTCTCTCTCCCTCACTGGGTGCACCCTCCGCCGCCAGGGTCCCTGCCTACTCGTGTTCCTCGGGAGCTTGAGATGACGCGAGGCTACTTCACCCCCGACCCTCACTCGTTTGTGATGTCACTCCTTGGATCGGGAGATCAGTGTCTGATGTGTTGTCTCGTGACATGCTATCTTTCTCCCTTACTGGGTGCACCCTCCGCCGCAAGGGTCCCCGCCTACTCGTGTTCCTCAGGAGCTTGAGATGACGCAAGGCTACTTCACCCCCGACCCTCACTCGTTTGTGATGTCACTCCTTGGATCGGGAGATCAGTTTCTGATGTGTTGTCTCGTGACGTGCTATCTTTCTCCCTTATTGAGTGCACCCTCCGCCGCTAGGGTCCCCGCCTACTCGTGTTCCTCGGGAGCTTGAGATGACGCAAGGCTACTTCACCCCCGACCCTCACTCGTTTGTGATGTCACTCCTTGGATCAGGAGATCAGTGTCTGATGTGTTGTCTTGTGACGTGCTATCTTTCTTTTGAAGTATTCGTGAAGTGAGACTTCGTTCCTCCCCCCGCAAATTAATGACTTGGTATCTCCAGTGCTTGAAGTGGAAGAATAGTAGTGCAGGTACTCTGTAACAGGGTACCTGCTTGTTTCTGAGAAGTGCCGGTACTCTCCAATTAAAAATATCAATTCACTCTTGAGAAGAGCTGGTACTTTCCCTCTCGAAATAAAATAGTGCCTCATTCAATGACAGCTTATTAACCATTTCAATACTTAACTTCTCTATAACATAGCTTACAAACATTGGCAAAGCCAATAGATCTACCTAAACACTTATAAGGTCCCAAAGGCGAGACCTATTGGCTATGCCAATGCTTGTTTATAGAGCATTGTGCCATTCTGTCCCGAGCATCAGCTGTTCCTAAGATGGCGCCCGAGGAGCTGCACTCAGAGCTTCACACCAGCCATCGATCAAAGGTTCCATGGGTGCGAAGGGCAAAACCATTTTCTCTGTCTGCTTTGGGGGCACAGAGATAAATTGCTTTGCTCTGCAAGCTTCATTCATCAGTCAGTTGTTTCCCTCTGTATATTCACAACCCAGCCATATCCTAGGCTGAAGCGAGCACATCTACAGACCTACCCACCGCATCCCTCAGACCGCGGGTACTGTCTCCAGAGGAACGTGAACAATTGGTTTATTCTGGTCAAGCTCCCTGCCTTGCGCGTGCCAGCTGAGGTGTTGGTGCGCAGGGAAGAGGGTGAGACTAGGGGCACAGGGGCTAATGCGCCTCGCATCTTTGAAAGGCAACTTCTTAAAATTGGCCCGCAGACTCGCGTGGCTGCTAGGCGGTGTCGGCATGTCGAGCCGGTGCTTACAGGAAGTGCAGAACATCTGTCTGTGAGCGGAGCCCGGGGTAGAAACGGGGGGGGGGGGAATGAATCTATCCTAAGTGTTCATTCACTAGAATGACATGGGTAAGTGCGGAAAGGGCTCTGAGCAGCAAGATTTTCATTTCGTGACTGAACCGTTGCACATTAACCCCAACGTGCAGGCAGGACTGTTACGTGTTGGGTGGGGGGTTGGGGGGGTGGGCAGGTGGGCAGGCTCTCGGGCCCCAAGCCGCGCTCTTTTATGGTGCCCTTCGCAGCCACTAGTAAATGTAGTTTTATATTACAAAAGCCTGACCTGTCTTTGTGATATATTCATGAAGATGCATGTAATGCCCGTCTCCACCAGGTGGCGCCATATACTGCAGCTGCCTGGAAATGGATCCCAGGACAATATTTTTCTTGTGAAGGAGGTGCTCGTGCTACAAGAGAAGGGCTCCGCATGGCGTTAGTGACCCGAGCCCGCAAAAGCTTCTGACAGCTCTGCATATAGGAAGGGGAAACACAACGCTGCGCTGTGATGCATGTGTGTATGTGTAGTTAGGGAAAGAGTCACAAATAGTTTCCCCTTTCCATCTGTGCTCATGCAGATAGAGAGGTATGTACATACATACATCACCTACTGTACATATGTACAAGAGGCGATGGACAAAACCAAGATGTCCACCCGCAAGATGTCCGTTGGAAAATAAGTTTGCATTTTGTCCTGCAAGAGGGCCAGGCACAGATGTCACTGCGTTCTTGAATCAAAATGTGTGCCTGATGCAGGTTCCATTCCCCTATTCCCCCCTCTTTTGCTGAAGCGCTGATGCAGCGGAATGTTCCAAGCTGGCTGGGGACAAACATGCACACCACAAACAGAGCAGGAGGATGCCAAATCCTACTGTGTGTCCTCACACATCAGCAACCCCAAAGTATACTCTGGTTGCAGACGCACCATACACCGGGGGAGTGCCACTGCCCTAAGGAGACCATGTCAAAGATATTGGACGGAAACGCCTCACCCCCATCATTGTGGCATGCTTCATCATTGGCTATTTCCACCCACCTTGATGGGGCATTACCAGCTTGGTGGTTCCCTGAGGGTCATCAGGGTGAGGGAGATCACAATAAATGGCATTGTATAGTTGAGGGATCCAGAATGTTCAGGTAAAACCACCTCCACATGTCCCATGAAGGCATTGCAGACTGCGTGTAATCCATCGCTCCCGCAATGAGTGAAGTGCCGACAGTTCCGGATTACCAAATAGGCAAAGTAGGCACCGGTCTATGGGCCCCACTCCTTTTAGGGGCCCCACAACAACGGATCAAAATAATATCGATTTGATCTTGAAAGAAAATTACAATCAACCTTTCTTGAATTATTTACAAATAATTTTTGTTTAATAACTGTGATAACTGTTAATGTTTAGTTTTGTGTAATAAAATTGGTTTATTAAAATTGTTTGTTGGTCAAATTAAAACCGTATTAGGAGATAATTTGTGAGGGGAGGCCTAAATTTCAATGCCTAGGGGCCTCCACAGGGTTTAATCCGGCACTGAGTGCAGATATATATTTCTAGTTTAGTCTTAAGACCTGTCCAAGCCAATTCTGCTCCCTGGTGCGGTGGGACTGAAGGGGCGGGAAGCCTGGTGACATCATAATTCCATGGCGACCCAAAGTACATTACACATGCATGCTATCATGCATGCCTGTGCTTTTTTTTCGTATACAAGGAGAGCCAAAGTGGATATGAGAGTGCAGCACTTGTGCTTGCAACCCTGCCCTCCATCAGCTCACAGATTGCATTGAATCTGCATGCCTTCTACCGTAACAAGGAAGGCCGCCTACTTCCTCTGCTCCTGTGGGCTAGGGAGGTTCATCAGGGCTGAAATCATGCTTGACCTAGAACCAAGGGACTTACAGAACTAGCTCTTATCCTGTTGTTTTTTAAAGGGTGATTCATATTGTCAGTAGTGGCTGCTAAGGGGCAGTAATTGTGGGGTTGAAAAAAAAGAAAAAAAGAAAATTTCACTTACCTGCCAGTCGCTGCCTCTCCTCCGTCCTCTTCAGTTGACACAGGAAGCACACAGTTTACCAGACTCCGCTAACCAAATCACGACGCTGCTGTCATGCTGATGACAGCAGCGTTGTGATTGGTCTGAGCGGCCTGGTTCGGCACTCAGACAGGTAATGGGAGCCTGTGCATGTTCTTTACCCAGCTGTGCAATGCAGACGGGTGGAGAACATGCTAAGTGCGCATGCCTGTTTGGCCTGCCCAAGACGGCCATCCAAACCGTCATGCGCACTTAGAAAGTGCCCACCACTCCTCCCTCTGCTCTGTGGGCAGCCCAGCCCACCCCGCCCTGCACCTAAAAGAAAGAAAACAGAGCCAGTACTGAAAAATTAAATGGTAATAGAATAGTGTTTCTGTATGGCAACGCTCCTACGCCTTAGCGGAGGAGCCGCCGCTGCATTTTGTTGAGGTCACTCAACACTTCCGTATTCTGCACTTCCCTCTTGTAAGATGTGGATTCTATGTAGGTTCTTTTGCCTTCCCAGCCCCTTTGTGACGTTGTAATCAAGATGTGTTTGGTTTCTCATCTGTTATTAGCCCCCAGTGTTATGCATTTAACTTTAATTTGTTCTTTAATCATCGTCCTACAAAATGGTCATCTGCTCGCTTGGGATTCATGCTGAAGGCGAGTGATTCGGCTGGTCAATGCTCCTTAGTATGTGTGTGTAGGTGTCTTGAACCTCATTCCTGGCAGGAACACCCTCTACCCTTTTAGACACCACAGATTTCCCCGTCAAACCCTAAATGACTGACATAATTCCTTTTCAAGGAGAGGTAGATTGGAGTTTCTGTAGGTAGGTTAAATGAACATACACAAATTGAGTTCTTTGTTTACATTAAAAAAAATGGTCCAGCGAGAAGCCATTTTCTCCCTGCACGAATGATGTCGTTGCAGACATAGGACCAGGCCTAGCGTTGGGTCCCCAACTGGTGATTGTGTTTCTGTGAGGTGAGAACTTGTGTTGACAAACTCCTTTGATTTAACAATATTGCTTGCACCGTCCGTGTGATTGTACTACTGAATATCAAAGCAAAGACTATTGAGATACAGTAATATCACAGACAAACTATCGAAGACCAAAAGAATGAAAGGTAGGTGAATATAGAGAAGGTATAGATTTACAATTCTGAACTCCTCTATGTAGCTTGAAAATTTATAGATTGTCGAGGTACATATATGTGGAGTTAAATATTGAAAATCTATACTTATTGACCTTTTGATATTTTGGATTCATTATTATGTCCTGGGTATTTGTATACTTCCATATTCCAGCTTCAATATTCAGGGGACATACCATCCATTCCCCAGATATTGTATTCTGCTTGGCTTAGTCTGTTTATGTAACTTTAATAAATATATGTATTGTAATGGGAATGCAGATAACTTTGGAGCAGTGTTTTGTGACAAAGTCATCCCTATAGTTGAAATAACCTGTAAGGCATGCATAGAAGCAGTAGCGGCTGCGACAACAGGAAGGTGTGGGGGGTAGGGGGATGGATGGGCAAGGGCGGTGGGTGGGGGGGGAAGAGAAAATAATTAGCAAAAACTTACCTTTCGCCGCAGCCTTCGACACCCACCTCGGAGCTCTCCCAGCAGTCTCTGGGAAGGCAGAGGCTGGTCAGCCAATCCTGGCGCTGCTCCCCTGCTGGGAGAGCAGTGTCACGATGGGAAAAAGCGTTTACAACGCTGTCTCCACAACGCGGTACCTTTACAACATGGTCGTTACAACGACTGCGTTGTTACCACGCGTACCATTACATCGCAAGTCGTTTCAACGACTTGCAGTAGGGGGCACGCTGGTGTTGGATTTATAATCCAACACCTTCCCTGCTGTAGCACAAACTGGAGTAGGAATAGTATTATTTACTAAGTATTATATTCCTAAGTCCAGCCCGCCCCCTACAGCAAGTCGTTGTAACGACTTGTGATATACTGGTTTGCGTTGTTACAACACGGTCGTTGTAACAACCGCGTTGTAATGGCATGCGATGTATTCTCATGCGATGTGAAGATACATATTCCGCTACGATTGGCCTGAGCAGCCTGCTCTGCCGCTCAGACACTGCTGTGTAGCCTCGGCTTTTCTCCAACCTGGCTGCGAACACAGCTGGGTTGGAGAAATACAAGTGTGCATGTATACATGCGCACTTCCACATGCCCACCACCTGCCTGTCATGGCCCAGCCCCGCCCTGCACGGATGTCAGAGCCAGTCACAGAAAAATAAAACGATATTGTTTAATTATCATTTTATTTTTCTGTTACTGACTCTGACGAGTGGGGCGACCCTCCTCCGCCATTACGGAGGAGCCGCCCCTGCATAACAGACCACTCAGGTTGATGGTAGACCTTTGTGTCAGGCATATCTTCCTCGAAGAGAGTTCATTTGTATCAGATAAGGCCTCTTTTCCAAAAAACTTTCATCGTAGGCACCGGAAGTTCACAAAATGGCCGACTATTTCAACCCTTCCACAGTAAGGGCTGTATTGTACCAGCTATTAAAATCTGTCAGGTCACATCCAAAAACCCGCAGCTATTGCTCATTGTTATCTGCTGTCTATGAACACAGACTTAAGCAGCACTTTTACCAAACAGTGCTTTAGATATTACACAGTGTAAGCAAAAAAAAAGAACTCTGAGCATAGAATTTACAATAGTATATGTAAGGTGCTACTCAAAGGATCATTTAGTATTTGGCCCGAGGCCCGCAAACCAGCCATTGTAACAGATACGCTGTCTTCCCCCACCTGCCACAGGGCGACCTACTGAATTTAGAGACCCTGTCTAGGTTAGCAGGGATCATTTTGTTAAAAGTGCTCCTGCTGATGCTATAGGAGTGATTTCTGCAAAAATGTAATTCCAGCTGCCCAACATGTCAAGGCACGTGGTCAGCATTTTTAATGGGTTTTTTTTAGAAAAAAAACACAAAAGACAGAGGCTTCTTTCTGAAAAATAAAATATCAGTGGCCCAAATGCCCCAAAGTGATTTCTCTGTGCGTCTGGGGCAATGGATAATTTTTCTTGCCTGAGTCCATCATCCTTTTACATGGTGGTTCTGGGCAGGAAATGTATGCATCAGAATGCCTTCCCTAAAAAGGTGGCCCGTGTGATAACATCCCTGTGATGGACAGGCTGCTGGTCAAAGATTACACATGGCTAAGTGCACATAGAGCTCCTGCATTGGAATCTTGGTATTTCTGCCACAGCTAAATGAGGCGGGGGAACCACACGTTTGCCACGCGTTTGCCAGAGTCAGCAAACCACAGATTCATGGTGGTTCTCCGCTTCCACAAAACTCATAATGATGCCCTAGTCCTTGACCCAGATTATGAATAGTCGGGTACACTTCAACCCCAGTGCAATTAGGAGTTCATGCAGGGATTGTAATTCTGAGTTGTGAAGTACCCACATAGGGTATTTTACCATAGATGTGTGTATTTAGCGTATACAGTAAATACTGCACTCCCCCCAACTTTTCAATAGCATAATTTGGGCCTGATTTAGAGCTTGACGGACAGGTATGTAGGGGTCACCACAGGTCGCAGCTGTGACCCCTGGCTTGCCCCTTGCTACCCCTGACACTTCTTTTGGACCCCTGGCCTCATAGGTGGCAAAATCAGTGCCTGTAACACAGGGGCAGCTCTTCCTAATGGATGCTGGTTGGAGCTCCGCTTGCCTGGTTTCTGTCAATTTTTTTATTATACAAATTGTGAATATTATTATTCACTATTAGTGTAAAAAAAAATGGAGTACATTAGCTGGGTTATGACCCTATCTGGAAGCTAAGGTAAGTAAAATATTCTATTAAATGTATGTTGTATGCATGCTTGTGGGTGAGATTGTGTTTATGTGAGCGAGAGTGTGTGAATGTGTTAGCATGTGTAAGCATGTGTGTGTGAGTCAAAGTAAAGGTCAAATGGCGTGCAATATCACTTCCGCTACTGCCGGCATTTTGGTGAATTGACGCCCATGGTTAAAGCGTCACAAACGTGACGGATATCCCGTCCGCCGTATTACAAGTGCCATAGGATATAATGGACTTGTAATACGTTGGACGGGTAATCCATCACGCTTGTGACAGAGTAATCCGGTCCACCAAACTCTAAATCAGGCCCTTTGTTAGGGAAAATCTGACTGAATCTACTACCAGGGGACAAAACTGCACAAATCCATGTTGTAAACAATGATTTGGCAAGTTATGACGCATACTGACATGACAAACACAGAATGCAAGTTTGTCTCCACACCCGATAAATACTCCACCCCTTATTCCACACTATTCATAATCAAGGTCTAGGTGTTCTTGTAAAAGCATTTTAGGTTTGGTAGGTACAACATTACATTATAATTGCAAGAGATGTCATAGTTAGGGAGCGGAAAAAAAAACAAATTTTCTGCTCTTGCAAAAGAGATACTCTTTGCTATTCGCCATGCCACAATATATATTGTTGTATTCATGGCAAAGTGATCTTGTTTATGCAAATTTACAGCTGTCAAGAACTCAAAACGTTCTTTATATAAAAGTATTTAGTTGGGTAAAATACTGATTTCACATTCCGATGACTCTCTTCAAAAATGTGAAAGGATACCAACAAACTGCATTTTTTAATGTAAAATGTAACAAGCATTGGAAAAGCCAACACGTTTGGCGTTGGCTTCCTGCCTTTTGGCTTTATAAATTCATGTTTTGTTATGGTTTTGTAAAACTTTATTGCTGGGGTAGCTTTCCGCTCACCCCCAATTTAAGAAAAATAGATAAAAGAAAAACATTTTTTTGATCTTAAAAAGCACACATTACCATTGTAATCTCCGGCACTGAAGGGAATTATTTTTTTGTGTTGACGTGCTCTTTGTGAACGAGCAGAATGCCGTCATTCACAGTGACATTAATCAATGGCTGAATTGGGCTGACCATTTTTTCATGTAGTATGCTGTTGTGGACGGAAGTAAACAGTGAAAGACGCAACAACAGGCCTGTTATGCTTGCCACTCACCTGCAAAGCCCAGGTCTTCTGCAGGAGTGAGTATAGTCCACCCTCTCTCTTCATAACAACCCCTAATGTGCGCTAATCTCAGACAAGGTCTGCTGTTCACTAAGGGAAAGGGGGCTGGGAATAAGAAAGAAATGGATCTTCTCTATCTCAGTCTTGGGTCTTCGGGGTGCATACGCGGGTGCGTTCAATGTTACTGTTTGTTTCCTTTTATCTTTTTATTTTTTTTAATTTTATTTATTGATTTCAGTTTTGCAAAGACCAACAATGCAGCACAAATCATATATATGCACATCTTCCCTCACACCATTGTTGATGAGCATGTGTCGTTTTACATGCGAAATAGAGACATCATGCAAACGTAAGGTCAAACGGGGAGGACATTGAGATAGAGGCCTGGGGCATTGATCTTTGAAAGGGTAACATGCACACATGCTGTTCATCAGGGTTGACAAATGGTATAGACTATTAGCTTTAGTCAGCGGTCTCATCAGTGGCCTCAGTTTCTAAAGTTAAAAGGTAGGCTCAGGGGGGCTGCCAGATGTCTTTGGGTCTGGAGGTTGGAGGCTGCAATGATGAGTAGATTTCACTGGTGGTATCACAGTGTGTCATGTCTTTCACAAAGTAAGGGAGAGGGGCCCCTTAACCACCAAAGGAGTAGGGCGCCAAAAGACCGTAGTCAAAAATAAAGTCCCCTTTGGGTGATTCAATACATCCACAAACATACACTCTTACAGCATATAACTCACCACAACACAACCATTAAAAGCCAAGTGTCTCTAGTTATAAAAATATTTATTGCAATTCATTTAAAGATTGAATCTACATAAATTCTTCTACGTTATCATATACATACAACATTTATTAAAATCATCAATTAAAACACACATAACGAAAACAAAGATAGAAGGGAGAAACAGCTAGAAAGATAGTTTCTAATCACACATAGAGACTAATACATTAGATCCAGATCATTTGCTTGAAGTATATTGCATATATATAGCGTTTTGTTAATAACCAAACAAATTGTCAGCACAATCTATAGTATGCCTCTCCAAGTAAGCGTCGACGCGTTTCGGTGGATAAAGTTGCTTTAAAACACCACCTTCCTCAGGACAGGAATAAGTATCTCCCATACGAAAAATGAAACTCTATACATAGTCACAATAAAAGAAAATGCAAATAAAATTAGATTAAAATACATACGGAAGTACATAAAATCACAAAATATTTACAAATATCTACATATCTATATAACAGTTAGCCAATGATGGATGTGCAAAACAGCATATTATGGTGAGCCAACATACCGCAACCAACACAAACTCTCATTCAACATTTAATAATAAACGTCATAATCATATCCCTCAAAGAATAACAAATACCAAGAGGAAGAGAGGGAAAGAAGATTTTCTCATACGGGCACGGGAATAGAAGATGCATCCCCCTTAGCCCCCCTTTTAAAAAAAACTTTTAAGCTACAATGTAGCTCTATGCCCCATACACAGAATAAAGTGGTAGCATATAACGTTCTAAAAGTTACCTTCTCTAGGTAATAGCACCAATTTCCACTGCAATCAAATACACGCGTAGTCCAATATGGGGATAAATTAGTCTCCCATTCTCAGGTTAGCTCGCAAGTGTAAAGTGTTCTAAAAATGAAAAGCTTGTGTCAGAAAAACACTTTTTCACCGGAAAAACCACCTAGATTATATATCTAGTTCTTCATAAAGTTAATTCTTCCTTACCATTCTACTGTACACTGGGAAAACTTCAAAATTATCCCAGACAAAAAGCCGATAAGTGCCTTTATAGATGTATACAAGGTATTAATCCCTTCATCTGAAAAGGAAAGTACACACAGGGATGAGTAAATACCCAAACCCATAAGCTCAATCTGACTCAACATCCTAACCCATAATGCCTTATTTAAAAGCAATATTATCTCTTTGTGTTATTCACCAATGAACGCACTTCCAATCCAGGTGTCCCAAAACAGGACCCATCAGTCCTTTCCCAGTATACGGTGTGTCTAAGAAGAAACGTCTCCTCTATTTTTAGTCAGAGATCTACAAATCATAATATCGTAAATGTAAGCGTTATCTAAGATAACGGCACTTCTTTTCTAAAACACAACCAATGACATCTAACCTGCCTTCCATTTCAATAGCCTAACAACAGATCCCTGCTGTATGGAGCCAATCTTGAACTGAAGGTTCTAATTATTCATAATTGTCCGTTTTCTATATCCCCTATGTACAACATACCCCTATGCATTTCCCGGGAGTAAGTAACCAAGCCATATCTTTTTTTTATAAAAACCCTTAACGCAATCTTTACAAACTATATAAACGGACGCTTTCATATTATTATGTAAGAATTAGTCATCCGCTACAATCATGTTAATATAGGCAGTCCCCCACTGTTCCAAACTATTGACTATCAACAGATGCACACATTAGCCTCCTATTTGATAAGTAAGACCAATGCAAACCCCCACATACAGGAGACAAAAAGAGGCAACAAAAGAGCCCCATATTAGCAGAGGTAGCCGCATAACGACAAAAAGCTATCTTCTATGCCTGCCAGACTCTCACCTTGTACAGATCAGGGAACGCCTTAAACGGGGTCAGCACACCTCCGTTACGAAGATAGATACATACTCTCAAGGGCCCGATATTTAAACACTGGAGATTGCGGCCATGTGACCTATAAGGAACCAATCACTATGAGGCTAGGCGTGTCTATAGATCGGAACCAAAAAAGCTCCGAGATTACTGCTAACACGGCATCCATCGCACTCTCCCATAAAACTATATCGAAAAGGATGATCCAAAGTAAGAATATAGACTCATTAGACAGTTTCAAATTAAGAAACTCAAACCTCTTTCATGAATCCGACTCTGAAAGATAAAATAGTACAGACTCCTCCTTATCTCTAGACGGAACCCTATAAGATATAGTTTATCCTCATCCAAATAGATGCGGCGACCATCTTTTTACAAACTCAAATATTGATCATAACCGAGGAGGATGAAAATCCTTCTTATATTGTTATAGTATTTCAAGATACCCTATGATTAGTCAACCGGGTGACACCACATCATGCCTCAAATGTGGAAACTAGTCTTCAAGTCTTAATAGGACAACACTATCCAACTCGATCTATAAGTCTTAAAAAAAAATTTAAATTAAAAACAAGTATTAGTGCCCAAATAACTTCATGGATACGGCTCGTCTCTTCATTGGTGGCCCCCAAGGAGGCGATCCCATTCCTCCTTAGAATTAAGACCATTACGAACAGTGTTGAGTTGTGAAATAAACCACTGTTCTCTCGCTTTTCGTTTTAGTTCCATACTACCACCTCGAGCATTCATCCACATTTTTTCTAAAATGAACCATTCTATCTCCGCATCCTTGTGGCCCATTTCCAAGAAATGGGATACTAAAGGGGCATTAGTTTTTTTTGTTCTAATCGCTGAACGGTGTTCCTGTAGTCTTGTGCGAAGTTCCCTACCAGTTTCCCCTATGTAGGCCTTCCCACGGGGACATCGCAAAAAATATATTATATTTTTGCTTCTACAATTGTTTAGAGTTTTTAGAATTAATCTGATAGCCATTATGTTCCAAACTTTTTGACTCAATACAAAGGGCACATACATTGCATGTACCACATTTAACATTACCTACTGCTGGAATACCACATAATGTGCTTTGTGTATTGCCCTGTCCTTCCCTATATGTATGAACCAAATCATTCTTTAAATTCTTATTTCTTTTAAATGCAAAGATAGGTTTCTCAAGTTTATTCTTTTCTTCATTATTCAAAATGTGCCAATTGCTGTTAATCACATTCTTTATCCGATTGCTAATATCTGAGAAATTACTCACAAACACAATTTTGTTTATATCTTTCTTTTTCTGAACAGACTTAGTAATCATTGATTCCCTATTATAGAATCTAGCTCGTTTACATGAATGGGAGATAAGCTTCTTGGAATAACCCCTATCAATCAATCAATCAATCAATCAATCAATCATGTCACTTATAAAGCGCACTACATACCCGCGACGGTCTCAAGGCGCTGGGGGAAGAGGAGGGTGGTTCTCTACTGATCGAAGAGCCAGGTCTTGAGGAGTCTTCTGAAGGCCAGTAGGTCTTGGGTCTGTCGGAGGTTGGTGGGGTGGGTGTTCCAGGTCTTGGCGGCGAGGTGGGAGAAGGATTTGCCGCCGGCGGTCGTTTTCCAGATGCGGGGGACTGTGGCGAGGGCGAGGCTGGTCGAGCGGAGCTGGCGGGTGGGGGTGTAGAAGCTGAGTCGTCTGTTGAGGTAGGCTGGTCCGGAGTTGTGGAGTGCTTTGTGTGCGTGGGTGAGGAGCTTGAAGGTTATCCTCTTGTTGACAGGGAGCCAGTGCAGGTCTCTCAGGTGGGGTGTGATGTGGCTGCGTCGGGGGATGTCGAGGATAAGACGTGCAGAGGCGTTCTGGATGCGTTGCAGCCGTCTCAGGAGCTTAGCCGTCGTTCCTGCGTAGAGGGCGTTTCCGTAGTCCAGCCTGCTGGTGACGAGGGCCTGGGTGACTGTTTTTCTTGTTTCAGTGGGGATCCACTTGAAGATCCTGCGGAGCATTCGGAGGATGTTGAAGCAGGATGAGGAAACGGCGTTGACCTGCTTAGTCATGGAGAGGGTGGGGTCGAGGATGACCCCTAGGTTGCGTACGTGGTCGGTGGGTGGCGGGGCTGTTCCCAGTGATGTTGGCCACCAGGAGTGGTCCCAGGCTGAAGGGTTGGAACCAAGGATGAGGACCTCCGTCTTGTCCGAGTTCAGCTTCAGGCGGCTGGTCCTCATCCATTCGGCGACGGCCTTCATTCCTTCGTGGAGGTGGGCTTTGGCGGTGTGAGGGTCTTTGGTGAGGGAGAGGATCAGCTGGGTGTCGTCGGCGTAGAAGCTTCCTCTTCAAGATATCTGCATGTTTATAAAAATCATTAATATCAGAACAATTTCTTCGTAAACGAAGAAATTGACTGAAGGGGATGTTATCCCTCTGAGATTTTGGATGAAAGCTTGAATAGTGTAAGAGGGTGTTTTTGGCCATAGGTTTTGTAAACAGCTCAACTGCTAATAGTCCATTCTCAACTTTAATAGTAATATCAAGGAAATCAACTTTTGACCTACTGTAATTGGACGTAAATTTCAAATTTGGATCGCCCATATTCAGGAAAGACAAAAACTCATCTAATTGTTCCAGTGCACCATCCCAAACAAAAAAAATGTCGTCAATATAACGATACCAGTAAATAACATTCTCATAAAAGGGTGCAAGTTCATTATAAATATGTCTACTCTCAAATTCTCCAACATAAAGACATGCTAAACTTGGGGCACAGGTGGCCCCCATGCTGGTCCCCTTCTTCTGTTTAAAGAGTTGATCTTTGAATAGAAAGACATTGTTCATCAAGACCATCCTTGCACATTCAACGATGAACTCCTTATTTACTCCATCTAAGTCTATCTCATCAAGGGCTCTATTTACAACCTCAACTGTGGCTTCTTGCGGTATATTCGTGTAAAGAGACTCAATGTCCAGGGTAACCAGACACTGAGTCTCTCCACAGAAACCCTTTCCCTCCAATATGGAGATGATATGTGCTGAATCCCTTACGTATGATCTCAATCCCATTACCAATGGACGTAAAAAGTGGTCCACATATTTACTTAATGGTTCCGTAAGGGAATTAATACTGCTGACTATAGGTCTCAGTGGTGGATTATCACAGCTCTTATGTATTTTGGGCAAGCCATACAAGGCCGGAATCCTTGGTTCCCTATTATTTAGAAATTTGAATTCCTCCTCACATATCCAATTACTGTCTTTGGCCTCTTTTATAAGCCCCTGGCAATCCCTAGTAAGAGTTACCAGTATACTCCTCGGGATAGGTTCATAATGTTCCCTCACACTCAATAACTGTAGCATCCTATACTCATAGTCTATTGTATTAAAAACTACAACACCACCCCCTTTATCTGCAGGCTTGATCGTCAAATTTAAATCTTCTTTCAATGACTTTATCGCAAATCTTTCTTCTTTACTTATATTATGTGTCAATGGCCTCTGATTCTCAGACAGAATTTGTTGAACCCCACTTTCTACAGCTCTTTCAAAAACCTCAAGATTCTTCCCAACCATAGCCAAGGAGGGAGTGAAACTAGACTTCGGCTTGAGGCCTGACTTGTTATTATTCTCTCTAGGGACACGTTCCTCAAAAACCTTTTAAATCTAACTTTCCTAAAGAAGGACCTAAGATCTTTTTCAATTTGATATTTATTAACTCCAGTTGATGGAATAAAGCTAAACCCTTTACTCAAGACATTTATTTCCGTTATATTGAGTTCTCTATCTGACAGATTGATTACTGGTGCTCCATCTGGCGCCAGTAGCGTTGGTTCCTCGTCCTTATGTATTCCTGCTGTAGAGGTAGAGGGCCCCGGGTCAGTTGACCTCTCCCCCGGTTTCCATTGTATCTCTGCCCTCTTCTCGGTCTCTGTTCTAAAAAAGTCCCAAAATCCTTAATATTGCCTCTATTCCCTGTTTCTTCTCTAACAGTAGTCTCATCTTCACTACTGGAACCTGATGTATCAGAGAAGGTTACTTGTTTCCTTCCTCCTCTCCTATATACTGGTCTATTGTGAGGTCTATCCCAATTCTGTTCACCATGTTGTTGATAGTAGTTTTCGCCAAGATAGGGATAGACCAACTCAATATTAAATCTTTCTATATCTTTTTTAAGTTTATTAGTTTTTTATTGATAATATAATCTCTATAACCATCAATATCTCTATTTATTTCCTCCAGTTTTTTTCTGGCATCTTCCACTGCAGTATTGTCCCTCAATTCAGCTTCTAACTTATCAATAGCTTCTTTCTCTATGACAATCAACTCATGGGCTGTCTCAATTATGAGCAGCATCCAGTCCCTACTGCATCGATTCGAGATCTGAGTCCATATCTCTAAAAATCTCTTGTTCTCAACAAAAAGACCAGGTTCATTACGGACCTGAAGTCCAATGGGAATCGTCCCAGACTTAACATATTCAATTAAAAAGTCTGCATGAGCTTCTGTGCGAATCAGCTTCTTTTTAGGTTAACCAATTTTCCCCAATTTTCTCCTCTACCAGTTATCACTGTGATTTTATTCCCATTTTTCACATTGATGATTTTATTCAATTGATCATCACTAAAACCAAAGGTCTTAAAATGATCCATTGGTTTATAATACTAACGTGATAGCTCCGAAAACGGAAACTCTCCAGCCCGTAAGCTGTACCAATATATCACAAAGTAAGGGAGAGGGGCCCCTTAACCACCAAAGGAGTAGGGCGCCAAAAGACCGTAGTCAAAAATAAAGTCCCCTTTGGGTGATTCAATACATCCACAAACATACACTCTTACAGCATATAACTCACCACAACACAACCATTAAAAGCCAAGTGTCTCTAGTTATAAAAATATTTATTGCAATTCATTTAAAGATTGAATCTACATAAATTCTTCCACGTTATCATATACATACAACATTTATTAAAACCATCAATTAAAACACATATAACGAAAACAAAGATAGAAGGGAGAAACAGGTAGAAAGATAGTTTCTAATCACACATAGAGACTAATACATTAGATCCAGATCATTTGCTTGAAGTATATTGCATATATATAGCGTTTTGTTAATAACCAAACAAATTGTCAGCACAATCTATAGTATGCCTCTCCAAGTAAGCGTCGACGCGTTTCGGTGGATAAAGGTGCTTTAAAACACCACCTTCCTCAGGACAGGAATAAGTATCTCCCATACGAAAAATGAAACTCTATACATAGTCACAATAAAAGAAAATGCAAATAAAATTAGATTAAAATACATACGGAAGTACATAAAATCACAAAATATTTACAAATATCTACATATCTATATAACAGTTAGCCAATGATGGATGTGCAAAACAACATATTATGGTGAGCCAACATACCGCAACCAACACAAACTCTCATTCAACATTTAATAATAAACGTCATAATCATATCCCTCAAAGAATAACAAATACCAAGAGGAAGAGAGGGAAAGAAGATTTTCTCATAGGGGCACGGGAATAGAAGATGCATCCCCCTTAGCCCCCCTTTTTTTAAAAACTTTTAAGCTACAATGTAGCTCTATGCCCCATACACAGAATAAAGTGGTAGCATATAACGTTCTAAAAGTTACCTTCTCTAGGTAATAGCACCAATTTCCACTGCAATCAAATACACGCGTAGTCCAATATGGGGATAAATTAGTCTCCCATTCTCAGGTTAGCTCGCAAGTGTAAAGTGTTCTAAAAATGAAAAACTCGTGTCAGAAAAACACTTTTCCACCGGAAAAACCACCTAGATTATATATCTAGTTCTTCATAAAGTTAATTCTTCCATACCATTCTACTGTACACTGGGAAAACTTCAAAATTATCCCAGACAAAAAGCCGATAAGTGCCTTTATAGATGTATACAAGGTATTAATCCCTTCATCTGAAAAGGAAAGTACACACAGGGATGAGTAAATACCCAAACCCATAAGCTCAATCTGACTCAACATCCTAACCCATAATGCCTTATTTAAAAGCAATATTACCTCTTTGTGTTATTCACCAATGAACGCACTTCCAATCCAGGTGTCCCAAAACAGGACCCATCAGTCCTTTCCCAGTATACGGTGTGTCTAAGAAGAAACGTCTCCTCTATTTTTAGTCAGAGATCTACAAAACATAATATCGTAAATGTAAGCGTTATCTAAGATAACGGCACTTCTTTTCTAAAACACAACCAATGACATCTAACCTGCCTTCCATTTCAATAGCCTAACAACAGATCCCTGCTGTATGGAGCCAATCTTGAACTGAAGGTTCTAATTATTCATAATTGTCCGTTTTCTATATCCCCTATGTACAACATACCCCTATGCATTTCCCGGGAGTAAGTAACCAAGCCATATCTTTTTTTTATAAAAACCCTTAACGCAATCTTTACAAACTATATAAACGGACGCTTTCATATTATTATGTAAGAATCAGGCATCCGCTACAATCATGTTAATATAGGCAGTCCCCCACTGTTCCAAACTATTGACTATCAACAGATGCACACATTAGCCTCCTATTTGATAAGTAAGACCAATGCAAACCCCCACATACAGGAGACAAAAAGAGGCAACAAAAGAGCCCCATATTAGCAGAGGTAGCCGCATAACGACAAAAAGCTATCTTCTATGCCTGCCAGACTCTCACCTTGTACAGATCAGGGAACGCCTTAAACGGGGTCAGCACACCTCCGTTACGAAGATAGATACATACTCTCAAGGGCCCGATATTTAAACACTGGAGATTGCGGCCATGTGACCTATAAGGAACCAATCACTATGAGGCTAGGCGTGTCTATAGATCGGAACCAAAAAAGCTCCGAGATTACTGCTAACACGGCGGCCATCGCACTCTCCCATAAAACTATATCGAAAAGGATGATCCAAAGTAAGAATATAGACTCATTAGACAGTTTCAAATTAAGAAACTCAAACCTCTTTCATGAATCCGACTCTGAAAGATAAAATAGTACAGACTCCTCCTTATCTCTAGACGGAACCCTATAAGATATAGTTTATCCTCATCCAAATAGATGCGGCGACCATCTTTTTACAAACTCAAATATTGATCATAACCGAGGAGGATGAAAATCCTTCTTATATTGTTATAGTATTTCAAGATACCCTATGATTAGTCAACCGGGTGACACCACATCATGCCTCAAATGTGGAAACTAGTCTTCAAGTCTTAATAGGACAACACTATCCAACTCGATCTATAAGTCTTAAAAAAAATTTTTTTTGTTAAAAACAAGTATTAGTGCCCAAATAACTTCATGGATACGGCTCGTCTCTTCATTGGTGGCCCCCAAGGAGGCGATCCCATTCCTCCTTAGAATTAAGACCATTACGAACAGTGTTGAGTTGTGAAATAAACCACTGTTCTCTCGCTTTTCGTTTTAGTTCCATACTACCACCTCGAGCATTCATCCAAATTTTTTCTAAAATGAACCATTCTATCTCCGCATCCTTGTGGCCCATTTCCAAGACATGGGATACTAAAGGGGCATTAGTTTTTTTTGTTCTAATCGCTGAACGGTGTTCCTGTAGTCTTGTGCGAAGTTCCCTACCAGTTTCCCCTATGTAGGCCTTCCCACGGGGACATCGCAAAAATATATTATATTTTTGCTTCTACAATTGTTTAGAGTTTTTAGAATTAATCTGATAGCCATTATGTTCCAAACTTTTTGACTCAATACAAAGGGCACATACATTGCATGTACCACATTTAACATTACCTACTGCTGGAATACCACATAATGTGCTTTGTGTATTGCCCTGTCCTTCCCTATATGTATGAACCAAATCATTCTTTAAATTCTTATTTCTTTTAAATGCAAAGATAGGTTTCTCAAGTTTATTCTTTTCTTCATTATTCAAAATGTGCCAATTGCTGTTAATCACATTCTTTATCCGATTGCTAATATCTGAGAAATTACTCACAAACACAATTTTGTTTATATCTTTCTTTTTCTGAACAGACTTAGTAATCATTGATTCCCTATTATAGAATCTAGCTCGTTTACATGAATGGGAGATAAGCTTCTTGGGATAACCCCTATCGCTAAGCTTCCTCTTCAAGATATCTGCATGTTTATAAAAATCATTAATATCAGAACAATTTCTTCGTAAACGAAGAAATTGACTGAAGGGGATGTTATCCCTCTGAGATTTTGGATGAAAGCTTGAATAGTGTAAGAGGGTGTTTTTGGCCATAGGTTTTGTAAACAGCTCAACTGCTAATAGTCCATTCTCCACTTTAATAGTAATATCAAGGAAATCAACTTTTGACCTACTGTAATTGGACGTAAATTTCAAATTTGGATCGCCCATATTCAGCCAAGACAAAAACTCATCTAATTGTTCCAGTGCACCATCCCAAACAAAAAAAATGTCGTCAATATAACGATACCAGTAAATAACATTCTCATAAAAGGGTGCAAGTTCATTATAAATATGTCTACTCTCAAATTCTCCAACATAAAGACACGCTAAACTTGGGGCACAGGTGGCCCCCATGCTGGTCCCCTTCTTCTGTTTAAAGAGTTGATCTTTGAATAGAAAGACATTGTTCATCAAGACCATCCTTGCACATTCAACGATGAACTCCTTATTTACTCCATCTAAGTCTATCTCATCAAGGGCTCTATTTACAACCTCAACTGTGGCTTCTTGCGGTATATTCGTGTAAAGAGACTCAATGTCCAGGGTAACCAGACACTGAGTCTCTCCACAGAAACCCTTTCCCTCCAATATGGAGATGATATGTGCTGAATCCCTTACGTATGATCTCAATCCCATTACCAATGGACGTAAAAAGTGGTCCACATATTTACTTATTGGTTCCGTAAGGGAATTAATACTGCTGACTATAGGTCTCATTGGTGGATTATCACAGCTCTTATGTATTTTGGGCAAGCCATACAAGGCCGGAATCCTTGGTTCCCTATTATTTAGAAATTTGAATTCCTCCTCACATATCCAATTACTGTCTTTGGCCTCTTTTATAAGCCCCTGGCAATCCCTAGTAAGAGTTACCAGTATACTCCTCGGGATAGGTTCATAATGTTCCCTCACACTCAATAACTGTAGCATCCTATTCTCATAGTCTATTGTATTAAAAACTACAACACCACCCCCTTTATCTGCAGGCTTGATCGTCAAATTTAAATCTTCTTTCAATGACTTTATCGCAAATCTTTCTTCTTTACTTATATTATGTGTCAATGGCCTCTGATTCTCAGACAGAATTTGTTGAACCCCACTTTCTACAGCTCTTTCAAAAACCTCAAGATTCTTCCCAACCATAGCCAAGGAGGGAGTGAAACTAGACTTCGGCTTGAGGCCTGACTTGTTATTATTCTCTCTAGGGACACGTTCCTCAAAAAACCTTTTAAGTCTAACTTTCCTAAAGAAGGACCTAAGATCTTTTTCAATTTGATATTTATTAACTCCAGTTGATGGAATAAAGCTAAACCCTTTACTCAAGACATTTATTTCCGTTATATTGAGTTCTCTATCTGACAGATTGATTACTGGTGCTCCATCTGGCGCCAGTAGCGTTGGTTCCTCGTCCTTATGTATTCCTGCTGTAGAGGTAGAGGGCCCCGGGTCAGTTGACCTCTCCCCGGTTTCCATTGTATCTCTGCCCTCTTCTCGGTCTCTGTTCTAAAAAGTCCCAAAATCCTTAATATTGCCTCTATTCCCTGTTTCTTCTCTAACAGTAGTCTCATCTTCACTACTGGAACCTGATGTATCAGAGAAGGTTACTTGTTTCCTTCCTCCTCTCCTATATACTGGTCTATTGTGAGGTCTATCCCAATTCTGTTCACCATGTTGTTGATAGTAGTTTTCGCCAAGATAGGGATAGACCAACTCAATATTAAATCTTTCTATATCTTTTTTAAGTTTATTAGTTTTTTTATTGATAATATAATCTCTATAACCATCAATATCTCTATTTATTTCCTCCAGTTTTTTTCTGGCATCTTCCACTGCAGTATTGTCCCTCAATTCAGCTTCTAACTTATCAATAGCTTCTTTCTCTATGACAATCAACTCATGGGCTGTCTCAATTATGAGCAGCATACAGTCCCTACTGCATCGATTCGAGATCTGAGTCCATATCTCTAAAAATCTCTTGTTCTCAACAAAAAGACCAGGTTCATTACGGACCTGAAGTCCAATGGGAATCGTCCCAGACTTAACATATTCAATTAAAAAGTCTGCATGAGCTTCTGTGCGAATCAGCTTCTTTTTAGGTTAACCAATTTTCCCCAATTTTCTCCTCTACCAGTTATCACTGTGATTTTATTCCCATTTTTCACATTGATGATTTTATTCAATTGATCATCACTAAAACCAAAGGTCTTAAAATGATCCATTGGTTTATAATACTAACGTGATAGCTCCGAAAACGGAAACTCTCCAGCCCGTAAGCTGTACCAATATATCACAAAGTAAGGGAGAGGGGCCCCTTAACCACCAAAGGAGTAGGGCGCCAAAAGACCGTAGTCAAAAATAAAGTCCCCTTTGGGTGATTCAATACATCCACAAACATACACTCTTACAGCATATAACTCACCACAACACAACCATTAAAAGCCAAGTGTCTCTAGTTATAAAAATATTTATTGCAATTCATTTAAAGATTGAATCTACATAAATTCTTCTACGTTATCATATACATACAACATTTATTAAAATCATCAATTAAAACACATATAACGAAAACAAAGATAGAAGGGAGAAACAGGTAGAAAGATAGTTTCTAATCACACATAGAGACTAATACATTAGATCCAGATCATTTGCTTGAAGTATATTGCATATATATAGCGTTTTGTTAATAACCAAACAAATTGTCAGCACAATCTATAGTATGCCTCTCCAAGTAAGCGTCGACGCGTTTCGGTGGATAAAGGTGCTTTAAAACACCACCTTCCTCAGGACAGGAATAAGTATCTCCCATACGAAAAATGAAACTCTATACATAGTCACAATAAAAGAAAATGCAAATAAAATTAGATTAAAATACATACGGAAGTACATAAAATCACAAAATATTTACAAATATCTACATATCTATATAACAGTTAGCCAATGATGGATGTGCAAAACAGCATATTATGGTGAGCCAACATACCGCAACCAACACAAACTCTCATTCAACATTTAATAATAAACGTCATAATCATATCCCTCAAAGAATAACAAATACCAAGAGGAAGAGAGGGAAAGAAGATTTTCTCATAGGGGCACGGGAATAGAAGATGCATCCCCCTTAGCCCCCTTTTTTTAAAAACTTTTAAGCTACAATGTAGCTCTATGCCCCATACACAGAATAAAGTGGTAGCATATAACGTTCTAAAAGTTACCTTCTCTAGGTAATAGCACCAATTACCACTGCAATCAAATACACGCGTATTCCAATATGGGGATAAATTAGTCTCCCATTCTCAGGTTAGCTCGCAAGTGTAAAGTGTTCTAAAAATGAAAAGCTCGTGTCAGAAAAACACTTTCCCACCGGAAAAACCACCTAGATTATATATCTAGTTCTTCATAAAGTTAATTCTTCCATACCATTCTACTGTACACTGGGAAAACTTCAAAATTATCCCAGACAAAAAGCCGATAAGTGCCTTTATAGATGTATACAAGATATTAATCCCTTCATCTGAAAAGGAAAGTACACACAGGGATGAGTAAATACCCAAACCCATAAACTCAATCTGACTCAACATCCTAACCCATAATGCCTTATTTAAAAGCAATATTACCTCTTTGTGTTATTCACCAATGAACGCACTTCCAATCCAGGTGTCCCAAAACAGGACCCATCAGTCCTTTCCCAGTATACGGTGTGTCTAAGAAGAAACGTCTCCTCTATTTTTAGTCAGAGATCTACAAAACATAATATCGTAAATGTAAGCGTTATCTAAGATAACGGCACTTCTTTTCTAAAACACAACCAATGACATCTAACCTGCCTTCCATTTCAATAGCCTAACAACAGATCCCTGCTGTATGGAGCCAATCTTGAACTGAAGGTTCTAATTATTCATAATTGTCCGTTTTCTATATCCCCTATGTACAACATACCCCTATGCATTTCCCGGGAGTAAGTAACCAAGCCATATCTTTTTTTTAATAAAAACTCTTAACGCAATCTTTACAAACTATATAAACGGACGCTTTCATATTATTATGTAAGAATCAGGCATCCGCTACAATCATGTTAATATAGGCAGTCCCCCACTGTTCCAAACTATTGACTATCAACAGATGCACACATTAGCATCCTATTTGATAAGTAAGACCAATGCAAACCCCCACATACAGGAGACAAAAAGAGGCAACAAAAGAGCCCCATATTAGCAGAGGTAGCCGCATAACGACAAAAAGCTATCTTCTATGCCTGCCAGACTCTCACCTTGTACAGATCAGGGAACGCCTTAAACGGGGTCAGCACACCTCCGTTACGAAGATAGATACATACTCTCAAGGGCCCGATATTTAAACACTGGAGATTGCGGCCATGTGACCTATAAGGAACCAATCACTATGAGGCTAGGCGTGTCTATAGATCGGAACCAAAAAAGCTCCGAGATTACTGCTAACACGGCGGCCATCACACTCTCCCATAAAACTATATCGAAAAGGATGATCCAAAGTAAGAATATAGACTCATTAGACAGTTTCAAATTAAGAAACTCAAACCTCTTTCATGAATCCGACTCTGAAAGATAAAATAGTACAGACTCCTCCTTATCTCTAGACGGAACCCTATAAGATATAGTTTATCCTCATCCAAATAGATGCGGCGACCATCTTTTTACAAACTCAAATATTGATCATAACCGAGGAGGATGAAAATCCTTCTTATATTGTTATAGTATTTCAAGATACCCTATGATTAGTCAACCGGGTGACACCACATCATGCCTCAAATGTGGAAACTAGTCTTCAAGTCTTAATAGGACAACACTATCCAACTCGATCTATAAGTCTTAAAAAAATTTTTTTATTAAAAACAAGTATTAGTGCCCAAATAACTTCATGGATACGGCTCGTCTCTTCATTGGTGGCCCCCAAGGAGGCGATCCCATTCCTCCTTAGAATTAAGACCATTACGAACAGTGTTGAGTTGTGAAATAAACCACTGTTCTCTCGCTTTTCGTTTTAGTTCCAAACTACCACCTCGAGCATTCATCCACATTTTTTCTAAAATGAACCATTCTATCTCCGCATCCTTGTGGCCCATTTCCAAGAAATGGGATACTAAAGGGGCATTAGTTTTTTTTGTTCTAATCGCTGAACGGTGTTCCTGTAGTCTTGTGCGAAGTTCCCTACCAGTTTCCCCTATGTAGGCCTTCCCACGGGGACATCGCAAAAAATATATTATATTTTTGCTTCTACAATTGTTTAGAGTTTTTAGAATTAATCTGATAGCCATTATGTTCCAAACTTTTTGACTCAATACAAAGGGCACATACATTGCATGTACCACATTTAACATTACCTACTGCTGGAATACCACATAATGTGCTTTGTGTATTGCCCTGTCCTTCCCTATATGTATGAACCAAATCATTCTTTAAATTCTTATTTCTTTTAAATGCAAAGATAGGTTTCTCAAGTTTATTCTTTTCTTCATTATTCAAAATGTGCCAATTGCTGTTAATCACATTCTTTATCCGATTGCTAATATCTGAGAAATTACTCACAAACACAATTTTGTTTATATCTTTCTTTTTCTGAACAGACTTAGTAATCATTGATTCCCTATTATAGAATCTAGCTCGTTTACATGAATGGGAGATAAGCTTCTTGGGATAACCCCTATCGCTAAGCTTCCTCTTCAAGATATCTGCATGTTTATAAAAATCATTAATATCAGAACAATTTCTTCGTAAACGAAGAAATTGACTGAAGGGGATGTTATCCCTCTAAGATTTTGGATGAAAGCTTGAATAGTGTAAGAGGGTGTTTTTGGCCATAGGTTTTGTAAACAGCTCAACTGCTAATAGTCCATTCTCCACTTTAATAGTAATATCAAGGAAATCAACTTTTGACCTACTGTAATTGGACGTAAATTTCAAATTTGGATCGCCCATATTCAGCCAAGACAAAAACTCATCTAATTGTTCCAGTGCACCATCCCAAACAAAAAAAATGTCGTCAATATAACAATATCAGTAAATAACATTCTCATAAAAGGGTGCAAGTTCATTATAAATATGTCTACTCTCAAATTCTCCAACATAAAGACACGCTAAACTTGGGGCACAGGTGGCCCCCATGCTGGTCCCCTTCTTCTGTTTAAAGAGTTGATCTTTGAATAGAAAGACATTGTTCATCAAGACCATCCTTGCACATTCAACGATGAACTCCTTATTTACTCCATCTAAGTCTATCTCATCAAGGGCTCTATTTACAACCTCAACTGTGGCTTCTTGCGGTATATTCGTGTAAAGAGACTCAATGTCCAGGGTAACCAGACACTGAGTCTCTCCACAGAAACCCTTTCCCTCCAATATGGAGATGATATGTGCTGAATCCCTTACGTATGATCTCAATCCCATTATCAATGGACGTAAAAAGTGGTCCACATATTTACTTAATGGTTCCGTAAGGGAATTAATACTGCTGACTATAGGTCTCATTGGTGGATTATCACAGCTCTTATGTATTTTGGGCAAGCCATACAAGGCCGGAATCCTTGGTTCCCTATTATTTAGAAATTTGAATTCCTCCTCACATATCCAATTACTGTCTTTGGCCTCTTTTATAAGCCCCTGGCAATCCCTAGTAAGAGTTACCAGTATACTCCTCGGGATAGGTTCATAATGTTCCCTCACACTCAATAACTGTAGCATCCTATTCTCATAGTCTATTGTATTAAAAACTACAACACCACCCCCTTTATCTGCAGGCTTGATCGTCAAATTTAAATCTTCTTTCAATGACTTTATCGCAAATCTTTCTTCTTTACTTATATTATGTGTCAATGGCCTCTGATTCTCAGACAGAATTTGTTGAACCCCACTTTCTACAGCTCTTTCAAAAACCTCAAGATTCTTCCCAACCATAGCCAAGGAGGGAGTGAAACTAGACTTCGGCTTGAGGCCTGACTTGTTATTATTCTCTCTAGGGACACGTTCCTCAAAAAACCTTTTAAGTCTAACTTTCCTAAAGAAGGACCTAAGATCTTTTTCAATTTGATATTTATTAACTCCAGTTGATGGAATAAAGCTAAACCCTTTACTCAAGACATTTATTTCCGTTATATTGAGTTCTCTATCTGACAGATTGATTACTGGTGCTCCATCTGGCGCCAGTAGCGTTGGTTCCTCGTCCTTATGTATTCCTGCTGTAGAGGTAGAGGGCCCCGGGTCAGTTGACCTCTCCCCGGTTTCCATTGTATCTCTGCCCTCTTCTCGGTCTCTGTTCTAAAAAGTCCCAAAATCCTTAATATTGCCTCTATTCCCTGTTTCTTCTCTAACAGTAGTCTCATCTTCACTACTGGAACCTGATGTATCAGAGAAGGTTACTTGTTTCCTTCCTCCTCTCCTATATACTGGTCTATTGTGAGGTCTATCCCAATTCTGTTCACCATGTTGTTGATAGTAGTTTTCGCCAAGATAGGGATAGACCAACTCAATATTAAATCTTTCTATATCTTTTTTAAGTTTATTAGTTTTTTTATTGATAATATAATCTCTATAACCATCAATATCTCTATTTATTTCCTCCAGTTTTTTTCTGGCATCTTCCACTGCAGTATTGTCCCTCAATTCAGCTTCTAACTTATCAATAGCTTCTTTCTCTATGACAATCAACTCATGGGCTGTCTCAATTATGAGCAGCATCCAGTCCCTACTGCATCGATTCGAGATCTGAGTCCATATCTCTAAAAATCTCTTGTTCTCAACAAAAAGACCAGGTTCATTACGGACCTGAAGTCCAATGGGAATCGTCCCAGACTTAACATATTCAATTAAAAAGTCTGCATGAGCTTCTGTGCGAATCAGCTTCTTTTTTAGGTTAACCAATTTTCCCCGATTTTCTCCTCTACCAGTTATCACTGTGATTTTATTCCCATTTTTCACATTGATGATTTTATTCAATTGATCATCACTAAAACCAAAGGTCTTAAAATGATCCATTGGTTTATAATACTAACGTGATAGCTCCGAAAACGGAAACTCTCCAGCCCGTAAGCTGTACTAATATATCACAAAGTAAGGGAGAGGGGCCCCTTAACCACCAAAGGAGTAGGGCGCCAAAAGACCGTAGTCAAAAATAAAGTCCCCTTTGGGTGATTCAATACATCCACAAACATACACTCTTACAGCATATAACTCACCACAACACAACCATTAAAAGCCAAGTGTCTCTAGTTATAAAAATATTTATTGCAATTCATTTAAAGATTGAATCTACATAAATTCTTCTACGTTATCATATACATACAACATTTATTAAAATCATCAATTAAAACACATATAACGAAAACAAAGATAGAAGGGAGAAACAGGTAGAAAGATAGTTTCTAATCACACATAGAGACTAATACATTAGATCCAGATCATTTGCTTGAAGTATATTGCATATATATAGCGTTTTGTTAATAACCAAACAAATTGTCAGCACAATCTATAGTATGCCTCTCCAAGTAAGCGTCGACGCGTTTCGGTGGATAAAGGTGCTTTAAAACACCACCTTCCTCAGGACAGGAATAAGTATCTCCCATACGAAAAATGAAACTCTATACATAGTCACAATAAAAGAAAATGCAAATAAAATTAGATTAAAATACATACGGAAGTACATAAAATCACAAAATATTTACAAATATCTACATATCTATATAACAGTTAGCCAATGATGGATGTGCAAAACAGCATATTATGGTGAGCCAACATACCGCAACCAACACAAACTCTCATTCAACATTTAATAATAAACGTCATAGTCATATCCCTCAAAGAATAACAAATACCAAGAGGAAGAGAGGGAAAGAAGATTTTCTCATAGGGGCACGGGAATAGAAGATGCATCCCCCTTAGCCCCCCTTTTTTTTAAACTTTTAAGCTACAATGTAGCTCTATGCCCCATACACAGAATAAAGTGGTAGCATATAACGTTCTAAAAGTTACCTTCTCTAGGTAATAGCACCAATTTCCACTGCAATCAAATACACGCGTAGTCCAATATGGGGATAAATTAGTCTCCCATTCTCAGGTTAGCTCGCAAGTGTAAAGTGTTCTAAAAATGAAAAGCTCGTGTCAGAAAAACACTTTTCCACCGGAAAAACCACCTAGATTATATATCTAGTTCTTCATAAAGTTAATTCTTCCTTACCCATCTACTGTACACTGGGAAAACTTCAAAATTATCCCAGACAAAAAGCCGATAAGTGCCTTTATAGATGTATACAAGGTATTAATCCCTTCATCTGAAAAGGAAAGTACACACAGGGATGAGTAAATACCCAAACCCATAAACTCAATCTGACTCAACATCCTAACCCATAATGCCTTATTTAAAAGCAATATTACCTCTTTGTGTTATTCACCAATGAACGCACTTCCAATCCAGGTGTCCCAAAACAGGACCCGTCAGTCCTTTCCCAGTATACGGTGTGTCTAAGAAGAAACGTCTCCTCTATTTTTAGTCAGAGATCTACAAAACATAATATCGTAAATGTAAGCGTTATCTAAGATAACGGCACTTCTTTTCTAAAACACAACCAATGACATCTAACCTGCCTTCCATTTCAATAGCCTAACAACAGATCCCTGCTGTATGGAGCCAATCTTGAACTGAAGGTTCTAATTATTCATAATTGTCCGTTTTCTATATCCCCTATGTACAACATACCCCTATGCATTTCCCGGGAGTAAGTAACCAAGCCATATCTTTTTTTTATAAAAACCCTTAACGCAATCTTTACAAACTATATAAACCGACGCTTTCATATTATTATGTAAGAATTAGGCATCCGCTACAATCATGTTAATATAGGCAGTCCCCCACTGTTCCAAACTATTGACTATCAACAGATGCACACATTAGCCTCCTATTTGATAAGTAAGACCAATGCAAACCCCCACATACAGGAGACAAAAAGAGGCAACAAAAGAGCCCCATGTTAGCAGAGGTAGCCGCATAACGACAAAAAGCTATCTTCTATGCCTGCCAGACTCTCACCTTGTACAGATCAGGGAACGCCTTAAACAGGGACAGCACACCTCTGTTACGAAGATAGATACATACTCTCAAGGGCCCGATATTTAAACACTGGAGATTGCGGCCATGTGACCTATAAGGAACCAATCACTATGAGGCTAGGCGTGTCTATAGATCGGAACCAAAAAAGCTCCGAGATTACTGCTAACACGGCAGCCATCGCACTCTCCCATAAAACTATATCGAAAAGGATGATCCAAAGTAAGAATATAGACTCATTAGACAGTTTCAAATTAAGAAACTCAAACCTCTTTCATGAATCCGACTCTGACAGATAAAATAGTACAGACTCCTCCTTATCTCTAGACGGAACCCTATAAGATATAGTTTATCCTCATCCAAATAGATGCGGCGACCATCTTTTTACAAACTCAAATATTGATCATAACCGAGGAGGATGAAAATCATTCTTATATTGATATAGTATTTCAAGATACCCTATGATTAGTCAACCGGGTGACACTACATCATGCCTCAAATGTGGAAACTAGTCTTCAAGTCTTAATAGGACAACACTATCCAACTACATCTATAAGTCTTAACATTTTTTTTTATTAAAAACAAGTACTAGTGCCCAAATAACTTCATGGATACGGCTCGTCTCTTCATTGGTGGCCCCCAAGGAGGCGATCCCATTCCTCCTTAGAATTAAGACCATTACGAACAGTGTTGAGTTGTGAAATAAACCACTGTTCTCTTGCTTTTCGTTTTAGTTCCATACTACCACCTCGAGCATTCATCCAAATTTTTTCTAAAATGAACCATTCTATCTCCGCATCCTTGTGGCCCATTTCCAAGAAATGGGATACTAAAGGGGCATTAGTTTTTTTTGTTCTAATCGCTGAACGGTGTTCCTGTATTCTTGTGTGAAGTTCCCTACCAGTTTCCCCTATGTAGGCCTTCGGGATGGTGCACTGGAACAATTAGAAGTTTTTGTCTTGGCTGAATATGGGCGATCCAAATTTGAAATTTACGTCCAATTACAGTAGGTCAAAAGTTGATTTCCTTGATATTACTATTAAAGTGGAGAATGGACTATTAGCAGTTGAGCTGTTTACAAAACCTATGGCCAAAAACACCCTCTTACACTATTCAAGCTTTCATCCAAAATCTCAGAGGGATAACATCCCCTTCAGTCAATTTCTTCGTTTACGAAGAAATTGTTCTTATATTAATGATTTTTATAAACATGCAGATATCTTGAAGAGGAAGCTTAGCGACAGGGGTTATCCCAAGAAGCTTATCTCCCATTCATGTAAACGAGCTAGATTCTATAATAGGGAATCAATGATTACTAAGTCTGTTCAGAAAAAGAAAGATATAAACAAAATTGTGTTTGTGAGTAATTTCTCAGATATTAGCAATCGGATAAAGAATGTGATTAACAGCAATTGGCACATTTTGAATAATGAAGAAAAGAATAAACTTGAGAAACCTATCTTTGCATTTAAAAGAAATAAGAATTTAAAGAATGATTTGGTTCATACATATAGGGAAGGACAGGGCAATACACAAAGCACATTATGTGGTATTCCAGCAGTAGGTAATGTTAAATGTGGTACATGCAATGTATGTGCCCTTTGTATTGAGTCAAAAAGTTTGGAACATAATGGCTATCAGATTAATTCTAAAACTCTAAACAATTGTAGAAGCAAAAATATAATATATTTTTTGCGATGTCCCTGTGGGAAGGCCTACATAGGGGAAACTGGTAGGGAACTTCGCACAAGACTACAGGAACACCGTTCAGCGATTAGAACAAAAAAAACTAATGCCCCTTTAGTATCCCATTTCTTGGAAATGGGCCACAAGGATGCGGAGATAGAATGGTTCATTTTAGAAAAAATTTGGATGAATGCTCGAGGTGGTAGTATGGAACTAAAACGAAAGCGAGAGAACAGTGGTTTATTTCACAACTCAACACTGTTCGTAATGGTCTTAATTCTAAGGAGGAATGGGATCGCCTCCTTGGGGGCCACCAATGAAGAGACGAGCCGTATCCATGAAGTTATTTGGGCACTAGTACTTGTTTTTAATAAAAAAAAAAATTAAGACTTATAGATGTAGTTGGATAGTGTTGTCCTATTAAGACTTGAAGACTAGTTTCCACATTTGAGGCATGATGTGGTGTCACCCGGTTGACTAATCATAGGGTATCTTGAAATACTATAACAATATAAGAAGGATTTTCATCCTCCTCGGTTATGATCAATATTTGAGTTTGTAAAAAGATGGTCGCCGCATCTATTTGGATGAGGATAAACTATATCTTATAGGGTTCCGTCTAGAGATAAGGAGGAGTCTGTACTATTTTATCTGTCAGAGTCGGATTCATGAAAGAGGTTTGAGTTTCTTAATTTGAAACTGTCTAATGAGTCTATATTCTTATTTTGGATCATCCTTTTCGATATAGTTTTATGGGAGAGTGCGATGGCCGCCGTGTTAGCAGTAATCTCTGAGCTTTTTGGTTCCGATCTATAGACACGCCTAGCCTCATAGTGATTGGTTCCTTATAGGTCACATGGCCGCAATCTCCAGTGTTTAAATATCGGGCCCTTGAGAGTATGTACCTATCTTCGTAACGGAGGTGTGCTGACCCCGTTTAAGGCGTTTCCTGATCTGTACAAGGTGAGAGTCTGGCAGGCATAGAAGATAGCTTTTTGTCGTTATGCGGCTACCTCTGCTAATATGGGGCTCTTTTGTTGCCTCTTTTTGTCTCCTGTATGTGGGGGTTTGCATTGGTCTTACTTATCAAATAGGAGGCTAATGTGTGCATCTGTTGATAGTCAATAGTTTGGAACAGTGGGGGACTGCCTATATTAACATGATTGTAGCGGATGCCTAATTCTTACATAATAATATGAAAGCGTCCGTTTATATAGTTTGTAAAGATTGCGTTAAGGGTTTTTATAAAAAAAAGATATGGCTTGGTTACTTACTCCCGGGAAATGCATAGGGGTATGTTGTACATAGGGGATATAGAAAACGGACAATTATGAATAATTAGAACCTTCAGTTCAAGATCGGCTCCATACAGCAGGGATCTGTTGTTAGGCTATTGAAATGGAAGGCAGGTTAGATGTCATTGGTTGTGTTTTAGAAAAGAAGTGCTGTTATCTTAGATAACGCTTACATTTACGATATTATGTTTTGTAGATCTCTGACTAAAAATAGAGGAGACGTTTCTTCTTAGACACACCGTATACTGGGAAAGGACTGACGGGTCCTGTTTTGGGACACCTGGATTGGAAGTGCGTTCATTGGTGAATAACACAAAGAGATAATATTGCTTTTAAATAAGGCATTATGGGTTAGGATGTTGAGTCAGATTGAGCTTATGGGTTTGGGTATTTACTCATCCCTGTGTGTACTTTCCTTTTCAGATGAAGGGATTAATACCTTGTATACATCTATAAAGGCACTTATCGGCTTTTTGTCTGGGATAATTTTGAAGTTTTCCCAGTGTACAGTAGATGGGTAAGGAAGAATTAACTTTATGAAGAACTAGATATAATCTAGGTGGTTTTTCTGGTGGAAAAGTGTTTTTCTGACACGAGCTTTTCATTTTTTGATTGCAGTGGAAATTGGTGCTATTACCTAGAGAAGGTAACTTTTAGAACGTTATATGCTACCACTTTATTCTGTGTATGGGGCATAGAGCTACATTGTAGCTTAAAAGTTTTTAAAAAAAGAGGGGCTAAGGGGGATGCATCTTCTATTCCCGTGCCCCTATGAGAAAATCTTCTTTCCCTCTCTTCCTCTTGGTATTTGTTATTCTTTGAGGGATATGATTATGACGTTTATTATTAAATGTTGAATGAGAGTTTGTGCTGGTTGCGGTATGTTGGCTCACCATAATATGCTGTTTTGCACATCCATCATTGGCTAACTGTTATATAGATATGTAGATATTTGTAAATATTTTGTGATTTTATGTACTTCCGTATGTATTTTAATCTAATTTTATTTGCATTTTCTTTTATTGTGACTATGTATAGAGTTTCATTTTTCGTATGGGAGATACTTATTCCTGTCCTGAGGAAGGTGGTGTTTTAAAGCAACTTTATCCACCGAAACGCGTCGACGCTTACTTGGAGAGGCATACTATAGATTGTGCTGACAATTTGTTTGGTTATTAACAAAACGCTATATATATGCAATATACTTCAAGCAAATGATCTGGATCTAATGTATTAGTCTCTATGTGTGATTAGAAACTATCTTTCTAGCTGTTTCTCCCTTCTATCTTTGTTTTCGTTATGTGTTTTAATTGATGATTTTAATAAATGTTGTATGTATATGATAACGTAGAAGAATTTATGTAGATTCAATCTTTAAATGAATTGCAATAAATATTTTTATAACTAGAGACACTTGGCTTTTAATGGGTGTCATGTCTTTCAGCCAGCCATTTGTGGTGGGGACCCTGCTGCTGCCCCAATAAAGGGCTCTCTGTCGCTTGGCTAATAGCAGTGCTATGGCAGTAAAGCACCTCAGTCCTGGACTCAGTGGTTTGACATATCCCAGTAGGTGCATCAGGGGATCTGGGTCAATGGTATGTTCTATCGGGGTTGATATTAAGGCAAAAAAAGCTCCCCAAAATGTATGGATAACAGCACAGTTCCAAGCCAAATGTACAAAATCGGCATAGTCGGCTGTGCAGTTGGGACACTGATGTGACCTTGAAGAATCTAACTGTGCCAGAGCCTTTGGTGTAGGCTCGGTGTAAGTATTTACAAAGAAGTAGGTTGTGCCTATGGTTGGGGGAGACCAGTTTTGATTGTGCGAGGCAATAACACCACATTTTGTCTGGTATGTAGTGCCCCAAGTCGTGTTCCTGTGCAGCTAAGGATTTCTCCATTCCCGTTGGTTTCAATGCTTGGCATGGTTGGCATAGTCGGGAGACTAACCTGTCTCTAACCATGGTTGATATCCCTAGGGTCACTAGTGGAAATTCAACAGGTTCTTTGGGGTATGTGGACATTGTATCGTATAGAGTACCGTGTAGGCAGTGGAAGACAAAGCTATCCATGTGTGTGAAGCCCACCATGGCTGCGAGTGCGGTATGCATGTTCACTTTGCAGTTTGTGAACAGATCCCCCACTGTGTGCAGCTGATGAGCTGCCAGAGTACGCTGTACAAACTTCTCCTAGGTCAGTGGAAGCCATGACAGTCAGTGGATTGCTATAGATGTGTAAGTTGGGGGAATATAGTAACCCGCTTCTCAGGTATCTCTGGAGTTTGGACCATGCCCAGCAGGTCATAGAGAGTGTTTGTATGTCTGTAGGTTCATGTGGGAGTCCCAAGGGTGGGATTAAGGACAGGGGGAGTTTCTGTGCCCGGTCTTGTTCTGATTTCAGGTAGGGGAACCTGGCGTACGGATGGTACCAGTAATTGCAAAGTGACATTGCGCCACTAAATAGTAAACTGCCTCGGTCGTAAGGGAGACTCATTGTCTCCCATATGATTCTGGGGCATTAGGTCGTCCAGATGAGGCGTGTCAGGAGGCTACGCAGGGTGGCAAAAAACATATTGGTTAATGCAATAGGCATGTTTATGAATAGGTATAAGAAGCGCAGGAGTACTACCATTTTGATTATAGCAATCTGCCCTGCGATGGATAGCGGTAATTTAATCCATCTGTCTATTTGCTCCAGTTTATGGATAGTCCGGAGAGGTGCCCATAGCATATTATTCCTCGTATAATGGGAGGGGAGATGTGTGGGAGTGTTTCGGACAAATAGCAGAATATCATCTGCATACATGGATACCAGGAGAGGACCATTTCTAAACCATAGCCCTCTATGTAGATGACGTTCCTGCAAATGACAGACCAGGGGGTCCAGGGTGATAATAAACAGCAAGGGGAAGAGGGGGCATCCCAAACAAGTTCCCCTAGTCACAGAGAAGGAGTCTGTGAGTGAGTCATATACTCTCAGCCGGGCCATGAGACCGACATATAATAGCATGGTGAGATCACAGAAGTTGCGGGACATTCCTAGCTTCGCTAAGGTCGCCCTCAGGAATCAAACACCTTTTCGGCATCCAGAAGGGTGACTGCTGCTGGAAGAGTCGGGGAGATTTGATTCAAGACTGCGAAGATGACGCGAAGGTTGATGGCAGTCAAACTGTGTGGCATGAAGCCTGTCTGGATGGGTGAGATTATCTTCTCCATTAGCAGGGAAAGGCGTGTGGCAATAACCTTAGCTAATATTTTGTTATCATGGTTGAGGATAGATAATGGCCTATATGAAGTGCATAGGTGTGTCGGCTTACCAGGTTTCAGTAAGAGGGTTATTATGGCTTCTCATAGGGTGGGGGGTACATGCCCTCGTCGAGTACCTCTGCAGAAGACCTCCAGCAGGTGTGGGGGTCAATATGTGTTTGTCGGCCTTGTAAAAGTTACCCTTGAGTCTGTCTATGCCAGAGGCCTTGTATTCACTAAGCCTGTACTATCTACTCACACGTGATAAGGGGCACTAGAAACTGCTGCCATCTCTCCATCAGCCACACCATTGCTACCTCAGCTAAGTATGCAGCGCTCGCCCCTGGGTCATCTGCCTCACGTGTCACATATAATTGTGGGTAATAGGCTAGGAATGTTTTGGCACTATTGGTGTTGTTCACAGCAGTCGTACCTTCAGCAGTGAGGAGACTCATCACATAGGTGATATGGTAGTTAGGACGTAAGAGCTGCATCTATATGCAGCCTGTTCTTTCTCCCTCCTCATATTGCAGTGCGCATGCATATTTACCCAGATATGGTACCTCGTGCTCAGCTAAATCTCGGAACTCTTGCCACAATTTTGAGCGACTATATAGTTGGGTGTTCTGTACTCCATCCATTGTGGCTAAGTCAATGGCTCACATTTCCCTCTCCACCTGGTACAAGTCATGGTGAATACTTCTGAGGACCCCTGCATGTTTGGCGATTCAGACTTCACAGATATATGCCTTGAAGGCCTCTCATAATGTGGCATTCTTATTGACAGATCCGGAGTTTAATAAAAAATATTTTTTATGGTGTCCCTGAGTTCTGATTTGAATACTGTGTCATGTAGCGTGGTCTTGGGAAAGCCCCATTGCCAGGCTGTGTGGCATTGGTTTGGGATGTTCAGTGTGGCCCTTACTGGGGCATGATCCGAAAGGGTGCGGGCATATGTGTTGCATCCACTAGCCACAGGAGAGCACCCCAGGATATGAACCAGTAATCTATTCGAGTCCAAATATCATGTAGGGCCAAGTAGAATGCGTAGTCCTTGGCATGGGGATGGCAGGCGTGCCAGGCATCTATGAGTTGGAAAGTGTCAATGATTTTATGGAGAGCGCGTAAGGAGTGGGGTCTGGCGCTAGTGGCTGAGTCGGTGGAGTCCATGGGCTGGTGGCAAGCTATACTAAAATCTCCCCCCATCAAAATGAAGTCTGCCTGCGTGTGCCCCATCAATACGGAAATGGCAAGATAACATTCAGGAGAATCGGTATTAGGTGCATAAACGTTGACTAATAATACTGTTTTTCCAGCTAGGGTGCCGGATACTAGCACATATTTGCCATCGTTGTCAATGATTTGGTCTTGACCTATAAAGGGAATACTCTTGTGGATTAAAGTGCAGACCCCTTATGAATAGGAGCTGTAATAAGCAAAGAAATTGTTGATGCCCCATGCAGTCACAAAGGGGCAATTATCCCTGGGAGAAAGATGGGCTTCCTGAAGGAATGCTAGCTTGATGACATGTCTGTTTAAGTAGGAGAGAATCTGTTTCTCTTTCCTGGTGTTATTTAGGCCTCAAATGTTCCATGTTATGCATGTCAGGTCAAGTCCTAAATTGTCTCTAGAGTGGGTGCCCATGTGTGTTAATGGGGCATGGTGGCATGTGTAAAGCACGTTGTTTTGTCATTGTAGTGTAGCATGGTATCAGTTCATCAAGCAAACTAAAACATATTAGTTCAACAATAACCCTACCCCTCACCCACAACATTAGGTGCAACAACTGGCGAATCCCAATCAAACACACAAATAACAAAAAATCAAACGTTATAGTGTACACCTCAGAGGGGTGGCAACGCTTCAGGAGCCAAAGCCCTTCTGTAGCTTCGGTACGTGCATTAGAAATGTCGGTGCTTGACGATTATCAGGTATCATGGGGCGCCGTGGGGTAGGTTTGAGCTCGCAGGCGGGCAGAGGATCTGGAATTGTGCAGAGTGTCGGACAAGTAAAGGATCAGTTAAACACAACCTATTTCAATTTGTCTGGAGGATCAATCTGGATCGCCATGGAGGACGATAGGCGAGCGATCAGGAGTGTTTTGGCACAAGGAGTTGTTCTCTCTGATGTGTTGCTTGCATTATTGGGCCGCGTCTGCAGAAGTGTTGACTATTAGTTGTCGTCCATATACCTCCACAGGGAGGCGCACTGGGTAGAGCATACTGTGCTTGGGGCCTCGTTTCTTGGGGATGTTTTTTACATCAGAGAATTTGCGCTGAGCCTCCTGGACTGCAAGTGTAAAGTCTGGGAATAGGGAGAGCACTGACCCCTGATACTAGAAGGGGTGTGCTCTCTGGCTAGGCATAGCACTGTGTCTCTGTCTCTGTAGTTAAGGAGACACTTTATAATAGTCCGTGGTGGTGCACCAGGAGCAGGGTGCGGGCCCTGTGAGCTCTCTCTCTACTATGAAGGTGTCAGTGAAGTCTTGCCTGCTAAAGAGCTCGGTAAGTATTTTCTTGGCGAACATGTCTGGACGTCCAATGTTTGTAGATTGGGCCACTCCCATGATCCGCAGGTTATTTCAATGAGATCGTGTCTCTAGGTCTTCATTTTTTGTCTATCGCAGATTTAAGCAAGCATTCTACTTTATCTAGGCTCTTCATGACATTGCAGGCGTCGTCTTCCATTTCAGAGATTCTACATTCGACCCTGTCCAAGCGCGTCATTTGGCAGTCTATGCGCTCACCCATGTGGTCCAGGCGCAAGTTAAGAGTGTCAAAGAGGATGTATATCGATCTGAACCCAGCACGGAGCTCAGTCTTGATGGCGGATGCACCATCCAAAGGCAATGGGGCAGAGTCGTTTTATGAGGGCTCCTCGGTATCTGATAGATAGTGGTGGTGTCTCGGTCCCTTGGCCAGGTCAAAGGAGAGTGTCTTTTGTTTGGGGTCACTGCGCCCCATCATGTGAACCAGAAGGGCAGTCGAATAGCCGGTATGTGGATGTCAAGTGGAGACTGGTGCCCTCTGTCAGGTGGGTAGGCCGTGCCTTAGTCGGGGGCCCGTCAAGTAATCTGGGGGGCAGGAATGCTTTATGGGCTGGGTGTTATACAGGATTGCAATGGTGGCATTATGCTAGGGGCTGTAGTTTCAATCTCCCAGTCGTCATCCACACAATCACTACCCCCTTAGTTATTTGGGTTCCACCGGCAGCAGGAGGGTGTCTGTCCAAGCGGTAACTGAATGTAGGGGGAGGAGTTTACAGTCTGGTTTGTTTGGTCTTCCACTAACTCGAGGTGTGAGGACAGCAGATATAGGGCACAGCGTGCTGCTGGGCCACCCCAGGGACTGAATCATGTGCCCCGGGTGTAAAGATAATCGCCAGTGCAAGGAGGAGCACGTCTGCCTTGTTCTGTTGTAGCAGTGATCTGATGTTCAGTATGGTCCTTGCATGATTTTGGCTGGATGCAGCACGGCCTGCCAGGAGAGTAGGCCTAGATGCTTCAGCTGGGCCTAGGGATTGTGGGCCCCACCTATGGGTGGAGGATGTCTGCAAGGGTGATCCCCAGCTGATCGCAGAGGTGCACTAGCACCATGGCCGGCGTGCAGTTGGTCCCTCGGCCCGCACTTGTATGGGCAGCATCTGTAGGCATAGTATGAGGATGGTGGCACCCTGCAGCATGCACCACATGCTCCAGTGCGAACTTAGCTATTGATATGTGGGGAAGCCCCCCACCTGCTATTGCCCAGTGTGGCGTGGCCCAAAGATCCGACCTGCTCCCTCTTTAGCCGAGGTAGCATGCGGCGTGGGCCCACAGCAGTCAAACGTCATGGCCCAAGTCTCATCACTATGGTTGCTGTGTCACCCGTCGGGTCCCAGCTTAACAATTTCCGCGGTGGTGATGGCGGAGCTGAGTCGGCTCAAAAAGCCCCACGCAGGTGCAATCCGCACCGCTGCCCCACCCAGTCGGACATTGATGGGGTCTCGCCAGGAGTGTTACGGGTCCTCGGGATGGCAGCTAAGCACAGAGAGGGGTTTCCCTCCGAGGAATGGAGTGTCAACAGCATGTAGATGTCGGCGGATGGATGCCAAACCGCAGCAGAAATGGGCACTTAGCACCAGAGCTGGAATACCAGGCGGCCATATTGTTTGCCGGCTTGGCCTTGCCCCCCGGTTCCTGTTATCTTTAGTGAGGAAAATACCTGCCCATAAGGAGTACAATATATGATTAGTATCATAGACATGCATAATGAGAAGAGATGTAGTGGTTTATGATTCTACACTATTAATGCTTACCACAGAAAGAAATGTGATTGGTTTTTGCAACACTTTGAAATGCCAGCTCCTGGGCTCTTGCTTTGTTTCAGGAGCTGTTAGCTCCACGGCTCCTGAAATGTGCCAGTTTGTACAAATGGGTTTTAATTGGAGGCACGATCTAAATGAGCATGTTTGTATTTCACTTTTTGGGTTTAAAGAGCAACACGATAGGAGACACGCGAGTGGTAATTACAGGAACAAACGCATCTAGCACCAGATTGATGCATAATTCACTTTTTATATTTTAACAGGCGTAATGTGCTTTTCAATTTGTAATTTTTTACATTGACAATGATGTTTCTGATGGGCATTTTTTCCTCATATTTACAGTTACCCCTGAAGAAGGACTAAGTGCCCGAAATGCATTGGGTTACAAAACTTCATGTGGTTTAATGAATGGATAATCTTAACATGCTGTAAAAAGGCCTGGATTGGCATTATACAAGCACTTGAATATTGGGATTTGCTGTTCATCTATCATACAACGCAAAGAGAATTAATAAAAAGAAAAAGGTTTAAATTGGATGAACTTTGGTCTACGATGATTTTTCATCTAACTTGGAGAGTGCTTCCTGGGACTGCGACTGGAAACTGTATCAGCTTCATTAGGTATATATCTTGGTGCAACGGGATGGTGCACACACCAGGATAGCACCCCGAAATGAATAAACTTTGTGAAGAACTTTTCAAGAAAGGAGTGCAGGTTACCAACTTACATTAACCAGTTTGTACAAGGCCTTAACTCCTGATCATTTCAGGGGATGCAAAAGTCACTTAAGGCCAGTAAAACAAAGAACAGTTCTTTTGAAATTAGAATGCCCAAAAACAGAAACATGCCTTGAATTAGAAAAACAATCCAGGGTTCATTTTGCCTTGCGTGCATACTCCTTTGTAGTCTAAATCTATGCCCTAATAGGTAGTGCACACTAAACTGTAAATTTACTCTATTTTTCATTGCACGGTTTCACAGAGAAGAAGGCGCCACAACAGAGCTCGGCAAACAAAGCGCTGCCGCGTAATAGCGAATGCTTGCCTACAACAGGGGCAGTCCTACTCCCCAGAACATTGGGCAATAAACAATATAGTAGCTACAGTGCTTCAGGGAAAATATTTTTTACATAAAGGAATACATTTAACCACATACAAAAGTACACCGACAAAGATTTCTTGGAAATAACTCTGTGTAATTAGAATAACTTATTGTAGACCATGGGTACTCACAAACTTTCTCTCGGGGGCCAAATTTACAGTGTGGTTTGTGGCCGAGGGCCGCACCGGTGGGGGCGGGGTCAGTGGGGGAGGGGGGCGGGGCTAGAGCAAAAAAAAAAACTATGACCATGAGGTTGAACACAGGCCCCTGCAGCGGACGCCTTCGTCCACTGAGCCACCAGACCCGGCATACACACATCTCTCTCTCTCTCTATCTCTCTCTCTCTTTCTCTCTCTCTCCCTCCCTCTCTCTATCTCTCTCTCCCTCCCTCTCTCTATCTCTCCCTCTCTCTCTCCGTCTCCCTCCCTCTCTCTCTCCCTCTCTCTGTCTCACTCACTCTGTTTGTCTCCCCCTCTCTCTCTCTCTCCCTCCCTCCCTCTCCCTCTCTCTCCCTCCCTCTCTCTCCCTCTGTCTCCCTCCCTCTGTCTCCCTCCCTCTGTCTCCCCCCTCTGTCTCCCTCCCTCTGTCTCCCTCTGTCTGTCTCCCTCCCTCTGTCTCCCTCTATCTGTCTCCCTCCCTCTGTCTGTTGCCCTCCTCCCTCTGTCTGTCTCCCTCTGTCTGTCGCCCTCCTCTCTCTGTCTGTCTCCCTCTGTCTGTTGCCCTCTGTCTCCCTCTCTCTGTCTCCCTCTCTCTGTCTCCCTCTCTCTGTCTCCCTCTCTGTCTCCCTCCCTCTGTCTCCCTCTCTCTGTCTCCCTCTCTCTGTCTCCCTCCCTCTATCTCCCTCTGTCTCCCCCTGACTCCCTCCCTCTGTCTCCCTCTGCCTCCCTCTGTCTCCCTCCCCCGGACTCCCTCCCTCTGTCTCCCCCTGACTCCCTCCCTCTGTCTCCCTCTGCCTCTCTCTGTCTCCCTCTGCCTCTCTCTGTCTCCCTCTCTGTCCCCCTCTCCCTCTCTTTGTCTCCCTCTCTCTCTGTCTCCCTCTCTCTCTGTCTCCCTCCCTCTGTCTCCCTCCCTCTGTCTCCCTCTGTCTGTCTCCCTCTGTCTCCCTCCCTCTATCTCCCTCTGTCTGTCTCCCTCTGTCTCCCTCTCTCTGTCGGTCTCCCTCTGTCTGTTTCCCTCCCTCTGTCTCCCTCTCTCTGTCTCCCTGTCTCCCTCTCTCTGTCTCCCTGTCTCCCTCTCCCTCCCTCTGTCTCCCTCTCTCTCTGTCTCCCTCTGTCTCTCTCTCTCTGTCTCCCTCTGTCTGTCTCCCTCTCCCTCCCTCTGTCTCCCCCTGACTCCCTCCCTCTGTCTCCCTCTGCCTCCCTGTCTCCCTCTGTCTCCCTCTCTCTGTCTCTCTCTCTCTCTCTGTCTCCCTCCCTCTCTCTGTCTCCCTCCGTCTGTCTCTCTCTGTCTCTCCCTCCCTCTGTCTGTCTCCCTCTCTCTCTGTCTCCCTCCCTCTGTCTGTCTCCCTCTCTCTCTCTCTCACCCTCTGTCTCCCCCTCTCTGTCTCCCTCCGTCTGTCTCCCTCTCTCTGTTACCCTCTGTCTCCCCCTTTCTGTCTCCCTCCCTCTGTCTGTCTCCCTCTCTCTGTTACCTTCTGTCACCTCACCCCGCGTGTGTCAGCCCGGGCTGAGACAGCTTCCCGGGCACACACACAGCCGCGAGTACTTCACAGGTCTTTAAAAGACCATTCACTTGTTAATGAGTCTTTGTTGTATTTCACCTCAACAACAAAGACTCATTAACAAGTGAATGGTCTTTTAAAGAATTCGCCCGGCCCCCATAGTCTCTCAGAGTCCGCACTGCTGCAACCGGCAGTGTTTGCGGACACTTTAAAAAAAACTAAAGAAAACACAGGTACGATGTCTGCAAGGTCCGCGGGCCGCCAAGGAAGGCTTGCCGGGCCGCTGGCGGCCCGCGGGCCGTACTATGAGTACCCGTGTTGTAGACCATAAAAAGGATCAGGAATAATACAAACATATAACATGATGCTCATGGGGTTACACATAATAAACATACAAAAGCACAAATACAGTGTCTACAAACAAATACAATGGCAGAGGAATAATAAACAAAATTTCTACTGTATCACAAGATCAATAATGCAGCGACAGCGTCCTCTTTAGTTGCCAAAGGGAACGTCAACGGCGTTTTGACTTTATCACTTAGAAGGTCATCATCAGGACACAAGATAATTGTTTTAAAAGCAACCACCTGAAAAAATTGATGACGAATGAATTAATCATGCCAAAAGTATTCAAGGATTCAACTGAAAATAGAGCCTTGCCAAAATTATAGGGCTCAACAATTTCATAGATTAAGTCAGGGATTAAAGGGCAGATGGAATTCGGCCCGTTTGCGACCGCAAAATTGGTCAGCCCCATGTACAAACCATATTTTGCGACTCGCTAACCTATTAGCGACTCGCAAGATATGGTTTGCGACTCGCTATTAGGAAGGGGCGTGGCAAGGGCATCCCTTCCTAATAGCGAGTCTGACTGCAAAACACTCGCAGTTTACCACCCTTTTCAAAAGGATGGTAGGCTACTCGCAAACGGGAAGGGGTCCCCAGGAGACCCCTTCCCCTTTGTGAATGGGTGCGAAAATACAGGGACCACTGCCTGCCCTTAAAAAATGAAACTGAAAAATGTCATTTTTCTTTTTTAAGTGCATCCCGTTTTCCTTTAAGGAAAACGGGCAGCATTAAAAAAATAAAAACTGCTTTATTGAAAAAGCAGTCACAGACATACATGGTGGTCTGCTGACCCCAGCAGGCCACCATCCCTGTGAGTGCTAGCCATTCCCAATGGGGTCGCAAACTGCGCTTGCCTCATGAATATTGATGAGGCATGCAATTTGCGACCCCGTTGGGAATCGCAAACAGTGTCTGAGACACTGTTGTACATTGCATTTTGCGAGTCGCAAATTGCGAGTCACAAAGCAACGCAATTTGCTAGTCGCAAAATGCAAGCGTCGTACATCTGGCCCTAAGTTTTTTGTCAGACGATTTCTAAACGGACTGCGTCCAAAGGAGCACGTCCAATAAATGGCACTGATTCACAATGGAAATTCACCGAAATTAGGAAAGGCTTCCGTAACAGTTCGCGGTACTCTCCGTCCACATCCGTGTAATAGCGAACAGCAGATCCAGCGATTGGAGCGGGACAGAATGCTCCCAACGGTGCAAAAGTAAGTGGTAGAGCTCAATTCGATAGCGCCACGGTGGCACCGCCACGATGCAGGGGTCAGCTGATCTGTGAGTTGGAGAAGAACAGTGCACAGGTAAGTGGAAGATCCTCAACACCAACCAGGAAGCCAAGCACCAGTCTGTGTTGCACGATGTTTATTTCAAAGGTAGGAGTGTACTAACACCCCAATCCCAGACGCACAGCTAAATCCTTGATACATAAACAAAGATGTCATAAGTTTGTCCATATTTCTCCAGTTTATTGATCCATGTAATCCAAACACTTTCACAATTTCGTTACTTCTTTTCTTATCACATGAGAGACGTTTCCGCTTTCACTGTATTTCTAAAAGCAACAGACATGCCGATCCAGGCTTTAATCTGAAGCTAGAAGTGTACGTTACTTATCCACAATAGTTGCTCTTTCTAACCCAATGCATTTCAGGCCTGTTCTTGGCCCTTCGTCAGGGGTTTTCTACAAATTTAAAACATCGATATTAGATTGTGTATTTAAACAGCCAATACATTTGCAATGTTATGTTTAATGCAAAAAGTCCATGCCCTTAATTACAGCTCACCTCATAATCAACGTTTCCTGCTAAAATACGTGGCCACATATAACCACTTAATAAATCCCCAGGCAAACCTCTCACCTACTCATTAACCTCCTCTTATTTACTCCCCATTTCTCTCTTAAGGATCCCCCACTAGTCGCTTACCGAGTGCTTAAAGTAAACCCCTCTCCCAATCTACCTGTTTACAATCATCCTGACTAACATTTTTTTTTTGAGCACGATGTTTATTCCCATCCCAAGCCCAAAGCTGTCCAAGTATAAGCCCAAATTCAGCCCAACGCATACGGATATCAGCCTGAATTCATCCCATAGTTACAACTCTCAAAAATAGCCTTCAGAAAACAATTTAAGCATAATTCTTCACCGGGTCCCTGTGCACCTCCATGATCCTGTCCAAATTCATTTATTTTGTACTCATTTTAAAAATAAGTGCCCGCTGTGACCTTTTAACTGGTACTTCTGTCACACAAATCCAAATCGTAGACTGATGAATGAACTCCACGAGAGCAAGTTTTAATCCACCATAATGAAATCTAAAGACCTGAACGTCAAAGCCCTTTCAGCAGTGTGGATCCAAAAACACAAAAGCACATAAATCCTGAATCTTTTTGCAAATGTTATGACCGTCTGTCTTATACTGTGCATAATATACATTTTTAAATGTCAGCAGCATATTTTACACAGGGTGCAATAACTTTTTTTTAATCCGGTGATTTACATATTCATAGCACTTTCGCAGGTTGGGACCTCATAGCACTATAAATACACAGCAACCAACCAAGATTCAAATCAGTGACCCTCTGGTTCTACACAAAGATATCTAAAATGATCACGTTAACAGAGTGAGCCCACCTACCAGATCAACACCTTTCTCCCAGATTAGTTTAATTTACATATATTTTTCATTTTAGGTGTGTGGATTATATTTTAAACACATCAAATGTAGGTGAAGGGGCAACAAAATGGAGACTATTTTATTCCTTGGGGCCAGTGTCAGACCTCACCCACGCTCACTGACCCCACCCTCCTACTCTGGATCATAGCTTCTCTAATTTGTTAATGCATTTTGACTGCTGCCTGCCCACTCAGCATTGCTCATCAGCCTTTTGCCCTTGAACTCCCTGTAGCCCTGGTATCACCTCGCCGATGGGCATGAAGAACTGGCTGTGCACCATGCCTGGCTGCACAAGCGCAGTACTGCTTCCATGCTTCTGATGCGAGAGAAGGGGCAGGAGAACTTCCTCAAAGCTACATCCTAATTTAGCACAAAGGGAAATGGAGAGGATGCCCCAAGTTATGGATCGGTGACCATGGCCCTCACACACTAATCCTGCGTCATCCTAATGGTGAAGGTCCCATTTGTTTCAGAGGAATGGGGCTGAAGTATGCAACCACTCAAACACTACCCAAGTCGGGCTACCGCGAGGTTAATGAGTGCAGGAAAACTTCAAGGTCAGGTCTACAGGCACTTTATGGGTATTGCCATGTGGGCTAGTGAATGTAGGGAAAAGGGTTCAGTGCAGGGCATGAGGCAGACAACAGTGTGTTTCCAAGATGGGACAATGAGCAGGATCACTAGTGAGGGTATTAGGAGTGCTGCGGTGTTAGAGAGGAGAAAGCAAGTGGTCAGTCCTAGAGATGGACAGGATTGTCTTTCTCCTGTGACTGTAGATTGGAAGCAGTACCTCAAGTGAGTCCTGACTCTTCCATCTTTTGTGTCTCTCTCCTGGTTTTACCACCTGCACCTCTCTATTCCTCCCATACTGCCAGAGACACCACAAGGAAGGAGGGTGCGAGGGACTTCAGGAGACAGAGGGGTTGCCAGGGTGAAAGGGCCCCAAAGGCAACATGAAAAAGCATGCCAGAGTCTGAAGAGGGAGAGGAGTGAGCTTCCAGTGCATCAAAGGGAGAGTGATATTTGTGGCAGAGATGCTAATGTTAATAAGGCTGAGTATTGTGCTGGTCTACACATGTCACGGGTCTGTAACTGCAGTGCCTGTCGTTTGCCGGCTCCCAGTCTCTATCGAAGTGCAGCCAATGCACTTTCCAGCTCCTGAGTGCAGGAGTTCACAGAGGTGCTGAGCTCCCTCCTTAGCTGGTCCTCCTACCATCACTGGCTGAACAACTAGTCTGCAGAAACTCCTCTAGTGCCATGGCTCAAAGGCTTCCAACACCATCAATATTTACCAGGACTCCATGCCAGCTGAAGGAGCACAGACTGGAGGAAGCAGGGCATGAGGTCTCCACTCCAGGAGGGGAGAAGGGACTGAGGGATACAAGCATGGGAAAGAAAGAGGTGTAGGGAACAACGTCTTCAAGAGGGGAGTACTTTGATAAGCTGGGCAAGAGATCCAAGAAGTGAAAAGGGACTGGGGGAGTGAGCACAGGCTAAAGGCTGGCCAAAGAGCGCAGGCAGTGAATGATGCAGTGGGCTGTGAAGTGATCGCGGATGGTCTGGCGCAAGAAGGGGTCCGTAAAAGGTTCAAGTGACCTTGGTGAGAGAAAAGGTAAGAGCTGCCTCCTTGCACGCTACTGGGATCTCTCTATAGCTCCTTTTCTGAGACCAATGCCTCTCATACAGGGCCATGCAATGCTTAATAACTCCAGTACCTTTCCATTGGACGTATCCATTGGATTATGAAGTACTTTGAGCTGCCCAGTAATTCACACAAAAGCTGCATTTTCTTTTCCTTCCCATGCTTTCCATTTGACCATCTCTCTACTAGCTCTGCAAAGAGTTCAGAAATTGAATCAGCACATTGTTTGAACACATTTATGACACAGCCTTACTTTCGCAGTATACAGTCTACATGACTGTCATGTTGCATGAAAAACAAGACGAAAGAAACGTCTGGGGAAATTTTAATTGGCACTTAAATATCCATTGCTCTGTGTGCTCTACAGAGAGGCCAAGGCAAGGATTGAATGAGCATGTAGTTTGAAAACCTTTTTCACAGCGACAGACATTTTGAAAACACACACACACAGAGTTTTCAGCCTCAACTGAATCATGCCCCATCACAAAAATCCATCCACACTGTGAACTTACCCACACACTTAGAATGTTGCATTTAAAAGAAAACTACATCTGGAAAATTACAATTGGCACTTAAATATGCCTCCCTCCAATAAGGCCAAGGAGTAGATATGAGCCTGCTTTCTTAGCACCTTCATGACAGTGACAGGGAGAAACTCACACTGCTGTCAGTTTCAGCTTCAACTCTAGGCCTCTTAATCATTTCCTGCAGTAAGCGCTCTACAAGGCTCTCATGGTGCATGCAAAACAAAAAACTACAGAAAAACATTTGGGAAAATATCAGCACACACACTTTGGAAGTTGTTTTTTTATATAAGGTGAACTCGAAGTTACATTATGCGCTTTACCCGCCAAAGCCAGGAACTGAACTGGGTTCCCCTTTAGTAACTATGGGCCTGATCACGAGTTTGGCGGACAGGGTTACTCCATCCCAAACGTGACAGATATCCCGTCCACCGTATTACAATTCCATTATATCCTATGGAACTTGTAATACGGTGGACGGGTTATCCGTTAGATTTGTGATGGAGTATCCCATCCGCCAAACTCATAATTAGGCTCTAAGTCAGCAGCTCTGGCCGCTAGGCCACATTTCCAACATGTCAGCAAATCATCCCACATGAAAAGCAACATGCAAAATATAACGGTCCGCATAAATCCTTTTCGCACAGAGCAACAATTTGCAGAAATCACTCCGAGCCTAATTTAATAGGGCATCACTGGTTCTCAACAAGCGCACCTGTGCTAGCTTGAGGTAATGGTGGCGCCTGGTGTGCCTGCTGCCTGGAAAGTCTATGTGTGGGTGCGGGCCCTGTAGAGTGGCACACGCTGAGAGTTTCCTTTGCTCTGCTCTGCTCAGTGAACAGTGTGGGACTGAACTCGAGTCCATCCAAATTAATGCACAAGTGAGTGCACTTCTGATGCAACACAGCAATTTATAACCGGGCGCGGACCCAGCCTTAAAAATGCACACAAAGGGCAAATATAATCCCAAAAAGTAGGCACCCACCAATTGAGTTTTTTTCCCGCATAAATGGGAAAAATATCGACCATTTGTGTGGGAAATAGCACGATCTGGCAACACTGGCACCAGTCTGAACTTGGGAAGTGGTATAAATGCCCGCCCCTTCAGAAATGGATGCCAGTCATATGATCTGCCCAAAATCCAGCAAGATTTTGGCGCAATCTCATGAATTGATGAAGGGAGTCCAGCAAAGCAGGGGGAGTCATTCAGAGTCGAGCTATAGCAAGGTATTAGTGCCAAAGGTACGCAATGGAGGCCTTAATTGGAGGAGGGGGGGCTTGAATAAAATGCCTTAAGGAGAAACCAGGGCACAAAGATGTGATTTACCTGAGCAGTATTGCAGAGGGCGCAGTTAGCGCAAATGGTGCCAATGGTGCCAAGACCAATGGAAGAGCAAGACTGGCTGAATACACAAATAAGTAAGTATATAATATGCATAAGTTTACAAAAAATTATAAGGTCTTAGCTAACACCAGACCTAACAATGCCAACACAAAGCAGAGGAACAGAGGGCCAGATGTACAAGGCATTTTTCAAGTGGTAAACCACCCAAATCGCAGTATCGAGCCGTTTGTAACTGGAAAAATGCTTTTTCAAATGTACAAAATGTGATTCGGTAACTTGTTCCTGATTCCCAGTTTGCATTTGAGATTTGGTATTTGGAAGGGGTGTGTTTTGGGCATCCCTTCCAAATACTGAATCGGTATGGTATGTATTACTGTTTTGAGACCAAATTCTGGTTGCAAAACAGTAATACTTTTCCACCATTTAAAAAGGGGCTTCCCCTTTGAGAATGTTGAAATAATGTTTTAACAGCAGGCATTGGTCGCATAGACCACTGCCTACTCTTAAAAAATGAAACTTCAAAGTTTCATTTTTTTCTTTCCAAACACATCCCATTTTTCTTAAAGGAAAATGGGCTTCATTAAAAAAAATGCTTTATTTAAAAGCAATCGAAGACATAGAGGTCTGCTAAACTCAACCTGTGATGGCTGCAATTCCTAATGGGTTGCAGATTGCGAACTACCTAATTAATATTCATGAGGTAGGTCAATTTGTGAGCCACTAGGAATCGCTATTTAGAAGTTATACATTTTCTTACATAAGGAATTGCAATTCGGTAAGAATCTCAATTTGGAAATCGCAATGCCTACTTTTTGAACATCTTGCCCAAAGTTGCCTAAAATCTCCCTTCCTCCTTTTCAATGAAGTAAGCACAGCCAAAGACCCTCCTGCTAGTATTGGCAGTGAGTTTATCATCTCTCACGTAGCAGAGCAGCTAATGCCCCCCTCTTGTGCAGCTAAATCTATGTTCACTTTTACAGATTGAGATTCAGAATTACTAGCAGCCTGGATGGATTGTTGCTTGAATGGTTGGAGCACTGATCTATAAAAGCAGGCCAGCTGCCAAGGTGAGCTGCCAGATCTGTGATCATTAGGAAGAAGCCAACAGGGCAGGTTATTGGATGCACAGGGTAGGCAGCGGTGCAAGCAGGGAGCTGTCTATGCAGTTGCAGCAATTTAAAGTTTTTTTATATTCCAAAGAACTACATGATGGTTCAGTGTAAAAAAATATCAAGTATACTGAATTCTCTTTTTGTCCTACAAAATAATTCTCCAAGAAATTTCCTCTTTGCATGTTTTTTTGTAAATGTTTTTATTGAATTTTCTCGGATTAAATATGGTGCAATCTTTTCATCAATGATGTACATTGTTCATGTCATATCAATGGGCACAGTAAAATCATCTGAGCCAGGCAGTGGCGTAACTAAAGCCCCCACAGTGCGGGGCAGCCCCGGAGCTCTGGGGCCCTCTCCAGCACTGGGAGCTCCCTGGCCAGTAAGCTTCAGACTGGGTCCGGACCATGGGAGTCCCCTGCATGTACTTTGCAGGGGGCCCTAAAGTTTTGTTACGCCACTGGAGTCGGGGGCTCTGCGTCGACCCGTTCAAAGTCGGGAACGGATAGCGTGAAGTTCACACATCAGCTAATGATGAAATTATAAGCACTTACAAAATTTGTAGCATCTCATGACATCATCAACATAGCCTGGAGCACAATGTAAAGTGTAAACATATTTCCTTTCCTTTCACAATTTTGTAAAATGTTGTCACCTGTTTTGCACGGGAACAGAGATAAATGTAAATCATGAAAAACTTCCAAATATGAGATCAACGATATGAAAGATCAGGGGGAGGAGCTAATATTGAAGCGATCAAACAGTGTAACCCTATATATCAATTTCTTTGTGTTTGGGGTGGCCCAACAAATCGTTTTGCCATCTTTCTCAAGCAGGTTATGTAAAACGGCCTGATATAGGGGCTGGTGGCTTTTCCTCTATCCGTAAGGGTGGCGGAGGACATTATGTCCGTCACCTCGACTAACAGGGGATCGCGATATTTAGAGATCACCTCTGAACCGGTGGTGATCTTTGTACCATCAGAGGAACTGCCATCATGGTTGGTTTGCCCACCAAATTTTTTGTTTTTCAAAAACAAACTCCTAAAGTGGAAATATGTTTTTTAAAAACAAATAATTAATGACCCTCACACTCAGGGAGTTTTTCCCTTAGTGTGTGGGCCATCATTTTAGTTTTTCTGCCCGGCATCATCAGATTTTTGCCTAGCAGTTATGGATGGAAAAAAAGGACCTCAGACCATATGCCCTTAATAGGGCGGAAGGTATGATGTCCTTACTCCGACAGCCAGCACTCCATAAGGCCATCAGAATAAGATTCCTGTTGGTGGAGCCAACAGTGACACTGCCGACAGAAACCTGACAGTCCACCTGACTTACAAAAGGGTGGGTGGACCAAGAGATTGATAGACAGGGTATTTCATCCCGTTTGAGGCAGAATACCCTGTCCACCAACCTAAACGAGGCCCAGGCCAGGAGAACGTTGATCCCCCAGACCCACCTCTCCTTCACAGTTGTGTGTTTGACCATAAATTCAGCTTCAACCCATCTAGAAAGTTCCGCTTTCCACAGCTGTGCCCCTGGGGCACACCTAGAGTTCCACATTATGGCAATTTGTCTCTTGGCCAAAACTATAGATAAGCCAATCAGTCTACATTCCATGTTATTCTGGTTCATTCTATCAGTGAGCTATAAGCAGCTCCCAACCTCCCCAAGTATTTTCAACATGACAAGGTATCAATTACTTCCAGTACCCTTTGCCAGTATGAGGTCAGGGAGGGACAAGACCACATCATATGCATTATTGATTCAAAGAGTAGCAGGCTACATTTTTTGGAGAAGACTTGGTGTCAGGTAAGTGCGATGTAAACATTGTACTGAATCAGCTTGAACCTAGGGGTCACTTTTTGACACTCTGGTGGCGTTGCGTCATTCCCCATATTTACAAGGCTAAACTAAGCCACTTAAACGTGGCTTAACGCCACCTTGTAAATGTGCCCCTTTCCGTTGCAGTCCTCTGTGACAAAGGGGAGTGCAATGGGCATTGCAGTGGGTGTGCCAACGCAACACCCATTGCTTTTTGATGCTGGCCCAGATTTACAAGGCTGGGGCAGAGCCAAAAACTAAGGCCCGGGAATACCTGGTCTTAGAATGGCGATACGAGGAGAAATATTAATTTCTGCTTGTGTTTTGCTCTTTCTATGTGTGCTGCATTCTGCAGCACATATAGAAAGAGCGAATCACCATTATTGATTGTTTATGTGCAGGAGGGTGTCCATTCCTGCACATAAACAATCGCCCCTGCAGCGCAGGCACCCTTTCAACATGGCGACAGGGTGCCTGCCCTGGTGCTAGGCAGCTTTTTTAGTGCCAGCACTATGGAAAATGCAGGGGTGCACCATATTCTTGTGAATACGGCGCATCCCTGCATTTTAAAGATGTCAGCAAATCTGGCGTAAAACCATGCTCCGACACTTTTTTTGTAAAAATGCCCTCTTAGTGATCTGCTTGTAGTCGTTAAAGTGATTTCATGCAAATTCAGTCCCTAAATCAATTTTGTAATTCATTACAAAGGTGCTCATTGAACGCAGCTGATGTGAATGAAAGGCTGTGTTTACTGTGCCAGGATTGAAACCTGTATGTTTCAGTCCTGGCACGGACCTCAAAAGCTGTAGCTTAGCTCACTGAACTATCTTACAGGCTCAAGGGTGAATCTTCAAAGACCTCCGATTCTGTGCTTGGTAAAATCATTCTGTGTGCATTCTGCAAGTCACTGGTTTAATCCCAGCAGGGTTAACTCTGCCATTAATCCTTCCAACATCAATACAATTAGTACCATTATTTGGGCAGGAGGATGGTAATTTCACAGCTTAACTTTGAATGGATGTAAAATGAGTGTTTTAAGGCGTGGTAGTAAGCATAATTTAGAGGTGGTGTGGAAATGTGCTGCTCAGTGGTGGATGTTTTTAGTTAAGGAAGCCATTCTCTCAGCAGCCAAGTTAGAGTGGAAATTTGGGTGCAGTGCTTTCTTCTTCTCGCCTACATGTGTGGCAGTAGGCAGAGGGTAATGTATAATACAGTGCAGCAGGGCACCATTGGCTCAAGTCTTTGTTGCATGTTTCCAGTTTTTTCCCAATACCGGCTACCTTGCAGTGAGCAACACAGTGGAGTCCACATCCAGTTGTCTAAGAGTGTCTAGAGTATCTTGGCCTGACACCTGTTGCTAGAACATAGCACAATCATGAGTGGAGCAAGCCATAGATAGCACGTGGGCTGGGGAGGCAACCCCCCGGACCGGTGAGAGGCCGCAACAAACAAGACCATGTGCCTTCATTGTTGAGCATTGGGGTCCTCGCCAATGGATCGTCACTTGAAACACAGTGAGAAGAAACAGGGGAAGCGGGCAGCGCAGTGAGTGGAGCACCCTGCCCAAAGAAGCTAGAAGGAGAAGCGGGCAGCGGTGTGAGTGACGTGAGCGGAGCACGCTGCCCAAGGAAGCTTGGAAGAGAAGCGGGCAGTGGCGTGAGCAGAGCACGTTGCCCAAAGAAGCTAGAAGGAGAAGTGGATAGCAGCGTGAGTGGAGCATGCTGCCTAAGAAAGCTTGGAAGAGAAGCGGGCAGCGGCGTGCACGGAGCACGCTGCCCAAAGAAGCTAGAAGGAGAAGCTGGCAGCACCGTGAGCGGAGCACGCTTCCCAAGGAAGCTTGGAAGAGAAGCGGGCAGTGGTGTGAGGGGAGCATGCTGCCGAAGGAAGCAGGAGGAGAGGTGGGCAGCGGCATGAGTGCAGCACACAGTTCGCATCGGATCGTCGCTCGGAACACCGAGGAGTGAAGCGGGCAGCAGCATGAGCGGAGCGCCCTGCCTGACTAAACAGGAGAGGTTTTGCTGAACTGTAGTGGTGGTCTGGGGCAGCGGTGTGAGCCAAGCGCACTGCCCAGAGGCCCGTCGGTTAACGACGGGCTGGAGCAAGATAGTTCAGTGTCCTGTGCAACCATTGATTATGGCATAGAACAAATCAGGACAAGCGAGAAAGGGTACATGCTAGCTAAGGCTGACATCGAGTCAGCGTATCGACTGCTGCCAGTGCACCCAGAAAGCTACCACCTACTAGGCTTGAAGCTGGGGGAAGGTTACTACTACGATTAAGTGTCTACCAATGGGCTGTGCTATCTCTTGCGCGTTTCTTAAGTGAATTTCTAAGGTTTTTTAAATTTTATTTCCTAACTGTTACCAGTAACCTTTGACAGTGAGTGTGTGAGTGAGGTCATTAGTGTCTCAGTAGGTGTATGAGTTGGTGTGAGAGTGTCTAAGTGGGTCTGTCAGTGGGTGTGTGAGTGTCTGAGTGGGTCTGGGAGTTGCTGCATAAGTGACTCACTGGGTGTGTGAGTGGGTGTGTGAGTGTCTTTATGGCTGTCTGAGAGGGTGCATGGGTGTCTGAGTAGGTCTGTGAGTGTCTCAAGTCAGTCTGTGAGTGAAGGCATGCATGTCTGAGTGGGTCTGTAAAAGGGCAAGGGGGTCTGTGAGTGGGTGTGTGTGAGTCTGTGAGTGGGTACTTGAGTCTGTGAGTGGGTCTGTGAGTGAGTGCATGGATCTCTGAGTGGGTCTGTGAGCGAGTGAATGAGTATCCGAGTGGGTCTGTGGGTGCATGAGTCTCTGAATGGATTTGTGAATGAGTGCACGAGTCTCTGCATCTGTGAGTGGGTGTCTGAGTCTCTGAGAGGGTCTGTGAGGTGGTGCATGAGTGGTCTAAGTGGGTCTGTGAGTGGGTGCATGAGTCTCTCAGTGGGTCTGTGAATGAGTTCATGAGTCTGAAAGTGGGTCAGTGAGTGAGTGTGTGAGTCTCTAAGTAAGCCTGTGAGTGGGTCTGTAAGTCTGAGTGGGTCTATGAGTGGGTGTGTGAGTGTTTAAGTGGATCTGCGAGTGGGTGCATGAGTTTCTAAGTGGGTTGGTGAGTGGGTGCATGAGTGTCTCAGTGGGTCTGTGAGTGGGTGCATGAGTCTCTGACTAGATCTGTGAGTGGGTGCATGAGTGTCTGGGTGGCTTTGTGAGTGGGTGCGTGACTCTCTCAGTGGGTCTGTGAGTGGATGTATGAGTCTCTGAGCGGGTCTGTGAGTGTGTGTGTGAGTCTGTGAGTGGGTGCATGAGTGTCTGAGTGGGTCTGTGAGTGGGTGCATGCGCCACTGAGTGGATCTGTGATTGAGTGTATGAGTGTCTCAGTAGGTCTGTGAGTGGGTACGTGATTCTATGAATAGGTCTGTGAGTGTGTTTTGCCTTTCCTCCTCCTTTTTCTGCCTTCTGTTTTACCCTTTCTGCTCATTTTTCTGCCCTCCCTTTTGCATTTTCTGTTCATTTTTCTTGAAAGGCAGCTCCCTCCATGCAGGAGCAATTGTTTCATCTGTTTCCCTGCCTGCATGTCTGCGAGATGAAAACACTGCTTGCAGCAGGTGGGAGCACTTTGATTGCTCCCGTCCACTAGAACCGGAGTGTTTGATTTGTTTGGCGCGAGCTGTCAGCTCCTGCCAAGCAAAAGCAAACCACTATATCCAGGGGGTGGGCATCCCTGGACATAGCAGGAGACGGCCATGGGGATGGCGGTCCCCAGTGCCATAAATGGCTCCAGGAGGGGGCAATGCAGCCCCCTCCTTTACTTTTCAGGGCCGGCCCCGGGGAGGTGGTGGTGCTTGGGGCCCTATGTGGCCCCTGTCCCATTGTTTTTTTTAAAACATTTGACCTCTGGGAGGTGGTGGTCTCCAGGGTCCAGGGGGGTCCACTGGCCCCCCCCATTAGGTGTTACTTAACCCCGGTAGGTGGTTGTACCCGGGATTTGGGGGGTGTCTGTGCTTCCCCCATCAATATTTCTTTAGCCCCAAGGACTTATAGACCCAATGGAGGGGGGCTCCGTGCGCACCCCTCCTTTTTAAAAAAAATGCCCCCAGGACCTGGCCTACTCTGGGCTCTATGCAAAAAAAGCGCGGGAGCCCGTGCTTGTTTTTTTTTTTAAATTGTGTTTCGCGACAAAAATTTAAAAAAATGCTTTTTTGTCCTGGCAGGGTCCCTCTGAAGCCCCATGACCACAGCTAAGGGGTCATGGTATTCCTACCCTACCCCCTTTTCTTTTTTTAAAACATTTTTTGTGTGACTCGGCTGAAGCAGCCAAAATAAAGTGCTTAGTGCCAGAACCAGATAATCCTGGGGACCACATAAATTGCCTGAATTTAAAGTGTTTATTGCCTTTGTAAGGTTCTCTATGCTTATTTTAAGTCCTCATGGGCTTAAAAAGAGGTGTTAAACAGAGAATTCCTCTATGCAAATCATAATTCAATTCTACTGCCTTGATAAGTCTTGTAAACGCCTCATTTGCAAACAGGGCCCAGGTGTGGGTTGAGGAATTGACCATTGGTGTATTGGCCAAACTTCTTATAGATAAAGTCACTGTGAATCTGTGCCTGCTAGTGGTAAAAATTATTTTTCTAAAGCATCTTGTAAACATTCAATACAATAAATACATTTGTGCAAATGTAGACATAGATTAATAAGTACATAATACCCCTGTCAAGACATAATGGACAACATGCACCTTAGAACTCATATATTGGCCTGGTTAGTTAAACACCCTATATAACTTACAGTCTCAACGGGTCATTGGTTTTGAGATTTTTTTCCTCTCTCCCATTTACCTTGACAACTAATATAATGCCTGAATAGACAACCCGATGTTAGACTTCAACAAAGATCAATCATTACATACTACAGACTTAAATAAGAAATAGGCTATTCAATGTATAATCATCAAGAGAAAGCATTCCTATGAAACAATTCCTATTGAAAATATCTCTAAAAAGATTTTCCTAAAAAGATGTTTCCAAAATGCTATTTCTAAAATACTATATCTGAAAAACTGTGAAATTGGGGGATCATTAAAGACATTCAGTTCCAACCAATATAGATGTTCATGGACTTTAAACATTTAGCCGTCTAGAGATGTACATGGAGTTTCACATCTGTATTCAAACCCCATGGATTTTTAGCACCAATCTCTAAGATCCATTTTGACTTCGATCTTTGTAAGTTCAGTTCACAATTGCCTCCTCTTGGTTTCAATGCAATTTGTTGAATTCCATAAAATACAACTTTGCTTATGTATCCTTTATGGTTATCCCATATGTGTTTAGCCAACACATAGGTAAAATCTTTGTTTGAAATTGCATGTATGTGTTGTAGAATGTGGAGCTTTAGTTTGTTAATAGTGCTTCCTATGTATACCTTTCTGCATTCATATTCCAAGGTGTTCTTTCAAAATGTATCTGTTCTTTGATGTTTTTTGTTGTTACATCTATTAGTTTAACCATTGTTCTGTTATCCCCCCATCTGCAAGGTTTGTATTCGATGCATTTATAAATGCCAGGTCTCTTTGGGGGTAACCAGTTCAGTGTTCTATTCTTGTTGGACATAAAGCTTTGTACTAAAATATCCCCCAATTAAGCCATCTTTCGATATGTTAAGTTTGGATGGTTCTGTATATGGTTTCTAAGATCTTCGTCTTGTTCTAAAATCCTCCAATTGTTCTTAATCAATGTATTTATCTCCTTGTCAGATTCATTTAAATCCATGATGCATCTTGTTTTGCCTATTTCTGTTGAGTCCTCTTTCTTTTTTTGGTATTAAAAGAATATTTCTGTTTTTTTGTTTGGCTCTTTCTAGAGCAGCTACTAAAACTGATGTCAGGTACCCACGTCTTAGAAACCTTTGTGTCATCTCTTTAGACTGTTGGTCAAAGTCTTTTTCCTCCAAACAATTCCTTTTTACTCTTACGAATTGTCCCTTCGGTATGCTCCATTTCAGAGCTGTCGGGTGTGCGCTATTTGCAAAATGGAGGTTGGTTTTTGGAAGATTTTTGTGCAAGTTTTATCTTGATCGATGTATAGGGCGATGTCTAAAAAAGTGAATCCACTTTTGCTTGTTGTATACGTGAACCTCAATCCTGGTGATTATCATTGAGGGACTCTAAAAAGCTTGCTAGTTCCTCTTTTTCTCCCTCCCAGATTAAAAACAAATCATCTATGAACAGCAGCCATAGGGTCACCTTTTTCAAACTTTCAGTATTCCTTTCAGTCCAAATAGTCTCGGTTTCCTAGAATCCCATGGCTAGGTTCACATAGGTAGGGGTTAACGATGTTCCCATGGCCGTTCCTTCTTTTGTATGTAGAACTTCCCATCGAAGATGAATATGTTGTTCTTTTAGGCAGAATTCCATTATATTCAGCCGCATTTCAGAGTGCTCCATCAAGCCTAATGATCATGATCTTAGATAATGTCTGCTTGCCACAAGACCATCTTCATGTTTTATAGATGTATACAATGATACAACATCTATCATTGCCATGATGTAATCTTGTTTCCACGGGATGTTGTTTATGCTGCTTTAAACATCCATTGAGTCTCTTATATAGGATGGGAGCCTGGATACAAACGGAAATAAAAATACATCTACAAATCTGGAGACATTCTGTAATAGGGATCCACTTGAAATGACAATGGGGCACCCTGGTGGATTGTTTATGTTCTTATATACCTTCGGTAGAAAGTATATAGTAGGTAGTAGTGGATGCTCATTTTTCAAATATTGATTGTCATCATCTTCAAGGAGTTCCAGACCATGCCATTCACTTAACTTTTCATGGAAAACTCGCATTGTCTCTTTAGTTGGATCCTTTGTTAGTCTCTCATAATGGTCACGGTAATTCAGCTGCCTTTTTGCCTCCAAAATATACTTGCTCTTGTCCATGATCATGATATTTCCACCCTTATCAGAGGGTTTGATTATTATATCTTGATTCCCTTGTAGTTCTTTCAGTGCTGACCAGCCATTCTGGGTCATGTTGCTTTCGCATCTATGAGGACATGCTTTTTGTTTCTTAATTGCTATATTCCTGAGACCATCAGATACTAACTCTTGAAAGAGATTAACTTTATTACCGGGTGGTAATTGGGGAAAAAATCTTGATTTATTTTTCTTCCCACTGCTTACATATGCCCCTATATCTATATTCAATTCCGTACACAATTCTTGATCAGTTAAGGAGTTGATGTTGCCCTCTCCTCCATGAATTCTAGATTCTTCCTCCAGATCTGTAAGTGTTCTTAAGTGTGGTAATTCCTGTTTTGTTAGTGTAGAAAGTGCTTGAAAACGTCTCCTTATGTTTTTTTGGTGATGTCTTCTTGTTTCAAAGTACTTTCTTAATTTTAATTTCCTACAATACTTATCCAGGTCCATCCTTGCAGGCGTCAAATCCATTCCCATGTTTGGACAGAAGGAGAGGCCTTTGTTCAACAATTGTTTATGTTTTGTATCTAGTGGCATACTTGAGAGGTTGATCACTAAATCCTCCTCCATTGTTGTTTTGTTTTCATTAGTTTTTCTTTCCTCCTCTGCCACATTTTCCTCTTCCTGCTCCTTCTTGTTCTTTTTATGGTTTGATTGATTTGTTGATCCCCTGCCTCTCCCCCTCGTTGTCATTTGCAGGATATATATAACTATATATATATATTTTTCAAAATTTCGCTCCTTCTCAATAACAAGACTGGCAGCAGACGCTTTTGACTTATGTTCAAATTTGTTTATTTTACTTTGTGCTAGCTTAGTCTGTGTAACACGCTGCGGCCATGGCTTTGATCACACAGCATTGACATAATATATATTACCCAGTGGCAGTCGCCACTGGGTAGTGATAGTTAAGTCAGCTGTTTCATAGCAAAATCGCTTTTGTGTAACTTTTGCACAGTTTGACAAATCTCCACGAAACATGCTCTTTTTTGCCTACTTTATACCTGGAAAGTTTTGGGGTTATCCATCAAGTGGGGGCTGAGTAAAATGGTGGGTTGATAACTGCTTGAGATAATGGCCTGGTGACTGTGAGGGGTGGAGTGCCGACGCCGGATGAGCTCTCCGGCAGAAAATATCAGGTCAAGGGTCCAACACCACAAGAAAAATGCTAACTCAGAGTTTGCATGGAGAACTCGCTTTACTACCAGCAAGATGTGTTTCGGCCATTCCTGTGGCCTTGATCACATGTACACATTAAGCGAATCACAGTGCTTCTACCGTAGGTGAAAAAAACAGTGGACTGAGGATGTAAACATCAGAGAAAACATAGAAGAAACACTATGAGCAACATGGATTTTATCATCAACCAGATGCCGTGTGTGTGTGTGCATCACTTTGCTGAATTCATACAGTATTGGCAAAAATACAAAATAATAATATATTGCAATTTGTTTGTACGGCCAAACACAAATGTACAAATATGACTCAATACTGTGGAGTACTTGCAAAACAATTATTTCAATCACCCGTATTGCCCGTGTCCTAATCATTGGAGAAATATGCAAATGAGGTCCCCATGGCATGTGGCGGTAGATAACAGAGAAAGATAAAAGATAAAATGTACCTAGTGAGGAAATGCGGGCAACCCAGTATACATATATAGGCTGCAGAAAAGATGTCAGGATATAGCCAATGGGAAAATATCCCACTGGCTCCTTTCCCATTGGCTGCAGGCACATGTTGGAAAATGTAGTTCGGCCCAGGCTGCCAAGTTCATTTAAGTGACCCATTGTCAATCAATGTGCCGTCAAATGGTCATGCCTGAACTGCAGTGTGTGGGTTGATTGCCTAAGAAGCCTCAGTGGGTGCTGGGCATATGCCAGAAAATGCATGGTGCCTGTATTGTGAAGACGATACAGGAGGTCCATGGAGTGCCATGTGTGAGGGGCGCAATTAGAGGGTGAGATCTACGGCATTAAAGGCTAGACCTAAAATATCGTGGGGAGCAAAAGGCTAAGACCGTAGAGGTCTACACAGTGCTCAGAGTGAGGACAAAGTCGAGTTCGAGCAGTTTGCACTGTTCCTGAAGTCTGCAATGGCAGGACTGCTGTCATCTGTTTACTTGGGTCACTTAGGGTGGCACAACCAGGGCTTCAGGCCCTGGTGACCCCTTTCACTTCCATGCCCTGAGTACCACTGGTATCATATACCAGGGACTTATAAGGGGTTTAAAGTCCTTGCCAATTGGGGTTACCAATTCACATGTACCAGTTTCATGGAGAGAGCACGGGCACTGGGGCCTGGGGCCTGGGCAGCAGGTTCCAGTGCACTTTCAGAGTCATAATCAGCAGCATTGGAGCAAAAAGTGGGGGTACCATACAAAAAGGGCACTTTTCTACAGGCACCCCTCCTAAGACGAAAGGTAACGATCATCTAACTTATCCCCTGGTATTTCTCATTGTCTAAGTGGGAAATCTTGGAAAAGCCATCTGTATTGGCTTTGTCTGAGTTCCACTGAAAGGTCCATACCCTGTAGGGAAATGGCCCACCTCAACAATTTGGGGTACTCTCCTCTCATCTGCATCAGCCATCTGAGAGACCTGTGGTCTGTTTGAACCTTAAAGTGAGTCCCAAATAATAAGTATGGTCTGAACTTCTTCAAGGACCAAACCACAGCAAAGCTACCCTCTCAATGGCACTCTACTGCTGCTTTCTAGGGAGGAGTTGCCTGCTGATACAGGCAACTGGATGATCCTGGCCCTCGTCATTTGTTTGTGACAACACTGCCCCAGTCCCATGTTCAGAAGCATCTTTTTGGACAATGAACTCCTTTCCATAGTCTGGTGCCTTCAGGATAGGTGCTGAGCACATAGCCTCCTTCAGGGTGTCAAAGGCGTTTTGGCATCCTGTGGTCCAGGTGACCTTCGTAGGCTACTTTTTGGAGGTATGTTCAGTGAGTGGGGCCACAATGGTCCCATACCTCTTCATAAACCTACTGTAGTACCCATTCAAGCCAAGGAAAGCCCTGACTTGGGTATGGGTCTTGGGGGCCTCCCACTCCAGAATGCTCTGGATCTTGGCTTGGATAGGTTGGTTTTGCCCTCCACGTACAAGGTGGCCCAAGTACACAACAGAACTCTGCCCTATCTGCCACTTACTGGCCTTGATAGTTAGGCCTGCCTGCTGCAGGGCCTGTACAACTTCCCTTAGTTGGACCAAGTGATCTTCCCAGGTGGAACAAAATACAGCTATATCATCTAGATATGCTGCACTAAAGTTGTACAGGCCTTAACAAAACTTGATTCACCAACCTTTGGAAAGTGGCTGGTGCATTTTTCAGACCAAAGGGCATCACTTTAAATTTAAAGTGTCCTTCTGGGTTTGAAAATGCTGACCTGTCCTTTGCTGCCTGGGTGAGTCCAATCTGCCAGTACTCTGATGTTACATCAAAAGTACTCAGGTATTTGGCTACACCCAGCTTTGCAATGAGCTCATATGCTCTTGGAATGGGGCGTGCATCAGTTTTAGTTACTACATTTAAACCCCTGTAATCCACACAGAACCTCATTTCTGGTTTTCCACCCTTTTAGTGAGGTTTGGGGACCAGTACAACTGGGCTAGCCAGGGACTGTCAGAGGAAACAGTCACCCCTAGCTCTAGCATCTTGCTGACCTCAGCCTTGATGCAGACTTTGACTTATCAAACAGTCTATATATTTCGTTTTTGACAGGGAGGCTGTCACCAGTGTCCATATCATAGGCACACCATGTTGTCTGTCCAGGGGTCAAAGAAAAGAGCTCAACAAACTGGCCTATGGTTTTCCTGCAGTCAGATTACTGATGCACAGAAAGAGAGTCTGATAAAACAACACCATCTACTTAACAATCTTGTGGGTTATTTGACAGTAGGTCAGGGAGGGGTGAACTTTTCTCCTCCTGGCCTCCATCAGTGACCATGAGCATGGTCATGTCAGCTCTGACCTGGTGTAGCCCTAGGTGATTTACACGGAAAACTCTGTGAGGACTCCTAGGGGTGCCTAAGTCTACCAAGTAGGTGAGTTCCCCTTACTTCTCCAAAATGGGATAGGGCTCAGTCCACTTTTCCTGGAGGGCTCTGGGAGCCACAGGCTCCAATACCCACACCAACTGACTTAGTTGGTTCTCAACCAGTGCTGACTTTTGGTCCTACCAGAGCTTGATAGCTCCTGGCTGGCCTCCAAATGTTTGTTTGTTCTCTTCATGTACTCATTCATGCGTGAAAGCAGGCCCAGTACATGGGCCACTATGTCCTATTTAGGCTCTTTCAGAGGATTCTCCAATCCTTCCCTCACCAAATTTAAAGGACCCCTTACAGTATGGACAAACAGAAGTTCAAATGGGCTAAAGCTTACCCCATTCTGTGGCACCTCTCTGTAGGCAAACAAGAAGCAAGGTAACAGGACATCCCATCTCCTTCTGAGTTTTTCAGGGAGGTCCATTATCATGCCTTTCATGGTTTTGTTGAAACTTTCAACTAAACCATTTGTCAGTGGATGATAGGGGGTGGTAAAATTGTAGCTCACACCACATTCATCGCACGTAGCTTTTAGGTATGCAGACATGAAATGTGTCACTCTATCAGAGACCAACTCTTTAGAAAATCCTACTCTGGTAAAGATACCAAGAAGGGCTTTTGCTACTACAGGAGCAGTAAAAGACACACAATTGATGGACGGGATGCAGAACAAATCAAAACATTCACCCCCAGTCAGGAGATCTGGGTTAAATCCATCATTCTTTTGCTCACCATGCCACCCCAGTTTAGACCTGGCCATATGCAAATCAGTCTTGACCCTGTGCCTCATGGGAACAGTCCAGCCCGAACTGCCAAGCCAGGTCCTCCCTGGACCGGAAACAAGCATCCTAGGACCGGTTTCGGGGTTTCACCCCTCTTCAGCCAGGATAGCTTGATTCCAGTGGCACAGTGAGCCCAGGACCCACGTCTGGGCATACCTGGCGCACTTAGGGCGAGAAAGCAAAAGACACACAATTGATGGACGGGATGCAGAACAAATCAAAACATTCACCCCCAGTCAGGAGATCTGGGTTAAATCCATCATTCTTTTGCTCACCATGCCACCCCAGTTTAGACCTGGCCATATGCAAATCAGTCTTGACCCTGTGCCTCATGGGAACAGTCCAGCCCGAACTGCCAAGCCAGGTCCTCCCTGGACCGGAAACAAGCATCCTAGGACCGGTTTCGGGGTTTCACCCTCTTCAGCCAGGATAGCTTGATTCCAGTGGCACAGTGAGCCCAGGACCCACGTCTGGGCATACCTGGCGCACTTAGGGCGAGAAAGCAAAAGACACACAATTGATGGACGGAATGTAGAACAAATCAAAACATTCACCCCCAGTCAGGAGATCTGGGTTAAATCCATCATTCTTTTGCTCACCATGCCACCCAGTTTAGACCTGGCCATATGCAAATCAGTCTTGACCCTGTGCCTCATGGGAACAGTCCAGCCCGAACTGCCAAGCCAGGTCCTCCCTGGACCGGAAACAAGCATCCTAGGACCGGTTTCGGGGTTTCACCCCTCTTCAGCCAGGATAGCTTGATTCCAGTGGCACAGTGAGCCCAGGACCCACGTCTGGGCATACCTGGCGCACTTAGGGCGAGAAAGCAAAAGACACACAATTGATGGACGGAATGCAGAACAAATCAAAACATTCACCCCCAGTCAGGAGATCTGGGTTAAATCCATCATTCTTTTGCTCACCATGCCACCCCAGTTTAGACCTGGCCATATGCAAATCAGTCTTGACCCTGTGCCTCATCGGAACAGTCCAGCCCGAACTGCCAAGCCAGGTCCTCCCTGGACCGGAAACAAGCATCCTAGGACTGGTTTCGGGGTTTCACCCCTCTTCAGCCAGGATAGCTTGATTCCAGTTGCACAGTGAGCAGTGGCAGCTCTGAGGGGAATTGCTTCTGGGTACATAATGGATTGGTCCACTACCACTAGATTGAATCTGTTCCCAGATGCAGTTTGAGGGTCAAGGGGACCAACAATATCAATCCCTATCCTCTCAAAGGGCATTCCAACCACTGGAAATGAAATTGAGGGAGCCTTTGGTTGTGTCCCTGTCTTGCCACTGGCCTGACACAGGAGCAACAAAACTCCTTCACTTTTTCAGACATGTGGGCCCAATAAAATAGGCAACCACCCTGTCCCAGGTTTTGGTTTGTCCCAGCTGTCCAGCTAGGGGAATGTCATGCACAAAGGTCAGAATAAACTCTCTGTACACTTGGGGGACCACCACTCTCCTGGCTGCCCCTGGTTTGGGGTCCATGGCCGCAGTGTACAGAAACCCATCTTCCCAGTGGGTCCCACTGACATCTCCCTCTTCTTGCCTTGCAGCTTGCTGCCTAAGGCCTTCAAGAGTTGTGTATGACTTTTTCCCTTGGCATAGGTCCTTTCTAGAGGGCCCCTGTGCACTTAGTAAGCTCTGCCAGGTCAGGCCAGACTCCTTCAGCTGCAGTCCCCTCCTCAGGCACCAGGGCATCTCCCAGTCAGGAGAACTCTCCCCCTCGTCCTGTTACCTCTTTGAAGCTGCCTTAGTAGACTTCTAGCCCTTTTTATTGCTTTGGGTGTCTTAGTCCATTATTTCAGGATCCTGTCTTCCATGGCTTCGCTGATGTGCTGCTAGAATCTCCTTCTACGCCCCCAAGAGAAACCTCCGCTCCGCTGACCTAGCCCTGGCCGAAATCCCACGCATTCACAGGGCCAGAACGGGAGGCAGATTCTTCTCTTACATCGCGGCCAAGACAAGGAATGAACTTCCCCTCAACATCAGACGAAACCCTACACTGCAAGCATTCAGGAAGAGCCTCAAGACCTGGCTCTTCGAATGACTGGAGCTGCCCGGATCCCCCCCTCCCCCCAGCACCTTGAGACCCTCACGTGTGTAGTGCGCTTTACAAATCCTTGATTGATTGTGGTAAAGCACACCCACAAAGGTCGACCGAGCATTTCTGCATGAGTATTCCTTTCAACTTCTGCCCAAGCAGAAGTCTCCAGATCATTTCCTAAAAGACACTCCACTAGGATGGCAGGGGACACAACCACCTTCTTTGGGCCAGTAACCCCTCCCCAGTCTAAGCTTATGAAAGACATTGGATGGAGCTTAGTATCATTGTCAGCATTGGTCGCCTGATGACTAACACCAGGTATCATTTGGTCTGGGGAAACCGGTCTAGAAGCCACCATAGTGGCACGTGCACCTGTATCCCCCAGAGCCTATACCTCAGTCCCATTGATCTTTGGCCTTTGTCTATAGTTCTCCAGGCTTGGAGGGAAGACAACCAGGGCTTCAATATACAGCCTCAGTGTATCCTCTGGCCTCTCCAGAGTACACTTCCTCCCCAATCCCATGCTAGCCAATCCCTTGGATTGTCCACCACTTGGGGACTTTTTGGAGCATGCTGCGTCTCCTTTCTTATGTCCTGCCTGATGACAGTAATGGCATAACCCAGAAACCTTTGGTGGCTCCCAGTTCTTACCCTGATACTCCTTGCCTTTGGTCTGGGAGAAGTGTCCGGCCCACCATCCTGAGACGAATTATGGGGTCTTTTGAGAACTCCTTCGTTTTGTCTTTGTTGTTGCTCGCATCTTTCCCCTGCTGTGAGGTATGAGCACGCTTTTTCTGGTCACTCCACCATGGGTCTTTCTTGACACCCTGGTTCTGACCCATTAGTCAGCTATCCTACCCAACTCTCTGGAAGTGGACAACTTGGAATCCACCAAATGCTGGTCCAATTCTTCTGTGGTACAATTAGTCAAAATGTGCTCTTTCATAATTAAATTATATAGCCCATCATAAATGCCCACCTCATTGCCTTTTATACAGCCTACTAGTGCTTTGACTGAAGAGTCCACAAAGACCACCAATGTCTGATTTTGACCTTTATAGGTGTCCCAAACGTCAATCTGCATTCCTCTGTGGTGAGACCAAATCCTTCTATAAAGGTCTCCTTCATATGCTGAGAGGACTCAGCCACATCCTTATTAAGGGTCAGAAGTCTATCTCTGCCCTTCACTGAGAATAACTACAACAGTAGAGAGCCCCAGTGCTGGTTACCTATCCTCCTCATTTTGCAGGCCATTTCAAAGGCTGCAAACCACTTGTCAATGTCATCACCATCACTAAACTTGGGGACAACGCCTTTGGGGATCTTATGGTCAAAGGTTTCCTCTTTTTCTCTATTACAGTTGCTGCCCCTATTATTATTGGGCTTCAAGCCCATCTTGACCCTTCTTTCTTCAAGGGCAAGTCTCCTTCCCTCAAGTTCAATCTTTTTCTCCTCTAGTGAGAGGGGATCAAGCTCTTCCTGAAGGCTTACTACCACGTTACCAGTAGGGGGGTTCTGCTAGAGTGACACTTATCACTTCCCACTGGTGAAGGGGGTCTGGGAAAGGTCGGAGATTTTTGGTCTTCACCTTATTTCCCATCATCTTCAGTTTGGGCTAGGGCATCGTCCTGACCTTCTTCAATGTCTTCTTCTGAGGATTGGCCCTCCCTCTCTAGTTTCTCTTTCTCATAGGAGCCGAGGGCTTCTTCAAGCTCCTCCTTTTTAGCTGTTACTCTATTGCTAATGCCCCAAGCTTTGCACAAAACCCTTAGATCACTGATCTTAAGGGGTGGGATGACTGACAGGTTGAGACTCTTGCCTGACTCCATTGTGCCTTACCTTTTACCTGAAAGTTGGCACTAACTTTCTAAACCTTTTGTTGTATTATTGGAATGGGGGTCTACACAGGGCCCTGAATTTACAATAATAAAAAAATTTAAAAAAAAAAAAAGTCTAAAGTCAATAGTGGATTTCTCATGCAAAAATCACATATGATCAAGTGGTACTGTGAAACACAAGCTCAGGATCCCACCGCTTTAACACCAATGTAGGAAGGCGGAGTATTATGTAGTGATGCTGGTTAGGATTCACTATACATAGTCTCACAATACCCCAAAGATGGTCTTTGGATTCACAATAATAATTCATTAGCTCAGTTCTGGTAGAGTAGCAAAGAAATGTCTGACTTTACTAGAGGAACATGTGTTAAGCATTTCAGAGTACCAACATGGACAATAATTAATTGACACAACTCAAAAGAAATCCAACACCAATTTATAAAACGAAAGCAGATTTTTATACAGATTTAGACATCAAAACAAAGTCAATTGGATAAGTATAACTGGAGTTATGCATTTTAGAAACAAAATTAAATCAGTGCAAAACAATACTACAAAATGTTATCCTTGCGGTCAATGGGAAAAAGTACTAGAGACAATCGGTCACTTGCAGGTCGAGTTGCATGGAAGCCAAGGAGAGTTAAGGTGATGTGGGTGCCAGGACCAAGCCACGACAGTCAGTTCAATTTTACCTGGCTCGAGAAGCCCAGGTGCAGAGTACATGCCAGAATGACCTTGGCAAGTTGTTTGATACCAAACATGATATATTTTGGTGGTACCATAATGGAGCTGCCAATCTCTGTTGTGCCCAGTTGCCAGCCCAGGTTACCCTATGGACTGCTGATCACTTATAGTAGCCCTTAATAGAAAGGGCTACTATGGGGACATATAAGCGTGTGCTTATATGTTTGGGCTTATATATCCTCACTTTTAATCTAATGCACCCTGCCTCCCTTAGGGGTGACTGGCATATGTTAAAAAGAGTGCATTGACCTTGCCACACATGGTGAGGGCAAAGTCAAGTTCTAGCAGTTTTCACTGCTCCTGCAGTCTACAATGGCAGAACTGCTGTCACCTGAAACTTGGGTCACTAAGGGTGGCGCAACCAGGCCTTCAGGCCCTGGTGACCCCTTTAACTCCCATACCCTGGGTACCACTGGTAGCCTACACTAGGGGCTTAAAAGGGGGTTAAAGTCCTTGCCATTTGAGGTTACCAATGTACATGTACCAGTATTAGAGAGAGCACTGGCACTGGGGCCTGGGCAGCAGGTTCCAATGCACTTTCAGAGTCATAACCATCAGCATTGGTGCAGAAAGTTGGGGGGGTTAACCATACAAAAAAGACACTTTCCTACAGTGATGAGTTGTGCTGCACAGCACAAAAATGAAAATAACAATATGTTAATGTCAACCTAGTCTCACCTGCCGCTCATCAACCTTCACCCCATGCACTAGTCTCGACAGTAACCACATTAATATTGGTAGCCATTAATTACGCCGACCCGAAGAGGAAAACTGGCTTCCCCTGCAAGCATCCGCTGTTGCTCCCTGTTAATTATACAAAATGAAAACAGAACATTTACCAGATTGGTTTTGGCTCAGGTTATGTATCGCTATTTCATAATGCTATAATAACAGTAGGGGTTCCATGTCCAGCCTGAATGATAATCACATTGTTGACTGTGAACTGATGTCAGGCTGCCCATGTCAGCAACAGGTTCTACATATTTCTGCTCCAGGCATTTGCAGTGCGGTTTTCTTTCTGGGCAGTAGTTACATATCAAGGCCAGTTAAATTATGGAAAATCAACAAAGGGAAGTATTCTTTGATGTATGAGTTTATTAATCAAAAACAAGAATGAATTGCTTCAAAGGTAATGCAGAGAGGTCTAAATGATTTCCAAATCAAAATTAAGGGAAACAAGGCAGAACTTTTCTGTTTTTTAAATACTAAGGTTTGGTGTGCAAATTCTTATTCTTGAACCTGTGCGTGGCCTTGCCAGAATCTGAAATCATGCCTACAGGTAGTTTTGTCTTTGAGAAAGGTGGGCACATTACATAAAGGTTGGCCTGTGATGAATCTCTGTTTAATTAATTTCCATTCCAACAGGACTAGCTGGTATAAGCATCAATGGAGGAGAATAGCCTGGTACTTCTGAACAGACATGTAGAACTTTTAGAACTTTGAGATGATGACTAGTGGTTGACCCTTTTAAATTATAGGGTAAGAAACAAAGCTATGTCTGTATCAGGAATTGCATATAAGACATGTCTAGCTACATTTTACCACTGACTTATACATGGTTGCATATGTCTGCAAAGACATATTTTTCTTTTAAAAGCAAACTAAATCAGTTTTGGTAATATGAAACAAAAAAGATCACATGGCAGATAATCTGAAATACCGTAATGCACTTCAAATGATTAACCACATGAATCATATTGGTTCTAAATGCAAGACTTACAGATGACTATTAATAAATACATGAGTGCTGTGTGAAACAACCTGTTCAGCAGTGCTTGGCTAGACCAACATAGCTTGCTGCAAGCAATACCCTTAAAAAGATTAACAACGTCAGCTAATGGCTGCAGCAAAGTACAGTGCACGGCTGTGCTTGCTAAAGTAAACATCTCACGAAGAGGTAATAGCAAAAGAGTGTTTCAGGTTACCAATTGACTCAATTTCCTCAAGGATGACCCAAATCATTGTTTTCAGGTGAGTTGGTTCAAATAGATCAATTTATGTAAATCAGGACTGCAACTCCCAGAATGCACAGAGCTGTCAATGAAAATCCAACTTTCAGTTTATCATGGTAACCCACAGTGCCTGAAACAGTGAACACTGAAGCCAGGGGGATAAAAAGAGCTGGATATTTGGTACATAATAACGTTTTCAGTGTGAGTCTCGTGAAAACGACAATTCAGATTATCAAAAGGAGACATTCATTCTGCTGCAAAATGTTTCCAGACCTTACATTAGCAAGGCTGCATATTACTGGCCACATCTAGACCTATTTAATATTTCTATTGCCTTCTAGCAGGCGTTTAGAAATGTGCATTTCTAGGTCTAAAACGAAAGGGATCCCCGTAAAAATACAACAAAGGCACAAGCAGACAATATTTTATCATCAAACAGAAAAGATGTCTCATTGTTTGTAATAAAAGTGTTTGTCCTTAAAGAAGATATTTTCTATTTATTTTTGCAGTATCCTGTTTGATCAGTGACCTTTGCAATAGCACTCATAGATATTGGTAAAACATGCACAGCACGCGATCAAATGCAATAATAGGTATGGTACTCCTTTTTAAGTGAGAATCAGTTACCCCATCTTTGTTTTCATTTTATATGTCTGCTATCTGTGTCTTTTTCTTTTCAGGTCAGATTTCCTGGCACTTAACGAGCTCGCCTGCTGTTCAGCAGGAAGCGCCTTTGAAGTGCGCGCTACTGGTGGTCCTCTGGCGGACATGACATGATAATGTGTGCGGCTGTCCAGTAGCACACTTTAGAGAGAACAGTATTGGTGCATGGAGACACCTGTTGCTTCACACATTTTTTTTAGGTGTTCCACTTAAAGATGAAATATAGTTGGAGCTAGAACGGGTCTTTGGAGGCCCCTACACATGATGGGGCCAGCTCGGAAATGTTCCCTATTAATTTTATTACTATTTGAGAATGGTTAGTGAGTAAGGAGGCAAACCATTTGCGAGCAGTGGGGCCTATTCACAAAGGTAAATTTACATGTCTACATTTACTCGCTCTCAGTTCTACTCCTATAACTGGCTGTAAATCTACACTTTTGTGCTATTCGCAATTACCAAATGTAGATTTATACCTAAGCATACACTTCCATGTCTGAGACTGAGTTTATGAATGTAAAGTTACAACTACTAACTTTTCACATGTAGATGAAGATCTCCGCACCGTGTTGGTGATCTCCCTATAGGACAGTATAGAGAATATTTTTAAACCTTAGTATTCTTAAAAGCAAATCTTTAAAATATTTCAATATAAAATATAAATGTAAAATACTTTAAAATATTTACTATTAACATAGAACTAATAAAATAAAATGTTACAACACCTTATCACATTCTATTAAAAAGTTTTAAATCAATAATTAATCTATATGTATATTTATTTAATTCATGAATAATATTTATATATAAAAATAAAAATTCCCACCCATAGTAACATTTTTATTTAATTTATATATATTTCATTTTGTTAAAAGCTATGTGCTGAATTAATTTAAGGTGTTTTTGATGTTTTACATTTTTTTACCAAAAGCTAAATGTTAATGGAATTGTATTATAAATTGAGCTTATTACAATTAAAAATGAGAAAATAAGAATTTAATAAATATATATAGTTTGTTTTAACATTTCATTTTATATATATATAAAGTTCATTTATTTAACAATATTTCCTATATTTATTTAATATTATTTCCTAAGTCCCTACCTCCATTATTTTCTATGAGTGTGTTGTAGTACCCATGAATGGCCATGTGAGGTGCTTGACTTACTCCAAGACTGGTTTGGAGTACATTTACTACTGCTACATCACCTGCACGACTGGTTGGTGAGGGTGTAATGGCCTGCCCCTCCTTAAACCTGTCTTTTTTTTCCACGAAAGCCCTTCCATTTTACAGCACTACTTCCCATTTTCCCACCACTCCCCCAGTTTATGTCAGATTTACTTCTAATTAGTAAACATACATTTGCTGAGATCTCCCCATCGAAAAGATAGAAGAGGCAGAGAATCCCACTCGTGGGTTTGTGAATCGTATTTTGTAGTAAATATTACTACTGTAGTACTCCTTTACTTACAAGAAAATGCAATTTGAGAATCTAGCCCTTTATCTTTAATTCCAAAATGGCATTTGAGGAAAAGGACCATTCATTTGTGGTTATTTGTGGTCAACTGTGTCAAATGCTGAAGTGAGATCAAGCAAGACATTGAGGGAGGAGTCGCTGCCATGTAACCTTCAATGAACATCGTCCAGGATTTTTAAAGAAGTAGTTTGAATTCCATGCCATACTCTGAATCCGGATTGGTGAACCATGTGTAGTTTAACGCAGTTAATATAGTCACTCTGCTGGTAGTTGGGTTTGCCGAATTAGGGAAGGCAAGAGATACAGCGGTAGATTGGTGGCAGGTTTAGTTCAAAATTTAGATTCTTGAGTAGAGGATGACTTGACTGCATTTTAGTGAACCTGGAAAAGTTCCTTAGTTGAGGGAGGCATTGATGATTTTGCACCATGCCTCGATAAAGTGTGAAAAGTTGGCCATGATAATAGATACGGGTAAGGGGTTGTTGTAGATAATAGTAGGTTTGAGGACCTTGAGGACAACAATGAGGTCATCCTGCTTGATAGGTCTGAAGAGGCTCCATGTATTTGCAGTTTTGCGGGTGATCTGAGTGGGATGGGATGTTGGGAGTTGCAGTATGTAAGACCAGTTTTGCAATTATTGCTTGAGGTGTTCGAGAAGACCCGAGGGTAGGGAGAGGTTTGCATGAATAAATGGGAAAAGCGACCAGTCCGGAATAGGAGAAAGTTGAAGCTAGGATTGCAGAAGGTTAGATTAGGACATTAAAATGCACTGTTTGCAGTTCTTTCTCAGACCTTTGAACTTCTTTGTGAAAAGAACTGGGGATTTAAAGAGTTGCCATTCTTTTTCAAGCTTATGAATTTCATGCCTTTTGGTGTTAAGGCCACGAGAAAACCATAATTGAGAAGGTCTAAGTCACTGCTATTTCAGTTTCAGAGGAGCAACCATGTCCATGACTTGGTAGATAGTATTGTTGAAATTATCAAGTATGGAATGAATGTTACCATTTAAAGGGAGAGACTGCAATTTGTAGGTAAGAAACGTATCTAGCAGTTTGGGTGTAAGGTGCTTAAGAGAGCATTTGCAGGGTTTTATGGGTCGGTTAACTGAGATGGAGTGAAAAGGGATCAGTGGAAAGTGAATGAGATAATGGTCAGACTAATCAATCTCAAATGGATCAGTGCTATGATTCGTAGCAGGACTAGAAATGAAAATATACAGGATGTGACCTTCATTTTGCGTGGGGAGAGAGGACTGCTGCTTCAGTTCGTGGAGCTGAATTAAATAATTTAGGAAGTAGTCATCTTTGCATTTTTTATTTCCTCCCTCTCTCAAATAAAGTCAAGATTTGTTATTCAGTGAAAGCAATTGATAAGAGGTAATATTCAATAACATGATTCTCAAAGTCAGTTTTGAGGTTGGGAGGGTGGTAAAGGATGTGCAAAAGATGGGTGTAGAAGGGCGATATCTTGGCAATGAACAGCCATTGCAAGTAAGAATTAGGACCCACACTGAGATATCTTTTCATGCACCACAAAAAGGAGCAACTGAAACATTCTAGTCAACTAAAGGTACTGCACATGGTTGTTACTCACACAAATTCCCATTCTCCACCTCCCTTTCTCTCTTTCTCTCTCGTCCTACTACCAGTTTCCATACCTTCTACCATCTCCCACCTTATACTCAAGAAGTGTTTATCAGCTCATCCTATGATATCACAAACAGAAGAGGGATAATAACACAACGTGCGGGTGGATGAGTGTAGGGGAAATGCACCAAATTGATAAAACTGCCCTCACACACAGCAAGCTGTGTCATGCTTCATCATAGGGCTGCTAACACACCTCTGCGTCAGCCAAACGCTGGAGGTGGAGCAATAGGGAAGGGGAAGACAATACAACATACAGTGTCCGATCACAGGTTAGAAAAAAGTGCAGAAAAAGTGATGTAAAACTGGTATCAAGGGATCCTAGTCATCAATTTAATATTAGGTCCCCTGTCCAGGTTTAAAACAAAGAATGTGGATGCTAGGTTGGGGAGCTTGTAATGAGACGCCAACCCCTCCACTCTGCTAATATGTCGACATGTTTCAGCCGGCACAACTTATACCCCGGCTTTCCTCAGGGCTCTCACCACTGTGATCCCTGGGTGCTCACCCTCACTCCTTTGAGTCCAGAAGTAAAGGGGATGTCACCTTCCCGAGTCAATGCTCGGTTGCAAAAAGTTGTGGAGCCCCTCGTATTTGGAAAGGAACCGAGTTTATTGGATTTTTAAACTCGAACTGGCGGGGGAGTGAGAACAGCTTCCTATTCGCACTCTTGCTTTCAAGGTCAGCTGTTGCCCGACACAGTTTGTCTCTCCCTGTCCGCCGCGAAGAACAATCAGCTCATCCTGCCTGACTTGTCTATTTCTTCCACAGCTGGCACTTTTCAGCAGGCTGCTTTTCTAACTTGGTTGACGATATTGAAGTGGACAACATCGCCACCCACAGTCCTGTCTCATTGGTGTCTCCATTTCTAATGGTGCCAAAAACTCTTTCATTTAACACCTCCTCAGCTCATTGCCCTTCTTCGAACTAAGCATCCTCGACAGTCTGATTCACTCTCTATGCATTGCCTTTTTGAGTGAACTTGAGTTGCGTTATAGTACCGGTGTGGCTTGATCTAACTTATAAGCTGTCTGTAACGGAGCGCTGGGTACAAAAGCCTCTAATTTCGTTAGAGTTGTGGAAAGGTCCAGGATGTGGCTGAGCCAGTTTCACCACACAGCCCTGCCAATGCCACAGACACACTGTAAAGCGTAAGAGGGGTCAACACACTAAGCCCATATCACCGCTATACCAACACTTCAACCAAGAGACACATTAGATCTATAGCTAAGTTGCATTTTTTCAAATTGACATAGGCCGCAATATTGCTGTAAATAGCAGCTTTCCCATCACTCATCTTAATGGAATACATATCATTGACCTCAGATGGATGAATAACTTAAGACAGTTTCTGATCATTCAAACATGGAACCTGTGGTTTGCACGCACAAGACCTAATTTAATAACGAGTTTCCCAGACTTAAGACTGGAAATGTGGACCTGATATATTAGGTTTGATTTTGTTGTTTTATCACTGTCTTTCATGGCTCATTTTTTAAGACTTTCAGGGTTGACATCTGGTTCTCCCTTGAATAATATAGTTTTTTAGTCTCAAACGAGATAAAATCTTTTTGTGAATCAAGAGTTTACGAAATCCCTGGTAAAAAAACACATATTTCTACACCAGAGGCTTTAATCCACCAAGCTATCCTGTATGCCCAATGGCCGCAGCACCCCTATAAAAAGGCATATGCAAACCTAACAGGTCCGGGGTTGGCTATCAATGTTTAGATTTTGTCCATGCTTGTTTTGTTTGGTCATGATTTTGGCAAAATGTTATATTTGTGGAAGCTGCCAGCTTGCATTAGTCTTTAAAAAAACAGCCTAGCTAAAAGAAAAAGTATTTATTGTCTTAAAAGGCGTACATTGCAATTGTAGACCCTGGAAGTGATGTGAAATACTTTATGTGTGGTTGTGCTCCTTAAAAAGGGCATAATGTCATCTAACTTTAGCCCATGGGTAAAGTGGGCCAACACATTGGTCCATGCTGTATGCTGTAGCGAGCCAAAGAAAAATATAAATAGCACATTAAAAGACGAATAAATGAAGCGGACTGGTTGAAAGCCTCTATAGGTAAGTATATCATACATATAAGTTTAGTAAAACGAAAAAGTAGAGGCTATTGTTAGACCTAAAAATCTCAAAGACTTTTCATCTCTATAGACTCAGCTCAGTTTGAACCATTGAAAGGCACTAAGAATCAATACCAACGACTTTATTTTGTCTAAATATGTTTCTAAATATTTCCTTCATGTCTAGTTGACTTCAAAATTCCTCAACCATTAACTCCCCCAATGTGGCATAGCCCATGTCACCCTCTAGGCCAGAGGTCTTCAATCTGTGGGGCGCGACCCCCAGGGGGGCCGTGGAGTCCTGGGAAGGGGGTCGCGCATTTCCAGGCCTCTCTTCTGCCTGGAATCTAAAACATGTGCTTTTCGTTTTGGACAAAGACAAGCGCATTAGTTAAAATACTTCAGCTGAAGTAAATTGAGTAAAACGAAGAGGCCCAGAAGACAGGTAAAACAATCCTTCAAACAAGCCTTCTTTCCAGGGTGCCTGCTTGCCTGAATGAAAAATGCAAATGTGTGAATTGTTTATCAATCTGCAAATGTAAAGGATGCTTGGGAGGGGTTCTGGCTTTAATTGCTCGAATCACTCCAAGCATTGTAATGGCAAAGATGTGGGTTTTTTTTTTTGCATGGTGGTTAACAACTGGGATGTGAAGTGTGTGCTTTTAATCATAACTGTATTTACACAATGCTTCTTACCCCTGAGGAGGAGTTGAGGGACAGTTATGCAAAATAAAATGTATTACTTATGGTCTGATGTTACTCAAATCTACATTTTGGAAGCTCCATTTTATCCTAAAACTATTTGCACAGTTTGTAGCAGTGTATCTTATAACATGTGTAATGCAAGTATAAAATAATGACTTACACATTCACAGTGCTTTCTGTCACAGGCTGTGACCTCATAGCACTAAAAATACACAAGTCACTATTCTCCACTGCACCAACCAAATTTAATTCAGTGGCTCTCTGGTTACACACAGACCTCTGCCATGCATTAAATAAAAGAGGTCTCATAATGTACTATATAGTGCATTTACCACTGAGTAACAACTTTTTTTATTTCTTTTTCATTTAAGCTACCCATTATTTTATATGTAGCTACCTGATGGTGAAAGACCTAAAAAACAAACAAAATATTCTGGGGCTGATTTATGAGAGGCTTGCGCCGCCAGAACGTCACATTTTTGAAGCTTCGGTGGCACAAGCATCTCAATCATATCTATGAGGCGAGGCAAAGTCACCCTGCATGGCTTTGCATGGCCTCATAGATATGGAGTAAGACACGGCAGCGCAAGTCGCTGCGTTGCCTTAATCTATGACAAGTTGACGTTCCATAGGCATTGCGGTGGGTGTTCCCACGCAACACCCATGGATTTTGATGCTGCCCCAGATTTCCAAACCATGTAAACCTGGGGCAACTCCAAAACCTTATGCCTCCCCACAGCAGGCGTAACGAGGAGAAATGTTTTAATTTCTCCTCGTTTTTTCCTCTTTAAATGTGTGTTGCATTCTGCAGCACACATAGAAAGAGGAAACCCTCTCTCAGGATTGTTTTTGTGCAGGAAGGTGCCCCTTCCTGCACAAAAACAATACTGCCTATGTTGGTACTAGGCAGCAATTTGTGCGCCAACACAGAGGGAAAGGACAGGAATGTACCATATTTCACAAATAAGGTGCATTGCTGCTCTTTCACATTGGCGTAGGGCAGCGCAGCAAGAAGACTTGCGGTGCTGCCTTACGCGAATGCCTCATAAATGAGGCACGTTGTTTTTAGCCACATGTTTGACCATGTCATTACGCTCACTGACGTTTGGTTTGCTAAACATTGTTCAATTTATTTCCCCAGTGTAAAAATGATTTGCTGTGGGAATTAGGGGCATTTATGGTTGTCGATAGTTGCAGCGGCGGCTGGCTCAGGTAAGCGCGGTGAGGCGGGCGGGAAGTCGACAGACGACAGAATAGGTATAATTAAATAAATAATACCTATTCCGTCATCTGTCGGCTTCCCCCTGCCGCGCCCTGCCCCGCCCCACCGCGCTTACCTGAGCCGGCCGCTGCTGGATAGTTGCCAATGGTGAGGAGGACCAAGTTCTATCATTTTTTGTCAGGAGGAGTTCCTTACGCCTACAAAATTTTGACAGGGGGGTCTCGGCATCAAAAAGTTTGAAGAACTCTGCTCTAGGCAGATGCTTTAATAAAGGCAGGCATCATGTTTAGAAAAAGGATAAAATGCAGAGGAAAAAAAGCTTTTGCTTGACAGGGCCTATGTGTGGGAGGGGGAGGGAAGAGAAAAGTGAGCTCATGAAGGATGTAAAAGAGAAATACAGTTTTCATTGCCCAAAGCCAAATTCGCACTTAACCCTCCCAGAGGGATTTAACACATCATGCACGCGCCAGCATCACATGCATCCATCACGCGGTAGCCTGCCCCTCTCTCCGGCATGGGGGATACGTGAGCTACTGTGGGTGATACGTGAGCTCCGGTTCCTGTGTTGACCCGAGCGCCCCCTTTATAAGTTCATCCAGGGTAAGCTGCCCCTAATTTTCCTATTTTCCTGATTCGCAGGGCACCTTTTTCCCACCACTAATCCGTCTTATTGATTCACCTCTTACCGCCGCGCCCTTTGATCAGGTAGAGTGCGTGGGCAAATGTATTTCTTCTATTTTAGATATTTTTTCTTTGCTACAGTTCCCACAACTGGCTCTGACATGTCTAACCTGCAGGGCTTCCGGGTGCCTGGATCATTAAGACCTCATTCCGGTGCAGCTGAAAGAGCCTTGTAAGCATGTCTTATAAAGCGTCCAATCTCCGATATCCCTCCGTTGCTCTAACAACCTCTCCATCAGACAGGCGAAGCCTTCATCGCTTTCTAGTTTTTTTTTTTTTATTCAGTCACTGCAAATCCCTTTCCCTTGGTCTAAAAAAAAAATCCCTTGGCCATGCAGCCTCCAATTATGCGGGTAGAAAGCTGATCAATCTTGTGTCTAAACACTGTAATGAGACTCTGCTTTTCATCAGAGGAACCGCGGAGATCTTTACCCTGATTAATCTGCTCCCCATGCGGATCCGCAGACGGCGGCGCGAGCGCGACGACGCTGCGCGAGCACCTGCGCCAAATGGAGTCGTTTCCAATGAGCAGCACATCTATCCCCCCCAACTGGTAACGGGGCATCGATTGCATTTCGTGCTCTTGCAGCCTTGTCTGGGACAACAATCTCCTACGAAGGCAATTAGGGAGGGCCCGCGGGACTGTCAGCGGGGCGCTCCGCGGCTGCCAGTAGCGGCAGGTGTCCACCCCTTCCTTTCCGCACCACCCCCGGAGCTCAGCCTATGTCAACTCGTGGCAGGAGACGAGCCACAAGTAACGAGGGCAACACGCATGTGTCACCCAGGAGCGCAGTCATCCTCCTGACGCGTGCGGCTCGAGACAATGTATCCATCAGCCAATCACGCGGGAAGGATGTATGCTCAGTATAGCTAATATAAGGGGCCTGTCCTGGAGGAACACACGACTGGTTCACCTTCAAGGGATCTGATGACCTTCCTGTGATGTTTGTGTCTTCTTGGGGCCTTGCCCCCAATTCAGAAATGTGTTGCCCTGGAGCTAGGTACACACCCTTTAAATACCTACACATACATAACATACATTGCTGTCATGCGCTACTTCTCCTTCAGACAAAAAACATAAAACCCTTAAAGAAGATTGGCATCAGAGCACTAATGGCTTACTCATTTAATCGCTCATTTATTATTTTACTTAAAGCCAAAAACTGCCTCTCCACATAGGTTGTGAGACTGGAAAAGACGACCACAAGGGTGGGGTAATCCCTGCACAAGGCAACAGCTAAATAGCATCCAATCATGTTCCACGTGTACCTCTCTATGTAGGGCTAAAAAAAGATTTGTGCCTCATGGTTTCATTTTTTAAGACTTGCATGAATAAAAACAAGTGCTTCTGAAATTTCCACTTCACCTATTTCAGCAGTAGTATTTGGCAAGATCTAACTACTCTCATGTCACACTTTGATATTTTTGTACATATAAGATCTATTGTTTAAATATCATTTTAGTCATTGAGCAAAATCTTATAATAAATACCGTGTGAAGGATGAACGTTTTTCAATGTTTAAATATTTTATTCATTCAGCAAAATCTTATGATAAATTACGAGTAGAGGATGAACGTTTTTCGAGTTATGCTAAGTAATACAGTGCATGAATGGGAAAAATGTGTGCAGTGCCAAATTTAGCTAGTTGCGTCATAATCCATGCATGCGCAAACACAGTTTTGTGTGATGTTGCTTTATGCCACTTGCAAGCACTGCCTTTCATGAGATTTGTACCTGAAGTGCACCATCCAGTACAAATTTCCATGCAAGGACAACTATCAAGGGTAAGCCACATAAAATGTTAATTTAGTGGCATTTATTCAATCAATCAATCAGGGATTTGTATAGCGCACTACTCACCCGTGAGGGTCTCAAGGCGCTGAAGAGGGGGTGTGGGCAGCTCCGTGGGGGGTATTCAAGTTACTTATAGGAATATCACAAGATAGTTCCTTGCCCGTTGTTTGTCCTAATTTCATTTGGTGTAAGGATTTCTATTGAAGCCAGGTCAGACTATTTTAGTGGATCTGACTTTCCATAAAAACCTGGGTTTTTGTGCTATTTTTCCCACTCACCCTCTTTGTATAGATTAAGGGGATATGGGGCGAGTGGTTGGTTCTCAGCAACACAAAGCCATTTTGCACTGAACTCATGTCAACTTTTTCGAATAAAATGTATTTTGACCTGGAAAAAAGTTTGACACTGTAGTTTGCACTGTCTTGTGTCACGCAAGTGCCATGGACCATATATAAGATGTGGAACAAGATGTCTTATTCCACAGCAAATGGGCAAAGTGGGCGACCATTATTCCTGTAAATCTACAATAGCATCTAACTTCACTTGATAGTGATCTCTTGATAGAGTAAGGATGGAAGTAACACATTTGTGGCATTCAACAAAGATCCCTGGGCCGAATTTCCCTTTAACTCTTCGGGGCTACACCTGGGCCGTAATGAATGTTTCGGTGAGGTATCTCCCCATGATTTAACCTCTTGTCTGCCCTATTGACATATAAATGCACCATTAAGGGCGTCTCTAAGATGCCCTTATGATGTATGTGTTTGTGTATGTGTGTATATATATATATACATATATTTTTTTTTTCCCCCAATACTCCAGTAAAGCGATCACTCGGGGTAATTTCACCAGCAGATGATTTATTTTTCAGTTACGCGTTTCGCCTGACACAGCAGGCTTGCTCACACACTGAATTGTGAGACAAGCTGGCATACATAGTGGATAATACAGAAAGCAAAAAAGGACTGTTGCAGTTTAGTCACAATGGCATCCATATTGGAATGGTGAAATTTACAAGCAGAAATATTGCCTTCATCATTGTAATCACTGATTGCTGCTAAAGAGAAGTACAAACTATCAATGTTTTAATAAATCTTGGTACCTACCCCTGACACAGTGTATGGATAATCACTAAAACTGAAATTGTCTTTCAGGAGTAGTATCCATAGTGTAGTGGTGTACGGAAAGGTTTGAAACACTATGTATTCATGAAACCTATTTGTTTCTACATTATGTTTGCTAGTATATAGCAGTGTATACTACAATCTGAAGTAAGAACTGCCAGAAATGGGATTTCTGGTTGACTAGGGCAAGCGCCTAAGCCAGGAAGAAACCACCACTCTAGTCAGGGCAAGGGTGTTACACACCGAAGATAACCCCTGCTCACCCCCTTGGTAGCTTGGCACGAGCAGTCAGGCTTATCCCAGAGGCAATGTGTAAAGCGTTTGGGCAACACACTCACACAGCAGCGACACACTAGGCACACCACAAAAGAAACTCCACACAAGGTTATATAAAGAATTGCCTTTGTATTACTCATAAAACACATCAGAGCATAATCACATACATACACTGTGCCACCGGGCACTAAGTATCACTTTACAGGGGATTATATACATTACAGGGCCAATCGGGCCACTGTCATAACCATTAGATCTCACAAGTAGTGGAATCCAAAACAACCAGTAATTACTGGCAATCGTACATTCAGCATAAACCCATTATGCATACATCTGCAGCAGTGCACCAACGTCCCCACTTTCAGAGGGTACACATGAGGCAAGAACTTAGTACAGTGTGGTATGAACACCGCCAGCAGTGCACGTAGCAAACATCACTAGTGAAAATAGCCAACCACTACTGGCAACACTGCCTCTAGCAAAAACACATTATGCATGACCCCTCATCAGCAGTATACTAAGGTGCCCACTTATAGCTTGGCACACATGAGGCAATAACCTCGTACAGGGTGGCATCATTACCAACAGTAATGTATGTAACACACATTATTAGTGGCCATATGTCATACATTCCTCCTGCCCACCTTAGGCAACTGCCTCACTCCTAGGCACCCGTCCTGTACCCCAATCTTAGGGCACCAATACAGCCGGTCGAGGGGGAGGGCAACCATGTGCCTCCCTTGCGGCTGCCACCGAATGTCTCCGCCGCCCCCGTGTCACCAGAAAGGGGGGCGGGAGTGCAGCTCACCCGTTCTCTCTTACGGGGGCGTCCTTGGTGCTGCGATGCAAATGCAGCTGCCCGCGATCGTGCGGCGCAGATACGATCAGGGCAAAAATGGGGAAGCAATTTTACTCAGGGGCCTCCGTCGAGGTGTCACCCTGGGCTCCCCTCTCCTGCCCAGGTTCCAAGACACTCACCCGCGTCCCGGGTGAATCAGGATCCTTGGTCGAGCAGCCCGATCTCGGCCTCCATGTGCGTCTGGGCACTCCTCCAACCCGCTGAGGAAACCTGCGGGGCTCTCACTGGCACGGGAGCCCCACCCACCTCCAGGCAGAAGGCTTGCCTGGCTTCCGGGTCGCGGTGACAGGTTCCTCCCTGCACCAGTTTCTCACTGAAGTGGGCCCCGCCCACGGCAGCTCCTCAGTGTGCAAAGAAATGCAGGGTAGGCTCCCACCAGCCTCCTGATTTCCCCAGGCAATCCCGGCTGCAAAGGCTCTCCTCTGGGCTACTACTGCAGCGGGAACCGGAGCGAGGCCTCCGTCTGCTTCCTCCTCGAAGGCGGCACCGGCCACCACCAGGCTTCGCTCCCGCCTGACTTCCAGGGAGTTGCTGGGCAACCAGCGCGGACGCTGCATGTTGCCTGGCGCTGAATGAGGCGAGGCTGTAATTCTTCCCGATCCCGGGGCCCAAGGTGGTGAGGGAGTATTCACCCAGGCAGGCTGCTCCTCTTCATGGGCCACAACGAAAGCTCCTGCTGAGCTCTCAATCGGTAATTACGGCAGCGCTGTGTCAGGAGGTGCACAGACACGCGCACCGGCAGCCCTCCTCTCCTCTTCACGAACAACGGCGCTCACCACGCGTTCTGCCAATCAGCCCAGGCAAACTACACAGCCCTGGTGGATCTCTAGAAGGCAGGGACCAGGCACCACAGGCAGGCCAGCAGGCAGGGCCCCTTAGCAAGGGGGGGGGCAGCTCCCTCAGCCCCCCCAGTCAGCAGGGTCTTGGTCCGAAACGGCGGTTCCTCCTGACAGTGTCCTGGAGCCTTCCGATTCCAGTAAGCACCCACAGCCCTTTTCATGGGGTCACAGCCCCAATAATTATACCCCTTAGTGTCTTTGTTCTCCCCCTGCCACAGGGCTCTGCGCCCGGTCCAAACCAGTTCTGGGGGCACTCACACCTTTCGCTAAAGGTGCACCACCACCCCCTTTGTCAGTGTAGGCTCTGGCCCCAGACACACCACAGGGGGGTCGAGCCAGCATTGTGGAAGGCAGGCACAGTCCCATTCAGTCCCAGGTGCTACTCCTCCCACCACTCCAAATGCAGGTTGGCCTATTCAGCCTAGTGCTGACTCACCCAGCCCCTGTCATTCCAGAGCCAGACATGCAATACACATCAGGCAGGCACAAAGACACATAGCACACAGAAATGCCCACTTTTAAAAGTGGCATTTCTAAAATAGTGATAATAAATCTGCAAACACCATTGCGCAGCATTTATTACCACTATTCCAAACATACCAAACTTGACCACTCTACTCCTCTCAGATCAGGAATTACCACTGAAACATTTATCAGGGAGCCCCCAATGCATTCCTATGAGAGGGCAGCCTCACAGCAGTGAGAAACCAAAATGGCTGTTTGTCACTACCAGGACATGCCACACAGTTAAGGCACATGTCCTACCATTTACCTACAATGCACCCTGCCCATAGGGCTAGCTAGGGCCTACCTTAGGGGTGACTGATATGTAGAAAAAGGGGAGTCACAGACGTGGCATCCACTTTATGTGCCACATCACAGCGGCAGTAAACTGCGCGCGCAGGCCCTGCAATGGCAGCAGCCTGAGACAGTTTTGAAAGGCTACTTTGGTGGGTGGTGCAATCAGCGCTGCAAGCCCACCAGGAGCATTTAATGTACTGGCCCCGGGTATATGAGATAGCACTTTACTGGGGACTGATAGGTAAATTAAATACGCCAAACAGGTGTAGACCAATCTTACCATGTTTTACCATAGAGAGCACATGCACTTTACACTGGACAGCAGTGCTAAAGTGCCCAGAGTCCTAAATCCACCAACACCAGGTCAGAAAAAAGACCAGGAGGAAGGCAAAAAGCTTAGGGATGACTCTGCAAAAAGGGCCAAGTCCAACACAACCCCCTTCCAGCCAAAAGCCAGGGTAGACCAATCAATACCTTGATGGGCTTCCCTGCTTGGGGCGATAGAACACGGACGCGGGCCCGCAACTGCAGGGGCACACTCCGGTTCTACGCCAATCTGAACCCAAGTGGTTCCCTCTGTACAAGCTCCCAGGACCAACTAAGCTACCCCACTTTGACTCCCTAGCTGTCCGCGGCCAGGACCAGGCCCTAGGCCATCCAGATGTCTCTGGTCCCTGCCATCTCACAGAGTGGGGAGCAGTAACCTCTGGTACATAGTATCCATTCTCCACTCTACCTCTCATCAGTGCAGTTCTAAACTGCCACTGATCCTCCAACCCAGGTTCTGCACCCTCAGGCTGACCAGGAGTAACGGGTGAGGCTCTCCTCCCCTACCTCTCTGTTAGACTTGGCATCTTTTGGCGTGTTTCCCCTGACTTTTTGCTTTCTGACCTCCCGGTTTTGACTCTGTTTTTGCTGGCGTAATGATTCTGCGCACTTTCCTCACTGCTGTCCAGTGGGAAAGTGCAAGTGCTCCTGTATAAAATGCGTTATGGATTGGTGTTTCCATGATTGGCCTATTTGGTTTATGTGTCAGTCCCTTGTAAAGTGCACTGCGAGTGCCAGGGCCTATAGACCAAATGCTGTTGGTGGGCTGCAGCACTGGATTGTGCCACCCACGCAAACAGCCCGTAAAGTGTAACTCGGGCCTGCCAACGCAGAGCCTGTGCGCAGCCTGGGGCTGCCATGCCGACTTGGCAAGTGCACACACTTGCAAGTCCCTAAACCTTCCCTTTGCTACATGTTAGTCACCCCTAAGGTAGGCCCAAGGTACCCCTGTGGGCAGGGTGCGGTGTATGCGAAAGGTAGGACATGCCCGGGTGTGTGCGGCATGTCCTGATAGTGAATTACAGCCTAGTTCGTTTTTCACTATAGTAAGGCTACCTGTTCCCCTAGGCCAGAACGGGCAGTTTTGATTATTACAGCTTATAATCCTAACTGACCCCGGGAACATGGTAGAAATTCGAGTTTAGTATGCCTGGACTCAGAATGATAAAATGCAGCTTTTAGTGAAGTTGGTTTTAACATTCTGTGTTTGAAAATACCACTTTTAGAAAGTGGGTGTTTTTTTGCCTAACCATCCAAGCCTGCCTCTGCGAGGCTGTGTATTCCTTGTCTGGAGTGTGAGTGACAGGGGCTGGGGATGCCAGGAGACAGGGTGAGTCAGCGCAGGGCTGAATAGCCAGATCGACCTGTAGATGGGTGGGAGGGGTCGCACCTGGGCCCTGAATAGGACAGTGCCTTCCCTCCACAATGCTGGCTCCACCTCCTGTGGTGCGTCTGATGTCCCTGGCCTACTCACTGAAAGAAGGGACGGAGACTTGTCAACAAAGTGCTCCAGAACTGGTTTGGACTAGGCAAAGGCCTCTCTGCCTTCAGAGAACAAAGGAATTTGGGATATAAATATTGGGGCCCTGACCCCATGAATTTAGATCTCGCTGGAATCAAGGAACCTGCCAAGACGAAGAGCTGGAAGAGCTGCCAGGAGGAGTACTGCCCCTTTGCTGTGTTGTTGCTTTGTTGGGTTGGCCTGCAGCTGCTGCTTCTGCCTTGGGCAGTGAAAGGACTGGACTGAACTTTCTACAAACTTGTGCTGAGTATCTCCAAGGGCCAGGAACCGAGCTGGCCTCCTGTTAAGAAGTCTCAGGGACTACAAAGACTTCACAAGTCTCTGGGTACCGCTTCTGGAACGCTGTTTCAGTCGCCACAGAGGAAGGGAACTGCAACCGACTCCGTCAACCGAATCCACCCCTGGCCGGTGACCTGTTTGCACCGCAGACCGCATCGCCCCGCTTCGCATCGCAACCCTGGTCTCACCGTGGGCGACGTCCGACGCCGCCAACATCGAGCCGCTGCTTGCACCGTGACCTGTGGGCACCGCAGTTCGCATCGCATCGCTTCACTGAACCAACCGGACCCGACCGACGCGGTCGCTGCAACTGGCTCAAGAGTCGTGACCGCACCGCATTTGGGGCACCGCTCGCACGTCTGCGACGCACCGCTCCGACTCGCACCGCTGTCCGACGCCAGCTCCCGCACTCCGGCTAGGTCGCCTGCATCGCAACCTGTCAGCACCGCATCGAGCATCGTCTCACCCTGCATCGCACGCCTTGGACTCACCTACTCCGTCTGCACGACGCTCATCGAGCCGCTGCCTGCACCGCATCGAGGGACACCGCACCTTGCATCGCTCCGTCTTGCACCGCAACCGCGACGAACGCCGACCGGCTCGTACACTCCGTACCAGCCACAACGAGAAAGGTACTGTAACCGAGTCTGTTCATGACTCTGCTGGCCCGTATCGACGCGGTCGGCTGGAACTGTTAGACTCTGTGGTTTTCAGCATCGCGGTAGGCTCGGACGGAGCTACCGACTCGTACGAACTTTGCTTTTGTGTTATTCCTGCAAAGAAGAAGTTACCGTATCAAGTATTCATTCGTAAAGTATAGTATTGTGGATTTTTGTCGTAATTGGTCTTGTCTTGAGTATATAAAATATTGGTTATTTTTCTAAACTGGTGTGGTGTCCGTTTGTAGTGCTTACACTGTATTACTGTTGGTTACGTGCAAATGCTTTACACACTGCCTCTGAATTAAGCCTCACTGCTCGTGCCAAGCTACCACGAGGGTGAGCAGGGGTTACTTCACGAGTGTAACAACCCTTACCCTGACTAGGAAGAAGGGTCCCTACTTGGACAAAGGTGCAAGCCCTTGCCAACTAGAGATCCCATTTCTAACATTGGTTGTCAGCGGTGAGGATAGGACTTGTGTTTGCACTTGACTTACAGTGATTGGTGTGCACTACTACCATATCGCAGACCATTACGTACCACATACTGGTTCTTTTTCTTTTGGCCTATTTTTGATCTTGCCAGTTTTCAACTCACGACTTTTGTCATGCCTGAATCAATTGCATCATCCGTTGCATCTCTGGAAGTTATCTTTGAGGAGGATAGGTTGGAGTCCTACGCCGTAAAGGAGTTACGAGCGATTTGTAAAAACTTGAAAGTCCAAATTAAAGGCCTCACAAGGAAGGAGGAGCTACAGAAGGCGCTGAGGGCCTGGGTAGCAGCCAGACATGCCAATGGGCAGCCTGGTGATCTCAGTGAGGAGGTGGAGGAGCCTATTTCCAGGGTGGATGTGCTTTTGGGTAGGGGGAACCCGCCAGGTCAGGCAGCAGCAGTCTGTCCCCAGAGGAGCTGGAGGACAGGCGGGAGGCAAGGCAGTTTGAGCTGCAGAAGCTCAGACTGGAGAGTGAGCGGGAGGAGAAGAGATTGGCCATAGAGGAGAGGAAGATGCTCTTAGAGCATGAGAGAGAACTGAAGGAGCTAGAACTTAGGAGTAAGTCAGGCTCAGATGGTGGCAGCAATTCGTCCAGAAAGGCAGACAGGATTGTGCACATTCCCAAGAACGTAGGCAAGGAGTTCAAGAAGGGGGATGACATACAAAGGTGGTTTCAGGGTTATGAGGCAGCCATACACATGAATGGGGTCCCTGAGGAGAATTGGGGAGCAGGATTGTGGCCGCTTTTCCCTGAAGAAGCAAGGGATGCTCTGATAGCTTTGGGTAAGGGGTATCACCTCACCTATGCTGACATGAAGGATGCCCTTCTCACGAAGTATGGTCTTACTCCTGAAAAGTACAGGGATCAGTTCAGGTCCAGTAAGAAGTCTGATGCCAACACTTGGTTGGAATGTGTGGATGTGTTCTGCAGGTCTCTGGATGGTTGGGTGAAGGGCAGTAGCGTAACAGATTTTCAGGGGCTCTACAACTTGATTGCATGGGAGCACTTGTCTAGTCTATGTTTTGCAGATCTGCGCCAGCACCTAGTTGATAGTAAGCTAACTGACCCCAGGAAGCTTGCTATGGAAGCGGACCGCTGGGTGAGTACCAGGGTCCACAAGAAAGCGTTTGGGGGAGACTCAGCCAAAGGTGGGCAGGGTCCCCAGCAGAAAGGTGGGGGGACAAGGGTAAAGCACAGGAGTTCTCTAAAGGGCCCCAAACTAGTACCCAGTGTAAAGGTTCCCAGCCCCCGGTGATAAGAAGAAAGGGGTCTCTACAGGGAAGCCTGTTGAGACCGGCCCCCGCAAGTGTTATGCATGTGACCAGGTAGGTCACTTTAAGGGGGACCCCAAGTGCCCGAAGGGGGACACAGCCACCCACCGGTGGACAGTCCAAAGTGTTGGCTAGTGTAGCGCTTGGGGAGGAGGGGTGCCCACAGGAGGGTGGGGATCCCGCAGAAATGACCCTTGTCTCACTAGGGGACAGTGAGATGGTCCCAGGAAACCAGGTGCCCCCTAACACAAAGAAATATAGCACCTGGGTGACCATTAATGGGAACAGGGTAGAGGCTCTCAGAGATACTGGAGCCAGTGTGACCTCAGTCCGGTGTCACCTGGTGTCTGAGAAGCAAGTAGTCCCCGGGGCATTCCACCAAGTAGTTGCTGTAGACAACTCAGAGCGCCAATGTATGGTGGCGCAGGTTCCCTTTGAATGGGGGGTCTCAGGTCCCTTGAGGGTGGTTGTGAGCCCTACCATGCCTGTAGATTGTCTGCTAGGAAACGACCTGGAGCAGTCCTCATGGAAGGAGGTTGAGTTCAGGTCTCACTTGGAGATGCTTGGGTTGCCAGAGTGGGCATGCGTGTCTACTCGGTCAATGGCAGCCAGAAAGGGTGATCAAGAGGACTTGGAGCCTGAAACAGTGGCCCAAGTCCCTGCCAAGAGAAAGGGCAGGGGGCGCGGAAACCGGCCCCCGAAGTTCCCACGGACCGGGAGGAGGCGGACCTCGAGGGGGACGCCCGGTGCCTACAGGGGAGCAGGTAGCCGAACTGGGAGACATCTCTGAGCTGACCCATTGGCAGTAAGAAGGGGGTCCCACCAGGGAGGAGTTCTGCAGGGAGCAGAACGAGTGCCCTACTCTGGAGGGTCTGCGGCGGCAGGCTGCAGACCAGGCAGCTGGTAATCAGTCCGGGTCACATCTGATCTACTGGGAGAGTGGTCTCCTATACAGTGAGCCTAAGGTTGCTGAGCCTGGGTCAGCCCGTGTGCTGGTGGTACCCCAGCGCTTCAGGACCTTCCTACTGGGTCTGGCTCATGACGTGCCTTTGGCAGGACATTTGGGGCAGGACAAGACCTTTGACAGGCTTGTCACCCACTTCTTTTGGCCCCAAATGCGAAGGCAGTCAGATGCACACTGTAGGTCTTGCCAAACTTGCCAGGCAAGTGGTAAGAGTGAGAGGAAGGTCAAAGCTCCTCTCCAACCTTTTCCGGTTGTTGGAACACCCTTTGAAAGGGTAGGGATGGATATTGTGGGGCCACTGGATCCCAAGACAGCCATGGGCAACAGGTACATCCTGGTCTTGGTGGACCATGCCACCCGGTACCCGGAGGCAATCCCTCTCAGGACAACGACGGCGCCAGTGGTGGGCCGGGCGTTAATGGGGATCTTTTCCCGTGTGGGATTCCCCAGAGAGGTGGTTTCTGATAGGGGGACCAATTTCATATCGAAGTATATGACATCCCTGTGGAAGGAGTGTGGTGTAACCTACAAGTTCACCACTCCTTACCACCCACAAGGAAACGGTCTGGTGGAGAGATTCAACCAGACCTTGAAAGGCATGATCAAGGGTCTAACAGAACCCATGAGGCGTAAGTGGGACGTCCTCTTGCCATGCCTACTCTTTGCCTACAGGGAGGTGCCTCAGAAGTCTCTTGGGTACAGCCCCTTTGAGCTCCTGTACGGCCACCCTGTCAGAGGACCTCTGAGTTTGGTAAAGGAAGGCTGGGAGGCAGCTCCCAGGAAAACTCCCCAGGATGTATTTAGCTACATGCTGGCCTTTAGAAACCAAACTGCCCGCTTCAGGAAACTCGCTCAGGCGAACCTAGAAGCAAGCCAGGAAGAAATGAAGAGATGGTATGACCAGAATGCCACTCTGGTCGAATTTCAACCTGGGCAGAAAGTGTGGGTCATGGCCCCAGTAGCACCTTGTGCCTTGCAGGACAAGTGGACTGGGCCATATGAGGTAAAGGAGCGCAAAAGTGACGTCACCTACCTGGTGGATTTGCAGGCTCCAAGGAACCCTTTGAGGGTCCTTCACGTGAACCGCCTCAAGCCCCACTTCGAGAGGTCCGAAGTGAGTATGCTCTTGGCGACAGATGATGGGGTGGAAGAGGAGAGTGAGCCTCTCCCTGACCTCCTGTCTACCAAGGAGCATGATGGGTCAGTAGAGGGTGTGATCCTCTCCCCTACTCTGACTCAGGAGCAGCAGGGGGACTGTCGCCAGTTGTTGGGACAGTTCGCCCCACTGTTCTCTCTGACCCCCGGTGTTACTCACTGGTGTACCCATGACGTGGACACCGGTGACAGCCATCCTGTGAAGCACAAGATTTACAGGTTGACTGACCGGGTCAGAGCCAGCATCAAGGAGGAGGTCTCTAAGATGTTGGCGTTAGGGGTGATTGAGCCCTCCCACAGTCCTTGGGCCAGCCCAGTGGTCTTGGTCCCAAAGGCTGCGGCGCCCGGTGCCACTCCAGAACTCCGGTTTTGTGTGGACTACCGTGGGCTCAATGCCGTCACCAGGACTGACGCGCACCCCATCCCCAGAGCTGATGAGCTCATTGATCGGTTGGGAGCTGCCCGGTTCCTCAGCACGTTTGATTTGATGTCTGGGTACTGGCAGATTGCCTTAACCGATGGGGCCAAGGAGAGATCAGCATTTTCAACCCCAGAAGGTCATTACCAATTCCGGGTGATGCCCTTTGGGTTGAAGAATGCCCCTGCCACCTTTCAGAGGTTGGTCAATCAGGTGTTGGCTGGGCTGGAGGATTTCAGTGCCGCCTACCTGGATGACATTGCTGTGTTCAGTTCCAGCTGGGAAGAACATTTACAGCACCTTGAGAAAGTGTTGAGGGCTCTGCAAGGTGCAGGCCTCACGATCAAGGCCAGTAAGTGCCAGATCGGGCAGGGTTCTGTGGTGTACTTGGGGCACCAGGTAGGAAGCGGCCAGGTGGCGCCCTACAACCCAAGATTGACACAATTCTGGCTTGGGAGCCCCCAAGACCCAGACAGAGGTGAGAGCCTTCTTAGGTCTCATCGGTTATTATAGGAGATTTGTTAAGGGCTATGGCACCATCGTTGCCCCCTTAACAGAGCTGACCTCTAAGAGGCAGCCCAGGAAAGTGATCTGGACTGAGTCCTGCCAGAAAGCTTTTGATGCCCTGAAGGCAGCCATGTGCACGGCGCCCGTGCTCAAGGCACCTGACTTCTCCAAAGAATTTGTCGTGCAGACTGACGCTTCAGAGCATGGTGTGGGAGCGGTGCTCTCACAACTGAACGAAGAGGGCCTGGATCAGCCTGTAGTCTTCCTTAGCAGGAGACTACTTCCCAGGGAACAGAGGTGGGGTGCCATAGAAAGGGAAGCTTTTGCTGTGGTCTGGGCGCTGAAGAAGTTGAGACCATACCTGTTTGGGACTCACTTCCGGGTTCAGACGGACCACAGGCCCCTCAGATGGTTGATGCAAATGAGGGGTGAGAATCCAAAACTGCTGAGGTGGTCCATCTCCCTACAGGGAATGGACTTTACGGTGGAGCACCGTCCTGGTACAGAACACGCCAACGCAGATGGTCTGTCCAGGTTCTTCTGCCTTAGTGAGGAGAACTCCAATGGGGTTGGGTAGTTCTCCCTACTTTCAGCTGGAGGGGACATGTGTTAGACTTGGCATCTTTTGGCGTGTTTCCCTGACTTTTGCTTTCTGACCTCCCGGTTTTGACTCTGTTTTTGCTGGCGTAATGATTCTGCGCACTTTCCTCACTGCTGTCCAGTGGGAAAGTGCAAGTGCTCCTGTATAAAATGCGTTATGGATTGGTGTTTCCATGATTGGCCTATTTGGTTTATGTGTCAGTCCCTTGTAAAGTGCACTGCGAGTGCCAGGGCCTATAGACCAAATGCTGTTGGTGGGCTGCAGCACTGGATTGTGCCACCCACGCAAACAGCCCGTAAAGTGTAACTCGGGCCTGCCAACGCAGAGCCTGTGCGCAGCCTGGGGCTGCCATGCCGACTTGGCAAGTGCACACACTTGCAAGTCCCTAAACCTTCCCTTTGCTACATGTTAGTCACCCCTAAGGTAGGCCCAAGGTACCCCTGTGGGCAGGGTGCGGTGTATGCGAAAGGTAGGACATGCCCGGGTGTGTGCGGCATGTCCTGATAGTGAATTACAGCCTAGTTCGTTTTTCACTATTGTAAGGCTACCTGTTCCCCTAGGCCAGAACGGGCAGTTTTGATTATTACAGCTTATAATCCTAACTGACCCCGGGAACATGGTAGAAATTCGAGTTTAGTATGCCTGGACTCAGAATGATAAAATGCAGCTTTTAGTGAAGTTGGTTTTAACATTCTGTGTTTGAAAATACCACTTTTAGAAAGTGGGTATTTTCTTGCCTAACCATCCAAGCCTGCCTCTGCGAGGTTGTGTATTCCTTGTCTGGAGTGTGAGTGACAGGGGCTGGGGGATGCCAGGAGACAGGGTGAGTCAGCACAGGGCTGAATAGCCACATTGACCTGTAGATGGGTGGGAGGGGTCGCACCTGGGCCCTGAATAGGACAGTGCCTTCCCTCCACAATGCTGGCTCCACCTCCTGTGGTGCGTCTGATGTCCCTGGCCTACTCACTGAAAGAAGGGACGGAGACTTGTCAACAAAGTGCTCCAGAACTGGTTTGGACTAGGCAAAGGCCTCTCTGCCTTCAGAGAACAAAGGAATTTGGGATATAAATATTGGGGCCCTGACCCCATGAATTTAGATCTCGCTGGAATCAAGGAACCTGCCAAGACGAAGAGCTGGAAGAGCTGCCAGGAGGAGTACTGCCCCTTTGCTGTGTTGTTGTTTTGTTGAGTTGGCCTGCAGCTGCTGCTTCTGCCTTGGGCAGTGAAAGGACTGGACTGAACTTTCTACAAACTTGTGCTGAGTATCTCCAAGGGCCAGGAACCGAGCTGGCCTCCTGTTAAGAAGTCTCAGGGACTACAAAGACTTCACAAGCCTCTGGGTACCGCTTCTGAACGCTGTTTCAGTCGCCACAGAGGAAGGGAACTGCAACCGACTCCGTCAACCGAATCCACCCCTGGCCGGTGACCTGTTTGCACCGCAGACCGCATCGCCCCGCTTCGCATCGCAACCCTGGTCTCACCGTGGGCGACGTCCGACGCCGCCAACATCGAGCCGCTGCTTGCACCGTGACCTGTGGGCACCGCAGTTCGCATCGCATCGCTTCACTGAACCAACCGGACCCGACCGACGCGGTCGCTGCAACTGGCTCAAGAGTCGTGACCGCACCGCATTTGGGGCACCGCTCGCACGTCTGCGACGCACCGCTCCGACTTGCACCGCTGTCCGGCGCCAGCTCCCGCACTCCGGCTAGGTCGCCTGCATCGCAACCTGTCAGCACCGCATCGAGCATCGTCTCACCCTGCATCGCACGCCTTGGACTCACCGACTCCGTCTGCACGACGCTCATCGAGCCGCTGCCTGCACCGCATCGAGGGACACCGCACCTTGCATCGCTCCGTCTTGCACCGCAACCGCGACGAACGCCGACCGGCTCGTACACTCCGTACCAGCCACAACGAGAAAGGTACTGTAACCGAGTCTGTTCATGACTCTGCTGGCCCGTATCGACGCGGTCGGCTGGAACTGTTAGACTCTGTGGTTTTCAGCATCGCGGTAGGCTTGGACGGAGCTACCGACTCGTACGAACTTTGCTTTTGTGTTATTCCTGCAAAGAAGAAGTTACCGTATCAAGTATTCATTCGTAAAGTATAGTATTGTGGATTTTTGTCGTAATTGGTCTTGTCTTGAGTATATAAAATATTGGTTATTTTTCTAAACTGGTGTGGTGTCCGTTTGTAGTGCTTACACTGTATTACTGTTGGTTACGTGCAAATGCTTTACACACTGCCTCTGAATTAAGCCTGACTGCTCGTGCCAAGCTACCACGAGGGTGAGCAGGGGTTACTTCACGAGTGTAACAACCCTTACCCTGACTAGGAAGAAGGGTCCCTACTTGGACAAAGGTGCAAGCCCTTGCATACTAGAGATCCCATTTCTAACATTGGTTGTCAGCGGTGAGGATAGGACTTGTGTTTGCACTTGACTTACAGTGATTGGTGTGCACTACTACCATATCGCAGACCATTACGTACCACATACTGGTTCTTTTTCTTTTGGCCTATTTTTGATCTTGCCAGTTTTCAACTCACGACTTTTGTCATGCCTGAATCAATTGCATCATCCGTTGCATCTCTGGAAGTTATCTTTGAGGAGGATAGGTTGGAGTCCTACGCCGTAAAGGAGTTACGAGCGATTTGTAAAAACTTGAAAGTCCAAATTAAAGGCCTCACAAGGAAGGAGGAGCTACAGAAGGCGCTGAGGGCCTGGGTAGCAGCCAGACATGCCAATGGGCAGCCTGGTGATCTCAGTGAGGAGGTGGAGGAGCCTATTTCCAGGGTGGATGTGCTTTTGGGTAGGGGGAACCCGCCAGGTCAGGCAGCAGCAGTCTGTCCCCAGAGGAGCTGGAGGACAGGCGGGAGGCAAGGCAGTTTGAGCTGCAGAAGCTCAGACTGGAGAGTGAGCGGGAGGAGAAGAGATTGGCCATAGAGGAGAGGAAGATGCTCTTAGAGCATGAGAGAGAACTGAAGGAGCTAGAACTTAGGAGTAAGTCAGGCTCAGATGGTGGCAGCAATTCGTCCAGAAAGGCAGACAGGATTGTGCACATTCCCAAGAACGTAGGCAAGGAGTTCAAGAAGGGGGATGACATACAAAGGTGGTTTCAGGGTTATGAGGCAGCCATACACATGAATGGGGTCCCTGAGGAGAATTGGGGAGCAGGATTGTGGCCGCTTTTCCCTGAAGAAGCAAGGGATGCTCTGATAGCTTTGGGTAAGGGGTATCACCTCACCTATGCTGACATGAAGGATGCCCTTCTCACGAAGTATGGTCTTACTCCTGAAAAGTACAGGGATCAGTTCAGGTCCAGTAAGAAGTCTGATGCCAACACTTGGTTGGAATGTGTGGATGTGTTCTGCAGGTCTCTGGATGGTTGGGTGAAGGGCAGTAGCGTAACAGATTTTCAGGGGCTCTACAACTTGATTGCATGGGAGCACTTGTCTAGTCTATGTTTTGCAGATCTGCGCCAGCACCTAGTTGATAGTAAGCTAACTGACCCCAGGAAGCTTGCTATGGAAGCGGACCGCTGGGTGAGTACCAGGGTCCACAAGAAAGTGTTTGGGGGAGACTCAGCCAAAGGTGGGCAGGGTCCCCAGCAGAAAGGTGGGGGGACAAGGGTAAAGCACAGGAGTTCTCTAAAGGGCCCCAAACTAGTACCCAGTGTAAAGGTTCCCAGCCCCCGGTGATAAGAAGAAAGGGGTCTCTACAGGGAAGCCTGTTGAGACCGGCCCCCGCAAGTGTTATGCATGTGACCAGGTAGGTCACTTTAAGGGGGACCCCAAGTGCCCGAAGGGGACACAGCCACCCACCGGTGGACAGTCCAAAGTGTTGGCTAGTGTAGCGCTTGGGGAGGAGGGGTGCCCACAGGAGGGTGGGGATCCCGCAGAAATGACCCTTGTCTCACTAGGGGACAGTGAGATGGTCCCAGGAAACCAGGTGCCCCCTAACACAAAGAAATATAGCACCTGGGTGACCATTAATGGGAACAGGGTAGAGGCTCTCAGAGATACTGGAGCCAGTGTGACCTCAGTCCGGTGTCACCTGGTGTCTGAGAAGCAAGTAGTCCCCGGGGCATTCCACCAAGTAGTTGCTGTAGACAACTCAGAGCGCCAATGTATGGTGGCGCAGGTTCCCTTTGAATGGGGGTCTCAGGTCCCTTGAGGGTGGTTGTGAGCCCTACCATGCCTGTAGATTGTCTGCTAGGAAACGACCTGGAGCAGTCCTCATGGAAGGAGGTTGAGTTCAGGTCTCACTTGGAGATGCTTGGGTTGCCAGAGTGGGCATGCGTGTCTACTCGGTCAATGGCAGCCAGAAAGGGTGATCAAGAGGACTTGGAGCCTGAAACAGTGGCCCAAGTCCCTGCCAAGAGAAAGGGCAGGGGCGCGGGAAACCGGCCCCCGAAGTTCCCACGGACCGGGAGGAGGCAGATCTCGAGGGGGACGCCCGGTGCCTACAGGGGAGCAGGTAGCCGAACTGGGAGACATCTCTGAGCTGACCCATTGGCAGCAAGAAGGGGGTCCCACCAGGGAGGAGTTCTGCAGGGAGCAGAACGAGTGCCCTACTCTGGAGGGTCTGCGGCGGCAGGCTGCAGACCAGGCAGCTGGTAATCAGTCCGGGTCACATCTGATCTACTGGGAGAGTGGTCTCCTATACAGTGAGCCTAAGGTTGCTGAGCCTGGGTCAGCCCGTGTGCTGGTGGTACCCCAGCGCTTCAGGACCTTCCTACTGGGTCTGGCTCATGACGTGCCTTTGGCAGGACATTTGGGGCAGGACAAGACCTTTGACAGGCTTGTCACCCACTTCTTTTGGCCCCAAATGCGAAGGCAGTCAGATGCACACTGTAGGTCTTGCCAAACTTGCCAGGCAAGTGGTAAGAGTGAGAGGAAGGTCAAAGCTCCTCTCCAACCTTTTCCGGTTGTTGGAACACCCTTTGAAAGGGTAGGGATGGATATTGTGGGGCCACTGGATCCCAAGACAGCCATGGGCAACAGGTACATCCTGGTCTTGGTGGACCATGCCACCCGGTACCCGGAGGCAATCCCTCTCAGGACAACGACGGCGCCAGTGGTGGGCCGGGCGTTAATGGGGATCTTTTCCCGTGTGGGATTCCCCAGAGAGGTGGTTTCTGATAGGGGACCAATTTCATATCGAAGTATATGACATCCCTGTGGAAGGAGTGTGGTGTAACCTACAAGTTCACCACTCCTTACCACCCACAAGGAAACGGTCTGGTGGAGAGATTCAACCAGACCTTGAAAGGCATGATCAAGGGTCTAACAGAACCCATGAGGCGTAAGTGGGACGTCCTCTTGCCATGCCTACTCTTTGCCTACAGGGAGGTGCCTCAGAAGTCTCTTGGGTACAGCCCCTTTGAGCTCCTGTATGGCCACCCTGTCAGAGGACCTCTGAGTTTGGTAAAGGAAGGCTGGGAGGCAGCTCCCAGGAAAACTCCCCAGGATGTATTTAGCTACATGCTGGCCTTTAGAAACCAAACTGCCCGCTTCAGGAAACTCGCTCAGGCGAACCTAGAAGCAAGCCAGGAAGAAATGAAGAGATGGTATGACCAGAATGCCACTCTGGTCGAATTTCAACCTGGGCAGAAAGTGTGGGTCATGGCCCCAGTAGCACCTTGTGCCTTGCAGGACAAGTGGACTGGGCCATATGAGGTAAAGGAGCGCAAAAGTGACGTCACCTACCTGGTGGATTTGCAGGCTCCAAGGAACCCTTTGAGGGTCCTTCACGTGAACCGCCTCAAGCCCCACTTCGAGAGGTCCGAAGTGAGTATGCTCTTGGCGACAGATGATGGGGTGGAAGAGGAGAGTGAGCCTCTCCCTGACCTCCTGTCTACCAAGGAGCATGATGGGTCAGTAGAGGGTGTGATCCTCTCCCCTACTCTGACTCAGGAGCAGCAGGGGGACTGTCGCCAGTTGTTGGGACAGTTCGCCCCACTGTTCTCTCTGACCCCCGGTGTTACTCACTGGTGTACCCATGACGTGGACACCGGTGACAGCCATCCTGTGAAGCACAAGATTTACAGGTTGACTTACCGGGTCAGAGCCAGCATCAAGGAGGAGGTCTCTAAGATGTTGGCGTTAGGGGTGATTGAGCCCTCCCACAGTCCTTGGGCCAGCCCAGTGGTCTTGGTCCCAAAGGCTGCGGCGCCCGGTGCCACTCCAGAACTCCGGTTTTGTGTGGACTACCGTGGGCTCAATGCCGTCACCAGGACTGACGCGCACCCCATCCCCAGAGCTGATGAGCTCATTGATCGGTTGGGAGCTGCCCGGTTCCTCAGCACGTTTGATTTGATGTCTGGGTACTGGCAGATTGCCTTAACCGATGGGGCCAAGGAGAGATCAGCATTTTCAACCCCAGAAGGTCATTACCAATTCCGGGTGATGCCCTTTGGGTTGAAGAATGCCCCTGCCACCTTTCAGAGGTTGGTCAATCAGGTGTTGGCTGGGCTGGAGGATTTCAGTGCCGCCTACCTGGATGACATTGCTGTGTTCAGTTCCAGCTGGGAAGAACATTTACAGCACCTTGAGAAAGTGTTGAGGGCTCTGCAAGGTGCAGGCCTCACGATCAAGGCCAGTAAGTGCCAGATCGGGCAGGGTTCTGTGGTGTACTTGGGGCACCAGGTAGGAAGCGGCCAGGTGGCGCCCCTACAACCCAAGATTGACACCATTCTGGCTTGGGAGCCCCCAAGACCCAGACAGAGGTGAGAGCCTTCTTAGGTCTCACCGGTTATTATAGGAGATTTGTTAAGGGCTATGGCACCATCGTTGCCCCCTTAACAGAGCTGACCTCTAAGAGGCAGCCCAGGAAAGTGATCTGGACTGAGTCCTGCCAGAAAGCTTTTGATGTCCTGAAGGCAGCCATGTGCACGGCGCCCGTGCTCAAGGCACCTGACTTCTCCAAAGAATTTGTCGTGCAGACTGACGCTTCAGAGCATGGTGTGGGAGCGGTGCTCTCACAACTGAACGAAGAGGGCCTGGATCAGCCTGTAGTCTTCCTTAGCAGGAGACTACTTCCCAGGGAACAGAGGTGGAGTGCCATAGAAAGGGAAGCTTTTGCTGTGGTCTGGGCGCTGAAGAAGTTGAGACCATACCTGTTTGGGACTCACTTCCGGGTTCAGACGGACCACAGGCCCTCAGATGGTTGATGCAAATGAGGGGTGAGAATCCAAAACTGCTGAGGTGGTCCATCTCCCTACAGGGAATGGACTTTACGGTGGAGCACCGTCCTGGTACAGAACACGCCAACGCAGATGGTCTGTCCAGGTTCTTCCGCCTTAGTGAGGAGAACTCCAATGGGGTTGGGTAGTTCTCCCTACTTTCAGCTGGAGGGGACATGTGTTAGACTTGGCATCTTTTGGCGTGTTTCCCCTGACTTTTGCTTTCTGACCTCCCGGTTTTGACTCTGTTTTTGCTGGCGTAATGATTCTGCGCACTTTCCTCACTGCTGTCCAGTGGGAAAGTGCAAGTGCTCCTGTATAAAATGCGTTATGGATTGGTGTTTCTATGATTGGCCTATTTGGTTTATGTGTCAGTCCCTTGTAAAGTGCACTGCGAGTGCCAGGGCCTATAGACCAAATGCTGTTGGTGGGCTGCAGCACTGGATTGTGCCACCCACGCAAACAGCCCGTAAAGTGTAACTCGGGCCTGCCAACGCAGAGCCTGTGCGCAGCCTGGGGCTGCCATGCCGACTTGGCAAGTGCACACACTTGCAAGTCCCTAAACCTTCCCTTTGCTACATGTTAGTCACCCCTAAGGTAGGCCCAAGGTACCCCTGTGGGCAGGGTGCGGTGTATGCGAAAGGTAGGACATGCCCGGGTGTGTGCGGCATGTCCTGATAGTGAATTACAGCCTAGTTCGTTTTTCACTATTGTAAGGCTACCTGTTCCCCCTAGGCCAGAACGGGCAGTTTTGATTATTACAGCTTATAATCCTAACTGACCCCGGGAACATGGTAGAAATTCGAGTTTAGTATGCCTGGACTCAGAATGATAAAATGCAGCTTTTAGTGAAGTTGGTTTTAACATTCTGTGTTTGAAAATACCACTTTTAGAAAGTGGGTATTTTCTTGCCTAACCATCCAAGCCTGCCTCTGCGAGGTTGTGTATTCCTTGTCTGGAGTGTGAGTGACAGGGGCTGGGGGATGCCAGGAGACAGGGTGAGTCAGCGCAGGGCTGAATAGCCAGATTGACCTGTAGATGGGTGGGAGGGGTCGCACCTGGGCCCTGAATAGGACAGTGCCTTCCCTCCACAATGCTGGCTCCACCTCCTGTGGTGCGTCTGATGTCCCTGGCCTACTCACTGAAAGAAGGGACGGAGACTTGTCAACAAAGTGCTCCAGAACTGGTTTGGACTAGGCAAAGGCCTCTCTGCCTTCAGAGAACAAAGGAATTTGGGATATAAATATTGGGGCCATGACCCCATGAATTTAGATCTCGCTGGAATCAAGGAACCTGCCAAGACGAAGAGCTGGAAGAGCTGCCAGGAGGAGTACTGCCCCTTTGCTGTGTTGTTGCTTTGTTGAGTTGGCCTGCAGCTGCTGCTTCTGCCTTGGGCAGTGAAAGGACTGGACTGAACTTTCTACAAACTTGTGCTGAGTATCTCCAAGGGCCAGGAACCGAGCTGGCCTCCTGTTAAGAAGTCTCAGGGACTACAAAGACTTCACAATCCTCTGGGTACCGCTTCTGGAACGCTGTTTCAGTCGCCACAGAGGAAGGGAACTGCAACCGACTCCGTCAACCGAATCCACCCCTGGCCGGTGACCTGTTTGCACTGCAGACCGCATCGCCCCGCTTCGCATCGCAACCCTGGTCTCACCGTGGGCGACGTCCGACGCCGCCAACATCGAGCCGCTGCTTGCACCGTGACCTGTGGGCACCGCAGTTCGCATCGCATCGCTTCACTGAACCAACCGGACCCGACCGACGCGGTCGCTGCAACTGGCTCAAGAGTCGTGACCGCACCGCATTTGGGGCACCGCTCGCACGTCTGCGACGCACCGCTCCGACTCGCACCGCTGTCCGACGCCAGCTCCCGCACTCCGGCTAGGTCGCCTGCATCGCAACCTGTCAGCACCGCATCGAGCATCGTCTCACCCTGCATCGCACGCCTTGGACTCACCGACTCCGTCTGCACGACGCTCATCGAGCCGCTGCCTGCACCGCATCGAGGGACACCGCACCTTGCATCGCTCCGTCTTGCACCGCAACCGCGACGAACGCCGACCGGCTCGTACACTCCGTACCAGCCACAACGAGAAAGGTACTGTAACCGAGTCTGTTCATGACTCTGCTGGCCCGTATTGACGCGGTCGGCTGGAACTGTTAGACTCTGTGGTTTTCAGCATCGCGGTAGGCTCGGACGGAGCTACCGACTCGTACGAACTTTGCTTTTGTGCTATTCCTGCAAAGAAGAAGTTACCGTATCAAGTATTCATTCGTAAAGTATAGTATTGTGGATTTTTGTCGTAATTGGTCTTGTCTTGAGTATATAAAATATTGGTTATTTTTCTAAACTGGTGTGGTGTCCGTTTGTAGTGCTTACACTGTATTACTGTTGGTTACGTGCAAATGCTTTACACACTGCCTCTGAATTAAGCCTGACTGCTCGTGCCAAGCTACCACGAGGGTGAGCAGGGGTTACTTCACGAGTGTAACAACCCTTACCCTGACTAGGAAGAAGGGTCCCTACTTGGACAAAGGTGCAAGCCCTTGCCAACTAGAGATCCCATTTCTAACACTCTCCTTCTAGGGTTCCGCAATCTCCTCCTAGGAGAGGCACCCTCAGAACACAACTCTCCCACCAGTTCAGGACCTCTCTCCTGCAACTGGTCTCCCAACCGAGGATCTAAATAAACCTTCAGGTTGAACTGGGGTCAGAGGCGAGGACTCCCTCCCTCTGCACCCCCTTTCAGAGTTCCTCACCCTCCCACCTCGAGTGGTACCCCTAGAAGACAAACTGGTCAGGGCACTGCTTACAGATGTCCTTCCCTCCAGGTCAGGCAGAACCTGAACCTGGCTTCCCAACCCAGGGACTAAACCCTGCGTCTGAGCACCCGCCTGGCACACCAGGACTTCCTGGGGAGCACGCATGCCCCCTCCAAGTGTAGCACATAACTCATGTGTTGTGTGACAGTCTGCCTGGCACTGGTCTCCCGACCCCTGTCCCTCTGACAGTGCGCAAAGACCCCCCAGGACAGAAGTGGCGTCACCATGGTCACTCCTAGAAGGCTCAGCCCTTATGGCTGGCCCTTGACCCACTGACTCTCCCACTGGAGAACGCATCCCCCTCTCACCCCTCCATCTGGACTTCTGCACCCTCCACTCAGGAGTGGCACCGCCAGACACCAGAACTGATGGAGCTCCGCTTACAGAAGCTCCAAGTTCTCCTGACACTAGGAGATCCCCCTCAAAGGATGGCCTACTAGTACAGCCTAGGCTCCCCACCTGGTGTTCCCTTAGGGAACCCTCCAGGCCCTGAGAGTGGGTTTCGGGCACCTTGGGACGCATCCCCTCACTCCTTCTCCGCTGAGACAGGACGTGAGCCCCTACACCCCTCCCACTACACTGGGACCTATCTGGGCTACTAAGAACCTTTCCTACCACCCATTGCTGGGAAATACCTGAGCCACTCCTCTTAGGGTCACTCCACAATGCCTCCTCAGACCCTCTGGCACTCACCCAGAGGTCTGCCTCCTGTGCAAGTTTCCTGGGATCAGAGAACCCACACTCAAACAGGTGTTGGCGTAACCTTGGAAAACAACAACGGAACATGTGCTCTCTGACAATCAAATTGAACAGCCCTTCAAAAGTGTTTGCCGTGTTACCCATCACCCAACCTACCAGTGCATCACAACACTCATCCACAAACTCCCCCCAAGACTGGTGAGACAGTTTCCTACTGCCCCTGAACCGCAACTTATACCCTTCAGGTGTGACACCCTCTTCCTGGGAACTAGGTTCTTCGCTCTGGGATCTGGGAGTGGGACTTCCTACACTGGACTCACTTCTGCTGCTACCACTGGACCCCACTCTCACTGGTGAATCCAGACCACTAAGACTACACTCAGGGGACATATCCTCCAGAGCTAGTCTTTCTCTGGCGAAGGCCCTCTCTGCCTCCGCCATCGTCTCCTGCGCTAAGAACCTCTCAGTCTCTAGCTTCTTCTCTTCAAGGACCAACTCCTTGAGTCTCAACTCCCGAGCCAACAAGGCATTTTTCTCTTCCACACCCAGCTACGCTATCTCCTTGGCATGCTCTAACCTGAGCCTTTCCAAAGCCAGCTGGTGTTCCCTTTCTTCCCTCCTATCTACCCACTCTTCTGGGGACAGGGAACGGGATGAGGCACTGCGCCCGGCACTGGATCCAGCAAGGGACTCCCTCTCTACGGGTTCCTCACTATCTACTGGCGTCCCTGCCCTGTCATTTTCCCCCTCCTGTGCAGACTCTTCAGGGCTACCCTCAGACCCACCACCCTCTTGGTGTGCGAACTAGGAACCCTTCCCCTCATAGTACTCATGTCTCCATTCATCCTCTTGCCATTGGAGCAGGACTTTCTGGAGGCTTAGCTGGGTGTATGACCCACTCACTGCTATATCTCTCTCCTCACAGAACCCCCTCAACTCCAACATACTGTATTTGAACAGATCACCTACAACAAAGGCAGATTCCATTTTTGGCAAGGCACTAAGACACTAGTGCAAACCACGAGACCTAGGTGTAAAAAGCTGCAACAGGAGTACACAATAAAAATGCCTTTTGCAAGGAGAAATAATAAAATCAGGAGGAATCCCCAAACACATGATTGTCTAAAATGCAGAGTTTTGTAGTGCAACCATGCGCCACTGTGGTACTGCGCAAACGCAAGTCCTATCCTCACCGCTGACAACCAATGTTAGAAATGGTATTTCTGATTGGCTAGGGTAAGCGCCTAAGCCTGGCAGAAACCACCACTCTAGTCAGGGCAAGGGAGTTACACACCGAAGATAACCCCTGCTCACCCCCTTGGTAGCTTGGCACGAGCAGTCAGGCTTATCCCAGAGGCAATGTGTAAAGCGTTTGTGCAACACACTCACACAACAGCGACACACTAGGCACACCACAAAAGAAACTTCACACAAGGTTATATAAAAAATGGCCTTTGTATTACTCATAAAACACATCAGACGATAATCACATATATACACTGTGCCACCGGGCACTAAGTATCACTTTACAGGGGATTATATACATTACAGGGCCAATCGGGCCACTGTAATAACCATTAGATCTCACAAGTAGTGGAATCCAAAACAACCAGTAATTACTGGCAATCGTACATTCAGCATAAACCCATTATGCATACATCTGCAGCAGCACACCAACGTCCCCACTTTCAGAGGGTACACATGAGGCAAGAACTTAGTACAGTGTGGTATGAACACCACCAGCAGTGCACGTAGCAACATCACTAGTGAAAACAACCAGCCACTACTGGCAACACTGCCTCTAGCAAAAACACATTATGCATGACCCCTCATCAGCAGTATACTAAAGTACCCACTTATAGCTGGGCACACATGAGGCAATAACCCCATACAGGGTGGCATCATTACCAACAGTAATGTATGTAACACACATTATTAGTGGGCATATGTCATACATTCCTCCTGCCCACCTTAGGCAACTGCCTCACTCCTAGGCACCCGTCCTGTACCCCAATCTTAGGGCACCAATACAGCCGGTCGAGGGGGAGGGCAACCATGTACCTCCCTTGCGGCTGCCACCGAATGTATCCGCCGCCCCTGTGTCACCAGAAAGGGGGGCGGGAGTGCAGCTCACCCGTTCTCTCTTACGGGGGCGTCCTTGGTGCTGCGATGTAAATGCAGCTGCCCGCAATCGTGCAGCGCAGCTGCGATCAGGGGAAAAATGGGGAAGCAATTTTACTCAGGGGCCTCCGTCGAGGTGTCACCCTGGGCTCCCCTCTCCTGCCCAGGTTTTCCAGGACACTCACCCGCGTCCTGGGTGAATCAGGATCCTTGGTCGAGCAGCCCGGTCTCGGCCTCTGTGTGCGTCTGGGCACTCCTCCAACCCGCTTAGGAAACCTGAGGGGCTCTCACTGGCATGGGAGCACCGCCCACCTCCAGGCAGAAGGCTTGCCTGGCTTCCGGGTCACGGTGACAGGTTCCTCCCTGCACCAGTTTCTCACTGTAGTGGGCCCCGCCCACGGCAGCTCCTCAGTGTGCAAAGAAATGCAGGGTAGGCTCCCACCGGCCTCCTGATTTCCCCAGGCAATCCCGGCTGCAAAGGCTCTCCTCTGGGCTGCTACTGCAGCGGGACCCGGAGCGAGGCCTCCGTCTGCTTCCTCCTCGGAAGGCGGCCCCGCCCACCACCAGGCTTTTCTCCCGCCTGACTTCCAGGGAGTTGCTGGGCAACCAGCGCGGACGCTGCAGGTTGCCTGACGCTGAATGAGGCGAGGCTGTAAATCTTCCTGATCCCGGGGCCCAAGGCGGTGAGGGAGTATTCGCCCAAGCAGGCTGCTCCTCTTCATGGGCCACAACGAAAGCTCCTGCCGAGCTCTCAATCGGTAATTACGGCAGCGCTGTGTCAGGAGGTGCACAGACACGCGCACCGGCAGCCCCCCTTTCCTCTTCACGAACCACGGCGCTCACCACGCTCTTCTGCCAATCGGCCCAGGCAAACCACACAGCCCTGGTGGATCTCTAGAAGGCAGGGACCAGGCACCTCAGGCAGGCCAGCAGGCAGGGCCCCTTAGCAAGGGGGGGGCAGCTCCCTCAGCCCCCCCAGTCAGCAGGGTCTTGGTCTGAAACGGCTGTTCTTCCTGACACAGTGTCCTGCCTTCTGATTCCAGTAAGCACCCACAGCCGTTTTCATGGAGTCACAGCCCCAATACTTATACCCCTTAGTGTCTTTGTTCTCCCCCTGCCACAGGGCTCTGCGCACGGTCCAAACCAGTTCTGGGGGCACTCACACCTTTCTCTAAAGGTGCACCACCACCCCCTTTGTCAGTGTAGGCTCTGGCCCCAGACACACCACAGGGGGGTTGACCCAGCATTGTGGAAGGCAGGCACAGTCCCATTCAGTCCCAGGTGCTACTCCTCCCACCACTCCAAATGCAGGTTGGCCTATTCAGCCTAGTGCTGACTCACCCAGCCCCTATCATTCCAGAGCCAGACATGCAATACACATCAGGCAGGCACAAAGACACATAGCACACAGAAATGCCCACTTTTAAAAGTGGCATTTCTAAAATAGTGATAATAAATCTGCAAACACCATTGCGCAGCATTTATTACCACTATTCCAAACATACCAAACTTGACCACTCTACTCCTCTCAGATCAGGAATTACCACTGAAACATTTATCAGGGAGCCCCCAATGCATTCCTATGAGAGGGCAGCCTCACAGCAGTGAGAAACCAAAATGGATGTTTGTCACTACCAGGACATGCCACACAGTTAAGGCACATGTCCTACTTTTTACCTACAATGCACCCTGCCCATAGGGCTAGCTAGGGCCTACCTTAGGGGTGACTGATATGTAGAAAAAGGGGAGTCACAGACGTGGCACCCACTTTATGTGCCACATCACAGCGGCAGTAAACTGTGCGCGCAGGCCCTGCAATGGCAGAGACCTGAGACAGGTTTAAAAGGCTACTTTGGTGGGTGGCGCATCAGCGCTGCAAGCCCACCAGGAGCATTTAATTTACTGGCCCCGGGTATATGAGATAGCACTTTACTGGGGTCTGATGGTAAATTAAATACGCCAAACAGGTGTAGACCAATCTTACCATGTTTTACCATAGAGAGCACATGCACTTTACACTGGACAGCAGTGCTAAAGTGCCCAGAGTCCTACAACCACCAACACCAGGTCAGAAAAAAGACCAGGAGGGAGGCAAAAAGTTTAGGGATGACCCTGCAAAAAGGGCCAAGTCCAACACAGCCCCCTTCCAGCCAAAAGCCAGGGTAGACCAATCAATACCTTGATGGGCTTCCCTGTTTGGGGCGATAGAACACGGACGCGGGCCCGCAACTACAGGGGCACACTCCGGTTCTACGCCAATATGAACCCAAGTGGTTCCCTCTGTACAAGCTCCCAGGACCAACTAAGCTACCCCACTGGGACTCCCTAGCTGTCCGCGGCCAGGACCAGGCCCTAGGCCATCCAGATGTCTCTGGTCCCTGCCATCTCACAGAGTGGGGGGCAGTAACCCCTGGTACATAGTATCCATTCTCCACTCTACCTCTCATCAGTGCAGTTCTAAAGTGCCACTGATCCTCCAACCCAGGGTCTGCACCCTCAGGCTGACCAGGAGTAATGGGTGAGGCTCTCTTCCCCTACCTCTCCTTCTAGGGTTCCGCAATCTCCTCCTAGGAGAGGCACCCTCAGAACACAACTCTCCCACCAGTTCAGGACCTCTCTCCTGCAACTGGTCTCCCAACCGAGGATCTATATAAACCCTCAGGTTGAACTGGGGTCAGAGGCGAGGTCTCCCTCCCTCTGCACCCCCTTTCAGAGTTCTGCACCCTCCCACCTCGAGTGGTACCCCTAGAAGACAAACTGTTCAGGACACTGCTTACAGATGTCCTTCCCTCCAGGTCAGGCAGAACCTGAACCTGGTCTCCCAATCCAGGGACTAAACCCTGCGGCTGAGCACCCGCCTGGCACACCAGGACTTCCTGGGGAGCACGCATGCCCCCCCCCCAAGTGTAACACATAACTCATGTGTTGTGTGACAGTCTGCCTGGCGCTGGTCTCCCGAACCCTGTCCCTCTGACAGTGCGCAAAGACCCCCCAGGAGAGAAGTGGCGTCACCATGGTCACTCCTAGAAGGCTCAGCCCTTATGGCTGGCCCTTGACCCACTGGTTCTCCCACTGGGGAACGCATCCCCCTCTCACCCCTCCATCTGGACTTCTGCACCCTCCACTCAGGAGTGGCACCACCAGACACCAGAACTGATGGAGCTCCGCTTACAGACGCTCCAAGTTCTCCTGACACTAGGAGAACCCCCTCAAAGGATGGGCTACTAGTACAGCCTAGGCTCCCCACCTGGTGTTCCCTTAGGGAACCCTCCAGGCCCTGAGACTGGGTTTCGGGCACCTTGGGACGCATCCCCTCACTCCTTCTCCGCTGAGACAGGACATGAGCCCCTACACCCCTCCCACTACACCGGGACCTATTGGGCTACTAAGAACCTTTCCCACCACCCTGGGCTGGGAAATACCTGAGCCACTCCTCTTAGGGTCACTCCCCAATGCCTCCTCAGACCCTCTGGCACTCACCCAGAGGTCTGCCTCCCGTGAAAGTTCCCTGGGATCAGAGAACCCACACTCAAACAGGTGTTGGTGTAACCCTGGAAAACAACAACGGAACATGTGCTCTCTGACAATCAGATTGAACAGCCCTTCAAAAGTGTTTGCCGTGCTACCCATCACCCAACCTTCCAGTGTTTCACAACACTCATCCACAAACTCCCCCCAAGACTGGTGAGACAGTTTCCTACTGCCCCTGAACCTCAACCTATACCCTTCAGGTGTGACAACCTCTTCCTGGGAACTAGGTACCACGCTCTGGGATCTGGGAGTGGGACTTCCTACACTGGACTCACTTCTGCTGCCACCACTGGACCCCACCCTCACTGGTGAATCCAGACCACTAAGACTACACTCAGGGGACATATCCTCAAGAGCTAGCCTTTCTCCGGCGAAGGCCCTCTCTGCCTCCGCCATCCTCTCCTGTGCTAAGACCCTCTCATTCTCTAGCTTTTTCTCTTCAAGGACCAACTCCTTGAGTCTCAACTCCTGAGCCAACAAGGCCTTTTTCTCCTCCACACCCAGCTGCACTATCTCCTTGGCATGCTCTAACCTGAGCCTTTCCAAAGCCAGCTGGTGTTCCCTTTCTTCCCTCCTATCTACCCACTCCTCTGGGGACAGGGAAAGGGATGAGGCACTGCGCCCGGCACTGGACCCAGCAAGGGACTCCCTCTCTACGGGGTCCTCACTATCTACTGGCGTCCCTGCCCTGTCATTTTCCCCCTCCTGTGCAGACTCTTCAGGGCTACCCTCCGACCCACCACCCTCTTGGTGTGCGGACTAGGAACCCTTCCCCTCATAGTACTCACGTCTCCATTCATCCACTTGCCATTGGAGCAGGACTTTCTGGAGGCTTAGCTGGGTGTATGACCCACTCACTGCTATATCTCTCTCCTCACAGAACCCCCTCAACTCCAACATACTGTGTTTGAACAGATCACCTACAATAAAGGCAGATTCCATTTTTGGCAAGGCACTAAGACACTAGTGCAACCCAAGAGACCTAGGTGTAAACAGCTGCAACAGGAGTACACAATAAAAATGACTTTTGCAAGGAGAAATAATAAAATTAGGAGGAATCCCCAAACACATGATTGTCTAAAATGCAGAGTTTTGTAGTGCAACCATGCGTCACTGTGGTACTGCGCAAACACAAGTCCTATCCTCACCGCTGACAACCAATGTTAGAAATGGGATTTCTGGTTGGCTAGGGCAAACGCCTAAGCCAGGCAGAAACCACCACTCTAGTCAGGGCAAGGGAGTTACACACCGAAGATAACCCCTGCTCACCCCTTTGGTAGCTTGGCATGAGCAGTCAGGCTTATCCCAGAGGCAATGTGTAAAGCGTTTGTGCAACACACTCACACAACAGCGACACACTAGGCACACCACAAAAGAAACTCCACACAAGGTTATATAAAAAATAGCCTTTGTATTACTCATAAAACACATCAGACGATAATCACATATATACACTGTGCCACCGGGCACTAAGTATCACTTTACACAGGATTATATACATTACAGGGCCAATCGGGCCACTGTCATAACCATTAGATCTCACAAGTAGTGGAATCCAAAACAACCAGTAATTACTGGCAATCGTACATTCAGCATAAACCCATTATGCATACATCTGCAGCAGTGCACCAACGTCCCCACTTTCATAGGGTACACATGAGGCAAGAACTTAGTACAGTGTGGTATGAACACCGCCAGCAGTGCACGTAGCAAACATCACTAGTGAAAATAGCCAACCACTACTGGCAACACTGCCTCTAGCAAAAACACATTATGCATGACCCCTCATCAGCAGTATACTAAAGTACCCACTAATAGCTGGGCACACATGAGGCAATAACCCCGTACAGGGTGGCATCATTACCAACAGTAATGTATGTAACACACATTATTAGTGGGCATATGTCATACATTCCTCCTGCCCACCTTAGGCAACTGCCTCACTCCTAGGCACCCGTCCTGTACCCCAATCTTAGGGCACCAATACAGCCGGTCGAGGGGGAGGGCAACCATGTGCCTCCCTTGCGGCTGCCACCGAATGTCTCTGCCACCCCTGTGTCACCAGAAAGGGGGGCGGGAGTGCAGCTCACCTGTTCTCTCTTACGGGGGCGTCCTTGGTGCTGCGATGCAAATGCAGCTGCCCGCGATCGTGCGGCACAGCTGCGATCAGGGCAAAAATGGGGAAGCAATTTTACTCAGGGGCCTCCGTCGAGGTGTCACCCTGGGCTCCCCTCTCCTGCCCAGGTTTTCCAGGACACTCACCCGCGTCCCGGGTGAATTAGGATCCTTGGTCGAGCAGCCCGGTCTCGGCCTTTGTGTGCGTCTGGGCACTCCTCCAACCCGCTTAGGAAACCTGCGGGGCTCTCACTGGCACGGGAGCCCCTCCCACCTCCAGGCAGAAGGCTTGCCTGGCTTCCCGGTCGCGGTGACAGGTTCCTCCCTGCTATACTCACCAAAAATATCGGGATGTTATCTATTACTGACTATGGTGTCGGTGCGCGGAAGTGATAGGGCATGGGTCTTTTAAAGAAGAGAACCCTCACTCACCCAGAAGAGTAACCATTGGGGACACTAATTAAAGTAGATTTTGTCTCCTTTGAGTTAGTTTTAATACACTTTTCACTTTATTTGCACTCTGCCCCTCACTCCGTACTTCCATTGGATGATTTACGATCAAAACACCTCACGCTCCTCTTCTTACAGGAGAGTTGTAGCCCACATTGTGAACCTTGCGGTCACAGTTTGCAAGAGGGAACCCAATGATGAAGCATGTCACCTTTGGGTGAGTGAGGGTTCTCGTCTTTAAAAGACCCATGCCCTATCACTTCCGCGCACCGACACCATAGTCAGTAATAGATAACATCCCAATATTTTTTGTGGTTATAGTGTATTTGGAGTGGTATCGTGGATGTACATTACTCCGCAATTGAACCCTTATGTGAGATTGAGGTTCCTCCCTGCACCAGTTTCTCACTGTAGTGGGCCCCGCCCACGGCAGCTCCTCAGTGTGCAAAGAAATGCAGGGTAGGCTCCCACCTGCCTCCTGATTTCCCCAGGCAATCCTGGCTGCAAAGGCTCTCCTCTGGGCTGCTACTGCAGCGGGACCCGCAGCGAGGCCTCCGTCTGCTTCCTCCTCGGAAGGCGGCCCCGCCCACCACCAGGCTTCACTCCCGCCTGACTTACAAGGGAGTTGCTGGGCAACCAGTGCAGACGCTGCAGGTTGCCTGGCGCTGAATGAGGCAAGGCTGTAATTCTTCCCGATCCCGGGGCCCAAGGCGGTGAGGGAGTATTCGCCCAGGTAAGCTGCACCTCTTGATGGTCCACAACAAAAGCTCCTGCCGAGCTCTCAATCGGTAATTACGCCAGCGCTGTGTCACGAGGCGCACAGACACGCGCACCGGCAGCCCCCCTCTCCTCTTCATGAACCACGGCGCTCACCGCGCGCTTCTGCCAATCGGCCCAGGCAAACCACACAGCCCTGGTGGATCTCTAGAAGGCAGGGACCAGGCACCACAGGCAGGCCAGCAGGCAGGGCCCCTTAGCAAGGGTGGGGGCTGCTCCCTCAGCCCCCCAGTCAGCAGGGTCTTGGTTCGAAACGGCGGTTCCTCCTTACACAGTGTCCTGCCTTCTGATTCCAGTAAGCACCCACAGCCCTTTTCATGGGGTCACAGCCCCAATACTTATACCCCTTAGTGTCTTTGTTCTCCCCCTGCCACAGGGCTCTGCGCCTGGTCCAAACCAGTTCTGGGAGCACTCACACCTTTCTCTAAAGGTGCACCACCACCCCCTTTGTCAGTGTAGGCTTTGGCCCCAGACCCACCACAGGGGGGCGGAGCCAGCATTGTGGAAGGCAGGCACAGTCCCATTCAGTCCCAGGGGCTGCTCCTCCCACCACTCCAAATGCAGATTGGCCTATTCAGCCTAGTACTGACTCACCCAGCCCCTGTCATTCCAGAGCCAGACATGCAATACACATCAGGCAGGCACAAAGACACATAGCACACAGAAATGCCCACTTTTAAAAGTGGCATTTCTAAAATAGTGATAATAAATCTGCAAACACCATTGCACAGCATTTATTACCACTATTCCAAATATACCAAACTTGACCACTCTACTCCTCTCAGATCAGGAATTACCACTGAAACATTTATCAGGGAACCCCCAATGCATTCCTATGAGAGGGCAGCCTCACAGCAGTGAGAAACCAAAATGGCTGTTTGTCACCACCAGGACATGCCACACAGTTAAGGTACATGTCCTACCTTTTACCTACAATGCACCCTGCCCATAGGGCTAGCTAGGGCCTACCTTAGGGGTGACTGATATGTAGAAAAAGGGGAGTCACTGACGTGGCACCCACTTTATGTGCCACATCACAGCGGCAGTAAACTGCGCGCTCAGGCCCTGCAATGGCAGAGGCCTGAGACAGTTTTGAAAGGCTACTTTGGTGGGTGGCGCAATCAGCGCTGCAAGCCCACCAGTAGCATTTAATTTACTGGCCCCAGGTATATGAGATAGCACTTTACTGGGGACTGATACGTAAATTAAATACGCCAAACAGGTGTAGACCAATCTTACCATGTTTTACCATAGAGAGCACATGCACTTTACACTGGACAGCAGTGCTAAAGTGCCCAGAGTCCTAAAACCACCAACACCAGGTCAGAAAAAAGACCAGGAGGAAGGCAAAAAGTTCAGGGATGACCCTGCAAAAAGGGCCAAGTCACACAAGAACTGTCAGGGACCTTAAGTGGCACAGAGTCAATTACCAGCAGTGACACAGAGGGGGATCCATCACTAAGAGTAGGTACCTCGTTTGAAGGGAATACGGGAATCAGATTACAACCGAATTTTTTAGATGAGTACCGCCTCCTGAGAACAGGGAGGCAAACCCCGAAAATGGTGCAACCACCAAAGACACGAGGGAGAGGACGAGGCCAACGGGGCAGAGGAAGAGGAAAAAGCCTGGAAGGAACTGGCGGAGAAGACAGCGACTCAGACATAGGAACCAGAAGAGGAAGAGGACGGGGAAAGGGGCTAATGGGAATCAAAGCAACTGGCCCAAAAAGCAGATGTAATGGATGACAAAATGGTAAATAAAACAATTATCAACCTGTCACACTGACCATTATCCATGATGGAAAAAAGGACACTGTCTAGGCCTGTCTTTCTGCTCCGCTCAAGATTTTAACTACCCAGAAACTAGGATAGATCTTTACAAGTTTGTGAGGAAGTTAAAACTCAAAAAATGGCATCAAATAAAAGCAGCACAACCACCAGAACAAGAATACACAACTAACATGGGTTCAATAGAAAACAGTACAGACCTTCCTCAGTATAGGAGATTTTGACACCCTCAGAGCCTTGCAAGATCTGTACAATGAAACAGACTCTCAAACAACAGGAGAAACCCAAGAGAAGACCACTGATCGACCAGCCAAAACTAATTTTAAACCTAAATCCATCTTCTAGCCAAATTTACCCCATGATAACGTTGATGCCTTCCATGATACCATGATGAAAGACCTTATGCAACTTCGTCAAAAGAAAAAAATCAATGCATCTTCCAATTTCTCAAAAGCACAATGGGAAATTGTTAAAACATTGGCAGGAGACGAAAATATGGTCATCCGCCCTGCAGATAAGCGAGGAAACATTGTACTTTGGGATAGAAACATGTATATAGAAGAAGCACGTAAACGACTGGACGATCCCAAATTCTATGTGGAGACGAACATACCAGAATACAACTAAAGCATTGTTACAATCTGGAACATGCTGAACAACTGGAAAGACAGGGGGATTCTGCTATGGGAAGAATACTGCTACCTAAAGAAAGACTACCCCAAATTACCCAGTTTCTACCTTCTGCCCAAAGTACACAAAAATCCAACAACACCACCAGGGAGACCGATAGTCTCATCAATAGGATGTGTCTCTGAACACATCTCAAAATATGTAGACCACTTACTCCGAGAACACGTGATGAAATTACCATCATACACAAAAGATACGAAAGATTTCATGGGGAAAATAAAGAACGTTATCTGGGAGGAAGATTTCCTGCTTCTGACTACGGACGTTAACTCCCTGTACTCTATTATTGACCACACTCTGAGCATACAATGTTGCCATCATTTTCTGAAGAAAAGGCAAATCTGTTATATGGAACACACAACAATGTTATTAGAAATGATTAAGTTCTGTTTGTATAATAACATATTTCTCTTTAATGGTACACTGTACAGGCAAATCCTTGGCACAGCCATGGGCACTTGCTTTGCCCCTAGCGTTGCCAACCTCTTTCTAGGGGTCTGGGAAGAAGAAGTGTTGAAAGAATTAGAAACAGATAACACAGAAGGGAGAGTCATTAAATGGCTAAGATACATAGATTACTTATTCATCATATGGAAGGGAAGCGAAGACAGTGCCAGGAGTTTTATCAATAAACTAAATGCCAACAACTTTAATCTAAAACTGACATACACCATCAGTAGAGAATCTATTGAATTCCTGGATGTGGTAGTGGAGGTGAGAGATAAACAGATCTGTACCAAACTGCATAGAAAGGCAACAGCAGGTAACAGCCTCCTTCATGCTCTCAGCAGCCACCCAGAAACCCTAAAATGGAGCATCCCCTTTGAGGAACTGCTGAGGGCTAGAAGGAACTGTAGCAGTCAAGAAGATTTCCTGGTGGAACAGGAAACTATGATCACAAGATTTAAAGAAAGAGGCTATCCAAGATGGGTCTTAGAAAGGGCCAAGGAAAAGGTCAGTAAGATCCTGAGAGACCAAACACTACAGGAAAAACCGATTACAGCAGAAGAAAACAGCTTGAGAGTGATTCTGACATACAACTCACAATCAAAGAAAATCTCCAAAATCCTAGATCATAATTGGAATATTCTAGCAAGTGAGCCTACTCTAGCTGAACAGATACCCAAACGCCCCCAAATCACATACAGAAAGGGCAGGAACCTCAAAGACCTAGTGGTGAAAGGAGATATAACCAATAAACGCCTAAATACGTGCGCAATACCCACATGCGGAAACAATATCACACTCCTACATGAGAAGAAAACCATAAACTAATTTCTTACCTGTGAGACGACTTTTGTCATTTATATTCTAGAATGTCCCTGCAAACTACGCTATGTAGGTAGTACCACCCTAGCAGTGAAGAAAAGAGTTTTGGAACATATGAGGGCCATTAACAACAAAGACCCTCATTACCCAATAGCCAGGCACTTTGCAGAATATCACCTATCGAACAGTTCACTGCTCACATATTTTGCTATCGAGCAAATCGAACAGAACATGAGGGGTGGGAACAGAGTACTCCACCTTAGACAGAGGGAGTCTTGGCACATCATTAACCCTCAGACCAAAACCCCAGGGGGACACAATCAAGATAAGGAACTTAGTATCCATCTCCATGAGCACTAAATCATCATTAGAACATGAGAAAGAGACATGCTCCCAGGAATCCACAGAGACATAGTTGCCTATTGGTGTAATATAATGATGATATCTGTGGTTTGTTTTGTTGTACTTATGACAGCTGATGTTTTTAACCCCAACCATAAGATTAATCTATGTTTTTTTCTTTTTAATCACAGGAGGAAAGGAAGGGGCCGACTCCAGAAGTGGACACGTCGATTTCTCCCCCTACCCTTTTCTTCGACATCACAGAAACAAAGTGGTGCAAGACAACAATAGACAGATAAGAGAACCCTTTTGTTCCTAAATGACTTAGAAGAGTAACTCTTGATTTCTTCGAATACTTTGAATTCCTTGAATCTTTATAGATGTGTAAGGGTGGTGGTTAAAACTCTGGATTTTCTTTACGTTTACTTTTGGCTGAGAATAGGGGACAACGGCATACTGTGTTTTATTAGTGGAAAGCAATTTTCTGTACAAACCAAACGAATGCATGTAACTTGATCTCCCGATTAATAATAACTTGGTGTGAGGAAATTACGGTGCTAGTATAACCCTTTCTCCTCAGGGCACTATGCCAAACAGGCGAATCTATTTTGAAGGGTATTTGATAGCAAAATACGGCACTCTGCCGAATACAGGGACTTTTAATTCAGGTTGTAGTATACACTGCTATATACTAGCAAACATAATGTAGAAACAATTAGGTTTCATGAATACATAGTGTTGCAAACCTTTCCGTGCACCACTACAATATGGATACTACTCCTGAAAGACAATTTCAATTTTAGTGATTATCCATACACTGTGTCAGGGGTACGTACCAAGATCTATTAAAACATTGATAGTTTGTACTTCTCTTTAGCAGCAATCAGTGATTACAACTGATGAAGGCAATATTTCTGCTTGTGAATTTCACCATTCCAATATGGATGCCATTGTGACTAAACTGCAACAGTCCTTTTTTGCTTTCTGTATTATCCACTATGTATGCCAGCTTGTCCCACAATTCAGTGTGTGAGCAAGCCTGCTGTGCCAGGCGAAACGCTTAACTGAAAAATAAATCATCTGCTGGTGAAATTACCCCCTGAGTGATTGCTTTACTGGAGTATTGGGAAATAAAATGTGACATCCGGCGCGCTCCGCCGGCAACCAGCGATCCAACTGCCTCGGGCGAGGGGAGACAGAAGGAGCAGAAATCGAATTGATATATATATTATATATTTACTGAAAAAAACAAAGGTTACAGGGACGTCATAGTTAGGCTCAGGTTTCACTCGTACAAAACCAGTGAAATTCAGCAGTTATAGTTAGCTGAGCTAACTATAACTTGCTCCCCCGCAATGCACTGCTTATGACCTCACGTATTACATCACTCCTGACATGGTCAGTGACATCATTGATGACATCACTGATGACATCAGGGAGGTTGCGGTCCCCAGGGCTGCAGGTGAGGCCTGTATAATTTTCATCAATGGCCCCGGGGAGGTGGCGGTCCCCAGTGTGCGGGGGTGCTGCATGGGCAGCCCCCACATTATTACAAAACATGATCCCGGGATTTGGCCCACCTGGGGGCCTCATATAAAACACCAGCAGGTGTCCGCATGTCTTTTGAAAACAATTTGCTGTCAATTCACAGATCCGCCCGAGAATTTGCAGCTAAATGATAAAGAAAAAAAGCTTTTAAACCCTGGTGGGGTCCCTTTGGGATCCCCCCACCATATTTGGGGGGCAGTGTATTCCTAACCTGCCCCCTTTTCTTTAGTTTTTACATTTTTTGTGGGACTCGGCTTCAAGCCGACTCCCAAGATGGCTGCCAACACTTCCTTGTTGATGTGTTTGCAGCCAATCAAATTTTAGTAGGATCTGCGAGTCCACTGCACGGACTCGCGTCCCCAAATATCTATATTTTTTTAAAGTTAAATATCTCAAAAACTACTGAACAGATTTACACCAAATCACAAAAAGTACACTTTCTGGATCAGCATCTTACTTTCTGCCAAATTTGGTGTACATCTGTTCAGTGGTTCGAGCTGTAGTCGTTTTCAAAAAGGAAAAAATCCCCATATACATAACCTGAGGAAAACGTCTTTTGGGACCCCCCCCCTTGATGGATCACCCCGAAACTTTTAACACAGCAGCTGAACCAAAAAGGGGAAGTTTTTTGAAAATTTGGTGAAGATTCGTCAAGTGGCGCCAAAGTTATTGGTAAAACAAAAAAACACTTTTCCTATGGAAACTTTGGTCCTAACCATAACAACCTAATGACGACCGCCAGTGGGATATATATATATATATATATATATATATATATATATATATATATATATATATATATATATATATATATATACAGCAAGGAAGATTTGAGGCCCATTTCGAGTGAAAGAGCATTTATTGCGAAGACAGCAGCACGCTAGTTTCCAAACTCCTTACGCGTTTCAGCTTTACAGCCTTGATCACAGGTGGAAACACAATGAAAAAGCTACGTGCGCAGTGCATGCTTTTATATTTCAAAGTCACATGACATAGTCTTATCCTACAAGTCCCATAATGCAGTATACCATAATTCAAAAGTATCACATGGAATCTTGATAGATCCGCATTCGCTCGGGTGTTCCCCAGTTCATAGTAAGTACCTGCATTACCTTAGTGAACATTATTTTCTGCATTCATGTGCTTTCTCCGGATTTACATAATTTTTAATCAATCCTTTGCCTCCGAAAAGCTGCTCTTCCACAGGAACGATCAGAGTGGATTGTCCTCCATTCCGAATCCCTTCCTACAAACAATCACCTTTTTCGCGCAGTGGCATCTCCTTGGTAGGTTAGGCGTTTGCGAGTGGGTCATGCTCCTCGTTATGAGTCCAAACAAAAGCCTCCGAGTACCGGAGCCCCCGACCCTACAGGGCGGCCTCAATAAACAATGGGCATGGAGCAGCCCATCAAACAACACAGCAAGGAAGATTTGAGGCCCATTTCGAATGAAAGAGCATTTATTGCGAAGACAGCAGCACGCTAGTTTCCAAACTCCTTACGCGTTTCAGCTTTACAGCCTTGATCACAGGTGGAAACACAATGAAAAAGCTACGTGTGCAGTGCATGCTTTTATATTTCAAAGTCACATGACATAGTCTTATCCTTCAAGTCCCATAATGCAGTATACCATAATTCAAAAGTATCACATGGAATCTTGATAGATCCGCATTCGCTCGGGTGTTCCCCAGTCCATAGTAAGTACCTGCATTACCTTAGTGAACATTATTTTCTGCATTCATGTGCTTTCTCCGGATTTACATAATTTTTAATCAATCCTTCGCCTCCGAAAAGCTGCTCTTCCACAGGAACGATCAGAGTGGATTGTCCTCCATTCCGAATCCCTTCCTACAAACAATCACCTTTTTCGCGCAGTGGCATCTCCTTGGTAGGTTAGGCGATTACGAGTGGGTCATGCTCCTCGTTATGAGTCCAAACAAAAGCCTCCGAGTACCGGAGCCCCCGACCCTACAGGGCGGCCTCAATAAACAATGGGCACGGAGCAGCCCATCAAACAACACAGCAAGGAAGATTTGAGGCCCATTTCGAGTGAAAGAGCATTTATTGCGAAGACAGCAGCACGCTAGTTTCCAAACTCCTTACGCGTTTCAGCTTTACAGCCTTGATCACAGGTGGAAACACAATGAAAAAGCTACGTGCGCAGTGCATGCTTTTATATTTCAAAGTCACATGACATAGTCTTATCCTACAAGTCCCATAATGCAGTATACCATAATTCAAAAGCATCACATGGAATCTTGATAGATCCGCATTCGCTCGGGTGTTCCCCAGTTCATAGTAAGTACCTGCATTACCTTGGTGAACATTATTTTCTGCATTCATGTGCTTTCTCCGGATTTACATAATTTTTAATCAATCCTTCGCCTCCGAAAAGCTGCTCTTCCACAGGAACGATCAGAGTGGATTGTCCTCCATTCCGAATCCCTTCCTACAAACAATCACCTTTTTCGCGCAGTGGCATCTCTTTGGTAGGTTAGGCGATTGCGAGTGGGTCATGCTCCTCGTTATGAGTCCAAACAAAAGCCTCCGAGTACCAGAGCCACCGACCCTACAGGGCGGCCTCAATAAACAATGGGCACGGAGCAGCCCATCAAACAACACAGCAAGGAAGATTTGAGGCCCATTTCGAGTGAAAGAGCATTTATTGCGAAGACAGCAGCACGCTAGTTTCCAAACTCCTTACGCGTTTCAGCTGTACAGCCTTGATCACAGGTGGAAACACAATGAAAAAGCTACGTGCGCAGTGCATGCTTTTATATTTCAAAGTCACATGACATAGTCTTATCCTAGAAGTCCCATAATGCGGTATACCATAATTCAAAAGTATCACATGGAATCTTGATAGATCCGCATTCGCTCGGGTGTTCCCCCGTTCATAGTAAGTACCTGCATTACCTTAGTGAACATTATTTTCTGCATTCATGTGCTTTCTCCGGATTTACATAATTTTTAATCAATCCTTCGCCTCCGAAAAGCTGCTCTTCCACAGGAACGATCAGAGTGGATTGTCCTCCATTCCGAATCCCTTCCTACAAACAATCACCTTTTTCGCGCAGTGGCATCTCCTTGGTAGGTTAGGCGATTACGAGTGGGTCATGCTCCTCGTTATGAGTCCAAACAAAAGCCTCCGAGTACCGGAGCCCCCGACCCTACAGGGCGGCCTCAATAAACAATGGGCACGGAGCAGCCCATCAAACAACACAGCAAGGAAGATTTGAGGCCCATTTCGAGTGAAAGAGCATTTATTGCGAAGACAGCAGCACGCTAGTTTCCAAACTCCTTACGCGTTTCAGCTTTACAGCCTTGATCACAGGTGGAAACACAATGAAAAAGCTACGTGCGCAGTGCATGCTTTTATATTTCAAATAGCAGCAATCAGTGATTACAACTGATGAAGGCAATATTTCTGCTTGTGAATTTCACCATTCCAATATGGATGCCATTGTGACTAAACTGCAACAGTCCTTTTTTGCTTTCTGTATTATCCACTATGTATGCCAGCTTGTCCCACAATTCAGTGTGTGAGCAAGCCTGCTGTGCCAGGCGAAACGCTTAACTGAAAAATAAATCATCTGCTGGTGAAATTACCCCCTGAGTGATTGCTTTACTGGAGTATTGGGAAATAAAATGTGACATCCGGCGCGCTCCGCCGGCAACCAGCGATCCAACTGCCTCGGGCGAGGGGAGACAGAAGGAGCAGAAATCGAATTGATATATATATTATATATTTACTGAAAAAAACAAAGGTTACAGGGACGTCATAGTTAGGCTCAGGTTTCACTCGTACAAAACCAGTGAAATTCAGCAGTTATAGTTAGCTGGGCTAACTATAACTTGCTCCCCCGCAATGCACTGCTTATGACCTCACGTATTACATCACTCCTGACATGGTCAGTGACATCATTGATGACATCACTGATGACATCAGGGAGGTTGCGGTCCCCAGGGCTGCAGGTGAGGCCTGTATAATTTTCATCAATGGCCCCGGGAGGTGGCGGTCCCCAGTGTGCGGGGGTGCTGCATGGGCAGCCCCCACATTATTACAAAACATGATCCCGGGATTTGGCCCACCTGGGGGCCTCATATAAAACACCCGCAGGTGTCCGCATGTCTTTTGAAAACAATTTGCTGTCAATTCAATGCAGGTACTTACTATGAACTGGTGAACACCCGAGCGAATGCGGATCTATCAAGATTCCATGTGATACTTTTGAATTATGGTATACTGCATTATGGGACTTGTAGGATAAGACTATGTCATGTGACTTTGAAATATAAAAGCATGCACTGCGCACGTAGCTTTTTCATTGTGTTTCCACCTGTGATCAAGGCTGTAAAGCTGAAAAGCGTAAGGAGTTTGGAAACTAGCGTGCTGCTGTCTTCGCAATAAATGCTCTTTCACTCGAAATGGGCCTCAAATCTTCCTTGCTGTGTTGTTTGATGGGCTGCTCCGTGCCCATTGTTTATTGAGGCCGCCCTGTAGGGTCGGGGGCTCCGGTACTCGGAGGCTTTTGTTTGGACTCATAACGAGGAGCATGACCCACTCGCAATCGCCTAACCTACCAAGGAGATGCCACTGCGCGAAAAAGGTGATTGTTTGTAGGAAGGGATTCGGAATGGAGGACAATCCACTGTGATCGTTCCTGTGGAAGAGCAGCTTTTCGGAGGCGAAGGATTGATTAAAAATTATGTAAATCCGGAGAAAGCACATGAATGCAGAAAATAATGTTCACTAAGGTAATGCAGGTACTTACTATGAACTTGGGAACACCCGAGCGAATGCGGATCTATCAAGATTCCATGTGATACTTTTGAATTATGGTATTCTGCATTATGGGACTTGTAGGATAAGACTATGTCATGTGACTTTGAAATATAAAAGCATGCACTGCGCACGTAGCTTTTTCATTGTGTTTCCACCTGTGATCAAGGCTGTAAAGCTGAAACGCGTAAGGAGTTTGGAAACTAGCGTGCTGCTGTCTTCGCAATAAAGGCTCTTTCACTCGAAATGGGCCTCAAATCTTCCTTGCTGTGTTGTTTGATGGGCTGCTCCGTGCCCATTGTTTATTGAGGCCGCCCTGTACGGTCGGGGGCTCCGGTACTCGGAGGCTTTTGTTTGGACTCATAACGAGGAGCATGACCCACTCGCAATCGCCTAACCTACCAAGGAGATGCCACTGCGCGAAAAAGGTGATTGTTTGTAGGAAGGGATTCGGAATGGAGGACAATCCACTCTGATCGTTCCTGTGGAAGAGCAGCTTTTCGGAGGCGAAGGATTGATTAAAAATTATGTAAATCCGGAGAAAGCACATGAATGCAGAAAATAATGTTCACTAAGGTAATGCAGGTACTTACTATGAACTGGGGAACACCCGAGCGAATGCGGATCTATCAAGATTCCATGTGATACTTTTGAATTATGGTATACTGCATTATGGGACTTGTAGGATAAGACTATGTCATGTGACTTTGAAATATAAAAGCATGCACTGCGCACGTAGCTTTTTCATTGTGTTTCCACCTGTGATCAAGGCTGTAAAGCTGAAACGCGTAAGGAGTTTGGAAACTAGCGTGCTGCTGTCTTCGCAATAAATGCTCTTTCACTCGAAATGGGCCTCAAATCTTCCTTGCTGTGTTGTTTGATGGGCTGCTCCGTGCCCATTGTTTATTGAGGCCGCCCTGTAGGGTCGGGTGCTCCGGTACTCGGAGGCTTTTGTTTGGATATATATATATATATATATATATATATATATATATATATATATATATATATATATATATATATATATATATATATATATATATATATATATATAAAAACAATACCCTTTCAGGCATAGGGTGACGCATAAATTATGCAAAAAGAAGCAGAGAGCTCTGGGTATTTCTCAAATTTAGTTGGAAAGCAGCTCCTGTAAAGAGCACCCTCAACACCAGCGACACTCTAGATCTGCTCACCTCAAATGTCTGCTTTTCTATCAAAGTCTTTAAGCATAGCATTATCACAATGCCATCCACGCCGAGATAGCAAGGGACAAAGTCTTTTGCCATTTCTACAGCAAAGTCTTTAAGCATAGGACAAGCACAGTGCTGACAGGCGGAGCGCAGATGTCTGGTGAGTGTGTAGAAGAAGAGGTTGTGATTGAGGTATGCAGGTCCGGCGTTGTGGAGAGCTTTGTAGGCATGCATGAGGAGCTTGAAGGTAATTTTTGGGAACCAGTGGAGGTCTCTCAGGTGACCGGTGATGTGGCTGCAGTAGGGGATGTTCAGGATGAGTCTGGCGGAGGCGTTCTGGATGTTCTGCAGTTTCTTTAGGAGTTTCTGGGTTGGTGCTGGCATTGAGTCTGCTGCTGACGAGTGCATGGGTGACTGTTTTCCTGGACTCGGCGGGGATCCACTTGAAAATCTTCTGAAGCAGGAGGATGAGACAGCATTGATTTGGCAGTTTATTGAGAGCGAGGAGTCCGGGATGATGCAGAGGTTTTGTGCGTGGTCCGTGGATGTGGGGGTTCCGAGCGCAGCGGGCCACCAGGAGTTGACCCAAGCGGAGAGGTTGGAGCCCAGGATGAGGATTTCGGTCTTGTCTGAATTAGGCTTGAGGCAGCTGTCCTTCATCCAGGTGGCGATTGCCTTCATCCCTTTGTGGAAGTTGCTCTTGCCGGCTGTGGGTTTGTCGATGAGGGAGAGAATCAGCTGTGTGTTGTCGGTGTAGGAGACGATGTTAAGTCTGTGGCTTCTGACGATGGCTGCAAGTGGGTCCATGTAGATGTTGAAGAGGGTAGGGCTCAGGGAGGAGCCATGAGGCACTACGCAGCTGATCTCTGTGGGTTCTGATTAGAAAGAACCGTGGAAGTCTGACTCTCTGTGTTCGGCCGGTGAGGAAGGAGCGGATCCATTCTAGGGCTTTGTCGCGGATGCCGGCATTGTGGAGTCTTGTGCAGAGGGTGTGGTGGGAGACGGTGTCGAAGGTGGCCGAGAGGTCCAGGAGTATGAGGGCTGCCATTTCACCTTGGTCAAGGAGGGTGCGGATGTCGTCTGTGGCAGACTTATTTTCACTTAAATCTTTAAAATAGCATTTCTCCGGTTCTACTGATTGGAATTTTGTCATTTTGGTCTTGTTTTATTTATTAAAATCTACTCTATTTGTCTAATTTGGTGTGTGATCCTTATTGTTTAGTGTTTTCGTTTTATTTGAAATGCTGCATAAATGCTTTACATATTGCCTCTAAGTTAAGCCGACTGCTCGGTGCCAAGCTACCAGAGGGTTGAGCACAAGTTAATTTGGGGTTTACTTGGGACTTCATCCTGGCAAGAATTGTGGTTGCTGCTCGAGAAGGGTTTTACCGCCATCAACCAGTAACCCAATTTCTTACATTCCACTGACCTGCAATCCCACTCTTCTGCCAATTAAAATCGTAGCCCTCAAGTGAATGGCCTGGAAAAGGAAAAGAGCCAAAAAATAAGGCTGTGGAAAGCAGCTTGGAAGAAGGCAGATGTTTGGGTTGTGGGTTGCTATGGCATTTGAGCCTTGGGCTCGCCGAATCCAAGTGAAGCATACCAACCCCAGACATTTCTAAAAACGACACAAAAAGATAATGGACGGAATGCTGAAAATTGTCAAACATTCAACCCCAGTCACAAATCTGGGTTAAATCCATCATTCGTTTCCTCATCATGTAATGTAATGTAATGTAATGTAATGGGTTATTTATAAAGCGCAAACTGCCACTCCGAAAGGAGCATCCTGGCGCTGGTTAGAGGTGAGGGAGGTTCCCAAAGAGATTAAATGAGGGAAAGGCATAGTTCGTCTGTGGAGCTGAATATCCATGTTTTCAGCAATCTCCTGAATTGGGTTTCATTATTTTGTAATCTTAGATGAGTTGGCAGCTTATTCCATGCTTTTGTTCCCAGGGCTGCTATTGTCTTTCCCCCTTTGGTTTTACACCTAAATATAGGTGGTTTGAGGAAGTTAGCTGACGAGGACCTGAGAGTTCTGGATGTAATATAAGGAGTAAATCTCTCATAGAGATACTTGGGTCCTAACCTAAGCGAGGCTCTAAAGGTAATTAAAAGGATTTTAAAAGTATTCTTTTGTGGAGAGGGAGCCAATGGAGGGCTTTCAACGCTCCCGATGCCGAGGACCTACGAGGCAGCTTTAGCACTAAACGCGCTGCCGCATTTTGTACTATTTGTAGTCTTTTCAAAATTGATTTTTTGTTCCTGCTAGGAGGCTGTTGCAATAATCTAAACGCGAGAGGATTAAAGCCACTGTCACTGATTTCCTAGCAGAAAGTGGTATTAAATCAAAGAATTTTTTCAAAGATTTAATAAGACTAAAGCAGGTCCCTGCTACTGCCGTTACATGTGGGTGGAAGGATAGAGCAGTGTCAAAGTGGACTCCTAAATTTTTAGCTACCTTCACCATGTCTGGTGGTGGTGTCGTCCCTCTGGCCACCACTCATGTGGCTGGAATAGGACATCTTTTCCTACTGGCAAAATCTCCGTTTTGTCAGTATTACATCTAAGGTGATTATCCTTCATCCACTGAATAATCTTGGATAAACAATGTTTAAAATTAAGTTCGGCATTTGTGGAATTATTGTCTAGCGAAAGAATCATTTGAGTATCATCTGCATAGGAAGTTACTTTGATCCCAAAAGATGATATCAAAGAAATGAGTGGGGTCATATAAATGTTGAACAGTAACGGACTCAACGATGAGCCCTGTGGTACTCCTGTTGTGATATACCGTTCAGCAGAATGGAAAGATCCCAAGGTCACTACTTGTCTACGATTAGTAAGAAAAGACTTTATCCACTGAATCACAGTACCTGAAATACCACAGGATTCCAACCTTTGCATGAGGATGGAATGTGAGATGGTGTCAAAGGCGGCCGATAGATCGAGCAATATCAGGACCGCCTTTTGTCCTTTATCCGCTAACATTTTTAAGGTATCCGTTAATTCCAAAAGTGCCGATTCCGTGGAATGCTTTGGGCGAAAACCAGATTGTTGGGGGTGAAGAATGTTAGCGGTCTCAATGAATTTAGTAAGTTCTTTATGAACCAGCTTTTCAGTAACTTTACCCAATAAAGGGAGTAAGGATATGGGTCGGAGATTTGAAAGCACCGAAGGATCAATGTTTTGCTTTTTTGTAAAGGTTTTACCAACGCCAACTTCCATTCGTCAGGCACTATGCCTGAACTTAACGAGGAGTTAACTATGTTGTTTATAATTGGGTTAACTATGTCTATGATTTTATGGAGAATTCTAGGAGGGCAGGCATCCAAAGGAGAACCTGATTTGCATGCCATGATCGCCATGCCACCCAAGTTAGGACCCAGCCATCAGTCTAGTGCAAATCAGTCTTGACCCTGCTCCCAATGGAAACAGTCTAGCCCGAACAGCCGGGCCAGGTTCTCCCTGGAACAGAAAAAAAGCATCCTGGGACCAGTTTCAGGGTATCACTCCCATCAACCAGGCTAGCTAGAATCCAGTGGCATAGCTGAGCATGGGGCCCACGTCTGGGCATACCCTTCCTACTTAGGACAACTATAGCAACACCCAGATCTCTGTACTGGGGGTGAATGTTTGACAATGTTCAGCATTTCGTCCATCATCTTTTTGTGTTTTTTCTATGCCATTGTATTCAAGCTTGCCTTGCTTATGAGAGGTGATACCCCAAAACCGGTCCCAGGATGCTTGTTTCCGGTCCAGGGACGACCTGCCCTGGAAGGTCGGGCTGGACTGCACCCATGGGGAGCAGAGTCAAGACTGATTTGCATATGGCTGGGTCCAAACTGGAATGGCATGGTGTGCAAATAAAATGTTGGATTTAGGCCCAGATATCTGTACTGGGGGTAAATGTTTGACAATGTTCAGCATTACAGCCATCATATTTTTGTGTTTTTAAAGTCACCCCAAATGGGAAGAGTATACCCAGGCGTCGGTCCTGTGTTCACTATGCTATTGGATTCCAGCTAGCCTGACTAATGAGGGGTGATACCCTGAAACCGGTCCCAGGATACTTGTTTCCGGTCCGGGGGGGATCTGGTCTGGCAGTTCGGGCTGGATTGTGCCCATGGGGAGCAGGGTCAAGACTGATTTGCATATGGCTGGGTTCAAATTGGAATGGCATGGTGAGCAAAAAATTATGAATTTAGGCCCAGATCTCTGTACTGGGGTGGATGATTGACAATGTTTAGCATTCCGTCCATTATCTTTTTGTGTTATTCTATTTCTAAAAATTAAACATATGGAGGAGTCCAGGATGGTGTTGCTTTTGCAGATGCCACCACTTTTTCATACCCAGAATGCCCTGCAAGTATCAAACATTGGTTAAAAAAATGGAAAGTCCTCACATTTCTGTGTTGAAACATTTCCTAGATTTTTGGAGAACAAGAACGTTCCCACTAGCTAGTGTTCCCACAATTTTACCCATAAAAACAGTACCTTACAGGTGTAGGTGGACTATCATTACTGACAGGAACCGGCCAAATCTGTGACCATGTGAAGGTCACAGTTCAAGCCTATTTCTGTCCCATGCCATAGGCTCACCAACGCATGCGAGGTACTGTTTTCATTGAGAGAAGTCTGGGAACATTAGATGGTAGGACTTGAGCAATTTCACTGATCGTCTGTCATTTTCTGTCTCCGAAAAGGGACAAAACAGTGATTTTTTCCATACTCTGGCATTTGCAGGGGATTCTGGGCAAATTAAACAGGTTGGGATTGATGAACGCCACATCTCCTTGGATTTCCATGAGTCTTTAATTTTCAGCAATGTAGACATCTACCACAGATTCTCTCCCCTATCAAAAATATACTCCAGTGTCTAGTGTGGTGGGCCCAGTTCAAACACACACATGTCTGATAACCCCACTCTCAGAAGACCCAGGGAAACATAGATGTGGGGTAAAGCCTTGGCAACGATATTTACCTGTGCAAGGAAAAAAGAAAGACACTAGCATGGTTTGGAGGGAAATTTTGAAAATCTAAAAATACCTTGATTAGCACATTGCCCTGGCAAGACAAGTAGGTGGAGGGTTGTCTAGCATCCAGCGATAGAAACATTATGTTGTATAAATGTTAAAAATACATGGTTGTGGTATGTTTCCATACAGCCCATGGGGGATACCTGTGACCAAAAGAGAGGTAACCTTGCTGCTGCTTTCTGAATTCCCAAAATGGACGGTACCGAGTTTATAGCCTGTTGGCACCCTAAATCCGTAGAAACCCCATCTATGCCTGGTACCCCCATGCTCAGACAACCCAGAGGAACAGAGTTGTGGGTCAAGCCTTGGCAGGGATATGCTCATGCTTGATGGAGACTGAAAGGGATTATATTGTTTTGGGGAAAAAATGCAAACAAATCTGACAAACATCATGTTCAGCGTGATATACCAGCCAGCCAGTCATAGTGAGGGAGGTCTGGCACTAGGGAAAGAAACCTTTTAATGTGTAGAGTTAAAAATATATGGTTGTGGTAGGGCATGGATGTCCGGTGTGCACCAATAGATTCCTAATGTAATACAGAATTAGCAAATGTATTATACTTTCCATCTAGTCCTGCATTTGATTTCTGTCATCTAAATGAACCGTGCTCCATAAACTGTCATTCTACCCGAATTTAGTAACCTGTGCTGATACTACATAATTGATTGTACAGATTACATTTCATAAAAAAATTCACACATATTTATTTTTGCCAGACTCCTGGGATTGAGAGCACCATTTCTTTGCTTAGAGGTCTGGGATTTGGGTTTTTCCATGGGAGAAATGCAACCAAATATTGAGCTAATTTGTTTAAAATATGATAATATCTACACATTTTTCATTATCTCTTGAGATGCAATGAGATATTGATGCTGGATATGGGAACTAAAGTTAAATTGGCAACCATACCTGATTAAGGACAACTAAAAGCTTGGGCAATGACAACATTGATGCAAAGTACGCATCTCATGGTAAATAATACACTGTCCAGTTCAATGAAATTTTGTTTTTCCATGATGAGAGCAATGCTAAATAAGGCAAGCCTGCCCACTAGCCACCATCATTTCTGTTGTAATCCGCAATTTTAAGCAACAAAAGGTTTTTCTGACTCAATTTCAAATGAACTCACATTTAGTTAGTATTATGCCTGTTAAATATTAACATAAAATAGGCCTGGGTGAAATTTTAATTACACCAGAGTAATTGGAGTAATTCTAGCAATTACGCATTACTCTTGTGATGTGAAATTACTGAAATTACAAGATTACACTAGCTTGAGTAATTTGGGGCAATAGTCCTACCACAGGAGCACAGCAACAACAAAATAAGAGAGAACGAATGGCTGCTGGCTATTTGAGTCCTGTAGCATTTAGTGCTTTTCTTGTAGGACAAAATGTGTCATCAGGCCAATTTTGAACGTAATGGTGCATTTTGCACTAAGAAAATTGTGCTAAATGCAGGATTTAGCTACTCACATAATTATGCATAATTACGAGTAATTTTGCAGTAATTGCGCTGGAGAGAATTATGCCAGTTACACCCACCCCTATACAAAATACGACCAGTCAATGTAATGGCAGGCTGGAGCAGTGGTCAAGCCAGTGTAATGGTCAGTCACTGCATTGGCAGTTGAAATAGTAACATTCAGCTTGTGGTTCTTGTTCCTCATCTCTACAATATCACAAAGCTGACAGGGTTAGGTGTTCATCTCTCACGGGAAAAAAGGAAAATCAGTAGAAGCCGGAGCGTTATCATTAACCCACAGCTATAGCACCATTTTTGGAACATGTTTCGGAATTTGACAAAATTCAACCTGGGTCTGTTATCGGGATGTGCAAGGACTGTGGTATGAGGAAGCTGACTGAACAGGCTCTCAAATGTGTGACTTGCTTGAATAAACTCAGCAGCTGCAGCACACAGTGTCAGTGCATGCAAACTAGCTTTACTGGGAGAAACAGAGAGACATTATTGAGGAAATATAATCAAATCCCAGTGTCTTTATTTTAATGCAAAACAAAAATGCCATCTAGTTTCGGGAGAATGCACATCTTTTCAAGTGCTTTCTCTTTGCGTTATCTGCTTTAATCTGTTTTTTCCCACTGAGACCCTGATACTAATCTGGCTAAACAAACTCACCATATAAAATCTTGTTCCACCCTGATCATGACTGACCCGGTTTTCCTGCACCTGGTTTTCCTGGATGTGTGACCCAGTTTGCCTGCACCCGGTTTTCCTGGGGGCATGAAGACTGGAGCCTATATATTACTGCCTGGTAATTCTGGCCAATAAAATTGCATGCGACTTTGGCTACAACAGCATCCAAGCCTCATCCCCCTGTCCCTGACAATGATATTCTTTGGCAAGCTTGCGAAAACTATGGACCTGATTACGATCTTGGCTAATGGGATACTCCGTCACAAATGTGACGGATATACCATCCGCTGTATTACAAGTTCCATAGGATATAATGGAAATTATGATCACGGCAGATGGGATACCTGTCACGTATCCCATCTGCCAAGATCATAATCAGGCCCTATGTTTTCTTTTCCTACCTCACGCCACCCACTCCACCCGCATCTGGCAAGGAGTGTTAAACCCTTCAGAACAGGGCACACTGTGTGGAATTCTGCAAGGAAAATTCATGTATGCACGGTCATTCCCCATTGTGAGGGGTCTAATTAGTACTAAGCTACATTCCATGCAATGATATCGGCTGGTAAACTGATTTTTTTTTTTTTCCGTGTCCAGGTCTGCCAAGTAACCCTTGGAAGTCCCAGAAAATAAAAGTCTGCAAATGCCCCTCATGTACTGGGAAAAATCTCAGATGCCACTGGCGCTTCTCCTATTCAATCTGCTATGTAAACGTTTGTATTCTGAGAAGAGAAAAGTCTACAAATGTTCCCCACATGCTGGGAAAAACTTGAGTAACATCATCATATTTTTCAAAGACATCCACCTGCTTTATGACTCTGCCTTTTTTTAAAAAGAAGTAAGTGCAGATAAGGCAGTCATGCTGTCATGGCTAACGTATGTCAACACTGCTTTTTACTTCGCCTATCAGAATTAACATGCACATTGCAATGGCGCGGCAGCGGTGAGACAAGATGGCCGCTCTTTAGAGCTGTTCCGCGACATCGAGAAACGGCCAGTGTTGAAGGGACCTCTTCCAGACAACGGTAGGGTGGCTAGAACATGGACTCATGCGTTAGAAGCAATGTGGAGTGCTGAGGCAAGTTTTTTAGAACTTCAATCGGTCTATTTGAGCGCTTTTCATTCTTTTTCCTCCGAGGCGCCTTGCACTGCAGCCGCCATTTTGCGAGTTCGGCACTCGCACTTTCTTTAGACGTCAGCGCGTCAGAAATGCCCCTTTGGTCGATGTTTTTTGGCCAGTTGTGCTACTTTCACCACAGATAAGGAATATTTGTATCAAAAATGTTCAATTTACAACGGAAAACTCTTCTATTTGCTGAATGCCTTTAACTTCTCCTCATATGTAATAGAGGCTACTCAGGCAGGCATCTATAGTCATTGTCCTCACCTGAATTAACAGCGCAATTTCCAGTTCTAAAGCAGTTTTTTGTATTCAGATGCCTGTGATCTGAAAGTTTTATTTATTTATTCTTGTGGAAATATACTGCTTCAAACATGAATTCCATGCACCCAAACAAGCCCCAAGGGGCTGCTGGCTCCAATCCTAGCGGTCGCAAAGACTCTGTCGGCAATACCAACAAACGAGTCAAATAAGATCCGTCCTCCCCAACCAAATCACCTCTTCCTCTGACTTTAGAGGACATTATGGATGAACTGAGAAACATTCGACCTTTTATGACGGACACCACCACGACACTTCAAAGAATTGAGGAGAAATGATCTGGTTTTGACTCAAGGCTTTCGGATGTAGAACAAAAGATTAGTGACGCACAAGATGTTGTTGCCAAAGTGGACATTCTATCCCGAGAGGTTGCTCAACTGAAGAAAACTACAGAAGATTTGGAAAATCAAAATAGGCGCAACAAACTACAAGTTGATGGAATTCCGGAAGGCTCCGAAGGTTCTGATATGATCTCTTTTTAGAAGATTCACATTCCCCAGATAGTCAGTTTGCCGAAATCTACGGATCTCAACATTCAAAGGGCTCACAGGATAGGCCCCCACAATGTGTCATCCTCAAACAAACCTCGGGGAATCATTGCATATTTTCTATTATACTCTGATTTGATGGCGACTCTCAATGCTGCTAAACAACATAAATAGATGCTCTGGTCTGGCCAAAAATCTTCTTCAGTCAAGACGTCTCTAAGCCTACTGCCAATCGCCAAAAAGAGTTTCTAGCCCTCAGACCAACGCTACGATCCATGAATGCCCGTTATGGCCTCATTCATCCCTGCTTTTTCAAAGTAACCTACAAGGACAGAACTTTCACTTTTGAGGACCTTGCAGAGCTCAAGAAATGTATTCACGATCACAAAGGACAAGCAATGGAACTTAGTAAAACCTAACTGCTGTCTCACATGTTCTCTCTTTTGTTCCACAGGTTTCCCATCCGACGCTGATGTCTTTATTCGCGTTGTCCATCTGTCTTGTTGTCTATGCTTCAATCCATTGCGTTGTCTCCCTCATTGTTCGGTAAGTTCCCTTCCATCGTGTTGATTATATTTTCGTTTCATGATTACAGTTTTACGATTATTTGTTGTCATTAAATTTATCCTTTCTCGTTGTCCCTCTTTGGGGCGGCCTCTGTCCTTCTCGCCCCCCCTCCTACATCAATGTTCTTTTTGTTTGTTACTGTTATGGCTAAAGTCTTTTGGCTTTTTGTCATCCTTTCTCCGGATATGCTTCAAGGGAGACTGTGTTCTCCTTTTGTTCCTCTTGCCCACCCCCCTCACCCTATCCTTTTTTTCCACCTTTTTCCTTTCCTCTTTGCTATCCAGTTTATTTCAGCTTCTCTTTTTCTCTATAAATCTGTTCTTGTGGTTCTTTACTATTTTTTACCTTGTATGTATGATCGTGTACATCAGGCTGTCTGTTTTATTTCCCTTCATATCTCTAATTTCTTGTTTTCTCTTATTCTTTGGCCTATTTCTGTTTCTCTCTTTGTTGGAATATCTTCCTATCAGGACTTGTATCCCTATCTGGCATTTTGGCTTTTGCAGTTCAATTATTTTACTTACTTTAAGTTTCATGTATATTTTTGCATAACTTTGTATAAGTTCTTTCGATGAGTGGTTTACGTATTATTTCATGGAATGTTAAGGGTATCCGTCATCCTGTTAAAAAACAACGTGTATTATACCACCTTGCTAAATTGAAATGCCATGTAGCGCTATTGCAAGAAACGCATATTAAGGAGCAAGATTTGCTCTCCTTACGCAAATTATGGGTTGGAAATGTTTTTTGTTCCCCAGCAGTTAATAATAGGAATGGCGTAGTAATCCTGTTTCACAAGTCACTAAATGTTCTTTTGCTAAATGAGGTCAAGGATAATAATGGTAGATGGCTTTTACTGAATATTAAGGTCAACAATACCCAATTTTCTATGTGTAATGTGTATGGCCCTAATGGTATTGATTTAATATTTTGGAATGGTTTCTCTATTCTCCTTTCTTCTCATGCCTCAGAAAATGTGATTTTGGGAGGAAATTGCAACCAACTTATGGACCATTTTTTAGGCCGGAAATCCCAAACCAAATTAATCCCCAATAGAATGCAAAAGACTTTCCACAAAGCTATTACATCTAGAGGGTTGTTAGATGCTTGGAGAATTTCTCACCCTGATGTCTTGGAATTTTCCTTCTTCTCCCCTGCTGACAGGTCTCATTCACGAATAGATTACATATTTCTCACCCAATCATCTCTTCAATTCATGACACATGCAGAGATTGGCTCCATTCTTATCTCTGATCATGCCCCCGTCATTTTAGACATGGATTATCCCACTTTCACACCCATCTCACGCCGATGGCGTTTTAAAAATGCCCTTGCCCTTTTGTTAGACACTCAATTTGTTGAACAATTTTCACTGTTTATACAGGAATTTTTCAGAAACAATCTTTCCTCTGATTCACAGATTAATTTTATTTGGGATGCTTTCAAAGCTACCGCCAGAGGATTTATAATAGATTTTGTTTCCCGGAAAAAAAAGAAGGCACTTAATGATGCAACACAAATTTTAAAACAAATTAAAGCCTTAGAGCATGAGTATTTTACCTCTAATTGTTCTGATACTTTGTCCAATCTCATTAAAGCTGAATTGCAATATAATAAACAATCCTGGGATAATGCTTGCAGCAGTCTCCTCAAATTTAACGCTAAATTGTATGGCGGCCGCAATAAAGCTGGCAAATCCCTAGCCAACTATCTTAAAATTAAAAAACAGAAATCCAAGATCGTTGCCATCACAGATAGCGCAGGAATCAGACATATCACTGATTCTAAGATCCTTGAGTGTTTCACTGAATATTACACTTCTCTTTACCTGCCCGAGTCGACCCCTTCATCTGACCAAATTGATTAATTCTTTCAAACCATTCCCAAACCCTTCGATAATCAAGTTGATCTAACATCCCTCGATAGTCCAATATCAGAACAAGAAATCACAAATGCTATTTATCAACTTCCCAAAGATAAAACACCTGGACCGGATTGTTTTACTGTACGTTTCTTTCTTCATTTGAAGCAATTTCTTGTTCCTCAGTTGTTACTCCTCATAAATCACTTCTTAGCCTCTGGTAAAATGCAAGGTTCCTTTACTCAAACTATGCTCTGTTTGATCCCCAAAAAAGACAAAGACCCTTCTTATTGTAAGAATTATAGGCCCATTTCCCTAATTAACACGGATTATAAGATCTTTGCCAAATTATTAGCCCTTCGCATAAATCAGGTCATCCCAGACTTAATTAATATATATCAATCAGGGTTTGTAAAGGGGCGATCGATTACAGATAACACCAGGACTTTCCTAAACATTATTCATTTAGCCTCCAAGGCAGACTCACCAGTCACTGCAATTACGTTAGACGCCGAAAAGGCCTTCGACAGAGTAAATTGGAAATTCATTTTTGGAGCATTAAAATGGCACGGCTTTAGTCCCCCCATCATTCGATACATCCAGTTGCTATACTCTGCACCCTCCACCTTCATTTGGGTGAATGGATGTCAATCCAAATACTTTTCACTTCACAGAGGAACTAGACAAGGGTGCCCTCTATCTCCACTTTTATTTATTCTTGCCCTAGAACCTTTTTTGGAAAAAATTTGCCGTTCTCCACAGTTTACGGGATTCCAATTTAAACATATAGATAGCAAGTTTACTGCTTACGCAGACAACATTTTATTATACCTCTCCAACCCCACTAGGTCTTTGCTAAATGAGTACTCTTTAGTCTCTGGTTATAAATTCAATATCGACAAATCCGAGGTTTTGCCATTAAATAAACATTGCTTCTCTGATATGTTTAAAGACACAGGGTTCAAATGGAACTCAAAAAGTATTAAATGCTTAGATATCCCATACACTAATAATATCAAAGAAACCATTAAAATTAATCTTGCAGATATAGTTAAAAAACTTTCGGCGCTCATAGGCAGTTGGTCCCCACTATTTTTGTCTTGGTGGGGTTGATAAGCCACAATTAAAATGATGATGCTACCGATCATTAATTTTTATCTATCCATGCTCCCAATCACTCTTCCACTTTCTTTCTTTAAAACCATCAATCGTTCCTTGACCAAATTCCTATGGAATATTCGCAAGACCAGGATTTCACTAATTTGACTTCAACAGCCCAAAGACCTAGGAGGGGTTAATCTTCCTAATCTTAGACGTTACCATTCTGCATTTACCCTGAAACAAGTTTGGACCTTTCTTTCAGACAACTCACATACACCATTAACGGCCTGGAGCTTACTAGAACAGTCCCAATACACACCATTCTCTTTTAACGCCGCCATTCGTTTATCCCAGCCCCCTAGACGTCTTTTATCTCCTACTCTCACCCATTCTACTGCAGTTGTCACCTCTTTGTTTAAAGCCCATCTCTCTCAATCGGATATTTTTGCACATACTCCTATTTGGTATAACAAACACTTAAATATTAATAACAGAGCCCTATTTTTGAAAGAATGGATTGATAAAGGCATTATTACATTTGAACATTTGATGATTAATGGGTCTCTTATGGACTTCACGGAGATCCAAGAGAAGTATGATATATCCCCTTTACATGCTCCTCATTAATCTCACCTCAGAACATCTATAATTCAAATCCATTCCAAGAACTCTTCCTTGGTTTTACACAATCAGATACCCACTTCTCTCTGGACTTCTCTACTCAGTTTAAAGCATCTGCCATTTTCAAGATATTGTCACACCCTACTGATATGAGAACCAAATCTAGTACAGAAATTTTGTGGGAAAAAGATTTGTCACAAGAACTCTCATTTCATACCTGGGGCTCCATTTGGGCAAAAATTCACACCTCCTCACGATCAGCAAGCACAACGCTCTATATTATTTTTATAATAGGCTTTTTCTCACCCCTACAGATCTCCATAAGTTCAAGTTGTTGGATGATTCGAAATGCTGGTCTTGCCCTCACGAAAATAGCGATTTATTTCATATGTTCTTTCTCTGCCCTCTGGTTGTGAGTTTTTGGTTGCTCATTTGGAAGAAATTTAATGAAATTTTATCCACAGATTCTCCATTTGATATTTTGCATGTTTTTCTGGGTGGCTCCTCCCCTATATGGAATACCCAGGGAAACGAGGGTAAATTTATTGATTTATTTATAGCTATTACCTTTCAGATTATTACAACGAATTGGAAAGATACTGCCAAAATCTCGTACCACCCCTGGTGGAACCTTTTATGCCATCATCACAGGCTAGATCGCGCACACGCCACCTCTATACCCACATTGATTAAAAAATACTTTCTCTGGTCACCACTCGCGACATTCTTATCTAGGATGGCTGTTCGACCTACTTCGTAGGTACTTCGTTATGAACCTCCTTAATGATATTATGTTTAGTAAGTTGTTACTGCTATTTTTGTTTTACTGTTCAGCTGCTTATTATTATTTCCCCTTCTCTTCCCTTCCCCCCTTTTTACCCTTGTTTTAAAATGCTAAATTGCATATGCTTATGTACATGTTTAGATGGTTCAAGTTGGTTTTGATCTTATACTTCTTAACATTGCTCATACCCGCTTGGGGTTTATTTTGTTCTTTCTTTTATTCACTGTACTCAAATTAAGGTTATGGTAGTGTTTGAACATTGCTTGTATACTTTATACTGATGTTTTACTTTGGATATTATCTCAAAAAAGCATTCTAAACTAAAAGAAAACATGCACATTGTAATGAGGGCTTATATAGTGAACAAACACAACTTTGTTTATGGCTGCTGATACTCTAGCCATATATGAGGGGGATATATGTAGAGCTAACTGAGTGTATTATGCTATGCCCTTTCACAACATTTGTCTGACAAAGGCCATTGCAATTTTCCCTATGTATTGTGGCCATAAATCATCGCCCAACCATAAACAATGACATTTATTAAGGAGACTAAGGGCCTGATTATGAGTACATTGGTCCCAAGACTGCCATACCCGAGGTGGTGGTCCGACCGCCCGATTATGATGTTGACGGTCGGACCACCACAAGCCCGACGGAAGTCCACCATCACCACCTGTATCCTGGATCCCGACGTGGAGCCAGTGGGGAAAGGGGTGATCAATGGCAGTGGTGCCGATGTAGACACAGCAGTGCTGATTACGACCTGCCTTTCTGCTGACCTTTTTATGGCGCCATCCTCAAGGCTTCACTCTCCTGATTAACTTGCATCATTCATAGGAAGAATGGTATAATGACTTTTAGGTCAAAAGTGAGAAAAAAATGAGAAGCAAAAAGTAAGTCAAACAAAAATAAGAAAAAATAAAGTGATTGAAAAAGAAACATTTAGGAAACTGAAAACTTTTTAAGTTTTCCGTTTCCTAAATGTTTCTTTTAATCCTTTTAATCCTTTTAAGGATTAAGGATGGGAAATAAAAAGGAAGGTTAATGACAAAAGTAGGTTATGGACAGGGTAAAGGAAGGGGCTTACCTAAGGACCCTGTTTTTACAGAATAAAAGCTGAATGTCGGAGTGCCCAATATTCAGTCAACCTCGAGGCTTTGCTTTCCTGGTTAACTTACATCATTCATAGGAAGAATGGTATAGTGGTTTTTAGGTCAATAATGAGACGAAAGTAAGAAACAAAAAGTAAGTAAAATAAAAATAAGAAAAATAAAGAGATCAAAAAGAAACATTTTGAAAACGGTGGAATTTTTTTTAAGGATTAAGGATGGTAAATAAAAAGGAAGATTAATGACAAAAGTAGGTTATAGATAGGGGGACTTCATCAAAATGCGGCAGATATACCATACTTGTATTATAAGTGGCATAGGCTATTATGAACTTGTATTATGATGGACAGAACATTGACCATTTTTGCGATGTGGTATCCTGTACACTCTAAATAAGGGCAGATGTCTTTAAACTACGGTTACTGTATGGGTTAGTTCACAGGCTAGACTTTTGGCGAGGGTTACAGTAAGTTATGGAAAAGTTAGTTATTAACAAATAGTACTGGTTAAGGTTAGGAACAAAACAATGTTAGGGATAGGTTTAGGATTAAGGGTGGGATATTGATTAACATAGTATTTGGAACAGGGTAACAAAACCTTTTAAACTAAGATTAAGACAAGGATAAAGAAATCCCTTAAACTAGAATTAGGGCTAGGGATAATTTGAACCCTACGCAGTGGTGCAAGAAAGAGTTAGAAGCATGGATAGTGTTGGCAGCTACATTTAGGAGTTAGTGGAAAACAATATATTTACAGATAGTATAAGAGGTTATGTTTAATCATTTTAAAGAAAAGTAAAATAGGAAGGGTTGTTACATGTGAAGAAATAGTTTCTAGGCCTTTCATGATTCTTTCTACACAAGCCCCTGCACTAAGTTTGCACTGTCCCATCCTACCCCCATGAATCCCTCTATAAAAGAAAAATAATACCATGCTTTTAATGGGCAGATGTCGCTCTTTGAAATAACCTTCTTCTTCTTCAGTAACTCGCTTGTCTCTGATGTCCAATATAAACCAAACTAATGTCAAGATCACCTGCTAAGTCAATTTCATTCTGATACAGTCTGCATTTGAGGTGATTTGAGAACCAGGCTAAGCGCCCCCCATCTTGCTTACTTTTCACCAAATTGTTCTCCTTTTCAGCTGCTAAATGGCTGGAGTTCATGACTGAGATAAACAGAGTGCCCCATCTTGTCCCTTTCTTGCATCAAAATTGTTAACGTACAGCAGCTATCAGAGGTGCAAAGTTTTCTCTATCGACCTGCTATTGTGCAATGCTGCCTATGGTTTCCTCACAATCCTGTTCACTGAAAGAATCCATGGTATCACAGAAGGCTGAGCCAATCTGTTCCAAAGCCTCAGTGATCTCTGACGTTGCCTTTAGCATGAAGGCAAGCTCTGATCTTTTCCAAGCTATCATTCTTCCATCATTTACTTACTGCAGACATCCCTTATAGTCAGAATTTAATTTTCTAAGACTACTCTTTTAACACCATTTTGAATTATGCCAGGTATTTTATGGCAGACCACTGCCCTAGGAAAGCAATTCTTCATTCCAGGTTTACATGGATGTATGCCAGAATATTGGCCGCAAAAATATTGTGGTGCCATAATATCAATGTCAAAATATTGATAGAAAAAATATTTACTTTACATACTTATAATGGAAAGGGCTAAAATTTCAACTCCAAAAATATTGTCATTCAAAATATCTCTGTAATATTAGTAAAAATATAAATTAATTTGTAAATTATTTAATTTAAATTTAAAATAACAACTATATTATTTTTAGAATAATGTAATTTAAAAAATATACATTATTTATTAATTTAATTACAATAAAAAAATAACATGCATATAAATGAAATAGTAATTAACATAAATGCATGTACAGATCATGACTATACTGAATGAAAGATGAACCCTTCATCCCCAGTGTTGACTCATCCTTGCATTCTGTTTTACAATGAAAAACGGATGTTTGGATCTTCATATGAAATGCACAATAAATAAATGCTACAAAAAAGTAATTATTTAATCCTAAAATATAAATTGCATTTAATTCTGTCTAGTAATACAAATACTTGAAAAAATAAAAAAGACAACATTGTTAGTTTATTTTAAAAATATAAAACAATATAACTATATGTAATAATCATTCATTTATATAAACAATATAAACACATATTCCTACCTTACTAAATTGATCAAATTAAAAAAAAGTAAGAATTATTTTTAAATCCTTAAAATCATTTAAAAAGATAATGATTTTAAAAAACATAGCAAAACAAATTAAATCTAAATACAGCAATATACACAAATATACATTTACATTTTAGATGCTCAAAACACCTAACAAAATGTCTTGAAAAAGTTGCAGTTACTAATCTAATTTAATTTCAAAACTGATAATAAAAACTGTATCAATTAAACATATTTTAAAAGCACTATTCTTATTCCAATGCAATAAATTTAAAAAATGCATACATTATGGAGGTGAGGTCAGATTTATTATAGTCCAACAATCACTGAGGAAAAGACAACGTTCAAGGAGATTTTCAAACTTGAGTTCAACAAATATTGAGAAGAATACATAGATTTATGAATTCATATTTACTCTAGTTCAACAAACTTTGACAAACTTGTATATCCATGGTTGTGGTGGTTTGCATTTATTACTTGTACTCTAGTCCAACAAATTTTGTGGAAAGAGCATACATTTGGTGGGCTCTAATTTACTATCCTAACTCCAGTCCAACAGAAGTTAGGAAAATGCACACATTGTTACTATTGTAACGTCATCCAGCACACATTGTGGAAAGTGCTTGTGTCTTTAGCGTAGATTTACTTTTTTAACTCCAGTCGTCCAATAAACATTAGAGGAAGGGCATACATTGAATGAATCATATTTACTATTCTAACTCCAAACCTACTAATATTATTTTAAGTGAATATAATACGATGATTAAATACACTACTCTAACTCCACTCCAACAAACACTGAAACAAATGTATAGATTGAGGGGTTACAGTTACTCTTCTAACTCAAATCCAACAAAGATTGGTGTAAGTGCAAACATATGGTGGGATCATATTCAATACTGTAATTGCTGTCCCACAAACATATAAGAAATAAAATATTTTCAAAACACTCAACTAACTACACAAACAAAATTGTTCGATTAAGAACTGTAACATAAAAGTTTAAATCATATTTGTAAATTATATATAATTACGTAACTAGTTAAATATTACTTATTAAATACAAATATTTATAAGTAAGATAAATGTATCCATTATAAGTGTTAAAAAACAAGATATTATACAATTCTATATTTATTACTAAAATATAGGTTAAAATGCACCCAGTGGGCATGGCTAAGAAGCTGATCATGGCAGCTGCTCCTCTTTGAGCTCCACCGCACACCTCACCAAAATCAGTCCTAATCCTTGGCACAATAACACAAACGAAATCTGATTATTGGGGGACAAACTCGGTATATATCCATGCTGGTCTGGATGTTAATCTGAGAGGCTAGGGTGCGAGAAAAGCCCGTGACAAAACATTGAGACCTACCCATGACCTGTGCAGTGCTGGGTGGTCCTCGAGGTCCTAAGTTGCCTGTGGACCCCCGAGCAGAGGGGAAGACATTGGACTGCTTCCGTACTAGTTGTGTAGGTGCATGACAATAAAAATGCGCACTGAGCTGACGGCTGGTCCGCACAACCTTGAGCAAGAAGAAGATGATACAGTTGTTGCTGTTTGACGCAGCTGATCAAAAAGAGACTGCTAGAATCAGTGCCAGTCTGGGCAACAGTAGATAATCTTTTGGTCAAAGTCCGACAGCATCATGGGGACTGGCTTACTACAATGAGGAGTGCTGGGAGCCACAGGAGCGGGCCGGATCGCACCTCATGGTTTGCGGATGACATGTGGAGTGCCCAGCAAAAGCCAGATGTGGTGCCAAACTAGATCATGCAATGCATTTGTACCCCCGGACTAGAGTGATGGAGGATAGTTTGCCCCTCCCAGGGGGTTAACTGCCTAGCCATCTGCTACGCCTGATGTGGAGCAGGAAAGGAAGGTGGAGCAGCAGCTGTGGGGGCTGGTCGGTCTTATAGAACCCACATTGACTACAACTTTGACTAGTCAAAATACAAACTGATAACATCAGCGCACACAGTGGGCTGCCCTGAGGGCAGTGACAAACTGATCCTCCTGTTGGTGCTTGTGGGTAAATCTTCCCCCAAATAAGGCTCAATAACAGAGGAGGTGGCTGCATGGCCTAGACCTGGTACCTCATAGGCCCCTCAAACTGTGACCTACATCTCCTCATCTCCTCCTGGGCACCCCACATTGGGATGGAAAACACTCTGTTGTGGTGGGCACTCTAAATGTGGTTTTGTTTATATATGTGCAGCCACCCCCACATTCATAATCCACCCATTGGCAACTGTATCTGAGAGAGTATTTCCTCAAGCAACCCTCCCATTCCCGAGGAGGGTACTCCTCATGGTGCACTCAAGGGGGAGCTAACACTGTGGATGGAGGTTGGTGATCCACCACTGACAGGAGACCCTAGCCATGCGTGAGCAGAGAGGTGCTAGTGAATTTGTCTGACCTTCCAACATCCCTGTCTCCTGCCAAATCTTCCAACATAGAGACTGACTGTGGTGGTCCCTGTTTGTTCTGAAAGGACGGAGGGTGGTCCCACAGCTGCTGGGGGGCTATATGCTTTCCAGCCGTTCCCGAGTGACTGACGGCTTGATAGGAGAGGACAGACAAAAAGGGGCACAGCCATTTACAAGGGCAAATCGAGAAGTTGAGAATGTGCAACAGTTCTAAGCTAGGGAAGAGGATGCTGCGGGTGCGCCCACTGGATCAACATTAGAATAGTGGGCGTTCCAGAGGGATTAGAGGGGTTGTTCCCTACTCAGTTCTTAACACAATGGTTGAACTCCTGGGTCCCTAAGAAAGTAGTTTCATGGTGCTTTGTGGTTGAACAGGCCCCTTGGTCCCTGGCATCCTGCCCCCCCATCCAGAGCACCGCCACCATCCATCATTGCCTGCATATTCAACTTTAGAGATGCTATCCTAAGAGCTTGATGCAAACAAGACACTTTAATATGCTGCTTCTGTGCTGGCATGGTGTTGGCAGACGACACCTCGAAGCTAAATGTTACAGACAATGCAAATATAATATATGTTGCTCTTCTTGACTTGCATCAAGGGCATCTGTGGAGAAAAAAACATCTTCTTTGACTCTCTGGAAAGTGCATGGGCCTGGGTGGAGGAGCAACCAAATTTTCGCCAGGAGTGTGGCCCTCTTGAAGATCCCCTAGGGAGAAAAAGAGGTGAATGGACTTGGAGGCAGCTACCATTGTGGAATCGGAAGACCAAGAGGAGATATCGCTCTGATGAGACATTTGCTAGCAGCTCAAAACAAATAGCATCCCTACTTTGAGGGGTAAGCCTCGAACGACAAAAGGCCTCCGACCTCGTAATAATCCATTGAGTTACTAGTCAAGGTATGGGAATTCAGCAGCAAAGGGAGAAAGCTTTAGTTTGTTTGTCCAGTTGGCAACTGTCCCTAGTTTATTCCTTGACAGCTACTTCTAGTTATCGATTTATAGGGTGGGGTGTGGGTAGAGGAAACAAGGTCACTAAAAGTAGACCTGCACTAGATATGTTCCCATTTGCTTATAAAATCGATCCCCTCAAACACATTTGACAATCCTGTAGATGGTATACATGCCTGAGTCAGACAACATATAATACACGCCATGGATCATACCGGAATTACTCGCCTCTGCATTTTAAAGTTAACTCTGAGGATACCAGTTGGTCTTATTGAGAACGTATACTGATTGATGATCTCACACTGATATTAGCGACTGAATGTACTTGACTTGGTTTCATATTGACCTTCAAATCAGATGAAGCCTGTCCATGCCAGAGGCAGTCAAAACTCGTTGTGTTGAATAGATATAGCAGTTCACGCCCTGATGAAGTCTTTGGCTATTACCATTAGACGAAACACGTGTTGGCAAGAATTGTGGCTGTTGGTTGTATCATTGAAGAACTGAAGTGTAATTTGAGATCAAAAAGTCTTCCCAAGATACACGTTACAGAATAAAGATCAAGGACGAACACTTGAAAAAGACTACTGCATGGACTTATGTTTTGGACTTTATATAATTTGCTCAGGAAATTGAATTTGTGTCTAATTACAAGTGTGTGTAGGCTTGCATACACTAACCAACAACGTAGGGTAGTCGTTGTCTCAATTTCCTTTGATGCACTACCAAATGAATTTATAATTCTGATTACGTTGTCACATAACCGTGCACATTCTATACCCCACTGCCCTTTTGTGACGTTTAACATATAATACAATGCATCCTCATACAGAGCTTTAATGGTTGGTTAGACAGTGTTAAGGGTGGTGTGGTGCTGAAGGAGGCCAGCCATCTAGTTGCTGGTATTCTCCTTCTTCAAGAGACACATCTAGTGAGCAACTGATGTCCTTTCTTCACCTGGATAGGATTATCACAAATGTTCCATGCAGGCTATTCTAGGAGTTCCAGTGGGCTGGGGGGGCGATACTGATTTGCAGGCATGTACCTTTCAATGTCAAGCAGACCTGGCACAGCAACCTCTGCAGATATGTCACAGTGAATGGGCTCTTGCATGGACAACCTCTATCCCTGATTAGTGTCTGTGCACTCTTTCCCCGATCTGTGGACTTTCTTAAGACCAATGGTGATTTAGTAATACAGTTCCCTCATGGAACTTTAGCACTGGAAGGAGATCTAAATCGGGAGGTCAATGAGCTTTCTATCATCCTGTCCGCCATCAATCCTTAGAGATTCCTTGCACACCCACACTGTTCTTCCACAAACAATGCTTTATGAGGCAGGAAATGCTTGGCTTGCTTTGCAAAGCCACATTTATCAATGAGGAGGAAAAAGTGAGTAAATGGCTATGCTCCAACACATCCAGAAGTGAACCTATTGCCTATGTACTAGATTAGGACAGGGGTATAGTGAATGGAGACTGTCGAATAGCCCACTGTTTTACATCTTATTATGCTGCCCTGTACTCCAGACCTAACACGTGGAGTTGATGGCTGATCTCCCTGCGGGGTGGTTGACCCCAGATGACAGAAAGCTAGAATGGCATAATTGGCATTGTTGTTTCTGAGCTCTCAAAATGTCATTAAACCAAGGTTCAGAGGGTGACCACCTAGAGTGTCGACTATGTTTAGGAGGGGCTAGTTGCATCATAGCTGAATCAAGCCAAAAGTGTTTTTTAGCTGCCCCTTGATCAGTATCGGTGGACAAATGTGGTAAAGTTTCTAAAAGAAGAGGATTTAGTAGTTTAGCCTCTAATTTATTCCAAGAACGACTGACAAAAGGCACCCTGAGGACTTTGGAGCATTTTTTATGAAGCAGTGATATTTCAAAAAGGACTGCCTTGTGATCAGACCAGATCATGGGCAGAGATCTAGTCCATCTTAGATGGGGTTTGTCTGAACAAGTCCCATCTAGACAATGTCCAGAAGTCTTAGTCAAACCCTTAACAAGTTGACACTGCCCTGCGCTAGCCATTTGATCAATAAGTACTTCAGTATCCGGGTCGGTGACATTTTCCAGGTGAAAATTAAAGTCACCTAACACGGAAAAGTTGGAAAACCTAGATTGTCAATAAAAGAGGCCCTAGATCTAGGTGGACGGTAGAGTAAAATGCTGTTAAAGGAATATTGACCACATAGTTCAACTTTAAACTCAAAGGCTTCACAGTCCCAATTATCCAAATTCACTTTAATTCAAGAGTTAAAACTTGATTTAAGAATGAGGGCTATGCCACCGCCTTTTCTTCCTGCTCGGTCTACTTTATGAATTTCAAAACCTGCTGGTATGGCAAAAAGTAGATCCGGGTCAGAGGAGGCGTCTGCCCAAGTTTCAGTTATAAAGGCAATTTCAATTTGATTGAATTCTTAATAACTCTCAGAATGCAATGGCATTCTTAACTAATGACCTCGCATTGATAAGTACACATGATATTAAAAGTCTTGATTCCCCACTGGGAGGAGCTGTCGTAGTGATAGGTATTTTAGTAGATAGTGAGAGGTGCTGGAAAGTAAGACCACAGTTAGAGCACTGCGATGTGCCCTGAGCTAGGTATGGGTCAAAACACGGACCAGGACAGGTCTTACCTGACCATTTCAATTCCATTATAGTGTCCCTAGTGTACTGAAATTCAGGCTTCAAAAAGGAGATATCTGGTTCAAAACCGACAGCGTGGCTAGCGCTGAGCGCAGTCCGAGCGTGGTCCGAGCGCGGACAGGCGCAGACGGGCTTGTCTTTGGCGCACCCGCTGCGTGCGTCTGCTGTGCGCCCGGGTTTTCATCCTGTTTTATAGTGATTGGCCTGAAATGCCCTGAAAGGCTAGACTGTCAACCTCCCCAAAATTGCGGTCAGCCGGAAGCAAGATCAAAACCCAACACTCTCTCCGCAACAAACGGGACACCTCGCGGCGGACCGAAGAGTTCGAGTCAGCAATAGCAGGTAGGGACAGAATTATATTTATATCTATGGATATCCATCATATTTGTGATAGAGTATCCCATCTGCCAAGATTATAATCAGGCCCCAAGTTCAGTAAGCCAAAGCAAACCCAAGATAAGTTAAAATTGTAGTGCATCTAGGAAATGAAGGCAAATAAATTCCCCATGCCCTTGATGAGCACTTTTATTTCTACTACTTTAGTATGGCAGTATGATAAATTTGTTCTTTTAACCGTTCTAACTGGTTCACTAATTTTTTTCTTTATCAAGTTCAGTCCAATTGACTTTGCATACTTATTATAACAACAATTCCCAGTGTTATAAAATTTCAAATCAACAGTCAAAATAAAATGTGTGTCTGAATGTTGCAAAATGTTAGCCACTAATTATTTTTCTTGAGTTGATTTTTTATTTTCACCCATCTGGAGAACTTCCTCTTCCAACAGATCGCCTAGTTTCCATTACCACTATTCAATAATTTCATTAATAAATATTTTCATTTATTTTCCTTGGTGCTAGAGAATTTATAATATCAGAGTTCTCTAAAATCATTAAGAATTCTAACTTTTTTGAGAATATTTTGCCTCAGTAAATCATTGACTACTTGTACATTTATTATTCTTCCTTATATACTTGCTTAATTTGCTTAGAACTTCCTTGAAGAGCTCTTTACTGTCTTTCCTCTAAAGAAACACACTCAGAAGTGTCTTCTGCAATGTTACACAAACTCCCCAAAAAAACGAGCTGAAGTTTGCAGAGGAGATGCAAATACCCCAAAGTTTGCAGAGGAGATCGAAGTATTCTAAAGCCTTCCAATGATGCATCACTGTGGACGCAATTACTAAACCCACTCTAAACATTGTGGCTATCAAACCTAACACCAAGTACAGTTTTGGGGTCTGCCCTGGACCCGGAGACCTTGTGAGCAGTGGCAGCTGGTGCGTGGCCCTTAATGTACCAGAACTTGGAGGAAAGTCGTTGCTGGCTGAGAGCCTGCGTGAGGACACACAGCTGGAGCCCCTCCTGAGCCCAAGGGGAAGAAGATCCCACACCGCTGAGCTGCACGCTGATCAGGGCCCACTGTCATTTGTGAGAGAAAGGTTTCTGAAAGAGAGGGTCACTTCAGTATGTGATGAGGATGGAAATCCAGAGTTGAGGTGGGCACACGTGGCAGGCATGCCGGGACAAGCTGAGACACCCGGGTCCGAGCAAAGTCTTCAAGACCACGCGGTCAGGACACAGCCGGGAGCTGTCCAAGGAGGTGGTGCTGCGAGGCACCCCTTGGTCCATTCCCATGCTTACCCCTGGAATACAGTGAGCGGGAGCCTGTGGGCTCTTGAACTATGGGCAAAGAGGCAGCTGCAGCCCACAGTGCCACAAAGCCAGTTTGGAACGAAGGTACAGAAGCAGCACCCGTTAGGAGAGTTCACAGGCAATAATCCTTAAGGGAGGGGATGATCTAATGTATTTTGGGGGCTTGGGTGGGTTGGGAGCTGAGTCATGGAAGCCGGCTCTCCTGCAAGACCCTGGACAGTGATAAGCGTCATAAAGTGACCCCCACCTCTTGCCTTTCCATTCCCCGCCTCACTTCTCTGGAACTCTGGGACTTGGGTCACCTGCCCAATAGACACGGCCTGCACGGGTAGGTCCAGATGAGGTCAAAAGACATAGACAGCAGGTGGCCTCTGTACCGTATATATGGAGCACGATGGTGAAAGCAGGGAGTCTTCGAAGCCCTCACAGGGAAATATAGACAGGTTGATCAAGCATGTACTGACCGAGTGCATCCCCCCGGCTGGGGGTGCAATAGGGGACCAACCCCGACAAGGGGCAGTATATACTACCGGCCATCTGTGAATCCAGGGAAGGACTGGAGAGGTGTATAAAAGATTTGGGGCAGAGGTCTCCCCTCCTGCTCCATGACCTCCATAAAGTGTTTGATCAAATGGCAGAGGTGGAGACCCGAATTTCCTGATTTTGTGAAACTCTGTTAAGTTGCACTCCAACTTGAGAAATAAGTGGAAGAAGCAGAAGCCATATTCAGGTGGAACAACCTGCGACTGGTGGGAGTCTAAGAAGGAGCGAAAGGCACGCACCCAGAGCAATTATTCACCAGGTGGTTCTTATTCTGGTCCTGGATGACGCGCTCTCCTCTTGCTTTGTCATAGAGTTGGCTCATAGACCCCTTGCCAGCTGTCCCTCCCAGACTGGTCATTCTTCAACTACTTAAGTATGCAGGCAGAGATGTATCCTAACGATGGCCTGCAGCCAGCAAACTATGCAACTAGACTCAAATAAAATTATGATTTTCTCTGATTATACCGTGCGGGTCCAGCAAAATAGACACACATTTGCAGTGGTGAAGGACAAACTGCGAGCAATGCAGAATAAATACATGCTCCTCAATTTGGAGCTCAAGGTCACCTTCCAAGGGAAAACTTACTTCTTTGAGGATCGGGAGGAAGCATGGAGATTGTTTGAGAGAGACCACCATTGAGGACCCCAGCCAGTGGCAGACCCGCTCGTGAGGCAGACTCCTGGAGAGTGGCTATTGAACCCAGGACCAGAACATGAGGGGCGCAGACAATGCGGATTAGCACCCTGCAGATTGAGCACGCCAGGGAAAGGCATTCCTCCATTTCCGGGGAGGACTGCGCCAACGCCACAGGTCCCACCACAACGGTGAGTGAAATGACTCTGTAGTACTCTGAAGACCACGCCCGGTGGGGAGATCTACTTTGTAGCCCCCAAAGTGGGAGGGGCAGCAACTGTGCCGATGGAAGAAGGGACGCGGCGTTGGGAGTGTCCTGAGACTCGGTCCAGGACACTGCCACCGGGCTTGGACTCTAAACCACAGATGGAATTTCCTACTGCTGGGGGTCAGTAGTTGGGGTTGGAGGGTAAGGCAGCAACTCACTATTTTGTTTCTGAGAATATGTTGAGGTGAGTTGATTTATGGGGGGACAGAGACTTCCTGTTCAGAAGGGTGCAATGGGGGGAGTTAAGAGGTGGGCTCTATAGTTTGGGATGTTTCTGGTTTGATGCTCTTGGTACCACGGATTGTACAATTGTTGGGAACCCCCAGAGGGTAGGCCCCCCTGAGGTCTCTATATCGGGGTGGCAGGTGGTGGTCCTGGGAATTTAGGCGGGGCTGACAGGATGTGGCATGTACACCTGGAGATTGCCTGCCACCCTGCAAGGAAGGCACGTTGTATCTAATGGGAGACACAGAGACATTATAACTGAGACATTACAAGCATGACTTCCCCAAGTGACACAGACCAATTGAAAATTCCATTGTGGAACGTTAATGGCCTATTTACTAAGTGCAAGAGGTGAGTAGTCACACAATATGTTAGAAGAGAAGCCCCATACTTGGTACTTTTGCAAGAAACACACTTAGCTGGGAATCACTATGCCTGTATGAACAAAGGTTAGTACATTCCTCTGGCACATGCTGGCTATGTCAAAGGGTTCAAGGAGAGTTGCGAACATGGCATAAAGAAACCCAAGTTTCAAGTTGTGACAATGTGTCTGGATACCCTGGGCAGATTAGCTGGAGTGTTGGGCTGCAGAAGTAGAAAATTGCTACTTGCCATTAGAGTGTAAATCCTGCCTCGACTTCACTAGTCGGTGTTTGAGGCACTGACCCCCAAATTACTATACTTCGCAGTCGACATCCACATCATAAAGGGAGACTTCGATTAATGTAACGGATATGTCATTAGATAAGTCCACCCCAGGACAGACAGCTGCCCATAACCCGTCTCCATTGACGCAATTCCCATACTCGTTGGCTCTCCTGGCAGTGTGGATAGCCAGGCACCCCTCAGTCAGGATTTATTCCTTTTTTTCTGTGTTCATGGGTCATTTTTCCTATATGTGTTCGTCCCTAACATAGAATGCCCTGACAGGATAGAGGCCGAAAATTAACCAACTGGAATCTCAGACCATGCTCTGCTCAAAGTCACACTAGGCTCTGAGACCGAAGGACGGGAAGGCAGCTGATAATTGAATAGTTGGGAGTTTTAGGACAGGAAGGTTGTGTCAGAGCTACATAGGGATTCATCTCTCTACTTTGAAAAAAACAAGGACTCAGTGTACTGTGGAAGGCCTACAAAGTGGTCCTCCAAGACAGGGCTTAGAATGTAATATCTCGCAAAAAAAGCGGAAAGAGGAAAAAATAACCATACTTGAATAAGAGATCAGAGATGCAGAAGCAGCCTATGTGCATAAGGTAGAAAAAACAGCACTCCACTGCGTGGAAGCCATGGACAGAACTCACCATGGTCTCACATATGACATCACTAAACAACAGTTCTTGGCAACAAGGAGGAAACTGTATGAGGTGGCTGACAAGCAATTTGCTGACATGGCTCAGCAGGAGGGAAGAGGCTGCTAGATGGGTGGGGGAACTTGAGGTACCAGATGGGTCCAGGGTTGCCATGGACAGAGACATCACAGAGACATTTGCACAATATTACCGGGCCCGTATGCGGCAAGATGATTTGCGACAAAGGAGAACATTGTGGACTTCCTTGGCAATTGCCTCTCCCGACACTTCAGGCTGCAGACAGGTGGTGTTTCGAGCAGGACTTTTCGGAGCAGCAATCAGAATTAGTGGGCCTGATGCATCTGGGGAAGACTCCAGGGATTAACGGCATACTGGTGGAGTTTTACAAAAGCACTTTATTAATCCCGGGACTCACCTCCTGGCCATATGAGAAGAGACATGAGAGGTGGGTGAATTGTCACCTGATTTGTGGCGTGCCACAATTTTTGTAATACCCAAAACTAGGAGACCTGGCAACTAAAGCGTATTGTACAGACTGATCTCCTTGTTGTACATGGGGGTACAAATTCTAGAAAAAATATTGGCACTCCAGTTAGTGAAAGCCATCCCCACCATGATGCATATAGAATAGATTGGCTTCATGCCCCTTCGGCCCCCACAGCTTAGCCTCCTTCACCTCCACAACTAACTGGACTAGCAGTGGAACCTTGGTTCTAGATACGGAGAAGGCGTTCAACTCCATAGAGTGGCGTTACCTCTTCCAGGTTCTAGAGAGACTCAAATTTGGCCCACACTATTGTAGCTGGGTGAGGTTGCTGTACAACAACCCAACAGCGAGGGTGAAGGTGACTGTAAAGCTGTCGGATGAATTTCAACTTGGGAGGTGTGTCTTCTTCCTACATTCCTATTCTCCCTGTGCATGATGTCCCTGCCATGCTGTCTGTATCCGGGCAGATGTGGTAAGCTTCCTGGGGGTAATGGGTGAGCCAGAGAAGATGGCCCTCTATGCCGACGACATCTTACTATACCTCACAAATCCGGCGACTTTGCTGCCTGGGGTACTGTTAGTGTTTTGCAACCTTGAAACATAAGTGGGTTACAAAATTAAGTGAGATAAATCTGCAGCGCTGATTCCCTTGGAGACTGAGCTCTTGGCTGAGGGTTTCTGTCACCTGGGAATTGAGGTCACACCATGCCAGTTCTGGTTCCTGGAAAGGTATTTTATCAGGAATTCAAGATTGAAGTCGAGCTGCGGAGGTGGCTACTGCTTTCGCTGATGGACAGGGCCTCATTACTTAAGATGATCACCCTGCCCAAATTTCTCTATGTACTTCAGAACACTCCCTGGCCCATACTATCGACCTTCTTTAACAAAGTAGATGGCACACTTCGGACTCTTCTTTGGGACGGTGGCATCCCCCAAATAGCACTCTGAACATTGCAAAGATCCATACTGTAGGAAAGTAGGATCTGCTTCTTATGGTTACCCCCACTTTTTGCTTTTTGCACCCACTATTTTGACTAGTCTGGCTGGGATCCTGCTATTCAGGACCCCAGCTTATCTGCTTTCTCCCTTAAATTGCAATGTATGTACTTTGGTTCAACTCCAGATTGGATACTGGGGTACCCTTATCAGTCCCTAGTACATGGTACACATGTACCCAGGGCATAGGTACCCCAGAGGCCTCCCATGGGCTGAAGCATGTATTATGCCACCCATGAGAGGCCGTGCAAAATGGAACCTCAGGTCTACTACTGCAGCCTGTGTAAGCTGGTGATTGCACCACTTACTTTAGATATAGGTTCACTATATCTATATATATCACTACACTTAAAAGTTTGTAAGTCACCCCTATAGCAGGCCTTAACTATCCTGAAGGCAGGGTGCTGGGTTTTGCGTGAGAGGGTGCTCCTGCATGAGCAGGGCCCCTCTGCAGTCTTCGGAGACCATTCTCCCGGGCTGTACGTGATACTACCAGACATATAGGTAGAGGTGCATTATAACCTCGCGGTAAATGCTATCTCAAAAACGACTGCAACGAAGTATGTCGTGTTTGGTGTCAAACACCTTGGAATCATACCTCCACACCAGTAACTGGTGTGGGAAGTATGATTCCTCCCCTCAGAACCGAGGTTTTGGGGTCTAAGTCTACCGGTACCAACTTTCTTGAGCCTTACAGCACAGAATGGATGGTGCCAGCCACAGACACGAGCCTGCCCTCCTGCTGCTGAGCCAAGCTCGAGCAGGGGAAGGCAGCACAATAGGCATCCTGTCACAGGGAGGTGTTACCACCTTCCAGACAGGATTTAGTGTATTGGGGCTGGGTGGGTGCACTGTCTCAGTGCCAGAAAGTCTGCACGAGGGGCACACTTGGTGTCCCTGTGCATAGTCCAGCTCAAACCAGTTCTAGGAGCCATTTGCTCCTGCTCTGGCGCTAAACTGGACAAAGGACATGGGAGTAGCCTCCCCCTTGTCCTGTCCCTCCCCTAGGAGGGTCCCTAGAATCTGTCCAATACTCTCCCGTGGGTATAAAATGGGTTACCTGGCTACAGGACATTAGATTTTACGTGGACAAGATTCTGCAAGAAGATACCACTTCACTTCGACCATCTGGACTCGCTGGACTTCGCTGGACCTCCCTTGGGCTCGACTTCATCTTCCCTTGCCGTCCCCAGTCTCGCCAGTGTCCGTGATCCATACAGGCTCCGTGCAGGACCCTGTCGACCTCCAAGACAACAGAAGAATCTCCCTTGGGGTGAAGGAGTCACTCCCCTGCAAACGCAGGCACTGTAACGCATCTGACTGGTCTGCTGATCCTGAGCTCCTGCAGACTCCGAAGGCTCCAGCAACACAGGAGGTAGGTTTCTGAAGGTCTCCGAGGTTGAGCTGCCATCTTACCGAGTTTGAGGCAGATATCCCTCGTTGGGACCACATAACCCATACCCCTGTGCACCATGTACATTTGCAACTGCACATGCTTGTTGTCGTGCATCAATTCTGTGCATTGGGCCATTTGTGGCCCTGACCCCAGTGCATCTTTCCTGAGAAGGACTCTGGCATCCTTGCACTCTGTGCCCTGCTGGCTGGTGTCCTGTGAAACCGCCTGAGGTCCCCTCGCGACTCCTGTGCCTCCGGCCTGTGGGACCACCTGAGGGTCAACTTTGCTTTATTTGGGCTCCCCTGGTTGCTCCAGGTCTGCCCTGACTCCCCTTGCTGTGGTGAGTCTCCTGGTCCTTGCTGGGCCAGATCGACACCGAATTTGACCATCTACATTGCTTGCCGCTGCCAAGGCTTGTTGGTGCTCCCGCCAGACACCGACCCCTCAGCACTCAACATCCTTTGTGGGACAGCTTGTATCCGGCTCCTGGTCATCCTAGACGTCTGCTCAGCTGAAGAGTCAAGATCACCGTCAACACACCTGAAGCACCCGACATCGGTGGGCATTCGTCTACCGAGCCCCTGGTCACTCCAAAGTGATCCAGATCTGTCCCCTCTGCTTTCAGGTTCTTCTCGTCTAGAATCCACGTTTGGATTCCCCCAGACACTTTTCTTACTTCCAGCAACAGCATTTGTTTGTCGACATCCATAGAGAACGACGAGGGTTTCCGACGCCACTTCGTACCTATGCACCCGGCTCCTCTGAGATAGGTAACTCTGGTACAAAGATATCCACAGGTGGGGTGGCTCGCCAAACTCTTAAGTTCCAAGGGTCGTCTTCGTAATCTGCTGGGAAGGGTCCTTAATCTCTAATTTTCCAACCGCGACTTTCCCATTGAATTGTATGGAGCACGCGGTCGTGTTCTCACTATGCACCCGTCCTCCGTGGGGTCCCTACTTACTCACCTTGGGTGGTTCCTCGGGGTCCCAGCAATTCTACACCTTCTAGAATAGGTCTAGTCCCGAGTCGTGGTTCTTATACCACTTATTTAGTATATGGTTTGGTCTCCCCCGGGAGCCCACTGTGTATTGTGCTACTTACGCTTGATTCTTTGCAACTGTATTAATTGATTTGTGCTCAATCCTCATGTAGAGATACTAGAGAGTGTTATATATAATAAATACATATTTTTATAACTACTGTGTGGTTTCTCTTTCATTTAGCCAATACTATAAGGTTGCATTCTGGTAAAACAAGCTGCTTTACACTCCTTCAAGACTTAGCCTGAAGGCTGCTCTCCATAGCTACCACAAGGATAGCTTTCTATAAAGGTTATCTTTAACCTAATCACCATAAGGGTTGTTTGGACTGGTGCAAGGTGCCCACTTTAATTAGTGGACAGCATATACCAGGCCAACTTCTCACACATACATTATGGGAGAATTTCACTGCCAGATATTACAACATACTACTGGGCCTACCAGCTGCAGGCCGTGAAAGAGGGGGCTTTTAGTGCTGAAATGACATGGAGACAAGACTGGAAAGGTCCTTGACGGAGGGCAAAACCCACATACACTAAATCTATGGTATACCTTTCAGATCCCCGCTGTTGGGTTCCACAAAACGCCTCTCTGGAGGACTGGAAAAAGGCCTCGACCTACCTGGGGAAGCGGGGTAAATTCTCCTGGCCAAATCCCTTGTGGATGGGTAACCAGCTGAGGGAGCTGCGGAAACTGTAGGAATGAGTCCAAGGGACCTGACTTGGATCTCGACCCTTGGAGATCTGGCTAGTGGGGATGGGATGAAACCTTCCTGGTCCTACAAGGTGAATATCAGCTGCAATCCTCCTAAATTGTTAGGAACTTGCAAGTTAAACATGCCCTGCAAGTGAAAGCCATAGAGTGGAAGAAGCTGGAGTATAGTAGCCCAATTGAATACAGAATACTATCAAAGTTATGACATAGAAAGCCATTTTTCAAACAAATCTCACAATCATAACCAATAGACCAGACAACATCCACTCTCTTAGGACCTGGTGGGAGGACAATGTCAGATGTAAGATGTAGGCTGGGGGGTAGCTCTGATGCATCTCTGGGAAGTACCGATCAAAACGAGTCTGAGGCTCATTCAACTAAAAAACATACACAGGGTCTACTATAATAGACTCCAGTTAAGCAGAATGGGAAGGTCACAGTCCCCCAATTGTTAATGGTGTAGGGAGGGAATGAGCGCTTTCCTCCACATGATTTAGGAATGCCCCTGAAAACAGACGCGTTTTCACGAGGTGATTTCGGAGCTGACGTCCATCCTGGGGGTCCGGATCCCAGATGTCCCGCAGTGCCTCGTACTGGAAGCACAACTCCTGATGCTATTTAGAGGGGAAGACTCCGAGAGGGTCTGCACTGTCAGAAGAGGCGGCTCCCGTACCCGTGCTGTGTGAGACTTACTTTACACCGTGAGGGAGACCAAATGTATGTGGTGTATTGTTACCGTACAATGGAAGGTGGTATGTTATGAGTTGTCAAATAAATAATAAAAATGTATATTTTTTAAAAGTATGTTACTTAGCCAGCCACTAACCCTGTGACCTACCCTGTGACATACCCCTACAACTCAATCTTTTGAAGTGCACAGATCCCAAGAAACCATTCCATTTTACAATTCTAATGAAGGTGGACCTTTTTCCGCATTAGATGCTAGATCAGCAACCTTCTAGTCTACCATGAGAAGCAGTAGACTGCCTACCGACAGTGAGAGCCCAATGCTCTTGTGCCATGCTTGTTCTTGCCACATCAGTTCTTGCCTTGTTTCCCTACACAGATCTTGTTCCAGTATGTGGCCATTGAAGACCATGATGTGTCCCAAACATTGCACTCGGTCTATGACCATCTCCAGCAGTTTGAGAGTTAGCAGAGACCCACTTAGCACTGTTTGCGAGGTGACCTGCGCCAGACATGTAGGATTTTATAGTAATTAAAGGTTAGGCAGGCTTCCTTCAGTACTTTATCGAGTCATGACAACATTTCCAACCAGCCTTGATCAAAGTTCTAGATATGGAAGTCATTTTACCTCTTGACTTTAAGCCTTGGCTCTATAGGATCAGAACAGACAGAGTGGATAATCTTGCTACTAGCCCTGAGACTACACCGCTAAAGTCACTCCACGCTTAGAGATAGGAGGCAATCGGAGAGGCCTTAAAAGCAGAATCCATACTGAGCAAACAGTTGTCAAGACACCACAATGGCTGGAGGTACTTACATTTCTGAGTATCCAGTAGGCCACAGTTTAATTACAGGTCATCAAATGATTTTATACTATTTCTTGGTATGGCATGACCTATCCCTTGGGGCAGTGTTATTTTACTACTTGCCACTGTAGACACAAATTAATACTTTAAGGGGAACGTTCCACCTCATTATTACCCATTTAATCCTAGAAACAGTACTAAAAGATGACCAGTTAACCTCTGCAAAGGGTCTGTAGCTGTGCAACACTACATCTGGAGTTTTCTTTTTATCGGTTTGATCTTAAGATCTATTTGATTTAGAAATATTTGCTTCACATCTGCAAATTGAACAAAGAAATAGTGGATTATACATCAGGTGCAGTAAATCCATAAACATTCAGGAAATGGTGTTGCTGCGGAAAGGATTAATTTTAGTGATGCGGTTTGAAATACATCAGAGAGTTTAGTCTAAGTAGAGAGACCTGGGAATTATTTTCTTTTAAAAAGGGGTGTGCTGATGTCAGAACTTACCTCCAATGAGAATAACCATACCCAAACACCTATAAAATCCTATAAAATTGTGCACTACTTGTAAGCCTGCAATGGCAGTAAAATAATCTGTTTCTAATTTCCGTATTGCAGTGAGTTGTGATGGCTCTAGCCACTGATGCAGCGCGTACAATAAAAACTATTCTCCTCCCAGGTTACTTATAGGTCATCCAGGGGCAAACTATATTTCTCATATCCACATGACGATGGGGCCCATAAACATCGCCTAACACACACGCACACTCCTGGATTTCCTTTACACCTTTATGAAATTCTGTACTCCTAGGAGAAGCATGAGAACTAAATGGAGAACACCATTTATGTACCGCTGGAAGAGCCAGGATATCTTATTACTTTAATTTGTCACTTTCTTTTAGTTATTTCTTAAGATATTCCTGCTCATTGTTTTGTCGATGAATCATTCATTTAAGAAATTAGTTCATAGTGATTAAGACCAGCTGAATCACAATAACCAATTACTTATGTCACAGTCATTTAGGAAAATAACCACTGAGTCATTTTTGGATTTAAAGAATCTTAAATTTTATATAATTTTAAAAAGCATGAAAAAGAATTTAATACTTTATTCAATTATTCATTCTTAAATTCAAATATTTATTAAGCATAATCATTTTATTGCAGAAAGGAAATTTTTGTCATGAAGCCAAAACCCTAATTACCTGCCTAGCTTCCTAATTTAGCCTAATGATTTCTAACCTAAGTTAGGAATTAGAAATAGCCTGATTCTCATGCTCAACTGGAAAATTAAGACAGCAACAGCAACTTCAGCTCGTCAGCATCAGCTACCTGCAACCCGTCTCATCTAACAGTCTTTCAGCATCTCCCGCTCAGTAAGGGATCGATCAGGACCGCCCAGCACTGGAAGCCACCAACACGACTCTTCAACTCCTCTCCTGACTGTGACTGCAACCGCGACTGACCCCCTCCCACTAAGAGTAGGCCCTCTTATACCCTAATTCTAACTTTGCTAACTAACTGTTGCAACATTAATATCACGCTTTTCTTTCATTGGTCCATGCATGTCAGCTTATTCATTCTTTTAATCAAGTTCTCTTGGATTCAAGGGTCCTTGGATCATTTCCTTTCCCATACGCTTAAACATTTTCATCCGTTTCGATCAGTTCATTTGTAACTTCTTTCGACACATTCGAGAACTCCGCAGTCATTGTCCTTTCTCTTGAACTTGTTTCCCACGGGCCTTCTGCTGATCATCATGGCACACTATCAGTTCAATTAGGTCACACCAGCCTTGACCATTTCTTGCATCCTAGCGTCTCAGTAACCTCACGAGGTTTTAGCTTTTTCTCCGTTTTCAACCCATATCACGTGTCCCCTTGCGCCTGCGCACATCTTCCCACTAGCGGCCATTTTATATCTCCACTCGGTTATACTTTTTAGAAGCACTAATTTGAGGCAAACAAAACATAATTAAAATAGAGAAAATATCCCTTTCGTTTCCCTCCCGTCGTCTACGTACCCCAATTAGTTGTTACCTAGCAGAAAGCAACATTTAAGCTGTTCCTTACTTACCATCACTATTGTTTTTTGCAACGACACGTTTTATTTCTATGAAGCATAAACATGCATTTATTTTTAATTAATACGCATTTATTTTTATGTTATAATTAGACACACGGACATCCATTAATAGATTATTTAGCACATACATTGGCATATTACCATTCCCACATACAGTGTTGATTAATACATTTAAACGAACATTTTATTTAATTAATTATAAAATTTGTTAGGGGTTAAATTTTTTTATTTTTTTCTGCTCCATCACCACCTGTCATAAGAAACAATGTAGCTGCTCAACTGTAATAATTTATTACATTTGAGTTAGATGTCATAATGCTTGCTGCTACAGCTTGCAGACAAAGTGATAAACAAGTCTGTTATTGAGCATAATTATAGCTGTATGAAAACAACGAAAACTAAAACTGGCTTTCCTTTTATGATCTGTTTTTCTAAAAAGAACAGTAATCTGCAGAAAGAAAGGATTCATTGAAACATATTGATTTTTTCACATAGTTCATTACAGGAAAGAGAAGCCTTTCTGCATATTAACGATCGGTCTGAGGCACAGCCATTCATTAATCAGATTACATTATACTGATTGATTCAGAATCTGTATTTGCAACAAATTACTAACCGCTTTCTGGTGTGTTTAATTTCACGCTACAGATTCCACTTTTATTCTTCATGTCTTCAACCATACTATCTCTTTCATATAAAAAACTAAAGCCTGAAGATTTAAGAGATTTGCGGAAAGGATGATGGTGTGACTGTATATTATATAGAATAAAACACCCTCTTAAAAAGATAGTGCAGGTCACCTCAGAGTTCCATGACCTAATAAAGGCACTTGACCTTCGACCTTGTCCCTTTGTCTGGCCAAGGAGCTCCTCAGAGACTTTCAATATCCTGACAAAGTGTGGAAGGGGGTACTTTATTCCAGCTATTTAACACCGTTCACAATCCCCTTTCTTTGCATTCTTGGCACACAGCGTTAAAACACTATTCTAACAAACAAAATGGGACAACATGCAGGTGGCAGCCTACTGCCAGAATTGTATTTACCTTCACATTCCAGGGGTCCAGAATTGGCACAGCTTGAATTGAGGTTCCAAAGAATAGAGACAAATTCTGGTAACATTGAATGCTGTTTGTATGAGGGGACGGTCTCTGAACACCGCCCTTGCACTATGAATAAAAGGCACCCTACTTGCTCCTTAGAGTCATGTATTTGCATGTGGCACCCCTGAATTAACTACCCACGTTCTGCAGCACATTAAAGAGCCCAGGTGGTGCAGACAGGAGTGGCTGTATGTTGAAAGGCTGAACTGCTCTTCTGGTGCTTGTAAACATGCAAAAACAGCAACAAAGGGCTTCCTGCTTTTAAATCTCCGAAGCAGCTCCACAGAAGCACGAGGACAATATGCTGGTTGGTGTCATCAAAATCTGAGCACGTGCAAAGTGAGTTTCATGCTGCAAGGAAGAGGTGTGCACATGAACTTCTCACATTTCTTTTTAGACATTTCAAGTAGGGGAATCACATATTGGAGGGGATAAAACACCTGTCTAATGAGGATATGCAAGTCGTCTCGAAATTCCATGACTGCATAGAACACTGGGGCCATGTCCCATGTGTAATTCCAATACTGCACCTTACAATTCCCAAAACCCAAATCTACATTCTTTAAAATATCCACAATTGTTGAAACGTTTGATCTTGGTAATCTAGCGACTCCCTTAGAGCCTCCCTGTTGTCAATACCCAAAGATTCTGGGGCCTAATCACAAAGCTAAATCTATGTGTAAATCTACCATTGCACCCAGTAGCAACTTTACACTTTTTTGATATTCCCCATTTGCGAGGATAAAGTTACTCCTAGGTGCAGACTCACATGCCTCCACCCCCTGGGGTAAGCTCCTACAAAAGAGTTTACTGCTAGGAACACGTAGGTGGAAACCTCCACCACTATGGTGGAGATCTCTCTATGTAAAGTATAAGGAATTATTAAAGTGTATTCTTCTTTAAAAGATGAATAAATGTGTTTTAGTAGGAAATATTAATCTGACTCTATATTTACTGAGACTGATTAAATAAAATATTATAGCAACAGCTACCTAAATGTGTATTAAATAATAATGCCACATACAGTACATTTTTTTTTTTTATTCAAAGTGTATTAAACGTTTGGCCTATAATTAATTTCTCTTTTTTAACAAAAGTTTACATTTAAGTGTAATATTAAAAATTAAAAATAAGCTTATCATTACATTCTAATTTATATATAATCATCAGTAGGCCATACCAGCAGGCTATGTGCATGTGTGTGTGTGTACCCATCTATATACATGTGTGGTGCCGGACTGTTTTAGGACTTTTGGGCTGTAGTAACTTTAGAATTGTAGATGTGTTAGCAGAAGTATGTATTTGCATGTCCTTCCCTAAACCCTTTCTTACGCTTCCATCTAACCTTTCCCTAAACCCTTCCCATTTAGGTATAGGTTTTCCCTTTTTCCAGCTATTCCTCCATCCCTCCCACATTTACCACTAAACATGTACCTACGTGTGGAGATCTCCTCACAGAAAAGATATGAGTGGCAGAGGCGGAGGTCTCAGCACATAGGTTACTGAATAGCATTTTGTAGTACGTGAGAAGTACTGCTGCAGTATTACTTCACATATTCCAAAATGCAATTTGTGAATAGACCACCATAGAGCTTTCATTGTGCTTAGATACAGAGTACCTCAGATCTCCACCCTTGATAATACAGTCATCCACACAGTCTCTCTCAGACTATTATTGCTGATACCACAGACTCCCTCAGAGATCTGCTGTTGATAATAGTCACTCTAATGCAGTGCTTCATTTGTAAAGAAATAAGTGCCAGGGCTCTCGTCAGGAGGCCACTGCAGCTTGCACCACACATTGCCCCTGTCAGAGCTGCCAAAGATAGTAACAACACAACTACTAATCATCTCACTCATACAAGCATGACAATTCGGACTATTTCAGGCCCCCAAAGCTATAAGAATGGCTTGGGCGGCACGTAATAGTCATTTTTTAATGTAGATTGAATTATTAATTAACTGTTGTTGTGGTTATCTCTAAATTCGCCAAACAGCGCCACCTTGTGGCAGACTGTCAAGCGCCAGTGTTGACAATTATGTGCCAGTGCGGAGCACCTGAAACCACCAGCTCAAATTAAGCACTGCTCTGATACCAAACAGACTAACGCAAAGAGCAGTGCTAAATTTGTTTAGCATTGAGCTCAGAATCCTTGGGCTTCTGAGCCCAAAGATTTGCTCAGAAGCACGCAGATGACATCGGCACACAGAATACCATCCCTCCATAGTCTAGAATCAACCTCGTGCCTCTTTAGCTAACTTCCAGACACTCCCTGTCCCTTTATCTCTCTCTTGCAGGTTCCTGTTTTCTCCCTTTGTGACGTTTTTTCCGTCTTTCTCTTCCTCATTCTTTCTCTGTTGTTTGCTTTCCATCTCCTGCTCTCCGGAAATGTTGGATGAGGAAAATGAATACCAGTCCCAAAAACTGAGGGGTATATGTACAAGAGCTGCCGCTAACTAGCGTTAGCGTTAGTTAGCGGCAGTTTTCTTAACGCAGCCTATCACCAAAAACTTTCACCCTGTTAGCGATGTATTTACAATACGTTGCTACATGGCGATAGTAACAGCTAGCCGCAGTGAAAACTGCAGCTAACACTAGCGTTAAGGCGATAACAATTTTGACGTTAGCGAGAGAAAAGTGACGAAAGAACCATTAGTGGCAAAAAAACTCACGTTAGTCAGACCAACGTGAATATTTTGCCTCTAGAGGCAAAAATAGCCGATAACTCCACCTCCAATAAATAATAGGAAATAAAACCAATGGAATGCAGAATGGAGCAGCCAGGGCCAAGTGCAACACAGATCAACAACCCCCCAACCCTCCCCCAACAGCCAGGATGACCAGCCAGAGTCCCAGGGGAAGAGGAAATGCAGATTCAGGGTTACAGTTATGAAACAAATTGAATCGCTGGGAAAAAACAGTGATGCATCACTTCTCATAGCGCCCTCCTTGCAACACCATGGCAGCCAAAACCTTGAAAGCGGGGACAGTCCCCGGGCCCGGAGGCCTTGCTGGGCCTGCGTCTGTGATCCGGAGTGGGAGGCAGAGGTGCTGTGCAGTTGCTGGGCCGTGGTGGTAGACATTGAGGTGTCAGCGATCGCCCTTACCTGGTGGTGAAGTCTGGCAGGTCGCATGGAGACACTTTGCTGACCTGTGTGAGAAGACCGCCTGGCACACCTCGAAGCTGTGAACGGTAGAGGCGCTCCTGCGCACCAACGCAGGGAGGTCTGCTTCGCATACCAGATGCCATTACTACCACGGGGTGCATGGAGGAGATTACCAATGGTGGGGTGCGCCTCTCTGCAACACAGGCCGGAGGATGTTGCGCTGGCCAGACGCTGTGAAGGGTGAGGCACCTGAGCGGCGCCAAACTTGTGTGGCAGGAGTGCTGCAACTTCACGCCTAAGGGGGCCCTGTTGCATCACCTGCATCAGGAGGATCCCCAGCGGACTTGGCGGCGATTGCTGTACCCAGGCTTGTGAAATCCCACCTGGCTTAAGCTCCTGCTGGCTGAGTCACAGATTTGGAGAGAGTGCAGCGCAATTAGCCCCGGTGTCAATGTCCAGGTGAGGGGAAAGTGGGACGCGTAGCGGAGGAGGCCCGGGGGTGAGTCAGGCCAAGGCCTAGCGCCTGTGGGTGACGCACACCGTGCCCTGAGCAATCCCTGTGCTGCGGCTGACCTACATCACCGAGGGCACCGCACAAGACTGGTGGGGGACTCCACTAACTGGCTCAAGTCGCTGAGATCAGCCATTGGCGGCAGTGGGTGCCTGGGGCACGGGGCCGGTTCTGGCCCAGGCCTTTGGGTATGCAGCTTGATCCGCCGTTACTCACTGGGGAACTGGGGAACACGGAATCTGGTCATAATTGTTAGATCTGAAGAGGCAACCGGATGGTGCTGCCTTTCCTTGCCCCCTGTTAGTTTGCTTTTGGGTGTACGGGGGACTAACCCTTAGTGGACTTCCTCTTCCCACAGCGCTGTGCCATCTGGTTGCTGCTGTTGCTGTCCCCATCTGCTGCTGCTGGTTCCTCTGACCCGGAGGTCAGGTGTTCGAGTCCCTCCTCCACCCGCAGGCTCCTGCCTGCGCCTCATCCCTGGTGGTCCAGTGGTAGAACGCCACTGCTCTGCAGCTTGACTGCCCTCCTGTCCCTCTTTTTTGCTGTTCCTGTTCATCTTTCTGCTCTTCTCCGTTGGTTTGCTACCCTTGTCTTTTTTTTATGTTTGCTTTGTTTGGCTTTGAATTTCCTGTTCTTTTTTGCAGCTCCTTTTTCCCTATTCTCTCCCTCATTGCTGCTGCGATCCCCCGCGTCCCCGCCCCCTCCAGTGTCCTTTCCTGTGTTTCCCACCTCCCTGCTGTCCAGCCCCCCTGCAGCACTACTTAATGGCAGCCGCTGTGCGGCCATGTGCAGCGGGCGTGCCACTGGTGCACTGAAGGCAAGCCCATCTGCGTTCGTCCACCCCTGTACACGCCCAGCACCAGGGACCCTGCCTCTCTGACACTCCATCGCTACGATGCCAGCACCCTCCTCACCCTCAACCCTGGACGCCACGCCGCCTGCCATCTAGCATCACCGAAGAATACCCTTGCACCCTGCGCCTGCCGAAACTGCACATGCACCTCCTGCCACATCAGCACACCAGCGCCTCTTGCCGCCCAGCCGACCAACAGAGCACCTGACCGGCTCAACTGCATCCTCCGCAACGTGCAGTCCCTCCACAAATACTCTACAGAAATCTGGGACCTCCTCGACGCCACCTCTTCAGACATCGCCTTCTTCATGGAAACCTGGACCAACCTCTGCTCTGGACCAGACATCGCCATCGCCATCCCCAATGGCTACAAAATCACCCGCAAGGACCACCCCGACCGTCCAGGAGGCGGCATTGCCATCGTCTACAAAACCACACTCCGACTGACCATGCACTCTAATGACCCAACGGAGATCATGGGACACCTCCACTTCCAGATCTGGACCAACCACAACACCACCCTCCGCGGCACCCTCGTCTACAGGCCCCCCGGGCCATGAACCCCCATTCACCGATGCCATTGTAGACGTCATCACACCCCAGGCTCTCCCATCCACCGACTACATCCTACTTGGAGACCTCAAGTTCCACCTGGACAACCCCAGTGACCAGAACACCGCCCCCTCCTGGGGAACCTCACCAACATTGGACTCAAGCAGCTAGTCACTGCACCAACACACATAGCCAGACACACGCTCGAGCCCATCTTCTCCGCCAGCGGGAACTTCAACTACAGCCACACCACAGAACTCTTCTGGACCGACCCTCATTGTATACATCATGCCTTCAACACGCCCACCGTACACCAACGCCATCATCGTCCCCCCGTCGCAGCGTGATCAAGGCCAATGAAGAACTGCTTGCCAACTCCCTCAGCACCACCACTCCGCCAACGCTTACAGACGCCAACACCGCAGCGCACAACCTCCACCGATGGATCTCCAACTGCGCCGACACCCTGGCACCCCTCAAGAAAAGACCAGGCAAACAACACTCCAAGAAGGCCTACTGGTTCACTCCCACCCTCCACTAGTCCAAACGCACCTGCAGATGTCTCGAGTAGAGATGGAGCCACAACATCAATCAACTCCGCAATACAGTCACCCTTGCATCATGGCACAAGGGTGCCTGCATCGGCGCATGGCAGCCAATGTGCATCATCGTAGGGGAAAAAGACAGGGGGGCTTAATCTTGAGCCCCTTCTGGCAGTTTAATGCCGCCGGTGCGTTATTTTCTTGACATACTTGCAGCGTGAATCTTGCACCACGTTGCGCCGTATTTACAAAGTGACACATCTAGGCATACGTGTGACCTTGTGATGCCCTGTGCCACATTATACCTGCATCAGGTATGATGTATGTAGGGTGGGCGTTCCCACACAACAAAGCCTTGTAGGATTGGTGCAGGGAAGTCTCTCAGATTTCACTGCGACAATTCTAGGACACCACTGCGTCAAAACCTTATACCTGCCTCATGGCTGGTGTAAGGGTGACGCAGTGCCATAGGGATAGGCTGGCCACATGCATTGCTGGAGTTGCGTCATGCTTGCAACACAACTGTAGCAATGCGTGACTTTAGCGCTGCCAGATACGTCAGGATTCCAGACGTATCTGTCATTGATTGCGACATGGAGCGCCATACATTGAAAACAGCGCATCCATGGTGTCACAAGGAGGGCGCAGTGAAAATTGTTGCAACACTGTTTTGTCGCAGCGATGCAACACTTTTCATGAATTGGGCCGAGGAATGCACCCTATCAATTGTTTTGCCGCAGAGCAGCACAGCAATGTTCCTTGCAGCGCTGTCCAGCACCCAAACATCTAATATGTGGACCCAAGTGTTTGCACCAATTTTAAGACCAGCTATTTTCTGGTCTTAAAAAACTGCCTCTAACTGGACTTAGTGGCGGTTATCGCTGTATGGGAATTTCATTGTAAATATCGCGACTTGGGGTTAGTGGCAGTTATTGCACGGGAACGCCCACCTTGCATCTCATTTTCGTTAAGTTCAGCTAACAGAAGTGGCGATCTAAAAAATTCCCGTTTACGCCGGAAAAGTGGCGCTAAATACAGTTAGTGGCACTTTGTAAATATGGCGATAAAAAAAAGCCACCGTAGCGTCAGAAAATTGACGCTACGGCGGCGTTAAGTTCTTGTACATATGCCCCTGAGTGTTGGTGAACCCCACCGGACCCAAAAATGAGTGCCGGTGGACCCTACAGATGACAACTGGCTGAAATTAGCCACTGGAAAAAAGTCATTCACGCCTTTATTGCTGATACCGCATAGACTCACTCAGAGCCACACTCCTGAAAACACAAATATTCAGAGTTGTATTGGTCATTCATATGCCCTCGGAGCTCATCTGTTCTTCATAAAAACCAGAACCACAGTGACATTTATTCTTAACAAAGGAGACTTAGAGGAAAGGTCATGTTGACACCTCTTTTCTACTCATCCTAATCTTGGGCAGGATTCAGGGTAAAGAGGAAGAAGGTACTCAGTGCCTCCACTCCGGACCTCACCGGGTGTTGAGGTGACACTGAAGCCCTCCCTGTTACTATTCTCAAAAAGAAGATGGACAATGTTAATGTTAATGTTATTGACATTTCTAAAGCGCGAACTGCTACCCGAAGGTGTCCTGGCGCTACATGAAGTCCTACAAGGGTCCTGAGCGAAGAAAGGGGAAAAATCAAAAAACCTGAGACTAGACAGAAAAAAGCCAAGTCTTCAAAGCCTTTCTAAAGGCAAGCAGGCTTGGCAGGACTCTAAGGTGCATCGGGAGGTCATTCCATGCTTTGGCTGCACCAACCACAAAACGTCTTCCACCTCAATTGGCTTTTTTTGCAAAAGGCACAGATACCAGTTTAGCTTCTGAGGAGCGTAAACAACTAGGTGGTGTATACCATTGAAATTGCATTTTGAGATGGTTGGGCCCGGTTCTATAGAGGGCTTTATGTACTGTGCAGAGAGCCTTAAACATATGTGAAAAGCCAGATAGGAAACATGGTGAGTGGTGGACTGTCTAGTTACTATAAGCAAATATGTAACCACCCAAGGATACTTTGATGTCAAAAATACATTTTTTTATCAATTTTTAATTTTATTCATTCATCATTTGTTGATATAAAATTTCTTTCTTATTTCTTTTTCTCTTATATTTTTCTTATATATTATAAAAGGACAGATAGCAATGATATATGCATAACATTAAAACAAATATTGTTCTGTTCATTTCTCAATTTAGTCATTCTTCAATCTGAATTAATAAACATATATAATCACTCAGATAAGATCACTTGGCAGGTGAATCAATGATATCAATACCATATATTCATTGTTCAATACATACAGTATCACTTTTTTTCAATAAATTTCGAAAAATGCATGAATACAAACAGAGACAGTCATATGTCAAGGCTAAGGGTGTAATCCTACGCGCGTTTCGGCCTTATGCCTTCATCAGGTAGCCTTGTATAATATGAAACCTTATTTGAGGTATATAGATTCACCGAGGTTGAAATTGTTCGTTATTCTAGTTTGGTTTAACTTAGCAACTACACTTCCGAATCTTCAGGAGTTACTATGGGAGTGTGAAATGGTTTGATAATATCTCTTGATAGTTTAAAATGAAGTTCCTATGGGAGTGTGAAATGGTTTGATAATATCTCTTGATAGTTTAAAATGAAGTTCCCATAAGCAAGACGACATGTAGGTAGCTATGGGTCTCTCACACGATCTTTAGAGGTGTCAACCGAGCGTCATTTTCTTCAAATCTTGGGAGCGCATTGCATATGTGCTCCGTCAATCGTCCGGTTCACCCCAACTAGTTTACGTAGCAAAACGTTGCTACGTAAACTAGTTGGGGTGAACTGACGATTGACGGAGCACATATGCAATGCGCTCCCAAGATTTGAAGAAATGACGCCCGATTGACACCTATAGAGATCATGTGAGAGACCCATAGCTACCTACATGTCGTCTAGCTTATGGGAACTTCATTTTAAACTATCAAGAGATATTATCAAACCATTTCACACTCCCATAGGAACTTCATTTTAAACTATCAAGAGATATTATCAAACCATTTCACACTCCCATAGTAACTCCTGAAGATTCGGAAGTGTAGTTGCTAAGTTAAACCAAACTAGAATAACGAACAATTTCAACCTCGGTGAATCTATATACCTCAAATAAGGTTTCATATTATATAAGGCTACCTGATGAAGGCATAAGGCCGAAACGTGCGTAGATTACACCCTTAGCCTTGACATATGACTGTCTCTGTTTGTATTCATGCTTTTTTCTAAATTTATTGAAAAAAAGTGATACTGTATGTATTGAACAATGAATATATGGTATTGATATCATTGATTCACCTGCCAAGTGATCTTATCTGAGTGATTATATATGTTTATTAATTCAGATTGAAGAATGACTAAATTGAGAAATGAACAGAACAATATTTGTTTTAATGTTATGCATATATCATTGCTATATGTCCTTTTATAATATATAAGAAAAATATAAGAGAAAAAAGAAATAAGAAAGAAATTTTATATCAACAAATGATGAATGAATAAAATTAAAAATTGATAAAAAATGTATTTTTGACATCAAAGTATCCTTGGGTGGTTACATATTTGCTTATAGTAACTAGACAGTCCACTACTCACCATGTTTCCTATATGGGTTTTCACATATGTTATGTAGACCCTGATATAGGAGACGTTATTAGGGGTACCCCTTTTTGTACTAACAGAGAGCCTTAAACTGCACCCGTTTTCGCACCGGCAACCAGTGAAACCTGTCTCTCTCAGCCCTTGAAGAATGGGAGGAGGAAAGAGGGGGGCATGCTTCGCAGATCTTTTCTCATAGGGCAGTTTTGGTGTGCGGCCATGAGGCCCTATGCATTTCCATTGAAAATAGGGGGAAATAAACTGGGCACCAACACTGTTTAATATGTTCCAGGATATCCCCAAACTCAAGGATGAGTTCAATCCCAAGACCAAGACACTGTTCACTCTCTGTCAATGTGGTTAACCACCGGGCTACTATTGTGAAGACTGGGCCTTATTTCATTTGTTGCCAGATTATAAAGAGCATGAACAAAGTTTGTACAGGCAGTAGGCAATTTGTGGTGATTTTAAGAGTGATGGTCCTATTGATAGGAGTGGGAATGAAGCGTATTTTCCACAGTATTTGAGTATGGACATGTCATATCTATAGATAATGTAAAGATAATATCAGCAGTGTTAATCTCTATGCAAGAATTTCATTTAAAGTAATACAGCATGCTTCCTGCCGAATACGTATGTGAAGTGTCAGTGTGATAATTACTTCAGATTGTCGACCCAGCTTGTGGGTGTTCGCGATACATGGATGCTCATGGTGTTAGGGTCTAGCTCCACTCAGGCCTCAATTAAAGTTACATGGCACTGGTGGGGTGTTAAATCTGCTCCCACAAAACTAATAACATACAGTAACACCTAGCAGTAATGTGCAATTATAGGTTTATCTCAATGGAATGTAGAATAACCACTCAGACCTGGTTTTACCAGGTAGAATTTTGCACGGTATTCCCTTTTCCATGGAGATTAGCACTCACATTTACACCAGCTGAGAGCCAGAGGTTATTAAGGGTGGGGATAGGAAGGAGGATGGTGCAGAGGGAGCAGTGGGCATGGGAGACTGTAGTCTGGCAAGGTGGGAGTAGTACTTACTCCTCCTGTGCCGTGCCTGAGTGTCAGGCGGGGTCCATAAACTGATCTGCAGCCCATTTTCAAAGCAATTTTACAGACCAGATATCCAGCCAGTAAAATCAGGTCTGCTACGGTGGGCCAGGCATGATTGAGATAAGCGCCATCCAATATGGGAATTCTGCTCCGCTCAACTCATAATTGGAACCTCAAACTATTTTCTGAAAGGGGCAAAATGAAAAATTATTATTCTACTATTCTGGAGCTGCATAACGAACAAGTCATATAAGAATCTGAAAGGAGGGTAAACCTTTAAATAATTAAAAAGCAACATGGGAACCGTAGAGTCTCTGTGATGACTAACTGGAAGTTTGACAGATTCCACTCTACTGAGGCACTCAGAACAATCTCTAAACTGAAGACAGACCTTAAACTCCTTTGTCAGCAACAAGGACCTTTCCAGTAGACTCTAGCCAAAACATCACTTTACAGATCTCTTTGAAGGAGCAGGACACTCATGAAATATTCCAATAATCTGTCATTTTATGAGTGATTCAGAGCATCTTTCCTGGTTATGTGGGAATTTGAGGAAGGGTTTAAAAGAGGAGGTCCTAGGTTTCACAAAAAGTTCAAATAATTTGGTTTAGGAAATGTGCCAGGCTTCGTTATTCAAAAAGTAAGCCTCTTGCCACAAATGTGAAGGTACAGATTTCACAACCTCAGGCCTCCTTCGAATGCCACATGTATTAACTCAAATTGTCTCCTTTCAGGACTATGCTTTAAAGCTTCATCATTCTCCATGCACTCTTCCCATTCCTTCCAATTCAGACCAGTCACTCCACTGATATTATCAGTTCCTCCACTTGGTAATCTAGACAAGCAATCAGCAGCATAATTGCATGAGCCAGGTAAGAACTTAGGGCCAAATTACTAGCCTGGAGGTTTTGGACAGCCAGGCTTGTGTGGCGCAGCGGTTGCGGTCCTGCGGCTGCCGTATTCTGAGGCACCCACTCGGATCGCCACTTCTGCACCGGCTGTGACAGGGAACCGCCGTTCCCTGGCGGTGGCGCAGCAGGCAGGGCTATACAATATGCAAGGCGGGACAACCGCGGTCCACCAAGCATATTACGAGTTTCCCCACCACCAGCCTTTTCATGGCGGTGAGCCTGCCCTCCTCCCACCGCCATGGGAATGCATTCAGGGAGGCACAACATGTGCCCCCCTGTTTGCATGCACCCCATGTTCCAGCACGGCATGGACTTCACAGTCCATGCCGTGCTGGAACTGCTTTTGCGTTTCTCCTTGTGGGGCCCATTTTCAGGGCACCGCCGTAGGAATAGCAAAAGAAAATCCCACCAGACACGTGTTAAACTCGTAATATGGCGGGCTGACCATGCACAGCTTAGGCACAGCATAGGCAGTGTGGTGCCGGCGCAAAGCTGGCGCAGCAACACCAAAGTCGTAATCAGGCCCTAAACATCAAAATTAAACCTCTCTAACTTTAGAAGCCAGCGAGAAAGTGAGTGAGTGGCATGCTCCATGTGCCTTGAAGAGATGATAAATGTCAAGCATTAATGGTCTTTCATTAAAGTGAAGGGTATACACCAGAAAAAAATGTGACAGTGTTCACTAGCCCAGTAACAGGCATATGCCTCATTCACGGGAAACAGCGTTTACAACGCATGCTTTAGATCGCATGCTGTTACAACGCGGTCGTTGTAACGCGGTCGTTACAATGACCGCGTTGTTACAACGCAAACCATTACATCGCAAGTCGACTTGCTGTAGGGGGCAGAAGGTGTTGGATTTACAATCCAACACCTTCCCTGCTGTTGCACAAACTGGAGTAGGAATAGTAAATTATACTATTCCTAAGTCCAACGCGCCCCCTACAGCAAGTCGTTGTAACGACTTGCGATGTAATGGTTCACGTTGTAACAATTTGGTCGTTGTAACGACCGCGTTGTAACAGCATGCAATCTAAAGCATGCATTATAAAGGCATATATTCCTCATTCACCACCACTGACTTATTACATTTCAATGCCCACAATGCTCTTGAATGAAAAATTATCACAAGCTCTTTGACATGTACTATTTGAGTCAGTGTACTGTCCAAGCTCTTGGTACTGACATCAGCTGTCAAAATAGTTCATCTATTGGTATCAAAATTGCCCAAAGACTGAGAATTGACTTTCGAAATTGCTCACCTCAAAAGACTTGATACACTGAAGACTCCAGTCAAAATGGACACCATTTTTTTACAGTGAACCCATGGAGTCGGCAAGGTCAGCAACATTTTTCACAAATTTTGAAGAATGCTCTGCTAGGCCCAAAAAGGATCCACTTTCCTCCTTGGCAACTGGAGCTGGAATTTTCTAATTGCCTCAACCAATTTGTGTTATACTTTAACTCCATCCTTGGACAGATATCTGATTGATTTTACATGTATTTGTCATTTACTTCTTTTGATAGTGAGCCCTGCTTCTTTTATTCTTTCCAACACCCTTGTCAAAGCTGCATCGTAAATTTATCCTGAGTTTGCATACACAAAGCTATTATCACACATAAAACATGCTGTATATTGTCTTGAAGTCCAGACGACATGCAGGCCAGCTCGAGCGGCATTCTACAAAACTGTAAGCTCTAAATGGGATTATAAATTAAGTGAGTGACTTCGAGTCAGTGTGAAACTCAACCAGACAGTATGTTATGTTATGAGTATTTGTGAGTAGTATAGTAGAACAAGGGTACCCCGTTACGAGAACCTGGGGTTGACATATGTTTAGGGAAAACAATGGTTCAGTTTGGCCCAATGCAAAAAAGTGTGGTCCTTAAGAAGGACACAGAGTAAAAGGATTTTTTGGCTAGACAATTAATCATTGAGGGAGCACGAAAGTAGTAGGTGAGCATATGCAGTGTAAAATAACATTTTATTTTTCACGTATGGTTAATGATACTCAGAGTAAACAGGTGCTCACATAAAGTGACAGGTGCGTAATGTGACCCGGTGCAGTGAACTTAAAAACATTACATCACATTGACAACAGAGTAGGAACTTCGCATAAGTGAGTACAATTGAGGAAGTTCCTGTTGTGGGGGTCGACGGCGTTTCGATCTTTTAGGAGCCTACGCCGCTAGTAAGCAGTATGTAGGGTACATATTGTAATTCGACTCTGTTCCCCTTAGTTTCAGGTTGCTCACTCATTGTCCTGATGATGATCTTAAATCCCTAAAAGATCGAAACGCCTGCAGACCTTGAGGAGAGGATTGAGGAGAAATCCTGCCTGCGGCGCGGGCGCGCCCGCGGACATTATATAGCGGCCGGTCCTGCCCAAAGAGGTGACCCTACTGCGAGCGCTGTCACACAAACCCTGCCTGGGACAGATCGTCATCCGATAAAATATATGACCCACGCCTCCTACAGGTGATCCCAGCTTTCCCTCACTGGACGTAACCGCAGACACAGGGCTTGGCATGTGACGCATTTGTAATTGAGCATCGAGCACCGCAAATCAGGGGATTCTCAGTAAATTACACTACCCAGCATATCTGGGCAAAGCAACCTCTGGGAGTATACAAGAGGGGAAAGTACACAAAACGACCTACTGCCTCAGGGGAGAATCCCCGCGAACCACCACCACACAACCAGGATCTGGGAGGCCTTGAAATAAAACGGCTCTGGCGAATTGTTAACCTTAGGAATTATTTACCACACCACATTAACAATGCACAGCACTGAGCTGGTGGTGGGGACTGTCAAACTCTGAGGCACACTCTTGCCCTCACACTTTGCACATGGTTGAAGAGACACATCGGGGACCGAATTGAGTCGCCGAGAGCCATTTCAGCGAGCCCTGAGAGACGACTTGCGCTCCTGGGCACAGACGGTGTCCGGACCAAGGCCTCGCAGTTCAATTAAACGGCAGGTGGTGAGACTGCGCCGTCCCTATAATCCACCCTAAGAAACCACTCCTGGTGCACTAGGGCTTGGCGGAGGGGGAACCCGACAGGCCGCATGGAATCACCACGGTAGGCGGCGGTGATTACCATGAACCTCTAGCCCTCAACTGCACTCAAAATGTTGCCGAATAAGGGAGGCCTTGGCTCACACCAGCAGAAAATAGACAAGTATGCATGGCAGAAGACACAAGAGGGGGGTGTGCAGAGCGATGGACCGGAGCACGAAGCCCAGCAGAAATCCACCGAGCAGGTATCCCCCACGCTTCAAGACGTTCTGATAGCAATCAATAGCGTCCGTACCTCGCTGGAGGGGCATATCAACTCAGTCGCCACAGATATTTCCTTTCTCAGGGCGGATTTGAGAAAGATGGACTCAAGGGTCAAGGAAATGGAAGATGTCACTCAAGACCTTGTCACAGACACGTCGACCCTGAAGAAACAAGTCTCGGAGCTGCAGCACCATATCGAACTTTTAACAGCGCAGCTAGATGACTACGAAGGGCGCTCAATGTGCAACGACGTCCGTATTTTGGGAGTACCAGAGAGGGCAGAGGGGCCAGCAATGGACCTGTTTGTCGAGGACCTTGTAACTAAACACCTACAACCAAAGAACCTATCCAGCTACTTCTCGATAGAGCGAGCACATTGTATACCGGGTGGTAGGCCCAAGCCAGGGGCGCCCCCGACCTATATTAGCGAGGGTGTTTAATTTTAGAGACCGAGACAGCATTCTACAGATGGCCCGCAGCGCCCCTCCCCTCAAATATGAGAATAGCACAGTTACGTTTTTTCCTGACTTCCCAAAGTTCAGACACAAAGACGCTCCTTCCTAGAGGTAAAAAAGGCCCTCAGGGAAAAAGGCATCAAATACGCCATGCTATTTCCTGCTAAACTACGTGTGGAAGCAGATGTCAACAGCTGGTTTTTCATGGTCCCTGAAGAAGCACAGGACTGGCTCGACGGGTGGCGGAGAGTAGGGGGCAGGCAACGCCCGGACCGACAAGAGTGCCGAGCGGGGAAGAGGCCAAAAAAGGCAAGAACCCAGGCATGGGAGCAGAGACTTGCACGTGATGGGGGGGTTCGTGAACACACCCCAAGACTTTGCATCAAGACCTGGGAGGCGACACATTCTTCAGGCGGGAGGAAAATGACACTCCGCCCGAGGCGCGGCGGCCTGGGGTGGGTGGCGGCTGAGGAACTGTCGATACACCAGCAATTTACAAACACTTGCCTGAATTGAAAAACGAAGAGATAAACTGCTCCAAAGAATGGTGGTTGCTGTCTACACTGTGATGAGTGTACACCGATTGTTTAGTATGTTTCCTGTGACTTACCGTGAGATCGTTGGGGGGGATATGGGGAGGGGAAGTTGAGTCCACGATTCCGCCATTACAGGGTCGGGAGGGTGACGGGCACTCTGCACTGTTGGGGAAGCGGGTTATTGGATTCCGTCATGCAGGGAGGCAGGGCGTGGGGTTGAGGTAATGTTGGGGGGGGAGGGTAGTATAGTTTTCTGTTCTAGTTCAACACAGCAACAAGATATCTTTCTAGGGACAGTACTGGGACTGGACTCTCAATCCCCAATATTCGGATGTCTGAATGGGGTGCAGGGGGCGTGCTACACTCATGTTTTTACCATGCTGAGGGATCTGCAATAGATACACGGGTTGATAATCCCAAGTCCAATATGACAAAGTTTAGCCAGATAATATGTAATGGCTGCAGCAAGATCTCCTTCATGACTATCGCACACACTTATATCAATGGGATCGGGTAAAGATCTGAAGTTCCTAACATGGAACGTGAACGGGCTTGGGGATAAATTAAAGAGAGGAATTGTCCTTCAGTATTTAAAAAGACAGGCTCCGGACATACTTTCCTACAAGAAACCCACCTCATCAGCAATACATGCAAGGCCCTGAATAGATGGGGTTACCACTTATTAACACATGCAGGGTTTACCTCCAGTTCCCGCGGGACGGGCATACTCCTTCGCAAAAACTGCCCCTACATGGTTAACAAAACGTGGGCGGATGAACATGGCAGATTTGCAGCGGCCACGGGTACCTGAGAAGGGAAAACTTTAAATGTGCTCTCTGTGTACGTACCTCCAGCATTGCAGCAATCCACACTATGGGATCTGAGTAAATTTATTCTAGACCTTCCAGTTAGTGATGGGCGGCAACTTTAATTTAACTGTAGACGGGTTGCTCGACCGACGACCTCCACGTAGGGACCCCAGGTCTGGGTCTAAATTGGCTGATTTCCTCTCGGCCCTTGGCCTAGTTGATATTTGGAGACAGCTTAATCCCACCGCTAGACAATTCACCTTCCATTCAGGGGCCCACAATAGCCAATCCCGCATTGACTACATCTTCACACACACTGAGGATTAACCCGACTTTGGCGAGGCTCGATGCCTTGCGCGAGGTATCTCAAACCACTCCCCCATACTGACCAAAATGATAACGGGTTCTCAACCAAGACGCACGACTTTGACGATGAGCCCATGGGCACTTAGAATACCGCACATCAAAACTGAGCTGTTAAAAGACACCGACCTCTACTTCAAAGAAAATATTGGCTCGGTTGATTCCGCTCGGATCCTATGGGGAGCAATTGGGGCAGTTATAAAAGGGAGAGCCCTAGCCCTAATGGTGGGACATAAAAAAGAACTGAAGGGACGTTTAGAACAACTTGAAGATGAGATCCTGGCAGGAGAGAACGCCCTAGCTCAAGCCGCTGACGACTCAGCTCAGCAATTACTTGCGGCCAAGCAATTAGATTATAGACAACTCCTCACGGAGGCTGCTAGGGCCAGACACAAATCTATACATCACAAGATATATGAACACGGGGAGAGAACGGGCAAACTATTGGCCTGGTTCGAGAGGAGGGAACAGGAGACTAGATGGGTACATCAATTGCAAGATCTGGAGGGAAAAGAGATAACTGATCCATTAGCAATTGCAGAAACATTCGCGACATACTTTGAAACGGTTTACACCTCGGCGTCGGCAGCCACTATATCTAACATACGAGATCTTCTCTCCACTATCAGAGTTAACTGCCTTACACCTGAAGACCAATACTCCCTCGAAGGGGAACCCTCAACGGAAGAAGTGCAGCACGCTATCCGAGACATACGTTCGGGGAAAGCCATGGGGCCAAATGGGCTTCCGATAGAGTTCTTTAAAATAGCCGCCACCAAGGTGACACCATACCTTTGTCAAATGTACCTGGAAAGCTATGAAAAAGGGCTTCTGCCTCCTGAGATTCGGCTGGCCACAATTGTGGTATTACACAAACAGGGCAAACCAGCAAATGATTGTAAAGCATACAGGCCCATCTCTCTCCTTACAGCGGAGGCCAAAATACTTGCAAATGTACTGGCTAATAGACTCATACCACTGATTACAAATCTAGTACACCCAGACCAGTCAGAGTTTATGCCTGGCAGGAACACTGCTCTGAATTTACGACGCCTACACAGGGTTCTGGGTAGAGCAGACACAATAAGAGAAGACGCTGCCCTTCTGTCCTTGGATGCCAAAATGGCCTTTGACACCATTGAATGGTCTTATATTTTCACAGTACTGGAAAGAATGGGCTTTGGGCCCAACTTTATAAAATGGGTCAAGTTACTATACACAGGCCCCACAGCGCAAGTAGCCGTGAACCGTCACATATAACGACAGTTCCTACTGGGCAGAGGAACTCGGCAAGGGTGTCCCCTGTTGCCTCTAATCTTTGCATTGGTACTAGAACCATTGACAATCTGGGTTACGGGTGATCCCCTGGTACGGGGCCTTAAATGGACTGAAAACCACGAGGATCGAATCTCGCTCTAAGCGGATGATATCTTAATATACATGGCATCCCCGACTTCTACCATTCATCGTATTATACACATTTTCGTATATTTGGGCTACACAATAAACTGGTCCAAATCCCAGCTATTCCCAGTACACGCCCTGGTCGAAATATACCTAAAGGATATGACATCCCCGTTACAACAGAGGGCTTCCATTACCTAGGAATATATATAACTACAGACCCATTGCGTTTCTATGAAACTAATTTGCTGGGGCCGCTGACACGGCTGCGCACTGATGTGCGACACTGGCGAGCCCTCCCATTGACCCTCCTTGGGCGCACAGCTCTCTTTAAAATGCTAGCGTTACCGCACTTCCTTTACGCCTTGCAAAATACCCCATACAAAGTCCCAGATTCCTACTTCTCCAATATAGATAGCACGGTGTGTACCCTGCTGTGGGATGGATGAGCACCGCGCATTGCTAGGCAGAAACTAACGGCCGGATGGTATGATGGTGGGATCGCACTACCTGACCTCAAGCTGTACTATTGGGCATCCCAACTAATAGTAATCAATCGCCGGGCCCATGGCTCTCACACAGACCCCAGCATTCGAACGGACTGGTGGCTCATGGTGCAGGGAGGAGCACTCGACACGAACCCTAAAAGACTTGGCCTTACTGGACCCACGGCCCGTACAATAGAAACTTGGCATCTGGTTAATAAAAAACTTGGGTGGCATAACAAAATAACACGGGCGACTCCACTTTGGAAACCTGACAACTGGGTAGATTGAGCACTTGCCCCGGGTTCGATAAATGGGATCTGATAGGTATCTCCACAGTGGGAGATATGTGGAACACAAGGGGAATGGTCTCATTTGCAGACCTACAGACTGAATACAACCTCGCACTGTCCGAAACTTTCAGATACCTACAGATTAGTCACGCCCTTAAAGCGGCCATACCAGAGGGAAGTGAACTCCCAGAAGCATCCCCTCTTGAGGACAGGCTAATATTAGATCCCATGACTACGAAGGCCATATCCCTAACATACAAAAAACTCATTAATAACGGACCAGACCCGCTTATACGCCTGCGACAACAATGGGAAGCAGACTTGGGCGATTTTGAGGACGAGTACTGGCGTGATACGTGATGCCTTGGCTTCTCCCAGGAAAATCGCCATCCCCAAGAGGCTCTGGCTAGTCCAACTTAAAACCCTGCACCGGGTTTACTTGGCCACGAGAGTCCTGTTCAAAATGGGTAGGAGGGCCGACTCACACTGCCTTCGACAATGTCACCAGGAAGGAACTTTTTACCATATTATGTGGGAAGGCCCGGTCGTCCAAAAATATTGGTCATCAGTTACTACGCGGATGGAGAAGGCCGGGGGGAAAAACCTAGACGCTACCCCAAAACTATGTCTGCTGAATATATGGGAAGCCACAGATCTCACTCAAACTGAGAAATCCTGGGTTTCACTGGGGTGGGCCCTCGCAAAACGTAACATTGCACAGAGGTGTGGAGTTGGGGAACCACCATTAATTGCGAGATGGGTTACCGATATGGATATGGCCATGGTTGCCGAGAAGGATGTTTTTAAAAATAGAGGCTAGATATTTCTAATCGATTGACCGTACTGCTGTGCTTGTTGTGGTATTGTTCAATAAAAAGAGTTATAAAAAAAAGAATTGAGGATGAGGTCCTGATGTGTACCAGCAGGTCGTTCCATGCTTTATGAGCAATGTAGGAGAAGGCCCAACCACCAGATTTGGTTTTGTGTATCGGTGGGATATGAGCAAGTAGGAATCCAGGTGAGCAGTGGTGCCTGGATGTTTTGTGAAAGGATATGCATCTATTGAGGTGGGCAGGGCCAGTGTTGTGTAGTCCTTTGAAGGAGTGAGAGAGGAGGATGAATGTGCTCGCTAGTGTGCAGGGCATAAGTGGAGTTGCCTGAGGTGAGGTGTGATGTGTGTGAGGCATGGGAGGTTGAGAGTGATTCTGGCTGAGTAGTTGCAGTCACCTTGTGAGTTGTTTGCTAATCGCAGCATAAAGTGTTTTTTCCATAGACCAGCTTGCTTCTGACGAGGGAGTGTGATATGGTTTTACGGATGCTGGTCGAGAGCCATCTTCAGGGTGTGAAAGCAGGAAGCTATAACAGAGTTGACTTGAGTGGTCATGTCGAGTTTGCTGTCGATGATGATCCCGATCTTCTTGGCTGATGACAAATCCCAGACCCTGAAAAAGCTAGTTTAACCAACTTAACTGAGTATCAAATTGGTCCTTAGAACGGGGTGACCTTCACACATAAGCAACACAAGTAAATAGGTACCAACGATTGTAAGCACTCGTTTGTTTAATTACACGCTTGTCCAATTTACACATTAACGGCTCCATCATGAGATATGGAATGGAATGGGTTTTATGGGCAGCTGACTCTACCCCAGTTTTCAGTGTGAGCTGGCGATAGAAATTGGGAAGCACACCTTGCTTCGCTGCCAAAGCTTTAGGGAAATCCTTACCAACATTCTTCCCACAGAATTATTGATTGACGAGTAAAACTAGTTGCATGGCATAAGGCTCAAGCAGAACATCCAGTTTTTTCTGATGTTTCCAGCCCAACAGATTTGACCCCTTTTTTATGTAACTCTTAGCACCATCAGAACATTTCATGCTGGAGGCACAAGGATGAGAAAAACAGTAACATACCAAAATGATTATACCATGGAGAATAAGGAAGCACCAGGAGGGAGAAGGAGGGGAATAAGGGTGGAAAGCAAATGGGGGGGTGTGGCTTGGCCGAGCAGCAAAATGGCCGCTTGCTGGCTCTGCAGGCTCTGCCGGCCGGGCTTTATATCCTGCATTATCCTTTTACCGACGGAGCGATCGAACCCTTAAATAACCTGAGCCACACTCAGCGCACTGCAGCAGTCAAAACAAGCTCTCATCGTCGGCGCAGAACCGCTTGGAGCGTGAACTGCGACCTGAAACACACTGGAGCGGTCGCGGGCGGAGGCGTGCTGCGGCCCTGTTTTCGGACCGAGTATCCTGAGATTGGCAGCCCGTATCACTGGAGGCGCTGACCGCCGCTATTAGCGCAGCTGCCCCTGTGCGTTCACAGACCACGACTAGCCCGGGGGACGCGGGTATGACTGGAGGCGCCACACTGTGGACTGCGGCCGATGACGCTGGGAGGCGCTGAGTTCGCGGGCCGGATTGATCCGGAGCGAGCCTGAAGTTGCGGCTGTGACATTGGACACGCTGTGCCACTGCCCTCTGCTCCAACACCACCGCGCAGACACCCACTTTGCTGAATCTGGTGAGCAGAGGGCGCAGCCGCTAGCACTGCATTGGCGGCTTGGGCTGCGGGCCTAGGCGACTTGTGTTTAGCCCAGGGACACCGGTGAGGCCCACCCGGACAGAGTTTTGGGCAGTATCGGCTACGATCATCAGCAGGCGCCGGGACCGCACGCCCCCCCCGGGCAGAAGCCGTGTACACTGCGGGGCAGTGACGCCACGATCTGAACACTGGATGCTGGACCTCGCCCACGCCCCTGCGAAGCTGAGGGGCGGATCCCACGGAGACGGTGCAATCGAGTGAAGCTAACATGGCCGCCTGTCAAGAGCCCTACACAGCCAACTGTAAGTACCCACTGTGCTCTTTGGGGCTGCGCAGGCTTATGTGTGTGCTGGTGGTTCCTTGGGCGGCATCGGGGGCCGGGCTGCGGCCATCCTTTGTGGCTGAGGGCACTGCGCGCTGCACGCTGGGCGGCGGGCCCTGTGGATGTGGGGTGACGGCGGGCCATAAGGAGGGACAGAGACGGGTGCTGGCACTGGGCACGGGTGGAGCGGAGTGATGGGATCCTGAGTACTCACGCTCTCCACTGAGGCTGGAGCCCGTGTGCTGCTGAATCCTTCACCGCCTCGTTGACGGGCGCTTGTGCCTGTCCCGCCTGTGGTCCTGCTGCGTGTGTAACCTGGCTGAGAGGCAAATTGAATGCTGGTGTTCCTCACTCCTAATACAGTCTGACAGCAGCATCTTACGGCGCAAGGATAAGCCTGATCCCCCTCTGGAGTGCAACAGTACTGGCATTTACCATGGGAAAAAACGACCCAAAGCAACCCAAACTCACGTTTGAGAACAAACGCCACACCCACACCATGGACCCTAGCTCCGAACCTGATCTCGAATTTCAGCACGGAGGAGACCCACAAGAAGCGGATCTGCGCACAATCATGCTGGAAGTACGCACAAACCTAAAATCCATTGACACTAAACTCGACATGCTCACCTCCAGATTAAACTCTGTGAAACGGCAAGAAGACTCACACGACACCAGATTAGATGTCCTAGAAAACCGCACGACAGAAGCCCACGAATTTCAAGTCGAATCCAAGGAACACTTCCTAAATATGGAAAAAGTATTGTCAGTAATCCGAGTGAAGAACGAAGACTTGGAAGTGCGCTCCAGGCGCAAAAATGTTCGCATTGCTGGGATACCCGAAACTTCAGCTATACCCAAAATGGAGCCGTATGTTGAACTTATCCCGATGGCATTATCTGCTATGTTTGTGGTGGAGCATGCGCACAGGACCCTGGGTCCCAGACCACCAGTTGGCGGCACGCCTAGGCCCATAATAGCGCGTCTCTTAAACTACCGCGACAGAGACTGTGTCCTAAAAGTGGCTAGAGAACACAGGCCCATCAATCACCAGGGCAACAATATCTCCATTCTCCCTGATTTTACCCCCTTGGTCCAAGCCGCGCGCAAAGAATTTCTTCCCACTAAACGTCTCTTGCAGCGAGCTGAAATCCCATATGCAATGCTCTATCCGGCCAAGCTTAAGATCTCATATGACGGCCAGGCCCACTTCTTCACTGACGCCAAATCAGCTCACAAGTATGCCAAACATATCTGCTCTGGTCAACGATCGCCTAGTACCTCACAACACGCTGGGAAAACAGCGGAACTTAGCGACAATGACTGACGGCACTTCGCCACCATGTTGTAATATGAGGCGCCGCTTTGCCTACACCGCTTCAGTTGCTACCACTCTGTTTTTGACCAGGGCGCAGCTTCTTAACATACCCGTATTCATGGTTTGCTGAACTCTTCTGCATATGCTCCCTGAACCTCCTGGTCAGCCCGGCCACCCTGCCATGCGAGCAGGTCAGCTCGCCGACGACTCATGCCCCCACAGGGAGAACTCCCATGGTTGCAACCGCTTGTTTTGTTTGTGGGTTTGTTGGGGTGGGGGAGGGCAGGGCTTTCACAACTGTTTGGGGGGTTGGTGTCGGAGGGGGGATGGACACGGAGCTTTACAAGTTAAGAGGAAAGTTGGAACTTGTCACTCGTGCATTGTCTGCATCTGCTTCTCCACACGCATGAGCAAGCCAAGCACTTGTTAACACGCTACATTACATCCCACGCACAGATACTTCATGCTTGTCAGCAGCTCTGCGCTAATTGGGTCACTTGGGGTGCTTCCGCCCCTCTATCACCCACACTCAATGACGACAGCCACATGTATCACTTGGAACATACGCGGCCTTAACGGCCACAGAAAAGCCAGGCTGTTACACGGTTATTTGATAAGACACAAAGTCGACATATGTTTCCTGCAGGAAACACATCTCCAAAGTGCCAATGACTCCAAGCTTAACAACAGACACTGGGGAGAGGTGCACTCGGCTGTGTATTCCAACTACGCGAGGGGGACAGCAATCCTGCTAAGGCACAACCTTGGCTGGACTACCACTAGTTCGATCATTGACCCTGGCGGACGCTACGTTTTACTGATAGGCACCTTACACACCACACCCGTAACCCTGGCTGCTGTATACGGCCCCAACACTGACAACCCAGACCTATTTGAGACTATCTGGTCTAAGATTATGCTACTAGGGGAGGAGTCGATTATATGGGGGGAGATTTTAATGTTGTTCTGCAAGACTCTTTAGATAAGGCAGGAGGTACTCGTCCAAGGCACTCCAAAGCAAACAACATGCTCACCACTATAATTCAGGAACATGACCTCATTGACATATGGCACTCCTGGCACCCAAACACCTGTGAGGGCACCTGCATCACCGCCTTCCACAACACATGGTATAGACTAGACTACTGGTTATTGTCTAGGAATGTGGCTGCCTGGACCACTGCCGTCAAACATCTACCACGCACTGGTGATGTTCACCTGGACCATACCTTTATCGCAGCCACGCGCTTTTAGCTGGCGCTTACCGCCGCATGCATTATCTGACGCAGCTTTCAGAGCAGAGGTACGCGTAGAACTCTTACAGTACTTCGCCACCAACGAAAAATCGGTGGACTCACCCTCCACATTGTGGGAAGCTTTTAAAGCTGTCATATGGGGTACCTGCATAGCAAAACAATCTGGGGTCTTAAGTCTATCAGGTCCACCTTGGAGAAACTGGAGGCAGAGATAAATCAACAAGAGCAGCTATATTATCATACGGGTCTCCCTGCACACTTAGCCACTATTAGGGAAAAACTAACTGAATACAAAGAGGAGGCAGTTCGTGAGACACATTTTCTAGGGAAAAATGCTTGTGCCCGTAGATGCGGGGAGGGGGACCGTCTGGGTAGGGCCCTAGCGAGCCTGCTTAAACCACAACGTGCCTCCTCATTCATTACTGAACTGCTAGACGCGGATTCCAGCCCGATCCGAGGGCAGTCCGCTACACTCTGGAGAATGAAGGATTTCTATGCATTTCTCTACACCGCCACGCAGCCAAACCCGCACCCTGAGCTACAGGACTACCTAGACTCCATCGAACTAGTCTGGTTGAGCAATGCCCACCGCAAATATCTTGATGAACTCTTCTCGGCAGAAGATATTGTTTGGGTGATCAGAAGTCTGCCTGGTGATAAAGCTCCTGGGCTTGATGGGCTGACGCCCTCCTTCTATAAAGCCTATGCTGAAGAGCTGGCCCCTCATCTGCTGGCAGTCTATCAGGAGTCACTTGACAGAGGTTGCCTCCCCCCGACAATGCGCGAGGCTGTGATCATCACAATTTTAAAACCGAACAAACCAGCCAATATATGCGACGCTTACCGCCCATTGTCTTTGATCAATATTGACGCAAAGATACTTGCCAAGCTGATTGCAGACAGACTGCAACCACTTCTTCCGACTGTGGCCAGACCGGATCAATCTGGGTTTATACCGGGGCACTCTACTTCACACAATTTGCGCACCTTCTTCTCAGTCGTCCACCAAATTGATCCGAACTTACCACCCTTGGCAGCTTTTATGGACGCTACCAAGGCGTTCGGCTCCCTGGAATGGCCATTTCTCTTTACCCTGTTACCTAGAATTGGTTTGAGTACCAACTTCTTAAAGCTTAATAAACTGCTTTACACACACCCTACTGCTAGACTTAAGGTCAACGACCTAATATCCGACCCGTTCCCTGTGTCCTGTGGCACCAGGCAGTGGTGTCCCCTCTCGCCCCTGCTATTTGCAATAGCAATAGAACCCCTGGCTGCCCGGCTAAGACAGCATCACACGGCTAGAGGACTGGGGTTCACAGACTGAGGCCTGATAATATCAATGTATGCCGCCGACATCACGCTCTACATATGTGACCCTGAATCTAACCTTAACCCGGTGCTGCGTGAAATACTACGGTTTGGTGGCATGTCAGGCATTCAGATAAACTGGGCTAAATCGACACTCCTCGCACTAAAGCCGGCCCCTATAACGCTTGCATTGGACTTTCCCTTAAACTGGTCAGACGGCGCGGTCAAGTACCTGGGAATATGGCTCAGTAGGGATATACAAGAAATATGGCGCCTAAACTGTGGCAGGTTGACAACTTGGCTCGAGAACAAAATAGCCATCTGGGCCAGGATGCCGCTGTCACTGACCGGCAGAATTGCTATCGCAAAGATGATAATTCTACCTAAGCTCCTGTATCTGTTCGTCACTATACCCCTCATGCTCACACAAGCTTTTTTCCAAAAACTGCGCTCTCTCCTTATAACCCACACCTGGCCTGGGAAACAACCGCGTATTCCCTGGGAGGTGCTGAAGCTACCACTTGAACAAGGAGGACTTGGGGCACCGGACATTGAGCTTTATGCACTATGCGCACAGGCACAATACCTACATTTCTGGGCACACCCCACTCCATTTCAGCCTCATGTTGCAATCGAAAAAGACGTCGCCTCCCCAGCCCCGCTGCCGGCGGCGCTTTATTATGCACACAAACGGCCTAAGGAAGAAATTAATACAGTGGAGACGCTGTGTTGGGCATGGGAGGGAATTCGACATCGCGCAAAGCTATCGTTACTATATGCTCCATCGACACAACTCGCACATTACCCCAGCCTTCCTGCCATGCAAGACGGTGGCTCTATCCAACGTGCACGCCAGATGGGATTGACCACATTTAATGACCTTTATACAGACAACAAATTTCTGGGTAATCCGTATAGCCCAAGGAGCGCACAGACCCTATCCTGGAATTTGTTTTATATTACCAGCTTAGAGGCCATTGCAACCAACTCCACTTCACCTTCCCCTCTGCGCCAGCGCCACTAGCTGCATTGGAAAACAGACTAGCTCAACCGTCACCCAAGAAACTTATCACTCGCATATACAACACGACACAACGCACATCACTGGTTACGTCACCCTCGGCATTGGAACAGTGGAGCAGGGATCTTACCCCACCCCCTACTGAGGAACAGTGGGCCTATTGCTGCACCCAGCTCAGACGTCTTTCACCTAACTATAAACTTAGGCTCATTCACTTTAAATACTTACACAGACTGTATCGTACGCCTATACAGCTACACAGGATGGGACTGAGACCAGATGACACATGCTGGAGATGTACTACAGCACAGGCCTCCTTCATCCATTTAGCATGGACATGTCGGCCACTCTCACAATTCTGGCACAAGGTATTTAATATCATTCAAGACGTAACAGGCTTCCAGCTGGCCCGCACCCCTCTCACAGCCTTGCTGGGTCATGTGGCGGAAGCACCTCCGGGCACGGGCCGCCTGTCGGCCATGATGCTCCTCCTGGCCAAGCGCCGCATTGTAATACACTGGGGGTCCCAAAACATGGCCAAAGTAAACACATGGATACAGGATATCTCTCACTGTCAGGAGATGCTGACGGCGTACTGGGAGTTGATGCCCACGGCGTCCAGGCCCAAAGATATTTGGGCTCCGTTTGACACATGGGTAGCAACGCAATGCACACCAGAAACCCCTACGACTCACGAGCCCGGCCCCACAGACCCCGACAACACCACACCGCTCTCACCCACGACCTCACTTGACATCACTAGCTAACTGTGCAACTCACAAGGACCCCCTATTACACTCCCGCATGATAGCGAACCATCGCCTCATGCACTACTGACACCAAGATGCGAGGGAAACTGGTACTTTACAATTATAGAAGCTTATCTCTCACAGACTTTGTATGGGATATGACCATGATGTTCTGTCCGCTATGTTATGCTGCTCTATTTGTCTACTTAAAGGAAAACTGATCTGTGGCCTATACTTTCCAGAAAACCAATTTGCCAAATAGCGCTTATGTGACCCGTGCTGATGGGATGTACTTTCCACGTTTGTATTTTGTATATTTGACGCAAAATGAATAAATATTTTTTTTTTTAAAAAGGGTGGAAAGCAAATAAGCATTATATATACACAAAGCTTGCAACACCAGTGTATTCCGCTTCCTGCTCCTTCCTATCTCCTTCTCCCTCTACTTCTATCTTTCTAAACTTACCATCTCCTACTCTCCTTTCTCACCATAATTCTCCTGTCTCTCCTCTTTACCTTTAGAGACACAGGAAATAACAACAGATGTGTTGCCTATAAAACCTGTACTTGAGTGAAGAGTAAAGCTGGTTAAAAGCATTGTGGAGGCTGAAGGGTCCTTCTGGACAAGAATTTAGCATTGCACCATATCTGACTGGCTGTCCCATTACCAATTAGATTAGTTTGAATGTAAAACCATTTTACTTCCTCAATCAGGTCAAAAAAGTGAAATGATTCTTGGTGGCGCTGGACTGTGCAATGGGACCAGCTTCCCCTCATGGAAGGCTTGAAAATACATATGCAAGTGAAATGGAGAGACTCGAGAGCCAGCACCCAAGCTTCGAAGCAAGTAGGTCTTCTGACATCAACATCAGGCCCATGTTGGAGGGATTGGCCAGTTAAACTGCAGAGGGCCTAGATATGCCCTGGCTCCAGATGCTTGTATCTTCCTAACATAAAGCCTCACACCAGCAGTGGTGAAGATGATCAGGTGTTTGTACCTCTGACGCAGTGACCACATTGCAGAAGTATGAAGGCCTCCTACACACTGGACACTTAGGACACTCCTCTCCTTCATTCCTCATTTACTGTTGACTATGTAGTAAAACACATCCATAATTAGGTGCAGAAAGTGCTAAAGAGGCTTTGGTCACACTGGCAGCACAGTTGCCGCACTTTAGATAGCCATAATGTTGTTGTGTTAAAGTCAGCATCAATTTGTAGCAACGTTTTATTTTTGTACTTTCCTTCTGCTAGAGAGAGAGGGAATGTAATAGAGACAGTCACATAAGGAGAGATATGCAGTGGGCAGTCAAGCAGTATGATGGAGATACATAAAGGAAGACGGGGAGAGAAAGTTGGGGACATAGAAAGTGGAAGACAAACCGAGATAAATGAGAAAGGGACAGAAAGAAAAGAATGAGAGAGAAGAGTGGTTTAGATGTAAGGGAAGGGAAGAGAGCAGTTCCACAGAGATGGAGAGCAACAAGGGTCTGTGTTTGTGGAGAGAGGTTAAGAGAGTGAGGAAGGACATCACACGTAGACCCTCATTATGAGTCAGGCCGAGCTGTAACCCTGGTTGGGAAACTGCTAGAACTGATCACAACTTGCACAGCATTCCAGCACATGGTTTTACCAGGTGTAGGAACACTGCCCCAGATTTTACCAGCCAGTAATTCTGGTAACTAAATTAGCATGAGGCTTTAGCTGCAACAGCAATAAAGCCCCTGCCCCCATCACTGCAAAAGCTTTTATTTTAGCATACATGCTTTCTCCTGCCAGGGTACTTTTTCCCCATCCCTTCTATACCTTTCCAAAACCCCTTCCTCTACCCATGCTCAGCAAATACCCTACAGCAGAATAGTAAATCTAATCCCTCTTAAATCTAACACTTTTCCTTCTGTTGCTTAGACTTGAGCGATAATAGTTAATCTAACTCCTACAAAGTCCAACACTTTCCCTGAATTTTCTTATGTTGCAGTGAGAATAACAATTTTAACTGATCCATAGTCCAACACTTTTCCCCCACTGTTGCTTTGAATGGAGCTGGAATGGTAAATCTAAACCCTGCAAAGTCCAACACATCCCCTACTTTTGCTTATATTGCAATGTTACTAGTATATTGGACTGCTTTGTCAACACTTTCACTAGTGTGGTTTATTTTCGATTTGGTTATGTTTTTATTATGTTTTTATTTTTCTCCCATCTTTATAATATTTGGGTCGATATGTAATGTGATATCTGTGCAGTATTGAAGAAAAACAAGTTATAAAAAAAATCTTTAAGCTATTTGAAAAAAATGTTTTATTATTTTAATGTTCTTTTTTTACTTTTTTTTCAATAACATGTGACATATGTTTTGTTAATGTAGGTTTATTAATTTAAATGTTTGAATTATTGTTAACATTATTAATGTATTTTTAATTGTTTCAATATTGCTTTTATATTTTTTAAACTATATGATGATGATGATGAAGCAACTTTTAAGGCGCACAGCTATTCTGAAGAGTGTCCCGGTACCAAGCACAGGTCAGAAGAGAAAATAAAACTGGTCATTTCAAGCACGGAGATCAAGAGGGAGTTTGTTCCAAGCTATGGATCCCAGATGGACAAGAGACCTTACTCCATCTCACACACGCCGCATTCTGGGCACCTCTGCTAAAAATGTATTAGCTGACCTCAGATCTCTTGCTGGAAAATGAATATTAAGCCTAGCTTAGAGACAGTCTGCGCCAGTCTGATACAGGGCTCCATGAACAAGCAGCAAGGCCTTAAACAGCACTTCTTTCCTGACAGGAAGCCAATGAAGAGCTTGCAGATGAGGGGACGTGTGCATTCTAACTGGCAGATTCAAAAGAAGGCGAGCTGCCACATTTTAGACCACCTGAAGCTTCTCTAGCAGATACTCCGGCAGACCAAAGTAGAGGGCATTGCCATAGTCCAACCTCGAGGTTAACAAGGCCTGCATACATATATGTATAACATATCTACTTTTTATTTCACATTATTAATTATTAATTAAAACTATTTTTTTGTTAATTTAAATTTGTAATTTTATTTTATTACATCAGTCTTAAAACTCTGAAGTAACAGGTGAAACAATTGACAATTATAACTTGCTCTCAATACCTTGGGTACACACTTTGAAATGTGAGGAACAAGACATGATAGACATTAGGAATATATGGAAGTTATAACACATCTTGCAGACTTTGACATCATGACAACATTGCAAGCCTTAACATCCTGGACAGCTTGGTGTAACTTCCTTTTTCTAACATCGTTGTCAAAATATAATCATGATCTGCATTATATTATTTTTTTACAATGTGGGACATCAGGAATATACCAGACTGATGCCAAATAACCAGGGAGAGCCACCCATGAAAAAGACATATCACCAGCCTCCCAACAAATGAAGACACCATGATGTGAGCAACCCCAGGTAGAGCTAGGATGCAAAGGCTACCAACAGGACCCCCTTCACTTCAAGCCAGCTCGTATCCCACATCAAAGTCAGTTTAGACCAATTTCTAATTCAACAGCAGGTGCCGCAAACTTGTCCATAATTTTGTTTTTAGCACATTTTTGGTCACAGTGTATGTAGGTTACTGGCGTGCACGCACTCCCCTGACCTATATGTGGCTTATTTACCCAGAGTGCACCACAGTTGCAACAAAATAACACACTCCCAGAAGAAGCCTGACACTCGGACTCTGTCCCAGGTGGGGACACCACTGTATCGCACCCCTAAACTGTTCCCTAATGGGCACCACCACTGTGTAAGCCCAGCACATTCTCCCTTACTAGGGATATATACTTGTACCACCGGTGGCCATTGCAGCAGCTCCAGGCGGCACCGGAGCATTTGTTGGACCAACACTTTCCTGTAAAAGCCAGAAAGATGCCCAGCCTCCCTATACACAGGAAAGCCATCCAATGTGCACACAGCACACCCAACCCAACCACTTGTTAAATAAAACAAATTTCATTGGCAGACACAGCATGCCCAATCAGAGTACTCTTGGTCCTACCAACTGCCCAGGCAGCACCAGAAATTTTTGGGGGCCAACACTCTCCTGGCAAGAGCCAGAAAGATGCCCAGCCTTCTTATGCACAAGGAAAGCAACCAGTGTGCACACAGCACATCCAACCCAACCGCTTAAATAAAGTGGAACTCATTGGCAGACGTCGCATGCCCAATCAGAGTACCCTTAGTCCCACTGATTGCCCAAGCATCAGCTCTGTGCAGCACCAGACCATACAATGGATCAATGTCTTCCAAGCAGTTATAATAATCAGTTTTATCATGATACAATTGCGCCAGGTTCTTTGTAATACTGCCCTTCTCCAGCTGTCTAAATGGAGCATAAAAAGATCCCTACTGCCTCCCAATTAGCCATAGTGGGAACACTTCATATGGTTCTCCTCAATTATGCTCAAGTCATTATTATCCGCCACTGGCCAATGAACATATTTACCCATGGGACACTATGTTGTGATCCACGTGTGCTGGGTGACCCCATTACTAGCGGCCGCTTGTGATCAATTACAGACATGCAGTTGTGTTGAATGTACTCTGGTACGAGCCTCGTGCTCGAGAAAGAAGAACCAAACAAATGCAGATGAGAGCAGAGACAACGAAGGCTCAATGGGGGTCGTCTGGGCGTATAAACCTGTCCCTTCCTGCGAAAGACCACCACCCCTGGGTGTTCCCAGAAGGTCCATAAAAATCCTCCCTTCTTCCGGAGAGTCTTTTTCTCTCATACAATCAATAGTCAACTTGATGAAGAAAGTAGCTTTGGGGGAGGGGCAACAGGACAGTGGAGAGGAAAACTTCTCAACCGGTCTGCTCCTGGATGCAATAAAAAATATGAGCCAGTGTGTTCAAACCCTCGGTGCGACTAAGGCCCTCCCCTCACTAATCGCGGGTACAGGCTAAATATTTTCAGAGGAAATTAAACTAACATTGTCATTCACTTTTGGCATCTCACAATTAACCTTATTACTGCTTTGTTTAATTTAACTTGGTAAAAAAAAGCTGATCTACTTGTTTCTCCCTATACTCTAAAGGTATGTCCGGAAATAACACTTTGTTTTTATATCACGTTCATGCTGCATTATTGCAATGTTCTCATTTTTTGAACAACTAAGGGACATGCTGATGCATGCTGATGGCTAATTTATCTTGAGTCTTCAAGTTACTTTCACAGCAAGTTCCTTTTACAACACTGATGTTTCTGTTGGTTAACTTTGTCAATGCTTGTTTGGTTGCAGTGTTTGTAAAACTCTTTTGTTGGCTAAGTTGCAAAGCTCTCGCCAATATAACAGAAATACATTGCCTAAAAGCAAACATATTTTTGGCCTCAAAAAGCCTACATTTCCATAGTAGTCTATGACATGAGGGGAACTTTGTGTGTGGATGTATTCCTTGTGAAAGAATGGAATGCTGTCACTAAATGTAAAGTTATCCAGTGCCTAAATTGAGATGACTTGCTGCTCCATGCTTTACACTGTAGTGGGTGGAAGAAAAGTGTGAATGGGAGAACAACAGACCACTGGAGGAAGAGGGATGGCTGAAAGCTCCTACAAGTAAATATATTACATATATTTTTACTTTAATCAAAGGGTCTTCACTAAGGAAAGACCTACAAATACTAAAAGTGCAACATTAGCAAATTATCCTTAGATTGATGCAGTTGAAACGGAATTAATTTATTAAATTAATTAGATGTACCATTAATGAACAATGTTCAATCTGGTTTTCACTGTACCTGGGGATGTAGTTAATACTAATTTTTCTCTTTTTAATTAGAAAACCATAATCGTGGACAACTCCTAAAAGATTTTAATTTGGTAGGAAATTCTTATGAAGGGCAGGAATAGTATAGAAAAATATGTTTCACTGCCTAATGAGATATGCTAATGTTTGTGATGGTGCTCAAGCGATGCAATGCAATTTTGTGCTGTGCGAAGGTCTTTATAATTTGTAATAGGTAGGGAGTACATTTGGCATCATGTTGCACTGTGTAAGCCTCCATACAAAACTTTAGTAAATATACCCCTCAGAATAGTATCGCTTTTCACTTGTAGCAAATCATATGCTTTCTTAACCGTGGAGAGATATTACTTTTCTGCCTAGTTGAGAACAACTTTATATTGTGGTAAAACGTGAGCATATTAGATTTGTATTTAGGTAACCATATCCGATGTTCTCCATGAACATATTAGATTTGCATTTGAGTCACACCATCCCAAGTTCTCCTCCCTCCCTCTCTCCACAAGGTGGTTTATGCCTAAAAGTCCTATCCCATTTTCTTAATCTGCCTTCACTCACATCATTTGCCCTCTCTTCCCACACCTTATCTTTAATCCCCTCTTCTCCCACTTTTTGATTATTTACTTTCCTGCTGAAAGTTTGGGATTCTTTTGAACCAACGCTTGGCGAATACATATTCCTCTCATATTGAAGTGAGGAGAGGCCTTGATGCTGTGGCACCCACGACTCAACAACACCTGACAGTACTGTTATTAGTTTTGTACTTTGTAGGAGTTGAAAAACTAAAGCTATCAGACTATGGTACAGGTTTCTGTCAATGACATAAACAAGAATGCCAATGAGGTTGCAAATAAAAAAATAATTTTATGTACGAGGGGGAAAAGTGAAGAATTATGTTTGGTACTGGAAAGCTTAGTAAATAAGATATGTAAACTATTCAACACTGAGGGGTCGATTCCGATTCTGGCCGGAAATCTCTCCGACCGAGCCGGACCCGGAGAGATTTCCGACCGAATCGGACCCGTGCAGTCCGACCGAACGAGTACGATGCGCACGTATGCCATCGGACACGAGTCGAGTCGGACTCCCATTGAAGTCAATGGGAGCCTGTCGTACAACGCGTACGCGGGCTCCCATTGACTCAATGGGTGCGAGGCAGACAAGTGCGCCCCCTACAGCGGGTACGCGGCGAAGCGATTCGCGCCGTACACGCACAGGTAGGGGGGACCCATGGGTCCCCCTGTGTGCGACTCGCGCGGCTACGCGTACAGGGGGTCCGACACGGACCCCCAAAGTACGGCTCCGACTGCTCTTTTGAGCCGGAGTGCGCGGCTCGGTCGGACTGCTCGCGGCGCGCATCGTACTTACCCGGCCGGGGAACGTCTCCATTGCGCGGTGCGAGTCGAGTCCGAGCGAGTCGGTTGGTGCGGTTCGAGCCGGGAGCGAGTCGGTCGGAGCGGTCGGGACGCCCGGACGAGTCGGTCGGTGATTTCGCATCGTACTTGCTCGTTCGGTGTACTGTACGGATCGGTCGGGAAACAGGCTTTCGCATGGCTTTTTTCCCGACCGAATGGTATTGGGTGCGCCTCCGACCGAAATCGGAATCGGCCCCTAAATGTGCTATCAGAGGTGTACAGATATCAAACCCATGTTACAAGGGACACATCCTTCCAGTGGCGGCTGGCATGACTCCCAGGTGGCTAGGCGGGGGGCACAGGAGGCGTGGGGGTTGCGCAATGGAAAATATATATATATATATATATATATATATATATATATACACACTTACCTTGCCGCCGGGTCCCGCATTCAGTGTGGGCGCCCCCCTGAGGGCAACCTTTTTTTGATGGATGAATAGCGGCTGGCTCGGCCGTGGGGGCGAACCGCAGTGTCAGCACGGATCTGTGGCGCTTTGAAAGCCGAGCGTCAATTACAGAACTGAAGGCTCATTCGTGGGGACTTAGTATTTCAACAACTTCAGTCTCAGCCTTTCAATTGACCCACTTGGTTTTTTAAACAGAGTTTGATTTGGACTCACAGCATACCCACTGAGGTGTTAATTTTTGGTGTATGAACTGCTAATACCAGGATGCATTGAGGCAGTGGCCTTTCATGGCACGCCCATCAGGGCGGGATTTAATAAACAGCAGGAGTCCTACATCGTTTTTGCTGTGTTTCTTTACTAATGGCTTGTGAACAAGGACTTCCGTCTGAAACGCGTTAAGCCAATATGACGCGATTGAGAAGTGTGAGCTGTTCCTGCTGTGGCCCCCACCTTTAGGGGCTAACCTTCAGTGTGGGCGCCCCTGAGGGCAACCTTTTTTTGATGGATATATATATATATATATCTATCTATATATACACTTACCTTGCCGCCGGGTACCGCATCTCTGCTCCTGCTCTCCTCGTGGGACAGGAAGCCAGGAAGAACAGCCAGGCTCCCCTGACCATTCAGAACGCTGAAATGTAGCGTTGTGATTGCCAGGCACTCAGGCTCCCCTGACCAATCACAACGCTGCAATGCAGCGTTGTGATTGGTTTTGAGAATCGGGCCTGGACATGTTCTCCATGGAGGCTGTAATGCAGCCTGCATGGAGAACAGAGAAAGTGCGCATGACTGTTTTGGGTGGCCCGAGTGGGCCGACCAAACAGTCATTGCGTCTTAGGAGTGGGCAAACTTGATATATTAAATGACCTAAATGCCCTATTACTTAGATGATACTGAAGTTTATGATGCATTCAGAAGGGATCCTGGATGAGTATGAGATGGGAAATAAGTTGTTGTATGAATCACAATATTGGTGAGCCAAATGAAAACAGTGTCAGAGTGGAAAAGCAGGGATACAAAAGAACCTGCAAGATTGAGATAAAGAGACTTGAAGTGTAGGGTGATGGAAGAAAGAGAGACGAGGTGAAATCAAGATGATGCCTTGGTATGCAGCAGCCATGCCATTCTGCAGACACTGTGATCTGGCTCCTAACAAACACACTCGGCTCTGCTCTTATTTATTAACAAATTAAGAAATGACAGGTACTTATTTATCTATTTTTAATTATCACTTTTTTGGCACACATGAAATACATTTTTCGTACTTGTCTATATTCCAAACTATGTGGATAATTTGCAAAGACATTTATGAGTATGTGAAGTAGTATTACAGAATGACTACTTCAATTACTCATAAATCCCATTGTGAATTAGCTGCAGAGTGTTTTTAAGTAATCATACTTAGCCTAACATTGTGGCCTCTGACTTTCACTGGCTTACTTGGAGTCAGCTGCCAGCAATCCGCTATTGAATTACTCCAGGGTTACACATTGCTCTCTAGCCATGTTTGTACCCTACAAATACCTTAAGCATACATAGACACATACATTACTGATACTGTGGGATCGGTAATTCTAAGGAGTGGTAAACCCTTAGGGCCTAATTACGATGTCCGTCAGACTTTAGTCCGCCCTGCACCGTCTCCTGGGACTGACCGACCGACCTCCGGTCAGCGGTCCCGACCGCCTAATTGGGATGCGACCGAACACTGTTCCCTATGGAAGCATGCATTATGGCCATAAACCGCCCGTAATACATGCTCCCATAGGTTAATGGGAGGTGCTGTTCATCCCTGCTCCCCGTGGCAGGCACCTCAAGGTGCCTGCCACGGGGTGCAGGGATCAAAAAGGGGGCACCATAGGTGCCCCCTCGGACCCCAATGGGAAGCCGCCAAGGAAAGGGGGCCCTGCTAGGGGCCCCCAAAAATGCTTTCCCAACATGGTTTCCATGTCAGACAGGCCAACATGGAAACCATGCCGGAAACCGTGCATCGTAATCCCAAGGACGGAAAGGCCCGCCTTTTGGGATTACGAGCTGGTTCCGACTGGTCAACAGGCTCCTTGAGCCCATCGGAATCCAGCCGGATTGACCGGCCGGTTTCAATTCCGACCGGCTGATACATACCAGCTGGTCGGAATTGAAACCGACGATGGGGGTCGGGCTTTCCGACCTCCATCGTAATCGGCCCCTTAGTATTCGGAGTTTTGGCTCTTGCAAAATTATTAGGAATTTCTTTTGGGAATATGTGCTCCCGCACTAGAAACTGCAGGCTTCTACGCTTTTACCAGACTGTTTTAACTGATGAAATGTCTGCAGGAAAAACAAATGGCAGTAGAGTATTCCTGCAAAACATTTAGTGCTGATTTGGCTGATTACTCCTATGCCCAACCTAATTGTGATGACTTACCACCTCAGAATGGGACCACTTATAGTGTATTTAGAAATGCGTGCTGTCAATGTAAGATTGGAAAGGTGTGTTAAGTTTGTTCTGTGGGTCCTTTGTTAGATGTTATGTTATGTTATGTTAATTTTAATTTGTAAGGCGCAACAGCTACCCAAAAGGGGTTTCCCGGCGCCAACTAAGAAGGACCAGAAGGAAGGGAACAATTATTGATTAAGCAGCCAAGTTTTTAGGCTTTTACGAAAATTTGCATATACAGTTTCATTGCGAAGCGGCGCAGAGAGAGAGTTCCACAAAGTGGGGCCTAAGTAGGCAAATGATCGACCGCCCATACGTGACAGTCTAATTCTAGGTACAGAGAACTTCGCCTGAGTGGCAGAGCGGAGCGCACGTGAGGGCAAGTAGGGGTGAACCAGAGCCTGCAGGTATTGAGGGGCCACTCCAGATTTGATTTTGAACATGTAGCTCAGGGCTTTGAACTTAATTTGGCTCTCCACCCTGAGCCAATGAAGGTCACGCAGAGAGCCTGAGATTGAGGCAGTTCTGGGAACCTGACAGATCAGTCTGGCGGCAGAGTTCTGGACTACCTGTAGCTTGCGCGTTACCTCCTCATTTGCCCCTAGATAGAGGATTTTGCCGTAGTCCAGTCTTGAGGTAACAAGAGCTTGGACCACGGTTCTCTGGGTAGAGCAGGGCAGCATCCAGATAATCTTTTTGAGCCATTTCAGTATGGTAAAACAAGTTGCAGCCACCTTCACTGCTTGGTTTTTCATAGATAATAAGTCGTCTATGATGAAGCCTAGATTGCGAATATGGCGAGAAGGTTGAGGAAAAGCACCCATTTCAATGGGCCAATGTTGGGGGCCCCAAAGGTCTTTATTCTTCCCCAGGATCAAGACAACTGTTTTCTCCCCATTGAGTTTAAGAAAATTAGCCTGCATCCAAGATGCAATATTACGCAGACCTAGCTGTAGAGCAGATGTCACAGATGCTTTCTCAGCAGAGAGGGAGAAGATAATCTGGGTGTCATCCGCATAGGAGAACAAGGACAACCCAGCCTCTTCTGCAATGTTGGCTAAAGGTCTGACATACACATTGAACAATAAAGGGCTTAAAATGGAGCCCTGAGGTACCCCATAGGGGGAGACATGCTTATTGGAACAGGCAGCTGGAGAAAAGACCTGGAACGTGCGATCAGTGAGAAAAGAAATAAGCCAGTTAAGTGCTGGTCCAGTAATACCCAAGGATCGTAAGGCCTCCACTAACCCGGTGTGAGAGACCATGTCAAACGCTGCGCTTAAGTCAAGTAGTATGAGGGCCACTGTAGCTCCTAAATCTAGATGGAGTCGCAGCCTTTCCGTGACTCAAAGGAGTGTCGTTTCGGTCGAAAAACCGGCTCTAAAGCCTGACTGTGATGGATGTAGAAATTTTTGTGATTCGACAAATTGGGCTAGTTGAGAATTTATGTGCTTTTCAAGGATTTTTGAAAAGGCCGGCAGCAATGAAATAGGCCGGTAGTTAGAGGGCTGGTCCGGATCAGCATTGGCCTTCTTTAAAAGAGGAAGCACCATTGCGTGCTTCCACTCTGGAGGAACTGTTGCTTCCTGTAAGGAGGCATTCAGAAGTTCCATGATTATCAAGAGTGAAGGCGTCTCAAGCTGTTGAAACACCGAGATTGGAAGAGGATCACGAGGATGTTCCTGCATATCTTAGTATTGAAGAGGGTAAATTGTTTTCGTAGTTTAGTTCCAGACTAGCTAGTATATGTATAGGCCAAGATTCTATTTCTAATTGTTTCATTGTATTTTGGCTTCCTAAAGTCACTGTTGACAAGAAAACCTGTACTTCTGAATATACAAAACAAATGACAATTCAAAATGGAAGAGAGGAAATCTGGAACAAATGTAGCAATGCTCCTTCTATAAAATTGATAAGGCAAGATACAAACTACTTAGCATTGGTTATCAAAGAGCAGTGAGGATGTAAAAATGCACAATATGTTAAGTTTAATCAGCGGAGCAAACAATCTAGACAATTGGGAAATAATTGGCATTTTCCTAAAGCTAATTAACCCAATATCTTTCTGAAATCACATCCCACCACAGCCCTATTTAAACTTCTTAGCAGTTTTTAATTGTAGAATAAAGAAAATCCAAGAAAACATATTCAATACAGACACAAAAACCTCCTATCCCCATTGCTCCAGCCTGGTTCCCTGATTTCTCTTTTCATCTCTCAAATCAGGAGTAAGGTATTATTGGACAGCATTAATGCCTCCCACCTACTTGCTTGTCTTCATCCACTAAGGACATGTTCAAACACTCGTCCCTGAGTTCACCTTTCAATAAGGGAACTGCACCCAAATGACCGAAGCAGACTCTGAAACCCAAGTCATGTAGGATATTTAAATTCTATCCAACTCAGGTCAGTCCTTAAAAGTGAAGTTGTTAGAAACTACAGGATTAAGCAGAGCAATAACAGCTACTCTGCAGCCATAAGTCAGGATTCAGACCAATAAAATGTGAATCATGATTCAGACCCATGAGGGAGAACATTCCTATGACCCTGGTTGAATGTAGTCAATCCAGACGGTTCTCCTTGATCACCCTGTAACATATGGCATATTTAACAATAGAATCAACATGAACAATAGCAGATTAGAGTCACGAACAGAGATTTGTTTTAGATCCAATCATTTCTCCACAACTTGAGTCATCATTTTAAAATAGGTATTTTCAGGCCACCAGTATGAAAGTCTCTAAGGGCATACCTATAGGATTTCTTTTTTGTATCACGCATCAACATGCAAATGCATCTATTGCTCAATTAAATGTACAACACAATTTACAATTGCAGATGTATTCAGACCATGTACAGATTTTCCTATTTACAAATCTAGCCAGGAATCAAACAAATATTTCAGCATGTTTTAACCATGTCAATCATTGGATAAGGGCAAGCTACGGATACCACAATGGCACAAAATGTAAATTTTAATGCTGGTCAAAAAGAAAGTGATTTGATTCCACACTTATGAGCTCTTGTCCTTGCAGCAGCTGGACCCCTGCAAATAACTTGGGTATACCTATAGTGATTTTTCTTCAAACCTATCTTTAACACTCTTTCCTTCAGATAAATGCTACTGTAAAGGTAATCAACTATAAGCCACCACTACTTCCTACGAACCAGCCACTTCGCTAGACCTTTGAGGGTAATTAATCAAATCATGACATGGTTGGACCACAGCAACATAGTCTATACGGTGCTACCCAAATAACTATCTGGCAACAATGGATAAAGCATTTGGCAGCAAAATGAACATTCAATTCAAAGAAGCATGGCCACAATAAACCATGTTAAAAGCACTATACTTGCTCCCAGTAGAAGCCAGGATAAAATTCAAAATGCTATGCTACACAAAAAAACTTTCTAGAGCAAGGGCCCAGAGCGCTTATTAGAATTAATTAAAACACTATGCTGCTACTAATAAGCTACAATAAACAAAGGTAAGACCACATCTCAACCAAAGCTCAAAAGACTCATACATGAAGACATAACCTTTTGTGAACAGTGAACAAATCACCCTCAGTCAGATAAAACTCCACTGGCTCCCTTTGCTGGTCTGCAACATCTTCAAAAACAACAGCGGCATCATCTATACAGCCATTGAGACCACCACCTCTGCCAAACTTTCTAACAAGGTCATCATCTCTGGGGGATATTGTTACATCTTTGCATTTTATTTTCTATAGAGCTCCACTCCCTTTTGGCTAGGTTCACACTATACAAATATCACATACTTAAATATATACATACAACAAAGAAATTAGATATTGCTCAAGAAACTACTGAAAACAGAGGTTCGCAGTCAGTCATGATACAAAAAACTCGGACACAACCAGCAAATAACACCAGCTAGGCAGATTTTATTGGAAGTGGCTGAAAATGAACTGTGAAAAACGACTAACCAAATGTATTCCCGATATTCTCACTTCATGACCTCGTCCCTGAACACCAACCCAGCTGCAGTCAAACCTGAATGTAGCAGAGTACTTTCCAACCATATCTGCAGTCATTGGTATCAAAACTGTTAGAAGCTTTTGTGGGGCCCCAGGCCAAAAGTTTACTAGGCATGCTCTAGTTTGTAATCCCGCCTTGTAATTAGAACAAAACGTTTGCCTTGGATAGCAAACACAGTAGCTAGCACCACGCAATGGTGTGACCGTGTTAGCTGGATTTGAAAAAGTACAGGTCAGGAATGCTTTTCAATTCTTTCAAGACATTTTGTAACATAAGTGCGGGGACCCAACAAGTGTGGGGCCTGGAGCAAAGAGATGAAAAAAATAAAAGTAATTTTCAAATTTTTAGCACAATTAATTGTGATTATAATTTTTTCAGTGGGAAGATTTTGACCATATTTTAAAACAATTAATAGGTTAAAGAATTGAAAGATTCCAATTCCCTCTTCTATAATCAGCAGAGACATTCCATACAGCAATCATTTTCATGGTACATGCAAACACAAAGGGCCTGATTCACACAGTTAACTTACAATTTTTAGTAATTTACACTTTTGAGTAAGTTTACTACTTTTAGCTTATTCACAAAATCCAAAGTACAAGTTACTACTGGAAAAAAAGTAACAAGTCTAGCACCCCACATGGCTAACTACTGGTACTGCAAAACCCTCCCGTAGAAAAAAATGGAGTTGGGTAATTAAAATAAACCTCTGTAGTAAATAAAGTTACATTAAATTCAATTATTCAAAATAGCTTAAAAGATAAATTAATATTATTACTTTTTTAATTTACATTTTTATTAAATATATATTTTTCCTGTACTTTACCATAGTGAGAGTCCATAGTCGGGGTGGAGAGTTCCACATGATACATTTGAAAATAAATATTATAATTATTATGTTAAACATTAATGTAAAATGATTTTGATTTTTATTTTAAATGTAAAACTAAATAAAATACATGCAACAGCACTAAATCTATAACTAATTGAAATAGATTAAATTACATTAAAATTATTTTTCTGAGGTTTAAATTAAAAAATATTAATTGCCAGAAGAAGAAAAAATATATTGATTTATGCATAAATAATTTATTAAAACTGATGTATAGAGTTAATTACAATTAATGTAGCTCTATATTAATAAAAAATATTGTTACATTCATTTTTAAATTCAAAATAGGGTATTAAAATATTTTATAATTGAATGATAAATATGTGCTCTGTTTTTGTATCTTAACACTAAATTATATTTATTTATATGTTTAACTATTGTTAATAAATTATTTTATTTTTATTTCCTTTAGCATTATTTCCTATAGGGGTTTTACTTTAATTTCCTATCTCCATTATTTTCTACGGGAGGGTATTGCAGTACCAGTTGGTGCGGTGCTGGACTTACTACTTCTTTGTAGTATTTTACACTTTCATTTTGTGAATAAGTCTGAAGTTGTAAACTTACTCAAAGTGTAAATTACTCAAAAGTGTAAGTTACCTTTCTGAATTAGGCCCTATCCATCCATAATAGCTTTTTGTGTTATCCTGGGTAATGTACATGTTTCTGAATTTAAACCCATATGCATCTTGTAGAGACACAGACTGACATATCCGATATAAGTATAGACACATATACTGCACATACACAAGGGCACACACACAGGTACGCGGGTACACGGATCGCACACACACACACACACAAACACACACTACAGAAATACATTCTCTGTAAAAAGTCAAAAACACACATGGAGAAGCTCAAAAACCTGACCACCACAAGTACAGAGAGAGACACAAAAAAGGCATGCAAAGACATTTACACACACACACGGACTTACATACACATGCTCCACACAGACACACATTGGTGTACATAGACATACGCAGGTTTTCCTCTAGCCACCAATCACACACAAAACCCAGACAAATACCGATACATACACACACACACACACACACTGACTCATAACACAAACACATACAGCACACAAACACAGTTATACACAGCCACAAATATACATATATATTCTCTTTATCACATACATATACAGCTTTTATCTCTCACATATGGAAATCACACACACACGTACATACCTTTATAAAACCTCGTACCACAGAAGTGGCACTTTCCCTCGGTGATGCAGGAGTTTGTTGCATCGTTAACTGTTGGAACAGTGCACATGAATAAATAATGAAGACTTTAAAATGGTCCTGTGAGCAAGAATGCAAAGCAAGGGGCAGATGGTCCATCATTATCAATTTTTATTAATGACTAGCTTCACTGTCTTTGATTAGTCCATGAGGGAAACCTTGTGCAAGCAGCAGTTGCATCCATTCAGGAAACGTACACTTCATTTAGCAGAATATCCCCATCAAGCAAGCTCTATACGAGGCTGTAATGCTTGCTGTTTGAAAATGAGTCACTCTATGTCTTAAAACATGCTATTCCAGATGTCTTACAGTTCCGAAATGTTTTCTTTGGTCTTTAAATTACAGTTCCTTGTTTGGAATACCAGCTTTAATGCAAATCCCCTGAGGCGCTAATGGTCTAGTAGAACTATCAAAGCAGGTACTCATCCCTTTCAGGTGAGATTCTTGTTGTCAAGTAGCACAGAATTACAATTTGCAGACCCTGGTACATGCAGTATTTCCAAAGGTTAGTTTATTTCAAAATGTTGACTGCATATTTTCAAGCGTTCTATGACTTTATCAAGCTTCTTTATCGAGCTTAGCGATGTTGTGTCCAGATTATCGACTACCAACATGTCGTGGAGGTAAGTATATTCGGTAAGAATAGATTTTTTATCGTTGACAACACAGCTATGTACTTTGACCCTATCTATCGTGGACGTTTATTCTATGCTTCCACAAGCTCTTGCCTTCAGCCTGGGGGATTCTGCAACATGAAGTAGACAAGAGGTTGTGATAACAGTTGCAACTAACAGAGGTTTGCTAATGCCTCAAGATTGATGCATACCCATTGTCAGCCTCTGAAACTAGACAGCAACAGAAAAATCATTGGCTAACACTACTTGTGCCAAATGTATGAAGGTGAAGATATGAAGGAGGGTAATCTAGTTATCCATGTGATGTTTGCCAGAGAGAGAGAGATATTGAGGTGGTTACAGGGTGAATCTGGTGTAGAGATCTCCTTGAAGTAATCCTATATAACTTTATCTACAGACTGCTCCCGGTTTCACCCAACAAAAGTATGTTTACCATATGTCAGCTTTAAGGATGCCATCCTGTGTTGTGAGGTACTTGAATGGGTATTGTTTCCAAGATGGTTGGGCAGGGTCTTGGAGAACATTTGCAATAGTGAACCTAATCAATGATGTTTGTTGTCTTTCAGATCCAAGTCATCAGAGTGAAGTTTTCCCATTAGATATCAGTCTATTCACTAACAGTATAATTTTTGGCAACTGACAGCAGCTTCAAGCGGTGACAATGTTGGCTCACATCTTTTTCTCTCCCTTACAAATCCCGTTTCCATCACTCCTGTGAGAATTTCATAGAATTTCAATTGTGTTTGAGGACTCATATGGGAAAGGATGCACTGGGTGTACATCACTCCTGTAGGCCTAACACTTGGGCAGTTGGTTAATGAAAGCTTGACAGGGAACTACCACCATTTTCATTACCTGAACCCTATCCTGGAAAAATAAATTTAGCTTTGGCAACTCGAAAAGCCAGCATGGGTTTTTATCAATCAATGGTTTCAGCTTGTCCATCAGCATGTGTGCACTAATGTATCCAAATGTTTGCAAATATTTGGAACCCCAGAGGAACACTAACCAGATATAGGAGAATTTATAAGTAGCACAATGTCTCACTCTTCCCCCAGCCTACTCTGTAGCCTGAGATCTTTGATAACACATCTATCATTGTCATTAATTTGGGGAAAGAGGAGGTGGGATCAGCTACTGTAATTAGAATGTCATTAGTGTACAACATTTTCTTTTTGTCCCCTGCACAAGTATTAATCCATTTTATCCTTTTGGACTATTTGATAAATGCAGCTAAAGGCTCCACTGGGGAAAAGCAAAATGTATGGGCACTCGTGGCCACCCTTACAGGTACCTCTCCTAACTTCAAACATCTTACACACTTAAATTGACCCACAGGATTTAAGAATAGCCATGTTACCATTGAAATAAAATTAGATCTCAAGCCCCCCAGGAGCAATTACCCAGAAAATAGACCCACACTCAATGTGGTAGAAGCAGCTTGTATCACATTGAGTCAGAGGGATACCTTCTTATCTGCATTGTCTCTTGCCAGGCACAGTATATGCAGAAGTGTTATGGATGATCTGCCAGGGACAACTCCCGGCAGATGCCCGGTGGAGCTGTCATATGCAGCTATAGAGGAGTTTGGCTCTGGTTCACCCCTCGGCCGGCACCTACCCAGCCGGACATCAGACATCGTTTTCCTCGCCTCCCCATTATGTTTTCCTACCTGCATTCCCTACCCCCGTTTACCATTCCCCCTCTACCTCTTCACTCCCCATAAGACGTGTGTATGCGCTAATAATCTCACATTATTGTGTAATCTCATGTTTTTTTCTTTTCTCCTATGTCTATACTTGTCTATGTAATTATGGAACCTGTAACTCACTGATCCTCATGTAAAGCGCTCTGATACCTCCGGGTCTAGCCAGCGCTATATAAAACTTTGCAAATAAACTCACCCAGTGACTCAAGTATCAGGTTTAGGATCACAGTTTGGAGTCTGTCAGCCAGAAACCTGTCCATGATTTTGTTGTTTGTAGTTATGAATGAAACAACGCTGAAGACTGGTGCCTTGCAGTAGAAGTTTCCACAGCTTAGATATAAGGCATATAGGAGTCTTGCTGAATTAGGAGGGCAGTGCACCTGAGTGTTTCCACGCATAGAATGAAGGAGAGTTCAAAATTTTCAATTTTACATATTTTGATTGGGAATATATCAACAATGCAGTAAAGAAAGTAGATTTGGAGCCATCAGGAGCATATAATTAACCCACCAACAACTCAAATCTTTGGGTATCAATTTTAGTAAACACATATCAGACTTCTAAATCCGTCAAAGTTTTTAGTAATGCAACCCTGTCTCTGGCATCTCAGGAGAGGTTGAGGAGTTTCTGGCACTGATTACCTGTTTCCCAAGTCAATCACTTTTTCATATTTCAAATTCTATTGCTGAAAGGTAGGTCTTTTGTATAAAAGGTATGTTAGTTGATGTGAAGCTAAGAAGGTAAGCACCTTTGTCTTTTTGATATAAAGCTAAAGGCTGTTGAGATTTATCAACAGCACCATTATAACTTAAGGATATCCTTGGGTTATTGCCATAACACTCTAGAAAGGGATATGGTTGAAGCTGCTAAAAAATTGGACAAAATTGTCATCAAGTAACGAATGGATGAAAATGTGCTCTCAAAATGTGTGATCTGAAGTACCAATACCTCATATCCACCTAGTATTGAGGCCTATCGATTGGTCTGGTGAAAGGGGGCGAAGTAGAGAATTAATACTATGGGTTCAAAGGAGGATCAGGTGCCCCTCAAGCAAAGCAATACAGGAGAGTGAAGAAGATGTGCATTTGCAGCCTAGCTTAAGTAACAGTAGCAGCCTAGTGAACAGTCATTATATTCCAGGGACTACCAGTTCTTATGATACTACCTGACTTTAGCAATTGGGCTGTGCTTCTGTCCACCACATCTGCTGCTATCATAAAGCATAACAATGGATGAGCTGACAGCAATGGTGTGAGTGACCTAATGTAAACATTTCAGGGAGCTAATATTTAGACCGCTTTTTCAACAATAGAACTAAGTTGACTTGGTTGGTGTTTAGGGTCAATATTGACAATTTGACAGAAAAGCTAAAGTCATAAGGGTAAGAGCGATGCTTTAAGTGCAGTCCATTAATGCCCTCCCCCTCCCCAGTAAAGAAAGCCATCATCTGAGTCACTCCTGTATATGCCAGGCATAGCTTAACTTTTCCAAGAGGGATGATTGCTAGTCAGGTCGATGTCACTTCCAGGAGACACAGGAATGAATGTCCACATGCAATTAAAAATAGGAAACACTATGTTCACACGTTAAGGGAATGATGACGAAAGTCGTTCCTTACATACACCAAACAGAATACATTCACAGATGGAACTGCAGGAGAAAGATTGCATTACCTGGTGCCAGGTGCTCATATCACTGAAGTATATGCCCTCCATGGGGATGGTCTTCCCTGGGAAGGTCAAAGGGTATAATCTAAAGGTGATTGTGCAAGTCAGTGCAGGTTTGTCTGTGCTTCTAAACCAAGCTTCATTATTCTGGGAATCTTTATCAATTTGGCATCTGAATAGATTGTTCAGTGAGTCATAAGTTAAAATTTGTTCTCCCCACCCATTTAATAAGAAGCAGCCTTCCCAGTGTGTAGGTATTCACACTTGGGATTATTGGGATGCCAAGCTTCATTGGCTGAGAAACACAACCAGCAGTAGAATTTGTGAATGAAAAAGGCAGTGGCAAGATGGGTGTGGGTGAAAGACCCATAGCATTTCTTAAAGTACTGGACGAAAAAAACTCATCGTAGATGATTTTATTTTGAATAGCTTTGCAAGCTTCCTACAGATGAGCGAGGATGTTTCCTCACAAAAAGTGAGAAGTACACTGTCCCAGGCTTTGGCCACTGCTACAGAAAAATTCACATCTCCAAAGGTGACAGTTCCCACTTGGTGAGCATGGATAATGGTCAGACTAGGAGCGATAATTTCATCCTTGATTGTGCCAGCTCAATTTAGATGACAGAAGGACAGGCATTTTGAGACAAATAACTCTAGGGCTTACCATGGCTATCAATGAAAAATGTATGTTATACCATGTTCCTGTGTAGGGCTTGAAGAAATGTGTTTGGAGTGGGAGGGTTATAAACAAGAGCAGATGTGCTATGGCATTCTGAACCAATTTGAAGTTTTAAAGTGATTTCTTGTAGGACTCCAGCTAATTGTGTTAAAGAAATTGGAGTATAAGTAAATGGGGGAGAGAACCCATCTCAAATTATAATCACAATCCTTGTCAAGGAAAGCACCAAACTCACTAAATAAACTTGTGTTTAACTGTGTGGTAGCTTGGCACAAAGCAGTAAAACTTAACTTAGAAGCAACGTGTTAAGTATTTATGCAGCACTCGAACAGTAATAAAGTGAAAATGCAACACAAGAAAAAACCCAAACCAATTTAGAAAAATAGAGTAAATTTTAATAAATAAAATGACACCAAAATGGCAATAGTCCAATAACTAAAACCAGACAAATGAAATGTCAAAGTTTTAATTAAAAATAGTGTGAAAAAGGTCTGAAGCGCCAATTGTGGGAATCTGCCTGCACCAGACCGAGACAAAGTCAAAAGTTCAGGCTGACTGGGATGGAGCATCGGTCGGAAATGGGATTAGGTGCGGCTTGCTGGATGTTGTACATTTGCAATGGTACGGGGGCGGTGCCGTGCTGCAGCATTGGGCTCTACATTGCACTATGTTGTGCTGCTAAGGGACCATCGAGTCACGATGATGAGCTGAGCGGTGCTGCAATCAGAGGCCCTTGCGTCATTCTGAGCCGGATCTGGTGAAGCCGCCGATTTGGAGCTGCGAGGTGCTGCGGTGCGAGGTTCTGGGTTGTTCTTCACCACAATTCGTAGGATCCAGTGAACCCTTCAGTTGAACAAGGAGGAGCAGACTGTAACTCCTGCCAAGGGTACAGGACCTTAAGGATCGCACTTTGGGGGTCAGGACTCACTTCCACAGGGGCAAGCAGATGAGACCAGATGGGTCTAATCAGGTCAGGTCAGTTCGGAAGCAGGAAAGGCTGCTGGAAGCTTGTTGTGTTCCTGTAACAGGAAGTCAACCAACTGACCCTTGGAGTCCCTTTCGGGGTCCTGGGTTGAAGGCAAGCAGTTCCAGTCTTCCTTCTTCAGACAGCAGGGCAATCCTCCTTCTGAATCTTCTATGGTCCAGGAGTGTTCTGATGACAGGTTCTGGGCTGCCACTTTTATGCCCAATATGATCCTGTGTGTGAGGGACACCCCCTTTTTTTAGCACTTTACTTGTTCTGGTTAGTTCTTGTCTTTCCCCTGGGTCTAACTTCAGCCTGGTTAGTGAAACAAGAAACAGGCAGGCCCAGTTGTGGGCTCTAAATGTGCCAGTGGCAGGGCAGGCATCTTGTGAAGTTAGGAAGGAGCTTTGCACAGCCCACAGGATGCCCTTTGAAGTTCAGGAAGGGGCTGAATACCGTCATGTGACTCTGGACACTGCCAGAAAGGCACATTTGCTTTAGGCAGAAAAACGCCAACTTTCTGAATGTGGCTTTTTCAAAATAGTATTTTAAAATCTGACTTTACTTTTAAATAGGATTTTATATTACAATTCAAATGAGTGGAAGAAGTATTTCTCTAGCTGTTCTCAAACTGAATTTATCACTTATTAAATGTAATATGGTAATCCAGTATTAGTCTATGGGAGGCAAGCCTTGCACAGTGAAAAACAACTTTGGAGATTTTTCACTGTCAGGACATGTAAAACTTGAAATACACATGTCCTAGTTTTTAAAATACCTTGTACCCTGCCAGGTGAGCTGTTAGGACCTACCTTTGATGGGACTTATAAGTAATAAAAAGGAAGGTTTAGGCCTGGCAAAACATCTTTTTTGTCAGGTTGAAGAGACAGTTTAAAACTGCCCTACAGACTGCAGTGACCGGCCTGATACATGTTTAATTGTGCTGCTGTAGTGGGTGGAACAATGAGTGCTGCCGCCCACTGGTAGCTTTTAATGGACAGGCCCTGGGTACATGTTGTACCAATTGCTAGGGACGTATAAGTAAATTAAATGTGGCAATTAGGTGTGAAGTTGTGTTGGGTGGCAGGAAGGTGATGGTATTAGCAGATTGAACCTGCTAGGGTGAGACATTTTAGTAACAATTAAATTAAATTTTCACCTTTGGATATTAGGCATTTGAGCTACAGGGGAAGCAAAAGTGATGTTCTGGGCTATGCTGTGATGAAGATACAATTCTGCAACAAGGAGACTGTTGGTAAGGTATATGTTTCAAAGAGTGGGGACAGTCTTTTGGGGTGGTGCCATTATGGTGACATGGGCGTAACTCTCACCCACAATGCACCTGAGCATGTTATGTTGGTGGCAAGTATGGGTGAGGAGTGCAATATTACTGAGACATTCCTGGGTGTATTTAGCAAGGAATTTGGACTATTGAGGAATTTTGAAGATAAGACATTCTTAAAAACAGTGCCATGCTATGTATCCATAAGGTCAGGAGGCTTCTGAATTTAATGTCAGGCCCACGTAAGGAGGAACTTCACAGACTGTTGAGTCTGTGAGTGATCGAGGAGATTGAATCACCAAAATGGCTTGTGGGAAACACATAAGAATGAGTGTCGACCTTCCGGACCTAAACTAGTGGATATGGATAGACAGCAGCCTCCTCCAAACATCTCTGAGATGCTGGCTATGCCTGGTAAGGATAAAGTGTTTAGTGTCATTGATTTGTCGTTCAACTATCACCAGGTTATGTTGCAAGAGGAATTGATGCACCTAACACTATTTGTTACACCTTTGGGAGCATATAGATCTGTCATAAAGCCCTTCAGGCTAGTGTTGGCTGCTGCATGTTTACAAAGGGTGGTGATGGTTGTGTTTGAAGGGCTACCCTAAGTCCTATTTTTTCAAGATGATACACTTGTCTTTGGGAAAGATCAAGAAGATCTCAACAAGATTTTGAGGGTTATGACGAGATTGTTGGATTCTGGTCTCACTTTGAAGGGAGAGAAGTGTACATACCATGTTAATACTGTTTCCAAACTGGGCATTGTGGAGGAGGGCACCAGCCCCATATTGGGATTAGTTGGGAGTATTGTGAAGACTGCCAACCCCTTGACAAAGACCAGGTCAGGTCATTCCTTGGACTCACAGAGTTCTCTTTTAAGATCATTTCTAATTTTGTGAATGTTATACAGCCACTGAGATTGTTTCTCAAAAAGCAGACAAAGTTCATATACTCTAAAGACTGTGATTGAGCTTTTAAGTTTGCTAAAGATGAGATAATAATAATAATACTAATACAGTCATTTATTGAGCGCGAACAGCTACCTCCAAAGAGGTGTCCCGGCGCTAGAGCGACAAGTGACACGCGGGAGAGAAGCAACGAACAAGTCACATAGGATTAAGCTAGGTTAAAAAGCCATGTTTTTACTGCCTTCCTAAATTGTGTTTCAGAAGAAATCTGACGCAAGGAATTAGGAAGGGAATTCCATAATTTGGACGCCCCAAGCGTAAAAGATCTGCCACCCAGCCGGGTTTTCTTCACTCGTGGAGTGCTAGGTAATTTCTGGGAATTGGATCTCAAAGCACGCATTTGCGTGTAGACGCCTTGCCTCTGCTTCAAATAGCAAGGGCACGTTCCGTGAAATGCCCGAAACGCTAGGGTTAAGGTCTTAAATTTGATTCTCTTGGCTACCGGAAGCCAATGTAGTTCTCTAATATGCGGAGAGATATGTTGCCGAAAAGGAACACGTTTGATCAATCTCGCAGCCGCATTTTGGACCATTTGGAGTTTTCCGACAAGGTAAACCGGTAAGCCGATATAGAGGCCGTTCGAGTAGTCCAGGCGGGCAGTTACTGTGGCATGGACTGCGATCCGGCGACAGCTCTCAGGCAGCAGGTGTATACATTTTCGCAGATTTCTCAGGCTGCTGAACCAGGCGGCTGTTACCTGCTGAATTTGGGCAGAGAAGGATAAATCAGCCTGCCATTTTACTCCCAGATTTTTGGCGTAGCCAGCAAGCGTGGGTGGCGAGCCCATTTCCGCTGGCCACCACAGGTCTGCGGCCGGGGGCTGTGTTTTGCCAAAGAACACCACTTCAGTTTTATCGGCATTCAATTTAAGTTTATTGTTGTTTATCCAACATGCAATATCTTTTAAGCATCCTTTAAAACATTTAAAAAAGTCTTCAGACTGATCCTAAAAAGGGAAAACCAGCTGGGTGTCGTCGGCGTAGGAAATCGCCTTCACACCCCAGTTGGCTATCAAAGTGGATAGAGGAGCCAGATATATGTTGAACAGCAACGGGCTTAGGGCCGACCCCTGCGGCACCCCGCACCATAAATGCTTGTGGGCGTACTGATACGGTCGTAGGGCCACCCTTTGAGTGCGCAAGTGAGGAAAGACTTCAGCCAGGCCAGGGCCGTGCCATTAACCCCGCTGTCCAGGAGACGTTGAGTCAGTATAGAATGGTCAACAGTATCAAATGCTGCTGAGAGATCCAGGAGCACCAGCATAACTGATGCCCCTGAATCCAATGCCATCCTAATTGAGTCTGCTACCTCTAATAGCGCTGTCTCTGTGCTGAACCCAGCTCGGAAGCCGGATTGGGTATCGTGCAGGATATTGTGGTTCTCGATGAAATTGGCCAATTGCTGCTGCACTACCTTTTCCCGCATTTTTGCTGGGGCTGGCAGCAGAGAGATAGGTCTGTAATTGTTCAATTCCCCTGAATCCACATTGGGCTTCTTCTTGAGGGGAAGAAGAGTGGCGTGCTTCCATAGATCAGGGAAGATGCCTGAGGAAAGGGAGGTGTTCCAAATTTTGGACAGCACATCGCTAGTGGAAAGTGCCAACTCTTTCCACAGTTTAGGAGGGCACGGGTCTTCCGGAGATCCTGACTTGCAGCCCTGGATCACAGCCAGTGCTTCCTTCTGAGAGATAGGAGTGAATTCAGAAAGGAGAGGCATGGGTGCTTTCCTAGCTACCACGTCAGATTTCACCGTAGCAGTTATAGCAGAAAAGCATGCCCACCCTGGTCCCCTTTGATGCACAAAATAAAACTGTGTTGACAACTGATGCCAGTCTAAAGGAGTTAGGTGTGGTCTTGTCACAGTTTGTCGTTAGTGAGAGGAAGGTGGTGGCCTTTATCTCGCATTCCCTAAAAGGGGCAGAGAAAAGCTAAAGGGTTAAAGGGAGGCATTCGCATGGACCTGGCAATCCAACATTTGAAATTATTTTTGTGGGGCTTTCCCTTCATCATGAGATCTGATTATCGATCTCAGGTTCAAATTTTTTCTTGCAAGGGGGAAGAGTAACTCAGAGAATCAGAATGTGGACTGAGGGTTTAAATTAATATAAGTTCCACATCAAGTACCTTCCAGGAGTTAATACAAGGCAGCTGGCACACTTGCCCATTGAGAGTGAGGGGAGAATACAAAAAATAATACTGGTGAGTTGGGTAAGGGAAGATGCCATTTTAGAAAAGGAATGCAGGCAGTCGAAAGAGAATGATGTTGTGTTCCACAAGTTGAGCAAATTTGTGGTTAGAGGATAGTAAAACTTCAAGAACATGTCGGAGCTGCTGAAATGTTTTTGGAATGTGGCATAGAAACTACGTTTGTCTGAGGGTGGGCATTTGATGGGGTTTAGGCTGGTTCTCCAAGTGAGTTTGAGAGAGAAGATAATCAGTCTGGCGCATGAGGGTCAGGTGATGAGAAATTTACCTATAGCCAGGGGGAGTGAACTCTACTGGGGGTTGGAGGTGGATTGCATGGTGTAGTGTGTAGTCAAGAACTGCATTCTCTGGACCAAGAAAATTGTAAGAGCTTGTTAATACATTCAGCTCCACTTTCTGAAGTGCAAGTCCATCTTGAGCCCTGGACGAAATCTGTCTGGGACATCATTTTATGCTGTTAGATCCAATATGTGCTGTTGTTACTGGATTATACTTCAAAGCAGCTTGCAACCCAGTGGGGAAACAGAGAGCCCCAGAGTTGTGATAGAATTCTTAAAGAATTAATTTGCATGTGAGGCAATTCCAAAATACTTCTTCACAGACAATTGTGTCCAATTTGTGTTACTAGAGATGCGAGGAGTTTTGTGTGGGTTGTTGGTAGTTCACCAAAGAACAGCTCTATACTCTCCTCTGGTCAGTGGTTTGCCCCAGCGTATGAACAGAGTTGTCATGTATTTTGCCCAGAGGGCAGCTTACTGAGGAATATGCAGTGTGAGACTTGGTGAGTCAGGGTGAAGAAACTGGGCATGGCATGAAAGGGGTGTTCCGGGTTCCTGGGACCATTTACCACTGCTGAAGTGAGGAGGAATGTTGTGAAGCTGAACTCCGGGAAATGTACATAACATGTCAAGACTGGTGTGATCAGAGCCTCCAGGTGACACCTTTGAGCTTGCTACTTCTCCCACAATTTCGAAAATTGATAATGAGATGCATACCTGCCAACATGAAGAACAATCTCACCGTGTGAGGAGGGGGTGTGAACTTGAAGGGGCCTCATGCCGAGAAGTACCTATGAGGCACTTTTGAATCCCAATCCACCCCCAAGCCCCCTCCTCCCAAAAAAAAAAAAAAAAAGGTTGCTGAGGCTGTTGCCAATGTCCTGGGGTGTTTTCACACCCCTGATAGACGTCAGCAGTTCAAAGCCTCGGAAAAACAGCTGGAAAGCCACTATTTACAGTGGTTTTCAGCTGGTTTTCCCCACCACCATGTGATATCGGCTCCTCACCGGGAGACCGTGTGATGGGAGCCGGTATCGTGTGACACACAGTGGCACGGTGTGAGTGGGCAGGTATGGAGATGCCTTCCTTCATATGTGGCTTTGATCAGTCTACTGAAGAAACCATTTTGAAGGGTCGATTTCAACTTGGAATATTTTCCTCCACTTGAACGAGTGCCTGTATTAAGATATTGCCAGAGAATCCGGGAGTCCTCATTGAATGTTGTTGTTCTTATATAATTGTGGATGTTAGTAGTCATACAAGGGGATGTTTATCCAATTCTTGTGTTCTTTTCTCCTCCATGTTGTTCCTCCCTGTTTCCCTCTCTCCCCTCTTGTGAGAGCCTTCCCTGCTTTTTTTCTTCACTTTTTTTTCTGCTTGAGTGAGGGGGGTAGGTGTTGTGGTTGTTCATTTGTCTCTGTGCCTTTGGTAGAAATTGGTGTATTCTTCAGGTATGTCATGGAGTGCTGGGGTGCCATACAGGCTGTCTATGTGTTCCACTGGTGAGTGTTAGTGGATTGGTTGGCACGGAGGCATGTTGGTGGTCCTGCTAGTGCATTTCTTCTAATTAAAGATTCACAGAAACTTACCTGGAGTCTGTGTCTCTTTTTACCTGTGAGGTTAACACAACTCTCTACCCATCAGCTTCGGGTCCACCAGAGACTGGGTTAGACGACCGGTCTAGTTCAAGATCTATGTCCAACCTTCAATGATGCAATGAAGTGTCTTAAGCTAACAAGTTGCACAATATTTAAAACATTGGATAAATAAATAGAGAAACCAATGAAATTCCTTTGAAAGCAATGTCATCTTTCCACCTCTACTGCTGCAAAATAAAAAGCTGTTGAAGAAACACCAAATGCAATATGTAGATACGATGAAGTGCACTGCCCACTTACATGCAAAGTGTACCTTATTTTTGGTGTCTACCGTTTAATTCTTTTTAATTTTCTTGCTCCTCGTTGTGCTGCTCTGTTTCTATCCCAAAGGCGCACAAAAAAATGTTCTTTCTGCATTAAAGACATTCACTCATACCACATCCTTATTTTATCAATTCATGTGGCTGTACGTTTTCTCTGCCTCGCACTTTCTCCCTTACCACTTGTACTTTATAATGTTTTGGAATCCTGTGAGGTGATCTAGGGTTTAGCTTTAGGGTCACAACTATGATTGTCAATCCAATTTCTTCCATGTTGGAGACAATGCAAATCTACCCACCCTGCCACAACAGAAGCTCTTTGCTGCACCAGAAAGTAGGCCTGGGCAATGAACTCCGCTCCGCTACAGCAGAGATTTGTTAAGGAATTCAGGCAAAAATCCATTCCTCCACTAGCCAGCTACTAAACTGCACACACAAATGCTTTGATAAAGCAACTTTACATGCTAAAAAGCATGTAACCAATTCACAAAAGTGAACTTTGAAAATGAAAAACATCAGGCAATGAGAGAGGTGATGATTTTGGGGTCCCCCCTAACCTAGGGGGAGGACCAAGCAGATGCTTTGAACACAAAGAGCATATCATGCTGAACGATTCAGTGGTGAACCCATCCTCTTAGGACCACCCCAAGCACAGATATGGGCACAAATACAATCCCAATCAAAGGCCCTGCAAAGCATTATGGGACGAGATTAGCAGTGGGCAGTGAATATTATAGTATCCAATATCAAAATAATTCTACAAAGAGCTGCAGTTCAACTAGTCGTTACTAGGTGTCCCTCACGAGTCAAATGCAAAAACATTGAAATTATTACATCAAGCTGCAGTTCAACTAGTCGTTGCTAGGTGTCCCTCAAGTCAAATGCTTTTCCATTTGACTCATGAGGGACACCTAGTAACGACTAGTGGAACTGCAGCTTCATGAAAGGGTTTCAATGCTTTTGCATTTGACTCCTGAGGGACACCTAGTAACGACTAGTGGAACTGCAGCTTGATGTAATAATTTCAATGCTTTTGCATTTGACTCGTGAGGGACACCTAGTAACGACTAGTTGAACTGCAGCTCTTTGTAGAATTATTTTGATGTTGGATACTAATATTCACTGCCCACTGCTAATCTTGTCCAATAATGCTTTGCAGGGTCCTAAGAGGATGGGACCACCACCGAATCGTTCAGCAAGATGTGCTCTTTGTTTTCAAGGCATCTGCTTGGTTCTCTCCCTAGGTTAGGGAGGATCCCAAAATCATCATCTCTCTCACTGCTTGCTAAAGTTTCGTTTTCGCTTTTGTGAAATGACTATATGCATTTTAGCATGTAAAGACAGAGATACTTGTTATTATGCCAAAAGTATATGAGGTTTCTGTTTTAATAATTGGGAGTCCCACGGATGCCCACCCTTACCAGAAAACACTACAGCAGAATAGCTCAGTCTGTCTCGTACACAAAAACCCACGATCTTAAGACATCTCTTTCACCAAGCTCCTTCTCTCACCTCACACATTATCCTTTTTGCTCCTCAACCTTAATATCCCTTTTCACATTTCTGCTTTTCACACCTGAAAAATTGTTTCTGTAAAACTGTACACAGGCCTTCTATTAGTGAGTCATCCAAAGAGCCCTGTTGACATCTTAGCCATCTTAAATTATTGAATATTTTTGGGTTCTTTCAAGTTCTCACACTTTCATGCTTCAACAAGTCACAGATGCTGTTGGCTGACTCTGTTACATGGTTTACTAGCTTGTATCAATGTGACACTTTTCAGAGGACATTGGGAAACCGTCCATTCCTGGCCTTGGTGTCCTCACTGGGTTGACTCAGATGTATTTTAACCATTGCATTGCCATTTCAGCACCATCTATCCTATCTATATTGTAATGGGTCAGTCGAAGTTATCTGGACATCACACACCATCACTTGGATTTTCCTTTTACAAGTTGTTGCCATTTGATGCACCAATCCAGGTGAATCAACAGAAGCAATTGAAGGCTTCAGGTCCCAGAAAGCACCAATTTTATAAATAGAGAGAGTCAGCTGTAGTGTGTCCTCCTAACATGGAGTGATGTGACCACCCTAATATTCAATATACTTGTGTCTCTCAGCCATCCATCTGGCTCATTGGTAATCTTCCCTGGCATCAAGTCGTGACTGATGTTTCTAACCAGGCTGTAATTTTCAGAGCATTTGACTGATTGCAAATGATACACTAACTAGGGAAACGGCCTTTACAATGCAGGCTTAAGCTTAAGCACGCGTGCGGTTTCCCTGCAAGCTGAACAACACTTGCCTTAACCACTCATTTGCATGGTTAAGGCAGTGTTCTAGCTGTCTGAGTGGATCGGCGGGTAGAGGAAGAAGGACTGGTACGCGGCTTGGTAAATTGGGCTGGAGCCTGAGGGCGGTGTGGGTAGGTTTTAGGGGTGGGGGTTGGTTTTAGAGCTCAGGGTTGGGGACTGGGGTCGGGGTAGTTTTTAGGGCAGTGGCTTGAATTTTAGGGCTCAGGCCAGGGGGGAAGGTGCAGCTTTCAGGGTTGGGGGCCAGTTTTTGTTGTTGTTTTTTTTAAACACACTTTATTGATTTTGCTTTTGAACCATCGTATTCATGAATACATTTTATACATCATTTTGTTGAGAAGCAAATTATCATACGTTTGTTGATTACAATACTTTACAGGGTGAGGGTGCTGGGGTCTGGGTAGTTTTTTTGGGCTAGAGGGGCAGGTTTTAGGACTCAGAGAACAGGGGCGGAGTAGTTAATAGGGCTGGGAAGGTAAATTACAATGCAGGATGGCCGCATTTTACGGCTCCGGACAGCGGGCGGGGCTGGGATCTTTACCACACATATACCTCTACCAATCTTGCCTTTACAATGAAATTCGTTGTAAAGGCATGCGTAGTAAAGGCATGATTGGTAAAGATGCAGTCGTTGTAAAGCCCGCGTGGTGAAGGCATGTGTGTTTAGGCATGCGTGGTTTTGGCATACAACCCACCAACTATCCTCTCTCCTGAAGGGGAGCTGTAGTGTCAGGGTAGTGTACACCATTACAACATCAGAGGAGATAGGTCAATGCTACCTTCAGCTGCGAGAGGATACCATATAACCCTGTGCATTCATATATAAGGGTAAATAAAGGCAATTTGTTATATATTTGTGACTTGTGCAGGTTTGTGAATTCAAATATGCATTTAATAAGAGCCACAATCAAGGGGCAATGACAAAAAACACGTTATAGATTACACTTATGATCTTAAAGTGATATGCATCGCAGCTGGGAGACAGTATGTATGCTCTCTCCAGGAGCTCTCCTGGGCTGCTTTCACGCCACAGATCCGCAGCACCTGAAGGCTTCTTCTGTGGACTTGAGCTCTCGCCTATAAGTGCGTTGCCACGGTCAGCTGTGCCACCTGTAATGGATCCTGCTGCTGTTACCCTGTTATTCTCTGAGTCCAGGTACCTTGTTTTCTGGAGCATCCTCTGGTGGAAGTTAGATGTCGAATCACGCTATTAATATGTGCATCCATATCTATAGCTATTCAAGAGTTCACTACAACATCCAAGATTTTCACTTTGTTACTCATGCCAATTTATCAGACCAAAGCTGTGAAGAATTTGTATTTTGAGCTACTATCCTTTAAGCAGTGATCTGTGCCTGCTAGCAAAAGTTCGGTTTTGGCCATATTGATGCTAAGCCCGTTGGTAAACATCCATGTGTGTATTTGGAAGAGCTCTTTAGTGACTCGTCTCTAATCCTCTTCTTGGTCCTGCTGGGTTTGCATATTGTCGGTGTAGGTGTTGTCCTCATCTTCGCGTTCTCTGAGTAGCTGGTGTAGCTCTAAGACAGGGTTCTCCAAAGTCGGTCCTGGAGGGACGGATCCATGCCAGATTTTTAAGATAACTACATTTATCTAAATGGGGATATGCTAAAAATCTGGCATGGATCTGGCACTCCAGGACTGACTTAGGAGAACCCTGCTCTAATACATAAAGAATAAATAGAAGAGGAAAGCGGCGTGACCACTTAGCACCCAATGTTCTACTACCAGTGTTGCTGTACTCCTCTGCACGCAGTCGCGGCTGCTCCCGGGAAGCAGTAGTGGGGCAGGGAGGGAGGAGGCCGTCTCTCTTCCGTCCTCTCTGTCCTCATCCTGGCTTCTGTTCGAACAGGAAGCAGGAAGCAAACAGGCTCTCCCAAGCCAATCACAACATAGCAATGCAGCGTTGTGATTGGTCTGAGCGCCATGGTTCGGCGCTCAGATTGAGAATGGGAGCCTGGGACTGTTCTCCATCCAGGCTGTAGTGCAGCCTGGGTGGAGAACATGCAAAGTGTGCATGAATGTTTGGCCGCCCAAGAGTGCCAGCCAAACGTTCTTGCGCACTTAGGAGGGTGCAACCACTCCTCCCCCCTGCGCTGCCCAGCCCCACCCCACAAAACTCACTCATCATGGAAAAATAAAATGATAATAACATTGCTTTTTTATCATTTTATTTGTCCTTTTTTGCCGTGCTGAAAGGCAATAGGGCGATGCTCCTCCGCATTAGCGGTGGAGCCACCCCTGTCTGTACAGCCACTGCACTGCCTTTCTAGTGGCAGGGAAAGGACTCCACGCAGCTATTTCATTTAATGTAATTCAATTGCATTTGCAGTGAGGATTCGTTAAGGTTATGCTTAGTATTTACATAATTAGAAAACATTGAACAAAAATTAAAGATCTTTAATAATAAATAATTTTATGGTTGCAGTTAGAATAAGGTTCATGATTCTTTTCATTAGAATTATTTAATTCAGGGTTATAAATAATTTAATGCAATAAAACAATAGATGTTAATTGAAATCGATTGACATTATTTAAACTGAATTAACTATAAGGTTAGATTGAGCATTAGGATGACAATAAGATAATTTTTACTTTATTTAAAAAATAGTTTAAAAATGATGGTTACTGTTAACGTATCATGGTAAAAAACAATGTAAATGCATTTAGTTTGATTTATTGTTGGATAAGTGCGGGTCTGGTTAGTACTTGGATGCGAGATTGCCTGAGAATAGCAGGTTTTGTAGGCATTTTGCTTCCGGCTGTAGACTCCCTGTACTTCCACTCAGGGGCGGCCCGTGCAGGTAAAAGCGGTGAGGCGTGATGGGGGACTCGAAAGACAACGGCGAGGGAAAATTAAATAAATAAATAATTTTCCCTCCTCATCGTCTGTCGAGTACCCCCACCCCCGCCCCGCCCCACCGCTCTTATCTGCTCGGGCCACTCCTTCTTCCACTCTAATTTATTTTTTCCACTGTCATTATTATTGTTACATTGTCTTCAAGGGTCAAAAGTTTCAGAAGAGACCCGTTCCTGGAACTCTCTAAAGGCAAATTCTCACTGCTTCAAATGCCTAGAATCCACTGGTAACCCAGGAAAGTCACTAGTCTTCTTGTTACAAGCACATGGCAGTATGGCCGACAGGTAGCTTTAATTGTGCTGCAACACCTAGTGATGGGGTCTAATAGAGCCACCAGACATTTACGCTCAACTCAACTGGCCCGGGACACCATCCCACGGATCCACAAGGCCACGGCTGGAGGAAGATCCTTCTCCTACCTCGCTGCCAAGACCTGGAACTTTCTGCCTCTGCACCTCAGGCAATCACCACAGTTGCCGCAATTCACGAAGGACTTCAAGACCTGGCTCTTTTACTTAACTGCAGAACCCCCCTCCCCTGAGTGCCTTGAGGCCCACACAGATGAGTATTCGCACTTTATAAGAATCCTGATTGATTTATTGATAGAGCACTAGATGAGCCCCTCGGGACGTGCAAAGGTAACAAGTGAAAAGCGTGTGCAAGGAAGGGCCTGTGCCAGGCTTCGGCTGACCGCAACAAGTGTATGAGAGTTGTATGAGAGAGTGCAAGTAGAAGGGCATTGGATAAATGGGAGTGTTGAGGGGATCAGCATAAAAACCCTGAAATGGCAGTGAAATGCAGCGATACCACCCTCAATGTATCTCGGCTCATCCGACCTCGGAAGCTAAGCAAGGCGGGCCCTGCGGTCCGGGGGTGGCTGGAGCTCCAGGACCCCCCTTAGCAAAAGTAGAAGGTGGTGGGGGGCCTCCTCGGTGTACTTTGCAAGAGGGCCCCCTCACGTCTTGTTACGCCACTGCTTGGATGGGAGACTGCTTGGCAAAACAACTGGTTCTTTTGCCATTTTACCACTCACCACAGACCCGTATTCCTTTCTCCCTAATGTATGTTTTTCATTTTCATTATATTTTAAGGTCAAACATTTCAAAATTGACCTGGGCCTGTAACTCTTTAATGGTAACTTGTCACTGCTTTGAGCGCCTAGAGTCCACTGGTAGCCAAGGAAAGTCACTAGGCTCTTTGCTACAAGCAGAGGGTTGCAGGGCGGTCCTCAGCACTAACATGCTGCACTGCTGTAGCTGCTAGTGCTGGGGCCTAAGAGAATGCGGGCTGAGCCACTGTGGATGCGCACATAAAACAAGTGTAAAGAGTGTTCAAGGAACGGACTGACACTGGCTGCCCAAAACAAGTGTACAAGAGATGTGTGAGAGAGTGAAGAAAGAGTGGTATATGGTAAAGGAGAGTGCTGAAAGGTGGTGGAAGCAGCAGGCTGTGATTCGGTTCCTGTGCCAGCATAAGAGGCCTGAAATGGCAGTCTTCCATGACTGCAGCCATTCCATGACTGCAACAATGCGCCCGCCGCATCCCATCTTGGATGCTAAGAATGGAGGGCCAGGTTAGTACTTGAATTGGAGACTGACTGGGAATACCAGGTTCTGCAGGCGGGTTGCTGCTCACCACAGACTCATCCTCCTTCCTTCCTTATATATGTTTTTCATTTTTATTACTATTATTACATTATTTTATAAAAGTCAAATATTTTAGAATAGACGTGGGTTTGTAACTCTCACATTGTCACTGCTTTGAGTGCGTAGAGTCCACTGGTATCACCGGAAAGTCACTCAGCTCTTTGTTACGAGCACAGGGTAGCAGGGCTGGCAGTCAGCTCATGTTGTGCTGCACTGCTGATATTGCATCATCTAGTTCTTGGGTCTAAAAGAGTGCTGGCTGAACCCATGTGGATACACAAATAAAAAAAAATGAAAGTGTGTGCAAAGAACGGCCTGTTCTTTTGAATTGACTGTCCATAGCAAATGTATGAGGGATGAGTGAGAGAGTGTACAAAGCAGGGCATTTAGTAAAGTGGAAGTCAATTAATGCTGAAAAGAGCAGGCAGTGAGCCTGTGCATATGTCAGCATAAGAGGGCTGAATTGGCAGTTTTCCAAGACTGCAGCAATAGCATCTCCAATTCGCCAGATCTCATCTGATCTCGGTAGCTAAGCTTGGTGGAACTGGTTAGTATTTGGATGGGAGATCGAATGGGAATACCAAATTCTGCCACAAGCTGGGGGGTCATCGTCCTTCCTCCCCAATTTATGTTTTTAGTTTTCATTATTATTGCATCTGCACGGTACAAAAGGGGGTGGCGTCGCTGAGTACTGTGGTACAAAATATACCACATTACCTGTGCTGAAAAGTATATATTTGTTTTAATTTGACCTAGTGGAGGGTCTTTGGAACCTCCTCACCACCATATGGCGTTTGGAGTCAGGGTGTACCCACACTGCCCCAATAAGTGGCCTTTCATGGATTTTTTCAGCACTCAGGGACCAAATCCCCAAGTCCCGTAATGGCTGCCACAATATATTATCCTTGTTGCCAATTAGGATCTTCCTATCCACTTTAAATGGTCCAATCAGAGCATTTATGAACACCAATTGTCCAGCTATCTCTAACTTTTTACCCACATTAAAACAGACTTACACCAAATCACAAAAAACAAGCTTAGTACAGTTCTTACTATTTGCTAAATTTGGTGTAATTCCTTTAAGCTGTTTTTTTCTGTATCAGAGAACAAAGTTGCCTATGGCACTTAAAATGGGAAACAACACTTTTGGGACCCGTTTTCTTGGCCCCTGCTTGACGGATCAGTTGCGAAACTTTCCATGCAGGAGCTAAAGTGGGTAGTTTTTTGGAAAGTTGTGTGTTGATTCATCAAATGACGCCAAAGTAATTAGAGAAACAAAAAATGCCTTTCCTAGGGAATGTATGACTTAACTATAACTACACTGTCTAGTTATAGTTAAGTCAGAGTTTAAATAGGAAGAGCGTTTTTTGTTTAGTTTATAACTATGGTGCCGTTTGATGAATCTGCACTACAAGGATATTCCCCTTATCACTTCATCTCCACAGGTCTAGTTGGTTGCTTTCGCCGTGTCAGCCCCAGTCTTAGTTGTTCTTTGCTCAACGTGTGAGCAGCAGGCTCGCTGTGGCACCCTCGCAGCCAGTTGTGGTTTCTACCCTGCACATCTAGGAAGGCATGCAGAGAACTGTGGCACAGTTAATCCCTCTGCGTATCTTAAAAAGGATGCAGGGAACTATGTGGTGATTTTCTGCCCTGCAAATGTGCCATACAGGAGTATTTTGTTAGGAATCCCGCATTTATCTTATGCTGCTAGATAGATATTAGGATTTATAGTGTTCACAATGTTATTCTAACACTGAAAGGTTTTCTTATGTTTTATTGTAACCTTTTATCATTATTCATTTCTCAATCCAAGATGGCCAAACCACTTTTTTGACTATGTCACTTCCTGTTTCGCATTAAAAAAAGGGGAGACCAGTTGCGTCTCTATTGTATCTGTATTCTGCTCGCTAAGTGAATGTGGTTTCTCTGCCTTCTCCAGTTTCTGCTTGTTGTCTTTGCTCTTCTTCTAGTTGCTTGGCCGGGTCAGCTTGAAGGCTTTCCAATCTCCAGTTTTCTTTACCTTCCTGATGGATATTATTTCTGAAGCAACACTAGATTACCAGTTACAATTCGGTGTCTGGCCTTGTTTCTGAAGATAGTAGGTCATTCCTTAACATGAAGAATCATCCCACCCGTCACCAGGAAGACCTCCTCTAGACATGCTGAAATTTTCCCAAAAATGCTTTTCTTGCTTCTGACATTCGTATTGTCATCAGTGATATAATATGTGAGGTTATAAGTAGTGCATGGCAGGGGCGCAACTTATAAATAGCTTAGTATACACACACACATATAATGCAGCATGTCGCTCTCTAAACCCCTCAAGTTTCTCAAATCTCCATCAGTTTTGTAGTAGTTATTCCCTATGTTCCCACCACTACCCCCTTTCTCCCCAACGTGTGCAGAGATCTCCACCACTGGGGCGGAGATTGTACAGAAAAATAGGAGAAGTGCAGGTTTCTAGCCATATGTTTGTGAATTGCATTTTGTAGTACTCAAATTATGGCTTTTGGAGGTCTACTTTACATACTCCAAAATAGCTTTTGTGACTTGAGCCCACAGTATCCACACCCACATTAACATAGACCAAGCTACTTACAGACACCAGCACACATAGATAATTACATATGCTCTTGCCCATCCACAAGGACCTACAGGAATCAGAAGATAAAGTCCACCATATATGCAGTCATCCAAGCATACAGACTAACAGACATATATGTGCCAATGCACGGACTTACTCACATGCACACATATATATATACACAGACACCCACAGATATACACACTTAGACACACATTCTCTTACAAACATACACAGACACATGCATACACACACACACACACAGATATTAACAGAATGCACAGGAACATCTACATTCATTACATGTGCAATCAGATCACAAACCAGGCCTCCATAAACAATTTTGGTCTGGGTTACAGAGAGATGGACGAAAATATTACTGAACAGGTGATGCATTCTCTATGAACAATTACTCAATTTCCAGAGGAATACAAATTCTTGCTGGAGAAAATAATTGAATGTCAATGTCCATTCAGCCCTTGGACTGAGCCTGAATGATGAATGATTTAAGACTTTAGTCTTCATGCTCCTCCAGTGGGAGAAGATTAAGGAACATTGCAAAACAAATCCCTGAGGCGGCATAAAAGGACTGCGTGGGAGACAGTATCAAAGGCAGCACTTAGATCTAGGAGGATCAATGCCTTGAAGTTACCCATGTCCGCAGTGCTTTGCAAGGTCTCTGTTACTGTCAGGAGAGCCGTTTCTGTGCTGTGTGCTGGCCGAACCCATTTTGAGAATGATCTAATATTTGATTTTGTTCTAAAAAACTGGTCAAGAGGTTGTTCACATGCTTCTCCACGACCTTTGTTAGGAAAGGTAATAGGGAGATGGGACGGTAGTTTTCTGGCAGGATGGCATCTAGCGGGGGCTTTTTTAGGAGAGGAATTACTTTTGCATGTTTCCATAACTTTGGAACTACTGCAGTACTTACCGAAAGATTCACTAATTCTAGAAAGAAAGGTGTGATACTCTCTTGGCATTTTAAAATGTATTCTGACTTAAACTGATTATCTGGGGCTTCTGATTCAACCTGGTGCATTATGGAGGAGATATAGTCAGTCTCCAGTAGCGCCAGTTGATCGAGAGTAGCCTCTTGGAAAAGTGACAGAAACACGGTGCAAAGTGTTAGTAAAGCTCATCTTGAGTGCCAGTAAGTATGAGTGACATTAAGGGGCATATTCACAAGAACGTGTGATAACCACCGCAAGTTTAGCATAACGCAACTTCTCACATCGCAGTCCATCGCGGGAAAACAACGCGGTGTTAACGTAGCATTCTCAACCTGGCGTCACCATGCGATAGTCCCACGATAACGCGTCAAATGACAGCATTAAAAACAACACGACGCTGAGAAAATGCGAAACACCAACGCGAATAAAGTTGCGATGAGGCCAACCACGAAAAGAAAAACAGCGACAACCAGCGATAAGCCTGCAATCCCCACGCGTCTGGTGGGAAAATGCACCATAAAAGCTGAACAAGAAAAACACACCATAAACAAATCACCCGGAACGAGTGCCTAGGTCAACGCGAACCCCACAAGCCCCACAGACCACCAGCAATGAACCTCGGGGTCGGGGGAGGCCAAGGAGAAGAGGAAGAGGAAGACGGGGTACAGTCCGCAGGAAAACCCGATCGACGTCATAGAGGTGACAGAGCACCAACAACAACTGTTGGCAATACAGACGGAAAAATGGCATCCCATCGTGAATGCAGTCGGAGTGCCGAGGAGGCCAAGATGCGCTGGCACGATGTCAAAAGCCAAACCAAGCAGAAACCCGCTGCCAACAGGAAGGCAGCAACGGCGAATGGACGTGGGAGTCCTGCGCCACAGGAGGAGCTGGAGCAAATGGCACCCACAGTCATCAGTGTGGAGACGGTGCAAGGAGTCGGGAGTCCGGACACTGCTCGACATGACCTGACACAACAGCAACAGGGTGAGTAACGAACAGGGACTGTGGGGACGGGGGGGGACGGGCACAATGGCACACATGCACAACGATGTGTAGCACATCGCACACCCACAATAACCCTGGGTCATGTCCCTGATCCCCGTGGCACACTGCAGCACACATACAAACATCAAGTAGGCCCCCGTTCACCATGTGCCCAAAGGGGTCCCACCCCACACATCACCAATTACACAACACACACATGCACCCGTGCGAAACACAGCAAAGATGCGTATGTGAGAGCCACACTGACAATGCAAGTGACACCACATGACCAGCAGCATGGCTGGAGTACAATCACCATGACACTGTGCACACCACGAGACTGAGGTGGCTGAGTGTGGACCACATCCGGAAAGGAGCAGGTCACACTGTGACACATCCACCTGCACAAACAACCACTGACGTCAACAACACATCTGCAGACAAACAATGCACAAGAGTACAAAAACAGTCCAAGAGCACAAATGACCCAAGTCGCCAACATCACAGCACCTCAAAAGCACAAAAGCCAAAGGCACACCGCCTCCAAGGGATAAGGGGCAGCAAAATCACAGCTGCAGGTGCGACTCCCACACAAAGCAGTACACACACATAGCAATTACAGCACACCCACATGGACGACAATGTGGTACACAGCCCAACACCTACACTGCAGAACAGAGGACACAACTGGGTCCGCCTGTGCATAGAAAATGGCCAATCACATCTGACATAGCAGGAAACTGTGAGATGCAAATGTACGTGTACAACCTCACCTACGTCATGTAGTCCAAATGTCCACTGTCCCGCATCAAATAGTCCGCCCCTCTCCAACAGTCACAATGTACATTGTCATGAAGTCTGAATGTAAAATTGAACAATGCGGCAACATACATGCATATACAATGTCAACAAGCATCTCCCCCCACGTTGCAGAGGGACAAACAACACCCCCAGCAGAGCAGACCAGACAACTCTACAGTGATGCTGAAGAGGACCACCACACTTCCGACACCTACGCCCCACAACAGTCCATGGACATCTAAGGCAATCGACTTCCAGGAGCAGGGCAGCACAGCTGCATCGAGGATACCCCACCCCCTGCACAGACAACACAGCTGGACGCACCCACCACCCCGGCTGGCTCCCAGCAGCCCACCCAAGCACACATCGCATTCCAAGGCCAGGTGTCAGACTGCCAGAAGGGGGTGGCCGAACATGTGCGGGTGGGGTACTACCTCATGGAAGCCGAACCAGATCACATACGTGGGTGTCTAAGTCCCATCAGGGCCCACCAACACTCCCCAACGGAGACCCACACTGCGATAGAGACACATGCCTTTGCACATTTCCAGTACTGAACCACACCCAGAGCCACGGGATGATCATCCACACCCCCACGCCGGACTGGCGTACGCCGGCCCAGTTCACTCCTTTTACGTATTGATTGCGGGACAACAAAGCTACATGTGCAATGTCCCACCTGCTGCCTGCGGTGACATGGCTGCGTCCTCTGTACACGGCACAATGTAATGTTGTAGTGCCTGGGGCACAAATGCATACATCATGAGCACACGGACACACACAGATAGTTCGTTGAGCTGGCCACGGGCACGTGCGCTCGACACCTTTATTGGCATGGTCACATGTACAGTGACGCATGTGCTGGATGTGTGTGGGGTGAGTGTAAGCCAGCCCTCATGGAGTCGTTGGTGCTGGCAACAACTTGAACAGTGATCACAATTGAAGCAGAAACATAAAACACCAGCACAACAGAAACAACTGTGAAGCATCATGGTGGTAGCCGGAGGGAGTACAGTGTTCACCCAACATGCAAGCAGAATGTTCCTTGATTTGTGGTGCACTGAGTTAGTGGCACCTGAAGAGCTGAGCAGGGTATCAAGCTGATGATGGCCCCCACGACAGGTGTGAGCAACTCTGACAGTCTGGCAGTAAGACACTTCCGACTCTGGCACCTGTCGTTTGGAGTCGGTCCTGGCGGTGGTGGCGTGTGCATCCTGCGGTGATGCGACGTCCGGGCAGCTCAGGACTCGATTTGATGTGTGAGCCAAGGTGGACCGCAGTTGAGGCCGGAGGCAGCGGACAGCGCAGGGCCACAGACACATGGCGTTGATGACCCCCAGACCATCGACCCAGAGGCCATCCAACATGCCATCAGACTGGGCCATGGTTTGAGCTGCACAGAGTTAGTGGCACGGATGCACTGCGGCCGGCACAGGCACACCACCACGGGACGGTGACTTGCGGTGCAGTGAGATAGGGCCACGCGAGGTGAACGGGTCCTTGTCGATGTCGAAGGTGAATGTAGCGGAGGTTTGCGGGGGACAGTGGAAGGTGTCCTTCAGGGCATGATGCAGAGGGCAGGAGCCAGCCGGAAGCGGCAAATGGAGGAGTGGAATGCTACAGCCTCGTTTTGGCCACATAGTCAGTATCACCGACATGATGATGAAGACAACCCCCAGTCCATGGACTCAGTCGCCAACAAATCTCAAGAAGAAAGTGTCCATGGTTGTCGGGGAACAGACTTAGTGGCACCGGAGCTGAAAGGGTATGCAGTCTGCGACGAGGCCAGTACAATGATATCAGGTCTGGCATAAATGAATCATGACTGAGTTCCCAATGTGTGCCCTACTCAACCGATGTGTAGTCCGGAGGCAGCAGCCAGCACGGGCCAACCGCTGTTCAGCAAGCTCCTCCTGGAACACTGACACACGGCATTGAAATGGCATGTGGGGATGACTCGTGGTTGACCGAGGCAGTAGCGACAGAGCTGAGCGGGTGTTTGGCCAGCGACGATGCCGTGTCCTGCCTGGTACGGACTGGCATGGATTTGTGTGGGGCCTGAAGGACCGCAGTGTAGTCCGAAGGCGTAGTCATCAAGGGCCCACAGACACGTGTGGTTGGGATGCCATGCACATACTTTGTGTCACCACATTGAAGGGAGTATAATGATATAAACTCCGCCATAAAGTGTGTACTCGGCCATTGTGTAATCAAGACTCAGTTCCAAATGTGTGACCTACTTGACCGCAGTGTAGGCCCGAGGCAGCGGTCAACAGGGGCCCACAGCCACGTGTCGTTGGCCCGCGATGCACAGGGTTGGTGACACCAGGGCAGTTGTCGGCAGTGTTTGGACATCTCCGTAACGATGGTCCTTTTCTCCTCCGGACTGAACCGCGTCTTCCTCTTACTCGTCTCCCTGCGTACAATGATATGTACTCCGTCATGCAGAAATCACGGATCAGTTCAACATGTGTGACCTACTCATCCGCAGTGTAGGCCGAAGGCGTAGTCATCAGGGGCCCACAGACACGTGTGGTTGGGATGCCATGCACATACTTTGTGTCACCACATCGAAGGGAGTATAGTGATATAAACTCAGCCATAAAGTGTGTACTCTGCCATAGCATAATCAAGACTCAGTTCCAAATGTGTGACCTACTTGAGCGTAGTGTAGGCCCGAGGCAGCGGTGGAGTACGTCAACGAAAAAGGGATAAAGCGGGCCTGTGTCGCGGAGGCCGTGATGGTCTGAGGAGGCTGCGAAGGTCGCGGGCCTCGGGCTTGGAGCTTGCACCGGCATGTGGTGGGCCCTCTTTGACACACGCCGGTGTCGGCAGGTGAGCAGTGAGGCCTGGCTGCGCAGGGGCGGGCATGACGGGTCCGGGGACCAGCGGCCCGGGGTGCAGCAGGAGCACAGGATCGCAGGCCACACCACTCACGGCGACGGCGTCGGCCTCATGGCGGGGTTGGAGGCGCCGCCCTGGCATACGCGTTGGGCATTCCGGAAGAGAACCACGCCCAGTGCTACGTGCTTTCTATTCGCACCCCTGCGCTGGCCTAGCGTACGCCGGGCCAGCCCACTCTGCACACGCTTACAGGGGGGGACGTCACAAGCTACATTTCCGCGATCTTCCTCACTTGCTGGGGTGACATGGTTGCGTCCACTGTCCACGACACTCCAAACATCAGCAGTGCATGTAGACATGGCTGTGTCTGTGGTCTGCATACTGCAGTCTGTCCAGCACATCTCCGCCACACTTGGCATTGTGTACATACTCATTCATCGGTCACTTGCCTCCTTCGCACATGCCTGGTTCCCACCGCTCCCCACATTCCGGTATTGTGTGGCTGAGGTGCCATGCCGTCGATGGCTCATGTACATGGCTGACCAAGGTTGCCACAGTAAGTTGTGCTGTCGTGTCTGGTGGGGGGGCATGTTGTTTGGCATGTTGTATGTGATTTTGTGATGTGTGCAGTGCCAGAGTTGTGAGTTGCATGATTGTGGGGTTGAGGTGTGTGGTGTGTTCATTTGGTACTTGCCAACGGGCAGTGCATTCCCATGGGTGCCATCCTGGAAGCGCTGGTTGATGTTGGACTGTCGGAAGATGAAGGGATCATGCACACTGCCTGGGTAGTTGGCTATGACATTGGTGAGGAGTCCCCTGTGATCCACTATTGCCTGCACGTTGATGGGATGCGTGTGCTTTCTGTTGGGGTATTGTGTGCGGTGTTGGCAGGGGGCACAAGTGGGACAAGTGTGCAGTCGATTGCCCCCAACACGTGTGGGGATCCAGCTATGGCGTATAGTCCTTGCTTGGTCTCCAGCTGTTCCTGCGCATTGTGGGGGACGTATGGGTGCTGGGGTCCCTAGCTGGTGAGGGCATCCGGGACAGGTGTGAGGAACTTGGATGGGGCTGGCTGTGAGACTCCTCTGACGCGGGCAGTTGTTGTTTGGGAGGATACCAGAGGCCAACAGGTGCAGCAAGCCAGCAGCTTTGTCTGCAGAGGGATGTTGGTTGCCCGCTGTGTTGGTACCGTCAGCCTGAAGACAATGATGTTCAGGATGCAGAGGATGGTTGTCCTTTTGGGACTGTAGTGGGCATTGGCATTGTCTGGTGTTAGGTCTGTGGGGCTGGTGCATTTCCTGATGGTCCGCTGTCTTTGTCTGCACTGCCTCTGTGGTGGTCCGGGGGTGGGGGGGGTCCGCTGGGGGGTATCCGCTGGGGGGGTGGCGGTACTGGGGGTTGTGGCGGTGGGTGTTGTTGCCCTCTGGGGGCTCCGGGGTGCATGGTGAGTGGCTCCATAGCATCAGTTGTTCTTCAGGTGTGGCTGTGGGCTGGGCTCCCTTTTCTTGTGCAGGTTGACGTCCGACTTTGCACCAGGTCAGAGCAGGTGTTAATTTCCTGCTGGTAACGCGCCGTATCGCCTGTTTTGTGTTCCTATCGCCGATGTGGCTGGTCGTTGAGAATGTTGCGTTGTGGTGTTGTCGCGGCTTTTTGCTCGGGAACGCCTACTCTGCATCTCATTAGCGTTAGTTGCCGGGGTCATCTGTGGCGATGTTTTTTGCGACTGCTTTCGCAGGACAACTGGTGTTATGGGCTGTTAGCACCAGCTTGTGAATGGGGCGATAAATTTAGCGCGACTTTGGATGCGTTAAAGTGCCGATAACTCGGCGATAGCTCCTTGAGAATATGCCCCTAAGAGTGAATGGAAGTGAGTTAGTGAAAATGAATAACAATGAGCATAAGGAGGTTTAACAGAGTGTGAGTGTGATGTTAGGGTCCTGTGATATGCCTTCCTGGAAAAATCAGGGTGAAGGGTTATATGATGTCAGGTCCTGTGATGTCATTAAGGTTAAAAAGTATGTGATGTCACTTCCACAACCCCTTGCAGTTTTGTGACTCAACACCCATGGCGCCCTATACCAGTTTCTACAAATATCAGAAAAGGAACAAAGCTACCAGCAATTAAGAAATTGAATAGAACAATCTATAACACAACTAAAACCTAAAATATCAAAACAACCCAAAGAAATGCATGACGTATTACAATACAAAGTCCGAATATCTGATAATAATCAAGGCCTACCATACCTTGATTCCTTAGCCAGAACGTTACCCTAACAAGGCAAATGCAAAATATAGCCCTGAACAACAAAAATATATTAAAAAATGTATTTATTTATAATATTTATAAATATTAGGAAAACATTTTTTTACTAATCAGTCTAAAATATATACTTACCTTAAACAAAATCCAGTTAGATTGAAAAGTAAAAACTACTTAAATATATATTAATAAATAAGTAAATGAAAACTAACCAACACAAGAAATAACTTTTAAAATCACAACATCTGAATCATAAAATCAAAATACATAACCAAACATATTTCCATTAACCCTTTCACTGCTAGGCCTCCCTCCCGACCATCCACCCCCGCCCCCCCAAGTGCTGAGCCTTCTTTTGGCTATTTGGGATAGTTCGCGCTTAGGCCTTTTTTCCCAATATCCTGGGGATTCCAAAGGTACCCAAGGTTTGTGAATTTCTCTGCAGGGGACTATGCAAATAGCCAAATTATAGCCAAAGTTTGAGGTTTTTGGGACAAAATAGGAAAAAAAGTGGTCTGGATAATAGTGATTTTTTGCATAAAAATGGCATCAAAAACGGTTTGATGTGCTAAAGTCACCATCTTCCCAGCTTTCAGGAACATGCAAACATGCAGAGCTGAATCAAAAAACCTATTTTTTACCACAGGTTTGGCATTTTCCAAATAGGTAGCCTATTTTTTCTATTTTTTGTGCTTTCAACCAACTTCCAGTTAATAGTGCAAACCAGTGTGAAACCCATGGGCAATCCAGGAAAGCTATATATTTCTGAAAAGTAGACACAACTCCGAATTTATCAAGGGGTCATATGTGTAGATCCCTCAAGGCTTTCCCAAAGTAACTAACTGTTGAAATAAAGAAATATTGAAAACGAGTAGGAAAAAACTTTCTTTTGTGACAATGTTTTCATCTGTAACTTTGGGTCACTGGGGCCAATTTACAAAAACAGTATACCATTACGTTCACTAGACTCTTTTGGTTGCAAGAATATATAGGGTTTGTAGGTTCTCCAAGAACCTGAGGTACTCAGAGGCAACAACTGAGTTGCACCGTACAATGCTTTTTCATTGTGAACTGAGTATAGACCAATTCATATGGTGAAATATGTAGTGAAAAATAGATAACAAGGTCACCTATGTATTTCGGAAATGGTCACAAGATTTGAAGTTTAGGAGCTGTGGTTATTTGTACATCTCTTAATTTGTACATCGTGTACGTGCATATGATTTAGAGGGTATTTTTCAAAAATGTCTTCTATCTTACACACTGGCTTTACAATAGGAAGGCACAAATGCAGCGAAATCCGAAGGATAATATTAAATATCATACTATTCTATGCTTCCAACTGTCTTCTGATAAAAATGGCACCTCTCTTGTGCGGGTAGGTCTAGTGCTTGTGACAGAAAATGGCCCAAAACGCAGCATGGATACATCACATGTTTCGAGTCAAAGTGGACCCGTTTTTTGCAAAGTGGGTACCTGTGGATTTTGGGCTGTGGCTCAGGTGACACCAGGATGGGGGTGACTTGCGTGGCTTTCACAAGGTTGTTTTAGCCAGAATCCCTTGCAAACCTCAAACTTTGACTAAAAAACACATTTTCCTCACATCTCTGTGATGGAAAGCTTTGGAATCTGCGGAGAGCCACACACCTCCTTCTGCCCAGAATTACCCTAGGTCTTCTGATACAAATGGTACTTCACTTGTGTGGGTAGGACTAGTGTCCGCAACAGCAAAGGCCCCAACTATGATGTGGATCCATCAACATTACCCGTCATAAAAATGATCTGATTTAGAAATAGGGGTAGCAGTGTTTTTTTGGCCTGGGTTCGACTGCCACGCAAGGAAACCTACCAAGCCCAGACATTTCTGAAAACTAGATACATAAGGGAGTCCAGGGTGGTATGCCTTGCATGGATCCCACAAAGTTTTCTTACCCGCAATGCCCTGAAAACCTCAAACTTTTCCTAAAATTGCATATTTTCCTTGCATTTCTATGCGATAAACTTCCGGAATCAGCAGGAATCCACAAAATTCCTACCACCCAACGTTCTCCCACGTGTCCCAATAAAAGTACTACCTCACTTGTGTGGCTGGGCCTAGGGCATGTGACAGGCAAGCATCAAACAAAGGTCAATGGGAGTATCGCGGAGCAGCTCTCATTGACCCTGGTTTGATTTGTGCTTGTCGGGGGCACTAGCTCAAGTGGACAAGTGGGATAGTATTTTTTATTGGGACAAGTGGGGGAATGCTGGGGGGTAAGAATTTTGTGGATTCCTGCTGATTCCGGATGTTTACGCCACAGAAATGCAAGGTAAATGTGCAATTTTAGACAAAGTTTAAAGTTTGCAGGGCATTGTGGGTAAGAAAACTTCATGGGATCCTTGAAAGGCATGACACCCTGGACTCCCTCCGGATGTCTAGTTTTCAGAAATGTCTGGGTTTAGTATGTTTGCAGAGGTAGCAGCTGACCTGAGCCCGAAAAGTGCAACCATTCAACATACAAGTAGGATGATGTTGGGACTTAGCCCAACTCTGCTACCCATATGTATAAAAAAAAATTCAAAATCAAAATTTCCCTTCTTGCCAAAAAGATGGGGATGCTTTAGTTCTCAAGGGGACAGAAAGACTGGTGGGGTCATATTGGAGGTGGAGGCTAGGCCCGGTGTGTGGGCGGTTAGGCAGGCCATCCCCACACCTTGTAGCAATAGAAAAATCTCCCTGGTGTCTAGTGAGCGTTTTCCACTCCCACTGGGACAGATTGGACTTAAAGACCTCTTATCTGTCCCCTGGGGGGGGGGGGGCAGAAAGACTATTGTGGGTCATTTGAGGGTTGGGGTTTGGCCCAATACCTCGGTGAGCCGCCCACACCCATCTCTCCTCAAAAAATAATCCCTGGGGTGTAGTGGACTTTCTGCCTACCCAGGGGGCAGATTGGAGGTAACAACCTCCAATCAGCCCTTGGGGTCCAGAAAGACATTTGGCCCTGGGCGCAAGGGGGAGCACTAGCCCACTGCAAGGGAGCGGCTCCCCCTAAAAATCCACTCCCTGGTGGTCTAATGGGGTTTTTGGCTCCCGCCGGGGGCAGATTAGAGTTAAACACCTCCAATCTGCCCCCGATGGGGGCAGAAAGACTGCTGGGGATGGGGGCCGCCCTCACCCATTTATTCCCCTTTAAAAATACTTGGTGTCCAGTTTGCTTTCAGCCCCCTCCGGGGGCAGAAAGACTTTTGGGCCTGGGGGAGGGGAGAGAACTAGCCCATTGTGAGGGGGCTGTTTCCCCCATAAAAAGCACTCCCTTGTGGTCCAATGGGCTTTCTGCCCCCAGCGGGGGCATATTGAAGGAAACACCACCAATCTGGGGGCAGAAAGACGTTTTGTTTGTTTTTTGGGAGGGTTGAGGGCTAGGCCTGATGCCTGGGATGGCCGCCGCACCCAAAAAACAAAACCCTGGTTTCTAGTGGGCTTTCTGCACCCCCAGGAGCAGATTGGAGGTAACAACCTCCAACATACCCCTGGGGGGGGGCAGAAAGACTTTTGGGTCTGGAGGTAGGGGGAGCACCAGCCCATTGCAAGGTGGCTGCTCCCCACTAAAATAAACACTCTCTGGTGGTCTAATGGGCTTTTGCCCCCCCTTCACCGTGGGCAGATTGGAGGACAGCACCTCCAATCTGCCCTCGACAGGTGGCAGAAGAACTGCTGGGGCGTTTTTGGGAGGTGGGGCTAGGCCCATGCCTGGGGTGGCTGCCCCATCCCATTTACCCAAAAAACAAATAATCCTAAATGTCTAGTGGCTCTCTACCTCCTGTGGGCAGATTGGAGGTAACAACATCCAACATGCCCCCCGGGGGCAGAGAGACTTTTTGGGGAGGGGGAAGCACTAGCTCATTGCAAGGGGGCAGCTCCCCCCTCAAAAAATAGTCCCTGGTGATCTATCTGGTAGATCCCTACTCAGGGATAGCCCTCCTGTGGCAATCCCCAAGCAGCGATCCACTAGGGAAAGGGGAGATTATTCCCTTTTCAATAATACCTCTCCCATCTGAATCAGTACACAGGGAGCTGAGATACCCCCCGAGCACCGATGCAGTGAAAGTGAAATGAGCGGATCAGCTCATTTCAATATGGTTTTCTCTGAAATGACGTCCATGCATGCTGATTGTCATTTCAAAGAGAGAGAAAAGCGGCATCCTGTGCCGGGGAAGCTCGTCCCCAGCACCCGAGGCCAAATCCAGTAGAAAGAAATCCCCTCCGGTGGGAGGAAGAATTGGAGCTATCCTCAGCACATGAGGACTGGTGCGGACGACGGCACGGAGCTATCCTGCACACCGAACTGGTTAAAAAAATCTATCTAAAAAAGGGAAAAATCCATGACTCAAACTTAAAACCAGTACAGATATCACAAAATACGTCGTCCCCCCAACTCCCAGGGAACAGAAATAACTCTATGAACATCACAAATTAAACAATAATAACACATACATAATACACTTAAAAACATTGCATTAAAACATACACAATACAATGAGGCTTGCCGCACTCAACCACTTATACTAAAATGTCAATCTAACATTTAACTACTAAACAATCACAAAATACTTACCTATACTGACTAAACTAGCCCTAAACATATTCCCTCATTGCTAACCCCCAAATTGTAGCTTAAAAGCAACAACTTTTAAAATCCCAACATCTGAATCATAAAATCAAAATATAAATACAATGCACATCGCATTTAAAACGAAATAATCAAAGATAAACATTAAAACACATAAATGTTTACACAAATGAAGAATGAAACCTATGTTTTTGTAGCTGAAGTCCATGAACTCAAAATAATCCATAAAAATGACAATCCACATAATGCGCAAATACGGAAACCAAAAAAAAGCCAAAATGCGAACAATAAAATAAAACATCCAGTGTGAAAAATAATAATCCATGCTAACCATCCAAAATCTGAAAAAAGAAAATATCAAAAGAAGCATGTGGAAAACTGAAAAATGAAGAAAATAATATTAGTCAATAAATAACAACATTTCCTTTAAAAAAAAATCAATCCAAAAAAGGAAAAAATCCATGATTCAAACTTAAAACCTGTACACATATCACAAAATACCCATCCACGGAGGAGAAATAATGCTATAAACATCACAAATTAAACAATAATAACCCACACATATAATACATTTTAAAGAAACATTGTATTAAAACATACACAATACAATGAACATTACCACAGTCACCCACCTATACTAAAACATGAATCAAACATTTAACTACTAAACAATCACATAATCCAACCTACAGTGACTAAACTAACCCTAAATACATTCAGTTAATTACTAAACCCCCAAAAAGTTCTTAAAATTTCTATTACCTGACCCAGAGAGCAGGGATATGAAGCCGCAACCATACTGAAATTCAAACACACCAAAATGAAGTAGCTAGACTAAGGGCCTGATTTAGATCTTGGCAGTACTCCCGCCGTCCCATCATGGTGGCGGTTTTAAGTACTCCGTCAAGTTGATGGAGTCCCGCCCGACGTATTTAGATGTAGGAAGGCTCTGCTGGCTCCCTTTCCATCAGGCTGGCGGTATTCTGCCGAGCTGATTCAGATATTTCCATTGTGCTGGTGTTGTCCTGGTGGCGGATTCATAACGGAGTGGGTCCCTGGTGGAGTAGAGGATGCTAAGTACAGCTTATATTCAGGTCAACACATATATATGTTGTGTTTGCCTCATAAACGTAAGTAGGTAATGTGTTATGCCCCTTTTGTTACATATTGCATGCAACACAAATAACATACACACACTATTAAATGCACAGGCACCACAAGCACAACACCCCAAAGCACCACAACAACAATATTTTTTTTAAGTGCCAATACAGGTGCGTTCACTTTACCTTGATAAGTAGGCAAAAGAACACTACTGCATTACACATAAGAAAGATATTGCATGTAAAAGCAATGCAAAAGATAAATAGAGCTACAACAATTGTCAACACACGAATAATAGTAGTACAATTGTACAAGTAGCTTACCTTAGATACCTGCGACAACGGAATCGTTTGGCGTCGTGGTGGAGTCGTAGCAGCATAGGAAGGACCTGGACAATGGGGTACAAGATGGAAACGGAAGAGTAAAACAGGAAAAAAGGTAGCTTTTGACCTCATTTCCTTTGAGTCCGCCAACTCAAAATAGGAGGTATTCCCGCCACAGTTGCCTTGATGGAAAGGCACATCACAATTAGCTCAGCGGAATACTTGACTGGACTCCCGCCACCAGCCGCTTCTGCCTATGGCGTCATTCATGTGGGTGAAGATGCCTGGAGGAGGCAGCAGGACTCTGGTGGTCTTTTGACCATGGACTAGCCAACATCTAAGGGGCCGATTCCGATCTCGGTCGGAGGCGCACCTAACACCATTCGGTCGGGAAAAAAGCCATGCGAATGCCTGTTTCCCGACCGATCCGCACATTATTCCGAACGAGCAAGTACGATGCGCACAACAGCATAGATTCCGACCCAGTCGTACTCACCCAATCCAGGTCCTGTTCCCCGACCGAGCCGGATCCGTAAACGCAGAATCGAGTCGCACGGAAGCCAAAATGCAGCCCCGTCCGGCCGGACAAGTACGATGCGCTTCCCGTACGCGCCGAACCCGTCGCTACGCACGGCACGTCAAAGCATCCGGGAGAGGTGCACATAAGCTCCGATTCGCGCCACAACACGATCCACGGCTACGAGACGAACACGCCAGAGACGAGGACGAGGCGAAGCAACGAGAAAGACGAACGAGACGAACCAACCATGAATCCCATCGTTCCGATCCTACCAATATTCTACATCTACTACCTGAACAGGCACGGACGCGTACGGCGCAGAAGGTAAGTCAGACACCAACCACAAAAACAAACTACACGTACCCGACATATCACACACACACAGAGGGATGCAGAAATTACTTACACCAGCAACAGCAGCACCATAGGGGCGGGATGGCCATCACCAATGCCACATATACACATAGGGGCCCGGATGCCCACCACCACTACCAGCCCTACCCAGGGGTGCCAGATGCCTACCACTACTACCACCCCTACCCAGGGGTGCCAGATGCCTACCACTACTACCACCTCTACCCAGGGGTGCCAGATGCCTACCACTACTACCACCTCTACCCATGGGGGGCTGGATGCCTGTCACTACTACCACCCCTACCCAGGGGTGCCAGATGCCTACCACTACTACCACCTCTACCCATGGGGGGCTGGATGCCTGTCACTACTACCACCCTTACCCAGGGGTGCCAGATGCCTACCACTACTACCACCCTTACCCAGGGGTGCCAGATGCCTACCACTACTACCACCCTACCCAGGGGGTGCCAGATGCCTACCACTACTACCACCTCTACCCATGGGGGCTGGATGCCTGTCACTACTACCACCCTTACCAAGGGGGGCCAGATGCCTACCACTACTACCACCTCTACCCAGGGGTGCCAGATGCCTACCACTACTACCACCCTTACCCAGGGGTGCCAGATGCCTACCACTACTACCACCGCTACCCAGGGGTGCCAGATGCCTAACACTACTACCACCTCTACCCATGGGGGCTGGATGCCTGTCACTACTACCACCCTTACCCAGGGGGTGCCAGATGCCTACCACTACTACCACCTCTACCCAGGGGTGCCAGATGCCTACCACTACTACCACCCTTACCCAGGGGGTGCCAGATACCTACCACTACTACCACCCCTACCCAGGGGGTGCCAGATGCCTGCCACTACTACCACCTCTACCCATGGGGGGCTGGATGCCTGTCACTACTACCACCCTTACCCAGGGGTGCCAGATGCCTACCACTACTACCACCTCTACCCAGGGGTGCCAGATGCCTACCACTACTACCACCCTTACCCAGGGGTGCCAGATGCCTACCACTACTACCACCTCTACCCAGGGGGTGCCGGATGCCTACCACTACTACCACCTCTACCCAGGGGTGCCAGATGCCTACCACTACTACCACCTCTACCCATGGGGGGCTGGATGCCTGTCACTACTACCACCCCTACCCAGGGGTGCCAGATGCCTACCACTACTACCACCTCTACCCATGGGGGGCTGGATGCCTGTCACTACTACCACCCTTACCCAGGGGGTGCCAGATGCCTACCACTACTACCACCTCTACCCAGGGGGTGCCAGATGCCTACCAATACTACCACCCTTACCCAGGGGGTGCCAGATGCCTACCACTACTACCACCTCTACCCAGGGGGTGCCAGATGCCTACCACTACTACCACCTCTACCCATGGGGGCTGGATGCCTGTCACTACTACCACCCTTACCCAGGGGGTGCCAGATGCCTACCACTACTACCACCTCTACCCATGGGGGCTGGATGCCTGTCACTACTACCACCCTTACCCAGGGGTGCCAGATGCCTACCACTACTACCACCCTTACCCAGGGGTGCCAGATGCCTACCACTACTACCACCTCTACCCAGGGGTGCCAGATGCCTACCACTACTACCACCTCTACCCAGGGGGTGCCAGATGCCTACCACTACTACCACCTCTACCCATGGGGGCTGGATGCCTGTCACTACTACCACCCTTACCCAGGGGTGCCAGATGCCTACCACTACTACCACCTCTACCCAGGGGGGCTGGATGCCTGTCACTACTACCACCCTTACCCAGGGGGTGCCAGATGCCTACCACTACTACCACCCTTACCCAGGGGGTGCCAGATGCCTACCACTACTACCACCCCTACCCAGGGGTGCCAGATGCCTACCACTACTACCACCTCTACCCATGGGGGCTGGATGCCTGTCACTACTACCACCCTTACCCAGGGGTGCCAGATGCCTACCACTACTACCACCCCTACCTAGGGGTGCCAGATGCCTACCACTACTACCACCTCTACCCATGGGGGCTGGATGCCTGTCACTACTACCACCCTTACCCAGGGGTGCCAGATGCCTACCACTACCACCACCTCTACCCAGGGGTGCCAGATGCCTACCACTACTACCACCTCTACCCATGGGGGGCTGGATGCCTGTCACTACTACCACCCTTACCCAGGGGGTGCCAGATGCCTACCACTACTACCACCTCTACCCAGGGGGCTGGATGCCTGTCACTACTACCACCCTTACCCAGGGGTGCCAGATGCCTACCACTACTACCACCCTTACCCAGGGGGTGCCAGATGCCTACCACTACTACCACTCCCACCCAGGGGGTGCCAGATGCCTACCACCACTACCACCTCTACCCATGTGGGGCTGGATGCCTGTCACTACTACCACCCTTACCCAGGGGGTGCCAGATGCCTACCACTACTACCACCTCTACCCAGGGGGTGCCAGATGCCTACCACTACTACCACCCCTACCCATGGGGGCTGGATGCCTACCACCAACAACACCCCCACTCACAGGATGGCTAATACATGACACAACAAGCACACACCAACATAAAGAATGCAACATAAAGACATCCCCCCAACACCATGACAAGCGTGTGTAGACTGTGTCAAATGCCTACAACACTGAACATGACTTTGAACATACAATGTGACCCCCTATCACATGTGCCACACATAAATGTGTGTGACCCCCACAATGCAAGCAGGCCATGACCATTGTGGCAATGGGGTCCAAACCCCCATCATCACAGTGACCAAAATGTAAGTGTGGGGTCCATAGCTGAAGCACATTTTGAACATTGTGGCAATGGGGTCCAAACCCCCATCATCACAGTGACCAAAATGTAAGTGTGGGGTCCATAGCTGAAGCACATTTTAAACATTGTGGCAATGGGGTCCAAACCCCCATCATCACAGTGACCAAAATGTAAGTGTTGACAAAGAAAAAGCTGCAACTGCCAAACTGCATGGATGATTCCTGGTCACAGAACAACAAACACATCAGTGGCAAAGTAGTGCTTGTGTCCCATAGCAACATAGATTGGGGAGGCAAACAGTGCAGTGCAAATAAGACATAGCTTTGGCCATGTGCAGACAAACATCACCCATGGGGGCTGACACTGTCAACATTCATCAATGACACAATGACAGAAGTGACCATCAGAATGCAGACCCACATATTTGCACCAATGGGCACACAAATGCAGATACCCTGTGGAGACTGTAGATGTGAGGTGAACAGATACCATACCATACCATGGCAGCAATGGGACACACAAACAATGATCATTGTGCTGACTGATGACCTAGGAGCCCCAGGGACAGCAGGGGAAACACACCAAACAACACACAGCCAATGGCACACTAAAGATATGCCAATGCAGTGGTGCAGATGCACAAACACAAACAGGCAGACTCACACTGCACATCAAACACAACAGGTGAGGGGGTACCAGTGTCCCCAGGCAACCACACAACACATGAGGAGGCCTGAATACCAATTACACAGATGTGCATACAGTGCCACACAAAGGTAACTCATGGATCCAAATCCCCTATGTGGGCAATCAGGCATTGTCAGATGAGAGGGAGCACAAATCACACATGTCACACAAGCATGCAGGAACAGCAACTGACACAGCAAGACATAGAGACACCACAGCACTACCCCCAGGGCCCCCACAATGTGGTGACCCTGGGCTGCATTACAATCCCACTGTGATGACAAAGCTAGATGTCGTTCACACTGTGAACCACAGTCATGTGTCCTGAGCAACAAACTACCATCACACCTACACAAGCACAAATCAATCAGCACGGCCAGTAAGCAAAGGCCAACATGGAGGCAGGGGTCTAGCCGGGCAACAACTCTCATCTGCACACACTCAACACCACACACCTCGACCTCCAACAATGTGCAGCAGTGAAGCTCACATGCACTGGTGACATTGCACATGCACCCATGACAATCCCAGGGGGTGGTGGGAACCAAGGTGCAGAAACACATCACACATGGCCACTCAACAAGACTCCTGAATGTCTGACACACTGCACACTACGCTGTACATGGACATGACGGCAATACCACACCAACCAATGGGATCCCAGCCACAGTCACACACCAATGAAGAAGCCAAGGTCACCCACAAAGAACACACATAGACAACTACCAATATTGCAGCCCTGACCCTGAGGAGTGCCAGCAGTCACACATACAACGTGTCACAACCAATGAAAGCTAACACAAACCGGAAATCACATGACAGGTGTAAACAACAAGTGCCAAGGGGAATCCTGACTGTGACCCATCAGCATCTGCCCACAAACTCAGCCCTGACAGCAAACACACCTATGGGTGACACCCTGATGACCAGTAATGTGCCATGCACCCACATCACAGAGAACCCAGGGAGAAGACTTTGGGGGAACATAGGTCAACTCAGCAAGCATCACAAACAGGAACATCACTAGGGATCCCAGCATGCACAGCAAAATGGAAGTGAACACACAGACATGCTCATACAACACACACCTTGGGCGCAGGCGATGTCACAGGAGTACACACTGCCATGAGGGGACTCCACTCCTGTGTGAGGAAAGCTGTGCCATATGCCGCATCAGTAGGGCTCCATCATGTCAGCAGAACACTTGGTCACACAGTCAACAATTAGCACCAAATGAAGGCTCCCGTCACATCAGCCTGGTCATGGGAGTGTCAACGAAATCATCAGCACAGATCCAACACACATGTATAGCAAGTTGCACTGACAACACAGATGAGTTCTTCCCCATTGATGCCCAAACCTGCATGTCCAGTGGAGATGGCCACACGGTCAGGGAAGTAGACTAATTGAACAATGGCAAGCACAACAGATGTGCAGGGGTGGAAGCCACAGATGTGACATTGCTAATGTAAGTAGGAAATCCCATTGCCAAATATTGAAAACATGACACCCTCATATGCTGTTAAGGATGACATGGATACACCACAGGATAGGACACAGTCTCCCTGGACCACATGGGTTCCTGCACAGTAACACTTCATTTTCATGAGACCAAATATCACCATCACTGCAGCAAGGGCATGGTTAGCATCATCAACATCATGTACATCAGAAGCAAAAGCACTAGAGAACAGAAAGTTGCTTTATTCACCATATGTGGGTTCAAAAGTTGAAGTCATGTAAAAAATAAACAAAGGACAATGGCCAGTCCATCATGAAAGTCAAAACAGGGTGACAGTGGCAGATGCCACCCTACGCATGCCTGCACTGATAAAAACCAGGGACAATACCCTAGGAGGGGCATACGGGGGGCAGGGCAGGCACCGCAGGGACAGGATCAGGGCTCACCAGGTGGAGTCAGGGAAGGGGTGGTGGGTGCTGGAGAGCCACTGACAACTGCAGTGGAGGTGTCTGACATGGTGTGTGCTGGCACAACTGGGGGCATGACTCAGATGGTGTGGGTGCCGGCACAACTGCAGTGGACCGTGCAGATGGAGTGGACAGGTTCGCCACTGCAGTGCCTAAGTCAGACAGGGTGGTAGTGGACTCCACTGCAGTGCCTACCTCCAGGGGAGGAGAATGGGGATCAGGTAAGGTGGGCAGGACAGAGGGGGAGGACACCCTCACCACTCCAGTGGCACAGACAAGCGCAGCGGGGGGTGTGGGGCCGGAAGAGCAAGTGGCAGGGGGAGAAGGCCTGATCCTTTTGGGGATGGTGTATCTGTGGGTGGGGGAACCTGGGGCAGGGTGTGGTGGGGGCACCTGTGGAGTGGGGGCCTGAGGGATGGAGGAAGGAGACTTGGTGCCTGAGCTGCAGGGCGGCGGCGGGGTCTTGCTCTTCTGGGTCCGGGGGGACTTGCGGGTGGGGGCGTCAGTCGGTCTGCGCCTGGGGGAGGGTGTCCGGGGGCGAGGGGCACTCCGCTCCGTGTGGGTGGGCTTCCTCTTCCCCCTGAATGCTGGATCAGCTGGATCGGAGGGGAAGAGGCCGAGGTCACTGAGGAAGAGCCGCTGTGTCTTTGGGGTTGCAGGTGAGGCAAGGGAGGGGGCTTTGGAGGGAGAGGCAACTGAGGACTGCGCAGTGCTCGTGGATGCGTGTGTGTGTGCCTGGGCCGCATCACCTGTGAGTGTGGTTTCAGTCCCCTGACTGTGCGTGCGTGTGCGTCTTGTTTGTGGCGTGTGTGTCTGTGTGCTGCACGTGTCTGTGCTGGTGTGTGCCTGTGCCGGTGTGTGTGTGCTTGGGACAGGTAAGGTGCTGGGGAGTGTGGATGGGGCAGAGGCAGGAGGGGTGAGGGACTGTCGGAGGAGGGACACTGCTGCCGTCAGGGAGGAGTCCATGGACCTATTGCCCTCTGTAGGGCAGACATGCCCGATGAGATGCCCTCCATGAACGACACCAGCTGAGTCAACAGAGTGGTGTGTGCATGGAGGACACTCAGCATCGCTGTCTGCCCTACATGGAGCTGGCGAAGGAGGTACACAGACTCCTCACTCAGGGCAGCAGGGGACACAGGGGCAGGGGGTGCGGTGCCTGGCCTGAAGGAGACACGCTCCCGAACATGGGAGCCTCCACGGACCTCGGGAATGGGAGCCGATGGGAGGGCGGTGGTGGTGGTGGTGGTGGCGGGGACAGCAACACTAGCTGGGGTGTGGTGGCTGCTGACACCCGCCTCCATAAGGGAGTCATCCTCCGAGCTGCTGTGGTCCTCAGCTGAGGTGGATGGTGCTGAGGACTCCTCAGTGTGGCTCCCCTCGCCCTCCGTGCCACTGGGTCCCTCCGACCACTCCTCGGCTGCTGACCCAGTCTGGCTCTGCGGCTCCTCCTGGTCCATGGAGCTGTCCCCTCCTGTGGCCGTGGATGTATCTGCAATCAATAGGGAAACAGACAGACATCAGTCACCTGCACCGAACGCACACACCACAGTAAGTACAACACATTACAGAGCAATCCCTGGCATCCTTAGTTGAACATTGCTAAAAGTGCCCAAACAGAACAGGAGAAGCCAATTGTCAGTCTGATGGTCAACCATGGCACTCACATCCCACCTGGCCTTGCACCCATCTGTCTGGTGTCTGTTGGATGGCAATAACCCAGTGTGGACACATGCACCACCTACACAGTAGTTGGACAGTGCAGAGAACCCGGTGAAGCATGTGGACATGCACACATCACAACTCTTGCCACTGAGTCAGTACAGGTGCCCGGATGAAAGGGATGCCCAGAGTCAAATAGGAAATGCATGTGATACATACCAGCGACAGACACCATGATGCACCCATGTCCTGATAGCCATTGCCACAATGGTGTGCATGTAGCACATGTCACTCCCCTGCAGGATCACTAATAGGAAGTCACATGACATGGCACAGGCATGCCTGCTAAGTCATACATCACTGTCTCCAGTCACATGGGCAGGGCAGCCAGACAACAACACTCTGCACTGTGTCACAATAGTAGGTCATGGGGAATGCAAGTCCTGGAGCTGAACAAGTGCACATGTACATCCCCCACACACCACATCATCTGAACCCTTATCTGTCCAGGTCATACCGATTGGACATATGGGAGACCTGTAACACTACCCTCTGAACCTGAGCACCTCACAATCTGCTGTGAATGGGAAACAGCTGCCTGAACTTCACATTCGCATACCCCAGTCTGCACGGTCAGGTGATCAAACACCTATGTGTCACACAAGTATCGTCTTCTATGGTCACATCTCCGGTGGCATGCTGAGCCCCAACCGAGAAACACCCCAGCAGACCTGACAACGAAGCCACAGCACACTGACACAGAGGCAGACACCTGAGGGGACAAATCACTGAGCACAACGTGTCAGCTGATACACGGGAGTGGGAGTACAGAGTGTATTGTATGGCCTGGAGTAGGCATGACTGTCCTGCCCCACATGAATGAGGGATGAGCCCTGGACAGTAGGCAGCTGGCTAAGTATGTGTGACACACGTAATATACACACTCCTGGGGCCCAAACATTGTTCCCACCCGCAGCATGGGTGTGTGCCAGATACCCCAGGCACATGTGGTGGATCAGCTCAGCAATTGGACCACATATCAAAGTAACACACAGATTACATGTCAGAACACAGGCATTGTGTAAGCAATGGACCCACCCATGATGCCCACCACAGAGTTAGGGAAACAGATGCTGTCCCCCACCTTGAGTCAAGCAAACTGCAAGGACACAGTACCCAAGTGACACAATTCCCTGACTGTAAGGGCCACACCAGGGTATCAGATGAGGAGTGGGCAGTGCACAATAGAGGGACATGGGTCCTGGACCACATGACTGATGTACTGTGGAAGTTTAACCAGGCCAGAGGAGGGCACATAGCATGGCAGACATAGTTCACAATGCAGTCATGGACTCACCCCCTCCTTGCTGCTCTCTGGCCTTCAGCTGCCCATCCAGATCAGGGAAGACCACCGCCAGGATCCTGAGCATGTGGGGGGTCAGGGTCCGGTGTCCGCCCCTCCTGCGAGGAGGTGACAGCTTCAGCTGGACCCGTGTGATCCTCCGGATCCAGCCCCGAAGGTCCTGCCACCTCTTCTGGCAGTTGCGGATCCAGCGCTTGTAGACCCCCACGGATCTCACTGCCCGGACGATGGTCAGCCATATCTGCTGCTTCTGGTGGGCATCAACCTGTGAGGATGACAAAGTGAGAATGCCATTACTACACATGCAACATATCCGTGTATTACACAGTTGGATATACATGTCTCAATCACAGGGGCACATGATGTACACAGGCAGTGCAACGATGGCCATGGACAGTATGCCAGCAGTTACTACATGGTATCATTGCCTGGGAAGTAAAACCTTGTTTAAAAGCACTGTCACTGCACTATACCTGTCCAGTGCATGTAACTACACACTATGGGGGGTGACAACTACTCAGTGAGCCTGCTAGCCAGTGGCGTGCAGACTGTTAGCCTTGCTAGTCAGACAACATGCACATTTAGAAAGGCAGTGGACAGAACACTCACCTGCTCCCCTGGTGTCCCATACAGCTTGCTGTACTGAGAAGGAGGTTGTCCAGCAGGGCCTGGTTCTCCTCAGTGCTGAAGGCTGGGGCTCTCTCCACAGTATGTGCCATTGCAGGGTCCAGAGGGTGCAGATACAGCAGCAGTGTAGTGGCAGATGTCGTCCTGGAGCATGTAGTGCAGGCAAGTGAGCTCTCAGGGGAACAGCCAGCATTATATGTGTGCTGCAGAGGCAGATACTGTCCCATGTGTCCAAAGTGATAGGTCCAAGTCGTTTGCATCTTCTGAATCTGGCCAATCCATGAAATTGCACCACTTACACACGCCCACAGCATCCTTCAAAAGTTCAACTTCATGACACCCATGAATTTGCAACATTGTTGTGGGTGACCAACTGAATTTACAGCATCAGACTCGTTCTAAATTTCGGTGTGCCCGGCCGGCCCATTGCATTCAATGTGTGCGGGTACGCGTTGTATCCTGGGTACGCGTTGAACAGCAATGGACCGATCGGTGTGCCCGGCCGGCCCATTGCATTCAATGTGTGCGGGTACGCGTTGTATCCTGGGTACGCGTTGAACAGCAATGGACCGATCGGTGTGCCCGGCCGACCCATTGCATTCAATGTGTGCGGGTACGCATTGTATCCTAGGTCTTGAGCCTGGGACGGGGACTCCTCAGCGTCTGCTGCTGTGTCCCCATCATCACCTGTTTTTGGGAGACACACACAATGTATGTTATGTTTCTGCAGGCATCAATGGTTGACACACCTGACAGTTGTGACTGTGCCTCTGGATGCGGGCCTGTACATTGCATTGTCCTAAGTTGTCACAGTCAGGGGTTGATATTGGTGTAGCACATTGTCCTGCATTATTTGGGCATTTCTATGTGAATGTTGGGGTGTGTACATGGTCTGCATTGGTTGTATTTGGTTGACATCCAGCCCTCCTTCCCACCCAGCCAGATATTCCACCATGGAACGTGCTTCCATTGCAGGGAGTGCAAGTTGTCTTTCAGGATGTCAGTCAGTGGTGTCCTGCTGTTGGTTGGTGGGCAGTTCCCAGCATGGCCTTGTGCTCCCCACAACAGAGCACCAGTGTCAGACATCTTTGATGGGGCTTTCCACTCTCTGTGGGGTGTGCATGCTTGAGTGTGAGCTTGCAGGGCCATGTGGGTGGGGGATGTTGAGCTGTGACTACTACTCCCATCATGCTATTGCCTCCACCCCACTTCCCAGCATGCCCATACTTACTTGCTTTTGGGTGGACTTCACTGTGTGTGAGTGTGAGAGCAATGGCAAGATGGCTGACAGTGGTGTCCTGCTGTTGGTTGGTGGGCAGTTCCCAGCATGGCCTTGTGCTCCCCACAACAGAGCACCAGTGTCAGACATCTATGATGGGGCTTTCCACTCTCTGTGGGGTGTGCATGCTTGAGTGTGAGCTTGCTGGGCCATGTGGGTGGGGGATGTTGAGCTGTGACTACCACTCCCATCATGCTATTGCCTCCACCCCCCTTCCCAGCATGCCCATGCTTCCTTCCCTTTGACTCTGCTTCCCTGTGGGGTTGTGTGCCTGTGCTGACAAGATGGCTGACAGTGTTATCCTGGGGTTAGTTCTGCTACAGGTCCCATGTGTGTCCCTGTGCTTCACTCAGCATGACCCAGGGTTGTGGTTGTTTGTGGGATATTTGATTGGAGTGTGAGGCAATGCATTCTCCCAGGTGAGTTTTGTGGAGTTTGTGTTAGGGGTGTGTGTGAGAAACGCTGCTGGTAACTATGGTCTGTGCTGTGAGTCCTCCTTCCCACCCAGCCAGATATCCCACCATGGAACGTGCTTCCATTGCAGGGAGTGCAAGTTGTCTTTCAGGATGTCAGTCAGTGGTGTCCTGCTGTTGGTTGGTGCACAGTTGCCAGCAGGGCCTTGTGCTCCCCACAGCAGTAGCCAGTGTCAGCCATCTTGTCAGTTGTTTTCCACTCCCTGTGATGTGCGCATGGTTCAGGGTGGTGTTGATGGGACAGTTGTGGGGGTGACCAATATCTGTGACTACCACTCACATCATGCTATTGCCTCCACCCCACTTCCCAGCATGCCCATACTTACTTGCTTTTGGGTGGACTTCACTGTGTGTGAGTGTGAGAGCAATGGCAAGATGGCTGACAGTGGTGTACTGCTGTTGGTTGGTGGGCAGTTCCCAGCATGGCCTTGTGCTCCCCACAACAGAGCACCAGTGTCAGACATCTTTGATGGGGCTTTCCACTCTCTGTGGGGTGTGCATACTTGAGTGGTAGCTTGCTGGGCCATGTGGGTGGGGGATGTTGGGCTGTGACTACCACTCCCATCATGCTATTGCCTCCACCCCACTTCCCAGCATGCCCATACTTACTTGCTTTTGGGTGGACTTCACTGTGTGTGAGTGTGAGAGCAATGGCAAGATGGCTGACAGTGGTGTCCTGCTGTTTGTTGGTGGGCAGTTCCCAGCATGGCCTTGTGCTCCCCACAACAGAGCACCATTGTCAGACATCTTTGATGGGGCTTTCCACTCTCTGTGGGGTGTGCATGCTTGAGTGGTAGCTTGCTGGGCCATGTGGGTGGGGGATGTTGAGCTGTGACTACCACTCCCATCATGCTATTGCCTCCACCCCACTTCCCAGCATGCCCATACTTACTTGCTTTTGGGTGGACTTCACTGTGTGTGAGTGTGAGAGCAATGGCAAGATGGCTGACAGTGGTGTCCTGCTATTGGTTGGTGGGCAGTTCCCAGCATGGCCTTGTGCTCCCCACAACAGAGCACCAGTGTCAGACATCTTTGATGGGGCTTCCACTATCTGTGGGGTGTGCATGCTTGAGTGTGAGCTTGCTGGGCCAAGTGGGTGGGGGATGTTGAGCTGTGACTACCACTCCCATCATGCTATTGCCTCCACCCCCTTCCCAGCATGCCCATGCTTCCTTCCCTTTGACTCTGCTTCCTGTGGGGTTGTGTGCCTGTGCTGACAAGATGGCTGACAGTGTTATCCTGGGGTTAGTTCTGCTACAGGTCCCATGTGTGTCCCTGTGCTTCACACAGCATGACCCAGGGTTGTGGTTCTTTGTGGGATATTTGATTGGAGTGTGAGGCAATGCATTCTCCCAGGTGAGTTGTGTGGAGTTTGTGTTAGGGGGTGTGTGGGTGGAGCTGCTGGTGACTATGGTCTGTGCTGTGAGTCCTCCTTCCCACCCAGCCAGATATCCCACCATGGAACGTGCTTCCATTGCAGGGAGTGCAAGTTATCTTTCAGGATGTCAGTCAGTGGTGTCCTGCTGTTGGTTGGTGCACAGTTGCCAGCAGGGCCTTGTGCTCCCCACAGCAGTAGCCAGTGTCAGCCATCTTGTCAGTTGTTTTCCACTCCCTGTGATGTGCGCATGGTTCAGGGCAGTGGTGGCTGGTGACATTTGTAAGTGGTGGGCGTAAAAATATTGGCATACTGCACCGCAGCGAGCGAGCGTAGCGACCGAGTCCGAACAACCTAAGGAGGGTTCGGGGGGGTTCTCCCCCCGAGAAAATTTTGAAAAAAGAGTGGCCAAATGGTGCATTTTCAAGCAAATTTGAGAATGCAGGAAGGTTAATAAAGCAATTGTGAAAGTGCAGTTATTACATTAATAAAGAGATGTCATATAACATAGGTAGCTGCTTATTCAAGCTTTCTTTCACCCCATAGTCCAGCAGGGTCTTGATACAAGACAGATAAGAGAAAAGCAGTGTGGTCCTCGACCAGGAAGACACTCATATTTCGTTGGTAAGAAGTCAAAGGATTGGTCAAATTGAAAACCTGAAATGCAATGTGCAATCAAACAATTTGCAAGTACATCTCATCTATGTTCAACAAGCCATGTTTTACCCATGATTGGAATTGTGAATCACCAAATAAACTGAGCCACTGCAATCAAAAGCAGAGGGCCTCCTCAAAAAGTATGCCCTTAAGAGAGTTCTCTCATCTCATGTCCTCTCTATATTTTCTCTGGAAGTTGAAAACTCATCACAGTCTACTGCACAAACCTGAACCCTTCTGCATATTCCAACTCTCCTTATATTTTCCAGGCGAAAGTTTTCTCTATGTTTTGATAGATAAAAAAGCAACTGCATTGTTTGCTTTAGAAGTCATCACTGGTTTGAGTGGCTAGTAAGTGAAAAACACAGAGGACTTAAGGGTTCTACTTACTCCCCACTTCCTCACTGGCTGATTCCCTGTGTGCAGGGAGAATGTGCTTTCCTGTATGATGTCATTACTATGCACCTCTTCTAGTCTCCAAGTTGGGGGTGGGATGGTTCCTCACGCAGCCCTGTTCTTTCTGGGAAGTTAAAACCATACCAATTTCTCCGGTTAAATGTGGTGCCCACTGTTTGGGAAAGGCGGAGGCGAGGGGACACTGCTATCGCTGGATAAGTGAGTGCCTGATTTATTTCCATGCCATTTCATCTTTAAAGTTATTCTGACAGTGGCTGTGCTTGGGGCATGTGAGCCTAGGGACCATTGGAAGGATTCGGTCTAGGATTTGTGGCCGTGGCTAAGAGCTTTTGTGGCTGGAAAGGGTAAATGTCAGTCAGCTGTTGTGTAGAATCGTTGCTACAGTCCTGGCGCTCACAGCAGCGGTCTTAGTTTCGTGGCTCCGATTCTGGGCCGCCTTCTCCCCGGGTGCAGGAGAGGGGTTGGAAAAGGGCAACGAACCTAACCCGCCGGTGAGGCAGCGATGAAGAGCTGTGTCCCCACAGGCCCAGTTTCGGGTGTCCTGACGACAATTTACTGCGGAGCTTTGGCTTGGAGGGCTGAGGGCAGCGTTAATGCGAATGCCTGCCCTGGTCCCGTGAAACCTCTTAGAGGCTGAGGCTGAGGAGCAGATCCAGCGGACCAGGAAGACAAGGACAATGTGCAGGTCACAAGTCCTAAGGAAAGTAGTGAGGGGCTGATTATCATATGGAAATCGCAATAACGTCGCAGAAAGTGACATTACATGAAGTGATACAAGTAGGTATAATAATTGTCTCTTAAAAGATCAAGGGCCTATTTACAAAAACGACGACGTATCAATAACAAAAGTGAAAACAACATTTTTTGGTTTTATTTTGTATACATCAAGAGCGTATGTTTTTACACATATCCGATTGTAACTAAGCTCAGAAATCGCTGAAAGCAACAATATGTTTAAACAGACAAGTGGACCTTGGAGAGTACATGTTTGAACTACTTTAAGTGGGTAAACTAAATGTGCTAGGTGTATCTTTTAAACATTAAAATTGCTGTTGATGAGTGTTTGTTTACTGCTGGCATCCTTTATCCAGCTCCAAAGCACATTAAAGTTTGTAAAGCAATAGAGCAGTTAATTTTGTCAAGTTTTCAGAGAATACATTCGAAGATGATCTCTCCTTGGCCATTGCCACAAATGAACTTGAAGCTGCAATCAGGATGGAGGCTTACAAAGACCTTGAGGCCAGGTTACATGCATCAAAGTGTTTGCAAAGGCAAGCAGCAGCAATGCTGGGGTACAAGGTGACACCTCTGAGCACTGGGCTAAGGACTACTGAGTACTCTTTCTAAAAACAGTTGGGGAACTCTGTACACCCGCTTCCAAATCTGACTTGTGCCATGATAGTGTACCTGTGAGCACATGCAACCATGAATCTACCTGGTGAACTCACTTCCCTGCAGCAAGAAAAGACCTAGTTAATCTCTGGGTCCATCACAATCATAACAAAAGTTCACAATTCTGCCTTCTTGGCATTGACCTCGAGTCTGTGGCCCTAGTCTCATGTGCTGGGGCTGGGTTTGATGGCATTCAAACACTCAACCCAAACCAACTTGGAACTACCCAACTTGGAACCAGGGTCCAGCAGCAGGTAGTCAAGTACCAGTTTCTGAACGTATTTGTCACCCTAGAAAAACTGAAGTTTCCCTTAACCCTGGAGGCCACATTTTTCCAAAGGTCACCAAAATACCTTGGGCTGTGGCCATTTGAAGTTACCTCGGTATTCCTAACCCAATACACAAAATTCCCCATAATCCCAACAGAGTCAAAAAATCTGGTTATGATTAGCCAGTTCTAAAATGCATGCAGAGCCACGGAATTATGTGATTCTATAGCCTTGAATGCAGCGCTTTCAACATAATTATAGATTTGCCTCATTTGCCACATAATCCATCATCTGCTGCATAATATACAGATTTACCAAAATAAATAATTGTTCTAGCTCAAACAGATCAAAAGTTACCAAAAATGTGGGGGCGCGAGTTGCCACCAGAGGAAGGCCCTACCTGAGAAGTTTGACTGATCACATTTCAATTGCTTATTGCTGCATGTGAGTGTTAAACTGTTACTAATATTTCGGAACCTTTACCCATATAGTGTTAGCATGTAGCAAAAAGACAAAATAATGCAAGAATACTGTCACAAGATGGGCTGCATTACGCCAGATAATTTGCCTTTTCTTTCCACCTAATTTAGTTAACTCTGAGCATAATTTGACCCCCGCCACTAAATGCCAGGTGCCCGTGATACAGGATGATGAAAAAATTATCACGTTGTTCCAGTAACCCAGAGCACTAAAAACAAACCTTAACAGAACTGGCCACTTACTACCTATTGGTTTATTTATCCACTTGGTAGCCCCAATCCGGACCTGCAAGCCCTGTAGGCCCCCAGCACCAGCGAACAGTTACTAAATATGCAAACATTGTCTGTGACTGAAAACCCCAAACTGCAGTAGATCTATTGTGCCCATGTTAAATGTGTGCTTGGTAAACATAAGGTTTCTTCTGGGCGAACAACACAACAGAACGTTTTCATATATTTGAGTGTAAATGATCAAAGGGAAGCAACAAAAAAAAGACTACAACTCCCAGAATGCTCTGGTGCGTTAAATGAAAGATTCTAAAAGTGTTTCCACTCTGTGGCCTGAAATAGCAACTGTAGTAAATGAAAACAATTGAAGACAAAGAAGCGATTTAACTAACCACCCCCTCCCGTCCACCCATTCTAACACCTCCTGTTCGGTCCTCTGAGGAGGGGGAAGGGAGACTCGGGGCTGGTGGGGATGGGGGTGATGGCGCCCCAGTTTCAAAGTTGTTTTATTCTGTGTGGCTACAATTTGTGCTGAACGGGGCCAGTAAAAATGTGTGCACTGCAGGACGAGGGCTCTTTCTTCCCTTCGGGGGATGCTCGGCACAGGGCCGGCTGCGCTTAGCATATCAATGCGCAGGGTCGGGGTCTGCGCTGGGGTCATTCTAGCAGCCACCTATTGAGCCAGCCCTGGTATTTAATTTAAGCTGTAGATGTGGGCCAGGGGCTTAAAGGGGAGGCCTTTTCATCCCGTTACCGGAGCCGACCAGTCACTCGAGGTGAGTATGCGCAGCTCTGGGTCCTCCGGGTCTGTATCCCTCTGTGTCCATCTCTTAACTAACAGCGGTCACCGGCATCGGGTGTGTCTACGGGTCTCGGGTGCACAGGGTATGTTTTCCGGTCATACTGAGTGTGTATCATCCTTACATATCCAACAGGCACACTGAGTATGTCACCCCCACCCCACCAGCGCCACGGGCATGTTGCCCATCACACTGGCTGTGTACTAATTGGTCACACTTGGAAAGTATGCCATAGCCACATTGGGTGTGTTTTCACCAGACACTGTAGGTACACACCGGTCAGCAGTGAATATGGTAAGTAGGACCAGACAACATTAAAATTATAGGGGAATTTTGTGTTACACTTGTTGCGGGAAATTTCCATAATTATGCCACATCGCGTAATTACGCTGCCATTCATCACCGGGGCGAGAGGTGAGAAAAGGCAGTTTTATTACAACCTGATAGGTGCTCCCCTTTAAAACCCCATGCTTGGTAGAACCGATGGTTCATCGCCGCAGGCCCCCGGCCGCAGAGCCCTCTCTTGCGCTCGCGGAGCCAGATCTCCTACATCATACTAGAGAGTCCGTGATCGTACACCATCCCACAGAGGCACAGGTGCTCTTGCATCATCCCACAGGGCCACTACTCGCGCAGTATCCTCCGATTTAGCGATCCTACATCACCATTCATACGCCATCACTCTCACACCGTCCTGAGAACCTAACGCCTATCAACCTAAGAGTATTTATTTCATCCACAGCATCGGACGTGTTGCAACCGTGGGTCTTTCGCCACCCCCAGGCTTTGACACATTCCAAGAACGTGCACTCTTACAGCATGAGATCCAGCCCTCTCACGCCACACTCTGAGTCAGCCCCCTACACCATTCCGTAGATACTGCACTTCTGTTATACCATCCACGGTGCTTTTCACAACAATCAATGTCAAGGCTTTTATTTCATATTCACTGGCTGGCTTGCCACCCCACCCCACAAAATTAGCACTCTTATGATTTATCTCATCTCCAAGGCAGAGCATGTGCACCAGCCCTTAAGCAAACGCTCTTGCACCATCCTCAAAGCCAAAACTCTTAAAGCATTTATGCAGCCAGAGCTCCTACACCACCACAAGAGCCAGCGATCCCAGACCGTCCCAAAGCCTGCGCTCTCACACCATCACAAGAGCCAGCGATCCCAGACCGTCCCAAAGCCTGCGCTCTCACACCATCACAAAAGCCAGCATTTCCAGACCGTCCCAAAGCCTGTGCTCTCACACCATCACAAGAGCCGGCATTCTCACCCCGTCCCAAAGCCTGCGCTCTCACACCATCCCAAAGCCTGCGCTCTCACACCATCACAAGAGCCAGCATTCTCACCCCGTCCCAAAGCCTGCACTCTCACACCATCCCAAAGCCTGCGCTCTCACACCATCACAAGAGCCAGCATTCTCACCCCGTCCCAAAGCCTGCGCTCTCACACCATCACAAGAGCCAGCGATCCCAGACCGTCCCAAAGCCTGCGCTCTCACACCATCACAAAAGCCAGCATTTCCAGACCGTCCCAAAGCCTGCGCTCTCACACCATCACAAGAGCCGGCATTCTCACCCCGTCCCAAAGCCTGCGCTCTCACACCACCCCAAAGCCTGCGCTCTCACACCATCACAAGAGCCAGCATTCTCACCCCGTCCCAAAGCCTGCGCTCTCACACCATCCCAAAGCCTGCGCTCTCACACCATCACAAGAGCCAGCATTCTCACCCCGTCCCAAAGCCTGCGCTCTCACACTATCACAAGAGCCAGCATTGTCACACCGTCCCCAAGCCTGCACACCATCACAAGAGCCTGCGTGCCCAGACCTTCCCAAAGCCTGCACTCTCACACCATCACAAGAGCCATCATACGCAGAACAACCTAAAGCCTACGCTCTCACACCATCACAAGAGCCAGCATTTTCACACCGTCCCCAAGCCTGCACACCATCAAAAGAGCCATAATTCCCAGACCGTCTCAAAGCCTGCGCTCTCAAACCATCACAAGAGCCAGCATTCCCAGACCGTCCCAAAGCCTGCGCTCTCAAACCATCACAAGAGCCAGCATTCCCAGACCGTCCCAAAGCCTGCGCTCTCACACCATCACAAGAGCCAGCATTCTCACCCCTTCCGAAAGCCTGCGCTCTCACACCATCACAAGAACAAGCATTCCCACACCCGGTTACAGCTCTCGCAACAAATGCAGTGCCACTGCTAGTAGTATGTCGACTACGTGGCCACAGTTTTTACACCACTGCTACCCCCCCCTCACTCTTCCACACCATCCTCGAAGCCACAGCTTCTAAACCGCCCTCACAGACAGCACTCTATCATACTTTTTCTCCCCTCCATCTCTCTGAAATCCTCTATCTACATATCTCTTTCCTCTTCAGAACCATTTTCATTCTCTCCTGCACGTAAGTCCTTTTATCGCCCCCACTTCCCCATCCCTCCCACACATGTAACCCTCCCCTCACCTGTAAGGATGCATTTTCTTTTCGTGCTGTCAATATTTCCACAGTGGAGCACCACTTCACACCTTTAACATAGAAACACAAATGCGGTTGGTACAAATGAGAGCGCCGCTGGATATGCCTGTAGTCTGCACACTTTTATGATGTGCTCGGAGCGTCTGCAAGAAATTCCCACTGCCTTCACCCACAACCTGAATTCGACAGGACACCTAGGCGGTAACTCAGTTCAATGTATGCACTGTCGTAGGCAAGAGTCCCGTGCCGTCGAAATGTTCAAGGGCCCGGCAGGAGTATTCTTTGCACTTGGTTGCGACCCACGGAGATAGATTTGGTTCCGGAAGAGGAGAGGAGAGAGCGGGGGAGTTTACAATTTAAAAAAACAAAACACAACTTACCTGGTCTGCGCCGCCTCTGTTCCTGGGCCGGGGTCCTGCGTTGGGGGCTGCTTGGCGCCTTCTGTTCTGCTCTGTCCCGCGCCTTCTGAACAACAGCCCTGGCGTCTCAGGCACCCAATCCTGGCTCTGCATTAGCAGCGCCAGGATTGGCTAGGGCACGGAGACGCCACGCCCATTAGAGACCGGGGGTTGCTGCATGAAGCAACCCTCGGCCTCTCGGTTCCCGACTCCTCCCTCGCTCTCCTGGTCCTGCTTAGGAGGTGGCTGTAGTGGCGCGCAGCGCATGTTCGGGCTGGTCATAAAAATGACCAGCCCAAAATCGAGCATGCGCACAATTGCAGCTGCGCTTTAGTAAGCGCTGCTGTCAGTCACCCTCCTTGCTGCCGCAGCCAGCCCCGCCCCCACCCCCCTTCAGCGCCGATTGAATGCCTGCTTGAGCATCGCGACTCGCGACTCGCGAGTACTTTAAAGTTTGCTATTTTGCTTGCGTGCGGTGCGACTTGGGGCCATGTGGCCAGGTGGGGCAACGCCCCAGCGCCCCAATGGACGCACCGCCCCTGGTTCAGGGTGGTGTTGATGGGACAGTTGTGGGGGTGACCAATATCTGTGACTACCACTCACATCATGCTATTGCCTCCACCCCACTTCCCAGCATGCCCATACTTACTTGCTTTTGGGTGGACTTCACTGTGTGTGAGTGTGAGAGCAATGGCAAGATGGCTGACAGTGGTGTACTGCTGTTGGTTGGTGGGCAGTTCACAGCATGGCCTTGTGCTCCCCACAACAGAGCACCAGTGTCAGACATCTTTGATGGGGCTTTCCACTCTCTGTGGGGTGTGCATACTTGAGTGGTAGCTTGCTGGGCCATGTGGGTGGGGGATGTTGGGCTGTGACTACCACTCCCATCATGCTATTGCCTCCACCCCACTTCCCAGCATGCCCATACTTACTTGCTTTTGGGTGGACTTCACTGTGTGTGAGTGTGAGAGCAATGGCAAGATGGCTGACAGTGGTGTCCTGCTGTTTGTTGGTGGGCAGTTCCCAGCATGGCCTTGTGCTCCCCACAACAGAGCACCATTGTCAGACATCTTTGATGGGGCTTTCCACTCTCTGTGGGGTGTGCATGCTTGAGTGGTAGCTTGCTGGGCCATGTGGGTGGGGGATGTTGAGCTGTGACTACCACTCCCATCATGCTATTGCCTCCACCCCACTTCCCAGCATGCCCATACTTACTTGCTTTTGGGTGGACTTCACTGTGTGTGAGTGTGAGAGCAATGGCAAGATGGCTGACAGTGGTGTCCTGCTATTGGTTGGTGGGCAGTTCCCAGCATGGCCTTGTGCTCCCCACAACAGAGCACCAGTGTCAGACATCTTTGATGGGGCTTCCACTATCTGTGGGGTGTGCATGCTTGAGTGTGAGCTTGCTGGGCCAAGTGGGTGGGGGATGTTGAGCTGTGACTACCACTCCCATCATGCTATTGCCTCCACCCCCCTTCCCAGCATGCCCATGCTTCCTTCCCTTTGACTCTGCTTCCCTGTGGGGTTGTGTGCCTGTGCTGACAAGATGGCTGACAGTGTTATCCTGGGGTTAGTTCTGCTACAGGTCCCATGTGTGTCCCTGTGCTTCACACAGCATGACCCAGGGTTGTGGTTCTTTGTGGGATATTTGATTGGAGTGTGAGGCAATGCATTCTCCCAGGTGAGTTGTGTGGAGTTTGTGTTAGGGGGGTGTGTGGGTGGAGCTGCTGGTGACTATGGTCTGTGCTGTGAGTCCTCCTTCCCACCCAGCCAGATATCCCACCATGGAACGTGCTTCCATTGCAGGGAGTGCAAGTTATCTTTCAGGATGTCAGTCAGTGGTGTCCTGCTGTTGGTTGGTGCACAGTTGCCAGCAGGGCCTTGTGCTCTCCACAGCAGTAGCCAGTGTCAGCCATCTTGTCAGTTGTTTTCCACTCACTGTGATGTGAGCATGGTTCATGGTGGTGTTGATGTGCGCATTGTGAGGGTGGGCAATATCTGTGACTACGACTCCCATGATGCTATTGGCTACACTGACTTGCCCAGCATACACAGAATTCCTTTCTTTCAGTGGGCTTCACTGTGTGGTGGTGTTGTAGTGGTGGCTACATGTCTGGATGTGTTTGTTAGTTATATTTGTGCCACTGCCTAGCTGTAGTTGTAGTTGTGTTTGTACATGTGATGACACAGTTACATGTCACTATGAGATGGCATGTGTTGTGTTTATCTGACTGACATACACATTTTGGGATGATTCTGTTCTGGTTGCTGTGTATTTGCTAAGGGTGCATGGTTTGACTCTCCCTTGACAGTGATGTGTGTGTATTGTCGCACAATATTGTGTACATTTGTTGTGTACTCACCAGGCTCTGGGATGTTTTCTAGTCCATATACGCTCACTGGTGGTAGGATGGCCCGCACCTTCTCCTCCCAGGGCCTGAGGTACACTGGCTTGGCAGGAGGGCCACTGCCGGTGTGTTGGCTCAAGAGGTAGTCCTTCTTCAACAGCTCCCTGACCCTCCTGCGCACGTCATACCACCTGTTCTGGATGTCTATCTTTGTGCTCAAACATGGTGATTGTGCGTTCACCCTGTCGACGATCCTCTCCCACATCTTGGTTTTCTGCGACATGGGTGTCTGTTGGACCAGTGTACCAAACAGCTGTGGCTCTACCCTGAGGATCTCCTCTACCAGGACTTCCAATTCACTATCTAGGAACTTATGATTCTTCTTTGGGGGCATGGTGATGGGTGGTGATGGTGAGTGATGTGTGTGTTGGTGTGCAGGTGTGTGAGTGTGTGTTTTGCTGGGTGTATGTGAGGTTGCTATTTGTTGAGGTGCTGATGGTGTGTGGCTTGTGTGATGTATGAGCTGTGGGTGTGTGGTTGCTGTCTGTTGAGTGCTGGCAGGTAATTTGAATTTGCAAAGGATCATGGTAGGGATTTGTGTCCTTTATATGGGTGGAGTTGTGGGTGTGTCTTTGTTCCCTGCCACCCCCCAGTATTTATTGGCTTTGTAATTGCTTGTTTGGCCTTTTTTGTGTATTTTCCCTTTGTACTTTTCGTGCATGTAGGAGACGTTCTTGTGACCGAGTTGGACCCTGCAGTTGTCTCGTACGAGCTTCTCCGATTCGTTCACGCTGTGTTTGTGCTGTTTTTTATGCTGCGTACGCGTCGGTCGCGGTGTTTTGGGTTGCTTCGGCTCGCAGTTTTGTATGCGTGTCGGTCGTACGGCTTGTCCTCCGTGCGACTCGGTCGTGTTTTCCACGCGTTGCATCGTACTTGGCGGGTAGGAGTTCGCGGGTACGTTTCGTTCGGGATTGTTCCGGGTGCGTGTCGGTCAGTTCGATTTGCGTGTTTTTCCGGCCGGATTGCTGTTTTCCACGCGGCTCGGTCGTTCGGCTTGTGTTCCGAAAGAGTCGGTCGGGTTTTGCACGCTTCTCATCGTACTTTGCGGGTCGGGCTGCACCGGTACGTGTCGGTCGGAATGAATTCCGCCTCCGAGTCGGTCGGTACGTTTTCCGGCCCGAATCGGAATCGACCCCTAAATAGGGCAGGCAGATCACCAAGTTGGCGGGCGGTGAATCCATTGGAAAAGCGACAGCAGGACCTTTACCACCAAGATCTAAATCAGGCCCTAAAATATGAAGAAAGCAGTATACAAATTGAGAGTTAAATGAAAATAAAAACAATACTAACACTCCACAGAAAACAATAGAAAATGATAACTTTATGTTCATATTTACTTTTCTCTAAGCTAAAAAAAATATTAAAACGTAAAACTGTATTTTATGTGCATGAAGAATCTACTTATTAAAAATATATATTGAAAGTACTATAAAAAATGAAACAGTAATTTATGGAGCTACTTAACATAAGAAAATGTAATATATAATAGTACAAATTATACAAATTATTCGTTTATGAAAGTATGTTTCATGTTCGAAAAATATTGCATATTTGTTTAAAAAAAAAAAAAAATATCTGGGAAATATATGTTGAAAAATTGACAATACGTGAACAAAAATAAATTTGTATAAAAAATGTAAAGTGTTTGTTGGTATCAAAGAATGATTTACAAAAATGTATCAAACATCTGTGAAAAAATACATTGAAAATAAAGCATGGAATAATGGATCAAAATGTAATGGTAGATTTTCAAAAAGCTGATCCTATTGCAAAAATGTAAAGTGTTTGTTGGTATCAAAGAATGATTTACAAAAATGTATCAAACATATGTGAAAAAAATACATTGAAAATAAAGCATGGAATAACGGATCAAAATGTAATGGCAGATTTTCAAAAAGCTGATCCTATTGCAAAAATAAAACTTCAGTTACCAAACCAATGTCTAATTAGTTCGAATAGAACAAAATTATCATTTACACTTCCCTATCTCAACCTAAACCACATCAGGCAAACTGTTGAACTTTGAGGGGACTATATTTGCTGTTCCCTCCAATCTAAGCAACATTGGAAAGAGTGTTGGGCTTTGAGGGAGTTAGATCTAAAATGTCCACACCAATCTAAGCCCCATTGGGGAAAGTGCTGGACTTTGAGGCGTTTACATGTACTATTCCCACTTCAATCCAAGCCACACCGGAGAAAGTGTTGCACTTTTAGGAAATTAGATGTACTATTCCCACTCCGATCTAAGCAACATTGGGGGAAAGTGTTGGACTTTGTGTGGGGTGTAGATTTATCATTTAAACTGCAATCTAAGCAACATTTGGGAAAGCTTTGAGATTTGTGGTTGTAGATATACTATTCCCACTTTGAGGAAGGTACATTTTCAAATCCCACTCCAAACAAAACAATATTGCTGGAAAAATTGAACTGTGAGGGATATTTATATCAATCCAAACCCCACGGGGAAGTATTGTACTTTGAGGAGGTTGCATGTATAATTCCCACTACATTCACACACTGGAGATAGTGTTGCACTTATAGGGGATTCTATTTTCTATTCACCCTCCAATCTAAGCAACAATGGGGGAAAGTGTTGGACATTGTATGGCAGATTAGATTTACTATTTCAACTCCAATCTAAGCAACATTTGGGAAAGCTTTGGGCTTTGTGGTTGCAGATTTAATATTCCCACAACAATCTCAGCCAGATTGGGAAAAGTGTTGGATTTGAAAGGGGTACATTTACTATTCGCACTCCAATATTATCATTATTGGAAAATTATTGGACATTAAGGAAGGTACATTTACAAATCCCACACCAATCAAAATAATATTTGTGAAGAAAATTGAACTATGAGGGATATTTATAACACGTAAACCCAAAAATATATAAAGTGTGAATAATAAAACAATTACAAAAACAAACAATAATTTACAAATCCCCCAAAAAATGAATAATAAATAAACAATAGTTATTAATGAAAAAATGAAAAAATGTACTACAACAGCTGTATAACTTTTGAAATTCTAGAACAGTTTAAAAAATATGTAACTGCTTTTTGGAAAAACATACATTATATTAAAAACAATTCTGAAATATAAATTACATTAACTTTTTTTTAAATGATTATGATTTAAAAAATCACAACATAATTATTTTATTTTTAACAAACAAAAATAGACTATTTCAAAATCATATAAAAATGTTAAATATATATTACATTTTATTTAAAAAATATTTTTTAAATTAAAATATATATTAATACAAACATCATTCTATTAAAAAATGTTTTCATAATAAAATCATTGAAAGTGAATCAGTGTTTTCAATTGCAAATCATTAAAAAAAACACCAAATACAGAATTGACATTTTTTCTAAAAATATATACAATTTTACGATTTCTAAACAATAAAAAATTTTAAAAAGAAAATATCTATAACACTTTCCATACCTTTCATTTACAAGCCTTACATCTGAAATTAAAAGCAGAAAAATAAACCGCTAAAAACATGTTACATTTACACATACATAAATAAATCTAATAAAAAAATATAAATTATATAAATTTATAATTTATGAAAAACATTGTTTTTAAAAATTCAATTAAAAAACAAAATTACAAATAATTTTTAAAAGGTTTTCTTTTAAAAACCTACCTTCCTCATTCTTTTTCTAATGCAACATCCCATTACTAAAACATTTTAAATAAAATAAAATAGATTAGGAAAATAACTAAAATAGTGAAAAAACTATTTTACATACATCGATATCACATACAATGATCTTCATAATGAGTTTAAATAAAACACACAAAAAATGGTAGTCTTAACTGTAATATTCAAAATTGATATCTTTTTCTATTCACAATACAAAGTCAGAAATATTATGGGATTATTATTTTTATTAATGTTTTGGTAAAACACCATTGTACCATGCACTTTTCCACAATCAGTTCTACCTGACTAAATTCTCTTTCATACACTTTGCATGTTTGAAAAGTAATGGGAACAGATATAAGTACACCCTGAGGACTAGTAAAGAATAGGTAGCTCTGAGGCTTACGAAGAGATGGGTAGCAGATGTGGGCAGTCAATGAGGTATGCTGAATAATTAGGCACATGTCTGGGCATGTATTGAAAATTATATTACTGAGCAATTGACAAAGTATGGAAAGATGCATTCATATTCATACAACATGTGTAGACCCAAACTAGAGGGAACATAGTGGATTAGGAAAGGAGGGTATTAGAAATTGGGTTACTGGTTGACTGGGGTGTTAGACCTGGGCAAGCAACAACCACAATCCTAGTAAGTGCAAGGCACAAACAAACCCCAAATTAACCTGTGCTCACCCCCCTGGTAGCTTGGCACAGAGCAGTCAGGCTTAACTTACAGGCAATGTGTAAAGTATTTGTGCAGCACTTCAAACAGTAAAACAGTGAAAACACCACAAAAAAGAACCCACTCCAGGTTAGAAAAATAGATCTGAATTTAATAATTAGAACAAGACAAAAACAATAGAATCCAATCAGTACAAAAGGAGTTAAGAATGTTTTAATAATAAACGGTAAAATAGCACCTTAAAGCATATAGCGTCAACCACAGCAATCTGGTCGCACTGGACCGGGTTTAAGTAAAACATTTAGGCCGACCACGGAGGAGGGTGGGTCGGATACAGTCCAATATTAGTCCCACTGAAGTTTTACCTTCTCAAGTTTTGTGTCAAGAGCCCCATTTGCATTGGTGAGGGTCACAGGGAGCAAGGAGAGCATCGTGGGCTGTTGTCGGCATGGCGTGAAGAGCAGGCCTGCCATCGCAGACTTGGAGCTTCGCATTGGCAGTCCCAAATGGGTTGGTAATGCTGCTGCGCGAAGAGGTGGGCTAGCGCCGGCTCGCACTGGATTTCGGTGCAAGCAGTGCAATTCTGGTGCAAATGGGCCTGTTCGCGGTCGTGAAGAGCCCAAAGGATTGATTTCAAGAGCTCTTGAGCCACACCAAGGGTCCAGGACCTAGGGAGCACCACTTGGGGTCAGGAACTCACTGTAGCTGGGTCCAGGAGCTGGTTGGGGAGCCTTTTATGTCCCTGAGGCTCAGATCAGGGGACAGCAGACTAGCCATTTGAGTCACTCTGGGATTCTGGGTTCAAGAGGAAGTTGCAGGTCCAGTTCTTCTTCCTCAGGCAAGAGGGCAGCAGGTCAGCACAGCAGGGCAGCAGTTCCTTTATAGCAGCAGTCCCGCAAAGCGGTAGTCCTTGTAGCAGCACAGCAGTCCTTATTTCTGGCAGAGTATCCACAAGTCCAGAAGTGTACTGAAGAGTGGGTGTCTGAGGTCCTTCTTCAAAACACAGTTGTGCCTTTCAAGTGGGGAGAAGCTTCTAGAGGCATGCCGTTGAAGTGCACAGATGCCCTGCCTTCCCTTGATCTGGCTCCAGACTAACTACAGGGGGTATGCATCCCTTTCTGTGGAGGCAGGACACAGCCTATTCAAGCGTAAGTAGGGCTGTGCCCAGTTCCTCCCTCCCACCCTGCCAGCGATGGCCCATCCAGTCACACCTAGGCTCCCATTGTGTGTGGCTGTCTAGGAGGAGTACACACCCAGGCATGTGACATAGAGAGATGCTGCAGGCACCAAATGGCTAAGGAAAGATAATGCCAATTTTCTAAAAGTGGCATTTTCAGAATTGCAATTTAAAATCCGACCTTGCCATAAGTTAGGATTTTAAATTGTGATTCCAGAGACACCAAGCATGAACTGATTATCTCTTCCCATAAGATTATATGGCAACTCCAATGTTATTCTATGAGAGAGAGAGGCCTTGCAGTAGTGAAAAAGGAATTTAAGAGTTTTCCACTACCAGGACATTTAAAACTTAAAAGTACATGTCCAACTTTTTAAATACATTGCAACCTGCCCTCCGGGTTGTCTAGGGCCTACCCTAGGGGTGACTTATATGTATCAAAAAGGAAGGTCTGCAATGGCAGGGCTGAGACATGTATAAAGTGCTGCTTACATGGGTGGCACAACCAGTGCTGCAGGTCCACTAGTAGCATATAATTTACAGGACCTGGACAAATGTAGTACCACTTTGCTAGGAAATTACAAGTGAATTAAATATGACAGTTGGGTATAAGCCAATGTTATCATGTTTTGCATAAGCACTTTAGCACTGGGGAGCAGTGATAAAGTGCACAGAGTCCTAAGGCCAGCAAAATCGAAGTCAGCAAAACCAGGAGGTCTAAAGGCAAAAGGTTAGGGGGAAACCACACTAAGGGGTCGATTCCGATTCGGGCCGGAAAAAGCGCCGACCGACTCGGATCCGGAAATAATACCGACCGACACGTACCCGTGGCGCACGACACGCCAAGTACGATGCAAGGCGCGAAAAATCCGACCGACACGTACCAAAACCAAGTCGACCGACCGAGCCGCACGGAAAACAGCAATCCGGCCGGAAAAACACGCAAATCCAACCGACCGACACGCACCCGGAACAAATCCGACCGAAACGTACACGCGAACTCCAAACCGCAAATTACGATGCAAGGCGCGAAAACCACGAGCGAGTCGGACGGAGGACAAGCCGTACGACCGACACGCATACAAAACCGAGCCGAAGCAACACAATACACCGCGACCGACGCGTACGCAGCATAGAAAACTGCACAAACACAGCGTGAATGAAACGGAGAACACCGTACGAGACCAATGCAGGGTCCGACTCGGTCACAAGAACGTCTCCAACATACACAAACAGCACAAAGGAAGACTCACCCAAAAAAAAGGCCAAACAAGCAATTACCAAGCCAATAAATACTGGGGGGGGTGGGGACAGAGAACAAAGACACACCCACAACTCCACCTATATAAAGGACACAAATCACAACCATGAGCCTTTGCAAATGCCATTCCACTGCGAGCACCCTAGAGAAAGCAACCACACACCCACAGCTCATCCCTCACACAAGCCACACACCATCAGCACACCAACAAATACCTACCTCACATACACCCAGCAAAACACACACTCACACACCCTCACCTGCACACCAACACACACATCACCCACCATCACCAACCATCACCATGCCCCCCAAGAAGAATCCCAAGTTCCTAGATAGTGAATTGGAAGTCATGGTAGACGAGATCCTCAGGGTGGAGCCACAGCTGTTTGGCACACTGGTCCAACAGACCCCCATGTCGCAGAAAACCAAGATGTGGGAGAGGATCATCAACAGGGTGAACGCCCAATCACCATGTCGGCGCACAAAGACCGACATCCAGAACAGGTGGTATGACGTGCGCAGGAGGGTACGGGACATGCTGAAGAAAGACTACATCAACAGCCAACACACCGGCAGTGGCCCTCCTGACAAGCCAATATACCTCAGGCCCTGGGAGGAGAAGGTGCGGGCCATCCTTCCGCCAGTGAGCGTATATGGACTAGAGGACATCCCAGAGCCTGGTGAGTACACAACAAATGTACACAATATACTGCCACAAAACACACACATCACTGTCAAGGGGAGAGTCAAACCATGCACTCATAGCAATTACACAGCAACCAGAACAGAATCATCCCAAAATGTGTATGTTAGTCAGATAAACACAACACATGCCATCAAAAAAGTCACATCCAACTGTGCCAACACATGTACAAACACAACTACAACTAGGCAGTGTCACAAATAGAACTAACAAACACATCCAGACATGTAGCCACCACAACAACACCAACACACAGTGAAGACCACTCAAAGGAAGGAATTCTGTGTATGCTGGCCAAGTCAGTGTAGCCAATAGCATCATGGGAGTCGCAGTCACACATATTGCCCCCCACAACTGTCCCATCAACACCACCATGAACCATGCACACATCACAGGGAGTGGAGAAGGACTCACAAGATGGCTGACACTGGCAACTGCTGTGGGGAGCACAAGGCCCTGCTGCCAACTGTGCACCAACAAACAGCAGGACACCACTGACTGACATCCTGAGAGACAACTTACACTCCCTGCAATGCAAGCACGTTCCATGGTGGGATATCTGGCTGGCTGGGTGGGAAGGGGGACTTGCAGCACTGACCATAGTCACAAGCACCTCCCCTCACACACACCCCAACACAAACTCCACAGAACCCACCTGGTAGAATGCAATGCCCCCCATCCTAACACAAGATCCCACAAAGAACCACCTCCCTGGGTTATGTTGTGTGAAGCACAGGGACACTCTTGGGACTTCTAGCCAAACAACTGCCAGGACAACACTCCCAGCCATCCTGTCAACACAGCCAGCCCACCCCACAGGGAAGCAGAGTCAAAAGGAAGGAAGCATGGGCATGCTGGGAAGGGGGAGGAGGCAATAGCATGATGGGAGTCGTAGTCACAGCTCTACATCCCCCACCACATGGCCCAGCAAGCTCACACTCACGCATGCACATCCCACAGAGAGTGTAAAGGCCCATCAAAGATGTCTGACACTGTTGCTGTGTCGTGGGGAGCACAAGGGCATGCTGGGTACTGCACACCAACCAACAGCAGGACACCACTGTCAGCCATCTTGCCATTGCTCTCACACCCACACACACTGAACTCCACACAAAAGCAAGTAAGTATGGGAATGCTGGGAAGTGGGGTGGAGGCAATGGCATGATGGGAGTCGTAGTCACTGATATTGGTCACCCCCACAACTGTCCCATCAACACCACCCTGAACCATGCTCACATCACAGGGAGTGGAGAAGGACTCACAAGATGGCTGACACTGGCTACTGCTGTGGGGAGCACAAGGCCCTGCTGCCAACTGTGCACCAACAAACAGCAGGACCCCACTGACTGACATTCTGAGAGACAACTTACACTCCCTGCAATGCAAGCACGTTCCATGGTGGGATATCTGGCTGGCTGGGTGGGAAGGGGGACTTGCAGCACTGACCATAGTCACAAGCACCTCCCCTCACACACACCCCAACACAAACTCCACAGAACCCACCTGGTAGAATGCAATGCCCCCCATCCTAACACAAGATCCCACAAAGAACCACCACCCTGGGTTATGTTGTGTGAAGCACAGGGACACTCTTGGGACTTCTTAGCCAAACAACTGCCAGGACAACACTCCCAGCCATCCTGTCAGCACAGCCAGCCCACCCCACAGGGAAGCAGAGTCAAAAGGAAGGAAGCATGGGCATGCTGGGAAGGGGGTGGAGGCAATAGCATGATGGGAGTCGTAGTCACTGATATTGGTCACCCCCACAACTGTCCCATCAACACCACCCTGAACCATGCTCACATCACAGGAAGTGGAGAAGGACTCACAAGATGGCTGACACTGGCTACTGCTGTGGGGAGCACAAGGCCCTGCTGGCAACTGTGCACCAACAAACAGCAGGACACCACTGACTGACATCCTGAGAGACAACTTCCACTCCCTGCAACGCAAGCACGTTCCATGGTGGGATAACTGACTGGCTGGGTGGGTGGGTGGGTGGGAAGGAGTGCCGGCTGTCAACCAAACACAACCAATGCAGACCATGTTCACACCCCAGAAAATACATAGATATGCCCAAATAATGCAGGACAATGTGCCACACCAATATCAACCCCTGACTGTGACGACTTAGGACAATGCAATGTACAGGCCCGCACCCAGAGGCACAGTCACAACTGTCATGTGTGTCAACCATTGATGCCTGCAGAAACATAACATACATTGTTTGTGTCTCCCAAAAACAGGTGATGATGGGGACACAGCAGCAGACGCTGAGGAGTCCCAGTCCCAGGCTCAAGAGGATGCCGAGCTCACTGGCGTCGTACAGCCTCTGTCCTCCTCGGACGATGAAGAACAACCTGGCACATCCGGTGCAAGTCAACATGCAGCACCAGCAGGACCACCAGCTGCAGCACCAGCAGGACCACCAGCTGCACCCCCTGCACCCACCCCTCCAACGACTGTCACCACAAATACCACCCCTGCCGACATGGACAGAACAAGGAGCAACACCAGCACAGTGACCCTGGACCAACCTGGGGCCATGGACACCACCACCACCACCAACCCCCAAGGTGGACCAGGGTTATCTGTGCGTGCCACTGCACACACTGCACATGTCAGCAGGGGTGGTGGGAGGGGTGGGAGACAGAGGTCGCTGCTTGCAGACATTGCTGGTGTGCATGATGACCCACAACTGGTACGCATAGCTGATGCGTACCAGTCCAGCACCGGAGAGCTCAGCCAGGTAGTGGGGCTCCTCAGAGACATTAAACAGCAGCAGGCTGCCCATCATGCCCGCTTGGACTCCCACATGTCCCACGTGGAGTCACACATGTCCCGTGTGGACTCACACATATCCCGCGTGGAGTCCAAGTGGGATGCACTGCATGAGATGACGGCGGTGCACAGGGACATTTTACAATGCCTCCGCCAGATGAACAGCAACCAGTCCACACCTCCCTGTGTGCCAACAACATCTGGTGCCGAACAAACTGCAACTGCCACAGGGAGGGAGGAGGACTCTGGCGGAGAGTCCCCTGCACCGCAGCAGCCTGTACTTGAGGGGCCCCCCCAAGAAGAGGGGTCGTCCGAGGAGGGAAAAGTGAGAGGCCGATGGCCAAGCGCAACTCCCAGGAAGCCTGAACCTGTTCTGGATGTTCGCCTTTGTGCACAGACTGTTCACCCTGTTGACGGCAACACTACTCCCACACATTGCATGGGGAGTACAAGTTGGACCAATGTGTCAGACAACTGTGGCCCCGATACTGGGGATCCTGCCTACCAGGACTTTCAATTCACCTAGGAACTTGGGATTGCAAGATTTATGTACAGCACTACCCATCCTATGCACTATTAACACAAATGTATCACAATAAACACACCAATACACCATACTTGCCTCTGTCGTGATTCCAACGTGGGTGCTGTTATGGGGATGATGAACTGCAAAATTACACTGTGTATGCGAACTGCAACAGCAAGGACAACACAGGCATGTGAGTACAGGCAACGTGACACACATGAGGGAGACACACCACCAGGGCTACACAACACATACACACCTAGGCCATCTGACTCATTGCCTACACTGATGTTGCCAGGGAAGACGGTGCAATGCACAGACACCACACCCATTCCCAGTTGTAGTCAAGTAGCCCACAGGTGCAGTAAGCAAATGGCAGTCAAATGTGTGACCACAGACAACGCACATCACAAAGTGAAGCACAGGTTTATTACACAGTTGCAACATGCTGTAACCACTACAGATGCAAGGTAATCCCACCTGGCAGCGGGCACACAGTCAACAACTGTAGACTGAAGGAAGTCCATGGGTGTGGCGCACATCACCTGTAGGGACACAACAGCTACCAGCCTGGATGTGCAATCACGTCGTCGGTGGACACAGTTGACCAAACGAATCTGAAAGTACCCTGTGAAGGACAGAAATGACACACAGTCAAAAGCAATGGAGTACAGGACAGAACAGCAAAACTCATGCACAATACATGTTACAAGATACCCACCCAGAACCAAGTTAGCATGTCAACACTGTTGGGGAGTACAGCCCACCTGTCACCACACATCGCAACACACATCCAGTCAAGTAGCCCATGGACACACTCCAACAGCACCAGAGCACCACCCACACATCATGCCAACTCACATCATTGACATGACACCTCAGGATACTCACATTCAGCTAAAGAAGTTGGTGATGAGCTGTGTGCGGACATCACCATCACCATCATCATCATCATCGGCATCGTGGTCCAGGCCAGGATCCTCCACAGGTGGCGGATGTTGGTCATTGTAATCCTGGATGAGAGGCAACTCCTTCCGCACTGCCATGTTGTGGAGCATGCAGCAGACGATGATAATCTTGCACACGTTCGCAGGGGCATATGGGAGGGACCCTCCGGTCTTGTCCAGGCAGCGGAAGCGGCTCTTCAGGAGTCCAAAGGTCCGCTCAATCACTCTCCTGGTCCGACCATGTGCCTCATTGTAGCGCATCTGGGCTGGTGTCACAGGGTTCCTGAGGGGTGTCAGCAACCACGGCATGTTGGGGTATCCCGAGTCACCTACGGACAGACAAGTGCACATTAGCTGACTTGGAAAAGTGGGCGGAATGCTACAGATCAGATCACACACAATGGCACAAAGTCAGTACACACCGACAAGCCAGGCACGCTGGTTCTGCATCTGTGCCATCATCCTGGGGATGCGACTACTCCTCATCACAAAGGCATCGTGTGCTGAACCAGGGAAACGGGCACACAAGTGTGTGATGGTCATGTCTGCAAGATACACCACCAGTGCATTGACCGAGTGGTAGTGCTTGCGGTTCCTGTAGGCCTGCTCCTGGGCCTGTGGTGGTACCAAAGCCACATGTGTCCCATCAATGGAGCCAATTACATGCGGCATCCTCCCCAGGGCATAAAAGTCACTCTTCACGTCAGTGAGTCGTCGCAGTCTAGGGAAATAGATGTACCGGTTCAGGAAGAGCAACATTGCCGCCAAAACATCGCGGAGCACACGGCTGAACATGGTCTGTGACATCCCACCAGCAGTCGCCACAGTATGTTGGAAGGTACATGAAGTGTGCAGTTCCGGAAGGACATGTATGGTACATACATGGCCAACATCTGTCAACACTGTCCAACAGGTGGCATCAATTAGTCCCAGGTTGGCCCATTGGATATCATGAGGCCGTGTCACAGTTCCCATCTCCTGCTGCCGTGTCACAATAACCCCCCACAGTGACATGTGAGGACAGATGTGCCCCAGGCACCACAGCTCAACAACAGGTACATTCCCAGGGACCCTGTAATGCCACATGGACACTGGCATTACATGGAGTATCATGTATACACCACAGCAAAACAACCATGACCCCCACAGGTAGTGGCCCCACTTGCCACGGCAGGACAGACATGGACGTCTGTGACACACACGCACAACATCAGAGTCCATGCACACACAACGTGGATGTGGAGACTGTCTCCCATTGTGCACATGAAATCAGAGACATTGTAAACACTACATGCACAAAGACTGTGGAGGACCATCACTATTGTGCCACTGGGACACCCTGGCTCAAACATACCGTCCCACATGGGACTCACGGGGTATGTGACATGACATACACATACACCACTGTGAAATGTGACCATGGCACATGCACAGATATGAACAGTTGCACATCACAGTGGACATGTACACGTAACACCCAGGATCCTGTCCCCATGAACACGTGCACAGCCTGGGGGTGGCTGCCCACAGGTGACACCCACAGGACAACATGTACACCAACATACACACAATAGGAAATGCAGCCTTACATGCCTTATGATAAAGTTTGGACAGGCTGTCGTGATGTAGGTGTGCCCATCACTCCCTGGGAGCTATCTGTGGCTGGCATATGTCCATCTGAGACAGGCATGCTGACATATGCCAGTCACATGTACAGTGATGCGTTGTACTGCAATGGACCGATCGGTGCCTCCGGCCGGCCCATTGCATTCAATGTGTGCGGGTACGCGTTGTACCCCTGTGCGCGTTGTACTGCAATGGACCGATCGGTGCCTCCGGCCGGCCCATTGCATTCAATGTGTGTGGGTACGCGTTGTACCCCTGTGCGCGTTGTACTGCAATGGAACGATCGGTGCCTCCGGCCGGCCCATTGCATTCAATGTGTGCGGGTACGCGTTGTACCCCTGTGCGCGTTGAACTGCAATGGACCGATCGGTGCCTCCGGCCGGCCCATTGCATTCAATGTGTGCGGGTACGCGTTGTACCCCTGTGCGCGTTGTACTGCAATGGACCGATCGGTGCCTCCGGCCGGCCCATTGCATTCAATGTGTGCGGGTACGCGTTGTACCCCTGTGCGCGTTGTACCGCAATGGACCGATCGGTGCGCACCCATTGACAATGGGCTTGCCTGGCAACGGACACGTTTTCGAATTTCGAACGAGTCGGTTGCTGTAAATTCAGTTGGTCACCCACAACAATGTCGCAAAATCATGTATGTCATGAAGTTGAAGATTTGAAGGATGTTGTGGGCGTGTTTTGGTGCTGCTATTCCATGGATTGGCCAGATTCAGAAGATGCAAACGACTTGGACCTATCACTTTGGACACAAGGGACAGTATCTGCCTCTCCAGCACATATATATTACTGGCTGTTCCCCTGAGAGCTCACTTGCCTGCACTACATGCTCCAGGACGACATCTGCCACTGCACTGCTGCTGTCTCTGCCCCTCTGGACCCTGCAATGGCACGTACTGTGGAGAGAGCCCCAGCCTTCAGCCTTGAAGAGAACCAGGCCCTGCTGGACAGCCTACTTCCACAGTACAGCAAGCTGTATGGGACACCAGGGGAGCAGGTGAGTGTTCTGTGCACTGCCTTTCTGAATGTGCATTTTGTGTGACTAGCAAGGCTGAGAGTCTGCACGCCACTGGCTAGCAGGCTCACTGAGTAGTTGTCACCCCCATAGTGTATAGTGACTTGCATTGGACAGGTATGGTGCAGTGACAGTGCATTTGAACATGGTTTTACTTCCCATGCAATGATACCATGTAGTGACGTCTGGCAAACTGTCCATGGTCAGCTTTGCACTGCCTGTGTACATCATGTGCCCCTGTGATTGAGACATGTATATACAACTGTGTCATGCACGGATATGTTGCATGTGTGGTAATGGCCTTTTCACTTTGTCATCCTGACAGGTTAATGCCCATCGGAAGCAGGAAATCTGGAAGGACATCGTCCGGGCTGTCCGGTCCGTGGGGGTCTACAATCGCCGGATCCGCAACTGCCAGAAGAGGTGGCAGGACCTTCGGGGCTGGACCCGGAGGATTGCACGGGTCCAGCTGAAGCTGTCGCCTTCTCGCAGGAGGGGCGGAACATGGACCCTGACCCCCCACATGCTCCAGATCCTGGCGGTGGTGTTTCCAGACCTGGATGGGCAGCTGAAGGCCAGACAGCAGCAAGGAGGGGGTGAGTCAAAGACTGCAGTGTGAACTCTGTATTACATGCTTTGTGCCCTCCTCTGGCCTGGTTCAACTGCCACAGTGCAGCAGTCATGTTGTCCAGGAGCCATGTCCCTCTATTGTGCACTGCCCACTGCTCATCTTGCAGTTTGCTTCACTAAAGGTGGGGGACAGCATCTGTTTCCCTAACTCTGTTGTGGGCATCATGGGTGGGTCCATTGTTCACACAACGCCTGGGTTTGGACATGTGATCTGCGTGTTGCTTTGATATGCGGTCCACTTGCTGAGCTGAGCCACCACATGTGCCTGGGGTATGTGGCACACGCCCATGCAGCGGGTGGGAACAATGTTTGGGCCCCAGGAGTGTGCAGATTACGTGTGTCACACATACATAGCCAGCTATCCACTGTCCAGGGCACATCCCTCATTCATGTGGAGCAGGACAGTCATGCCTACTCCAGGCCATGCAATGCACTCTGTACTCCCACTCCCGTGTATCAGCTGACACATTGTGCACAGTGATTTGACCCCTCAGGTGTCTGCCTCTGTGTCAGTGTGCTGTGGATTAGTTGCCAGGACTGCTGGGGTGTTTCTTGGTAGGGGCTCAGCATGCCCCTGGAGATGTGACCATAGGAGACGATACTTGTGTGTCACATAGGTGTTTGATCAGCTGCCCGTGCAGACTGGGGTATGCGAATGTGAAGTTCAGGCAACTGTTCCCCATTCACAGCAAATTGTGAGGGGCTCAGGTTCAGAGGGTAGTGTCACAGGTCTCCCATATGTCCAATAGGTGTGACCTGGACAGATGAGGGTTAAGATGATGTGTTGTGTGGGGGATGTACATGTGCACTTGTGCAGCTCCAGGACTTGCATTCCCCATGACCTACTATTGTGACACAGTGCATAGTGTTGTTGTCTGGCTGCCAAGTCATACATCACTGAGACAGTGATGTATGACTTAGCAGTCATGCCTCTGCCATGGCATGTGTCAACTTATTGGTGGTCCTGCAGGGGAGTGACATGTGCTACATGCACACCATAGTGGCGCTGGCTATCAGGACATGGGTGCATCATGGTGTCTGTCGCTGGTATGCATCACATGCATTTCCTATTTGACTCTGGGCATCCCTTTCATCCGGAAACCTGTACTGACTCAGTGGCAAGAGCTGTGATGTGTGCATGTCCACATGCCACACCGTGTCCTCTGCACTGTCCAAGTACTGTGTACTTGGTGCATGTGTCCACACTGGGGTGTTGCAATCCAACAGACACCAGACAGATGGGTGCAAGGCCATGTGGGATGTGAGTGCCATGCTTGGCATCAGACTTACAATTGGCTTCTCCTGTTCAGTTAGGGCACTTTTAGCAATGTACAACTAATGATGCCAGGGCTTGCTCTGTAATGTGCTGTGCTCACAGTGATGTGTGCGTTTGGTGCAGGTGACTGATGTCTGTCTGTTTCCCCATTGTTTGCAGATACATCCACGGCCACGGAAGGGGACAGCTCCACGGACCAGGAGGAGCCAGAGAGCCAGACTGGGTCAGCAGCCGAGGAGTGGTCGGAGGGACCCAGTGGCACGGAGGGCGAGGGGAGCCACACCGAGGAGTCCTCAGCACCATCCACCTCAGCTGAGGACCAGAGCAACTCGGAGGATGACTCCCTTGTGGAGGCGGGTGTCAGCAGCCACCACACCCCAGCTAGTGTTGCTGTCCCCGCCACCACCAGCACCACCACCGCCCTCCCATCGGCTCCCATTCCCCAGGTCCGTGGAGGCTCCCATGCTCGGGAGCGTGTCTCCTTTGGCCCAGGCACCGCACCCCCTGCCCCTGTGTCCCCTGCTGCCCTGAGTGAGGAGTCTGTGTACCTCCTTCGCCAGCTCCATGTAGGGCAGACAGCCATGCTGAGTGTCCTCCATGCGCACACCGCACTGTTGACTCAGCTGGTGTCGTTCATGGAGGGCATCTCATCGGGCATGTCTGACCTACAGAGGGGCAACAGGTCCATGGACTCCTCCCTGACGGCAGCAGTGTCCCTCCTCAGACAGTCCCTCACCCCTCCTGCCTCTGCTCCATCCACACTCCCCAGCACCTTACCCGTCCCAAGCACACACACACCGGCACAGGCACACACCAGCACACACACGTACAGCACACAGACACACACGCCACAAACTAAACGCACACGCACGCACAGTCAGGGGACTGAAACCAGACTCACAGGGGATGGGGCCCTGGTACACACACACGCATCCACGGGCACTGCGCAGTCCTCAGTTGCCTCTCCCTCCAAAGCACCCTCCCTTGCCTCACCTGCAACCCCAAAGACCCAGCGCCTCTTCCTCAGTGACCTCGGCCTCTTCCCCTCCGATCCAGCTGCCCCAGCATCCAGGGGGAAGAGGAAGCCCCCACATGGAGCAGAGTGCCCCTTGCCCCCGGACACCCTCCCCAGGTGCAGACAGACTGAGGCCCCCACCCGCAAGTCCCCCGGAGTGCTAAGAGCAAGACCCGCCGCCGCCCTGCAGCTCAAGCACCAGGTCTCCTTCCTCCATCCCTCAGGCCCCCACTCCACAGGTGCCCCCACCACACCCTGCCCCAGGTTCCCCCACCCACAGATATACCATCCCCAAGAGGCTCCGGCCTTCTCCCCTGCCACTTGCTCTCCCGGCACCACACCCCCGCTGCGCTTGTCTGTGCCACTGATGTGGTGAGGGTGTCCTCCCCCTCTGTCCAGCCCACCTTGCCTGTTCCCCATTCTCCTCCCCTGGTGGTAGGCACTGCAGTGGAGTCCACTACCACCCTGTCTGACTTGGGCACTGCAGTGGCGGACCTGTCCACTCCATCTGCAGGGTCCACTGCAGTCGTGCCGGCACCCACAACATCTGAGCCATGCCCCCAGTTGTGCCGGCACACACCATGTCAGACACCTCCACTGCAGTTGTCAGTGGCTCTTCAGCACCCACCACCCCTTCCCTGCTTCCTCCTGGTGAGCCCTGATCCTGTCCCTGCGGTGCCTGGCCTACCCCCCGGTTGCCCCTCCTAGTGGATTGTCCCTGGTTTTGTGCAGGCATGTGTAGGGTGGCATCTGCCACTGTCACCCACTTGTGACTTTGTTGATGGACTGGCCATTGGCCTTTGTTTATGTTCTACCGGACTTCTACTTTTAATGCCACATATGCTGAATAAAGCAACTTTCTGTTCTCTAGTGCTTTTGCTTCTGATGTACATGATGTTGATGATGCTAACCATGCCCTTGCTGCAGTGATGGTGATATTTGGTCTCATGATAATGAAGTGTTACTGTGCAGGAACCCATGTGGTCCAGGGGAATGTGTCCTATCCTGTGGTATATCCATGTCATCCATAGCAGCATCTGAGGGTGTCATGTGTTCAGTATTTGGCAATGGGATTTCCTACTTAGATTGGCAATTTCACATCTGTGGCTTCCACCCCTGCACATCTGTTGTGCCTGCCATTGTTCTATTCGTCTACTTCCCTGACCGTGTGGCCATCTCCAGTGAACATGCAGGTTTGGGCATCAATGGGGAAGGACTCATCTGTGTTCTCAGTGCAACATTGCAATACAAGTGTGTTGGATCTGTGCTGATGATTCCGTTGGCACTTCCATGACCAGGCTGATGGGACGAGAGCCCTCATTTGGTGCTAATTGTTGATTGTGTGTCCCATTGCTGCCATGGTATGGTATCTGTTCACCTCACATCTGCAGTCTCCACAGGGTATCTGCATGTGTGTGCCCATTGGTGCAAATATGTGGGTCTGCATTCTGATGGTCACTTCTGTCATTGTGTCATTGATGATTGTTGACGGTGTCAGCCCCCAAGGGTGTTGTTTGTCTGCACATGGCCAAAGTTATGTCTTATTTGCACTGCAGGATTTGGCTCCCCCAATTTATGTTGCAATGGGACACATACACTACTTTGCCACTGATGTGTTTGTTGTTCTGTGACCAGGAATCATCCATGCAGTTTGGCAGTTGCACCTCTTACTTTGTCAAGACTTACCTTTTGGTCACTGTGATGATGGGGGTTTGGACCCCATTGCCACAATGTTCAAAATGTGCTGCAGCTATGGACCCCACACTTGCATTTTGGTCACTGTGATGATGGGGGTTTGGACCCCATTGCCACAATGTTCAAAATGTGCTGCAGCTATGGACCCCACACTTGCATTTTGGTCACTGTGATGATGGGGATTTGGACCCCATTGCCACAATGTTCAAAATGTGCTGCAGCTATGGACCCCACACTTGCATTTTGGTCACTGTGATGATGGGGGTTTGGACCCCATTGCCACAATGTTCAAAATGTGCTGCAGCTATGGACCCCACACTTGCATTTTGGTCACTGTGATGATGGGGGTTTGGACCCCATTGCCACAATGTTCAAAATGTGCTGCAGCTATGGACCCCACACTTGCATTTTGGTCACTGTGATGATGGGGGTTTGGACCCCATTGCCACAATGTTCAAAATGTGCTGCAGCTATGGACCCCACACTTGCATTTTGGTCACTGTGATGATGGGGGTTTGGACCCCATTGCCACAATGGTCATGGCCTGCTTGCGTTGTGTGTGCCACACACATATTTGTGTGGCACATGTGCTAGGGGTCACATTGTATGTTCAAAGTCATGTTCGGTGTTGTAGGCATTTGACACAGTCTACACACGCTTGTCATGGTGTTGGGGGATGTCTTCTTCTTGCATTCCCTAGGTTGTGGTGTGCTGGTTGTGTCATGCATTGTCCATCCTATGGGTGGGGGTGGTAGTGGTGGTAGGCATCCTGCCCCCCTGGCTAAGGGTGGTAGTGGTGGTAGGCATCCTGCACCCCTGGGTGAGGGTGGTAGTAGTGGTAGGCATCCTGCCCCCCTGGGTGAGGGTGGTAGTAGTGGTAGGCATCCAGTCCCCCTGGGTGAGGGTGGTAGTAGTGGTAGGCATCCAGCCCCCCTGGGTGAGGGTGGTAGTAGTGGTAGGCATCCAGCCCCCCTGGCTAAGGGTGGTAGTAGTGGTAGGCATCCTGCCCCCTGGGTGAGGGTGGTAGTTGTGGTAGGCATCCTGCCCCCCTGGGTGAGGGTGGTAGTAGTGGTAGGCATCCTGCCCCCTGGCTAAGATTGGTGGTAGGCATCCAGCCCCCCTGGGTGAGGGTGGTAGTAGTGGTAGGCATCCTGCCCCCCCCTGGGTGAGGGTGGTAGTGGTGGTAGGCATCCTGCCCCCCCTGGGTGAGGGTGGTAGTAGTGGTAGGCATCCAGCCCCCCTGGGTGAGGGTGGTAGTAGTGGTAGGCATCCTGCCCCCTGGGTGAGGGTGGTAGTGGTGGTAGGCATCCTGCCCCCTGGCTAAGGGTGGTAGTAGTGGTAGGCATCCTGCCCCCCTGGGTGAGGGTGGTAGTAGTGGTAGGCATCCAGCCCCCTGGGTGAGGGTGGTAGTAGTGGTAGGCATCCAGCCCCCTGGGTGAGGGTGGTAGTGGTGGTAGGCATCCTGCCCCCCTGGCTAAGGGTGGTAGTAGTGGTAGGCATCCTGCCCCCCTGGCTAAGGGTGGTGGTGAGGCATCCAGCCCCCCTGGCTAAGGGTGGTAGTAGTGGTAGGCATCCAGCCCCCCCTGGGTGAGGGTGGTGGTAGTAGTGGTAGGCATCCAGCCCCCCCTGGGTGAGGGTGGTAGTAGTGGTAGGCATCCTGCCCCCCCTGGGTGAGGGTGGTAGTGGTGGTAGGCATCCTTCCCCCCCTGGCTAAGGGTGGTAGTAGTGGTAGGCATCCTGGCCCCGCTGGGTGAGGGTGGTATTAGTGGTAGGCATCCTGCCCCCCCTGGGTGAGGGTGGTAGTAGTGGTAGACATACTGCCCCCCTGGGTGAGGGTGGTAGTGGTGGTAGGCATCCTGCCCCCCTGGCTAAGGGTGGTAGTAGTGGTAGGCATCCTGCCCCCCTGGGTGAGGGTGGTAGTAGTGGTAGGCATCCAGCCCCCTGGGTGAGGGTGGTAGTAGTGGTAGGCATCCAGCCCCCCTGGGTGAGGGTAGTAGTGGTGGTAGGCATCCTGCCCCCCTGGCTAAGGGTGGTAGTAGTGGTAGGCATCCAGCCCCCCTGGGTGAGGGTGGTAGTAGTGGTAGGCATCCAGCCCCCTGGGTGAGGGTGGTCGTGGTGGTAGGCATCCTGCCCCCCTGGGTGAGGGTGGTAGTAGTGGTAGGCATCCTGCCCCCTGGCTAAGGGTGGTGGTAGGCATCCAGCCCCCTGGGTGAGGGTGGTAGTGGTGGTAGGCATCCTGCCCCCCTGGCTAAGGGTGGTAGTAGTGGTAGGCATCCTGCCCCCTGGGTGAGGGTGGTAGTAGTGGTAGGCATCCAGCCCCCTGGGTGAGGGTGGTAGTAGTGGTAGGCATCCAGCCCCCCTGGGTGAGGGTGGTAGTGGTGGTAGGCATCCTGCCCCCCTGGCTAAGGGTGGTAGTAGTGGTAGGCATCCAGCTCCCCTGGGTGAGGGTGGTAGTAGTGGTAGGCATCCAGCCCCCTGGGTGAGGGTGGTAATGGTGGTAGGCATCCTGCCCCCTGGGTGAGGGTGGTAGTAGTGGTAGGCATCCTGCCCCCCTGGCTAAGGGGTGGTGGTAGGCATCCAGCCCCCCTGGGTGAGGGTGGTAGTAGTGGTAGGCATCCTGCCCCCCTGGGTGAGGGTGGTAGTGGTGGTAGGCATCCTGCCCCCCAGGGTGAGGGTGGTAGTAGTGGTAGGCATCCAGCCCCCCTGGGTGAGGGTGGTAGTAGTGGTAGGCATCCTGCCCCCCTGGGTGAGGGTGGTAGTGGTGGTAGGCATCCTGCCCCCTGGCTAAGGGTGGTAGTAGTGGTAGGCATCCTGCCCCCCTGGGTGAGGGTGGTAGTAGTGGTAGGCATCCAGCCCCCCTGGGTGAGGGTGGTAGTAGTGGTAGGCATCCAGCCCCCCTGGGTGAGGGTGGTAGTGGTGGTAGGCATCCTGCCCCCTGGCTAAGGGTGGTAGTAGTGGTAGGCATCCTGCCCCCCTGGCTAAGGGTGGTGGTAGGCATCCAGCCCCCTGGGTGAGGTGGTAGTAGTGGTAGGCATCCTGCCCCCTGGGTGAGGGTGGTAGTAGTGGTAGGCATCCTGCCCCCTGGCTAAGGGTGGTGGTAGGCATCCAGCCCCCTGGCTAAGGGTGGTAGTAGTGGTAGGCATCCAGCCCCCTGGGTGAGGGTGGTAGTAGTGGTAGGCATCCAGCCCCCCTGGGTGAGGGTGGTAGTAGTGGTAGGCATCCTGCCCCCTGGGTGAGGGTGGTAGTGGTGGTAGGCATCCTGCCCCCCTGGCTAAGGGTGGTAGTAGTGGTAGGCATCCTGGCCCCCTGGGTGAGGGTGGTAGTAGTGGTAGGCATCCTGCCCCCTGGGTGAGGGTGGTAGTAGTGGTAGACATACTGCCCCCTGGGTGAGGGTGGTAGTGGTGGTAGGCATCCTGCCCCCCTGGCTAAGGGTGGTAGTAGTGGTAGGCATCCTGCCCCCTGGGTGAGGGGTGGTAGTAGTGGTAGGCATCCAGCCCCCTGGGTGAGGGTGGTAGTAGTGGTAGGCATCCAGCCCCCCTGGGTGAGGGTAGTAGTGGTGGTAGGCATCCTGCCCCCTGGCTAAGGGTGGTAGTAGTGGTAGGCATCCAGCCCCCCCTGGGTGAGGGTGGTAGTAGTGGTAGGCATCCAGCCCCCCCTGGGTGAGGGTGGTCGTGGTGGTAGGCATCCTGCCCCCCCTGGGTGAGGGTGGTAGAAGTGGTAGGCATCCTGCCCCCCCTGGCTAAGGGTGGTGGTAGGCATCCAGCCCCCCCTGGGTGAGGGTGGTAGTGGTGGTAGGCATCCTGCCCCCCTGGCTAAGGGTGGTAGTAGTGGTAGGCATCCTGCCCCCCTGGGTGAGGGTGGTAGTAGTGGTAGGCATCCAGCCCCCTGGGTGAGGGTGGTAGTAGTGGTAGGCATCCAGCCCCCCTGGGTGAGGGTGGTAGTGGTGGTAGGCATCCTGCCCCCCTGGCTAAGGGTGGTAGTAGTGGTAGGCATCCAGCTCCCCCTGGGTGAGGGTGGTAGTAGTGGTAGGCATCCAGCCCCCTGGGTGAGGGTGGTAGTGGTGGTAGGCATCCTGCCCCCCTGGGTGAGGGTGGTAGTAGTGGTAGGCATCCTGCCCCCTGGCTAAGGGTGGTGGTAGGCATCCAGCCCCCCTGGGTGAGGGTGGTAGTGGTGGTAGGCATCCTGCCCCCCTGGCTAAGGGTGGTAGTAGTGGTAGGCATCCTGCCCCCTGGGTGAGGGTGGTAGTAGTGGTAGGCATCCTGGCCCCCTGGGTGAGGGTGGTAGTAGTGGTAGGCATCCTGCCCCCTGGGTGAGGGTGGTAGTGGTGGTAGGCATCCTGCCCCCCTGGCTAAGGGTGGTAGTTGTGGTAGGCATCCTGCCCCCTGGGTGAGGGTGGTAGTAGTGGTAGGCATCGAGCCCCCTGGGTGAGGGTGGTAGTAGTGGTAGGCATCCAGCCCCCCTGGGTGAGGGTGGTAGTGGTGGTAGGCATCCTGCCCCCTGGCTAAGGGTGGTAGTAGTGGTAGGCATCCAGCCCCCTTGGGTGAGGGTGGTAGTAGTGGTAGGCATCCAGCCCCCCTGGGTGAGGGTGGTAGTGGTGGTAGGCATCCTGCCCCCCTGGGTGAGGGTGGTAGTAGTGGTAGGCATCCTGTCCCCCTGGGTAGGGGTGGTGGTGCGCATTCAGGCCCCTGTGTGCATATGTGGCATTGGTGATGGGCATCCCGCCCCTATGGTGCTGCTGTTGCTGGTGTAAGTATATTCGGCATCCCTTTGTGTGTGTGTGATGTGTCGTGTACGTGTTGTATGTGTTTTGTGGTTGGTGTCTGGCTTACCTTCTGCGCCGTACGCGTCCGTGCCTGTTCCGGTAGTATATGTAGAATATTGGTATGATCGGGACGAAGGGATTCATGGTTGGTTCGTGTCGTTCGTCCTTCTCGTTGCTTCGCGTCGTCCTCGTCGCTTCGCCTCGTCCTCGTCGCTTCGCCTCGTCCTCGTCGCTTCGCGTCGTCCTCGTCGCTGCCGTGTTCGTCTCGGAGCCGTGGATCGTGTTGTGGCGCGAATCGGAGCTTATGTGCGCCTCTCCCGGATGCTTTGACGTGCCTTGCGTAGCGACGGGTTCGGCGTGTACGGAAAGCGCATCGTACTTGTCCGGCCGGACGGGGCTGCATTTTTCCTTCCGTGCGACTCGATTCGACGTTTCCGGATTCGCCTCGGTCGGAGAACAGGACCTGGTTTGGGTGAGTACGGCTCGGCCGGATTCTTTGCTGTTGTGCGCATCATACTTGCTCGTTCGGTGTGCTGTACGGATCGGTCGGGAAACAGGCTTTCGCATGGCTTTTTTCCCGACCGAATGGTATTGGGTGCGCCTCCGACCGAGATCGGAATCGGCCCCTAAGAATGGCAGTCTAACAGGGGGGCTCAGGAGTAATTGCATAACTTGTGTTTACAGAAAGGGTGGTGAAGGTATTTTGCAGATATCCAGCAAGAATGTCAGAAAAAAGTGCATACTCAACTATTGCAAAAACTGTATTATAACACACAGAGCCAGCAGTACTGAAAAAGAAAAAGTAAAGCTTAAGACCATCTGGTCCAGTGTGTCAGCAACAGTTATGGGACAGGCAAACTAGATGAGAATATTATTTTTACTGCTGTCATTTATTATTTTTCTAAGAGTAATCATTCATTCCATCAGGCCCTTGGCAGTGTTCTCTTCACTCTTACATAAAGAAATATTTATCTAGAAAAGTTAAATGTAAGGACAGATGGGTAATGAGGTTTATCCAATGTATTCAACTAATCTGCGAAAGAACACCTTTAAGACAGAGAAAGTAATAAAGTGTCCATTCAGTCATTGGATTTTCTTTTAAGAATTTTGAATTATCACCTGTAAGTATGTAGAGAACAATTGAACATCCTCTGCAAACCCATGACAAAATTGACCTTTTTGTTTTAATCATACATAAGTAGCACTAACTTCAATATATGCATCTCTCTAGGACTAACATATGTTACAAGGGTGAACAGACATAATATCGAGTTGGAAATATCGAGTAGCAGTAATATCGAGTCCAAAATCTCGGACTACAAAAATATCGACAGTCAGAATATCGTTGTCAAGAATATCGAGTTGAAGGTAAGTAATATCGTTTTTAAAAATATCGAAGTAATTAATATCGTTAGCAAAAATATCGTTGTTAAAAATATCGTTGTTTTATTTAGTGTTATGTATTTTAGTGTGTATTTTATATGTATGTGTTCTATTTTTTTGTGTAAGTATTGCATTTGTTTTTTAATATATGTCTTAAATTTTTAGAAGTTAATAATTTTTTAAGTAAGTTTTGCGTTTTAGTTCCGTAGCGTTTTTTAAAATTATTATTATTATTTGTATTTATAGGGCGCAAGCGAATCATCCCCATGGGGATCTCTCGGCGCCTCAGTAACAGATAGAGCAGAACCGAGATTGCTGGTTAATGACAGAACAACCAGGTTTTGAGGAGTTTCTTAAACTGCCTGAGATTGGGACATGCACGGATGTTATCTGGCAGTCTGTTCCAGTGAAAGGGGGCGAGATTTGAGAATGAGCGGCCGCCCATTCTAACTCTGTTAATTCTCAGGGGGCAAAGCAGCTGTCGGTCGCTCGATCTCAGTAGGCGAGAGGGGACATATGGCCTTAGCTTCTTCCTTAGGTAGGCTGGTCCCTTCCCCTGGAGTGTTTTAAACACCAGGCACAACAGCTTGAATTCTGCTCTTTTCCTGACAGGCAGCCAGTGCAGCTGTCGTAGAAAGGGTTCCGGGGGGTTCGAACAGGCTGATTGAGGGCTAGACGCGTGGCTGTGTTCTGCACGACCTGCAGCCTGGATGATAGATCTTCCCTGATCCCTACCAGTAGGGAATTTCCATAATCTAGTCTACTCACTAGAAGTGCCTGTATAAGGGCCTTTCTAGCTGACCTTCCTCAGCATTCGCATTAGGCTGAAGCATGTGCCCAAGATGGTTTTCACATGTTCTTCCATGGAGAGTCTATCATCAATTATAACACCCAGATTTTTCACCCACTTTTTTGGCGTAGGGGGTTCACCAAGCTCCGATGGCCACCAATCTGAGGCCCAGAGTTCCCCAGCTTTTCCGAACAGCAGAATCTCAGTTTTATTGGTGTTAAGCTGTAGAAAATTCATAGTCATCCATGCAGCTATTTTTAACATGCAATTTTTAAATTTTTCTCTGGTCGACGCGGGATCCGTATCAGTAGTGACTATCAATTGGGTATCGTCCGTGTACGAGATGGTGTCAAACCCACACGATCTAATAATAGTGGCCAGAGAGGACACGTAGATGTTGAATAAAGTGGGGCTTAAGATGGAACCCTGAGGGACCCCTTTATCTACAGCCATGGTCTGCGATGTAAACGTGTCTAGTTGGACACGTTGTGTTCTATCCGCCAGGAAGCTTTCGAGCCATTTTAGAGCCATTCCTCTGACACCAATCTCTCGTAGCCTGTACAATAGGATTCTATGAGAGATGGTGTCAAACGCTGCTGATAAATCAAGGAGAATCAGCATCGTGGGTGTCCCCTTGTCCAAAGCCAACCTAATCGTGTCTGTTACTTCAGTCAGCGCGGATTCGGTGCTATACAGTGCGCAGAAGCCTGACTGAGACAGATCAAGTAAGTTGTTCTGTTCGAGGTAACCCGTTAGTTGTTTGTTGATCAAAGCTTCCATGACTTTAGAAAGAAATGGGAGAAGAGAAATAGGTCTATAATTTTGTAGATCCGAAGGGTCGGCCAGGACTTTCTTTAGTAAAGGCTTTATTTGCGCCATTTTCCATTTCTGCGGGAAGGTGGCAGTAGCTAATGATATATTGCAGACTTCAGTAATCGAGTCTGCAAGAGCCGGGGAGAGGGCTGAGATAATAAAAGGAGGAGCCAGGTCTACAGGGGAGCCTGATTTTGTATGCGCTAGTAGGGACTGTACTTGCTCAGAATTGATGGCTGTAAAGGTCTCCAAACACGGGGAGATGGGATCCTCAGTATTGTATGATCCCACACTAAAATCCTCCTCCGTGCCAAAAGATCTATAGATTTTATCGATCTTTAGCTTGAAGTAGTTCGCAAGATCATCGCATAACCCTTGAGTCGACGGGAGGGAAGGATTATTTGCTCTTGGGTTGGTGAACTCCTTAAGGATCTTAAATAGCTCTTTGGAAGAGCTTTTAGCTTCGCTAATTCTGGTTCCTAGATGCGATCTTCTGGCTATGTTACAGTTATTTAAATATGCTCTGTGCGCTATTCTGTAGGTTAGTTTGTCCCCCTCCTGTTTTGATTTTCTCCATTTTCTCTCCCTTTTTCTACATGCAGCCTTTTCTTTCTTGAGGCTCTCGGTATACCATGGGGCTGGGGCTAGCTTTTCCCAGATCTTGCCTACTTTGGACGGGGCAATGATGTCAAGAGCCTGAGTCACTGAGGCCTCCAGCATTTCTAGTGTCGCATTACTGTCCACACAGTTCCGAAATAGTGGGGCAGTGAAGGCGGAGGTGAATGAAGTTAGTGTCGCCTTTCTCCAAGCTCTCCGAAGGCCACTACGATACTGCGGCTGGTTAGTCTGCTTAGGGATTTCCAATGAGAATTTCAAGGCCAGGTGGTCTGTCCAGGTTAAGGCTATAGGGGGTTCTACTGCTAGATCCTGAATATTTGAAAAAATGGTATCCAGCGTATGTCCTGCTATGTGCGTGGGGCTGAATACTTTGGGAGAAAGACCAAGAGATTCCATAGCTGCTATTAAGCATACGGATTCAGAATTGGAGATGGTGTCTAAATGATGGTTAAAGTCTCCTATTAGTAGGAAGTTGTCTGACTGCAGGGTGTAAGGAGCAAGGGTTTTCAATTGTGAGGTACAAAAAGATTTCTTGTTTTCACCTGGAGGATGGTATACCACAGCTCCCAACCACCTTGGGCCATGAGCCAGCTCCAATTTAAATACCATCAGCTCCATGCTGGGGGTGGAGACAGTATCCAGAATTTTGATGTGTAGCGGTAGACGAATAGCAATGGCCAGACACCCCCCCCCCTTCTTGCCCACTCTGTCTAGTCTAGATACTGTGTACTCCTCAGGGAAGGCAATAGCCAAGGCTGGAGTGGCCTGCTTATGCAACCAAGTTTCAGTAAAAAAACAGATGTCTGGTTTCAGGCAATCGCACATGTCCCAGATTTCAGCTGTATGCTTAGGGACAGACCTTGCGTTGAGATACAAACCCTGTTAGTTGTGTACTTTCCCTTCCTTCTTCGGTTTTCCCTCACTGGATGCCTGATTATTTAAATCTTGATGGTTTAAGGGATGAGGGTGCAGGGGAACTATTGTCTGAGGTGGATGGGCCATGAACCGGTTGCAGTGTGAACATTTACCAAAGTGTGGGCCGCTCTCCAATGATATTTTCCCCTTACACCAGGTGCTATTAGTCTCATTTCCGATTTCCACAAGCGCGTGCTTAGAGTAGGTGATAGGGAGCATTTTGAGTTACCTCAATGGCGCAGGGGGCAGACTTCCCTGGCGGCTGGCAGCGTCCAGGCGCGGACGGTTGCAGACGGGCTTGCCTTAGGCGCGCACGCTGCACGCGTCCGCTGCGCGTCCCCGTACAGGCTTAATTTATGCACGAGGGCTGTACAGATGGCAGCGTGAGCAACTAGAGCGCTAACCGCTCAGAAGATGGTGGCCGTTGATGGCCTAATCGACCCCCAACAGGGCCGCCTCTCTCCACTCAATCGGTCTACTAACGAGACCGCAATGGACCAGAGAGTCGCCTCAAACCGTTAAAGTGTCCCAGACAAAAAAATTAAATATCACACAGCAAACAGTAATCGTCTATAAAGTGGTTAAAACAATGATTACGAAAATAATTGTACAGCTAAAACACGAACTATCTGCAGTTCTGGCGATACCTGCTATTGTGCTGCGCTGTGGGTTTATAGGGGAATAGGGTGGGAAGTAATTTAATTATAATAAATTTAATAATAATTTTTATAAGTTATTAATTTATTTTAATTAATTTTTGCATTTTTGTTCCGTAGCGGGTTGTGGGTTTATAGGGGAATAGGGTGGGAAGTAATTTAATTATAATTAATTAATAAATAAATTTGATTAATTCATATTTAGGGGGTCATTACGATGTAGGGCGGATCGCCACCTCCCGCATGGCGGTGGCGATCTGCCCTACATTTCCCTCCGCCCGCCACCCATTTCCCCCCCACCATATTAGTATGGCGGGGGGACCCTGGCGGACGGAAAGACTGTCCGCCGGTTTTCCGCCGGTCGACCAGTCGACCGGGCGGGAAAGGGGCTAGATATGGTGGCTGTGTCTGCTAGACACCGCCATCCATATTAGCATGGGTGCGGGAAGCAGCCTTTCCGTGGCGGCGATGCCGCCACGAAAAGGTATGCAGAGTTTGCTGTTGGAGGCCCGTTGCGATCCCCCAGGGTATTGGGGGGTGCACATGGGGGCATTGTCATGGACAAGGTGGCAGGCACCGCGCGGTGCCTGTCACCTTGTGCATGACAATGCACACAGTGCATTCCCAGCATTGTGGCGGGTGGTGCTGTGAGCACCGCCTGCCACAATGCTGGGAATGGAGGATGCCACCGCCACGGTGGCGGTGGCATCCTAATCGCCGGTGCGGGACCACCGCACCACTGGCGGCCGGTCCCAGCACCGCTAGGGTGGCGGGCGGACAAAAGTCCACCCGCCATCCTAATAGGCCCCTTAATATTTTATATTGTTAATTGTGGTAATTAATTTATTATTAATTAGTTATTAATTGGTTGTTAATTATTAATAATTAATTGGTAAATATCTTAATTGTGTTATTTTTTTAGGAGCGGGTTGTGGGTTTATTGGGGAGTAGGGTGGAAGTAATTCAATAATTATTAATTAATTTATATTTTTAATTATTTGATATTTATGTATTTAACATTTTATACTGTTAATTGTGATAAATAATTTATTGTTAATTATTTATTAATTGGTTATTAATAATTATTAATTAATTATTAATAAAGTTATTTGTGTTCTTTTTTTAAGAGTGGGTTGTGGGTTGAAAGGGAGTAGGCTGGGAAGTAATTTAATTATAATATATTTTATTAAATGTTTTATTATAATATTTATTTTAAGTTGTTTTATACTGTTAATAGTGTGAATTAATTTATTATTGATTGCTTCTAAATTGCTTGTTAAATTTAATTAATTAATTAATTATTAATTAATTATGCTAATAGTGTTAGGTTTTACAATATTGGTGGTGTCATTTATAGGGAATATGGTGGGAGTTAAAAAAATGTAATTAATCAATTGTTTAATAATTAATTTTAATTATTTTGCTTGAGTGGGAATAGTAAATTATTCACCTATGCAATCCAACCCTTTCCCTACTGTTGCATTCCCTGGATTGGGAATAGTAAATTATTCCTCTCCGCTATCCAACACTTTCCCTACTGTTGCTATTGCTGGAGTGGGAATAGTAATTTTTACCCCTACGCTATCCAACACTTTCCCTACTGTTGCACTTGCTGGAGTGGGAATAGTAATTTCATCCCCTCCGCTATCCAACACTTTTACTACTGTTGCACTCACTGGAGTGGGAATAGTAAATTATTCCCCTTCGATATCCAGAACTTTCCCCACTGTTGCACTCGCTGGAGTGGGAATAGTAATTGCTACCCTTCCGCTATCCAACACTTTCTCTACTGTTGCACTCCTTGGAGTGGGAATAGTAAATTATTCCCCTCCGCTATCCTACACTTTCCTTACTGTTGCACTCCCTGGAGTGGGAATAGTAAATTATTCCCCTTTGTTATCCAACACTTTCCCTACTGTAGCATTTGCTGGAGTGGGAATAGTAATTTTATCCACTCTGCTATCCAACACTTTCTCTACTGTTGCACTCTCTGGAGTGGGAATATTAATTTTTACCCCTCCGCTATCCAACACTTTCCCTACTGTTGCATTCTCTGGAGTGGGAATAGTAAATTGTATACCCTCTGCTATCCAACACTTTCCCTACTGTTGCACTATCTGGAGTGGGAATAGTAAATTATTCCCCTCCGTTATCCAACACTTTCCCTACTGTTGCACTCTTTGGAGTGGGAATAGTAAATTATTCCACTCCGCTATCCAACACTTTCCCTACAGTTCTAGCTGCTGGAGTGGGAATAGTAAATTATTCCCCTCCGCTATCCAACACTTTCCCTACTGTTGTACTTGCTGGAGTTAAATAGTAAATTATTCCCCTCTGCTATCCAACACTTTCCCTACTGTTGCACTCGCTGGAGTGGGAATAGTAATTTTATCCACTCCGTTATCCAACACTTTCCCTACTGTTGCACTCTCTGGAGGGGGAATAGTAATTTTTACCCCTATGCTATCCAACATTTTCCCTACTGTTGCATTCTCTGGAGTGGGAATAGTAAATTTTATACCCTCTGCTATCCAACACTTTCCCTACTGTTGCACTATCTGGAGTGGGAATAGTAAATTTTTCCCCTCCGCTATCCAAACCTTTCCCTACTGTTGCAGTCGCTGGAGTGGGAATAGTAATTGTTACCCCTCCGCTATCCAACACTTTCCCTACTGTTGCACTCTTTGGAGTGGGAATAGTAAATTATTCCACTCCGCTATCCAACACTTTCCCTACAATTCTACCTGCTGAAGTGGGAATAGTAAATTATTCCCCTCCGCTATCCAACACTTTCCCTACTGTTGAACTTGCTGGAGTGGGAATAGTAAATTATTCCCCTCTGCTATCCAACACTTTCCCTACTGTTGCACTCGCTGGAGTGGGAATAGTAATTTTATCCACTCCGCTATCCAACACTTTCCCTACTGTTTCACTCTCTGGAGTGGGAATAGTCATTTTTACCCCTATGCTATCCAACACTTTCCCTACTGTTGCTATCTCTGGAGTGGGAATAGTAATATTTACCCCTACACTATCCAACACTTTCCTTAATGTTGCACTCCCTGAAGTGGGAATAGTAAATTATTCCCCTACGCTATCCAACACTTTCCCTACTGTTGTACTTGCTGGAGTGGGAATACGAAATTATTTCCCTCCTCTATCCAACACTTTCCCTACTGTTGCACTCCTGGAGTGGGAATAGTAGTTTTATCCCCTCCGCTATCCAACATTTTCCCTACTGTTGCTGTTAATGTAGTGTCAAATGTAATTGTAAAAGATTATATTTTATTTTTTTTTAATTATATATATATATTTTATTTTTATTTTTATTTTACTGGTATATGTATATATATGTATTTATAATTTTTAGTATATTTCTAACATTTTATAATTTATTATAACAATTATTTATAAATATTATTAGGTACATTTATATAATATATTTTATATATATGTATGTTTAATTATTTTTAACATTATATTTATTATTTATTATTTTAAACATTTTCTAATAATTCTAACTGTTTTTTAATTATATGTATTATTTACTTTATTTTACATTATTTTATAAGCATTCAAAAAAACGATAATTTTTACAACGATATTTTTCTCTCGATATTTTTGTACTTATCATGATGTAGATAGGACTTCGATATTCTGGACAACGATATTTTTGTCCCGATATTTTTGTACCTCAACATTTTTGTTGTCGATATTCTGTCAGCGATCCCGTGAAATCTTTACTACAGCAAATACACTTTTACATTCTCCTGTCAACAGTAACATATATATTCCTTCCAAGTTTATGTTCAGATTTTGCCCAATATTTTTATGATAACATTTTCAAACATTTTGTAACTTTGCCCATCAAGTTCTCACAGGTACCAGACAATCTTCTTCTGTTCCTGACCTTTAGCTATATATTAAAATCAGGTTCCCTGCTTGACCCCTACTCTCCTCAGGTATTTCTCATGTGCCATGACTTCTTCGGTCCTGCATTACTTAACGTATGTTACATATCATTGTGTATGGCTATAGTTCGTGATGTCTGGAAAAAGGCTCTAGTCAAACCTTTCTTAAGAAATACTTCAGCTGATACCTCTATCCTAAGCAATTATCTAAAATAATAAGAAAAACCTTTTCTTATTATATAGAGAGTCAAAACATATTATACCACTCCACATTTAGATTTCACCCGCAACACCCGCCTGTGTGTATTAAAAGTCTTAGAAATAGTATTGATCATGGATGAGCTGTGGTTCTAATCCTTCTAGATCTGTCAGCTGCATTTGACACAATATCGCAAACTATTCTTATCCGTAAACTTCACAGTATTGGGATCCATGGTGCAGCTTTCAAATGGTTTAAGTCTTTTCTATCCAACTGAACGTAATCAGTCTTCTTACCCACTTTCACTTCTAATAAATAAAAATAATGATTTATGCACTTTCTGCATATGACACTATTTGAAACCCATGAGGTCAGACCAGGGTCCGTTTTACACTCAGTGCCCCTGGGGCACTTTGATATTACAGAAGGGGCCGCAGACGCTTGTGCGGCCCCTTCTGTAATACGGAAAGCGCTGGCGCACATACAGCGCCAGTACTTCCTCAACAGGGCGTTCCGTCATTTGCATGGGGCGTGCCCCATGCAGAAGAGGAAATCCCTTTGTATCTGCGCCCATGCCCTATTACAGACGTGGCAAAGAAGCTCTCAGGAGGGGCACTGTCAGTGTGCCCCCTGAGAGCAGTCCTCTGGAGGGGGGATAAGAGGGTCCTATGGACCCACAGACATCTCCTTGCAGGTGGGTGCAGTCACTGACTGCTCCCGCCTTCGAGGGGATCTCTATCCCCTTTAAAAGTGCAGGTGGTTTGCTGCTTCAAAGCCGCTCCGTATTTCACTTGAATGTGCTGCCCCCAGGGCAGCACAAATTCGCGGATGCCCTGGGGCAGCGCATTCTTTGTAATAGGGCGCACTTTCTCTGTTTGCGCCAAGCCCACCTGTTTTAAGGTGCGCCAGGGCGCAAAGAGGGAAAGTGCGCCCTATACATAATAGGGCCCCAAGAGTGCAGTGTGAATGACATAGATATTGAACCATGTGAGACTGAGAGGGAAACCATGGGGTGCCCCAAAAGGAACAGAAAAGGAATTAGAAGTGAAAGTGGGTAAGAAGACTGATTAAGTTCAGTTGGATAGAAAAGACTTAAACCATTTGAAAGCTGCACCATGGATCCCAATACTGTGAAGTTTACGGCTAAGAATAGTTTGTGATATTGTGTAAAATGCAGCTGACAGATCTAGAAGGATTAGAACCACAGCTCATCCATGATCAATAGTATTTCTAAGACTTTTAATACACACAGGCGGGTGTTGCGGGTGAAATCTAAATGTGGAGTGGTATAATATGTTTTGACTCTCTAGATAATAAGAAAATGTTTTTCTTATTATTTTAGATAATTGCTTAGGATAGAGGTATCAGCGGAAGTATTTCTTAAGAAAGGTTTGACTAGAGCCTTTTTCCAGACATCACAAACTATAGCCATATACAATGATATGTAACATACGTTACGTAATGCAGGACCTAAGAAGTCATGGCACATGAGAAATACCCGAGGAGAGTAGGGGTCAAGCAGGGAACCTGATTTTAATATGTGCTAAAGGTCAGGAACAGAAGAAGATTGTCTGGTACCTGTGAGAACTTGATGGGCAAAGTTACAAAATGTTTGAAAATGTTATCATAAAACAATTGGGCAAAATCCGAACATAAACTTGGAAGGAATAAATATGTTACTGTTGACAGGAGAATGTAAAAGTGTATTTGCTGTAGTAAAGATTTCACGTCAGGAATTTGTGGAGGCTTCAATTGAGTTGCCATAAAACTTAATATGGTGATGTGTATTAGTCATTGATATTTTTTTATGTCTTTCTTGTATATATATTTAGAAGTGGGACCATAGTTAAACCTCTAAATTCTTTCCAAATGATTGCAGGGTAGCTTTGCTGTATGAAGCTCACTATTGTACCAAGGGGCAGAGATGTTTGCTGAAAAGATTTGCGTGTTTTAAAGAAACAAGAATGCTACATTGATCAACGGTTTAGGTTGCAAGCTGATGTCTTGATCAACATCTTTGTCAGAGGCAAAGAGGTCTCAAAGAGTGTCTGAGTGAGATCCACAGGGTTTATTTTGTAATGATTAGGCATCAAATAGATTAAATGGAGAGAGGACTTAGTATTTGGGCATGACAGTATTGCAAGATGATTCGTCCAGATGAGAAGTAATGGATTAAGAACGGAGATGGATTGCAAGTTGGAAAAAGTAGGGTCCACTAAATGCCCTTTTCAGTAGGCTGGCAGAGAGTTTGTAAGAGAAAGACCTGGGCTGTTGAGACTCTCGATTATATTAATGGAGACATTGTTAGATCTGTTTTCTAGATAAAAAATGAAGTTAGAAGGGATGATGGCATTAGAATGCCGTCTGATAAACAGAGAGTGACTTTCAAGGAGACCTTTACAGAAATTCTTCTAACAACCTGGGGGCAACACAGTACACCCCCAGAAAAGAAGAAAATAGTGTGGGTGAAAGAGCAGAATTCGTGTCAAGTATAGATTTTAGTTTAGGGAAGGAACATGTTTTGTCACTTCTATGAACTATGGCCAGCCCGCTTTCGGCCCTAAGAGGACTGTCAGAGGGGTATGAGCTGAAAGTTTCCTTAATCCAGTCTTGAATTACAGAAGGACATCTGGCTGATGCATGGTAAGAAGGGTAAGTATATCTAAATGATACGTAGAAAGAGATCTGGTGTTAAGTAAGAAGCACTTTATAGAAAGATTATGAATAATTTCCTCCTTTTTCAATGAGGTACCGGATTGTGTAGCGGTAAATCATCAGATTGGACAGAACACTGGGTCTGGAAGAACACATAAGGGAAGAGAGGGGCGGGCGTGGATTACCGTTGGGTTGCAGTGCTAGGAGAGTCTCTTTGGAGGTATTGTATATTTTTGCAACTGTTTGAAAGAAGAGAATGGATAAAATGCACAATTTTGCCTTTAATGAAACTGCAAAATCATTACTTTTTTCCTATTCTGCCTTTTTTTAAAATATTTCCATTTTTGCATGGAAATACCACCACTCAAAACCCAATGTATGGGACTCTACAGAAATAAAAGAAGGAAGAACTCGAAAGGAATCTACATTTATTTTATTTTTCAGAGAAAGAACGGAGAACAATCATAAATAAATACATTTGCATTTTTTTCTCGCAAATTCTGCATTTAGAGACTTTTTGGGGTGAATTTCAGGAAATTAGTGTGACTGAGGATCTGTCTTTTCTCAAAACACTTTATCACTACAGGTGGTCCATAAATACACAGGTGAAAATGTTTTTCAAGACGTACTGAGGCCTGCATTCCCCTCACACTGAGGTTCACATGATAGCTGTGCTTCAATTTCTTCTGCTCACAAGGTCAAAGAAATTGTAATCCTCAATTATTAATTGAATATCACTTCCACTCAAGCAGCTGTAATAACACACAACAAAAATGATGGATCCTCTCTTACTGCTCCTGTTGAGATAACTCGGTGCTTTGCATAATTTATATTTGCCAGAGCTGCAGTATTACTCCAACTCCACAACCCACATCATGGGATGTGAACTGCATACCTCGACTTGTGACCCTAAGAAAGGATTATAAAAAATGATTATTCATTTTTTTCCCTACTGGTACTTCAAAGTTCTGTCACTTTTTGTTAACTAGATTATGAGATCTGACACTCTACAGAATTTGCTTCCATCTCCCACATTGCATACATTTTTGACACGTTCAGTGTTCACGCACTCATTTACCCCGTGGCATTGCACTGCTAATAATCACATTCCACGCATCCTCTGCCACCATAATTTATGTTCCAAAAGATAATACAGTATGAAATGTCAATTCTCCCTTGGTATAACTGTCTATACACAGACACCCTGGAGACCCATTGAGTCAAAGTGGTTTTGCATGTGAGGTTATGACCAGTTGACAGCTGCGTACTAGAATGTTGGTAGCTCTTGCAGATGACCAGTTTCAAAATATGATTCCCTTTTAAATAGTTTATACGCAAGACAAGGGCAGTCAATGTCTTTGACAGATGTGCAGACTTTTTCTGCTGAATTTAGGCCCTAGGGTGTTCAAGAAGTCTAGGGCCGTCTTTTCAGGTGGCCCAGTAAACCATGTAATGTTTATCAGACCCAACAAAAACCGACTCCGCCAGGTGTACTTAGCATACCAAAGTCTGCATGTTACGTCCAATACCAGACATGTTGCCCTTGATAAGCAGCAGCAGTTTTAACCTGCTGATGTTTTTCACATAACTCATAGTTGTGCTTTGTGCATTAAGAGGAGTAATGGTACATATGATATTACAACTGAGGGCCCGATTTCGATGTCGGGCGGACCTCAGTCCATCCAACATCGATTCAGTACTGGGACCGACCGACCTCCTGTTGGTGGTCCCAACCCAGCAATTAGGATGGGACCGAACAATTCTTTACAATGGGAGTATACATTCCGACCGGAATGCATGCTCTTATTGTAAAGAGAAGAGGTGCAGTTCATCGCTGCACCCCGTGGCAGGCACCTCAAGGTGCCTGCCACGGGGTCACAGGGATCAACAGGGGGGCACCTGCTGGGGCCCCCAAAGTCGACTACTGACAGCCTTTCTGTGTCAGAAAGGCCGCCACAGAAAGGCTGTCAGAATCCAATATTGTAATCCCTCGGGCGGAAAGAGCCGCCCTTGGGATTAGGCTTTCCGAATGGCAGAAGGGCTCTCCTAACCCGTCGGAAGCCATTCGGAAATCCAGTGCGGATTCCTTTCCGACCGGCTCCATCCAAATGGGTCGGTCGGAAATGAATCCGAACAGCTGATTACGATGCCGTAGGAAAGGTAAACATCCTTTACGACGAATGCTTTACAACGCATCCCATTACCCTGCATTTTTTACTCCGCAAAATCTTTTACGACGCAGGGCTTTACACCGCAAACCATTACAACTCATTCCTCAAAGCAACGCCGCAGTGGAGTTAGAATAGTCAATTAAGTTGTAATAGGGAATGCGTTGTAATGGATTGCATTGTAAAGCCCTGCGTTGTAAAAAATGAGGGGTAATGGCACGCGTTGTAAACGCATGCGGAGTATAGTGTCCCATTCCGTAGGAATGCCTCCGACCGAGGGTCGGAGCCGTTTACTACGGCATTGTAATCGGCCCCTCACCAGGTGACTTGTAATTAGGGTCTAGGTGATTTGTTGTAGAGTCTATATCAAGCATGAATGTTGATGTAGGTATTTCGACTTACTCATTACTGTTTTGGCACATAATTCAAATTAGTAAATCCTTACTTTTAGATGATAAAATCCTTAGTTCCCTCAGATCTAGTTCCTCAGACTCATTGCTTTCAGTCATATAAGACACTTTGCTAAGTATTAACTAGTTGCAAAGTCGGATATTCTAGAAGAATATTGAGGTTTTAATCTGGATATTAAAATATCGACCAGCACAACATAGTGAAGGTAAGTAGGTAAAGGTAGGTATAGCTTTACTATAGTCTATCATTAACTCCACATAGATTTGCCTTGCCTATATATTGTGTTATTGGTTGTGGGGTGGAAGCCCCGCTCAGGCAACAGCCACAAAACTTGTCAGGGTGAACCACAAAAGTCTGGTAGCTTGGCACAAAAGTCTGGTAGCTTGACACAAAACCATTTAGGCTTAACTTAAAGGCAATGTGTAAAATCTTTATGCATCACACAAACAGTGATAAATGGAAAACACAACACAAGAAAAATCCCAAACCAATTTAGAAAATTTTAATAAATAAAATGATACCAGAACAACAAACATCAAATCAGTAGAATATGTAATTTCAAAATTTTAGGAAAAGAAAATAGTTCTTAGAAGCATAGAGAGCTATCTGCAGTTATCTGGTCACACTAGGCTGGAACAAAGTCACAAGTTGAGGCCAACTGTGATGGAGTGTGAGTCAGATATGGGGACCAGGTAAGTGCCACTGAGAATTGTACCCTCTATTCTTGATGAAAGGATTTGCGGCACTTATCATCGGTACCAATGAGGAGCTGTGATGGCTGCGATGCAAGGTCATGCGTTGAGTTTCATCACCTGCTTTGAGTTGCATCACGCTGGTCAGTTCAGATGAGGCCATCTATCGGGAGCTGCGAGGGCATTTGTTCAAGGGGGTGCAAAGAAAAAAGGGGATCCCAAAACACACATGCATTCCAATGCATTTTACATAGATATTTTGTATTTGATGTATGGCAAAAACGGTCAGCCGGATTTCAATTAAATTTGGCAGGATTGAAGATTATGGTGCGCAGATGATCCTGTTTGTAGTTGCGACTAAAAAGGATAAGTATTTTTAGAGTTATTAGCACTTTAAAGTAAGTGATATGGGTTAGTACAGTAGTTTCAAGGTAGTTTCAAGGTAGTGCCACAGTACATAGCGACGACAAGTCATTACCTGATTGGATAATGACTGTCTTTACAAACATTGCTGGCAGCCATTTTGTTTTAAGACCTCTTTGCCAGTGTTCGAGCTTAGGGCCTTAAATATAGATAAGTATTAGGTTTGATACTTTTCCTTACTTATTACCACTTAATTTAAGTGGTACTAGTTAGGAAAATATAATTACAAGATTCTAAATATTATGGAGCACCGGTACTGACTACATAGTACCTCAGTACCTTACAAAACAATGAAAAAATATTTATAAAAATGTAAAATACACTGTAATACACAGTTTTTCACAAATATAGTGTACTGCAGCGTCTTTATAATTTTTTACATATTTGATTATGTTGCAAAAAAGTCTACACATTACTGCGGTAATATCTAAAAATTACTGCATTGCTTAAAAACAATTATAATTTATATCTGGTAAAAAAACACGGTACGTGGCAGGTACTACTGCAGTACTATGTAAAATTATTAAATAAATACATAAAATATAATTTTAAAATGTCCATACTTAGTTCCACTCTAAGGAAATGGTAATAGGTTGGGAAGAACAAAAAGACTTACCACTCGCACTTACCTATGTTTAAGGCCTAACCCACCACAATCCAAAAGTCTATTATAGGATTATGCCTGCCTTTTAAATGTGTAAAGACAGATACTAGCCAATTATACACTGGCTCGTTATCGCTATGTGCTATGGGTAAAACCAGGTCTGATGGTTTGTGGGCTAACGTGTCCACTGCGGGCTCTGTGTTTGACATCATGGTCACAGGTTCGAATCCTGGCAGGTCCACTCAGCCTTTCATCCTTTTGAGGTCGATAAAAATGAGTACCAATGAGTTGGGTAACAATAAACATCTGCTATTCAGCTCCTAGATACCCTTCTGGGTGAACATGCACTTTACAAAAATTCACACACGTTATATTGCTAGTATACCGTGGCACAATATATCATCACAAGGGGACAAATTTTGGATTCTATTGCCTTACCTTGCGTTACACGTAGTGTCGCAAGGGCAACACAATACTTATGTAACATTTACAAAACTATGCAAAGCTATCATATGTCACCCTGCTTTGCTTGGTACATGTGCACAAATGCAACGCAGCGTAAGTCGCTGCTTTGCGTTACTCTGCACACCATAATCCAAAATTTCAACTACATCCGTACCCCTCTACACTGTACACCACTCAACTCTACGCTATTCCGCTGTATGTCACTGCAGTGAACACCATTCCACTGTATGCAACACCACTATACGCTAATCTACTCTACACCACTCCATTGTACGCTATTCCACTATATGCCACTCCACTCACAGACACTTCACTCTACGCTATTTTAATGTATGGCACTCCAATGCACGCTACTCCACTGTACACCACTCCACTCTACACCACACCACTCAATGCTTACCATTCTACGCTATTCCCTTAGACGATACTTCACTCTGCGACACTCCACTATATGCTATTTCACTCTACCCCACGCCACTGTACGCCGCTGCAGAATTCACAACTCTACTGTGCGCACTACACTGGACATCAATCCAGCCTACGCCACTCCACTGTACCCAACTCTACAGTATAATCCGTCAGAGTATGCCATGGGCCCAGGTATAACCACGGTGCCTAAGTGACCATATAATGATCTTGAGAAGGAGGGATTTCTAGTTGGGATACGTATTGTCTAAGGACTTAATAGTTAGAAGTAAATTAACAGGAGCTGCCATGCATTAATATGATTTTTGTAAAAGGGGCTACAGTGTGCCATTTGTTTTTTTCATAATGGTGTGCCTAAGAGTGATGAATCATGTTAATGAGTGCCAATGTGAGAGGTGGCCAGAGATGTGTGAGACTTAAAAAAAAAATGGGTGGAGTGCATGGATTAATCTCAACCACTGATAACTACTCACGCCATATTTCCAGCCATCGTTTTTGCCCACTATGCCACATCAGACAGAGAACAGACAGATGCAAATCAAACAATTGGCAATCCAGTCCAAAATGCCAGGCCATGCCCCCTCAAGTCAGGAACACAAACAATGCGAGATCTGTTGCTTGATTGGCTGAAAAGAATTCATTCATTCCACCCGGGACTTTTTTCTGTTTTTTCTCGGTGAGATTTCCTGAAGTCCAATCGGTATGCCCAAAAATGACTCATTGCACCATAGGGTCAGGGTACATCTCACTGATGAGGTGCGTTCAACAACAATACAATACAGTCATGCATTCATAAACCTATATGACCGCATTGTCTCAGTGTTGTACTACTATAAAAACCTAAAGTACTTCCAGCCACTCAACAAGTAAACAACAACTCGTGCTCTACCATAACTATCATCCATCGGGACATAGTGTCACCTGAGAGTCTATAGAACTCAATCTGCTATGCATCCAGGAAGCTTGTCAACTCTAGCCCAAAGCTCCTCTCCATCTCAGGTAGCTGGCAAGGAACAGAGGGTGAGGCCTCCACTCCCCTGCTCCCTCCAGTACAGGCTCCATGTGGGTTTGTCAATTAGTAATCTGGTCTTCGACAAACCTGTGACTGTCATGTTCATATTCATCCGTGTTTACATCTTGTAGGCGATATGCCCTTAGTGGGCCCCATGTGCCCTTTGGGTGTGACATCTGAGGTTGCATCAGATCATACGTGTCGATTGTATTTTTGCATACTACGTTATCTTTAAGGCATTCGCTTTCTGAGGTTCCCTTGGTTCTTCACCAGTGCATAGCAACCCTGCGCTTTGCAAGCAGCAAAGTCCCCGGAACAAATTGCCTGCTGTTGGAAGAGAATGATTTGACATACTCCAATAGTGCCATCAGCAGTTCTAGATTAATAGGAGCTCCTATCATTTTGGAGACTGTACTAGAAATACCTTCTCAAAAAGTATGCATTAGCGGGCAACACCAAACGAGATGCAGGAAGTCAGTGTGATAGGTTCCACAATAGGGGCAAATGTGCAGTCTATTTTGTTTTGCTTCTGAGGTGGGATGTAAAGCCTATGTGAAAACTTGAAATTAGTATAGTTTATGTATAACTCAACAAAGAGGGACTAGGGGCTTTTGTAGAGGTCCAGCATACATGCCCCAATAACGATCAACGCAAGAAGGTATGCAGTTCCTAACATGAATTGAGGGGGACAGGAGGGCTTAGTGGTCATAAGTCCTCCTGGATGTACAGGAGGAACGGGAAATTCTTCCTGTTGAAATTAGGGCTCTCACACACCCGGCTGGGTGTCATGCTTCATCATAGGGCGTGCCCCTCATCAGGTCGGCGCTGCAATACCTGACGGGCTCCCTATGAGGGGCTCTTGGGCGGAGATCTTTTATTCCAAATTGCCGTATGGTGCCATGGGGGTGAGGGACCTATGTGTGTAGATGGAAGGAGTGCAGGTGAATGAACTGGGTGATTGTTAAAACAGGAATTGGAAGTCCCAGAGAGAACAATTTTAATCAGTAGGGCCTCCAACCTGGTTAAAAACAGGGTGGGGCACTTCTGAAATAATGTTTCAGGATTGGCGCACTGTCAAGTGGTCAACATGTTTCTCGCCTAATAGTTCTCAGATCTCGCGGCGATTCGTCAGGACCAATATAGAAGATTAAAGCTATCTACACAGTGGATGGTTGTCTGATGATGTGTCCCTAATAAACCAACCTACAACCTATAGTGAGGTACTTGTATTTGGATGACCAACCCTTTTAGGGTCGGTAAATCTCATCATCGACTCTCGGCAGACCTGACACTCGGGATTACCTAGTGTCGCTTGCTCAGTTGCAAGTACGTCGGCAGACCTACCCACTCGCTGCCGGGGTCCGGCCCTAATTCCACCAGGAGGAATTCCCCGTACCCCCTGTACATCCATGAGGACTTATGACCACCAAGCCCTCCTGTCCCCCTTAATTCATGTTAGGAACTGCATACCTTCTTGCGATTATAGTTTATGTATAACATATTTGTTTTTTTACAGCAAAAAGTCTACTTCACATCTGTCAACTCATCACACTGATCTGACTCCCATGCCTGCCTTCCCAGCAAATGCTCAACCAACTTAGGGGCATATCATCAAGCGGCAGCGATAATTATCGCTGGCCGCGTTTAGTGTGAACATTCCTATCGCCGTATTCTATCGCCCGGTTAGCGCGCTATTAACAACGCGCATCGCCGAGGCGATAGAAATCCAGGCAATAGCGGCGAAGCGGGAATATCGCTTGATTACCAGCGATAAGGAACAGCGATAGGAAATAATAGTTGATAGGGAGATGTGGACTTAGCTTTACAATCCACCTCCCATGACACATATAGGTTAGTCAGAAAATTAGCAGGTGTTAGGAACCGGCGATATACCCGGTTAGCGCTACTTTCTATGTCGCTAGGCGGGTTAGCGATTTCCTTGTTGATAGGGAGAAGCTGTGTTAGCGATTATTTTCGCTGCATTTCAGTCGGGAACGCCTACCTCGCATCTCATTAGCGATGCGAGGCACTAAGAAAATGGGCGCTAAGGCATGGATTCACGCGTTAGCGTGTCCATGCTGATAGGGCGATAAAATTATCGCCGCTTTTCGCCCGGAAACGGACGCTAAAGCGGCGATAATTTTAACGCCGGGCCTTGTAGATATGCCCCTTAGTGTCAAAAACCATACCAAACAGTTTGGAGACCCATCTAGTGGAGTCAAGAGTTTAAAACTCAGGAGCTAATCTGGGAAGCTCAACAATTGGCCCCTCACTTACAAACTAAACCTTTGGCATGTTAATATTTCTAATGGGGAGGTGTTGGGTCCTCCTGAAATTTCTCCAGAGTAAGAAATGTTTCCTCATGATATAAATGTCCTGGAGTAGTAATCCCAGCACTGGTATACTATGGGCCCACCCGAGTTCTATCATTAGTGGGAGTGCAGTGTTATTAGAAATGGGAAATGCCGGTGTGTGTATAAACTGGGAACCCCAAATGGGCACTCATTGGCTTCCATGCTATAAAGTTGAAGTTACGGTTACCATCTCTCCTCTGGGTCTTGGAAGGCCTTTTGGCAAGAGAGACTCCAGCAGGACTTGGCTCATCTGGGCCCTTTCTGGTATGAGGTATGGTATTCGGCTGTCTCAATGTTATCAGTATCTAGCATAATGTCCCTGGGCTACTAGGTAATAACTTTCGATGTCCGGCACCTCAAATCCTCCTCTGTCACCTCTTTAATCAACAGTACAAGATTAAGAGTGGGTTTTCTGGTGAAGAGTAGGATATGGTCTGCAATCATAGACATAAGTAGCCCTCATTTTGAAGGCTCACCCCCGCTGTGAGTGCCATTCCTGAAGATGTCTAGACAAGGGGTCCATGACCAGAATAAAAAGAAGGGGTGACATGGAGCAACCCTGTCTCGTTTCTCTACCTATAGTGAATGGATCCCATATAAGTCCATTTGCGTACACCCTAGCCACAGGTTTAGCATATAGAAAAGAAATGGCTGTCGGAAATGAGTCTCCTATGCCAAATCTGCCAAATGTAGCCATCAGGAAAGACCAGTCTAGGGAGTCAAAAGTCTTCTCCATATCTAAGAAGACTGCTGCAGCTTCAAGGTCAGGGTTAATATGATGTAGCACTGCAAAAATGGCATGTAAATTAACAGTGGTAGAGCTGTGTATAAACAAATCCTGATTGCGCCAGGGATACCAAGCCTTCCATAAGTAGAGAAAAGTGAATTGCTAGAACCTTTGCAAGATTTTTAATTATCAAGATGTAACAGCGATAGAGGCATACATGAGGCACAATTTGTGGGGTCTTTTCCAGGTTTTAAAAGTATAGCAACAATAGCTTCACACATTGTGGGGGGTGGGCAGTTTTCTCGTCCTCCTCAAGGCTTCAGTATATACTTCTTAGAGGTGAGGAAACAATAGGTGTTTGTAAGCTTTATAGAATTCTGAATGCAACCCATCTGTTCCAGGAGCCTTACCTCCAGCTATGCCCTCTATGGCCGCTTTAATCTCATCTTGGGAGATAGATTCACTTAGGAATTGCCTGTGGTGATTTTGTAGCCAAACTAATGCTATTTCATCTTAGTAAGAGTTGATAGTAGCAGTAGTTGTTGGACCTGGACCTCTTTGCAGGGTCACCCTCAAACATTTTGCCTTCCTCCTTCTTTTTTTTTTTCTGAATTTGTTTTTGTTGGCCTTGGGATTCTGTGCACTTTACCACTGCTAACCAATGCTAAAGTGCTTGTGTTCGCTCCCCAAAACATGGCAATCTTGGCTTATCCCCAATTGGCAAATTTAATTTACTCATACGTTCGTAGTAAAGTGCACTACATATGCCCATGATCTGTGAATTAATGCTACTAGTGGGCCTGCAACACTGCTTGTGCCACCCACTTAAGTAGCCCTCTCAACATGATTCAGTCCTGCCACTGCAGAGCTTGTGTGTGCAGTTTTAAACTGCCATTTCGACCTGGCAAAATAAACCTGTTGCCACACCCAGTCCTTTCTTTTAAAGATATATAGGCCACCCCTAAGGTACGTTCTGCTCAGCCAAGAGGCAGGGTGCAGTGTATTTAAAAGGTAGGACATGTACTCTTGACACGTCCGTGTCCTGGTAGTGAAAAACTTCTACATTCATTTTTTTCACTACTGTAAGTCGTATATTTCCCATAGGATAACATTGGAGTTAACTTATTACATTGTACAAGTGCAATTTCCAAATGGGAAGAGATAACCCCTTCGAGTTTGGTGTCTCTGGAATCACAATTTAAAATCCTAACTTAGGGTGAAGTGAGATTTAAAATTGTAATTATGAAAATGCCACTTTTAAAAAGTTGGCATTTTCTTGCCTTAGCCATTTGGTGCCTGCAACCTTTCCCTGATCACATGACTGGGTACGGTTGGCAGTTGGGCTTTGTGTATTCCTCCTAGACAGCCACACACAATGGGGGAGATTACGTGTGACTGAATGGGCCATCACTGGCAGAATGGGAGGAAGAAGCTGGGCACAGTCCCACTTATACTTGAATAGGCTGTGTCCTGCCTCCACACAAAGGGCTTAACGAGCCTCCATTGTCACTTCAGTCAGCTTGGAGCCAGGGCTGGGGAGGTAGGGAATTCCATGCAATTCAAAGCCACTGTCTAGAAGATTCTTCCACCTTCTAGAACCAGGGAACCAGTGTATAAAAGAAGGACCTCAGACACTACCACTTCAGTACACTTCTGAACCTGTGGATACTCTGACAGGAAGAAGGACTGCTGTGCTGCTGAAAGGACTGCTACTCTGCTGGACTGCTACTCTGAAGCAGCTACTGCCCTGCTGTACTGTCCAGCTACCTGCTGCTCTCTTGCCTGGGGAGGAAGAACTGGACCTGCAACCCATATTGAACCCAGGACACCAGAGTGACTCCAAGTGCTAGTCTGCTGGCCTCCTATCTGAGCCTCAGGGACATAAAAGGCTCCCCTACAGCTCCTGGACCTGTCTTCAGCAAGTTCCTGACCCCCAAGAGGTGCCTCTCAGGTCCTGGACCCTTGGTGTGAATCTTGAGCTCCTAAATTTAAGCTTTTGGCTCTTCATGACCGTGAAAGGGCTAGTTTGCACCAGAACCACACCACTCACACTGAAAATCAGTACAAGCCGCCGGCAGCACATCTCTTCACACATCAAGCATCGATCGCTATGGAGGACCACCAATGTGAGGCTCCAGCCCGCCCATCCATGACAGCAGGCCTGCTCCTTACACCACACCGACCAACTCCAGTGATGCTCTCCTTGCGGCCCTCTCCAACATGTACGGGACTATTGGCACAAAACATTAGAAGGTAAAACTTCAGCTGGACTAATCTGGGACTGTATCCCACCCACGCTCCATCACGGTAGACCTGAACTTTTGACTTTGATCCGTCCCAGCACGACCAGAAAGCAGTAGTTGGCGCTTTATGCTTTTAGGTATTATATTGCAGTTTATTCTTTAAAAATTCATAACTCTAGTTCAACTGATTGGCTTTTTCTCGTTTTGTTTTTGTTTTATTTATTAAAATTTGATATTTGTCTAACCTGGTGTTGGATCTTTTTGTGTGGTGTTTTCACTGTTTTACTGTTTGAAGTGTTGTACAAATACTTTACACATTGCCTCTGAGTTAAGCCTGACTGCTCTGTGCCAAGCTACCGGAGGGGTGAGCACAAGTTAATTTTAGGTTTTCTTGTTCCTTACCCTGACTAGATTTTGGTTGCTGCTTGATCAGAGCTCACGCCCCAGGCAACCAGTAACCCAATTTCTAACATTTAGTGATTGACTGTGAGGATTGGAATTGTGTTTGTGCAGTGCTATACAGTGATTTGGTGTACAATACCATCCCATATCTAAGACCAATTCAAGTTTAAATTCTCCCTAATTGGCCTTTTTGATTTTTCAAAATTCTCTCTCTGTCTGTTGTGCCTGAATCCTCCTCTTCAAGCACGGAACTTGACCTGGCAAACATAGATTTATACACTGTGGCCAAGCTCTATAAAGACAGGGGACTTCAAACCAAGAGCACCACCGGAAGGTAGAATTGCAAAATACTCTGAGGGCTGGGCAGAAGGCCACCAGTCAATTCCTACCGCAACTGAAGGAGATGATGATATGGACAGCCATGGAGAGGATTTGAATGTGAGTCCTGAGGGCCAACAGCATGCAGAAGGGGATGACTTGACCCCACATTTTGAGCTTCAGGGCAGGGAGCAGTGTATCTTCCCGCAGCCTGTCCCCAGAGGAGCCGGCAGAGGGGAGAAAGGAGAGAGAGTTAGGGCTGGAGATGGCCAGGCTCAGAATGGAGGAGAAGAAACTGGCCATGGAGGAGAAACTAGCTTTGGAGCATTTGGCTCATGAAAGGAGCCTTAAGGAGCTGGAACTGAAAGCCAGACAGGCAGATTTCAACTGCATTGGTTGCAGCATACCTGAAATGTCTGAAGGAGACAAGAAGGTCTGCATACTCAAAGATCTGGTGCCCAACTATGTTGTAGGGGATGAAATAGACAAGTGGCTTGCCGCAAATTAGGTAGCTCTAAAGGTACACAGGATTCCAAAGGAGCACTGGGGGGTGGCTTGTGGAAACACATGCCGGCAGTGGGGAAGGACTCACTGCTTACACTAGGAGTGGAGGTCCACATTAGCTATGCCTCCAAGAATGCCATTCAAGTCACCAAGTTTGGAGTTACCCCAGAGAAATACTGCATCAGGTTAAGGGACAGTCTGAAGATGCAGAATTAGTCTTTGGTGGACTTCTAGGATTATGCCAGCAAGGCACTCAATGGTTGGGTGTGGGACAGTGAGGTTAATGATTATGTTGAGCTGTACAACTTAATCTTGAGAGGACATATCTCAGTACCCGTTTTTGAGAGCTGCTCCAGCACCTAGTTGACAGCAAGCTGACTGACCCCAGGAACCTTGCTGAGGAGGCGAACCTCTCGGTCAATACCAGAGTATCCTAGAAGATACCCTGGAGTGACCCCAAGAAAGGTGGTTCAGGTTCTTCCCAGCAGAGTGAGCGGGAGGTTAAAGATGACCCAGACAAGTCCCAAAATAAGGGGTGAGGAAAGGGTTCCCATGGCCCATCTGAGAAACAGTGGGGTGGTTCTGGTGGGCAGTAGCCCAGGGTGTCCAATTTCCAACCCCGCTGCTTTGAGTGCTCCCAGATACGGCACATGCAGGGGGACTGTCTCTGTCCAAAGAAACCACCCATTGGTGGGACCTCTACAGGGTTGGCAGTATGGCCTTAGGGGTAAGTAGTCCCCAAAGGCAGGTCACATACCATGCCATGATCTCCCTTAGCTGGGAGATAGACTCAGAGAGTAAGCTTGTGATCCCAGAGGGTGGGAGTCATCACTTCTACCAGGTGAAAATGAATAGGATCCCTGTCACTGCTCTGAGGGACACCAGGGCTAGCCAGACCATAGTAGTGGAATGGCTAGTTTCCCCAGAACAGTACACCGGCCAGATGTGTAGGATAACTCAGGCCCTTGGGCAGGACTTTTTCCACCCTATGTCCCTGGTATTCCTAGAGTAGGGTGAGGAGGTGGCCTAGCGGAGGGTCATAGTTAGTCCCCTGATGCCCATAGACTGCATTCTGGAGAATATGTTGCCCCCAGGTGTCAGGAAAACTGATGGTTCAGTTTTCTGGGGGTACCACTTCAAAGCGGAGGGTACGGGAGCCCAGATGGAGGGGCAGGTTGAGGGAGGACTCACCCCTGTCCCCTCTTCAGCCTCAGGGTACAGATCCTGGGCTGGGTGACCAGTCTCAGGATACCACCCCATAACTGGTTGGAGGTAGAGTGGAAGTAGGGTGAAAAACTCCTGGGGCTACCGCCCCCCACTTTGAGAACCCTAAAAGGCCAGAGACCCCTGGATGGCCTGGGGATTAGCTCTTGACAGCTGTCAGTGGCCTCTGTTGGTTACTGTCCTTATGGGCAGAGTTTTCCTTGGGTACAGAAGTCTCATCCAAGGGGTGAATGGGCCACATCACTTTGTTGGCCTTGGTGGTTCTGCATGCCTACCGGAATGCATCTGTGAGCAAGTTTAAGGTTAGGTGCTGCACAGATGGGGTCCACAGATGAGGAGAAGGGTTCCCCATGAGTCAGTTCAGTGGCTCAGGAGAGTATAGACAGAGAGATCCAACCAAGTTCAGAGAGGCATAGAAGTAACAAGTGACCATGCAATAGAGGACCATTGTCCACATTCTACCGCCATAGCAGGGAAGTCCATCAAGGTATTGATTGGTCTCCCCTGGTTTTAAGCTGGCTTCCATCAAGGTATTGATTGGTCTCCCCTGGTTTTAGGCTGGAGGGGGCTCGTGTTGGAGCTGTTCGTCTTTGCAGGATCACCTCCAAACATTTTTACTTCCTCCTTCTATTTTTTTGCTGAATTTGTTTTTGTTGGTCTTAGGATTTTGTGCACTTTACCACTGTTAATCAGTGCTAAAATGATTGTGCTCTCTCCCTAAAATATGGTAACCATGGCTTAACCCCCAATTGAAATATTGAATTTGCTGATACGTTTCTAGTTATATGCACTCAATGTGCCCAGGGACTGTACATCAAATGCTACTAGTGGGCCTGCAGCACTCTTTGTGTCACCAACTTAAAGTAGCCTTTTATACCATGTCTCAGGCCTGCCTCTGCAGCCCATATTGTGGTTTTAAACTGCCATTTCAACCTGGCAAAATAAACCTTTTTAATATCTATGTCACCCTTAAGTTAGGCCCTAAACTCTCTTAGGGCAGGGTACATTGTATTTAAAAAGTAGGACATGTGTCTTTAAATTTAACATGTCCTGATAGAGAAAAACTCCTAAATTTAATTTTTACTACTGTAAGGCCATCTCTCCTATTGGATAACACTGGGTTACCTTATTACATTTATTAAGTGCTAGCTTTTAATTGGGAACAGATAGGGATGTCAAGTTTGGTAAAGTCGAATTTTAAGACACACTTCTGGAAATGCCACTTTTAGAAAGTTGGTATTTTCTGCCCTAACCATTTGGTGCCTGCTGCCTGTGTCTTGGGTCACATGACTGTGAATAGTTTGGCAGTTGGCCTTTGATTATTCCTCCCAGACAGTGAGACAAACGGGGAATAGGTGCTGACAGGCTGGGCCATCCTGCCAGGATGGGTGGGGTGGAGCTGTTTCCTGCCCCACTTACTTTTCCAAGGGCTTCCCCCAACACATACACAAAGGAACCTGACACCAGTCTTTTGTCACCCCAGACTTCTTGGAACCCTGGCAGGGGAAGGGAGAACTTTCCAGAACCAGATGTGGGTGTAGCAGGAGGTCACCCCCACTTCAAAGGCAGGCACCAGGTATACATTTTGGACCTCCTGAACCATGTCTTCAGTACACTCATGGACCTGTCAAAGACTTCAGAAGGACTGCCTTGTTCTCCAGAGGACTACCCTGCTACTTGAGACCTGCCTTGCTGCTTGAAGGAGAGAGGGCCATATCCTTGAACGCAGAACTACCAGAGTGAATCCAAGGGCTACTTGGCTGGCCTACTGTGTGAGCTACAGGGACATCACAAACACCAGAGACCTTGAACCCTGTACCTGGCCTCAGCTGGAGTGAGGTCTAATCCCCCAGGTGGTGCCCCCCTCCAGGTCCTGGACCCTTGGAATGGGTGTTAGAGATGCTTCTCCATCCTAACCATAAAAGTTGGGACCTAGAAACATTTTCACTAAAAAGTGCCAGAAGAACTGACAGAAGACCCGGACTCACCTGCCAGGTGATCCGCCCAAAATGCATCGCTGGTCGGCCTGACTTTGCGGTAGCTCCCGTTATGGTCTTCTCCTGTCATAAGGTTTCTGCACATACACAGAGCTATGCACAGGAAAATGGGACCCCGGATTACAGTGGTTTGCCACCATATACCGTAGCACCCAAAAACCCCAACCCAACTAGCTTAGCATCCCATTAGCACCCAAGTACTAATGTTTAGACAACCCAGAACACGGTATCTTTATCTCAGGACTCGCAGAAGCAAGAACACTCTTTCGTCACTCACTCGTACTTGTCCACAAGGTGCGTAGGCAGAGACACTGGATAGGTTAAAATGTTTATTCCAACTTACGTGCTCTAATGTACAGTACACGTGTCAGTACTAATAGCATAATGCATATGACTAATATAAGCAGCATGGTTACAATTCCATAGAATACAAACGGGGAAAGCATCTCAGAGCTCAGTGGATAAACGTATAAATAACATTACCACCCTCCCCTTGCAGTAAGATAGTTTATTATAAAATAGAAGACCTCTGGGCTTTGACTAGCGAACCCCCATACCTCAGTCTCTAGATGCAGAATTACATCAGCAGGACATCATAGCTCTTCTCACTGAAAGGGATTTCTCCAAGTGTGTTAAGCGCTAGTAAACCACAGTATTAAAAGCATACCAAGTTCTTCATGGCAATTGCACCTAATGTTATGTCTGGGTGCGCGAGACTGGCCATATCAGGAAGAACCAAAATACATTGTTATGCGACCTTGTACATGTTTGTGCAGACGGAGCCCAAAAAGGTGAACAACAGAAAATGCAGACAGTGCAAAAGAACTTGGCACGAGCAAAGGGCGAGGGGGGCCCGGCTCAGTGTAACGTGCGCAAAGAAAAGCAGCATGGCAGCCAGGCCTAGGCCAACATAACAAGGCAGGTAACAATCCACAAGACACCCTCCCCTGGACAGTCCGGCGGCCAGGACAGAGGCCCATCAGAGGAGAAAAATAGACATCGGAGCACAGGGAGCGCCCAAACGGCGAAGGGCAGGTCAATCCATGAAAGTGAAAGTACAGAAAAAAGCCATACCCTCCAAGAGTTCATCATTGGAATCGTCAAAAAACATAGATGCCATCCAATCCATGAGTTCAAAGAGCAGGAATGCTCCTCAGCAAAGGGAGCATCCAGAAGCAATGCGGGACAGCTTGCGTGATAATTAAAACAGCTTCGTTGTAGGAGATCCTGGGCAGCCGCCCAGATATCCCATTGCGCCAAAATCCCCAGTGCAGCCGCACGCGCCATACAGCCAGCGACGGAACAGTCCTGCTCATGGGCCTCTAAGGGACCCATCAACTGAACAAAATCCGGAACAGACAATGACGAATTGGAGAGGCAATAATCCAGAGTCCAGGTGAAAGGACAGCGGATACAAGTCATCACAGGTTGCACGCAAGTGAAATACGCAAAGCGGAATGATAGAGTATATGACACACTCAGTGTCGCCAATGGCAGTACACCAAAACCGGCCAAAAGGCGCTCACGGAGCAGCTGGAGGCGTTCTGGATCGAGCAGGTCCCATCGGGGAGCAGCCATTGCGCAGAAAGCAAATTAAGAGCAAGACACCAGCCGCTAAAGCGAGAATCAATGGGAAACCGCCAAAGACACTGGAAAAAATAGAATGTATGAAAGCCGGGATGGCACCAAAAATAGTTTGGAAGGAGGACACCAAGCCCGACCCCACGACCTTAAAAAAGTGTACTAGGCCTTCAGTGTTAGATGCGTTAAAAATACGATGTATTAACTCCCCAAGATGTTGGGGGAGATTAGTGTTTAAAAGGGCCTGTATTTCACTGTGGGTACTCGCCACCTGGAGAATGAATGTCTCCCGGGCGGACGTGAGCATAACTTCCTCGTTTAATAATAGTGCCTTTATTCTGCTCAGTCTATTGAAATCTGCTTCCATGGTAGGGATGGAAGGCCAAATAGAGATATCAACCTTGCCATGAGGGGGAGGATAAAGCACATTTTTGCAGCAGACAACTCTGTGCGAAACTGTTACAATGTAAGGAATGCCAGCCTGCAGGCCACAACAGTTTTCGTTATTTAAAAGTAAATAACTACCATTGGAAAGGAGAGTGAAAGTAGGAGAAATAACAGGAGCAGGAATACCTTTCAGCACACAAGCAAGATTAGGAGAGGAAACGCTACATGAGCCATGCAATTTAATGTGTTTACAAATAAGCGAATGACCTATAGTCGAGTCGCAGTACTCCCCCGTGAGAAAGACTTCCTTGCCGTCCCGAAGGCATTTATACATGAAAGGCAAGGACCAGAGTTCATGCAGGAAAGCACTGCCCAATGGCCGGTAACGGCCCACAGGATAATGTTTCATGCACGAGTCAAATTCAAACAAGGAAAAAGGTAAAACGATAACCCCATGAACTAGCCATACAGCAGAATCGAGTTCTGCAACAGAGAACGGCAAAGGATCCACCTTTTCGATATGTAATAGAGTGTAAGTTGCATCCTTCATGGACATAAATTGCTGTTTATCAGTTAAGTTAAAAGGTAGAAATAAGGCAGAGGTGTTCAAGAAATGCCAAGGAACTTTACCTAACTTAAGTGTTTGCAAAGTCCATGCAAACTGCATAACTGAGCGCAATTGATTCTGACCATGATATAACACAGAAACATCATCTTGTACAATATCAACAACAGAGGACACAATATTCTCTAAAGTGTAAATGCGAGAAGACAGGGTATTAATACTATTGTCAACAACAGCAAGCACCTTTTCCATATTTGCTTGATCTATTTCCCGAAGACGGGAAGCAGCTTCCATTTGTGATAGCTTCCAGAGTTCATTATACGTTTCATAAATGAATCTCTTAGGTCGGGGACCACGAGGTCCCAAAACAAAGTCGGACAGATCAATATTGCCTGTAAGGAGGGACAAATGTTGTTTAACAGAATCAAGGGACGAATGTTGCAGCCATTGTTTGCATAATTTACCAACAGAGTATGTAGTGACAGTACGGGCATCAGTAAACCTCGGATCAGGCCTATTCTGTGTGTAGCTAGCACCAGTATCATGAAAACGCATTTGACATGCATTAGATGATATAGGCCATATTAACCAGGGTGACTGAACCAGCTTAGAAACATTAAACGAATTATTCTGTAACATTGCCTGCAGGGACACAATGGACATATTGAATCGTGAGCTTTCATTTGGAAAACTCGACAGGGATGGTATTGATGGCGTATTCAATTGTTTAGTGGTTGCTAAGCCCCAACATGTAGTCTGATAGATGGAAGCATTTAGGAACATAATTTGGGTAGGGATGAGGCAAGCACGATGCAACGCCTCGGTTCCCTGTACCTGCCATGGCTTGGAGCCCCAAATAGATTTTAAATCCACTGTATTGTCCCAGTACTCATAACCACCCACAGCTAGGGCACTCAGAAAGGAACCTGAATAAAGCAATTTGGTGTGTGTCAACATAATTTTCTGAGTTGATGTGTTATTAAGTCTAAAATAATAGGATGCAGGGTTCGACCGATTAAAATCAGTAAAATAATTAAACTTATTCCGAAGAGTTTGAGAGCTACCTGGCAAGGGGTTTGGACAATGTTCCCATTGGGTGAAGTTAACAGAACTTCGCAGGGCACTGGGCTTATGAAGAAAATGATTACCCCAATGTTGGTAACAATACAAATCGGCATAATTAGCAGAATTCATATATAGATCTTCAGCATTAAAAGATGCATAATATTTTAAATCGGCAAACAATGCTTCAACGGCATGCACATCCCAATCATCAGAATGAATATTATTTTGTACTACATCACCCATTGAAACACGAAGGACATTAGGTACATTAATAATTTCCGTCGGACCATGGATTTGATAATTCACTGCATCCCATACGATGCCATCAGCAACTGAGGAAAGCTGAAATGTTCACAAATGTGTGGTCACGCTTCATGATGTGAGACGAGGAATGAGGAGCCAAAGTTCCAGAAACATAGTCTACAGCAGAGCGTTCAGGTAAATAGTGACCATTAATTAGTAGAAAAAACACTGTGACAAAGCCAAAGGACATGAACAAAAATATCAAGAAAAGTACCAACCAGATGTATGTCCAGTGTGGAATCAAAAAATTGTCTCTAAACCAGGATATAAAAATACTGAACTTGGATGAAACTTTTGAAGAGGTGGAATCCGAATCAAAAGAATAACGAGTCGGGCCAAGTGGCGTTGTTGGTTGATGTGCCACCGATTCAGATGCAGGATAAGTATACTCGTCCACGTCGATGTTGGTGGAGAGTTGGGGATCAATTATAGTTTCAGGCAAAATAGAGGATTCAGGCAAATCGACCATCTCAATTACAGCATCAGCGACCGTTCGTGTAGATGGGCCACGAACATATGTCCGATAAATGGCAGGACAAGAGACCGCTGGTGTGACACTATTCAGGATCGGCCAGGCGCTGTAGCTTGACATTTTCCACTGAGATGTATCTGTTCTCCTTGCGACCAGGAAGCGGTGGTAAAATGACTGTACGTGTTCCCTTCAAGCCCAGAACTGGAACCGGTGCACGAAAAGAGGGGCCGAATTCTTTTTGTTTTCAACCTTTTCTCGAACCAGTTCTCCAACCTTTGGAAGCCAGCCGGCTACCGGAATCTGCAACGCAGGATCTGTGGCTGAAGGCAAATGTGTAGTTGCAAGTTTGTCTCGGGCTTCTTGTAAGTCCTGTAACATAGCAGAATGGTTATCTACATCAAACTTGGCGGATTGCGCCGCGATGTCTGGACCCTCAAGGTCAGGCACAAACATTCTTATGCCAAAGAGCATTTCGTATGGGGTCCGCCCACCCAGAGGTCTTCTAGGGAGATTATTAAGTGCACGCTGAACGGTATACAAATGGGCCAGCCAGTTCCTGCCAGTACCTATAACCCTAGCTGTTAAGGATTGCTTTAAGTCACGGTTCATTCGTTCAACGATAGAGTTGCCCTCAGGCCTATACGGAGACGAAAATTTCACCCGCACCCCAAGCAAAGCCATTGCATCCTTGTAAGCCCTAGAGGAACGCTGGACCTTGGTCCGAATGGAAGGTGCCGCATGCGAAAATTCCCACAAAGACACGCAAATCCCTGATTACATTTCGGGCGTCAGCACTCCGTTGTGGCCAGACCCAGAGAAACCGTGTGCACGAGTCCACTGCCACTAAGATGTATTTATAGGCAGTGTCTGATGAGAATGGACCGCAGTGATCCAAGTAAACACACCCAAAGGGTCTGTTAGCAATGCAGAGCGGGGTTTGTGGTGGACGTGTTACCGTGGAAGGCTTAATCTGTTGACAAACATCGCAAGAAAGCACAAAAGCACGGGCGTCTTTATACAATCCACGCCACCAATAACGCTGCTGCAAGATGGAAACTGTAGCTGACACACCTGCATGAGCAGAAGCCATGCCTTCGTGTGCAGCTGATATCAAGGCACTCCTGCGGTCCGCGTTGGGGATCAGCCGATCTCCAACGTCAGGTATAGTTACATAAGGAACCTGATCGGGACTTAATGTGTAAGAATACTTGGAAGGGAAACCTGTAGGGTAATTATTACCTTCCTTGGTTGCAGCAATAGCTGCTAATATAACAGGGTCTATTTTAGACATGGACCTGGTAACCGCTGCTACTGAACACGTGACTACTGCTGAACGGGCAGCTTCATCTGCCAGATCGTTACCAATAGCGTGTGCGCCCACCCGCTGATGGCCTAAGGTGTGAACCACCTGTGTGAGGGGCAGACGTTGTTGCAATTCTGCCACTCGAACCCAAAGCATTTTATGCTTAATTGTGCTCCCTTTGCGTCCTTGTAGTCGTTTTCGACCAGAAAAACAGATTGTCATTGTAAGATTGTACACAGTAAAAAGAATCACATACAATAAGAGTGGTCTCATCCTGAGAAGCGAACTCAAGTGCAAGTAGCAATGCATGCAGCTCGGCCAATTGTGCGGTACTATCTCCAAGTGTGCGAGTATGCACTGCAGAGGATTTGAACTTTCCATCTACAAAGGAACCCGCAACAATAGCACATGCAGCTGAATAAGCGTGCTTGGACCCAGTGGCCGGCTGCGCCGAACCATCGGTGTAGATCACACATTTGTAATCCTCAAGCGGCAATAAAAACAAAGGAGGAGGATGAACGAATTCATACTGCAAAAACTCCTGAGTCTGCAGAGAAGAATCAAAAACAAAAGTGACGTCCGAAGACGTCAAGGATGTAGCCCATTGAATCCAACGGGGATGCATTGCTTTTGAGTTCGGTACACTTGCCTTTGTTACTGCCTCTAGGGCAGGACAGGGTGTTACCACCAGAATTCGCTTTCCCTGTGCCAGTGCGCGTTCCTTTAGAATCGCCATTTGCACTGCAGTTAGAACTTTTTCGACAGATGTAAAGCGTAATTCAGCGGAAGTGTACAGATGTGACTTGTATGCAATGGGTACTGTATCACCTTCATTAAAGGTTAAGTATGTGAATCCCACCGCCCCCGGAATTATTCTAATCACCAGGTTTGTGTGGTTATCACGAGTCAAAAGATATTTAGACTCCAAAAGGTCTGTCTGCAAAGACTGCAGAATTGAGGTATGCTCAGGCAGCCAGCAAGACCTTGAATAAGTAGGTTGTATCAAAGCATACAAAGGCTTGATACGCTGGGCATATTCAGGAATGTAAGTACGCCCGAAATTCAGGAAACCCAGCAAAGACTGAAGTTTCTTCAGAGTATTTGGGGGCACAAATGTGCACATTTTTCCAAGAAATGGGGGCTAAGCCCTTACCTTCGTTGTTGAGCTCATAGCCCAAGAACAGAACTGTAAATTCAGCAATGTGTGATTTAGCAAAGTTAAATTTGTAACCCTGTTCCGCAAATTCAAGAATAATGCGGTCCACACGGGACAAATGCTGAAATAATTCGTCAGTCCGTCAGATAGATGTCATCTACGTACGAACATGCGTCTTGATCAATGTCATTTAACAAAGAAACAACGCGGGCGGCGAATATACCCGGACTATTTTTATAGCCCATGGGTAATCGCCGGAACTGGAATAATTTACCACCGGAAGTGAATGCGGTCCATTGACCACTCTCCGGGGCTAGGTTGTGCGTGTAGAAACCGTTTGAAAGGTCAAGTGTCGTTTTATATTTTTTACGAACAAGACTGTCTACAAGCGCAGAACTATGTGTATTCTGTACCGCAAAGTTCCGACAATGGGAATTTAAATGCCGGTAATCCAAAACTAAGCGGTACTGATCCATCGGGTTTAGAAACCACGAAAAGGGGATTGTTCATAGGTGATACGCACGGTTCAATTACTCCCTGATATTCCAACTGTGTCAGAATTTCGGAGACGGGGCCTTTTGCCTGCCGTTTGATGGGATATTGGGGTTGTGGCTGCGGTAGTGACCGCAAAGGTATTGCATGAGGAGGTGATTCTTCATCCCATCCCACATGGTTGCGGTATAACGCTGGTGCCAGGTACACAGCCCACTCAGCTGCAAGTGCTTCAGCTTTGTCTTTTGGGACATGCCGTGAGAAGCTTGGAAGGATTACCTCCTCTCCTTTATGTGCAGCTAAAACGAATGGGGGTGGCCAATCCACCTCTGCTAATAAAATGTCATATGAAGAGGTTAGATTTTCCCAAAAATCCCTTTTATTTCACGCGGTATATCACCTTCAATTTGGATGACTATATTATATAGTCTGTCAGGGGTGCCACTCTCGTGTCAGCTGTCTCTACAGTAACGAATGTTTCAGTTGCTGTCGCCTCCATATGAGGACGTAGCGCCTCCCGCACTATGGTAACTTCCGCGGCGCTGTCTAGGAGGGTCACTGCCCACGTCCAATTCTGGAGTCTCGTTCTCACGGTCTGAGGCATATTTCGCTATGACAGCGGCAACCTTTTTCTTCTGAAATTGCGGTCGAGGAAGATGAAAGTCTTCTGCTTTCCCTCTGACTTGTTGTCGAGGTTGGTCTCGCTCCTGGGGAGCCTCTCGGCCCCTTCCTCTATCTTGCCGTCCTCCTCCACCAGCCTGTGACGACGTCTGGGCCTGTGAAGAACGAGGAGAACGCGTATCAGAGCTCTGAAACCTTTCTGGTGATTTAATCCTTGACCTATCACGTAAATCATAAGTACGTTCAGAAGAAACCGAAACTGGGGAAGCGCATCTCGACCCCGGCTTCTTTTGTTGCTTACCCTGTTTTTTCTGTCTCCAACTCTTTTTAGTGAAGACCGGTTTATCATCTTTCTCAGATGCACTTTTTGTTTGTGTAACTTGTGTTTGCGATTGAGTTTGCATTTTTACAAAGGCTTGTTGCCCAGGCTATTTCTTCCAATTGTTTTATAAGCCCGGGCAATAATTTTCGGTAATTCGCGGGGCCTGTCCAACTCTGGGACCAAAGCCAAAGCATTCGCTACTTGAAAGTTCATAGCATCGCCCTTGACATTTCCAAGGATCAGCTCAGCTACTACATCAAACACTCCCACTAGTCTCATCCCTAATTCCACAGCCGCTTCAGGGCCATGTTCATCCTGTACTTTTTTAATTACAGAGGGTAGAACCGTCATGGAAGGAGTTCCAAAACATTTTGAATAAACTGCTGCGAATACCTTACCCCAGTTTTCACATGATGTCAAATCGGGGATTATGTCTTTTGGCAAACTTATCGTGAGGATGCGGTGTTTATCTACTGGGGATGTATGGGGAAACACTGCTTCTATCTGATCGAACTTTTCTGCAAGCCAGTAAGGATAGTCGTCCTTGTTTTGTGGACGTTTGCCCATCACAGAATTTACCATGACAGGACTTATAGTCACTCCAGCGGCTATAGCTGGTTGGCCTGCGACTACAGGAGCAGCTCCATGTAGACTACCTGTAACGTATGTCACTAAGGCTCGATGCACTCGTACCAATTCGGTATGCATAGTGCGCAGTTCGCAAGCGGTAATGCCAGATAATTTGGATGCGGGGTATACCCGGCCAATACAGGCCAAGTGGCCCCCTGAATTGACAAGGGGCCTAAACGAACTGCGGTAGTTGGTTGTGGTAGGGCGCCATTAAACCAAACACGGTGCTGCCAAGCCGTGAGAGGTACTTCAAGAGTGGTATAGGGTCGATATGCAGCAGGAATAACGGTGGGTTTATATTCATGAAACAGATTATCATCTGCCTCCACCGCTTCAAAAGTGATCCAAGTGTAAAACACCTCAAGAGTAGTAAGTCGGATCGGCTTGAACCACAAAGACCAAATCGATCCCTGTATCAGGCACTCCATACACCCGTAAGTGGTCTCGGAGTGCTCCTCGACTATGTGCAGCAATCGCCACACCAGCCATGACTAAACAGTTATATTTGACAACCTAACAGGGAGCACAAAAATGGGTCAGTTAACTAACCTTTTTTAATAACATCAAGCTTGAAAGAACCTATAAAACGTTCAATATAGGAGGTATCACCGTCACTTACGCCTCCGGAAGCGTATGTGAGGGTTTTGTGGACAAGCACAAGTACTACTCAAGCGTCTCGCAGATAAGCAGCCCCACGGTGGTCGCGCCATGTCATAAGGTTTCTGCACATACACAGAGCTATGCACAGGAAAATGGGACCCCGGATTACAGTGGTTTGCCACCATATACCGTAGCACCCAAAAACCCCAACCCAACTAGCTTAGCATCCCATTAGCACCCAAGTACTAATGTTTAGACAACCCAGAACACGGTATCTTTATCTCAGGACTCGCAGAAGCAAGAACACTCTTTCGTCACTCACTCGTACTTGTCCACAAGGTGCGTAGGCAGAGACACTGGATAGGTTAAAATGTTTATTCCAACTTACGTGCTCTAATGTACAGTACACGTGTCAGTACTAATAGCATAATGCATATGACTAATATAAGCAGCATGGTTACAATTCCATAGAATACAAACGGGAAAAGCATCTCAGAGCTCAGTGGATAAACGTATAAATAACATTACCACCCTCCCCTTGCAGTAAGATAGTTTATTATAAAATAGAAGACCTCTGGGCTTTGACTAGCGAACCCCATACCTCAGTCTCTAGATGCAGAATTACATCAGCAGGACATCATAGCTCTTCTCACTGAAAGGGATTTCTCCAAGTGTGTTAAGCGCTAGTAAACCACAGTATTAAAAGCATACCAAGTTCTTCATGGCAATTGCACCTAATGTTATGTCTGGGTGCGCGAGACTGGCCATATCAGGAAGAACCAAAATACATTGTTATGCGACCTTGTACATGTTTGTGCAGACGGAGCCCAAAAAGGTGAACAACAGAAAATGCAGACAGTGCAAAAGAACTTGGCACGAGCAAAGGGCGAGGGGGGCCCGGCTCAGTGTAACGTGCGCAAAGAAAAGCAGCATGGCAGCCAGGCCTAGGCCAACATAACAAGGCAGGTAACAATCCACAAGACCCTCCAAAGCAACAAATCCTGTTTAGTGGTAACTCAAAGCACAGTATCTAGCCTTGTAAAGCTCTCTTTGGCTACGGCTTGCAGCTTCGTCCCACTGATTTTCGATTTCCAAACGGTTTTATAAGTCCGAAGGTAAAAATCTTCACTGGGCTCGACAGACTCCCCATCGACAATGATGACCTCCTCTACCTGGGAAATCCGGCTTCTCCTGCTTAGAGCTTTTTCCCGCTATCGTTGACAGCTTGACAGTGACCTCGTCCAGCGCTCCCTAGTGAGGACGACTCCTCTTCAGACAAAGCCTACTGCCTTGTCCCGCTGAACTCAACCTTCTCCTGGGCTTTTCCTCAAAATTTCTTCTAAGTCAAAACATAAGCTTAGACAGGGCCCAATACACTTTGTGTATCCAAACCATGCTCCAACACGGTCTGCCTTAACTTTTTTTTTTTTTTTTTTTTTTTTAAGTCCTCATTTGGCAATTTTTATTTAGGTGTCAAAAGGATCCAGGCGGCTACAGCTGAAAAAAAGATCCCAGTCTCTCCCCGAAAGGAGGGATGTATAACATCCCAGGTCTTATATGTGCTGCCGACAAGAATCTGACTCCTCTATACAGGTGCTGAAGTTTGGCCCCAGACCAGGGTACAGGGGGACGCAACTCCCCCGTCCAAGCTACCCGTATAACAGATTGTTAATCATTGGACCAGTGATTAACATAACAAACAAAGAAAATGAGAAAAAATTAATATACAGAAACGAAAAGAAAAAGGAGGAGAGTAAAGCAAGTCAGTGACGTACTGTTTTAACCCAATTATCCCATAATTCCCAAAACTTTGTTCTCTTAGTATTCGTTATAGCACGGTCTAAATTCGCTATTTTTTGTATTGATCGCACCCACTCTGCCTCATGGGGAGGGTTGGGCAGTATCCATTTAATGCACAGCTCTCTACGTGCAAGGAGAATTAATGTAAATACAAGTGCTTTATGTGTTTTAGAGAAACCCCTATTTCCCTCCTCATCTAGCATCACCCAAAAATTACTAACGCCAGGCTCACCTTGAATTCTTGGCCCAGAATTCCTGAATGCGTCATACCCACTTTCTGCCAGAAGATCTGGATTAAGGGACACTGCCAAAACATGTAGACTTCATTTGCGTTGACCTCGCCGCACTTAGGGCACTTCTTCACCGCATGGGTTCCCAATTAGGAAAGTCTCCGAGATGTCCAATAGGCCTTGTGGACAGTAAAGAGATGGTTCTTTCTGAGTGGAGCAGACTTCACATATAACCATAGATGAGACATAGATACTTGCCATAGCAGGTCAAGGTCATGCGCCGGCAGTTCCCTCCTCCAGGTCGCTACCAACAAGACTTGCACTTCATCTGTGGCCTGTACCAGCATCCAGTACCATTCTGATACCTCTTTCCGCAGGAGGGGACGTGAACAGATCTTGGACTCACAGAATTGATTCCCCTTTCCGTCTTTTCCCAGCGTTTTTGCCCAGCTCATTAACTGGTATTATTTAAATTTTGGTACCAGCCTCGCAGAGATCTCCTGCATGCGCTGCCAAGACATTAGTTCAGTATCCTCTAGGAGTTGGCCCCATCTAAGAATGCCACACTCCCTTACGGGGATTGCAAGTGAGTCTCGAAGGCAAGCTGGCGTGTCGGGTGAATTCCAAATAGGTGCATATTGACTAAAGTAAGGTATTTGTAAAGAGGTTCTTATTTGATACCAAATCCTGCATGCGCCCAGAAGGACCTTAAGCCTAACTTTTTATAAAAACTTGGGGTGGCCAAATTTGTAAAGAAAGAAACTAGTTTGATCTGGAGGGACAGCTTTAAGAGCTTGGAAAAGTGGTGACAAAACAGGGGTGTCCCTCAACAGCTGTCTAAAGATCTTCAAGTGGAAAGCACGATAGTACTGGAGAAGGTCTGGACTAGCTATACCACCACCTTCCTTTTTCTCTCTAAGTTTCCTCCAGGCAATTCTAGGCTTTTGTTTCCCCAAATAAAGCTGGTGAAATCCCCTTGCACCTTCTTGAACCACTCTTTCTTAAATTCTAGCGGAATGGTGTTGAACAAAAAAGTAAATTTGGGAAGAATGGACATTTTTAGAAGGTTATATCGTCCTAGAAATGATAGAGGAAGAGTTCCCCAGGCCTGTAGCTGTTTCCGCACACTGGATGCTAAATTGTCAAAATTCACTTTTGCTAAATTCTCCAAATTACGCACAACTTGAATACCTAAGTACGCTGTACTGTGACGTCGGACAATACCACTATACTGTGATTCTGTTGTAAGTGCACTGGTTTTGAGATCCTGATTGACTATAAAATCGTAATAACGATTTTATTTTAAAAAAATTAAAAAACTTGAATACCTAAGTATCTCATGGTTTGTCTAATTAGATCACATGGGATATGGGTGTTCCACTGCATTATCTCTGTTTTTTGTTGATTTACGGCATAACCAGATACCTTGCCAAAACCCTCAAGTGTTTCCCATATTGCTGGTAGGGACAGGGGCAGGTGGCCTGTACAAATCATCAAATCGTCCACATACAACCCAATCTTTTTCTCTCAGCCGTTGCACGCAAAGGGGAGGATGTTCCCACATGATCTTAGTTTAGATGCCAAAGGCTCAATGTAAAGATTGAAGAGGAGTGGGGATAATGGGCATCCCTGTCTGGTCCCCCTACCGATGTTTAAAAAATTAGACAGGTTCCCATTAACTAGTACTCTGGCTGAGGGGTTTTTATACAGCGCTTTAACTGCTGATAGAAAGGTCTCTCCTAGATTAAAGCGTTGGATCATCTTGTATAAAAAAGGCCAACTGACCCTATCAAATGCCTTCGCGGCATTGAATGTCATTACCGTCAATGGGTTACCATACTCCTTTGCCAAGTCAATTGCACCAATTAACTCATGAGCCAATTTGTGCAACTGTCTCTCTTTTATAAAGCCTTTCTGATCAGTATGAATCAGGGTCCCCACACTCTTATCTAAACGTTTGGTTAGTATCTGGGAATAGATTTTGTAATCACTATTAAGAAGTGAGATAGGTCTATACGACTCACATAACCCTGGGTTTTTGTTGTGTTTGAGAAAGATAGTTATGGTGGCGGAATCCCAAGAGGATGGTAGATCTTGGTTAGAGATAAAGGCTAAAGTAAAGAGTTGAAGCGAGATGGGAGCTAGCTCTTCTTTTAATAACGTGTAAATTTCATTTGGAAGAGCGTCCGGGCCAGCAGCTTTCCCTTCTTTTAAACTACTTATAACTTTAACAGCCTCCTCCAAGCAAGATGGGACTATTCAGTTTATCCCTTGGGGCACCCTGAAGAGATGGAAGATCAAGATCCTGGGAAAACGCCTCGATTTGTTCCCTGCTTATAATCACATCTTCGATATATAGGTCTTGGAAAAACTGTACAAATGCGTTTTCAATTTCACAGTCATCGGAAATTATGCTGCCTGGAATTTGACATTTTAGGTCTTTAATAAAATTCCTAGATTGACTAGCTGTGATCTTCCAAGCTAACTGGTCTGCCTTAACTTTTGACTTTGCCCCGGTCTTGCGCAACTACATACTTGCAATTGGAGCATTGGTGTGTTAGGAGCTATCTTTCACTAGAAACTATAACAATTCATAACCCTAGTTTACTGACTGCATTTAATTCATTTTTGTGTCATTTTATTTATTAAAATGTTCTCTATTTTTCTAAATTGGTGTGGGATTTTTCTTGTGTTGTGTTTTCACTTTATTACTGCTTGAGTAGTGCATAAATACTTAACACAGAGCCTCGGAGTTATGTCTGACTGCTTTTGTGCCAAGCTACCACAGGGTTAAGCACAGGTTATTTTAGTGACTATTGTGGATCACCCTGACGAGCATTGTGGCTGTTGCTTAAGTAGGGTTTTCACCACATTCAAACAAAAAAAATGTTTACACAGTGGTGATGCTATTTATCTCTGGGTATTTTCACCTTACCTTAACGCTCTTACTTCAAGTGAAAGAGGATATAACAATGCACCCAAACAAATACACTCACTTATTGAGAGAAGTTTTGATGGATTCTGATGTCTTCATAAAAGTCTTTATAGAGACATTATGTAAAATAATTGCCTGCTGTGAAATGTTACACAATATAGCATTAAGAAAAGGCATAGCATCAATTCCAATGGAGGATGAATACTATGAAGATAAAAATACCCCTGCATGCTACCAAACAACTGGGTCAAGATATAGTTTGAGCTGCTGAAAGTAGATCATGACGTACTGACATCACAGATGACTATTTTTAAGGTAAGTGATTTTATTGATGTATAATAAGGTTTGAACAATGAAACAAATATTAACATAGAAATTGCCTTTTTGCACAGATTTACATAGCATAACAAAAGAGAAGAAGCAGTATTGCAATATAACAGAAGAATCCAAAATACACTCTAAAATAGTAGATAAATTGCAACTTTGAAAAATCACAATGAGGAAATATGTTTTCATGCTTTTTTTTTTTCATTTGGCTCCCCTGGAAGCTTTAACAAGTGTTGAATTAGGGATTGCAACATCAGAACTTCTGCCCTTTGGGCACCTCCCACTTACAACCTCTTGCACAGACACACAACTGAGACTTGAAGCCTCCTCACTTTCCCCAGGCATCTCTTGATCCCCTAAAGCAATGTGTATTGTTTGTAGCTCTTCAGGAGTACTAGTCATTTGGGCTAACCCCCTGGAGACATCTCCACTAAATGATCCATCTCTGCCTAAAGAGCTACTGGTGCTTAGCAAGCAAACTTGCAGAATTTGCAAGCCTACTAACAGACCTACCAAAGTCATCCATTCTGATAAGTAAATGACATTGCCTGTGGCTTTGTATATCGCTTTCCTGGGTATCAGCGCTACAAAGGGCAGGCCCACACAATAGGGCAACCGAATAATCCCCGAGGGGACTGGGTACAATTACATGTATGGTGCATTTAACATAGTACTTTCTAAAGCTCTAAACTGTGTGGCAGGATGCACGGGCCTTCTCCTTCACTTTCTGAGGTGGGTGCTGTGACCAGCAGCAGCAAAACATCTGCTTAGGAATGTGGACCTTCATGTCTCGCCCTCGTTACTGCCTGAGACTGTTGGCACTGAGATGAATGAGGGATGGGTGCTGTGGAATCTTTGGTTTCCCACTTGTCTGGGGCGTGTTGCGATATCCTGCGGTGAAGGGAATGTGCTAGGTACAGTCTCAGTGTCCTCTACCACTTCCTGTTCCTCAAACCCTCTTGCATCCTTTCTGTTTCAACATCATTGGCTGTTTCTGTGTTTAAAGAAATATGCATTTTTCATATACTTCAATATTTTACCAACAGATATACATTAAAAGAGATATGTAAGCAATATTGAATTTTACTTTTAAGATAATGAAATTCTTCAATATTTTTATAGTACAATTTGGGGAAAAAACATAAACTTGAACTACTATTATTTGAATTTTCCACTTATATGTATCATGTAGGTGTTCTAAGATATATTTTAATAACTTCAATGTTTTTTTTAAATCATATTTTTTTTCCATAAAATCGTAATTAACAGTAGTTGTGGTTGGTGGTGCAGAGGTATCAATCTTGCTTACTCCTGACACTGGTTGGAAGGCAGACTCAATTGGTTCTTCCATTGCTGATTGAGGGGGTTTAATTCGGTTGCCAGGCTAATTTTTCTTTTGCTCGGGAGCGAAGATTGTACCATTTCTTTGTAATTCCATTTATGATACGTTTTGTCAGCCTAACTGAATGTATGTGCTAGTAAATTTGAAGCCATATCTTATTTTTGCTATTCTCCGGAACAGTCAGTGATGGTTTCTCAAAATGTTCATCAATAAGCAGGACACATTCATCTACCAATATTTCAAGTACTTCTTTTTCTGAGAACCTGTTATTTTGTCTCTTGCACTTTACTCCTGGGATAAGTGCTGGCTGGCCATGATGAACACAGATTGAATCTTCTCTCGCCTATTCTAAAATGCCCTCTTCTTGCTTTTTTTACAATTTGCTTCTACACTTCCTCATTGTGAGGTCATAACTTGCTGCCTGAGCGGCATTTGCAATTTGCGAACGCCGTCGCGAACCGCGAATGGCATTCTCAATTTACTGAGTTGGATTTTGCAATTTGGTATGTTAAAACTGCAAATCATTCTGAATCACAAAAAGTATTTCTTTCCCAGTGATACATTAGAAATAGCGATTCGCAATTAGAGATTTTGTATTTTTCACTTGTTACAAAGTGCCATTTTTAAGCTTGATACTTCTGGCCCCATGTTACAAATACAGATTTGGACAGGGAGCTGTACTCTGGTCTCTGTGGGGCTCCAGCTGCTTTGTAGACTCAGAAACTCACACTGAATAAGCACTGGTTTCCACTGAGTCAGTGTACAGTTTGAGAAACCACTTGTGAACGATGTAACTAATGAGATGCATTGGGTTCATGGCTTCCCCTAAGGAAGAGAGGTCCTATCCATACATATGTTAGGTTTTCTGATAAGATGTTGAGTGTAGGAGAGATGGTTGAGTGCTTTATGAGCATGCAGCTCTGGCCACCTACACTGTCTATCTAGTTGCAGGATGATGGAGAGAGAAGAGAACCTCCTGGGTGCCTGTTCCTTGCATTGTCTAGGTGCTGCTGGATTGTTGGGTGTGATAAGCCTCTCACAGTCACCCACCTCGTGTCAGGATTGGGGCTGGATGACATGGAAGGCCAAATATCCAGCTGGCGCTCGCGCAGACAATAGAGTAATCAACCCAACATAGAGCCCTCAGCCTCGTCTGGAAGACAGTGAATTACAAAGACCATATGTCATTACCTTACATTTTCTCCACCATCAACCAGTATGACTCTTCCACTTTCAAAGACTAACAATTCTCTAATGCCACCTAACGAGGTGAGATGCGCTAAGCATTTAAACTGTCTCCAATTCGGCGCTTGCGACAGTTAAAACGCTTCTTTCACATGCACTAATCCAATTTTAGGAGTCGGAAATGTTTTTCTGACTCCTAAAATGGTATTCTGAGATGATACTGATTCGGGATCTGGAAGGGGCATGTTGTAGGCTTCCCTTTCAAATACCAAATCGGTATCTTATGCGTCAATGTTTTGCAATGGAAATCTAGACTCTAAACCCTGAAAATATATCAACACCTCAAAGGAGGTGGTAAAACATTTGCAAAAGGGATGATTTCCCCTTTGTGAATGTAAACAAAGGTTGTTGAAGAGGAGGCAGATGGCTGCCAACTCTTAACAAACTTTCCAAAAAAAAAAAAAACTTTTAACACAGCCCTGTATACTTTAAAGAAAATGGACTGTATTTAAAAAAAAAAGGTTTGCTTTATTTAAAAGCAGTCACAGGCGTGGTGGTTTGCAGACTCCAGCAGACCACAATCCCTGTGATGGTCTCAAATCATAGTGTTGCAATTTGCGACCGACCTACCTGATTAATATTCAAGCGGTAAATCAGATTGTGACCCACTACGATGCGGAATTTTGAGAACTGACGTGTGTTAATACCTTTATCAGTTTTTGTTATTTTTAGCAAAGAAATCCTTGGTGTGACTAATCCAGCCTTCAAAGGTGTTGAGTTGGTCATTATTTTTCATGCTTCGAGATGATTCCTCCTTGGCTCCTTTTTGTCTTAAACTTCTAACTGATGCCCTTAACCGGTGTTGTACCATCAAAGTTTAAAGAGGAACCTGCATAGCCACTGCCAACATTTTGTCACGGATAGTAGATTTGGAGTTAAGAAAAGTAAAGCTGCCTGCCCCATGTATACTTACCTTGATGATATGTGAATATTCAACACTGTGGAGTAGATATACATGCAGGGCGATATTCGTGACTACGATATGTGTCATATAACCCATTTAAATCCCGAACCTCTATTTCACTTTTATTTACGTAATCACTCCTAATGTTGTTTCGTGGGTGTATGCATTTGTTACAGTGAATTTGATAAGTCGGGCTTGTCTAAAAAAAGAGATGTGTGTGTGTATTATTGAATTTTCAATAGTCTCTGATCATTTTTTTTGCGAAAGCTGTGGTGTTTCTCGGATTTTCATATTCATTTATTTACAGAGGGCACCCCCTGTGTCCTCCCATGCTCCTAGCCTCCTCCTTCCCCAAACATTTTCCCCTACAGGTAACTCTTGCACTGTTCCTGTCATTCACTACTAGCCCTACATGTAACACTTTCCTTAACCTTATGTTTCGCCTTAATCTTATTCCTAATTTCCACCTTTTCCTTTGTTTCATACCGTTCTCTCAACTGCTGTTTTATCCTAACCCTAATCCTCGTATTGTCAGTGTACGTAAAGGACTATGGCGGAAGGCTTATGTATTGACCCTTGCTGTGGCTATGGACTCAGGGCAAAGGCCAGAAGGGCAATGGCCTACTTTAAATTGCAGTTGCTTTATTTGAGAAGGAAGCTTTAGATTGGGTGCAGAATAGGCTATTTTGGTTCTTTTCATGTCGGAGCTTGATAACATACCAAGAAATACTCCCCAGTCAGTTATCCAGTCAGTCAGTCAACGTTATTTGTCTTGCTACTGTTGGAGTTGCAGATGGGAAACATCCTTTACCCGCAGTCTTTACAACGACCAGCCTTTACAATGAAGTTAGTACCCCGCATGCGACATTACCATGCGCTACTTTACCACGCAAGTCGTTACAATGACTTGCTGTAGAGGGCACGTTGTTGGACTGCTGTTGGATTTTTAAGTCCAACACCTTCCCTACTGTTGTGTAGACTGAAGTTGAAATAGTAATTTATTTTATACTATTTCAAAGTCCAGCGCCCCCTAAAGCAAGTTGTTGTAACAATGTGCGTACTAAGGTAGCACGTGGTACGGTCGCAGACAGGGTAGTGACTGCGTTGTAAAGGTGTGCGGAGTAAATGTCTGTTGGGTTCCATCTTACAACGGGTGCAGATAAATTTGATCTATTGAAAATTTGAGTTACTGTGATAACAGAAGAATTGAGGGATTTGTGAGGCAGCAGAAACCAGGGAGTAAAATGAAATCAAGCCTTTCTTCACACACCACACATTGAATACACCTGTATTAAATGTGTGTCGCAATTTCCGAGACGATCACATGAGGAAGGTCAGTAGCGATGTCTCGCACATGCATTTGTCATTAGAAGCTGCACTGCAATGTTTGATGCTGAATTTAAGCGCGCACATAATGTAATTATAGCACATGCAAGTATCAATAAAGTGAAAACATATGTCCATTACTAACTTAACAGCTGCTTCCAGAAGATGAAATGTCCCTCCTGCTCTTAACAGAACATCCAGAGTGCTTGGGGCAATCTCACGTTGTGCACAAAAAATAGCATGAAAAATGTTTGACCTCTACAATAAAATGTGCATGCAGTTCCAATACTAATGTTATTTTTGTACGTTTTAAAAAATATTACTGTACTCTGCTGAAGGTGTGAGCAGCTCTTAATTTCCTCTGCTTTTAGCGATAACCACTTTTCAATACCTGCCACAAAACTATGCGTCCAAGGCGAATATTCTGGCTTACAGAAAGGGCAATTATTTGCTATTAATGACCTATAGATTTCTAATACTGTCCCCCTGCATTCATCCTGCACAGGCTGAGAGGCACCGCCATGGGCATGTCTGCTACAAGTCACCGCTTCATTGTTATTGTTATATAGCACTTCAATAGCACACAATCTGCCATTAGTGTGACACTGCTGACACTCACAGAGCTTAATAGCAAGAACAGAGTAGTTGATGCCATCATTCTGATTGGCCAGGCCAGTTTCCCCATTCAAAATTGTTAATTGTTCTGATGTATTTCTTTATCAATTGCAATGATTATACAGTGCTGAAATGCTGCCAGGGAGTGGTGTGCACCTCATAAACATTGGCAAGAGGGCACACAAACAGTTATGAGTGACAATGAAAGAAGTCAAGCTCCATAAAACCATATGAGATAAGGCCTTCCCTGAAGCATTATGTCAGAGGGCGCGAGCGTCAGGATATTAGGACGATCAGGACCCTGAATTCGGCGATCAACGGTTCCTTAGGACTCACGAATGGCGGGTCATTAATTCTGAAGAGGTGATTAATCGAGAATTCATCTTTCCTCAGCCCAGGCTGCTTCCAAGCCATACGTCAGGTTAATGGCGGGTGCTGAAGTAGCTGCCTTCGCGCGGCCGCCACGCTGCGCGCGCCGCCCGCGCCGCGCGCCTTCTCCAGCACAGCGGCAGCCCTCGGGAAACTTTCTGTGGGAAGCGGTGGAGCTGGCGGGAGGCTGTAATTATGCTTTGAATTAATCCACTTCAAGGGTGTTTTGACATTTTGGCGTGTGAAGTTTTTTGTTTAAAGTGTACTGCGTTGTTTTGTTCCCGCAAGGCAATGGTTTCAGGAGCCTGGGACTGACTGATTAATGCATAAACACAGTGGCACCTATTTTGTAAACAGCTACCGAGCTGCAGAGTGGCTCGAGAATCTTCAGCGAATTCCCAGGACAATAATGCTACATTTTTATTGAATCCCATTGAAGTTATCATCAAAAACTACTCTCCTCTTTTGTACATGGTCCCTCTTCAAAGGGCGAATATTTAGCTTCATATGGAAATGGTGTTTAGTCAAAGAAATCACTCAAAGGCTGAGGCGAGAGTTCAAAACACTGAGGTTTACTTTAAAGGGCAGAGGCTTCAACTTTATGCCAAAGACCCTGTCGCTGCCTAAGACCCTGTCACCCTGTCGCTTGAGAGAGTCCAACAGGAGGCACGGGTTGTGGAGGCAAGGCGCTCTGATTTTGCTAACCCTCCAGGCACGCTTAAGAATTGCTTGTTTTTTTGCCCTGTTCATCTTTATGTCTCCTTCGCCCTTCTGTTGCCTCACATGTGGAACATGAAAGGTATGTTTAAGTTGCACCACACCTGAGATTGTGTATATATTAAAAAATTGGGTTGATATATGTACTGTAAAGTTTGAAAGAAATTAGACGGGTAGTCTGTTTTCACTATTTATTAGCACTTTAAATTTGGTGTGGAAATGACGTAAGAATCATGTGATCAAGGCCCTGCGAGGCCGAAACGCGTCATGATGGCAGCACAGCACGGAAAATAAATTAAGTGCAAAGAAAAAGTGGAGTCCGTTTCGTTTTTGGGTTCAGCGTTGCAGGAACCAGTGACAAAAAGGAAAAAGTACAATAAACAATATATATATATATATATATATATATATATATATATATATATGTATATATGTATCTATATATCTATATAACGATGAAGAATTGGCAATACATATTGGTGTATAGCAATGCCGTATCCTTAGTTCGTCTTTTCTATCAGATGTAACTGATGACTATCTTTTGTATGCCCTGATATCTCTGTCTTCAATGGGTGATGGACAAATGCGGAACACACAGGAAAATGAATGAACTACTGCCCTTCCATGATGAACAGCTCTTCCTCACACCTTTCACAGGATGTTTGATGATTGTTTTTACATACATCATTCCTTTTTTTTTTATATTGCACTTTATTCACTTGGTGATTCACAGCATAGTTGGACACTACCCTGGTCCATTGCAGTATATATGAGTGGGGAAATTCCTACAAATTGGAATATGGAACATGTTATTCCTGCTGCAATTTTCGCATGGAAGGCTCAGTAGTTGGACTCTATGTACAATGATATAAGGGATTTCCCTGTTGTATTAATATCATTACATTAGGAATATATATACATACCTGGGGATTAGGATCATATATTCCATACCCTTGAATCCATCAGTCCTTACTACTGGGATTATCTTGAATCACAGTGTTATTGCCCCCACAGTAATCATAAGGAACCTTTTTGGTCCTATACCGAGGTACAATAGTGCTTTGTGTCATTTGCTCAGTTATAACATGTCTGAAAATATAATTGTTATATTTTTATAGATCACGGGAAATAAGTTTTGGAATCAATTATTTACACCTATTTCACTTACCATGTTGAGTCACAACAAGCTAAGGCCACAACCTCACATTGTGAAGACAGCGTTATTTATATGAGTGATCACCAATACGATTTAATTACCCTATGATAGCCAAGTGTTGGACCTTACTGTACACTTTGCAGATTTCCATGGATTATATATGAATTTATTTAGTTTTTAAGCAATTTTGATTATTATATCATGTCGTCGCGAGAATAAGTAACTCCACTGCTCTTGTAACTGCTCATATCGTTAGTCTTATTTCTATGGTCATGCTTTCCGAATGTGCCGGCGTTTTACAGGCTATGTCACTATAAGCAAAATAGAAGGACATGCAAACCTTTTAAAATAATTACAACTCTAGATTGAGGCATATCGGATATTGTAATTAAATATAAACTTGCAATGTGAAAGTAACATGATCTGAAGTATGTTGTTTATGTTTATGCTTTATGTTTTTTCTTGATGTGGGCATGAACAAGTGGTTCTAATTGGACAAAGGCTACTGCATAGCTGAAATGCGTTGTTTTGTTTTTGTGCAATAAAACTGTGCAAATGAGTTGGTGTGCCGCTTTATTCTTTGTCCGGATGATATGGATTGCTTGGATTATTTGGTATAATGGATGGAAGTACAAGCCGTTGCGGGCACTCGCATCGTCTGGCGGGAAGCAGCAATCTTGTGGCAGTAGGAAACTGACAAATATAAATATAAATATAAATATAAATATAAATATAAATATATATATATATATATATATATATATATACATAAAAACAATACCCTTTCAGGCATAGAGTGACGCATAAATTATGCAAAAAAAGAAGCAGAGAACTCTGGGTAGTTCTCAAGTTTAGGTGGAAAGCAGCTCCTGTACAGAGCACTCTCAACACCAGCGACACTCTAGATCTGCTCACCTCAAATGTCTGCTTTTCTATCAAAGTCTTTAAGTATAGGATTAGCACAGTGCCATCCACGCCGAGATAGAAGGGGACAAAGTCTTTTGCCATTTCTACAGCAAAGTCTTTAAGCATAGAACTAGCACAGTGCTGTTCATGCCGAGCTGTAAAATGACAAAAGCCATTTACCACTCCAGGCACAGTATTACAGCTTTGAATTGGTAAAATACCATTCAAGCCAACCTGAAATGAGTAAAAGCAACCCCTGACACAGTGTTTCGCTCTAATTAGAGCTCTTCAGAGAGGTATAGCTTTGTCCAGACACAAGGGAGCACCCAGTATAAGTCAAAACAATACCCTTTCAGGCATAGAGTGACGCATAAATTATGCAAAAAGAAGCAGAGAACTCTGGGTAGTTCTCAAGTTTAGGTGGAAAGCAGCTCCTGTACAGAGCACTCTCAACACCAGCGACACTCTAGATCTGCTCACCTCAAATGTCTGCTTTTCTATCAAAGTCTTTAAGCATAGGATTAGCACAGTGCCATCCACGCCGAGATAGAAAGGGACAAAGTCTTTTGCCATTTCTACAGCAAAGTCTTTAAGCATAGAACTAGCACAGTGCTGTTCATGCCGAGCTGTAAAATGACAAAAGCCATTTACCACTCCAGGCACAGTATTACAGCTTTGAATTGGTAAAATACCATTCAAGCCAACCTGAAATGAATAAAAGCAACCCCTGACACAGTGTTTCGCTCTAATTAGAGCTCTTCAGAGAGGTATAGCTTTGTCCAGACACAAGGGAGCACCCAGTATAAGTCAAAACAATACCCTTTCAGGCATAGAGTGACGCATAAATTATGCAAAAAAGAAGCAGAGAACTCTGGGTAGTTCTCAAGTTTAGGTGGAAAGCAGCTCCTGTACAGAGCACTCTCAACACCAGCGACACTCTAGATCTGCTCACCTCAAATGTCTGCTTTTCTATCAAAGTCTTTAAGCATAGGATTAGCACAGTGCCATCCACGCCGAGATAGAAAGGGACAAAGTCTTTTGCCATTTCTACAGCAAAGTCTTTAAGCATAGAACTAGCACAGTGCTGTTCATGCCGAGCTGTAAAATAACAAAAGCCATTTACCACTCCAGGCACAGTATTACAGCTTTGAATTGGTAAAATACCATTCGAGCCAACCTGAAATGAGTAAAAGCAACCCCTGACACAGTGTTTCGCTCTAATTAGAGCTCTTCAGAGAGGTATAGCTTTGTCCAGACACAAGGGAGTACCCAGTATAAGTCAAAACAATACCCTTTCAGGCATAGAGTGACGCATAAATTATGCAAAAAAGAAGCAGAGAACTCTGGGTAGTTCTCAAGTTTAGGTGGAAAGCAGCTCCTGTACAGAGCACTCTCAACACCAGCGACACTCTAGATCTGCTCACCTCAAATGTCTGCTTTTCTATCAAAGTCTTTAAGCATAGGATTAGCACAGTGCCATCCACGCCGAGATAGAAAGGGACAAAGTCTTTTGCCATTTCTACAGCAAAGTCTTTAAGCATAGAACTAGCACAGTGCTGTTCATGCCGAGGCTGTAAAATGACAAAAGCCATTTACCACTCCAGGCACAGTATTACACCTTTGAATTGGTAAAATACCATTCAAGCCAACCTGAAATGAGTAAAAGCAACCCCTGACACAGTGTTTCGCTCTAATTAGAGCTCTTCAGAGAGGTATAGCTTTGTCCAGACACAAGGAGGCACCCAGTATAAGTCAAAACAATACCCTCGGCGTGGATGGCACTGTGCTAATCCTAAGCTTAAAGACTTTGATAGAAAAGCAGACATTTGAGGTGAGCAGATCTAGAGTGTGGCTGGTGTTGAGAGTGCTCTGTACAGGAGCTGCTTTCCACCTAAACTTGAGAACTACCCAGAGTTCTCTGCTTCTTTTTTTGCATAATTTATGCGTCACTCTATGCCTGAAAGGGTATTGTTTTGACTTATACTGGGTGCTCCCTTGTGTCTGGACAAAGCTATACCTCTCTGAAGAGCTCTAATTAGAGCGAAACACTGTGTCAGGGGTTGCTTTTACTCATTTCAGGTTGGCTTGAATGGTATTTTACCAATTCAAAGCTGTAATACTGTGCCTGGAGTGGTAAATGGCTTTTGTCATTTTACAGCTCGGCATGAACAGCACTGTGCTAGTTCTATGCTTAAAGACTTTGCTGTAGAAATGGCAAAAGACTTTGTCCCTTTCTATCTCGGCGTGGATGGCACTGTGCTAATCCTATGCTTAAAGACTTTGATAGAAAAGCAGACATTTGAGGTGAGCAGATCTAGAGTGTCGCTGGTGTTGAGAGTGCTCTGTACAGGAGCTGCTTTCCACCTAAACTTGAGAACTACCCAGAGTTCTCTGCTTCTTTTTGCATAATTTATGCGTCACTCTATGCCTGAAAGGGTATTGTTTTGACTTATACTCGGTGCTCCCTTGTGTCTGGACAAAGCTATACCTCTCTGAAGAGCTCTAATTAGAGCGAAACACTGTGTCAGGGGTTGCTTTTACTCATTTCAGGTTGGCTTGAATGGTATTTTACCAATTCAAAGCTGTAATACTGTGCCTGGAGTGGTAAATGGCTTTTGTCATTTTACAGCTCGGCATGAACAGCACTGTGCTAGTTCTATGCTTAAAGACTTTGCTGTAGAAATGGCAAAAGACTTTGTCCCTTTCTATCTCGGCATGGATGGCACTGTGCTAATCCTATGCTTAAAGACTTTGATAGAAAAGCAGACATTTGAGGTGAGCAGATCTAGAGTGTCGCTGGTGTTGAGAGTGCTCTGTACAGGAGCTGCTTTCCACCCAAACTTGAGAACTACCCAGAGTTCTCTGCTTCTTTTTTTTTTTTTTGCATATATATATATATATATGGCATAGTGGCATCCACTAAGGATTTTACTGGGACTACCAAAACCACAATGCTGTGCGCAGACACGCCCAGGAGGGCGATATTGAGAACTTTAAACACCTGTATATATATCTTCAAAGACTGTTCCTTTCCCTATGCTAAGCCGGTGATCAAGGGAATTCATCTCGAAACGTATGGCGAAATTGGCTGAACATACGCTGTGAAAGTCCTATTCATCTAGCTGCTGCCAACCGAAATAAATGGTAAAGACACGTTGGTGTAGCGCTTCATTAGTGCGAGCACAACTCATTTGGATATATATATATATATATATATCCAAATGAGTTGTGCTCGCACTAATGAAGACGCCACACCCAACGTGTCTTTTACCATTTATTTCGGTTGGCAGCAGCAAGATGAATAGGGCTTTCACAGCGTATGTTCAGCCAATTTCGCCATACGCGTTTCGGGGATGAATTCCCCTTGATCACCGGCTTGGCATAGGGAAAGGAACAGTCTTTGCAGATATATATACAGGTGTTTAAAGTTCTCAATATCGCCCTCCTGGGCGTGTCTGCGCACAGCATTGTGGTTTTGGTAGTCCCAGTAAAATCCTTAGTGGATGCCACTATGCCATATCCTCCATCAATATAATTTCCATCGGGTCGCCGATTCAAGCCCGACCAGCTTGCTGCTCGTATTCTGCCACACCAAACAGGTACGTTGCTCCTCGTGTGTGTCTCCTGCATCAGAGGCACACGGACCCGCTTTTCAAGCAGTGGGGTGTCTTCGTGGCCGGAGCAGGCCACCATATATCCAAATGAGTTGTGCTCGCACTAATGAAGACTCCACACCCAACGTGTCTTTTACCATTTATTTCGGTTGGCAGCAGCAAGATGAGTAGGGCTTTCACAGCGTATGTTCAGCCAATTTCGCCATACGCGTTTCGGGGATGAATTCCCCTTGATCACCGGCTTGGCATAGGGGAAAGGAACAGTCTTTGCAGATATATATACAGGTGTTTAAAGTTCTCAATATCGCCCTCCTGGGCGTGTCTGCGCACAGCATTGTGGTTTTGGTAGTCCCAGTAAAATCCTTAGTGGATGCCACTGTGCCTTATCCTCCATCAATATAATTTCCATCGGGTCGCCGATTCAAGCCCGACCAGCTTGCTGCTCGTATTCTGCCACACCAAACAGGTACGTTGCTCCTCGTGTGTGTCTCCTGCATCAGAGGCACACGGACCCGCTTTTCAAGCAGTGGGGTGTCTTCGTGGCCGGAGCAGGCCACCATATATCCAAATGAGTTGTGCTCGCACTAATGAAGACGCCACACCCAACGTGTCTTTTACCATTTATTTTGGTTGGCAGCAGCAAGATGAGTAGGGCTTTCACAGCGTATGTTCAGCCAATTTCGCCATACGCGTTTCGGGGATGAATTCCCCTTGATCACCGGCTTGGCATAGGGGAAAGGAACAGTCTTTGCAGATATATATACAGGTGTTTAAAGTTCTCAATACCGCCCTCCTGGGCGTGTCTGCGCACAGCATTGTGGTTTTGGTAGTCCCAGTAAAATCCTTAGTGGATGCCACTGTGCCTTATCCTCCATCAATATAATTTCCATCGGGTCGCCGATTCAAGCCCGACCAGCTTGCTGCTCGTATTCTGCCACACCAAACAGGTACGTTGCTCCTCGTGTGTGTCTCCTGCATCAGAGGCACACGGACCCGCTTTTCAAGCAGTGGGGTGTCTTCATGGCCGGAGCAGGCCACCATATATCCAAATGAGTTGTGCTCGCACTAATGAAGACGCCACACCCAGCGTGTCTTTTACCATTTATTTCGGTTGGCAGCAGCAAGATGAGTAGGGCTTTCACAGCGTATGTCCAGCCAATTTCGCCATACGCGTTTCGGGGATGAATTCCCCTTGATCACCGGCTTGGCATAGCAAAGTCTTTAAGCATAGGATTAGCTAGTGCCATTTGAGGTGAGCATATTTAAAATGATGTTGGTATTGTAGGGTGCTCTAAATAGGAGCTGCTCTCTACCTAAACCTGGGAACTACCCAGAGGTCCCTGCTTTCTTTTATGCCTAATATATATATATATATATATATATATTCACTGAAAAAACCATAGGTTTTAGGGACAGTTATAGTTAGTTGGACATTGCACTCGTACAAAACCCGTGAAATTCCCCGTTATAGTTAGTTCAGCTAACTATAACTCGCGCCCCGCAATGCACTGCTGATGACGTCACATATTACATCACTCATGACAAGGTCAGTGACATCACTGATGACATCACTGATGACATCTCAAATGACATCACTGATGACATCATCCAGTGACTGTGTGCTTCTGTAAAGTTTAAATATGTTTAATATATATAGGGAAAGGCGTATTGAAGAATGAGTGGGTGTATAAGTGTCTGAATGGATGATTTAGTACGTGCGTGACTGACTCTACAAGTGAGTGATTAAACGTATCTTACTGAATGCATGGGTTAGTGACTAAACTGTGTGAATGTCTGTATCCGTCTGTTGGTGTGTAAGTGGATGCATGGATTTGCGAATAGCTACATGAGTGTCTATATGGGTTATTGATTGGTTCTATGAGTATCTGTATGGGTGCCTGAGTGTTTGTGTGGATGGGGTGTGTGCGACTGTGCATAGATGTGTGAGTGGGTGATTCACTGGGTGGATGGTTTCAAGAGTGCATCTGTGATAGACTGTATGGGTGGGTAAGTGTGTGTAAGAGTGTGTTAGTGAGTGAATGTATGTCCCAGTAGTACATGTGTGAGTAACTACATATGTGAAAGGCAGTATATATGTGTATTGGAGTATATAAATAGCTATAAGCGAGAGTGAGTGATTGTGATAGTGGCTGTATGGATGAGTGTGTGCTTGTATCAGTGATTGTATAAGAGCGTAACAATGTGCTAGTATTTGTATGATTAAGTGAGCTGGTGTGTGTATAACTGTATAGGTGAGTAAATGGCAGTGTGTTTAATTATTTGCATGACTGACTAGGTGTGTGAGTACCTCTATGGATGAGTGGCGGTGTTTGAGTGTCTATATAGGAGTAAGAGTGCATATGATAGTCCTGTACTGAGTGACCATAAGTATGAGTGACTGTACGGGTGAGTGAGTGGATGTGTGTGTGTAGACCTAAGAATCAGTGAGTGGGTATGTAGTTATTGGTGTTGGAGTGTCTATGGTTTTGCGAATGGCACTCTGTAATTTAGATTGGGTGTATCAAAGGTTATATTAGGGTGTGAGGAGCTGCATCTGATTATCACGTGGATGATGTCATCAGTGATGTCATTTGAGATGTCATCAGTGATGTCACTGACCATGTCATGAGTGATGTAATATGTGACGTCATCAGCAGTGCATTGCGGGGCGCGAGTTATAGTTAGCTGAACTAACTATAACGGGGAATTTCACGGGTTTTGTACGAGTGCAATGTCCAACTAACTATAACTGTCCCTAAAACCTATGGTTTTTTCAGTGAATTTCAAAGGTTTTTTAAATGCTAATTTCTAACTATAACGTGTCTGAAACCTATGGTTTTTTCAGTGAATTTCAAAGGTTTTTAAAATGCTAATTTGTAACTATAACGTGCCTGAAACCTACGGTTTCTTCAGTGAATTTCAAAGGTTTTTTAAATGACAATTTTTAAATGTATTAATTTTTATATTAATTTTTTTCATACTGATTTACTACATTTTTAGAAACAATTTCTTTTACATATTTTATTTTTTAAATTACATTGTAATTACATTATACATTACATTACAAAAAATACTTTCTCAGAATGAATTACTTTAGTTTAAATACTTTGCACATAGGCAATAGACTTTTAAGTACAGTAGTTACAGTTGTTGCAATGGGCAACACATTTTCAAACACAATGCAACATTCAGCTCAATGTGAATTTCTAGTTAAATGCAATTAGTTACTTTATGGATTACTTTTTCTAACCACAGGACTGGATCCTAGATTCAGTCCTGGTACATCTCCTGTAAACAGTTGAGTAAAAGCGTTTTGGTTACAGTCGTGATTTTTAAGGAATATTATTGTATTTTAAAAGTTGACACTTAGAAACTTTTTCTCATAGAATCACCAATGTTATCCTATGGAAGGAAATTCACTTAGCAGGTAAAAACTGTTATCGTTACTTTTTCTTACTCAGTGTTGGATCCTGGATCCAGCACTGGTGCATCTCCTGTAAACAGTTGAAAGAATGCGTTTAAGTCATACAGGCGATTTTTAAGGAATATTTGTAGTTTGTGAAAATCGACACTTTGAAACTTTTCTGCTGAAAACCAGACAATGGATTCCTATGGAAGAAAATATAAGTTACTGGTAAGTACGGTTAAAATTACTTTTCAGGACCAGTACTGGGCTGAAAGATACAGCACTGAGGTCTCTCCTTATAACAGGTGAGTAAATCGGAATTCGTATTTCGGCTGATTTTAGAGGAATATTTGTATGTTTCAAAAATCAACACTTAGAAACTTTTTCAGCAAAAAGCAGGCAATGATATCCAATGGTAGGAAATTCAAGTTACTGGTAATTACGGTTAAAATTACTTTTGAGGATCAGTACTGGGCTGAAAGATGCAGCACTGAGGTCTCTCCTGATAACAGATGAGTAAATCGGAATTCGTATTTCGGCTGATTTTAGATGAATATTTTAAAGTTCCAAAACTCCACACTTAGAAGAATTTCCAAGTGAAACCAGTCAATGTTAGCCTATGGAAGGAAATTCAAGTTACCGGTAAGTACGGTTAAAATTACTTTTCAGGACCAGTACTGGGCTGAAAGATAGAGCACTGAGGTCTCTCCTGATAACAGGTGAGTAAATCGGAATTCGTATTTCGGCTGATTTTAGAGGAATATTTTAAAGTTCCAAAACTCCACACTTAGAAGAATTTCCAAGTGAAACCAGTCAATGTTAGCCTATGAAGGAAATTCAAGTTACCGGTAAGTACGGTTAAAATTACTTTTGAGGATCAGTACTGGGCTGAAAGATGCAGCACTGAGGTCTCTCCTGATAACAGGTGAGTAAATCGGAATTCGTATTACGGCTGATTTTAGAGGAATATTTTAAAGTTCCAAAACTGCACACTTAGAAGAATTTCCAAGTGAAACCAGTCAATGTTAGCCTAAAGAAGGAAATTCAAGTTACTGGTAAGTACGGTTAAAATTACTTTTCAGGACCAGTACTGGGCTGAAAGATGCAGCACTGAGGTCTCTCCTGATAACAGGTGAGTAAATCAGAATTCGGATTTCGGCTGATTTTAGAGGAATATTTGTATGTTTCAAAAATCAACACTTAGAAACTTTTTCAGCAAAAAGCAGGCAATGATATCCTATGGAAGGAAATTCAAGTTACTGGTAAGTACGGTTAAAATTACTTTTGAGGATCAGTACTGGGCTGAAAGATGCAGCACTGAGGTCTCTCCTGATAACAGGTGAGTAAATCGGAATTCGTATTTCGGCTGATTTTAGAGGAATATTTTAAAGTTCCAAAACTCCACACTTAGAAGAATTTCCAAGTGAAACCAGTCAATGTTAGCCTATGAAGGAAATTCAAGTTAACGGTAAGTACGGTTAAAATTACTTTTCAGGATCAGTACTAGGCTGAAAGATGCAGCACTGAGGTCTCTCCTGATAACAGGTGAGTAAATCGGAATTCGTATTTCGGCTGATTTTAGAGGAATATTTTAAAGTTCCAAAACTCCACACTTAGAAGAATTTCCAAGTGAAACCAGTCAATGTTAGCCTATGAAGGAAATTCAAGTTACCGGTAAGTACGGTTAAAATTACTTTTGAGGATCAGTACTGGGCTGAAAGATGCAGCACTGAGGTCTCTCCTGATAACAGGTGAGTAAATCGGAATTCGTATTTCGGCTGATTTTAGAGGAATATTTTAAAGTTCCAAAACTCCACACTTAGAAGAATTTCCAAGTGAAACCAGTCAATGTTGGCCTATGAAGGAAATTCAAGCTACCGGTAAGTACGGTTAAAATTACTTTTCAGGACCAGTACTGGGCTGAAAGATGCAGCACTGAGGTCTCTCCTGATAACAGGTGAGTAAATCAGAATTCGTATTTCGACTGATTTTAGAGGAATATTTGCACAATGGTGAAGGGAGGGGGCGGGGCCTGAGGTGACATCTGTGCAAACGCGCTCCGTGGCGCGTTTTAAGTTGGGGGATTAAGTCCCCTTGAATCATGAGGGTCCCTACGGGCCAACTAGCCCACCAGGAACCTCCAGTATGCGCCAGGGGCTGCGTTGCAGAGACATGTACAGAGGCCACACCCCTTTACACCTCTCTGCAACGCAGCTCTGTGGAGCTTTCTGGACGTACCTGTTGGGCTAGTTGGCCCCAGGGACCCTCAGGATTGAAGGGGATTTAATTCCCCATCTTAAAACGTGCCACGGGGCCTGTTTGCACACATGTCACCTGAAGCCCCGCCCCCTCCCTTCACCACTGTGCAAACGCGTTTTAAGTCGGGGGATTAACTCCCCTTGAATCCTGAGGGTCCCTGGGGTGCAACTAGCCCACCATATACCTCCAAAAGCGCCACAGAGCTGCGTTGCAGAGAGGTGTGAAGGGGCGTGGCCTCTGTACACCTCTCTGCAAGGCAGCCCCTGGCGCATACTGGAGGTTCCTGGTGGGCTAGTTGGCCTCAGGGACCCCCAGTATTCAAGGGGAATTCGTTCCCCTCTGCAATCGCGCCAGGGGCGCGCTTGCAGAGTGGTGAAGGAAGGGGCGGGGCCTGCGGGCCCGATCGTTTTTTTTGTTGTTTTTTTCCCTGAAGGGGGCTGTGTGGCCCCCCTTCCTTTTTCCTATTTTTAGGCCCTGGGGACCCCATCCCCCAGGGCCTTACCCTTTTTTAATTAAAATTTTAAAAAACGGGAAGGGGGCCGCGTGGCCCCCCTTCCCTGGGCCTGTATTGGCCCCGGGGACCCCATCCCCGGGGCATGGCCTCTTTTTTTATTTGGAGGGGGCTGCGTGGCCCCCTCCTCAGGCCATTTAAGGCCCCGGGGACCCCATCCCCGGGGCCGGCCTTGCACTTTTTTTTTTTTTTTCCTTTTTTTTCCTTTGGGGAGGGGGGCTGCGTGGCCCCCCTCCGTGGCCACTTATGGCCCCGGGGACCCCATCCCCCGGGGCCTGGCCTCTCGTTGGGGACTGTGGGGGGTCCCCAAACCCCCACAGTCCCGCCGGCTCCCCGTGTCCTACGGGAGCCGGCAGTGCTTTACACATGGGGAGCAGCTAACATGCTGCTCCCCATGTGGAAAGCAATCAGCTTTGGATATTGGAAGAGAGAGCAGGTTTCCTGCTCTCTCTTCCAATATCCAAAGCAGTTTGCAATGACAGGACGGGAGCCGCGAGGCTCCCGTCCTGTCATTGCAAACAGCAGTGTCCCGGGGGTAGGCACCTCGGGACACTGCAGGAGCCGGCCCTGGGGGTGGCGGTCCCCAGGGCCACCACAGGCTCCAGGAGGGGGGCCGCGCGGCCCCCTCCTTACATTTTGAAAGCCCCGGGGAGGTGGTGGTCCCCGGGGCTTGGGGTCCAAAACGGACCCCCATTTTAATTTTCTTAGTGCCCCGGGGAGGTGGTGGTCCTCGGGCGTGTGGGGGCTGGAGCCCCCACACAGGTTTTTAATTTTAAAAAAGAAGCCCCGGGAGGTGGTGGTCCTCGGGGCTGCGGGAGGGCTCAGAGCCCTCCCGCACCATTATACATAAAGCCCCGGGGGTGGTGGTCCCCGGGCTTGGGGGCCCTTAGAGGCCCCCCACACATAAAATTAACCCCCCCAGCATGCCCTCGGGACTTGGCCCACCCGGGGGCCAATTAACATCGAAGCGCGGGAGACCGCGCTTCGATTTTTTTTCCGGCAGGATTCGCGCTCCCTGAGCGCATCCTGCCGATTTAAAAAAAAAAAAAACTTTTGCCCAGGGGTCCTTGTGGGACCCCCTGAGCAGACCTAGGGGGTCAGGGTGTTTCTACCCTGCCCCCTTTGTGCGCTTTGCGCACTTGTTTCTGTCCCTCGGTTCTACCGAGGGATAAAATGGCTGCCAACACTTCCTGATTTGGAGTGTTGACAGCCAATTAACATAAAGCTCGTGCTCGGGAGGATCCGCGGCCCTAGATATATCTATCTTTTTACTTTTGATTTTCTCAGCAACTACTGAACGGATTTACACCATTTAACAAAAAGGGTTCTTTCTGAACCAAGAACTACCTCTTTGCCAAATTTGGTGTAATTCCGTTCAGCAGTTCGGGCTGTAGCCGTGTCTAAAGTTTCCTATGGAAAATTGCATGGGGAAAACGCGTTTTGGGACCCCCTTTTTCTCGGCCCCCGCTTGACGAATCCCCCGAGACTTTCAGGGTAGGAGCGGACCGGAGCGCCCCACAAAGTTTGAAAATTTTGCGAAGATACGTCAACCGGCAAGAGAGTTATTTCAAATAGAATGTCGCGGATTTCCTATGGATAATAGGTTGTAACTATAACTATCTACTGGCGACCGCCAGTAGATTATATATATATATATATATATATATATATATATATATATATATATATATATATATATATATATATCCAAGAAAGAAGTGACACAAACAGATAGATTCACCAAAGAACAAAAATATATTTCCACTACAACGTTTCAGCTTCCGCCTTCCTCAGGTAGTACAAGATGGTTTGCTCAGTGGCTGCACAGATGACACAGCTGAATTTTCAAAAAGCATCATGAGTGAAGATTCCATTTGGAATGTGGAATCAATGCAGTCCTGAGAGCTCTTGAGATATGCAGTAATCAGGTTGCATTGTCAGTAATGTTCAGTCCATCTGGATGCAGTGATTTTAAATGGTACATCCAGAAGTTTTCTCTGGAGTCCAGTAGTTCTTCCTTTGAGACATGTTCCACGGGGAAAATCTTCAAATCTGATAGTAAATGATCCACAATTTTAATGATTGGCTACAGGCTGGTCAATTTTCTTATTAATTATTGCCGATTTGTGGTTCCTGAATCGTGTACAGAGGTCATTTACTATTTGGCCTACATATTGTTTTTTACAGCTTTGCCGTTGGCACTGAATCACATAAATAATGCATGTTGAGCGACATTTGAGATGTCATCAGTGATGTCACTGACCATGTCATGAGTGATGTAATGTGTGAGGTCATAAGCAGTCCACGTGGGGCGTAAGTTAAAGTTAGCTCAGGTAACTATACCTGCTGAATTTCTTCGGGTTTTGTATGAGTGATATCTAAGCCTAACTATATCGTCCCTGTAACCTTTGTTTTTTTCAGTGAATTTCTAAGTTTTTGAAATTCTATTTCCTAACTATAATGTCCCTGTAACCTTTGGTTTTTTTCAGTGAATTTCTATGGTTTTTTAATTCTTTTTCCTAACTATAACGTCCCTGTAACCTTTGATTTTTTTAATGAATTCGTAAGGTTTTTAAAATTTTATTTCCTAACTGTAACTACTAACCTTTGACACTGAGTGTGTGAGTAAGTGCATGAGTATCTCAGTGGGTGTATGAGTGTCTGAGTAGGTTTGTAAGTGGTTGTGAGAGAGTATGAGTTGGGCTGTAAGTGGGTACATGAGTGACTGAGTGGGTCTTGAGTGGGTGTGTGAGTCTCTGAGAGGGTCTGTGAGTCAGTGCATAAGTCACTGAGTAGATCTGTGAGTGGGTGAGAGGACGTATGAGTGATTCTGTAAGTGGGTGCATGAGTAAGTAAGTCCCCCAAATCGGGACTGCTGCAACTTCGTTAGAGGCCCCACCCCCTTTCTTAACCACTCTGCAAACGCGCCACCTGGTGCACTACTGGTTAATGAATGAACTCCCCTTAGCTGCTGAGGATCGTTGGGGCCAAGAACCCCTATTGTTGCCACAAGAATTCCCTCTCAGCGGGACTGCACAGACCTCATCAGTGGCCCGCCCCCTTTCTCAACCACTCTGAAAAGGGGCCTCCTGGTGCACTACTGGTTGGGGGATGAACTTCCCTTGGCTGCTGAGGGTCGTTGGGGGCCAAGAACCCCTTTTGTTGCCACAAGTAAGTCCCTAACAGCGGGACTGATGAGACCGCGTGAGAGGCCCTGCCTCCTTTCTCAACTACTTTGCAAAGGGGCCTCCTGGTGCACTACTGGTTGGGGATGAAGTTCCCTTGGCTGCTGAGGGTCGTTGGTGGCTCAAAACCACTATTGTTGCCACAAGTAAGCCCCCCACAGTGGGATTGCTGAGACCTCGTTTGAGGCCTCACCCCCTTTCTCAACCACTCTGCAGAGGGGCGCCTGGTGCATTACTGGTTGGGGGATGAAGTCCCCTTGGCTGCTCTGGGTCATTGGGGGCCAAGAACCCCTATTTTTTCCACAAGTAAGTCCCCCAAAGCAGGATTGCTGAGACCTCATTGCAGGCCCGCCCCCTTTCTCAACCACTCTGCAAATGCACCTCCTGGCACACTACTGGTTGGGGGATGAACACCCCTTGGCTTCTGAGGGTCGTTGGGGACCAAGAGCCCCTATTGTTGCCACAAGTAAGTCCCCCACAGCAGGATTGCTGAGACCTCATCGGAGGCCCTGCTATCTTTTTCAGCCACTCTACAAATGCGCTGCCTTGCACACTACTGGTTGGGTATAAACTCCCCTTGGCTGCTGAGGGATGGTTGGGGGCTAAGAACCCATATTGTTGCCAGAAGTAAATCCCCCACAGTGGGATTGCTGAGACCTCATCGGAGTCCCCGCCCCCTTTCTCAACCACTCTGCAAAGGGGCCTCCTGGCGCACTACTGGTTTGGGAATAAAGGGGCATATTAACAACGGCCAGCGATAATTATCGCTGGCCGTGCTTAGCGATAATTATATTATCGCAGGCTATCTCTGGCATTTATCGCCCTGGTAGCGCGTTATTAACAACGCGTTACTCCAGGGCGATAAAAATTCCAGAGATAGCGAGGTGATCGCCCTTTTGCAGGGAACATCGCTGGTTTTCCAGCGATGTTCCCTGCAAAAGGGCGATAACCTTGCTGATACGACCCTGTGGTCGTATCAGCAGAATCCACCTCCTATGCCTAACATAGGTAAGTTAGGATTATAGCAGACGTTAGATTTTGGCGAAAACGGCCGTTTTCGCCGAAATCTAACGTCTGCTATAATCCTGTGGGCTGCCTTGTAAATATCGCGATGTGAACATCGGCGATATTTGCAACGTAGCCCATCCAGGGTACGCCCAGTAACGCCCACTTTGCATCTCATTAGAGATGCAAGGATGGGCGTTGGGGGAAAGGGCGATAGTGCAAGGATTCACGCGATAGCGTGACCTTGCTGATTAGGCGATAGAATTATCGCCGCTTTCCGTCCGCAAACGGACGCTAAAGCGGCGATAATTGCTTATCGCCTCGTTGTTAATATGCCCCAAAGTCCCCTTGGCTGCTGAGGGTCATTGGGGGCACAGAACTCCTATTGTTGACACAATTAAGTTCCCCACAGCGGGATTGCTGGGACCTTATTGGAGACCATTCTGCAAATGGGCCTCCTGGTGCACTAGTGGAGGGATGAAGTTCCCTTGGCTGCTGAAGGTCGTTGGAGGCAAACAACCCCTATTGTTGCCACAAGTATGTCCCCCACAGCAGGATTGCTGACACCTTGTCTGAGGCCCGCCCCCTTTCTCAACCACTCTGGCGCATCACGGGTTGGGGGATGAAGTCCCCTTGGTTGCTGAGGGTCGTTGGGGGCCAAGAACCCCTATTGTTGCCACAAGTAAGTCCCCCACAGCGGGATTGTAGAGACCTCATCAGAGGCCCCGCCCCCTTTCTCAACCACTCTGCAGATGCGCCTCCTTGCGCACTACTGGTTGGGGGATGAACTCTCCTTGGCTGCTGAGGGTGGTTGGAGCCAAGAACCCATATTGTTGCCAGAAGTAAGTCTAGGGGTGAGCGCGCCAGTAAACTCCTCTCCACCGGTGGTGGACGGAGTTTTGCCGAACTCCACGTTCCAAGGGGAGCGCAGAGTGGCAAAACTCTGCAAACTCCACTGGCAGAGAGGAGTTTACCGCCCACCCCTAGTTTTCGGCCATTTTTCTCCTCACATCTGACCTTTATTTTGCCTCTTTCTGCTCGTTTCTGACCTGCATTTTGCCTCTTTCTGCTCATTTCCGACATTTATTTTGCCTCTTTCTGCTCATTTGTGACCTTTCCCTTGCCTCTTTCTGCTCATTTCTGACTTTTATTTTGCCTTGTCTGACCTTTATTTTGCCTCTTTCTGCTCGTATCTGACCTTTATTTTGCCTCTTTCTGCTCGTTTCTGATCTCTATTTTGCCCCATTCTGCTCGTTCCCGACCTTTATTCTGCCTTTTGCTTTTCGTTTCTGACCTCTTTTGATTCTTTGTGCTAGTTTATGTCCTCTATTCTGCCTCTTCCTGCTCATTTCTCACCTTTATCATGCCTCTTTCTGCTCATTGGTGACCGTTATTGTGCCTCTTTCTGCTCATTTCTGACCTTTATTCTGCCTATTTCTGCTCCTTTCACATCTTTTTTTTACCTCTTTCTGCTCGTTGCTGACTTTTATTCTGCTTCTATCTGCTTGTGTCTCACCTTTATTTTGCCTCTTTCTGCTTGTTGCTGAACTTTATTTTGCCTCTCTCTGCTTGTTTCTGACCTTTATTCTGCCTCTTTCTGCTCGTTTCTCAACACTATTCTGCCTCTTTCTGCTCGTTTCTCAACTTTATTTAGCCTCTTTGTGCTCATGGCTGACCATTATTCTGCCCCTTTCTGCTGGTTTCTGACCTTTATCTTGCCTCTTTCTGCTCATTGCTGACATTTATTATGCCTCTTTATGCTAGTTTCTGGCCTTTATTCTGTCCCTTGCTGCTTGTTTCTGACCTTTATTTTCCCTCTTTCGGCTAGTTTCTGACCTTTATTTAGTCTCTTTCGCATCGTTCCCCCCGGGACCATGGGGGGAGCTTCAAGGCCCCCATGTTCCCTGCCGGCTCCCCGCCTCCTGTGGGTTGCTGGCATTACTCTCACTGACAGGAAGCTGCTAAACATGCAGCTCCCTGTCTGTCAGAGCAATCCTTTTGTCTGTTTCCCTGCCCACTTGACACCAGGCAGGGAAACAGATGAAAATTCCATTCTCAGCAAGCGAAAGCGGTTTCACAGCTCTCGCTTGCTGAGAGTGGAGTTTGTGTTTGCTCTGACTTCGTGGGTGCTGTCAAAGCTCTCCCCAAGTCAGAGCAAACAGCTATGTCCCAGGGGTGGGCACACCGGGACATAGCAGGAGCCGGCCCTGGGAGCTGGCAGTGCCCATGGCCATTATTGACTCCAGGAAGCTCCTCCTTTGATCTGCATGGGCCATCCCCAGGGAGGTGGTGGTCCCTGGGGTCGTATATGGCCCGGGAGGGGGTCCGCGGGGCTCCACTACCATTTTATTAAAAAATATATGGGCCCAGGGAGGTGGTGGTCCCCGGGACTTATAAAGCCAGTGGAGGGGGGCCCCATGCACCCCCCTGTTTTAAAAAAAAAAATGACCCGGGACCTGGCCCACTCAGGGGCTGTATTCCAAACAAGCACAGGAGCCCGTGCTTGTTTGTTTGTTTGTTTTCTACCACAGATTTGAGGCTTGCATTGTCACAGCAAAAAATATATTTTAAATGATTTTTGGCCCTGTCGGGGTCACATGGCGACCCCACTACCACACCTACAGGGTCAGGGTATTACTACCCTGCCCCCTTTTCTTTTTTTTAAATTCTTTTTTGGGGGACTTGCTGAAGCCAAGTCCCAAGATGGCTGCCAACGGTTGCTGGTTGAAGTGTTGGCACCATGAGATCTGTGCTTAGGCTCTGACGAGATATTCTTATTCGCTTTCTTAAATTTCTCAACAACTACTGAATGTAGAGTTGTAGAGAGAAAATCGAGGGACAAACAGTAAGTATGTGTAGATATTCATACCTAATTCCATGTATTTGTACCTTGACAATATATATCTTTAAGGTATGTAGATGAGGATTTAGGAATAGTAAATCTTCCTCTATATGCACTTACCTTGCAATATTTTGTCGCTTGATATTCTGTCTACACTATTATGATCAGGCCCACTGGAATATGCGATTGTGTGGCTGAAGCAATTTTTAAATAATTATAGATTTGCCACATTTGCCACATAATCCATCATCTGCTGCATAATCTGCAGATTTTACCCCCAAAATATTTTTTTCTAGCTCAAATGGGTCAAACGTTAAAAAAAATGCAGCGACACGTGTTGCCGTACAGTGGAAGGCCTTTTCCAAAGGTTGACTGGTCACCTTTCTTTTGCTTATTGCTATAGTTGGGCGTTAAATTGGTACTAATGAGGTATACCCAATGCCCAGACAGTGTTAACAAGTGTAAAAAGTACAAAATAATGAAGTAATTCTGTCCAAAAATGTGCCGCATTACGTCTCATAATTTGGCTTTTTTTGCTGCATAATTTACTCAACCCTGCCGCATAATTTGGCTCTCCCCTGCAGCATAATTCCAGTGGCCCTGATTATAATACCACAATATTCCTGTGTTCGATATTCTGTGGTACAATGCGGCTAAAGCTACTACGGACACTTACATCTGCATTTTAACAGAGATTGACTAGTGGGAGTCTGATATGTCTAACATAATTTGGAGATTAGGTAGAAGACATTTTTGGATGTCATACACTGACGAATCTTCATCCCATTGAAAATTCTTAGTAGCACAGACATTGAAGGAGCAACCAATAAAAGTGGAGTAGAAGGAAAGAACAGAAGATGTCAAATGTGAACCTTTAGACTAAGGCTCGCCATGAGTGGTAGAAGAAACTGAGTGATGACGAGTTAGTATTCATTCTCCCACTGAGTCAGTTACTGAGATGAAGAAGAATGATGTTAAATTGAGAATCCAAGAATTGAAGGTGAAACATGGGATAGAAGGCATTAAAATAATGAAAACAAATCACTATCTAAATTAAAACAGAAACTTAGCTTCAGAACCTGGAATTCAGAAATTAGGAGAAACATAAGGCAAACAAGTGAATCCAACTAATGAAGAAGGACTAATCGTTAACCCTACACGCACATGAAACCAGCCAAAGCTGAAAAATCATACAAGCCTTAAATACATGAGGTAAAAAGTGGGCTATGAAAGCTCGTTTCCCTGAGTCAGTATGAATCATACACTCAAGACACCTTCCCTAAGCATCTCATAAAAAAACTGCTGGGTCTCCATTTGTCATGAAAAAGAAAAGAATCAAAATCGGGAATAAGTAATTATAAAATATTATGAGGCAATACCAGACCTAAAACTGTAACCTGTAGGACGTGTCACAATCATATTAATTAACTCTGCACCAATTATTATAAAGTCAATACCCTTTGTACTTTCTCATCTATTATTTGACCTACTAAGAAAGCACCTACATATCAGTTCTTGTGTTCCACCTGGAGGTTCTAGTGTTTCTCTTTTTTGCAATTTCACATAATTCCATTATAAACAATATCATCATATCCATCTATCGACGACATTTGACAATACAGTCTTTCAAGAAAATGTCACATTTTCGTTGAAGTACACAAATCTTTCAATTGCAAATGTGGCGACGAATGATGGGGTGGAGGTCTGCTGTCCTGTGCAGACCTTCATCTCATCATTTGCTTGTTTTGCAGGGAGACACATTCTTGTTTCTGCCTCATTAATACTCACGAGGAAGTCATTGTGCATGTTTGTGAAATTGTCCTTTTCGGTCCGGGGGCTTTGATTATCTCTTGCCCCACATATTGAGAGAACAATCACAGCACAATTCAAAAATGTTGTTAATGTTTGCACTGAGCTACGACCAGCTTCTTCCTTTCCATTACACTGTGACCTAACTCTAAGCCAACCATAGCGCGCTATACCAGCCATTAAAGGCCCACTCCAGCTTTCGGAGAGGGCCTTTAACAAGGGAGAGGGACTTTAATGCGGGTATAGCCCAGCTAAGGCTATTGGATCATTCCGCCACCCACTAGAGGCCAGAATGTTCTAACAAATAAAACAAAGGCCTCATGGAGCCCAACAGGATTGAAATCCCCTCGGGCTCCGTGAGGCCTTTGTTCACAGCAACAGCTGTGAAGCTCCGGGCTTTTACCGGCCATTAGAAGCCCGGAGCTACTCATTGTCTTTAATGGAGCTCCCAACATTCCAATGTTCTAATGACCGTCAGGCTCCTGGCAGTCAAAAGGGGCTGGCTGGTTACAACACAATTTTTACATGGTGTTGTGATGTTGCTTTCCCTTTGCAATGTTATGTTATGTTATGTTATAAGAATTTTATAAAGCGCTCGTACACCAATTGGTTTCATGGCGCTGTCTAGGAAGATGGATTTGGCCTGCTGTCCGGCTAAGTAGCTGTCTGAAAGGGAAAGCCGATAGTTCATTCGTATGCCTGGATGAACAACCATGTTTTAAGTGACTTTCTAAAACTCAGTAGGTCGATGCTGGATCTGATTTCCAGGGGGATAGAGTTCCATAATTTAGGGGCCAAGGTGGCAAACCTGCAGCCACCTAGGCGCTTAAGTTTAAACGTTGGAACGTTCAGAAGTTGGAGGTGAGCTGAGCGTAGGTTGCGAGAAGGGATGTAGCGGGAGATCAGGCTGTGCATGAAATTTGGGCTTTGACAAGACAAGGATTTGAACAGCAAGCAGCCCGTTTTGAAGGCGCAAAGTTGGAGAATAGGTAGCCAGTGTAGCTTCTTTAGAAGGGGGGAGTCGTGTTGCCACCTGGGTTGCCTATAGATCAATCTGGCCGCTTGATTCTGGATCATCTGTAGCTTTTTAGAGAGATAGAGTGGGATACCAAGGTAGATAGCGTTAGAGAAATCAAGGCGTGATAATACCAAGGCTATCACCACCTGAATTAAGGCTTCATGGGTAAGAAGTCTACTTATTTTCCTGATCTTGCGCAGCTGGAGGAAACAGGCGGAGACCACTGAGCCGACCTGAGTTTTTAGCATGAGATCACTATTTATGATGACTCCCAAGCTTTTAACAGAGTTGGCCGGAATCGGTGGGGGGCCTAGTTCGTTAGGCCAATAGTGTGGGCCCCATGCATTTATGCCGCCACTGGTCAGGACTACTTCGGTTTTACCCGGGTTCAGTTTTAAATGGTTGCAGGTGTTAGAGGGTACGTTATGGTTGGTCACACTCTTCTGCGTACCTCTCCCCTCTCAGAGTCTCTTTCACACTTTGCTCGGTCACTTGGCAAGAAAGAACCATGTGTTAAAATATCATAGTTTATTAAACAATTCAAAAGCATAAAAGAAAATACTTCAATTTAAGTGTTGCCCATCAACATATGGGTAAGATCAGAAATAACTGCATCAACAATGTTAAAGATCAATTGGTTCAATTCAAACAGAAATGTATATCTATAAATTAATCCATGAGCAGCCGATCAAGGGGCAGCCCTGAATTCAAGAGTGATACAAATGATAGCATTCAGAGGACAAACTTCTTATTGAGATAAAATAACAATATTCAAGACTACACATTTAACCTGAAATAAATGCAATTGCTTGGGTACAGATGACCTGAAGTAAATAATCTGACAAAGCCAAAAGGCAGAATTATTGAGTCAGATAGTCTGACACAGTCAATGGGCAGAATCTGACAAAGCCAATAGGCAAAATTATTAAGTCAGATAGACTGACAAAGTCAATAGGCAAAATCTGACAAAGCCAATAGGCAAAATTATTAAGTCAGATAGACTGACAAAGCCAATAGGCAAAATCTGACAAAGCCAATAGGCAAAATTATTAAGTCAGATAGACTGACAAAGCCAATAGGCAAAATTATTAAGTAGGAGCATTATCACCTTGGCAATAGGAGCTCTGGGCCCAGTCAGGAGCGATTGATCAGTCGGGAACCCTCACACGGCACCTGGGTGCTGGTTTGAAGAGAATTCGAAGCCACACCCTGGGTGCAGCTGTTTTATATGCTTGAATGCAGAAGTTTTATCATCTCTGACGTAGGTCTTGACGCAGCCCTTGACCGCCCTCTTACAGTAACTATGGAAAATTCCACACTTAGAACTGTGAAGTGGTATCATGGTGAAATTAGGGGCTTTTGACAGGTGGTCAGTGCTCCTGACCGCAAAAAGTAAACAAAGGATAATTTTTACCATAAGAAAGCTCAGAGTTAACATTTTAATACATTAATTCTTTGTCACGTAGCCCGTCTTTCACAGTTTCGATTAAGCAAGCGCGGAAAGTTTCATAACTAAAAATATTGCAAATGTACTTGTGAAACCGCCAGATGTACCAAAAATGTCCTACGTGTGTGGGCTAATCTAATTCTCGTAACTGTGGAAATTTACAAGGGGGGAGAGTTTGTCGCGGAGGATGGCGCAGGCCTCTGCTGTCAGGTTAGTGAAGTCTATTGGGCCTATACATATCTCTTACAAAGGTATGGTTGGTCTTGTATGTAGGTCTGTGAGAAGGTGAACTTGGGCCTATGTGTGGATTTGTAAGAAAGTGAAGGACCGTGGACAACTTAAAGACCCTTTATCTAGGCCTCAGTGGTGGGGCTTATCTAGGGATGCCAGGTTTGAAGGGTATTGCAGAATGGGGTGTGGGTGTCTGTTAGATGGTAAAACGGGACCCTCCTACACATCCCTTCTCTTGTTCATTACTGAACACGTCTGTGACACAGTACTTTGCTGGACCCTCAGGGGCTTGGTGCATACCGAGTGGGTCACTAATATACATGCATGCTGTCTGTGGTGGCAATTCTGGTGTTATAGTAACGTATTCTCCCCCATCCTCGGGAGCTAACTCCTCATACCCGTTAATGTCATGCTCCTCCCTTAAGGCGTATCTAGGTGGTGGAACCGGTGGAGCTGTAGGTGTGTTTGAAGAGGCATGAGGGGCAGGTTGTTCTAAGAGTTGCACATGGATCTGCCCATTCCCATCCCCGGGAGCACGGTCCATGTCCTGATACTGTGCATTGTTATTAATTCCAGTGTGAACGTAATTCATTCCTACTGCTTTGGTGCTGCATCTGTTGACACATTTAATTACTAGCTGTGCACCGCAACACATTAACAGGACAACACAACAAATAGGTAGCACAATTTTCAAGATAGCAGATAGCCATGAAGGCATCCAGTTCAAGTTGAACCAGTCCGTGATAGGATCTGCAGCGGCACCGCTTTCGTCACGCATCTTTTTTCCCAGATTGCCCAAGTCCTCAATGGCCTTAGCGAGCGACCCGTTTGCGGCATCATTAGCCGGTATGAAAGTGCAGCAGCTCTTTCCGATGGCACTGCATACACCACCCTGCATAGCTGTGAGTTGATCTAGAACATATCTATGCTCTAGAACCATAAGCCTTAAAGGCCTTAACTCTTCCTGTATGGCGTTGAACCCATCTCGGGTGTTATTTATCAGAGTCATTAGTTCGTATCGTGTGACCTGTAGCCACCGGGCATTAGCTGATGTTTGCCAAAGGGGCCACAGGCCTCCAAAGAATTCCTGGGCACCATTGAACAGGCGAAATTCTTCAGGAATTTCGGCGAAGGCATCGTTAGCGAAGTATTGAGCCTTCCGTCGGTGCCGGTGAAGCAGGGTGACGTCATTTGTCATGGGGTGCTCAAATACTTGAGAGATGTTGGATGCCGGGACAACGAGATGCAGCTCGTGCATGGTAACCATGGTGCATAGGCCCTTCCATCGAGGAGGCAACTGGGGGTAGATGCGTTCTCCACATGCCCAAAAGATATCCATGAGGCTGGCGGTGCCGTCTTGGAGGTCCAAATTAAAAATTGTTGTGTTACAGTTTGTGTTGCTGCCCACAGGGCGAGTACCGTTACCTAGGAAGCAAAGAAGAGGATGTTTTAGTTTATATGCTCTCTTCCATTTGTAAGCTGTTCCCTTCCCAAAGGTGTACCGTCTAGTTTCCTCTGCCCACACCTCCTTACACTGAGTCTCAACATCCCAATCAATATTCTGTTGATATTCTGTTTTTGCAAAGTGTTCTCCCAAGGAAGCTGCCTTACATACCAGGGCGTCTGGGCCGTGCCATTTGTTATCAAAATACACATGGGCCTGCAAGAGCAGCACAGACCTATATTGACATGGACAGTTGGCAACGTGTGAACTGTTATTTTCGTGTATCGGGGTTTGTTATGGAGTTGTTTGTTTATTGTCTCCTTACATAGTGCCGGGGGGATGTGAACATAAAAAACCCTGATGCTTTGAATTCATTTTCATCAGTTGTGAGCCGTGTCTCCCATCTAGGTTATTCCCATCTATACAAATTCTTATTTTCTGTCTAGAATTGCAATGCATCAGTGACAACCATGTGTGTTAGATAGTTAGAATCCCACGCGGTGGTGTTTACAAACACAGTGTCTATCTCTGCTGAGAAAAGCTGTATTTGGCCGTAGATACGGCAAAGAAACAAATGGAGGAGGCATTTGGCCGTTGGGGGTGGTATTTCTTGTGGGAACACCATCTTGTCTGCGCCAACTGCATGCGGGATGTGTGAGCACACAAAGCATGCTTCTTTTGTTACCTTTTTCCCTATTTGAGACATGTGCCGGTACCACATGTTATCTAGCAGGGCACTATGGGCTTCATGGTCTTTATTAAGTGTGTCAGGACGTATGGAGTGGAAATCAGGTCTGGGATGTTGGCGTGCAATGTGGACCATCGTGTCCTGGAGATTGGTGGCCAAATCTTCTTTGTCATTATCTCTTGTTGGTCTATGACTCCTCCAGAACCTTGGTCTACCTCTTCTAAATCTGCGAATGTTGCGGGAGTTGGGACTGCCGTTCACTGGGGGACCTACTGTAATCTCTAGGAGCCTATCCCACGGAGTAGTAGTAATACTTGGGTCTGAGGCAGTAGCTATGCGTGTGGGGTGTGTACTAGTGTGTGCGCTACCAGTGGTATACTGTGGAAGTGATGGATCTTCAGTGTGGTGCGGGGAGTGTTCTTGTGCAGTTGTAATTTCTGTAATTTCTGGCACAACTGGTTTTTTTGAGAATGGTGCAGTAATATTAGCAGAGAGATGTGGCTTAAAAGTTACAATATAAAACAGATACCAATTAAGAGCGGCCAACATTATAGTGGAAAAAAGGCAAAATGTTAAAACAAATAAAATACATAACTTTGCATTTCCATTAAGGTCCTCGATATTATGCTCATGGCGGTCATTATCTTCATCATCAAAGGAGGATGGAAACCCGCTGTCTTGGTGGAGCTGTACCAAGGGTATGTCCTGTCCCTCCTCTAGTCGATTGGCGGAGGTGGTGCGGGGTCCAAGCGGACGTGACTGCGATGGATCCATGCTTTTCTTTCAGCTATTCGTACTGCAGTTGGTGACGAGTCGATCACCTTGAATGGGCCCTCGAATTTAGGGTCCTTCCAGCGTCTGACGTTTTTCCGGATGAAGATCTGCGTCCCGGGACATATTGGTGGGAGCTCAGGATCGGTGGGGCCCTTCCCCTTTCTCTTGGATATCTGGATAGAAAGGAACTGCGCTGCGCTCGTTAGTTGGCACAGATAGTGGTAGTGTTCTGCCTTAACTATCTCAGATGATGACTCACTATCTAATTTGGGGCGTGTGGATGGAACTGTTACATTTATGGATCGTCCAGTGACAAGCTGATGGGGTGTGAGGTGATTTTCCGAACTTGGGGAGTTTCTTAGTGCAAACAGTGCTATGGGCAGGCTATAAAGCCATTTCTTTCCTATTGTGGCACTTATCTTACTTATTTTGTTTTTGAGCAGGCCGTTAAGGCGCTCACAAATGCCGTTGCTTTGTGGGTGGTAAGCTGAGGTCAGCTTGTGTTTGATGCCTAGCATTGTGGTCAGGAAGGAAAAGATGGCGTTTGAAAAATGACTTCCGTTATCGGTCCGGATGGAGTCTGGGATGCCCCAGCGAGTAATGACATCACGTAATAGAAATGTGGCAGCTGCTTTGGCATCGCAGTGGACGCAAGGTCCACTTTCGATCCAGCGTGAGAATGGACATACTACCACAATGAGATAGCGATAATTTTGGCAGCGATCGATCATATCGACATAGTCAATGTGTAACTCGTTGAAGGGGCCTGATGGTCTAGGAATTGTAGAGGCAACAGTTTTGAGCGTAGGGGCTGGGGAGTATTGTTGGCAAATGAGACATTTATTAACATACAATTGTATCAGCTCATAGGCATTGGGGATGAACCAGTCTGTTTGCAAGGTGATGGACATATTGTCTCGGGTGACATGTGTGGGAAGGTGGAGTTGATCTAATGCCACTTGTAACAAAGCCTGTGGCATCACAGGTTTCCCTGTTACTGTTTGTCTGTATACGAAGTCGGCGGAGTCCTGCTGTACTCCCTCTTCTTCCATAACTCTTTCTCTTGATCTGGTGCACTTTCTTGCATTTCTCTGAGGTGTAGTTGTGCAATATGATCGTATTGTCGCGTTTTGTCAATATCAAATGGTGTTGGTAATTGGTGTGATGTGTTTGAACTGTGTTCACTGTTGGTGTCGTGCTCTGTTGGAGGTACTGTTTGCGATAAGAGAATAGGGGCAAGTTGGACTTCCGGTGCTGTTTGCATTGAGGGGCCTGTTACTGTGGGGCCTCTGGCTGCAGCTTTAGCTGCCCAATCAGCCAGAGCGTTACCTCTGGAAACAAAATCTTGGCCATTAGTGTGCGCTGTGCATTTTACTACGGCTACTTCAGCTTGTAGTGTAAGGGCCTCAATAAGTTCTTCAAGTAACATTTTGTGAATGACAGGTGTACCATCTGATTTAAGGAAGCCGCGCCTTCTCCAGCGGAGGATGCTGGAGTGAGTTGTTGTTGTGACATATGCAGAATCTGAATAAATTGTAATGCGGTCCTCAGCTCCAATGTTTAGGGCAGCTATGAGTGCTACTAGTTCAGCTGCCTGGGCAGAGTAATGTGGTGGGAGCGTAAGCTGCTGTACGATGTCTAAGGAATCGGAGGAGTCATTTTGCTGTGCTTTAACTACTGCTGCTCCTGTGTATCTTATGCCTGTTTCTTGATCAATGGTAGAGGAGCCATCAACAAAGTATACAGTACTATTTGGTAAGGGATCTTCTTTGGCTGCTCCTGACTCATCTGGTGAATAAGTGGCACAATCATGGTTGTCATCATCTGAGGTGGCAATTGGATGGACAAAAAATGTGGCGGTGTTTACGGTGTGGACATTTGACAATTTTCAGAGAAGGTAATGACAGTATGACTTCGTAGCCTGACACTCTTTGCGTTGTCAGTGTTGTTTTAGCTTTCTGTATTATTGCAAAAACAGCATGTTCAGTGTACATTGTTAGTGGGGAACCCATTACAATGGGGGTACTTTTTTCAACAGCAAATGCTGCGGCAGCAAGGGCCTGTTCGCAAGGGTAATGGCCTTTCATGACAGAGTCCAGCATTCCGCTGAAATAAGCAATTGGCTTATGGCCCATGGGGTATTTTTGAGTGAGTACTGCTGTCATGACTAACCCATCACAGTGAGTGAAGAGGTAGAATTCTTTTGTGTAATCAGGTGATCCTAACACTGGTGCATTTGTTATCTCATCTTTGAGCTGGGTGTAGGCTGTTCTCATTTCAGGTGTCCATTCAATTTTATTATGTCTGTCTTTGCCCATTTTCACAGCTTTCAGCAATGGGGCAGTTATTGTTGCGAAATCAAAAACCCATTGGCGGACATAATTAACCAAGCCGAGGAATTTTTGCATGTCTTTAACTGTCTGGGGTTCAGGAGTGCCTTTTATTGCCTCAACTCGACCTGGAGTCACTCGCCTGCCTGATGCAGACAGTAGCTGTCCTAGGTAGTGTACCTCCTCCTGACAATACTGTAATTTTTGTTTGTCAACTTTATATCCTCTTTGTGCCAGCGTGGTGAGTAAGAGGATGGTGTCTTTCCTGCATTGTTGTTCGGTGGGGCTGCAAAGCAGTATGTCATCGACATATTGCAGTAAGGTGCTGTTACATTGGAAATTGGACAAGTCTTCTTTGACGACCCTGTTAAAAACACTAGGGGACTCACAGTACCCTTGAGCTAACCTTGTGTACGAAAATTGCACATTTCTGAACGAGAACGCCAGGAGGTATTGACTGTCTGGGTGCAAAGGAATGCTGAAAAAGGCATTTTTCAGGTCGATGACAGAAAAGTACTGTGCATCCGGGGGGACATTGGTGAGAATGACAGAGGGGTCTGGGACAATAGGGAATTCTGGTACTACTATGCTATTAATTGCGCGAAGATCGTGTACCAAACGCCATTGATTTGTCTTCCCCTTCCTCACAGGGAAAAGGGCTGTGTTACACGGAGAGATACAAGGATAAATTACTCCCTGTTCTAGTAATGCCTGTATAGTGGGGGCTATGCCCTCCTCTGCTGCTTTAGACAAGGGGTACTGTTTTATTCTGGGCAGGATAGCACCTTGTTTGAGTGTTATCTTAAATGGCCTGGCAGATCTAATAAGGCCCACATCATTTGGGCCTGTTGTCCAAAGATGTGCTGGTACCTGAGCCAAATCGGCTTCTCGCACAGAATCATAGTCAGGGGTGATCGTTGGTGTTCTAATTTCCACTATTACTGAGACGGGCACATTGTTATCATAGATAATCTCTGTTTTAGAATATTCCTCAGGGGGTCCAAATAGCTGAGCATCTGAAATGTGTCTGACCAATCCTTCCTGTTCAAGGAAGATGACACAAGCCCATGTGTGGGCATTGTCATCGCATGCCAGGAAAGCACCATAGGTGGGTGTTATTTCAAGGGCGCAGATGTCAAAAATCAAGTTTTTAACTAATGCCGGTGAGTCTGGTACTTGGGGTCTAAAGAGAAATTCTTTTGGTAGCTGAACTGTGCGACCTCGTAATTCGGGAGTGGTGGCGACAATTGTGTGGACAGCTGCAGAGAAGGCCTGCTCATTCACTGGGCGTGCTCTGACTTGGCTATCTAAGGAAGACTGTGCAGTGACTGCCATCATCCTAGTTAGTGGAGTACCTGGAATGGAGCAAATCATTGTTCCATTGTCATCAAAGTGGATTGTCATGTTTAGTTTGGCCATGAGGTCGCGTCCTAAAAGATTGACTGGGGAACTGGGTGAATAGAGCAGAGGCTGCTCCACTGTATGGCCTCCTATCTCCATTGAGACTGGCTTGGTGAAGGGGACCCTTGCTATTGCCCCAGAAAATCCCTGTGTGTCCGCTGTTTTGGTTGAAATGGGCAGAGGGCCACCTGTAATGCAGGAGTATGTGGCACCTGTGTCAACAAGAAAACTGTATATTTTGTTATTTATCATAACACTTGCAATAGGGTCCTCTTCAGTATTGCTTGTGCATGACAAAATTGGGCACACAAGAGTTGTCTGTGGGCTGTCCTAGCCAGTGTATCCTCCATGCTGATATTGCTGGATGGTGCCCTGAGTAAAGGGGTTGCTGGAGGCAACAATTGTTCCTCCTAGAGGCACATTGTTTTGTGTTTGGGGGACCATCTGGTAAGTAGGCTGTTGCTGTGGCTGTAACTGTTGCATTGGAATCTGCATTTGTTGGACCGCTGGCTGAACCTGAAGCATTGGGGGCGCTTGGAGCTGCACTTGCTGTTGCTGTGTTGGTTGCACATATGAGTATAGTACTTGGGGCTGCTGGGGGGTGGCTGTGTGCGCTGTTGTTGTTGGAATGGTACCTGTGCTTGGTAACCAGGACGCATATATTGCTGACCCATATCGCGCTTTTTACTGTTACAGTCTCTCTGGATATGGCCTTGTTTCTGGCAATAGTAACAGATTATTGGTGGTGCCCATTGTCCTGGCTGTTGTGGAAACCTTTGCTGTCCCATCCCTCGCCCCCTTCCTTGTCCACCCGTGTTCCAGTTCATGTTTGGTCTGTTATTGTAATAGGGCTGTATGTTGGTGCTGTACGCAGGTGGTGCTGGCATGTATTGTGTCATTGCCTGTTGTGGCTGCTGGACATACTGTATGGCTTGTTGGGGTTGAGCTTGTATGTACTGTACTGCAGGTGGTGCTTGTACCTGCTGAGGGGCAAGTTGGGTATTGCCTGCAAGAGCATTTATGGCAGCCTGAGGGAATGATGTTACTGCTGTCATTTGAGTGACGGGTGCCGCGAGCATGACTGTGTCAACATTGTCTTTTTTCTTATTTAGTTTCTGCTGTACTAGTTTGGCAGCGGCATTCTCTATTGCCAGCTGTCTAGTCTTCTCCTGTTCCTGTCTCTTTTTACAATAATGTACAATGTGATCTTGTATCTCTGCCCATGGCTTGCATTCCATTGCTACAATGCCATCTAATTTCTCCTGCACTTCAGTTGGCAAACCTTTCTTTACTGTGTGGTAAAATAGTCTCCCATATCCTCCATTTGCGTCCCATCGTTGCTCTAACTCCTGGTGCCACTTTTTCTTTCATTCTAGAAAGATAGTTGGCAGGGTCCTCATTTGGTTGCATAGTCTGTGACAACAGAGCCCCAATGTCAGGAACATCAGGGAATTTCCTGCGCAACTCAGCCCATGCTACTGTTCTAATCTCGTTGAAGGAAACACCATCATGTTTGGTGTTTGTTTTGGTAAGATTTTTATGAATACGTATAAAAAGATCTTCTGCATCTTCTCCAATGAGGGAGATCAGCAGGCTTTTTACATCTCCGATTGCTATGATTTGGCCTGTGGTGCAATTTTCAAAAGCTGCAATCCATTTTCCCGCACCCTCTGTGAGGGGTGGGAGCAGCTTTTTGACATTTTCTTTGTCTAATGTAGACCAGGGGATATAGATGGGGGATCAATGATGTTTTTATAGAGCAGTGGCATCTGGCGTGTTACCCCAGGGCGTTGCGCTGTGGGTCCTGTAGAATCATACTGGCGAGCATATCTCTGCCAGACTTTGAGGCTCTCCCTCATGTAGTCATAGTCCCAATCCTGATCTCCTAATCCTTTGAGGATGCATTCAACTGCTGTGGCCATGTACTGAGGTTCAAAAGAGCCTTCCCTTGGCCAAGGGCGCATTTGTGGCGCCAAGGGCTCTGACCAACCTGCCAAATCGTCTGTAAAAGGGTTAACTGCATAATCTGAACCTTCCCCCAATGTCACTATCTCATTCGGAGTGAGGTCATTACTAGCTTTTGGTGGAAGTGGTCTACTGAGATACATCATGTTACGTCTATTTTTCATCCTAATGGTGCGTAAGGAAGCAGAGCCCGAGACGTCATATAGTATGTCGTCGGGGCGTCCATGTGTCCCCAAGATTTTAAGTCTCTGTGCCTCGGTGGTCCTTTCCTTTCTTCTTACCACTGGGTCTTGTTCCTGTGGGTGTTCACAATATATTGGGATCTCACCAAACAGTGGATTGTGGCCTACTAGCACCAGTGGGCGTGTCTTCTCCCGTTCTAATGCTGTTGGGGATTGGTGGGCTTGGTGTGTGTTGGAGACTGTTTGTGTCATTCCAGAGGCGGCAGCGCCACAGTGGTGGGGACGCTCCTCATGGAGATATTGCACATTCCCTTCCCCATTCCCGCTGATAATTGTCTGTGGGTGGTGCTGGACGAGGTGGTGTCGCGTGGGTGAGGGTGGTGCTGGAGAGCTGGCCTTAGTGATCATGTCTGTAATGCTTTTGTTCATGTTCTCTAATTTAAATGACAAGCGTCTCATTGTTTTTATCTGTTCTGTGTGGCTAGGTGATTGATGCATGTATGACTGTTCTTCTTCAAGGTGCTGTGGTGAAATACTTTCCAGGCTGGTGCTTTTGCTCAAGTCTGCATTTTGTCTATAATTGCCATATGAGGAGGGAAGACCTGTGAGGGGGGCATGCTGTCCCTCAGTTATGCACAGCAATGGTGGTTTGGGGAACTCAATGAGCTGCCGCTGCTCTGTCATAAGGCCAGATCCTGGTACCTCAGCATGGGGGCAGCAGCCATGAAAGGCATGTTACTTTGCAATTGGGGGTGCGAATTTGAAACCAGGTGTGTATTGGTGTGATGAAATATATTGGGGTCATGTTGTTGTTGAGTGTCAATGTCACGGAAGGGGTTTGATTTAGAGTATTGTTTAGTGCTGAGATCATGGGTAACAATAACAGGTGAACGCGAGGGACAGGGCAGGGCTTGAAAGATGGAGTCATGCGAGTGGCGAGATGATGTCTGAGAGACAGAGTTAGAGCCTTCCTCATCGTCTTCACCTGGGCGGGGTGTGCAGTATTGACTGTTGGTGTAAATTTTTGTGATAGCTGTGCATCTATGAAGCCTGGGATCCCTGATACCGCTGTCTCCCTTACTGTACCGTTGGGGAGAGGCAGGTGTATGCTGCGCAGGTCTGTCAGGTCGGGGTATACATCCCCGGGGGGCATGGGTGGGGTCAGTGGTCTGTTCATGTGGTGGTACGGGTGACTAGGTGACGTGTGGGAAGCCTGAAATTCCTCAACCTGTGTGACGTGTAATTCTGGGCCGAGGTGCGGTGAGGAAGATGCCTCGTTGGGTAATGGCTGAAAACCTGCAGTCGGGGACTCATTAGTGGTGACTGGTAGTTCCAGTTGCTCCTTATTAGTCATCTCAGTATACATACCGCTAACGTGATAAGGTGGTGGGGGCGGAGCATTGGGTACAACCGGTGATGTGGGGTCAGAGTGTGTTTGAACCTTATCTTTAAAAATGCGCCAAAGGTCTAAAGTAGCCTTTCTCTTCTGTAGTTTAGTACCGGAGTACTTTGTGTCTAGAAAGGTGGTGGCATGCTCCAATATTATAGGGTCAAAGCTTCCCTCTGACGGCCAAGGATGAGTCATCTTTGTCGTATGCTTATGAAGCTCACGGCAGTGCTTTGAGATATGGTGTTCTTGACCTCCAAATGTTCTTAAGACATGTTGGAGTGGAGTCGCCATTTGGGTATGCGTAATCGTAGGCGCTTCAGGCAAGGCCTAAATTACAGGAGCGCTTTTTCTCAGGTGCTAGGGACAATGTCTCTGATGAGTTCTTGCTGTACTGCCTGAATGACAATGTCATATACCCCGTCCTGTAGGTCCCGCTCTTGTGCTGAAGTATAAAGAGGGAAGCGAAGCTGGCCGTCAAAGCAGGCTTCAGCAATATAACTCTGGAGTGGGTGCCTTGGCCATGTGCTAGATAATATGGCAGTCAGTAGCGATCCATGGGGACGTATAATGAAGAAGATGTGAAAGTGGGTAGATGTTTTATACACAGTAGAGCTCAAAATGCCATTCATGAATGTTGTTTTAAAAATACAATGTGTTTGAGGGTGAAAGTTGATGCACTTAGGTGTCAGGCGAGTATTCAGTGGTAGGAGAGTGAGTGTCAAGGGTAGGGGTAGGGACGTCTTCTACTAGCTCCTCTCCTATGGCGCTAATAATAAAGTGACACAGTGCTTTCCTCAAGTCCTGTTCGTCTGGTCCGGTGTATATCCCGTTGGGGGAGAAATCAGGAAATTGGAGTTGGTTGTCAGAGAGAGATGCAATGATCTTGCTCTGCAGTGGGTTGCGGGGGTAGGATGAGGTTAAGGTAGTAGGTATCTCTAAGCCTGGTGCTATTAAGCGAATACGTATGTAAATATAATCTGGTGTTTTGCGAACAGAGGTACTCAGGATCCTGTTCATGGGGACTAATAATAATTGAAGAGACTAGAGTGTTTCCTAAAGTGTCAGTGCTTACAATGTTTTTGTTCTTTGACTTTAGTGACAATGGGGTGCGGAAAAGCTGGTGCAAGCGAAAGCGTTATTTGCTGTGCTTGAGTATAATCGATCCCTAGGGCTTGAAATATAGTGAGAAGCTCAGTGTTTGCTAAAGGTGTGACGTAACAAAAGGACGATGGGTGACCAGTGGAGAGACCTACCACGTTGTTGTTCACTAAATACACGATGATGGGAGAGGCTGTAGTATCAGGGGATGGGTCATTCATTCCCTATAATGAGTGGAAGTGCGGAGATGGACAGGTCGGGGGTTGCGCAGTGGGAACGTCAGGTGCAGGGACCTGTAGGTCTACTGAGTAGTCCTGCAGGAGTGCCACAAGGAGTGGGGACTCATCAGCTGAAGACAATGATTGAGGGTGAGCACTACTAGATGCTGATGCTATGGGAGATGCAGGAGCGGAAAGACGAGGGAGTGTTGCTTCTTCAGAAAGTGCCGTAGAATGTGCGGAGTTAGACTCGTCGTCTGTGTGAATGACGGGGGAGAATTAGCAAAGTAAACAGAGGAACTCAATGAGGGTGGGGAGGATGAAGAGGAATTAGAGGAATGGCCAGGCCACAGCAGATCCGGGCGGGTGGTATCTGGTGGAGGCAGTGGCTGGGAGGAGACGTTAAATGAGGGCGGATAGTCTACGAGAGACAGAAGGGCAAGGCGTAGCTCAGTGGTGGGGGTAAAGGTGACCCCTAAAGTATTCCAAGCGGCTGCAAGAATGTCACTTTGATGGCGTGTAAGAGGGGTAAAGCGGTCCAGGGAGGTGTGATAGACAGCAGTGGCCGTACCACGGACTGAATGAATGAGAAGACTTATGATCTGTGGGGGTCAAGGGACATAACGGGGTAATAAAAGGGGCCAATACAAGAGGAGTGGGGATACACCTCCACCCTCCTTTTGGCTACCACTTGACGCAAGGCAAGAGGCAGACAAAATGTGTGAGAGACAGAAAAGAGGCGCAAAGTGCGTGCAATGAGGGCCGAAAAATAATGCAACTACTTAGCGGGATCGCAGCTAAAATTAAAAGGCAAAGCAATCCAGACAACAGCTCCCTAGCGCAGTCGCCGCTAAACGGAAGAAAGTGTGTGTGTGTGGGCAACTGAGCACCAAAGTAACTGGCAGTCTGCCACTCGGCTATGTTCGGTAGAGCTGGCAGAACGGCAACAACTGGGGGGGCCTAGCGTGGAACAACAGGCAGAACTATCATCAAAAAGACGAGACACAAAAAACAGACACAATGAACAAAAAATAAACAATTATTAAATAAATGAAATGCATTTCTGAAGAAAAAACGAAAACCATCAATGTGAGGAAGAGCAGAGCGCGAGGAAACAAAGAGAAAAGGCGGGGCTAGGGGGAGCTGCAGGGCAGCTGCGATCGTTCGACATAGACTTCCTCTTTCTGCGAAGGCAGAGAGCCGAAGAAGGCTGAAGGCACGACAGAAAGTGACAAACGATCTGAAACAGGAAGTTCCTCAATCCGGAGTGGCGCAGCTAACAAATGAGAAAAGCGCCTACCAGAGACCGAAAAAAACTTAAGAGACAGAAAGAGAAGAGTACCCAAGCAGTGCAGGAGAGAGTCAGAAAGGGACCAATCAGAGAGGGTGAAGAATGGGCAGACCACACCCCAAGAGGACCCGAGGGCCCGAGGGCAGGACAACAGTCACTGAAACCAAAGAACCTCAGAACCACAAATGCATGACCACCGCATACCAGAATGTGGGTAGCCAGCCACGGAGAAACTCACCAAGTGAGAATAAACACACGACGCAAACCCCAAATATCAGCCACTACTGATAGCAAAATCGAAAAAAACAAACACACAAATTATGCGGTAAAGACCTCAAATGCAGGTATTAGGCAGCAAACACACGCCAAAATGCGGCCAGTCACATAAGAGAGCTGGCACAGGACCCAAACATCAAATAGCAACCACAAATGGCAAAACCGAAAGAAAAACCAAACATACAAAATATGCGGTAAATATCTCAAATGCATGTATTAAGCAGCAAATACATGCCAGAATTCGGCCAGTCACATAGGAGAGACTCGGCACAGGACTCAAACCCCAAATAGCAACCACAAATGGCAAAACCGAAAGAAAAACCAAAACATACAAATTATGCGGTAAATATCTCAAATGCATGTATTAAGCAGCAAATACATGCCAGAATTCGGCCAGTCACATAGGAGAGACTCGGCACAGGACTCAAACCTCAAGCCATACAATAAAAAATAAACACAATAAAAAATAAACACACAAATTATGCGGCAAATACCTCAAATAACAATATACATGAAAAAAGGCAAATACACGACTCATATGGCAACAGAATAATAAGAAAGGTGAAGAGACCCCACGCAGAAAGAAAGCAAAACGAAGTATAGGACAGCAGAGAGGGAAGGACCAAAAAGATGCCTCACAAAATATGACCAGCCACAGAGGACGTCGTGGCAAGACAGTCAGCCACAGGGGAACAAGGGAGCAGACACAGGGGAAACCCCAGAGGACACGACAGCCGGGACGGACCACCCCACAAGCCACAACCTGAGGTAAATTCAAGGAAGAAAAACAAAACCATACCTGACTTACCCAGGCGGGCGGGGGCAGCGGAGCGTCCGAGGTGCAGCCTGGAGGGGAAACCCGTGCGTGTGTCTCAAGACCACACCGTGGATGACTCGCCGACCGAGACCCTCGTTCGTGATCGCCACTTTGTTAGAGGGTACGTTATGGTTGGTCACACTCTTCTGCGTACCTCTCCCCTCTCAGAGTCTCTTTCACACTTTGCTCGGTCACTTGGCAAGAAAGAACCATGTGTTAAAATATCATAGTTTATTAAACAATTCAAAAGCATAAAAGAAAATACTTCAATTTAAGTGTTGCCCATCAACATATGGGTAAGATCAGAAATAACTGCATCAACAATGTTAAAGATCAATTGGTTCAATTCAAACAGAAATGTATATCTATAAATTAATCCATGAGCAGCCGATCAAGGGGCAGCCCTGAATTCAAGAGTGATACAAATGATAGCATTCAGAGGACAAACTTCTTATTGAGATAAAATAACAATATTCAAGACTACACATTTAACCTGAAATAAATGCAATTGCTTGGGTACAGATGACCTGAAGTAAATAATCTGACAAAGCCAAAAGGCAGAATTATTGAGTCAGATAGTCTGACACAGTCAATGGGCAGAATCTGACAAAGCCAATAGGCAAAATTATTAAGTCAGATAGACTGACAAAGTCAATAGGCAAAATCTGACAAAGCCAATAGGCAAAATTATTAAGTCAGATAGACTGACAAAGCCAATAGGCAAAATCTGACAAAGCCAATAGGCAAAATTATTAAGTCAGATAGACTGACAAAGCCAATAGGCAAAATTATTAAGTAGGAGCATTATCACCTTGGCAATAGGAGCTCTGGGCCCAGTCAGGAGCGATTGATCAGTCGGGAACCCTCACACGGCACCTGGGTGCTGGTTTGAAGAGAATTCGAAGCCACACCCTGGGTGCAGCTGTTTTATATGCTTGAATGCAGAAGTTTTATCATCTCTGACGTAGGTCCTGACGCAGCCCTTGACCGCCCTCTTACAGTAACTATGGAAAATTCCACACTTAGAACTGTGAAGTGGTATCATGGTGAAATTAGGGGCTTTTGACAGGTGGTCAGTGCTCCTGACTGCAAAAAGTAAACAAAGGATAATTTTTACCATAAGAAAGCTCAGAGTTAACATTTTAATACATTAATTCTTTGTCACGTAGCCCGTCTTTCACAGTTTCGATTAAGCAAGCGCGGAAAGTTTCATAACTAAAAATATTGCAAATGTACTTGTGAAACCGCCAGATGTACCAAAAATGTCCTACGTGTGTGGGCTAATCTAATTCTCGTAACTGTGGAAATTTACAAGGGGGAGAGTTTGTCGCGGAGGATGGCGCAGGCCTCTGCTGTCAGGTTAGTGAAGTCTATTGGGCCTATACATATCTCTTACAAAGGTATGGTTGGTCTTGTATGTAGGTCTGTGAGAAGGTGAACTTGGGCCTATGTGTGGATTTGTAAGAAAGTGAAGGACCGTGGACAACTTAAAGACCCTTTATCTAGGCCTCAGTGGTGGGGCTTATCTAGGGATGCCAGGTTTGAAGGGTATTGCAGAATGGGGTGTGGGTGTCTGTTAGATGGTAAAACGGGACCCTCCTACACAGGCCATCCAGTGGCAGATAAATTGCATAGTAGACTGAAAGTTAGAGATAGACTGAGGGGAATTATCAATGGTGAAAAGTAGCTGCAGATCATCAGCATAATTAAATGTGACAGTATTCCTTTCTCTTAGGGATCGTAACAGCGGGAGCAGGTAGAGATTGAAAAGGTGTGGCGAAAGCGAAGATCCCTGTGGGACACCACACGTGATTTCCAGTTTAGGGGCTGTAAACTGACCAGTACGGACTTCCTGGGAGCGGTCTTTCAAATAGGAGTTGACCCAACTAAGGGCTGGACCTCGAAGGCCTACCTCCTCGACACGGTCCAACAAGATACTGTGGTCGACCGTGTCGAAGGCGGCCGAGAGGTCCAGTAGAACCAGAGCCTGGGGGATGGTTCTATCTGCCTTTTCCCGGAGGGAGTCAAGTATCGATAGTATGACCATCTCCGTAGAGTGTGCTGGCCTAAATCCGGCTTGGTGGGGATCAAGAAAGTTGGAGTTTTCTAGGAAGGCCGATAGACATTTTGCCACATGTGCCTCCAGCACCTTAGCTAGGTACGGGAGCAGGGAAATAGGGCGGTAGTTAGATGGTGTCTGTGGATCAGCGCCAGGTTTTTTTAAAAGGGGGACCACAATTGCCTCCTTGAAAGCTTTAGGGACCTTGCCCTGGGATAGCGAGTTATTCAAAAGGTCCATAACAGGCTTAGGGTTTGCTGACAGTACCGTTTTTAGCACGTGAGGGGGACAGTGGTCCTTTGGGGATCCAGATCTGATTTTGGAGAGCAGATCACAGAATGTCTCAGTGTCCAGGGGTGGAAATGAGTCCAGCAGGTGAAGGTTTCGAGGAGGGTGAGATGCAGCAGCTGTGTTCGGATGAGTGGGAATACTGGCTTTGATAGAGGCAATTTTATCCATGAAAAAGCTATTCAGAGAGTTGCAGAGGGCCTGAGTGGGTAGAGGCCTACTGAGGACTCTATCGGGGTTAGATAGTTTGTCTACAATGGTGAATATTTCCTTAGCTTTATTATTGGAGTTCAAGATTCTGAAGGAGAAATGGGTTGCTTTTGCCTTTAGTATTGCTGTTTTGTAATCTCTTAGCGCTAGCTGGTAAGCAGTTTTATCGTTTTGGGAGTAATTCCGCCTCCATTTTCTTTCTAATTGACGGAGAGAAAGTTTTTGCATTTTTAGATCCTGACTAAACCATCTCTGTGCCTCCGGACGGCGAGATTGTCTGATTTGTTTGAGAGGGGCATGTTTATCACTAGCCGCTAGGAACCAAGCAGAAACATGTTCCTCATGGAGATTGATGTCAGACATGAAAATAGGGGCTGAGTTGGTTAGAGTAGTCAGGAAATCGCTGGAGTCAATGTTGTTCCATTTTCTCACCAGTCTACCTCTGTTTGCGAGGGGTTTAATAGAGGTAGGGTTTTTTAAAATAAATTTGATGAAGTGGTGGTCAGACCAAATACAAGGTGTAATAGATATTGCGGGCACTGTCAGATTAAGAGTCCAAATTTGGTCCAAAATATGCCCTTTAATGTGAGTCGCTGTAAGCACCTGTTGGGTGAAGTTTAGATTATTTAGTAGTTCAGTCAGCTCAAGCGACTGTGGCCCACCTTGAGCATCATTCGCCCAATAGTTAAAATCGCCCAGCAGCATGATTCTGGTGTGATTGGTTGCCAGGTTAGCAATCTGCTCCCCCAAGGTTTGAGGGAAAAGGGGCATATGTTGTGGAGGCCTATAAAATAGCACACATATTAGCGGTGCCTGGTTAGATTCAAATTTTATTACTACATTATCCACTTTGGGGAGACAGAGTGCAGTGAGGGCAGTAAACTTCAAATCCTGATGAATGATAGCTGCCACTCCGCCCCCCCCGTTTTCCCTTGAGGCCGATTGGCTTGGAGAATATAATAATTGTTGGGTAAGGCAGCCAGAATATCAGGTGAGGAGTCAGAAGTGAGCCAAGTTTCAGTAAGCAGCAAGATATCAGGTTTTTCAGCCTCAAGGAGGGTGAAAATTTCTAGTTGATGTTTAACTAGTGAGCGCGTGTTAAGATAGTGCATATTTATATCTGTGTTCCTGTCTTTTTCCTGTTTTCTTGCAGTTTCTGGCTGACTGGCATGAGAGGTGGCTTGGCTGATAATAGAGAGTAATTTCTTATCTTGATAAATGGAGTTAAGGTGTAGCTTGGTGATTGTGGCAGGGCAGAGTGAAAGGGAGGCAGAGCAGAAAGAGTGTAGTTGAGAGGAGGTGTATTGATATATTTGGCCAGAGTCCCAGGGCCCTGGGCACGGCAGGGCGCGGACGGGCGCAGACGGGCGCAGACGGGCTTGCCTTAGGCGCGCCACCGGCGCACCCGCTGCGCGCATCCGCTGCGCTGCCGCCGGCATTTGTGCCGGTGAGAGTCCTAGGCTCCGCCCCTAAACGAGCGCGATTGGCTGCCCCACGGGGGAAGACCCGGAAATGGGCAGGGAGCAAGCAGGGGAGCCTGAACAGCAAGCGCGGTGAGTTAGTTTAAAAAAACAATCAAATTCACAACAGACAGATTAAAAGCAGATTAAACGTTGCAGTTACCTGTTTAACTGTTTAAACAAGATCACGGGTAGCGGCCTCTTCCTAGAGTGCCCGCTCCCGCGCTGCCGCCGGCATTTGTGTCGGTGAGAGTCCTAGGCTCCGCCCCTAAACGAGCGCGATTGGCTGCCCCACGGGGGAAGACCCGGAAATGGGCAGGGAGCAAGCAGGGGAGCCTGAACAGCAAGCGCGGTGAGTTAGTTTAAAAAAACAATCAAATTCACAACAGACAGATTAAAAGCAGATTAAACGTTGCAGTTAACTGTTTAACTGTTTAAACAAGATCACGGGTAGTGGCCTCTTCCAATGCGAGGGATGCTGAATGTCCTTGCAATGCATGGGGATTTTTCTCAATATCATAATCCTCCAACCTAATACACATCATATGAATGACACATGAATCAGCTCATTGTAAAAACGAACAAAGTCTGGGTTAGAAGGCTATAACAGACAGCAGACTTTCATCCCAGCATTCACATTTGCAATGTGCTTGCACTGTGAACCCTGCGCCTTGAAAGGAGAGGGGCCACAATGCCAGAACCAGTGGCACTTTGTGAAAGCAACACTGTGGAGCGCATGCAGAATACTTGGATGTATGACGGAACCACACAAGCAATTACCACTCATGGCTTTACAACGTGGTCCTTACAATGACCATGACACTACCACGCAAGTCTTTACCACGCATATGCCTTTACCACGCATGCCTTTACGATCGAAATTTGCCTTGTTAAGGCATGTATGGATGTATGGTAAAGGCATATGCGTGGTGAAAACTTACCAGGTAAGTGTAACCCCAAATTATATTATATACATATTATATATATATATTTATGTAAAAATATACTTTTATAGAAAATACTAAGCTAAATATATATATTTATATATTTACATATATATAATTATTTTTTATAAATATATATTTTTAATAGATATAAATATAAATACAAATACAAATACATATATAAAAACGCACGCATGCATACACCCTTGCCACCTCAAAACCTATACCCTCCCTGTACCCTAAAAATAGCCTTACCACCCAAAAACCTATACCTGCCCTAACCCTAAAAACACCCTTGCCACCCCAAAACCCATACCCACCCTAAAGGTTAGACAACCCTTACCTCCCAAAACCCATACCCACCCTAAATCCTAAAAACTTCTCTTGCCACCCAAAAACCCGCACCCATCCTACACCCTAAAAACCCCTTACCATCCAAAAACCCATACCCACCCTAAACCATAAAAATAACCTTGTCATCCCAAAACCCATACCTACACTAAACAATAAAAATACTCTTACCACACAAAAACCCATTCCTACCTTAAACCGTAAAAATAACCTTGCCACCCAAAAACCCATACCCACCTTAAACTCTAAAAACCCCTTAGAGCCCAAAAACCCATGCCCGCCCTAAACCCTAAAAATACCCTTGCCACCCAAAAACCAATACCCACCCTAAACCCTAAAATTACCCTTGCCACCGCAAAACCCATACCCACCCTACACCCTAAAAACCCCTTAGCACCCAAAAACCTATGCCCTCCCTGAACCCTAAAAATATCCTTGCCACCCAAAAACCCACACCCACGCTAAACCCTAAAATGACCCTTGCCACCCAAAATTCCAAACCCACCCTAAAAATTCCCATGCCACCCGAAACCCCAAACCCACCCTAAACCCTAAAAATGTCCTTACTACCCAAAAACCCATACCCACCCTAAACACTAACAATTTCCTTGGCACACAAAAACCTGTACCCACCCTAAAACCTAAAAATTCTGTTACCATCCACAAACCCACCCTACACCCTAAAAATTCCTACAGGTCAAACACCCATATACTCTTACCCGCCAAAACCCTAAAAAAACGTTCCTATATAGATAGATAGATACATACATATATATCTAGATAGATAGATATATTACCTACTGGCTAGTAGGTAGTTATAATTAGGACCTAGTTTCCATAGGAAGAGCATTTTTTGATTTGCCAATAACTTTGGCGCTGTTGGACGATTTTTCGTGACATTTTCAAAACTAATGGGTCAGTCAAGGCAGCTGCTGTCTTGAAAATTTCAGGGTGATCCATCAATCGGGGGCTGAGAAAAAGTGGGGGCTCTAAACGCTTTTTCTCCATGTTAATTTCCATAGGAAACTTTTGACACGGCTACAGCCTGAACCCCGTCACTCACCTATACTGCCTTTCACATACCCACTTACTCACCCATACTGACACATGCACTCAATCACCGACACAGCCATACAGACACTTACTCACCCATACAGCTTCTGAGACACGCACACAGTACCCCATTCAGCCACTGACTCACCCACTCACTCATCCATACAGGCAGTCACACGCCCCCACACACACAGACACCCAGACAACCATAGAGGTAGTCGGTATCACTCATATAGCCATTCATGTACCCGCTAACTCACTCATATACCGACATAGACATCAACTGACAGACAGATACACACGTTCACACAACCAGTCACTCACCTATACATTCACTGAGACACCTAATCACTCACTTATACAGTCAGTCATGCACCCACTGAGTCATCCATACAGACACTAATACACCTACTGATTCAGCAATACACCTTAGTATTTATAATTAACACTCATAAACTTTTTAAAAACAGTCATTGGATGATGTCTTTTGAGATGTTATCAGTGATGTCATTTGAGATGTCATCAGTGATGTCATTTGAGATGTCATCAGTGATGTCATCAGTGATGTCACTGACCATGTCATGAGTGATGTAATATGTGAGGTCATAAGCAGTGCATTGCGAGGACACGAGTTATAGTTAACTCAGGTAACTATAACGCCCGGTTTTGTATGAGTAAAATTTGACCCTAACTATAACGTCCCTGTAACCTTTGTTTTTTTAGTGAATATATATATAGATAGATATGTGTGCATATATATCTCTCAGACATCGAGCTTACAATAGCAGAAGTACAACTGCTCACACTTGGACTTTCTTTTTGCCCCACGAACAGTTTCAAATATGTGCAATCCAGAGTGGATGTGTGCAAATTTATTCGCAAACTCAAGCTCCTCAAACATTTCAAATTGAATAAAGCAACAGAGGCTGCCTCCCTCATCACACAACCTGGCATGTCTTGCTCCACCCTTCAGGTATCTGACATCAGTGTACTTAGGTCGATGCACTCTTTGGAATACAATAATGACAACGTAATAAGCTCCACACAAGAGGAGTTACAAGAACTTGGTATCAGGTGCAACAGTCCATCAACCAGCCCCTTTCGTCCGCCTTCTACCTTTATTCCGATTATGCCTAAAGACGCAATCGACATATTCAGTGACTGTGTCATTGAGGACCTTCAGAAACTGAATAAAACGGTCTTGCTCAAACAGAAGCAAAGAAGGCATTTGGATGTGCAGTATTCTAACCTTATGCGCAAGCTACAAGATAACTGCAATGTGATCATCAATAAGGCGGACAAGGGGGGCAACATAGTGTTGTGGCCAAAAGCCCTTTACATGGAGGAGCCATCACGTCACCTAAATGATGCTGCTTGCTATAGAAAAGCTACATTCAATGATCTCAGGCAAGTCAAAGATACTGTGTTCAACAGGGCCGTTTCTACCACTAGGCAGGACTAGGCGGCCGCCTAGTGCGGCAAAAGGGGAGGGCGGCAAAATAACCTAGAAACGGCCCTGTAAACGAAACGTATGCATGTCTATATTAAGGAGACCAAAGTGGGTCTGTGTGCGGCAAAATCCTGGACCCACCTTCGAGACTGGAATAAATTTGTCTGAAGAAAGGAAAAGATGTAAAAATATTTTTGGGTGTGGACGGTGCGCTAACTAGTAGGTGGAAGGAGGTCTGGTACCCAGCATGAGGTTTCTCTCATACAGCGTTAGAACTACAAAATCTATGGTTTTGCTGTGTTCCTCTGTGGTTCAGTGATGTCGGTTCACCAATAAGGGGTTCCTAAAAATGAACAAACAGGTGCTAACAATGAATGTCTGTTGAGACCCCGCCCCGGTTGAAAGTCTGTGTATGTTTAGAAACCTGAGACTCCTAAATTTCAAATGTGCTCTGCATTCCTCTCAGCCATACAGCTATGTGATTCAGACACCAAAAGGTGCAGAAGAGGGCAGGGGTTGTTAAGCCCCTCTCTCAAGGTGCAGGGATCCCCAGCACTGCCAAGGGAGTGTACATGTGAGACGCGGTAAGGGGCTCACCAATTACGCCACTATCAGAGCGCAGGGACCCTCAGACCGGCCAGGGCGGCAAAGTGCTTGGCAGATGTCTTCTTCCGGTCGTGCTCCTCGCGCACGCGCTCAGCCCAAGGTCCCTTTTTTGTCTCAGTTATTATTAAAAGGCGCCGGAAACAAATGTGTCTGAAATCCGGCGGCAAAAGTGGGTCGGTGGCCGGGAGAGGTGCCATACATCAGGCTGGGGACGGACGGGGATGAAAGAGCTCTGCGCCACCCTGGAGCTGCGCGGCGTCAGCCATTCAGTGCGTCAAGAAGATTATACCAGTGGATCAGGAGTGAGGAGCCAGGCGCTTGCTACTGGTGTTTTCTGGTTTCGTGGCACTGTTAATAATGTTAATAACATGCTACTAATTCCCAAATGGTTTTAGCAAGTAAGTGCTTATCCAAACTTGGGCCAAGTATTGTAGTTTTTGCATTAGGTGGAGATTGTTCGTGCTATGATTAAAGTAAAGTAACTTTTATAGTGTTGTTCTAGGTAGCACACAAAATTACCAACTGTGTAATTTCCACGTATAATGTGATGGAGCAACAGTGTAAAGGCACCTTCAGAGTGATAAGAAGCAATATATACACGTAAAAACATGGTAATTGCTATAATAATTATTAAATAATAACGTGTTATGATACTTTTATCATAATATTAATTACAAAGGAATGCAAAAAGTGTACAAACACGTTTTGTTAATTCATTTAAAAAAACAGTGTAATAACACTTTATCGAAATATGTTTATCACATCCCCAGTACTAAGTAAACTATTGCTTTTATTGTAAAAATAGTGTAAAAAATGGGAAATTAAATATCTTTTTATTGTAAATTATTTTCTAACAAAAATATCAAATTATTTTATTATGGCGAGAGTTATAAAAATAACGTGAAAGTACATTCGATTGTAGTAACTTTAACACAAAACCAATGACAAAGTTGGGTAATACTTTTATTGGCATACTATTAAACAGGTGAAAAGAAAATGGGAAGGCAGGATTTTTGTAAGAGCCACAACAAAGTGAAATTCCACTTTCATTGAAAGGAGCAGAAGATATTCTCTGTCGGATACTTGATAGTAGGCATTGTGTGTAAATAAATATAATATTCACTGATGCATATACAGCCTGAATTATTAGTAATAATATTAATTATTCATGCTCGCCTTGAATACATTTCTCCTTCCCAGGTTGAATATTGAAATTTAATTTTACCGCATCAATCTATTTACCCATTGCATCTTACAGTCGGTGAATTCATAGCTCAAACACATAGACCTTTAGAAAGCGCCTCATGAAACCCAAGTTCAGGCAAAAAGCGCCTGGGGCTCTGCAACCTGGCTTCCCATGCACTAGCGCACTGACTGATGCTCTTCTTTCTGGTCACTTGATTGAGCGAAGACTATATCATGTGATGTCACAGAACGCTGCTACCCCCACCCACCCAACCATCCCCCACCCCGTCCTTTTGCCACCCCGCAAACAAAAATAATACAGTTATTTTCATATAGCGCTTTACACGATGCGTATACAGTTTCCAAAGGCTGCAAATAACAGGTGTCACGATTGCTCTATTTACCTACCTCGGCAGGATGGAGTGTGCTTAGCAAGGATTATGAACTTGTAGCTGATGAGTGATGGTAGTAAAAGGGAGGGGGCGGCATTTTTCAATTCTCGCCTAGGGCGGCAAAACACCTAGAAACGGCCCTGGTGTTCAAAGATCTCGCCCAATGGAAGCGTATGGGCCTTTTAAGCAAGAATGAATACTGCTTTTTAAAGTGTGAATATCCGATAACACCGGTACTGTATTTCATTCCAAAAGTCCACAAAAATAGTACACCAGTACCAGGGAGACCAATAATATCGGTTCAGAAAAGTCTCTTAGATCCCATGTCTAAATATGTTGACTATTTTTTACATGACTTTGTTGAAAATCTCCCTTCTTTTATTAGAGACACTGGCCACTTCCTTTCCAAATTACAAACCGTCAAATGGGAGGAGGATTGTCTATTTATTGTAATGGACATTTGCTCTTTGTATACAAGCATTCACCATTCAGATGGTCTTGAAGCGGTCAAGTATTTCTTAGCTAAACGCAGTATTCATTTGTATCAACACAATGCCATGATTCTAAAAATGATTGAGACATGCCTTATGAACAACTATTTTATGTTTAACAAAGAGATCTATCAGCAGCTACGTGGCGTGGCGATGGGGGCATGCTTCTCTCCCAGCTATGCGTGTTTACACGTTGGCTGGTGGGAGGAGCATGTCCTCAGGAGTACCCACAAGGCACTATATGATGTACATGTACTCCATTGGTGGAGATTTATAGACGATGTTTGTGTGATATGGAAAAGATCCATAGAATCTGCTAATCACTTTGTTGAAACCATCAACAATAATATGTTGAATTTGAATTTCACCGCCCACATTAGTAACAAATGTGTACAGTTCTTGGATGTGGAGTTATACATTGAGTGTGATACAATACATACTAAGCTCCACAGAAAGAGCACAGCTGGAAACTCTGTACTTCATGCCAGTAGCTCCCACCCAAACCATCTGATCAGGAGTATTCCATATGGCAAGTTTCTGAGAATAAGGAGAATTTGTAGCTCTGACGCAGATCTTAAACTCTGTCAGTCGGAAGCTCTCCAACGCTTTAGTGCTCGGGGCTACAAAATTAAAGATTTGAAATCATCTATGTTAAGGGCCAATAGCCACAGTAGAGAGGTATGTTTACAGAACACCACTACTAATACCATCTCTATCCATTCTGAGACTTCTAGCAATTCATCTGAACCTATTGACTCAGTTAGACTGATAACCACTTTTAGTTGCCAGGAGAAGCAAATAAGGAAGATTATTTACAAGAACTGGCCTATAGTGTTGACAGACTTAACTTTGTCTCAAACTTTGCCAGAACTTCCTTCCCTAACCTTTAGACGTGCACCCTCTATGAGGGATGCACTTGTCAAAACAAGCCCAGAGGTTAGTGCCTCCAGCACCTGGTTATGCAGAAGGACAGGATTTTTTAAATGCAGCTCGTGCCGAGCTTGTAAATTTGGAAAAAAACACTATTGAGTATAATACTGCATTTGAGTCCAAACCCACCAAGATCCAGGGACATTTTACTTGTAGAACTGATTTTGCAGTCTACATATTAGAATGTACATGCCATCTTCAATATGTTGGCAGTACTAAATTGCAGGTGTTTAATTGGATACTCCAGCATCTCCGTGCAGTAGTTAACTCAGATCCAAGTTATCCTGTCGCTCGTCATTTTAAACTAGTTCACAACAACAATCTTAATGATTTGAGCTATTTTGTAATAGGTTCAGTGCCTAAGTCAATTAGAGGTGGTAACAGAGAGAAGAAACTCCGTCAGTTAGAATCCCAGTTTATCCTGTTATTAGATACTGATGCCCAATGGCCTTAATACAGGAGAAGACCTGCACAATTTTTTATAGACTGGTGTTACTACGACTCTATGGCACTTTATGGCGTTCTGTATTGTTCTGGTCTAGGCTGGGTTTTCAATCTCAGTTTTCTAAGCTCAGTTTTTAACTTGGTTTTAACCTGGTTTTACCGGGTTTTAGACAGGTTTTAAACTGTTTTTTAGGCCCTTTCTAATTCATGTACTGTATCCTGTTCATATTTCCCATGACGAGCAGCATTGACATCTACTGATTTGCACTAGTAATATGTTTCAATATTGCACTTGCTTTGTACATATATTATACTAGCTGTATTATTCAGTTGGGTTTAATTTGCCATGATTTTGCACTTTGTCGTATGTTTACAGTGCACTTGCACTTTATTTACATATGAAATAGGCATGCCTCTGGCTTAGCTGCTATTTTCTGGTTGCCAATTATGGTGGACAATAGTTGGCAATATTTGATGATTTGCACTATTTTTGCACTTGTATTTCACTTTTTAGCACTTCTCTTATGAGCTATTAATCAAGACATTAGTACTGGTATAGGCTCTATATATTTGGTTTTGGATCATTTTACCATCATGCTGCTACATAGAAAGTACAGGATGGAACCGCAATTACCACTGGGTTTTGTATTGTTTACATTGTTTTTACGTGTATAAAATATAACTGTTTGTTGGTTTTAGCCTAATATTATGACTCTGTTGAAATGTTCCATCAATTTTAAAATGTTTTCGAGAAATTTTAAGGCAGAGAGACTTTCTTTTAATATGTATAAGACTGTTTCAATGAAGTGCCTGCCCAGTATGTCTTTTAGCTCTATGATTTTTTAAGGGGGTGGTTGAACCATTTTCACTTTTGTCACTATTTAAGGGTTGCAATAGGTCAAGCGCGTCATGTGATCAAGACCGTGGTAACGCGGTCGAAACGCGTCATGCTGGGCACTTGCCGACACATTTGATTGATGCTGACAATTTCTGCAATAAAGCACTGCACTTTGGAAAAACCCACGTTGTGGTCCGTACCTGTGTATCGCCGTATATATATATATATATATATATATATATATATATATATATATATATATATATATATATATATGTAAGAAACACATAAAACCATTAATACTTACATTTACTTACCTTTGAAACGTTTACAACGAATATGCCTTTAGAATGAAATTTGTTGTAGTGGCATGTGTTGTAAAGGCATATTCGTTTTAAAATCCTGCATGGTAAAGACTTGCATGGTAGTGTCGCCTGCGTGGTTAAGCCTGTGCGGTAAAGGCATGCGGGGTTCCGACTTCGTGGTGAAGACTGTTTCCCATAATACTTGGGGCCAGTGTCTGCATCAGCGGCTGCTCCTCCGGTATGGCGGAGGAGCATCACCTCCCCTACCAGCGCTTTCAAAAATGTGAAAAATAAAACAATATTAAAACGGGTTTAAAACGCGTTTTATTATTGTTTTACTTTCCTTGTGCCAAGTCTTGGGAACGGGGTCAGGGTGGTGACATGCTGGAAGGGGATTGGTGGTCACTGCCTTCACTGCGCGTGTGGGTTTGGCTGGCCATCTGAGTCCGGCCAGACCCACATGCGCAGTGAAGCTCTCTCCAACCCCCCCATTCCCCCACCTCCCTGACCCCCCTCCCCCGCCCTGCCTCTTTTCCCCGACACGAGCTGCTCCTGGACTGCATTGCCCGATGTAGGTTGCATAGACAAGAAGAGAGTAAGATGTCAAATTTTCACAGCTTATAGTTTGCAAATGTTTGCCACCTGCTGTCAATAGGCGCTCACTATTCCAGGCTTTGTGACTGCAAATCAGGCCACAGATCATTAGTTAATTCCCTTATGAACCACTAGCTGAGAGGAAAACCCTTTAGAGCCACTCCCTTCCCTTGCGGTCTTCAATGGTTTGGAATGCTTACTCTGTGATTTGTAATACCCATTACAAACTGGAGTGCATTTTTGTGCATTTCAAATTCAGAAATTGCATTTGAGAAGTCACTTCCATTGACTTTGCGAATGAAATGTCTGTTAGCCCTTGGTTTGATAAAAAGATTGAGTAAAGTAATGATAAAAATTGGTTTAGAAAAAAAAAAGTAATGGCCTGCGATCATGGATGCACCATACCGAGGGCAGTTTTTGCACTAACACAGGGAAGGGTAGGTGAGGCACCGGAGCACTTTACCCATTTAATTGCACTATTCGACATTGAAAATGCAGATTACACATTTATAAAGTCAATTCACTTCATCCTAGTCTTCAAAACAATTCATGGTCAGGGCAATTCTTACCTCACAGCATCCCTCAGCCATCACCCATCTGCTTGATCTCTATGATCTGCCAATCTTTGCGTGCTCCACTTTTTGAAGCACCATGACCCATTCTGTTACCATTTCCACTTGGCTGAATGACAGCAAGAACTAACATCCTGGCACATCTACAAATAGCCGTAAAAGCTGTACACCTAGGGCCTGATTCACAAAGGGATTCACGTGTAGTAAAGTTACGAGGCGGAGTCTTCACACTCGGGGCGGATTCTCTGCAGTGTTCTACTTCAGGGATGGAGAGTCTGATACCATCCACCCAGGAGGTCATAGGTCAAGCCGTATCTCAGGAAAAGATATCTGAGAGGGATGTGGTGTGTCATGAGCTTTAGTGACTGGAGATGCAAACCAAGTGCTCCACTATGCAGACCATTGGTAGGTGTGACTGATCTCAGGAGTGTACCTAATTCTCAATATTGCCACTGGAGATTCCTCTTTGATTGGTGAGGGCCTGGAGTTGCGAGACCCATCACCATGGGAAACTCTCAGTTGTGCAGCTGGGATAGTACACTGGACAACCTCTTAACCACTCAGTAGAGGGGGAAAGCTGCTGGACCCTGGTAACTCTTTTGAGGAAGACACATTAACAGGTGACATTGACAATCTCTGTGGAGACAGCGCAAGGTACCTGAGTGCACCTGGACAGGTGGTCTATCTGAATCTGTGTGCTCAGGAGTAGGGCAGTGTATTTCTGAAGAAATTTCTCTGGCTTTGCCTTAGGCGTTTACCTGTTTTAACTGAAATTACTTGAGGTCTGTTGGCATCCGAGCTTAGATAAACATTGTTCAGATGGATGCTGGCCTTGAACTGTCATCCCAGGCAGAGTGAGAATTGCTCTCTCTATGACTTTTGTGTGCACATGAAAAGGTGGAACTGAGTTGATAGGAATGCATTTCTGACCATTTCCGGGGTGGGAATGAGCAGAGAAACACCTGAAAACAAGAATATATGTGAGTGTTCCCTAACTACTAAAGCACTACGACTCTGGAACACTGACACCTCTATATATCAGAAAATGTCTTTACCTGGGTAACAAACAGGACTTCTAAAAACATGTATTTGAGCATCTAAGTTCAATTGTCCAGCATGGAAGTGGTCATGCTTAAATGTATTACATTTTGCTTTACTCAAAGTCCAGCTGTTTGACCATTTTGCCATCTACCTTGGTTCAGATTTGTTTTTTAGTTTACTTCTTTATGTTTATTTTTATTTACTTTATCGTAGGCATGAACCTAGCCCATGAGGGAACTAAGAGCTTCATCAGGTGAAAGTGCATGCAAATTTACCCATACAATCAGAAGATTGGAGGGTGAGTGAGAGGGATGCTAAACTGAGATGATGTGTGTAGATATGGTTTGGGGTACATATTTGGAAGAGAGTACGTTTTGTAATTCCTGTTTGAGGCTTGGGAGTTTTTAGGACATCTTACGCAAATTGGCAGTTCATTCCAGTGATGGGGAATAGCAGGAGAAGGATTGCTTTCTCATACTTTCTTTGCTTTCAGGATTCTCAGTTTCATCAGCTTCGTGGTGGATGTAGTGCTTAATTTGAGCCGGTGGTTTACGGTGCTCAGCACAGGAACTTAATTGGTGGAACTATCTGCCTAAATTAGGAATGAGCACAACAGCTGTTTATTAATTCAATATACATTAACAATGACTAATAACTAGCACACAAGCCATTCTTAGACCTTTTACGGGCCTGGAATAGTATAAATTGTCACACTTGTAAGAGTGTGGGGGTTAGTAGTTGTGTTGGCACTGTCATTGGCAGCGCTGACAGTGGCAATGGATAGTGTAAGCTGCAGTAGCCTGCTGACAAGGGCCCTGGAGCTTACTTTGTTTTACAAATTTAGCACTGGGTGGATGGGATACTTTTTTAAAAGAGAGGGATGTTTTCAGCTGAGTACTTTGGTCTAGTGGTATAGGTGGCCTCGTGAATTATTTTTAGTAATTTCATCACTGTTAGAAAATGCATCATTTTGTGTGTTCACTCCCCATTTTGTGTGTTCACGCCCCATTTTCTGTGGCCTAAGATTGCAGATCTTTTAACTCTGAGCACTGGAGCACAGTTTCCTGCCCTCAGAGCAGGTGCTTTGGCCCCTAAAACATGACAGAATTGTCTAATCCTCATCAATGTTCCAGAAGTTAAACACCACCTCTGGTTATAGCACATATCATGCCTTTCACTGGGTTAGAAAGGAAAACATGGCTTTCGGTCTAAATGTGTAGCCTGACTTCAGCAGCTTTCATACGTGCTGGTAAACCTTTTAAACATTGGGTAGTCACCCGTAAGTAGACCTTGAGACCCATAATGTAGAGTGCTCTGTCCTCAAAAGTGTAACATGTAAAGCAATTAAAGTTGGCATGTTCCTGCAGTGACTAACACTCAAAAGCATTTGTCTCTGAATAGCCTGTCTTGTTCCAAAAGAAAAGTTAAAGTACAATTAAAACACAATTTATTGTAACTTTGCCTTAGCCCCAGCTAGAAAGTTTCAGCAATCGCTGTTTTGAATAATTATTAAAAATCTATTTCAACTGTGTACACGAACAGTAACTTTGGAAAGGTATACTTTTTTGCCTGAGGCTTCAGTAGGCTAATTAGCATTAGCCTGTACGCAGCTGACCCTGTCAGTGCTTTCCTTAGATGAGATGTAAAATACTGCTAGTAAAGCAGAGACAATACCTTGGGCCATGAAGGATGGCCTGGGGAGGTCTGTGACCCAGTGTTTGATTTGGACCCGGGTACAACATTAAATTAGAATGGGCCAGGGGGAGGCTTGCACTTTTATAGTTTAGTGATACAGGAGGCAAGGCGAAGCGAGATCTGTTTATCCTCAGATACGGTTTAGGCCTCCTGGCTTCATTCTCAGGGGAGTAGAAAGATGATGCAGAAAACGTTTGGTGTGGTTGAGTGAGAGGGAACTGCTCATCACCCCTTGACACACTCCTGGCTGTGCCGCAAGCTACTCCAGGGATGGAAAGGTTCTGTCATGTCATGATTCACTGAGAATGGTGCACCGTGGAAAGTTTGCAGTAAGAGAAACAGTACAAGGGAATGGTTATTCTTTGAAACTTTATACCCACTGGTAGGCGAGTGTCCAGGAGTCACTAGCCACTAGCCACATAGGTGGCTATGTGGCTAGTGTTGACCAAAAGTAACATTTCATCCCCAGCTCTCCAGCACAGCACTAAATATGTGGAAGAACAGAAGAGGAAGACGCCTGATGTTTGTGACTTGTGTGGAGCGTGCTAGGGCTGGACCTGCTCCCACTTGTACCCAGGACTAAGTAGTAAAGGGCAATGGTTCAGTTGACTGACCTCCTGTCTGGGTAGAAGGACATCCACAGCTGCACGGTGTGTTTTCCAGGAGTGATAAGTTGAATAGTGGCAAGTGGATCCAGACTGAACTGTGCTGGTAGCCTCCAGTGAAGAGGGAGCTGGACCCTGAGTGCTGTCTCTAAAGGTAATAGGAGCCTTGGAAGTGACCAAAATGAACTACTCCAAACTGTTGGAAAGAACTGGACTTAAGCAATTTTCAACCTCTGGAAGATCGGGACCACCGACCCAAGGCTATCTGCCCAAGGCACGACCTCGGCTGGCAAGGAACTCAGATTGGTCCCACTTGAACAATTTGACGCCCAAAAAGAGGCTTCAGTGTACCCTCATGGCTAAATTATGCAGCTTCGGGCAACTGTCCCAACAACAGCTTACAGGCTTGTCCTGCTAAAGGTTTTTGACCTCCATAAAAAGACTATGGGACTGATTACGATGCGGCCCTAAAGGCTCTGACCTACGGTTGGAGCCTTTAGGGCCGCATTATAATGGGCAGCTCGGTTTCCTTTCCAATCGCCTCATTATATTGGATGCGGTCGGAAAGGAAACCAGACGGTCATTCCACCTGGCTTCTGACAGGCTTGGAGAGCCTGTCCGCCAGTCGGAAGCCGGCTAGTAATCTCAAGGGGGGGTCTTTCCGCCCTTGGGATTACGATCATGGTTTCCGACATGGCTTCCATGCCAGTCTGCCCAACATGGAAACCATGTTGGAAAGCGTGTTTGGGGGCCCCCAGCAGGGCCCCCTTTGGTGCATGGCCACTGGTTGGAGGCGGAGGGGGCACCTATAGTGCCCCCCTGTTGATCCCTGCACCTTGTGGCAGGCACTTTGAGGTGCCTACCACGGGGTGCAGGGATGGACTGCACCTCCCTTTTCTCAATGGGAGCTTGTGTTACGGCCGGTTTATGGCCGTAACACAAGCTCCCGTTTGAGGAAAGGGATCATGTGACCGAACTGTGTTCAGTCGCATTTAAATCAGTCGGTCGGGATCGCCGACCGGGAGTCGGTCGGTCCCATGATGGAGTCGATGTCGGGCGGAAGTGATTCCGCCCGACATCATAATTAGCCCCTACGTCCAAACATACAAATTTTGAACAAGCAAATGTGTAAAAAGTATCTGGCTAACAAGAGGACTTTGAAGGGCACAAAATGTGAATTTTCCCACTTGAAGCTTTTCATGCCAAAATGAATGGCTTTGTGGGACCTCATCCAAAGGCTATCCGCCTTTAATGGGAATTATTTGAATACACCCATCAACCTTGCCCTGGTAGAGGATTTCACATTCCATAAAAATTCCTAAATCAAAGGTAACTTTCTTGACAGGGTCCTTGTTCTAGGCCTAGACACCTCTGGTGCATTGTGGTCAGCCTCTACTTCTGTTTAACTCCTGGTCTACCATGCTCATAGATGCAATGCTGTTTCGTGGCACTTTTTAGCATTAAAAACGAACAATTCATATCTCCTGTTTCCCTTACAGATTTCAACCATTTGATATCATTGTTCTTATTTTTTTCTTGATTTTTGCTCATAGATGCAATGCTGGTTCTTGGTGCTGCTTTTTAGCATCAAAAACTTTAACAATTCATATCTCCCATTTCCCTTATTCGATTTTAACCATTTCGTATCATTGTCCTTATTTTTTCTTGATTTTTATAAATTTGTTATAGGATTTTTATTATGTTGTATTTTGACTTTTTAATTATTTTGGTAATGCTAAAGACTTAAAACATGTTCCTAAATTAAGCTTGCCTCCTCTATGGAATAGATTCCACAGGTTGAGCACAGTTTTAAATTATTGAACTATGTTTGATAAATTTGTGGATGTATTACTTGTGGTTGGCTCACCTCCACCCTTACTATTTACCCATTTTCCTAGAAACATGAAATGTGATGGGAAGAAGAGCTAGGGACAATTATTGAGGAGGGGGGAATTGTGATGTAAATAGTCTTGCTCTGGCCAGTGATGAGGTTATTACTAGCAAGATGCACATTGCATGAGGTTGGAAGTTGGGAGTTTGGTGAGCAAGACACTTCTCCCATTAATGTGGGTGAGGATAACAACTTTCTTTGTGGAATGGAAGGTGGTTTGAAAGGAAAGTTCAGATCCTTTGTAAGGTGGTTAGCTGGTAACGAGCAGTCTCCACTTTCATCTTCATACGGTGTCTGAATGAAAGGATATGATAGAAACAGAACCTTCTCATTTTTTGCACACACTCGGCAAACCTTTTCAAGCATATCAGTCCACACACCTAACAAGGATACCGTTTCTACCCAAGATGTCTCTGTGAACATTGCATGACCCAATAGCATACAGTAAAATAGGGCAGCAATTGTTAACTCGAATGACTCCTAAATGACACCCCTGAAAACTGGAGGATTCACAGATTGAACCCTTCAATACCGCTGTTTCTCTTTTCTGAAGCCTTCGCTTTGAACCTTGCAGCAACTATTTTCATAGAGAATGCGTAGCAACAGCATCATCAAAATGACTGCAATCCATTCAACGATTGTAAAGAGCATAGACAACGCAAGCCCATATGTGGTTGTCAGTGAACCTAAGAATGGGGAGAGCAGTGTCCACAAAGGCTGGAATTTTACATAATTATGTCCATTATTTGCACAATTTATCAATATATTGCAGGGTGCGTCTGACATCAGCAAGTCAATTTGTAATCCCTTTGTAACTGTTACACAAGGAATGAAGTTCACCCAGAAAGTCTAGGACCCATCAGAACTGGACTTGATTCCAAAAATCTGTGAAATTCGTGACCTAGCAGAAAATTCCTTCCTTACTTGGTCTCTTGTTATGTCATGTTATGTTAGCAGTTTTTTTAAGCACTCAGGTCCCCACACTAGGATTGCTACCCTATAAGAACAGGAAAAAACAACGCAAGAAGCTAGCAGAGACCCTAAAAGGAATAAGGCTTCCAAGGAGGAAAGACTGATAAGACCGATGCCAAACCACTGTGAGGACTAAGGGGAATTAACTCTGTCTAAACAGCCAGGTTTTTAATTTTTTCTTAAAGGTTGTCTCAGCAGGTTCTAGTCTCAAGTAGGGGGAAGGGTGTTCTAGAGCTTGGAGGCTCAGAATTCAAAGGAACAACCACCCAATGGGCTTTCTTGGAACAAGGAGTCATTGCAAGTGCTGTTTCAGAGGATCTGAGGCTGCGGCAAGGTGAGTAGGGTTTCACCAAGTTGGTAAGATAGTGCGGCCCTCTGTTGCTAAGAAATTTTTGACAGAGACACATAGCCTTAGAGATTATACTTTTTCCAGCAGGAGCCATTGCAGTTCAGCCAAGGCCGGGGACACATGCGCCCGTCACGGGAGCTTCAAAAGAAGTCGGGCAGCTGTATTTTGCACTCTTTGAAGCTTCCGGATCCTGCCCTGGGTTTGATGTAAAGGCTGTTACAGTAATCTAGTCTTCAGATCACAAGGGCCTGCACTACAGATTTTCTGGCTGCCAAGGGAAGATCAGAGATCTCGGCTAACATTTTAAGAATGGCGAAACATCTTCTGGGCAGGTAGGCTATTTGGCCATAAAAAGAGAGGTTTGCTTCGAACCATATTCCTACATTTTTTACCTTAGGCTTTGGGCTAAGAGTGGGGCCACCACACTGAGGACCACACAGAAGGTTGCTTTCCGACTGTGAGAACCTCTGTTTTGTTGGCATTAGGCTTTAGGCAGCTAGAGTTCTTCCACTGAGCCAGTTCTACCAGGCAGGACCTAAAACGCATTGCAGATCCTCCTTCGCCCTGAGCAAGAGTGATGATTGACTGTGTGTCATCGGTATAAGACACCACAGTGACATTGTGTTTGTCAATGATATCTGCCAGGGGGCGCATACAGATGTTATATAGGGTGTAACTTAGCGTAGAGCCCTGGGTCACCCCCTGGGATAGGGGCAACACATCTGAAGCAAAATAAATGTTGTGTTTGTCAGCAGCCTTACTTATGTTGAACTGATAATTTAGAGGTTGCCCTCTCTAGTTCCTTCTCACTACTAAGCTGTGATCGGAGAATTTCCCTCTCCTTGTTAAAGCTAATAAAGGTTCCCTTGCATTTTACAAGTGCATAAGACATGCCTGTCAGCAGGTAAGACTGCAAAGTAATGCAACCCCTGCTGTACCACTGTCAGTTTAGGACAAGGGGCCATCTAGATGAATAAGGATCACAGTAAGGGCAGTATTCTGAGTGTGGCGTCGGACCACCATGAGCCTGTTGGTTATGACCTGCATATCCACTGCCCTTTTTATGGCGGTGAGCCCACCATGAAAAGGGTGGCGGACATGCAGGAAAGGGGGCCCTAATATGGCCCTTGGCCAGATCTGGGCCTGGGGGTGCATGCGGAGGGTGGGGTGGACACTTGTTGTGCCCCGCTGGAATTGCACCCTCGTTCCTGCACGGTGTGGCATGCATACCACACCATGCAAGAAAGTGCTGCAGGCTCTTTCACAGCGGCGGTCTGCTGTTAAGGCTCTTCTATGAGCCTTATACAGCCCACGCCGTGAGACGGCCGCAGCACTGCCCTCCCACCCTGGATTACACTCATAATCATTTGTTGGAGGGATTGTCAATTCTAGCATCCTTGCACTTTCCCTGGAACTGCACCTCGCACTTTAACTCCATGCCTTTGCTTGGCTAAGTGAAGTCCTACCAACTCGTGGCCTGTGCCCGGTCAATACTTACATTGCCAGAGCATCCCGCATATCTCCCAAACCAACACACACCTCAAGCACTGTTCTCCGCACTTTAATGCCATTCTCTCCACATTTTTTCCTTCCCTCATGGCCATTTATAACTTTAGGATGCAACCCACTGAAGATGCATTTTTATACTAATTGTTATTTTTAATGTATTTCTTGCCAAGGCTCTTGTGCCATTATACCTTTATGTGTTTTGTAATGATTTTAAGTTATCACACAATAAACTTTCATTGATTGATTACACTCATAATCCAGCGGGCGCACGACGGGCTTGGTGATCCTCCTGTAGGCATTGAGGTGGCGGGCCGCCAGGAGGACCCTCAAACTCGTAATAAGGCCCTAACTATTCAATGACATAATAACGTCTTCAGGAGGCTTCAGTCACGTCATTACGAGAGTTTAATGCACAAACAACATTTTTTCTCACAAACGTTTGTGAAATTTCACACTTCCACATAATTACACTTTTAGTACAAGATGCAGTTTGCTGGCATAGTGGGTGACTTTTTCATGCGAAGACATATCTTACTCAAAAAGATACACAAAATACAAGCAGGAGACTAGTTCGACAAAAAACATCACTTGGCCAGAAACTTTCTTCATGAACCTGTCTCCCGCCAAAAACAAATCACACAAAATGCGAAATGGGAAATTTCACCATCATCATGTGCATTTTGGTTAAACCGAGCCATTACTCTGTTTCTCGCACCGAGGAGAATGAAGGGGTAACGCTGAATTTTGCCAGAGAAGAAGCTGGGCATTGTGTTACGTTTGCTTCCTTGTGGAATATATAAATGTTGCTTGAGAAGCCCCACGCCACATGCCTTGCGGCCACACCTACTCTCAGAGCGTCTTAACTTCCGTTTAAGAACGCCATCTTGACAAAGTGAACTGTACAGCGCGAGCTTATCACTTTATTTGTATGCTTGTCACTTCAGGTTTTTGATCTACCGGTTTGCACGGAGCCAATCACTCATCCATAGGTACTTTCACTTCAATTATAAAAAAACACAATGGCCCTCCCGGGCGCCCGTTTATGAGCCATAACACAGATTTATTGGCCATAGGAGGCCACGAATCTGCCTCCTGCCTTGGCGTGCCTGCAGGCTTCCATACGTTAAGTGATGTATGTACCCTACTGAGGGACATAATATGTATTTATGACAAAGACGAGCTTGCCTCAAAACATTTTCATTGAGTAATGGCTTAAAGATTACGGGATAGTAATATTTTTTTAAATATTTTTTCATAAATGTCATAAAGACGCCATTTTGTTTCATACCAAACATTTCTCACAAAGAAATAACAGCCAGTCGCACAACACTGTGTACAGGGACATTAATGTTTATGATCAGGTGGTTTTGGATGAGGCATCATTCTCATGTTTACTAAACTAGTTCTGATGAACTGGGGGCCATTTGCAATTCGACCAAAATATTTCAAACAAAATGGACCCACAAGCGAATTAAATAAAGGATTTGTCCGGTTTATAAAAATATGTCTGCAGAGAGACAGGTGTAAATTATTCCTTAAAATCTTGACGTTCTGTCCTTTTCATTGATTTAAACATTCTTATAGGGCAGGCATGTTGTCTGTGACGGACCTCAAGGCACTGTTCAAGAACAAGGTAAAAGAAATAAGATGCTCAGATAGGACTAAAGATATGAAAATCCAACCGTTCAACACAAAACAAGGTAGACTCAGCTTTTCCTCCGGGAGAAGGTACAGCATCGAGCTATGAGTTATTGCATGAATATGAAATGAAACGCCTTTTCTTTATGAAATCTCTTGTTTTTGTCATAATGCTTTGGCACTCTTCGGTTCTTCTATCACTGCTCGGTGGTCCTCCTAGCGTAAATGTGCCCAGTATTCGGGCTCATATATATGATGCAAAAGAAAAAATGCTCATATTTAGGCCATTTTCCTGTACATTTTAAACTTTATCTTTTATAAAGCAAACATAAATCAACATTTGATAGAAAACGATTCTTATGGGGAAACAAATAAAAATCATGAATAAACGAAGTAGATAAAGCATCTTTTATTTAAAATAGGATGCCATCTCTAATTGCTTCCTTTACCTAATTGGGTGCCTTGTGAATCATTTGACCTCGAAGGTGTTTGGTTGACGTCTTTTGTAATCGTCAGAATATTGAACATTTGCAAATTGGATTTGAATGACTAGCATTTTCGAATATTGTTCTAAATAGGAAAAGCATGGTAACTGCCTTTACAATTCTCGTCCTATGACGAATGTCAGTTTCGTTAAAGACTGCCACTTCCTGCATTATCTATCTATCTATCTATCTATCTATCTATCTATCTATCTATCTATCTATCTATCTATCTATCTATCTATCTATCTATCTATCTATCTATCTATCTATCTATCTGTCTGTCTGTCTCACAGTTCCAGAAAGACAAATATTGCCTCTACAAATATCAAAATTGTCATCTCCTGAGCTGTTGTTTTGTATGAATATACTTCCTGAATTAGACTCGGGTTCACAGGGAGCAAAAAGGCAGCCACAGGCGAAGATCCACAGCGCCATTTTAGATCTATGGTTCTGGATCCAGAATGATAGAGCAAAAAAATTGAAGGAGTGACATAAGAAGCAGAAAAGCATCCCTGGGGCCACTTGAGGTATTGTGGGGCCCCAGACGGGGTAGATGTTGGCACCAGGAACTGCTTTCAGCCAGAGATCCTTTGTGACATATTTAAATTGGCAGGTCCATACCTGGAGCGGAAATGTACACAAAAAATGACAGCCCACAAGGCAACCGTGCAAGGCCAAATGCAGACGACAGTTGGCTCGGAGGGCATGCAGCCTAGGTGCATGCAGCCTAGGTGCAGGCAACGTACCCAAATCATGGACACTGGGATGAGTTCAGGGCCTGCGTGGGAGCCACTTGCTGCAACCATCTACTCCTGTGCATGACCAAAGGTCCTGCAGTGGGGGCTATGACCATGACATGTGGCCTGGCCAAAACTCCAGCTGTGTCAAAACCCGAGGACACAGGGGGGCTGTATATGATATGTAAATCCCTAAAGTTTACCTGAAATAATGTTGGCAAAACTAAGCTATGATTTCCTTTGATCATAACAAATTAACGTTTGCTTATAAAAAACACTAACATTTTTTAAATGCTGCAGTATGGTTACCACCAGTGCTTAATTTGAGCCGGTGGTTGCAGGTAGGTACCACCAGCACTTATTTCTGGGGACCAGCACTTATTTTTCCTCATCAGACTGACCCAGAGCAAGAGAAGGAAGTCACACAAAAGGGAGAGGAAGGGTAAAGAGGAAGATGGAGAAATAGTGACACAGAAAGAACGCAGGGACAGAAAAGATTCTGAAACAGGGAACTAAAGGGGCAGGGAGTGTCTGGTGGTGGATGAAAGAGGCATGAGGTGGAATCAAGGCTACACAGCCTTCATATTTGGCACACCGACCTTTAACCCCTTGCATGCGTCGGACGGCCCCCGGCCGTCCGACGTCACAGTGGGCGTGTGCGGAGGACGGCCGGGGGCCGCCCGAACCCCGCCCACTCATTATTTCGCCAGCACCGCGGCGGAATTCGCGCTGCGGTCAACCGGTTAAAGCACCTGCCGCTGGCTTCTGATCAAAACTTTTGATCCCGGCACTTTTGCTTTTACAAATTAAGCTCTGGACAACGCAAAGCCTAAATAAAACCTTCCCAAATATGGAAAACAGTACAAACTAAAGCTCAAGATCTAGCCATGTGCTACTCATTATCTCATGCATAGTATCACTGATGATTGGCAATCTGATCATTTGGATTTGGGGAACTCCCAGTGGATAAAGGGCAAAATGTTCCCTGGGCTAGTTGGGTTTGTTTACCAAATTTGGGCCCTTCAAATGTTCTTGAACACTCCCCTATGGACTGTCAGCAGGTCAACGTCCAACATAAACAATTCATTTAACGCTTTAAAGTCCACCCAACACCTTTTGTAATGGAAATATCTCAAAAACCACTGAGTGCCTTTACACCAATCCATAAAAGACTATTTTGAGTAAAGTTAGTTTCATGACAAGCTCTGTTTTTTTTTTATTCAGCAGATTTTGCTCCAAAGAAGAGCAAAACATTTTATGGGAGATTGAATGGCAAACACACTGCCCTCTTTAGCTCCCAACCCCAGATGATCTACACAAAGCTAAACATGCCAATACTTGGCCAGTTGGCAGTGGCGTCACTAGGGTTGGTGTCACCCAGTGCGGTAACTCCCGAGTCCGGGGTGCGGGGGTGCGGACCGCACGGGGCGGGTGACACCATCACATGGGGTGACACCACTGTGAGCCTCTGCTTTAAATCGCTACATAAATCAGGAGGAACCCAACGGGTTCCTCCTGATTTATGTAGCGATTTAAAGCAGAGGCTCACGGTGTCACCCATGTGATGGTGTCACCCGGTGCGGTCCGCACCCCCCGCACCACCCTAGTGACGCCACTGCCAGTTGGCCTGATTGTCAATTTTTCGGAAGATTCGTCAGGAGGCGTCATAGTTATTAGCAAACCAAAACACACCTTTTCATTAGAAAGTGAGAGTTAATTATAACTTACTGTAAAGATGATATCCAGGAAGATTAAGTTCATGTAAGTCTTTATTCAGAGATAAAGAAAACACCTCCAGCTTGCACTTCAGCTTCACAGCTCTAACCACCCTTAACATTTAAAACCTAACATTCCAGCCAGCAGATGGTTCTACATTCCGTTTCAAAGGGAGTACATCTCTACACATCTTCCCCCTTATACAAAGAAAAAACAATAAATAACAATCAAATGACATTTCAACATAAGATTAAATATAACTGCATCAACAATTCAAATAGGATCACATCCAATTATGCATCAATCAGAGAGAACCTGTTGAGGAGCATTACATTTACTAACACTCCCTGTGCTCCATGCAGATCCATCAGTTAGAATAAGAATATTCTTCTTGATAGCTTTTACTTGAACAGGTTTAGAAAATTTGCTCTCACCCTTGGTCACTACCCCCCCCTTTTCTGGTAACGACCCAATCTCCTTCCATTATATCAGGAACTTTAACACCTTTCCTGTCATTATAATGACTGGTAGCAGCTAATTGCTTTTGGCATACATCATTCTCAACAAGCGTACGATCAACCCACACACATTCTTTATCCTTCAGCCAACCAGGTACTTCCTTCAAACCTGGTTCCCGACCTTTAAGAGAGACAAACGGTGACACACCAGTCACAGAATGTGGCGTCACTCTAATTGACCACACTAATTTCTTCAATTCTTCCAACCAAGACAATCCATTGGACAGAGATAATTGTATGTTATCCATCAACAAACGATTTATCCTTTCTACCAATCCATTGGCTTGGGGTCTGAACAGTGCAACTCTTTCATGTTTTATTCCAAATTTACTCAAGAAATCCACCATTTTTTTCGACACCAACTGCACACCATTGTCAGACACCAAGGGGCACATTACGATACCCGGCGTAAAAAAATCCGCCAGGCATGGAAGCGGCAAAAATCCGCCCGCACACACCGCCTGAACACCGACCACGCCATTATGAGTACACAAACTGAAAACCGCCATCGGCGGAAAAATCATACAAAATACCGCCCGCCATCGTCCGAGTCGGAGTCAAACCGCCCGCCACGGACGGAAACACGCACGACAACACAAAACCGCCCGCCCACACGGCCGACACACCGCACGTGAAATTACGATCGCACCGCCATGAGCGCGGAAAAACAACAAAAATACCGCCCGCCAGCGCAAACAACGCCGATGAGAATCGACACGGCAGAAGCCATGGCGCCCACGTACCTGCACAGAAACCATCCGCACACAAAACCAATAGCACACAACATGGCCAACAAGTCCACACAGCAAGGCACGCACAAATACACAAGCACAGTACACATCCCGAAAACACCCCCCGGACAAACAAAAAATACAAAGGCCAGAACCCCAGACACAACACACCTGAAAACAACAGACCATGAGGACACACCCACATAGGTGAGTACAAAAGCAGCACTCCCACAGACCACAACCCCTTGCTACATTGCAAACCAGAGAGGAGAGGAGAGGACACAGTGACACAGCAAGGACAGCAGCACACCACAGAAACGCACACATCACTACCACCACCACCACCACCACCACCACCACCACCACCACCACCAAACACCGGCACCACAAACCCCCTGCACATTACACAACACACACCGCACCAGCACCACAAACACCATGGCACCACAAAGGATGCCCAAGTTCACGCCCATGGAGCTGACGGTCATGGTCGACGAGATCATCAAGGTGTACCCACAAATCTATGGGAACATGGTCCAGCACACACCACTAGCCACCAGAAACAGAATGTGGACCCGGATCGTAGACCAGGTCAATGCAGTCGGGACCCTGCCCAGGAACAGAACCGAGATAAACAAACGTTGGAATGACGTAAAGAGCCTGGTCAAGAAGAAGGAGGGCAAAAACAGAGAGCTGGCTGCCGTCACTGGCGGAGGGAATCCCGCGCTCTTTAAGACCTTCAAAGCGTGGGAGGAGAAGGTGCGAGTCGTAATACATCCGGAGATCCTCGCCGGATTAGCAGGGGGAGTGGAGGCTGGTAAGTACAAACTAATGTATACCAGCACACCGCTATGTACTCACATGCGCAACTACCATGCCACAGCTCCCAGGGACAAACACCCCCATGTCCAGCACACAATACACAACACATCACACACACATGCAACAGACACTACCACACACAGCCCAAACCGAACAACTGTAAGATGCGTGGGGACATGTGTACACTCAGCCAGCCACGTAACCACCAACAGGTCCCCAAATATGCCAGAAGCGCCACAACGAGCACCCACCACACCCATGTGTCCGCCACAGCTGCACTAACCGACAAGTAACAGGTAAGTGGCAGGAACACAAAGTGCAGTGGGTGGGACGGTGGACAGCCCAAGTACAACACACACCAGGCCCCAGTCCCACAGCACAGCAAGGAGGAGCATCCCCACACCCCACAGCCACGTGTCAGCCACCGCAGTGCACAACGACAGCCGAAAGGCAGACATCACGGTCCACAGCAATCGGTGTCAGTGGGTGTACAGCCACCCCCACGACCCACTACACCCCCCACCCCCACAGACCTGCAACATGGAGCACCCCCGCTAAGAGCCATGTGGCATCCAGTACAGTGCACGCACGAACAACTTGCAGGTGGGAAACTGGACAGGGCTGGATTACTGGAGGCATGAGGACCATAACACCACCAACACATGGGACATGTCACGTAGCACACGAACACGCAGCACCGCCCACCGTCACGAACAAGTGAACAATGTGCACACGGACATGAACAGCAGACTCACACCCCACATGACCCATCACAGACATAGCAACACCCAAGGAGCCACGTCTGCATGCACAAGCCACACTGAATATAGTCCCACACGGCAGCCACTGTGCAACTCATCACACACAACCGAAACACCATTGAAGTCCTGTCCATGTAGCCCCTACTGCCTGTCAACCACACACCCCACAACTACGCCTATGTAAGACAAACAACACTAGACGCAACAGAATGGAACAACATAAATGCACACGAACACCACTGAACCCATCAAACACACAGACACACCATGCACATACAACATACCATCCATCCCATCCGTCAGCCCCAGTCTCATGAAAGGCATGTCATCCGCACAGCTGCCACACATACAGCAGTCACGCTAAGACACATGCCCATGACCAACCATGTGCCAGAAGTCAATTAAGCGCACGACACACTGTGAGCAACAACACACAACATGGGCCACACCCCCCCGAGCACTGCAGTGATGCACATGGCACAGGGCAGCACGCACACCAAGGAGATGGGACAACTGCAATACGTTGGCTGGCACACAACTATCACTCACTCATAACGATGCGTCCAATGCCATGTCCAGTAACCACAACAGACAGCAAATATGCAGGGCATGTCAGGCATGCACACACCTCAGACCATGCACTGTCATGCTGCCACAACACATGTCACGTTCGGCACCCATGGCTCACAGCATGTACCCCAAAAGCATATACCCTCCCAAATGCGAATCTGGGGCATGGCCCCCATGTTGCCATATGCGTTCCTAAGCGTTCCATTTGAACCCCAAAAGCATATTCCCTCCCAAATGCGAATCTGGGGAATGGCCCCCATGTTGCCATATGCGTTCCTAAGCGTTCCATTTGAACCCCAAAAGCATATTCCCTCCCAAATGCGAATCTGGGGCATGGCCCCCATGTTGCCATATGCGTTCCTAAGCGTTCCATTTGAACTCCAAAAGCAAAGTACAAACCAGACCCAGGATGGGCCAGGAGCCCGCATACACCAGAGTCACAATGAGTAGGGGCAAAGCAACACACCCATCGGCATGGCCAATCCGTCCCATGCCACATGTGCACAGCACACAGTCCCATTGCCTAGCACACACACCTACAGATGCCACAGCCACACACTCGCCTCCGGGAAACCCATGTACGAGATTGCACGAACTGCCAATGTCAGACGACTAATACATACTTCGCCAGGTGCAACACAATAACAAATCTCATTCTCTCCACAGGTGACGAACTGCTGGACGCTGGGGATGGAGACAGCAGCCAGCACAGCCAGCCTACAAGCCCCCAACGAGGACACACGGATCTGGAGGATCTGTCCACCTCTTCGGACACGGACCACCAAGCTGGCCCATCTGGCGTGGCAGGGCCCAGCCGCTCCCCAGGACCCCTCCTACCCACCAACCCATCATCCAGGGATGCTGAACAGTCCCAGTCCCCTGCTGCCACTGTCGTTGCGGCCACACCCACGGTCATTGCGGCCACTACCACTGCCGCAACCGCCACCATCGCCGCACCGACCACCACCGCCTCCACCACCACCACGTCTTCGCTGGCACCAGCCCCAGCGCAGGTGGTGGCCCGGCCGACTGGATCCACCCTGGGAGCCACAGCGAGGACCGTGGTGAGCAATGTGGCTAGTGGGCAGGCCGGTGGCAGCAGGACTGGTAGGAGGAGCAGGGTCAGGGAAACACCAGCCTCCCTGGGAGCCATGCCCTGCCTCAAATGGCCAGAGTCCTTGGGGCCTATGAAGAGGCCCAAGGACAATGGGCCAGGTCTGCTACTGACACGCGGGAGGTGCTGGGGGTGCTGAGGTCCATGGACGCCCATATGGGCCAATTCGTGTCCCGTATGGACCAACTCGTGGACCTCATGGGCCAGCTGGTGGTGGCGGTGGGGTCACAGGCAAGGCCAGCAACACCACCTCCGCCACCACCTGCTAGGGCGCAGGCTCGGGCAGCAGTGTCCACTTCCCCTGCGTCCACAGCCAGTGAGCACACCTCACCCACCACCAGCAGGTCGCCACCACACTCCCCCTCCCAAACGTGGAAGGGGCCGTCCGAAGAGGAAACAGATCTCCCGGGAGGACTTCGCACGCTCCAGTCGCAAGTGAGGCAGCCAGCCAGCCTTCCGCCAGCCTTCCTTGACCAGCCACTGCATTGACTTGCTCTACGATCCCACTCCACACAGCCATCTGGATGGCATGTGTGTGTTGGACTATGGACATAGAACCAGTGGGTACACCCTGATCATCACGCAGCCATGACCGACAGCTCATTGTCACTGCACGCACCACTTTTGTCATCACCTTACACACAATCACATGTCACAGTTTGGAATAAATGCACCTTTTTCACTAACTGCTGTTTGTGCCCTGTGTCTTTATTGTACGGAATACAACGGCCACCTTGGGCGGAAAGGCACCTGATGCGTGGCATGGAAATGGAATCCGGAGGGCCTGTAGGGACCTAGGGGTGGGAGACAGAACAGGAGCACATTCAATGAGTGTGTCACACACCCATCACACAGTACATGTCAACAACTACAAGCAATGTACACACATCGCACAGAGCAATAGGGCACAATGCCACAGTCACCAACAGTGGCATACTACCCTGGCCATGGAGCGTTGACACACTGCACGCAGTGAACATACGGCCACCCTGACACAGCACACACACACCTGCATAGATACAGACACATCATCCGTCGTACATGGACACTCACCGTCAAGTGAAGTAGCGGGCGATGAGCTGCTGGCGCACATTCCCAGCTTCCTCCTCTCCGCTGTCCACCTCACTCGAGCTGTCCTGGTCTGCGGGCTGGGGCCCTGGTTGATCTCCGTCATCCACAATGAGGGGGATCTGCTTCCGAATGGCCAGATTGTGCAGCATGCAGCACGCCACCACTATCTGGCACACCTTCTGTGGGGAGTACGCCAGTGCACTCCCGGTGCGGTCCAGGCACCTGAACCTGGACTTGAGGAGGCCAAAGGTACGCTCGACCACACGTCTGGTCCTCCCATGTGCCTCATTGTATCGATCGTCTGCTGGGGTGCGAGGATTCCTCAATGGACTGAGCAGCCATGCCCCATTCGGATACGCAGAGTCACCTGGGTGTGAGGGACACAGAGAACCGTTGCTATCCCAACTGGACAGGGGACAGCATCGCACAACCAGCACGCTACACCACTCCACATACTCACCGACAATACAGCCACGATCCTGTTGCAGATTGGCCATCAGTCGTGGCAAGATGCTGTTGCGCATTATGTGTGCGTCATGGGCCGAGCCTGGAAACTTTGCACACACGTGGGTGATCACCATGTCCGCAAGGCACACCACTTGCACATTCAGGGAGTGCGTGTGCTTCCTGTTGCGGTACAGGTGCTCAGTGGCCTGTGGTGGAACAAGGCCAACATGAGTGCAGTCAATGGCTCCCACGACGTGTGGGATTCTGCCAAGGGCATAGAATGCACCCTTCACTGCCGCCAATTCACGAGCCCTGGGGAATCTGATGTACCTGTTCCGGTACAGCATCATGGCTGCCAGTACATCCCTCAGCACCTTGCTGAACATGGGCTGGGACATCCCTCCTCCACTGCCCACTGTGTGCTGGAATGACCCAGTGGCGAAGAAATGCATGGCGGCCATCACCTTAGCCGTGGGGGTGACAGCAGTCGGATACACCCTGCGGGGACGGAGATGGGGCTCTAACATGGCACACAGTCGATGCAGAGTTGGCCTGTCCAGCCGAAACTTCCTGATTACCTCTGTATCGTCCATGTCCGCCAGCAATTGGTATGGGCGGTCAATGTTCGGTCTCCGCCTGGGTTAAATGGCAGAGGACACATGTCAAAGCAACACGGCACATAGCAATTTCGCATACACATCACTGACATGACTGAGCAAGCACATGAGCCACAGCCCAGCTGTCAAGCTGGGACGGCACGGCCACAATACACTTACACAGGTCTCCCAACAATGGCAATGGCAAGTGAGACATACCACTGCCATGTGCATGCACATGGGGATCTAGGCCCCAATGACTTGCGGGGCGTGCTGATGGGGACTGACTGCATATTCGTCAAGCGGCAACGCCACGGCAACATGAGTGTCTGCTGAGCATGGTACTGCTTCCGAGGCTGGATGAGTATGGCACACGACGACGACGATGTGGGCACGGGCTGAGCGGCCAATACAAGTGGGACCTGTGGCACGAGGGGATATGAGACAGTAGTAGGTGTCAGCACTGCACCCTATGTACAGCACTGTACGGATCACAGCTCCCGAAACATTGACTGGTGTCCACATTGACAGCCCCATGCCAAGACGGCTGTGTGCTTGCAGTCACACGTCACAGGTGAGAGGTTACATTGCACGTGCCAGGTGGCAGTCATACATAGTGGGAGCTGGCATGTGTGTGCATGTGTCTCCTGTTCAGGATCCACCAGATGGGCGCTGACTCTGTACTGACCATTGGACACAGCATGTTCCGTGGAAGGCTTGTGTGTGTGGGATGGTGGCACTGGATGTGCCTCCGTTGGGTGGGGGGCCATGCACAGGGCGGGTACGTCGATGATTGCGCATTGTTGGTCACGGTGGGTGCACCAGCTAAGATGTGTTGCCCTGTGTTCAATTCCTATGTCCGCATGATGATGGACTGTGGATGTGGGCAGACTACACATTGGTCGATGTGCTGTCTATATGCATGTGCCTTCACACCAGGCACAGCTGCCCCTGCACATGTGACCCCTGCTGGACTCGCTGCTGGGTCTGTGGAGCTGATGCACCTTCTGCGCGTGGGGCGGACAGCTCTCCTCACTTCCCTCATTGCGCATGTCATGTCTTTGCCGCAGGTGACATGGATCATGGAGGGCCCACATGTACGCGTGGGTAGGCTACACATGATTGTTCACTGGTCGCCACCCCCAGTCAGTGTTTCGAATGGGAAGGTAGTCGTGCTGGTGGTATGTTCGATGTGGCGGATGGGCGGGCCTAGGTGCGGGCTTACATTCCGGACATGGGGGGTAGTTGGATTGGCGACTAGTTGCAGTACACACGGGACACGTCTCTTCCTTTCCACATCTGGGTCATCCCTTGTACTAACTGACAGTGATACAGTCATCTTCGCCCCAGCCCTCATGTCCTCCCCTCGCCCCCCAATATGCATGCTCACCTGCGAGGCTAGCGCTTGCACAGGCAGCCCCAAGCTCGCACCAGAGAGGGCAAGGAGTGTATGTGTGGGTCCAGTTGCACGAGTGGGCTGTCTCAGGGTATGATGTGTGGCGGGACGCCGTCCACCTGCGTGGTGCCCCAAATGGAGACCCGGCCTGCATGGACTATGCATCACAGTCTTCGCCTTCCGGATCCGCCACCTGCGACACCCAGTGGCTGTGGCTGCCCTTGCGGCCATGCCGCGTCCGTCTGTGGCTGATGGCCCACACATTCACTCTTTGGCCTCTCTGGGGAGGGCTCAGGGGTGGTGGCGCACGCGCTTGCACTTAGTCGCAATGGCATGTGGCGTGGTTGGTATGATGGGCAATGGATGGGATGGTGCGAGCCACCTCCCGTGACGTCAGTGCTGCTCGTGCTGTGGTGCGTCCCCCTACACTTCCATCTGACTTGTGCCATGCTAGACGTTGAGGTTTTATTGCCTGCGTGATATGACCAGGAGGAGCGCGAGGAGACCTCTCACACACCATGCTCCACTGCCATCCCGTGCCCTGTATCGCCTGTGCGGATTGACTATGTTGGGGTTACACCTGGTCGACTGGGGCTGTGTGTGCCTTGTCAAGGGGCATGGCGGGCGCACAACAGGATCCAGCTTGTCCACAGAGGGTGGGCTGAGGTGCGCCTGGTACCGCTTTGTACGTGTGCCCGGCTGCTGTGCACACACGTGTTCACTCCCCCCGACAGGTGTCCTCTCACAATGCCCAGGGAAGCGGTGGTGTACTGTTCATGAGCCCTCCCAACACGGCGTGCTCCAACTTGGCATGTGCGCATCTACCCGTCGCACCCACCCACCTGAGCACTGCGTCCATACGACTTCACACGACACATGTGTGTCTTCCACAGTAGTGCTACTCATTTGCGTTGACATCCAATGCCAGTGGACTACATGGTCATGTCACGACTGCCGTGTACTTCACATACTCTCATCCTCTCTCATTCGTACTTGTGAAATGAGTCAGCGGAGGCAGTTTTGGTTTCAAACATTATATTGAGTCTTCTGTCCTCTGTGATGCAGTATAGTGGACACTACTGGCAGCGGAATACATGTTGAGGATATACTGTGCATGATTACAAATGGGATAGGGTGTGGGGTTACATCTGCTTGGCCAAGGCTGTGCTAATGTACATTTACGTATAGCTGCGGAGCTGCGGACTTTGACACAGACGGTATACATGTAGCCTACCAGACCGCTCGGCATCATGGGCACAGTCCATCTCAGTTCCATGTGACAGGTTTGCTGCGGTTGTTCCTCATGCACGCGTGCATGTGAGATGACATCAGGGCATGTGCTTGCGTAGCATGCAGCGGCGTGCCACTTGTTGTTGCACTGTGGTGGTTACTGGACATGTCACAGTCACTGGGGTCGTGTTGTTGTTGTATGCACTTGTCGTCCATGCAAAGGTCCTGGCATGGGATTCCCGGGGCGGGGGTGGAGGGGTGCAGCACCCACAGACTCCAGGCGACCTATTCATGTCCACTGAGCGGTGTGTGTGTCCATGTGCGCTGGATCCATGTCGTGTCCTGGTTGTTCGTGCAGTTCCGTCCATGTGGGTGCGATACACAGAGCCCATGCCACTGCCTCCCACGATGCATGCGGTGTTCCTGGATGTGATGGGGAACAGTGTGCATGTCCCGGTCATATCCGATGTCATGGCGATGTCGTTGATGGTGTGGTTACAGTTGCCGGTCGTTTGGTATGGCTGTTGTGGTGGTGACTGGCCAGTCCGTGCGGAAGCTAAGCATGGGTGCGGGGTTGGACATCATAGGTCACTCGGGGAACCTGCGTTGTGGTCCGACGTATTTACAGGTTGTCAGGTATGCGATGCCGTCCAGCAGGGCTTCCATGTCATTGGTGGTGTACATGTTTGCCAGCCAATGAAGCGGATGGTGGCTGTCAAGGTGTTGTTCGTAGGTTGTCCCTTGGAGGACCATGATGGGGCATGCTGGGTGACATTCGATGTAGCTGTTCTCGATGATCCGTCGTGTGGAGGCACAGTGGTTCCATTTCAGTGCGCGTGCGATGTTGGCCACATACGCCATGCCCCCATAGGCAGAGCAGGCCCTGTCGTGTGCGTCCAGAGGGAGGAGTAGTGGTAGCAGGTCCGCCTTCAGACATGCCGGGTTGGAGAGGCATATCTCGACGGGATGCTGGTAGGGACACCTCCGACAGTAGAAGACGGGCATGACGCAGCTGAACAATGTGATGCGGTAAGTCAGTCGGTAACTTACGTTCAGCAGGGACAGGAGATCGCATCCCAATGTATGTATCGTGCTGGTTTGGTACAGCTTGAGCTCTTCGGCGTAGTTGGGTAGGTGTGTTGCGGTTGCCATTTCGCAGCGGTTCGTAGAGGTGGCGTGCTCCGGCTGTGTGTGCAGTCTGCAATGTGCACGCTCCGGGGTTGCTGTGAGCTCTGTGTAGTCGTGGGGAGACAGGACTTGTGTTCTGTTGGCTTGTTTGGAGGACACGGGCCCTCTTCCCACATGCTTCTCAGACAGTTCAAGGTCAGTGCTGTGTGACTCCTTCCAATTAACTTGCATGTGGCCAACATGGGGGAGTGTTTTCTTCTTTCTTCCCCGTCCGTTGTGTGCTTCTGTGATATGCGCTATCTGCCCTGTGGTCGGTCTCCTCGGCATGCCTGTGTTGGTCTATTCTTGGACAATGGCTGTATTCACCGGCTTCTGTCGTAGGGCTGTGGTTTCGGAGTTGGAATGGAAGGTCATTCAGTGCTGTCTGCTCTCCCTTGTGTGGGCGGCAGGCTGCCTTTCCGCTCTGCGTTGGGCCTTGTGTGTGGATGTAATTCTTGGGCCACCTGTTGTCGGTCACCGGGCTCTTTGGTGTTCCGTTTCATGTGTCTTGTTCATATGTGCAGGGTGGTATGGGTTTTTCAGTGTGGTACTGGCGTTCCTCTTCCCGAAGGGGCCCTGCTTCTCCTAGTTGGTGTTGCCGCCGCTGTGTGCTTCGCCATGTTTGTTACACTGGGGTGTGTCCTGCTGTTGCGTGACTTCACTGACATGTGTGCGTCGGTTGTGTGGCGTTGGGTGTTGTCCGTGAATTGGGCGTTGGGGACATGTCTGTGGCCGGCCTGTCACGTGTCATGTGCGTTCGGGGTGGGGCTGATGTGTGTGCTGCTTGGTTGTGTCCCTGTGTCTGTGTGCGACGCATGCATGGCGCTGCGGTTGGCCTCTGCGTTGTGCGCATGTGTGGCGGCGCCATCGGCGCTTTGGGGCCGTGACGGGGTGGTTGGTTCCTAGTCCCAGGTGGTGTGTACACATGTGTTCTGCGATGTTACGATTTGGCCTGTGTGTCATATGTGGATGCGATGGTGGATGTGTAGTGTACACGCGCTGGTGGGGGGTTGTCCGCTTTTTCCGCCCTTGCACTGTGTGCGCTGTTTGCGTGCACTTGTTGTGTGTGTGCCTACCTGCGTCTCCGCGGTACGTTGCGTCCTTGGTGGTGCATCAGCAGAAGCATGGGAAGGGCCTGCAGTGCTGGATTCATGCCCGGGGTGCCGCTTCTTCGTTGTCCGTGCTCTGCGTCCGTGTTTCCGCCTCTCTTTCACGTGCGGTGTCTCTTTGCCGTGGGAGCCGTTTGTTTGCGGCATCGTAATTTATGCGCCGGGCGGGACGTGTTTCGTCGGACGGTGTGTGTCAGTTGTGCTGCGCCGCTACGTGTGCGGGCGCACTTTGATGGCGGACGGTGTTGCTGGCTTGCCGGCGGTGTTTGGCCTGCTTTTCGCATCGTAATTGGGCGGGCGTGTGGACTGCTGCGTGCTGGCGGTAACTGGTGGTTTTTGCATCCGCCAGCACGGCGGTAGTGCTTCCGCCCGCCATCGTAATGGGCCCCCAAGGTCTTCGGAATACCTTCGTTCATAAATACTCTCTCCAAAAATCCCACAACTTTATCCGTGTCTATGCAATCTGTAGTTTCAATAACGAACCACTTCGAATGATAATCCACCAAAACCATTACAAACCTATTGCGAGTTCCAAGTTTGGAAATTGGACCTAAGAAATCAATAGCTACTCTCTCCCATGGACGTCTGGGGAAAACGCTACAACTCAAAGGAGGTTGTCTTACCGCCTTAGACTTATCACTATTTGCACACGCATAACACTCTTTCACTACTCCCTCAATGTCACTGTCCATTCCTGGCCACCAGAAAGACTGCCGAATCCTCCTCTTCATCATATTCCTTCCCAGATGACCCTCATGAGCAATATCGATAATCCTCCTTCTTACCCCAACTGGTGGCACAAATTGATTCCTCCTTAACAACCTTCCATGATACACGCTCAATTCGCCATGAACATGATAGTATCCTTTAAAACGGACATCATCCTCATGACCACTCCAACCTTCATACACAAATTTCACAACTTGTTGTAGAACACTATCCTCAGATGTGGCCAATGCCCACTCTTCTTTGTCGAGAGCCAGTCCCACTTTCTCTCTTCCTACCACATCAATCTCCTCATCTACTATATCCTCGTCCAGCACCAATTCCACCGTATCAAGAGGCAATCTGGACAAACAATCAGCTACTACGTTTTTCAAACCCCTCACAAATTCTACTTCAAAATTATACTCCAGCACCGACAACATCCATCTTGAAATTCTAGGGGTTACACTGCCTTCTAGACCCCTTCCCCCTTGAACAAATGGATAAGAGGTTTGTGGTCGGTACGGACCTTGAAAGGTAGTCCCCAAACAAAGTACCTAAAATGATTTATGCCCCAACAACACGCCAGCGCCTCTTTCTCAATAACTGAGTAAGATAATTCAGCATTACGAAGTCTCCGAGATGCAAACCCAATGACTCTTTCTTGCCCATCATAAATCTGAGTCAACACGGCTCCAACTCCAACAGCACTTGCATCAGTTGTAATAAGCGTTTTAGCATTGACATGAAAATGCCCAAGTGTAGGAGCTCGAGCAATACAGTTCTTCACTTTATCAAACGCTTCACTACAAGCCTCATTCCATTCAAAGAGAACACCTTTCTTCATCAATTGCCTTAAGGGTTCTACAATTTCTGTGAAGCCTTCCACAAACTTTGAACAATATTCCGCTAAGCCAAGGAAGGATTTCAACTGATCCTTAGTCATAGGAACAGGAGCATTCCTTACTGCAGAGACAATACTTTTTTTTGGTTTAATTCCATCCTTAGATATCTCATGTCCCAAATAGGTCACACAATTTTTTTTTATTTGACATTTTTCTTTCTTAATTGTCAGCCCATTCTCTTCCATTCTTCTCAATACCTCACTGAAAACCTCATCATGATGCGTACCATCTTTCCCTACGATTAACACATCATCTTGAAAACAAAGAACATTACTTAGCCCCTCAAAAATTCCTTGCATTACTCTCTGGAACACCGCTGAGGCAGACTCCAACCCAAAAGGCATTCTACAGTAACGAAATGCCCCCAGCGGTGTTACAAAAGACGTGAGATGTCTAGACTCTTCGTGTAAATCTACTTGGTGATAAGCAGCCGACATATCGATTACGCTAAAAACATCTCCACCACCCATTGCAGTCAGCATCTCCGATATGTTAGGTAATGGCTGTCTATCGACCCAAATATTTTTATTCAGGTCGCGTAAGTCTATACATAAACGAATTTTTCCTCCTTCCTTGGGCGCTACCACAATGGGTGCCAACCACTCAGACTCCTCAATTGGTTCTATTATTTTTTGCTCTAGGAGTTTTTAAGTTCCTCATGAAGAGGTTCTCTCATGAGGTGGGGTACACTCCTCACTTTGTGAACCACTGGCTTTGAATTATTTTTTAAAATAATTTTGTGAGAAAAATTTCTAAGTTTTCCCAATTGATCAGAAAACACTTTGGGATATTTCTCCATCATATTCATTACACACATATCAATGTTGTGCACAACTGAAGTAGTAACAGGTTCAGTGGAATTCGGATTCAAAATGATATTGAGATCTTTTGATGACGCCAACCTAAAAGGTCAGACCCCTGTTTAGTCAAGTACACACGTCCAAAAACTTTGTTACCATTAAATGAAATAACCATCCATCTCATCCCCACAATATCAATTATTTTTCCACCATACCCAGCTGCTTTAATGTCAGGATTGTCCCACACCAACTGTCCTCCAGTCCATTTCTTGTGAAGCGTTTCTCTAGAGAGTAAAGTATATAGACTTCCCGAATCTACTAACATTTCAATCCCACATTTGTCTAAGTTTATGACACAATGAGGTTTCTCTAACTTATTTGTGCTTTCTCTAGGAACACCATCTAAAGATGAATGTGAATCAAGATTGACTTGCCTTGATTCTTCACAAACTTCTACACTCAACATCAGTTCACGTACACTTTCACAAGTATCATGTACTTCTTGCACTCGAGTGAATTGGGTTTTAGTTCTGCAAACCTTAGCAAGATGACCTTTCCTTCCACAAGATCGACAGATGGCATTCCTGCCCATGCACATAGTACTAGAAGCAATATGGCCAGGAGCGCCACAACGGTAACATTTGACTAATCTGGTATCAAATTTGGGTGTCGGGAAAAAAGTTCTCCCAGACTCATTAACTTTGTTAGGAGATTGGAAATTCGGGACAGGCTTCACTTTCCTAGTTTCATCAATAACATCATGCACTTCAGACCCCCTAGGAATATGTTCCTTGCTTGACACAGAAGTATTGCATTTATCCATTTCTTTAATCCACAAATCTGTATGCTCGAACCCCTTAGCAATCTGAATAGCTTCTTCAAGCGAGGGATCTTTAATTAAAAGTTTTTCTCTAACTCTTTGTTATTAGTACACCTTACGATTTGGTCGCGGATAAGTGAATCAGCTAATTCTCCAAATTTACATGTTAGTGAAAGACCTCTAAGTGCAGCAACATATGTTGCAATATCTTCATCCACCTTCTGAGTACGACAGAAAAATTTGTGTCTCTCTAAAACAGTATTAATCTTTGTTTTGAAACAAACCTCTAGCATTTGTAATGTCATTTCATAAACATTATTTGGCTGACCATCACCCATTCCCAAAGATATTTCCGGAAGATCTTCATTCAGTCGTCTCCCTTCAACACCTAAATGATGGAGTAATATAGCTTGTCTGCGCACTGGGCCGTATTTGTCAGCCCCCGTTGCTAACACATAAGTAATAAATAATTTCTTCCACTCCTTCCACGGAATAGGAGGTTCACCAGGTGTAGCTAGAAAGGTAGGCGGTGCAGATAAACCCTGATCAGTCATATCTACAGATAAATTATGTGAACAGTGCAGTAAAACAAAGTGTAACACCAATCCCCTTACACCAATACACCTTTTCTTAACTGTATGACTATGGTACCTGTAATAAAATTATTGTTAAGTAAAACAATTAATTAATATAAAAAATTAAAACAATAATGAAAATAATAAAATAATAAAATGGTAATTATTTATTTCCTTGTGTCCAAGTTTGTCATGTATCTTCGTATTGATTGGAAAGCTTTTATAAACCAATGCAACCAAACCCGTTCCAAGATGGCCGTTAGAGTAGACGGTCATGTAAAAGAAGTAGATTCAGCCCCAAAGAGTTAAGATGGCCGCCACAATGCGTCGCTTACGTCCGTTTTCTGTAGGAAGTGGGAGACAAATCTTGACGAGGCAATGAGGCAGTGTGCGCGAGTAAGCGCTCGTGAAAATGAAGGACAAGCACAAGAACAGCACGGGGACAGCACGAGAGTAACGGTCAGTTCCCTCCGTTTTTTCTTTTCTTGTCAATTTCAGAGAAATTTCTTGTCAATTACAGAGTCAGCCTCTAGAGGTTGCTGTCACTCAACGGCATGTATCGCTTTCATCTGCTGGTGAATTTCAACGGCTCCTCTCTCGTAGCAAAGTGAAAATAACTAACAGAAATGAAGGATAAATATCCTTCCTCCGTTACATATAGTAGAAATTTCAGCGCTCATCTCTAGCGCAGCGCACCAGTACTTCACTCGATCCTCTTCACACGATCGTGTCCTTTCAGCACCACTTCAGCTTCACTCGGTCCTCTTCACACGATCGTGTCCTTTCAGCACTAGTTCAGCGCGACAGCTTTCATTCCATTAGCATTAGTTAATGCTTTAAAGAATGTCACAATTTCAGTCGGTCCTCCTCTAATTCACTCATAGCGCTCCATCTCACATTCAGCGCTAGTGAAACAGTATAGAAACCATTTCAGTAAGGTTCCACACGGTCGAGGCTTCACGGAACACTTACTGTTGTTGTAGAAATAAAATCCAGGGGTGGAGGTGAATAGTAGATTGCCCCCTGCGCAGTATGGGTTCTCCAACTCGTCGCCAATGTAAAGATGATATCCAGGAAGATTAAGTTCATGTAAGTCTTTATTCAGAGATAAAGAAAACACCTCCAGCTTGCACTTCAGCTTCACAGCTCTAACCACCCTTAACATTTAAAACCTAACATTCCAGCCAGCAGATGGTTCTACATTCCGTTTCAAAGGGAGTACATCTCTACACTTACATATTGAAGAAAATATATTGTATGCTTATTTACAGCTGCAGTTTCTCTTTGGGGGTGTTGCCCCCAGTATTTGTTGCCCCTCTGCCCTCCGTAATAGAAATGTTAAATGGTGATGTTAAATTTAAATGGTTTCTTTTCCGGCCGTAGTGCTTTTATTTCAGACGGGCCGGGCCAGGAGTACTCTTCAGGTTTTAATCATGGGTGAGTGGGGGTGGAGCTTCACTCCTAATGACAGGCACTCGCAGATTGGCTGGGGCTGCAGTCAGTGTAGTGTCGGTGCGCATGTCAGGTTGGACGGTGGTGTTCCTACGACCAACCTGTCATGCGCATTTGAGGGCTCTCCTATCAGCGCAGCGTTAGTGAGCCGGGGATCATTGCCGCAGCCTCCCAGGTCTCCTAAGGAGCGCCGATTTTGCCTGCTCCTACAAATCCTGACGCTTCTATTATGCTGTTTGCAGCACCAGGATTGGATAAGTAGGCCTAGCCTAGGAAGCATGCATTGGGCGTGGGAGGTTTGGATTTACAGAAGAACATGGCCAATCACTGTATAGCTTTAATATGAACCCATGCAGTGATTGGTCATTTTCTTTCCCTTGCAGCCTTTCCTTCTAGTCTCTGCTGTTCCCTCATCATCAGGCCAGGGAGCGGAAAAGACGAGGGTGTGGTCGCCGCATGAGAGCATTTTATTATCATAGCTCCTCACCGCAGTCATCCGGTCCTGGTCCCAAGTGATCCACATAATGACTTTGTAAGTGTCTTTCACTTTCTGTTCGTAAGCATTCACTGCGCCGGAGTTACCATTACAAGAACACTGATTTGTGCAGCACTGCACGATAGCCTTATGAGTGATGGTAATGTAATTTGCACTATAAAAAAATACCTTACCCTTCAAGGTGCGGACAGAAACTCCTGTTATACCCCACATCCCTCAATCGCTCTTCTCCACCAATCGCCCTTTACTGGGAAACGATACACTTTGCACCTGGTCACGCAGTGGGCATGTCAACACAATGGATGGTGGCTGTTCCTAAGGAAAGAGTATACTCTACAATCTATTCTGGTTAAGATATGGTGAGTCCAGATAAATCATATATCGGTGGGATCGAAGTGAAGGTGGGGGAATTCCTCCTTTTAGAATTGGTGCCCTCACACACCCTTGCGGGTGTCGTGCTTCATCATCGGGCTTTGCTCCCCATGGGGGTGGTGCTGCAGTCCCCCATGGGCCCCGCGAGAGGGCTCTTTATCGGAGATCTTTTATAGGAGGTGCCGCAGTTGTGCATGCAGGTGTGTGGGCCTTGTGAAAGTAGATGTGGGTGATGATAAAATTATCTAACCAGAGCCCCAATACAATTTTATTCAGGGGTCCAGAAGATAGATTAAAACATTGAGGACTGGAGCTAATCTTAGACAACAAATATGTATGGGGGATAAGTATGCTCCCCCTGCTCTCAGTCCGTGAAAGTGATGTGAAAGTGAAGTGGGGTCAACATGTTTCGCGCAAATGGCGGGTCCCTAATGGATCCTCTGCGCGCTTCGTCAGGACCTCGACAAACAATGAGCTGTCTATGAACACAGACATGTCATGGTAAGTCTAAAATCTTGAACACACATGGCACAGTATAAACCTGTGCATGCAAGGGGCACTCTACAATCGCTGGCTTTCACGGGGTAGTCTAGGAAACTTGACATGCCCTGGGCCCTTTTCGAGCCCACCCATTTTGACGGTCACTGCATCTCATATATAGGGCCTTATTTATGAGTCCTTGCGACAGTTTTGCGCTGCCATTGCGTCACTTTTTGTGACGCATTGGCAGCGTAAAACATATCCCGTACTGCACCATATTTACAAAGTGACGCATCTAAGTAGATGCGTCACTTTGTAAACCCCTGCGCTACATTATACCTGCGTCAGATATAATGTATGCAGGGGGGGGCGTTCCCACGCAAGTAAGCCTCATAGAAGTGACGCAGGAAAATCTATGAGATTTCACTGCGCCATTTCTAGGATGCAAATGCGTCAAAACCTTACGCCTGCCTCAGGGCAAGTGTAAGGGTGACGCAGTGCTATATTCATAGCCTTCCCCCTGCATTGCTGGAGTTACGTCACGCTTCCGACACAACTCCAGCAATGCGTCATTTTTGCGCTGACAGATACGTCAGTAAAACTGACGTATCTGTCATTCCTTGTGACATGGTGCGTCATACAGTAAATATGACGCATCCATCATGTCGCAAGGAGGGCGCAATGAAAAGTGACGCATTGCTGTTTTCACGCAGCGATGTGTCACTTTTCATAAATAAAGCCCATGATTTTTTTGGCACGCGTTGAGACTGCGGGCATAGATGGAAAGGTATATTCAAGTCCACTTTCCATTAGTGAAGCCCACGTGAGCAGACACCAGAGTAGTCCTCTGTTTAGTTGGACGGGTGTCTCAGTCTTGGAAGCCCTTATATGGGCTGTAAAATGAAAGTAAAGGGAAGAGATCCCATTTTAGCAGGAATGGATCTGATGGGGCTGAGGTTCCACCTATAATTTACTCTGTAACACTCTCTGGCGGGTGGATAGTTGGTTCCTGCTTGGCAGTGTAGAGGGAAGAGATACCGTATGACAATTGTCCACACAAATATCCTCGGGCCCAATAACTCATGACTCCAACAAATCACAGACTCCGAATTCCAAATTAGTCTGTTTATTACAAAGCCAAAAATAGTTGAACGTACAAGCACCTCAGAACAAGGTTGTAGAAATATATCAAAACTAATACAAAACCAAATTTACGAACAAAGTTGACTCGATGAAGCATGAACAGAATGACAATCTCCAGAAACAGAAAGCAGGCGATAAGGGCTCCCACGTCTAAATCAGACTTCATCACAGGTTCGTAAGTGAAAAGCATTAATCTATCCCTACACTATCACTATGGTGACTCCCCTACTTAGCATTTTCTCCCCAGAAAGTTAGGAAAGAGTAAAGGTGTCAGCGCGTGATGACTTCCTAAGAAGTGCACTCACGTCGTATGGGTCAAGTAGCGCAAGCTACGGAGCTCGTTCTAAGATACTCCTCTTCTCCCGATGTCTCCCGATCTTCCTCTCTCTCCACCCTCGGGACACTGAACCTAATTCAAACTTCAAGATCTCAAAACACGCCCATTTAGGTCTCCTCATCGACCCATCCCACTGGGCACCTTCTCATAGGTGAATTTCCACTCCACCTCTGCTCTCCCAGCTCCTGGCTCGATGACCTTGCTTCCCAGGACTGTTCCAGCAAAAAAGAACACTGTCTCCCGATATCAGCTTCTCATTCTCCTACTGTATCCACTGCTTCTCCAGCCTAACTCCTAGAACAAAAACGTTATTCTAACTAACAATGATGAATTCACCACCTGTAACAGAAATTAGTGGAAAAGAACAACTCAACATGCACATGAATTTCAAACCTACACGTTTAAACCCAATAGAGAGCAACCAGGGTAAAATACATTTTCAGGCCCACAGACTTAGGCCAACATAAGAAAAATGGCATACAAGCCTCATGAAACGACATATGAATAAATGCTTGCTGAGCATTACTAAATCAATACATTACATGAGCACATCAAATACGTAAATAACTGTAAGTAGGCATACACAATTCATTGCACGTTAGGCCTTTAACTGAGCACAACTTGTTCTATAATGCAAACATCTTTCGCATTCATGTAAATACAACTATAACACAATACCTTCATGTTATTACGGTACATCTCTAACACCATTATTTTAATACGACAAGGAATAAATGCAGGTCCAATGTACACATGATTATAATGCACCCCTACAAATTAAAGAGCACTTCTGCGCTCTATCAGTTCCCCCCTCTGATGACAAGTGTCATCACCATTAAACAGCATCCCTGGAGAAAGAACCTACCTAAACAGAAGTTGTAGCCATTCTACCCTGTCGGAACTTCTCTAGGTTCTTGAGATTCTCATAGTGACTGTGCTGCAGTCTCTCCAATCTCCTTTCTCGCCTCCTAAGAGATCTCACAGCCTGTCGTGCCTTGTGCCATTTGTAGTGATTCATCATTCCCAGCAAAAGAATCACACAGACTACCACTATGATGATAGGCTTCAGAATTAACCAAGAATACCTTTTCCAAAATTTGCAAACCAACTTCCAACCTTTTCAAATCCTTTCCCAACTTTCGTCCAAACTCCTTCCTTTGCCATTTCATGTACCTCGAAATGAACTGCAGTAATGTTACTTATGTACTTCTTCAAATCCTTGCTGTTGTCAGGAATGAAAGTACAACACTCCTGAACCTTCAACATTTTACAGACTCCGCCTTCCTTTGCCAACAACACATCTAATGCAAGGCGGTTCTGCATCACCATCGCTCTTATCAACACCATCTCTCCATCTACAAGTAACAAAGACTGAGCTGTATTCGCTGATAGCTTATCCAAGATGGTTGCCAACCTTCTAATCTTCACATCGTTCAGAATCAGTCCTAAGCTTGGTATCATTGCTCCAAAGACATCTCCCACAATCTCTCCTGCACTAGCACCTCTCTTCCTTCTTTGATGGTCTCCATTTTCCAAGTGTTCCAAATCCTCAACATGATAGATCTTTGGGAAGACAACAGCTAGATAACATGTACCATACCAATTCAATGGCAATCGCACATACGAGTTCCTCCCACACACGAAATCCACATTTGGCACCACTTGCACAGCCTCCTGCAAAAACTTCTTTGCTGACGCTTCAATCGTGAATATGTGATCACAAACACTCTGTCCCACATAGATCTTGTCATAGTAAATCTGGACCTGTCGAATACATAACTTTTCTCTCTGCTCAAAATCTAAAGCTATTGGACCGGAACTCCCCTTTGCCTCGTGAGCTAACTCCTCCTTTGTCCAATCAAATCTCCCTTCCCTGTTAGTAGGTTTAACCATTAATTGTCTATGTCTATCTTCTACCTGGTCTACAAATTTCTTCTCTACATCAGTAAATAAACACGTTAGATTATGGCGATGAGCATACGCTGTATCTAAGGTTACTGTAGGTATGAAATACTTCCCCAATCTATCATCCTGCTTATAGTAATCATACTTATTAGGGTGCTTATAAGCTGGAACTTCTGACAACACTGCATCATAATTGGAGAAATAATATTCATAGTGTCCCTTTCCATAAAACATACTAAGCAATAAACTACATGTGATACTAAAGACCAGTGGGAGGTGATGATACCTAATTCCCTCTTCCACTGATGCAGGCAACTGCATACACACATAACAATCCCTCACATCCATCGTGTTCACATACTCATACATCAGTTTCGCATAGGCATTCATTGTATAATCACCTTTGAACAAATCTACGTGTAACATGCGACTAGTTTTCTCTAGCATAGCTTTTTCAGCTCCTAATGTACCCTCCTTGGTAGTAGAAGTAGCTGATATGGGTGTTCCCTGCATTCCCACCCCATCAACCTCTACATCATGTGAGAACTTTACAGACACTATAATCACTATAGCTATTACCACTATTACACCTAGTACTAGTGTGCCTATTACACACTTCAGTTCGGATTTCCAGCCTCCATTTTCAATTGAATTCGATTTAGCTCAGCAAGAGGATTTCTCAAAAAGACTCTTTCTCCTCCTCCAAGTGCCGGCTAACAAAGTTCATACACAGTTCCTTTGCAGTTCCGGAAACCAAACTCAAAGTCTATTGTACAATTATTTACACAGTTCAAAAGACTTCCCTAGCCCTCTTGCTTCTTCTACTGAAAATCCCTAAGTTTATTCTTCTTCTGCTCGGGCCTAGGTTATCTTCTTCAGGCAGCAATTGGTTTATTTACAATTCACAGTTTTTTTAACAGTCTCTCACAAGCTCAGAACCAATTTCAGCAATGACACGATGCAAGATTTCAAGACGAACAGCTGGAATCTCCTGAGCTGGAGGCTGATATCCAAAGGTCGGAAAGGTCAAATCCCTCAGAACCAAGCTCCTTACGCCACTCAACACTGGAGGATTCGGTACAGTCACTGTTAATACTCCTGCTATTTCCAACCCTGGGACTATTAGTTCAAACTCAATTTTCAATTCGGGAACTCTGCTGCCACGATTCATCCACCAGACTTGCTCTCATTCCTTGCACCTGATCCTCCTGCACACCAGTTCTCTCTGCTGAGTCGGACTCTACTTCACTCACAACGTTACCATCTCCCTCAGAGTCACTGTCTGGGCTTTGTGTAGCGCGACCCCCCTCAGCTTGCTCTGGTGTGTTGCCAGCCTCTTCAGCGACCCACACAGCTTGGCTTGTCCCCTCCAGTGGCCTCGCAACCACAGCTGGACTTTCCGCAGGGAGAGGAGCTGTTTCGTCCGAGGGTGCTGAAACTACGGGTGTGAGAAGCGTGAATCCAGTTCGGTAGGCCTCCGCACTTCACAGCGGTGTTCGTTACCAGGATCACCTGGTATGGGCCCTTCCAGCGAGCATCAAGGCAGCTTTTCCTCACATGTTCTTCACCAGTATCCAGTCCCCTGGACACAGGTCGTGACAGAGAACTTTCGATGTCGTGGCAGTCGCAGCTTCGACCTGGTGAGACACAGAATGAACCACGTCAGCCAGTCCCTTGCAATAATCAAGGATCAAATCATCTGTGATGTTTATCAATGCTGTAGATGGCACTGCTGGCAATCGCATTGCCCTCCCCATAAGGATCTCATTGTCAGGGGCGTCAGAATGACCAAGGACCAATGACTTGCACAGGAACAGAAGCTGCCTATTTCCCAACACCCTCTCAAAAGTTCCTCGGAGACCGTTGTACTAATTCAGTCTCCAAGACAACTTTCAAGGGGGAAGGGGGGATGGAGAAAATAATAAACTGAAGAAGAGACTGGTTCTGAACTTCTGGTTCCTCTTTTGGGTATTCTCTTCTGCGTCTAGTTCTCTGGTTACTGTTGTACAGAAGGCACCTAAGGAAACTAACACACAACAATTACTAAACAACCTACTCTACTCTATATGTCTTGTTATCATATCTACCTTCAGGTGTAAACACCTACCCGTGGTTCTAACAGCAGTGCTCCTCTTCTATTGTTTGTTACTTGTAAGGCGTTTGGGAATGGCACCTGTGAATACACAACACAATGCTATACTCTTCTGGCTCTCTCTCTATGGGATATGCTAAACATTACTCCTACTAATACCTACCTATTCCTCTGAACGCTAGTTAATTATATCTCAGTAAATTCTTCCTTGTTAATTTGATAACCACTAATTTGCTATTAGCAGTGACTAATTAATGTCTTTTTCTTGTCTTGGTTATCAAGACACTTCTCATTATCAGGTAAGTCTTTTTGTTCAGTCACAGTATATATATATATTCACTCAAGTTCTTTAGATTTGTCTGTAGGCTTATTATATTAATTTCATCAATAATAACACATCCAGTATACACTTAGCTCTCTCTGTTTCTTTCTTTCAGGAACCAGCTGATCACGCTGTCTTCCCGAAAAAGCACAGGACTCTGACGAATCTGCTGCCAATGAGAAGAAGGTCGCGGAGGTAAGGTAGGAGTCACGTTGTAGAGCGAAGCGGAGCCCTCAGGAAATCTCTCCTCACAACCCTTGGAAAGTGCAGCACGAAATGGGGGAAAAGGTCGACCTAAACCCGGCGGGAAATAGGACGCCCAACGGAAGCAACCCGACGATAAAACTACAAGGTAATTCTCTTCTTTTTACTTGAGGTGATGGCAAGGTTAAACGCTCTCTCTGAAGGCTTCAGTGAAGTGCGCATTCGTTAGGCAGCGCGCGCTACACCTAAGCTCCTCTCGCCTCGAGCGGCCAAACACTAGACTGTGTTACTAAATAGAGATCTCGGCGGCCATCTTGGAGTTTCTCCTGTGCCACCATGCACTCCATAAAATGCCTTGATTCAGACATCTTCCTTTGTTGCTGGGTTCTTCCCTCATTATAGCGCAAAACGATTTGGTCACAGGGTTCGTACTTCTGACACTCATGGGGCGAAAGTCCTGTCCTCCTATCAGGAATGCTACGCACACTCATCAACACCAAGGGCAAAGCATCAGGCCACTTCAGAGATGTGGATGAACAGACTTTGGCCATGTGAGAGTCCCATTAATTTGTTCCACTAGACCTGATTCCTCAGGTCTATAGCTACAATGCAGTCTCTGATCAACCTGTAATGTGGTGCAAAGCAGTTTCATGATCTCACTATGGAAGTGAGTTCCTCTATCCGATTCCAATGAGGTCGGAAATCCGAAGCTTGGTATCAATTCCCTAAGCAAGAGCTTTGCTACAGTGAGACTGTCACACCTCCTTGATGGATATGCTTCCACCCAACGTGAGAAAATACACACTACCACCAGAATGTACCTCAGCCCATTGCACCTAGGCATCTCGATAAAATCAAGTTGGATTCTGTTGAAGGGACCTCCAGATCTCCCAATGTGGCTCAGCGCAACCCCAGTCTTTTTTCCCCGCATTCATCTGCTGGCAAGGGTTGTACGACGGTACAACGCAGGTAAATGCATCGTATGCCTTTGCCACGCATTTGTTAGCACGCATGTTTTTACCGCGAATATGCATTTACAACGCATGCCAGCACCACGCATTCTTTTTAGACTTAAAAACATTGTATTTGTGGGGGGAAACCCCCACCCCCTCAACTTACCTTAAATGTGTGGCACTGGCATGCGTTGTAAATGCATATTCGAGGTAAAAACATGCGTGCTAACAAATGCGTGGTAAAGGCACAACGATGTAAAAACCTCGTTGTAAAGGCTGTTTCCCGCTGGCAAGTCACACATCTATGGCACACTGCTTCAGCAAACGTGCAAAATCGTGGGCTAAACCACGTCTGTCGAAACACTCGCAACATTGCATCCCTTCCAACATGAACTGCTCCATGAATCTGTCTAGCCATAGGGCTCAATAAATTGTCTGGTAACACAGCTCGACCATCAGCCAAAACCCAAATACCATCATCTCTCCTTTCGCAACCTGCCTTGATCCAACTAGCTTCCTCCTGCTCTGACACTTCTTCCTGTAGACGCTTGATCTCATCCCAAGTATCTGCTATGGCTAACATGCTGAGCTCGGTTCTCTCTGTGCTCTCTCCCGTGTAATCCCCAGTAAAGATGCATCTTTGCTCAGCACAAAACCGGGCAACTTCATCGGCATATCTGTTGCCAAGTGTCACAAAATCGTCCCCCCTCCCATGGGCAGCACACTTAACCACTGCAATTTCCTTGGGACACTGCAAGGCATCTAACAACCTTCGAACATGTTCTCCATTCCTGATCGGGGACCCTGATGATGTTAGGAATCCTCTCTGTGACCATAGCTGTCCGAAATCATGAACTACACCGAACCCATACTGGCTATCGGTATGGATGATTCGAATCTGAACTGCGGCCAGACAGGCGCGCAGCAGGGCAATGATTTCAGCCACCTGTGCAGAGTGTACTCCTTCTAAACAAGCGGCTTGCACCACTCCTGTGATGGTACAGACAGCAAACGCTGCTCTCAAACAACCTGCATTGTCTCTTACGCATGAACCATCGACAAAGAATATTTCGTCAGACAAAGGCAGAGGTTCATCAACAATGTCAGGTCTCGGTTTGGTGCAAAGTTCAGTCACATCGAGACTGTCAAGGTCTTCACAATCTTCAACCTCATCAAAATTTGGCATTGGCATCAAAGTAGCAGGATTCAGTACGGAGCACCTCTTCAGAGTCACATTCTCCGAGGCAAGTATAATTTGCTCGTAGTTTGTGAATCTGTTGTTCGTGAGATGCTGCGTCTTGGTCCTGGTCATCAACAGTTCGACAGAGTGTGGCACATGTACAATCAATGGATGACCGATGACAATACTTTCACATCTTTCAATGCTGACACCTGTTGCCGCAACGGACTTGAGACATCCAGGCAACGCTGAAGCCACCGGATCTAAAGTGGCTGAAAAGTAAGCAACTGGTCTACAGACACCTCCATGTGTTTGTGTGAGTACTGAAAGTGCACAACCTTCTCTTTTGCAAAGTACAGTGAAAAAGCTTTGTTGTAGTCTGGCATTCATAGAGCCGGAGCGCGGCACAGGATGTCCCTCAGCTCTAAGAAGGCAAGCAAACAATCATTATCCCATGGTACCGGATCACTCACATCCTTGTGGATCAACCTCTGCAGAGGCTTTGCCTTCAAGGAGAAGTTGGGAATCCATTGATGACAATAGCCAACCATTCACAGAAACATCCTGACTTCCTTCTGTGTGGGAGGCGCAGTCATGTTCATGATTGCCTCGATTCAATCTGGTGACACCTTTCCTTTGCCCTTCTCAATGCGATGACACAAATACTGAACCTCAGTCAGACAGTACTGAAGTTTGCTCGGAGATACTTTATGCCCGTTTTCCGCTAGATGATTCAACAATGCAACAGTATCAATCCTACATGTATCTTGAGTCTCGGATGCAATCAAGAGATCGTCTATGTACTGCACAAGAACTGAGTTCTGTGGCAGCACCAGACTCTCAAGATTCTTTTTCAGAATCTGATTAAAGATCGAAGGACTCTCAGTATACCCTTGTGGGATATGACACCAGGTTAACACAGGGTCTTCCAGACGGAAAGCGAATAACAATTGGCTCTCCTCATGCAAAGGTATCGAAAAGAACGCTTGGCACAAGTCAATCACCATGAACCACTCCGCCTCGCAGGGAATCTGGAATAAGATCACGGATAGATTCGGTACCACAGGACAACATGGAACTACAATTGTGTTGACCTTTCGCAGGTCCTGCATGATTCTGTACTTTCCACTAGGCTTCTGCAATCCCATGATGGGTGAGTTGCATGGGCTCCCCATTATCTCCTTCAAAATGCCCTGTTAGATCATGGACTCAATCACTGGCCTAATTCCCGCCACCGTTTCCGGTGTCAAGTTGTACTGGGGCGTTCTTGGGAATTCTGCTTGATCTGGATCTTAACTGGCTCAACCCCTCGAATCAGACCTATCTCTTCTCCTGTAAAATCCCACACCACAGGATCGACCGAATCTCTCAAGTCATATGGCAACTCCTCGGTAGTCAGCAGAGGATATCCAGTCATACAGCGGTTCTGACTTGCCAGTTTAAAAGCAGCGTCATCATCATTCGTCTGCAACTCAACTCCCATGGGTGTGCAATAGATGGTACAATTCAATTTGCATAAAAGATCACGACCTAACAGACATACTGGACTAGAATCGCACACCACAAACTGGTGGAGATCTTGAAATGTCCCTATCTTTACAGGGATCGCAGCTGTCAAAGGACTAGTCATTTTTCTGTTTGCAACTCCGACGACTTGGACTGATTGTCCCGAGAGGGGTACGTGTGGGACTACTGCTGATTTCACAGTAGAACGGGTAGCACCAGTGTCAATCAAGAATGTGATGGGATGACCGTCAACATCTGCTTCTACATACGGTCCTCTCTGGTCTACCTCCAAGACTGCTCCAAGGGTACAGCCTCCCCCCCCCCTTCAGGCACCCTCATTGTAACGGGTCTGGATTAAACTCGTCCAAAGTCTCAATGAAGGTCATCTGCTGGTATACTCGATTCCCTTGCGGAACTCTCGGTGGCTGGGGAACTTGCACTTGTGGATTCAAGCTTCCCCCATACACTGATCTGGGTTGGCTACTGTATCTGCAACCTCTGATACTTGTACTACTTCCTCTCCTTGAACCTGATTAGCTGGATTTGATCTACACTCGCGCTTCCAATGCCCGATCTTGTAACAATAATGACATGCGATCGTCTTCTTTAAGGTACCCACGTCAATCCCTGTCTTAGGATCTATGGGCTTCCCTCTTCCTTGTCCTGCATTCTGAGTCCCTCCATTATGGGTTCCCTGTCTCCTTCCCAACGTTCCCCCACTAGATTGTACTTGATCCGTGTTCTTCATCTGAACTAGCATGAGTTTGTCCTTAAGCTTCCGATGTTTCGAATCCACCTCATCACTACAGTATCTAGCATATCACAGAATCTCGTCCACAGACTTGTTCTGCCAACAGATCAGGTGCTGCTGAATCATGAAGCTAATCTCTGGTCTCAGCCCTAATACAAATTTGGAAACAAACTGTCCCATATCTTTTGTCTCCAGGGTGTCCAACCCACTATACTGCTTAAAGGCTTGCAAGAGCCTCTCGTAATACTCATGTACTGACTCTTTGGGCTCTTGGGTCGTCCGATCAATCTTGACCCAATTTTGGACTGCAACCATGTGATTACCTGATCATATTTCTTCATCACCATAGGTGAAGGACCATGAGTTACAGGACCTTGGTCTGGTTCTGAAGATGGCCATTCAATTGCTATTTTACATGCTGACCACAAATCACCGGGCACAATGATGTCAAGCAATGTATTCAAATCAACCCATAACACCTTTGAAATCTTCACAAACCGATCAACCTGTTTATACCATTCAACTGGGTTTTCCCTCAGCTGAGGAAAATTATTTGTAAATGCTGCCAAGTCACCCCTACTCCAAGGCACATGTACGTATCCTCCACGTGGTACCTCTCGCAGTGGGTAAGCCTCTACTATTGCTGTTCCCCCTCCTGGAGGTGGTGTATCTCCTATCCCTTTCTTAACGCTCTTTTTCTTGGACCACCTCTCTTCCCACTTGTCAAGCATGCTCCATGCACGAATTCCTATGATCAGTTCTCGAATATGGGTCTTCAATCCTATAACTTGTTCTCTTCCAGTTCCTGGTCACTATACTGTAACCTGTGGCTTCCCTGCAACATTTTCGTTTTGGACAGATCCCCCTCATACCTTCGTGCTAACTATGTCAACTTCTTGTGTGCTTTCCTTGCCTTCCGAGTGACATCCTTCACCACAAACAACAATTTGTCTTGTTCATAAAGCTCCATCCTCTCTAAGGGTGAGTTTCCACTTATTATTTCATCCACTTATACCTTTAGTCTCACCACATTCAGCACCTTAGCTCTTATAGCAGCTTTGATTGTTACCTGACTTGAAGCACCACTCGACTCTTCGCTTTCGCTATTCTGACCCCTACAGGTGTTTCCTTCTGCTGTGTGCTGTGGAGTAACTTGATTCCCAGGCATCCCCTGATCAGTTCCTGCCGTCACTCTCCCATTAGGCCCCCTGACCGGAGGTTCCCACATCCTTAAATCGGAATGCGAGTCCGCCAGGGACACTGACCTTACTACACTCGAGCCACTCTGACCCCTAGAAGCATCTGCGGTAGCTGGCAAGGGAGTGCTAGTCTCTATTGGTGTCAAGAATGGACTGTGTCCACTTACAGTACCATTCCCTCCAGGGCTAACCCCTTCTCCTACTCCGGACCGTGACTGGTTGCCGTCTTCTCTCCTATTTGGATCATACACTGACACAATAGGTCCAATGGGGACTGGTACCGTAAGGGCATCCGGCAACCGTGAAGCGGAATTCGCTCCATTCATCTCTGTCTCCCTCAGTGCTGGTGTCCCACTACCTGCCGTTTCCGTTGAGATTGCTCCCACTACTCTCGCACTAGGGTTCACCTGTGATTCCCCCCCATTTTCTGCAATCTCTCGTTTTCCCTCTTCTGAATCTGGATTGTATGGTGGAGGACGCTCTGCCAATAATCTTTCTAACAAGCTGTCATCAGTGTCACTGTCATCCTCCTCCCTTCTTTTGCGAGCGTCTCCTGCTTTCACTAACAGTGGAAACAACCTTTCTCCCTCAATGGTGTTTATCCTCCATCTTTTTGTCTGCGCATCCCATCGTGCATCCTGAAGTGCTCTCATCGACTTCTTTATTCTCTCCTGACTCTGATCCCTCTTCCTTGCATGTGCTGCTCTTATCCATGCATCTAACGCCTCCAACGGTGTGGGTCTAGGTGGAGGCCGTAGTGAAACCATCACTACCCTCAATTGGTACAGAAACTCTAATCTAAAAGAACCATAACGCGGAAAAGCCAGTTCTTCCTCGTTCTCTGAAATCTTATGCCAATTTTCGAGCCAAATTATAGTATGGAGTCCTACGTTTGTGGCCATATAATGTGCTGGGGTATCCTCGGGTGGTGCTTCCTCACCCACTCGAGTCACTACTCCTCTATCCCCCCTACAAAGGTCACGTAACACTCTAAAACATCGCATTTTGAAATCAATTCGTTTTTCCCACCAATATTTTCGTTTCAACTTTCTGATGACAATCCACCAATCCCCGCGCGGCTTTACACCAACCAACCTATTGCAGCGTGGCACACCTCAACGTCACTCTTCCTCCTCACGGCAGTTCACCCTCCTTCACAATCACTCTCTGCACATTCACTCACCTCACTCATAGAATCAAGTAACTGTCTGTCCACCAACGACCGAACAGTCACATAACCGGCTGTCTGTCCACCAAACAACCCGACAGTCTCACAAGTAATTGTCTGCCTCAACTCTGGCAACTGTCTGTCCGCGAAATGACCGGACAATCACCTCAGACCATCTGCCCACGAACGGCCGGACAGTCCTGTAAATGAATTGATAGGATCCAATCACTCAGATTCATTCACACACAGTGACCCACGACCTGCGTTTTCCACTCGAATCGCTGTGGTCCGCCCTTGTGCACTAGCTTCCCATGCAATTCTGTCATACTCTCTCACACACGTTTCCCTATCATGGTGGGTTTGTCGATAGCGCCTCACGACTCCCACAAACACTGGTCAGACAATTACATCACTGGGTGTCTTCTATACCACAAATCTCTATCCCGGGATCTTAGACTACTCGTCGAGCCTGACATCAAATCATCAAACTCATCAAATCTTATCACATGGACTGCGTACGGTCAGCCCGAAACCACAATCACTCGACTCTCATCCCAACTCTGCAAGACATCACACAATCAAATCATCACCGCAATCTAAGACACATCCCTATTCATACTCACAACACCGTGAACCCTTGTTCCCGCCGCACCATTATTCTCCGTCGGTTTCCATCTTTCTCCCCCTTTCTCCGTCCTCGACTTTCTGGGCTCTCATTCTCTGGGACCTTTGGGGCTCTACCACTACTTTTCCCCTATGTTCTAGATTGCTCTCTCCCTCACTCCAATAGGAAACCATCCGATATTGCTACCAACTGATGGGGCTGAGGTTCCACCTATAGTTTACTCTGGAACACTCTCTGGCGGATGGATCGTTGGTTCCTGCTTGGCAGTGTAGAGGGAAGAGAAACCTTATGACAATTGTCCACACAAATATCTACGGGCCCAATAACTCATGACTCCAACAAATCACAGACTCCGAATTCCAAATTAGTCTGTTTATTACAAAGCCAAAAATAGTTGAACGTACAAGCACCTCAGAACAAGGTTGTAGAAATACATCAAAACTAATACAAAATCAAATTTACGAACAAAGTTGACTCGATGAAGCATGAACAGAATGACAATCTCCAGAAACAGAACGCAGGCTATAAGGGCTCCCACGTCTAAATCAGACTACATCACAGGTTCGTAAGTGAAAAGCATTAATCTATCCCTATACTATCACTATGGTGACTCCCCTACTTAGCATTTTCTCCCCAGAAAGTTAGGAAAGAGTAAAGGTGTCAGCGCGTGATGACTTCCTAAGAAGTGCACTCACGTCGTATGGGTCAAGTAGCGCAAGCTACGGAGCTCGTTCTAAGATACTCCTCTTCTCCTAATGTCTCCCGATCTTCCTCTCTCTCCACCCTCGGGACACTGTCCCTAATTCAAACTTCAAGATCTCAAAATATGCCCATTTGGGTCTCCTCACCGACCCTTCCCACTGGGCATCTTCTCATAGGTAAATTTCCACTCCACCTCTGCTCTCCCAGCTCCTGACTCGATGACCTTGCTTCCCAGGACTGTTCCAGTGAAAAAGAACACAGTCTCCTGATATCAGCTTCTCATACGCCTATTGTATCCACTGCTTCTCCAGCCTAACTCCTAGAACAAAAACGTTATTCTAACTAACAATGATGAATTCACCACCTGCAACAGAAATTAGTGGAAAAGAACAACTCAACATGCACATGAATTTCAAACCTACAGGTTTAAACCCAATAGAGAGCGACCAGGGTAAAATACATTTTCAGGCCCACAGACTTAGGCCAACATAAGAAAAATGGCATACAAGCCTCATGAAACGACATATGAATAAATGCTTGCTGAGCATTACTAAATCAATACATTACATGAGCACATCAAATACGTAAATAACTGTAAGTAGGCATACACAATTCATTGCACGTTAGGCCTTTAACTGAGCACAACTTGTTCTATAATGCAAACATCTTTCACATTCATGTAAATACAACTATAACACGATACCTTCATGTTATTACGGTACATCTCTAACACTATTATTTTAATACGACAAGGAATAAATGCAGGTGCAATCTACACATGATTATAATGCACCCCTACAAATTAAAGAGAACGTCTGCTCTCTATCAGATCAAACCTTTGCAGCTGGTGCCATTCCAACCCTTTCAAGCATTTCTTTGCCAAAATCGTGTACATTAATTGCGCAAGTACAATAAAAGTTCCCTTTTGCACAGGAATGTGACACGGTGGTGGCCAGTTGCGCTGATCTGATCCATGTTATCTTTCTATATAGTCTTTTCCCTTAATAGCCACAATCCATACAGTATCGATAAAGTGCTATTTTGTAAAAATCATTGCAGTCTGTCCCATTATCAGCGGATTTAAAACAAAAAAATTCCCCCAAACAGAGAGGAAGCGCTGTAATGATGATCTACAGACACCTTAGTATTTGGCTTTCTAAAGCTACATATAAATGAAATCTCCCGTAATCTGGCTACAGGCAGATGTGTGTTCTGTGTGTGGTGCACCGTGCCTTATTTATCACAAAGGTATCATCAAACAGACGCCTTCTCTGCCAATGCCGGACTCAGTAAGAGGCAGAGCGAGGTCCTAACAAGATATTAGCTGTGAAAGGCCCACTGGGGGTTTGTTCCAGTCCTGGCACAGGCAGGCTAAATGAATGCCATGGGTGGAAGAAGCATTTTGCATAGTATTGCACGCTGTTTTTTGTTTGCATATATTAGAGGCAGACTAGAGTGGAAGAGCAGTGAAAATTAAATCCTGTTGTTTTCCCACTACACTAATTGTTGAACATATTTAATGGTTAAGATATGGACAGTTTTTATTGTGTTTATATATTTCAAAATTATACGCTCACAATTGCTTTATAAACCACCTGCTTTCTCAAATTTCCTTTAAAATGCACCATTTGCTACTCCTTGTATCAAACCTTTCTTGGGGGATAAGCCTCTCAAACGCCTTTTTGTACATTGGGCTTTGCTTGTTGCGACATAATTCTCATCGACAACTTTTAAGCCTCACCATTTCTGAACGGCACCAGCCACCACTGCCTATTTAACATCATTACAAAAACATCATACACCATACAATTATATAGGCAAAACCAAAACAAAACACTTTATTAAAACTCAATTAAAAGTGCGGACTGCATGTACAGTCCCAGATTACCAAATAGAAAAAGTAGGTACCGGCCTATGGGCCCCACTCCTTTTAGGGGCCCGCGTCAAGGGAGCAAGTAATATTGATTTGATCTTAAAATCGATCTTCAATGACACAAGAATGACTGAACTCACTTGCCATAATGGCCACTGAATACTTTCAAAATATCCTGAAAGATTTCACCACAAACAAATTGAGGAAAGTGAATATTTAAAGTTTTGTTGCTTTATTAGAATTAAAAAAAAAAAAGTTTAATAACAGTAATAATTGTTAATGTTTAGTTTTGTGTAATAAAATTGGTTTACTAAAATTGTTGGTTGGTAAAATTAAAAACGTATTAGGAGATAATTTGCAAGGGGCCCCCCGAAATTTCGACTGCCTAGATGTCTCCACAGGGTTTAATCCGGCACTGAGCATGTGACAATATCAACTTCAAAGCGATATCCATAATTTTTAAACAATGACCAGTTAACTGGGGCTTGGAGCCAGTTAATCGCACAAATATAGCTTTCCTGAATTTCCTTATGTTTGAATGTAAAAGCACTAGTCTTAACACTTGTCTCCTCAATGCAACAAATTTCTTACAAATGCACAATATATGATTGAGAGACTCCTCCACTATAGCATATGGAATATGTTTTGCAGTATAATATTGCGTAATTAGGACTCTGAATGGGAACAAGCAGATCCTTAGTTCTCCCTGTCCCCAGGCTTTTTTTCTAGGCTAATTTGTAGATCAAGGTATTTTTGTCTTATGTTAAAATCATATGTGCTGTAGCACATTTATGAGTATTTCCTTGGCAAAGCAAGCCGGGTCTTTATGGATTAATATGAGATTAGCTTGTTTTATCAATAATGTTTTGATTTGTGGCAATCGTATTGCTTTGTTCCATATATCTTTAAATTGCAAATATTTTAAAATGGCCAACAAATATGCACTTCAAGGGTTCCCACTCCCCAGTAATTGCTTGTCATAGTGAGTGCTTCAGTTTTCTTGGCTGGGGTACTTTAAGTTTCAAACAATAGGATACAAATAGGGCTTTCAAGATAAAAATGTTGTTTTGACAAGTTACATTCTGGGTGCACTAGTGCATGTGTTGTGCTATCTGGAAGTCTGAAAAGGAGTCTGTCTGTATGTGTGACACTGTGCTATATCCACCAGCCCTACTAGCCTCCCATGCAGGGATATAAACATGCTCAAGATTACTTGAAGTTTGGGTTTAAGGGTGGGCCTGATAGCTTATAGCATAGGCAACTAAAAAGGAGGCATTGTGGGCTAGTGCAGCTGTTTTCATTGGCGCCAAGTATCATTTTCGTCTTCCTCTTTCTTCCAACAATACAGCAAGGTATTTATAACTCTTTAACCGTTCAAGCTTGGTGCCTTGCCCACTTGTCAAATTACTTTTTTTATTCACCTTCCAGCCCAAAACGACTATTTTGTTTTTCTCTTTGCTAATTCTCAAGGTATTTTCGATAACAACAGAGCTAGTAAATTATCCTCTATGCTACAACGTGTCTCAAATTCTGTGCGGTAATAGGGCAATAGGCCCTTGTTAGTGGCATGTTCGTTTAATTCCTTATAAAACCCTAGTACAGTGTTTGTTTCAAAGCACCACACATAAAGCAGGGATAGTACCTTTCACCAGACGGACATATTAGCCTTCAAGATGGCTTCTGGGTGCCCATTTGTGCCAGGAGATCAATCACTATGTGTGTATTTTAAACCTGTCCTTACCTTTTGTGCTGAAATCTTTGATGCTGACTTATTTTGCGCATCTTTAATAGTGGGAGGTCCTGTTTATCCATGGCAAGCAAACTTTTTAAGTATGTAATCCACTCTGCTGGGCAGCACTATTTACCCCTACCATCTTACCCTCCAAAAATATTTGGTTTACATAGTTCCAGAATATTTCTGAGTCTTTAAACTTGCAAACCTCATATAATTGTAGCCACCTTAGATCCTCATTTATACATGTCTCGTCTCAAATTCGTTTCCTGTAAGCTGCTCCTGTAGCTGTTATCTCTCTGATAAGAATGGGATCAATCATTATATATCTAGCCAACCACAGTGCTTTATTGAGATGCTTCAATATGTTCCTATTTTTGTTATTTTGTCTACATATAATGGCTTGTGTGGGGCCGGTATAGGTAATGAATTCCCCAAATGATCAAAATTATCAAAATAAACTATTCCCAACTAAGCTATAGCCATGCCTTGACCCAGTTCATAGATTGCACTTGTCACCACACGAATGGTCACTAAATATTTTGATCAAACTGTTTAAACAATCAGTGAATGAGCTCATGTTCCTTATTACACATTTTACCCTTTTCAAAGGATGTGTATCCTCAGGGGATCCTAAAAATATTAAATTCCTATAACATAGAATATTGCAGTTAAGCACTATCAATCAATCAATCAATCACAGAATTTGTAGAGCGCACTACTTACCCGCGAGGGTCTCAAGGCGCTGGGGAGAGAAAGGGGGGGGGGTGCTGCTACTGGTCGAACAGCCAGGTCTTGAGTAGCCTCCTGAAGGTCAGCAGGTCTTGGGTCTGTCGTAGGCTTAGTGGAAGGGTGTTCCAGGTCTTGGCGGCTAGGTGTGAGAAGGATCTGCCGCCGGTGGTTGTTCTTCGAATGCGAGGGACGGTGGCGAGGGAGAGGTCGGCGCAGCGGAGCTGGCGGTTGGGGACGTAGAAGAAGAGTCGTCTTTTGAGGTAGGCTGGGCCAGTCTTGTGGAGTGCCTTGTGTGCGTGGATGAGGAGTTTGAAGGAGATTCTCCTGTTGACGGGGAGCCAGTGCAGGTTCCTCAGGTGGGGGGTGATGTGGCTGTGGCGTGGTACATCGAGGATCAGGCGTGCGGAGGCGTTTTGTATGCGTTGCAGTCGCTCGATGAGCTTGGCCGGGGCTCCCGCGTAGAGGGCGTTCCCATAGTCGAGTCTGCTACTGACGAGGGCCTGGGTGACTGTTCTTCTTGTATCTGTCGGGATCCACCTGTAGATCTTGCGAAGCATGTGGAGGGTGTTGAAGCAGGAGGAGGAGGAGACTGCGTTGACTTGCTTGGTCATGGAGAGCGTTGAGTCGAGGATGACTCCCAGGTTGCGTGAGTGCGTGGTCGGTGGGTGTCGGGGCTGCTCCCAGCGTCGTTGGCCACCAGGAGTCGTCCCAGGCTGAGGGGTTGGAGCCGAGGATGAGGACCTCTGACTTGTCACTTGTCACTATCTGTTGTGGAAAGTGATCACTACGTAACATGAATACTATTTTAAATTCTACGACTGAATTAAAATTCTTGATTAGGACCAGTGAATAGTCCATTACAGTCTTTCTCTGTTGGGAGAATTATATTAATGTTGGAGATTGATCGGCCTTAAATTGCCCATTTAGAAGCCGAAAACCCATACTTTGAAGTACCATCATAAGGTCAGTGCCACATTTTCCCTCCTGCTGAATAGAGGTGAAGATTTAGAACTTTATTTACTTAAAAATGTTGATTCATTATGTTCCCCAGTTTTAGGAACCTTAAATGCTACTGAAACTATTTCTTTGAAGTATAGGTGGAATTAGCTTAGCAACGCCTTGAATAACTCGATGAGATTTCTAGTTTTCCTCCCGAGACTATGGGGCCGATTACGATGGCGGATGGACTGGAATCCGTCCGCCATCGTGGTGGTGACCGGGACCGTCTGCAATACATGCGGCCAGCAGCACCTGCTGCGATGATAAAATAGCACATTGCCATTTGGTGCAGTGAAATGTAGGGGGGTACCCCCCTGTGCACCCACACCTCCCCCAACACAAGGGGGGCCCGCAACGGGCCCCCGAACCCAATCTCCACCAGCCTTTCAATGGCGGTTTACCTGCCAGGGAACGGCTGGCTGGAGACAGCATCGTGATTTGGCGGACGGTGCCTGCTAGGCACCGCCACCATTTCATGGATGCAGACCGCTCCGTCAGGCAATCGCAACGATTGCCTGTGGCGGTTCCGTGGCCGACGGTCTTTGCGTCCGCCGCGGTCTGAACGCTATTCCCCCCGCCATCGTAATGTGGCGGGGGGAAAATCGCGGTCCGATTGCGGAAGGACCGCATGGCTGGCGGTGGCGGTCCTTCCGCAATCATAATCGGCCCCTATGTCCGATTATTTTGAGACTTTCTTTTCCTCACTTAGGAAGGATGCTGTCAGTAGTCTTAAGGAGTGTGAGACTTAGCTTCTGAACAGATTTAATTGCTTAAATAGGGATTTATTATAATTTTATGATTCTGTTTCTGAGCCTTTATAGCGAAATTATGCATTTATTGTGTATCGTTTATGTAACAATTCTGTATTAAATCTTTTAAACTTAATTCTGATCTAAAACTTGAGCAGTCCCAGTTTTTATTTTGAATTCTACTCTGCTAAATTATTGAGTTATTGATGGGGAGGGGAGTCTCTTGCCACTAGACCAATGACAGATCCTGGAGCCGAACTACCTAAGGTACAAATTGGGGTGCATAAGATTTTGGGGTTCAGAAAATTATTGTGGTTTGGCTCCCACAAAATGTTATCTAACTCTTTCTTGGAATGGGTTCTATAACTGATATTAGATGGTAAAGAATTCTTAGAAAGAGCAAGTATGATCGGCAAGGCGTCCAAGGGGGTCATCACTAGGTTAGGCATTGATTTTGTCTTTTTGTTCATAATTATAGTTGGTGATAGTGGAAAACTGGAAACACTTTCAGCCAAATTGGAGTTACAAACTGTTAAGCCTTAAAGGAATACATTTGGTTCACTCTACACTTTGGGGCCGATTCCGATCTCGGTCGGAGGCGCACCCAATACCATTCGGTCGGGAAAAAAGCCATGCGAAAGCCTGTTTCCCGACCGATCCGCACAGCACACCGAACGAGTAAGTACGATGTGCACAACAGCACAGAATCCGGCCGAGCCGTACTCACCCAAACCAGGTCCTGTTCCCCGACCGAGGCGAATCCGGAAACGCCGAATCGAGTCGCACGGAAGGAAAAATGCAGCTCCGTCCGGCCGAACGAGTACGATGCGCTTTCCGTACGCGCCGAACCCGTCGCTACGCACGTGAAAGCATCCGGGAGAGGCGCACATAAGCTCCGATTCGCGCCACAACACGATCCACGGCTACGAGATGAACACGCCAGCGACGAGGACGAGGCGAAGCAACGAGGACGAGGCGAAGCGACGAGGACGACGCGAAGCAACGAGAAGGACGAACGACACGAACCAACCATGAATCCCTTCGTCCCGATCATACCAATATTCTACATTTACTACCGGAACAGGCACGGACGCGTACGGCGCAGAAGGTAAGTCAGACACCAACCACAAAACACATACAACACGTACACGACACATCACACACACACAGAGGGATGCAGAATATACTTACACCAGCAACAGCAGCACCATAGGGGCGGGATGCCCATCACCAATGCCACATATGCACACAGGGGCCTGAATGCGCACCACCACCCCTACCCAGGGGGGCTGGATGCCTACCACTACTACCACACTTAGCCAGGGGGGCTGGATGCCTACCACTACTACCACCCTGAGCCAGGGGGCTGGATGCCTACCACTACTACCACCCTCACCCAGGGGGCTGGATGCCTACCACTACTACCACCCTCACCCAGGGGGGCTGGATGCCTACCACTACTACCACCCTGAGCCAGGGGGCTGGATGCCTACCACTACTACCACCCTTAACCAGGGGGCTGGATGCCTACCACTACTACCACCCTCACCCAGGGGGGCTGGATGCCCACCACCACCCTTAGCCGGGGGCTGGATGCCTACCACTACTACCACCCTCACCCAGGGGGGCTGGATGCCTACCACTACTACCACCCTCACCCAGGGGGCTGGATGCCTACCACTACTACCACCCTTAGCCAGGGGGGCTGGATGCCCACCACCACCCTTAGCCAGGGGGCTGTATGCCTACCACTACTACCACCCTTAGCCAGGGGGCTGGATGCCCACCACCACCCTTAGCCAGGGGGGCTGGATGCCTACCACTACTACCACCCTCACCCAGGGGGCTGGATGCCTACCACTACTACCACCCTTAGCCAGGGGGCTGGATGCCCACCACCACCCTTAGCCAGGGGGGCTGGATGCCTACCACTACTACCACCCTCACCCAGGGGGCTGGATGCCTACCACTAATTCCACCCTTAGCCAGGGGGCTGGATGCCTACCACTACTACCACCCTCACCCAGGGGGCTGGATGCCTACCACTACTACCACCCTCATCCAGGGGGCTGGATGCCTACCACTACTACCACCCTCACCCAGGGGGCTGGATGCCTACCACTACTACCACCCACACCCAGGGGGGCTGGATGCCTACCACTACTACCACCCTGAGCCAGGGGGCTGGATGCCTACCACTACTACCACCCTTAGCCAGGGGGCTGGATGCCTACCACTACTACCACCCTCACCCAGGGGGCTGGATGCCTACCACTACTACGCCCTCACCCAGGGGGGCTGGATGCCTACCACTACTACCACCCTGAGCCAGGGGGCTGGATGCCTACCACTACTACCACCCTTAGCCAGGGGGCTGGATGCCTACCACTACTACCACCCTCACCCAGGGGGGGCTGGATGCCTACCACTACTACCACCCTCACCCAGGGGGGCTGGATGCCTACCACTACTACCACCCTCACCCAGGGAGGGCTGGATGCCAACCACTACTACCACCCCCACTCATAGGATGGACAATGCATGACACAACCAGCACACCACAACCTAGGGAATGCAAGAAGAAGACATCCCCCCAACACCATGACAAGCGTGTGTAGACTGTGTCAAATGCCTACGAACATGACTTTGAACATACAATGTGACCCCCTAGCACATGTGCCACACATATATGTGTGTGGCACCCACAATGCAAGCAGGCCATGACCATTGTGGCAATGGGGTCCAAACCCCCATCACCACAGTGAACAAAAGGTAAGTGTGGGGTCCATAGCTGAAGCACATTTTGAACATTGTGGCAATGGGGTCCAAACCCCCATCATCACAGTGACCAAAATGTAAGTGTGGGGTCCATAGCTGAAGCACATCTTGAACATTGTGGCAATGGGGTCTAAACCCCCATCATCACAGTGACCAAAATGTAAGTGTGGGGTCCATAGCTGAAGCACATCTTGAACATTGTGGCAATGGGGTCTAAATCCCCATCATCACAGTGACCAAAATGTAAGTGTGGGGTCCATAGCTGAAGCACATCTTGAACATTGTGGCAATGGGGTCTAAACCCCCATCACCACAGTGAACAAAAGGTAAGTGTGGGGTCCATAGCTGAAGCACATTTTGGACATTGTGGCAATGGGGTCCAAACCCCCATCATCACAGTGAACAAAAGGTAAGTGTGGGGTCCATAGCTGAAGCACATTTTGAACATTGTGGCAATGGGGTCTAAACCCCCATCATCACAGTGACCAAAATGTAAGTGTGGGGTCCATAGCTGAAGCACATCTTGAACATTGTGGCAATGGGGTCTAAACCCCCATCACCACAGTGAACAAAAGGTAAGTGTGGGGTCCATAGCTGAAGCACATTTTGAACATTGTGGCAATGGGGTCCAAACCCCCATCATCACAGTGAACAAAAGGTAAGTGTGGGGTCCATAGCTGAAGCACATTTTGAACATTGTGGCAATGGGGTCCAAACCCCCATCATCACAGTGACCAAAATGTAAGTGTGGAGTCCATAGCTGAAGCACATCTTGAACATTGTGGCAATGGGGTCTAAACCCCCATCACCACAGTGACCAAAAGGTAAGTGTTGACAAAGAAAGAGGTGCAACTGCCAAACTGCATGGATGATTCCTGGTCACAGAACAACAAACACATCAGTGGCAAAGTAGTGTATGTGTCCCATTGCAACATAAATTGGGGGAGCCAAATACTGCAGTGCAAATAAGACATACCTTTGGCCATGTGCAGACAAACAACACCCATGGGGGCTGACACCGTCAACAATCATCAATGACACAATGACCGAAGTGACCATCAGAATGCAGACCCACATATTTGCACCAATGGGCACACAAATGCAGATACCCTGTGGAGACTGCAGATGTGAGGTGAACAGATACCATACCATGGCAGCAATGGGACACACAAACCATGATCATTGTGCTGACCGATGACCTAGGAGTCCCAGGGACAGCAGGGGAACCCACCAAACTACATACAGCCAATGGCACACCCAAGAAATGCTAATGCAGTGGTGCAGATGCACAAACACAAACAGGCAGACCCACACTGCACATCATACACAACAGGTGAGGGGGGTGCCAGTGTCCCCAGGCAACCACACAACACATGAGGAGACCTGAATACCAATCATACAGATGTGCATACAGTGCCACACAAAGGTAACTCATGGATCCAAATCCCCTATGTGGGCAAGCAGGCATTGTCAGATGAGAGGGAGCACAAATCACACATGTCACACAGGCACGTAGGGACAGCAACTGACACAGCAAGACACAGACACACCACAGCACCACCCCCAGGGCCCCCACAATGTGGTGACCCTGGGCTGCATTACAATCCCACTGTGATGACAAAGCTAAATGTGGTTCACACTGTGAACCACAGTCATGTGTCCTGAGCAACTAACTACCATCACACCTACACAAGCACAAATCAAACAGCATGGCCAGTAAGCCAAGGCCAACATGGAGGCAGGGGCCTAGCCGGGCAACAACTCTCATCTGCACACACTCAACACCACACCCCTCGACCTCCAACAATGTGCAGCAGTGAAGTACACATGCACTGGTGACATTGCACATGCACCCATGACTATTCCAGGGTGGTGGGTGGGAACCAAGGTGCAGAAACACATCACACATGGCCACTCAACAAGATTCCTGAATGTCTGACACACTGCACACTACGCTGTACATGGACATGACGGCAATACCACACCAACCAATGGGATCACAGTCACACACCAATGAAGAAGCCAAGGTCACCCACAAAGAACACACATAGACAACAACCAACATTGCAGCCCGGACCCTGAGGAGTGCCAGCAGTCACACACACAACGTGTCACAATCACTGAAAGATAACACAAACTGGAAATCACATGACAGGGGCAAACAACAAGTGCCAAGGGGAAACCTGACTGTGACCCATCTGCGTCTGCACACAAACTCAGCCCTGACAGCAAACACACCTATGGGTGACACCCTGATGACCAGTAATGTGCCATGCACCCACATCACAGAGAACCCAGGGAGAAGACTTTGGGGGAACATAGCTCAACTCAGCTAGCATCACAAACAGGTACAACACTAGGGATCACAGCATGCACAGCTAAACGGAAGTGAACACACAGACATGCACATACAACACACACCTTGGGCGCAGGCAATGTCACAGGAGTACACACTGCCATGAGGGGACTCCACTCCTGTGTGAGGAAAGCTGTGCCATATGTTGCCTCAGTAGGGCCCCATCATGTCAGCTGAGCACTTGGTCACACAATCAACAATTAGCACCAAATGAGGGCTCCCGTAACATCAGCCTGGTCATGGAAGTGCCAACGGAATCATCAGCACAGATCCAACACACTTGTATAGCAATGTTGCACTGACAACACAGATGAGTCCTTCCCCATTGATGCCCAAACCTGCATGTCCACTGGAGATGGCCACACGGTCAGGGAAGTAGACGAATTGAACAATGGCAGGCACAACAGATGTGCAGGGGTGGAAGCCACAGATGTGAAATAGGCAATCTAAGTAGGAAATCCCATTGCCAAATACTGAACACATGACACCCTCAGATGTTGCTATGGATGACATGGATACACCACAGGATAGGACACATTCCCCCTGGACCACATGGGTTCCTGTACAGTAACACTTCATTATCATGAGACCAAATATCACCATCACTGCAGCAAGGGCATGGTTAGCATCATCAACATCATGTACATCAGAAGCAAAAGCACTAGAGAACAGAAAGTTGCTTTATTCAGCATATGTGGCATTAAAAGTAGAAGTCCGGTAGAAAATAAACAAAGGCCAATGGCCAGTCCATCAACAAAGTCACAAGTGGGTGACAGTGGCAGATGCCACCCTACACATGCCTGCACAAAACCAGGGACAATCCACTAGGAGGGGCAACCGGGGGTAGGCCAGGCACCACAGGGACAGGATCAGGGCTCACCAGGAAGAAGCAGGGAAGGGGTGGTGGGTGCTGGAGAGCCACTGACAACTGCAGTGGAGGTGTCTGACATGGTGTGTGCCGGCACAACTGGGGGCATGGCTCAGATGTTGTGGGTGCCGGCACGACTGCAGTGGACCCTGCAGATGGAGTGGACAGGTCCGCCACTGCAGTGCCCAAGTCAGACAGGGTGGTAGTGGACTCCACTGCAGTGCCTACCACCAGGGGAGGAGAATGGGGAACAGGCAAGGTGGGCTGGACAGAGGGGGAGGACACCCTCACCACATCAGTGGCACAGACAAGCGCAGCGGGGGTGTGGTGCCGGGAGAGCAAGTGGCAGGGGGAGAAGGCCGGATCCTCTTGGGGATGGTATATCTGTGGGTGGGGGAACCTGGGGCAGGGTGTGGTGGGGGCACCTGTGGAGTGGGGGCCTGAGGGATGGAGGAAGGAGACCTGGTGCTTGAGCTGCAGGGCGGCGGCGGGGTCTTGCTCTTACCACTCCGGGGGGACTTGCGGGTGGGGGCCTCAGTCTGTCTGCACCTGGGGGAGGGTGTCCGGGGGCGAGGGGCACTCTGCTCCGTGTGGGGGCTTCCTCTTCCCCCTGGATGCTGGAGCAGCTGGATCGGAGGGGAAGAGGCCGAGGTCACTGAGGAAGAGGCGCTGGGTCTTTGGGGTTGCAGGTGAGGCAAGGGAGGGTGTTTTGGAGGGAGAGGCAACTGAGGACTGCGCAGTGCCCGTGGATGCGTGTGTGTGTACCAGGGCCCCATCCCCTGTGAGTCTGGTTTCAGTCCCCTGACTGTGCGTGCGTTTGCGTTTTGTTTGTGGCGTGTGTGTCTGTGTGCTGGACGTGTGTGTGCTGGTGTGTGCCTGTGCCGGTGTGTGTGTGCTTGGGACGGGTAAGGTGCTGGGGAGTGTGGATGGAGCAGAGGCAGGAGGGGTGAGGGACTGTCTGAGGAGGGACACTGGTGCCGTCAGGGAGGAGTCCATGGACCTATTGCCCCTCTGTAGGTCAGACATGCCCGATGAGATGCCCTCCATGAACGACACCAGCTGAGTCAACAGAGCGGTGTGCGCATGGAGGACACTCAGCATGGCTGTCTGCCCTACATGGAGCTGGCGAAGGAGGTACACAGACTCCTCACTCAGGGCAGCAGGGGACACAGGGGCAGGGGGTGCGGTGCCTGGGCCAAAGGAGACACGCTCCCGAACATGGGAGCCTCCACGGACCTGGGGAATGGGAGCCGATGGGAGGGCGGTGGTGGTGCTGGTGGTGGCGGGGACAGCAACACTAGCTGGGGTGTGGTGGCTGCTGACACCCGCCTCCATAAGGGAGTCATCCTCCGAGTTGCTCTGGTCCTCAGCTGAGGTGGATGGTGCTGAGGACTCCTCGGTGTGGCTCCCCTCGCCCTCCGTGCCACTGGGTCCCTCCGACCACTCCTCGGCTGCTGACCCAGTCTGGCTCTCTGGCTCCTCCTGGTCCGTGGAGCTGTCCCCTTCCGTGGCCGTGGATGTATCTGCAAACAATGGGGAAACAGACAGACATCAGTCACCTGCACCAAACGCACACACCACTGTGAGCCCAGCACATTACAGAGCAAGCCCTGGCATCATTAGTTGTACATTGCTAAAAGTGCCCTAACTGAACAGGAGAAGCCAATTGTCAGTCTGATGCCAAGCATGGCACTCACATCCCACATGGCCTTGCACCCATCTGTCTGGTGTCTGTTGGATTGCAACACCCCAGTGTGGACACATGCACCAAGTACACAGTAGTTGGACAGTGCAGAGGACACGGTGTGGCATGTGGACATGCACACATCACAGCTCTTGCCACTGAGTCAGTACAGGTTTCCGGATGAAAGGGATGCCCAGAGTCAAATAGGAAATGCATGTGATGCATACCAGCGACAGACACCATGATGCACCCATGTCCTGATAGCCATCGCCACAATGGTGTGCATGTAGCACATGTCACTCCCCTGCAAGACCACCAATAAGTAGACACATGCCATGGCAGAGGCATGACTGCTAAGTCATACATCACTGTCTCAGTGATGTATGACTTGGCAGCCAGACAACAACACTATGCACTGTGTCACAATAGTAGGTCATGGGGAATGCAAGTCCTGGAGCTGCACAAGTGCACATGTACATCCCCCACACAACACATCATCTTAACCCTCATCTGTCCAGGTCATACCTATTGGACATATGGGAGACCTGTGACACTACCCTCTGAACCTGAGCCCCTCACAATCTGCTGTGAATGGGGAACAGCTGCCTGAACTTCACATTTTCATACCCCAGTCTGCACGGGCAGCTGATCAAACACCTATGTGACACACAAGTATCGTCTCCTATGGTCACATCTCCAGGGGCATGCTGAGCCCCTACCAAGAAACACCCCAGCAGTCCTGGCAACTAATCCACAGCACACTGACACAGAGGCAGACACCTGAGGGGTCAAATCACTGCGCACAATGTGTCAGCTGATACACGGGAGTGGGAGTACAGAGTGCATTGCATGGCCTGGAGTAGGCATGACTGTCCTGCTCCACATGAATGAGGGATGAGCCCTGGACAGTGGATAGCTGGCTATGTATGTGTGACACACGTAATCTGCACACTCCTGGGGCCCAAACATTGTTCCCACCCGCTGCATGGGCGTGTGCCACATACCCCAGGCACATGTGGTGGCTCAGCACAGCAAGTGGACCGCATATCAAAGCAACACGCAGATTACATGTCCGAACACAGGCGTAGTGTGAACAATGGACCCACCCATGATGCCCACAACAGAGTTAGGGAAACAGATGCTGTCCCCCACCTTTAGTGAAGCAAACTGCAAGGACACAGTCCCAAGTGACACAATTCCCTGAATGTAAGGGCCACACCTGGGTATCAGATGAGCAGTGGGCAGTGAACAATAGAGGGACATGGCTCCTGGACAACATGACTGCTGCACTGTGGCAGTTGAACCAGGCCAGAGGAGGGCACACAGCATGTAATACAGAGTTCACAGTGCAGTCTTTGACTCACCCCTCCTTGCTGCTGTCTGGCCTTCAGCTGCCCATCCAGGTCTGGAAACACCACCGTCAGGATCTGGAGCATGTGGGGGTCAGGGTCCGTGTTCCGCCCTCCTGCGAGGAGGCGACAGCTTCAGCTGGACCCGTGCAATCCTCCGGGTCCAGCCCCGAAGGTCCTGCCACCTCTTCTGGCAGTTGCGGATCCGGCGCTTGTGGACCCTCACGGACCGGACAGCCCGGACGATGTCCTTCCAGATCTCCTGCTTCCGATGGGCATTAACCTGTCAGGATGACAAAGTGAAAAGGCCATTACTACACATGCAACATATCCGTGCATGACACAGTTGTATATACATGTCTCAATCACAGGGGCACATGATGTACACAGGCAGTGCAAAGCTGCCCATGGACAGTTTGCCAGACGTCACTACATGGTATCATTGCATGGGAAGTAAAACCTTGTTCAAATGCACTGTCACTGCACCATACCTGTCCAGTGCATGTCACTACACACTATGGGGGGTGACAACAACTCAGTGAGCCTGCTAGCCAGTGGCGTGCAGACTTTCAGCCTTGCTAGTCAGACAATATGCACATTCAGAAAGGCAGTGCACAGAACACTCACCTGCTCCCCTGGTGTCCCATACAGCTTGCTGTACTGTGGAAGTAGGCTGTCCAGCAGGGCCTGGTTCTCCTCAAGGCTGAAGGCTGGGGCTCTCTCCACAGTACGTGCCATTGCAGGGTCCAGAGGGGCAGAGACAGCAGCAGTGCAGTGGCAGATGTCGTCCTGGAGCATGTAGTGCAGGCAAGTGAGCTCTCAGGGGAACAGCCAGCAATATATATGTGCTGGAGAGGCAGATACTGTCCCTTGTGTCCAAAGTGATAGGTCCAAGTCGTTTGCATCTTCTGAATCTGGCCAATCCATGGAATAGCAGCACCAAAACACGCCCACAGCATCCTTCAAATCTTCAACTTCATGACATACATGATTTTGCAACATTGTTGTGGGTGACCAACTGAATTTCCAGCAACCGACTCGTTCGAAATTCGAAAACGCGTCCGTTGCCAGGCAAGGCCATTGTCAATGGGTGCGCACCGATCGGTCCATTGCGGTACAACGCGTACAGGGGTACAACGCGTACCCGCACACATTGAATGTAATGGGCCGGCCGGGGGCACCGATCGGTCCATTGCGGTACAACGCGTACAGGGGTACAACGCGTACCCGCACACATTGAATGCAATGGGCCGGCCGGGGGCACCGATCGGTCCATTGCAGTTCAACGCGTACAGGGGTACAACTCGTACCCGCACACATTGAATGTAATGGGCCGGCCGGGGGCACCGATCGGTCCATTGCGGTACAACGCGTACAGGGGTACAACGCGTACCCGCACACATTGAATGCAATGGGCCGGCCGGGGGCACCGATCGGTCCATTGCAGTTCAACGCATCACTGTACATGTGACTGGCATATGTCAGCATGCCTGTCTCAGATGGACATATGCCAGCCACAGATAGCTCCCAGGGAGTGAGGGGCACACCTACATCACGACAGCCTGTCCAAACTTTATCATAATGCATGTAAGGCTGCATTTCCTATTGTGTGTATGTTGGTGTACATGTTGTCCTGTGGGTGTCACCTGTGGGCAGCCTCCCCCAGGCTGTGCACGTGTTCATGGGGACAGGATCCTGGGTGTTACGTGTACATGACCACTGTGATGTGCAACTGTTCATATCTGTGCATGTGCCATGGTCACATTTCACGGTGGTGTATGTGTATGTCATGTCACATACCCCGTGAGTCCCATGTGGGATGGTATGTTTGAGCCAGGGTGTCCCAGTGGCACAATAGTGATGGTCCTCCACAGTCTTTGTGCATGTAGTGTTTACAATGTCTCTGATTTCATGTGCACAATGGGAGACAGTCTCCACATCCACGTTGTGTGTGCCTGGACTTTGATGTTGTGCGTGTGTGTGTCACAGACGTCCATGTCTGTCCTGCCGTGGCAAGTGGGACCACTACCTGTGGGGGTCATGGTTGTTTTGCTGTGGTGTATACATGATACTCCATGTAATGCCAGTGTCCATGTGACAATACAGGGTCCCTGGGAATGTACCTGTCGTTGAGCTGTGGTGCCTGGGGCACATCTGTCCTCACATGTCACTGTGGGGGTGATTGTGACACGGCAGCAGGAGATGGGAACTGTGACACGGCCTCATGATATCCAATGGGCCAACCTGGGACTAATTGATGCCACCTGTTGGACCGTGTTGACAGATGTTGGCCATGTATGTACCATACATGTCCTTACGGAACTGCACACTTCATGTAGTTGTGCCTCATAATGATGTGTGTTGGGATATTGAGTGTGTTCAATGCCGCATATGTGGGCTGACTGACAATCTTGCTTACTTATTAACACACAAAGCCTCTCCTAATTATTGACCTAATTGCTATAATGCCTGCTATATGAGTGTAGGCATCTCACAAAAGGTGAAAGACTGGTCTCACACACCACCTGGTGTCATGCTTCATCATTGACCAGTCCTCGCCCTCTAAAAACTTGGTTTGATAGAGGGCGGGCATGCACCTGAAGACAGGGATGCACTTCTAAAACTAAGTGGGGGCCCTTAACAAGAAAGTGAAGTTAAAAGCCATTACGGATGTCAAACCTCTTTTTAATGTAACTGACATCTGTATGGGGTTTAAAAGAAATGATCGGTGTATTGGGGATATCGTGGTCCCCCACCGTATAAATTTGCAGCTGTGTTATTCAGCCTATTCCTGGGACCTACTTGCCCCATAGGTAGAGTGAGAAAGGAGGACCCCTAGGTCACGTGCCTGTTGTTGAAAGTGATCTCCCGCTACTGCACCTATGTCTGCATGTCTCACCTCCTCGCTGGTGAGACATGCAGACATAGGTGCAGTAGCGGGAGATCCTTTCAACAACAGGCACGTGACCTAAGGGGTCCTCCTTTCTCACTCTACCTATGGGGCAAGTAGGTCCCAGGGAATAGGGCTGGAATAACACAGCCGCAAATTTGTGGTGGGTGACCTTGATCACCCCACATAGTGGATACCTCACCTACACTGAATGGTAAGGTAGGAGCCCGTTGGTGTATGATAGGTCCTGATGAATGCCGCGGACCCTTTTGGGCCACTAGGCAGAAACATGTTGACCATTAGTTATACGGTGGGGGGACCACGATATCCCCAATACACCGATCATTTCTTTTAAACCCCATACAGATGTCAGTTACATTAAAAAGAGGTTTGACATCCGTAATGGCTTTTTAACTTCACTTTCTTGTTAAGGGCCCCCACTTAGTTTTAGAAGTGCATCCCTGTCTTCAGGTGCATGCCCGCCTCTATCAAACCAAGTTTTTAGAGGGCGAGGACTGGTCAATGATGAAGCATGACACCAGGTGGTGTGTGAGACCAGTCTTTCACCTTTTGTGAGATGCCTACACTCATATAGCAGGCATTATAGCAATTAGGTCAATAATTAGGAGAGGCTTTGTGTGTTAATCAGTTTGATGTGGAGGCTGCCTTCTCCTAATACCCCGTGCCTCTAGTTCCCTTTCCTGGATCACTTCCAGGTTGTTGTGGTTAAATCTTGCTTACTTCTCCTCTGCACTGCAGGGCTCCTGCTGTCCATCGACCATTCCCAGACCTGGCAACGATGGTGGAACGGGACAGCATCCGACGGTACCGCTTCACCAGGCAGCTGATTGAGGATTTGGCAGTGCAGTTGTCCCCACATTTGCAGCCTGGCCGGCCGTATCCTACAGCGCTGACCCCCAAGGTGAAGGTGATGGCAGCCCTACACTTCTTTGCCACCGGTACCTTCCAACATACTGTGGCGACTGCTGGTGGGATGTCACAGACCATGTTGAGCCGTGTGCTCCGCGATGTTTTGGCGGCAATGTTGCTATTCCTGAACCGGTACATCTATTTCCCTAGACTGCGACGACTCACTGACGTGAAGAGTGACTTTTATGCCCTGGGGAGGATGCTGCATGTCATTGGCTCCATTGATGGGACACATGTGGCTTTGGTACCACCACAGGCCCAGGAGCAGGCCTACAGGAACCGCAAGCACTACCACTCGGTCAATGCACTGGTGGTGTGTCTTGCAGACATGACCATCACACACGTGTGTGCCCGTTTCCCTGGTTCAGCACACGATGCCTTTGTGATGAGGAGTAGTCGCATCCCCAGGATGATGGCACAGATGCAGAACCAGCGTGCCTGGCTTGTCGGTGTGTACTGACTTTGTGCCATTGTGTGTGATCTGATCTGTAGTATTCCGCCCACTTTTCCAAGTCAGCTAATGTGCACTTGTCTGTCCGTAGGTGACTCGGGATACCCCAACATGCTGTGGTTGCTGACACCCCTCAGGAACCATGTGACACCAGCCCAGATGCGCTACAATGAGGCACATGGTCGGACCAGGAGAGTGATTGAGCGGACATTTGGTCTCCTGAAGAGCCGCTTCCGCTGCCTGGACAAGACCGGAGGGTCCCTCCCATATGCCCCTGCGAAAGTGTGCAAGATTATCATCGTCTGCTGCATGCTCCACAACCTGGCAGTGCGGAAGGAGTTGCCTCTCATCCAGGATGACAATGACCAACATCCGCCACCTGTGGAGGATCCTGGCCTGGACCACGATGCCAGTGACGATGATGATGATGATGATGGTGATGTCCGCACACAGCTCATCACCAACTTCTTTAGCTGAATGTGAGTATCCTGAGGTGTCATGTCAATGATGTGAGTTGGCATGATGTGTAGGTGGTGCTCTGGTGCTGTTGGAGTGTGTCCATGGGCTACTTGACTGGATGTGTGTTGCGATGTGTGCTTACAGGTGGGCTGTACTCCCCAACAGTGTTGACATGCTAACTTGGTTCTGGGTGGGTATCTTGTAACATGTATTGTGCATGAGTTTTGCTGTTCTGTCCTGTACTCCATTGCTTTTGACTGTGTGTCATTTCTGTCCTTCACAGGGTACTTTCAGATTCGTTTGGTGAACTGTGTCCACCGACGACGTGATTGCACTTCCAGGCTGGTAGCTGTTGTGTCCCTACAGGTGATGTGCGCCACACCCATGGACTTCCTTCCGTCTACAGTTGTTGACTGTGTGCCCGCTGCCAGGTGGGATTACCTTGCATCTGTAGTGGTAACGACATGTTGCAACTGTGTAATAAACCTGTGCTTCACTTTGTGATGTGCGTTGTCTGTGGTCACACATTTGACTGCCATTTGCTTACTGCACCTGTGGGCTACTTGACTACAACTGGGAATGGGTGTGGTGTCTGTGCATTGCACCGTCTTCCCTGGCAACATCAGTGTAGGCAATGAGTCAGATGGCCTAGGTGTGTATGTGTTGTGTAGCCCTGGTGGTGTGTCTCCCTCATATGTGTCACGTTGCCTTTACTCACATGCCTGTGTTGTCCTTGCTGTTGCAGTTCGCATACACAGTGTAATTTTGCAGTTCATCATCCCCATAACAGCACCCACGTTGGAATCACAACAGAGGCAAGTATGGTGTATTAGTGTGTTTATTGTGATACATTTGTGTGAATAGTGCATAGGATGGGTAGTGCTGTACATAAATCTTGCAATCCGAAGTTCCTAGGTGAATTGAAAGTCCTGGTAGACAGAATCCCCAGTATCGGGGCCACAGTTGTCTGACACATTGGTCCAACTTGTACTCCCATGCAATGTGTGGGAGTAGTGTTGCCGTCAACAGGGTGAACAGTCTGTGCACAAAGGTGAACATCCAGAACAGGTTCAGGCTTCCTGGGAGTTGCGCTTGGCCATCGGCCTCTCACTTGCCCCTCCTCGGACGACCCCTCTTCTTGGGGGGGCCCTCAAGTACAGGCTGCTGCGGTGCAGGGGACTCTCCGCCAGAGTCATCCTCCCTCCCTGTGGCAGTTGCAGTTTGTTCGGCACCAGATGTTGTTGGCACACAGGGAGGTGTGGACTGGTTGCTGTTCATCTGGCGGAGGCATTGTAAAATGTCCCTGTGCACCGCCGTCATCTCATGCAGTGCATCCCACTTGGACTCCACGCGGGACATGTGTGAGTCCACGCGGGACATGTGTGACTCCACGTGGGACATGTGAGAGTCCAAGCGGGCATGATGGGCAGCCTGCTGCTGTTTCATGTCTCTGAGGAGCCCCACTACCTGGCTGAGGTCTCCGGTGCTGGACTGGTACGCATCAGCTATGCGTACCAGTTGTGGGTCATCATGCACACCAGCAACCTCTGCAAGCAGCGACCTCTGTCTCCCACCCTCCCACCACCCCTGCTGACATGTGCAGTGCGTGCAGTGGCACGCACAGATGACCCTGGTCCACCTTGGGGGTTGGTGGTGGTGGTGGTGTCCATGGCCCCAGGTTGGTCCAGGGTCCCTGTGCTGGTGTTGCTCCTTGTTCTGTCCATGTCGGCAGGGATGGTATTTGTGGTGACAGTCGTTGGAGGGGTGGGTGCAGGGGTGCAGCTGGTGGTCCTGCTGGTGCTGCAGCTGGTGGTCCTGCTGGTGCTGCATGTAGACTTGCACCGGATGTGCCAGGTTGGTCTTCTTCGTCCGAGGAGGGCAGAGGCTGTACGACGCCAGTGAGCTCCACATCCTCTTGAGCCTGGGACTGGGACTCCTCAGCGTCTGCTGCTGTGTCCCCATCATCACCTGTTTTTGGGAGACACACACAATATATGTTATGTTTCTGCAGGCATCAATGGTTGACACACATGACAGTTGTGACTGTGCCTCTGGGTGCGGGCCTGTACATTGCATTGTCCTAAGTCGTCACAGTCAGGGGTTGATATTGGTGTGGCACATTGTCCTGCATTATTTGGGCATTTCTATGTATTATTTGGGGTGTGAACATGGTCTGCATTGGTTGTGTTTGGTTGACAGCCGGCCCTCCTTCCCACCCACCCAGCCAGTCAGTTATCCCACCATGGACTGTGCTTGCATTGCAGGGAGTGGAAGTTGTCTCTCAGGATGTCAGTCAGTGGTGTCCTGCTGTTTGTTGGTGCACAGTTGCCAGCAGGGCCTTGTGCTCCCCACAGCAGTAGCCAGTGTCAGCCATCTTGTGAGTCCTTCTCCACTTCCTGTGATGTGAGCATGGTTCAGGGTGGTGTTGATGGGACAGTTGTGGGGGTGACCAATATCAGTGACTACGACTCCCATCATGCTATTGCCTCCACCCCCTTCCCAGCATGCCCATGCTTCCTTCCTTTTGACTCTGCTTCCCTGTGGGGTGGGCTGGCTGTGCAGACAGGATGGCTGGGAGTGTTGTCCTGGCAGTTGTTTGGCTAAAAGTCCCAAGAGTGTCCCTGTGCTTCACACAACATAACCCAGGGTGGTGGTTCTTTGTGGGATCTTGTGTTAGGATGGGGGCATTGCATTCTACCAGGTGGGTTCTGTGGAGTTTGTGTTGGGGAGTGTGTGAGGGGAGGTGCTTGTGACTATGGTCAGTGCTGCAAGTCCTCCTTCCCACCCAGCCAGCCAGCCAGATATCCCACCAAGGTACGTGCTTGCATTGCAGGGAGTGGAAGTTGTCTCTCAGGATGTCAGTCAGTGGTGTTGTGCTGTTTGTTGGTGCACAGTTGCCAGCAGGGCCTTGTGCTCCCACAGCAGTAGCCAGTGTCAGCCATCTTGTGAGTCCTTCTCCACTCCCTGTGATGTGAGCATGGTTCAGGGTGGTGTTGATGGGACAGTTGTGGGGGTGACCAATATCAGTGACTACGACTCCCATCATGCTATTGCCTCCACCCCCCTTCCCAGCATGCCCATGCTTCCTTCCTTTTGACTCTGCTTCCCTGTGGGGTGGGCTGGCTGTGCTGACAAGATGGCTGGGAGTGTTGTCCTGGCAGTTGTTTGGCTAACAGTCCCAAGAGTGTCCCTGTGCTTCACACAACATAACCCAGGGTGGTGGTTCTTTGTGGGATCTTGTGTTAGGATGGGGGCATTGCATTCTACCAGGTGGGTTCTGTGGAGTTTGTGTTGGGGAGTGTGTGAGGGGAGGTGCTTGTGACTATGGTCAGTGCTGCAAGTCCTCCTTCCCACCCACCCAGCCAGCCAGTTATCCCACCATGGAACGTGCTTGCATTGCAGGGAGTGGAAGTTGTCTCTCAGGATGTCAGTCAGTGGTGTTGTGCTGTTTGTTGGTGCACAGTTGCCAGCAGGGCCTTGTGCTCCCACAGCAGTAGCCAGTGTCAGCCATCTTGTGAGTCCTTCTCCTCTCCCTGTGATGTGAGCATGGTTCAGGGTGGTGTTGATGGGACAGTTGTGGGGGTGACCAATATCAGTGACTACGACTCCCATCATGCTATTGCCTCCACCCCTTCCCAGCATGCCCATGCTTCCTTCCTTTTGACTCTGCTTCCCTGTGGGGTGGGCTGGCTGTGCTGACAGGATGGCTGGGAGTGTTGTCCTGGCAGTTGTTTGGCTAACAGTCCCAAGAGTGTCCCTGTGCTTCACACAACATAACCCAGGGTGGTGGTTCTTTGTGGGATCTTGTGTTAGGATGGGGGCATTGCATTCTACCAGGTGAGTTCTGTGGAGTTTGTGTTGGGGAGTGTGTGAGGGGAGGTGCTTGTGACTATGGTCAGTGCTGCAAGTCCTCCTTCCCACCCACCCAGCCAGCCAGTTATCCCACCATGGAACGTGCTTGCATTGCAGGGAGTGGAAGTTGTCTCTCAGGATGTCAGTCAGTGGTGTTGTGCTGTTTGTTGGTGCACAGTTGCCAGCAGGGCCTTGTGCTCCCCACAGCAGTAGCCAGTGTCAGCCATCTTGTGAGTCCTTCTCCACTCCCTGTGTTGTGAGCATGGTTCAGGGTGGTGTTGATGGGACAGTTGTGGGGGTGAGCTATGTCTGTGACTATGACTCCCATCATGCTATTGCCTCCACCCCACTTCCCAGCATTCCCATACTTACTTGCTTTTGTGGGGAGTTCAGTGTGTGTGGGTGTGAGAGCAATGGCAAGATGGCTGACAGTGGTGTCCTGCTGTTGGTTGGTGTGCAGTTCCCAGCATGCCCTTGTGCTCCCCACGACACAGCAACAGTGTCAGACATCTTTGATGGGCCTTTCCACTCTCTGTGGGATGTGCATGTGTGAGTGTGAGCTTGCTGGGCCATGTGGTGGGGATGTAGAGCTGTGACTACGACTCCCATCATGCTATTGCCTCCACCCCCCTTCCCAGCATGCCCATACTTACTTGCTTTTGTGGGGAGTTCAGTGTGTGTGGGTGTGAGAGCAATGGCAAGATGGCTGACAGTGGTGTCCTGCTGTTTGTTGGTGCACAGTTGCCAGCAGGGCCTTGTGCTCCCCACAGCAGTAGCCAGTGTCAGCCATCTTGTGAGTCCTTCTCCACTTCCTGTGATGTGAGCATGGTTCAGGGTGGTGTTGATGGGACAGTTGTGGGGGTGACCAATATCAGTGACTACGACTCCCATCATGCTATTGCCTCCACCCCCCTTCCCAGCATGCCCATGCTTCCTTCCTTTTGACTCTGCTTCCCTGTGGGGTGGGCTGGCTGTGCTGACAGGATGGCTGGGAGTGTTGTCCTGGCAGTTGTTTGGCTAACAGTCCCAAGAGTGTCCCTGTGCTTCACACAACATAACCCAGGGTGGTGGTTCTTTGTGGGATCTTGTGTTAGGATGGGGGGCATTGCATTCTACCAGGTGGGTTCTGTGGAGTTTGTGTTGAGGGGGGGTGTGAGGGGAGGTGCTTGTGACTATGGTCAGTGCTGCAAGTACTCCTTCCCACCCAGCCAGCCAGTCAGTTATCCCACCATGGACTGTGCTTGCATTGCAGGGAGTGGAGGTTGTCTCTCAGGATGTCAGTCAGTGGTGTCCTGCTGTTTGTTGGTGCACAGTTGCCAGCAGGGCCTTGTGCTCCCCACAGCAGTAGCCAGTGTCAGCCATCTTGTGAGTCCTTCTCCACTTCCTGTATTGTGAGCATGGTTCAGGGTGGTGTTGATGGGACAGTTGTGGGGGTGACCAATATCAGTGACTACGACTCCCATCATGCTATTGCCTCCACCCCCCTTCCCAGCATGCCCATGCTTCCTTCCTTTTGACTCTGCTTCCCTGTGGGGTGGGCTGGCTGTGCTGACAGGATGGCTGGGAGTGTTGTCCTGGCAGTTGTTTGGCTAACAGTCCCAAGAGTGTCCCTGTGCTTCACACAACATAACCCAGGGTGGTGGTTCTTTGTGGGATCTTGTGTTAGGATGGGGGCATTGCATTCTACCAGGTGGGTTCTGTGGAGTTTGTGTTGAGGGGTGTGAGGGGAGGTGCTTGTGACTATGGTCAGTGCTGCAAGTCCTCCTTCCCACCCAGCCAGCCAGATATCCCACCATGGACTGTGCTTGCATTGCAGGGAGTGGAAGTTGTCTCTCAGGATGTCAGTCAGTGGTGTCCTGCTGTTTGTTGGTGCACAGTTGCCAGCAGGGCCTTGTGCTCCCCACAGCAGTAGCCAGTGTCAGCCATCTTGTGAGTCCTTCTCCACTTCCTGTGATGTGAGCATGGTTCAGGGTGGTGTTGATGGGACAGTTGTGGGGGTGACCAATATCAGTGACTACGACTCCCATCATGCTATTGCCTCCACCCCCTTCCCAGCATGCCCATGCTTCCTTCCTTTTGACTCTGCTTCCCTGTGGGGTGGGCTGGCTGTGCTGACAGGATGGCTGGGAGTGTTGTCCTGGCAGTTGTTTGGCTAACAGTCCCAAGAGTGTCCCTGTGCTTCACACAACATAACCCAGGGTGGTGGTTCTTTGTGGGATCTTGTGTTAGGATGGGGGGCATTGCATTCTACCAGGTGGGTTCTGTGGAGTTTGTGTTGAGGGGGTGTGTGAGGGGAGGTGCTTGTGACTATGGTCAGTGCTGCAAGTCCTCCTTCCCACCCAGCCAGCCAGCCAGATATCCCACCATGGTACGTGCTTGCATTGCAGGGAGTGGAAGTTGTCTCTCAGGATGTCAGTCAGTGGTGTCCTGCTGTTTGTTGGTGCACAGTTGCCAGCAGGGCCTTGTGCTCCCCACAGCAGTAGCCAGTGTCAGCCATCTTGTGAGTCCTTCTCCACTCCCTGTGATGTGCGCATGGTTCATGGTGGTGTTGATGGGACAGTTGTGGGGGGCAATATGTGTGACTGCGACTCCCCTGATGCTATTGGCTACACTGACTTGGCCAGCATACACAGAATTCCTTCCTTTGAGTGATCTTCACTGTGTGTTGGTGTTGTTGTGGTGGCTACATGTCTGGATGTGTTTGTTAGTTCTATTTGTGCCACTGCCTAGCTGTAGTTGTAGTTGTGTTTGTACATGTGATGGCACAGTTGGATGTGACTTTTTGATGGCATGTGTTGTGTTTATCTGACTGACATACTCATTTTGGGATGATTCTGTTCTGGTTGCTGTGTAATTGCTATGAGTGCATGGTTTGACTCTCCCCTTGACAGTGATGTGTGTGTGTTTTGTGGCAGTATATTGTGTACATTTGTTGTGTACTCACCAGGCTCTGGGATGTCCTCTAGTCCATATATGCTCACTGGCGGAAGGATGGCCTGCACCTTCTCCTCCCAGGGCCTGAGGTATATTGGCTTGGCAGGAGGGCCACTGCCGGTGTATTGGCTGTTGATGTAGTCTTTCTTGAGCAGGTCCCGTACCCTCCTGCGCACGTCATACCACCTGTTCTGGATGTCGCTCTTTGTGCGCCGACATGGTGATTGTGCGTTCACCCTGTTGATGATCCTCTCCCACATCTTGGTTTTCTGGGAGATGGGGGTCTGTTGGACCAGTGTGCCAAACAGCTGTGGCTCTAACCTGAGGATCTCGTCTACCATGACTTCCAATTCACAATCTAGGAACTTGGGATTCTTCTTGGGGGGCATGGTGATGGGTGGTGATGGTGAGTGATGTGTGTGTTGGTGTGCAGGTGAGGGTGTGTGAGTGTGTGTTTTGCTGGGTGTATGTGAGGTAGGTATTTGTTGGTGTGCTGATGGTGTGTGGCTTGTGTGAGGGATGAGCTGTGGGTGTGTGGTTGCTTTCTCTTGGGTGCTGGCAGTAGAATGGCATTTGCAAAGGATCATGGTTGTGATTTGTGTCCTTTATATGGGTGGAGTTGTGGGTGTGTCTTTGTTCTCTGTCCCCACCCCCCCATATTTATTGGCTTAGTAATTGCTTGTTTGGCCTTTTTTTGTGTGATTTTCCTTTGTACTGTCTGTGCATGTTGGAAACGTTCTTGTGACCGAGTCGGACCCTGCATTTGTCTCGTATGGTCTTCTCCGTTTCGTTCACGCTGTGTTTGTGCAGTTTTCTATGCTGCGTACGCGTCGGTCGCGGTGTTTTGTGTTGCTTCGGCTCGGTTCTGTATGCGTGTCGGTCGTACGGCTTGTCCTCCATCCGACTCGCTCGTGGTTTTCGCGCCTTGCATCGTACTTTGCGGTTTGGAGTTCGTGTGTACGTTTCGGTCGGATTTGTTCCGGGTGCGTGTCGGTCGGTTGGATTCGCGTGTTTTCCGACCGGATTGCTGTTTTCCGTGCGGCTCGGTCGTTCGACTTGGGTTCGGTACGTGTCGGTCGGATTTTGCACGCCTTGCATCGTACTTGGCGTGTCGGGCGCCACAGGTACGTGTCGGTCGGTATAATTTCCGGATCCGAGTCGGTCGGTGCTTTTTCCGGCCCGAATCGGAATCGACCCCTTTGTTTTTACTAGTTGAAGGAGGGCTTTTGGGTTGTAATTGGTGGTTTTCCCCATTTGCCTCCATTGTGTCGGCCTGAGTTGCCTCGATTTCCTCGAAGAGGTCCAGCAATATTCCTTGCTTAGTCTTCGTTGCACCAGATTTTGACATGACAGTATGGTTACATTGATGTGCATCTTTGTATTTATGCTTACAAAGTTGAGCTTGCTGCAAAAATAAACTATGAGGACACACTTCATAATAATTGCATTGCTTACCAAAGAAAATTGTTTCAGAATATTTATAAAAGCCAAAAAAAGCAAAAGACTAGCCCTAAAGTAGCAAGTGAGCTTACAGCATGGCATCTCCACTGTCTTAAAATTGAATGAAAGTACATTCAGGTCTCCATCCCATAAAAAAGAGTAATGACAACATAGACTCCGAAGGGTTTAGAATGAGTGTTAGCACCGCATCGCCTCCTGTTAAGGCATTCTCACACTGCCTGCCTCCTTATGTCTTGATTTAACTTGAGTTGGTTTGTTCTTCAGAGGAATTGAATTGATTTGATCCCCCCAGGTCTTTTCTCTTAGTGCTTGTTAAATCTCTGTCTACCATTCCCTAGACCACGGTGCCCGATTGATACCTTTGTGCCTGTTTGAATATTATCTAACGGGGCACAATTCCTTTCTTCTTCTTTTCTTCTCATCTTGTCCTCCTCTTTAGTGCCTGCAGTCATTGCAGCTTGAATTCAGGCTCCTTATGGTGCTCGGGTCACATTGCACTGCCCGTAAAATTCGGCAGCAGCTGGGCAATTGGGGGACACGGGACAACAGGGTAGGGCTACCTGCTCAATGCCTTCCAGTTTAAGTGTGCAGCTTAAGAGCGCTAATGAGGCTCCACAACATTGGGGCTCTGAGGAAATGGGTCAATGGAATAGTCAAAATACGGCCAAGGCGACTGATCTTCAGAAGCCACATGCCAACCCCCTCCCCGGTGGTTGCAGTGCATTGAAAAAAGTATGGGAGCTATGATGCTGTGCACAAAGGGGTGGGGGTGAGTGAGAATGATGGGGTGGGATTAAAGGCGTGGCTAAAAAAACAAAACAATTCTGTAACATTTTTTGATCTTTCACCTTCAGGCAACTACATATAAAATAAGGCATAGCTTAAACGAAAAATAAAAGCAAGTTAAGTTAATCAGTAGGATATGCACTATTGAACATTTTGAAACCTCTATTAGTTAAATCACTGCAGAGTTCTGTATCTGCAACCAGAGAGCGAAAGAATTGAATCCTGGTTGGTGCAGTTGAGAACAGTGACTTGTGTGTGTTTGGTGGTATGAGGCCCCAGTCTGTGACAGAAAGCACTGTGTCTATGTAAGTCGGTATTTTAAACTTGCAGTACATACAGTATAAGATAGGCTCCTACAAAATGTGCAAAAAGTTTAAGATAAAAAAGTGGTTCCAAAATATAGATTTGAGCAATACTCAGACGGTACATACTGCATTTTTTTTTATAACAGTCTTTTAAAAGCACACACTTCACAGCTCAGTTGGTAACTCCCTCACAATACCACTTAAAATCAATATATCTGTGTTATCAGGAAGCTTCAAGTTATTCTATCAATTAAAGCCAATACCGGCTTCTAAGCACCCTTTACATTTGTAGATTGACCAGTTGCGCACATTTACATTTCTTTCAGGTAAGCGGGCACCCCGGCAAGAAGGCTTGTTTACCTGTCTGCCCCTCCCTCTGTCTCACACCACAGGAGATTTTCTGCCTCACACTGGAGCTGAAGCATTTCAACTCTCTGAATTAACTGTCCCGGGATGGTTGTCTATTCACAAAAAGTAGAGGAACTGTTTTTCTTAAATTAAAAATGTATGGGCACGTCGTGCCCCTCAGATCCCGCCCACTTCGACCACTCCCCCCCCCAGCAATTTTCCCCAGAGGACTGCACGAAGACGGAGATGAGGAAGGGGGCAGTGCGTCAACAGAGGCGAAGAGGAGGCGTGGCTGCTGTGCGGAGCATGCTTACTATCCTGTGTGTCCTGAGGAGAGGTCTAAGAAAGAGCATGAGAACACACCATGCTTCACAGTGCAGGCCATCAACAGTGCCTGTTCCATAGAGTAGATTCATACCTACAGCGCCACTGTCATGGATTGTAATAAACATATATATACATGTGTTCATAGATAGCTAGATAGATAGATAGATAGATAGATAGGTAGATAGATAAAGCACAAGGGGCCCTATTTACGAGAAACTAACGCGGCGTGTTGCCGCAAGTCATTTTGCTGTGCCGCGCTGTGTTAGTTTCGAAGCACAGGGATGCGACATATTTACAACAATATGTTGCATCTTTGTGCTTGTCCCTGTGCTGGCGCACAAACTGCTGCCATGCGCCGGCGCAGGCACCCTTGTACCATGGTACAAGGATGCTCATGCGTCGTGAGAGATTGTTTTTGTGCAGGAAGGGTCACCTTCCTGCACAAAAACAATCAATTGAGGTGATTTCCTCTTCCAATGCGTGATACAGCGCGCATTGAAAGTGGAAAAACATGAGGAGGAATGAAAACATTTCTCCTCGTTGCGCCTCGTAGCATTCTGACGCATTTCCAGGTTTACGATTGTTCGTAAATCTGGAAATGCATCAGTGGACATGGGTGTTGCGTGAAAAGGGGCGATATTTACAAGCACACGTAAAGTCATGCATCAGGTTGCACCGCTGGTGCGTCACACAACGTGACACACCGGCGGCGCAAGGGACTTGTAAATAAGCCCCATGAAGAGTATATGATCTGTAAACGCAATATTTAAAATAGACGTATTCAACAGAAAGTAGACATTGTTTTTGTTTTTCCTTACAATAAAAGAACACCAACTGCCTGCAGCTTATTCTGTCTCCCTCTTCAAATACATGTTTTTTGTGTGAACTGAAGCAGTGCTGTGCATTCACTGAGTTTCTTGCAATGTTTGCAAGTTTATCAGCAGCTAAATATCGAGAACCTGATATCTACACAAGTTCAGGTGGTCATTATTATCGGTATCATTTCTTTATTTGTTGTCACCTCGTTACCCCAAATTGATGCCCCTGTTTACAGCAAGGTGGCTGATCCTATGGCATTATTCGTCGCACAATGGTGGGCGAAGGATCATGGGGCGGCTTACAGCGCCCATGGAGAGGTGCATTGTGGTTAGGAGCACACACCTGGGAGGAGGAGGAACCCTCCAGACCATTATCACTAAGCTCTTTCGGATGAAATGAGGAGTTATTTGCCATTCGACCAAAATCTTTGTAACATCACTGGCCTGGAGGCAAGATGAATATTAAAGCCGGCCTGTTAGCCAACCCAGGCGAGCTGGGAAAGATGTCTGTGGGCAATTATTGCTTAGAACGCTGAAGATGTGTCTTTTTGATTGATTTATACTTGTTATACTACAGATTTATTGCCCACGAGGGACATCTAGACACTGTACAAAGAATGAAACAAATATTTCAGTAATACTGAAAAGATAAATTGAATTAAAAACCTGAACATACTTTTATTCTCCAGACAATAAGAGAAGCTCTCTATTTTAGCATGTTCTGCCAGAGAGAGTGCCCACAGGGCATATCAATGAATTAAACCAAAAGTATCAATACGAATATTTGTTTTTTAACAGTTCTCAATAGTTTTTACAAATTGTGTTGGCCTGCTCTGGCTTTTTTATGTCACTACGATCGATCATTTTCATCTAGAATTTAAATTATACGATTCGCAGTTTCGTGCATAATAAACAAATCGAAAAATGAAAGAATTGAAAGAATTATCAATCCTCTGCTTTCAGATTTTATTATACATTTCACTAAATTCTAAATACTCATACATCTACTAGTAAAAAAACGAAAATATAAATTGTTAAACTAAAATGTAAAAAAACAACAATACTTTTAAGGGGAAATAGCCTAGAAAAAAGGAATGTGAAAAAATGAAACAAACAACGCATCTGTTATGTAAAACATTGTATTTACATCTTACTACGTCCACTGTGCAACCGCACCGTTTTGTATTGCCTGACCTTGTGGTATTGAATTGCTGGCCCTTACAATCATCAATATATTGAAAAAGTTGTAAAACGGGAATGTCTAATTAGCATTTTGCGTGTTCAAAACAGACAGACCTGGGACTGCACATTTCTGTATTTATCATGTTCTTGTCCAATGACGTATGCCAGTTTGTAATGACCTTTGTGCCTGAACTTTGACATGCCATTTTCAGATTGCCATGTTTCCAATAGGTAGATAGATAGACCTGCCCTGATGAGTTACTGGTAAATTCGTATCGCCCTGCTCTTCTTCATCATAGCCCCTGTAATGAGGATGAAGGCCATCACAAGGCAAGTCCCTAATATTTTTAATAAATGAGGTACCTGTTTATTTTTAATGTGTTTAAATCTTCTCCTCCACAGATTATGGTAAGGAGCAGAGGTGTGGGCTATTTATTATTTTAATCACAGTAAGCAGATACGAAACCTTAGGGAATTCCACCCTCTTTGCTGATTTTGCACCAGCCCACCAGAGATAAAAAAAAAAAAAAGCATTATGGAGGGGGAAGGCCGAGCAGCACGAGCGTTCATCATTCCTCAAAGCGGGGAACGTGAGAAACGAGGAATGCCTCTGCGTGTAGCGCTGCCAGTGGTCGGGCTTTGTAATTACGCCACCGGAAGTTGCTCTCAGACACCCGTGACAGCGCGTGAGGTCTCCATCTGCAGCAGAGACACCTGTGCATGGCGCTTTACTGCTACAGGGTCACGAGGACCCGGATGCAAGCATCGACACGCAGGCTTCTTTTTCAGGAGAGCTTGATTACAATGCACTGTCAGAGGTTCATGGATTGTAATTACCGTAGTGCAGTTATTTTTGACGAAATTGCATCGCTTGGTCAATAACAGTGCAAGCACAAGCAACTTAGGGGCATATTCACAAGGAGCCATCGCCGAATTAACGGCACATTATCGCAGCCAAAGCCGTGATAAATTTACCCCCCATTCACAAGCCGGTGTTAACAGCCCACAGCACCAGTTTACCCGCAATAGCAGCCGCAAAAAACATCGCCACAGAGGACCCTTGCAAATATCGCTAATGAGATGCAGAGTAGGCGTTCCCGTGACAAAAGCCGAGACAACAGCACACCTCAACATTCACAACGACCAGCCACATCCGCGATAAAATCACAAAACAGGCGATAAGGCGCGTTAGCACCAGGAAATCTACACCTGCTCTGACCTGGTGTAAAGTCGGACGGCATCCAGCACCACAAAAGGGAGCACAGCCCAGGGCCACATCGGAAGGGCAACAGATGCCATGGAGCCACCCATCATGCGGCCCGGACACCCAAGAGGGTCACAACACCCACAGCCACCACCCCTAGGACCACCCCTCCCTGGCACCCCCCCGACCAAAGACATGCCACATCAGCCACACCTAAACATGTACAAATAATTCCGCTTGCTGCCGCACAAACACAACTGGTGACATGGATGTGTTGTCACAGAAATGACCAGCACATTTTCACTTTCGAAGCAACAAATGAAACTTTATTAAAATGAACAACGAAATGAAATGAAGACACATGGCCGCTCCCCTCGGGACAATACGTAGGACACAGCCTGTAAGACAAAAAACATGATGAGAAGGTGTGTCCTGCGCACATCAGAGGACAGAGAGAGAGCGAAGGAGAGAGAGAGGAAGAGAGGGAGAGAGAGAAGAGGAGAGAGAGAGGAAGAGTGGGAGAGAGAGAGGAAGAGAGGGAGAGAGAGAGAAGAAGAGAGGGAGAGAGAGAGAGAGAGAGAGAGGGAGAGAGAGAGAGAGGATGAGAGGGAGAGAGAGAGGAAGAGAGGGAGAGAGAGAGAGAGAGAGGGAGAGAGAGAGAGAGACAGTGCCGCCCCTGCGCACCCAGGCCACACTGCTCACCTGCTGCCACCGGTGTGTCTCCAACCACGTGCCAGTATGTAGTGCAGTTCACCAGGCCACCCATCTCATTCAGAGCCGCCAGCTGAAACAGAGCCCAGATACATGACTGGCACAGTACACACACTTGCACAAGACAACATCGCCTGCCCGCCCATGCACACCCAGGCAGAGGCACCCCAACCTCACCCGCCGCCCATCAGAGTATGCCCGCCCATGCACACCCAGGCCCCAATGTTCACCTTCCGCCACCTGCGCGTAGACAGGAGGTCCCACCACGTGCCGCTGCAAGCCACAAGCCCGGGGCCCGCGGACATGGCACCCTCCACATCATGCAGCCCCACTCCGCAGGCCACCAGGTCTCACGTTTGGTGCTGGGTCTTGATTACTCCATGGCAGAGGACACACCAGTGCACCAGGCAGCATCGCAGGCTGCACACCCGCTCAGCCCAATTGGTGCCACCAACACTGGGATCCCGGAAGCGTCGCCACGTGGCGGTAGGCCCGGGCTGCCCGCTGGCTCTGGCCTACACTGTGGTCCAGCAGGGCACACAAAACCTAAGCTGTCCGGACCGCCGGGACGGGGCATCATCGCAGGCTGCACACCCACTCAGCAGCTTAAGGTGCCACTGACTCAGTGCACCCCAAGTCACCGTCCCGTGGCGGGGTGCCTGTGCCGTCCGCAAGGCCTCGAATGCCACTAACCCTGTGCAACCCCAGTCTGCGCCACATGGTGGTAGGCCCGTGCCTCACTCAAGGCCTCGGATGTCACTAACCCTGTGCGCAACAACTCATGGGCCCTACATGTGTGAGAACCGTGGAGCGGCCGTCATCCAGTCACCACTGGAAGAGGGGAATGTGACGTCGTCGGCCCCTTATGTTGGCGCAGTCACATGGCCTGTGACGCCTGTGCCGGATGGGTGTGGTGTGTGTGGAAACCTGCCCTCAGGGAGTGGCTGTGACATTCTGACAACTAGACCAGTGACCTGCACACCACCAGCGAGTACGGCTGCGACGGGTAGCAATGAGGGCCCCCCCTCGGGGCGTAAGCGGAGTGGTCTGGCCTGCCGTACGCCCAACCAGCGCAGGGCTTGCAACAATGACTCGTGGGCTCTGGGCGTGGTCCAGTCCATGTCCGGACAAGGAAGTGACTGATGCGTGTGTCCCTGCTGCAGTGTTCACGGAACCCGCTACACAAGATGCAATGTCGCACCCCCTTACTGGCATCCCACAGGATGAACATCATTGACGCAAGGGAAGGCACTGTCCCCACATTGATCCACACATCCACACAGGAATGACGTAAGACATTACACAGCCGTGCGTCACTGGATGTTTATTTGCACATCCAGTGCAGTCATGCAGCTGGAGCGGTACAGGGCAATGCTGAGCACACCACACCATATGGGCCCGTGGAGGGCCAGCCAGTGTCCACCCCGGGATGACCTGTACTGCGGAAGAGGAAGGGTACAGTCCGCAGTCTGTCCGCCGTGTCAGTGGTCATCAAACAGGATGTGGCAGTCCATGTCGCTGTCCAAGGTGAGTGCCTCGGAGTGTATCGGGGGTCAGTGGTAGGTCTTGAGGCCATGTGCGGCACCAAGCAGAAACAGGCAAGGTGGCGGTAATGGATGCTAGTGCCTGGCCCTCCTGACCACAGTCCCATCCACGTCCTCGTCCCCAGGTGTGTGCCCTGCCCCACCTGTGGGTGTTGCAATGCCGGCTGCAGCACTGTGTGCCACTGACTCATCAGGGGCCGGAGGAGGATTGTCGGCCGCACTGTGTGGCAGTGACACATCAGGTGCCGGAGTGGATATGCCTGCCTCACTGGGAGGCACTGACACACCAGGGGCCGGAGATGTGGATGGTGTGGGGGCAGCAGCATTCATCATCGCCACGCCTTGTGGCAGCAATACCATGACGAGGACATGCAGGGCACGGTAGATCCCAGCTACATTTTGCTGATGTGCAGCGGCGGCTGCCATCCTTTCCGCCTCCATCCGCACCTTGTCCTCCATGAGCCTCCGCATGTTTGCCAGCTCACGGCTGGCATCGCTGGGGCCACTCTGAGCGGACAGGTATTCTTCCCTCCGCGTCATGACTCCAGAGATGTCAGTCAGGGCTCGCTGGAGACCATGGGGCGGACATAGACACCCAACAATGGCGTCCAGTTTGTCAGCCATGAGCTCGAACCCCGCCCGCACCTGCTCGGCCGTCTCCCTCTGGCCCTCCAGCACACGGCGTTGGAAGGCCATTTGTTGTTCCTGGGGGTCTTGGGAGGGTGCCGGGGCTGTGGGTGCCTCCTGCTGGGTGGTTTGGGTGGTGGGTGGGGTCTCATGGATGTAGCTGGGCTGCCCTGATCCTGGAGGTGAGTTGCGGATGTGGTCAATGAGGTCTTGGATGGTTTGGATGTCGATGCTGGTGTTGTCCTCCTCCTCATCATCAGTGAAGAGCGGCTGTGACTGCTCTGCAGGAGGTGTTGACGATGCCCCTGCGATGTGAAGGGGAGATGGTGTATTACAATGTGTCCACATGTATGTAGCCGCATGGTACAGGTTGACATTCAGACAGCATAGCATTGTACATTGTGACAGTCTGTGGGTCTGGGCGAGGACCCAGAGTGATTGTGTGTGTGCACTGTGCCCTGCTTGCTTGTGCTTGTGTGCCATTGTGGCCATCTCCCCCCGTCCCCCCAGTACCTGGTGGTCACTCACCCTGTTGCGGTTGTGTTATGTCCTGTCGAGCAGTGTTCGGTCCCCCGACTCCGGCCACAGTCTCCACACTGATGACTGTCGACACCAGCTCCTCCATGTCATCCAGCTCCAGCTGTGGCGCTGGGTCCCCACCTCCGGTCTGCGTTGCTGCCTTCAGGTTGGCACTGAGTTTCTCCTTGGTCTTCCGCTTGATGTCATTCCATCGCCTCTTGACCTCGCCCATTGTCCGTTTGTGCTCTCCGACGGCATTCACCTTGCCGACGATGTCCCGCCATATTCCAGTTTTGGTGCCCAATGACAAGTTGGAGGTGACGAAGAGTTGTTGATGGTGTTCCATCACCTCCGTGACTATGATCCTGTTCGCCTGCGACTGAACTTGGTCTTCCTGGTCTTCTTGTCCTTGCCCTTCCCTGTCCCCGAGGTCCCAGGCTGGTCGTCCGGGGTGCTTGTGGGGTTGCGCTGGTCCTCTGCGCCTGCTCCGGCTGCCTCCATGGTGCTTGTGTGTTGGTCAGTTTGTGTGTGGGTTTTTTTTTCTGCTTTTATGGAGGTTTCTGATGCCTGCCAGGTGTGTGTTGCAGGCCTGGCGCTGCTTGTTGCTGGTTTCCTCATCGCTCTATGGCCCATCGCGTGTTTTTTGGTGTTGTGGTTTGTGTTTTTATCTCCATCGTGGTGGTTGTATCGCGGACTTTGTCCGCGGTTTCGGCAGGCTATCGCATGCTACCGCCTTGTTGTGAATTCCACGTTGACACGGGGTTATTTTCCCGTGATAGGCTGCGTTATTGAAAGTTGCGTTACGCTACTCTTGCGGTAGTGTTCTTGTGAATATACCCCTTAATGGGGCTTGGAGTTCGTTTTTTCAACTAAAGAGAAACCCTAATTCCGCAGGTGAAAACAAAAGAGGCAAATGTTGCCTGTTTTCAAATTTGCCATCATTAAGGGACTCGCTCATTCAAACCTTCCTAATTATCCTCACCTCGATGCTGCCTCTCCTATGTTAGCACTGCTTTAGTTGGAGTCTTGAACCCCATTTAAATCACTCCCATACCCTTTCCTGACCTGGTGTTGAATTGTCTTTTTAATGTTTCATGTGCTCACATCTCCTTATGTGACTTTTAGATTTTTCTCCATCTTCCCAAGCTCTTTGTACCATCCAAACAGGTTTCTAAATGTGCTTTGTGGATAGTTTCAGGCTGGGCTACTCATCTTCCTATATAAGGCCGGGTTGGCCATTTATACGATTGGGAATTTCCCTGGATGTCTAGATCCATTGGAGGCCAGTTTTTGAAGGTCGAGGACCCCTGCTCCTGTCTCCAGCTCCCTGGGGTTTATGGCAGCAGGCACGCAAGGCAAAAAGGAGAGAAAGACAGATTGAGAGAGAGAGAGAATGAGAGAGAGCGAGAGAGAGATTAGAAAGAAAGAGATAGTAAAGAAAGAGATAGTAAAGAAAGAGAAGGGTAGGAAGCGGGTACTGGGTTGAACATTTTAGCAAGGGATGGTTTGACCATTTTTGCCCGAGCTGCTTCTCGTTTCCAGTGTGGCCCTGTTTGTATAGGGCAACTGGGCTGTGCTATATCCTTCTCTCTGGTGATCACTAGCTCATTAACTTTCCCAGACACTATGGCCCATATTTATTATTTTGTGGTGCAACGCAGTGCAGCAATCACAGTTGCTGCACTGCATAGTGCAAGGTGATAAAAAACACAGGGGTATATGTACAAGACCCTATCGCCACAGGAACGTCACTTTTTGTGACGTTCCCGTGGCGATATGGGCCTTGCCTTATGTACAAGGCAGCGTTAGGCCACTTAACGTGGCTTAACGCTGCCTTGTGCATAAGGCACCCTTTCACGCTATGTTTAGCGTGAAAGGGGCGTGCAGTGGGTGTTGTGGTGGGCGTTCCACCGCAACACCCATTGTATTTGACGCTGCCCCCTATGTACAAGGGTGGCGTACATAGGAGGCAGCGCCAAAATTAAGACCAGGAAAACCCTGGTCTTAAGGTGGCGAAACAAAGAGAAATTCATTATTTCTCCTCGTTTTTGCTTTTCCATGTGTGCTGCCTTGTGCAGCACACATGGAAAAAGCAAAATGCCATGGTTTGTTTATGTACAGGAAGGTGTCCCTTCCTGTACATAAACAAACCTTTTTAAAAAATGCCATTTTGTAACTTTCATGTGTGCTGCATGAAGCAGCACACATGAAAGTTACAAAATGGCATTTTAGGATTGTTTATGTGCAGGAAGGGACACCTTCCTACACATAACCAATCCTCCCCTGCACACAGACACCCTTGCACTCTGGTGCAAGGGTGCCTGCGTTGGCGCTAAGTTGTGAAACTTAGCGCCATCGCAGGGGGAAACGCAAGGCTGCACCACATTCTTGTAAATATGGTGCAGCCTTGCGTTTCCGAAGTGGCGGAGCGTGTCGTTAAGCCCAGGAGGCTAACGACACGCTCCGCCACTTTGTCGTACATATGGCCCACAGTGCAGAAGCAAATTTAATAAAAATTCCTGCTGCTGCTGTCATCCCCTGCTCTGGCGCACTAAAAAGGCTGCCTAGCATGATGCACCGTCTCACACCAAGGTACGTAGGTGGGCATGTGCTGTCTAGCATAGGATCTGTACTGGAAGCATATTCTTCAAATTCTTATATACAGAAAAAAAACCTTAAATCATCGCCCGCTGGATGCATGATGTGGTCTGCAGTAGACATTCAGAGGAATTGGGGTGTTTCTTCTTTCTTAACCCTGCTTCAAGGAGGTGTTATTTTTTTATATTATATAAAGCCCAGTCTGCCTATCTTAGTAGATCATACTAGGTGTTGAAAATGGTAGGTGTTTGGGTTGATCCACTCATGCTAAACCCTAGTAATGCCCCTTTGGTGCAAACTGATGCAAAACAGCACAAACCCCTATGTGGCTGAGGACAGGGTACATTTCCAGCACAAAAACACTTTTGTGCTGGAAAGTTAAAACCCTTGCAAGACTTGGCATGGCTTTACACCACTTTGTGCCAGTGCAAATCTTTAATAATCCGGACTCTTCGGGTCAATGGGCAAAATCTTCAGGGATGAGGTCACTTGCAAGATTGGGGTTTAAACTGCTATTCTCAGGGGTTACGCTGTTTGAGACCCTTTACCACAAACATTTTCTTATCATCCTCTATATGATACAGAGAAGGGTATTCTAGTGGGAGAGCCTCGAGCGCAAAGGAATTTTCCCCAAAAGACAGATAGATTAGGTGAATGTTTGTTTGGATTGTGAGGGAAAAAAGCGCGGGCTTTGCTGCCCGTAAATTAACAAAGACAACAGGAACAAGGAGAAGTAAACAAACAGTGATACTCTAGACTAGACCTTCGCTCTGACCATGCTGTTCTTGTCCCACATCTCACTTCATTCGGGAGTGATCCATGGCAATCTGTGTTCTTTGTACCCATTCATTTTACTAAAGTTGGATGAACTAGCACTAACTAGTCCGCACAAATAGTGCCACAGCTGCTGTCCCACAGCTCGAGCTCACATGCTTGGGTCATTCTTCCTTAACCAGGAGCTTTACAGAGAATGCTTCACTGCTTAGCCTGCGCCGAGTCCAAGCTTTCTCCCCCTTTGGCGCCTGGATCTGTAGGTGCTCAGTTTGTTGGGCATCAATGGCACGCGTAGGCACACCAATAGATATGAAGCCGTTCTCTTGCACGCACAGAGTACCATGTGTGGCAAGGCAAAGCTACAGGTAAAGTGAAAGGATGCTCTTCTGCTGTGCTGCACCCTCTTACACCTTTTGACAAGTGACCATCTAAGAGTACAAGATTCAGCTCCACAATTCACTACTTCTTGTCCGCCTTCACTTCTAGCCTGCACTACTCTTCTATCTACCCTACAGAGTTTCTAAGAGTGATTTCCAAAATCACTGCTTAGTGTGTTGCTTTCCATGCAAAGCGATCAGATCACATTTATACAGCTCTTATATTCTTCTTGGGGTTTCCATTCCCTGAGTTTGGCGCTATTCCAACATAGGACAACCACCATCTACATTGGTACTTGTGCCCTCTCCTTCACCCTTTTTTTAAGCAAGTCTCTCTGATAGGTCCTACCATTCATCCTATCCAAAGTCTTGCAACCCCTCAGGTTTAAGCCCTACCAGCCTGACAGCCTTTTTTAATTCATCCCAGGGACATCTTTTTAGGATTCCCTCTTTTTTTATTGAGAAACTGGGCTCACAACACAGTAAAACAAAATGGACTTTCATTGTGTTCTTATGCACCTAAAGCCTCTTGCCTCAGAAACACGATAATCAAATGGAAATAACCTGCAAGGAAGTGGTCGCTCTCTCTTGGGTCTTTGTGAAGCCTGTGACTAGTTCTAAAAAAAAAACTCTTTTCCACTTTTTATAGATTTAGATTAATTTATTTTACTCTTCTAGGGTGGCATTTTCAGAGCTCTCCAGGTACTTTTCTCTGTTTCTCAGGATCGCCTGGGTCAGAGTGTAAGGACCATCCGACCCCACCCCTGTCCACCACTGGTACCCAACTGCTACTGTCCATCTGCTTCTCTTGCGCCAGTCAGCGCAGAAACCATACTCACTACTAGCTTCAGACGGGGGCTCGATACCTACCCAACTGGTGATGGAGCAGGGTAAATATAAAAATTTTAACCTCCTAATATTTTCGTACAATATTAATAAACATGTTCGTTTAAGTAAATAACCAACAATGTATGTAAAGGGTTAATGGTAACACGCAATTCAGTGTGCAAAGTAATGGACTTATAATTGTTTACGTTTCTAACATAACATAATATTTGCGTACTAAAATAATAATAAATTGCATGATTTGTGCTTTTGAATAAAACGTGTGGTTGCAAAATAAAGTGATGGTAAGTAAGGGACAGCTTTATATGTTGCTTCTGCTAGGTAATACCTAATTGGGGTACGTAGAAAGACGGGTGGGAAACGAAAGGGTTTATATTTCTTTGTTTTAATAACATTTTGTTTATCTTTGAAAATAGTGCGCTTAGGCCTGCCGAGCAGCAATATAAAATGGCCGCGAGTTACTAGAGTGCGCATGAGCGGATGAGACCATGTGATAGAGGAGAGAGGCTGTGGAAAAGGGATGATCACGTGCTGATGCCGAGAGGCTAAGATGAAAGTATGGTCAAGGCTGCTGTGACCCTTCTGAGCAGATGTGTGCCAAGATGATCAGCAAGAAGCGTGAGAAGCCTGGTTGAATCAATAGAAGGAACTGTGTTATACAAAATGTAGCAGAAAAAGATACAATTTGGACTGATCGAAACGGATGAGCAAGTGCATGAACTGTGGGAAACGATGCTTGCATGGACATTCCACACGGAACTGGTTAAGACCAGGAAGTTTGATTAAAATGTATAGGGACCTGAGTTTTTGACCAATGAGAATGAATCGCGCCATGTAAGAAGAAACATTTTATGCTGTAAGCTAGAATTAGGGTATAAGAAGACCTACTCTTGGTGGGAGGGGTTAGAATGCTGGAGTAGATGCTGCGGGATGCTGCGGGAGATGCTGAAGAAGTTAGATGCTGTAGATGGGAGAGTTTGCGGTTGCTGATGCTGACGAGCTGATGCTGCTGCTGTTATTTTCCTTTTCCAGTTGAGTATAAAGATGCTGCTTTAGGAGAACTTTTATTTGATAGATTTTTATTAGAATTATTAGGATTTCCCAGAGAGTTAGATAGGTTGATCTATAGAGTTCTTAGTATGATAACCTCATTTTTCCGTCTAATAAAAGTGCCATGCAATTTCAAACTATTCTTATATTGATGATAAATGCAATGATCTGAAATAATAAGATTAATCTCAAATTTCCTGCATTCAAAACTTTATATAAACTTTATTATTCTTTAAACAAATGACTCAGTGATTTTCTTTAGCATAATGATTAATAATGAAATGGTAAAAGAGTTCATTGTGATTGAGCTGGTCTTAATCACCATCAACTGATTCCTACTAGTTGGTCCATCGACCAATGAGCGGAATACCTTAAAAGCAAATGAGAATTATTGTGTCATTATAAAAGAGGTATCCCGTCTCCTTCCAGCGAATCGTTTTTCTCCTAGGTTTCATGACGGAGGAAATCCAGGGAACAAATGAGTAAGTGAATATATATGCGGTGTTATGGGCCCCACCGTCATATGGATATAGTGTGTGTTTTAGAGAAATAATTGCACCTGGATGACCAAAGCATAATAGGAGAAATTATTTTTATTGTTAGCGCTGGATCAGATTTCTTGGTAGCAGAGTTATGGTTACTATAGATTAGTTTGGTGATTATTGATTTTTGATTATAGATTATTGATAAGTTTATGTCTAACACTTTTTGGTGAGTCACGTTATGTTATATGTAAGTTTTCACGCTTCCGGGAAGTAGGAAGTGGAACACGTGTGGCAAGAGAAGTCGCATGGAATTTTACACTGTCTGAGTTCATTTTTGGTAATAACACAGGTTGTGTTATATTAGGGACATTTTGCGTATAAAAGGTGTGTAAGTGAAATAGTGATCGGTTTTCTTGTGAAACTCTGGCCTTAATTCTCAGGAGCAGTATAGTCTCCACATGTGTTTTATCCCCAGAGAAACGGGTTTACCGCTTGCTTGAAAGAAGGGTAAGGTAGAGGGAAGTGCTACTTTATCGACGAAACTGAAAGTTCTGTGGTAGGGTAGAGGTAAGCGCTGCCTACTGGAAAATACAGAATTCTTGTGTGAATGGTCAAAGCTATCTTTTCGGATTAGCGAATCAGACAATGGAAATGTGGATAAAATGTTGTAACTAACAAGAATTGTTGAAAAAGAAAATTGCCGATAAATTTTGTAAAGGAGGGGTCAAGAGTAAAAGTGACGTAGACAAGAGACGCGCTGGGATTGGACAGTGCGCCAGTCACATGAGAACAGGAGCAAAGTGACGTAGACAAAAGCAGCGCTGGGATTGGACAGTGCGCCGTAGACAGAAATCGCTGTGATTGGAGTGTTGGTGTGAGTCGCGCTAGCATTGGTTGAAATAACGCATAGGGAACAGTGTTGAATTGCGGATTGTTTAAGGAGAAAAAGGTTGTGAAACATGTCGTACTATGAGTATGGAAAAGAGAAAACGTCTTGGATGTCGAAAGTTAAGAACTTCTTTAAAAAGGACAAAAAGGTAGTGACTAGAGAGGGACAAATAATTCCTCCGCCGAAATCACCAGCTTCACATATGATGCTGAAATATGGATATCATACATGCATATGGTTAGAAAATTGGACAAAATACACCAAGAACGATGGAGCATTGGCTTTCCCTGAGAATGGTTCATTTAATGTAGCTGTACTACGGAACTTGAGAGAAAAGATGGTAATGTTAGAACCTAGACCTAGACCGACACAGTTTGAAGCTTTAGCGGAATGGGAAGATGAGATGTATGAGAGAGAGAGATCCAGAGGATTAAAGAATCATGAGTTTATACCCGGAAGGTTGTGGGGAATAAATCATGAGGACAGAGTAAAGCGTTGGAGATACGCTAACATGGCAGGAGGTTTGTTTCCAGCTTTTGCGGTTGAGGAAGAAGCAAAGAGAAAGTGTACCGAGAAAAAGAAACATGTAGTGGTAGAAAAGTATGTGTATGGGGGTAGTGAAACAGATGACGAATTGCTGGAAGATATTTTAAACAGAAACCCACCTCCATACCAACAGACTTCTGTGGTGGTGACACCTAATGCACCGCAAATGGAAACTGGGAGGAATAAAAAACCAGAACGAAGAAATGAAATAAATAGGTCACAAGAAACATTTAAAATTTCACAAAATGAAGAGACAGAAAGTGACAATGCAATTGAACTAGCAAAAACAACAAAAGAATTGACTGAGAAAATAAGAGAATTGACAAAGAATATGGAAGCTGTAACTGTACCAGTAACGATAGGTCCAGTAATGCCAATTTTTGAGAATCAGAAAATAAATGAACATTCTTTGGTGATTCCCATGAATTCACATTTGCAAAGAAAAAGAGAAGGGATGGAACTGAATAATGAAGGTGCACACAATTCGGCTAGTACGTGTAGACCAAGTCCACCTACAAATTTGACGATAAATGAGAGTGAGATTAGGAGAATGCCTATGGTGACAGAGTCCGCATCAGGAACACCAGAAAGAAGCAGTGATTGGATTGAGTTAAATAGTACGCCTGTAGGTCCGACTCCAGAAGAGTTAAATGAATGGATGAAAGCGCTAAAAGCAAAAGAACCAGAAGAAAAACCATTAGATGTAATTAGGTTAAAAATAGACATGGAAGAGTTGATTTTGGGAACAATTGGAACAGAAAAACTAAAAAATTATCAGGATGACGAGATTATGTTTTTGTGCAAGAGTCTTACTTGGAGAGCTAGAAATTTACATGACAAATTGGAAGAGATTGCAGGTGAACTAGGAGTGGAATTTGTGAAAGTGAGGACGTTGCAGAAACCGTACAGAGTAGATTTTTGTGAGAAAGACATAGAGAATTTGAACACATCAGGAAGACTGACCCAGATAAAAGAGCTGATTGTTTTATTGAGAAAATGGGGTGATGTGGATAGATGGAGAAATAGATGGACAAAGAGGAATGAGAAAACAACAGATAAAGCATCTTTGGCTTTTGCAGTGACAGATAGGGAACCAGTTGCTAGGGAATACCCGATGAGAGAAACACCAGGTGGTAGTTATGTGCATGTTCCGTGGACCAGACAGGATATACTGTCATTTACAAATGACTTCCCAAAATTGAGAGAGAAACCAGTAGAATGGTACAGACAAGTGGAGAGATTTGTTAAGGTGTCAAAAGTGCTGTGGATAGATCTAGATGGATTGTTTGATATAGTAGTACCTGCTGATTTATGGACAGAATGTAAGATTACAATTGATTGGCCAACTGTAGAATATCCAAGGGATGCCAAAACAGGAGCGCCAGGTCCAGAAGTGATGAGAAAGTATGATCAAGTAGTTACCTTTTTGAAGAATAAAATTCCACCAAAAGAAACAGATTGGGTAAAAATAGACAGACCAACACAGGAAAGCAAAGAATCAGTGCACGCGTACTATGAGAGATTGTTGTTGGTTTTCAAACAGTATAGTGGTTATGAGACAGCTAAGTGAGAAGGACATGAGTCATTTTGTATATAGGTTTGTGTATGGATTAACACCAGAGATAAGTGAAAGGATTAAGCAGCACTTGATAGGATGGCAGAATAGCACAGTGGATGAAGTTTTGAGATATGCTAAGTATTGCAGTGATGAAATTGAGAGTAAACAGCGTAAATTGAAAGAGAAAGCCATGTGGGCACAGGTGAAAGTTGCAGAGAAGCAAGAAGCTCAATTGAATAATACTAGCAGTGAAACAGGACAGTTTAAATCCCGACCTAATATAGGTAAAGGAAAAGGACAAATGAGCATAGATGAGGCGAAGAAAAAGTGGCCATGCCACAACTGCGGAAAGCTAGGGCATTGGAGAAACGAGTGTAAATTCCCTCCAAAACCTAATGTGGAAAATCAATCATTAAATTCACAGGTGCAGAGTGAGGTAGTTACTCAACAAGGTCAGGTGCCACAACCACCACTTCCCAAGAGTGCTAACCAACAGAAATACAGTGCAGAAACAGGATTCTACGGAGGAGAACAGGTAAAACAGTTGTCACGTGCAGCTGAAATTTCACAATATTGGTTACGACAGAATGAAGATGAGTCGTATGAAAGTTCATGACGGTGTCTAAAAGAGAGGGAAGAGTGCGTGCTTGGCGCAACTCTAGAGGTAGATCAGTCAGGTCCATTTGTGGATGGAGAAGTGAATGGTGCAAATGTAACATTCCTTGTTGACACTGGAGCTACCCGTTCTACTGTTAGGTCAGTGGAAATTCCAAATCTTCCTCTCTCAGGTGAACATATACAAGTGGTTGGAGTTTCAAATCAGCAAATTGAAACGCCTCTTACTAGGTTAGTAAAGGTAAGAATTGGTCCATTTAGTGAAATGCACCGATTTGTGGTGTGTGATTGTAGTCCCGTGAACCTTTTAGGACGCGATTTATTGTGCAAAATGAATTGCACAATTTATTGTACTCCAGACGGAATTGCATTTCAGACCCCAGATGAGGATGTGCTGTATAAAATGACAATGGTAAATTTAGAACCAGAAGTAAATGGCTTGTTTCCTGTATTTGATGCAGAGAAAATTCCAAATGAGTTGAAAAGGACAGTGAAAGAAGAAGTGTGGGACTTGACAGGAGAAGATGTAGGATTAATGAAAGGAGTAGATCCCGTTAAAATAACAGTAAAAGAAGGAACGAGTTACCCAAATACGCCCCAGTATAAATTGACTCCAGAAATAATTGAAGGAATAACGCCGGTAATAAATAAAATGATTGAACAAGGGATACTAAAAGAAATCATGAGCAGTCCATGTAATTCGCCAATAATGGGACTGAAAAAGCCAAATGGAACATATAGAATCGTACAGGATTTAAGAAAGGTAAACAAAATTGTTGTGCCTTGTTGTCCAATAGTACCGAACCCTGCTGTGATTCTATACCAGATTCCACGCGAAGCAGAATGGTACACAGTAATTGATTTATGTCATGCATTTTTCTCAATTCCATTACATCCAGATAGCCAGCCAATATTTGCGTTTAGGTTTGGAGAGCGTATTTTGGCATGGTGCCGAATTCCTCAAGGGTACACAGAAAGTCCCTCAATCTTTAATCAGATCCTAAAGAAATCATTGGAAGATTTAAGAATGCCAGAAAAGTCAGTAATGGTTCAGTATATTGATGACCTACTGGTGGCATCAAAAACGAAAGAAGCATGTGTCAATGATACAATTGCTTTGCTGAATCATTTAGCAAAAAGAGGACATAAAGTGTCCCCTTCAAAATTGCAGTTTTGTCAACAAGAAGTCCAGTATTTAGGGCATAAAATTGAGAAAGGAGTGCGAAAGGTAACAACAGAAAGAATAAAAATGATTCAAGGAATGAGAGCTCCAATGACACAAAGAGAGGTAAGAATGTTTTTGGGAATGGTTGGATATTGTCGACAATGGATAAGCGGTTTTTCACTAATTGCTAAACCATTGCAGAAACTGACAAAAAAGGATGTTAAAGATCCTTTTGAAATGAATGATGAAGAAATGAAAGCATTCAGAGAGCTGAAAAAGAAATTATGTGAGGCTCCAGCTTTGGGAATGCCTGACTATGAGAAAGATTTTGAGCTGTATTGCAGTGAAAGAGATGGATGTGCATTTTCAGTTTTGGTGCAGAGACATGGAACTATGAAAAGACCAATTGCATATTTCTCAGCTGTTTTAGACCCCGTAGCGAAAGCGTTGCCTGGATGTTTGAAAGCGGTTGCTGCTACTTGTGTGAGTCTGGAACAGAGTGAAGGCATAGTGATGGGGTATCCATTGAGAGTGTATGTACCCCATTCTGTGGAAATTCTTTTGACAAGAACGAAAACCCAATACATGACACATAGTCGGCTGACTAGGTATGAAAAGGTAATTTTGAGTGCAGATAATGTGACCATTGACAGATGTATGAATGTGAATCCTTCAACATCATTGCCAGATGAAGAGAATGTGATTGAAATGGATGAAGTAGATCACGATTGTCTGAATGTGCTCGAATACTGTACAAAACCAAGAGCTGATATACGAGATGAGCCTTTGAAAGAATCGGATTATATTCTGTTTGTGGATGGCTCATGTTTGAGAACGAGTGATGGAGTTCTAAGTGCAGCATATGCAGTTTGCACAGTAGCAACTGTATTGGAAGCATCTTGTCTGAAAGGTGTACGGTCTGCCCGAGTTGCAGAATTAGTAGCTCTGATTCAAGCATGTAAGTTGGGAAGAAATGTACGGTTTACGATTATGACTGACAGCCAGTACGGCTTTGGGGTCGTGCATGATTTTGGTCAGATTTGGTCACAAAGGGGTTTCTTGACGTCTGCAGGGACGCCCATCAGAAATGGAGATTTTGTGAAAAAGTTGCTTGAGGCGATACAGCTGCCTAAACAGATCGCTGTCGAGAAGTGCAATGCACATAAAAATGGGGAAGACTACATTACTGTTGGCAACAAATATGCTGACGAGATGGCACAATACTGTGCAAAGAATGTGGTATCTTTGAATAAATGTCGTGAAAGAGAGCATATTTCTTGTCCTTTGCTTTTTACTAACTCTATTGAAACATGGGATGAGGTGAGACAGTTACAAGAAGCTGCAGAAGACGAAGAAAAAGATACTTGGCTAAAAGCAGGATGTAGAAAACATGAAGAAACTGATGTATGGGTTTACAGGGATGAAAGACCAGTTATGCCTGATAGCATGATTTCTGACATGGCACGGATGTACCATGGACAAGCCCATATTGGGAGAGATTCAATGATCAGACTTTTTAGACAAACATGGTACAATCCAAAATTCAGAGCCATAGCTGAGAGTCTTTGTCAGAGATGTCTTATTTGTCAACAGTTAAATCCAGGAAGAAAGACAGTAGTGAGTCTAGGAAGAATAGGACGAGAAGGGGGTCCTTTCACTAGAATGCAAATGGATTTTATTGAAATGCCACCTTGCAGCAGATTGAGGTATGTTCTAGTGGTCGTCTGTTTATTTTCCCGTTGGGTGGAGGCATATCCAACAAGAAGGAATGACAGTATAACAGTAGAAAAACGTTTGCTGCGAGAATTCATTCCAAGGTATGGTTTTCCAGTAACGATTGACACAGATAGAGGAACACATTTCCGGAACGAATTAGTTAAACTGATTTGTGAAGCACTTAGTATTAAACAGAAACTGCATTGTGCATACAGACCAGAGGCTTCTGGAATAGTAGAGCAAGTAAATGGAACGATCAAGAACAGGTTAGGAAAAATGTGTCAAGCTACAGGACTCAAATGGCCAGATGCTCTGCCATTAGTTCTGATGACAATCAGAAGTATTCCGGAAAGGAAGACTGGACTCAGTCCACATGAGATAATCATGGGACAAGCAATGAGACAAGCACAAGTACCTGTCAACAAGCTACTGACTATAACTGATGATCTAGTACTGGAATATTGCAAAGGATTGGCTGATGTGGTGCGTTCTGTGTTTCATCAGGTTGGACCGGATGCGACCACTCTTGAAAGAAAACCAGCTCACGACTTGAATCCAGGAGATTGGGTTCGAATAAAAGTCCACCGGAGAAGAAACTGTTTGGTTCCTCGCTGGGACGAACCACGACAAGTGATCCTAGTGACGACCACCGCAGTCAAGTGTGCAGGAGTGAAACACTGGGTACATGCCAGCCACACCATCAGAGTTCCAGAACCTAAAGATCGACATGTGAGTCGGCATCTGGAAATATCAGATAACAGTTCAGCATCAGAAAGAGAAGAGGAGACAAACAGGGTGCCAGAACCTGAAGATCGACCTGTAACTCGACATCTGGAAGACCCAACTACAAGTGCAACGATAGAAGAAGAAGAGGAAATAGAAGAAATAGCTGAAGTGCCAGAATTTGAAGATCGACCTGTAAGTCGACATCTGGAAATATCTGACACAAGTTCAGAATCTGATACAGAACATTCAGAAGGTGAAGAAATTCTAAAAAGAAAGTGGAATTTTGAAAGCATAAGAGAAGAAACTGAGCCAGAAGATAGTGACAGTGAACAACCAAGTACAAGTTGTGGTAAAATTCCTTCGAAAATAATATTAATAGATGAAGAAGGGAGAGTTTCAAACCAAAAGTTAGAAACATCGGAAAAACCCCGAAGAGCAGTAGGGACAGATAGTCAAACACAAGAACAGGGAAATTTAGAAGCAGATAGAGAAACTGACACAAAATCGGAAGAACCTCGAGGAGGGACAGAAATAGGTGAACGAAGGAAAATAAGAAAAGAACAACAAGTAGATGAAAGCGAAATTCTAAGCTTTAAAATAAGAGGAAATAACGAAAGGATTGAAACAGAATCAGAAGAAAGTGGAGAAGAAAGAAATGAAAAAATAGAGACAAGAAAGAGAAATTGGAAAACAGAAAGAGAAGAAAAAGGAAGTGAAGCAAAAAGGCCAAGAAAAGGAGACAATTGGCCCAACGAAGTAAGAAAATTAAGATACAGAATCATAAAATTGGATGGGAGAAGTGCTGAACAAGTGAATGAAATAACAAGTCAAAAAGAGCAAGGAAAACAAGGTGGAAAACACTTGCAGAAAACGAAAAGAATAAAGAAAGTAAATCAAAAGTACAGATCGCCTGAATGGTTGTATCGTGCTTTGACTAGTCACAAAGAAGAATTGAACACTCACGAAAACCCAGAACAAAGAAACCTGATGGGAGAAAGTGAAGTGCAACAAACCTGAAGAAACAAACCTGAAGAAAATTAGATAGTTTACCGGATTTGACAAAACACTGAACTGACGAATTTACCGGATGTGACAGAGAAAGAATTCTGAGAAAGAATTAAAAGAAAGTACCAAGCAAAGAAAAAAAATATTGGAAGAACAGAGTGGCAAGCAAGTCATTTCTGAGGTGTAGTGACACAATTTTCTAGAAAACAAGTAAATAAGGTTAGAAGACAAAATGGAGAATACTAGAGATAGAAAGTGTAGATGTGAGTTTTTAAGTAGATGGTGCAAGATGTGCTGTTTTTGTACAGGTTTATTAATAACAGTATGGGTGGTTTTAGCAATAACTATTCCAATTAGTTTAGCTGTAGTAGAAAAGTCTAATAACACTGAGAAAGAAAAAGGAGCTAACACTCAAGAGCCAGTTATTTTGAAGAGTAGTGCAGAATTACATAAGGATAAATCAATAACAGATTTTTCAAAGAATGTTTTTACTAAATTACTGTATGAGTACGTAAAAACAATGGATGTAAGAGATTGCTATGTTTGTATGCAGTTACCTGCATCTGTAGCAGAGGGTGTGACTTATCATCACCTCCCTTTGACGTATGGAATAACATGTAGTGTTTTAGCAAGCTTATTTTATAAAACAGGTAGATTAGAATATTATTACACTGATATAGATAAGATTTTTGCTAAAGTTTCTGTAGTTCCCGAGCGTAACAAAATAAAAGAGGGAAAGACGTTTGGTGAATATTTCTTAGAAAATAAGATTTTAACATTAGATAGTATAAATAGGTACAACCTTACCTGTGAGTTAAAGAAGGAAGAAAAGGTATTTCTAGAAATGGTTGAAGAGAGAAGGGTGAAATTTGAAAGAAAAGTGATAGAAGAGACAAAAATACCTCTTTGGGCGTTTGAGGAAGACCATCATGACAAGAAAAAGACAAATGCAGCTATGACTCTGGATTGGCCCCAACAGGGAAGGTTGTGCATTAGAAGAAATAAGACAAGATATGACAATTATTTTGTGGGTTCCAGCAATTGCCATGACAATTACCAAATTTTAGGTGGATGGGGATTCAAAGGGGGAAAAGATCCAATATTTCCAGGGATTTATTATGTTTGCGGGAATAGGGCTTATTATAGGTTGCCGGACCATTGGTATGGGTCATGCTACTTAGGCCTGGTCTTTCCAAAGATTTTTCATGTGGATAGAAAAGAAAAAGGAACACACAAAATGATAAATACCTTTACACGTAGAAAAAGGGAAAGTTTTTCAGAAATAGTAGGTGATATTTTTGGTGCATTGATACCAGCAGTGGGAATATCTTTGAATGCATTTAGAATTCGGAAATTATCCACAGTGGTAGATCGTTTATCTACAGATACTGCTGGAGGGTTCTTAATGGTAAATACCGAGATGGTTGCCATGAGAGCTATGGTGATGCAAAATCGTCTTGCCCTTGACATTCTTTTGGCAAAAGAGGGCGGAGTCTGTGGAATGCTGAAAGTCCAACATTGTTGCACTTACATTCCAGATAAAAGCGAAAATATACAGAAGTATATAACAAATATTACAAATTTGCACAAAGAACTTGTTCCACTGGAGGTTGAAAGTGTGTGGGGAAAACTTGGTAAAGGGTTTTCTTCTGTAACAAATTGGTTAACAAGAATGAGTGGATTAATAATAGGGAAAGTTATAATAATAGCAACCATGATAATAATAATAATATTAGTACTGAAGCTTGCGGTAACAGGTATAAAGAGAAGAAGAAAGCAGAATAAGATAGAAAAAGAAAACATGATAAACAAGGAGAGAGAGAGAGAAATAGGTGAAATAGAGTTAGAAGAAATAAAAGAGAACATGTACAAGAAAACGAAGAAACAAGTTGAAAGGGATACAGAAGTATAAACTAACAAAAGCAAATGGATAAAAGATATATGCTGTCTGAGAAAATTGTATAACTTGGGTTTTTGTGGTGATATTAAAAATCACCAAAGGGGGAGTTGATGAAGCAGGGTAAATATAAAAATTTTAACCTCCTAATATTTTCGTACAATATTAATAAACATGTTCGTTTAAGTAAATAACCAACAATGTATGTAAAGGGTTAATGGTAACACGCAATTCAGTGTGCAAAGTAATGGACTTATAATTGTCTACGTTTCTAACATAACATAATATTTGCGTACTAAAATAATAATAAAATGCATGATTCGTGCTTTTGAATAAAAACGTGTGGTTGCAAAATAAAGTGATGGTAAGTAAGGGACAGCTTTATATGTTGCTTCTGCTAGGTAATACCTAATTGGGGTACGTAGAAAGACGGGTGGGAAACGAAAGGGTTTATATTTCTTTGTTTTAATAACATTTTGTTTATCTTTGAAAATAGTGCGCTTAGGCCTGCCGAGCAGCAATATAAAATGGCCGCGAGTTACTAGAGTGCGCATGAGCGGATGAGACCATGTGATAGAGAGAGAGGCTGTGGAAAAGGGATCATCACGTGCTGATGCCGAGAGGCTAAGATGAAAGTATGGTAAAGGCTGCTGTGACCCTTCTGAGCAGATGTGTGCCAAGATGATCAGCAAGAAGCGTGAGAAGCCTGGTTGAATCAATAGAAGGAACTGTGTTATACAAAATGTAGCAGAAAAAGATACAATTTGGACTGATCGAAACGGATGAGCAAGTGCATGAACTGTGGGAAACGATGCTTGCATGGACATTCCACACGGAACTGGTTAAGACCAGGAAGTTTGATTAAAATGTATAGGGACCTGAGTTTTTGACCAATGAGAATGAATTGCGCCATGTAAGAAGAAACATTTTATGCTGTAAGCTAGAATTAGGGTATAAGAAGACCTACTCTTGGTGGGAGGGGTTAGAATGCTGGAGTAGATGCTGCGGGAGATGCTGAAGAAGTTAGATGCTGTAGATTGGAGAGTTTGCGGTTGCTGATGCTGACGAGCTGATGCTGCTGCTGTTATTTTCCTTTTCCAGTTGAGTATAAAGATGCTGCTTTAGGAGAACTTTTATTTGATAGATTTTTATTAGAATTATTAGGATTTCCCAGAGAGTTAGATAGGTTGATCTATAGAGTTCTTAGTATGATAACCTAATTTTTCCGTCTAATAAAAGTGCCATGCAATTTCAAACTATTCTTATATTGATGATAAATGCAATGATCTGAAATAATAAGATTAATCTCAAATTTCCTGCATTCAAAACTTTATATAAACTTTATTATTCTTTAAACAAATGACTCAGTGATTTTCTTTAGCATAATGATTAATAATGAAATGGTAAAAGAGTTCATTGTGATTGAGCTGGTCTTAATCACCATCAACTGATTCCTACTAGTTGGTCCATCGACCAATGAGCGGAATACCTTAAAAGCAAATGAGAATTATTGTGTCATTATAAAAGAGGTATCCCGTCTCCTTCCAGCGAATCGTTTTTCTCCTAGGTTTCATGACGGAGGAAATCCAGGGAACAAATGAGTAAGTGAATATATATGCGGTGTTATAGGCCCCACCGTCATATGGATATAGTGTGTGTTTAGAGAAATAATTGCACCTGGATGACCAAAGCATAATAGGAGAAATTATTTTTATTGTTAGCGCTGGATCACTGGACTCTACCTTTCCCCACACAAGTCAGCAGATTGGGTTGCATCATGACACTCTTAGGCTGAGCCGGCCATCACCATTTTGTCTCTTCAGGTCTGCAACACATGGTCTCTGTGTTGGGACTCCGTGCAGCAAGAGTTTCCTCATGACCAGGTCAATGTGGACCTGAGGGCTATTCTCCTGCCTTCTGATGAGATCTACCTTCTCTTCTCGCATTATGAGCCATCCCCTTCGGTGCTCCAATGATGCACTACTATCTCCAAGCCAGGCCGGCCCCATCCTCAGGGCATCTTTTTAAAGCCTCCATGTAAAACGCAGCCACGGTATCTGTCTCCCTGATAAAATAACAAGGGGCTTACACCCACCTGTTCTCCCATCATAAAAATATTAATCTCTTGTATCAGAATGGCACTCCTTATGCTACGTCTATTACGTCTATCTCAAAAAATGATTGACTGACAAAGAATTATCCAAAAGAGCAAGTCTACCTATTTTCTCTCACTTCCACACTTATTCCACATAAACAGAAGCTTCTTCAGCAGCTGGTCTAAAGTACTTCAAGCATTGTACATACCACCTCCCACAAGGAATATGGCTCATTACATCGCGTGCTTTTACAACGCAGTCGTTACAACGACTGTGTTGTTAGTACACGATGCATTTGCATCGCAAGTCATTACAACGACTTGCACTAGGGGGCGCGCTGGACTTAGGAATAGTATTAACTACTATTCCTACTCCAGTTTGCGTAACAGTAGGGAAGGTGTTGGAATTCATTTCCAATACCTCAGCGCCCCCTAGTGCAAGTGCACCTGATCTTAGAATCTAACCATTGGACAATTGAAGAATAGAATCCTCTTGACTCCCCCTCTTCACCAAGCTCCATTATTTTCTTCTTCAATACTATACCCTTTAACTCTGCAATTAAGCCTTTTTCTGGGCTCTGGAGCCCTGCAACCTTTCCCTCCTTTTTCACATTTCTTGAGTCCCTGTCTGGCATCTCCTAGCTCCATGTGTTGCCTTTTCCCTCTAGAAATGTTAAATGTTTCTGCCAGGTCGTGGTGAGGCTAAGTTGGTCACTGCAAGGCATTGGTTTCAGATGCTCACACCAGGGTACCCTGAGTTGTCAGAGGATAATGTTGGTGGAGTAAGGCACAGAACTCGATAGACCATTGGAAAGGCAACAAGCCATGATGGATAATGGATACTGTTGACTGAGGAAGTGGTGTCTTCTTCACAGAGCTTCAATGTAAGGAGTAGCTACAAAACATAAGAGATAAAGTTGAGGTGGTGCGTGATACTCCGTTACCCTGCACAAGTGATGAATGACGTTTATCCACATTCTAGGCAGGTAAAATGGTGGTAGAAGGTACATTCATGTGACTTGTATGACTCATGACTAAACTGACAATGAAATGCACCAGCAACAGGAGGAAGAAAGCCACTCCTGTTCCAAGAAGTTGTGTTCCTTTCACATGCCCACTATTCGCCAACCGCTTAGAGCAGCCCTGAGTCTCAGGAGTTCCCAATGGGATTGTGCAAGCATTTCTGGTAACCCAGGCCAGGTGTTCTGAGACTTTTATTCCGGTCAGATTGCAGGGACAAAGGTTGAATGAAATGGGGTCATGTGAGCTTTGTAATGCAAAATACAGCACATGAAGAAAAAAGAGATTTTGATGTAACCAAAAGTGTAAAACAATTGTTATGAATGATATGCTATCTGTTTATTTATTTGGTGTGAACTTGACTGGGTTAAATGAGGGCCTACAACATGTCTCAATATTTAAAGTGTCTGCCAGATCATCCTTTCCCCTCTCACTATTCAATGTTCCTGCTTCATTTTTTTTCTGGGCTACTCCCGCACTCCCCTTCATAGACCCACTGTCTTCTTTCTAGATCACCCGATAAGGGACAGATCAGGGATACGGAACACAAAATGTCTAGAGCACATCCACTATATCTTCATGTGTTAAGTCTTCCAATGGAGCAAACACGCCCTAAAGATGGTCAGCAACATCAAGAGCAACCACTTCTTTAGTGGGTCCAGAATCCTGGAAGGGTAGATATTATTTAGGGTGGATTGAGGCAAAATCATGAGAGTTGCATTCAAGCAGACATGTATTAGTCCATCAAATAAATGTGTTGGTTAAGGTAGCCAAACACTGGCTTACTGTTAAAAGGAAAGGTCTTTCTCTTATACAACTTAATCATTGTTTGTAGCTACAAAGCCCTGATTCTCTCAAGGTAAGGGTACTGTTACAGTATATGCAAAGATCTAGCAATACAATTGGTCCAGAAATGTCAGAATCTACCAAAAAGGTCTTCAAAGAAGTGGATCAATTGGGAAAAAAAAAAAAACCTAAGCCTTAAATTCCTCCACAGGGCATGGTACTGTGCATTATTTAAAATGTGTCCTGAAACAGGGTCCGATGATGCCTCAGTTACATGGCATCTTATTATGTATTGATCTGCAACCAACACTTGCATAAATACATTGAAAAGATCAATGAATGAATGAATGACAAACATTTCTAGAGCACTCTTTTACCGAAGGGCATCTTGGCACTCAGAGAAGCCTGTCCTGAAAGCATGGAAACAACTTGCTCACCCTTTTAAGGAGGAAAACTAGGTTTAATAGGCTCCTGGGAACCACAACATCCTTCTTACAGCAGGATTTAATTAATCGCCTAGGAACATACCATCTAACTATGGCCTTAATGGTGGCTTAAATGGTCTCATGTCGGGCTATCTGTGCAGACAGATTGTTATCTGGGAATCACCAAAATCTACAATCTAGTGCATAGAGCTTAATTTACACCTAAATAAAGGGAGTTACAGTAATCCAAGAAAGATATAGTCAAAGCTTGGGTTACCGTACTGACAGCTGAAAGAGGAATTACATGAAATAAGTTTTCAGCAGCCTGAGTAAAAATACGTTGCCATCACTTGATTGAAGCATGCCACAAAACAGAGATTTTTTTTCCAAAAACTACCCTAAGATTCAGTGTGGATTCTAGTGCCATAATCAGGGTTCTTACTTCAGACGGCCACTACTGGTTGGGCCAGGTATTTAGAGCAGGGTTCTCCAAAGTTGGTCCTGGAGGGCTGGATCCATGCCAGATTTTTAAGATAACTTCATTTATATAAATGTGGATATGCTAAAAATCTGGCATGGATCCGGTCCAGGACTGACTTTGAAGAACCCTGATTTAGAGCATTGCCAAGTATCAGGACCTCTGTCTTGCCCCCATTTAATTGCAGGCAATTTGTCCTCATCCATGAGCTTACCTCACGCATACACTGTTGAAATTTTCCCGCATCAGCCAATGGTGCAGTCGATATATTAATCACAATTTGGGTATCGTCAGCATAAGAAGATGCTGATAATCCGTGAGATCCTACTGCCTCAGCCAAGGGGACATATAAAGATCAAAAAAATGTTGGACTGAGGAATGACCTCTATGGGGCACCACAAGGCAAGAAAAAGGCTTAGACCGAAAAGCTTTACATGCCACTGGTAATGATCTCCTTGTCCGAAATGACTTGTGGAGCACAAGAGCATTATTTTTAATGCCCATTTTGGATAGCTGGTACACTAGTACAACACATTGAGGAAGAACTTGTAAGATGATAGGTCCAACACTGGTAACATTTGAATATGTGCCAGAGGACTCAACTTTTCCCCCACCTATTCAGGAAAAAATTGCCCTCTTCAGTAAATCTTCTGTTAGCATAATGTGACATAACAAACCCCACCTTCTCCAGAAGAAACTAGGCCCTGATATCTATTTTCTGGCCTCACACCCACCTCACATTATCTTTGCCCAGCAAGTAGACTCTACACCCATTGAGGACACATCCAAGCACCAAACTGATAACAATTGAGAACCAATCACCTGCGCCGCCACAGCTGTGGAGGGGGTTAGGGACATAGAATGCAGGATCACCACAGTCACACAAGAGACTAACAAGCATGATGAAGCTGAATAAATGTGCAATTTTGTGCTAAGAAAATCTTTTATATAAATAATTTCCTTTTTTATTCCGCTCCAACCATTGCTTCAGCTCATCTCCCAGAAGAGATGCGGTCTTTGAATGTATCAGTTGGGCCTAAGATAGATGCCTGTGGGTGGGTGTGCTCTTCACTGAAACCATCCGACTAGTTTCATGAAAGTGTCAGGAGAGTGGCAATGTGAACACTGACTGCATCTGCAAAACTGCTGCAAACCCCGTAACAGCATTCAGACAGAGGGTATGAGCTCCAATTCATCAAACAAGGCTAACCAGTCAACTAAAGCAACATATGAGTAGGACGAGGAGGAGGCAACATATGAGGTCTTGCACCTTTGTGCAAGGATTTCATTTCTCATGTTACAGGGCCCACACAGACTGCACCGATTCCCATTCTATACTGCATCACACAACCCGTCATCATCACCATCTAGAATACCTAATCCTTCGCTTGCTCATAAACACCTCTGATGAACATTAAACATTCTGACCCATGGGCTTCTGAGTGCCCTTGTAGTTCAGGATTTTCTGCTCGCTTTTATGACAGAGCTCAATATTTCTGCAACATCTGGACTGCACCAGCAACTGCTATCCGTTTACTCCTGCAATAATGTTCAACATGGATCTACTTGATACTCAGTTTTGACCTAACTGACTGGTTCCTCAGCTCAGACTCCAAAGAAATACTAGCCAGCCACAATAGGTGCAGCCACAATCACTCAGTGATTCTTGATGCAGCTCATTCGATGACAAAGCTTTACATAGACATAATGCATAGGAGAACTTTGAGGGGGTAGGGATAAGCCATTGGATAATAATATATAAAAATGTGGTACTGTGTGTCACTTAAAGTTCTTCCACAAGCATGCACTCATAAATGTAGTGTCAATGTACACAATTTAGAGTACCACTCTGTATCCACACACTGCCAAGCAAAGATGCCAGCCACGTCCAGCAACAAAACTGTCAAGGGAGTGCTACAGCACCACAGAAGTGAGTGCAGCTCACTATCAAATAGCAAATAATAAAAATTGCTTAACCACGGAGGTCAAGATATGCTTTGTCAACATCTTTAGCAGTCTATGTGCTTCTTAGCAGACCCCCAGAGCTATGCTCAAATGGAAAACAAGTGCAAAGATCGAGTTGTCTATGATGCCACTCAGAACCCCTTGGTGAAAAACACACCTGTTATTCACTTTTTACTCATCTATTATTTTATGTTGTCTATGGCCACAAAATCATCTGCCTCTGCATTCAACTGCTGCAGAGAGGCTGAGGAGAAAGGTGCAGAGAATACATAGCCACGCCTCTACTCCCAATCCAAAATGTAAAAACAATCTTGACCACCTCACAGCGGTGCCTTCCCTCCTGAAGCTGTGTTCTCTGCGTTCCTTTGAGCAGAGAGCCACTTAAGCAATGGCAGGCTCTCAGGGAGCCCTGTCGGAGCAACCTGTCATTCCTTAATGAATTAACCTTTGGTTCCCACTGTTGTTAAGTCATAGCAATGAATAACCAGACTCTGAGACATATTTACAAGCCTCTATCGCCACAGATCGCCACTTCTTTTGACGCTCCGGTGGCGTAGCGCCATTTCCCATAATACTTAATGTGGCTTAACGCCACCTTGTAAATATGCCCTTTCCGCTGCAGTCCTCTGTGGCAGGGTGCCGTGCAATGGGTGTTGCTTTTGGTGTTCCACCACAACTCCCATTGCTTTTTGATGCTGCCCCAGATTTACAAAGCTAAGGCAGCACCAAAAACAGCACTATTATAATGCCATGGATTACCAGGCATTAGAATGGCGATACAAGGAGAAATAATTTGTTTTTTGCTCTTTCCATGTGTGCTGCATTCTGCGGCACAGATAGAAAAAGCAAATCACCAATATTGATTGTTTATGTGCAACAAGGTGTCCCTTCCTGCACATAATCTCCCCTGCAGTGCAGGCACCCTTGCAACATAGAGGCAGGGTGGCTCTGCTGGTGCTAGGCAGCTTTTTTTGCAGCAGCGCTAGGAGAAACACAGGGGTGGCCGTATTCTTGGGAATACGGCACATCCCTGTGTTTTAAAAATGTCAGAGCGCTGCGCTGCTGAATTTGGCGCAGCTCAGCGCTCTGACATTTTTTTTGTAAATATGCCCCTTAGAATCTGGTATTTTTGATCTAGCGACTCTCAGTGAGAGCTGCACTTCTACTACTACTACTACTGCTACTACTAGTAGTAGTAATAATAATAGCACTCTCGTAAAGGCAAATAATATTGGGACAACAAATGCTTCTCAAAAAGGTCTCATTGATCTGGCAATTTATCCACATTTTTGTAAATGAAGACTGCACACACATGGAAAAAGCTCGCTGATGTCATATCTTCCCCTAATCCAAGTTTCTGGAGCAAGCTATTTGAATCAAGTGAATAAAAAGATTATTAGTGTCTCACTGTGGATTAACAAAATCCCTAAGATTTTCTAAGAATCAGCATGTGTAATCAAAGTGTTGCAAGATGGGGATGTAGACGTGTTCAGGTGACCCAGAATAGACACAAAGGACTAAAAAACAGCATGTGACGTCAAAGCGTTGCAAGATGGGGATGTAGGCATGTTCAGGTCATCCACAATAGACACAAAAGACGGCCACCGAAATATCAATGTAATCCAACCAGTGATCGTATTTTAAAACACCGGCTATCATGGGTAGGTCTTCTGCAGAACCTTACCTGCACAGGGAACTTACAAAGAATGCATCTTTAACACTCTGGGCCAGGTTTAGCAACACTTTACATAGTCAGAAAAAGTGACGCATACCTGCATCAGCTGTTAAATTGCTATTTATTTTCCAGCACAACGCTTATTTTGCACTGGGAAGTTAGCAAAAAGGTAACGCAAATTAGTGCTTCGTGCTGAGTTGCGTTACTTCGCTTGAAGGGGCATCCCATGGGTGGCACATGGGCATTCTCATGCTACCACCCATGGTTTTGTGTACAAAGTCCTATCTACTAACAGTGGTAGTTCAGTCTTTTTATCCAAACAAAATTACACCTCCTCGAAGAAGGCACAAAGTATGAGAAATGTTTTTATTTCTTCAAGTTTTTCAACTTTGTGTGTGTCTTTGCACTATGGTGGAAAGGTGTGCGTGTGGCACTAGCCAGCACTTGGGAAGAGAGCAGCAGCACCATATCTTAGTAGATATTGTTATATTCTGTTTGCTCCCTTTCACGCAAATCAGCACAACAACAGCAGTTGCTGTGCTGCTTTGCAGTGAATATTAGCAAATAAGCCCTGCATAAAATGTTGCTATCACAAACATATAACCTCCATTGCATTGAGTCAGAAACAGGATGAAGAGTATCTTTAGGTACCGATGTGTTGCACTTTAAAGCTACGGCTAAGTTGCCCTTTCCTTTGATTAGTGCCTTGCTGTTGTAATCTTCATCTCATTATTGAAAAAAAAGATTAATTAAAGTTATACATATGGTCAATGTGTTTACAGTCTTCTCAAAAGACTTAGACGATCACCACAAATGCCTGTAAAAAGCTTGGTGGCCATGTGGCCGGCAGCCATTTTGTAGTAAGTGTGCTTTACTTTGGCCATAGGCCTGCATGTGTTCTTTGTTGCCCATGCCTTCACCCTTGGTCGCCATGTGCCAGTGCAGCCATTTTCTTTAGCCAGTGTGTTCCTTTTCTTCCACTTTTCAAAGTTAGGCATTTTCTAGGGACATTGATAGAAGAGGCATATGCCTTTTTGTTTGTTGCTCATTGTGTTTGTTTTCTCTAATGTGAATTTGATATGTTTGAGAATTATTGCAGTATGTTTGTACAGTGTTTTTATGTATTGTTTTCCATTTTTCATCACTCCTCTTTTGTCTCCCAGAGGATTGTTCATAGTCTCTAGGAGACACTAGCAATAACTTTCTTAAATTATTAGTTTTTTTCCTTCACCCCTGCCTGCAATAGGTGCACACCGGCAATAATTTTTTTAAGTATCCATTTTCTCCTGGCCTGCTCTGCACCCACCACCTGCCATAGGCCATAGGTGCACACCTGCAATCATTTTTTTTTAGTATTATTCCATTCTCCCCTGCCCTGCACCTGCTGCCTGCCGTAGGTCATAGGTTCACACCAGCAATCATTTTTTTAGGATTAGTCCATTTTCCCCTGCCCTGCGCTGCACCCACCATCTGCCGTAGGCCATAGGTGCAAACCAGCAATATTTCTTTTAAGGATTATTCCATTTTCCCCTGGTCTGCCCTGCACCTGCCGCCTGCCATAGGCGCACACCAGCAATGATCTTTTTAAGGATTATTCCATTTGCCCTCTAGACCCCCTGCTTGCCACAGGCATCTCCTATCCCTTAGAGGCACAAATAGTAAACTTTTCAATCTGTATGTTATTGAAATATTATAATATTATGGTTTGGAATGGATACACTATTGTTAATTATTTGTGATGTGACCTCAATCAATTATATTGTCTATAAATTCAAACTGCAAATATCAAGTTTCACTGACTTTTTTGTTTGTTTGTTTGCTTTTAGGTGCACAAGAGACAATATCACTAGGCAGTGGCGTAACGAAAGTTGAAGGGGCCCCCCTGCAAAGTACACGGAGGGGGCCCCCTCCCCGGGCCACCACCTACCACTTTTGCAGAGGAGGCTCCCTGGAGCTTGAGGGCCCACCCTGCACCGAGGGGGCTGCGGGGGCTTATCTTACGCCACTGTGAAGATGCCAGAAATGCCTCTTATTTCAGTTATGGAGCTATCTCATTAGAAAAACAACAGACCTACAACTTCGGGCCATAAGACATCCACTTTTACACCAGGTAAAAAACAGAACAAATTCATTTTGCACTGACATAGCAACAATAATTAGTCCATAGTCAACTTATTCTATTTTGGCCACAGCACAAAAATACAAAAACGTTCTCATGTGCCCCGGCAGGAAGGTCTGTGGGACTGGCAGGATTCTCTGCCCGGGGAGGTCAGTGGGGCTGGCAGGTTTCTGTGCCCGGGGAGGTCTGTGGGGCTAGCAGGTTTCTGTGCCTGGGGTGGTTTGTGGGGCTGGCAGGTTTCTGTGCCTGGGGAGGTCTGTGGGACTGGCTGGTTTCTCTGCCTGAGAAGGTCTGTGGGACTGGCAGGTTTCGGTGCCCGGGGAGGTCTGTGGGACTGGCATGTGTCTGTGCCCAGGGAGGAACCGACTGGCAGGTTCCTGTGCCCAGGGAGGTCTGTGGGACTGGCAGGTTTCTCTGCCTGGAGAGGTCTGTTTCTGTGCATGAGGAGGTCTGTGGGGCTGGCAGGTTTCTGTGCTTGAGGAGGTCTGTGGGGCTGGCAGGTTTCTGTGCCTGGGGAGGTCTGTGGGATTGGCAGGTTTCTGTGCCTGGTGAGGGCTGTGTGACTGGCAGGTTTCTGTGCCTGAGGAGGTCTGTGGGACTGGCAGGCTTCATTGCCTGGGGAGGTCTGTGAGGCTGGCAGGTTTCTGTGCCCGGGGAGGTCTGTGGGACTGCTAGTTTCCCTGCCTGAGGAGGTCTGTGGGAGTGGCAGGTTTCTGTGCCCGGGAAGGTCTGTGGGACTGGCAGGATTATCTGCCTGGAGAGGTCTGTGGGACTGGCAGGTTTCTGTACCTAGGGAGGTCTGTGGGGCTGGCAGGTTTCTCTGCCTGGGGAGGTCTGTGTGACTGGCAGGTTTCTGTACCTGGGGAGGTCTGTGGGGCTGGCAGGTTTCTCTTCCTGCAGAGGTCTGTGGGGCTGGCAGGTTTCTGTGCCTGAGGAGGTCGGAGGGGCTGGCAGGTTTCTGTGCCTGAGGAGTTCTGTGGGGCTGGCAGGTTTCTGTGCCTGAGGAGGTCTGTGGGATTGGCAGGTTTCTGTGCCTGGAGAGGTCTGGTGGACTGGTAGGTTTCTGTGCCTGGGGAGTGGGGAGGGATGTGTAACTGGCAGGTTTCTGTGCCTGGAGAGGTCTGTGGGACTGGCAGGTTTCTCTACCTGGAGAGGTCTGTGGGGCTGGCAGGTTTCTGTGCCTGAGGAGGTCTGTGGGGCAGGCAGGTTTCTGTGCTTGAGGAGGTCTGTGGGGCTGGCAGGTTTCTGTGCCTGAGGAGGTCTGTGGGATTGGCAGGTTTTTGTGCCTGGTGAGGGCTGTGAGGCTGGCAGGTTTCTGCGCCTGGAGAGGTCTGGTGGACTGGCAGGTTTCTGTGCCTGGGGAGGTATGTGTGACTGGCAGGTTTCTGTGCCTGGGGACGTCTGTGGGACTGGCAGGATTCTCTGCCTGGGGAGGTCTGTGGGACTGGCAGGTTTTGGTGCCTGGGGAGGTTTGTGGGGCTGGCAGGTTTCTGTGCCTGGGGAGGTCTGTGGGTCTGGCTGGTTTCTCTGCCTGAGAAGGTCTGTGGGACTGGCAGGTTTCTGTGCCCGGGGAGGTCTGTGGGACTGGCATGTGTCTGTGCCTAGGGAGGTCTGTGGGACTGGCAGGTGTCTGTGCCCAGGGAGATCTGTGGGACTTCCAGGTTTCTCTGCCTGGAGAGGTCTGTGGGACTGGCAGGTTTCTGTGCCTGAGGAGGTCTGTGGGGCTCGCAGATTTCTCTGCCTGAGGAGGTCTGTGGGGCTGGCAGGTTTCTGTGCCTGGGGAGGTCTGTCGGATTGGCAGGTTTCTGTGCCTGGTGGGGTCTGTGGGGCTGCCAGGTTTCTGTGCCCGAGGAGGTCTGTGGGGCTGGCAGGTTTCTGTGCATGGGGAGGTCTATGGGACTGGCATGTGTCTGTGCCCGGGGAGGTCTGTGGGACTGGCAGGTTTCTCTGCCTGGGGAGGTCTGTGAGGCTGGCAGGTTTCTGTGCCCGTGGAGGTCTGTGGGACCGCTGGTTTCTCTGCCTGAGGTCTGTGGTTCTGGCAGGTTTCTCTGCCTGGAGAGGTCTGTGGGACTGGCAGGTTTCTGAGCATGAGGAGGTCTGTGCGGTTGGCAGGTTTCTGTGCCTGAGGAGGTCTGTGGGGCTGGCAGGTTTCTGTGCCTGGGAAGGTCTGTGGGATTGGCAGGTTACTGTGCCTGGTGAGGGCTGTGTGACTGGCAGGTTTCTGTGCCCAGGGAGGTCTGTGGGACTGGAATGTGTCTGTGCCCGGGGAGGTCTGTGGGACTGGCAGGCTTCATTGCCTGGGGAGGTCTGTGAGGCTGGCAGGTTTCTGTGCCCGGGGAGGTCTGTGGGACTTCTGGTTTCCCTGCCTGAGGAGGTCTGTGGGAGTGGCAGGTTTCTGTGCCCGGGGAGGTCTGTGGGACTGGCAGGCTTCATTGCCTGGGGAGGTCTGTGAGGCTGGCAGGTTTCTGTGCCCGGGGAGGTCTGTGGGACTTCTGGTTTCCCTGCCTGAGGAGGTCTGTGGGACTGGCAGGTTTCTGTACCTAGGGAGGTCTGTGGGGCTGGCAGGTTTCTCTGCCTGGGGAGGTCTGTGTGACTGGCAGGTTTCTGTACCTGGGGAGGTCTGTGGGGCTGGCAGGTTTCTCTAACTGCAGAGGTCTGTGGGGCTGGCAGGTTTCTGTGCCTGAGGAGGTCTGAGGGGCTGGCAGGTTTCTGTGCCTGAGGAGGTCTGTGGGGCTGGCAGGTTTCTTTGCCTGAGGAGGTCTGTGGGATTGGCAGGTTTCTGTGCCTGGTGAGGGCTGTGGGGCTGGCAGGTTTCTGTACCTGGAGAGGTCTGGTGGACTGGCAGGTTTCTGTGCCTGGGGAGTGGGGAGGTATGTGTAACTGGCAGGTTTCTGTGCCTGGAGAGGTCTGTGGGACTGGCAGGTTTCTCTACCTGGAGAGGTCTGTGGGGCTGGCAGGTTTCTGTGCCTGAGGAGGTCTGTGGGGCTGGCAGATTTCTGTGCCTGAGGAGGTCTGTGGGGCAGGCAGGTTTCTGTGCTTGAGGAGGTCTGTGGGGCTGGCAGCTTTCTGTGCCTGAGGAGGTCTGTGGGATTGGCAGGTTTCTGTGCCTGGTGAGGGCTGTGGGGCTGGCAGGTTTCTGTGCCTGGAGAGGTCTGGTGGACAGGCAGGTTTCTGTGCCTGGGGAGGTATGTGTGACTGGCAGGTTTCTGTACTTGGGGAGGTCTGTAGGACTGGCAGGATTCTCTGCCTGGGGAGGTCTGTGGGACTGGCAGGATTCTCTGCCCGGGAGGTCTGTGGGACTGGCAGGTTTTGGTGCCTGGGGAGGTTTGTGGGGCTGGCAGGTTTCTGTGCCTGGGGAGGTCTGTGGGTCTGGCTGGTTTCTCTGCCTGAGAAGGTCTGTGGGACTGGCAGGTTTCTGTGCCCGGGGAGTTCTGTGGGACTGGCATGTGTCTGTGCCTAGGGATGTCTGTGGGACTGGCAGGTGTCTGTGCCCAGGGAGGTCTGTGGGACTGGCAGGTTTCTCTGCCTGGAGAGGTCTGTGGGACTGGCAGGTTTCTGTGCCTGAGGAGGTCTGTGGGGCTGGCAGGTTTCTGTGCCTGGAGAGGTCTGTGGGACTGGCAGGTTTCTCTACCTGGAGAGGTCTGTGGGGCTGGCAGGTTTCTGTGCCTGGTGGGGTCTGTGGGGCTGCCAGGTTTCTGTGCCTGAGGAGGTCTGTGGGGCTGGCAGGTTTCTATGCCCGGGGAGGTCTATGGGACTGGCATGTGTCTGTGCCCGGGGAGGTCTGTGGGACTGGCAGGTTTCTCTGCCTGGGGAGGTCTGTGAGGCTGGCCGGTTTCTGTGCCCGTGGAGGTCTGTGGGACCGCTGGTTTCTCTGCCTGAGGTCTGTGGGACTGGCAGGTTTCTGTGCCCGGGGAGGTCTGTGGGACTGGCAGGATTTTCTGCCTGGAGAGGTCTGTGGGGCTGGCAGGTTTCTGTATCTAGGGAGGTCTGTGGGGCTGGCAGGTTTCTCTGCCTGGGGAGGTCTGTGTGACTGGGAGGTTTCTGTACCTGGGGAGGTCTGTGGGGCTGGCAGGTTTTTCTGCCTGCAGAGGTCTGTGGGGCTGGCAGGTTATTGTGCCTGAGGAGGTCTGTGGGGCTGGCAGGTTTCTGTGCCTGAGGAGGTCTGTGGGATTGGCAGGTTTCTGTGCCTGGTGAGGGCTGTGGGGCTGGCAGGTTTCTGTGCCTGGAGAGGTCTGGTGGACTGGCAGGTTTCTGTGCCTGGGGAGGTTTTGTGTGACTGGCAGGTTTCTGTGCCCGGGGAGGTCTGTGGGACTGGCAGGTTTCTGTGCCCGGGAGGTCTGTGTGACTGGCAGGTTTCTCTGCCTGGAGAGGTCTGTGGGACTGGCAGGTTTCTCTGCCTGGAGAGGTCTGTGGGACTGGCAGGTTTCTCTGCCTACAGAGGTCTGTGGGGCTGGCAGGTTTCTGTGCCTGAGGAGGTCTGTGGGGCTGGCAGGTTTCTGTGCTTGAGGAGGTCTGTGGGGCTGGCATGTTTCTGTGCCTGAGGACGTCTGTGGGACTGGCAGGTTTCTCTGCCTACAGAGGTCTGTGGGGCTGGCAGGTTTCTGTGCCTGAGGAGGTCTGTGGGGCTGGCAGGTTTCTGTGCTTGAGGAGGTCTGTGGGGCTGGCATGTTTCTGTGCCTGAGGAGGTCTGGTGGACTGGCAGGTTTCTTTGCCTGGGGAAGTATGTGTGACTGGCAGGTGTCTGTTCCTGGGGAGGTCTGTGGGACTGGCAGGTTTCTGTGCCTGGGGAGGTCTGTGGGGCTGGCAGGTTTCTCTAACTGCAGAGGTCTGTGGGGCTGGCAGGTTTCTGTGCCTGAGGAGGTCTGAGGGGCTGGCAGGTTTCTGTGCCTGAGGAGGTCTGTGGGGCTGGCAGGTTTCTTTGCCTGAGGAGGTCTGTGGGATTGGCAGGTTTCTGTGCCTGGTGAGGGCTGTGGGGCTGGCAGGTTTCTGTACCTGGAGAGGTCTGGTGGACTGGCAGGTTTCTGTGCCTGGGGAGTGGGGAGGTATGTGTAACTGGCAGGTTTCTGTGCCTGGAGAGGTCTGTGGGACTGGCAGGTTTCTCTACCTGGAGAGGTCTGTGGGGCTGGCAGGTTTCTGTGCCTGAGGAGGTCTGTGGGGCTGGCAGATTTCTGTGCCTGAGGAGGTCTGTGGGGCAGGCAGGTTTCTGTGCTTGAGGAGGTCTGTGGGGCTGGCAGCTTTCTGTGCCTGAGGAGGTCTGTGGGATTGGCAGGTTTCTGTGCCTGGTGAGGGCTGTGGGGCTGGCAGGTTTCTGTGCCTGGAGAGGTCTGGTGGACTGGCAGGTTTCTGTGCCTGGGGAGGTATGTGTGACTGGCAGGTTTCTGTACTTGGGGAGGTCTGTAGGACTGGCAGGATTCTCTGCCTGGGGAGGTCTGTGGGACTGGCAGGATTCTCTGCCCTGGGAGGTCTGTGGGACTGGCAGGTTTTGGTGCCTGGGGAGGTTTGTGGGGCTGGCAGGTTTCTGTGCCTGGGGAGGTCTGTGGGTCTGGCTGGTTTCTCTGCCTGAGAAGGTCTGTGGGACTGGCAGGTTTCTGTGCCCGGGGAGTTCTGTGGGACTGGCATGTGTCTGTGCCTAGGGATGTCTGTGGGACTGGCAGGTGTCTGTGCCAAGGGAGGTCTGTGGGACTGGCAGGTTTCTCTGCCTGGAGAGGTCTGTGGGACTGGCAGGTTTCTGTGCCTGAGGAGGTCTGTGGGGCTGGCAGGTTTCTGTGCCTGGAGAGGTCTGTGGGACTGGCAGGTTTCTCTACCTGGAGAGGTCTGTGGGGCTGGCAGGTTTCTGTGCCTGGTGGGGTCTGTGGGGCTGCCAGGTTTCTGTGCCTGAGGAGGTCTGTGGGGCTGGCAGGTTTCTATGCCCGGGGAGGTCTATGGGACTGGCATGTGTCTGTGCCCGGGGAGGTCTGTGGGACTGGCAGGTTTCTCTGCCTGGGGAGGTCTGTGAGGCTGGCCGGTTTCTGTGCCCGTGGAGGTCTGTGGGACCGCTGGTTTCTCTGCCTGAGGTCTGTGGGACTGGCAGGTTTCTGTGCCCGGGGAGGTCTGTGGGACTGGCAGGATTTTCTGCCTGGAGAGGTCTGTGGGGCTGGCAGGTTTCTGTATCTAGGGAGGTCTGTGGGGCTGGCAGGTTTCTCTGCCTGGGGAGGTCTGTGTGACTGGGAGGTTTCTGTACCTGGGGAGGTCTGTGGGGCTGGCAGGTTTTTCTGCCTGCAGAGGTCTGTGGGGCTGGCAGGTTATTGTGCCTGAGGAGGTCTGTGGGGCTGGCAGGTTTCTGTGCCTGAGGAGGTCTGTGGGATTGGCAGGTTTCTGTGCCTGGTGAGGGCTGTGGGGCTGGCAGGTTTCTGTGCCTGGAGAGGTCTGGTGGACTGGCAGGTTTCTGTGCCTGGGGAGGTTTTGTGTGACTGGCAGGTTTCTGTGCCCGGGGAGGTCTGTGGGACTGGCAGGTTTCTGTGCCCGGGGAGGTCTGTGTGACTGGCAGGTTTCTCTGCCTGGAGAGGTCTGTGGGACTGGCAGGTTTCTCTGCCTGGAGAGGTCTGTGGGACTGGCAGGTTTCTCTGCCTACAGAGGTCTGTGGGGCTGGCAGGTTTCTGTGCCTGAGGAGGTCTGTGGGGCTGGCAGGTTTCTGTGCTTGAGGAGGTCTGTGGGGCTGGCATGTTTCTGTGCCTGAGGACGTCTGTGGGACTGGCAGGTTTCTCTGCCTACAGAGGTCTGTGGGGCTGGCAGGTTTCTGTGCCTGAGGAGTTCTGTGGGGCTGGCAGGTTTCTGTGCGGAGGAGGTCTGTGGGGCTGGCATGTTTCTGTGCCTGAGGAGGTCTGGTGGACTGGCAGGTTTCTTTGCCTGGGGAAGTATGTGTGACTGGCAGGTGTCTGTTCCTGGGGAGGTCTGTGGGACTGGCAGGTTTCTGTGCCTGGAGAGGTCTGGTGGACTGGCAGGCTTCTGTGCCTCGGGAGGATTTGTGTGACTGGCAGGTTTCTGTGCCCGGGGAGGTCTGTGGGACTGGCAGGTTTCTGTGCCCGGGGAGGTCTGTGTGACTGGCAGGTTTCTCTGCCTGGAGAGGTCTGTGGGACTGGCAGGTTTCTCTGCCTGGAGAGGTCTGTGGGACTGGCAGGTTTCTCTGCCTACAGAGGTCTGTGGGGCTGGCAGGTTTCTGTGCCTGAGGAGGTCTGTGGGGCTGGCAGGTTTCTGTGCTTGAGGAGGTCTGTGGGGCTGGCATGTTTCTGTGCCTGAGGACGTCTGTGGTACTGGCAGGTTTCTCTGCCTACAGAGGTCTGTGGGGCTGGCAGGTTTCTGTGCCTGAGGAGGTCTGCGGGGCTGGCAGGTTTCTGTGCTTGAGGAGGTCTGTGGGGCTGGCATGTTTCTGTGCCTGAGGAGGTCTGGTGGACTGGCAGGTTTCTTTGCCTGGGGAAGTATGTGTGACTGGCAGGTGTCTGTTCCTGGGGAGGTCTGTGGGACTGGCAGGTTTCTCTGCCTGGGGAGGTCTGTGGGACTGGCAGGATTCTCTGCCCGGGGAGGTCTGTGGGGCTGGCAGGTTTCTGTGCCCAGGGAGGTCTGTGGGACTGGCAGGTTTCTGTGCCTGGGGAGGTTTGTGGGGCTGGCAGGTTTCTGTGCCTGGGGAGGTCTGTGGGACTGGCTGGTTTCTCTGCCTGAGAAGGTCTGTGGGACTGGCAGGTTTCTGTGCCCGGGGAGGTCTGTAGGACTGGCATGTGTCTGTGCCTTGGGAGGTCTGTGGGACTGGCAGGATTCTCTGCCTGGGGAGGTCTGTGGGACTGGCAGGATTCTCTCCCCGGGGAGGTCTGTGGGACTGGCAGGTTTTGGTGCCTGGGGAGGTTTGTGGGGTTGGCAGGTTTCTGTGCCTGGGGAGGTCTGTGGGTCTGGCTGGTTTCTCTGCCTGAGAAGGTCTGTGGGACTGGCAGTTTTCTGTGCCCGGGGAGGTCTGTGGGACTGGCATGTGTCTGTGCCTAGGGAGGTCTGTGGGACTGGCAGGTGTCTGTGCCCAGCGAGGTCTGTGGGACTGGCAGGTTTCTCTGCCTGGAGAGGTCTGTGGGACTGGCAGGTTTCTGTGCCTGAGTAGGTCTGTGGGGCTGGCAGGTTTCTGTGCCTGAGGACGTCTGTGGGGCTGGCAGGTTTCTATGCCTGGGGAGGTCTGTCGGATTGGCAGGTTTCTGTGCCTGGTGGGGTCTGTGGGGCTGCCAGGTTTCTGTGCCTGAGGAGGTCTGTGGGGCTGGCAGGTTTCTGTGCCCGGGGAGGTCTATGGGACTGGCAGGTTTCTCTGCCTGGGGAGGTCTGTGGGGCTGGCAGATTTCTGTGCCTGTGGAGGTCTGTGGGACCGCTGGTTTCTCTGCCTGAGGTCTGTGGGACTGGCAGGTTTCTGTGCCCGGGGAGGTCTGTGGGACTGGCAGGATTTTCTGCCTGGAGAGGTCTGTGGGGCTGGCAGGTTTCTGTATCTAGGGAGGTCTGTGGGGCTGGCAGGTTTCTCTGCCTGGGGAGGTCTGTGTGACTGGCAGGTTTCTGTACCTGGGGAGGTCTGTGGGGCTGGCAGGTTTCTCTGCCTGCAGAGGTCTGTGGGGCTGGCAGGTTATTGTGCCTGAGGAGGTCTGTGGGGCTGGCAGGTTTCAGTGCCTGAGGAGGTCTGTGGGATTGGCAGGTTTCTATGCCTGGTGAGGGCTGGGGGGCTAGCAGGTTTCTGTGCCTGGAGAGGTCTGGTGGACTGGCAGGTTTCTGTGTCTGGGGAGGATTTGTGTGACTGGCAGGTTTCTGTGCCCGGGGAGGTCTGTGGGACTGGCAGGTTTCTGTGCCCGGGGAGGTCTGTGGGACTGGCAGGTTTCTCTGCCCGGAGAGGTCTGTGGGACTGGCAGGTTTCTCTGCCTGGAGAGGTCTGTGGGACTGGCAGGTTTCTCTGCCTGAAGAGGTCTGTGGGGCTGGCAGGTGTCTGTGCCTGAGGAGGTCTGTGGGGCTGGCAGGTTTCTGTGCTTGAGAAGGTCTGTGGGGCTGGCATGTTTCTGTGCCTGAGGAGGTCTGGTGGACTGGCAGGTTTCTGTGCTTGAGAAGGTCTGTGGGGCTGGCATGTTTCTGTGCCTGAGGAGGTCTGGTGGACTGGCAGGTGTCTGTTCCTGTGGAGGTCTGTGGGACTGGCAGGCTTCTCTGCCTGGGGAGGTCTGTGGGACTGGCAGGATTCTCTGCCCGAGGAGGTATGTGGGGCTGGCAGGTTTCTGTGCCCGGGGAGGTTTGTGGGACTGGCAGGTTTCTGTGCCTGGGGAGGTTTGTGGGGCTGGCAGGTTTCTGTGCCTGGGGAGGTCTGTGGGACTGGCTGGTTTCTCTGCCTGAGAAGGTCTGTGGGACTGGCAGGTTTCTGTGCCCGGGGAGGTCTGTGGGACTGGCATGTGTCTGTGCCTTGGGAGGTCTGTGGGGCTGGCAGGTTTCTGTGCCCGGGGAGGTCTGTGGGACTGGCAGGTTTCTCTGCCCGGAGAGGTCTGTGGGACTGGCAGGCTTCTCTGCCTGCAGAGGTCTGTGGGACTGGCAGGTTTCTGTGCCTGAGGAGGTCTGTGGGGCTGGTAGGTTTCTGTGCCTGGGGAGGTCTGTGGGGCTGGCAGGTTTCTGTGCCTGGGGAGGTCTGAGGGATTGGCAGGTTTCTGTGCCTGGTGAGGGCTGTGGGACTGGCAGGTTTCTGTGCCTGGGGAGGTCTGTGGGGCTGGCAGGTTTCTCTGCCTGGGGAGGTCTGTGAGGCTGGCAGGTTTCTGTGCCCAGGGAGGTCTGTGGGACTGCTGGTTTCTCTGCCTGAGGAGGTCTGTGGGACTTGCAGGTTTCTGTGCCCGGGGAGGTCTGTGGGACTGGCAGGATACCCTGCCTGGAGAGGTCTGTGGGACTGGCAGGTTTCTGTACCTAGGGAGGTCTGTGGGGCTGGCAGGTTTCTCTGCCTGGGCAGGTCAGTGTGACTGGCAGGTTTCTGTACCAGGGGAGGTCTGTGGGGCTGGCAGGTTTCTCTGCTGCAGAGGTCTGTGGCGCTGGCAGGTTTCTGTGCCTGAGGAGGTCTGTGGGCTGGCAGGTTTCTGTGCCTGAGGAGGTCTGTCGGGCTGGCAGGTTTCTGTGCCTGAGGAGGTCTGTGGGATTGGCAGGTTTCTGTGCCTGGTGAGGGCTGTGGGGCTTGCAGGTTTCTGTGCCTGGAGAGGTCTGGTGGACTGGCAGGTTTCTGTGCCTAGGAGGTCTGTGGGACTGGCAGGTTTCTGTGCCCGGGGAGATCTGTGGGACTGGCAGGTTTCTCTGCCTGGAGAGGTCTGTGGGACTGGCAGGTTTCTGTGCCTGGAGAGGTCTGTGGGGCTGGCAGGTTTCTGTGCCTGAGGAGGTCTGTGGGGCTGGCAGGTTTCTTTGCCTGAGGAGGTCTGTGGGATTGGCAGGTTTCTGTGCCTGGTGAGGGCTGTGGGGCTGGCAGGTTTCTGTGCCTGGTAGAGGTCTGGTGGACTGGCAGGTTTCTGTGCCTGGGGAGGTGTGTGTGACTGGTAGGTGTCTGTGCCTGGGGAGGTATGTGGGACTGGCAGGTTTCTCTGCCTGGGGAGGTCTGTGGGACTGGCAGGATTCTCTGCCCGGGGAGGTCTGTGGGGCTGGCAGGTTTCTGTGCCCGGGGGAGGTCTGTGGGACTGGCAGGTTTCTGTGCCTGGGGAGGTTTGTGGGGCTGGCAGGTCTCTGTGCCTGGGGAGGTCTGTAGGACTGGCTGGTTTTTCTGCCTGAGAAGGTCTGTGGGACTGGCAGGTTTCTGTGCCCGGGGAGGTCTGTGGGACTGGCATGTGTCTGTGCCTGGGGAGGTCTGTGGGTCTGGCAGGTTTCTGTGCCCAGGGAGGTCTGTGGGACTGGCAGGTTTCTCTGCCTGGAGAGGTCTGTGGGACTGGCAGGTTTATGTGCCTGAGGAGGTCTGTGGGGCTGGCAGGTTTCTGTGCCTGAGCAGGTCTGTGGGGCTGGCAGGTTTCTGTGCCTGGGGAGGTCTGTGGGATTGGCAGGTTTCTGTGCCTGGTGAGGGCTGTGTGACTGGCAGGTTTCTGTGCCTGGGGAGGTCTGTGGGGCTGGCAGGCTTCTGTGCCTGGGGAGGTCTGTGGGACTGGCATGTGTCTGTGCCCGGGGAGCTCTGTGGGACTGGCAGGTTTCTCTGCCTGGGGAGGTCTGTGGGACTGGCAGGTGTCTGTGCCCAGGGAGGTCTGTGGGACTGGCAGGTTTCTCTGCCTGGAGAGGTCTGTGGGACTGGCAGGTTTCTGTGCCTGAGTAGGTCTGTGGGGCTGGCAGGTTTCTGTGCCTGAGGACGTCTGTGGGGCTGGCAGGTTTCTATGCCTGGGGAGGTCTGTCGGATTGGCAGGTTTCTGTGCCTGGTGGGGTCTGTGGGGCTGCCAGGTTTCTGTGCCTGAGGAGGTCTGTGGGGCTGGCAGGTTTCTGTGCCCGGGGAGGTCTATGGGACTGGCAGGTTTCTCTGCCTGGGGAGGTCTGTGGGGCTGGCAGGTTTCTGTGCCTGTGGAGGTATGTGGGACCGCTGGTTTCTCTGCCTGAGGTCTGTGGGACTGGCAGGTTTCTGTGCCCGGGGAGGTCTGTGGGACTGGCAGGATTTTCTGCCTGAGGAGGTCTGTGGGATTGGCAGGTTTCTGTATCTAGGGAGGTCTGTGGGGCTGGCAGGTTTCTCTGCCTGCAGAGGTCTGTGGGGCTGGCAGGTTATTGTGCCTGAGGAGGTCTGTGGGGCTGGCAGGTTTCAGTGCCTGAGGAGGTCTGTGGGATTGGCAGGTTTCTGTGCCTGGTGAGGGCTGTGGGGCTAGCAGGTTTCTGTGTCTGGGGAGAATTTGTGTGACTGGCAGGTTTCTGTGCCCGGGGAGGTCTGTGGGACTGGCAGGTTTCTGTGCCCGGGAGGTCTGTGGACTGGCAGGTTTCTCTGCCCGGAGAGGTCTGTGGGACTGGCAGGTTTCTCTGCCTGGAGAGGTCTGTGGGACTGGCAGGTTTCTCTGCCTGCAGAGGTCTGTGGGGCTGGCAGGTGTCTGTGCCTGAGGAGGTCTGTGGGGCTGGCAGGTTTCTGTGCTTGAGAAGGTCTGTGGGGCTGGCATGTTTCTGTGCCTGAGGAGGTCTGGTGGACTGGCAGGTTTCTGTGCTTGAGAAGGTCTGTGGGGCTGGCATGTTTCTGTGCCTGAGGAGGTCTGGTGGACTGGCAGGTGTCTGTTCCTGTGGAGGTCCGTGGGACTGGCAGGCTTCTCTGCCTGGGGAGGTCTGTGGGACTGGCAGGATTCTCTGCCCGAGGAGGTATGTGGGGCTGGCAGGTTTCTGTGCCCGGGGAGGTTTGTGGGACTGGCAGGTTTCTGTGCCTGGGGAGGTTTGTGGGGCTGGCAGGTTTCTGTGCCTGGGGAGGTCTGTGGGACTGGCTGGTTTCTCTGCCTGAGAAGGTCTGTGGGACTGGCAGGTTTCTGTGCCCGGGGAGGTCTGTGGGACTGGCATGTGTCTGTGCCTTGGGAGGTCTGTGCGGCTGGCAGGTTTCTGTGCCCGGGGAGGTCTGTGGGACTGGCAGGCTTCTCTGCCTGCAGAGGTCTGTGGGACTGGCAGGTTTCTGTGCCTGAGGAGGTCTGTGGGGCTGGTAGGTTTCTGTGCCTGGGGAGGTCTGTGGGGCTGGCAGGTTTCTGTGCCTGGGGAGGTCTGAGGGATTGGCAGGTTTCTGTGCCTGGTGAGGGCTGTGGGACTGGCAGGTTTCTGTGCCTGGGGAGGTCTGTGGGGCTGGCAGGTTTCTGTGCCCGGGGAGCTCTGTGGGACTGGCAGGTTTCTCTGCCTGGGGAGGTCTGTGAGGCTGGCAGGTTTCTGTGCCCAGGGAGGTCTGTGGGACTGCTGGTTTCTCTGCCTGAGGAGGTCTGTGGGACTTGCAGGTTTCTGTGCCCGGGGAGGTCTGTGGGACTGGCAGGATACCCTGCCTGGAGAGGTCTGTGGGACTGGCATGTTTCTGTACCTAGGGAGGTCTGTGGGGCTGGCAGGTTTCTCTGCCTGGGCAGGTCAGTGTGACTGGCAGGTTTCTGTACCAGGGGAGGTCTGTGGGGCTGGCAGGTTTCTCTGCTGCAGAGGTCTGTGGCGCTGGCAGGTTTCTGTGCCTGAGGAGGTCTGTGGGCTGGCAGGTTTCTGTGCCTGAGGAGGTCTGTCGGGCTGGCAGGTTTCTGTGCCTGAGGAGGTCTGTGGGATTGGCAGGTTTCTGTGCCTGGTGAGGTCTGTAGGACTGGCTGGTTTTTCTGCCTGAGAAGGTCTGTGGGACTGGCAGGTTTCTGTGCCCGGGGAGGTCTGTGGGACTGGCATGTGTCTGTGCCTGGGGAGGTCTGTGGGTCTGGCAGGTTTCTGTGCCCAGGGAGGTCTGTGGGACTGGCAGGTTTCTCTGCCTGGAGAGGTCTGTGGGACTGGCAGGTTTATGTGCCTGAGGAGGTCTGTGGGGCTGGCAGGTTTCTGTGCCTGAGCAGGTCTGTGGGGCTGGCAGGTTTCTGTGCCTGGTGAGGGCTGTGTGACTGGCAGGTTTCTGTGCCTGGGGAGGTCGGTGGGGCTGGCAGGCTTCTGTGCCTGGGGAGGTCTGTGGGACTGGCATGTGTCTGTGCCCGGGGAGCTCTGTGGGACTGGCAGGTTTCTCTGCCTGGGGAGGTCTGTGGGACTGGCAGGTGTCTGTGCCCAGGGAGGTCTGTGGGACTGGCAGGTTTCTCTGCCTGGTGAGGTCTGTGGGACTGGCAGGTTTCTGTGCCTGAGTAGGTCTGTGGGGCTGGCAGGTTTCTGTGCCTGAGGACGTCTGTGGGGCTGGCAGGTTTCTATGCCTGGGGAGGTCTGTCGGATTGGCAGGTTTCTGTGCCTGGTGGGGTCTGTGGGGCTGCCAGGTTTCTGTGCCTGAGGAGGTCTGTGGGGCTGGCAGGTTTCTGTGCCCGGGGAGGTCTATGGGACTGGCAGGTTTCTCTGCCTGGGGAGGTCTGTGGGGCTGGCAGGTTTCTGTGCCTGTGGAGGTATGTGGGACCGCTGGTTTCTCTGCCTGAGGTCTGTGGGACTGGCAGGTTTCTGTGCCCGGGGAGGTCTGTGGGACTGGCAGGATTTTCTGCCTGGAGAGGTCTGTGGGGCTGGCAGGTTTCTGTATCTAGGGAGGTCTGTGGGGCTGGCAGGTTTCTCTGCCTGCAGAGGTCTGTGGGGCTGGCAGGTTATTGTGCCTGAGGAGGTCTGTGGGGCTGGCAGGTTTCAGTGCCTGAGGAGGTCTGTGGGATTGGCAGGTTTCTGTGCCTGGTGAGGGCTGTGGGGCTAGCAGGTTTCTGTGTCTGGGGAGAATTTGTGTGACTGGCAGGTTTCTGTGCCCGGGGAGGTCTGTGGGACTGGCAGGTTTCTGTGCCCGGGGAGGTCTGTGGACTGGCAGGTTTCTCTGCCCGGAGAGGTCTGTGGGACTGGCAGGTTTCTCTGCCTGGAGAGGTCTGTGGGACTGGCAGGTTTCTCTGCCTGCAGAGGTCTGTGGGGCTGGCAGGTGTCTGTGCCTGAGGAGGTCTGTGGGGCTGGCAGGTTTCTGTGCTTGAGAAGGTCTGTGGGGCTGGCATGTTTCTGTGCCTGAGGAGGTCTGGTGGACTGGCAGGTTTCTGTGCTTGAGAAGGTCTGTGGGGCTGGCATGTTTCTGTGCCTGAGGAGGTCTGGTGGACTGGCAGGTGTCTGTTCCTGTGGAGGTCCGTGGGACTGGCAGGCTTCTCTGCCTGGGGAGGTCTGTGGGACTGGCAGGATTCTCTGCCCGAGGAGGTATGTGGGGCTGGCAGGTTTCTGTGCCCGGGGAGGTTTGTGGGACTGGCAGGTTTCTGTGCCTGGGGAGGTTTGTGGGGCTGGCAGGTTTCTGTGCCTGGGGAGGTCTGTGGGACTGGCTGGTTTCTCTGCCTGAGAAGGTCTGTGGGACTGGCAGGTTTCTGTGCCCGGGGAGGTCTGTGGGACTGGCATGTGTCTGTGCCTTGGGAGGTCTGTGGGGCTGGCAGGTTTCTGTGCCCGGGGAGGTCTGTGGGACTGGCAGGCTTCTCTGCCTGCAGAGGTCTGTGGGACTGGCAGGTTTCTGTGCCTGAGGAGGTCTGTGGGGCTGGTAGGTTTCTGTGCCTGGGGAGGTCTGTGGGGCTGGCAGGTTTCTGTGCCTGGGGAGGTCTGAGGGATTGGCAGGTTTCTGTGCCTGGTGAGGGCTGTGGGACTGGCAGGTTTCTGTGCCTGGGGAGGTCTGTGGGGCTGGCAGGTTTCTGTGCCCGGGGAGCTCTGTGGGACTGGCAGGTTTCTCTGCCTGGGGAGGTCTGTGAGGCTGGCAGGTTTCTGTGCCCAGGGAGGTCTGTGGGACTGCTGGTTTCTCTGCCTGAGGAGGTCTGTGGGACTTGCAGGTTTCTGTGCCCGGGAGGTCTGTGGGACTGGCAGGATACCCTGCCTGGAGAGGTCTGTGGGACTGGCATGTTTCTGTACCTAGGGAGGTCTGTGGGGCTGGCAGGTTTCTCTGCCTGGGCAGGTCAGTGTGACTAGCAGGTTTCTGTACCAGGGGAGGTCTGTGGGGCTGGCAGGTTTCTCTGCTGCAGAGGTCTGTGGCGCTGGCAGGTTTCTGTGCCTGAGGAGGTCTGTGGGCTGGCAGGTTTCTGTGCCTGAGGAGGTCTGTCGGGCTGGCAGGTTTCTGTGCCTGAGGAGGTCTGTGGGATTGGCAGGTTTCTGTGCCTGGTGAGGGCTGTGGGGCTGGCAGGTTTCTGTGCCTGGAGAGGTCTGGTGGACTGGCAGGTTTCTGTGCCTAGGAGGTCTGTGGGACTGGCAGGTTTCTGTGCCCGGGGAGATCTGTGGGACTGGCAGGTTTCTCTGCCTGGAGAGGTCTGTGGGACTGGCAGGTTTCTGTGCCTGGAGAGGTCTGTGGGGCTGGCAGGTTTCTGTGCCTGAGGAGGTCTGTGGGGCTGGCAGGTTTCTGTGCCTGAGGAGGTCTGTGGGATTGGCAGGTTTCTGTGCCTGGTGAGGGCTGTGGGGCTGGCAGGTTTCTGTGCCTGGAGAGGTCTGGTGGACTGGCAGGTTTCTGTGCCTGGGGAGGTGTGTGTGACTGGTAGGTGTCTGTGCCTGGGGAGGTATGTGGGACTGACAGGTTTCTCTGCCTGGGGAGGTCTGTGGGACTGGCAGGATTCTCTGCCCGGGGAGGTCTGTGGGGCTGGCAGGTTTCTGTGCCCGGGGAGGTCTGTGGGACTGGCAGGTTTCTGTGCCTGGGAGGTTTGTGGGGCTGGCAGGTCTCTGTGCCTGGGGAGGTCTGTAGGACTGGCTGGTTTTTCTGCCTGAGAAGGTCTGTGGGACTGGCAGGTTTCTGTGCCCGGGGAGGTCTGTGGGACTGGCATGTGTCTGTGCCTGGGGAGGTCTGTGGGTCTGGCAGGTTTCTGTGCCCAGGGAGGTCTGTGGGACTGGCAGGTTTCTCTGCCTGGAGAGGTCTGTGGGACTGGCAGGTTTATGTGCCTGAGGAGGTCTGTGGGGCTGGCAGGTTTCTGTGCCTGAGCAGGTCTGTGGGGCTGGCAGGTTTCTGTGCCTGGGGAGGTCTGTGGGATTGGCAGGTTTCTGTGCCTGGTGAGGGCTGTGTGACTGGCAGGTTTCTGTGCCTGGGGAGGTCTGTGGGGCTGGCAGGCTTCTGTGCCTGGGGAGGTCTGTGGGACTGGCATGTGTCTGTGCCCGGGGAGCTCTGTGGGACTGGCAGGTTTCTCTGCCTGGGGAGGTCTGTGAGGCTGGCAGGTTTCTGTGCCTGGGGAGGTCTGTAGGACTGCTGGTTTCTCTGCCTGGAGAGGTCTGTGGGACTGGCAGGTTTCTGTGCCCGGGGAGGTCTGTGGGACTGGCAGGATTCTCTGCCTGGAGAGGTCTGTGGGACTGGCAGGTTTCTGTACCTGAGGAGGTCTGTGGGGCTGGCAGGTTTCTGTGCCTGAGGAGGTCTGTGGGGCTGGCAGGTTTCTGTGCCTGGGGAGGTCTGTGGCATTGGCAGGTTTCTGTGCCTGGTGAGGGCTGTGTGACTGGCAGGTTTCTGTACCTGGGGAGGTCTGTGGGGCTGGCAGGTTTCTCTGCCTGGGGAGGTCTGTGTGACTGGCAGGTTTCGGTGCCTGGGGAGGTCTGTCGGGCTGGCAGGTTTCTCTGCCTGGAGAGGTCTGTGGGGCTGGCAGGTTTCTGGGGCAGGATGCTGGGTGATCCGATCTTGTCACACCCACAGAGTCAGGGATTTGGAGCCATTTATAGACCAGAAACATTGATCCTTTTACTGCTACTGAGCGGAGTACGATGGCTTCAGGGAGGAAGGTCGCAAGTGATAGGTTGTGCTGCTGGTAAAAAAAAAAAGCATTTGCAATAGGTCTCGCATTTATGCGTGTTTGAGCTATTGGCACTGTAAATGACAATGCCTTTTGTTTATGTTTTGGTTTTAAAACATAAATAAAATGCTTGTTTTAATGGGGTTCAGTCTGGTATGCAAATAATCTCCTAGTATCGCGGCAGCCTCACGGACACATCCTCCTCGCCTCCACCCAATCCACAGGAAATAAGTACCAGAGCAGCTGCACAGATGCGAAGAGAGAGGGCTCAGATTCTACAAAGAGCAGCTATATAGGCTTACAACTCTATGCACCATTGCGTATTTGAAGTTCGTTCCCCCCCTACAGGTGGGATAGCCATAGACATGAAAATGAACTCCTGTAAGATACAGGGGCAATGGCTGCCCAGAGTATGAGAACTGAGCAGTTGCGTCTGTGCAGCTGCTGCCACTGTTCAGCAGCGGGAGACACTCACCCATGGTGGATGCCGCCAGGAAGCCAATACGCTGCCGTTAAAACACTCACGCCGCCCACCCTGACTGCTGAAAAGTCAACAGAGACACAAAATAAAAAAAAATAAACCGCTATCTCTATACACATGCTACTGTCTGTTGGCGCAGCTTACGTATTAATAACTCTTTCCCTATTTATATTTTTTCTATGTACTTTTTTTCAAATGCATGCTGTCATTGTATACTTTTTCCTACCTTACTTTTTCAATACACTATTTTACTATTTACAAACACTCGTGACACAAGGACTATTGATTAAAAAGCCATAAACGCGACAAAAAAGACCAAAAAGTAAAACGCACTTAATGTAGCACAGAATGTATTGAATAAAGCAGGGCGAAAGCATAGAAAAAGTTTGCACCTGTGATTTACTAGTACAGTTGCCCTAGAATTGGGAGTCTTGCAGTAATTTCCTTCCTTTACTTCTGTTTCTGCAAACTGACACATGGCATAGTCACAAAAGTTTTCGAAAAGGTCCTTTAAACGTCAGCTGGAAGCGTTTTACAGTTGACTTTTAAAGGGCAAATAAGGACATTATTTTGATTGGTTCCTAGTAATCCGCTTTTTCGTACTCTTCTAACACAGCTGTGACTCCACCCATTGACACACATACACAAACACACAAACATATAGAGGTGCACACACAGAGAGACACACACACAGACACATAGAAACATATATAGATATTAAGGTACAAACAGATACAGATATAGCTAGGCACACACTGACAGAAGCACATACATACAAGAGAAACAGAAATAAATAAAGATACACACTTAGAATAAGGCACAAATAAAAACACAGAAAATGAAAAAATGAGAGAGAAAGAGAGAGAGTGAAAATGAACGCGATCGCGATAGGGAAAACAAAGAAGCCTGCAAAGTGGTGCGCGCACGCGCGCCACAGCTAAGCATGTGATTTCAATTATCACGCCCGTGTCTGGGCACGATAATTGAAACCACATGGCCTATTGGTGTCTATTACGCGCACCAAGCGCGTAATAGACACTAAAAGGCCATGGGAGGAGCATTGCTCCTCCCATGGCCTATTGGTGTCTATTACGTGCACCAAGCGCGTAATTGACACCAATAGGCCATGGGCGGAGCAATGCGCCCGCCTTTGGCTAATTGCGTGCAGTCTTTTATAAAAAGACGCACGAAAAGGCCAATGGGGTAGCACAAAAGGAATCGCACACGCACGAGCGTGTGCGATTCCTAGGTCAGTGCTGAATCCCCGTTTTTCACCTACTAAAGGTCTCGCTCTGCGCGAGCACCGCTGGGCAGTGCAACGCTAGGCGCGAGACCTAAAAAGTCCAGAAAGAGAAGAGAGTTACACGCGCTGGTGCCTGTTTCCGCGGAAGTGACGTGCAAGCTCTCGTAGAACATGCTTCGTAATGGAAAAAGGCTGTAAATGTTGTTTATTTCCTTTCATATCAATGGGTAGGTTTGGTGGCTCTTTGCGACAGCAGTAAACAGAGGGGCAGTACTTGGTATGCAGTGCCACGAGAATTATGTGGCAGGTACTCAATTATGCAGCAAGAAAAGGTAAATTATGCGGTCTAATGCCGCACATTTTGTGATACTATTACTTAATTTTTTGTAATTTTTGCACCTTTTAAGACTGTTCTGGCTAACGTTTCACCTCATTAGTTTCAGTTTAACAACCCAACACAGCAAAGAGTAACTGAAAGGTGGCCTGTCAATTTTAGTGAAGGGCATTCGACTGTGCAGCAATGCATGTTGCTGTATTTTAGTAACTTTTTATCTGTTTCAGCTAGAAACCATTTTTTCTGCAAGCTGCAGCTTATGTATATCCCCTGCCACCACAGCCCCAATCCTCACCCTCTCTGCCCCAACCCTCCCCAACTCCATCCACTCACACCCTGATGTCCAGTTCAGCTGGACCCGCCCCTTCAGAACTGACATCACTCGGCAACTAGAAATCAGCGACAAGAAATCGGGTCAGTTTTGGGGGGAAGTGGGTACCACTTTGCCTTGACAAAGTCGGGCGAAATCGGGAAACTTCCCCCCAAAGTCACAGACAAAGGGTAAATTCATAGGTGAAGGGTACATTTTCTTGCGCCCACAAACTTCAATGACGATTTTTGTGTTTTCTCTAAAATCCGCAATTCAACATAAATCGCAGGTGAAACTGATGACACGCACTTTTAATCTTTTATGTGTAACAGGACCCCCCCGCCATCCTTTCCAAACAATCTTCATGTACCAAAGGCGCCTTTTACTAAATGCCTTCACTCTAAACTGGAGACCTTACGCACACAAGTCGTCGTCGTAATACATTTTGGTTGGGGTGCACTTGTCCGCGGGGGGGGAGGGGGTGCTGCATAGACTGGGGGAACAGACAGACTCACCTGCGCGGGCTGCAGAAGACAGGGCAAACAAGGCTAGCCAGGGGCTAGAAATAATTAAATTATGGCCGGCGGTCGCCGTCGCACGGTGCCTCTCAATCGTCTCCCACTCTGGCCTCTGGGATGCCTCCTCGCCTCACCAGTCTGGCGCGCACTTTTAACTGCGTGATTGGCAATGCGCATGACAATTGGTCACCAGCCCCACTCTAAGGGTGAAGAGTAAGACCGCGCAGACGCGGCGGCGGAGACATCTGCACGCTGCGCAGTGCGCACCATTACCATTTTTTAATTTTACCATGTAATTTATGAAGACAAGTCTAGAGCGAGCGTAAGTTTGTTACATAACCTACCTATTAATTAATTACCTATCCCAGACGGTCACGGATGGGTAGTGCTTGCTGGCTCCGCTGAGGGGGCCCCTGGAGCGTGGGGCCCCCTTGCAGTGCGGGGGCTGCGGGGGCCTGTGTTACGCCCCTGTCACTAGGGCCTGATCATCACACACAGTACAGCCATACAGAAGGCCGTCAGCGACGCAAACCAGTTGAGTCCTCCTCTGCTTCCGCTTGTGCAGCTATGTGGCAACTGCCAGAGCTAGGAAAGAATTTGAAGATGGCGCCAAAGAAGGGTGTCCCTTCCAAGAAAGTGGCCAGTGAGGAGGAGAAGACCACTGGAGTGCTGGCCTCTACCTTTTTCAGGAAATGTGGTGTACCTGCTGCACCCTCGCCATTGCATTTTTACAGGATCGTCTTAACTGAATAGCCCACGCCCGCTGTACTACCCCACCAAGGCATGAAGGGGACATCATCAATCAGCATAGTGCAGAGCCTTAGTTAGAACAATGTCTGTCCCAGGTAGTACTAGCGTGCACTATGGCCTGACTCAAGATGGTAAAGTTACACTTTTGATGTAAGTTTACTCTTGCAGTGTAACTGTACTAACCGTAACTTTAGGAGTAGTAACTAACTAGTAGTAATAGTAACTCCATTTAATGTACAGTGCCACCAAAAGTGTAACTTACTTTACTTTTCTGAATCAGACCTTGTGTTGCTTACAAAATCTATGCAACATGGAGTAACATTCTCCTGAGTCCTGACTTGAGGTTTTTGTAAGTTTACTTTAAATTTCTTTAATGAATTAAATTGGTAGTAGCTCACCAGATAGCTTACAAGTAATTTGTATGACTTTTTTGTCATGGTGGTCTCAGTCTTGGATTACCCACTTAGTCTGTGTTTTCTTTTCTTTCAGACTAGTTGCCTGCTGGAGATCACCTCACAAGCATCATTCAGAATAGGTAGGAGTGGGACCTCGCTTTGTGATGTCTTCCCTGTTAGCACTAGCCCACTACTACCGCCAGCATTAAGAAGGCCCTTTGGGGAAACCTGCAATAAGGTTCGGGAAGATGAGGAGAGGTAGCACACATTGCTTTATCTATTCAGGTAAGAAGTGAAAAAGTTGCGAACTTGGTACTGAAGTTGTTTTCGGGAAGCAGAGATAGATAAGATTATGACTTTTTGTATGTTGTTGGCACACCCCATTAGTGCTCAATAGTTACAGAGGGTTGGATAAGGGCAGTAACTCACTAGTATGAAGTATCATTGATATGAGCCTGGGTGCTGCAAAACCTCATCAAGCAATAAAGTCAAACATAATTAGTTCTTTTTCTCTTACTATTATAATATACTGGACAGCAGGAAGAGTAGGTAACCTACTGAAGAATAAACGCATGGCAAGGGACATCAGGCGGTGAAAATCTAGGAGGAAAACAAGTTGATGTATTGTATGATGTGTGACAGTTTCAGAAGACAGCTTCTCATCTCTCTCTCGTCATTAAGCCACAATTCTACACCAACTAGCAATGCAAAGACAGATAGTGAGTGACAGAAAATAAAACCTTATTTTTTTTTTAGATACATTGACAAAATCCACCTTCTCCACCTATAATGGGCCCACCCCATCCCAAAGCAAAAACCTTAAATGTCCCTTGACCACCCTCTCCACCCACAACAGACCCTCCCACCACAGAAAATTAAATACAAAAGGTCTTTGAGGACACCCAGTTCATTTTCGATGACTGCCTTCTCTTGGGCCAGGTTCACGCCTGAGCAGTGGCAGCTTGTGTAGGGTGCGGTGGAGGAGGCGGTGGTTGGATGATGATGCTGACGAGGTGGGGACACTGGTGATGTTGCGGGCGGCAGTGGACACAGGCTGCAAGTGGTGTCAGTGCTGGCATGGCTGGGGCTGAAGGCAGGCTGGTTGGCAGCCCAAGGAAGTAGAGGCCCGAGCCTCCTCCTCGTCCTACTCCAAGACCGCCAACCAGTGGTAATCGGCCTCGTTGGCCTCCAACATTCAGAGCAGCAGCCGGGCGACTACGTCTTGCCAAGTTGGATAGCCTCCAGCAGCAGGAGTAGCTATATCAAGAAAGAAAGAAAAACACAAATTGTAATGCTCAGGGCAAGCACTTATCCTATAGTGGCGCAGTAGCAGAACATTGCTGGTCCACTAGGGCCATTTGAATTTTTGATGTGATTAGTCACAGCCCCATGGTCAAATATTTTCCTGTTCATGCATCACATAATGCAGTAGCACTGACTGCAAAGAATGAAGCCTGACCACCAACATAATCAAAAAGTGATTATAGGATTTCATAGTGTGGAACTGAACAGACACTTTGTGTGTTAATATAATAAATTAATTAGCTGCCATTAATGAGCAATGTATATATATGCTGCAGAACAACAATTACTTGACTAATGTGCAACATTGATGGAGCCATGCTGTTGGGTCTGCTACTCTGCAGCATGCTTTTGCGGCAGCTGTATTATAACTTATTATCATTAATTCTAATGGTGCTGCTCACCTCCTATTCTCTCTTCAAGTCTACCGTGAGACCAAAACTTAGGGGCTGATAGAGTCTGGCAGATGAGATACTCCATCATACACGTGGTGTATAATGTTTATCCTGTCCGCCGTGTTACAATAGACAGTGCATAGAATTTAAATGATGCACTGTAGGACAGCAAACAGGTTTTTTTTTATTTGTCACATTTGTCACAGAGTATCGCCACATCAGGCCCTAAGTCCCACATTATTCCCTTACCTTGCCCTCCACCACAAATTATTTTCAATAAATACAATTTTCAATGGCAGTGGGGAAGGTTAGTCTACGGGAAGGTAAGTGTTATAGGGATTAGGCTAGGTATATAGGTTTAGCTATGGAATGGTTGGGTGTGTCACTGATCATGTACTATGCTTTTGATTATTCACATTGGTTGACAGAAGGAAAAATTGGAACCATAACTCTGCAATGGAAGCAATGAAAAATAAGTTACTTTGGCAGAAATATAAGGCACATGCCGAGATTGAGTTTACATTAACATTTAAATCTTTATTTGGCTAGCAAAGAAAACAGCCATAAAAGTACATGCAAAATAGTACATCTAAAAAGACAATTAAAAAACATATAATTACAGTGACAATTATAAAAAAATCAGTTCATTTATTACACTATAACGTAATACTTTTCTTCCCATTAATCGATTTCAAGATAAACAAAGCGACATTTTAACATATTGAAGAATCGTCTAGTGTCACCAAAAATTTAATTGCTACTTTGTGTGAACTAATGTTCTGAGCAGCAAACAATGGTTTAAGATAAAAGCACCTAAAATTATGATAAAAATTACAAAACAATAGAAAGTGCAATGTGCTTTGTTTACTTTTGTTGTCACCAGGGCATGGTACCATATCAGGTGGGCGGGACTTCATTTTTAGGTCGAGCATAGCGCAGCGTGCATGCGCTGCTCTATGGGAGGCTTCTTGTGAGGGCTCAGAACTTCCCCGAGACTTCTCCGTGTTGGTCTGGCAACTCCCACACATTCCATTGGCCTTTGCGTGTGGCTTTCAATAATGAAAGCACGCAATTGGCCAAAGACGGGTGCATGTCCTGCCTTTTCTCTAAAGGTTCACTCCCACGGCGTTTGGGTCTCGGGAGTGAGCAGCGGCGCGCAGGCTGGCAGCTGCATTCCTGGTGTCTCAGGTTACAGGCAACGCGCCGCGCTTTCGCTTTTGCTTGTTTCTCGTGTAATTATTTCAAGCACTGTGATTGTTTCCGGCGCCATGACACGCGGCTGGACGTTCACTAAAGCTCGCAGGAATGTGCTTGTTTCTCGTGTAATTATTTCAAGCACTGTGATTGTTTCCGGCGCCATGACACGCGGCTGGACGTTCACTAAAGCTCGCAGGAACGTGCTTGTTTCTCGTGTAATTATTTCAAGCACTGTGATTGTTTCCGGCGCCATGACACGCGGCTGGACGTTCACTAAAGCTCGCAGGAACGAGCTGACGTTTCCAGCGTGTGCCACGGGCCCCCATATTCCATGCCGCTTGTAATGAGAAAACTCCCACGTTGCCTCCTCAGCTCTGCCACAAAATCGTCAAGAGCGCGCCTTAAAATTAGCAGCAGGTTCATTTGCATGGAGTCTCTATGCACAAGGTCTACGGAGCCATGGGGAGATACATCAGAGTGATGTTCAGCTGTCCACCAATTATCGAATAAAGGATTTTTTTCAGTAAGCGTCACTTTTGTCCTTTGGCTGCTCGGTGGAATGCCTAAAATAAGAATGCATGCCAAATATACTCATGCGAGGGTTCTTAAGTTTGTGAGCACTCTTTTCTTTAATGAGTTTCTCCTCGCGCAGGCACGACGTGCGCTGCTTCAGCTGGTTTTCTATTGTGCTTATTTTAATTACCTGCAGCACACCTTCGCAAAAACGCCCTTTTAGATTAACAACACGGGGGCACAGTACATTTTTAAAATTCAATTAAAGTGCAGTGAAAGGGGGCTGCGTCTGCCATTGTTCACTGTGCGCCAGTGTTGTTAATGTAAAAGGGCGCCCATATGTCATCTTTCGGTAAACTGCAGGAGTTTAGTTTACACTCCTCACAGCATTCTCTGCCCTATCTGACCTCCTCCCTCCGTACTTTGCAAATGGGAGTCACGCGCCTTTCTTTTACTTTCCGCAGCTCGCCAAACTTTTTTTCTAATATCCTATTTCTTTAATGCTTGTTCTTCAAAAACTCGAGCCTTTCTTTTCTTCGGTGCAACGGCTCTGCCACTTTCGGGAGGCAGATAATGTGCGGGCCGGCTGGTGTAGCGGGATCGGTTCGCCGGACCTGGTGCGTTGGCGAAAGTTGCTGGCTGAGTCATGCGTGCCCCAGCCGACGGTGCCTGCTGCTGGCCGCGCTGCTGAGAGGGTCGGTGCAGGCAGAGGTAAGAGACGCTGCGCGCCCCATACTAAGCAGTTTCAGAGCGCTCAACTAGCCCTGTTAACTCCATAGAAGAAGGTGGGGGAAGTGAAGCGCCACCAGAGCTCACCTTCAGCGCTGGCGGGGAGGACTTTCCGGGCCGCCCAGAGAGTAGTTAGGGATGCTGGGTGCCGTGCTCGTCACATTTACTACAGAAACTGCAGGATAACTCCATGTCAGCACTCATGGTTGTTCCCTTATAGTTTCACTGCATAGTAGAGCGGTGCTACGAAAGCTTAGAATTGGTCTCTGTGGACTCGCTGTATTTTTCTCTAAGTTTCTTACTGTCAGAGCCCTTGGAAGGTGCGACCCGGCAGACTATGGGTGTGCGTTTTGGTTGAAGTAGGCAGAGCAAGCAACATCTGCCATGTTTCGTGCTTTTGCTTTGTTTTCTGAAGTGATTTAATAGCTGTTGTGGTAAGGGAGCACCTTCTAGCTGAACTCCTACTGGGGAAGGGCTGCGACATTTACGCGAGTTTGAGCTATTGGCATTGTAAATGACAGTGCCTTTTATTTATGTTTTGGTTTTTAAAACATAAATAAAAGGCATTGTCATTTACAATGCCAATAGCTTAAACATGCGTAAATGCGAGACCTATTGCATTGCAAATGCTTGGCATAGCCAATAGGTCTCACTTTTGGGACCTTATAAGTATTTAGTTATGCAGCACAATATCCTTGGTGCACTTATAAGGTCCCAAAGGTGAGACCTATTGGCTATGCCAATGCTTGTTGGGAATGCGACTGGGTAGTGAACAATGCCACATCTCAGTCTTATCAGCACAAAACGATGCTGTACATTAGTCACATGTGATAGGTATTTATTACCTCCCTCCTCCAAATTAAAAGATTTATACAAGGCGACCATTGGTTTATTCTGCTCGACCATTGACCTACGATCCAGTCTGTGCTGGAAAAAGAATTCTTTGATACCTTTCTTTGTAAGAGACAATACTTTTGAGGGATCCGACCAAATGGATATCTTAAACAGCCTTTCGAGGGAGGAGTTAATATACAATAACCAGGGGATACTTAATGCATCATTCAAGGTTAAACAGTCTAAAATCGTTGATCTGGTGAAAGCTGTTTCTTCCCTGTTCCAAAGTGAAGCCCAAAATAGCAGCGGTCTAACCAATAAAAGATCCTTTAGAAACCGTATTCCCACCTCATGATGTGCAATAGTGTTTGATGCAGAGGAGGGTAGGTATAGTAAACGTTTTAAAAAGCAGTTTTCTTCTATTTGCAGGGCCGTGGTACTTGCATAACCCCAGAGACCCGCCCCATAAAGGGCTGTGCTCACTCCTTTTGCTTTATAAATGGCTACCATTTCGTTAATTGGTCGATTCTCTAGTTTTGAAGAAAATTTAAAAATCCCTTGGGTTGCCCTACTCATTTTAGCTCTAATATTTAAAATATGTTGTGACCATGAGCCATTTCCCGAAAATGAAATACCAAGATAGCAAAAGGAATTCACTGTATTAATTGGAATGCTGTCAATAAAAAACGATTTGCAGGATTTGGGTTTAGGCCCACAGAACATGGTGAATGTTTTAGATTTATTAATTACCATTTTCTTCTGTGTCATAAAATCTAAAAAAGCATCCATCAGTCTCTGGAGGCCTACTGGAGTTCGTGCTAACAGTACTGCGTCATCCGCATATAATAGTACGGGTATAGGGTGGCCAGCCGCCCGGGGGGCATCAGCCTGAATCGTCTGTAAGTGCTTAGCTACCCCATTAATAAAAAGGGAAAATAAAATTGGCGCTAACACACATCCTTGCCGTATACCTCGCCATACTTTAAATTTAGGTGAGCATTCCCCCCGAGGGCCAAAGCGGACTTGGCTGGTTAGGTTCTCATACAAACAGGAGAGAAACTCAATGATCGGCCTAGGTGCTCCCATAGAAATTAAGGTTGGCCAGAGTAAATTATGGTCGACCAGATCAAATGCACTACATAAATCGGCAAAGCATAGATAAAGAGTGCCTACCTTAGCCCTAGTGTACTTGCCGATAAGTAACTCTAAGTTAATGCATTGCTCGATAGTCCCAAGTTGTTTCCTGAACCCAAACTGCACCAGGGTTAAAATCAAATGCTCTTGCGCCCATTCCTCCAGTCTTAATAACAAAACCCTACTCATCACTTTCAGGGCAGTGTCTAGGAGCGAAATAGGGCAATAGTTTTTTGGATCTGTTTTGTCCCCTTTTTTAAATATAGGTGCGATGATGGATTCTCCCCATGTCTGTGGGATCGTGTCTGTTACGGCTGAATTAAACACACTGGTTAAAATAGGTCCCCATAATTCAGGGGCAGATTTAAAAACATCGACTGGGACACCATCCGGGCCTGGGGCCCGGCCCCCGGCACTCGCCTGAATAGCCCGAAGAACTTCTTCATTAGTGAGGTTCAAAGGGAGGCACCTCCCCTCACACAACTCCCAATCAGACCCTTTCATCGCCTCCCCACTGTTACCAAAAATTCAAGAGAAATGAGTCACCCATGTATCAGAGGGAACAAAAGAACAAAACTCAGAGATATCGTCATTCTTTAAAAAAGGAGCGTTTACTGTGTCCCAGAAAAGTTTGGTATTCTTGGTTTTTGCAGAAATGGCCAGGTTTTCCTATGCTTTGGCCTGAAGTGTCTTTTTCCGGGCCGCTATAGCTAATTTATACTCGCTCCGAAGGAATTTGATAGTTGGTGTGTCTCGCGGGGATTTAGACCAGGCATACTTAAGTAACTGTAGTGCTTTAGTACAACAACCATCAAACCATCCCTTTTTGTTGTTACCTGATGTACCTGGATACTTAATTAAAAGTGATTTGATGGAAATTGTAATCTAACGGAACTTTTCATCCACTATATTTGAGGCGATTTCATCCTGAAGACAGTAGGTTATTTCCCTACGGTTAGACACTAATATTTTCTGCAGGGTCATGAGTGGATCAACGCCCGTTCACTTGATTCTCACACCATTTATCCTAGTGGGGGTCAATATTATTTATGAGATCGAATGAGTCCCGCCTTTGGCCCCAGTAGAAAAACAATAGTGTAAGTAGATTATGATCACTAAATATGGAGGGAGCGACACGATTACCACACATACCAATGGCGGAGGCAGACACCAATACATGATCTATGATAGAATACAAATTTCTTCCAGTAAAGGTTGGGACTAGGTCCCCATTAGGACCACCGCCCCCTCTAAGTAATTGGAGATCATATTTAGAAATGATCCGGTTTAATGCTTCCCCATATTCGTTATGGCAAAAATGGTAGTTTCCCTCTCCATCGTGGCAAATATGGCCGCATGCCTGGGTGGTAGATACTCTGCATGCCTGGATGTTAAAATCTCCTGCCCACACTAGTGCAAAATTTGTATTGATGGACTCTAAAAAGGTCTCAAGGCCATGGTCAAGGGCTGTAGCCACAGTGCTACATGTAGTTTACAACTATCAGGTCTTTACCTCCTTTTTTATTTAACGACAGCAATTGTGCATGGGGGCCCACTGATGCAACCTTTTTAACATTAGTATAGATTTTATTAGAAATAAGTATATGTAGTCCCCCTTTAGCTCGCCGGCTTGCGACCCTAGAGCTGCTAAAAAATGTGAGGAGTATCCTTCGTCATGTACTGGACTTATGCACCAAGTTTCTTGTAAACATATGATGTCATAGCCAGATATGGTACTAACCCAATCAGCATTCTCAACCTTATTCAATAACCCATTCACATTCCATGTTGCGAACTTAAACCCTTCCTCAAAGGGCTAACATACAGGGGCAATGTTTGATGCACATATAGGTATATTGCAAGAGCTAAAATTATCTTTACCAGTTGCCTTGACGGCCTTGGCTGCAGCCAGCCCACAAATGGCGGGTCCCCGAGTAATAAATGTACGATCTTTTGGAGGTAGCTGGCTTGCCTGAATAGTTATAAAATCCCTTCTCTGATAATTCCTAGAGTCCCCAGCATAACTTTGATCGGGGCTGAGTCATTCATTATCATCTAATGTACTCAGTGCCTCATATCTATTAGGCACTGCAAATTCCGAACCATGTGGCAAATACGAGCTTGGAGTAACCCTCTGTATTTGTGAATTCGGTGCACCACTAGAGCATTGACCTAGACTCTGTAAGTGATGATAAAAAAAACCAAATGGGAGTATGCCCATGTCTTGGGTATCCATAATTGGTATCCCCATCTTTATATGGATACCTCTAACAATTCTAGGGTTTCTAAAGTTAATAACTACACAATCACCACCAAAGTTTTTTTTTCAATGGCCCATTCCACCCCACTCTCCTTGTAAACAGGATTTCATGTGATCTACTAGGGAAAAATAAATGTTTAGAGCTAAGCCAGTGCACAACCTTGTTCTTCAAACATTCCGTAGTTTCCCTAGCCCCTGGCTTCAGTCGGGGACGTTAACTAGTACTGCCACATATGGGCAGCTAGCAGGTGGCAGATTAATGGTAACTAAATCTTGTAAAGGCATATTAGTGTTGAGAGGGTATATGTTTGAGCCCCTTGAGTGTTGGGCCACAACATGTGTCATGGTGACAGGCTCCCTGATCGATTCCCTGTTAATCTCTTGTACATTTTCACCCAACATCGCATCTTGGCTGGGACGAATAATAGCCTCGGCATGAGGGGGCATGCCACCTGTAGCACTATTCAGTCTTGTGTCTAATGGTGGAGACCTCTTATCCAATGGCATTACACTCACATTAGTAACCTTTTTCAATCCCTCCTCCATCCTACCCAGTCTTTCTTTGAGGGGGATTAGTAGACTATTAATAACAGATGTTAGCTTCTCCCAAAATGGGGCCCATATTGGTTTGTCCATAGATTTGTTTTCATTATCAGCTGCCCCACAGAGCAAGAACATCCAGGGATCTCAGGTCAACAGGTGTTTCATGCTGTGTCTTTCTTTTTCATTTGACTGCTGGTGGACAAGCTGTAGTCGAAGCTTTAGCTGTACCTAGAGTGACCTGACATGGGGAGGTAGAGGTTGATGCCTGTTCTGGTACAGTTGGTATTTGGCAGATGGTTTCACTAGTGCATCCTGCACTCTGGTCATCTTGGTCATTACCTAGTCCAGGCTTCCCCTTAGTAGATGTTACACATTCGGTACCCCCATTTTGGCCAGTTGCAGTAAGGGAAATGCGCCTCTCAGCTAGATCAATTTCTTTGGATAAAGTTCCCACGGCACGAGCCAGAAAGGTGTCTATTGCGGATTGCTTAGGGATGATAGTTTGCACAGTAGTTGGCTTTGTACCCCCCACCTTCCGTTTGCCCATACTACTGGTTATAAGTTAGATAATGAGGGGGCAGAAGATAAAGGGGAAACAAACTTACTTCGCTGCAATCCTCAAAATCATACGGCTGACATCCTCTGCTGGCAGTACTGGTCCACTGAACTCGACGAGAATGTAAAACCAAGAGATTGGGCCCAGCCTGGCCACTTCCGGCCACTGACGGGCGCAGACCGGCCCGCCCTTGGCCCGTGCTTCGGCCGGGCTTGGCACGGGCACGCCTGCGTGTGCCCCTGGTGCTTTGTACATGCAGGGAGGACTGGCCCCGTCTCCCGCGCTGCTGCCGAGAGTTCCGCCGAGATTGCTGGGGGACCCAGTCCCACCCCAGCATGCAGGAACACAGGTGCGCCGCGGGTCTCCACCGGCCGAAAGGTCATGCTTCCGGCGCTTTGGGAGAGCCCCTGCTGCTTTGTACGTGCAGGGAGGACTGGCCCCACCTCCTGTGCTGCCGGCGAGATTTCCGCCGAGATTGCTGGGGGACCGAGTCCCACCCCAGCGTGCAGGAACACAGGTGCGTCGCGGGCCTCCACCGGCCCGAAAGGTAATGAGTTTACATCTTGGGTAGGCTGGGACGAACAGAAAGAAAGAATGATGAAGTGAAGTACTAGTAGGTGACTGAGCGGAAACTAGGAAACTCACCTTGTGTTCTGTTTGTATGCATTGCAGTTTTTGTGCCGTGCTGTTAACTGAAGCAGACGCACATTACACCGCCTACATTGCAGTGCCAAATTAAATTGTGCTACTGTTTTTGGTGGAAAAATGCAGTGGGCAGTATGGTCATGGTCGTATACCGGCCTCACCTAACAAATACAGTACTGTAAATAAGAAAGCATGGTGACTTGCCACTTGTCACTGCCACCACTGGGAGTGCTCCCCCTCCCTCGGCCGGCTGGACCTCCTCTGACGTCCCCGCTTGGTGCTTGGCTGGCCCTTGTGGTGGCACTGGTGGTCTGTGCGCCTAGACAAAAATGCAATGCACACATTTTAGACACCAGATTAGCCACCTATTTTTTTGCACAAGGTACAACAGCAATACCTCACTGAAGTTTGGTTAGCTATCAGTATCACTTTGAGAGGTTTGTTGGTTGACAGCATTTTAGAAACCAGGTATTAGTAGTAAAGTCAAAAAAAAACTTAGGACATATTATAGAATTGAATTTAAAAAGGCCAGAGGGGAGGAGATCAGCACAAAAAAAGAGGGGAGCACAGAACGAAGATCCTAACTGAAGCTACCACGCATAGCATGACCCCAAAAGTGTGAGGATATCCAAGTGGGTGCTGCTAACAGTAAGTTCCTGCTGGCAGTGACGCCCACCCAGCGAGATAAACTGAGCCTCTGGGGCCCCGGACACGATCGACGGTAGGGTATTTGCGCTAGGCGCAGAGGCCCAAGTGAATGATTCCTAATGCGGGGCTGGTAGGAGAGTTGCCCGGATGCACCAACAATAGAGAGACTGATTGGAACTGGGGACCCCCAGAAATAGAGCACAGAACAGATGGCGGGGGACCCCCACATAAGCACCCAGAAACAAAAAAAGAACGGAAAGCTGGACCGCAGCGGGGTTAGCAGGGGATCAGCAGAGGCAGGTCCTACCTAGCAACAAGTGGGCACCACCATCAGCAAGCGAACACCCTTAGAGTGGCCAGCCCGGGGTGGTAAAGTGAGCGAGGGGGTGCCCCTGGTCCGCCTCAGCAGTGGAGCACCCGCACGCAACAGTAGGGTCCATCTTTAGACCAGGCAAGACGGAGCTGTCCCCCCCAGGGTGGAGGCCAGTGGAACATGCAGGAGTAACGGCTGCTGTGTTGCCACACCACGCTAAGCGATGAGGGCCTGGTCTGGACCAGAGGCCCTCTCAGAGGTGAAACACAGAGTGGGCGGCGGAGGGCACCTGACTGGGCTCCACTGGGGCTGGACACCAACCGGCTCAGAAAAAAGGCCTGCAGGGAGTAACACATACTCTGTAGGATGCAGCGCGGTAAGATACATTCCTATAAGGCAGAAATCAGAGGTCCTCGACTTCACCTAAGTGTGGGGGAGTAACAGAAGAGCAGAATATATGTCCAGTGATGATAAGTGGATTCCTGCAACTAAATGTGAGGGGCTGACTCCCTTTGCTACTAGCGGCACTTGAAGGGCATCTCCCAATGTGTAAACGATAGAAAAGGCTAGACTGGGAATTCCAGAGAGAGGTCATGATTAAGGGTCCAGGTCCAGGGACACACGGGGACTGCTGAAATCATAAAGAACAGACAATTTACACTTGATACAGTGACTGATGAAAGGCACACTACCCCTTACTATCTCCAGAAGCTCATCGTCCTGAGGGGTGTCCTGGTCTTGGTGGCAGACAGAATTGCTTGCTAAACAGGCGGCGGTGGTATGCTGGGAAGTGGGGAATATCAGAGGAACCAAATAGTGCACCGCCACAAGACAACAAAGAACTCCCTTGGGTCTGAGCCAACTGTCTAGACCCTAATCTGGGTCCAGTGACTACCAGGGGACAGGGCACACATCACAAACCACTGTGGGCCTTCCGTAATCCTCTGCTGCCATGGGCAAGGTCGCAGAGAAGAAGGATCAGGAGGTGGGGAGGTCCACCGATGGGAAACACCACAGAGCCCCCAAGAGACAATGGTAATCAGGCTAAGCAGCCATAATCTATCGGAGGCCTCACACTCCGGGACCTTCTTCAGGCAATAATGGCCTCTCAGGAGGTATTAGAAAATAAGATAAACTTCCTTGGGGCAGACCTGGGACTCTTGAGGGATGATGACCGCCGCCTAGCAGAGCGAGTTACCATGGCGGAGAGAGACCTAGCCGAAGTGCCCTCAGCACTGACATCAGTGAATGAGAGACTATCCACGAGGGAAGCCAAGGTTCAATGCTCAAACGGAGGGCAGAAGATACTGAAAGTAGGTCACTTCGAAACAACATAAGAGTGGTGGGCCTTCCTGAGAGGATTGAAGGGAACAACATGATGGCCTACTTGGAGAAATTGATCCAGGAGGCAGTGGCGATTGAGGGCCTCCCCTTGTTTTTCGCTCTAGAAAGAGCGCACAGAGTGCCAGCAAAACTAACGCGCCTAGGGGCCCTGCCACGACCTGTCCACTTTCCTAGAAGCAAAGAAAAAAACTTAAACAAATGGAAATCCCTTATGCAATGCTGTTCCCAGCCTAGCCCAGAGTGGTGACATCAGACGGGCCAACATTCTCAACGAAGTCCCAGCCATGACTCCCAGAACAGGCATTCACGCAGGGCCAGATCTCGGCGCAAGCCTAGGGCCCACAACTCAGCTGCTCCATCCCAGGCTGATGTACAACAAGAGAGACGGAAAGTAATGGCATTAGTAGCCTTGATGAGTGGCAGTGGCACAGGACTACCATCACCAGTGGACGATGTGGTTGAACAATGCCTGGAATCCAATCACAGTTCCAGTATCTCTGGGTGCTCGAGTTTTGAGTTGCCTAAGGTGACCCCCGGAATGTCAGATGAAATCTTTTGATGCGGGGAGACGCGCGAGCGCGCAAATCAAGATGGCCGCCACCCGGTGAGCTCCTCCGTGTTTTCGCCCATTTTTACGTCTAATACGACGATTTTCTGTCAGAAAATGCTATGAAACAAGGTCGCTGTGCTTCTAAAGGCTGTACCTGCATGCTGAAGGAGTTTCCTGCGTTTCTGGACTGTGGGAGTGGTATTCTTCAACTTCTGGTTCCTGCTCTCAGCTCTGCTCACAGGTACTGCCAGGCTGGTCTGTCAAAGGGGCGGAGAATACTTTGAGGAAAGGGCCTGGCTTGGGCCTAGCCACTCCCATAGTTCATTTTAGCTGCTGCACCAGTCATTTTACAGATTTCTTTGCTTTTTTTTCACTCTATTTACCCATAAACTCTGCTTTTTCTTCAAATTACATTTTTTATTCAAGAAAATGGATAATAAAAATACTCTTCACAATAAAAGGAGACAACAGGTTTCTCCTCCTCCAATTAAATCTAAAGCGGTTGAGTCTTCTGAACCTTCACTGTCTCTAATTCTGGAAGAAATTCAGGCTCTGCGTGCGAATACTGACACTATTGCGACAGAAATTAAAAACGTGCGCAAAGAAATGGCATGTATGTCAATGAAAATATCTGACAATTCAATTAAAATACAGGATAATAAAGTTAAAGTGGACGCATTTACCCCACTTGTAGCTGAAAATAACACCTATGTGCTCACATCTTTTGGATATGGAAAATCGCAACAGACAGTATAATCTACGCATATTTAATTTACCAGAGGAGGTTGAAGGAGATAACTGTAGATTATATCTGGAGACGTTACTTCCTGGGCTATTAAATATCAAATTTCCAGAAAAATTTGAAGTTGATAAAGCTCATAGGATTCCGTCCCATCGAAATCCTCAACATACGAAACCACGCCAAATGATCTTCAAAGTTCTTCGACACCATCACTTGGTTTTGATCAGAAAAGCAGCACAAGAAATTCCTTCCCTAATGGTCAATGGGAATAACATTTTTATCCATCAAGACTTTGCCAAGGAAACTGTGGCTATTCGCAGGAATTCACTAATCTTCGCCCTCAATTACGAAGTCTTGGTTACAAATATGGCCTTTTTGATCCGTCAACAATGCGCATTTGGAAAGACAACTTTTCAAAATCCTTTCAGCGGCCTGAAGATCTGCAACATTTTTTAAATCAGCAGTCACAACATTCAATGGAAACTAATGACACTACTACCTGATTGCTATTAGTTTTGGCTTTTCTGATTTCTTAATGAATAATTCTTAAAATGGGCTCCAACGGTTTCGGTCATGCTTGTAAAGCGTGTGTGCGTTTCACTTTTCATATTTATGTATTATGTTTGTCTCTTTTTCTATGTTTTATTTTTGCCTTTCCCTATTACTAGTTCTGGAGCTACTTTCTTCCTAATTTCTGTGCCTCTTTCTTACCTTCCTATTCTAAACCTTTTCTCTCCTTTTCTTTCATCATGGCTAATATTAAAGTAGTCTCATTAAATGTTAAAGGCTTACGCCATCCAGTTAAACGTACAAAAATTTTAGATTATTTAGGTAATTGCAAAGCTGATATTTGTTTTATTCAGGAAACTCATATAGATGACAAAATCTTAAACTATATGAAGAAAAAGTGGGTTGACATTATAGTATCTTCTCCTGCTAATGGTAAAAAAAATGGTGTAGCTATCCTTTTTGCAAAAAAACTACATTGTCAAGTCTTGAGCAAAACTTCAGATGCAGAGGGAGATATTTAATTGTTAAAGCTAAAGTTTATGATTCAGTCATATTTTTAATTAATGTTTATGGTCCTATTGCGGATGATCCTATTTTTGGACCAATCTTTCATCTGAGGTTCTAGAGATTGGTAATGTTCCTCTTATTGTTGGTGGTGATTTTAATGTCATATCTGATCCTTTATTGGACAGACTATCCCTTACTAAATATCGCCCTCCTAAGAGTTATTATGCTTTTAAATCATTTCTCCAAACCACTAAGTTAGTTGATATATGGAGGCTACATTTCCCTACAGACAAAAGTTTTACATTTTTTCCAATCCTCATAATTCTCACTCTAGGATTGATTATTTACTTGTTACTAAGCAATTAATTAATTCAGTTATTAATCCAAAGATTGGTAACATTGATGTTTCAGATCATGCTATGATTTCTTGTGTTTTAAATCTAAATTCAACTTTTTCCAAACAATCTAGATGGAGAATGAATACCGGTATAGCTCTCAATGAACATAACAAACCAAAACTTTTAAACACCATTCATGATTATTTTATGCTTAATCCTGAGGGTTCCACTTCAATGGTTAATAGATGGGATGCTTTTAAAGCATACATTAGAGGGGTCACTATCTCTATTATGGCCCACGAAAATAAGACCTTTAATGCGAATATTAAAAATTAGAAACGCAAATTGCGAAAAATGAACGACTTTTCATCACATCTAATGATCCTCAATATAGAAGTAAGTTGCAAAAACTTCGTTACGAATTTAATACAATTCTTAGTAAAAGAGCTGGTGTTCAAATTTCCAAAGCGAAAGCCAAATTTAAGTTCAATGCTAATAGATCTGGAAGACTTTTGGCTAATTATTTGCGTATAAAAGGGATAAAACTCAAATCAACTCAATTCATGGCCCTAATGGTAAAATTGCTTTATCGCATAAAGACATAGTGAATGAATTTTTGGATTTTTACTCTAATCTATATAATAAGCCCGATGTTCATGATGACTCCTTAATTGATTCTTTTTTAAATTCATGTAGATTACCTAAGATTTCACAAGCAGATAAAATTGAACTTTATTCTCCCATTACTAAAAATGAAATTTTATCTGCCATAAAATCTCTTAAAAAGAATAAATCTCCGGGGCCTGACGGTATCCCGGCTGAATTTTATAAAGAATTTCAATCTCAACTTTTACCTTTTTTATTTCAGCTTTTTACATCTTTTGGTTCTTCAGGAGTTACCTCAGGTTCTTTTACTGAGGCTTTAATTATTGTACTTCCTAAACCAGATAAGGACCCCACACTTGTATCTAATTATCGTCCTATATCTTTAATTAATCAAGATTGTAAGTTATATGCTAAAATACTTGCCAATAGATTAGCCCCTGTATTAGATATTATTATACATACAGATCAATCTGGGTTTATGAAAAATAGATATTCTGCTAATAACACAAGGACTTTGTTACATGTCATTGAACAAGGCTCTACTTTAACATTACCGTCAGGAGTCATGGCCTTAGATGCTGAAAAAGCCTTTGATAAGCTTCACTGGCAATTTTTATTCCACACTTTATCTTCATTTAATTTTGGTGACACTTTTATTCGTATGATTTCAACTTTATATTTTGCTCCTACAGCACGTTTATTTATTAATGGCCAAATTTCGAATCAATTCTCCCTTTTAGGGGTACAAGACAAGGGTGTCCCCTTTCCCCACTGCTGTTTTTAATTGGTATAGAACCTTTTCTTAATGCTATAAGGATTTGTGATAATATTAAAGGAATCAATATAAAAGATGTTACTATTAAAACATTGGCTTATGCTGATGATGTGCTATTATTTATCAGTGACCCCATATCCTCATTCCCTTCCTTATTGGAGATTATAGCACAATATTCTACAATTTCTGGTTATAAATTAAACACTAACAAAACTGAATTTTTTCCTCTGAATGTTTATTGTACTCCTGACATGATTCCTATGAATGAAATCATTTGGCAAAGATCCAAATTAAAATATCTTGGTATTTTATTTTCTTCATCCATAAAATCAACAATTTCTTTAAATTGTAACTTTATTTTAGATTATATTAAGGAAAAAACATCTAAGTGGTCATCGTTACACCTCTCATGGTGGGGCAGAATGGATTCTATTAAAATGACTATTGCTCCTAAAATCTTTTATACTCTTGCCATGGTTCCTACTCAATTTTCATTAAAGTTTTATAAAGATGTTGATAAACTTCTTTCCAAATTTCTCTGGAACAACAAATCACCTCGAATTAGTTATAAAAAATTAAAAATACCTAAATGTAATGCAGGGTTTGGTATCCCTGACTTTTTTCTTTATCATAAAGCTTTTATTTTAAAACAAAGTTCCCTATGGTTTAATCACTCCTCTTTACACAATCCACCTACTTGGCTTCATATTGAAAAATCCATTGTAAATCCATTTCCTTTACCCACTTTGGTAACTATGTCTAATAAATCGTAATTTTTTCATAAATCCGCTATTCTTAAATCCACTAAAATGATTTTTAATGACCTTGATACAAATTTTCTACTTCCTATGTATAATACTGAAGACTTATCGTTATGGTATAGCAATGTTATTAAATTAAATAGAAATATCAGTTTCTGGTTTTCATGGATTAAGGCTGGAACTTTTTTCCTTAAAGATGTTTATTCTAGTAATACTTTTATATCGTTTGAGGATTTACAATTAAAGTTCAGCCTACCTCCTCCTGATATTATTAAATACGAATATTTATGTAACTCAATTTTAGATTCTTTTCCTCAAGATATCCCATCTAATGTTAAAGCTGATCTATCAATTTATATCCAAACTATTTCAACGTCACCTCATGGTGTTTCTATTTTATATAAAAAAATGTCTAATACTCTAAGTACTAACATAAATATGATTCTAACGTTTTGGAATGATGAGCTTTCTCTTTCATTATCTAGTGATACTTGGAAAAATATTTGGCTTAATAATATTTCTGGATGGTTGCCTGTTTCACTGTATCAAACCAATTCTTATATTTTATTTAATTGTTTATGGACTCCACTACGTTTATTCCAAGCTAAACTTCTTCAATCTGCTATATGTTGGCATTGTAATATACATCTGGGCTCATTACAACATATGCTTTATGATTGTCCTTTAATTTTCAAATTCTGGGAAGAAGTTTGGGATATTATTAAAAAGATATTAAATATTCATGAGGATTTATCTTATAAATTGTTAATATGTAAATCCGTTATGTTATCCCAGAGTTTAAATGTACTTGAAGGTAAACTTTTGATTTCTTAATTTCAGCTGCGTTAAAATCTATTACTTTCTGTTGGAAAGATGTTTCGAAATTATCAGTACATGCTTGGTGGTCATGGGTTATATTTACAAGAAGAGGTGCTCAGTTATCCTTATCAGGGATTAATCATAATTCTAATTCTTATCATTCATTCTGGTTACCTGTTGATGTTTATTTATCATCGTAATGGTATATTTAATGCTTATTCATATATTTATTGTTTATAATATATATACTATAATTATTATTCTATAGTAGCTCTATTTATAACTTTTGCATTAGTTATTTGTAGATGTTCCCCTCCCCCCTCACCTTCCCCCCTCCTCCCCCTTTCTTTATTTTTATATGAATATGAATTTTTGCATATCTTTGGTAATGATAATGATGAATTTATATTTTATGTAATGCAACAGATATTATCGCTTAATACTGTTCTTTTATGTATGTCTTTGTTTGCTGTTTATTAAGAAACTTCAATAAAATAGTTTGAACGAGAAATCTTTTGATGCAGCAGACAAGTTGATCATTTCAGGGGACTTTCTTTTGAATAACTATGAAATCTAAAATTTGGAGAATAAGGAACATAAATATTTACTTCCTCTGAGTCGGGGGATATTGCTTATATTAACAGTGCTGGGTGGGAGGACCCGGTGGTGGGCAGATTTTCAGCTTAACCCCCTCAGTAGTGTGATACGTGGGTACTTCCATAAGTAGTTGTGGTTAAACTGACTGTTTGGATGGGGGGTCTTTGCCTACTTGTCCTGGGGAGTGGGAGTTGGGATGATTGTTATTTGTTGGGTATTTGGGAAACCATGAGTTATGACCATTTGAATCATTTGTCCACGATCCCCTCTGGGGTACCTGTGTGTACTGATTGGGTTGTTGCTAAGGGATGGGGACACAAGAAGATCCATACACCACATAGATGACGGCCCCCATGACTCACAAGTTCTTCTCCTGGAACATTTGCGGTATGCACGCAATGCCGAAACTTTATAAAGTGTTTTCTTACTTAAACAGAAGGGGCCTAATTGATCCAGAGGGCAGGTATGTGGTGGTGATGGGCCGCCTGGAAAGCCGAGACATAGTATTAGTGAACGTATATGCCCCCAATGTAGAACATGACACCTTCCTGACAGGATTATCGGGCCCTAGCACCATATCTTGTCCAATCAGCCATGATGGGAGGGGACTTTAACCCCCAGACGGATTGCTCATACCCTCCATTACGGGACTCCGAGGCATTCAGAATGGCTCGACTCTTTGGAGGCTGGCAAACTAGGTGGGGTTAATCGTCACCTGGAGGCAGATGCACCCACAGGTGCGAGATTACGTCTTCTTCTTGAGTTTACACGAACTTCACAAATGCCTAGACAGATTCCTACGCACCCCTGATCTTCATAGCTTAGTTTATAACATAGAGAATTTGGCCTGCAGAATATTGGGCAACAATTCTGTCCTCCTACAATTGAGATGGGCACGACCTAGACCCTGCATCCCTAAATGGAGGTTGAAACCCGAATCTTTGGAAGACCAGTTGTTCCAGGAGGTAATTAGGGGCAAGATAGGGCAGTATTTCATGGACAATAGCGGATTAGCCTCCTCTCCCCAGACAGAGTGGAACACCTTCAAGGCAGTGATCAGGGGTCAGTGCATGGCTGAATCAATGGAAGTCAGGGGCACCTTGATGAGGGATGTGCTGGCAGCAGAACAGAAATTGCATGAAGTAGAACAGGGTAGGCTCGGGCGCCCAGAACTACAGCGGACACTAATAAACACCAAGGAGAATGAAGCAACTTAGGTTGAACGGCTCGGGTGCTTTGATTTTAGGCAATACATTGAGCAAGCTCATGCTGAGCGGGTTCAAACCGGATCCTTGCTGGCCTGGTTGTTCACCCAGTGAGGCGAGGGTCTACAATAGTCGAAATCGAGATAGAAGGGGGAACCCGAGTATATAGCCAAGAGGGGATCAATAAGCACTTTTATCAGTATTATTCGGAATTATACAAGAGCGCCACAATACATGACAAAGGAGCAATACCAGCTTTCCTGACACCACTGCCCCTCCTGTGCCTCACTGGGAAAGATGCGGAGGAGCTAGGAAAAGGTATCACTTTGCTGGAGGTAAAGGCAGCAATTAAGAGCTCAGCGCATGGTAAAACACCAGGGATGGATGGGTTCCTGCCTATGTTTTATGCAGCTTATACTGAAGAGTTGGCCCCCAAGCTGGTAGACCTATACAGCGCAGCCAGAGAAACTGGGCGCTTGCCGTATACTACCCGGGAAGCACTGGTAGTGCCCCTGTTAAAGCCAGGAAAACCTGCAAATGACTGGAAAGCTTACAGACCGTTATCGATGCTCAACATCGATTACAAGATTTTGAGCAGAAACTTGGCAACCAGGCTCCTCCCATTCATGGCTAAACTAATACACCCCGATCCGGCGGGATTTATTCCTGGCCGTAACATGGTGCTCAACATCCAGCGCCTCCTGGCGCTGTTGGAGTGCCAAGAACTACGATCACATGGAAGCAGCAGTGATTACTGTATTGTAGCGCTACAGGCAGTTGTGCACAAATGTGCATTATGTTGTACATTAGGAAATGAATTCTGACTGTCTGGCTTGAGTTCTGCACACACAAGCAGGCCACCAGGTTACTCATGGTTATTCAGGTTATTTGCGTTCAAGATTGTTTTCCTCTTTGAGGGTGTTTTTGTACCTTGTGAGATGTTTTCTACTTTCTCAAGCTTTACCAAGATAAGGAACTGGAACATGTAGCGTGGGATGCACAAGGGGAATGAGCGAGGAATCCTTTGCCTCTGAATGCTTGCAGGAGCCTGGCTAGCTCTGGTGAGTTTCCTTGATGTAGAGGGTGTCTTCTCGAAACTTCTCATGCATTGAGAATATTATAGAAACTAGGGTTTCTTGGCTCTTAGACGGCGTCGCTTCCTGGGAGGTGAACACATCTGCTCAGTGCTGCATTTCCCGGCTTGAGGAGTCTCTTGACCCCTTGGGAGGGTCAGGATGAAGATATTGCAGCCGGTAAGGTATTTCTCTGATCATTGGTATTGATATATATATATTGGTGTGATCAAGACATTAGGTTGTCGAAACGCGTAACGTTTGAGGAATAAAGCTATCTGCTTTTTGCAAAGGACTTTCGAGTGTGCGCCCTTATTTGAAGTACATTGTGGATATATATATATATATATATATATATATATATATGTATATATATATAGTGATCTTTATATGTGTTTTTGTCTGTGTGCACATTCATTTATTCATTGGTTCTTGTTCATTGGCACGATCTGATGTATTCTGTGTATATATATTTTATATGCTGCCATGCTGTGTATAATGCTCTTTATATTTGAGACTTTCATTTGATGGTGTTATTTCTTGCATTTGATTACTTGCATTTGACAGCGCTTGTTTCTTGCAGTGGACATCCATTTTTATTATCTGCTTATGTTTTGCTCTCATTTAACTTGTGACTGTTCCATTATTATTATTTGCTTGTGTTTTATTCCCTTGCATTCAACTTGTGAATGTTCCATTATTATCTACTGTGTTTTATTCCATGCATTTGATTACTTGTGTGTTATTATTACTTGCCTGCATGTTGTTTTACCTGTTTCATTTGACATCTTGGTAATCTTTCTGTCAGAGAGTGTTGCATTAATAAAACCCCATGCTTTATTTTGAGACTGTCATTTGATGTGCCTCATTTCATGAGTGTTGAGCCCCCTTTCCAGGTGCTTTCTCTTGCTTTACCGAGTGCCTCTGCTTGACAGTGCTGAATTTCTTTTATTTAGGAGTGTAAAGCAAGACAGGTAGATATAGAGAAGGCCTTTGACAGCCTAGAGTGGGGTTATTTATATGATGTGATGACACATATGCAGCTGGGTAGAGGCTTCTTAACATGGATAAGCTGCTCTATATGGACCCCGTGGCTGGGATCTGCATGGGTCTGACCATATCGGAAAGCCATATGTTTGGACGCGGAACGAGGCAGGGGTGTCCTTTAACACCCTTGCTCTTTGCGTTGGCCGTGGAGCCTCTGGCCAGCTATGCAAAAACAGGGAATGGTTATCAGGGGTTGCCGGATGGTGGCCACCATCAATGCATAGCCCTGTATGCAAACGGCCTACTGATTTTCCTCAAAAACACGGCAGAAGATCTAGCCGGAGCCAGGGTCATACTGGAGCGGTTTGGCTCATAGTCGGTCCCAAAAGTTAATTGGCAGAAATCTAGACTGTTCCTGACAGCAGTAGACCGAAATCCTCCGGAGGGGCTAGAATTATTGCAGGGGGAGCCCCGATGCCTGTCCTAGATAGGAGTCAAGCTTTAACAAGACCAAGCTGATCTACTAGAAGGAAACATTGGGCTGGCTATCAGATCGCTTGGGACGAATATGGACTTTTGGAAAACGCTGCGTTGTCAGTAGCGGGGAGGGTAGCCCTTTTAAAGATGGTGACACTTCCATGACCGCTATACATTTTTGTGATGCTCCCAGTTTGGATCCCTCGAATAATGTTCCGGGAGCTAGACTCATTGATCACCGCATTTATATGGGGACCCGGCCATAGAGTGGTGCTGTTTGCACTGCAGCGCCCAACGACAAGAGGAGGACTGGCAATCCCCGACTTTGAGGCATATTATCTCGCAGCCCAACTCCAATGGTTTGTACATTGATTGGTGGGCAGACAGACCCCAAACAGTGTCCTAGGGCCTTTTGTACCTGAACTTCCCTGCTTAACTAGGGTGCTGCTGAGAGTGGGGTACCCTTCAGTCGTTGACACTGAAGAGCTCCAAGTGATATCTAGGTGCTGGAACAGATGTTTACAAAAATCACGTGGGAGGATCTCATACTCGCCTGACTTTCCCATCACTATGTTGTCGGAACTTCTGCATGGCGGACACTGGTGGTGACTGGAGGACTGGGCCACCCCCGAAGCAATGACAGTGGGAAACCTGTTGAGAATGGCAGATCTCCTTCCGTTCAAGGAGTTTTGCTCGGAATTCGCCTCCCACAGTGCCTCTTTGTACTCCATTGAGTGGTAACTGCAGCGTTCCGCAAACGCTGGAAAACTGGTACCTCAGAACCATAGCGTCACAAAAGTTTTCAATATATGGTCCTCTCTTCGGGCACCTTCAAGGTGGTCATATGTCTATATAGGGTGATAAGGGATGATATGCTCTGGCCCCTGGAGAACTTGCGGGCACGCTGGGAGGAAGATTTTGGTACCTCCCTGCCAGACAGTGATTAGGAGTCTGTCCTAGACAGAGGCCCTAAGATATCTAGGAATGCCCGATTTAAATTGATTAGCTATCACATCCTTCATAGAGCCTACCTCACTTCAGGGCGCATTAATAAATACTTTCAAGTGACCAATGCGGCATGCTCGACAAATGGGGAAGTGGGAGCTGAGCTTCTGCATATTTTGTGGTCCTGTCCCTCATAACATTGTTTCTGGAAGAAGCTTACGAGAATAATCAATGAAGTTATAGAGAGGGAGGTCCCCTGCTCTCCTGGCCATTGTTTACTGAGTTGGTTCTCACATACCTCCAAAACCAAGGTCACAAGCAGATTTCAGGATGTGGCTTTCATACTGGCAAAACAAGAAATCACCAGGAACTGGAAGTTCCTTGGGGGACCCCGAGTGACCACATGGCACAGAAAATCAGAGAGATGGGCAAGGTGAGAGGGAGGAGTGTTGCTGAGAGAAGCAAGGAAGGTGATTGGCACCTTAGATAATGCCCGAGCATGGGAGGCACTAGTGGATAGCCTCAAAGAACCAGAACCCACTTCACCACAAGTTTCACTGATGGGATCGCCTGCACCTGCCACACATTAGGGCTCGGGACCTTAGCAGATGTTACACAGTAACCTCACATACCCTATAAACTAAACCACTAAAGGTGATAGTGGGATTCTTCATGTAAGCTGTATATCTCATTAGGCCATTTGTGGGCACTGAACTATGTATTAATGCTTGTACAATTCTGTGATGTAACTCATGGTGGGGTGGGGGGAATTGGGAGGCATTCAAGAATTTTAAAAGGGCTAACAATTGTATGCCTATGACACAGCATGATGTGACTTTGTACACTGCATGACAACAGGAATAACATCTGTTTTTGTACAATGCAATTGATATAAAACCCAATCAAATTTGTTTAAAAAAAATGGACAGGAGAAGGGAAGAGAGGTTTTGGGTGTCTTTGACTGTCAGCGGTTCATCCAGCTCCTGTCTGTCAATGTCAAAGAGTTGGGGAACAATTAGGTCTTCGACAATCGGGCTATCCCACTTGGCCCAGGATACTGGTTGCTCCTCATAGAGGTGTAACTAGTAGGCTGCAAATTCATGTGCTATGAGATGGGAGGATGTGACTGTCGAGCCCATCTCTGTTGTCAGGCATGGGACCAGCGGGCCTTGTGTTAGCTGTTTGCTAGTCAGTATAAAAGTTTCCCAGCCTTATCCCCTAGTTCATAGAGCTTACTGTGTGGAAAGGTGTGCTAAGGCTGCCGGGTCAAGCAATTTCTGTCTGAGGACCTGTCCCTTCATCTCTAAGAGATAGCGTACATGCTTCTTCAGAGCTTCAGTGAGTGTCCCTTCTACACAAAGTATTTTGCGTTCCAAGTCCTATATGTCCCTGTTTTTGCATCTTTTTTCTGTGGATTGTTAGGATATTATCTGCCTCCTAAGGGTCGCATTTACGCCTCACCAAAGTACAGTGGGGGAGTATACCGTGTTTTTGTTGATGGCGAAGTAGTCAGAGATTTGTTGGCGGAGGAAGTCATCGAACGCCGGTTCCAAGAGCCACCAGGCACTTAGACGCCGTTGAACCGATCGCCTGCATCCGGGCATATTGAGAGTGAGGAGTACAGGAGCATGATCCATCAATGCCCGTGGCAAGGTATAAGATTCCATTAGGGCTGAGGAGTCTGTTGAGGGTATGTGGGAGGAGGAGCCTTGTGGATGGGAATGAAAGGTGTATTCCCATGAACGAGGATAAAGCAAGTGCCATGTGTCAACCAGGTCTAAGGATGTGGCCCAAGCCGCCAGATCTATCGTTCCCCATGCTTAGGGTATCCTGTTTTAGGTTTAAACCTATATTAACTGATAAAACCCTACCGAAAGGGAAATAGCCCTCACCAGTGTCAACATATAAACACTGAAAAAACACCTGCACAACCACAAACTAAATGCCATTCAAAAAAAGGCAAAGGAGAGTGAAAGAGTAATTTGTATTTCTTCCTGAAGGGGCCAATACAATGTAACTTTGTTATAGAAGGTAGCAGCAAGAAAGACTGGGCTAACATTATTCTGCTTCAGTTTTGTTGTTTAAGGATGTCACTAAAATATTGTTTCTTCTTCCTTTTGCTTTTTTCAGTTTTGTGGTCTTGGTCTAAAGATGCAGGGTTTACAAGTATGTTTTAGGTCTTGTTTAATTATTTTATAAACTGTAGAGAATCAGGACATAACAAAATCATATTTGATATTTTGGCTACGTTAGATTCTTTCACTGATAGGTAAAATGCCTGATTTCATAAGAATCTTTCCCAATATGTACCATCACATTTACCCACAGAGAATGGGTAAAACTCCTTGATACATCAGCCCCCTTTTCTAGAGAGTCAGTATTGATAGTAGGTGAATTGCCAAACACCCCAGGCTTTAAACATTCAATGCAAGGAGTAGTGACAGGTATATGTGAAAAGAGTGCTGTCACCAAGCATCTGGGATAGTGGTGAAAACATGACATCAGACTTTTGGAAAACATGGAACACAGTGTCACTTGGAATGCTGCTGCATAAAGTTCTTACCACGTTCAACAAAGATTGGAGTGATATTGTTGCATTTGCAGTGATTCAGCTATGTATATGAAAATGTTGTGTAATGACCTGTCAAAAAAGATACCTGAGCTGAAGTGCTTCCCTGTAAGAGATCCTAGCCACTTGCTAGATGGTATGCTGAAAGCCTCTTTACAAACGTCAGAGTTAATGAAGAATGCTATTGAATTTTTAGTCCATTCTGGTGCACTATTTTGTTTGTTATGCGCAGGAACTAAAACGCAAATATTTCTAATTTTGTGCTTTTGTGTGGCATCAAAGAAAGAGTCATCCCAACTGTGTCATTTAGCTGGTGGTACTCAGTCCTAGAGGCAGTGAATGCTATATTATCCATGTGGCAACTGTTTACAGAATTTCTGCTGAGTGATGATGCCAAAGGCAAGAAATGCAAGGATCTTTGGTCTTGTATTGATAGTGAATGTGAAAAAAGTACACTCTACTGCATTCTTAGATTTTTACAGGAAAACATGACTGCTGTAGTGGACATGATAAAAAAAACATCCTTGTCTACCAAGTGTTCAGCATAATTGATGTAGATGTGAAACATCTCCTTGACAGTAGGCTAGGTGACACTTTTAGTGACTTTGGCACTGCAACATGTTCCATGTTAGAGTGCTTGCCACTTGGTAAGCAAAGAAATGTTGAGGAGCAATTCAGGAAATTTTATTTTACAATATATGAGAAATGGCTTGCAATGATGCATAGAAATGCCCCTTCACCAACCATGGCATTTGAAGTCAATGAAGCCTCACTGTGGTACTCTGCACAAGTTCTAGATCCCTTCAATAAAGGGGAATTTTCTCCGGGCTTTCAATTCAAAAGTGCTGCTTCATTTTTGACCGCTTCGCTAACTTTGAGGGCATATGCACCCAGTTCAAAGCATTTGTTGCAGAACCTGCCCAAGAGAATCACAATCTTCAGGTGCACCAGTATTGGCATGGAAAGCTATGTCAGTGGCCAGAGTTAGCAAATTGTGTACTGACTGTTTTGGCGGTGCCCATCTCAAGTGCCAATGTGTAGAGGACCTTTTCACAGAGAAAAGTTTACATGGGAAGGAAAGAGCGAATACGCATGACAAAAGACTCACTGAAGAAGTATTGTATGGTGTACTACAATACTTTTGATTTGTAAAAATGTATTTCTACCTCATATACACTGTACGTACACTGTCTATACACCATGCACTATCAGTGTAGAAAGAAAGCAATAATAAAAGCAAAACGTTCCATAAACACTGGAAAAACACTGTTTCTGTTGTTTTTAATGGCGCAAACATGTGTAACCACTGATAACCACTGTTTTTAAAGGTATTGAAATCACTTGAAAAGACCCCACCGGAATTTACAAAAAATAGAAACTGAAAACAGGAAAGCCTACCCATGCTGAAGGGTTACTAGTATCTAGCTGGAGATCCATGACAGAGTTGAAGTCGCCGCCAATGAACGATGGGCCCATGGGGGCACTGCTGTTAGTGCCTGAAGGGTACTCTTCACCAGCGTGGGGGGGAATAAACCAACGCTATCATCCAATGAGTGCCCTCCATGTCTCCGCTGACAACAACGAGGTGACCCAGTGTATCACTGTGGGTTGTAGAGACCTGCAGCGGAAGGTGTTTGTGTAGGTTAGAGTTAAGCCAGCATGATAAGCTCTGCTGTGCTCGCTACGTTCTAGGAAAGGGCAGTTATTGCCAAGCAAGTGTGTTTCTGGTAGTAACACTAGAAGTGGGGAATGGGGTTTTAGGTATTGAAATAGTCCAGGAAGATTATTATTTGTCCCAATTGGAGTTCAGGGGAAGCACCTAGGCCGAAGCTGCGTCCTCCACCTCAGAGTCCGAGGGTAACTCCTAGCGGGAGCCTTGGTGCCTCTGTCTCGTTGACCTCAAGTGTCCCCTCTGATGCTTGGTTGGAACTTCATCTCCCTGAGAAGCATTCGCCCTCCATGGCAGCTACAGGTTACTATACAGGGGACGCTGCTCTGTTGCCCACATCCAGACTGCCTCGGAAGTCTCAAAAAATAAAAATGTTGAGTTGTGGATCCCTTTAAGCTTTGCCAGGAAGAGCAGCATAGATTTGAGGCCTTGGTCTCTGAGGTGTCATTTGACCTTTTCGTAGGATTTCCATCCCTGTTGTACCAAGTGGATGTAGTCCAGGAAGATCATTATTCGACCTGATTGGAATTGGAGATCCCCCAACATGCGTGCCTTCCTGACTATTGCGTCCCTGTAGTTCAAGAACTTGGCAATCACAGGGCGAGGAGGTGCCCCCGGGGGAGGTGTTTGCACTAAGGAGCAGTGAGCCCTCTCTACTACAAAGCAATTGGAGAGCAAAGAGGCCGGCATCCATGTAGCAATTCAGGCCTCCAAAAAGTGCTTGTGAGACTGTTCCTCCACCCTCTCACCCCCCGGAAACCCGATAAAGAGCAAGTTGTATCTGTAGGCTCTGCCTTTGGCATCCTCCACCTGGGACTCCAGAAGTTTAGAAGCATGTGAGAGTTGAGAGACCATCATTTGTAGCTTCTTCATCGTATCCTCCAGTTCATATACACAGCCCTCAGTCTCGGTCACTCTGTCCGCCACTCCTCGTAAATCTTGCCCCAGGATGGTGACCTCAACGCCCACTTCACCAATTTTGGACTCCAGTGCCGTACAGGAGGCCTGGATAGCTTGCAAAATGGCATCTGTGTTGGTGGGGCACTAGGGTGTTGTGGATCCACATGCTGATTCGTGAATCCCTTTGGACCCAGCGGCTGGGGCCATATATTTATCTATCTTGGACTGGGTCCGAGGGGGCTGGGGCCTGTATCGGCCAATGTTGGTGGCAGGGTCTCCTGCCAAAGTTAAGGTGCGTCCTGTTACAGTGGCGATAGGGAGTATCGAGGTCATGTAGGGGATCATGCAGCACCTTGCCCACTTGCCCAAGGGCAGCATGAGCAGCCAGCTCTAGGCCACATGTATGTGTATCTGTCATGAAGGTTATAGTGGCAAAATATTTTGTGGGACCCAGTCTGTGTAAAGCAATGTTAGTGTGTATTTGTATTGTATAGTGCAGGGTTCCTCTAATACTTGCCATCTAGGAGCCTTGTTCACTCTTTAGTGTGAGGATGTCCAGGTGCTTTCTCCACTGAGGTATTAATATCTGAATCACAATTTGTGGGGGTGTTTACTTTTTGGGATTAGGGGTATCCATATGAGGTGTTTCATTAGGACGGATGGGACTGGTTGGTCTTACGAACTTTCAACCTAACACATGCCAACTGGTCTTTTCACAGAAGTTCTATACTTTCTGGTGTAATCTCCCACTGGCTATGTGTAGCTACAGCAAGCATATGTATTGTGTTTTTATTCTTCTAGATCCTGTAGCAAATGATGTCCTACAACGGTTGTGTTATATGCTTATCCCGGATTTCCGTCTTTCCTTGCTCCCAGCATTTCTATTAATTAGTGTTTCTAAACCGTGATTGTGTTTTTCCACATTGGGAGCTATAGAGATTCACAACCTTCGGAGGCTGTATCACTGGCTACTTATCCAAGGATGTGTGAAGGTGCATAAGCTTGGTGTGTGTGTGTGTGCGTGCATGATGTATGGACATGCATAGGATCTGCACATAATATATAGGGCTATAAGTGTGCGTGTGTGTGTAAGCGCGCTTGTCCTACCTTCTAATTGTGGTTTATATTATACTCGTTACTAAGCGCAAACCATCTCCAATTATCTTACAAAGGTGAGGCGAGGTACGGAACAGCTAGCCCAGAGCTTCCCCTCTACATTACTCCATGTGCACAGGAGCATGGGAGCAAAAGTTTTGATCCTTAATTAGATCAGCGATGAAGACTTATAAATTTATAACGCATGCTGCTTCCAGAGACATATCTCTTAATAGGCTGTGTGGGGAGGGGGGGGGCAATCCATACAATGTAAGAGATTTATTCCACCCACATACAGAATTCACACAACATAAATACTTTTGGTATGGAGTGTTTAAGAATATTCATCCCATTTATTCCTTTAAAATGGAAATAATGCGGCTAGGCTGGCCATCGCCTTCATAGTGAGGTAACATTGGGCTCCTGATATTAGAGTGTGGCTACGTCGCCATTGGATTCTCTTGGGCACAGAGAAAATTACAATGGAGTTGGATACTGCTTCAGACACCTTTGAGACTGACTGGGCACCATTCCTGAAATATCTATACACAGAATTTAGGACGTTTTCAAGCCCGAAATACCTTTGAATCCTTAGGATTATTCCAACAAATTTCTCCCAGTAACACCGGGACAATTCCGCACACTAGCAGGTCCATGGAGTCCTCTAAGAGGACTGATGGGTTAGCAGACTATGTTAAATGTGACAGATGAAGGAAAGACCTCACCAGTGACCTGGGGTGGTGGTGGATAACAGTAAAGTTTGGTGGGAGGCCTTCTTCTTCTTCAATTGATGAGGGGGAGACATTTACCAGAGCGATGTTTGTGGAATTAATAGTTATATCAGGATTTGTGTGTTTACCACGACAGAGAGTGGCGTTGGGAACACATTTGTTCTATGCTTGTTAATAGAATTCCCCAGGTAGGCTGGAGATGAATAGTCTTCCAGGGTCAATTCCAGGATTTTAGGGGTCACCCTAAGTGACTTAATATGTTTCCGCCTACCTCTTGTATGGAGGCCATATTTGATGCTTCCAGTGGCAGTCTGGTGACTCCCTCTGGTGACAAACGTGGCAAATCCATAACACATGAAACACCGTGGGAGCACAATCGCATACTTCCAGTGGCCCTGATAATAGGGGTCACCAGCTCACTTCAGAAAGTAAGCAGTTCTCACCCCGACCTTTACCTTCTTCACTCTACTGTCTCACTCCTCTCCTGCTTCCCATTATGTCTCCCACTCACTCCTTCCTTCCATACCTGTCGGTCACACGCATAAGGCGGGAGATCCATGAAACACTGCACCATGAGATGGCAGTTTTGTGAAAGACCACTGAATGCACGAGGCTCCTTTCACATCCCTCTGTTTTGTCCCCTCCCTTCCTTTCTCATGGTCCCTCTTTTGCATCTCTCTTGCCCCCCTCGGTACTTTATGGAGACCTCTTGGTGGCATTCAGTGCAACACAAACAACCAGAATAACGCCTGAGGGCAGCCCAAGCCAGCAACTTGTCTACTGAATTTTTGAGATAACATTTTCTTATCTGTAAAGCACTATCGTGTTTTTTCACACCTGCTGTCTTGTAGCCCTATCTCTCTGGATCTTTCTTCCCTCAGCTCCCCCCCCTTCCCCGTCTCTACCAGTCAGACCACCCTTTCTTGCTCGCTAAAATTACGCTGCCCTACACTCCTCCCTCACAAGGCACCAGGGCATGGGATCCCTGCAATGATATTTAATTTGCATTTTCTTTCATTTATATCATTCTCCCTGACCTCCTCTCTCTCCTGTTTCATGGATCTCTCGTTTCTCTGTGCACCTTTCCAACCCTCTCCCTGGGGCAGATTTACATGCCCCTTGCGACACATTTACGCCGCCGTTGCGTCACTTCTGTGATGCAGCAGCGTCGTAAACAATGCGCCATGTTGCAACATATTTACAACGTGACGCATCTAGGGAGATGCGTCACGTTGTAAAGCCCATTATACCTGCGTCAGGTATAATGTATGCAGGGTGGGCGTTCCCACGCAGGAAAGCCTCATAAAAGTGACGCAGTGAAATCTACAAGATTTCACTGAGTCACTTTTACGACACCGCTACGTCAAAACCTTACGCCTGCTTGAAGCAGGCGTAAGGAGTGACGCAGCTCAGCAAGTATAGGCCACCCCTGAGCAGTGGTGGAGTTACGACTCCAGCACTGCGTTACCTTTACGCCAACAGATGCGTGACGCATCTGTCAATCCTTGCGCCACGGTGCGCCGCATTGTAAATGCGACGCATCCATGGTGGCGCAAGGGTTTTTTACGTGACGCAATTTAACTGACGCATCTCTGCTGATATGCAGAGATGCGTCAGTTCTTGTAAATCTGCCCCCTAGTGTTTCTGCCTCTCTTCTATATAGCCCTTTCAACATTTTTTTCTTCTTCAAATTTCCTGGCTATCTCTCCGCCCCTTTCTTTTCATTTCCCCGCCTCTCGCCCTCATTTTTTTTTATCTCTAACTTTTTTGTGCTATACAGTACAGAGGCTTTGCTATGTTCTCAAGTGAAACACCTTCGTGACCTCGACAGCATTCCCTGATCGTGTGCAGCGCGTGCAGACTTTGCTGCTGTGTAAAAGATGCTAATTGTTACCAAATTTACAAAAAGCCGCGAATGCGGGACATCTGGTCTCCCTAAGGGCGGGGCTTGGATCATCTCTGCACGTGCGCTTGTGGTGGAGAGAGAGAGGCCACATAAAAGCAGAGTTCAGGGATCGCAGAGGGAATTTTAGGAAAACATAGGGGTACCCTCAAATTCTATCTAGACAACACATTGTCTCTTTTTGATGCTATGTTCGCCCCTCTGCCAAACACCAGAATTTCTCAGCACCCTGAAAGTGTGTATGTCAAGCGGCTCTGCCCACGTGATGGCACTTGATGGATGGTTGGAGCCATTTCTCCCTTCTGAGGTTGCGCACCTGACAGTACAGGCACTGGAATGGCACAGAAGACTAAATGGACGCCACATGGCAGCCATATTGTATTTGTTAGTTGGCAAACCAGGCCCCTGGAGCAAACTGTGGGGAAGAAAGCATATGGGGGCAGATTTACAAGCCCCTTGCGACACATTGGCGCCGCCGTTGCGTCACTTCTGTGACGCAGCGGCGTCGTAAACAATGCGCCACGTTGCGACATATTTACAACGTGACACATCTAGGGAGATGCATCACGTTGTAAAGCCCTGCGCTACATTATACCTGCTTCAGGTATAATGTATGCAGGGTGGGCGTTCCGTCGCAAGAAAGCCTTGTAAAAATGACGCAGTGAAATCTACAAGATTTCACTGAGTCACTTTTACGATGCCGCTGCGTCAAAACCTTACGCCTGCTTGAAGCAGGCGTAAGGAGTGACGCAGCATGATAGGAATAGGCCGCCCCTGAGCATTGCTGGAGTTGCGTCGCGCTTGCGACACGACTCCAGCAATGCGCTGCCCTTACGACAAAAGATGCGACACGCATCTGTCTATCCTTGCGCCACGGTGTGCCGCATTGTAAATGCGACGCATCCGTGGTGGCGCAAGGGTATTTTTGCGTGTCGCATCTTTACTGGCGCATCCCTGCTAATATGCAGAGATGCGCCAGTCCTTGTAAATCTGCCCCATGGTCTTCAATGAATTGGACGTCATTGAAATGAGGCCTACAAAATGATGGGTAAGCCCTCACTTACTATTTCCAAGAGGTTACCAATGGAGGTGAATACAGCATGCAGCATGCGGCGTGCAGCAAGCAGTGAACAATATGGAATCGTAGGTAAGATTGGATGCCCAAACTCAGGTTACTGTAGCTCAGATTGCAAACTTCTTGTTAAATTTTATTTATTTATAAAGTTTTATATAGTGCGCAACATGACCTGTGAGGGTAATCAATCTATTGCTACACTGGCGATGCCCAAATTCTTCATTGCGTCAGATGGCTTGTGCCAGTGAGATGGGCACATACCTGGAGCACCAGTGGTATCCTTGATCCTGGTGGTAAAACAACTGAAAGGGACCAAGTTATCTCTGCAGGGAGAAGTAGTGACTGGCTTACTTTTTGTGAACAAGTTCTAGCAATAACTGCTGCTTATTACCAGCCTGGAATTTCAACTTACAGGCGCCCAGTGAATAGTATAAATAATTTGTTTCGATTTAAAACAAATTCATATCAAATGTTTGAATTACAAAATCAGAGAACACAAATCGAGAGACCAGGGAATAGGTTCGAAAATACAAAAAATATAGCAAATAGAAAAAGAAAAAGGAAGAGTAACAGTAGAAGAGCTACAGACTATAAATTACAAAGGGAAGGACGGAGAGCTCAAAATCGGAAGGGAGAACTGACACCCATAACAACTGAAAAAAGTAAAACAGTAGAATGTATTGAAATTCCATGGGAGAGGCATAGCAAAACAGGAGGAAGGGTCCGAAGGAAGAGGTAAAGGAAGTAGGCTGAAGGGAGGTTAAAGGAAGTTCAAATGGTTAAGTCCTGTTTAAAAAACATACACAATTAGGTTTGAGCCAAATGATTCCAACCAATTGCAAAGTCTATTGCTAATTGGCGTTTCAAAAGCATTTCGATTCAAAGGATTTTCTTCAAAAAGTTGTTCGAACCACAGATTTCAAACTAGAAACAAGCATTTGATCTTTTGCATTTGGAGTCTGTGAGTTCCATGAAGGAGGATCGCATATATATGATGACATTTCATAAATGCAAACCAAATAAACTCATAAAAGCATCCAAAATTCAACAGTTTAATTTCAGGCATGGGTTATCATATATTGGCACGACTGCTTTATTATATTGTATCAGGAAAAACAGAACTGTTTGGGCGGATTTACTATGGAACTCTCCAAATTTAACAGCATTTTAAATCATAAAAGTTAAGTCTGACTTTCAAAGGTTTTATCCTAATGCATTACAATCTTTAGAATGTCTTTCACGTTTTAAGGCAGATGTAAGAATAACCAGATATATTTACAAAGGAATTTTTCATACTTAAAGCAGTCTTAAATCAGTAAAAGGTTGGTGTGATTTGCAAGGTTTTATACCGAATTCAGACAATCTTAACACTTTCTTTCATGGTTTAAGGCAGCTTTAATAGTATCTAGACTAAATTACAAAGGTTTCACCTTTCTTGAGGAGGTGATGATACTGTCTTTCCTGGCTTAAGGAAGTTGTAAGATGGTCTTTTAGCAGAAGGGTAAACCTTTGTACATCAGGCCCATCGTTCCCTATATAAGACACCTAGGGGTATATGTACAAGAATTGCCGCTAACTAACGCTAATGTTAGTTAGCGGCAATTTTATTACCGCCTTGTACCTCTGAAAACTATTGCCATGGTACCGACGTATTTACAATACGTCTCTACATCGCAATAGTTTCTCATCGCGGTGGGATTTGTCGACGTTAACACCTGCGTCACGGCGAAAAAAATCTTGCCGCAAACGTGAAAAAAGTGGCGGCCGGCCAGTCAGCGGCCAGAAACTGTACGCTAATCAGCGCATCACCACTTTTTTTCACGTTTCGCGGGAAAATTAACTACAAAACACCCACGAAGTTCACAAACACAACAAAAAAAATTAGAGGAAACATGAAGGAAGCTGGACCCAGTAATGCAGGAGAGAACAACCCCCCTAACCCCTCAAACAGCCAGGGGGACCAGCCAGAGACCCAGGGGAAGAGGAAGAGGAGAACCAGGTTCAGCCAGCAGGAAAATGAGATCCTGATTGCGGAGGTGACAGACAACACCAGCTTTTTGTCAGCTCCACGGTGTCATTGGGGACCAAAAATGCAATATGGCAGTCCATCGTAGCCAAGGTGAATGCTGTAGCAGAGGGCAAGAGTACAGTGACCGACTGCAAGAAGCGCTGGCATGATGCTAAGCGCAAGACCAAGCAGAAACTGTCCAACAATCGCCAGGCAGCACTGCAGACCGGAGGAGGGAGTCCAGCGCCACAGGAGGAGCTGGATGCCTTGGAGGAACAGGTGTCCGCGGTCATCTGTGAGGAGTCGGTGGTTGGAGTCCAGGGACAGGATAGTGCTGAACATGACCAGCTACATCAGCAAGAGGGTAAGTAACAACCAGGGACTGGGGTGACGGGCAGGGCCGGACTGGCCGTAGCCGGCACCGGGCATTTCCCCGGTGGGCCGCCAGGGTGGGGGCCGGTTTTTGGCCCCTGGGGGGCCGTTTTTGTTACCAGGGGTCAGCAATATCGGCCCCTTGTAACAAAATCGGCCGAAACCAGCCCTCGCAAACAGCTCGGCTGCACCCCCCTCCCTCCAGGGGGGGGCCGGCCGAGCAGTTTGCCAGGGCCGGTTTCGGTTCCCAGTCCGGCCCTGGGGATGGGTGTGGTGGGGACCAATGTTACTCATTTCCAACTAAATATCCCTCAGTGCACACCCACACTGACTGCTGATCTCTTTCCAGATACAATGGTCCCTGGGAGTATAGTCACATATCACCTTAGTCATTGAATATATTTAAAGACACATAATGGTGGTGTCCCAGACTTGGCAATCTGCACATAAAAACAATACAATTTAGAGCAAAAATAATATACATCAGACTACAAAATAAGGGCAAAATGAACAAGCAAAGGGGCATAATGACTGGAGAGGTGGCATAGTGTCGCATTGGCCTCCATGCCTTTACACCACGCTCATACAAATTGGCTACACAGGGCTGCATCTCATTGACAACAATATGATGCAGCCCCGTGAACCCGACTGCTCTGGGACTAAAGTTAGCAGGCCACCACCGATGGCGGCACACATGTACCATTGTGCAGGGGTGCCTGTGTTGTGTGGAAGAATGTGTATGTGCAGTAAGGTCCCCCTTCAACTGGCTCAGTGGGTGCTGTCCCGTGTACATCCAATCCAAAACGCTTGTGGTAAGTGATCACTGTAATCTGATGTTCCTATCCTGAAGTCTACAATTTTGTTGAACAGTGATATTGAAGTGAAGGTGTAATCTATTGTTGTATTTGTCAAAGCGTTGTGAAAAGTTGCCGCTGGCGGACGGTCATCCGGGAAGCGTCCGTTTAATGCTACCAGGCTCAGATTTTCTAAGTCCATAAGAAGATCTTTTGCTTGCCTGGTTTATTTGCCCCATTTACAGGTTGCCTGATGCGGAATCCCCCATGCCAAAAATTGTTCTTCCACCAGTTGGTCCTTGTCCAGAAGTCCTGAGAGGTGCATGTTGAAATCACCTGAGACTTTGAAGTTTGGGGTTGCCACTTCTGTGGGTAGCCTTGTCAACTCAGCTGCCAAGAGTTTCACGCCCGCTTTTTTATTGCGTGGGTGTAGATAGATGTTTACAAGTTTTAATTGTTGATTGTTGTTGAGGCCTGCTATGTCCATCTTAATTGTTTTTATACCATTTTTTGCTGTTGTTTTGATATCCAGTTCCTTTACTGTAATTATGCTCTTAATTGAGGCATAGCTTGTGAGGCCTCCTTTTAAATGCCCAAATTTGGCACTTCTGCATGCCAGAAGATGATATGATTTGTAACCTTGTAGTTGGAATTGTTCGTCTAGCCAGGTTTCTTGGAGTAAAATGGGATCGAATTGTTGAAAATATAGCAGAAGCTCCTTGTCCATGATTTTGGTTCCTAATCCATTTATATTTCAGGAACAGAGTCTTATCTGTGCGCCTTTTCCAAATTGCTTCATGCCCTGTCATGTGTTCTTGGGCTGAGTGTTTATAGTTCTTGCTTTCCATGACCAATTATTTGATCTGTAACCTTTGCCAGCTTGTCAGTGGCTCCGGTTATTGGACTCTGTCGCCAAGACTGAGGTGCTGCGAGCCCCTTTAAGTACTGATTTGATTTTCGCAGCGCTGTCCATATTTCTAGGCCTACAGCCTTCTTGCTGTTGTCTGTCTCGAAGCAGAGGCTCTGGATATCCGATTTTTTGATAAAGTTTTAATCGGATCCCCCAGACATTTAGTTGGTTCACCTCCTTCATGATTTTCTCAAATAATTCCTCTGTGGCCCAGGTTGTCTTTGGTACCTATTGTTCTGTCAGATACTTAAGGTTTTTGAATTCTATGGACTCCAGTTCGCATGATCCTACCTCAGCCAAGTTGCTAATGGAGGTTAGGAGTTGCAAGATGTTTCCTCTGTTCAGGATATCTCCTCTACCTTTCGATTTGTATTCCGGAATGAACAGGATTATCTTAGATTCCTCCTGTCGGTAACTGCTGTGATTTATTCCTATGACTTGTGGATCTTCGTGATTCCTGAGATTTATTGCCTCCGGGGTGAAACGTGCTTCAATCTCTCCTGTGATTGTTGTACTACCTATGCTTCTGTTTTTGGCCCCTTCTCTAGTAACTGCAACCTTGTTTTCCTCGCAGTCATTCAGGTTTGTCCGTCCTGTGAGATCATCACTCGTGTGGCTCCGTTTGCTGGGTGGTGTCTGCCTAGTCGGCGAAGTCTGCGCGGTTATCGATACCCTACTTGCCCTCTGCACTGTTAGTTCTCCTGTTGGAGACTTGACCTCCACATGGAGGTACGACATTATGGTTGTATTTTTATTCCTCCCTTTTCTCTTCTGTTTCCGATGATACTTCACCCCTTGCCGTTCTTTGCCAGCTGTTTCATCTTCTTGAAGCTGCTCTTTCGGGCCATAACCATTGCTGGCTGCTTGGTCAATTTTTTGTTGTTGTAATGTATCTGTAGACTTTGCTGGGTCTGAATGTTCAAGTCCCGATCCTGAGCTCTCCTTGGTGGTGGTTCCTTCCCCTGCTACCTGATGTGTTTCTACTCCGGAGGGCCCAGCCTCTTCAAGAGTGGGCCAGGGTCCCTTTCCTGTTGGGGAACACATCAAAGAAATCTTGCTCCGGATGCTGTTTTATCTTTTCTGCTGAGCTGCTCAGGTTTAATCTTTCAATGTTTTTGTCGGGTCTGGAGTGGTTTTCCATTCTTGCGGTGTTTCTCGTCTTTTTTAAATCAGCGAGAAGCTCCCCCATCAGTGATGGTAATATTGAGAGTTTGTCGATGAGAGCAAAACAGGTGCAACTCGGTTGAGTTATTTGAGTTTCAGCTTGAGCTCTCTTGATGAGATTGCTCATCTCTGTCAGTTTGCTATCAATATTTGAGACGTGTATCACTAGAAAGTTGAGAAGGGATCATTTGAATATCCATTTTATCCGAGTGGTACTGCATTGCCTTTATTGAGAGCTGCATAGTGTTTGAGAGGGATGACCATAGGTTTTTTGGTTCTGTCGAGGAGTCCTCAGTTTGCGTTTCTCACTGAATTTTGTTGTCTTTGTCCAAGGGTGCCTCAGGTGAGTATGAGGCTACCAGCTTTTCCCACTCTTCTGTGGTGAGGTAGGATATGTTGCTTGTTTCAGCTTTTATATTTTTTGCTTGGTTGGTGTCTGTAGTCTCGGATATGTTGCTTGTTTCAGCTTTTATATTTTCTGCTTGGTTGGTGTCTGTCATCTCTGAGCCAGACCCCACTTCGTCCCATACATGTATTGGCTGTAAATCAATTGCATCTGGAGCCATGATGTTCTTTACTACCGTATCTTCTTCTTTCCAAACCTCATGCTGTTTCTCTTGTTGTTTCTCTTTGATGTTATTGTTCGTTTGGACTGAAGGTTCAGGGGGGTCAGCGCAAGTAAGCAGGCATCCTTCTCCGTTACTTGTTGATTGATTTTTCAAAGCATTATCTACACTGCTTGCGCATTGCATGTTGGATTTTAAATCCTGAGGCAGATAAGGTTTTAAGTGCGTGTTAGAGAGGATTGTGATTTTTGGCTCCAGCGGAATATTCGGTGTACTGGAGTGCTTAGGACCTTGGGTTTTTGGGGGTTCTTGAATATATGGAATTGTAGTACGTTCGTAGTCAGTAATGTGTATCCGTGTACTTGCTGCCACATTCCCTATTTGTGTGCCTACATTAGTTATATCCCTTGCCGGGTCGTGCCTGCTCCCTTTTTGCACTGCGTCTTTTACATTGCCTTCTGTAGCTCGAACTGTCCTGGCCTCATCTTGTTTCACGTCTTGCCCCCTGGCGTCTGTTGATATAGGTATTGTGATCGGTGCTACTGCTGCTACTGCTTCAGTTTGAATTATAACCTCTGGGTGCAGTGGGGAAGGGAGCCTCCTGAGTTTAGTGTTGCTGGAGTTTAGCACAGCTCCTGCGTCTTTCACAAAAAATAATTTTGAGTATATCTTAGGTTGATAGCCAGTTTTTATTATCTTTGCTGATAAAGCCTCCTCTACCTCTACCAGCTTGGTAGAGTCTGCTGTGTCATGGGCTCTTGTCTTGGCCTGGTCCTTGTTAGGTTCACCCAACATTTTGGTCTTCCTTTTCCTTGTTTTAATTACAGTTGTAACTGACCACCTTTTTACCCCTGACCTCATACTCCGCCTTAAGTAATAGAGGGAGAGGCGAAATCTTCTCAATCCTGCTCCTCTTCTCTTCCCGGGAAACGATATCCAGGAGCTGCCAAGTGGCGGGGGGCCACTAATCCGCCTGCCCGCCTGCCCGCCTGTCCACCTGTTTATGGGGAAGCGTTGGCCCCCCTAAACTGTAGAAATGTCTCTGGAAATGACTGTGCTGCTGTACCACTGGTTCCCGATGACTTAACTTTTTCTTTACTCCCCCCTAGCACACATCACACAAAGTTCTCAAAATCTTCGTCAGCCTCTATGGTAAGAGGGTCGGTGTGGTGGGGGGGGTAGGGGAGGGGAGGGGCTCCAGCCCGGGAGAACCACTCCGTAGAAAGTCCGTCCCCTGCAGAAGGCTGTGAAGGGAGAGGGCCCCAAAAACTGAGAGGACTCCCCAAAGGGATCCCGGAGTCCTGTGGGTTAGGCAAAGAGAGCAGAAGAGGAAGGGAGCGGGGGCCTGAGCAGGAGCTTTCACAGGTCGCTGCAAGCTGCACCCAGACCTGGCTGGGCTGCTTCCGCGGTGGCCGGCTCTCAGTTTACGGCTGGCAACTAGGCCACCGCTCTCAGGCCCCCCCTGGTCGCTCCCCCACCTCCTACCTCCTCTCTGCCGAGCGGGGAAGAACAGCGCCGATGTGATCTGCTTTGGGACGTCCAGGCCGGTTAGAGGCGTCCGGGCCCCTTGTGGAGCAAGTGCGCATCCAATCTTCCTTTTTGGATCTAAGGGGGGGGGGTAGCAGTAGCAGGAGCGCCGCGAGCAGGAGAGCCGCAGTCCCGCTAACTCCGCTGGACTCGCTGGCTTCGCTCCGCTGCTGCTCTCTCTAGTCCGCTTGCCCGCTGCTCTCACTGCTCACTGCTCTGGAGGCGGAAATCGGTCTCACTGAAAAGGCAGCAGCTCTCCAGGTAAATAGGAGAGGGGAAATGTGGGACTGGACAGGATGGGAAACAGAACAACCATTGTCCATCAATAGGGGAGCCCCAGGGCCCCCTTTATGTCCATGAGGTGGCCCTTTATTTCATCGTTGTCCCGTTCGAGTCGGGCCACACGAACGTTCAAAGTGAACATCAGCCTCCTCTCCCTCTTTGTGAGGACAGACCTTTCCTTGTGTCCTGCAGCTTTGGAGGATGTCCCCGGTTGTGTCCCTGTGAGGGAGGTCGACATAGGGTGGAAGATGTGGGTGCCACACGTGGAGCAGCTCCTGATGGATCTGGGACAGCTGACCTTTTCATTTGTGTTGGCTGAGGAATTCCTGATGGTCCAGGGATTTGCTGGGGCTGGCTCTGGTGTATTGTTGATGCAGGCAGGGTCGCATGTTTTTTCCCAGCTTTCTTTGTACTGTCTGTGATGGACTTCCACCTGCCAGAAGCCCTTTCCTCCCAGTACCTCTTAGCCATTGCATTGTACCCCTTAGCCACATGCCTGGTGTGCTGGTAACGTTCCTTCCACTGGAGGAACAGACGCTGCTCCTCCGGGGACAAGTTATTTGAAAAATTAAAATGATACATGTCATGTTTCCTGAGTACAAAACATGATGGAATAATGCATATTTGCCACACCTATAAATAATGAGCCATAGGTTATGTGAACATCATCAAAAACCTCATGCAACTAGGCACATAACCTGAGAAATCATGAACACATCATAGCTAGAATTAGAGTAAGGTGTTCATGACAACATGGTTATTCCTGTGCTTGGACAAGGCAGGCACAGAGTGCAGTGACAACAGTTGTCGAATTTCTGTTTGCAATTTGGCCGTGCAAAAGAAAAAATATCGAGGCCAACAGGGGGTGTACAGTAAGTATGAAGTATAACAGGCCCATAGCAGACCCTGCCATTCTTACTACACAAAGACAGTAGGCTGCACAGTCTGCAATCAAGTCAGATGACTAATCACAACAGTGTTTGTCATGTAGTACATTTGATGAAAGGACAAATCATCATATTAGTGAGCCCTTGGAGGTGTCACCACAGCTACACAACCAGATTAGATCATGTACACATGTACTTGCCAATTTGTGGAACAATGCCTAAATTTTGGCATGCACACAAGGAAAGAGGGCTTATGTGGCATGAAGCTTTGTGTACAAGTATCAACCAGCTCTGCACATTTCTGTGCCATGACCCAATGGGACAGCAAAGCTGCTGCATGCGAACCACACATTTGTCTGCACTGCTTTTTAAACAGTAGCAGTGTGAACACATTTATGCTAGTGCTAAGGAATGCACCCTCGCCCAACAGTGCTATATTGTCTAATTTCAGCACATGCTAGTCAATGTTACACAAGGATCACCATCATGCACATGATCCATCAGTGAACTATTGTGTATTTCATATGTGAAACATTCAGATGACCAACTAGTAACATGTGAATTGGCAAAACTGTTGAGCATGTGACCGTAAAGAGCATATTATAGACATAAATTACACACAGTCTGAACATCAAAAACTCCACCATTTTGAAGGTGTCCCTGTGTGAATGGTTCTGTGTGATGATGAGTGGGCTTAGCAGTGTAACAATGTCAAACACTCATCAACTACCTGCAGTGTGAAAGGATGTCTGATGCATGATTTGAGATTGTCCTACGCCAATGTTCTCATGCATGCTTCGGCACTGAGTCTGCAATAGTCTGTCCAAGATTATGTTGTGACTACAAAACTTCCTAGGGCTACAGAGGCTTGATTATTTGCATCAGCATGGAAATGATTCACAGGATTCCTCATGAAATACACTAGTATTTGATGTGACAGATATATGTACCAACAATCTATGTCACATTATAAGAGTGTTCTTGAGAAACTTGTTGATGTTTCATCCAGTCATTCAGCCCTCTGTAACAAGTAATCATGGTGTGGTAATGTGACAAGCTCTCTGAACAACTGTCAATGTCAACTGCAACTGCTATTAGACAGGACAATTACCAACATGCACATCAGTGCTGTGTGTCAACATGTACCAGGTCTGTTCATACACATCTACATCCTTACTCAAATGTATCTTCTCACGTGTGTACACTCTGGGATGTACCTACAATGGCTGGAGTGATGTACAAAGATTGTATTGATGGGCTCTTAATTCAGTTGCTCACTATCTACCATATTCATCAGTAAAACAATTCTGTGCAAAGGGAAATTATTAAACATGTTGTAGCAGTGGACTTGCAACATGCACACAAGCTGACCTGCACACATGACAACATGTGAAGGAGCCAGGATCATTGTGAGTTTTTGATCAGATCATGCCCAATACATCACATATGTGTCTGACCATTGTTACTAAATGACATATTAAATTGAATGTGTCGTGAGTACACACAGACACAGCTTATGTAAAATCACTGATATGTACAAGGAAGTGGCAGAGAGAGGCGTTAGCCTCTCTCCGCCACTTATGAAATTCAAGGCTGCACCATATTGCAAGGGTGTCTGCGTGCAGGGGAGGATTGTTTATGTACAGAAAGGGAGACCTTACTGCACATGAACAATCCATGGCCTTTTGCTTTTTCCATGTGTGCTGCACAAGGCAAAGAGACGTTGTGGTGGCCATAGGAGCTTGTACATATGCCCCACTGTTTTGTGGTGACACAGTTGATGCCATGGGGGCAAATATCATATGGTGATGGTAGTACATTCTAGTTAGTTTACAATAAGATTGTATGTCGGTTTTTGTCAATAGTTCATGTCAGAATGCCACATCATTTTGCATAATGATAATCGACAACAGATGTGACATGTTCAGTGGAACAAACTTATCATCATATACAACATTCTCCAATTGAAATTGGCTGCTGCAGATCTGGAACACTTGCACAATCATGTCAGGGCACGTAGATGTTTGTGATGCCGTGTGATTGGCTCTATGACATGGCTATGACATCACCCACATCATGGACTCTGTGCTTGCACATAGATAGGGTGTTGTGAATCATGTGAGGTGTTGCAACATCAAGTCACAAATGGCAATTCTGTCCTCCAGCATCACATGATGCTGATGTGCATTACCCTTGACTTCATGAAGCATCATCACACCAGAGGTGAGTTTCATGTGATGCACATCCACACTGTGTACTACAACATACAGGGCCTGTGGCATTGCTTTCATATGTCAACATATATAATCACAAGTTAGGGACAATACACTCACCTGTGGCGTGTGGGTCCATGAATGCATCCATATCTCCTTGTGTGATCAATGGTCTTCCTGCTGTTTACAAATTGTGGAAAGTACAATTAATATCATTGACATCACATTTAGCAAAACTCACATACATCATTGATGGTTTCATGATACAATTTCAGTCATTGGAATAGTCAGGTGTGTTGCCACGTTACATACATTTTGCAATGTGCAGAGCCTGTCTTACCCACAACACATGTCAATTTCACACTGGTGGCCTAATGGACATCCATGCCACGGTCTGAGTGATATAACATACTACGACCTGTCCCACTGCTTCATGAATGTAAAATCTGCTATCACACCTCAATAGACTTGACGTTTGAGGGTCAAATTAGTTTTTCCACTACGCACAGGTATGTCACGGGCTTTGACATGTTGGTGATCCACATTGTGTATCTCACAGAGATTGTCAGCCAGTTGATCATGTGAAGTGCACCCAAAAGAAATGATGTAGGGGTGGCACAGTATGTCATGACAGGCAAGCTATGTTTCCAAATGGCATTTTCCATGATGTGTGCCTGTATCTTGTGCTCAACATAATTGGTGTCCTGTTCATCCTCTGATGTGATACAATGTTGGTCATGTACTTACCACCTTGCATCCCAACGATGATTCCAAGGTGATCCATTAGGTCCCCCTCATGGCCAACACAGTCTTGCCACAAGTGCATTCACTGCTGGACAGTCCTGTCCACACCAAACATGTTGAGCATCTTCTCCCGGATGTGCTCCCATCTCACTTTCCGGACTTTTACATCGTACCCCTGTAGGATGCATCCCCCTGCCTCTACCATCCTGGGCAGGTAAAATTTAACAAGCCAGAGGAAGGCCTCCAAGGCCCCCTCCGACATCCTGCCCTCCCTACCCTGACCCAACATCCCCAAATACAATATTTCCCCCAGGCAAACAAAAAATAAAACCCACAGTCAACCCCTATTAACTACTTAACTATACAAAGATACCCCAGAGATGTACACCCGACAATACAATCAGACAGTTGCAATTAACACGTAGGGACAGAAACATGGGACTTAACGAGGACAGTATGGATAGTACACTACACTCAGAACTCTCTCAAACACACCAAGACCAGCAGACAACTTCCAAAACCTCCACAACTCACAAAAGACAGTAACAGTGTGGCTGAAAGAGAAAGTGAAAGTGTACTGTACTCCTCCATGTGCCAGGATGCAGACTGACATCATTTCCTGTCAATTTGCGGCCCGTTTTCTTGTTTTGCGATGAAATTTCACACGCCTAGGGCTGAGCAGGAAGATTTCATGTGTATATATGTATTTAGCGAGTATTTTGCGTCCCGAATATGGAAATATTGCCGCAAGCGTGGATTTGCGTATTTTTTTTAATCGCTTATTGATACATGATCAATATATGTACCATTTCATGAGATTTATCTGGACTAACAGCACAATATGTAATTGTGATGTGATCTGTGTGTTGTTATGTTTTTGTGGTGTATCTGTACTGTACATGTATGAGTGGTCCTGAGCCATTAGGAGGACCTATTTACTCACATTGGTGTCTGTTCATGACTGGACATGGATGGACGTAGACCCATGCCAGAGTGTCGCACATTAGAGTTGGCATTGGTGGTATGTGTTAGTACATGTGAGCCTCTAACATCATACATTGCTGTGATGTTTGTGAAAGTATGATGGTCTTGCTACGCAAATGTACTTGGCCAACAGGCAGTCACTACTTGTCTATGATATTTGCAAAGCAGCATGCAATGCCCAGCTATGGCTGCACATTCACTTTTGAGTGTATGAATTAATCCTACTCAGGGGTGCCACATTTGCAAGGCAAGTGACCCTGACGGAGAGAGGAGTCGCATTTCCCGCCGTTTGGCGGCTGGCGAGCTATGGGGAGAGCTGTATCCTGCGAGCGAGTACTGGCGGGGTGCAGGCCGGATCTCCCATCCGGCATCCGGAACACAGAGGAGCGGCACCGTAGCGGAGCTCGGGGCTGGGACGCGGCCCGGAGGTGAGCGGTGCAGCTGTGGGAGAGTGCTTTACGACACCCGGCGCCCCCACCCGCAGGATCCTGAGACCATCTCGGCCTGGCGCCATAGTGGAGTCTGCCCCTCTCCCCCCTCCGGAGCACCGCCATTAGTCAGGGGAGGCCTGGACCTTGATCTCCCAGCCGGTTTGAGCCACGGGGACCCTGTGATCAGCCTGCAGCGTGGCACTGGCCATTGCCACCGTCTTGGGTGTATGAGGCGAGCCGACCCCGGCTGTGCCCCCTCGCACGGACCTTTATCGGCTGCCAGTGCACGGTGCAGCAGCGAGACCAGGGCTGGGCCGCGGCCCCAGAGGTGAGCGATCCGGTGAAGGGTGGATCTCCTTCACTGCCCGACACCCCCCCCACAAGCTCTCTGCGGCCATACCGACCCCGCATGGAAGGGGGCCCCACCTCCCTCCCCCTGTTTCAGAGCGGTGCCGTATATGCAGGTGGGCCTCGGCGGGGGCATTCCCACCAATCCGTGCAACTGGGATTCTTGGCACAGCCTGCCGCATACTTTCATCAAGTTCAGAGGTGGGGAAATCGGTTGATGGTGTTTGCGGCCCCCGCACCGACCAAACAGACGACAAGGCCCTGACCCGCATACATTCCCCCTTAGTGCTGTGCCCCGCTGGAGGTGGCCTGGAGGAGAGTCGAACAGGATTGCATCGGCCATGGTGGTGATCTCCCCACGGGGCACGCCAGTGCCGGGGCCCATATCATCGCCTTGACTGTGGCCATTTCCCGAGACAGGACCACCTGGTGGGACCATCGAAACGCACGCTGTGTGGGTGGCGCGATCCATTGCGGGTCCTCCTATGTCGCAGCCTCCGGAGCATCTCGTGGGAAGTGTGTGAACGACGGAGGTGGCTTACCCCCCGGCGGATTGTGAACCGGTGAGCTGGGGGCCCCCCTCTTCACTCGCATCCGTTCTGGGGCCCACGGTCGAGGAATTTCTGGATCTAACGGACCCTAGAGCTCCCGCTAAAATATTTGGGCCCGGTCCTGGACGTTTTCTGGGAAGCACTGTTGGCGGGTGGTCCGGCGAATCTGGTCCTCTTATAGGGCCTCCTTGGCAGGCAGTTGTGGGCGGCGGAAGTGGCTGAGCTAGGCTCGGTGCGGCTTGCGGCCCATGACACACCTGGATCCATGAGAGCCCGCTGACGGTGCATCACCACAGTGAGACCCGGTTCGGTCCCCGCGACTTTCTCCCGCATTGAGGCTGTACCTCCCCCAGTGCGCATACAGTTCTGGGACAAACGCCTGCATTCCCTGAGTGGCCGTAACCTCCTTGACCTCATCCACAATGGGCAGGGACAAACCCAGCGGAGCACCCTAGACCATTTCACTGTGCCCACCGGGGGCTCCACAGGTGGTGAGAGGGCGAGCTCGACGCCCGACAATGCGGCCCTCCTAGCGGCGATAAATAATGCCAGAGATATGCTAGATGCCAAGATTGGAGCAGTGGGGTCGGAGGTCTCATTCCTGCGCCAAGATCTCCGTAAGGCAGTCAACCACATCCCGGAGGCGGAGACGAGGGTCTCGACAGTGGAGGACACAGTAGCCACCCTTCAAAAAAAAGTCAGTAAACTTACCGTGGTATCGCAGGAGTTGGCCTCCAGGGTGGAAGATGCAGAGGGCTGTGCGCGACGCAACAATCTGCGCTTCGTGGGCCTACCGGAGGGATGTGAGGGACCCTTCATGACCCGCTTCATCACTCAGTAGCTCACAGATCTCCTGCCGCGGGATCTTCTCTCTTCGTGCTTCGTGGTGGAGCGCGCTCACCGGGCATTGACCAAAAAACCGCCCCCGGGCAAAAATCCCAGACCAGTCATTGCAAAACTATTGAGCTACGCCGATCGGGATGCAATTCTACAGTACGCTAGGACACACAAAGAGCATTTTCAACATGAGTCGCGGCCCGTAATGGTGTTCCCTGATTATACACGCCTGGTCCAGCAACAACGCCAGTCCTTCACAGCGGCGAAGCGCAAATTACGAGACTTGAACCTGCAATATATGCTCTTATATCCAGCTAGGATGAGGGTGATTTTCAACTCCAAATCATTCTTCTTTGACACTCCGGAGGCCGTCTTGGCGTGGACAGACGAACGTCCCCATCTTCGGCCACATTCACCACCGTTACTGGAATCAGACTCATCCCGTGGATCACAACGGAACAGACCTCGAAGGACTAAATCCAAAAGACGCCACAGATCTGGATCGGACAGGCAATCCACGAGTCCGGAAAGGGCCTCCTGAGCTTTCCATCATACCTCTGGCAGCCAGCCGCATGTTGTCATAGATTGCTGCTCATTAAGACTCTCCGAATACATGTCCCTCTGAGTGGGCCTGGATGCCAGGCCATGGGACTACCAGGCCCGAGACACTTTCGTTCTCCCCCTTGTTTCTATGTTTTATGGGTGGGTAGGGAACCGTTGGTGTGGGGGCTCGGGTCTCCCCCGTTGGGGGCCCGGTGTTCCTTACACCTCGATAGATGCTCCTAGTTTTTGGCAGTGTCGGGTGGGGGGAGGGGGGAATGTTAGGGGAATGTAGTTTTATGGTTCTTATTTTATTTGCAGACCTATTGTCTAGATTTCGAAGTCTTCATCGCTATGCCTTTAGAGATGAGGGATAATGGTGCTAGGTGATACGACCCCTCTCGGGGACCTTACTGTGGTTTCATGGAATGTCCGGGGTCTTCTAAATAAAGTCAAGCGAGGCGCTGTCCTGCGTCAGGCCAAGAGGTACGGGGCCGATATTCTACTTCTTCAAGAAACTCACCTCCTTGGTACTAAAGCCCCCTGTCTGGCTCGATTTGGTTTTCATTATATTTATCATGCGGGGTTCACCAGGGGCTCCCGGGAGGGGGGCCATTCTAATACACCGTAGGGTCCCGTTTCAGCATATAGCTCACAGGTTAGATCCCGGGGGCAGATTCATATTCGTCACCGGCACACTGCACGGCGAGCAGGTCACCATAGGCAGTATATACGCCCCTCCCCCATTAGGAGCGACCTTTGTAGATAAGATTTCTGGAGTCTGGGGGGAACTGCCGGAGGGTTTGACCCTTCTAGGGGGCGACTGGAATGACACAATGGGGCCAATGGACCGACAACGCAGTACCGACCGTCAACCATTACTGGGTCCCACTAAATTGCACTTACTGGTATCTACCCTAGGCTGGGCAGACATATGGCGGGAATATCACCCCACGGATCATAGCTACACATACATGTCTGCAGTCCATGGGCCACAATCCCGATTGGATTACTTTTTCGTCCCTCGCATATTCCTTCATTGGTTCTCACAGATAACTCACCTCCCCGCGGGCTCTCTGATCATTCCCCGATCACCTTAAAATTCCATACGTGCTCTCGGAAACCCCCCTTTCGATGGCGCATGTCCCCCTGGCACCTTCGGTGTCCGGACTATCAGGACATGTTACACACGGCGATCTCCACGTATCTAGATGCAAATATCCCCTCCGCTCCATCCCGATGCATTCTCTGGTAAGCTCTAAAGCCCACCGTCCGTGGGGTCGAAATCAGCTATCGCACCAAAGAAAAACGTACACGGCAAGAGCAACTGGCGGCCCTCGAGTCGCACCAGACTGCCCTAGCCTTGCAACTCAACCTAGACCCCAGCCCCACTGTGCGGCGCAACCTGCTGCAAGTGCAAAAAGAAATACAGCAATATCTAATGGGTGAGGCAAAAGAGATCTGGGAGGCATCACAACACCGAGTACCAATGGGGGGACAAATCGAGTAAAATGCTCCACCGGCTCTGCCAGGCTGACAAAGCCCCGGCGATCATCCCCATAATCCGTGACGCGGAAGGGACCTTGTGCATGTCGCCGGAGGGCGTAGCCAGGGAATTTGCACAGAACTTCACAGCCCTGTACGCACGTCGCGAACAGATCTCGGGCGCTCTCATTGCAGAATTCCTGACAGATATCCCACCGCGGAAGCTCACCGACCATATGCGCGAACAATTGGAGGCCCCAATCACAGTAGACGAGCTGACTGGGGCCATTAATGCTTTACACCCAGGGCGGGCCCCCGGTCCCAATGGATTCCCTATGGAATTCCTACGGCCGCACATGCATCTCTTAAGCCCCCATTTATTGGCGGCAATACAGGAGGCCATAGACTTAAGCATATTGCCCCAGGATTGGCGACATGCGGAAATAGTTCTGTTTCTCAAACCTGGCCGCCCTCCGGAAGACCCTTCCTCATATCGCCCCATTTCCCTCATCCACTTTGAGCCTAAACTATTAGGGAAAGTCCTAGCCGATCACCTGCGTACGTGCGTCTCAGATCTGATCCACCCTGACCAGTCGGGCTTTATGCCCCAAAGAGCTACCCGCCATAACATCCGGAGAGTACATAACGCCATAGCAGCAGCCCCGGCGCTGGGACGGCCGGCCGCTATTCTATTGGCTGATATAGACAAGGCCTTTGATTCTCTTAGCTGGGTATACCTCTTTCAATTATTGGAAGCAGTTAACTTTGGTCTCCGCTTCATAGCGTATGTCCGCTTGCTCTACACAAACTTAACGGCGTCAGTTCGTATAGCCGGGCACCGCTCAAACTCCTTCCCCATCCAAAGAGGCACTAGACAGGGCTACCCCCTGTCCCCACTGTTGTTCGCCCTTGCGGTCGAACCTTTAGCGGCGTGGGTCAGGAGCGACCCGGTGCTCCGTGGTTTCGACTGGTCCCAGTCGAGATTGGACCGCATCGCTTTATACGCGGATGACGTCCTGTTTTTTATGACAGACCCATGGTTCTCTGGGCCCCGCATATTGCAAATCCTCAGAGTGTTCGGGGAAACTACTGGCTTGTACACCAACCCCGCAAAATCCGTGCTCTTTCCAGTATGCGGTCACCAAGGACGAGGTGCCTGGGCATCGCATCTGTCCCATGTGACGGGCGGTTTCAAATATCTAGGCATTTTTGTGCCACCATGCCCCAAAGTCTCATGGGCGCATAATATCACTCCATTGCTTGCGAGTCTGAACGGCGAAACGACAATCTGGTCCTCTCTTCCCTTGTCTCTGTACGGGCGATCAGCCATCTTTAAGATGGTATTCCTGCCTCGGATTTTATATCACCTTCAAAACTTCCCCTATACTATCCCTCGCTCCTGGTTTGCGCAAGTCAACGTCATACAAAATAAATTTCTCTGGAACGGTGGGGCGGTCAGGGTCGTGCTCCGCACATGCATACAATCTACATACTGTGGGGGGATCGCAGCAGCAGACATCTATTCATATTATGCAGCATCTCACTTACTAGTGGTAAACGAATGGTGGTATAACTCCCCAACCGACCCAGCTTTTGCAATCAAGCATGCAGCAATGGAAGGGACCCCCCTCCTTCAACTCCTTTATAGTGCCACACGCCTGGATTTTTTACCTCCGGCAGGTAGAGTAGTGATACAGCTGTGGCGGAATGCAGTCCGACAGATGGGTTGGAGCGGGACGCTAACCCAAACAACTCCACTATGGCAGGGCGCATACCTCCGCCCAGTTGCTGCCTTGGGAGGGTTCCGGGGGTTGGACCAAATAGGGATATCGACCCTTGGCGATGTGATGCGGGGTACCACACTGAAATCCTTCCATCAACTACAGGAGGAGTTCCAGTTACATAAGACGCAATTTTACAAATACCTTCAATTCCACCATGCCCTGACTCCCCAGATCCACACGCTTGAGACCCTTCCAGAATTCCACCCATTGGAGGGCCGTCTGCTGATGGGAGATCTGGGCCTGCACAAGATCAAGCAAATATACCAGACACTGATGACCCACACACAGACAACACTTGATAAGACACGGCGAGCGTGGCAAGCCGACATTCCTGACCTGACGGATGATGACTGGGCCGAAGCCATAGCCAGCCCACGTGGCGCGGCGGTATCCACACGGTACCGCCTGATGCAGTTCAAATATCTTCACCGAGCATACTACACATGGACCAGACTGTGGCAGATGGGAGTTATCCAGTCCCCTGCATGTCTATGGTGCGAGAGGGAGGATGGGACGTTCTTACCAACAGTATGGAGTTGCACTGTGTTGCAGCCCTTTTGGCGTAGAATCCTGTCCTGTCTAAATGAGGTACCTTCATGGGAACTCCCGTTTGACCCACGACTTTTCCTCCTACACAGTACAGATGACGTTGGGGGAAACAAGTATAAGCAACATTTATTGTTTTTAGCCCTCACTATCGCCAAACACGATATCGCCCAAATGTGGAAAGGGACATCTCCCCCGACACTGGGTAAATGGAAAACTGAACTTGACAGATGCATGGGGGCGGAAATAGCAGTATTTCTAGCTCTGGGCTGCCCCAACAAACATAGGAAAATCTGGACCCGATGGGCGTCATATCGTGGAATAGAACTTCCTCCCCTGCCACCCACGGACCCCTTATAGGTGACTCCCCTATCCCAATGATCACTGACCGTACCATCCCGTATTGTATGATAATAGATCACTCTGCTAATATATCATATGCACATGTCTCGAGATCTAGTATTGTCTGCAGGTTGTTTAAGTTATACCACCTGCATGTTTGGCAGGCTTTGAAAAATAATCAAAATGTCGGAACTTCTGCAATGTTTCTTTCTCTCCTACAGGTCGCCCAACTTTCAAATGAATAACCGAATAAAATCTGTTGTTAAAAAAAAATAATTACAGATTATTTTATCTCTTCTTGCTGTTCCAGTAGCAGAAAGTGTGGTGTGTCTAGCATCTACCTCTTCGTCCTGGCCATCATATGGGTTGTCCTGCTCCTCCTGGTCTTCATCCAATGGCGTGTTTGTGCGTACACAAATATTGTGCAGAATGCAACAGGCCATTATGATCTTGCAAACAAGTTCAGGCCTGTACAGGAGTCTGCCCCCGATACATCTACGCACCGGAACCTGGATTTGAGGACTCCAAATGTGCATTCAACTATGGCCCTTGTGCATCCCAGTGAAACGTTGTAGTCTCTCTGGGCCTTTGTCACTCCGAGGGGCGTCATCAGCCATGGCGTGAGTGCATATCCTTGATCACCTGAAACAGATTAAAGAGATATGTGTCCATTAGTGTATGTGCCTGCTGTGTTTGCAGTGTGCCTTTTTATGTGGGTGTGCATTGTGCTACTTTGTACTTTCTGGTTTGTCATGTTGAGTTTCCAACAATTTACCAGCATCTGTGAAATTAACTTGCCTATACTTGACAGACTACACATCACCATGTTGTCATTGTCCGGCTCCTGTGTATTGCCTCCATGTTGTGACTGTCAGGATATATGGGTCAATGAAAAAGAACATAATTGTTTCTTTACAGGCCTGTTGCACAAACAGAACGTCTCCTGTGCACATATTGTGGAGGGTGCACCATTGGCACATATGCCTGATTAGGTATCCACCTTGACTTTTTGATGAATGCTATGTTGGGACATCATCTGGGGACCTCATTGGTAGTCATTGCGCTGAGGGTAACTGAGAGTGAAAATCCTTGTCTGCTCATTGTGGGCTCTTTGCATCCACCTTGCCACAAAGGTGGATCAGTGTCTAGGTGACAGTGGCACTGCTACCTGGTGCACTTGACTTACTGGGACATTTGAAGACAACATACATATGCATTGATGTCCTTGTGCATGAGTTGAGTTAGACTCTGCATGTATGCATGTTGTGGTACGACACATCAATTTACCCTTGTGTGTGTCTGTTCACAATCAACACACATTATGGTTTCTTATTTTGTGCATCAGATTACTACTCCTCACCAAGGGAGACATGTGGATGCACGACACGTGTTGAGAATGTGATTTGGATAGTTTGTATGCTCTCCTATGCATGCTCCATTCTGCAACAACACAGACTGATGTTCTAAGCAACTTTTGTTTTTATTTGTGGGCAGTTAGTGCTCCCTTCATTCAGCAATACATGCAGAGCCATAATGCAGGTACACCCACTGCATGGTGCATAGCTGACTGTGTTTTTGCATGTCAGCTAATCGTGCACTTCCACAAGTGAGAGCAGGGTGATCTGTCAACTTGTTGTACATATGGTACATGTGTTGATTTCAATATGTATGTGGCTAAGCAGAAGCATATGTTCTGTGTCATGTACTGCATTGATTAATTAAAATGTTGTCTGATGAGTTCTGCCAAATCTATGTTACAAGAATGCCATTGTGGTTTGTGTGAGATTTTCATGGCTCTTCCCTTGTTGGGCTGTCTTCCAAATGTCTTGATTAATTTGCAATGTGTAGTTGTGTATATTGTTTGGGCCTGTTCCAAGGCATGTCGTATTACATTGGCTACCTGTGGATTGTCTCATATTTGAGGTACATGCTTGTGTACTTGAGGTGTGTGGTGTGTTCAGTTTGTACTTACCAACGAGCAGTCCATTTCCATATGTGCCATTCTCAAAACGCTGGTTTATGACCGATTGGTGAAATATCTATGAGTCATGCACACTCCCAGGGAACTTAGCAACAACATTAATGAACAGGCCCAGGTGGTCCACAATTGCCTGAACGTTCATTGAGTGTGTGTGCTTCCTGTTCCTGTATATATGTGCAGTGTCCACAGGAGGCACAAGTAGAACATGGGTGTAGTCAATTGCCCCAAATACATGCAGAAACCCGGCAATGTCATAGAAGCCTTGTTTGTTGTCAAGTTGTTCCTGTACAGTGTTGGGGAAGTGTAGGTGCTGTGGTGTCAGGCTGATAATGGCATCCAAGACTTTGGGGAGGAACCTGGAGAAGGCTGACTGTGAGACTCCACCCACTCTGCCAGTGGTTGGTTGAAAGGTACCAGAGGCCAACATGTGTAGCACTGCAAGTAGCTTTGTCTGCGGAGGGATATTTATGCTGTGCTGTGATGGTGCCTGCAGCCTTGGTGCTATCTGTGTGAGTATGCATAAGATGGAGGTGCTTTTCAGCCTGTAGTGTGCTATCACATCCTCTGGACGCAGGTCTGTCAAGGTGATGCGTTGACAGTACACCCACTCTCTTCTTTGGCGCTGCCTCTGTGGTGTTCCTGGTGGCGGTGGCAGTGGTGGTGATGGTCTTCTTGCGGCTCCAAGCTGCAAGAGTAGTACCTCCATGGCATCATTATGTGAGCAAATGAGGGTCTGGGATTGTCTCCCTTATGTACAGGTGTGTTTGCACCATTTTTTAGACCAGCTTTTTTCTGGTCTTAAAATCTAGCCGCTAACTGGCCTTAGCGTGAGTTTTTTTTAAGTATCGCCGGACCGATAAATCATTGTACATATCGCGAAGTAGGCTTTGCGGGAATTTTTACACGGGAACGCCGACCTTGCATCTCATTTTCGTTAAGTCCTGCTAACAGAAGTGGCGATCCGAGAAATGAACGTTTACGAAAGAAAACTGCCGCTAATTGCGGTTAGCAGCACCTTGTAAATACAGCGATAAAAAAAAGCTGCCGTAGCGTCAAAAAATTGACGCTACGGCGGCGTTAACTCCTTGTACATATGCCCCCCTAAAGTCTGGAAAGGTCCTTAATAAATCAAGCCCTTATTGTTTAGAACGTATAGCTTGTACATAAAAATTGGATATGGAGGAAACCAATCTTACATTTCAGGATCCATTATTTATGTCATTAACACTTACAAAAAGGAAGTAAAATGAGTACACTCAATAGCTGATTAGACACATTTTAAACTAAACAAGAAACTTGAGGAACTTTTTACTAATGCAAAATATGTATTGTTTTCTAAATGTCGACCTAAAAGAACTGCACATGTAGTCACTATTAACTTTTCATATTGAGAGGAAGCAACCGAATCTTTTCATAGACTGGTGACTGTAATCTCTTCTGAGCGTCATTATCTCAATCTATCAATGATGAAACTGTAACCTTTCATAATTGACAAAGGTGCAAAATGTGTCACATTCTCAAGATTCCATCTGCTGGTGAGTTTACTAGTGAAAGCATTTTTTTGCATTGGACCTTTCCAATAAAATATTTTTTAGTTAAAATTCACAAGCACAAAAATATATCATATGATTTTTTTCTCCCACTATTATTTAAAAACGTAATCAACTTTATGAGGTCATAAAATATGCGAAGCTTAAAAAAAATTCACAAATTTGGCAAACTCCAGCGTTGCCATTTTGCACACACATTAAATATATACCATTCTCTTCCACATGAAGAATCTTCGTAAATGCAGAAATCATTAGTTGAATCGCCTAAATAAAGTGATTCTAAATTTCACTATTAGGACTGCATGACATTTCTTTGGGCATATTAGACGAACACACAGGAAAACAGCAAAGCGATTGATGTGAAATGTATGTTGTGAATTTTGAAATGTTTACACCAATTACTTCGATTATTTATCTAAAAAATATAACTAATCACAAATACAGAGCAGTACAACAATATTGCATTTATGGTTTGTCAATGTTGCAGATCCAATGTTTTATTTTCAAAGAATCCAAAGATTGGTTGACATGCAGGTCAGTATCAACCGAAAGAAACAGCCGACATGTGTTTCGTCGAAGGACGGCTTTTTCAAGTGTGTTGGTTAAAACAATATACATCACATATTTGAATGTTACATTTATTAGATAAATTGATTAGTATCCTTCTCTTCCACAAAAGGTGTTGATTAAACTGGAAACATCATAGATCACAAAATTAAGGGCGCTTGACTTCGGCCTCAATACAGATAGGGAACTGTTTATATTTCTCAATTTCTTTGGATGTGCAAGCAGCCTTGTATTACCACTGTCACCTACTATATTTTGTAAAAAAACATAACTGTTAGGGTAATTATAACCATATAAACATTTGATTGTTTACCATTTTCCATCCTTAATGTGAACAGCATAGTGTTTGAACGAAATATGTTAAACAGATGAAATTCAAAAAGGTTCCCGGAAAAGTTATAACTTAATGAATAAATGAGGAATTTATACCGTGCGCGGCTACCAAACAGAGTCCCTGCACTGAATTTACTCAAAGCAGAAGTTATTCCTTTGGCTAAAATTAAGTTATATCTTTCAGCATATTCACAAGCATATTGGTCTGTTCATTAGCTGCACAAGTGTAAGTTACTCACGGCAGAAAACACCTGTGAACATGTATGATATTCCAAAGTAAGTTATCGATCACTCATTCCTGTACCACACCCTGCTTAATTTGCACAAAGTGGGCCTTTAAACAATTTTGAAATTAAAATGTATACTTGTTTCATTTCATACTTCTTCTCACCAATAGAATCAATTTTCATGTACGTACCACCCATTCCAATACACAGCTTCTAAATTTTGAATTGATCAGTGATATTAACCTCACCATCCACTCAACTTACACTTGGTCCATTTAGGTATATATTTTTGAAAGCGGTGAACTTGTAGAATCCAAATCTAGGTACAAAGCAACGAGTCACTGTATCCATTAGAGAGAGTTCCATTTCTCTTCATTGTGGTACAGAAATGGTGGTGCTCTTAAAATTATGTCTGGTGCTGCATGTGTAAGAGTTGCTTCTCCTTGAGGATGTTGTTTTGCATGAAGAGGAGAGTCTTTCATTACTTCTTGAATTGGGGAAATGTTTGTTCTGACTGAATCTTCATTGGGATGGTGATCCATATTCTTGGTGTATAGGAAGATAAGGCTTGTCTTCTGGGCTTAGGCGTTTGGGAGTTCTTAGTCTCTAGCATGGTGATATCAGAGCTGCATATATTGGACTGAGAACATAAAATTGTGATTATTTTTCGGCCACTCAGTATGGATTGCTGGACATAACTGTCTGCAAGACTGTGCGATGGGTCTTTAGGGTGATGCCAGCAGGAAGCAATAGCCACTAGATTTCTTCAAAGCATGTCAGTAATCAGTTATATTTAATCTTTTCATTAGATGAGTCGGAAAGCCATTCAGAACTTTCTTTAGTGGTGCCACGCCGGTATCTGAGATGCTTCAAGGAACACATGAATGGCCGTTCTGAATTTGGTTTATGGAAGGAAAGCCTTGATTCTGCTCAGGAATGAGAGATGGTGTCAGTGACGTAGCAAGACCTTTTTTGACGTAGCAAGACCTTTTGCTGCCCGTGGCGGCCCCTGAGTTTGCCGCCCATGGCGGCGCGTGTAAGAGTGGGGGGGTGCTAGCGATTCCTGTCCTTCCCGCCGCAGGTAGGAAGGGAACTGCCAAACCCCCCCCCCCTTGCTACGCCACTGGATGGCGTAGAGAAGTCTGTGTCTCTTTAGCTATGTGGGACTTGAAGCGAGGTGGCAATTTATATGGAATCCTGGTGATTTGTTGTTGTCTGCCATTTGAGGTATGAATCCATCAAGGTATGTTGGTACAAGGCATTCTTGGACCTGCACTTTTCTTTTGTCATTGATTCTTTTGTCATTCATTGTTGATGAGGACAAACTCGGATTTTAGGGCGTCCAGCTTCCAGTAGACCTTTCAGATCTAGGTATAAATGGAAGAGGCAGAGTCTTATTTAGGAGGCTGATGTTACTGTCAGTTGAGACTTTCACGTACAGTTGTGTGTCATCAATGCATTGCTGGATCTTGATGGGCCCCACATCTTGGAATACATCCAGTGTTGCATGAAGAGGCGCATTTGATGTTTTGGTGCTATGCATTTGTGCATAGGTATTTTAACATGTTTGTGTTAGATTTTATTGTCTTAATGAGAGAAGATTCATAATAACCATGCGTGTGTCTGCTTTCCCTTTCTTTCATTGTCTAACAATGGTGAGTTTATTCACTAGCACTTGAGTGACAATAAGTGTGGACTGCAAATTGTAGCCTTTTTCCTTTGCGGGAAATTGTCACTTAAGCCTATTTGTGAAATAGGAGAGTTCGCTAATTTACCTTGCTGCTTCTCGTTGTGGGTTGAGTCTGCTTCCTTTCCTGATTCTTCTCAGTTGTATGAGCTATAATGATTTTAAGCCCCTCTTCCAGTTTCAGCAACTTTCCTGCTAAATATTCCCAGCAATGGCAGGTCACGGCGTTCCACGCCCTCATTACCTGTATGTTTATGTTTTGTTTTTTGTAAAGCGCATGGCTTCCCGAGGGCTTCCCCGCACTGGAGAGTGCAGGACTGAGAGCTGATCCCACTAGTGTATTAGAGGAGAAACAACCAGGTCTTGAGTTTTTTCCTAAAGGATAGTTCATTTTGCAGTGATCTGAGGCCAAGTGGGAGATCATTGCACAACTGCGGAACCAAGTGTGCGAATCATCTTCCTCCTCATCTTGTCCTTTTGACTCTGGTTGTACTGAGGCAATGTTGTTGAGAGGATCTTAAAAGTCTGGTTGGCGCATATGCAGATATGTATGAGTGAGCTGGTTGTGTGGTGTGTGCGAGATCCATGCATGGAACTTTACCCTACATAAATGTCAGCTATTTAGTTATGAAAAGTCCAAAAAGTGAATAGCACTGATATTTTTCACCTCAGGATTCTGAGTGACATTATAGACAACTCAAGCTTCGCTCTCTGTAAGAATGAACTGGTTCATGGATTGTGCGACATCCGTGCATGGAACTCTCCACCTTAGCAAGGTTCTGTCACTGACTATAGCCGGGCTCATTGTCTTTGGATGGGAGAAACAATAAATATACCTTTAAAGCATTTCAGCAACCACAAGAAATAGCCGAATGCCACAGGAAAACCATGTAATCATATTGGCCCAGTTGTTTCTTACATTCTCCATTTTATATTTGTCAATTCCAGTATCAGAGTTTGTTCTTTGGTTTGAGACCGTCTCGTCCTCATTTGACCATTTTTAACCTGCTGGCATTCTCAGTTGCTTACTAAAGTCACTTCTCTTGATGTTCCCTTATTGTTCTCTTGAATCCCCCCATCTCCTGGCAGCTGCTTGCTCCATTATGTACTGTATTTCAGGGCCCGCATGTTCTTTGTCGGCCTCCTCCATTTGTCTCTGCAGCTGCATTGAACTTCTAATGGTCCTTCTGGAGCCCCCAGCTGTACTGAAGTGGCTCCAGACTCCATCCGGGAAGCATTGCTGTATGCCCATAACTTGTTCTGTTTGATAAAACTATAAAGGCTACTAAAAGATGAAGCCCTGCTTGCGCATTCTTTGAGTGGGATATTGAGTTTTTAACGTAAGACACTCGAGCAGAAGGCCAACATAAAACAAAGAACTACAAAAATGCAACAAGAAGGTGCTAGGACAGTTGACTTATTCATAGAAAATAGAGTTTGAGTAAGTAGGTTTCAGAAATCTGTTATATTAAGCATAGTGGAATGTACTTTATCTATAACATTGAACTTCCATGTGTTTACCTGATTTACTCTCTCGTGAATGATTGTGGTTCCAAGAAAAAATGTGCCTGAAGGTGGTAGGCCCTTTCACCATTCTTTTCCCTCCATAGCTGTCAACTGCCCCATCACATAATATAGATGCAACTGCTCCTTCAACCTATAAGCTTTGTTGTGTGTTGCAGCGCCAAAAAGCACATATGCTCACAACCAGATACTTGATCATTATATATGATGACATTCCCTGCCTTACAGAGCAGAGATCTTAGATGTATGGTAGTGTGTCAGAATATTGTATACAGAAATATTGTCTAACAACAATTGACCTGATTACGATGTCAGGTGGAAAGCCTCCGACCAGCTGTTGGAAGCTTTCCGCCCGACATCGTAGTTTTTCAGTCCGACCGCCGTATTAGGATGACGGCTGTCAGAGTGAAACCTGTGGGGGGATTCTGATGCACTTCCAACGGGCTCAAGGAGCCCATCAGAGCTTCGGAAGCCACCATAATCTCCTAATGATGGCGGAGCCACGTTCAGCTCCGCCTTCGGGATTATAATGGCACTTTCCGACAGCCTTTTCATGTCTGCCTTTCCGACATGGAGAGCCTGTCGGAAAATGTCTTTGGGGACCCCTAGCAAGGCCCCCTTCCCCCCTGACCCTCCGCTATGCGGCCTGCCTCCCTAAACATGCCTGCACCGTGTGGCAGGCACGGTGAGGTGCCTGCCACACGCTGCAGGGATGTTTAAAAACATCCATTTTACAATGGTAGCTTGTGCTGCGGGCCTTTTCCACCCGCTGCACAAGCTGCCATTACAAAATGGATGTTTCACATCCTAATTCTGGGGTCGGAACCACCGACCTACGGTCAGACGGTTCCAGACCGCTACGGTGTCGGGCGGACATCGGAATGAGCCCCAATATGGTTTCCATTAATATTATGACTTTGTGTGTAGATTTTCAATTACAAAGGATATTTAGGACATGCTATTTATGTCAGAGGATACTATGACATTGCTACCGTGGTACTACACCTCAGGGATGAGTGTGTAACTCTTGGAGAATGGCTGCGGCACCCATGGGTGCTGTTGCCCGGTGGTTTCATTCGGTGACTGCTGATCTGTTAGGGAGAACAATGCTCTGCACACCTTCCTCTCACAAAAAAGAATTCACATAAGCAAAGTTAATACAGTGCGTTGCAAAAAACATGTTTGTATATGAATATAATTAGCCGTTCAAATTTGATAATGGTTTTATTGTCCTCAGAAGGAGGAAAGGCTCAGCCATGCTTGCAGAGATTCGAACCTGCAGACAGTACCCATATTTCAGCAGCCAGTGCTCAACATGCTTGGGCATCTTCTTGGGTAACAGAAGAGGGAGAAGTGTGTGTGAGAGAGAGAGAGAGAGAGAGAGAGAGAGAGAGAGAGAGTGCGCCTATGCTGTTCACTGTGCTTGCATGTATGTCTGATGTTTCATCTGTATTTTATGTGGGTGTTCATGTCAGGGTGCCTGTGTGTTGATAGAGTAGGAGTAGACCTGGGAATTTTGGAAGGGTGCAGGGTTTCTAAGAATTGAATATGTACTTGGTGGGATGTTTGCATCTGGGGTTTGTGATGGTGTAGGGTATGAATGTGTGTGAGAATACATTGTGTACATGTGTGTGAATGTGAGAGAGAGGTGTGGAGGTTGGGGTCCATGTCTTTATGTAAGTGTGACAGATTGGAGGTAGCTAAGTGGTGTGTGTGTGCCTGCGTGCGTGCTAGGAGATTTGTGGCGCGGTTTATGTCTGCATAAAGGGTGTGTGTGTGTAGGTGCGGAATGTAGGGCATGTTGCATCTTAACTGTGTGTTTATGTAGATTTGTGTGTGCGTAATGTGTGAAGGAATGAAGAATAGTGATAGTATGTGTAGTTGAATTTTGCTGTGTAACTGACTGCTACAATTTAGATTTCTTTCTTGTTTCAAACATTTGATGCTTTACTGATCATATTTCATAGTATGGCAAAGGAATTTTCGTCAGCGTTAAAGGCTATTGATAGTACAGTATTCTCTGGCACACTAATTTTGATAGAATATTAACTGGTAAAGATCACAGTTTATTTCTTGCTCAGACAGTTTGATGGCTATTATTGCCCATAAATTGTGTTTTATTTCTTGGCACACGCATTTTGAATAACCAATATTACCAGTCCTGGAACTGTGAGCAGCAAAAAGCAGGTTGACACATTGAGCCATATATCTTTAGCAATATCCTGGAATATTTCAACAGTGCTCAAGAATATGTCAATATCATCTTTGCATGTGTGACTGCAGCATCATGAGTGATAACAGCAGCAGTTCTGAATGAAATTTATATCAAGAAGATTTTGATGGGTTATAAACTGGCATGCATGGTGTTGCTTTACATTCTGTCACACTCACATCATGGTAGGCTGTTGGGAGTGGAATGTCCCCTGTAAGATCTTACAGTCTTGCACACTTAACCTAAGTGATCCTTGCTGTATAGTTTCTTGCATCAAGCCATTTCCCGGTTAGCACACTCCACAATCATGCTTGTGTGAGGAGGCCTAGGCTTTTCATCTTGGTGCTGAGACCGTGAGTCTAGCTCAGTGATTTAAAGTGGCACCAAGTGTGCTCCTTAGACACCATGGGGCTGCTGTGCATCTCCATTGTCATATACATGAAGCAGTGTTGGCAGCTTATCGCTTTTCTGAGTGATAGTATTGAACAGACCCTTGTTTGGGTTCAGGTATACGTTTGGTGTCTACAAAGGTGTGAAGTTCCACTTGAATGTAATGCCCAGACCCTGCACTGACATCCCCATGTGTGTGATGCTGTTTGATTGATAACTAGTAGCAGGTCTCCACATCGTTTGTGAGTGTGTAGCTACAGGGACCTATAGGATCCATTCCGGATACACCTGGTAAAACATATCACAGGATGAAAATTGAGATACAGCCTCCCCAAGCAGTGGACATTGCTTTCATTTGTGAGCTAGAGGGTGTAGCCATAGACAATGAACTGTGAGAAGATGTAAACAGGGCCCCATCGTGATTGAATTGTGACCTGATTGCAAGAGTCTGATGCTTGTCTCTTCCTGAGCACTGCCATGTAGGGTGATAGTGGAGAATGGAAGGTGAGTCAGTAGATTATGCTGCTAAGGAGAGGGAATCTTCAAGGCATGGCCTGCCCTCTATGTCTCTCCCCTGGATGCTACCGCTGAAGATTGATGAGTCCTGATGCCATCCAGGTGCAGAATCTTAATACTTCGTTGAACTCATGTTTTAGTTGGAGTCCCCTTTAAAACTACCTGCTGTGACAGCCACCACCGTTGACACTGAATGTGTCTCCTCTGAGAAAGAAAAAAAGAACTATGAAAAGGAACCATTCCAAATTGGTTCATTGTCACTGACAGTGTGATCAACATCTCTGTTTCAAAAATGTGTGTGAAAGTGGGTTCCAAACTATCCCACATGATTCCAGGCCCACATTCTTCACTGACCAAATGAAGGAGTGCTCTACAGAGTACTAGAAGGACTGCTAAGATCCAGCATTGGTAACTCTGATAACCTTTGTCCTAGAGATGAGGGGACCACACCTGAAGGCTGTGTCTCTTGCTGGAGAGCTGAGTGTCTGTGTGTGGCCTAGCCTGCCAAATGAGGGAATGTATGAACAGACCATGCAGTATGAGACTTCCTAAAGACGGGAAGCCCTGCTACTTTGCCTTGACTGTGTGGCAGTCCAGAAAAAGTGGACTGTACTGGAGAGTGTAACCGGTGCCAACCCGACTCTGGATAACTAACCCTATGGGGCTGAATCACCGTAAAGAATGTGGTAATGAGCATGCGAAACACTAACCTCGATGAATTGACATCTCTCAGTAATAACATCCTGCCTCCTCCCGGAGACATGTCAGATGTCCAGGATCTTACAAACCACTACACTAATTCCATGAAGAATAGTCTAGATTCTATTGCAGCACTATAACTAAAAAGATTGTCCACCAAAGACACCAAGCCATGGTGCAATGGTAGTCTTAATACAGAAAGACGCAACCTGAGACTAGCTGAACGATGGTGGAGATTCTCTCAGTCCCTTGAACAACTCAAGCATTTGAGAACACTGAGGAACTCACAGTATAAATGCATCAGAAGGATGAAAACTAACTTCTTTTGAAACCAACTAGATCAAGCTAGAAACTGACCCAAAAAACTATTTGAACTCGTACAATCAAATGGCCTACCCAACCCTCCCCAAGCTGGATCCAGTCTGTGTCCAAATTGCGAGGAATATGCCTCCTTCTTCCTCGAGAAGATGGAAAACATGAGAAATTATTTGCAGAGGGCTTCGGAGCATCGTCTCCCCTTACCTCACTCCAGCCTCTCCCCCTCCCTGACAGCAGTACCCTAATTTCGACCTGGGCACACCCTCAAAAACAAAGCCTCATGGACCTCTTTCAAAACCTTTCAGGAATGTGTCATTCTCAAAATCCACAAACCAGTTCAACAACCTTCTTCCCTCCAATTTGTTCAATGAGATCAAACCGTTGATACTCCCACTCTGGACCATGATTGTAAATGCCTCTCTACTTCAAGGCACTATCCCTGACTGCCTAAAGTCGGGTAGGTGTCCCCACCCTAAAAAACCATCGGCAGATTACGCGGTTCGAAATAGCCCGATCTTCAACATTCTAATTCTGGCGAAGCTCCTTGAAAAATGTGTCCACATACAACTCTGTGACCACATTGAACAATTCTGCCTTCTGGACCAATTCCTATCCGGCTTCCACCCGAGGCACAGCACTGAATCGGTTCTTACACAGATAGTGGATGATGCACTAAAAATGTTGGATCAAAACAAATTTTGCCTCCTAATCCTACTTGGCCAATCTTCTTCATTCAATACGGTTAAGCATGACAACTTACTAGACTTACTGGAACGTAGTATGAGCTTATCAGGGTCTGTACTGAACTGGTTCACTTCGTTTCTCCAAAACAGATCTCAAAGATTCAAGGTTGAACAGTCCCTATCTAAGACCTCTCCGGTCACCCTAGGGTTTCTCCCTCTCACACACTCTCTTTAACATTGTCCATGGAGCCTCAAACCGAAAGTCTGAGTTCATCCAACATCCACTATTGCATGTACACTGACGACACTCAATTATACCTGAAAGTCTCCTCCCCTTAAGATATCAAATCCCTCAATTTAACTCTACAAAAACCCCAAAACTGGCTGGCAGACAACCACCTCAAACTAAACACTCTCAAAGCCAAATTCCAACCAATCGCGTCACCCATCATTGAAGAATGGTTGAAACAACTAACAGCCCTCAACTTCATGCCCCAAGTTATTGATTCAGCGCGATCACTGAGAATTACTCTCAACAAGAGCCTTAACATGCAGAAGCACATCAGCGCCGCCACCAAAGGAGCGATCCTCCAAATGAACATCTTGAGAAATATAAAACCTTTCCTCCCTCCCAATGACTTCAAATCTGCAGTGCAAGCCCTAGTAATTCCTAGGTTAGACTATGGAAGTGCAACCCTCTGTACCCTGTCCAGATCCAAAACGGCTCCTCTAAGGGCCTCCCTTAACTCTGCTGCAAGACTCATCACAGGATCAAAAAGAAACAACCACATCACCCCTGACTTAAAAGCCCTCAACTTGCTCCCTTATGAAGCAAGAATTCAATTAAAAATCGTGCGCATGAACCTTAAAGCCCTACACTTCATTACTCCGAGATACCTTGCTCAGAATTTGGAACTTTCTGGTGGCTGCAGATCCTCCAGAAGCTCCAGCACCTTACTGCTGAAACCACAGAGATTCTCTAAAAAGAAGACCTACAACCGAGCTTTCTCTTGGATTGCCCCGAAAATTTGGAACTCCCTGCTCCCTGAAACCAGACTGAATGCCTCAACTGTTTCTTTCAAGAAAGAAGGTAAAGTATTACTCATGAACAAATTTATGCCCTAGATCCTAGGGCATAAATCCTTTCCGCATACCTCTCTTGATTCGTCAATTACTCTCATGACTACTGCTGACTGTTATTGGTTTGGTCATTGTTTTTCTTATGGTTATTAATTTTGTACTACCGTGTCTATTTGTATCTATATTTTGTGGTGATCTCTCCCATTCCTTGGGAGCCCAATTGGTTTCCATATGTCTCTCTGAACATATATAAAGCACTCTGATACCTACATGGGTCATGTTCGCGCTATATAAAACATTTAAAAGAAATAAATAAAAATATACAGACCATGGGTCACAGAACCAGGGAAGCTGCTTGCACCTTATAACAAATTGCTAGCGCGTCTGCAGGATTTACTCCTAAATATTTCTGTGTATTTAGAGCCCTGTAGCACCCTTTTTAGAAACATGGAGCTGATTAACATGTCTTATGTATAGTATTCCATTTTGATGTATGACTAAACTAAATCTCCCTTTACAAATAAAAGGACTGGGTTGGGAAGTACTTACTGAGTCTGTTCTTTGACTGTTTAAGTTCTGGGTTTCTCCTGAGAAGGCTTGGACTGCTTGCCCTCGCTATGCCAGGAGTTACGTGGGGCGAGGGTGACTTGGCACCCAGTTTTCATTTCCATAGTCAGGCCCCAGGACACCCATGGTAAAAGCCCCAAATCCCTAAGGTTGTGGCTCACTAATGCCTGCTCACACCATGGACCACCAACTGGAAACATCCATTACAACGCAGGCATTACAACGCAATGCATTTACAACACAGACAATACAACGCAAGTTCCATTACAACACATGCTATTACAAAGCATGCCATTACAAGGCATATGCCTCACTGACCAGCACCTTCCCTGAGGTAAACACCTGGCGGTGTTAGAATAGTAAATGACGCTGTAATGGTGCATGTGTTGTAATGGCTTGCGTTGAAATAGCATGCGTTGTAATGGAAGTTGCGTTATAAAAACCGAGTTGTAAAAGTATGTGTTGTAATAGTTTGCGTTGTAACGCCATACATCCACCATCAACGAATTCTAATACAGGCTATTAACTTTCAAAGATACCATTTTTTTTTCTAGAATCTGATTTTTAATGGACTTTAAAATGGCAAAGATATTATTTTACGTTCATGCGCACACACAGTTGATGGTCACGTAACTAGCACAATCAATAGCCATTAACAGCCACGTCACTCTGAGAAGCTCTCTTTCTGGGCTGGCACATGGAGCACCCTGGATTGTCTAAATTATTATATTATTATAAGCACCCTGGAATATCTGACTAACACTCAGATTTGTATTTGAATTAGTCAGGAGTATGATAAAGGCAAGATGGCTCATTGAGATGGGCATTCACTGCTCACTTTTGTTTGAAGACTGGCAGGGCTGACTCAGCTCTTTATCCTCAAAATGAGTACCATTAAATTGGGCAATGGTAACATTTGTTATTATTTACAGCACTATAAACAGCAAAACTATGGTAGCACTCACCATATAAAAGCAAGTCATTATTAGAATGCAAATACAGAAATTACCAAAGCATTTCATTGTATGGCCCATTAATTGTTATGGGCGCTTAACTGCCACATGGTATTTTCTGTGTATTAAATGTTGTCACTCATTAGTTACATCTGGTTTAGTTTCACCTTGCGTATGATTTCTCGCTATTGTTTTCTTTTGAGGCAGTGACACGGGATTTCAGTCACTGGTTCAGTGTTCTGTCTCAAATATTAGTATTCTGTGGATCCGTATTCCTTTGAGATGCACCATTTTCTGATGAGTACATAAACTTTTTACTGCCTCCGACAAATAGTTCTTGGTATTGTGGCAGATGTTGAATTACTGGAATATTTAATGAGGTTCCTGTTCATAAAAAGAGTCTGGCATGTTCACCCCACCTTCTTACCCCAACCACTGCATTGTCAATTAGCAAACAGTGGCATGTAGATATTTCATTGCAAACAATGTGTCATAAGAGGAATTATTTGCAAACAAATGCATGTATGTGAAAAGGTTAACTATAGGGAAACTTGAGAGGCTAGCCAGTGGGCGAGGAAGTCAGTATGGGCGGGTGCCGGGAAGATGGAGAAGGCAGGCAAGAGATGTAGGGCCTGATGTACGGATTTTTCATTTGCAAATAGTGGTCGCAAATTGTGCACCAACGTTTTTGCAAATGGAAAGGAATTTTGCAAACAAACCTATTTACTAATAGGTCGGGCCCCGAAATTCGGAATTATAGTGGGCCACAATTGGACCTAACTAATTAATATGCATGAGACAGGCTGCAAATTGTGCCCCGCTATGATTGGATAGAGTCACAGGCATTGTGGCCTGCTGTGGTCAACATGTCTGGTATTGCTTTTAAACAACACAGGGGCCTATGTACAAGGAGTTAATGCCGCGTTAGCGGCACTTTTCCACCGGTTTTGGGGCGATATTTTTATCACGATATATGTACAAGCTGTCGCTAACCTCTGTTAGCGGCAATTTTCCAGCGAAAACGTCCATTATAAAGATTGCCACTTCTGTTAGCGATAATGACATGCAAGGGAGGCGTTCCCGTGCAAAAACGGCCGCTAACCCCACTTCGCGATATTTACAAGGGGATTATTTAAGTTTGGAGGACCAAAAAAACTGCTTCTAACTGCATTTAGAGGCAGTTTTTTAAGACCAGAAAATAGCTGGTCTTAAAAATGGAGATAACACTTGGGGCCTCATTTCAGCAGGTTTTGTTGCTGGATTGCGCTACAAGCAATGTTGCTGCGCTGCCCTGCTTTCTGGGGAAAGTCAGGTATAGTCTCACGACTTTGTCAGTGGAGGCAACAGTCTTTTAGAAATGTCTTCCCAGAGTTCAAGTAAGTTACAATGAGACTCCAAACTAACGAGTTAGCAATGACTCGTCGCCTCAAGAGGGTGCTGCACCCAAAGACAAAGTCGTGAGACTATACCTAACTTTCCCCAGAATTTGTATTCGCAAAGAGGCCTTTCCATTTTATTAAGAGAGGAGCCTATTCATAAGGCCCTTTCTTCATCTCTATCACTCAATCAATATTGGGTTGATACAACTATCGAATACTATTTGAGGGACTTGTTTTATAAACCTTTATATGTCCTGAAGATGGTCTGATGGACGTTATTGCCACAACAGACCGAAACGTCGACTTTTTGCATCTATTTCCCTAACAACTAAAGCGTCTGAGGAATTGTTTTCTAACTCAGTTTCTTTTTCCTCTATGTGTATTTCCTTAGAATAGATGATCACACTTATGATTTGCAGGTTCATTCTTGTATCCTCCATCATAGTGTTTTTGTTTTTGAATGTACCCCTCACATTTTTTGTTTCACATTAAAATTGTATATTTATGAAAGAAAGATATACCCGTGTTTTCTAATTGTGTTCTTTAATTGCGTTTTTCAGTTTCATTCGTTGAATATTGATTTTGTGTACACTTGCATTGATGTGTAGACTTTTGCCAAGTTAAGCCACCAATTGGGACTTGACCAATAGATAACAAGTCTATAAGAAATTTAACTACGTTTAGCAAACAAAATCCCTTGTAGGTATCTTTACTTTAACAATTGTTTATTTGCCCAAACCTCCAAGGGTATATTGGGTTTCCCACTATTTTATTACAGTATTCACTGGACAGCGCTCCATGACGCAAGTAATGACAGATACTTCTGGAATCCTGACGTATCTGTCTGCGCTAAAGTCACGCATTGCTGCAGTCGTGCCACAACCATGACGCAACTCCAGCAATGCATGGGGCCAGCCTATCCCTGTGGCACTGCGTCACTCTTACGCCTGCCATCATGCAGGCGTAAGGTACTGACGAAGTGCCGTCCTTGAGGGGTGCCCGGGTGTCGGCGCAGTTGGAGATCCATCGGTGGCAGTTGCGCGCTGCGGTGTCATCGTCTATAAGCGTTGGCGGAGTGGTGGTGCTGAGGGAGTTGACCAGACGCACTTCGGTGGCCTTGATCCAGCTGCGAGGGGGGGGATGATGGCGGTTGTGTAGGGTGGGCATGTTGAAGACGTGATGTATACAATGATGGTCTGTCCAGGAAAGTCCGGTGGTGTGGCTGTAGTTGAAGGTCCCGCTGGCGGAGGAGACGTGCTCGACCGTGTGTCCTGCTATGTGACTTGCTGCGGTGACTAGCTGCTTGAGTCTGATGTTGGGGAGCTACCCCAGGAGGGGGTGGTGTTCTGGTCACTAGGGTTGTCCAGGTGGAACTTGAGTTCGCCGAGTAGGATGTTGTCGGTGGATGGGAGAGCCTGGTGTGCAATGAGGTCTACAATGGTATTTGAGAATGGGTGTCCATGGCCCGGGGGGCCTGCAGATGAGAGTGCCGCAGAGGATGGGGTTGGGGTTGGTCCTGATCTGGAAGTTAAGGTGTTCCATGGTCACCGTTGGGTCATTAGGGTGCGTGGTCAGTCGGAGTGTGCTTCTGTAGGTGATGGCAATGCCTCCTCCTGGACGGTCGGGGTGGTCCTTGCGGGTGATTTAGTAGCAGTCAGTGAACGCGATGGTGATGTCCGGTCCGGAGAAGATGTTGGTCCTGGCAGGCGATGTGGCGTCCAGGGTTGATGGCGAGGAGGGTGCTGGCGCCGTAGGGGTGGAGTGTCCAAGAGGAAGGGTCCTTGGTGCTGAGCGCGGTCCAGGGGCAGACAGACGCAGACGGGCTTGCCTATGGCTTGCCTTTGGCACGGGAGACGTCCATTACAACGCAGGCATTACATCGTAATACCTTTGCAACACAAATCCAAAAACGCAGGTGCCTTTACATCGCATTCCATTACAACGCATTGTGAGGTCAGTAATGGGGTATTTTTAATTTTTATGGTGGGTATGGGTTTCGGGTGTCAGAGATGAAATGTGGGGTGTATTATGGGGTCATTTTTTTAATTTGGGGTGTGTTTTGGGGTCAATCATGAAAATTGGGGTGTGCATTTGGGTTAAATATGAAAATTGGGGTGTGCATTTGGGTCAAATATGAAAATTGGGGTGTGCATTTGGGTCAAATATGAAAGTTGGGGTGTGCATTTGGGTCAAATATGAAAGTTGGGGTGTGCATTTGGGTCAAATATGAAAATTGGGGTGTGCATTTGGGTCAAATATGATTTTTAGGGTGTGTTTTGGGGGCTCACAGATGAATTTTAGGGTCAGGGTTTGCTTTGGGGTGCAAGGGTTAGTTTTAGGGTTGCACTCACTGAAGTGGTAATAGTAAAGTTTACATCTCCGCAATCCAACACCTTCCCTACTGTAGCAATATGCCTAGTATTAGTATGCATTGTAATGGAATGCGATATAATGGTATGCGACGTAACTCCATATATACCTTTGGCACACCAATGGTATGCCCGCTGCGCATGGGCGCACAGCGGCCGCCATTGAGAAGTGATGCAGGGGGACTGGACAGCTGGGAGGTGGGAAACGCCGGAAAGAACACTGGATGGGGCGTGGACGCGGGGGTGTGTGTGAGCGAGTGTTGTAAATATTTAAATGAGAGAAATCTTACCTCGAGGCCGGGTCCCGTGTCTTTGTTGCTCTTGCTCTCCTGAGTCTGCTGCCAGGAACAGGAAGTAGGCAGCCAGGCTACCTCCCCTAAGCCAATCACAATGCTGCAATGCGGCGTTGGGATTGTTCATTGGCGCCGGGACGAGGCGTTCAGTCAGGGGCTGGAGGTGTGGGCATGTTCTCCATGCAGGCTGTAATGCAGCCTGCATTGCGAACAGGACAGTGCACATGACTGCTTTGTGCGGCCTGAGCGGGCCGACCAAACAGTCACTGTGCACTTGAGTGGGCATGCCACTCGGCCCCTGCCCTGCTCCGTGAGTGGAGCAGCCCTACCCACCCTCCGGCCCGCAAAGGAAACATGGCACGATTACATCAGGAAGTTATCATCATGTGATGATTGTTCCTCTTCTTGCACTGCTTGAAAGCAGTGGGGCGACGCTTTTCCACCATAGCGGATGAGCCGACACTGGGGGTGCATCATCTACAGGTGCTAGGCCTGTGCGACTCGACCCCCGGGCCTCCTACGCTACGTGTCCCACCTTTTCCTTACCTGAACATTGACACAATGGCGCAATCTGCTAAACTCTCTCCAAATCTGTGACTCAACCAGCAGGAGCCTCAGCCAGGTGGGATTGCACAAGCCTGGGTACAGCAGTCGCCGCCAAGTCCGCTGGTGTACCTCCCGATGCAGTTGATGCAGCAGGGCCCCCTTAGGCGTGAACTTGCAGCGCTCCCGCCACACAAGTTTGGCGCAGCTCAGGGGCCTCACCCTCCACAGCGTCCGGCCAGCGTAACCTCATCCGGCCTGTGATGCAGTGAGGTGCCGCCCACCATTGGTAATCCCCACCATGCACCCCGGTGTAGTGGTGGATGGTAGTATGCGATGCAGACCTCCCTACGTTGGTGCACAGGAGCGCCTCTACCATTCACAGCTCCAAGGGGCGCAAGGCGGTCTTCTCACACTGGTCAGCAATGTGTCTCCATGCGACTGGCCAGACTTCACCACCAGGTACGGGCGATCGCTGTGCCTCAATGTCTACCGCCATGGCTCATCGACTCCACAGCTCCTCCGTATCCCACTCCAGGCACCAGACGCAGGTCCAGTGAGGCATCCAGGCTCCAGACGCAGGTCCAGCGAGGCATCCAGGCTCCAGACGCAGGTCCAGTGAGGCATCCAGGCTCCAAACGCAGGTCCATCGACGCATCCAGGCTCCAGACGCAGGTCCATTGACGCATTCAGGCTCCAGACGCAGGTCAAACAACGCATCCAGGCTCCAGACACAGGTCCAGTGAGGCATCCAGGCTCCAGATGCAGGTCCAGCGAGGCATCCAGGCTCCAGACGCAGGTCCAGTGAGGCATCCAGGCTCCAGACGCAGGTCCATCGACGCATCCAGGCTCCAGACGCAGGTCCAGTGAGGCTCCAGACACAGGTCCATCAACGGATCCAGGCTCCAGACGCAGGTCCAGTGAGGCATCCAGGTTCCAGACGCAGGTCCAGAGAGGCATCCAGGCTCTCATCCTGGTCAGCCTGGATGTTGGGTGGCTTGAGGGGGTTGTTGATCTGTGCTGCAATTGGCCCTGGCTGCTCCATTCTGCATTTCATTGTTTTTTTTGCCTATTTTCCTATTGGAAGTTGACTGATAGGCTATTTTTTTCATTAGAGGCAAAAAAAACTCACGTTAGGCTGACTAACGTGCATTTTTTTGCCGCTAATGAGCCTTTTGTTAGTTTTTGCCCGCTAACGCCGAGATTCCTATCGCCATCACGCTAATGTTAGCTGTAGTTTTCACTGCTGATCCCTGAAGCTATCACCATGTAGCGACGTCTTGTACATACGTCGCTAACAAGGCGATCGTTTTCAGCGGTACACAGCGGTAAGAAAACTGCCACTAACTAGCGTTAGCGGTAGTTTTCGCCAGTCCTTGTACATATGCCTCACAGTTTTTCTTCGTTGTTGGTTTTTTTTTTAAACAAATCCCCTTTTCTAAAAGAAAAAGAGTTTTTTGCCAGCATTCTAAAAGAAGAAGCTAGATTCCCTGGAGATCCCTTCCCCAATGCAAATGGCTTACCAAACCTTTTGATTAAATGGTAAAATATTAATGTTTTGCAATTGAATTTCCATCGCAAAACATGAATACATTCCTTAAGGAATCGATATTTGGTAGAAACATCCTTAACCCGCCCTTTCGAAATAACAATTCCATAATGTTTACTTAACCCATTTAACGATTTGCAAAACCTTTTCTGAATAGTTAATTGGGTTTAATGTATTACAAAATGTGTTTTAGCAGTCACAAACTAGGGGTGGACGGAGAGCTCCGCTCCTCCCATGGAATTTGCGGAGTGGTGCCTACTCCGCGTTTCGCGGAATAGGCGGAGTAGGCAGCACCCCACACACTCCGCGGCGGAGCGGAGTTGCCACCAGCCCCTGCCTCCCTCCCGCCCTATTATCCCGTTCCGTGCGCGTGTCGGCCAACGGCCGTCGCGAGCACTACCTCGCTAGTGCTGCGCACGTCCGTTGGCCGACGCGGCCCCGCCCACTCAATAGAACTCCCGCACCGCGGCAGAATTTGCGCCGCGGTTAAGGAGTTAACAATTAATTTAGAAGCTTTAAAAACAATTTAAAAGTAAGGGAAACGTCTTACCTTAGCTGCGGCGTCCCGGGGCTCCCTCTTCCGCCTTCATCGCGACTTCTTGATCAAAACTGCGCATGCGGGGGCCCGCTCATGCGCAGTTTTGATGCTCCCTCTTCCTCCTTCATCGCAAATTTCTTCATCAAAACTGCGCATGCGCGGGCCCGCGCATGCGCAGTTTTGAAGAAGAAGTCGCGATGAAGGAGGAAGATGGAGCCCCGGGACGCCGCAGCTAAGGTAAGCCGTTTTCCTTACTTTTGTGTTGTTTTTACAGCTTTTAATTTAATTGTTAATAGGGCGGTTGGCACGTAGTGGGGCTGCGCGGAGTGTGCGGATATTGTTTCCCCCTCCGTGGCACTCCGCGTAGCCCCACTACGCACACTACGCCCACCCCTATCACAAACCCTCAAATTCACTGAATCTAAGGTTTTAAAACACTTTGGGGCACATGCATCAAAGCTAGGAATTGCGAGTCCTTAATAGCGATTATTAAGGAATCGCTATTAAGGAGTCGCAATTACCTATGCATGTAGGTTTCGCATAAAAAATTGCGATTCCTACATATTCCTTAATAGCGAATCGCAAATTGCGATTCGCTATTAAGGAACGGCTTCACATTCATTCCTATGGGCCTAGAGGCCCATAGGAATGAATGGGATTGTATTTGCAATTTGCGAGTACCAAATAAGTACTCGCAAATTGCGCATGCAAATTCAAGGGTGCAAGGGGGCCAAAAGGCCACCCTGATGCACCCCTAAAAAAGGTAAGTATGCACATGTGGTGCACACACATGCCCACATGCCTTCATGGAACACCAGTGGCTTTGTGTTCAAGGGTTGCCATGGAGGTGCATTTGACAAACTGAGTGTCCCCCCCTATGACCAATCAGAGTGGCTGACATGTCCTATCTACTATGTGAAACCTTATTGATCACTGGTCTTCTGTCCGAGGTGAAAATTTGCAAGTGCGGGGTCAGGCAACGGAGTCTACTGATCTGCTACACACTTGTGGTAATTCTGCACACCCCTAATGGTGGAGTCTTGGCAGCTGCCTGGGTGTCTTCTTGGACCTTATGAATAGATAAAACACGTTGTACACAAATCTCCATACTATCAAGCACATGCAACTCAATAACAGTCTCCAACCAAGGGCAGAGGGGACATTTCTGGGCATCGCCAGTTTTTTTGTTTTTGCTTTGGGGTGTTCCAGCAAGAATGGGTATTGGGGACTTTTTGGAGTACCAATGCACCATTGCACAATCCAATGTGCGTTTTATTAAGCGCTTCATAGAATTTTTAGGACAAAATGTGGGCCCCCACAAGGAGGGGCGGGATTCGCCCTCTCCGCACATCTTTGGATTGGGCAACACTGGAGATGTAAAGCATGTGACGTCATAGGCCGTGAGGTTGACACATCATTGCTAATTGTGCTCACTCGCGAAGGGATTTTATTAGTCCCTCTGTTGTAAAGATAAAATGCTGATAACCCACCCTGGTATTGGCTTGGGTTTTTTTGAGCAAGTAGGGTGGGTTGTGATATTTTAATGAACAATTTTATGATACATCGCAGGAAGAAAGTGGAAAGAGAAGGCTCAAGATGAGGCAGTGGAAGAGTTGGGAAGGTTAGGGGAAGAGAGTACAGGCAATGGCACTTGTGAAAGAGCTGCTTGAAGATGAAGATGGGCCAAGCAGGAAGGCAGGAAAGGAAGGTGGGGACAGTCAAAAGTTGAATTGTTGAAGCAAGATTTTTTAGGAAATATGTTATGGCACAAGACATTGAAAAAAGGGGCTGTAGAGCCATTAGAGGCGGGAACTGTTTAGGGGAGGAGGACGGGTTAGACACTGATGTTAGACAAGCTGTTAGGTCATTAGAATGTGTGGCCCACCCATTGCTTTAATTTGTGGGCTCTGCTAGTGTCCAATGAACCGGCCATGTCCACATGAGGCTGCATAGGGAGTGGTCCCTCTCCCAAATGGCTGATAGAAATAGATGCTTTGATCGATGAAATTCCAGACTCTTATGCCCACTTGGACGATATTACTTACTTTACTCTCGGTCATGCTTCTTTAATTCTTTACCCATAACGCGTTGGGCATTACAATTAAAAATAATGGCATAAACAGAGAGCAGCAGTGCTAAATTAACTATTCTGGGAAAGAATTGCAATTGTAAATGGCATTTTCATGTAGAATGTTAAGGATTTTTTAAATATTCCACTGCAAAATAAGACCACCAAAGAGCAACTACTTTGCAATGTTCAATACTATATTGATTAGGGCTTAATTACTGTACAGGAGATGACAAAATTGCTCCCAAAAGGGGGAGTTGGTGGTGTATTCAACCATTAAGGATATCTATAAAGCAAACAGAGAGTAATGCAGAAAAGCAAGTTATCGGATGCTGTGGAATCCGACCCACTGAAGACAATTAAGGTGTTACTATAAGCACCCCTTGGGGAGAGGCCAAGGGGGCGCTGTTAGTCAGAGCTGTACTTGCAGCTCTATAATCTGACAAGCTGCACCGAAGGCCTGAGAGGTAATGACAGGCGCTTTATGCAATCAATGCAAGCTTGCAACCAGACTAAACGGAATCGGATGCAAAGACAGCATCATGAGGGAAAGCATGCAATGTGGAGAAAATCACACACGATGTAAACTGTGTAATGAGAGAGTGCACAAAAGGGTAAAAAGTTGGCAAAGTTAAAAAAAGATCCCACTGGTGCAAGGATTCTCAGTAGGTGAACTGAAGCCGCCATCACCCGCAAGCGACCCCTACCACAACCCTTGACCATGGTTCCCTCTTCTGCTAGCTATTATCCACTCTGCCCCCCCCAACACCCAACCAAGCAAGATTCCTTTTCCACTTCCCGTGCGGTGTCACGTGCCCCGCCCACTTGGAGGCACTTTTAAGATGCAGGATCAGGACAAAAATTATGAAAATGGATCACGGAACAATTGCAGATAGAACACAATTATAGGATCATTTTAGCTCGTTAGTCACCCTTTTTAGTGCATAAACAATAATTGGTTACAAAAACACACCCAATACCTACGATAAACGTGATTTGTGGCCAGTGTTTTTTTAACTATTAAATCAATGTAGGTCTAAACAACAGCAGCATATTGCTTTTAAATCAAATAATCCATTTATTAAGTTGTAGCATGTTACATTGAACAGTATGACAGAGATTTTAACAAAGACACCTGAGCCCATGAACAACCTTTCTTTATATATATATTTAAAAAAAATAGAACCAACTAATTTGAAATCATTTTTGTTACTTATGTAATAATATATGTAATAGATTCATTTAGCCTCAAATTTAGGTGGTCATTTAAACATGGGCAACGCGTCCAATTAAATGATCCCCGCCAGCTTTCAGGGACAGTTTCAGCAAATGTTTTTCTTCCAGCGCAGTGTGGAACTTTCATCAAATATGTAATGGCAGGCAGGGAGCCATGTGCTCGGCATTATTTTTATTTCCCAGAAGCACTAGCGCAAAACAGAGGTTTCTTTCTCATGCTTGGCGTGTCATTCCTGAGTGTAAAAATATGCATTGGAAGAGGCCGCCATCAATAGGTTGGGTCTGTCTTTCACACTGAGGGGTCGATTCCGATTCGGGCCGGAAAAAGCACCGACCGACTCGGAGCCGGAAAAATTACCGACCGACACGTACCAGTGGCGCCCGACACGCCAAGTACGATGCAAGCCGCGATAAATCCGACCGACACGTCAGGAAACCAAGCCGACCGACCGAGCCGCTCGGAAAATAGCAATCCGGCCGGAAAAACACGCGAATCCAACCGACCGACACGCACCCGGAACAAATCCGACCGATTCGTACCCGCCAACTCCAACCCGCAAAGTACGATGTAAGGCGCGAAAACACGACCGAGTCGGACGGAGGACAAGCCGTACGACCGACACGCATACAAAACCGAGCCGAAGCAACACAATACACCGCGACCGACGCGTACGCAGCATACAAAACTGCACAAACACAGCGTGAACGAAACGGAAAACACCGTACGAGACCAATGCAGGGTCCGACTCGGTCACAAGAACGTTTCCAACATACACAAACAGCACAAAGGAAAAATCAACCAAAAAAAGCCCAAACAAGCAATTACCAAGCCAATAAATACTGGGGGGGTGGGGACAGAGAACAAAGACACACCCACAACTCCACCTATATAAAGGACACAAATCACTACCATGAGCCTTTGCAAATGCCATTCCACTGCCAGCACCCAAGAGAAAGCAACCACACACCCACAGCTCATCCCTCACACAAGCCACACACCAGCAGCACACCAACAAATACCAACCTCACATACACCCAGCACAACACACACCCACACACCCTCACCTGCACACCAACACACACATCACCCACCATCACCACCCATCACCATGCCCCCCAAGAAGAATCACAAGTTCCTAGATTGTGAATTGGAAGTCCTGGTAGACGAGATCCTCAGGGTAGAGCCACAGCTGTTTGGCACATTGGTCCAACAGACCCCCATGTCGCAGAAAACCAAGATGTGGGAGAGGATCATCAACAGGGTGAACGCCCAATCACCATGTCGGCGCACAAAGACCGACATCCAGAACAGGTGGTATGACGTGCGCAGGAGGGTACGGAAACTGCTGAAGCAAGACTACATCAACAGCCAACACACCGGCAGTGGCCCTCCTGCCAAGCCAATATACCTCAGGCCCTGGGAGGAGAAGGTGCGGGCCATCCTACCGCCAGTGAGCATATATGGACTAGAGGACATCCCAGAGCCTGGTGAGTACACAACAAATGTACACAATATACTGCCACAAAACACACACACATCACTGTCAAGGGGAGAGTCAAACCATGCACTCATAGCAATTACACAGCAACTAGAACAGAATCATCCCAAAATGTGTATGTCAGTCAGATAAACACAACACATGCCATCAAAAAAGTCACATCCAACTGTGCCAACACATGTACAAACACAACCACAACTACAGCTAGGCAGTGGCACAAATAGAACTAACACACACATCCACACATGTAGCCACCACAACAACACCAACACACAGTGAAGACCACTCAAAGGAAGGAATTCTGTGTATGCTGGCCAAGTCAGTGTAGCCAATAGCATCATGGGAGTCGCAGTCACACATATTGCCCCCCCACAATTGTCCCATCAACACCACCATGAACCATGCGCACATCACAGGGAGTGGAGAAGGACTCACAAGATGGCTGACACTGGCTACTGCTGTGAGGAGCACAAGGCCCTGCTGGCAACTGTGCACCAACAAACAGCAGGACACCACTGACTGACATCCTGAGAGACAACTTACACTCCCTGCAATGCAAGCACGTTCCATGGTGGGATATCTGGCTGGCTGGGTGGGAAGGGGGACTTGCAGCACTGACCATAGTCACCAGCACCTCCCCTCACACCCCCCCCAACACAAACTCCACAGTACCCACCTGGTAGAATGCAATGCCCTCCATCCTAACACAAGATCCCACAAAGCACCACCACCCTGGGTTATGTTGTGTGAAGCACAGGGACACTCTTGGGACTCTTAGCCAAACAACTGCCAGGACAACACTCCCAGCCATCCTGTCAGCACAGCCAGCCCACCCCACAGGGAAGCAGAGTCAAAAGGAAGGAAGCATGGGCATGCTGGGAAGGGGGTGGAGGCAATAGCATGATGGGAGTCGTAGTCACAGACATTGCTCAGCCTCACAACTGGCCCATCAACACCACCCTGAACCATGCTCACATCACAGGGAGTGGAGAAGGACTCACAAGATGGCTGACACTGGCTACTGCTGTGGGGAGCACAAGGCCCTGCTGCCAACTGTGCACCAACAAACAGCAGGACACCACTGACTGACATCCTGAGAGACAACTTACACTCCCTGCAATGCAAGCACGTTCCATGGTGGGATATCTGGCTGGCTGGGTGGGAAGGGGGACTTGCAGCACTGACCATAGTCACCAGCACCTCCCCTCACACCCCCCCCCCAACACAAACTCCACAGTACCCACCTGGTAGAATGCAATGCCCTCCATCCTAACACAAGATCCCACAAAGCACCACCACCCTGGGTTATGTTGTGTGAAGCACAGGGACACTCTTGGGACTCTTAGCCAAACAACTGCCAGGACAACACTCCCAGCCATCCTGTCAGCACAGCCAGCCCACCCCACAGGGAAGCAGAGTCAAAGGAAGGAAGCATGGGCATGCTGGGAAGGGGGTGGAGGCAATAGCATGATGGGAGTCGTAGTCACAGACATTGCTCAGCCTCACAACTGGCCCATCAACACCACCCTGAACCATGCTCACATCACAGGGAGTGGAGAAGGACTCACAAGATGGCTGACACTGGCTACTGCTGTGGGGAGTACAAGGCCCTGCTGCCAACTGTGCACCAACAAACAGCAGGACACCACTGACTGACATCCTGAGAGACAACTTACACTCCCTGCAATGCAAGCACGTTCCATGGTGGGATATCTGGCTGGCTGGGTGGGAAGGGGGACTTGCAGCACTGACCATAGTCACCAGCACCTCCCCTCACACCCCCCCCCAACACAAACTCCACAGTACCCACCTGGTAGAATGCAATGCCCTCCATCCTAACACAAGATCCCACAAAGCACCACCACCCTGGGTTATGTTGTGTGAAGCACAGGGACACTCTTGGGACTCTTAGCCAAACAACTGCCAGGACAACACTCCCAGCCATCCTGTCAGCACAGCCAGCCCACCCCACAGGGAAGCAGAGTCAAAAGGAAGGAAGCATGGGCATGCTGGGAAGGGGGTGGAGGCAATAGCATGATGGGAGTCGTAGTCACAGACATTGCTCAGCCTCACAACTGGCCCATCAACACCACCCTGAACCATGCTCACATCACAGGGAGTGGAGAAGGACTCACAAGATGGCTGACACTGGCTACTGCTGTGGGGAGCACAAGGCCCTGCTGGCAACTGTGCACCAACAAACAGCAGGACACCACTGACTGACATCCTGAGAGACAACTTACACTCCCTGCAATGCAAGCACGTTCCATGGTGGGATATCTGGCTGGCTGGGTGGGAAGGGGGACTTGCAGCACTGACCATAGTCACCAGCACCTCCCCTCACACCCCCCCCCAACACAAACTCCACAGTACCCACCTGGTAGAATGCAATGCCCTCCATCCTAACACAAGATCCCACAAAGCACCACCACCCTGGGTTATGTTGTGTGAAGCACAGGGACACTCTTGGGACTCTTAGCCAAACAACTGCCAGGACAACACTCCCAGCCATCCTGTCAGCACAGCCAGCCCACCCCACAGGGAAGCAGAGTCAAAAGGAAGGAAGCATGGGCATGCTGGGAAGGGGGGTGGAGGCAATAGCATGATGGGAGTCGTAGTCACAGACATTGCTCAGCCTCACAACTGGCCCATCAACACCACCCTGAACCATGCTCACATCACAGGGAGTGGAGAAGGACTCACAAGATGGCTGACACTGGCTACTGCTGTGGGGAGCACAAGGCCCTGCTGCCAACTGTGCACCAACAAACAGCAGGACACCACTGACTGACATCCTGAGAGACAACTTACACTCCCTGCAACGCAAGCACGTTCCATGGTGGGATAACTGACTGGGTGGGTGGGTGGGTGGGAAGGAGGTCTGGCTGTCAACCAAACACAATCAATGCAGACCATGTTCACACCCCAGAGAATACATAGAAATGCCCAAATAATGCAGGACAATGTGCCACACCAATATCAACCCCTGACTGTGACGACTTAGGACAATACAATGTACAGGCCCGCACCCCGAGGCACAGTCACAACTGTCAGGTGTGTCAACCACTGATGCCTGCAGAAACATGACATACATTGTTTGTGTCTCCCAAAAACAGGTGATGATAGGGACACAGCAGCAGACGCTGAGGAGTCCCAGTCCCAGGCTCAAGAGGATGCCGAGCTCACTGGCGTCGTACAGCCTCTGTCCTCCTCGGACGATGAACAACCTGGCACATCCGGTGCAAGTCAACATGCTGCACCAGCAGGACCACCAGCTGCAGCACCAGCAGGTCCACCAGCTGCACCCCCTGCACCCACCCCTCCAACGACTGTCACCACGAATACCATCCCTGCCGACATGGACAGAATAAGGAACAACACCAGCGCAGTGACCCTGGACCAACCTGGGGCCATGGACACCACCACCACCACCAACCCCCAAGGTGGACCAGGGTTATCTGTGCGTGCAACTGCACACACTGCACATGTCAGCAGGGGTGGTGGGAGGGGTGGGAGACAGAGGTCGCTGCTTGCAGACGTTGCTGGTGTGCATGAAGACCCACAACTGGTACGCATAGCTGATGCGTACCAGTCCAGCACCGGAGAGCTCAGCCAGGTAGTGGGGCTCCTCAGAGACATCAAACAGCAGCAGGCTGCCCATCATGCCCGCTTGGACTCCCACATGTCCCACGTGGAGTCACACATGTCACGTGTGGACTCCCACATGTCACGTGTGGACTCCCACATGACCCGCGTGGAGTCCAAGTGGGATGTACTACATGAGATGACGGCGGTGCACAGGGACATTTTACAATGCCTCCGCCAGATGAACAGCAACCAGTCCACACCTCCCTGTGTGCCAACAACATCTGGTACCGAACAAACTGCAACTGCCACAGGGAGGGAGGAGGACTCTGGCGGAGAGTCCCCTGCACCGCAGCAGCCTGCACTTGAGGGCCCCCCCCAAGAAGAGGGGTCGTCCGAGGAGGGGAAAGTGAGAGGCTGATGGCCAAGCGCAACTCCCAGGAAGCCTGAACCTGTTCTGGATTTTCGCCTTTGTGCACAGACTGTTCACCCTGTTGATGGCAACACTACTCCCACACATTGCATGGGGAGTACAAGTTGGAACAATGTGTCAGACAACTGTGGCCCCGATACTGGGGATCCTGTCTACCTGGACTTTCTATTCATCTAGGAACTTGGGATTGCAAGATTCATGTACAGCACAATCCATCCTATGCACTATTATCACAATAAACACACTAATACACCATACTTGCCTCTGTCGTGATTCCAACGTGGGTGCTGTTATGGGGATGATGAACTGCAAAATTACACAGTGTATGCGAACTGCAACAGCAAGGACAACACAGGCATGTGAGTACAGGCAACGTGACACATATGAGGGAGACACACCACCAGGGCTACACAACACATACACACCTAGGCCATCTGACTCATTGCCTACACTGATGTTGCCAGGGAAGACGGTGCAATGCACAGACACCACACCCATTCCCAGTTGTAGTCAAGTAGCCCACAGGTGCAGTAAGCAAATGGCAGTCAAATGTGTGACCACAGACAACGCACATCACTAAGTGAAGCACAGGTTTATTACACAGTAGCAACATGCCGTAACCACTACAGATGCAAGGTAACCCCACCTGGTAGCGGGCACACAGTCAACAACTGTAGACAGAAGGAAGTCCATGGGTGTGGCGCACATCACCTGTAGGGACACAACAGCTACCAGCCTGGATGTGCAATCACGTCGTCGGTGGACACAGTTGACCAAACGAATCTGAAAGTACCCTGTGAAGGACAGAAATGACACACAGTCAAAAGCAATGCAGTACAGGACAGAACAGCAAAACTCATGCACAATACATGTTACAAGATACCCACCCAGAACCAAGTTAGCATGTCAACACTGTTGGGGAGTACAGCCCACCTGTCACCACACATCGCAACACACATCCTGTCAAGTAGCCCATGGACACACTCCAACAGCACCAGAGCACCACCCACACATCATGCCAACTCACATCATTCACATGACACCTCAGGATACTCACATTCAGCTAAAGAAGTTGGTGATGAGCTGTGTGCGGACATCACCATCACCATCATCATCATCATCGTCACTGGCATCGTGGTCCAGGCCAGGATCCTCCACAGGTGGCGGATGTTGGTCATCGTCATCCTGGATGAGAGGCAACTCCTTCCGCACTGCCAGGTTGTGGAGCATGCAGCAGACGATGATAATCTTGCACACTTTCGCAGGGGCATATGGGAGGGACCCTCCGGTCTTGTCCAGGCAGCGGAAGCGGCTCTTCAGGAGACCAAAGGTCCGCTCAATCACTCTCCTGGTCCGACCATGTGCCTCATTGTAGCGCATCTGGGCAGGTGTCACAGGGTTCCTGAGGGGTGTCAGCAACCACGGCATGTTGGGGTATCCCGAGTCACCTACGGACAGACAAGTGCACATCAGCTGACTTGGAAAAGTGGGCGGAATACTACAGATCAGATCACACACAATGGCACAAAGTCAGTACACACCGACAAGCCAGGCACGCTGGTTCTGCATCTGTGCCATCAACCTGGGGATGCGACTACTCCTCATCACAAAGGCATCGTGTGCTGAACCAGGGAAACGGGCACACACGTGTGTGATGGTCATGTCTGCAAGACACACCACCAGTGCATTGACCGAGTGGTAGTGCTTGCGGTTCCTGTAGGCCTGCTCCTGGGCCTGTGGTGGTACCAAAGCCACATGTGTCCCATCAATGGAGCCAATGACATGCGGCATCCTCCCCAGGGCATAAAAGTCACTCTTCACGTCAGTGAGTCGTCGCAGTCTAGGGAAATAGATGTACCGGTTCAGGAAGAGCAACATTGCCGCCAAAACATCGCGGAGCACACGGCTGAACATGGTCTGTGACATCCCACCAGCAGACGCCACAGTATGTTGGAAGGTACCGGTGGCAAAGAAGTGTAGGGCTGCCATCACCTTCACCTTGGGGGTCAGCGCTGTAGGATACGGCCGGCCAGGCTGCAAATGTGGGGACAACTGCACTGCCAAATCCTCAATCAGCTGCCTGGTGAAGCGGTACCGTCGGATGCTGTCCCGTTCCACCATCGTTGCCAGGTCTGGGAATGGCCGATGGACAGCAGGAGCCCTGCAGTGCAGAGGAGAAGTAAGCAAGATCGTCAGTCACCCCACATATGCGGCATTGAACACACTCAAGATCCCAACATACATCATCATGAGGCACAACTACATGAAGTGTGCAGTACCGGAACGACATTTATGGTACATACATGGCCAACATCTGTCAACACGGTCCTACAGGTGGCATCAATTTGTCCCAGGTTGGCCCATTGGATATCATGATGCTGTGTCACAGTCACCCCCCAGTGACATGTGAGGACAGATGTGCCCCAGGCACCACAGCTCAACGACAGGCACATTCCCAGGGACCCTGTAATGCCACATGGACACTGGCATCACCTGGAGTATCATGTGTACACCACAACAAAACAAACATGACCCCCACAGGTAGTGGCCACACTTGCCATGGCAGGAGAGCCATGGACGTCTGTGACACACACGCACAACATCAGAGTCCATGCACACACAACGTGGATGTGGAGACTGTCTCCCATTGTGCACATGAAATCAGAGACATTGTAAACACTACATGCACAAAGACTGTGGAGGGCCATCACTATTGTGCCACTGGGACACCCTGGCTCAAACATACCGTCCCACATGGGACTCACGGGGTATGTGACATGACATACACAAACACCACTGTGAAATGTGACCATGGCACATGCACAGATATGAACAGTTGCACATCACAGTGGTCACGTACACGTAACACCCAGGATCCTGTCCCCATGAACACGTGCACAGCCTGGGGGTGGCTGCCCACAGGTGACACCCACAGGACAACATGTACACCAACATACACACAATAGGAAATGCAGCCTTACATGCCTTATGATAAGGTTTGGACAGGCTGTCGTGATGTAGGTGTGCCCCTCACTCCCTGGGAGCTATCTGTGGCTGGCATATGTCCATCTGAGACAGGCATGCTGACATATGCCAGTCACATGTACAGTGATGCGTTGTACTGCAATGGACCGATCGGTGCCTCCGGCCGGCCCATTGCATTCAATGTGTGCGGGTACGCGTTGTACCCCTGTGCGCGTTGTACTGCAATGGACCGATCGGTGCCTCCGGCCGGCCCATTGCTTTCAATGTGTGCGGGTACGCGTTGTACCCCTGTGCGCGTTGTACTGCAATGGACCGATCGGTGCCTCCGGCCGGCCCATTGCTTTCAATGTGTGCGGGTACGCGTTGTACCCCTGTGCGCGTTGTACTGCAATGGACCGATCGGTGCCTCCGGCCGGCCCATTGCTTTCAATGTGTGCGGGTACGCGTTGTACCCCTGTGCGCGTTGTACTGCAATGGACCGATCGGTGCCTCCGGCCGGCCCATTGCTTTCAATGTGTGCGGGTACGCGTTGTACCCCTGTGCGCGTTGAACAGCAATGGACCGATCGGTGCCTCCGGCCGGCCCATTGCTTTCAATGTGTGCGGGTACGCGTTGTACCCCTGTGCGCGTTGAACAGCAATGGACCGATCGGTGCCTCCGGCCGGCCCATTGCTTTCAATGTGTGCGGGTACGCGTTGTACCCCTGTGCGCGTTGTACTGCAATGGACCGATCGGTGCCTCCGGCCGGCCCATTGCTTTCAATGTGTGCGGGCACGCGTTGTACCCCTGTGCGCGTTGAACAGCAATGGACCGATCGGTGCCTCCGGCCGGCCCATTGCTTTCAATGTGTGCGGGTACGCGTTGTACCCCTGTGCGCGTTGAACAGCAATGGACCGATCGGTGCCTCCGGCCGGCCCATTGCTTTCAATGTGTGCGGGTACGCGTTGTACCCCTGTGCGCGTTGTACTGCAATGGACCGATCGGTGCCTCCGGCCGGCCCATTGCTTTCAATGTGTGCGGGTACGCGTTGTACCCCTGTGCGCGTTGTACTGCAATGGACCGATCGGTGCCTCCGGCCGGCCCATTGCTTTCAATGTGTGCGGGTACGCGTTGTACCCCTGTGCGCGTTGTACCTCAATGGACCGATCGGTGCGCACCCATTGACAATGGGCTTGCCTGGCAACGGACGCGTTTTCGAATATTCGAACGAGTCGGTTGCTGGAAAATCAGTTGGTCACCCACAACAATGTTGCAAAATCATGTATGTCATGAAGTTGAAATTTTGAAGGATGCTGTGGGCGTGTTTTGGTGCTGCTATTCCATGGATTGGCCAGATTCAGAAGATGCTAACGACTTGGACCTATCACTTTGGACACAAGGGACAGTATCTGCCTCTCCAGCACATATATATTGCTGCATGTTCCCCTGAGAGCCCACTTGCCTGCACTACATGCTCCAGGACGACATCTGCCACTGCACTGCTGCTGTCTCTGCCCCTCTGGACCCTGCAATGGCACGTACTGTGGAGAGAGCCCCAGCCTTCAGCCTTGAAGAGAACCAGGCCCTGCTGGACAGCCTACTTCCACAGTACAGCAAGCTGTATGGGACACCAGGGGAGCAGGTGAGTGTTCTGTGCACTGCCTTTCTGAATGTGCATTTTGTCTGACTAGCAAGGCTGAGAGTCAGCACACCACTGGCTAGCAGGCTCACTGAGTAGTTGTCACCCCCCATAGTGTGTAGTGACTTGCACTGGACAGGTATGGTGCAGTGACAGTGCTTCTGAACAGGGTTTTACTCCCCATGCAATGATACCATGTAGTGACTTCTGGAAAACTGTCCATGGGCAGCCGTGCACTGCCTGGGTACACCATGTGCCCCTGTGATTGCGACATGTATATGCAACTGTGTCATGCACGGATATGTTGCATGTGTAGTAATGGCCTTATCACTTTGTCATCCTGACAGGCTTCTGCCCATCGGAAGCATGAGATCTGGAAGGACATCGTCCGGGCTGTCCGGTCCGTGGGGGTCTACAAGCGCCGGATCCGCAACTGCCAAAAGAGGTGGCAGGACCTTCGGGGCTGGACCCGGAGGATTGCACGGGTCCAGCTGAAGCTGTCGCCTCCTCGCAGGAGGGGCGGAACACGGACCCTGACCCCCCACATGCTCAGGATCCTGGCGGTGGTCTTTCCAGACCTGGATGGGCAGCTGAAGGCCAGAGAGCAGCAAGGAGGGGGTGAGTCAAAGACTGCACTGTGTACTCTGTCTAACATGCTATGTGCCCTCCTCGGGCCAGGTTGAACTGCCACAGTACAGCAGTCATGTTGTCCAGGAGCCATGTCCCTCTATTGTGCACTGCCCACTCCTCATCTGATACCCAGGTGTGGCCCTTACATGCAGGGAATTCTGTCACTTAGGACTGTGTCCTTGCAGTTTGCTTGACTCAAGGTGGGAGACAGCATCTGTTTCCCTGACTCTGTGGTGGGCATCATGGGTGGGTCCATTGCTTACACAATGCCTGTATTCTGACATGTATTCAGCGTGTTACTTTGATCTGTGGTCCAATTGCTGAGCTGATCCACCACATGTGGCTGGGGTACCTGGCACACACCCATGCTGCGGGTGGGAACAATGTTTGGGCCCCAGGAGTATGTATATGACGTGTGTCACACATACTTAGCCAGCTGCCTACAGTCCAGGGCTCATCCCTCATTCATGTGGGGCTGGACAGTCATGCCTACTCCAGGCCATACAATACACTCTGTACTCCCACTCCCGTGTATCAGAGGACACATTGTGCACAGTGATTTGACCCCTCAGGTGTCTGCCTCTGTGTCAGTGTGCTGTGGATTAGTCGCCAGGACTGCTGTGGAGTTTCTTGGTAGGGGCTCAGCATGCCACTGGAGATGTGACCATAGGAGACGATACTTGTGTGACACATAGGTGTCTGATCAGCTGCCCATGCAGACTGGGGCATGTAAATGTGAAGTTCAGGCAGCTGTTCCCCATGCACAGCAGAGTGTGAGGGGCTCAGGTTCAGAGGGTAGTGTCACAGGTCTCCCATATGTCCAATAGGTATGACCTGGACAGATGAGGGTTAAGAGGATGTGTTGTGGGGGGATGTACATGTGCACTTGTGCAGCTCCAGGACTTGCATTCCCCATGACCTACTATTGTGACACAGTGCAGAGTGTTGTTGTCTGGCTGCAAAGTCATACATCACTGAGACAGTGATGTATGACTTTGCAGTCATGCCTCCGCCATGGCATGTGTCTACTGATTGGTGATCCTGCAGGGGAGTGACATGTGCTACATGCACACCATAGTGGCGCTGGCTATCAGGACATGGGTGCATCATGGTGTCTGTCGCTGGTATGCATCACATGCATTTCCTATTTGACTCTGGGCATCCCTTACATCCGTAAACCTGTACTGACTCAGTGGCAAGAGCTGTGATGTGTCCACACCGTGTCCTCTGCACTGTCCAACTACTGTGTACTTGGTGCATGTGTCAACACTGGGGTGTTGCAATCCAACAGACACCAGACAGATGGGTGCAAGGCCATGTGGGATGTGAGTGCCATGCTTGGCATCAGACTGACAATTGACTTCTCCTGTTCAATTAGTGCACTTTTAGCAATGTACAACTAATGATGCCAGGGCTTGCTCTGTGATGTGCTGTGCTCACAGTGGTGTGTGCGTTATGGTGCAGGTGACTGATGTCTGTCTGTTTCCCCATTGTTTGCAGATACATCCACGGCCACGGAAGGGGACAGCTCCACGGACCAGGAGGAGCCAGAGAGCCAGACTGGGTCAGCAGCCGAGGAGTGGTCGGAGGGACCCAGTGGCACGGAGGGCGAGGGGAGCCACACCGAGGAGTCCTCAGCAGCATCCACCTCAGCTGAGGACCAGAGCAACTCGGAGGATGACTCCCTTGTGGAGGCGGGTGTCAGCAGCCACCACACCCCAGCTAGTGTTGCTGTCCCCGCCACCACCAGCACCACCACCGCCCTCCCATCGGCTCCCATTCCCCAGGTCCGTGGAGGCTCCCATGTCCGGGAGCGTGTCTCCTTTGGGCCAGGCACCGCACCCCCTGCCCCTGTGTCCCCTGCTGCCCTGAGTGAGGAGTCTGTGTACCTCCTTCGCCAGCTCCATGTAGGGCAGACAGCCATGCTGAGTGTCCTCCATGCGCACACCGCGCTGTTGACTCAGCTGGTGTCGTTCATGGAGGGCATCTCATCGGGCATGTCTGACCTACAGAGGGGCAATAGGTCCATGGACTCCTCCCTGACGGCAGCAGTGTCCCTCCTCAAACGGTCCCTCACCCCTCCTGCCTCTGCTCCATCCACACTCCCCAGCACCTTACCCATCCCAGGCACACACACACTGGCACAGGCACACACCAGCACACACACATCCAGCACACTGACACACACGCCAATGACAAAACGCACACGCACGCACATTCAGGGGACTGAAGCCAGACTCACAGGGGATGGGGCCCTGGAACACACACACGCATCCACATGCACTGCGCAGTCCTCAGTTCCCTCTCCCTCCAAAGCACCCTCCCTTGCCTCACCTGCAACCCCAAAGTCACAGCAGCTCTTCCTCTGTGACCTCGGCCTCTTCCCCACCGATGAAGCTGCTCCAGCATCCCGGGGAAGAGGAAGCCCACCCACACGGAGCAGAGTGCCCCTCGCCCCCGGACACCCTCCCCCAGGCGCAGACGGACTGAGGCCCCCACCCGCAAGTCCCCCCGGAGTGCTAAGAGCAAGACCCCGCCACCGCCCTGCAGCTCAGGCACAAGGTCTCCGTCCTCCATCCCTCAGGCCCCCACTGCACAGGTGCCCCCACCACACCCTGCCCCAGGTTCCCCCACCCACAGATATACCATCCCCAAGATGCTCCGGCCTTCTCCCCTGCCACTTGCTCTCCCAGCACCACACCCCCCGCTGCGCTTGTCTGTGCCGCTGATGTGGTGAGGGTGTCCTCCCCCTCTGTCCAACCCACCTTGCCTGTTCCCCATTCTCCTCCCCTGGAGGTAGGCACTGCAGTGGAGTCCACTACCGCCCTGTCTGACTTGGGCACTGCAGTGGCGGACCTGTCCACCCCATCTGCAGGGTCCACTGCAGTTGTGCCGGCACCCACGACATCTGTGTCATGCCCCCAGTTGTGCCGGCACACACCATGTCAGACACCTCCACTGCAGTTGTCAGTGGCTCTCCAGCACCCACCACCCCTTCCCTGACTCCCCCTGGTGAGCCCTGATCCTGTCCCTGCGGTGCCTGGCCTGCCCCCGGTTGCCCCTCCTAGTGGATTGTCCCTGGTATTGTGCAGGCATGCGTAGGGTGACATCTGCCAGTGTCACCCTGTTTGAACTTTGACAATGGACTGGCCATTGGCCTTTGCTCTAATTTCTTCTGGACGTCGTTATCAGACAACACATATGCTGAATAAAGCAACTTTCTTTTCTCTAGTGCTCATGCTTCAGATGTACATGTTGTTGGTGCAGCTAACCATGCCCTTGCTGCAGTGATGGTGATATCTGGTCTCATGATTATGAAGTGTTACTGTGCAGGAACCCATGTGGTCCAGGGGGAATGTGTCCTATCATGTGGTGTATCCATGTCATCAATAGCAGCATCTGAGGGTGTCATGTGTTCAGTATTTGGCAATGGGTTTCCTACTTACATTGGCAATTTCATATCTGTGGCTTCCACCCCTGCACATCTGTTGTGCCTGCCATCGTTGCATTTGTCTACTTCCCTGACCGTGTTGCCATCTCCAGTGGACATGCAGGTTTGGGCATCAATGGGGAGGGACTCATCCGTGTAGTCAGTGCAACATTGCTATACAAGTGTGTTGGATCTGTGCTGATGATTCCGTTGGCACATCCATGACCAGGCTGATGTGATGGGAGCCCTCATTTGGTGCTAATTGTTGATTGTGTGACCAAGTGCTCAGCTGACATGATGGGGCCCTACTGAGGCAACATATGGCACAGCTTTCCTCACACAGGAGTGGAGTCCCCTCATGGCAGTGTGTACACGTGTGACATTGCCTGCGCCCAAGGTGTGTGTTGTATGTGCATGTCTGTGTGTTCACTTCCATTCATCTGCGCATGCTGTGATCCCTAGTGTTGTACCTGTTTGTGATGCTTGCTGACTTGAGCTATGTTCCCCCAAAGTCTTCTCCCTGTGTTCTCTGTGATGTGGGTGCATGGCACATTACTGGTCATCAGGGTGTCACCCATAGGTGTGTTTGCTGTCAGGGCAGAGTTTGTGTGCAGACGCAGATGGGTCACAGTCAGGTTTCCCTTTGGCACTTGTTGTTTGCCCCTGTCATGTGATTTCCAGTTTGTGTTATCTTTCGTTGATTGTGACACGTTGTGTGTGTGACTGCTGGCACTCCTTAAGGTCCGGGCTGCAATGTTGGTTGTTGTCTATGTGTGTTCTTTGTGGGTGACCTTGGCTTCTTCATTGGTGTGTGACTGTGGCTGGGATCCCATTGGTCGGTGTGGTATTGCCGTCATGTCCATGTACAGCGTAGTGTGCAGTGTGTCAGACATTCAGGAGTCTTGTTGAGTGTCCATGTGTGATGTGTTTCTACACCTTGGTTCCCACCCACCACCCTGGAATAGTCATGGGTGCATGTGCAATGTCACCAGTGCATGTGTACTTCACTGCTGCACATTGTTGGAGGTCGAGGGTGTGGTCTTGAGTGTGTGCAGATGAGAGTTGTTGCCCGGCTAGTCCCCTGCCTCCATGTTGGCCTTGGCTTACTGGCCATGCTGATTGATTTGTGCTTGTGTAGGTGTGATGGTAGTTAGTTGCTCAGGACACCTGACTGTGGTTCACAGTGTGAACGACATTTAGCTTTGTCATCACAGTGGTATTTTTATTCAGCCCAGGGTCACCACATTGTGGGGGCCCTGGGGGTGGTGCTGTGGTGTGTCTGTGACTTGCTGTGTCAGTTGTTGTTCCTACGTGCCTGTGTGACATGTGTGTTTTGTGCTCCCTCTCACCTGTCAATGCCTGCTTGCCCACATAGGGGATTTGGATCCATGAGTTACCTTAGTGTGGCAGTGTATGCACATCTGTATGATTGGTATTCAGCTCTCCTCATGTGTTGTGTTGTTGCCTGGGGACACTGGCACCCCCACCCCTCACCTGCTGTGTATGATGACAGTGTTGGTCCGCCTGTTTGTGTTTGTGCATCTGCACCACTGCATTGGCATATCTTGGGTGTGCCATTGGCTGTATGTTGTTTGGTGTGTTTCCCCTGCTGTCCCTGGGACTCCTAGGTCATCGGTCAGCACAGTGATCATGGTTTGTGTGTCCCATTGCTGCCATGGTATGGTATCTGTTCACCTCACATCTGCTGTCTCCACAGGGTATCTGCATTTGTGTGCCCATTGGTGCAAATATGTGGTTCTGCATTCTGATGGTCACTTCTGTCATTGTGTCATTGATGACTGTTGACGGTCTCAGCCCCCATGGGTGTTGTTTGTCTGCACATGGCCAAAGGAATGTTTCATTTGCACTGCAGTATTTGGCTCCCCCAATTTATGTTGCAATGGGACACATACACTACTTTGCCACAGATGAGTTTTTGGTTCTGTGACCAGGAATGATCCATGCAGTTTGGCAGTTGCAGCTCTTTCTTTGTCAACAATTACCTTTTGGTCACTGTGATGATGAGGGTGTAGACCCCATTGCCACAATGGTCAAAATGTGCTTCAGCTATGGACCCCACACTTACCTTTTGGTCACTGTGATGATGGGGGTTTAGACCCCATTGCCACAATGGTCAAAATGTGCTTCAGCTATGGACCCCACACTTGCCTTTTGGTCACTGTGATGATGGGGGTTTAGACCCCATTGCCACAATGGTCAAAATGTGCTTCAGCTATGGACCCCACACTTGCCTTTTGGTCACTGTGATGATGGGGGTTTAGACCCCATTGCCACAATGGTCAAAATGTGCTTCAGCTATGGACCCCACACTTGCCTTTTGGTCACTGTGATGATGGGGGTTTAGGCCCCATTGCCACAATGGTCATGGGCTGCTTGCATTGTGGGTGCCACACACATATATGTGTGGCACATGTGCTAGGGGGTCACATTGTATGTTCAAAGTCATGTTCGGTGTTGTAGGCATTTGACACAGCCTGCTCACACGCTTGTCATGGTGGTGGGGGGATGTCTTAATCTTGCATTTCCTAGGTTGTGGTGTGCTTGTTGTGTCATGCATTGTCCATCCTATGAGTGGGGGTGGTAGTAGTGGTGGGCATCCTGCCCCCGTGGGTGAGGGTGGTAGTAGTGGTAGGCATCCTGCCCCCTGGCTAAGGGTGGTAGTAGTGGTAGGCATCCAGCCCCCTGGCTAAGGGTGGTAGTAGTGGTGGGCATCCTGCCCCCCTGGGTGAGGGTGGTAGTAGTGGTGGGCATCCTGCCCCCTGGCTAAGGGTGGTAGTAGTGGTGGGCATCCTGCCCCCCTGGGTGAGGGTGGTAGTAGTGGTAGGCATCCAGCCCCCCTGGCTAAGGGTGGTAGTAGTGATGGGCATCCTGCCCCCCTGGGTGAGGGTGGTAGTAGTGGTGGGCATCCTGCCCCCTGGCTAAGGGTGGTAGTAGTGGTGGGCATCCTGCCCCCCTGGGTGAGGGTGGTAGTAGTGGTAGGCATCCTGCCCCCCGTGGGTGAGGGTGGTAGTAGTGGTAGGCATCCTGCCCCCCTGGCTAAGGGTGGTAGTAGTTGTGGGCATCCTGCCCCCCTGGGTGAGGGTGGTAGTAGTGGTAGGCATCCTGCCCCCGTGGGTGAGGGTGGTAGTAGTGGTAGGCATCCTGCCCCCTGGCTAAGGGTGGTAGTAGTGGTGGGCATCCTGCCCCCCTGGGTGAGGGTGGTAGTAGTGGTAGGCATCCTGCCCCCTGGCTAAGGGTGGTAGTAGTGGTGGGCATCCTGCCCCCTGGCTAAGGGTGGTAGTAGTGGTAGGCATCCTGCCCCCCTGGCTAAGGGTGGTAGTAGTGGTAGGCATCCTGCCACCCTGGCTAAGGGTGGTAGTAGTGGTAGGCATCCTGCCCCCTGGCTAAGGGTGGTAGTAGTGGTAGGCTTCCTGCCCCCTGGCTAAGGGTGGTAGTAGTGGTGGGCATCCTGCCCCCTGGGTGAGGGTGGTAGTAGTGGTGGGCATCCTGCCCCCCTGGCTAAGGGTGGTAGTAGTGGTAGGCATCCTGCCCCCGTGGGTGAGGGTGGTAGTAATGGTAGGCATCCTGCCCCCTGGCTAAGGGTGGTAGTAGTGGTAGGCATCCAGCCCCCTGGGTTGGGGTGGTGGCGCGCATTCAGGCCCCTGTGTGCATATGTGGCATTGGTGATGGGCATCCCGCCCCTATGGTGCTGCTGTTGCTGGTGTAAGTATATTCAGATTCCCAGTGTATGTGTGTGATGTGTCGTGTACGTGTTGTATGTGTTTTGTGGTTGGTGTCTGACTTACCTTCTGCGCCGTACGCGTCCGTGCCTGTTCCGGTAGTAGATGTAGAATATTGGTATGATCGGGACGAAGGGATTCATGGTTGGTTCGTGTCGTTCGTCCTTCTCGTTGCTTCGCGTCGTCCTCGTCGCTTGGCTTCGTCCTCGTCGCTTCGCTTCGTCCTCGTCGCCTCGCGTCGTCCTCGTCGGTGCTGTGTTCGCCTCGTAGCCGTGGATCGTGTTGTGGCGCGATTCGGAGCTTATGTGCGCCTCTCCCGGATGCTTTGACGTGCCGTGCGTAGCGACGGGTTCGGCGCGTACGGAAAGCGCATCGTACTTGTCCGGCCGGACGGGGCTGCATTTTCCCTTCCGTGCGACTCGATTCGGCGTTTCCGGATTCGCCTCGGTCGGAGAACAGGACCTGGTTTGGGTGAGTACGGCTCGGCCGGAATTTTTGCTGTTGTGCGCATCGTACTTGCTCGTTCGGTGTGCTGTACGGATCGGTCGGGAAACTGGCTTTCGCATGGCTTTTTTCCCGACCGAATAGTATTGGGTGCGCCTCCGACCGAGATCGGAATCGGCCCCTAAGCGGTCTTTAAAACTTTCAGGCTGATTTTTTTTATAAACCTTGGGAGCCCCAAATTCGTATTGAAAGCCCTTGGTCCCAGCCCTGTCACCATTTCTGATAGCGTCCGACCCCATGTTGAACTATCCGGTGTCCAAGAAGCATCCTACAGTTCTTAAGTTGGAAGGCCATACAATAACGATTTAAGTCCGGTAATGCTTTCTTCAAACTCCTTCTCATTTTTTCCAAGAGAGCCTAGCTCCCCCAGAAGCCCAGATAAAACTAGTTATTTTCCCCTGTATTTTTTCTATCTCTTTTTTAGGAAACGTGAGGGGGATACAATTAAAAAGATAGGCCAATTTAGGTAAAATCAACATTTTAATCAAATTCACTCACCCGTCAATCGACAGTGGCAAGTTACTCCAACTAATAAGGAGCAGATCAATTTCCTTTTCCATATACCCTAAATTATGTACTGGGATCGCCCCCACTGAATAAACTATTGAGATGCCCAGATACTTAAACTCAGTCACCTCCCGATCCCAGTTGGTAATGTTCCAGCACATAATCTCCGACTTAGTTGTATTCACTGAATAACCTAACAGTGCCCCAAACTCTTCCGCTAATTTTTCTACTCTAGCGAGGGTTTGAAGAGTGTCTGATGTATAAATTATTAAATCGTCTGCGTAAAGTCCTATCTTGTTCCTTAATGTTGCGTGGAGAATGGGATTACCTGGGGTCTCTTCTAATTACCTGGGAAAATTGTTTGAACTAAATATCAAACAAAAGAGGAGAGAAAGGTACCACTGCCTCGTACCTTTAGGAATAGTACTATATTATTTATACAATCCCCCATCTAGTAAAAGGAATAGTACAGCCCTACTATACTTAGACTACATCCACCTCTTAAATATAGAAGTAGCGCTATATTATGTATACAATCCCCCACCTAGTAAAAGCAAAAGTAATGCCCTACTATGCTTAGACTAAACCGCCATTTAAATATAGAAGTAGCGCTATATTATTTATACAATCCCTCACCTAGTAAATGTAATAGTACAGCCCTGCTATACTTAGACTAAACCACCATTTAAATATAGAAGTAGCGCTATATTATTTATACAATCCCTCACCTAGTAAATGTAATAGTACAGACCTGCTATACTTAGACTAAACCACCATTTAAATATAGAAGTAGTGCTATATTATTTATACAATCCCCCACCTTGTAAAGGTAATAGTACAGCCCTACTATACTTAGATTAAACCACTATTTAAATATAGAAGTAGTGCAATATTATTTATACAATCCCCCACCTAGTAAATGTAATAGTACAGCCCTACTATACTTAGACTAAACCACCATTTAAATATAGAAGTAGCGCTATATTATTTATACAATCCCTCACCAAGTAAATGTAATAGTACAGCCCTGCTATACTTAGACTAAACCACCATTTAAATATAGAAGTAGCGCTATATTATTTATACAATCCCTCACCTAGTAAATGTAATAGTACAGACCTGCTATACTTAGACTAAACCACCATTTAAATATAGAAGTAGCGCTATATTATTTATACAATCCCTCACCTAGTAAATGTAATAGTACAGACCTGCTATACTTAGACTAAACCACCATTTAAATATAGAAGTAGTGCTATATTATTTATACAATCCCCCACCTTGTAAAGGTAATAGTACAGCCCTACTATACTTAGATTAAACCACTATTTAAATATAGAAGTAGTGCAATATTATTTATACAATCCCCCACCTAGTAAATGTAATAGTACAGCCCTACTATACTTAGACTAAACCACCATTTAAATATAGAAGTAGCGCTATATTATTTATACAATCCCTCACCTAGTAAATGTAATAGTACAGACCTGCTATACTTAGACTAAACCACCATTTAAATATAGAAGTAGTGCTATATTATTTATACAATCCCCCACCATGTAAAGGTAATAGTACAGCCCTACTATACTTAGATTAAACCACTATTTAAATATAGAAGTAGTGCAATATTATTTATACAATCCCCCACCTAGTAAATGTAATAGTACAGCCCTACTATACTTAGACTAAACCACCACTTAAATATAGAAGTAGTGCTATATTATTTATACAATCCCCCATCTAGTAAAAGTATTAGTACAGCCCTACTATACCTAGACGACATCCACCACTTAAATATAGAAGTAGTGCTATATTATTTATACAATCATCCATCTAGTAAAGGTGATAGTACAGCCCTACTGTACCTAGACTAAATCCACCACTTAAATATAGAAGTAGTGCTATATTATTTATACAACCCCCTAGTAAAAGTAATAGTACAGCCCTACTATACCTAGACCAAATCACAATGTAAATATAGAAGTAATGCTATATCATTTATACAATACTGATCTAGTAATATTAACATCGGTACACCACATCCACTGTGTAATGTAGCAGTACTGCTGTGTTGTTTATATGCTGCCCTATCTAGTAAAAGAAATAGTACTGCCCTAGCAATAATAGTTTGCATCTAAGAAGTGAATGTGAGATTGCTGTCACAGTGTAACTGTAGGACTGTAAGAGTGCTGCCCGAGTGCTGCTACCCTAGGATGATTGGCTAGGCCCACCATGTAAAAGTATGAGTAGTGTACAAATAGCGGTACTCTATTTTCAGGCCGCATGCACCATGGAAAAGTCTCAGTACTCTGCAAGTAGTAATGGTTCCTAATATTGGACCAGACACACCCTGGAAAAGTACCTGTTAGTTGCAAGTAGCAGTGCTTCCCTTTTATTGGACTGCATACAGTATGTAAAAGTAGCAGCACTGTAAAAGTAGCAGTACTCCCCTATTATTGGACTACATGCACCATGGAAAAGTAGCATTATTGTACAAGTAGCAGTACTCCCCTATTATTGGACCGCATGCACCATGGAAAAGTAGCAGCACTGTAAAAGTAGCAGTACTCCCCTATTATTGGACTACATGCACCATGGAAAAGTAGCATTATTGTACAAGTAGCAGTACTCCCCTATTATTGGACTACATGCACCATGGAAAAGTAGCATTATTGTATAAGTAGCAGTACTCCCCTATTATTGGACCGCATACACCATGGAAAAGTAGCAGCACTGTACAAGTAGCAGTACTCCCATATTATTGGATTACATGCAGTATGGAAAAGTAGCATCATTGTGCAAGTAGAAGTACTCCCCTATTATTGGACCGGATGCACCATGGAAAAGTAGCAGCATTGTTCAAGTAGCAGTACTCCCCTATTATTGGACTTCATGCACCATGGAAAAGTAGCAGCACTGTACAAGTAGCAGTACTCCCCTATTGTTGGACCGCATGCACCATGGAAAAGTAGCAGCACTGTACAAGTAGCAGTACTCCCCTATTGTTGGACCGCATGCACCATGGAAAAGTAGCAGCACTGTACAAGTAGCAGTACTCCCCTATTATTGGACCGCATGCACAATGGAAAAGTAGCAGCACTGTACAAGTAGCGGTACTTCCTATTATTGGATTGCATGCACCATGGAAAAGTAGCAGCACTGTACAAGTAGCGGTACTCCCTATTATTGGATTGCATGCACCATGGAAAAGTAGCAGCACTGTACAAATAGCAGTGCTCCCCTATTATTGGACTTCATGCACCATGGAAAAGTAGCAGCACTGTACAAGTAGCAGTACTCCCATATTATTGGATTGCATGCACCATGGAAAAGTAGCAGCACTGTACAAGTAGCCGTACTCCCTATTATTGGATGACATGCAGTATGGAAAAGTAGCATCATTGTGCAAGTAGCAGTACTCCCCTATTATTGGACCTGATGCACCATGGAAAAGTAGCATTACTGTACAAGTAGTAGTACTCCCCTATTATTGGATTGCATGCACCATGGAAAAGTATCAGCACTGTACATGTAGTAGTACTCCCCTATTATTGGACCTGATGCACCATGGAAAAGTAGCATTACTGTACAAGTAGTAGTACTCCCCTATTATTGGACAACATGCACCATGGAAAAGAAGCATTATTGTACAAGTAGTAGTACTTCCCTATTATTGGATTGCATGCACCATGGAAAAGTAGCATTACTGTACAAGTAGTAGTACTTCCCTATTATTGGACTACATGCACCATGGAAAAGTAGCATCATTGTGCAAGTAGCAGTACTCCCCTATTATTGGATTGCATGCACCATGGAAAAGTAGCAGCTCTGTACAAGTAGCAGTACTCCCCTATTATTGGATTGCATGCACCATGGAAAAGTAGCAGCTCTGTACAAGTAGCAGTACTCCCCTATTATTGGATTGCATGCACCATGGAAAAGTAGCAGCTCTGTACAAGTAGCAGTACTCCCCTATTATTGGATTGCATGCACCATGGAAAAGTAGCATCATTGTGCAAGTAGCAGTACTCCCCTATTATTGGACCGCATGCACCATGGAAAAGTAGCATTATTGTACAAGTAGCAGTACTCCCCTATTATTGGATTGCATGCACCATGGAAAAGTAGCAGCACTGTACAAGTAGCAGTATCCCCCCATATTACTGGACCGCATACAGCATGGAAAAGTAGTGCTATGAAAGTAGCAGCATTCCACTATTATTGGACAACATGCACCATAATAGCAGTATTATACAAGTAGTGGTACAGCCCCATTACTGGACTGCATCCACCATGGAAAAGAAGCAGTACTGTACAAGTAGCAGTACTCCCCTATTATTGGACTACACGCACCATGGAAAAGTAGCAGCACTGTACAAGTAGCAGTTCTCCCATATTATTGGATTGCATGCAGTATGGAAAAGTAGCATCATTGTGCAAGTAGCAGTACTCCCCTATTATTGGACCGCATGCACCATGGAAAAGTAGCATTATTGTACAAGTAGCAGTACTCCCTATTATTGGACCGCATGCACCATGGAAAAGTAGCAGCACTGTACAAGTAGCAGTACTCCCATATTATTGGATTGCATGCAGTATGGAAAAGTAGCATCATTGTGCAAGTAGCAGTACTCCCCTATTATTGGACCGCATGCACCATGGAAAAGTAGCATTATTGTACAAGTAGCAGTACTCCCCTATTATTGGATTGCATGCACCATGGAAAAGTAGCAGCACTGTACAAGTAGCAGTATCCCCCCATATTACTGGACCGCATACAGCATGGAAAAGTAGTGCTATGAAAGTAGCAGCATTCCACTATTATTGGACAACATGCACCATAATAGCAGTATTATACAAGTAGTGGTACAGCCCCATTACTGGACTGCATCCACCATGGAAAAGAAGCAGTACTGTACAAGTAGCAGTACTCCCCTATTATTGGACTACACGCACCATGGAAAAGTAGCAGCACTGTAGAAGTAGCAGTACTCCCCTATTACTGGACCGAATGCAGTATGGAAAAGTAGCATTATTGTACAAGTAGCAGTACTCCCGTATTATTGGACTACATGCACCATGGAAAAGAAACATTATTGTACAGGTAGCAGTACTCCCCTATTATTGGACTACATGCACCATGGAAAAGAAGCATTATTGTACAGGTAGCAGTACTCCCCTATTATTGGACTACACGCACCATGGAAAAGTAGCAGCACTGTACAAGTAGCAGTACTCCCCTATTACTGGACCGAATGCAGTATGGAAAAGTAGCAGCACTGTACAAGTAGCAGTACTCCCCTATTATTGGATTGCATGCACCATGGAAAAGTAGCATTACTGTACAAGTAGCAGTACTCCCCTATTATTGGACTACACGCACCATGGAAAAGTAGCAGCACTGTACAAGTAGCAGTACTCCCCTATTACTGGACCGAATGCAGTATGGAAAAGTAGCAGCACTGTACAAGTAGCAGTACTCCCGTATTATTGGACTACATGCACCATGGAAAAGAAACATTATTGTACAGGTAGCAGTACTCCCCTATTATTGGACTACATGCACCATGGAAAAGAAGCATTATTGTACAGGTAGCTGTACTCCCCTATTATTGTACAACATGCACCATGGAAAAGAAGCATTATTGTACAGGTAGCAGTACTCCCCTATTACTGGACTATATGCACCATGGAAAAGTAGCAGCACTGTACAAGTAGCAGTACTCCCCTATTATTGGACTGCATACAGCATGGAAAAGTAGCAGTACTGTACAAGTAGGAGTACTCCCCTATTATTGGACTACATGCACCATGGAAAAGTAGCCTTATTGTACAAGTAGCAGTACTCCCCTATTACTGGACCACGTGCACCATGGAAAAGTAGCCTTATTGTACAAGTAGCAGTACTCCTCTATTACTGGACCGCATGCAGTATGTTAAAGTAGCATTACTGTACAAGTAGCAGTACTCCCCTATTATTGGACCGCATGCAGTATGTTAAAGTAGCATTACTGTACAAGTGGCAGTACTCCCCTATTATTAGACCACGTGCACCATGGAAAAGTAGCATTATTATACAAGTAACAGTACTCCCCTATTATTGGACCACGTACACCATGGAAATGTAGCATTACTGTTCAAGTAGCAGTACTCCCTTATTATTGGACCGCATGCAGTATGTTAAAGTAGCATTACTGTACAAGTAGCAGTACTCCCTATTATTGGACTGAATGCAGTATGTTAACGTAGCATTACTGTACAAGTAGCTGTACTCCCTATTATTGGACTGAATGCAGTATGTTAAAGTAGCATTACTGTACAAGTAGCAGTACTCCCCTATTATTGGATTGCTTGCAGTATGGAAAAGTAGCAGCACTGTACAAGTAGCAGTACTCCCCTATTATTAGACCACGTGCACCATGGAAAAGTAGCATTATTATACAAGTAACAGTACTCCCCTATTATTGGACCACGTACACCATGGAAATGTAGCATTACTGTTCAAGTAGCAGTACTCCCTTATTATTGGACCGCATGCAGTATGTTAAAGTAGCATTACTGTACAAGTAGCAGTACTCCCCTATTATTGGACTGAATGCAGTATGTTAACGTAGCATTACTGTACAAGTAGCTGTACTCCCCTATTATTGGACTGAATGCAGTATGTTAAAGTAGCATTACTGTACAAGTAGCAGTACTCCCCTATTATTGGATTGCTTGCAGTATGGAAAAGTAGCAGCACTGTACAAGTAGCAGTACTCTCCTCTATTATTAGACCGCGTGCACCATGGAAAAGTAGCATTACTGTACAAGTAGCAGTACTCCCCTATTGTTGGACCGCATGCACCATGGAAAAGTAGCATCATTGTACAAGTAGCAGTACTTCCCTATTATTGGACCGCATGCAGTATGTTAAAGTAGCATTACTGTACAAGTAGCAGTACTCCCCTATTATTGGACCGCATGCAGTATGTTAAAGTAGCATTACTGTACAAGTAGCAGTACTCCCCTATTGTTGGACCGCATGCACCATGGAAAAGTAGCATCATTGTACAAGTAGCAGTACTCCCCTATTATTAGACCGCGTGCACCATGGAAAAGTAGCATTATTGTACCAGTAGCAGTACTTCCCTATTATTGGACTGAATGCAGTATGTTAAAGTAGCATTACTGTACAAGTAGCAGTACTCCCCTATTATTGGAACGCGTGCACCATGGAAAAGTAGCAGCACTGTACAAGTAGCAGTACGCCCCTATTATTGGACCGCATGCACCATGGAAAAGTAGTACTGTGAAAGTAGCAGCACTCCCCTATTATTAGACAGCATGCAGCACGGAAAACTAGGGGTACTGTACAAGTAGCAGTACTGCCCTAGTCAAATGCTGCACCACTGTCAGTCATTAATAACTCACTGCGGCCCCCAGATGTGTATTTCATTTCCAGTTAAAGCAATTCTTTTTGTTCTAAACATTTCTCCATTTGCTTCCCCAGCGCTTGTCTGGGTGCTTTGTGAAACACAAGGTCCCCTTTCTGTTTAATTCTAAAAAGTCGAAGCTCTTAAGAGTAGCACAAAGAAGCACAATTTCCTTTTACATACAGCTTCGAAATCCGGAATTAAAGTTGTGAACCTTTTACCCCACAACACTCTGCACAATAGAAATGTAAACAAATAATGCGGACGTTGGGGGGAGGGCGGGAATGTAGTTGCCACACACTTTACACGTACCAGATAAAGCCACTCAAATGAGCAGAGGAAAGCATCACTTATATCATGAGGTGCTGTCCATTCACTCGGTTCTGCACCTGGAGCATGTACAGAGGCGCTGGATAATAAGTGGTGACATTCGTGGCGCTGCAGAGGCCGAAGGCTCCTCGTGAGCAGCCGCACGTTAAGCGCTGCGCATGTCCCCGCTGGACACTGGACAGCTCGCGGGAGGAGCAGTGCAGGCGGGGCAGTGATCCCCCACAGCGCTGTTGTACACTGTGCGTGTGTCTCACTCTCAGGCACTGCACATCCCATTAGCAATGACATGCACTTAGCAATGAAGACACAAACACAGCGCTGTACGTAGGCTGGGCACTTTACATTTACTACGCACTGAAAAGGCGACTGACACTGGACATGCTCGCGGTACTGTGTATATGCCCGCGCTGCACAAGCACTTAGCAGTGCACATGTACTCGGTACCGTACACGCGTTTAGCAAGGTATGCGCACCCGGAAATGAAAATTGCACTTGGTGCTGTAGAAGCACCCAGCACCCTAATGTACTCTGCGCCGTACACGCACTTAGCAGCGCACGTGCACACTGCCCTGAAAATGCGCCCGGCAGTCTGATTTCACTCGGCGTTGTAGGAGCACGTCGCTCTGTACATAGATACGTTCGCGAGGCACAGTGAACACAGAGGGCCCTGTATATGTCCGGGGCAGCGCGCGGACCCTCGGCAGTGTATCCACGCTCGGCACTCTACACGCACTGCGCTTCGTCCGGCACGCACACAGCACAGGGTGTACCCAGCTCTCTGCCTACCTGCCAGGAGCTGGACGGGATCCGGTTGAAGCTCGCCAGCCCGCCGAAGGTGTAGCACTTGTACATCTGGACCACGGGGGTGTGCGGGCAGTGCCAGAGTAGTCCAAAGCTCACCGGCTCCCGGCTGTGGAGGCTGCTGCCCCCCTTCACGATCCAGGCAGGGGACAGGAAGCTGAAGCTGCAAACCGCCACCAGGCAGGAGGACAGCAGCACCCAGAAGCATCCCACGCAGCCCAGCATCCTGGACCAGGGTGTCGGCGCGCGTCGCCTCAGGGTGCGTGCTGATCACTGCCACAGGAGCGGGCACGGAACCCCCGGACAGAGCAGCATCCCCATCAGCACCGGCAGGGTCACACCAGGAGGGCGCAGACTGAGGAACTGCACTCAAGGGGGCACACGGGAGGACTGTGCACACAGAGTCAATACACGGAGCCGCGGGGGGCAGCAGGCTGCGCTCACTGCCAGCACCCCTCGCGCACCATAGCGCCCACGTGAGCACAGCCGCGGGTCAGAGCAGGAATGCGCGCAGAAAGGAAATGCGCAGGCGATGCTGGGAGCGGAGAGAGCAGAGGCACCCAGTCACCCCAGGAGCCGAGCGGAGGGAGGAGAGAGGAGAGGCTCCTCGGAGCGGCAAGCACGGATACAGGGCCACACCAGGAGACAGGGCACAGACTGCTCGGAGACAGGCAGGGCTGCAAGTACAGATACAGGGTCCCACCACGGGACACAGCAGAGACTGCTCGGAGACAGGCAGGACTACAAATACAGATACAGGGTCCCACCGGGAGACAGGGCAGAGCCTGCTCAAAGACACTGAGACAGGCAGGACTGCAAATACAGATACAGGGTCACACCCTGAGACAGGGCAGAGACTGCTCGAAGACAGGCAGGACTGCAAATACAGATACAGGGTTCCACCAGGAGACAGGGCAGAGCCTGCTCAAAGACACTGAGACAGGCAGGACTGCAAATACAGATACAGGGTTCCACCAGGAGACAGGGCAGAGCCTGCTCAAAGACACTGAGACAGGCAGGACTGCAAATACAGATACAGGGTCACACCAGGAGATAGGGCAGAGACTGCTCGAAGACAGGCAGGACTGCAAATACAGCAGTGGTGGCTGGTGACATTTGAAAGTGGTGGGGGTGTAAAATTTGTGTTGGAGTGGACCGTGGCGAGCGTAGCGAGCGAGCCTGAACAACCTAAGGAGGGTTCGGGGGGGGGTTCTCCCCCCGAGAACATTTTGAAAAAAGAGTGGGCAAATGGTGCATTTTCAAGCAAATTTGAGAAAGCAAGAAGGTTAATAAAGCAATTGTGAAAGTGCAGTTATTACATTAAACATTACTAAACAACATTTCTCTGCAAAAGGTCTGTAATAGACTAGTCTCCCACATTAAAAGAAAACGGTATTCAAAAAATTCTGTTTATGAAGTGTCATCAGGGCAAGACTGCAGAATAAAGCTGGCAAATCTCTGTGCACCTCTCTCTGAGAAGCATACACGCTGCGTGCCAGCAGGGCCTAGCTTCAGAAACATTTCTATCTACAAATGTTCAGTCTCTGAAGCTAGGCACTGCTGGCACGCAGCGTGTATGATTTTCAGAGGTGCGTGGCAGGGCCTAGCTTCAGAAACATAACATTTCTTATAGATAGAAATGTTTCTGAAGCTAGGCCCTGCTGGCATGCACCTTTAGAGGTGCGTGCCAGCAGGGCCTAGCTTCAGAAACATTTCTATCTACAAGAAATGAGTAGTCAACAAAACGCATGCCAGCTTTGTCATTACAAACTATGTTGTGGCATGAAAGATGCTGGCACGGCCACCCGCTGGACGATTTTACATTAACTGAAACTGAACCTGAGGTGGGAGGGCCAACACTAGCCTTAATGAGGAACAAATCTACCAAAGTCAGTGCACAAAAAGCTGGCAAAAATAAACATTTGTAATGCCACGTGTTATCCACCCCAAATACAAACTGTGTTTCTGCTACACATCACATTATGTCTGCAGGCCCCGTTTATGTGACCACCGAACTCAAACCTTTACAAATACTCCCTTTGTAATGAAAGTCAGACGTGAGGGAACACCCTACTCTAGAACACACACACAAAGGAATTATTTGTAAAGGTTTGAAATCCGAAATTAGTTCGGAGATGGATGGCGCCTTTTTATGAGATTAAAGGGTAAATAGCAAGACGATCAGTGGGTAAATAGCAAGACGTGATCACTAGACAAACACAGGAAAAGAGAGGCAGAAAGTGTGGAGAGCTTGGAGGGTGTTAGAAAGAAAGAGATGGAAGAGAGAGGAAGAGAAGGAAGCAGAATTAACTAAATACGTAGTGAAAAAGAGAGCGAGAAGGGTGTGTGAAAAAAGAGAAAATAGAAAGGCAGGGATTCCAAAAGCCTCACCGTGCGCAGGCAAGGCGGGATGGACCTGAGGAAGCGAAAGCCAATATTTAATAAGAATTAAATGCTCTGCTATTTGACAGAAGCAGTGAAAACATGCGTGTGATTACTGTTATCAATAAATAATGCAGCCTGGTGGCAAATGGTGGCATCCTGAGGCAAGGGGTGATTTACTGTCGCACTGGCGTTGGTCCGGTCGTTAACTTTTTAAACTCAGGCAGTGCTGCACGCGCCACAGAATCAGAAGAATTAGAATTACCGAAATATAGTATTTGGACATAGTCATGCGCCAATACACTACCAGCCCTCTGTACACACCTAAACAACAATAACCAGTATATTTAATTTTGACTTTTTGTAGTACTGACTACTGACGAGGGCATTAATGGTGGCACCGGGACACTGCCCCCTTCTCCCCCCCATCTCGGCCCAGCGCGCGGCTCACAAGGGGAGTCATTCATTGGTGTTGGTGTCTTTTTGAAAATACAGGAGGGGGGTCGGACAGAGCAAACAGACACTCCAAGGGTGCGTCACTGCAAAGAAACAAATTTAGAACACTGTAGCCTGAATCGTAAAGCACAATTACACCCCCCCCCCCACCCCCATAGAATTGGTAATGGTTATTTTGAGATAAACGAAATTCGAAGATTCAAGTTATTGTAAAAATCTGTGTGGCAGTCAGGCAGACCACACCCACTCGATAAACACAAGCAGGCCGAACGCACAAGTAAGTGTGTGTGATGGAAACGCTAACAATTTTAGAATAAATATACACTCAGTAGATCTCTCACAAGTACAAGTACAACTTTCATAGCACCCTTTTAGTGCAAGCCTTGCACTAAAAGGGTGCTATGAAAGCTACAAGCACAAAAAAACTTGATGGAAATTTAACAAAGTAGGAGAAATCTGTTGCGTACTACTAAAATGCAGCGCTGATTGTAGCTTCCAAGCACTAGTTCATATTTTCCCAGAAACCCCTAAGAGGCCAGTCCGCACAACTGAACTGGGCTCTAACCACATGAAGGGGAGCTGCCAGACTGGAGGAAGCACTTCTCTAAAAAGCATTCAAGAATACAGGTGTCGAAAATCATGTTTATGTTCCCTACCACACCTTAGGCTCGAGTAAATCCAGTTTCAATCCAATGGGGTTGGTAATCCCATTAATCCGCCCTCCCCGGCCCAAACTACCTTGCCGGTCCTCATAAATGAGTAATATTAGGGCAGCACAGTGTGCTGTGTAAGCATACTGCTTGTCACAACACTGATAAACAACAAGTTTAACTCGGCGTGGCGTCCTCTGCCAAGAGTCAGCCACGGTCAGAAGGAACGCGGGGCAAGATTCACGTCAGTGGTACCGAGGCTGGGTCATCGATGAAGGAAAGGTGAGACATTTGACATCTTGTAAAAGAATAGCATTGGAAACGGCGCGCGGATAATTAAATATTTCAAATTTCAGCCAATTTAAAGCTCATTTCACTTCAGTAATTTGTTACCGAAAATCGGAAATTACTTGTAGGAAAGCAGGTCCCGGGGCACTCACCGACCAATTATGTCACCAATTCAGCGCCTGCGCCACCTGCTGGGTACCAAACATGCACATAAATAAACGTAATCATCTGAACTTTACATTTTTTAATAGTATTTCCTAGTTTATATTGTATAACAAAGTACAGTTAACAGTAAATAATTCTGAATGCGATGAAATGTACTTAAATTGTGAGGAAGTGAATCCAGTTTAACAAAACTGATAGTTACCCCGTGTTAGGTGAGATTGACCAGATCTTGTTGTCATGTTCGTCATCCCTGTGTACTGAAGCAGTACGGACCGGCTGTCTGATACAATGCACGGGGGGAGGCGAGTGTACGCCCCCCCCCTAACGCTGATAGCCAGTTGTATCATTGTGCGCGACAATGCTCTGGGCCAATTGTTAATTAAAGAGGCCCTCCATCTGTTTCGGAAGGGTGTGCCTGCTTTGGGGGAAGTGCGCGAGGCTCACGAACTCTCGCAATGTTTTTCAAGGGAGTAAGAAATCAAAATGCAAAATCACATCTGTAACATCGTGGGAATTACACCGAGGCCAATTCAAGATTGCACCACAAAGATAATACTTTTACGTTGAATTGGGCTTTCTAGTTGACTGTAGCACACAACCACGAGCCCGCCAAAACATTTTAAACTGCACAATGCAATAAATAGATTACTCACCTGCCTTCTGTAACAACTACTGTGCAAACCCTGCTGTTCACTGCACACCCGATAATTACCGATGCCGCAGGATGTGGTCAGTCGCGGCCGGCAAGGGGGGTGGAGGGTGGAAGCGGGACAGCAATTAAAATAAAATAAAACTCACCACGCACCGCCTCAGCTCCTGGCCCGTCCCGACTCCCGCGTTTTCCTGATGCTCTCGGCTCTCCTCAGGAAAGCCACCCACAGGCAGCCTCCCTCCCCTACGCCAATCACAACGCTGCAATGGCAGCGTTGTGATTGGTGCGGTGCAGGCGCACAGCGCCCCAGCCGGGCACCTAATGGGAGGCCCTTTTCTCTATTTAGGCTGCCCACATAGAGAAAAGGGAGACTGCGCATGGCTGCTTTGGTCGGCCCCAGGCCGATCCAAGCAGTCCGGGCCCACAACAGTGGGCAAGCCACTCCCCCCTGCCCTCGAGCAGGACCGCCCACCCTCCCTCCCACAACCAGGCACTCCAGGCACTTCTGCTTTCTCGCAGTGCGAGAAGCAGAAACATAAAATGGTAGTTTTACCATTTTATGTTTCTGCTTCTCGCACTGCGATAAAGCAGTGGGGCGACGCCCCCACACCCCTATGGAGCAGCCGCCACTGAAATACAGATACAGGGTCACACCAGGAGACACGGCAGAGACTGCTCGGAGACAGACAGGACTGCAAATACAGACAGGGTCACACCACGGGACACGGCAGAGACTGCTCGGGGACAGTCAGGGCTGCAAATACAGATACAGGGTCACACCGGGAGACAGGGCAGAGAGACTGCTCGGAGACAGGCAGGACTGCAAATACAGATACAGGGTCCCACCACGGGACACGGCAGAGACTGCTCGGAGACAGGCAGGACTTTAAATATTGATACAGGGTCACACCAGGCGACAGGGCAGAGCCTGCTCAAAGACACTGAGACAGGCAGGACTGCAAATACAGATACAGGGTCACACCCTGAGACAGGGCAGAGACTGCTCGGAGACAGGCAGGACTGCAAATACAGATACAGGGGTCACACCAGGAAACAGGGCAGAGACTGCTCGGAGACAGACAGGACTGCAAATACAGAAACAGGGTCACACCAGGAGACGGGGCAGAGACTGCTCGAAGACAGGCAGGACTGCAAATACAGAAACAGGGTCACACCAGGAGACAGGGCAGCGACTGCTCGGGGACAGGCAGGACTGCAAATATAGAAACAGGGTCACACCAGGAGACAGGGCAGAGACTGCTCGGAGACAGGCAGGACTGCAAATATAGACAGGGTCACACCACGAGACACGGCAGAGACTGCTCGAAGACAGACAGAACTGAAAATACAGATACATGGTCACACCAGAGACAGGGAAGAGACTGCTCGGAGACAGGCAGGACTGCAAATACGGATACAGGGTCACACAGAGCTAGGCGCAGGGAGAAGAAGCTCTTCGGAGACAGGCAGAGCTGCAAGCACAAATCCAGGACACAGGGCAGGGATGAGAGGCAGCTCAGAGACAGACAGGGCTGCAAGCACAGATGCAGTCACACCAGGAGACAGGGTAGGGTGAGTGGCTGTTCGGAGGCAGCAGGACTGTAAGCACATATACAGGGTCACACCAGGGATATAAGCACATATGCAGGGTCGTGCAAGGAGATAGGACAGGATGAGAGGCTGTTCGGAGACAGGCAGAGATTTAAGCACAGATACCGGTCACATCAGCAGAGAGGACAGGGATGAGAGGCTTTTCGGAGACAGGCATAACTGCAAGCACAGATGCAGGGTTACGCCAGGAGACAGGGCAGGGTGAGAGACTGTTCGGAGGCAGGCAGAACTGCAAGCACAGATACAGGGTTACACCAGGAGACAGAGAATGGGTGAGAGGCTGTTCGCAGACGGGCAGAGCTGCAAGAACAGATACACAGTTACACCAGGAAGACAGGGCAGGGTGAGAGGGTGCTCACAGACAGGCAGGGATGCAAGCATAGGTGCAGTCACACAGGAGGCAGCCACAGGACAGGGGTGGCTGGTGCTCGAGACAGGGAGGGTGGAAAACTCAGAGACACTGGGGCATATTCACAAGGACTTACCGCCGAGTTATCAGCACTTTAGCGCAGCAAAAGTGGCGATAGAATTAACACCTCATTCGCAAGCTGGTGCTAACTGCCTACACCGCCACATATCCAGCGATAGCTGCCGCAAAAAACATTGCCACGGTTGACACCGCCAACTAACGCTAATGAGATGCAGAGTAGGCGTTCCCGTGCAAAAACACACGAAAACACCACATTGCGACATTCACAACGAACAGCCAGATCCGCGATGCGAACCAAAAACAGGCGATAAGCTGCATTAGCAGCAGGGATTTTACACCTGCTTTCTGCTGGTGTTAAGCAGGACGACTACCTGCACCACAAAAGGGAGCCCAGCCCACAGCCACACCTGAAGAACAACAGATGGCATGGAGCCACTGCTCATGCAGCTCGGAGAGCCCAGAGGCCCACAACACCCACTGCCACCACCCCCAGGAACCCCCGACATCCCGGGGCCCTCCCCGGCCCACCCACCCCGGACAAAGATATGCCACAGCAACCTCACAAAACCACGAGATGAGAAAGACCCTGATGTCGCACACATACAACAACAAACACACATGTGTGGTCAGAATAAGGATAATCAAACATTCAACTGTGAAATTCCCATAACAAAACTTTATTAATACACAACACAAAACAACAAATTGGATTAGTCCTTGCGGATCCACTCCGGACAATCTGGAAGCCACAGCCTGCAAGACAAAATCCGAGATGAGAACGTGTGTCATGCGCTCATTAAAGGATAGAGAGAGAAAGAAAGAAAGAGAGAGAGAGAGAGGGAGAGAGAGGGAGAGAGAGAGAGAGGGAGAGAGACCGAGAGGGAGAGAGAGACAGTGAAAGGATGAGAGGGCGAGAGACAGCTGCCCCTGCGCACCCATGCCCCACAGCCCACCTGCTGCCACCGGTGTGTCTCCAACCACGTGCCGGTATCCACTGCAGTCCACCATGTCCGTTCATCTGCAATGGAATCTAGATGTAACATTGGCAGAGTACATACCATTGCACACAGCAACATCGCTCACCCACCCCTGCGCACACATGCTGCTGCACCCTAGCCCCTCCCGCCGCCCCGTGGGCATTGTCCGTCCATGCGCCCCCAGGCCTCACTGCTCACCTTCCGCCACCGGTGTGTCTCCAACCACGTGCCGGTGCGTGCTCCGAGCATGGGACACGTGACCTTGGCAGACTCCACATCACGCGGACCCACCCCGCGGGCCACTGGGTCACACACCTGGATCTGGGCCTTGATTTCGGAATGGGAGAGTCCATAACAGTGCACATTCATCAACGCAGGCTGCACACCCGTCCAGCATCATAGGTGCCACTAACTCCGTGAACCTTGAGGCAACGCCACGTGGCAGTAGGCCCGCGTCGCACGCAGGCTCCGGCCTACACTGCGGTCCAGCAGGGCTCACACCAACCCTCACCAGCCCAGACAGCCAGGACTGGGCATCATCGCAGGCTGCACTCAGCACATCAGTTGGCCCTACCTCAGTGCCCCGTGAGTCACCGACCCGTGGCGGTATGCCCGTGCCGGCCGACGTGCTCCGGGTGCCACTAACCCAGTGCAACAAAAGTCACCGTCCCATGTCACGCGGGCCGTGCCGCACGCAGTTCTACTCTGTGCCCCGCAAGTCATGGTCCCTTCATGATTGCGTCACGTGACATGGCATTGTGGAAGATCTAGTCCATGTAGCTCTGTCGTCCCACCCTTTATACGTATACGGAGTGGGCTGGGCTTGCGTACGCACGTCCAGCGTAGGGGTGTAAAGTATCATCTCCGGGCTCTGGGCGTGGTCCTGTGCTGGGCTGGGCAGAAAATGTACATATGCGTGTGCCCCTGTCGCAGTGTCTGCGCAACACGGGCCGCGATGTGCAATGTTGCATGAAGCTGGAGGGCGCACGCGCACGTGCGAATGTACAAGGTGCGCCAGTCTGCTCGGGCACTTGGCTCATGCATGCCAACTGCCGTGTGTATAGTTCTTGGTGCGCCATGGGCCTAAGGCCTTGCCTCAATTGCAGCGTGTAAACCACATCACATTTCCACATTGCAAGCAGTAGTCAGACTGACATTAGGGATGAATGCTCCTTTGTCTCCACACAGGAGGCGGACGGGCATCTGCACCCCCGACCTTGGATACAGCATGTGGCAGACACCCCCTGGGAGAGATAGCATAGCAGATGAAGACGACTCCCACACTTCAAACAGCGATGATGAAGGACCAACGTATCCACACCGCACACACAGAGGCCCGTGCCCGGGGTACTCCTGCATGGAATGGCCTTCACACTCACGTACACAACAGCACATATGTCCTGACATCGCACACCCATACGACTCCTTGCTCCGAGCTGTGGCTTTTCATCCACATCACTGCCGCAGGTCAGTGGATTGGTGGTTCTACGAGTGCCACCACCGCAATGGCTGAACATCACGGGCACATGCACAACCCCAGTCACGTGGGACTGTACCGTGCCCGAATGCTGCAAATGCTGGGGGCCCTGCCACTTGCAGTGTTGTGCATCAGTTACCGTCTGAGCTTCCGTCTTGCGTACGTCACCTGTGTCCAGCCCTGGTTCCACTGTCGAACATGCATATTCGAGTGGCCCATGGATGTCTGCCTATCCAATGCAACAGTAGCTGAACTGGATTATGACTTGTGTGTGGGCCCCCTGTTGGCCCACGACCATGAGTGTAACCGGGATGCCCGTTCATGGGATGCCTGGATGTTTGGCATATGTGCTGGCAGTTGGACATGGGAGTTTGCACAATTCCTCGTGTGCAGTGAACACATTGAGGCACCCCCTATTGGGCTGTTTTGTGGATTGGTGAGACGGCATGGACGGAGCACATCTGTCCGGACCAGTTGATGGATTGGCTCGCCCTCGTGTTCCTTGAGCTCGACAACGATGTACTCCTGGAACTGATTGCACAGGAAGCTGCGCTCGCTTTCATGGACGACTAGCGACGTTCCAGCAGCCACGACTGATGGTAACCCATGGCACAGGTCCCAACACCTTGTTGCATGCTGGTGATGAGTCCACATTTCCCACAACAACAGTGGACATGGCTGCATTCCTATGCTGCCTGTGATTGTCTGATGCCTTGGTCTGCATGTTGTGGCCCTTGTCTTGCCCATACTTACACGCACATGCTAATAAAGTCTACGCTGCCACACTTGTGTTCAACTGTGATTGGTGTTGGCTAGGATGGCAATTTGTGTGCCTCATTGGGCATTGTCCGTACACAGGGTGGGACTGGATGACGCATTCTCATTTAGTGGTAGAGTCCCTATTGGCAGGTCCACCTCTGTGCGCCAGACTTGGTGGTTTGGGATAGTTGCTGGTAGACCTGTGCAGCTCCGTGACGTCACCAATGTGGGTATGGGGTCCGACTTCTTGGCATGTGGGTCACTGTGATCATTCTGGACAGTCTGTGTCCGCCTAAGTGGGTGTGGGTAGGTATGCGACGGTAGGTACTGTTGTCACATGTGATGGTGGACACACCTTTAGGCCTGCTACCGACTTTGACATTTTTACACACAGACCGATTTCCTACATGGACGTGGAGCTCCGTTGGGGGTTGCGAGTATGTTGTTCATGGGTGATGTGCCCACAGCTAGTTCAGTCCTACGCAGTCATCTCATTGGACTGCCATGTTTCCATTTGTCTTGCCAATGACACGGTGGTGGTGACGGACAGTTGTTGGTGGTGTTCTGTCCACACCATGCGGTGGATCCGGTTTTCCTGCAGTCTGGAACCCCGTCTTCCTCTTCCTCTTCTCCTTGCCCTTCCCCGACCCCGGGGTTCCGGGCTGGTCCTCCGTTGTGCTTGTGGGGTTCGAGTTGGCGTCAGCACTCGGTCCAGGTGCTTCCATGGTGCTCCGCAGTTCGTTTACTTGTTGGTGTATTTTTTGGGTCCTTTTATGGCGCCTCTTCACGCATGGCGTGTGGGTATTGCTGGCCTCCTGCTGGTTATCACGGTTGTTTCATCGCCATTGGGCGCAACGCAACTTTTTCCGCGTTAGGGTTTGGATTTTTGTCGCTGTAGTTGTTTTGCGGACATTTGCTGCGTTGTCATGCGAATATCGCACGGTATCCCCGTGTTGTGAATGCCACGTTAACACGGCGTTATTTTCCCATGATGGACTGCGATGTGAAGAGTTGCGGTAAGCTATTTTGGCGATGTTTATCGCACGTTCTTGTGAATATACCCCACTGTCTCGCCAGGTGCCGTGCACAGGACAGGGAAGAACGGCTGGTCAGAGACCGCCACGGACGCAAGCAGCACAGATACAGAGTGACAACAAGGTGTTAGGGCGGGGATGAACGGCTGCCACACCCGGAGCCGAGGCAGGAGCGTGAAGTCTGCTAGCAGTTATATAGCCACGAGCCAGGCGGAGGGCAGGGCTGGTAGGCTGTTCACACCCGGCTGCCAGCTGGGTGACGACCCCGATTAACACGAGGGTCTGTGCAGAGGGCAGCGCGGACAGGATGTGCACACAGTGCACACTAAGAGGTCGGCGTCAGCAGCGGTACCAGGAATTGTGCACAGGGCAGCGTGAGCAGGATGTGCACACATATATCAGTGCACACAAATAAGGTGATGCCAACCCGAGCTGAAAACACACTGATGGCCATTGGTGACTGCACTCAGGCACCCTGCCGAGCTCAGGGTGGAGAGTGGAAATAGAGCTGAACTCCTAGCTCAGGGGTCTCCAACCTTTCATGTAATGAAAGCTACTTCTGAACATTGAAAATGGCTGTGAGCTGCTGAAGTCCAAGTAGCTCGCGCATTGTTAGCAGACACCCCTTCGCCCAGCTTCATTGACTTTAACCCTAATGTCCTTGGAGCCTGATACTATGGACTGAACAAAATAAAGTGACTAGGGGTACTATGGTATGGCTGCCATGTGCGTCAGTGAGTGCATGGTCTGTGGGGATGTAGGAACATGTGTGTGGATAAATGGGATGTATGTGTATGGGTGACTGAGAGCCTGTGTCTTATGTACTTGTGGCCCAGGACATACCTTTCGCCATATGTGGCACCGTTACAGGTACAACACACGCATACAACCATTTCTTTTCAAATGGGAGAAATTTAAAGTGCAGAAAAATGTTCTGCAAAATGTTCATAAAAAGGAACATTTTTCTGCACCTGATGGAACATTTTTATGCACTTTAAATTTCTCACATAAAAAATAAATGGCTGTATTTTTCAGTTATAAATATGGCAGCGTGGCCACCAGCCACTGGGAGCAAGATGCCTCCTGTGTATGAATGTGACACTTTGAAATGGGAGAAAATTCAACTGAAGAGTTAACTTTATGTTTATATGCATTACATAAAACTCATCATTTTCATTTTCTCACATGTCAAAGTGTCTTCAAACAACAGGCAAACTACTCGCAGTGGCCTGTAGACATAGTGCCATGTTTATAACATGAAAATACAGTCATTAGTTTAACCCCTTCCATGCTCATGACGGAATGGTTCCGTCATGAGCACAAGTTCTAGTGTGCTCATGACGGAACCATTCCGTCATGAGCACATGCTCAGGAAATCCCTCTGCTGCAGACAGCAGAGGGATTTCCCTTTTTTGTTTTCCTGGGGAGGTGGGGAAGAGCTACCCCAACCTCCCCAGGCCTATTTTTGTATTTCATTGTAATGACGATCGCGCGCATGGCGCGCTATCGTCATTGCAACGAAATCGAAACTGAAACTTAGTTTCAGTTTCTCAGTTTCGGGTGCTTGTGGGGCTATCTCAGCCCCCAGAGCACCGAAAAGATGGGAGGGTATCGTTGGAAAGGGGAGAATCTCACCTTTCCAATGGTACCTCTTCCTAGTGGATCCCTGCTTGAGGATCACCCCAGGAGGGCGATCCCCAAGCAGGGATCCACCCACTAGCACCAGGGAGGGGGGAGCGGCCCCTTGGGCAAGGGCCTTTGCTCCCCCCATATTTGTTTGGTGGCAACAGTCTTTCTGCCCCCAATCTGCCCCCCCGGGGGCCGGAAAGCCCACTAGAAACCAGGGATTATTTTTTTTATTGACGTTGGGGTGGGGGCTTCCCAAAAAGGGCATGGCAATGCCCCCCCCAGAGAAATTTCAGTCTTTCTGCCCCCCTTGGGAGGCAGATGGGGGCAGTAGCCCCTAATGTGCCCCCCCGGGTGGGCAGAAAGCCCACTAGAAACCAGGGATTTGTTTTTTTTTATTGACGTTGGGGCTGCCCAAAAAGGGTATGGCAATGCCCCCTTCCCCCCCAGAGAAATGTCAGTCTTTCTGCCCCCCCAGGGGGCAGACAGGGGCAGGAGCCCCCAATCTGTCCTCCGGGGGGCAGAAAGCCCACTAGAAACCAGGTTTTTTTTTATTGACGTTGGGATGGGGGCTGCCCAGAATGGGCATAATAATGCCCCCACCCCAAAAACAATTACCACAGTCTTTCTGCCCCTCTCCGGAGGCATATTGGGGCAATAGTCCCTTATCTGCCCCCCCCCCGGGGGGGAGGCAGAAAGCCCTCTAGGCCTCAGGAATTATTTTTTTTTATTCAGGGTTGAGGTCAGCCCAGAATGGGCATGGCAATGCCCCCCCCCCCAAAAAAAATGCCACAGTCTTTCTGCCCCCCCGAGGGGGGGGAATGGGGGCAGTGGCCCCTGATCTGCCCCCGGGGGGGACAGAAAGCCCACTAGGCGCCAGCGATTACGCTTGCTTTTTTTATGCGTGGGGGTGGGGGCATATCGGGGCAACCCCCCCCCCCCCCCCCTCCGATGCCCCTCAGGGCGGCAGAAAGCCCACTAGGCACAGACTTGTTTTTAGCAATGTGCCTACCTGTGGATTTTGGGCCCTAGCGCAGCCAGCACATAGGGAAACCTAGCAAACCTGTAAATTTTTTAAACCAGACACCAAGAGGAATCCAGGATGGGGTGACTTGTGTGCCTCTCACCAGGTTCTGTTACCCAGAATCCCTTGCAAACCTCAAACTTAGTTTTAAAAAAACACATTTTCCTCACATTTCTGTGATGGAAAGTTCTGGGATCTGCGTGGATCCACAAAATTCCCCCACCCCACGTTCCCCAAAGTCTTCAGAGAAAATTGGTACCTCACTTGTATGGGTAGGCCTTGTGCCCGCGACAGGAAACGGCCCAAAACGCAGCGTGGACACACCACATTTTCACAGTGAAAACGGGTCCTTTTTTTGCAAAGTGCCTAGCTCTAGATTTTGAACCCTAACTCTGCCGGCACCTAGGGAAACCTAGCAAACCTATATATTTTTGAAAACTAGACACCCAGGGGAATCCAGGATGGGGTGACTTGACTGGCTCTCACCAGGTTCTGTTACCCAGAATCCCTTGCAAACCTCAAATTTGTAAAAAAAAAACACATTTCCCTCACATTTCTGTGGTGGAAAGTTCTGGAATCTACGTGGATGCACAAAATTCCACCCACCTCACATTCCCCAAAGTCTTCTGAGAAAAATGGTACCTCACTTGTGTGGGTAGGCATAGTGCCCGCGACAGGAAGCGGCCCAAAATGCAACGTGGACACATTACATTTTACAGTGAAAACTGAAACTATTTTGCAAAGTGCCTAGCTGTAGATTTTGAACCCTAACTCTGCCTGCACCTAGGGAAACCTAGCAAACCTATACATTTATGAAAACTAGACACCGAGGGGAATCCAGGATGGGGTGACTTTACTGGCTCTCACCAGGTTCTGTTACCCAGAATCCCTTGCAAACCTAAAAATGTGAAAAAAAAACACATTTTCCTCACATTTCTGTGGTGGAAAGTTTTGGAATCTGCATAGATCCACAAAATTCTACCCACCCCGCGTTCCCCAAAGTCTTCAGAGAAAAATGGCACCTCACTTGTGTGGGTAGGCCTAGTGCCGGCGACAGGAAACGGCCCAAAACGCAACGTGGCCACATCACATTTTCACAGTGAAAACGGGCCCTTTTTTTGCAAAGTGCCTAGCTGTAGATTTTGAACCCTAGCTCTGCCAGCACCTAGGGAAACCTAGCAAACGTATACATTTTTTAAAACTAGACACCCAGGGGAATCCAGGATGGGGTGACTTGACTGGCTCTCACCAGGTTCTGTTACCCAAAATCCCTTGCAAACCTCAAATTTGTAAAAAAAAAAACACATTTCCCTCACATTTCTGTGGTGGAAAGTTCTGGAATCTGCGTGGATCCAGAAAATTTCACCCACCTCACATTCCCCAAAGTCTTCCGAGAAAAATGGTACCTCACTTTTGTGGGTAGGTATAGTGCCCGCGACAGGAAACGGCCCAAAACGCAACGTGGACACACCACATTTTACAGTGAAAACTGAAACTATTTTGCAAAGTGCCTAGCTGTAGATTTTGAACCCTAGCTCTGCCGGCACCTAGGGAAACCTAGCAAACTTATACATTTTTGAAAACTAGACACCCAGGGGAATCTAGGATGGGGTGACTTGTCTGGCTCTCACTAGGTTCTGTTACCCAGAATCCCTTGCAAACCTCAACATTTAAAAAAACTAACACATTTTCCTCACATTTCTGTGGTGGAAAGTTCTGGAATCTGCATGGATCCACAGAATTAGACCCACCCCGCATTCCCCAAAGTCTTCCGAGAAAAATGGTACCTCACTTGTGTGGGTAGGCCTAGTGCCCACGACAGGAAACGGCCCAAAACGCAACGTGGACACACCACATTTTACAGTGAAAACTGAAACTATTTTGCAAAGTGCCTAGCTGTAGATTTTGAACCCTAGCTCTGCCGGCACCTAGGGAAACCTAGCAAACCTATACATTTTTGAAAACTAGACACCCAGGGGAATCTAGGATGGGGTGACTTGTCTGGCTCTCACTAGGTTCTGTTACCCAGAATCCCTTGCAAACCTCAACATTTAAAAAAACTAACACATTTTCCTCACATTTCTGTGGTGGAAAGTTCTGGAATCTGCATGGATCCACAGAATTAGACCCACCCCGCATTCCCCAAAGTCTTCCGAGAAAAATGGTACCTCACTTGTGTGGGTAGGCCTAGTGCCCACGACAGGAAACGGCCCAAAACGCAACATGGACACAACACATTTTCACGGTGAAAACGGACCCTTTTTTTGCAAAGTCCCTAGCTGTAGATTTTGAACCCTAGCTCTGCCGGCACCTAGGGAAACCTAGCAAACCTATACATTTTTGAAAACTAGACACCCAGGGGAATCCAGGATGGGGTGACTTGTCTGGCTTTCACCAGGTTCTGTTACCCAGAATCCCTTGCAAACCTCAACATTTGTAAAAAAAAAAAAACATTTTCCTCACATTTCTGTGGTGGAAAGTTCTGGAATCTGTGTGGATCCACAAAATTCCACTCATCCCGCATTCCCCAAAGTCTTCGAAGAAAATTGGTACCTCACTTGTGTGGGTGGGTCAAGTACCCGCGAGAGGCAAGAGCCCAAAACCTATTGAGGCGACTTCAAAATTTCCTATCGCAAAACAACCTGATTTTGCAAGGGGGGTCCCATGAATTTTTGGCCCCGGGCTCGGCGGCCATCTAGGGAAACATACCAAACCCACACATTTCTGAAAACTAGACACCCGGGGGAGTCCAGCAAGGTATGGCTTGCGTGGGTCCCCTAACAGTTCCCTACCCAGAATCCCCTGCAGACCTCAAATTTAGCTGAAAAAAATCACTTTTTTCTCAAATTTCTGTGTGGGAAAGTTCTGGAATCTGCATAGATCCACAAATTTCCTTCTACACAGCATTCCCCCAGGTCTCCCAATAAAAATGGTACCTCACTCGCGTGGGTGGGTCAAGTACCCGCGAGAGGCAAGGGCCCAAAACCTATTGAGGCGACTTCAAAATTACCTATTACAAAACAACCTGGTTTTGCAAGGGGGGTCCCATGAGTTTTTGGCCCCGAGCTCGGCGGCCACCTAGGGAAACCTACCAAACCCACACATTTCTGAAAACTAGACACCCGGGGAAGTCCAGCAATGTATGGATTGCGTGGGTCCCCCAACATTTCCATATCCAGAATCCCCTGCAAACCTCAAATTTTGTTGAAAAAAATCTATTTTTTCTCAAATTTCTGTGTGGGAAAGTTCTGGAATCTGCATAGATCCACAAATTTCCTTCTACACAGCATTCCCCCAGGTCTCCCGATAAAAATGGTACCTCACTTGTGTGGGTAGGCATAGTGGCTGCAACAGGAAATGGCCCAAATTATACTGTGGAGACTTCAAAATTACCTATAACAAAACTACCTGGTTTTGGGGGGGGCATCTGGGGTTTTGGCCCCGGGCTCGCCGCCATCTAGGGAAACCTACCAAACCCACACATTTCTGAAAACTAGACACCCTGGGGAGTCCAATGAGGTATGTCTTGCGTGGATCCCCCAACGTTTCCCTACCCAGAATCCCCTGCAAACCTCAAATTTAGCTGAAGAAAACACATTTTCCACATATTTTTGTGTGGAATCACTGTGGCGGCACAAATGTCCTACCCCACAGCGTTCTCCTTAGTGTCCCGAGTAAAATGATACCTCACTTGTGTGGGCAAAAATAGGCTATGTCCCAGAAAAATGCCAAAACTGTGTAAAAAAATTTGGTTTTCTGACAAAAGTCTGCTTGTCCTTGAAATCTGGGAAGATGGTGATTTCAGCATCACAACCCCTTTTTATACCATTTGCAGGGAAAAAACCAGACGCTTTCATCTGTAACCCTTTTTCCCATTTTTCCCAAAAAAAACAAAATTTACCTGTATTTTGGCTAATTTCTGGGTCCCCTCCAGGGGAATCCACAAACCCTGGGTACCTTTAGAATCCCCATGATGTTGGAAAAAAAGGACGCAAATTTGGCGTGGATACCTTATGTGGTCGAAAAGTTACAGGGGCCTACGCACGAACTACTGCAAATAGCCAAAAAAAGGCTTAGCACAGGGGAGGGAAAGGCCTAGCAGCAAAGGGGTTACATTTGAAGGAATTTAAAGTAAAGAAACATGCTTCATAAAACATTAGGATGTAATTTGCTTAATTTCACATAGAGAAAAACATTAAGACAATGTTTTGTACTAACATTTTTCTTCATTTTAAATTTCTCCCATTTAAAAGAAAATGACTATTTTTCTGTTATAAATATGGCAGTGTCTACCAGCCACTGGGAGAGAGATGCCTGCTTTTTGTAATTGTAACACTAGGAAAAGGGAGAAAATTAAAATAAAGAGTTAACTTAATCACTAAGTTAACTATTCATTTTAATTTTTTCTCATTTAAAATAATTCATCAATATCATTTTGTTCTCATGCTCCAATATTTTTTTATTTTTTTATTTTAAAACTTTATTACGGTAAAGACACATTACAAGTTATGCATTTGAATACACAGTTTTTGGTCAAGGCACCTTTTGATGGATATGCAAGTATTAACAGGAGGCAGGATACACATATCAACATTTACACATTCTGGGCATAGAAATGACATTGAGAATTAACCTGTACAAAGTTCACTATGTCTCACTTACATTGGGGTTCGGATTGTCACTTTCCATGTCGGCTTGTTCATTTGTGATGGTGAGAGCTGCAGGGTTGTCAGGGGGTTGGTCAGCCCCGTCCTTCTGCTGGAGATAAGACACCAGGGGAGCCCATATCTCATGGGGTCTGCTCGCGAGGGGCATTAAATTCCAGTATTCGCACAAGTGGGTCTGGCAGTGCGCCGCGTCCGCTAGCCAAGCTTTGGAGGATGGTGCCGGTTTACGGCCCCAGTGGATTGCCACCCTGCGCCGAGCCAGTATCAGTAGCATCGTGACCAGTCGGCGACTTGCGTCGGGAATGTCTTTGACATATCCCAAGAAACAAATCAGGGGATCAGGTGCAAGAGTATCGGAGATGATGTCACCTATAATGCGGCATATATCGCGCCAAAAAGTCGCAACCTTAGGGCATGTCCAGGAAAGGTGCACGAATGATGCATTAGGAGCGGAGCATCTTACGCAGTTAGCATCATCTGCCAGGCCCATTCTGTAAAGTGCTGCAGGCGTGCGGTACAGTCTGTGTAGGTATTTGAAATGTATAAGGCGTAATCGATAATTGGGGGAAAGTTTTTGGAATTGTTTGCAGCAATATTGCCACTGCTCCGGCGTGGGCTTGTCTGCTAAATCAGTTGTCCATGCGAGACGTGCCCATTCAGTGTCGACTGGGGAGGCTGCGAGAGTCAGCGCATGTAACCTGGTTACCAGTTTGCGCGGGGAGGTCGCTGTGTGAATGTATTCGAGTGCAGCGCTTGGTGGTGGAGGGTTAGGAAATGAATCGTTCGTGTTTTTGCAGGTAGCTCTAATCTGATAATATAATAGTTTATCTAGTGAAGTTGCATTGTCTGGGAGGGAGATGAATTGGCCGTTGGGATATAAGTCGGCATTGGTACTGATGCCCAGCGTCGTACCGCGACATGCCATGCCACTCGTCTGCAGTGGGGGGAAAGAGGGGTTGTTTGCCAACTGCATCGCCGGAGCGTGTAAAGTCTTTACTCCTGTGTCAAAGTCAAAGTTAAAGTCAAAGTCAAACAAACTTATTGAGCGCACAAATCACCGAAAAGGTCTCATGGTGCTTGCGGAGACTCCGTTATAGGCAGATGATATAATGTAACAGCGATTTAATGGTCGAATAGCCAGGTTTTTAATTCCTTGAGGAAGTGCTTGTGGTTAGAGATGGATAGAAGCTGGGGCTGAAGCTTATTCCAGAGGGCGGGTGCCAAAAAAGAGAAAGATCGACCACCATTTCTTGCCGTGCGGATTCGTCGCGGGATAAGGAGCTGTTTAGTGCTAGATCTTAGTAGTCTGCTTGGAAGATACCAATTCAATTTCTTTGCTAAATAGCTGGGTCCGGTTCCATATAGGCTCTTATGGGTAAGACATTGAATTTTGAAGCGACCTCTGTTTTTTACTGGAAGCCAATGAAGAGTCCTCAGGCTTGGAGCCGAAGGGGCTCTAGTCGGGAGATTTAAAATAAGTCTAGCAGCGGTATTCTGCAAGATCCGAAGTTTTGAGTGGAGGTCTTCATTTATAGAGGCTAATAAGGCATTACCATAGTCCATACGACTTACAATAAGCCCTTGTACCAACGGTTTTCTGGATTCAATTGGAATCCATCGGAAGATCTTACGTAATTTCCGCATAATCTCATAACAGGTGCCTATTACCAGGTTTACATGATTTTTCATTGACAACTTATTGTCAATTGTAATTTTGAGGTTACGCACTACTTGTTTGGGGATGGACAAGGGCCTAGGGTTTGGGGCCACCAGTCACTGGACCAGTACTCATCAGCTTTCCCAAACAGAATGATCTCCGTCTTGCTTCCATTTAGCTGTAGGTGGTTGCTACACATCCAGCTGTTAATATGGATTATACAATTTTTAAAACGGGTCATTGTATCCATGGGGTCAGGGCCAAACGTGATTAACAGCTGAGTGTCGTCAGCGTATGACACAACCTCAAAGCCATAGGACTTAATTACCCTGGCCAAAGGTGTTACATAGAGGTTGTGTGTCTGCGAATCCCCTCCCAGGCCCAGCGTACGCATTCTACAGTGTCTATTTCACCCCTTGGGGCCGTGTATGGTAGGAACAAAGCCGCCTGTAGTGGCCACGGTGAAGCGAGGTCCATCTCGACTGCGACATGTGGCTGAAAAAGTGTGGGATGCAGCCAAAAGTGAAGAAAACTAGGCTGAGCAGAGTATGCGTAAAGTTTGAATTATGGGGCACCCATCCCTCCACGCGAGAAGGGTAGTGTAAGTGTTTCATATGAAATGCGTGGTTGACAACCCGCCCAGAAAAGCGTGATCATATTGGAGCACAGTCTCTGGAAGAAGTGGGATGTGAGCGGCATCAGGATATTTAAAAACAAGTAGAGGAACTTGGGCAGGATCACCATTTTGGCGATAGCGATTCTTCCCGCTAGGGAGAGTGGGAGGGTTTTCCAAGTGAGGGTTTTGGATTCAAACCAGTCCATGGCCTTGCCATAATTTGTCCTCCACAGCTCTTCCGTGGCCCTTGTTAGCCAGATGCCCAAGTATTTGGTCGGGCCAACTGCCCACTGTATAGGGCATTCCGTGGTAAGGGGATGGGTTGCGTCCGTTAAGGGAAACAGAAATGATTTCGCCCAGTTAATCTGTACCCCAGAGTGGCCTCCAAACCTAATGACCTCTCGGGTCATGGGGGCCAGGTTCTCTTGGGGTTCGCGGTTGAAAAGTGCCACATCGTCTGCATACATAGAAGTCACCAAGCCGAGGGACGAGAACCCGATACCCCGCTGCGTGTGATGTTGCCGCAGCCGGGCTGCGAGCGGCTCCATTGCTATAGCAAAAAGCATAGGAGACAGGGGGCAACCCTGCCTAGTACCCCTGATGATGCATATAGGCTCCGTAATTTGACCATTAATGCGGATTCGTGCTGCCGGCAGCGTGTATAACAACTTGATTTTGCTGATGAAGGGAGGGCTGAATCCCAAGCGGCCCAGCAGGGCAAAGAGAAAGGGCCATTCCAAAGAATCGAATGCCTTAGTGGCATCCAGCAAGGCACCTACTGCCGGCAGGTCAGGATTGATCTGGTGTATGATAGAAAAAATGGTGCGCAAATTATGTGATGTGGCACGACCGGGGATAAAACCGGATTGATCTGGGCGAGCGATAAGAGACATGAGGGGAAGGAGGCGGTTGGCTAATAGTTTTGCGTAAATCGTATTTTCAGTATTAATTAATGATAGTGGGCGATACGAATCACATGACTCGGGCGGTTTATCAGGTTTGAGGAGGAGAGTGATCAGCGCCTCACGAAGAGTGGTCGGGAATTGGCCGATCGTGACGGACTCATTATACATCTCGACGAGATGAGGGATAAGGATGGGTGCATATTCTTTATAGAAGGTGGCCATCAGCCCATCTGATCCGGGTGCCTTATCCCCGGGGAGACTAAAGATCACCTGCGCAATCTCTTCAGTGGTGAAGGGTTCATCTAAGTATTCGCGATGCGCATTGCTGAGCCATAGTAGCTCGATGGTGTCGGAATATTGTTCGAAGACATCCGAAGGTGTCTCAGCCCCGGCGGTGTATAAGTTAGCATAGAATGTGGAAATCTTGTCAAGTATGTCTTGAGGGGAAGTGATTCTGCCCACAGTTTCGTCATGTAGTTCTGTTATGTAGGAGGAGGCGTGTGGTTTTCTTAGTAGGTTTGCTAGGGTCCTGCCCGGTCGGTCTCCCTCACCATAGCGGCATGCCTGTGTTTCGCGGCCAAGGTGTGTGACCTCGCGTTCGGCTTCGGTCTGATATTCAGTCATTTTTAAACATATATCAGCCAATATAGCAGGGGAAGGGTTGGGTTGGGTTGGGTTGGGAAGGGTTGATTTAACTTTGGTCGAGTTGCTTGAGTTCCGCTTCCAGCCTTTCCAGGGTGCCCCTAATGGATCTAAGAACACCTGATTGTCTCACAGTACATTCTCCCCTGACCACGACTTTAAAGGTCTCCCAGAGGATGGAGGGGGAGTCCACCGAGCCGGTATTCAACTCAAAGAATTCTCATGCTCCAATATTGAGTTGAGACTGAGAGCAACTTTTATTTAAGAGTTAAATACCTCAGTGCTTCAGTTTTGAACCTCTGTGACCCAGATGGTCTATATATTCAAGTGGAGCACTGCTCATTATGAGGTTCTGCTATCCTGATAATAATATAAAAGAAATGTAGCCTTTCCTTAACTTTAAAAGGAAAATGAAACACTTATTTATTGCAGTTCTTAGTTAAAAAGGAACTCAAGGCTGGGAGCTACTCTGAAGCTTTCTGCACGCTACTGGTAGCTCATGATCGGCTGGGTGGAGACACCTGTCCTAGATGTTAGCACTAGCTGCCAGGTAGAGGGGTGCTATTGTAGTTTGAGCTCCCCCTCTCCAAACAGTCGCACCAGAACCCCAAGAAGGTAAGCAATCATAGAAGCAAGAGATTAAATGCCCAGTAAGCAGCCAGAAGCCACCCGTAGCCCCATAGCTGGAAGAGAGAATGAAATATCATTTATATATCGCTTACCACCCCGGGGTAGACGAGAGTAGCAGAGGAGGGGAGCCAGAACATACCACTCAGGATCGCCACATGGTGATGAGAAAGGTTGTAGGGAGCAGCGGAGAGGCTAAGGGGGTAACATTATTTTTAGAACCCACCTTCAGATACCCCCTAATACACAGGGCAAACACTGTGTATCATTCCCGAATCCACAGTACAAGTATAGCATAAGAGAGAGAGAGAGAGAGTGTGTGTGTGTGTGTGTGTGTGTGTGCGCGCGCGCACGCGCTCAGTACATGGTGCAAACACCATACACATTGGTCTCCAGTATAAAGCATAAAAAGAATCAATGCTTCGAGGTGACTCTAGGCGGCATAAAGTGCTAAAAAATAATCAGTATTACATAACATCCCCCAGTCCATAGTGCAAGCACTTTATACATAACTTTCCAAGATACAGTACAACATTATAACGGTGAGGAGGGATAAAAAAGAGAGTGACAAAGAGAGAGAGAGAAACTGTGTGTGTGCTTTGTGTGTGTTCAGAACACCCACATACGAACATTCATTCCTTTTATTTGGTGGTGTTTACATGAAGTTTTAAGTAGCTACAATGAAATGCCAGTCAAAGCAAAGGTACACCCAGGGCAGGCTTCAAGCATGGGAGAGCTGGGCCCAGCCCAGGGCGCCTTGCTTCAGATGGGCGCATGGAGCTTACCTACCACATTACTCTTAATCACAATTCCCTGCTCGTTATCTTCTGGCCTCTCTATACATCTTTTTTGTTCTCTTCCTACAGTACCTTACTTTCCATCGGTTTCCCTTTCTGCACCTGTTCCTTCTTTCTCCCAAGGGTCGTCACCTCCAGTTTGGCCTAGTCAATCAGGAAGGACATAATTCTGCTTTTGCCCAGGGCGCTATAGAGAAAAGACCGACCCTGGACACAGTGCGGGGGGCGGAGGGGAGGAGGATCCTGGGGGCCACATAGCACTCGCAGTGGCAGAGAACACATAAGTGAAAGCATCTGTGCTTTCCACACAGCTGAAAGCACAATACATTGCAAATTATGTTTATGTTAGCCTGCACAGGGACATAAGAAATAACCCTGGGTGTTGGAGTGAGGGGTCTCTGTTAACTGGGCCCCAGATCCGAAGAAGAACTCAGTGTGAGCTGAGCCTGGAGAAAAAGGCAGCACTGGATGGCGCCGCCTGGCCTATTCTGCCCTTCAAGCTGCCAATGTCCTCTTGGGGAGAGACCCACCCACCCACTGTACTTTGATTGTGGCCGCCTCGCCCTCATCCACTCCAGAACACTGATGCCAGCGCCCAGCCTGGAGTACGTAAGGAGTTCTGCAGATGCATTTAAAGAGGTGAAATTAATATGCATTTTAAGCAGCCAGCATAATGAGTACAGCCTGTCCTGCAGTATTAATGTGTGCACAGAGTATGAGAAAACAAGATTTTCAGGGATGTCTCAGGAGTGGAATGTTCTTCAACTGGTGCATCGAGCCTGGAAGTTGGGGCCTTATGTCGGTCCTCGCTGTTCTGAGGCACCAAAAAGGATTTCCTTTTCATAAGTAAGACTTAATTTTGTACTTTTAATTGGACTTTGAAAAATGTTTGGGGCACTGCAGTTTTCCCCGGTAGTTCATCACTATTCTGTCATTGTAAATTGCTAAACACTGATGTGTGCTTTTTTAGGCTTGGATTTCGTTCTGTTGTCTTTCTAGCCCTTTCTCCACATGTATTTCTTTTTTTTAAAAACAGAATTAGTGTGTCCCTGGAGAAATGGTCCTCTGCCCTCCTCTCCGCTTTCCATCCTTTTGCCCTGTGATTGGTCTAGGTTTGTAAAGCTACTGTTTGGCCGCACTCACTCCTAGGCTCCGACCCCAGCTCTTTTAACCAGGGCTTTAAGTGGGATGAAAAAACTGGGGGGTCTCTCAAAGGGGTGTGGCCAATGTAATGAAGGGCGTGGCTTAAAAACACATAAGCTAAAAATCTGTGCTTAGCATAGTGTGCCGCCCGACTTGTATTTTGCTGTTTCTGTCATTGCATCCAGATATATGATACTAAAAGTAACATCATACCTACAAGTCAGGACTATTGGCTTTGTCAATGGCTGTTAGTTGCATAAGATAAATAAGCAGCAACTATGGCTTGTATATAATATTGAAAAAGCTTCCACTTAAAGCCCTGGTGACCCCACGACAATGTTGCTGCTCCTAAGTTTCAAAAAGAGAAAGGAAATCACTCTCTTTAAAGGATTTCCCTTCCCCTAAAACACTCACCTGGCATGACGCCATGACGTAACTTCTCCACTAGTGAGAAGTGAGCAGTGTGAGCACACACACATCAATGTCATTCCAGTACGGAAAAAAACGGACCTCCTGTGCCAGGGCACAAAACAGAGCCCGATAGAGACCCGTTTCGAGGCCCCCTTTAAAAAACTGCCGGTGCTCAGCACCGGTGAGACCCAGCCCACTTAAAGCCCTGCTTTTAACCTTTCCTCTCCTCATAAGGCGTCCAGGCGAAGGGCAGAAGGTTAAAGGCCTGTGTGCTCACAAGCTCCGACCCACTAGTATGGGTAGCAATACACCACACCTGGGGCAACACCTCACCAGGGGGTCCCCATACATCTACACCTCCCGGTATACAGCCTATAGTTAGCAATTTACCACACCAGGATGGGCCCAGATGCATACTACTGTATGGGCATGTCCCATCCCCTGGGTAGCAATGTACTATACCAGAGTAGGTCAATCCACTTACTACTGTAGGTACAGAGCCTGTCACAAGCTTCTGTAGTTATACAGCCAATCCCCAAGTATTGACACATCACGCCTGGATGGGTCTATAAACGTAATACCGTAGATACAAAATCTATCATCAGATGTCTACGAGGATATTGAAAGAAGGTTGTCCGACTTCAGTGACTCAGAGCTGATGGCCATGGAGCGGCCGGCCACGGAGCCCGAATCACCAGTTCCTGCATGTGAGCCCAAGATACCTCAAGAGGGGACGCGAGGCCATTTAGGGACAGGGTATTGGTTTCACTGGGGGCCTGGTGCTGCCGGCCACACAGACCAACATGGGACTGGTGCTGTGCCGGGTGGACGGCAGACCTGCCAACTTGAAAATAAATCTCACGGTGTGAGGGCGCGGGGCCTAGGAGGGGGCGGGCCTCATGCTGAGAAGTACCTACGAGGCACTTTTGTCCCCACCCTGCCCCCAACCCCCCCTCCTCCAAATACAAAATAAAAGCTTACTGAGGCCGGTGCCGATGTCCTTTGGTGTTTTCACACCCCCTTAATAGACGTCAGCAGCTCAAAGCCTCGGAAAACGAACTAGAAATCCAATAGTTACAGTGTTTTTCAGCTTGTTTTCCCTGCCACTGTGTGATATTGGCTCCTCACTGGGTGATGGGAGCGGATATTGTGTGTCACATGGTGGCACCGTGTGAGTTGGCAGGTCTGGGACAGGATCCCCTCAGCAGCATCGGCTACGTGGGCCTAAACAGTGCCTGCCATTAAGGCCCCTGGTGCTGGGGCCCCTTGCAGCCTACTAGTCGCTATTCTGGCGCAAGCTCTACCTCAGCCACGCCAAGCTCAAGGCATCTACTCACCTCAGCACTGCTCTCCGACTTCGTGATGGTGAGTGAGGGCAGTAATGGGAAATATTGGGAAGAGGTCGCTTCCGTCCGTCGCTCCCTTCCATGTTTCAGGAGAATTGTCATCTCTCTGAGGTAGCGAGTCTTTACAGTGGACATTGGGATCATAGAAGGGTATTCAGGCCCTGCTCCCCCTTGGTTCCATACCAAGCCTTACACTTCACAGTAGTCTACCAGGCCCTGTTCCCTTTGACACCATACAAGGGCAATACCTGCCCGGCTCCTCTAGGTACTCTGCCAGGTCCTTCTCACTTCTGTTCCATACCACGCCCTGCTCCATTTGGTACCACGCCTGTCCATGTTCTTCGGTACTCTGTTGGGCATTGTGCACCTTTGGTACCCTACAAGGCCACTCTCCCTTCAGTTCTATAGCAAACATTTTTCACCCTCATACTATTCAAGGCCTCTTCCCTTTGGTACCCCTCCAGGCATTTTTCTCCTCGGTACTCTACCAGGCCTTGTTCCCCTTCCCTTGGTACTCTCGTAGGCTATGCTTATGTCACTACCGGACCAGGCCTTGTTACCCCGGCGCTCTATCAGGCCCTGCTCCCCTCAGTACCGTGGAAGGCTTAGCTGCCGCAGTATCATACCAGGCTCTGCACCCTTCTGTACCCTGCTCTCTTCAATAATTAAAATTTACCAGTCTGTGCTATTCTCGGTACCCTTCCTGGCCATGCACTGTCCTGTAGCATACCCTGTTTCCCTCATTCTCCTAGACAACCTCGCTCTTGATGGCTAGCTGGGGTGGGGTCTTCTTGTTTTTTAGTTTCTCCCCCTAGTTCCAGAATGAATTGGTGTCTGCAAGTCACTGCGTTACTATGTTGCTGTGCCTTGATCATCTCTTTAGTTTTTTTAATCCCAATGGGCGGTGATGGTTTATTGATTTATTTATTGTGTGATGTGGTGTGTGGTGCTTAGATCCACACATGCAGTTTGTTAAATATCGAAGATATTCTTCCATGTTTTTGCAGCAGTCTCTTTTAAACCATGTTTCGCTATTTCCATCAACGTCTTCTCCTTTGTTGTTGTTTTTAGGTCTCGCCTAGGCAGCACATGCGCTGTCTCTTCAAGACATGCTGTATCTAGGATATGGGCTTGAAAAAACACCCATCTTTTTCATTGGTTCCTGTTGCTGTCCTTTTGAAATACTGGCTTTTCATTGGTGAATACAATTAGTAGTCCCTCCTTTTGGAATTTTGTATCCTCCCATGAGGACTTGCCCTCTTACATGTGTTCTTACTGTTCAGGTTATTTATACTCAGAGAGAACTCTTTTTTTGGTTGGGCTACGTCTATGCTCCTTAAGTGTTCTGTTTACTTGTACAATGAAACTACCATCACTTCATTTGCTTGCAATCTGGTCATTTAATTTGCTTGCCCTTCCTTAATTTCCTGGTGCCACCCCCTCACCCCTACCACAACACTACTGCAGGCCCTTCACCACCCCTCCGATGCTACTGCTGTTTTGCTCACGACACTGCTTGTTTTTGTTAGGCACTGGAAGATTCGTCGATTTGCCCAGAGTCACAGGATATTGATTCGGCACTGAGACCCGAAACTGGCTCTCCAGCTCCAAAGTTGGCATAACTATCCTTAACGCCACATCCTCTCTAAAAAGGAAAAGAAAACATATAGGACTGAATGTGCTATTCCAGCATTACATGGGACTTAAGCGCTCCTATCATGAAGTTGTTCTTCCCTTGTTTAACTCCTGTCCCTGTTTGGCTTCCAATATTTGCCCATTCTCCTTTCCTGATTGAGCACCCGTGATCTGGTTGCGCGCAAGCGCATTGCCTGACCTTAACATGTCCGCCTATTTCATGATGTAGCACCTCCCATACTTGTAAGAAACTGGCTACATAAGTCGCACAGACCACTGGGCATGTACGTGGGGTCAGGGGTTACAATAGTGTCTTTTTGCAAGCAGCCTGGCATCCTCCGTGAATCCCAAGAGTGAGAACGGTGAAGGCAAGGGGAAACGAAAACGAGGAAAGAAGCAGGAGAATGCATCACTTACCGACATAATACTGCAAGGGGCCCCGCCTAGATTGACTGCCCCGCAGGCATTGTGTCAAAATGCCTTATTTGGTGCAGTGAATAAAAAGGTGCAGAGTTGGAATCGGAGTGGCCAGTGTACTTTTAAGACATATCGGTTAACAAATTCTTCTTCGCAAAATACCATACTGTCATGTGTTATGAATCACAGCTAGTAGTATAGTTATGTTAAAAAATGTGTACCTCTAGTCTTGCACAATGTGTCTTGCTGCCACTCATTGAAGCATTTTGCGTGGTCTTAGCCCAGGCTAGCCGAAACCCATCTACTGGTGGTGTGGTATTGTACTATAATAGCAACAAATTATATAGCGCCGACTACCCACAATGAGGCGTTGAGCCAATTTATCAGCGAGTGCAACGCTACTGATGGAAACAGAAGGCTTCGGGTGGGAGATGCTCAGGAATTTATTACTACTGCTTCAGCTCTGCGTGAGTGGAGAGATCTGAGAAGAAATTATCGAATGGGCTTGTTTAAAGCAGCGAAAGAGATATTCGGCGATCATTTTTATAAGACTTGATGGTATGAGGGAGTGCAATCTAAGAGTTTGAGGGTTTGAATGTGCTTTGCAGTTAGAGATTGCAGAGTGTCCCAGGGTGATAGGAACACTAGCCTGAGAGCTGTGCTCCCCTTGTTTCCCTTTCCTTCCCGTTGCCCGTCCTCCACTTTCTTCTTCTCGAGTGTCAGTAACATGCACTAACCTGACCAGGAATATTTCTGAAAAAAACGCATGGCAGTGCGCCTACGTTCTCCCATACTCTGATCCCAGCTTTCTCAACCTCCAGTGGTGCACTCCACTTTATTGCTTGTGGTGTCCCTTGGCCAACTTTTTTGTAATCTGAATGTATTTTTTTAGGTCGAGCCTAGCAGCGCACATGCGCTGCTCTGTGAGGCATGGGTTATTCAGTACATGGGCTTCAAGCTGGCCCATAGCTTGTCATTGGTTGTTCCGAGTGCCTTTCTAAATTCCTTACTTTTGAATGGTAAATCGTGCCCATTTGTCCCTCCTTTTGGTCTGTCATTCCCTCCCATTGCATCTGGCCCTGTTACAGGGCTCATTTCCCTTCTGTCCATTTTAGCTCATTTCGCACTCTATTTTTTCCCATTGCCAGCTTCGTGTTCTGGAAATGTTGCTAACGCGAGCAGCTGAACAGTGTTACTGCTTTCCTCTCCCACCCACTGTTTCTTCACGTGTTCTCCCCTTCGCACCTTAGCATTCACTTATGATCTACAGAGCCTGGGTCACTGAAGATCGAGTTGAACAGTCACAAAGTGTGGATGTTAGAAATTTGACTTTACTCGCTAGCTCATTTTCACCCAATCTTTCGTTTTTAGCATTAATTATATGTCACTCGCATGGAGCTCCGTTGCTCTGTTACTGTAAACAGGGCTGTAAATCTTGTTCTTTATCTGGTCACAAATGTGACAGTTACGTCTCTGTTCCCAGTGGTAATTCCAATTTCTTAGTCCCCTAGGCAGTGCTGCAGCTGCGTCTCTGTTCCCAGTGGTAATTCCTCATTCTTAGTCCTCTAACCTGTGCTGCTAGCTGCTTCTCTGATCCCAGTGGTAATTCCCAATTCTTAGTCCTCTAGGCAGTGCTGCAGCTGCTTCTCTGGTCCGAGTGGTAATTCCTCATTCTTAATGCTGTAGACAGGGCTGCAGCTGCTTCTCTGGTCCCAGAAGTAATTCCTCATTCTTAGTCATCTAGGCAGTGCTGCAGCTGCGTCTCTGTTCCCAGTGGTAATTTCTTATTCTTAGTCCTCTAGGCAGTGCTGCAGCTACGTCTCTGTTCCCAGTGGTAATTCCTGATTCTTAGTCCTCTAACCTGTGCTGCTAGCTGCTTCTCAGGTCCCAGTGGTAACTCCTCATTCTTAATCCTCTAGGCAGTGTTGCAACTGCTTCTCTGGTCTCAGTGGTATTTCCTCATTCTTAGTCCTCTAGTCAGTGCTGCAGCTGCTTCTCTGTTCCCGGTGGTAACGCCTCATTCTTAGCCTTCTAGCCAGTGCAGCTATCTGCTTCTCTGGTCCCAGTGGTAATTCCTAATTCTTAGTCCTCTAGGCAGTGCTGCAGCTGTGTCTCTGTTCCCAGTAGTAAATCCTCATTCTTAGTTCACTAGCCAGTGCTGCTGGCTGCTTCTCTGTTCTCATTCTAAGTCCCCTAGTGCTGCTAGCTGCTTGTCTGGTCCCAGTGGTAATTCCTCATTCTTAGTCCTCTAGGCAGTGCTGCTAGCTGCTTTTTTGGTCCCTGTAGGAAGGTGGAATCTGACTATATGGTTGCCCCCACTTTTTTTATGGTGTTTTGCTGGTTTATGACTTAGTTGGACTGGGACCCTGCTATTCAGGGCCCCAGTCTATCTGCTCTCTCTAAACGACATGGAGTGCACTCTAGGTGCACTAGTGATTGGATACTGTGGTGCCTTATGAGTCCCTAGTATATGGTACCTTAGGTGCCAAGGGCATAGGTACTTCACAGGCCTACCAGGGGCTGCAGCATGTGTTATGCCACCCCTGGGAAGCAGTCTAAATCTGACACCACAGGCCTGCTACTGCAGCCTGGGTGAGGTGGTGCTAGCACCCCTCACTGAGATATAGGTTTCCTATATCTCTCCTGCACACACATATAAACCTATCAGTCACCCCTAAGGCAGGCCCTATCAATCCTGAGGGCAGGGTGCTTGGCTTCTATGTGAGGGGGTGCCTCTGCATGAGCAGGGCCCCTCTGCAGTTCTCAGAGTCCATTCTCTGGTGCTGTTTGTGGATGCGGTTAAACCATATACTCTTAAGTGCATTATATCCTCGCGGTAAATGCTAACTTTGGAATGGCTGCATCAAAACATGTCGTGTTTGGTGTCAAACATCTTGGAATACTACCCCCCGCCAATCTTGGCGGCGGGGGTAGCATTCCACCCTTCTAGAGGGATAAGACATGTACCTGCTGTGGAAACGCGGTAGAATCCTAAAGAGCCCTGGCATCACAAAATGGATGCCACCAGTCACAGACACTGGGCTGCCCTCCTGCTGATGACCGAAACTCACAGTGGAGGAAGCCCAACAATAGGCATCCTGTCACAGGGAGGTGTAACCACCTTCCAGACAGGGTTTAGTGTATTGGGGCTGGGTGGGTGCACTCTTAGAGTGCTTTGAAGTCCTGCACTGGGGGAGCAGAAGGCTCCTCTGTGCATATGCCAGTTCAAACCAGCTCAGGGGCTACCTGCCCCTGCTCTGGCGCGAAACTGGACAAAGGGAAGTGGGTGTAGCCACCCCTCCCTTGACCCTCCCATAGGTGGGGTCATAGAGCTAGTCCATCCCTCTTTTTAGTATAAGAGGGGAACCTTGCCATTGCAAAGCAGATAACCCCTGGACGACGCTCTACAGAAGAATCCTGGCCCTTCGACGTTCCACTACCTTTGGAAGACAGAAGAATCTCCCTTGGAGTCAAGGAGTGACTCCCCTGCTTGGCAGGCACCAAAACGACAACGACGGTCGCAAACTACGCCGCTCCCGCCGGAGTCCGAAGTCCCTGCAGCCCAAGAAGTGGATTTCCTGACCTCTCCCAGGCCATCGTGAGTCCCCAGCGAAGCTGAGGCAAGTGGACCCCACGAGTAACGAGGAACCGCGACCCCTGGGTACCGTGCACTATTGTCGAGTGCAACCCCTTCACAACGTTCTACGAACTTGTGCTTTGGACCACGTGTGGTCCCGACCTCCAGCAGGAATCCCTCCGAAGATCAGAGGCCTACACCGTCCCGAGTGACCGTGGGCCCCTGTTGAGTGATTCCGCCCGAGGTGTCTTTGCGATCCCTTGCCCGCTGGCTTGTGGGTCCCCAGAAGACTTCCTAAAGAAACCAAAGGGCTCCCTGGTTGCTCCAGGCCTGCCCTGACTTACCCTCGCTGGGTGAGTCCCTCAGACCTTGCTGGTCTGCGCCATCGACTTTTCTTCATCTCCCCGAGACTTGCGGCTGCCAAGGCTTGTTGGCTCCGATCGAGTTGCCGACACCGCAGTCAGCTGCAGACGTCGAGGGACACACCGAATCCAGCTCCTGGTCGTCGTCGACGCCTCCTGGACCACGTGGCTGAAGAGTCAAGGCACCTGCAACCGACCTGAAGCGACCGACGACGGTGGGCATCCATCTTCCTTGCCCCGGGTCACTGCCAAGTGACTTTGAACACTGTCCCCTCTGCTTTCAGGTCATCCTTCTTCAGAATCCAGGCTTGGATTCCACCGGACACTTCTTCAGCTCCCGCAAGCAGCAAGTCTTCTTTGTTCGCCATTGAAAACGACGCCGCGACCCGACACCAAAGGACACCTGTGCACCCGGCTTCCCTGGGTGAGGTAACTCCAGCACTACGGTGCTCCTGTGGGTGTGGGCCCTAGAACTACTTACCCTGTAAGTGACTTGCTTGTAGGTTCTCCCGAAGTATCCTAAAACTCTTTATTTCCAACCGCGACTTGCCCCATTGAAGTTAACGGCGATTCGCGCCTGTGTATCCACACTGCACGCGTCCCCCGTGGGTCCTTTACTTACCTGCCTTGGGTGGTTTCGTGAGGCCCCAGCACTTCTGAAGGCCCTAGGCCTTGTCTCCTTGCAAGTCGTTGTTTCTAAGGCTCTTACTTAGTATATGGTCTGGTACGCCCCTAGGGCCCCAGCCATATTTTGTGCTTAACTTATTGTGAAACGTTGATTTGTGCATATGTTTGTCTTCTAATCTCATAAAGAGATTAGTAGAGAGTTATTTAGAAATAAATACATATATATTTGATATATATACCTGTGTGGTGTCTTTTCATTTGGTGATTCAAGAGATTATATGGTAAAACAAGCTGCTTTACATTCCTCCGAGACTTAGCCTGAAGGCTGCTCTCCACAGCTACCACTAGGATAGCTTTCTTTAAAAGGTTGTCTTAAACCTATCTACCATAAGAGTCGATTTGCCCTGGTGCAAGGTGTCCACTTTAATTAGTGAACAGCATATACCAGGCCAACTTCTCACATTGGTGGGCAGCGTGTGGGATTCCAGCTTGCCATTGTTTTACCAGAAAATCTCTATTTGAATTACTAACTGAAAACCATTATAGGTACTCAAGGTACATATAAAGTCAAGCTTAGTATCAATAAGTTCTACTGAACTTAGAGCTGTGTGCAAAGGGATAGCACACCCTTTCCACAGCTCAAGCTAGGATCAGTAGGCCACAAACTAGTGTAGGTAGTACAACACTGCACAACACTAGAATGTCCTTAAAGGGTGGACCCAGTGGATCCACTCAGCCTCAGTATAAGGACATGGCTTTCTCTGACTTGAGAGCCATGTGTGTTGACAGACACCTGAGACTAGGACAGAGTCCCTCAACACTACACCTGATAGATCTGCTGACAGCAGATGACCTTAGATTGGCTCTAGGAGCTAAGGGGTCTGAATCAGTGGGTGGGTCAATCATAGTATCTGGGTCAGATGAGGACAATCCGAATGACCAAGACTCTGTGGTTGAAGGGCCAGGCTTCAAGGAGCCTGAACAGGACAGAGGAGTTCTCCCTAAGAGAACTGGCAGAGTGGATGAGAGGCACAGATCCCCTTCCAGGGAATCTGAGCACTCTTATCACTCTGGCAGAGAATTTGTCCAAGAGAGGAGCTCATACTTTAACTTAAGAGAGACCTCCTCTGAGAGAAGGTGCAAACTGCTCCAGTATGAGGAAGCCAAAGTGGCCCTCAGAACCAAGCAGTTGGCACTGGATAGAGAAGCCCTGGAGATCCAGAGAGCTTCCAGAAGGGAGGGTTTAGAACCCCTGGTGGCAGCAACAGTGTCCCTAGAGGCAGAGAATATGTCCCTGACCATAGGAACCTGAGCAAGGTTGTTCCTCCCTACCAGAGTGGGGATGATATCCACAAATGGATAACTGCTATGGAGAGGGCCTGTAGAGTACAGCAGGTCCCCCAAAAGCAGTGGGCAGCAATCTTGTGGCTCTCCTTTTCAGATAAAGGAAGAGACAAGCTCCTCACTGTTAGAGAGGAGGATGCTGATGATTATGAAGTCCTGAAGAGTGCACTGATAGATGGGTTTGGCTTAACCACTGAAGAGTACAGGTTGAAGTTCAGAGATACCCAGAAGGCACAGACTCAGGACTGGACAGACTTTGTAGATTGTGCATCCAAGGCTCTGGAGGGTTGGCTGGTTGGCAGTAGGGTTACTGATTTCAAAGGATTTTATAATCTAATGATGAGAGAACAGATCCTTAATAATTGTCAAAACCAGCTTTTACACCAGTACCTGGTGGACTCTGATCTGACCTCTCCCCAAGAATTGGGAAAGAAGGCAGACAAATGGGTCAGAACCAGGGTAAGGCCTAAGAATCAGGGTGGTGACCACAAGAAAGATTCTACCAAGTCCCAAGAGAAAGGTGGGGATAAATCCAAGGATAAGTCCACTACAGGGCCCCAAAATTCCTCTTCTGGGGGTGGGTCCCAAACTCCTTCCTCTCCTGAAAAGAAACCCTATTGCCATGTCTGTAAAAAGCCTGGGCACTGGAAATCTGATCCCAGTTGTCCCAGGAATGGCAATAAAGAAAATGTTCCTCCAACAACTACTACCACCCCTCCTGGTACTACCAGTAGTAATCCTCCAGTTGGGAGTAGTGCACCCAAAAAGTTAGGTGCTTTTGCAAGAGGAACAGAGGTGGGCCCTAGTTCAGACAGGACCCCTCAACAGACTCCTCAGATTCTGATGGTGGTATAGGATTTGCCACCTTTACCGTGGGTCCCACAGCATTGGGCAGGTACAGACTGGAGCCAATAATTAATGGTCAGAAAGCTGTGGCATTTAGGGACACAGGGGCTAGTGTCACCATGGTGGCAGGGAAACTAGTCCCCCTCACCAGCTTTTACCTGAGTTTAAATACCAGGTGACCAACATTGATGGTGTCAGAACAGATCACCCCATGGCCATAGTCAATCTCAGCTGGGAGGGGGTCACAGGCCCAAAAAGAGTGGCAGTGTCCCCAACCTTACCTGTAGATTGCCTGATGGGCAATGATCTGGAAATTTCAGCCTGGGCTGAAATTGAACACCAAACCCATCTGAGGATGTTGGGTGTCCCTGTAAAGGTTAGTGGGGCTGTGATGGCCACAGCCCCAGCCCAAGATTTTGGAGAGATGGAGCCTGGAAGAATGGCCCACTCTCCCCCAGAAGAGAGCACAAGGGTTGAAGAAAAGTCTTCTTCCCTCCAGACAGTAGGTAAGGGTCAGCCTCCTCAGGGAACTGACCCTACCCCTAGTGAAGGAACTGCCACAGAGGTAGTCAGGCCTGGCCTGGCCCCACCCCTGATGGCAGAGGACCCTTCCAAGGTGGTACCCAGTCTGGAGCAGGTAAACTGCCCCTCTCTACCCTGCCTCAGTCAGCCCAGGGCTGCAGAGGTCAGGGAGGTCAGTGGACCCCCAGGGCCCCCTGTCCAGAGGAACCCCCCATCAGCAGATTAGGGGCACCCAGTCTAGTAGCCCTAGCCAGGTGAAAATTCCTCAACCCACTGAGGGATCCCCCATACCTTTATGTAGGGACCACCCCAGAAGGACTCTGTTAGGCAAGGGCAAACCTGGGACCAAAGGTTCCAAACATGCCATGTCCCTCCAGTGTTCCACCCAAAGGGACCCAACCCCCGGCTGTAGGCAGTCAAAGGTTGACCCTTAGAGCAGAGTACCACTCAGTCACGGAAAGACAGGCATACATGGTGACCAGTGAGCTGAGAAAGCTGAGGCCAACATTCCTAGGGCCACACTTCCCTACTCAGACACCTCACCAGCCTGGTACTTTGCCAAAGCACACCACAGGTAGTGATTCCCCATGGTGGAGACCCTCTCATACCCTTAGGGTGAGGGATTGCTTAGTGGACCATAAGACAGGGGGCAACCATGCTAGTGCAGGTGCTTCCTTATATGGCCACTTAGTCAATAAAGGCTCAACTGGCCAAGGTTAGCCTTATCTCCTTTCGTTTGGGGGGGTTATGTAGGAAGGTGGAATCTGACTATATGGTTGCCCCCACTTTTTTATGGTGTTTTGCTGGTTTATGACTTAGTTGGACTGGGACCCTGCTATTCAGGGCCCCAGTCTATCTGCTCTCTCTAAGCGACATGGAGTGCACTCTAGGTGCACTAGTGATTGGATACTGTGGTGCCTTATGAGTCCCTAGTATATGGTACCTTAGGTGCCAAGGGCATAGGTACTTCACAGGCCTACCAGGGGCTGCAGCATGTGTTATGCCACCCCTGGGAAGCAGTCTAAATCTGACACCACAGGCCTGCTACTGCAGCCTGGGTGAGGTGGTGCTAGCACCCCTCACTGAGATATAGGTTTCCTATATCTCTCCTGCACACACATATAAACCTATCAGTCACCCCTAAGGCAGGCCCTATCAATCCTGAGGGCAGGGTGCTTGGCTTCTATGTGAGGGGGTGCCTCTGCATGAGCAGGGCCCCTCTGCAGTTCTCAGAGTCCATTCTCTGGTGCTGTTTGTGGATGCGGTTAAACCATATACTCTTAAGTGCATTATATCCTCGCGGTAAATGCTAACTTTGGAATGGCTGCATCAAAACATGTCGTGTTTGGTGTCAAACATCTTGGAATACTACCCCCCGCCAATCTTGGCGGCGGGGGTAGCATTCCACCCTTCTAGAGGGATAAGACATGTACCTGCTGTGGAAACGCGGTAGAATCCTAAAGAGCCCTGGCATCACAAAATGGATGCCACCAGTCACAGACACTGGGCTGCCCTCCTGCTGATGACCGAAACTCACAGTGGAGGAAGCCCAACAATAGGCATCCTGTCACAGGGAGGTGTAACCACCTTCCAGACAGGGTTTAGTGTATTGGGGCTGGGTGGGTGCACTCTTAGAGTGCTTTGAAGTCCTGCACTGGGGAGCAGAAGGCTCCTCTGTGCATATGCCAGTTCAAACCAGCTCAGGGGCTACCTGCCCCTGCTCTGGCGCGAAACTGGACAAAGGGAAGTGGGTGTAGCCACCCCTCCCTTGACCCTCCCATAGGTGGGGTCATAGAGCTAGTCCATCCTCTTTTTAGTATAAGAGGGGAACCTTCGCCATTGCAAAGCAGATAACCCCTGGACGACGCTCTACAGAAGAATCCTGGCCCTTCGACGTTCCACTACCTTTGGAAGACAGAAGAATCTCCCTTGGAGTCAAGGAGTGACTCCCTGCTTGGCAGGCACCAAAACGACAACGACGGTCGCAAACTACGCCGCTCCCGCCGGAGTCCGAAGTCCCTGCAGCCCAAGAAGTGGATTTCCTGACCTCTCCCAGGCCATCGTGAGTCCCCAGCGAAGCTGAGGCAAGTGGACCCCACGAGTAACGAGGAACCGCGACCCCTGGGTACCGTGCACTATTGTCGAGTGCAACCCCTTCACAACGTTCTACGAACTTGTGCTTTGGACCACGTGTGGTCCCGACCTCCAGCAGGAATCCCTCCGAAGATCAGAGGCCTACACCGTCCCGAGTGACCGTGGGCCCCTGTTGAGTGATTCCGCCCGAGGTGTCTTTGCGATCCCTTGCCCGCTGGCTTGGGGGTCCCCAGAAGACTTCCTAAAGAAACCAAAGGGCTCCCCTGGTTGCTCCAGGCCTGCCCTGACTTACCCTCGCTGGGTGAGTCCCTCAGACCTTGCTGGTCTGCGCCATCGACTTTTCTTCATCTCCCCGAGACTTGCGGCTGCCAAGGCTTGTTGGCTCCGATCGAGTTGCCGACACCGCAGTCAGCTGCAGACGTCGAGGGACACACCGAATCCAGCTCCTGGTCGTCGTCGACGCCTCCTGGACCACGTGGCTGAAGAGTCAAGGCACCTGCAACCGACCTGAAGCGACCGACGACGGTGGGCATCCATCTTCCTTGCCCCGGGTCACTGCCAAGTGACTTTGAACACTGTCCCCTCTGCTTTCAGGTCATCCTTCTTCAGAATCCAGGCTTGGATTCCACCGGACACTTCTTCAGCTCCCGCAAGCAGCAAGTCTTCTTTGTTCGCCATTGAAAACGACGCCGCGACCCGACACCAAAGGACACCTGTGCACCCGGCTTCCCTGGGTGAGGTAACTCCAGCACTACGGTGCTCCTGTGGGTGTGGGCCCTAGAACTACTTACCCTGTAAGTGACTTGCTTGTAGGTTCTCCCGAAGTATCCTAAAACTCTTTATTTCCAACCGCGACTTGCCCCATTGAAGTTAACGGCGATTCGCGCCTGTGTATCCACACTGCACGCGTCCCCCGTGGGTCCTTTACTTACCTGCCTTGGGTGGTTTCGTGAGGCCCCAGCACTTCTGAAGGCCCTAGGCCTTGTCTCCTTGCAAGTCGTTGTTTCTAAGGCTCTTACTTAGTATATGGTCTGGTACGCCCCTAGGGCCCCAGCCATATTTTGTGCTTAACTTATTGTGAAACGTTGATTTGTGCATATGTTTGTCTTCTAATCTCATAAAGAGATTAGTAGAGAGTTATTTAGAAATAAATACATATATATTTGATATATATACCTGTGTGGTGTCTTTTCATTTGGTGATTCAAGAGATTATATGGTAAAACAAGCTGCTTTACATTCCTCCGAGACTTAGCCTGAAGGCTGCTCTCCACAGCTACCACTAGGATAGCTTTCTTTAAAAGGTTGTCTTAAACCTATCTACCATAAGAGTCGATTTGCCCTGGTGCAAGGTGTCCACTTTAATTAGTGAACAGCATATACCAGGCCAACTTCTCACAGTCCCTCATTCTAAGTCCTCTAGACAGTGCTGCTAGCTGCTTCTCTGGTCCCGTCAGTAATTCCTCATTCTAAGTCCTCTAGGCAGTACTTGTAGCTGCTACGCTGGTCCCACCGGTGATTCCTCATACAAAGTTCTGTAGGCAGTGCTTTAGCTGTGGCTCTGTTTCCAGTGGAAAGTCCCTTAGACAGTGCTGCTAGCTGCTTCTGTGGTCTCACCGGTAATTCCTCATTCTAAGTCCTCTACACAGTGCTGCAGCTGCTTCTTTAGTCCTGTCAGTAATTCCTCCATTCTAAGTCCTCTAGACTGTGCTGCAGCGGTGCCTCTGTTCCGAGTAGTAATTCCCCACTCTTAGTCCTCTAGGCAGTGCTGCAGCTGCGTCTCTGTTCCCTGTGCTAATTCCACCTTCTTGATCCCCTAGCCAGTGCTGTTAGCTGTTTCTTTCGTCCCAGTGGTAATTCCTCATTCTTAGTCCTCTAGGCAATGCTGTAGCTGCCTCTCTGGTCCCAGTGGTAATTCCTCATTCTAAGTCCTCTAGACAGTGCTGCAGCTGCTTCTCTGGTCCCAGTGGTAATTCCTCATATTATGTCCTCTAGGCAGTGCTGCAGCTGCTTCTCTGGTCTGGCTTAGTGGTAATTTCTCATTCTATGTCCTCTAGGAAGAGCTGCAGCTGCGTCTCTGTGTATATATCCATTACACTCCAAACCAAAACACATAGATAAAAGACATTGTCAATTACATGCCAATAGCCCTAACTCTGACAAATGTGAGACCTAGTGCATTGCAAATGCTTATGATATATACGGCCAATCCGGCCCTGCTTGGGATAACAACAGAAAGTAATTGAGAGAGTGCCAGGAGGAGAGAAAGAGGAAGATGTGGGTTAGTGGCTAAAACGCGAGCCATGCAAACTGCTTTCTCATCCCAGTTTTGGCAAATCAAATGGAAAAATAATCATCTAATTCATATCTAAAGTGAATATTTACAACTCAACATTATCTTCGCAGACCGCACCTTGCCTGCCTCCCTGCTTTATTTCCCGGGTTACTGGTTTTAGCGTCAAGATTCCTCTTTTGGTGAAGGAGCTCGTAATACAATCAATCAATAAATCAAGCAGTACTTATAAAGCGCAGCTAATCACCCGAGAGGATATCCAGGCGCTGTGCTGCGGGTATTAGTCGAAGAGCCAGGTCTTGAGACCCTTCCTGAAGTGAGTCAACCAGGGTGAGATACAGAGGTGGAGGGGAAGGGTGTTCTATGACTTGGCGATGAGGTGGGAGAAGAAGCGACCTCCGGTGCGGCAGCAGTGGATGCTTGGTATCTGTGTGAGGGTGAGGAGAGCAGGCGGAGGGTCCTTTGAGGACGGCGGAAATTCAGGGAGCGGTTCATGTAGGCGGGTCTTAGGTCATGGAGGGGTTTGTAGGGGTGGGTCAGAAGCTTGAATTGGCATCTTTTCTGGATGGGGAGCCAGTGGAGATCTTTCAGGTGATGGGTGAGTGACACAATAGCGAACAATAACCAAAAAGAAAGAAACCACTAACTCTGGGTTCCGGACCAGCGTGCTGCGTGGCGTAAAGTGCAACAATACCTCTTCGGATGTAGTAAGTGCTACATAAATGCAATTACAATACAATATATAAACCTCCTGCCTCATACTAATACTAATTCCAGAACACTGAATGGCTGGGCAGTCGATTCTACTTGATACAGATGGCATAATAATTTCCTCTACAGCACACTCAGCAAAGGCAAAACAACTATGGGTCATGTCCATCACCCAGTACTGTCTATGTCCATCACCCAGTACTGTACATGTCCATCACCAAGTTCTTTACCAGTCCAGAGCAATAAACCACCCATCACCAAATGAACAGCCATGGGATAAATGAAGAGATCTGCCAAGTGCTGCTGGTCAACATAGAACTCTAATTTAGTCCATCACTGCAGGGCCCAACTAAATACATGCCAATGTTCTAGAAGAGGAAAGTGGGAGATTTAAAAAAAGAATCGGCGGAGTCTATTTCCCCCACTGACTTCTATTGAAGCAGAGGCAATTTCATGCAGAAAATAGCCAAACAAAAGCCATTTGTGGCTTAAAAAATCGTGAGTCTCCCGCCTGAATCAGGTCAATTGGCATCTCACAATCAGAGGCGTAACAATTCTCAGGGGGCGTCCCTGCAAGGTAAGGTGAGGGGGCTCATTACCCATTCCCTAACTGCCTTGCTGTTTCTGAGTGCTTTATTTGTTTGCAGCTGGCAAGCCCAAGGGGACCCCCTTTGAGGTGAACAGTGTGGGGGGGGCCCTCCCCACTCGCAGGGGCTGCAGTGGGCTACCTACCGCCCCTGCTCACAATGACAATCAGATATGGGATGATAGTAACAAAGTCCATCCCAGCAGATCTCTGATCCATGGCTCCCTCCAACATATGTCTACTCAGGACTATACTCTTTAAAGAAGATATGTCAGGATGGACAACCCATTAAAGTAACTATCTTAGTAGATTATGAAAATAAGAAATAACATAAAGGGGCTTGCAGAGCTGCTCAAAGCTGGCAGCTTACTGAAAAACATAAACTAAGCACCTGTCTCTCACACTTCTTCATCTATCACACTGCTAAGCACTGCAACCCACAACATGATGGTGGTCATCAAGCGAGACTTGTAAACACTTCCTGCATAGGATCAGAACAGAGTCAACATTCTTTCAGCCACACACCCTACACGGGCTGGTGTGCTAATCATGTATGGAATCGCTTCAGCGCCCCATATAAGGGTAGAAAGCGCTATATAAATGTTTCAATATAATACAATATTGACGCAGGGAGGATAAGAAGCCATGAATGGCAGAAAAAGAGGGGAAAGAAAGGCTAACAGAAATATGAGGTACGAGAATCTGGGAGACTTACAGAAAGATGAGAGAGACAAGGAGAGAAAAGAGAGATAGTGCCTAAACACTGCAGAGAGAGAATAGAGGTAGACAAGGTGGAGAATAGAGCCTGGGACAGCCATCTAAGCAAAACAGCGAAGGAGCCTTTAAAAGAACATATACTTTTGATACTTTTGATTGACAAACTGAAAGTATCTTGCTAATTCCAGAGAGACTTGATGTTATTGTGCCTTGTATTTTCCTTTTATGACAGTAAATGAAGAAACCACTGGCCATGCAGCACATAGAATTACAAAGGTAATGCACCTGCTGTGGGTATCTATGCGTGTCAAGCAAATTTCTTGGTGTAATACTAGCAAAATAGCTCAATTGCCTAATGCATTTGCAGCATAGAAGTGTGAGTAATCTACTGTTCACACGTTTCAAACAATAAAATAGCTAACACAGATATGGCAGCTGCAGAGCAATACTGTAACCAGAAAGTTGCAAAGTAGTAGCCTTTTATATTTTTCAGTGAGTTGTTAATATATAATTATGCTAATTAGTAATGTTAAAATCCTACCACGTTTTAGGTACCTAATTATGGCCCAAAGTTTTCTAGAATGATTGAAAGAAGCACCATTGAAGAAACAAAGATGAGCATGCATTCGGTCCTGTTGTACAAATACAAAGTAAATGCTCTGTCAAAGTACTGCTATGTAAACAAATACACATGGTCATTTTTAGTTTTTTCCTGCAAAATGCTTGCGCTGTGCTTGAGAAATCTATTGTTTTTAGTATAAACTTATAAGGGACTTACATCCTGCCTTCTCTCTTTCCTGGCTTCTCATTGGTTCCTGTGCGTGCCACTTACCTTTCCTCCATTTCTATTGGCTGTAGCATATTTTCCTGCATTTACCAATGCTTGTTCCTCGTCTGCTTCTCTTATCAGTTACCTGCTGCTGAAATACTGTTAACATATGCTTTGGTGGAACTATATTTTCATAAGGATTTGCCTGTTACTATTGCAGAATATTTATATAACAATTTATCACCCGGAGAGATTAAGTGATTCGCATAGAATCACAGGATGTTGCGCGGCACCGCCGAGACTCAAACCGGAATCCCCAGCTCTCGAGACAGCAGCTCTGGCCACTGCCCCACATCCTCTCCACACCCGTATAATCTGTGAGGGAGCTCTTTTCTTCTCCCGGACGATGAATGATGAAAATTGCTCTTTATTCATTACAAAGGCGAAACCGATGCATTACCAATGCTTGTTTATGAAGGGGTACTGCCTAGTGCTCAGTGACTTTCTTAAGTATAGCTCCCTTCGATGGCTACTGGATGGGGCAAGGAACAGGTCTTTCCGGCCATTAGGAAGGAATCCTCTGTATCTGGGCAGTACTATGTTTTGCTCAGTTTCATTGTTTAGCTTTTTTTTCTTCCCTAGATAATGCATACATATGTTCACGGGTTTATGTGAACTCGTGGAACTAAGGACATGGCACCTCTTCACATACCTTTTCACGTTCCTCAGCCCTTGCCCCCACCCCTAAACCAGAGCATGAAAGTAGTGCAGTATTTCCTAAAGAGTGCTCTTTCAAAGCCAACCTAAGTACCTTTTAAACTGCAAGAAGCACCATTAGACCTAATTTTTTCCTGAATTTTCTTGGTAGGACAACCCCAGCGAATCTGCCTTTCAGAAAGACAGTCTCACTCTCTTTGGTTGCTTGTTACCCTGTACTTTAAGCATCCTTCATGGAGGAAGTGGGTTCACCACTGCGAAAGTGTGCAACACTAGCGAGGAACATGCCTCTGTCCTGGGGACTGCAAGAATGGGAAAAAGTCAGCAAAGTGCGTTCAAGGGACTCACAGAATCTTAGTAACCGACCTCAGACATTGTAGCACAGTGTCCCGTAGGGCTGTCCACTTTACCGAGATCTCTGATTCTGGCAAACTGTGAGTTCCCAGGCAAGATCAATTAAAGGTGTCAGCTCGTGAAGACTTCCTAAGAAGTACACTCACGTTGCACGGTTTGATCTGTTTACCCCTTCTCCTAACACCCTTCTTCTCCTCTCTCAACCCCCTTCTCCTAACTCAACCCTCGGGACACTGTCCCTAATACAAAATGCACAGTTGTAAAACACGCCCACAGATCACCTCATCCCACTGGGCATTTCTCAAAGGTAAATTTCCACCGTCTTCCTCACTCCGTCCAAGTTCGGCTCGATGACCTTGATTCCCAGGCCTCCTCAGTGAGAAAGAACTCCGGCTCCCAATTATCGACATTCCGTTCACAAAGTATCACTTCTCCCCCATGCCTAACTCCTAAAACAAAAGGCGTTAGTTTAACTAACAAAGGCAGCTTCTTCCACCTGCAATGGAAACGTGAGAACAGAACAACCTTGCATGTACATGAAATCCGCTGACTACCTCCGAATGCGAGAGCTTACCAGGGAAATTACATTTTCAGGCCTACACAAATAGGCCAACATAAGGATAAACGAATAGGCCTTCAATTACACAGAAGTGAACATTTCATTTAGGCCTTTAAACATCTATTTATACACACAAGTTAACAGTGCTTTCCTTTGCAAGCATCTACAATTATTACATGTTAAGCACAAGTAGTCATCTCCACGTGCAAACTCCAACATGATGCACGTTAAATCAAAATGCATTACAATGCACATAGACTTTTCGTTAGGCAATTGCAATACGCTAAAATGTTACTCTTTTGCAAGCATAGATGTCATTTTGTTTCTTTTGCATGGCACGAAACATCTTCTATTATTTCACTTACAAATCATTATTACAACACATTCCTAATGACCAAATGTTAATACAACACAGAAATATATGCGGGTGCGGACTATCCATGATTATGATACACCCCTACAATTTTCGAGCACCATCGCTCTCCATCAGTTCCCCCCTCTGATGACAATCACACTCCCTGGAGAAATAACCGACCTAAACAGAACTGGTAGCCACTCTTCCCTTTAGGAACCTCTCTAGGCTCTTAATATTCTCATAATGACTGTCCTGCAGTCTCTCCATCCTTTGCTCTTGCTCTCTACGAGATCTCTTATCTCGATTCACCTTGTGCCACCTGTAAGCCCTCATCAGTCCCAACAAAACAATCACACAGACCACTATTATGATGATAGGCTTCAAGATGTAACCAAGAATTCCCTTTCCAAGGGACGCAAACCAACTTCCTACCTTACCAAACCCTTTTCCCACTTTGTCCCAAACTCCTTCTGTAGCTAGATTATGCACCTCATGATGGATCTCAGTGATATTACTTATATACTTCTTCAGATCTTTGCTGTTGTCCGGTATATAAGTACAGCACTGTTGAACTCTCAGCATTTTACAGACTCCGCCCTCTTTTGCTAGCAAAACATCTAAAGCAAGGCGGTTCTGCATCACCATAGCCCTTATCGACACCATCTTTCCGTCCACAAGTAACAGCGACTGAGCTGTGTTTGCTCACAACTTGTCCACAATAGTTGACAATCTTCTGAATTTGACATCATTCAACACCACTCCCAAGCTTGATATCAATGCTCCAAAGACATCCCCCACAATCTCTCCTGCACTGGCACCTCGCTTCCCCCTAGGGTGTAATCCACCTTCCAAATGTCCCAAATCTTCAACATGATAAATTTTCAGAAACACCACTACCACATAGCACGTACCATACCAATTCAAAGGCAATCGCACATATGCATTCTTCCCGCACACGAAGTACACGTTCGGGACCACTTGTATCGCATCCTGCAAGAACTTCTTTGCTGTAGCCTCAATGGTGAAGGTATGATCACACACACTCTGTCCCACAAAAACTTTATCATAATAGGTCTGGACTTGTCTCACATACAACTTCCCTCTCTGCTCAAAATCCAACGCTATTGGACCACTACTCCCATTCGCTTTGTGTGCTAACTCCTCCTTGGTCCACTCAACCTTTCCTTCTCTATTGTTACGACTTGCTGTTACTTGTCTATGTCTATCCTTTACTTGATCTACACATATCTTCTCTACATCCATTAATGAACATGTTAAATTATGACGATGTGCATAAGCCGTATCTAAAGTTGCAGTAGGTATGAAATACTTCCCCACTCTATCTTCCTGCTTATAATAATCATATTTGTTCAAATGCTTATAAGCTGGAACCTCTGAAAGCAATGCATCATAATTAGAAAAATAATATTCGTAATGACCTTTGCCATAAAACATACTAAGCAATAAACTACATGTAATACCATAAGTCAAAGGGAGATGATGATAACGAATACCTTCCTCTACAGACGCAGGCAACTGCATACACACATAACAATCTCTCACATCCGTCGTATTTACATACTCATATAGCAGCTTCGCATAGGCATTAAGCGTATAAGCACCTCTAGACAAATCTACATGCAGCATACGACTAGCTTGATCTAGCATAGCTTTTTCAGCTCCTACGATACCCTCTTTTGCGCTAGAAGTAATAGGTGTGGATGTCCCTTGCACTCCCACCCCCTCAACTTCTGCATCATGTGAAATTTTTACAGATACAATAATAACTACTGCTATTACAACTATCACCCCTACTATGAGTGTACCTATCACACAAGAGGATACACTAAAAGTCTCTTTTTCTTCACCTCAAATTGCCGTTCAAACAGTTCAAACACAGTTCATGGAAATTCTGGAAATTCCTTCACAGTTTGTTGCTCTGGTTAATTTACACAGTTCAAAAAGACTTCCTTAGCCCTCTTTCTTCTTCTATATGAAACCCTAAATGTATTCTTCTTCCACTCGGGCCTAGGTTATCTTCTTCAACTCTTATTTACAGTTCACAGTTCAATCACAGTCCCTTATAAGCTCAGAACCAATTTCAATTAGTACACGCTGTAAAATTTCAAGACGAACAGCTGCAATCTCCTGAGCTGGTGGCTGATATCCAAAAGTTGGAAAGGACAGTTCCTGAAGGATCAGAACTCGCACTCTGCTCAATATCGGAGGTCTCGGAACGGTCACTGTTAGCACCCCTTTTATTTCCAATCCAGGAACTATCAGTCCCACATCAATCTTCAACTCGGGTGTTCTGCTGACCACATGTGCAGACCTCAGTCTCCCGGTCCCCACTACTCCCGGCATCAGTGACCATATAAGTCCACTCCGGGGCAGCGTATCTCTGACAAGGCACCCTTACTCTCCTTGACCTTCTCGGGCCTTCTTGAGCTTGTTCTGAGTCACTCAGTTCTGATTCAGAAGTCTCCGACACAGGAGCAAGATCTCTCTCAGGAGCTAGTCTCAGATTCAGCCTCCCTTGTCTCCCAGGCCACGATTCTTCTGTAAGTTCAGCACCTCTTCTTTGCCCCTGACCACCTTGCGCAGCAGTTCCTTCAGCTGAGTTTGACTCTATACCACTCGCAACGTTACCTTCTCTCTCAGAGTCAATACCTGGGTCTGGTGTAGCGTGACCCCCCTCAGCTTGCTCTGGTGGGCAACCAGCTTCATCAGCAATCCTCACAGCTTGGCTTGTCCTCTCTAGTGGCCTTGCTGCCACAGCTGGATTTCCTTCTACGAGAGGAGCTGTTTCTTCCAAGGGTTCTGAAATTCTGCGAGTATGGGAGGCATGGATCCAGTTTGGCAAACCTCCGCACTTCACTGCTGTGTTCATTACCAGAATCACCTGGTAAGGGCCTCTCCAATGGGCGTCAATGCAACTCTTCCTCATGTGCTTGCGAACTAGCACCCAATCACCCGGACACAGGTCGTGGCAGAGGTCCCTCGAGGTCGGGGCAGTTGCAGCTTTAACCTGGTGAGACACAGAACGGACCACGTCAGCCAGTCCTTTGCAATAATCAAGGATCAAATCATCTGTGATGTTTATCAAGGCTGTAGATGGCACTGCTGGCAACCGCATCGCCCTCCCCATCAGGATCTCATGAGGTGAAAGGCCAGTTCTCCTATCGGGGATACTATGAACACTCATCAACACCAGCGGCATTGCATCAGGCCATTTCAGAGACGTGGACGAACACACTTCTGGAAATTCCTTCACAGTTTGTTGCTCTGGTTAATTTACACAGTTCAAAAAGACTTCCTTAGCCCTCTTTCTTCTTCTATATGAAACCCTAAATGTATTCTTCTTCCACTCGGGCCTAGGTTATCTTCTTCAACTCTTATTTACAGTTCACAGTTCAATCACAGTCCCTTATAAGCTCAGAACCAATTTCAATTAGTACACGCTGTAAAATTTCAAGACGAACAGCTGCAATCTCCTGAGCTGGTGGCTAATATCCAAAAGTTGGAAAGGACAGTTCCTGAAGGATCAGAACTCGCACTCTGCTCAATATCGGAGGTCTCGGAACGGTCACTGTTAGCACCCCTTCTATTTCCAATCCAGGAACTATCAGTCCCACATCAATCTTCAACTCGGGTGTTCTGCTGACCACTTGTGCAGACCTCAGTCTCCCGGTCCCCACTACTCCCGGCATCAGTGACCATATAAGTCCACTCCGGGGCAGCGTATCTCTGACAAGGCACCCTTACTCTCCTTGACCTTCTCGGGCCTTCTTGAGCTTGTTCTGAGTCACTCAGTTCTGATTCAGGAGTCTCCGACACAGGAGCAAGATCTCTCTCAGGAGCTAGTCTCAGATTCAGCCTCCCTTGTCTCCCAGGCCACGATTCTTCTGTAAGTTCAGCACCTCTTCTTTGCCCCTGACCACCTTGCGCAGCAGTTCCTTCAGCTGAGTTTGACTCTATACCACTCGCAACGTTACCTTCTCTCTCAGAGTCAATACCTGGGTCTGGTGTAGCGTGACCCCCTCAGCTTGCTCTGGTGGGCAACCAGCTTCATCAGCAACCCTCACAGCTTGGCTTGTCCTCTCTAGTGGCCTTACTGCCACAGCTGGATTTCCTTCTACGAGAGGAGCTGTTTCTTCCAAGGGTTCTGAAATTCTGCGAGTATGGGAGGCATGGATCCAGTTTGGCAAACCTCCGCACTTCACTGCTGTGTTCATTACCAGAATCACCTGGTAAGGGCCTCTCCAATGGGCGTCAAGGCAACTCTTCCTCATGTGCTTGCGAACTAGCACCCAATCACCCGGACACAGGTCGTGGCAGAGGTCCCTCGAGGTCGGGGCAGTTGCAGCTTCAACCTGGTGAGACACAGAACGGACCACGTCAGCCAGTCCTTTGCAATAATCAAGGATCAAATCATCTGTGATGTTTATCAAGGCTGTAGATGGCACTGCTGGCAACCGCATCGCCCTCCCCATCAGGATCTCATGAGGTGAAAGGACAGTTCTCCTATCGGGGATACTACGAACACTCATCAACACCAGCGGCATTGCATCAGGCCATTTCAGAGACGTGGACGAACACACTTTTGCCATCCTCATTTTCCGTTAATCTGTTCCACAATACCAGAAGCCTCTGGTCGATAGCTACAATGCAGTCTTTGATCAACATGTAAAGCGGCACAAAGCAACTTCATAATTTTGCTGTGGAAGTGTGTTCCTCTATCCGACTCCAATGAAGTTGGAAAACCGAACCGTGGTATCAGCTCCCTAAGCAACAGCTTTGCTACTGTGAGGCTATCACATCTCCTTGTTGGATATGCTTCCTCCCACGGTGAGAAAACACACACCACAACCAAAATATACCTCAAGCCATTGCACCTAGGCATCTCTATAAAATCAGGCTGAATTTTATTGAAAGGCCCTCCAGACCTCCCAATGTGACTCAATGCAACCACAGTTTCTTTCCAGCATTCATCTGCTGGCACGTAACACACCTGTGACACACTGCTTCAGCAGACGCACGGAACCGTGGATTGTACTATGTTTGTCTGAACACACGCACCATAGCATCCCTTCCAATGTGCACTGCTCCATGAATCTGTCTCGCTATAGGGCTCAGTAAGTCGTCTGGTAACACTGCTCGACCATCATTAGAAACCCAAATGCCATCATCCCTTCTCTCACATCCTGCTCTAATCCAAACAGCCTCTTCCTGTTCTGGAACTTCTCCCTGCAGACGCCTGAGCTCATCCCAGGTGTCTGCCATGGCTAACATCATGCTGAGCTCGGTTCTTTCTGGGCTCTCTCCAGTATAATCTCCTGTGAAAATGCACCCTTGTTCAGCGCAAAAACGTGCAACTTCATCCGCATATCGGTTTCCCAAAGACACAAAATCATTCCCCCTCCCGTGGGCTGCACATTTTACCACAGCTATTTCTTGTGGTCGCTGCAAAGCTTCCAACAGTTGTCTCACATATTCCCCGTTTCTGATAGGAGATCCTGATGACGTTAAAAATCCTCTCTGTGACCATAGCTGTCCGAAATCATGAACCACACCGAACCCATACTGGCTGTCGGTGTAGATGGTGATTCGGATCTGATCAGCAATCAAACAGGCATGAGTCAGGGCGATGATTTCAGCGACTTGTGCGGAGTATACTCCCTGTAAACAAGCAGCTTCCACAACTCCAGAGATAGTACATACAGCAAAGGCTGCCCTCAAATGACCCACATTGTCTCTTAAGCATGAACCGTCTACAAAAAAGATTTCATCAGACTCAGGCAGAGGTTCATCGACAATGTCAGGTCTAGGTTTGGTGCAAAGTTCAGTCACATCAAGACAGTCATGGTCCTGACAATCTCCATCATCAGCATTTGGCAAAGGCATCAAAGTAGCAGTATTTAGCACAGAACACCTTTTCAGAGTCACATTCTCCGAGGCAAGTACAACCTGCTCATAGCGTGTGAGTCTGTTGTTCGTCAGGTGCTGTGTCTTAGCCCTCATCATCAGGAGCTCAACTGAATGTGGAACAAAAACTGTAAGTGGGTGACCCATAACAATGCTCTCACATCTCTCAATGCTGACACCTGTTGCAGCAATGGATTTGAGACATCCGGGCAACGCTGAAGCTACTGGATCTAGAGTAGCTGAGAAATAGGCAACTGGTCTACGGACACCCCCATGACTTTGAGTAAGGACTGACAGTGCGCAACCTTCTCACTCATAGCAGAACAATGAAAAGGATTTGTTGTAATCTGGCATCCCTAGAGCTGGAGCACGACACAAGCCCTCTCTCAACTCAAAAAACGGAATCAGACAGTCATGATCCCATGGTACCGGATCGCTCACATCCTTGTGCGTCAGCCTCTGCAAGGGCTTCGCCTTCAAGGAAAAGTTTGGGATTCATTGGCGACAGTACCCGACCATCCCCAAATACATCCTGACTTCCTTCTGAGTGGTAGGCACAGTCATATTCATGATCGCCTCAATCCGATTTGGTGACACCTTTCTCTTGCCTTTCTCAATTCGATGACCCAAATACTGAACCTCAGTCAGACAGTACTGTAACTTGCTTGGGGGCACCTTGTGTCCATTCTCTGCTAGATGATTCAGTAGAGCAACAGTATCGATCCTGCAAGCATCCTCCGTTTCGGACGCAATCAAGAGGGCATCAATATACTGCACTAGAACTGAGTTCTGTGGCAGAACGAGACTCTCAAGATTCTTTTTCAAAAGCTGGTTAAAGATCGATGGACTCTCTGTATACCCTTGTGGGATATGACACCATGTTAACACACGATCTTCCAGACGGAAAGCAAATAAAAATTGACTCTCCTCATGTAACGGTATCGAAAAGAATGCCTGACATAGATCAATCACAGTGAACCATGCAGCCTCACATGGAATCTGGAACAATATCACTGATGGATTCGGTACTACAGGACAACATGGAACTACAATCGTGTTGACCTTTCGCAGGTCCTGCACGATCCTGTACTTCCCACTTGGTTTCTGCAATCCCATAATGGGTGAGTTACATGTACTTCCCATTATTTCCTTCAGGATTCCCTGTTCTATCATGGACTCAATCACAGGCTTGATTCCTGCTACCATTTCCGGCGACAGATTGTACTGGGGTGTTCTCGGGAACTCAGCATTTGGTTTAACCTGGATTTTAACTGGCTCAACCCTTTTGATCAAACCTATCTCCTCTCCGGTGAAATCCCATACATCCAGAGAGACAGAGTCCCTCAGGTCGAGTGGGAGTTCCTCAACTGTCAACATAGGAAACATCCCTGTGCTCAGATTCTGATTTGCCAATTTAAATGCCACATCGTCATCATTAGTCTGCAATTCCACTCCCTTGGGTGTACAGTAGATGGTGCAATTCAATATACACAAGAGATCACGACCCAACAAACAAACTGGACTTGAGTCACATACCACAAATTGGTGTCTATCGTGGAACGTTCCTATTCTCACTGGTATTGCCTCAGTCAATGGATTAGTCATCTTCTTATTTGCCACTCCTACAACTTGCATTGATTGTCCCGAGAGAGGTAGGTTGGGACCTACTGCAGATCTCACATTAGAACGGGTAGCAAAAAGGTAGTGGGATGACCGTCAACATCCGCCTCTACATACGGTCCCCTCTGGTCTACCTCCAAGACTGCTCCAAGAGTACAGTCTTCCTCCCCCTCAGGCACCGTCATTGCAACGGGTCTGGATCGAACTCATCAAAAGTCTCAATAAAGGGCATCTGCTGATATGTTCGATTTCCCTGTGGAACCCTCGGCGGTTGGGGAATTTGTACCTGCGGGCTTAATGTCCCCCCCTGCATGGAACTGGGTCTCGTCACAGTATTAACGACCTCAAGGTGCCTGCACCACTTCCTCCTCTTGGACCTGATTAGCTGGATTTGATCTACACTTGCGCTTCCAATGCCCGATCTTGTGACAATAATGATATGCAGTAGTTTTCTTTAGCGTGGCAACATCCACCCCTGTCTTGGGGTCTATGGGTTCCCCCTTCCCTGACCCGACCTGTTCTGGGTCCCTCCTTGATTGTTTCCCTGTCTTCTTCCTAACGTACCTCCACTTGACTGTTTTTGATCCGTCTTTTCCGCATTCTGCATTTGGACCAGCATTAACTTGTCTTTAAGCTTTCTATGCTTTGAGTCCACTTGGTCACTACTATACCTGGCATACCGTAGAATCTCATCCATGGATTTATTCTGCCAGCAGATCAGATGCTGTTGGATCATAAAGCTAACTTCTGGTCTTAACCCTAAGACAAATTTGGAAACAAACTGTCCCATATCCTTTGGGTCAAGGGTGTCTAACCCACTGTACTGCTTGAAGGCTTGCGAAAGCCTCTCTTAATAAGCATGTACTGTTTCCTTTGGCTCCTGAACAGTTCAGTCTATCTTAACCCAATCAATGTCTTGTGGTGAGATTTTCGACTGTAACCATGTGATTACCTGCTCGAACTTTTTCATGACCACAGGTGAAGGACCATGCGTAATAGGATCTCACTCTGGTTCAGAAGACGGCCAATCAACAGCAATTTTACATGCCGACCACAAATCACTTGGTACTACAATATCAAACAGCGTATTCAAATCAATCCACATTACCTTCGAAATTTTGACAAATCGGTCAACTTGCTTGTACCACTCAACAGGTTTTTCCCTCAGCCAAGGAAAATCATTGGTAAACGCCACCAAATCACCTCTACTCCACGGTACATGCACATCCACTCGGTACTTCTCGCAAAGGGTAAGCCTCTACTCCTACTGTCCCTCCTCCCGGAGGCGATGTTTCCCCTATACCCTTCCTGAAACTCTTCTTCTTTGACTATCTTTCCTCCCATTTGCCAAGCATGCTCCATGCACGCATCCCTACAATCAATTCTCGAATATGTGTCTTCAATCCTATGGCTCTTTTCTCTTCCGGTTCCTAATCACTGTATTTTAGCCTGTGGTTTCCCTGCAACATTTTTGTCTTAGATAAATCTACATCATACCTCTGTGCCAATTCCGTCAATTTTTCATGCGCTTTCCTTGCCCTACGAGTTACATCCTTCGCCACAAACAGCAATTCATCTGGCTCATAAAGTTCTATCCTTTCTAAAGGCAAGCTTCCACTAATTATCTCATCTACTTCTGCCTTCAACCTCATCACGTCCACCACTTTAGCCCTTATAGAAGTTCTAATCGTTCCTCGACTTGATGCACTACTTAACTCTCCATTCTCACTACTCTGGTCTCCACGTTCATTCCCTTCCATTATGTTTCGTGAGACAGATTGATTCCCCGAAACTCCCTGAGCCAGGTCTCCTCCCATCATCCTTCCACTAGGACCTCTCACTGGAGGTTCCCACATCCTCAGATCAGAACGTGAATCCGCCAAAGACCCTGATCTCGCTATTCTTGATTCCACATGACCTATAGAAGCATCTGCAGTGGCTGGCAAAGGTGTACTCGATTCTATGGGTCTTGAAACATGACCTGTTCCACTCACTGTACCATTTCCTCCAGAACCAGTGCTCTCTCCCATTGCTGATCGTATTAAGCTCGCGTTCTCTGCCTGATCTGGATCGTACACTGACACTATGGGACCAATGGTGACTGGCACTGTAAGAGCTTCCGGTAATCTCGTGACGATATTAACTCCACTTGCTTCTGTATTCTTCGATGATTGTGTCCCTATTCTCTCTGTTCCTGCTGCCATCCTTCTCTTTATCCCTGCACTAGGGTTTGTCTGCGGATCCCCAGCTTCCTCTGTGAGTGCTCTCCTTCCCTCCTCTGAGCTTGGATTGTATTGAGGTGGACGCTCTGCTAGTAACCTCTCCAGTAAACTGTCATCTGTATCACTATCATCTTCCTCTTCTCCCCTCTTCTGAGCATCTCCCATCTTTACTAATAAAGGAAACAGTCTGTCTCCATCTATGGGGTCTACCCTCCATCTTTTCGCCAATGCGTCCCATCGCGCATCTTGAAACGCCCTGATTGACTTCTTCACCCTTTCCTGACTTCGTTCTCTTTTCCTCGCATGTGCTGCTCTCATCCATGCGTCTAGCGCTTCAAACTGTGTTGGTCTGGGTGGAGGTCGAAACACAGTCATCACTGCTCTCAATTGGTGCAGAACATCAAATCTGAATGAACCATACCGTGGGAAAGCCAAATCTCCCTCCTTCTCAGTAATCTTTTGCCAATTTTGAAGCCAATTATAGTATGGAGCCCTACATTCGTAGCCATGTAGTGGGCTGGGGTATCCTCGGGTGGTGCTTCTTCCCCCACTCGTGTTACCACTCCTCTATCTCCCCTGCAAAGATCCAGCAATACCTTAAAACATTTCATGATGAATCAACTGTTTTACCCACCAAATGTTTTTCGCTCTACTTCCTGATGTTGATCAACCAATCCCAGCGCGGCTTTACACTAACCGACCTATCGCAGCGCGGCACACTTCGACGTCACTCCTTCTCTTCACTCAGCAGTTCCCCTCCTTCACAATCCGTATCTACCACACTCACTCTTTTCATTCATAGAATCAAGTAACTGTTTGTCCACCATACGACCAGACAGTCACAAGTAATTGTCTACCTCAATCTGGCAACTGTCGGTCCTCGAAACGACCGGACAACTGCCTTAGACCATCTGCCCACGAACGGCCGGACAGTCGTATAACTAATCGATAGGATCCAAGTCACAATGGGTATCAATCACATTCTGCATCCGCCACAATCTTCACCAATCACACTATACCCCTGTCACACTTTTCCCCGTTATAGTATGCATCACTTTGATTCTTCTGCGTTTGCTTTCTTTGTGATCGCATTCGTCTCTATCAATCAATCAATATAAATCTTCATTCAATCTTAAAAAGATCATAAAAGCACAAAGTAAAACAATACAACACACATATAAAATTCACGCAGCATCATTGTTAGACCGGCCCTTTTTGCAGGGTTATCCCCAAACTTTTTGCCTTTTCCCTCCTATTTTTCTGACCGTGTTCTGTTGGCTATAAGATTCTGGGCACTTTACCACTGCTGATCAGGGCTAAAGTGCATATGCTCCCTTTGTAAATTGTAATTATGATTGGTTGTCTATGATTGGGATATTTGCTTTACTGTTAAGTCCCTAGTAAAGTCCACTGATTATGCCAGGGCCTGTAAATCAAATGCAACTGGTGGGCCTGCAGCACTGGTTGTGCCACCCACATGAGTAGCCCTGTAAATGTGTCTCAGATCTGTCTCTGCAGTGTCTGCGCGCGCAGTTGTAAACTGCCATGTCAACCTGGCAAGTACACCCACTTGCCAAGCCCTAACCTCCCCTTTTCTTACATGTAAGGCACCCCTCTGATAGGCCCAATGTACCCCCATGGGCAGGGTGCAATGTATGTGAATGGTAGGGCATATACTGGTGTGTGTGATATGTCCTGATAGTGAAATACTGTGTATTTCGTTTTTTACTGTTGAAAGGTTATCTATCTCATAGGTTACCATTGGAGCTGCTTTGTAACATTTTACAAGTGTAACTTTCCATTGGGACCAGATAGAGAAATGGAGTTTAGGCTCTCTGAACTCAGAATTTAATAACGCACCTTTTAATAAAGGTGTTTTTTAAATTGTGCGTTTGAAAATGCCACTTTTAGAAAGTGGGCATTTTCTTGCTTTACCATTCTGTGTGCCTCTGACTGTTTGTGTATTCAGTGTCTGGTTTTGGAGTGACAGGAGCTGGAGATGTGCATTTACTCTAGACAGTCACAAGGGGGGTTGAGGTGTGTCCTGCTTTGCCTGGGTGACTCATCGCTGGGCTGAATAGACTTGGTCTATATTTAGAGTGGTGGGAGTAGTTTCATTAGCACCTGAAAAGGCTATGTCTCCTTTGCACAATCCTGTCTCCACCCTCTGTGGTCATGCTGGACCAGGGAGGACAGAACTGGTTTGGACTGAGCTTAGAGACTCTGAAGCAAAGAGAACAGTGACAAAATAGGGTATAAGTATGAGACCTTAAACCCCAGGACTTTAGATTACTTCTGGAAACAAGAGGACCCTGCCAAGAAGAAGAGCTGAAAAGCTGTGTGAGGAGCGCTGCCTTTTTTGTGTGAGGGGTGTGTTGGCCTACAGTTGATGCTTCTGTCTGTGGTGGAGGAAAAGGAATGACTCTTTTTGCCCTGCTGTGGTATCCTGCTTGTGAAGAATCTCCAAGGGCTTGTGTGTGCTTGCCTCCTGTTGGTAGTCTCAGGGATATAAAAGACTTCAGGAAAGATCCTTGCTGGATCAAAAAGTAACCTGCCCGGAAGGAGGGTTCGGAGCACTGTGTGAGTAGCGCTGCCCCTAAGGTGTGTGTGGGTGGGATGGCCTGCAGTTGTTGCTCCTATCTGGAGGAGCAGAAGGACTGGACAGTTCTTCACCTTTTTGCCAAGAAAAGCGCATTGTGAGTGCTTTGTTTTGTCACTCTTTCAGCACATGGCTGATCTCCCCTTATTCCAGGGAGCAAGGAGTTGCCAAGCGCAGGCTGAGCATCTGGCCAAGGAAAATCAGCATCTGTGGCTTACTGTTCCAGCTCAGCGCATGTGGAGTGCTTCACACTTGGCCACTCTGCATTATGGGTACTGTGGGAATCGTACTGCCCTCAGTGCATGACCAAGCTCATCCTCCTCCCGCTCGAAGCCGCTGCAGCGGCTCCCAGCGCAATTCTCCCATGTTGGAAAAAAGGAGATGTGCACCGTTGAAAACCAGTGCAGGGCTCATTTCAGCCCACTGGCATTTCTAAGGTCAGGGAAGCTGCGCTGGGCTGGAAGATACTGCCCCTTCCACCTGACACGGAGTACGGAAAGGGAGTCGGGCCCCAGGGGAGTCTGGTTGTCAGTGAGCGATCAGAACCCCCCGCTTTGGGGCATATCCGCCTGGAGGCTGGATGAAGCGGGTGACCCTGCCTTTCCCTCCATATTGGTAAAAACTGCAGGAGGTCTCTCCCCCGCCGGCATTCCGCTGCATCTCCTGTGCCGGCAGCAGCTGCACCGCACGTTCGAGGGCAGCTGCACTTCACTGAGTTTACATAAGCGGGGGACAAAGTGAGGTCTCCCGCCCTCCTTGCAGTGGTTACACCCTCCCCCAACCCTTGCAAGCTACCTGGTCAGTCCCGTGGGAGCCATATACGAAACTTAAGCAAGGGCTTCCTCTGCAAAAGGAATTACCGTATACCCTGTAAAAACAGAGCAAGATCACTGTGGCTCCATGTTTAGGGTGCACACTGGTAATTCATGTGAGACAACCCTTACCTGCCACCTAAATAACCGATTTCGGATGGATCGTATTCAGTGCCTGGGTACTGAGTGCTCAGAGTGACACTTGTTGAGAGCCTTGACTGGGAACACTAATCTGTGCCGTGCAGCCCTTCTGACTCGCCCGTGTGGACCCCAACTTACCATGACAAGCGCAGGCCGAATTCCTTTGAAATCCAGACAGGGCCGTGCTGTTCCAGGCTCGACCACCACAACCCGGAGCAATCCGCCACAAATTATATAAGTGGGGCCCGCGGCGCCACAGCACCACATTGCCAGGGGCAAGTCCAGCTGGCACACTCACAAGGTCTGTTTGCGTAGCAGTGTAGACATTGCAGTGCTCTGCGCAGCGACTATATATGGAGTGAAGCCTGTGTGGGACAGTAGCGAATTCGGAGGAGGGCTGTTGTTACAAGGGGATGGGGTTAGGATTGATCTCGCAGGCTGAGTATTTATTTTTGAGAGTAGATAATCCAGTGGTGCCTACCCTTTATCTAATCCCCAAGATCCACAAAAATAAAGAAACACCATCTGGCAGACCTATCATTTCTGCCATAGGTAGTTTATTTGAGCCCACTTCAAGGTACTTAGATTCCTTCCTGCAGGTATATGTAAGGTCATTACCGGCATATATCCAGGACACAAGAGATTTCCTGAACAGAATTGCCAATTTGGTCTGGAAAGATTCATATCTCCTGATCACATTGGACGTTGTAAGTCTTTACACGAGCATTGCTCATGAACATGGCCTACGAGCAATAAGACATTATGTGAATACAAGACCTATCAACTTATACCAACATTCAGGTATGCTTGTAGAGATGTGCAGATTGTGCTTAACCAACAATCACTTTATGTTTGGAGGAGACACATACAAGCAGTTGCAGGGAACAGCAATGGGCACCTGCTTCACCCCCAGCTATGCTAATTTGCATCTGGGCTGGTGGGAGGAGCAGGTGCTCAAAACCAAATACATCAGGGAATGGAATGACCATGTAGTAACATGGATCCGATTCATCGACGATCTTTTTATAGTGTGGGAGGGATCAAAGGAATCGGCCAAAGCTTTTGTATGTGATATCAATGATAATGACCTGAACTTAAAGTTCACAGATCATATAAGCGAATCCAGTGTCTCATATTTGGATTTAGAAGTTTATGTTAAACAGGGGGTGATACATACCCGAACTTTTAGGAAACCAACGGCGGGAAACACCATCCTACATGCAGGAAGCTTTCATCCTCAGAGACTTAAAAAGAGCATCCCGTATGCAGAACATCTGAGGATGAAACGCAACTGTAGTGAGACACAGGCCCTCCTGGAAGCACAAGACTCTCTCACAGAAAGATTTGCCCATAGGGGGTACAAACCTGATATACTGAAACAGGCACGAGATAAAGTTGATGAAACTGAAAGAGAAACACTGTTAAGACCTGACGTAGAAAAAGTGTTGGAAAAGAAGAAGAACACAGGAAACCAAATTAGAATGATCACTGGATTCAATGCCTACCAGTCTAGAGTGAGAGACAGCCTGTGTAGGCATTGGCACCTAGTGAAACAAGATCCAATACTGAATGGTGTGGTCTCGCGTAGACCCATGATCACCTTTAATTTAACAAGGCTAAATCAATGAGGAAGGACCTGTTTGTCACAAGCCCAGAAGTTACGAAAGGGGAAGGTTGGTTTAAAGCTAGTCCCGGCTTTCATAAAGGCTTTAAATGTAAGGCATGTAAATTCGGCATAAATGAAAAACAGGTCATTTCACCTTTTTTGAACAGTCCATGGAAAATAAGATGCTCACTGAACTGTAAGAGTGATTTTGTGGTCTACATCTTGCAATGTACATCTCCAAAAGTATATGTTGGAAGTACGATTCACATGGTACATATTCGTATATTGCAAAAACCTCAGGGCTGTAAAAAATAACGATAAAAATTATGTGGTAGCCTGCCACATCAATGAGGTACACAAAGGGAACATCAATGATTTGACATACTTTGCAATAGATCAAGTACCGAAGTCCAGAAGAGGTGGAAACCGAGAAAGCAAACTTTGCCAACTTGAGTCAAAATACATTTTGCTGTTTAACTCTAAGAACCCTTTTGGTTTAAATGCAGAAGAGGATCTTCATGATCATTTAGCATAAGAGAGATATTCATTGCAGTACGGTTTTAAATCTCGATTTTTAATCAACAATTTTTAGCAGAGACATTAATGGTAGACAGACATCCATCAAAAGAAAACTGTAGTGTAAATATAATTATTTTTATTTTGACCTATGCAATATTTTAGCCTTGATATGAGTCAGGAGTTTTTAATGAACAGGAATAGTCACAAAAGAATATGGTAACCATTAATGCTATTGAAAATTATATCTTCATGTGTAGTTTATACTGTAAAGCACTGGCACTTTATTTAGCAAATTTGCACAGATCTAAAAAGTATAGTTAATTCTGCATTTTGCACATATCAGTAGTACTGTAAAGCATTTGCACTTTACGTGATTGATGACTGGAGATTATATATTAAAAGCGTGATATTTGGTTAAATCGTAGGTTCATCTGTTGATCCATATGAAAATCAACCAGAACTCTGAGCAAAATGAAGTGACTCAATATCAAAGGAAATGTGACAAAAATTGCACTTGCACTTTATTCTAATGATTGTATGGTCTAATAATGGAAGTTTTAACTGTTTGTCTATTTGTACATTTCTTATGACTGAGATTTTAACACAGAGAGTGTCAAAATTAACAATAAGGAATTGGGAATGGAGAATTGGGTAGATATTGCTTTAAGCAAGAGAAAAAATATAACCCATAGAAGGTGAAAAATGAGATATATTTTTGAGTCAATTGTGGACCAAAGGACACTTGTCCTGGATTAACATTTAGTAATTAAAGGGTACACTACAGTTGTTTTTATATGTACATAAAAAAACGGGCATATGAAGGTCACAAATGACAATGAAATTTTAAATTGTTATTAATTTTATTTGTATTATTACAATGTTGTAAATTGTGATGATAAATGGAATTATGAACAGCCCAAAAAGGTACAAGAATAAGGCATAATTATTTGTTTGAGAACAAACCTTACATTTTAGGACATGTGGAAATGTTGTAGTCTGTCTTCCTGGTTCATTGAAGGACGAGAGTCATGTGACCTCGAGTCTCTGTTTTTTTAAATGCATTTGGATTATGGCGACTGTTTGTGTGAACAAGGCAGGTGTGCCGAAACGCGTTACAGCGGAGATTTGAATAAAGCGTGGGACTGAATTGCAACGCTACCCCTGTGTCGGTGTCCGTTTCTCATGTTGGATTCTGAAATGGTGTGTATATATATATATATATATATATATATATATATATATATATATATATATATATATCTACTGGCGGTCGCCAGTAGATAGTTATAGTTAGGACCTATTTTCCATAGGAAATCCGCAACATTCTATTTGCAATAACGTTGGCGCCGGTTGACGAATCTTCGCGAAAGCTTCTAACTTGTTGGGGCGCTCCGGTCCGCTCCTATCCTGAAAGTCTCGGGGTGATTCGTCAAGCGGGGGCCGAGAAAAAAGGGGGGTCCCAAAACGTGTTTTCCCCATTCATTTTTCCATAGGAACCTTTAGTCGCAGCTACAGCCCGAACTGCTGAACGGAATTACACCAAATTTGGCAAAGAGGTAGCCCTTGGTTCAGTGTCGTGCCTTTTGCTTAAATGGTGTAAATCCGTTCAGTAGTTCCTGAGAAAATCAAAAGTAAAGTCACATATATATCTATGGCCGAGTAGGGTCCGCGTACCCTCCCGATCACGAGCTGCATGCTAATTGGCTGTCAAGTGGCTGTCAACACTCCAAATCAGGAAGTGTTGGCAGCCATTTTGTCCCTCGGTAGAACCGAGGGACAGAAACAAGTGCGCAAAGCGCAAAAAGGGGGCAGGGTAGAAACACCCTGACCCCCTAGGTCTGCTCAGGGGGTCCCACAAGGACCCCCTGGGCAGGAAAAAGCATTTTTTTTTTTTAAATCAGCGGGATGTGCTTAGGGTGCGCGGATCCCGCCGATTAAAAAAAAAAACACAAGAAACAAGTGCGCAAAACGCACAAAGGGGGCAGGGTAGAAACACCCTGACCCCCTAGGTCTGCTCAGGGGGTTCCACAAGGACCCCCTGGGCAGAAAAAAGCATTTTTTTTTTTTAAATCAGCGGGATGTGCTTAGGGTGCGCGGATTCCGCTGATTAAAAAAAAAAACGAAGCGCGGTCTCCCGCGCTTCGATGCTAATTTGCCCCCGGGTGGCCCAAGTCCCGGGGGCATGCGGGGGTGGGTTTAGATTTTATGAGGGGCCTCTAAGGCCCCCCAAGCCCCAGGGACCGCCACCCCCCGAGGCTTTAAATAAAAAATGGTGCGGGAGGGCTCTCCGCCCTCCCGCAGCCCCGGGGACCACCACCCCCCCGGGGCTTCTTTTTTTAAATTTAAATGACCTGTGTGGGGGGGCTTCTTTTTTTAAATTTAAATGACCTGTGTGGGGGGGCTCCACAGTCCCCCCACATGCCCCAGGGACCGCCACCTCCCCGGGGCACTAACAAATTTAAAATGGGGGTCCGTTTTGGACCCCCGAAGCCCCGGGGACCACCACCTCCCCGGGGCTTTGCAGATGTGAGGAGGGGGGCCGCGCGGCCCCCCTCCTGGAGCCTGTGGTGGCCCTGGGGACCGCCACCCCCAGGACCGGCTCCTGCAGTGTCCCGGGGTGCCTACCCCCGGGACACTGCTGTTTGCAATGGCAGGACGGGAGCCTCGCGGCTCCCGTCCTGTCATTGCAAGCTTGCTTGCTTCATTGAAGCGAGAGCTGGGAACCCTGCTCTCGCTTCAATGAAGCAAAGCAGATTGCTTTTCCATAAGGGAGCTGCAGGTCAGCAGCTCCCCTTATGGAAAAGCAAGCCGGCTCCCCCAGGACGCGGGGAGCCGGCAGGACCATGCGGGGATTGGGGACCCCGCCACGGTCCCCAACAAGTGGCCAGGCCCCGGGGATGGGGTCCCGGGGCCACTAGTGGCCCGGGAGGGGGTCACGCCGCCCCCTCCCAAAAAAGTAATTAAAAAATGTTTTTTTTTAAAAGAGGCAAAGGCCGGCCCCGGGGGATGGGGTCCCCGGGGCCTTAAATGGCCTGAGGAGGGGGCCACGCAGCCCCCTCCAAATAGTTTATTAAAAAAACAGTGGACATGCCCCGGGGATGGGGTCCCGGGGCCAATAGAGGCCCAGGGAAGGGGGCCACGCGGCCCCTTCCCGTTTTTTTTCATTTAAAACAAAAAAAAGAACATGCTGAGGCCCCGGGGGATGGGGTCCCCGGGGCCAAAAGTGGCCAAGGGAATGGGGGCCACGCAGCCCCCCTCCCATAAAAAAAAAAATAAGAACAAAAAAAAAAACGACATTGTGCCGGAGGCCCCGCCCCCTTCCTGCAGCAGTCTGCAAACGCGCCCCCTGGCGCGTTTTAAGAAGGGGAAGTAATTCCCTTTGAATACTGGGGTCCCTGGGGCCAACTAGCCCAACAGGAACCTCCAGTATGCGCCAGGAGCTGCGTTGCAGAGACGTGTACAGAGGCCACGCCCCTTTTTACACCTCTCTGCAACGCAGCTCTGTGGCGCTTTTTGGAGGTACATGGTGGGCTACTTGGCCCCCAGGGACCCTCAGTATTCAAGGGGACTTAATACCCCAACTTAAAACGCGCCACGGGGCGCGTTTGCACAGTGGTGAAGGGAGGGGGCGGGTCTTCAGGTGACATGTGTGCAAACAGGCCCCGTGGCACGTTTGAAGATGGGGAATTAAATCCTCTTCAATTCTGAGGGTCCATGGGGGCCAACTAGCCCACCAGGTACGTCCAGAAAGCGCCACAGAGCTGCGTTGCAGAGAGGTGTAAAAAGGGGCGTGGCCTCTGAACACCTCTGCAACGCAGCTCCCTGGCGCATACTGGAGGTACAGGGTGGGCTAGTTGGACCCCAGAGACCCTCATGATTCAAGGGGACTTAATCCCCCAACTTAAAACGCGCCTCGGGGCGCATTTGCACAGTGGTGAAGGGAGGGGGCAGGGCACAATATAGTTAGAAATTAGCATTTAAAAAACCTTTGAAATTCACTTAAAAAACCATAGGTTTCAGGCACGTTATAGTTAGAAATTAGCATTTAAAAAACCTTTGAAATTCACTGAAAAAACCATAGGTTTCAGACACGTTATAGTTAGAAATTAGCATTTAAAAAACCTTTGAAATTCACTGAAAAAACCATAGGTTTTAGGGACAGTTATAGTTAGTTGGACATTGCACTCGTACAAAACCCGTAAAATTCCCTCGTTATAGTTAGTTCAGGTAACTATAACTCGCGCCCGCAATGCACTGCTGATGACGTCACATATTACATCACTCATGACATGGTCAGTGACATCACTGATGACATCACTGAAGAATGTGCTAGTATTTGTATGAGTAAGTGAGTTGGTGTGTGTATAACTGTATAGGTGAGTAAATGGGTGTGTGCTTAATTTTTTGATGACTGACTAGGTGTGTGAGTACCTCTATGGATGAGTGGCGGTGTGTGAGTGTTTATATAGGTGTATGAGTGCATATAATAGTCCTGTACTGAGTGACTATAAGTATGAGTGACTGTACGGGTGAGTGAGTAGATGTGTGTGTGTACACCTAAGAATCAGTGAGTGTGTATATAGTAATTGGTGTTGGAGTGTCTATGGTTTTGACAATGGCAGTCTGTAATTTACAGTGGGTGTATCAAAAGTTATATTAGGGTGTGAGACGATGCATCAAATTATCACATGGATGATGTCATCAGTGATGTCATCAGTGATGTCATTTGATATGTCATCAGTGATGTCATCAGTGATGTCACTGACCATGTCATGAGTGATGTAATATGTGACGTCATCAGCAGTGCATTGCGGGGGCGCGAGTTATAGTTACCTGAACTAACTATAACAGGGGAATTTCACGGGTTTTGTACGAGTGCAATGTCCAACTAACTATAACTGTCCCTAAAACCTATGGTTTTTTCAGTGAATTTCAAAGGTTTTTTAAATGCTAATTTCTAACTATAACGTGTCTGAAACCTTTGGTTTTTTCAGTGAATATATATATATATATATATACATATATATGTATATTCCCAGTAGGTAGTTAAAATTAGGATGTAGTTTTCATAGGAAGAACGTTTTTTCATCTGCCAATAACTTTAGCGTTGTTTGACGAATCCTCACAACATTTTCAAAACTAGTTTGATGCTCACTTCAGCTGCTGTCTTAAAAGTTTCGGGGTGATCCGTCAAGCGGGGGCTGAGAAACAGAGGGGGGGGTCCAAAAATGTGTTTTCCCCATGTTAATTTCCATAGGAACTTTAGACAAGGCTACAGCCCAAACTGCTGAACAGAATTACACCAAATTTGACAGAACAGTAGCTGTTGGTCCAGAAAGCGACCTTTTTGTTAAATGGTGTAAATCCGTTCAGTAGTTGTGGCATTCTGTCTCCGTTCGGGACCGCGAGGATTGTCACGTCTCCCGCAGAGCCACACCAATTGGAGTGCTGGACGAAGGGTGGATTTCTCCGTTTTTTTTTTCCCTTCATTATGTTTCATTGGACTGTTGGCCACACATGGTCTGATGATTTGTACCATGGATGTAAGTTTGGACAATCTCTAAATGTTCTTCTAGTCGTATTTCTCCTATTGGATGGACATTGACAGGAACTTCATTTCCATTTTTGAGACATATATTGGATGAATCTAGAACCTCTACCTTTAGATGATGGATTGATTTCTATATATTCTGTGCCCTGAAGAAGTCCACCTTCAAGTGAACGAAACGCGTTGGCTGGTTTTCCTTAGCACATAACTATGAAGCAGCAATAAAGAGAAGATTCCTTCTAACCTTTGCAAGCTTGTGAATATACTTTGCCCTAATACAGATATTACCAAAGTGGTGCACCACTGTTCTCCATTTGTTTGTGTATATATATATATATATATATCCAGCTCGTAAATCTTCGTGACAGGGAGCCCAAGACCCTGGCAGGGCGGGTCGGTGTAAGGGGCACGAAGAACCCACTTTTAAATCCAGCACAATCTTCTTACACAAGAAGACGCCGACAACTAAATTGGAGGAAAAGGGTGCTTTAATTCTTACACGGAGTATGCAGCAGGGTGCCATATTCATCCCTTACGCGTTTCAACTCACTCTGGAGCCTTGATCACAGGTGTGCTTTTCCTTTCCAAACTGACCACGTGATAATGCGTCATCAAACCACCTTTTTATTCAGTAGGTACATATGTGTGCAGAAAAGGAGAAGTAGAAACAAAGCAGGAGCATTTATTATAAAGCTGTTTTTATGTGCACTGCATTGCAAAACTATTAACAATATTGGCAGCTGAAAAAAACGAACTGAAATGCCATGAAATAAGCTGCTGGATGAAATAATGACTTTTAAAACTTTGCAGTGCACATTCCATACAAACAATACGATCCATACCTACTGAATAAAAAGGTGGTTGAGTGAGTTGAAACGCGTAAGGGATGAATATGGCAACTGCTGCATACTCAGTGTAAGAATTAAAGCACCCTTTTCCTCCAATCTGGTTGTCGGCGTCTTCTTGTGTAAAAGATTGTGCTGGATATATATATATATATATATATATATATATATATATATATATATATATATACATATACACATACATTACATACTGCCCGTCGCCAGTAGGTATTTTTATTTAGAACCAAAGCTTCCATAGGAAAAGCATTTTTGTTTTATCAATAACTTTGGCACCGCTGACGAATCTTCACGAAATTTTTAAAAAACGTTCCCGTTTTGGTTCAGCTGCACTTTTGACTTAAGCACTTTAGATGTAGCACTTTATATTTATTAATATACATTACCATGTTTGGAGTTTTTGACGTATGTATAAAAGTCGAGAGAGGGGAAAAGAAAGAATTGCTCCTTGTTGTGAAGTAATAGATCGTGAAGTCTATGATTCTTTTAATATATGGAAGCATTTGCACTTTAAAATTAGTCTAGTACTGTAGAAGGATATATAGAGAGTAGGAAAAAGGTATCCTCTTTGATATACTAAAGCACTAGCACTTTATTAAATGATGGTACTGTATAATTAACAAAGCACTAGCACTTTGAATATTGTGGAAAGTGGATAATGAAGTTGAGCACTAGCACTTTATTAGAGGAATGTTTGTCACAAATGTGGAAAAATAACATGCAGTAAGATGGGCAGCCATATGATATGTTGAAATCCTCATGTACAATTAAGAGTGGAAATGGAAGCAAGTAATGAAGTTTACTGCTTGATATTTAAATTGAAACCTTGATTATGCACTAGCATAGATATAACTGTGTAAATACAATGCCTGTTTTATGAACTGAAATGTTGATTATGCACTGGCCTCGCAGTAATTATGAAATGGAACAACAAAATGTTGAAAGGTCACGTTTTGTTTAAACACATTCAAAGATGGCGCCCAAACTGTTGATGTGACAAACTCTGGAGTGCCAAGAAAGTTTGTCCTTTGTCAATGTTGCCTAAATGATGAAAAGGTATTTTAAAATGAGAAAATGGCATTGTTGGATTGTGAACAAGGCAGTGTGACGCTGCCGAAACGCGTAGATGCCGTCACTATAAATATAATAAAAATGATCGAAAAAATTGACCCATGGAGTGCTGGATAATTACTGCCGAATGCGATTGGTGATTTTATTGGAATATATATATATATATATATATATATATATATATATATATATATATATATATATATATATATATATATATATACATATATTACATACTGCCCGTCGCCAGTAGGTATTTTTATTTAGAACCAAAGTTTCCATAGGAAAAGCATTGTTTGTTTTATCAATAACTTTGGCACCACTTGACGAATCTTCACGAAATTTTTAAAAAACGTTCCCGTTTTGGTTCAGCTGCTGTGTTGAACATTTCAGGGTGATCCACAAAGCGGGGGGTGAGAAAAAAGGGGGGTCCCAAAACGCGTTTTCCCCATGTTATTTCTTTGGGGATTTTTCATTTATTAATTTTTCATTTTTTTAACGAAATTACACCAAATTTGGCAGAAAGCTAGAGGTTGGTCTATAAATCATGCTTTTTGTGATTTGGTCTGAATCTGTTTGGTAGTTTCAGAGATATTTAAGTTTAAAAAATATATATATCTGGGAGCCCAACAGCCTACTGAGACCCTACTGAAATTTGATTGGCTGCCAACACTTCAACAAAGAAAAAATGTAACAAAATAAATAAAAGGAGACATGGTAGAAACAGCCTGCCCTCCTAGGCCTCTTGGGAGGGGGGGGGACCCCCCTAGGGCCAAAAAAGGTATTTTTGTAAACATCTCCATCAAGATCAGCTGATCCGGCTGAACATTTCAAAAAAACATGAAGCACAGGCTTAGTTCATTATCGGCCCCTGGGTAGGCCAGGTCCTGGGGGCACTGTTTTAATAAGGAAGGGGGTTCACGGGCCCCCCCTCCTGGGGCTTATTATGCCCCGAGGACCACCACCTCCCCGGAGTCTCATAACGTTTTAATGCGGGGGAGGCTTGTATGCCCTCCCTCGCTGACCCGGGGACCGCCACTTTCCGGGGCTTATTTAATTTTAAATGGAGAAGGCCTCTCCTACCCTCCCCAGCCCGGACCATGTCATGAGTGATGTAATATGAAAGGTCATAAGCAGTGCATTGCGGGGCCGCTAGTTATAGTTAGCTCACTAACCAAAACAGCTGAATTTCCCTTGTTTTGTACGCAGTGAAATGTCAGCCTAATTATAACGTCCCTGTAACTTTTGGTTTTTTTCAGTGAATTTCTGAGGTTTTTTTCTTCTATTGCCTAACTACAACATCCCTGTAACCTTTGGTTTCTTCAGGGAATTTCTATGGTTTTCTAAATACAAATTCCTAGCAATAACGTCCCTGTAACCTGTGGTTTTAAAAATTGGAGAAGGGTCGCGCGGCCCCCCTCCTTGTGCGCTTAAGGGCCTTGGGGACCATCACCTCCCTGGGGCCACAAATTACATTTAAATGGGGAGGGAGGTTGCGTGCCCCCCCTCGTGGGCCATGTACAGTCCCGGGGACCACTCCCTCCCTGGGCTTTCTAAATTTTTTAGAAGGAGGGAGGCATTCTCGGCCCCAGGTACCATGACCTCTCTAGGGCCATTAATTGCCCTGGGAACCGCCACACTCCAGGGCCAGCTCCCTATGTCTCGGCGTGCCCACCCCCAGGACATAACTGTTTGTTCTTGCTTCACAGGAGTTTTGACAGCTCCCACCAAGTGAGAGCAAACACTAAGTCCACTCCCAGCTTACTGGGAGCAAACTTTTCATCTGTTATCATGCCTGCTGTCAAGCGGAAAAAAGATGAAAGAATTGCTTCTGCACACAGGAGCATTTTTGGCTGCTCCCTACGTGCAGGAGCAAATCCGGTTCCCACTGGAGGTGGGGAACCAGCAGGGACCCGGGGGCATTGGGGCTCCCCCTGGTTCGCAACATAGTACACTGGGTGCCCTTGGTGGGCTCCAAGGCACCCAAGAGGAAGAGGCCGGACCCCGTGCAATGGGGTCCCCAAGGCCAAAATCAGTTTGGGGAGGAGGCTGCATGGCCCTCCTCCTCTTTGAATAATTGGCCGGGCCCCAGGGGATAAGGCCCCACTCCCCCAATAAGTTTTGGCTGGGCCCTGAGGGATGGTGTCCCAGGGCCAAAATTGGCCCAGGGAGGGAGCTGCACAGCCCCACTCCCCTTCGAATAATTGGACGGGCCCCGGGGGATAAGGTCCCCAGGTAGAAAACCAGTCTGGGGAGGGAGGCTGCGTGGCCCCACTGCTCTACAATAGTTGGTTGTGCCCAGGGTGATAGGGTCCCTGGGGTCAAAATCAGCGCGGGGAGGGGGGCTGTGTGACTCCCCTTGCCCCATTGTTGGCTGGGCCCCGGGCGATGGGGTCCCCTGGGCAAAAACCGCTCCGGGGTGGGGGGGCTGCTCAAACCTCCTTTCTATAAAAGGCAAAGGAGAGTGTGTTTTCTCTGCAATTCCACATTGAAAGATGATCTAAAATGCTTTGTGGAGGTGAATGCATCATTCATCTATTGGAGTGCAATCTTTAGTGACTGTGACAAGTGGGTTCTTTCATGTCCTTACCTGGTGAGAGCAGAGTCCTTGGTTCTCCCTTTAAATTACTGCGAGTATTCAAATGTGCCAATCACTTGGAAGCTTCGCCCATTTGGCCCCGCCCATCTTAGTAGTATGGAAAGGTCTTCCCGCCTTTAGCCAGGATGATGGACAGCTTAACAAGCCCCCAGCACATTTCCTGCCAATTTTGATGAGGCGTTCTTGATGCCGAGGAGTATCAGGACTTCTTCACCAAACAAAGAAGCACTTACTTCATATAGTTAAGAAGAAGGACCCTTGTTTGGTGGAAATTTGCCTCTTTGTAGTCTTTTTGTCTTCTCTATAGGAAGATTCATGTAATAACAAATTTCTTGATAAAGACGCATGAGGAACAATCACATCACCAAAACCCACACAAGATCAATAGTGACATTTTCTCGTGCTCCATTATGCAGCTGTAGTGTAGAATACATAATGGACATTTACTCAAGGAGGTAGCACTTAGTAATTAACCAGTAGAAAGTACTCTATTTGGGTAGATATTTTGATCAAAACTGTGGACTCTTGTTGGATAAATGGGCAAGTGCGGTTCTGTTGTGGCCAGTCACTCACACAGCTACTGACACACCCTCAAAGACACTGAGGGGGAGATTTTCATACCTTTTGCGCTGGTTTAGCGCCACAAAAGTGACGTAAACTAGCGCAATTTTTTTTTCCCTATTTTCTTTCCAGCGCAAAACTTGTTAATGCCCCTTCAAAGGAGGCACTAACAGGAGAAATGCTTACATTTCTCCGTGCTTTTCCGACTTTCCATGCATGCTGCACTGTGCAGCACGTATGCAAAGTGGGAAAAGCTTTGCATCGTGCCTAGCATAGTATTTTGTATAGGAAGGGTACCCTTCCTGTACAAAACCTATGCTACACTCATGCACACACCCTAGCTCTGCGGCGCTAAGGTGTGTGTGTGGCGCACGGCAGCTGAAATCAGCGCCAGCGCAAGGGAAGGAGAGAGCCATATCTCTGAAGATATGGTGTTCTGCTACCTCCCGGTCGCGCAATGCAGTGCAGCCTCGCAGGGGGAGGCACTGCATTGCGTGACTTTTAAAAAAATCTCCCCCTTAGACACCCACTCACATACTCAGGCACTCATACACCCACTGACAGACCAACACAGACACTCTCACACACGCTCATAGACCCACTCAGACACTTGTGCACCCACTCAAACTTACTCAGACCCTCTCACAGCCACTCACAGACCCATTCAGACACTCATGCACCCACTCAGAGACCCACTCAGACGCACTTATAGACCAACTCACTCATGCACCCGCTCACAGAACCTTTCAAGATGGTTGTGATGCGGCCAAGTTCACAATTGGTTGTGGTTTGGTCACCACCAACTCCGTCGGATGGACTAAAGGCATCAGTGTTGCCATTCATCGTCATGCGTGGCTACATTATACTGGGTTCTGTGGGAAGAGGTTAGGAACAATATTGAGAAAGCTCAGGACAAACAGAAGGCAGCATATGATAAAAATAGCAAAGTAAGGGAACTGCAGGTGGGAGAGAAAGCCTTAGCCCTCATACTCTCTCACACCTACTCAGATACTCACGCACTGACTCACAGACCCACTCGGAGACTCACGCACCGACTCACAGATCCACTCAGAGACTCACATACCCACTCGCATACTCATTCAGACACTCATGCACTCACTCACAGACTGACTCACACACTCATGGAGGCACTCGCAAACCTATTCAGACACTCACACACACTCACAGACCTACTCAGACACTCATGCACCCACTCAGACACCAACTCAGATGCTTACATACCTACTCACAGACCCACACAGACACTCACACACCCAGTGAGACACTTATGCACCCACTCCCAGACCCACTCAGACGCTCACACATTCACTCACACACCCATTGAGACACTCATGCACTCACTTACACACCCACTGAGACACTCTTGCACTCACTCACACACTTGTTATATTCCTGAGTTAGTCCCATGTAGCGAAGCAGCTTATTTTTTACATTGTCCTCACAATAACATTTCAGCCATGAACGTTTCCACATATTTGCATGCACGACAATGTTGGATTAGTTTGCCTGAAACTAAACTTGTTTACACATCTAGCTTCGCACAATATTATCACAATGCCCTGAACATCATGTACAAGGTCTCTTTTCACACTATGTACAAATGTCATCTCTATCTTTACCCACGGGCGACAGGACTATCTACATATCCATAACATCACTAATCTATATGCACATCACAAGGCTGCTTTCTATTATAAAAGATGAGCATCCCAATAGATTGGTAGAGGAGGCACTTCAGCTGACACCGAGGGTCCCTGCATGCTGAGACTTTACCATGCAGCGGTCTGACATCATGTGAGAGGTGTCCAGTTTGTGACCAAGACGGGGTCCTTCATTCTCTCTTATCAGGTAATGGGGTTGGATCATCCCTTGGGGGGATTCTTGGCTCCACGCCTACACACACTCTAGGTACACTTAGAGTAGGGTTCACATAGTAGGAGTATGCCAGATTATTATATCTAGTATTTACACTTTTGGTGCTGGTAATAACCTTTATCTGCTTCTGTCTATTAATCATTGCTGCACACGTATTTATACAAGAATAACGTGGGTTCAATAAACTCATTGAAAAACGTCCCACTGTGTAGTCTCTGGATACTTCTCTGAGAATAAGTGAGCACGAGTGACTGAGCAAAAGGTTCTGTACTGAGGTCACGATCTCTGAGGGGTCAGAGTTGTCATATTCAGTGGTGGCCGGAAACCATTCGCTCTCTGATAAGGTTAGGGGGGCTTACAGTGGCACTGTGAGCTAGCTGGTCTATAGGCCAACAAATCCTGCGGGGGTGTCTGGAATCAGTCTAGGCACCAAGCCCCTAGTTTATGTTGTCCAACAGATGTGCAGATCCTACGGATTAGTAGGAACTACACGACACACTCACTCTGAAAGGTTACAGGTTAAAGTTAGGCAATATAATGGAAAAAACCTTAGAAATTCACTGAAAAAGGAAAGGTTACAGGGACGTGTTAGTTAGGAAATAACATTAAAAACCATAGAAATTTACTAAAAAAACTAAGGATATAGGGACGTTATAGTTAGGAAATAACATTTAAAAAACTTTAGAAATTCACTGAGAAAACCAAAGGTTACAGGGATGTTATAGTTAGGAAATAGAATGAAAAAAACCTTAGAAACTCACTGAAAAAACCAAAGGTTACAGAGACGTTATAGTTAGGCTCAGATTTCACTCGTACAAAACCAGTGCAATTCAGCAGGTTTAGTTACCTTAGCTAACAATAACTTACGCCCCCGCATTGCATTGCTTATGACCTCACATATTACATCACTCATAACATGGTCAGTGACATCACTGATGACATCACTGAAGACATCTCAAATATGTCACTGACCATTCCTGAGCTTCCTAACACAAAATGAGTTTATCACACATGACCTTTAGTTTAATTCCACACCTGGAGACAAAGTCTTGAATCAGTCTCTTAGCCACAATGACAGCATCTGATAGAGCAGAAAGATAGGCTTCTACTTTAAACATTAGAACAGCACTGATGTATCTGGATAAAGTGAATCTAATTTTGTAACCTTGACAAATGGCTTATGTGACAATATTGCTGGAGGGAAAGTAAAGTGCAAACTAGTTGGTACATGTGGCACATACCTTCTCAACTGATGTGCAGTATCATGATACAGTCATGCCAGATTGTCAAGAGCAGGTCTTCTTGGTGACGATTGAAGGACCTTCTTTGTGCACAGATACAGTCTTTTATGTCCAGCAGCAACACCAGACTCCAGTACTACAATAGGGTGAGATTATGTCTGAAATTTGCAGCAAGAAGGAAAACAACTAGAGTCCAGGAAAACCCTTCATATTGCCCAGGCCAAACAGAAAGGTGAGACACAAGATGTGGATAGAAGGAACACAAGGAGCACAGGATTTCCTGATGAGTCTAGTTACCGAGCAACCAGGCAAAGCAGAATTGCGCTGCAAACTAGACCTGAAATAGATCCCCTATACAGTACTGGAAAAGGATGTGACCTGAAAAGAGAAACAAGAAGTTAAAATCCTCTATCTTGGACTGGGATGGTTATTTAAGAGAATTGTGTGTCAAAATACTGTGTAGTTTAATACTTTTCCTGGTACAAAAGGAAAAATGTTAACACTGACCTACAACATTACAGAGATGCTGTTGGTCTGGACTTAGAATCTATTTTGCATGGAGCGTTTCAGAGATGCCATATCCAGGTATAGGCTCACCCCAGGATGCTGCTCACATACTTCAGCAGAGAAGCTGAGCCACGCAGGGTAACAGGTGCCAGGGAAGGACAGCATTGTGGACAGAGGCTGCTGCGAGCACTATCCCAACCCTGGTAAGGGAAAATTCCTTACCCAGCTTTTGTAACAGTAATTAGAGAGGAACCAATTAAAATTCTTGTTAATCCATAAACCATCTGGATGTCTAAGACACCCATATTTTGTCCAGTCCATCTTTTACTTTTGGGTGCTTCCACTTGTAAACAGTGTTTAATTTGAGCCTGTGGTTGCTGGTGGGGGCCACTGGGATTCATTTTTGGAGACCAACACTTATTTTTCATCATCATACATTTCCAGAGAGGGAAAACAAAGAAAGGGCAAAGAAGGGGGAAGAGAAAGGCGGAAAACTCACCACAAAGGGAGAAAGCAGGAACCTGCAAGAGGAAGATAAAGGGGCAGAGAGTGTCTGATAGTGGATTAAAGAGGTCTGAGGTGGATTCAAGTCTACGCATCCCTGGTATTCGGCGTGCAGTATTTAATAGCACTGGCTACAGCTTCTTTGCAGAGCTTTGGGCACCGGTACTCATTCTTTCACAAATTAAGCACTGCTTGTAAGTCTTCAACATCCTGTAATTTGGGCAGGAAAGATGTAGCAGTTTGGGACTAAAGCAGCATTTTTAGCATCTCTGTTATCAAAAGCAGTACCTTTAGACACTTCATCTTGAACTGATTAATGATCAGCACATTTAGCTATTGCGAGATATTTTGGCAGTTGGAGGGCACCAAGCAATGCTATTACATCGAATCCATTTTTAATGGGAGTACCTGCAGAAGTAAAGATACCTCATTGCATCCACAAAAGACTGGAGTTTTGGGCATATACTTTGAATCAATAAACATAGTTACACATTTCCGAGTAGCCAAAATATAAGTACAGGTAAGGTGTATCAATTCAGTTATCTGGGCAGTTTCAGTTGCGGTAACATTGACTCTCAAATCTTTAGTGCATGGTGCAGACAGCATATCCAGTAACCAACTTTCCTCCAATCACTTTGCCTTGGAGAGAAGGAGAAGTAAACTCAGAGGTTTCTAGTGTGGAGTGACTAGCATCAGTATTAATAAGACATAGGGTGAGGTTTCTGTTTCTAACACATAGCACATTTAGCCCTGTCAGGTCTACAGTGCTCAAAGTGTGTACACGAAAGTAGGCTCCGCACAGGCTGTCTTTAAATGGTGGGTACTTATCCACCCTTAGCCCCACTCTGCCCTTTTGTCAGCCTGACTATTCTGCCCTCCTCTGCCCCTCCCCTTTCATAGTTTGTTCAAACAATTGCATTTTTAAAGACATTAGGATCACAATGATTTGCTCCAAAAACAAATTCAGACAATATTTTGTTTTGCCAACCCACAAATATGATTCATTTTCTTGAAAAATGGTTAATTTTTGTCTAACCAGTTATGTTAGGACAGAATTCAGTAATTGCATTCAATAAAGCATCCATAGCAGCAATCAATGGGGCATTGCCCCTAGTTGTATGCTGTGGCTTTGGCAACCAATGATCTTAGACCTCTTCTGTAATAAACATACACAAAAATAATGTAAGTGAAAAGATATGGAGGAGGCAGTGAAGGAGAGATGCATGCTCCCGATTCTATCCCTCATTTCATGTCTCACTTTCTCTTGGGTGTGTTTAAGACAATTCAAATGTGATTCCAAGGTTCTTCAATCATACCAATTAAGGAAAGTCAGTCATTGTAGGAGGATGGCCTAGTATATGGTGCAGACTTATTTAAGTGAAGCACCTTGCATTAATCCAGACAACCTTTGTGGTGAATTTAGTTGTCTTAGACAACCTTAGTAAGCCCTCTAAGTGGTAGCTGTGGAGAGCAGCCTTCAGGCTTATCTTGAAGAAGTGTTAAGCAGCTTGTTTTACCAGATCTAATCATGTAGTGTAGGTTAAATGATAAAGAACCACACAGTGTATATATAAAAATAGTTCTATTTATTACACAACACTCACTAACACCAGGGCACAAGTCCTAAAAAAAGAAGTGGGGGGACTAACCTAGTTAATCTGTATGCAAGTGGCATCGCAATGCGTGGCATCGCAGCGCGTGACATCACATCGCGTGACATCACGGAGCGTGACATCACGGCGCGTGACATCACGGCGCGTGACATCACAGGAACTGGCATCACAAGAAGTGATATCAGATCTTAAGCCCTCACATATATGTTTAGCAGGTGTATCATGAGTGTTTTGAGCACATTTCGAGTATACTTGCAAACCCTCCTGATTTAGGCAGAAGATTCACACTTTTGTACGCTACATATAAAACAATGTTACCTTTTGTCAGCGTTAAGCTTTCTATAGCCATAGTGCGTTAAAAGAAATAGTGATATTTACATCATTACAACGCCTCCTCAAGGGTAATAAGCGCTATATAAATGCAATTTATTTTGTGCAAATACTGGGAAAGATCAACACATCTGACTTCTAACAGTGCATGCAAATCTCCTAAACAGAGCCTGAACAAAGTGAAAAGCTGCCTCTCTTAAGTATGTGTGAAGTGCTAACAAGGTGTGAGCCTTTGTTTCTCCTCTGCTGCATTTGCATCAGGTGTGAGGCTCCTGACTGCTGCCAGCCAGGAGACTCCAACAAAAGGAGGCTTAATGACCCCTGAGACTCGGCCTTTGTTATGGCCGAGTATCCCAGCAGGAGTCAGAAATAAGAGAGCCCCGTCCCCGCCTGCACGTTGTTGTGATCGAAAGCAGACAACAACGTGCAGGCGCTGCTGAGTGTGTCCCGGTGTTTGGAAATTACACCGGGACGAATTCAGCATCTTTTTTAGTGGGGCCCAACTTCTTGGCAGGGTGGACGGCATCCACCCTGTGAAAGAAGTGGGGGGACGCCGTCCACCCGCGTGGACCCCCGACTCGTGCCCTGACTAACACATTGGTATATCTCCTACCCGGAGATATAAACACAAATACACAATAATACTGCAATTGTAACAGGCAAGTAAGCACAAAATAGAGTGGTCTCCAGGGGGAGACCAAACCATATATTAAGAAAGCAAACTGCGAACTGCAACCAAAGTCGGAACTTGGACCAGGAGACTCAGAGGAGCTGGGGACACAAGGAACCACCCAAGGTAAGTATGCAGGAACCCCACGGAGGCTGTGTGCAGAGTGGAAACAGCTGCATGTCCAATAGGAGTCAACTGGGAAGTTGCGGTAGCAGTTTTGGAGAAGAGGGATCCTTCCCAGTAGACCCTGAAGAAACCCCGTGGAAGACACAAGGTTGGAGAGTCACCCCACCAGTGGATGCCCCAGGAACCAGTATACCTAGACCAGGGGAGACCAGGGGAGCATAGGTGCGAAGTGAAATCGCAAACCGCCGTGGACCACAATAAAGGACTTCAGGAAAGATGCCGCTGAAGAAGACTGTGCCAGAGTCCGGTAGAATTCAAGAGTGGATTCTTGAAGAGGAGAACCTGTAAGCAGAGGGGACAGTGCCTATGCCACTCGGAGATGTCCAGGAGGCACGGAAGAACAATGCCCACTGATGAAGGATGGTTCAAGTAAGTTGACAGTGACCTTGTCGCTGCAGCTGTGAGGACCAGACGACGCTGAGGAAAACCAGGAGCCGTGCATGAGCTGTCCCACGTCGGAAGTCGAGAACCAGGGGGTCGGTGTCCGTCAAGAGCACCAACAAGCCTTGGCAGCTGCAACATGCGTGGAAAGCATAGAAGGAGCAACGTTAGGACCAGCAAGGTCAAGGGACTCACCACAAGCAGGAGTCAGAGCAGGCCCCGTCCGTGGGACGGGAGGAGCAGCAGACCGGTCAGCTTTGTTGCGGCACCTTCAGATGCAGGGGAGTGACTCCTTCACTCCAAGGGAGATTACTTGGGGTGTACTTGATGCCCACAGGTCTGCTGAAGATCCTGGAAGAAGCACAGACACAGACGATGAAGAAGACTTGCAGAACACTGAGACCAGGAGCAGCAGGAGTCTTCCTTGATGCAGTCTCGGTTCCAGGCGAAGTCCAAGTGTCCAGAAGGTCGAAGAGTGATGTGGTTTCAGGCTTGAGTTTTGTCCCATGATGAATCTGAGGTAAGCCCTTAAATACCCTAGGAAAGGGGTTAGGACGACTCAGGGGTCCCTCCCAGAGGAGGGGCTGGACAGACAGGAGGATACTCCCATGTCCTTTGTCCAGTTTTGCACCACAACAGGAACCAAGGGCTCCCTGAACTGGTTCACACTAGAGTATGCAAGGAGGGCGGGAAACAACCTTTACAACGCGTACATTACACCGCGATACCTTCACAACGCAGTGCCATTACAATGCAAGTCGTTACAACGACTTGCTCTAGATGGTGCTCTAGACTAAGGAATAGTATGATTTACTATTCCAACACCTTCCCTACTGTTGCACACACTGGAGTTGGAATAGTCCAGCGCACCATCTAGAGCATGTCGTTGTAACGACTTTGCATTTTAATGGTACTGAGTTGTAACAACGTGGTCGTTGTAACGACCGCGTTGTAAAGGCATGCGATGTAATGACTCACGTAGTAAAGAGTCATATTCCAGGAGGGCAGCAAATGTGCCCTTCAGAGCAGTCTGGTGATGCTGGCAAGCACCCCCACCCCAGCCCAATACACTAAGTCCTGTCTGGGGAGGTAGTCACATCTCCCTGTGACAGAAAATGTATTGTTCTACCTTCCCCTGCTCGAGCTTGGCTCAGCAGCAGGAGGGCAGAACCGTGTCTGTGGTCGGCATCAGCACTAGCTTACTGTCAGAACCTGAAAGGCTGTAACCTGGAGTACAGGGGGGTACCCTGAGGGAGGTCCCAGTACATGGGATCATACTTCCAACACTGGAATTGGTGTTGGGGTAAGATTCCAACACATTTAATACCAAACATGACCAGGTTCAGTGCAGCCACTATATAGTTAGACATCTCGTATTAACTGATGTCCACTATATGTTTTAAAATGGCTGACCACACTTACAAAGGCTGGAGAATCAACTCCGGGGTTTGTAGGAGTGTCCTGCACATGCAGGGATACCCTCATACTTATAACCATGCACCCGGTCTTCAGGACTGAAAGGTCTGCCAGAGGGGTGACTTATAGGTTTTAAGTGTAGTGACCTCAGATATAAGGAAACTTATATCTGTCATGAAGGGCGCTAGCACCCACTCACACAGGCTGCAATGGCAGGCCTGTAGTCACAGTTTGAGTGGTCTCTCATGGGTGGCACAATACATGCAGCAGCCCATGGGAGACCCTTGGTACCTTAGTATCATATACTAGGGATGTACAAGTGAACACCAGTAGCCAATTGTGGAGGTACAGAAGTACTTACTATGGTCAATTTAGGGAGCAAGCACAGTGACTGGGGTCGTGATTAGCAGGACCCCAGTCAGACTAGTCAAACAAACATACTGACACCAGCAAAAAGTGGGGGTAACCATGAAAGCAGATCATACTTTCCTATAGTCATTGCTATGGACACCATACTCACAGTCAGACTCAAGAAGATCAGAGATGATGGAGTGACTTAGGTCGTTGGCGTGACTACTTAGAGAACTGCCACCAGAAAAAGATGGAAGTTTTCAAATTCACTGAAACCAACTGATTAGGTGATGACTTTGAAGTAGCCTAAAGGTAGACAACAGACCTACCCAACTCTGTGTAGTGGTGGTGAGTTACAGCGGTGCGTTGATTTTTACTAGATTGGGAAAATGCTATGTTGCTGGGTGTGTGTGTGCTCAGTGCTGTCTGTCTCAAATTCGAAGCTAAGTGGTGGTGGGGTGGGGGGCATTTTGTTGAAGGTAACTGGAAACAGACATTTAGCCATGCTGCCTCTGTGCCTTCTCGGTGCACTCCTTATGCAGTTTAACTTTTTTCTCCTTGATCTGCAATGTCATTTTTGTTTTTCAATCAACAGGCCCTCTTACCCTGCACCATACTGGAAAAACAATATCACATGCTCACACTTACCTTACCGAACCGCATCCGCCAGGCACCCAAGATTGACGGACAGTCCAAGAGGAATGCAGATGCAACTCCCAATTTGGCAATACAGTATCATTTTTTCTCTTTAATCATTTGAACTGTGTGTGTTGTTTATGTTTACTTGACTTCTACAGATATTTTAATTTTATTTGCTATCTTTCAAAGCTCAGTACCGCAGAACATAATGTAACCTGGGTATCTCTGGGGGCAGACAGACAATTTGATTTGGTTTACCTGTACTACTCATCATCATTCCTCCATTTCCTTTTCCTCACATAACAGATTTATGATGGTCGGCTGCCAAAATGAATGTTGTCCTTGTGTAGTGTTTGTCTTTGTCAAACCTTTCCCTCAAATCCCCCTTCCCATCCATTCATCGAACCCCTAACTCTCATCCCCCGGGCTGTGTGATTTATTGAGGTGTGACTAAATTAAATTTACACCATTAATTGATCACACACTTGGTGGGGCAGATGTGGTGAAAGCAACACCAACTCAGTTCAGGGCGTGGATCTTCTTAAACTCTAAGTATAGCCCACACTGGTAATATTATATTTAGATTAGCCACCCACGCACAGTATTCAATATATATATTTTTTTTTCAGAGGAACATAATTGCCAGCATCATCCTTCAGGCACTGTATTGCATCAAAGGTTACGCTTGTCCCCTTCGTAGCTCGAGCCATCTACATTTTCTAACTTTTAGTAGCTCACCATTCTGATAATTTTAGCATTGCTAATCATATTTTCTCTATTGTCTATCTTCTTCTTGTCTACTATTAGTCTAGTCTCTGGTGACTGTCTAATTTTTTTTGTAAAGCTTGCATGTACGTCATTAACCCAGTTTTTATTTCAATTTAATTAGTTCCCTGCGATGAATATTCCTTATCCTACAGTTTGAGTTTGGATAGGAGGGTGTGAGACCTCGCTTCTGGATCTAGTGCTTTCACTGTTCGACTAGTTCGCTAGCATGCTGCTACTGTCTACTACTTCCACCATGGCACCTTAGGAAACCATGCAGCCATCGCTTCATCTAATCAGGTAAGAGAGGAACTGTGGGGGATTCATTGTTGAACTGCAATAATCTATATACAATGGAAATTCACACACCCACCCCTTCCGAGTGCTGTGGGGTTAATATAGTTGCAGACTGCAGAGACTAGGAGGAGAGAGTAGTAGGACAAGTGAGGGTACCACATAACTATTTTGTTGTTGTTACACTATCAGCAGAGTTAAAAACTGGCTGCGGGCCTGCGGCACAGGCAGCAGTGCGAAATAAAACAGTAACCCCCAAAAAAGATTTCAATCAGATGTACAACTATAAAAAATGTGTTCCCTAACAAATATATATAAACTAGTAAACCCACAACTGCCCCCCCCTCTCCCTAACCCCAACCAATATCCAAAGTAAGCTTAGTCCAAAGTAAAAGTCCAAAAACGAAATTGTCCATAAAGAAGAAATAAGAAAACCCCAAAAATGCCCCAACTCCCACATTCCCACCCACTCCCCAACAAGTCCCACCCACCAAAAAAAGATTAAAAAAGGGACAAAAGAGGCCTCCCGGCGGGCTAGGAGCTTCCTCTCCACATTGTCCAAACGCTCCTCGCTTCAATGCGCACCAGCCTCTGGAGAATGCGGTGCTGAGAGGCTCTATAACAGGGGGGAGCAGCAGTGGTGGAATGGTGGCGGGCGGCTGCCGTGTGACCACTGCGACGGACTACCAGAGGCCCTGGGGCCTGGCTAGGGCTTGAGGCATTTGCAGCTGCAGCTGCTGCCGCCTCCTCCTCCTCGGGCACCAGCTGCTGGTATTCAGCCCTGATGGCCTCCAGCTTCCTTTACCGGGTCCTACCTCCTGCCTGCTGGGTTATGATGGATTGGCAGGAGTAGCTATATCAAGAAAAAAAAAAAGACAAATTGTAACCAATACTCTTAGCAAAACACATATAATTATATAGTGGCACAGTATCACCAGCCATTCGATTTTGATGTATGTAGAGTTTCAGGCACTAAGAACTATGGAGTATACAAGTATTCTTCTCTCTCTTGTTGAGCTAAATTAATGTAGGCATGCCAGCTCAACTTGCACCTTAGACAGACATACTTGTGTTGCGTTACTTTGCTTCTGTCTGCAGGTGGGGCAGCTGTACTAGACAATTATCTCTTTTCCTATAATGACCATGCTCTGTTAAATGCCTCAATTTCACCCTGACTACAACAAGGCAGATGAATAGTTACTATGAATGATATATGTCACGTGAGGTACTACAACTAATTATAAATAAGACAATTATGCAGATAGACATCCTCCTGTCTGCCCATGGGAAAAGCAATGCACTACAGTATAGGAAAAGAATTAAGAAACATGATATTATTTTTGGCACGTTCATCACAGACTATCCCATCCACAAAATGCATAGTCACCTACTCTTCAGTCCCACTTTACTCCCTGGCCTCAACTTCATTTGACATTACTTGTTCCCAACAAAATAGATTTGCTTGGCAGTAAGGAAAATATTTATTAACGTAATAGGCTGCAATTACAGTGAATAGGCAGGTTTGGTAGAAGTTTCACTGACATTTGTAAAGGGGCCTACACATTAACTGAGGCAGAAGCACATTGCACAGCCAACAATTCAGTGCCGCCGATGTAACCATGCAGCTGATAGGTCACCCATGGCTGTCACTGGCGAAATGCCATGGGTAGGGACTCGGAGGGAGGCGATTAATGATGATGGGTGGGTACTAGGAGGGATACATAATATATGTTGCGCTTGAAAACTACTGTGAGTCAAGGGAGTAGTCTAAAATATCACTTCAACCCTTTGAATCAAAAACCTTGATAAAAAAACATTCCTTGTTTACTCTTCTTCCCAGGGATTTTTCCATTCATCGTTGCATTGTTCTTCTAGTATTTTTATTCTTCACTCTTGGCTTTGCTACTCAATCACCATTTAAGTTTTACATTCTCTTTATCCAGTCTTCACCTATGAATACCATCCATCCATTCATATATCCATCCATCCAAACATGGCTCTCATTCTCAACAAACCTTTCACCAACATACATTTGTCATTTAACCACCCACGCGTCCTTTGACCCATCAAACCCACCGGAGGATTCCTTTCACCCATACACGTTCACCCACCTATGCAGGCAGGCATCCTTTCACCTTTCATCCATCCTTCACCCACCCATGCATCCTATCAGCCACCTATAGTATATGCATCCTTTCACCCACACATCCTTCTCTTCCAGTCATATTACATTTCACCCGTCCTTCCTTCTTCCATCCTGGTTCTTTCCCTCTTCCATCAACCCAACAAAGTCTGACTCTTCATGAAACTTTCTCTGCTGAGTTGAATATGGAAGAGGCCATTAGTTACTCAGCTCCCGCTGTATCTGCTAAGTAAAGAGGGGTGTGCTCAACTGTTCACAAGTTGCAACAGTACAGTTTACACCCTTGCAGCGTATGTAAATTTAATTGTCAATAAGCAAGCAATATGACTTACCACCACCCGCCGCTGGCGCTGGCTCACCCCCTACAGCTGCCGCATCTTGTACATGGCTGGCGCTGCCATGACTGCTAGCACCTACACTGGTGGTCGGTGCTGCTAGAAAAAACATTACACATTTTTTAGATGCCAGATACGCCTCACCCTATTTATCACACACATCACTACAATACGGATACAGACAGTATCTTCTATCAAAATTTCCAGGTTGAGCATTTTGTTGGTGGCAATTTTTGAAAAGCCTCTCAAGAAGACAACCTGTAAAGGACTGGAGTGGCTAGAGATATTGATGAATCTGAGTTTTGGAAAAGAAATAAGAGTAGACAACTGGACATAAGGTCTTGGCTGGCAAATGCAATGGGGCCGTCCTCCTCCTCATACTTCCTTCCAGCCTTGGTGCACAGTAATCAGTTCACTATCATCTGCTGCTAATAATACTAGGACTAGGTAAGAAGAAGGAGACACAACTTTGGGGTGTCCAACGTGACCATGGACACTCTCTCGTTTTACTGATTGAGCAATGACATGAGAAAGTAAAAGAAAGCCTTCTCATCTCACCAAACATGCGTAGAATACCTTACTTTGGCTCTCTGCACGGCAGAGTAGTAGTACTAGTAGTAGTAGTACGTGACCATGACCAATGGGTTCTCTGAGTCTTATAGTACCACCACTAGGCAGTCCCCAAAATATATAAGGGAGAGGGAAAGCTGACTGAAAAAACTGAAGAAAGGAAGCTACCGACAGACTAGTACCGATATAGAGACAGTTTGAGGTAAAATACAGACACTAGGAATATAGAAAATATATAGGCTTTCCTGTTTTCAGTTTCTATTTTTGGTAAATTCTGGTGGGGTTTTTTCAGTGCTTTCAAGTGATTTCAATACCTTAAAAAAACAGTGGTTATCAGTGGTTACACATTTTCGTACGATTAAAAGCAACAGAATAAGTGTTTTTCCGGTGTTTATGGAACGTTTTGCTTTTATTATTGTTTGCTTTCTGCACTGATAGTGCATGGTATAGAGACAGTGTAGATATAGTGTAAATGATGTCCAAATACATTTTTACAAATCACACTTATTGTAGTACACAATACAATACTTCTTCAGTGAGTCTTTGGTAATGCGTGCACGCTCACTCTTTCCTTCCCATGTAAACTTTTATCTGTGAAAAGGTCCTCCCAACATTGGCACTTGAAAAGATCAACGCCAAAACAGCCAGTACTCAATTTGGTAACTCTGGCCACTGACATAGCTTTCCATGCCAATACTGGTGTATCTGAAGAGTGCGATTCTCTGGGACAGGTTCTGTAAAAAATGCATTAAACTGGCACATATGCCCTCAGAGTTATTGAAGCAGTCAAAAATGAAGCAGCACTTTTGAAAGTCTGGAGAAAATTCTGCTTTATGGAAGGGATCTAGAACTTGTGCAGAGTACCACAGTGAGACTTCACTGACTTCAAATGCCATGGTTGGTGAAGGGACATTTCTATGCATCATTGCAAGCCATTTCTCATACATTATAAAATAACATTTCCTGAATTGCTCCTCAACATTTCTTTGCTTACCAAGTGGCAAGCACTCTAACATGGAACATGTTGCAGTGCCAAAGTCACTAAAAGTGTAGCCCAGCCTACTCTCAAGGAGATGTTTCACATCTAGACCAATTATGCTGAACACTTGGTAGACAAGCGTGTTTTCAGACTCTAGTTTTTTTATTATGTCCCATACAGCAGCCATGTTTCCCTGTGAAAATCTAAGAATACAGTAGAGTGTACTTTTTTTTCACATCCCTATCAATATGCAACCGAAGATCCTCACATTTTGTTATGTTTTGTAATGTACCCCAATATAAGCCTGGGTAGTCACCTAACCTTTCACCTACATTACCCTGCCATTGTACTACATAACGAGTTTTCAAAGTGTGATCAAACCACCACCAAGAGGTGCGGACATTGCGCAACTCCTCAACAAAGTAGAACTCAAGTGGATCCTCCGCACTGGCAGCATACGAACAGGACTCAACAGACTTGAGGATTGGACGACTCTGCTGTAAATTACACTGTTTCTGTCTATTAGTCCTCCCTATCCTCCTTGCCATGGGTCTGTCTTCAGACCTTCCCAACTTTTCAAATTGAAGGTCAATTCTAACTTGGCCCTCGCTAATTTTTCCTATTTTGTAATTCTACCTCCATTGACTCTTTTTGCCCTGTCTTTTGACTATTCGGCGTTCCTGTCATAATGCATAACAAGCTCTATGGGCTCTGCCCCTTGTGATATTTTTCTATCACTTTTCATAACGCAAATAGAAATGGCGCTTCTACTGTATTACGTGGTTTCGCTTATATTTAATATAAGTAATGCATAACAAGCTCCATGGGCTCTGCCCCTTGTGATATTTTTCTATTACTTTTCATCATGCATACAGCAATGGTGCCTCCAATGTATTACGTGTTCTTGTTTTGATTTACATTGCATTTGGCATTAGAATGTTATGTGCCTTTAATGATCTATTTTCCCTTTATTATTGTTTTCCTCTCTCCCCTCTCTTTGTTTCACCCGATTCAATCACTACTTTCACCGTTCAAATATGGCCGCCGTTTTAGGATCAATACACCACATATCCTGCACGATGGCCAAGGGACTCCACGTATGACCCTCCACTTCCAGTAGTTCGTCTTTAATACAGCGGTATCCGCAGTTTCTGGCTCACCTCCTTTTGCATGCCAGAAGTGAAGACGCCTTGATTTCAGCGCTTCGTTCGCACCAGGTCCATCGAGACCTTCGCTCAAGCCAATTCGGTTTGTAACCGCGGATGCGGTTCCCATCCTTTCCAGTGTAATTTCTACTGAAATACCAGTCGCTTAAGGCAATTTTACATTGAAACGCTCTCTCACCTCACCTCTCAGCAACATCAAAGGACACGCTGCTGCGGTCCTCCTAGTGGCATGTTTTTCTTACGGCAAATTTACTCAGGCATGTAACACTATGTCCTGATGATGATCCCAAAAATTTTCAAAAGGGATCGAAACGTCGTCGACTCTTTGTACACCGTAAACGCTTTTCTAATTAATATTACTCATGTGTAACGGTGTCCCAACACATCTCTGCTTATGCTATTTGAATGTATAACATACAAGCAATTCGCTCTGCCTGAGCCTCTCTTTTGTTTTTCTGTTTTAAGTTTATGCTTTATACACACGCTTAGTAGGATGCAGGCTTGTGTCCCACTTTATTGTTTCTGTGTTAATTTTACAAATAAAAGCATTCTTGTCCGGCTCGACAGCTTTAAATATAGTACTGACTCTGAGTCTATATTCATCTCTCCTTACGTCTATTGTCCTTGTTTATGGACCACTGTGTTGAAAACTCGTAACTACCCAAGGTCCCTGACCAATTGAATTGGGTTCCCTTGTCCTTTATAGCATTGTTAGAAATGGGATCTCTAGTTGGCAAGGGCTTGCACCTTTGTCCAAGTAGGGACCCTTCTTCCTAGTCAGGGTAAGGGTGTTACACTCGTGAAGTAACCCCTGCTCACCCTCGTGGTAGCTTGGCACGAGCAGTCAGGCTTAATTCAGAGGCAGTGTGTAAAGCATTTGCACATAACCAACAGTAATACAGTGTCAGCACTACAAACGGACACCACACCAGTTTAGAAAAATAACCAATATTTTATATACTCAAGACAAGACCAATTACGACAAAAATCCACAATACTATACTTTACGAATGAATACTTGATACGGTAACTTCTTCTTTGCAGGAATAGCACAAAAGCAAAGTTCGTACGAGTCGGTAGCTCCGTCCGAGCCTACCGCGATACTGAAAACCACAGAGTCTAACAGTTCCAGCCGACCGCGTCGATACGGGCCAGCAGAGTCATGAACAGACTCGGTTACAGTACCTTTCTCGTTGTGGCTGGTACGGAGTGTACGAGCCGGTCGGCGTTCGTCGCGGTTGCGGTGCAAGACGGAGCGATGCAAGGTGCGGTGTCCCTCGATGCGGTGCAGGCAGCGGCTAGATGAGCGTCGTGCAGACGGAGTCGGTGAGTCCAAGGCGTGCGATGCAGGGTGAGACGATGCTCGATGCGGTGCTGACAGGTTGCGATGCAGGCGACCAAGCCGGAGTGCGGGAGCTGGCGTCGGACAGCGGTGCGAGTCGGAGCGGTGCGTCGCAGGCGTGCGAGCGGTGCCCCAAATGCGGTGCGGTCACGACTCTTGAGCCAGTTGCAGCGACCTCGTCGGTCGGGTCCGGTTGGTTCAGTGAAGCGATGCGATGCGAACTGCGGTGCCCACAGGTCACGGTGCAAGCAGCGGCTCGATGTTGGCGGCGTCGGACGTCGCCCACGGTGAGACCAGGGTTGCGATGCGAAGCGGGGCGATGCGGTCTGCGGTGCAAACAGGTCACCAGCCAGGGATGGATTCGGTTGACGGAGTCGGTTGCAGTTCCCTTCCTCTGTGGCAACTGAAACAGCGTTCCAGAAGCGGTACCCAGAGGCTTGTGAAGTCTTTGTAGTCCCTGAGACTTCTTAACAGGAGGCCAGCTCGGTTCCAGGCCCTTGGAGATACTCAGCACAAGTTTGTAGAAAGTTCAGTCCAGTCCTTTCACTGCCCAAGGCAGAAGCAGCAGCTGCAGGCCAGCCCAACAAAGCAACAACACAGCAAAGGGGCAGTACTCCTCCTGGCAGCTCTTCCAGCTCTTCGTCTTGGCAGGTTCCTTGATTCCAGCGAGATCTAAATTCATGGGGTCAGGACCCCACTATTTATATCCCAAATTCCTTTGTTCTCTGAAGGCAGAGAGGCCTTTGCCTAGTCCAAACCAGTTCTGGAGCACTTTGTTGACAAGTCTCCGTCCCTTCTTTCAGTGAGCAGGCCAGGGACATCAGACGCACCACAGGAGGTGGAGCCAGCATTGTGGAGGGAAGGCACTGTCCTATTCAGGGCCCGGTGCGACCCCTCCCACCCATCTACATGTAGATCTTGCTATCCAGCCCTGTGCTGACTCACCCTGTCTCCTGGCATCCCCCAGCCCCTGTCACTCACATTCCAGACAAGGAATACACAACCTCGCAGAGGCAGGCTTGGATGGTTAGACAAGAAAATACCCACTTTCTAAAAGTGGTATTTCCCAACACAGAATGTTAAAACCAACTTCACTAAAAGATGCATTTTATCATTCTGAGTCCAGGCATACTAAACTCGAATTTCTACCATGTTCCCGGGGTCAGTTAGGATTATAAGCTGTAATAATCAAAACTGCCCGTTCTGGCCTAGGGGAACAGGTAGCCTTGCAATAGTGAAAAACGAACTAGGCTGTAATTCACTATCAGGACATGCCGCACACACCCGGGCATGTCCTACCTTTCGCGTACAACGCACCCTGCCCACAGGGGTACCTTGGGCCTACCTTAGGGGTGACTAACATGTAGCAAAGGGAAGGTTTAGGGACTTGCAAGTGTGTGCACTTGCCAAGTCGACATGGCAGCCCCAGGCTGCGCACGGGCTCTGCGTTGGCAGGCCCGAGTTACATTTACGGGCTGTTTGCGTGGGTGGCACAATCCAGTGCTGCAGCCCACCAACAGCATTTGGTCTATAGGCCCTGGCACTCGCAGTGCACTTTACAAGGGGCTGACAGATAAACCAAATAGGCCAATCATGGAAACACCAATCCATAACACATTTTATACAGGAGCACTTGCACTTTCCCACTGGACCGCAGTGAGGAAAGTGCGCAGAATCATTACACCAGCAAAAACAGAGTCAAAACCGGGAGGTCAGAAAGCAAAAGTCAGGGGAAACACGCCAAAAGATGCCAAGTCTAACACATGTCCCCTCCAGCTGAAAGTAGGGAGAACTACCCAACCCCATTGGAGTTCTCTTCACTAAGGCGGAAGAACCTGGACAGACCATCTGCGTTGGCGTGTTCTGTACCAGGACGGTGTTCCACCGTAAAGTCCATTCCCTGTAGGGAGATGGACCACCTCAGCAGTTTTGGATTCTCACCCCTCATTTGCATCAACCATCTGAGGGGCCTGTGGTCTGTCTGAACCCGGAAGTGAGTCCCAAACAGGTATGGTCTCAACTTCTTCAGTGCCCAGACCACAGCAAAAGCTTCCCTTTCTATGGCACTCCACCTCTGTTCCCTGGGAAGTAGTCTCCTGCTAAGGAAGACTACAGGCTGATCCAGGCCCTCTTCGTTCAGTTGTGAGAGCACCGCTCCCACACCATGCTCTGAAGCGTCAGTCTGCACGACAAATTCCTTGGAGAAGTCAGGTGCCTTGAGCACGGGCGCCGTGCACATGGCTGCCTTCAGGGCATCAAAAGCTTTCTGGCAGGACTCAGTCCAGATCACTTTCCTGGGCTGCCTCTTAGAGGTCAGCTCTGTTAAGGGGGCAACGATGGTGCCATAGCCCTTAACAAATCTCCTATAGTAACCGGTGAGACCTAAGAAGGCTCTCACCTCTGTCTGGGTCTTGGGGGTTCCCAAGCCAGAATGGTGTCAATCTTGGGTTGTAGGGCGCCACCTGGCCGCTTCCTACCTGGTGTCCCAAGTACACCACAGAACCCTGCCCGATCTGGCACTTACTGGCCTTGATCGTGAGGCCTGCACCTTGCAGAGCCCTCAACACTTTCTCAAGGTGCTGTAAATGTTCTTCCCAGCTGGAACTGAACACAGCAATGTCATCCAGGTAGGCGGCACTGAAATCCTCCAGCCCAGCCAACACCTGATTGACCAACCTCTGAAAGGTGGCAGGGGCATTCTTCAACCCAAAGGGCATCACCCGGAATTGGTAATGACCTTCTGGGGTTGAGAACGCTGATCTCTCCTTGGCCCCATCGGTTAAGGCAATCTGCCAGTACCCAGACGTCAAATCAAACGTGCTGAGGAACCGGGCAGCTCCCAACCGATCAATGAGCTCATCAGCTCTGGGGATGGGGTGCGCGTCAGTCCTGGTGACGGCATTGAGCCCACGGTAGTCCACACAAAACCGGAGTTCTGGAGTGGCACCGGGCGCCGCAGCCTTTGGGACCAAGACCACTGGGCTGGCCCAAGGACTGTGGGAGGGCTCAATCACCCCTAACGCCAACATCTTAGAGACCTCCTCCTTGATGCTGGCTCTGACCCGGTCAGTCAACCTGTAAATCTTGTGCTTTACAGGAGGGCTGTCACCAGGGTCCACGTCATGGGTACACCAGTGAGTAACACCGGGGTCAGAGAGAACAGTGGGGCGAACTGTCCCAACAACTGGCGACAGTCCCCCTGCTGCTCCTGAGTCAGAGTAGGGGAGAGGATCACACCCTCTACTGACCCATCATGCTCCTTGGTAGACAGGAGGTCAGGGAGAGGCTCACTCTCCTCTTCCACCCCATCATCTGTCGCCAAGAGCATACTCACTTCGGACCTCTCGAAGTGGGGCTTGAGGCGGTTCACGTGAAGGACCCTCAAAGGGTTCCTTGGAGCCTGCAAATCCACCAGGTAGGTGACGTCACTTTTGCGCTCCTTTACCTCATATGGCCCAGTCCACTTGTCCTGCAAGGCACAAGGTGCTACTGGGGCCATGACCACACTTTTTGCCCAGGTTGAAATTCGACCAGAGTGGCATTCTGGTCATACCATCTCTTCATTTCTTCCTGGCTTGCTTCTAGGTTCGCCTGAGCGAGTTTCCTGAAGCGGGCAGTTTGGTTTCTAAAGGCCAGCATGTAGCTAAATACATCCTGGGGAGTTTTCCTGGGAGCTGCCTCCCAGCCTTCCTTTACCAAACTCAGAGGTCCTCTGACAGGGTGGCCATACAGGAGCTCAAAGGGGCTGTACCCAAGAGACTTCTGAGGCACCTCCCTGTACGCAAAGAGTAGGCATGGCAAGAGGACGTCCCACTTACGCCTCATGGGTTCTGTTAGACCCTTGATCATGCCTTTCAAGGTCTGGTTGAATCTCTCCACCAGACCGTTTCCTTGTGGGTGGTAAGGAGTGGTGAACTTGTAGGTTACACCACACTCCTTCCACAGGGATGTCATATACTTGGATATGAAATTGGTCCCCCTATCAGAAACCACCTCTCTGGGGAATCCCACACGGGAAAAGATCCCCATTAACGCCCGGCCCACCACTGGCGCCGTCGTTGTCCTGAGAGGGATTGCCTCCGGGTACCGGGTGGCATGGTCCACCAAGACCAGGATGTACCTGTTGCCCATGGGATCCAGTGGCCCCACAATATCCATCCCTACCCTTTCAAAGGGTGTACCAACAACCGGAAAAGGTTGGAGAGGAGCTTTGACCTTCCTCCCACTCTTACCACTTGCCTGGCAAGTTTGGCAAGACCTACAGTGTGCATCTGACTGCCTTCGCATTTGGGGCCAAAAGAAGTGGGTGACAAGCCTGTCAAAGGTCTTGTCCTGCCCCAAATGTCCTGCCAAAGGCACATCATGAGCCAGACCCAGTAGGAAGGTCCTGAAGCGCTGGGGTACCACCAGCACACGGGCTGACCCAGGCTCAGCAACCTTAGGCTCACTGTATAGGAGACCACTCTCCCAGTAGATCAGATGTGACCCGGACTGATTACCAGCTGCCTGGTCTGCAGCCTGCCGCCGCAGACCCTCCAGAGTAGGGCACTCGTTCTGCTCCCTGCAGAACTCCTCCCTGGTGGGACCCCTTCTTGCTGCCAATGGGTCAGCTCAGAGATGTCTCCCAGTTCGGCTACCTGCTCCCCTGTAGGCACCGGGCGTCCCCCTCGAGGTCCGCCTCCTCCCGGTCCGTGGGAACTTCGGGGGCCGGTTTCCCGCGCCCCTGCCCTTTCTCTTGGCAGGGACTTGGGCCACTGTTTCAGGCTCCAAGTCCTCTTGATCACCCTTTCTGGCTGCCATTGACCGAGTAGACACGCATGCCCACTCTGGCAACCCAAGCATCTCCAAGTGAGACCTGAGCTCAACCTCCTTCCATGAGGACTGCTCCAGGTCGTTTCCTAGCAGACAATCTACAGGCATGGTAGGGCTCACAACCACACTCAAGGGACCTGCGACCCCCCCATTCAAAGGGAACCTGCGCCACCATACATTGGCGCTCTGAGTTGTCTACAGCAACTACTTGGTGGAATGCTCCTGGGACTACTTGCTTCTCAGACACCAGGTGACACCGGACTGAGGTCACACTGGCTCCAGTGTCTCTGAGAGCCTCTACCCTGTTCCCATTAATGGTCACCCAGGTGCTATATTTCTTTGTGTTAGGGGGCACCTGGTTTCCTGGGACCATCTCACTGTCCCCGAGTGAGACAAGGGTCATTTCTGCGGTATCCCCACCCTCCTGTGGGCACCCCTCCTCCCCAAGCGCTACACTAGCCAACACTTTGGACTGTCCACCGGTGGGTGGCTGTGTCCCCTTCGGGCACTTGGGGTCCCCCTTAAAGTGACCTACCTGGTCACGTGCATAACACTTGCGGGGGCCGGTCTCAACAGGCTTCCTGTAGAGACCCCTTTCTTCTTATCACCGGGGGGCTGGGAACCTTTACCCTGGGTACTAGTTTGGGGCCCTTTAGAGAACTCCTGTGCTTTACCCTTGTCCCCCCACCTTTCTGCTGGGGACCCTGCCCACCTTTGGCTGAGTCTCCCCCAAACGCTTTCTTGTGGACCCTGGTACTCACCCAGCGGTCCGCTTCCATAGCAAGCTTCCTGGGGTCAGTTAGCTTACTATCAACTAGGTGCTGGCGCAGATCTGCAAAACATAGACTAGACAAGTGCTCCCATGCAATCAAGTTGTAGAGCCCCTGAAAATCTGTTACACTACTGCCCTTCACCCAACCATCCAGAGACCTGCAGAACACATCCACACATTCCAACCAAGTGTTGGCATCAGACTTCTTACTGGACCTGAACTGATCCCTGTACTTTTCAGGAGTAAGACCATACTTCGTGAGAAGGGCATCCTTCATGTCAGCATAGGTGAGGTGATACCCCTTACCCAAAGCTATCAGAGCATCCCTTGCTTCTTCAGGGAAAAGTGGCCACAATCCTGCTCCCCAATTCTCCTCAGGGACCCCATTCATGTGTATGGCTGCCTCATAACCCTGAAACCACCTTTGTATGTCATCCCCCTTCTTGAACTCCTTGCCTACGTTCTTGGGAATGTGCACAATCCTGTCTGCCTTTCTGGACGAATTGCTGCCACCATCTGAGCCTGACTTACTCCTAAGTTCTAGCTCCTTCAGTTCTCTCTCATGCTCTAAGAGCATCTTCCTCTCCTCTATGGCCAATCTCTTCTCCTCCCGCTCACTCTCCAGCCTGAGCTTCTGCAGCTCAAACTGCCTTGTCTCCCGCCTGTCCTCCAGCTCCTCTGGGGACAGACTGCTGCTGCCTGACCTGGCGGGTTCCCCCCTACCCAAAAGCACATCCACCCTGGAAATAGGCTCCTCCACCTCCTCACTGAGATCACCAGGCTGCCCATTGGCATGTCTGGCTGCTACCCAGGCCCTCAGCGCCTTCTGTAGCTCCTCCTTCCTTGTGAGGCCTTTAATTTGGACTTTCAGGTTTTTACAAATCGCTCGTAACTCCTTTACGGCGTAAGATTCCAACCTGTCCTCCTCAAAGATAACTTCCAGAGATGCAACGGATGATGCAATTGATTCAGGCATGACAAAGTCGTGAGTTGAAAACTGGCAAGATCAAAAATAGGCCAAAAGAAAAAGAAACAGTATGTGGTACGTAATGGTCTGCGATATGGTAGTAGTGCACACCAATCACTGTAAGTCAAGTGCAAACACAAGTCCTATCCTCACCGCTGCCAACCAGTGTTAGAAATGGGATCTCTAGTTGGCAAGGGCTTGCACCTTTGTCCAAGTAGGGACCCTTCTTCCTAGTCAGGGCAAGGGTGTTACACTCGTGAAGTAACTCCTGCTCACCCTCGTGGTAGCTTGGCACGAGCAGTCAGGCTTAATTCAGAGGCAGTGTGTAAAGCATTTGCACATAACCAACAGTAATACAGTGTCAGCACTACAAACGGACACCACACCAGTTTAGAAAAATAACCAATATTTTATATACTCAAGACAAGACCAATTACGACAAAAATCCACAATACTATACTTTACGAATGAATACTTGATACGGTAACTTCTTCTTTGCAGGAATAGCACAAAAGCAAAGTTCGTACGAGTCGGTAGCTCCGTCCGAGCCTACCGCGATGCTGAAAACCACAGAGTCTAACAGTTCCAGCCGACCGCGTCGATACGGGCCAGCAGAGTCATGAACAGACTCGGTTACAGTACCTTTCTCGTTGTGGCTGGTACGGAGTGTACGAGCCGGTCGGCGTTCGTCGCGGTTGCGGTGCAAGACGGAGCGATGCAAGGTGCGGTGTCCCTCGATGAGGTGCAGGCAGCGGCTCGATGAGCGTCGTGCAGACGGAGTCAGTGAGTCCAAGGCGTGCGATGCAGGGTGAGACGATGCTCGATGCGGTGCTGACAGGTTGCGATGCAGGCGACCAAGCCGGAGTGCGGGAGCTGGCGTCGGACAGCGGTGCGAGTCGGAGCGGTGCGTCGCAGGCGTGCGAGCGGTGCCCCAAATGCGGTGCGGTCACGACTCTTGAGCCAGTTGCAGCGACCTCGTCGGTCGGGTCCGGTTGGTTCAGTGAAGCGATGCGATGCGAACTGCGGTGCCCACAGGTCACGGTGCAAGCAGCGGCTCGATGTTGGCGGCTTCGGACGTCGCCCACGGTGAGACCAGGGTTGCGATGCGAAGCGGGGCGATGCGGTCTGCGGTGCAAACAGGTCACCGGCCAGGGATGGATTCGGTTGACGGAGTCGGTTGCAGTTCCCTTCCTCTGTGGCAACTGAAACAGCGTTCCAGAAGCGGTACCCAGAGGCTTGTGAAGTCTTTGTAGTCCCTGAGACTTCTTAACAGGAGGCCAGCTCGGTTCCAGGCCCTTGGAGATACTCAGCACAAGTTTGTAGAAAGTTCAGTCCAGTCCTTTCACTGCCCAAGGCAGAAGCAGCAGCTGCAGGCCAGCCCAACAAAGCAACAACACAGCAAAGGGGCAGTACTCCTCCTGGCAGCTCTTCCAGCGCTTCGTCTTGGCAGGTTCCTTGATTCCAGCGAGATCTAAATTCATGGGGTCAGGGCCCCACTATTTATATCCCAAATTCCTTTATTCTCTGAAGGCAGAGAGGCCTTTGCCTAGTCCAAACCAGTTCTGGAGCACTTTGTTGACAAGTCTCCGTCCCTTCTTTCAGTGAGCAGGCCAGGGACATCAGAGGCACCACAGGAGGTGGAGCCAGCATTGTGGAGGGAAGGCACTGTCCTATTCAGGGCCCCGGTGCGACCCCTCCCACCCATCTACATGTAGATCTTGCTATCCAGCCCTGTGCTGACTCACCCTGTCTCCTGGCATCCCCCAGCCCCTGTCACTCACATTCCAGACAAGGAATACACAACCTCGCAGAGGCAGGCTTGGATGGTTAGACAAGAAAATACCCACTTTCTAAAAGTGGTATTTCCCAACACAGAATGTTAAAACCAACTTCACTAAAAGATGCATTTTATCATTCTGAGTCCAGGCATACTAAACTCGAATTTCTACCATGTTCCCGGGGTCAGTTAGGATTATAAGCTGTAATAATCAAAACTGCCCGTTCTGGCCTAGGGGAACAGGTAGCCTTGCAATAGTGAAAAACGAACTAGGCTGTAATTCACTATCAGGACATGCCGCACACACCCGGGCATGTCCTACCTTTCGCGTACAACGCACCCTGCCCACAGGGGTACCTTGGGCCTACCTTAGGGGTGACTAACATGTAGCAAAGGGAAGGTTTAGGGACTTGCAAGTGTGTGCACTTGCCAAGTCGACATGGCAGCCCCAGGCTGCGCACGGGCTCTGCGTTGGCAGGCCCGAGTTACATTTTACGGGCTGTTTGCGTGGGTGGCACAATCCAGTGCTGCAGCCCACCAACAGCATTTGGTCTATAGGCCCTGGCACTCGCAGTGCACTTTACAAGGGACTGACAGATAAACCAAATAGGCCAATCATGGAAACACCAATCCATAACACATTTTATACAGGAGCACTTGCACTTTCCCACTGGACCGCAGTGAGGAAAGTGCGCAGAATCATTACACCAGCAAAAACAGAGTCAAAACCGGGAGGTCAGAAAGCAAAAAGTCAGGGGAAACACGCCAAAAGATGCCAAGTCTAACAAGCATGTTAAGCGCAATCGCTAGATTGCAAGGGTTCCAAACTCTATTACCCCTTTTCCAAGTGGGTCACTTTCATTGCCTCCCCTCCTCCTCTCTTCACTATGTGTCCCTCCTGCCAGACTAATTCTTTGGGCTATGTCAGACCATGCGCCACTGTATTCGGACGAATACATCAAGAAAATTCTTGAAGGACCCTCATTATTCACTGAATCCACAGAAACACCAGTAAACACAAACGCCTCCCTGACTGAACAGTTAGAGAAATGTAAAAAGAAGTATGTCAGGTTGCAATTAATGATCCGCATGTTGACAGAATACCTCAAGGCAAATATTATACCTGTAGGCCCTCAGGTCAGGAACATACCCGGGGTATTCACTGACAATAATAAGTACGTGACAAATTTCAGCTACATTGGTACCACATTTTCCCGGCACTGGATGGTGCTGGGGATTGACACGGCAACAGAGACACTACAGAAATTGACAGAAGAAATCAATGACTTAGAGAAACAAATCAAAGATAACAGTCCAGTTGCTGAATGCAAGAAACTGTTGGAACAAGTGCAAAAAACAGTAGATGAATTCCACCGATTAGAACAAAATAAGAAAACCCTTAAAGTAAAAAAAGATATAAAGTCCTACACATTAGAGAGGACATACCCCTATTTACAAAAGGACTTCTATGTGAACAGATCCTACAACAACCCTCAGAACACACGCCCGTGGGGACGCTTCAATAGACGTGATAATCTCGTAGGCTTCTCAGACACATCCGCCGAATTATCAGACAACTCTGACCAGGGCGAAGGCCCCAGTACCTCAACCAGAACCCCAAACCAACCATTTTTAGGACAAGGCCAGAACGACCCTCCAAAACGAGGCAGGGTAAAACAGCAACAATGTTGGTACAACCCCCCCACCCCCCCGGCGAACGCCAGACCCGCCACAAGCATTACCAATGGTAGACGAGTTAGCTACCACAGCTGACCAGTGCAACAGTATGGCCATACCTATTTTTAATCTCTCAAAACATACTCTCTCTGAATCAGAGCAATCCCTACTCAGCAAAGGCCTTTCATTTGTGCCAACCATCCATCTCAATTTTCTGGACCTCCAGACTGAACTATTGAGGTTCTTTCGTAAAATCCGCTTACATACTTATTTCCTCCTCAACCCCACACCAGGTAACACGGCCAACACTCCGCTACGTTCCCCATCCACCTTCTCACCATTCTCCACATGATTCCAGGCGAGGTATTGACCTTTGAGAAGATGGTCCTCAATGATGTCTCACAACTGGAGACTACACGACCTTTCATCCCTTACAATATATCACTGGAAGAGAAGTCCGCCCTCACGGACCTCAAGGCCAGCCAAATCCTTATTATCAAACCTGCTGATAAAGGGGGTGGCATAGTCATTCAAGAGAAGGACCTGTACAAAAACGAAATACTGAGACAACTGTCCAACACGGATCATTACTGTAAATTATCCACTGACCCCACCAGGGAACTCCAACATCTTATTCTCCAAATTACTAATGAGGCAAGAGAACAAGGGTTCCTGAGCAAAAAGGAAAATCTGTTCCTTAACACCAAGTCGCCACGGACTCCTGTCATTTATACACTACCTAAAGTACACAAAAATCATGAAAATCCCCCCGGCCGACCAATAGTTTCTGGTTGTGGTTCTATTTTAGAACCACTTGCGCAATACGTAGATTTTTTTATTAAAGATTTTGTCCTGGTTACATACTGCTACATCAGAGACAGCATGTCGATGATCAATTTGGTCGAACACCATCTCTTTGATTCCAATTCGGACATCCTTTGTACACTGGATGTCGAATCTCTTCAGCTCTATGGGCTCTGCCCCTTGTGATATTTTTCTATCACTTTTAATAACATAAAATAGAAACGGCGCTTCTACTGTATTACGTGGTTTTGTTTATATTTAATATAAGTAATGCATAACAAGCTCCATGGGCTCTGCACCTTGTGATATTTTTCTATCACTTTTCATCATGCAAACAGCAATGGTGCCTCCAATGTATTACGTGTTCTTGTTTTGATTTACATTTCATTTGGCGTTAGAATATTATTTGCCTTTAATGATCTATTTTCCCTTTATTAATGTTTTCCCGCTCTCCCATCTCTTTGTTTCACTCGATTCACTCACTACTTTCACCGTTCAAATATGGCCACCGTTTTAGGCACAATTCACCACATAGTTATTAGACTAGAGAGGTGGCCCCACAACCAAAGGGAACAGGGCACTACTATACAGTAGAGAAAGTGAGAATTTCCCTTGGAAACCAAATATTAGACGCATTCACTCGCGGACTCACTCACACTAAATCTTCACAGTGCATGGACTGATCAATGAGATCAAATAGAACCCACCCCACAGACTGATATGCCACCAAATTCAAGATATAGCATCAAGGATTTTTTAATTGTTTGAAATAAAAAACACCTTATGTCACAATTCACTTTTCGTGACCAAAACATTAAAAACAATATAAAAGGGGGAGTGGCTTGGAGCGTCAAGATGGCGGTCGCACTCTAAGAGTGCTCCGGACCTCTCCGTCATCTACACCAAGATCCACCAGCATCGGCAGCCATCCATCCCTAAATTCTACAGCCAGTACTACGCCATAACCCGTGCCACCCGTCCGTGGCGAGAACCACCGCAAATTGTGCGCAGCGTGCTGTCACCACCGAACTTTCTGCATTGCCAAACCTCAAAATGGCGCCGCTCGCTCTTTGGGCCGCGGAGCCCTAACCTGAGCTGCTATCGCAGGACTGGCGACGGACCCGACCCACCTGCGACCTGGGGGCCCAGTGTGATTACCAGCGGGCCCGGCGGCCCGCCTGACGACGGAGGGAGGGGAGCTGTGTAACCCAGGGCCGCTCCTACTCCCCGGTGATCCAGAGTGGGACGTCCGGCCGCAAAGCCCGAGAAGAGGCTTCCTTCCTTCAACAAGGCCCCCGGGGCTGGTGCGAGGCCCGGTGCCATGAAGGCTGCGGTCAGCGGCTGCATTGAAGCAAAACTGAGGATTCGGCCGCCGCTTCGGGCGGCGGTTGGACCTAGTGGCGGCGTTGCCTCCCCTTCCCCCTCAAAACCGGCGACGGACCCAACCCGCCTACGGCCTGGGCGTCCAACGTGGTGACCGGCAGGCCTGGTGACTTGCCGACCGATGGAGAGAGGGGAGCTGTGAGGCCCGGGATCTCCCCCTGCTCCCCGGGGATCCGGAGTGGGGCGTCTGGCCGCGCGGCTCGAGGTGAGGCCTCCTTCCTCCAGCCTGGTCCCCGGGGTCGTTGTGGGGCCGGGTGCCGTGGAGGTAGCAGCCGGGGGCTGCACTGAAGCATACCTGCAGATTCCGCCACCGCTTCGGGCGGCGGGGGTACACTCATCGGCTGCATCACCCCCTACCCTCCCCCTCTGACTGCAGCCCTCCCACAAGCAGGGGACGGCCTGGGTCTCGTCTGAGCCTGCCGGGCCTGGTGCGGCGGTGCCTACCTGCAGTGGCCCTCGGACCGACGGGCGTGGCCCCAGCAGTCCAGGCAGGAACTGAGCGGCTCCTCGAGGACCCCGTGAGTGTTGGGGACAGCGACACGAGGATGTGGGGGCCTGCGCAATTTCCCCCAAATGTGGTGATCCCGGGGCCGCATCGCAGTGGGACTGTGGTGGTGGGTCCGGCTGCACCGATCGAGCAGCGGGGAGCTCCGAGAGAGGGCCCCCCCCACCATTCCTCCCCCTCCGCTCTCACGTTGGCTCCTCCAGACTTCGGCGGCCTTGACACTCGACTGGGCCCAGTGAGAAAAACGCCCACCCACGAGGAACCCCTGCGCTGTTGCATTCCGGCCGGCAGCAGGGCAACTGTCAGCGGCTGGGATCCCAAGACGCCCCCTGGGGCACCACTACACTCACATTACTCTGGGGAGGGATGTAGACTTCCCCCCGCCCTGGCCCCAGCGTTTCGGCACACCACCATCTGAACGGACGCAGCCCCCTTTCAGCACCCACGATGGGAAGGGACCGTGCCCCTAAGTAATCCACTGCTCAAACTCAAACTAAGATGGACCAATACACTACAAGTGATCGGGTTCCGGCGGAGGGGGCACTTGGGTGTTCCTCCCTCCCAGAGACTGACCTAACGACCATCCTGCAGGCCATCAGTGCCTCCCAGGCCTCAGTGGAGAACAAGATCGGCGAGGTCCGGGTGGATATGGCCCTCATTCGCCAGGACCTGCGCAACGCCACAGCCCGAATTTCGGAAGCGGAATCTCGCATTTCCACAGTTGAGGACGAGCTCAGTCAACTAAAGGAACAGGAAACCCACCTGCAAACGCATACTAAAGAGCTGCATCGAAGGGCTGAAGACGCCGAAAACCGGTCACGCCGTAACAACCTCCGCCTGGTGGTGTTCCCGGAGGGGGCCGAGCAGGGTCAAACAGCTGCCTTTGTGGTAACCTGGCTGACCTCTTGGTTGCCCAAAGAAGTACTATCAACATGGTTCACTATAGAACGTGCCCACCGCTCTCTTGCTCCTAAACCACCTCCTGGTGCCCCGCCCCGCCCTATCATCGCTAGGGTCTTAAACTTTAAGGACAGAGATGCCATCCTGAACGCAGCCCGGGCTCAGCGTACCTTGACGTTCCAGAACCACACCATAATGCTCTTTCCAGACTATACTAGGGAGGTTCAGGCTCAACGACACTCATATACAGAGGTCAAGCAGAAACTTCGTAACCTGGGCCTGCGGTACGGGCTCCTCTTCCCGGCCCGCCTCCGGGTTGTCTTTCAAAACAAGACTTTTTTTTTCGAGACCCCATAATCTACGTGGACCTGGCTGACCGAGGAACGGCCCCTCCGAGTCCGCTCAACATCTTTGACCGGGCCGTGCGGAACACAGAAGGCTGACCCACTCTCTCCTAAGCAACAAAGGAGGCGCACGAGGTCCCGCAGGGGCCGAGGGCGGTGTGGAGGGATGTCTGAGTCGCCTGGCCCGGGTGCCCATGGACCCAAGACCACTGCGGTCCCTCCAACCTCACGGGATCAAAGCCGAGAAAGCTCCGCGGATGAACTGCATTGCGACCCGGACCCCTCTGGGGCCCCGAACCCTACGGCTTCAGACTCCGATCTTTCCAGAAGTCCTGCACTCTAGGGAATCAGTCAGAGGTACAGGAGCACGGATCGGAGAGGTCCTGATTGGACGAGGAGGGGAGATATACCCCACGGACAAGGCAGAACTCAGAGGCATGCCAATGACACTATCATATCCGATATTGTGGAGGGGTCCACCACCACCCAGTTCCCAGCTAAGCGTTTCAGTTTAGCTTGTTGTTGTTATTTTCTCTTTCTTTTTCAGGGCGACAGATGCTTCATTTCCAGAAGTATAGGGTGGGGGGAGGTAGGTGGGGAAGGGTGGGGACCGTTGTCCCCTGGGTAGTTTTAGGTTTGAATCTGCCATGGTTTCCTTTCCTTAATGTTTGCAGCACTTTGACACTTGCTTACCGCGCCAACACCGCAAAAACGCACAACACACAGCGCGCACCGAAATTGCGCACTTGCATTGAAGTGTACCGACCCCTCTGGGGCCCAGTGCCCTTTGGCCCACTCATTCGGCATACCAGCCACAATACAGACGACCACCAAAGGTAAGTCCCTCCACGTTCTATCCTGGAATGTGAATGGACTACTAGACCTCATCAAGCGAACGGCGGTCCTCAAATACGCCCAACGCCACGCACCTGATATACTCCTGCTCCAGGAGACTCACCTCCTGGGGACCCAATGCCTCTTCCTCGCACGATATGGTTTCGTCAGGTTGTGGCATTCTGGTTTCGAACGAGGCTCGCGGGGGGTTGCAATCCTACTGCGGCGAGGACTCCCCTTCACCCCCGGCCACATCGCCACAGACCCCCAGGGCCGGTTTGTGACCGTGTCCGGGAAGCTAGAAGGGGACACCCTTAACCTGGTGTCCATATATGTCCTACCTGCTACACTCACCTCCACCCTGCAGCACCTCCCTGATACAATGTCCTTCCTACCCCTGGGGCAGACGGTGATTGGAGGCGACTTCAATGCAGTTATGCAACCAACACTTGATGCGACTGGCATACCCTCCCCAACGAGACTAGCCCACGCAAAGAAATTGGCCGATTGGGTGGCTACCCTCGGTCTGTGTGATGTCTGGAGGGTCTGGAATCCCCGAGGCTCCCAGTATACCCATACCTCAGCAGCCCACCGCACACACTCCTGCATTGACCTGATCCTCCTGCCTGCCCCCGACTGTCACAGAGTCTCAACTATCGCCATCCTCCCCTGGGGAATCTCGGATCCCTCGGCCCTATCTCTGCACCTGGGTGGAACCTCAGACACGCCCCGGACAGTGTGGAGGCTGAACGCATGGTTCCTACAGGACAAAGAGGTCAAAAAGGCGATAGAGGTGGAACTGCACCAATATTTCCTTACTAACCAGGGATCGGTCCCCTACCCGAGCACCCTCTGGGAGGCAAGTAAAGCCACTATCCGGGGAGTAGCCAGGGGCCGGGTGCACGCGAAGCGGGTGGCGCAGAACAACCGCCTGACCCTTCTTGAGGCACAAGCAACACGGCTGGAAACAGCCCTAACTGGGACCTCCGTTGTTCACCAAGTCAGGCAACTCGCGGCCATTCGCGAGGAGATCAAACAGATCTCCCTGGATTCGGCCAAGATGCTGTGGCACTCCTCTGTGGCCCGGGTGTACGGATGGGACGAGAAAAATGAGAGGCTGCTGCACAGTCTAGTCTCCTACCCCCTAGCCAACAGGATAATCCCCGAAGACCAAGAAGCCTCAGGTAGCACCCAGCACACATCACCCGCAATCGCGCAGGCGTTTGCGGACTACAACGCCCAGTTATACTCTGCATGTGAACCAGAAGCTACCCTCCCGGACATGCTATGCCAGGTGAAGATCCGACTCCCTCGCCTCACCAAGGATGAGGTGGCAGAACTAGACCTCCCCTTTAACCTCCCCTTTACCCCAGAAGAGATACACTGTGCAATCTCCTTGTTGAAGGCCAGGAAAACGCCGGGGCGCGACGGCTTCCCGCAAGAATACTACGCGACTTACCGGGACTTGCTGGTTCCCCACCTCGTAGACCTCAACCAACACGTTGCCGAGGTGGACTCCTTCCCCCCTGAGACCGATGTGGTGACTATTTTCGTGATTTCCAAGACCCAGCCGCCTCTCCCGTTTGCGCGGACTACCACCCGATTTCACTAATTAACACAGAGATAAAAATATATGTCACAATCCTAGCCCAGCGGCTCCGTCCCCTTCTACACAAGCTGGTCCATCCGGACCAGTGTGGCTTCATGCCAGCACATAGCACCAGACATTGCCTAAGGCGCCTCCATCTCGCCCTAGCTCACCGCCAGCTCCTTACACCCTACCTAGCGCTCCTTCTTGTCGACTTCGAAAAAGCTTTCGACGCGGTGGACTGGCGATACCTGAAAGACGTCCTGCTGATGATGGGCCTTGGGCAACAATTCCGACGCCTTGTCTAGGTCCTCTATTCCAACCCCAGAGCCAGAGTACTTACCAATGGTACCGTCTCAGGGGCGTTCCCAATTCAGAGAGGCACAAGGCAGGGGTGTCCCCTCACGCCCCCTCTATTTGCACTGGCAACGGAGCCCTTGGCATGCCTCATCTGGTCTGACCACCTGATCCAAGGCTGGGCGTGGGGAAGCCACCACACCGATAAAATCGCTCTACACGCGGACTATGTCCTGCTCTTCTTGGCAGACCCAGCCAGCTCTGGTCCCTGATGCCTCGGGACACTCCAAGCCTTCAAGAACGTCTCGGGCCTCCGACTCAGCCTGGCAAAATCAACCCTAGTGCCCCTCTACCTCTCTAGAGAATGCTGTGACTAGCAATCAACCATCCCCATCAGGAGACAGTCATTCAAATATTTAGGGATATGGGTCGCTCTGCTTCCCGAGTTGGAATGGGCATTAAACATCACCCCAATGGTCAAAAGAGCCAAGGACGATCTCAAGCGCTGGCAAGCCTTACCACTCAACCCAGTCGGGAGAGTGGCGTTGTTCAAAATGATGATCCTTCCACGCTTCTTATACATCATTCAGAATACCACTTTCCACTTCCTACGCAGCTGGTTTAGGGAGATGGACGGGGTGACCACAAGGTTTCTGTGGGGAGGGGCGAGACTGCGTATCGCCCCCGCCCGATGCAGAATCCCACCCTTTGACGGAGGCATGGATATGACCGATCTCCACCTATACTACCTAGCCACCAGGCTCCTTGTAATTCATGACTGGTTCACCGGGGGCTGGTCTCACTTGGCCTACAAAACAGAGCTTAGGGACATGGAATTCCCCCAAATACAAGCATACCTATACGGGAACCCAATACCTAAAGCGATACCGCCGATCACCAGAGCGGTCCTGGTGGCTTGGCGCACAGCAACTGAGGCACACACGTTGGGACAAATGACTGAGCCAGCACACACCTCTCTGGCAGGGTGTGTGGTTAAGAGAGGTGGCGACACTCCCGGGGTTCAGACAATGGGACCACATAGGTGTATCACTGTTGGGCGATGTTTGGGTGGGCGACCACATTAGGACGTTCCAAGACCTGCAGAAGAGCTACACCCTCCACACCTCACAATTTTACAAATATCTGCAGCTTCGTCATGCCCTCAGCACACACATCTCAACAGGCACGTCACTCCCCGAATTCAGCCCTCTAGAAGCTCAGGTCATGATGGGGAACGTGGGGAGAGGGGGTGTCCCGAATATATTGTACCCTTGTCAACAATGGCCCGGCAACACTTGATCCGCTCCAGACCCGCTGGGAGGAATGGTTGGGTCCCTTGGAGGAGGAGGATTGGCGTGACGCCCTTATGGCTCCCAAAACCAGCACGACCTCGGCCAAACTTCGCCTAATTCAACTATACTATTTGCACGCTGGCTACCTCACCCCAGCGCGCCTACATAGGGCAGGGTTGCGTCCCTCCCCAAACAGCACGCGCTGCGGCCAAGAACCGGCAGATTTCTACCACGTGATTTGGACATTTATTTATTTATTTAAGAAGTTTTATATAGCGCTGGCTAGACCAGGAGGTATCAGAGCGCTTTACATACGGTAAGCATTTTTTTACATAGTTAAATCAGTTACATTTTTACATAGTTACATCAGTTACAAGAACGAATCATGGCATGGAGAAAAGCAGAGTTACATAGTTACATCCATTACTAGAGACTTAAATATCATAGAAAACAAGTCCAATGGTGCGTAGAGGGGAGTCGGAATATAGAACAGAACTAGGCATGGAGGATCGAACATCAGGGGAACACCACAAAGTTAGGGAAAGCGAGTAGAAAAAAAACTGAAAGTGTCAAATAGATCAGCAACATCCAGAGCCGGACCCCTCGCTGCATCGGGTCGGATTAGAAATGGGAAGGGACGGGTAGGGAGGAGGGGGAGAAAGGGAGCATAATGGTGACCATACGACTAAAGCGGGGTGCAGGAGTTCAAGCGGGGAGATCAATTTAGGCAATGGTCAGACTGGAGCGCACAAGGCGCTGACCGGAGGAAGGAGTCAATTTGAGAAACTGAAGAGACCGCAAGATGGAGGATCCAGGAATGACCCCCATTAATTTTGTGACAAAATGGCGGGAGAGTGGAAGAACACAACTCCGATCAACAAGCCCATAAGGGAACCTACCCCCGGAGCAGGGCTGAAAGGGGAAGGCAGTCAACCAGATCTGGCGGGAGAAGGCTGTAGTTCGTTGATCTTTCTAAGGTCGTCATAGTCAGGGGGAAATCAGCGGGGACATGCCCTAACCTTGCCCCGTACTGGTCAGCAATAGAGTCCGCACTCACACAGGTCCTGGGCTGGCAGGTCCCCCATGATCCCATACGTCTCATCCTGGGGGTAATTGATGGCCTGGACGGTTCTCGACCAGACAGACTATTCCTTGGGACAGCAGTTGCGGTGGGCAAACGTGATATTGCAGCTACCTGGGCGCAAGCTAAATCCCCAAGCATAGCAAAATGGCGCAGTGGAGTGGATTGGTGTGCCGCACAGCAGAAACCCTTATTCGAGGCCCGCGAATGCCCATCCAAGTACAACAAGGTCTGGGGCAAATGGTTAAATCAACTGGAATGAGTGAACCAAGGCTCGCTTATGTACACATATGTAATGTTCTTGCGTCATGGATGTGCTTTCACCCAGTAATCTGTATGCTTTCAAAACTAACAACTGCGGTAATGACTTGTACCATTGACCAAATGTCTTGTACTGTTATGCGTTTGATCTTAAAACCAATAAAATTGATTATAAAAAAAAACGATATAAAATTCATACATAGCATGCAGTATACAATATAAAATCAATGTGTACAATATAAAACCAATTGAAATATATACAGAGACAAAAAGAGAGAAAGTCCTAACAGGGAACCCTTATTGCACAGTTCAAAGAAAGCTGTTGCATTGACTGATCCAACAATGTACATCAAGTTCATATCCTGGTAAATGTAAAATTCCATTCATTCCAATGATTCCTCGTGGTCGGATTCAGGAGTGCTCAGCGTCGACGCGTTTCGATGGTAAACTTTTTTTTTAAAACTACCTTCCTCAGGACACAAAGATAAGGGATTTTTTCTCCCTCCTCGTAGTACTAACATTGTGTGTAATCACTCTTGGTGATATGTATCTAATTGTATAAAGATAATCATATGTAACTTGTGGCTTTTTCAATGGGACCACAGTCTCACCACAGGTCGGGAGAGTATTATTTCGTTATTCTCCTAAGCATCACTCTTGTGCATAAGTGGACGTAGTGTCCTATATTGTACAGGGAATATATGTCTCCTGTTCAACCGCTGTTATACCACTGCTACTAACTGGAGGGAGGAGTAATTTGTAGCATAAGTCCTCTTCCTGCTATGTTGCAGTAGCTCTTGGCTTCTGGTTGCAGTCCCAAAATTGAGAATCAATTGTCGGGATTGTGTGGTATTTAATCTCTTTTCATCGGCGCATCAGCGTCCTTTTCGTTTCAAGGCTGACTCTGAGTCTATATTCATCTCTCCTTACGTCTATTGTCCTTGTTTAGGGACCACTGTGTTGAAAACTCGTAACTACCCAAGGTCCCCGACCAATTGAATTGGGTTCCCTTGTCCTTTATAGCATTGTACTACATAACAGTTTTTGGGTATTGACCTTTTACCTAGTTAAGGTGCTGCATAAATGTTGTGTGGTTTTCCCAGAAAACGTGCCTCATTATGCATGAAGATTCTCTGAATCACTATAACTATGTATAAGGGTCATCCCTTCAGTCATCCTCGGCCGACATGACACAGCAAGGTAGAACCCCTGAGGGTACCTTTCTTGTATATATACACCATATCTTTGCTGGGGCAGGCAGAGGAGAAAGACTTCCATGCTGACTCTGAGGTTCCTGCACGCAGACACTCCAGCACGCAGTGGTCTGACACCCCTCGCGGGGTGTCCATCTGGAGACCAAGACAGGGTCCTTCATTCTCTCACACCAGGTAATGGGGTTGGCTTCAACCTAGGGGGATTCTTGACTCTACACCTACATACATACTAGGTACACTTAGGTACATATCGTTAGGGTTGCATCGTAGGAGTACGCATTATTACTTCCAAGTATTTATATACTTGCATATATTCATTGTTCTTGCACTATGGTAGAAATCTACCATCCATTTACTCTGTTGGTGCTTATAATCATTTATGTCTGTTTCTGTCTTATGGTTGTTTCAGCACACCTATTTTATACTAGAATGACGCTGGTTCAATAAATGCTTATTGAAAAACGTCCCCACTGTTTATTCTGTGTATCCCTCTGAGACAAAGTGAGCACGAGTGACTGAGCGAAAAGTACTGTACTGTTTCCACGATCCCTGATGGGACAGGGTTGTCATGTTCGATAGTTGCCAGGAATTATTCTCTCCTTGGTAAGAGGAGTTTACAGTGGCACTGTGAGCTAGTAGGTATACAGGTGAACATACCCGGTGGGGGTGTCTGGAATTAGTCTGGATACCAATCCCACAGTTTATGTTGTCTAAACGCGCAGATCCTATATGGTTTTATAGGAACTACACAACAATATCTTACCTTTGGCATCATCACGCAGCAAAAATTCTGTAAACCGTTGCCAAGTGGATAATATATCATTCACAGCCTCTAGGACTGAGAACCACCAGCTAAATGACACAGTTGGGATTGATCATTCTTGGATACCACACAAAGCACAAAATGAGAAATATTTGCATTTTAGTTCCTGCGTATAACAAAACAGTGCACCAGAATGGACTAAAAAGTCAATAGTATTCTTCATCAATTCTGAAGATTGTAAAGATGCTTTCAGCATACCATCTAGCAAGTGGCAAGGATGTCTTACAGGGAATCACTTCAGCTCAGGTATCGATTTTGACAGGTCCTCATACAACTTTTTCAGATACGTAGCTGAATCACTGCAAATACAAATAATATCACTCCAATTTTGTTGAACTTGGTAAGAACTTTTGCAGCAGCATTCCAAGTGACAATGAGTTCCATGTTTTCCAAAAGTCTGGTGTCATGTGTTTATCAATATCCTAGATGCTTGGTGACAGTACTCTTTTCACATATACCTATCACTACACCTTGCGTTGAATTTTTAAAGCCTGAAGTGTTTGGCAATTCACCTACTATCAATACTGACTCGCTAGAAAAGGGGTTTGATGTATCAAGGGGTTTTGCCCATTCTCTGTGGGTAAATGTGACGGTACATATTGGGTAAGATTCTTATGAAACCAGCCTTTTTACCTATCAGTGAAAGAATCAAACGTAGCCAAAATATCAAATATGATTTTGATATTTCCTGATTCTCTACAGTTTATAAAATAATTAAACAAGACCTAAAACATGCTTCTAAACCCTGCATCTTTAGACCAAAGACCACAAAACTGAAAAAAGCAAAAGGAAGAAAATACAATATTTTAGTGACAGCGCTAAACAACAAAACTACAGCAGAATAATGTTAGCCCAGTCTTTCTTGCTGCTACCTTGTGTAACAAAGTTACATTGTTTTGGTCCCTTCAGGAAGAAATAAAAATGACTCTTTCACTCTCCTTTTCTTTTCTGTGAATGGCATTTAGGTTATGGTTGTGCAGGTATTTCTTTTAGTGTTTATATGTTTACACTGGTGGGGGCCATTTCCCTTTCGGTGGGGTTTTATCAGTTATTATAGGTTTAAACCTAAAACAGGATAGCCTAAAAATATAGAAAATAAGTAAATAGAATAATGCAAGGATAACAAGAATTTAGAAATGGATAGACCGAAGAGGATTTGGGAAAAAAATTAAATTAGGAAACGGGCAGAAAATAAATAGTTCAAAATAAGGAGCGGTAAAAGTTAGGGAAATATATATTAATATTAACGACAGTAGGACTTACTGGGGCCAGCAGAGTCATCAGCCGAGGAGCGTTCTTCACTCTGGGAGGTACCTCCACCTCCTGCACCCGCCTCGGATGACCCTTTACCCCTGGATGCTGATGTAAGAAATAATTAAAGAGACAAAAAATGATTGGTGGTAAATAAATAATCTCTCCCAAAAGATTTTTTGTCAGGAAACGGTAATTGCAATAACATTGAACTTTCCTAAATCAGATTGACTAGTAGTAGACTAGTATCATGAACCATCCTATCTATTTATTCCACATTTTCTAAACCTACCTAGCCCACCTATCCCAAAGACTTTGGAATTACTAATAAATTGCATCAAATGATGTTTCCTTCTAAGTTCCAATCTCATTCTCAATCATTCTCAACCCCCCTTGACAGGCCAATTCACTAAGCCTGCATTTTGTCTTTAAAATGCATAGATGGACGCATGCATACACCAATTGGTTGTCACTGTATGAGCTACAAAAAAGGTTCAAAGAACTGAGAGGACGCGCACCGCTAAATTACTAGCACTAACTACCACTATCAGAGTGACAGGACAAAGAAAAGGAGTCTCTCTCTACTCTGCATTACTTAAGTTCTTACATAATCGGCCCAAGCTAGCTCAAAGTCGCAAACAAGTACGATTAGGTAGCGCCGAGCACCTGTCTAGATTAACAATCACATAATATAAGGTTTGTAAACGTAACTTACCTGCATGTGAGCAGAATGCTTGCTATTTGGGAATTTTTTTTTTTTAGCAATAACATAGAACACACAAGTAATAGTAATATTAATAATTAGCTACTCACCAAGCCCCGCGACCTCAACCCCTAGCAGGTCCAGCAGGTCCTGCCAACGGTCCAGGAGGTCAACTGATTGTGGGTGCGCCAGACCCCAGAGCAACAATACACTGCCCGGCGCACCCTCGCCCAGCGCTGCTGGGGCTCCAGGAGTCCTACCTGGACCTAGGCCTGCCGCCTGCTGCCAGGGTGGAGGGGAGGTGGCGCTGGACAAAAAAAACAAACGCTGACACCTCCACCTCTGAAGACAAGGCTCGGGCTGCACCACATCCGGGCGCCGCCTTTGGCAAGGAAGGCAGATCCTGGTTGTCACCTCTTTTGGGGCACCCTTCTCTGTCACCCTTCTCTGCCATGATGCCGGGGGGTGCAGAAGACAGACAATGTAGAAAGTATACAAAAAACAGGAATAAGAGGGAAGGAGAAAAAAAAATTAGGAAGGAAGTAGAGAGAGAAAATAAAGTACAAAACTCACCAAAAAAGTAGAAAAAATGCAAAATACACACTTAGGAAGACAGAGGGTAAGATGATAAATAAAAAATATCAGAAAAAAAGTTTTAAGAATCAAGGATTGGAAAGATTATAGAAAGATCAAAAAGTAGGCCCCCCCCACGCAAACTCTGCCCACCCTTAGACAGTACCCGTAACTCAAGTGCCTTCTGATCCATCAGAAAGCTGCCTAGCCCAATAACAAATCAGATTGTTCTGCCAGGTTTGTGTGCTCCTTGTGGATTCGAGGGCATCAGGAATCGTTTGGATATTTGGTTTGCATAACAACTGGGAATACCCACAAGGATAAAATACAAACATCAGGAAGTGCAAGCAGTTGATGGAAAAGTAGTCACTTCTGGACCAACTTATTACCACACACACCTAAATATTATGTCTTATGAAAATGGTCACAGGGAAGAGTTAATATTTGATATAAATGATGCCGCACAATTCAAGACACTATTAGGACTTCCATGGTTAGTGAAGCATGAGCCCCTGCTGGACTGGGGTCAGAGAAGTAGCCTAGTCATCACGTTTCTGTACGCAAGATTATTATACCAGAAAAATAAAGTGCTATCTAATCCCTGGTCAATGTTAGCTTGACCTCTGCAGTTAGAATCTGATAATGTGTTAAGTATTGAGGGACTTTCAGATATTTATTGAGATCTGGCTGATGTTGTTGATAAAATAAAGGCTAATACTTTACCCCTTACTGAGATTATGACTGTTGTATTGACCTGGTTCTAAGCATTGTAAGCATTACCTGAAGGAGAGAATGAGCAACTGTACCAGTATTTTGTTGAATATCTGGGAACAAGTTTTATCTGGCATTCTAAGTCACCTACTTCATCCCTTTTCTTTTTTGTTCCCATGAAAGTTAGTGAACTCAGGTGGACATGTATAGACTTCCATACACTCAATAAGGTTACATTTAAAAAACAACATCTCTTGACTTTCATTCCTACATTGTTAGATCAAGTATGAGCAGTTGTAATTCATGCTAAACTAGACCTGTCGGGGACTTATCGCCCAGTCAGCAAAACAGCATTACATACAAAGTACAGTTTGTATGAATATCAAGTCATGCCTTTCAGGCTCTCCAATGACCCGCAGCATTTCATGTAATGAACTATCGAGATAATTTATTGATGTTTGTTGTGTGGTCTACATTGATGATATTATCATCTACTCTCAGTCCAAACAAGATCACATAAAGCATGTTGAAGCCATTCTTTAACAACTGGGATCTCACAATCTATATGCCAAGTTGGAAACAAAACAGTTTTTCATGTTAATCATATTGAATTTCTGGGATGCATTCTTGACCCTGCTGGTGCAAATATAGATCTAAAAAAGGCAGAAGCAATTCTTGCATGACCTTTACTTTCCTCTGTCAGGGCAACCAGAGTTTTCTGGGTTTCAATAACTTCTACCTGGGCTTAAACAGCTGCTTTCTGAGTGGTAAGAGCAAAGATTGTGAATGTAAAAACAATGGGAGAAGATTCCACTCTCTGATAGATGTAACAGAAAAAGCTCTCTGACCAAAGATGCTAGTTCGGACTATTGGAAGAACAAGAAAATGTTTTCCGCTGGAGCATGAGGCTTGGGATTATCATTGGATCCAAAATGGAGCCTGTCCATAGAGAACCTTATGAAGGATGACTAAAGACTTTAAATGAGCTCTATATTCAAATGGTAACCAGTAGAGGTGAACTAGAACAGGAGTGATATGGTCCTTATAATTATAATTCGAAATTAAGCAAGCAGATGCTTTCTGAGTCAGCTGAAGCATTCTAACAAGGTTTTTTGCCAAGACGTGGTAAAGGAGTTAGCAAAATCTAGACATCATCCTGATCCAACTCACCCTTATATTGTAGCAGCTGATACTTTGCAAACTGCTTTGGTTGTTATCTTATTACTAATGATTTAAGGATGAATAGTGTAATTCCTCATAATAAATAAAGCCAACAATTCCAATCTTCCACGTTTTCCAGCAAAAGTCCAGAATTATAATATGTCTGTTCTGAACCCAGGCCAAAATGGGGGAAGACAAAAGCTACCATAGACACTGCCGACTGAAGCATAGGGTCATTTTAGAACCACGGCTCGGATATCTTTGAGAGATAGCAAGTGAGAGAAAAAGAAACAGTATGAGATTTTGTAAACAGCAAACATGTAATATCACACCAGAGGCTTCTATAGTTTACCTCTTGCTCAGCGAGAAGAAACTGTGAATAACCCTGATCCTACCAAGAATCAGGCCTAGAGATAAAAGGCCAAGGAGAGGCTCCCGACTGTTGGAGTGGAGCGAGACTCCACAACAGTACAGCAGGATGGTTGCAGAAGGTACTGCAGGAGCCAATACGAACAACACAGAGGTGCTGTTGAGATGGAGAGCAGCATAGTGCCACTAGCCGGGTTCAACCCACTAACCCTAAGAGCCAGGGTAATATCAATATATCAAACTATTGGTTCACTCAGGGAAATTTGAGGAAAGGGTGAGCAGGACAGGTAAGCCACACAGTAATAAATACAATAGGTAAATAAGTAATTGCACACAGCGGTTAATTTTAAAAAAAAGTATCTAAATGCAATCTACAATCAAATACAGTGATAAAGTGAAAAAAGTATTCGATGTCACAGTAAAAAGGTAGTAAAATTCAGGTGCAATCATGGATCATATAAAATTAGGGATAGGCTGTGCTTAAACAACAAGAGTGTAAAACAGTCAATAAATTGAAGCTATTCCAGTATCAAAGAAATATTTCCATCAAATAGTGCAATCCGTATTATATATGATATTATTATATTATAATGAGTAAGTCAATGCTTCAGCCCTTAAGGTTAAATTGACCAGGTCCATCATCAAGACAGATTGTCAAAAGACATTTGAGTAAGAGCAACCTAAAGAATTCAGCTAAAAAACACAAAGAAATTGAAAAGGAAGTATGTCAAGGCCAAAATAGACCTGGAGCCAAGGCGAAATGACACAGTCCAAGGCAGAGGTATTCAGCACAGCTTGGTGCTCAAATTATGATATTTATTTTGAACCGGAATTCAAAAACCAGCTTTAGGGAAGAAAAACAGCAGTTGAGAGGAACAAAAAATTCTCTACAGTCAGCGTGTCACAAAAGACAAATCATGTCAGAGGTTAGATCAACTCTTATTTAATTGATTACATTCTATCCCCTCTGCCTGACAATAACAGGGCTAAGAGAAATCATGCAACGAAGCGTCTAGGAAGGGATACAGCACACGGGAATTGAAGCCATCAAATTCGGGCTGTCTCCGGCACCCAGGATGGGTGCAGGCTGGGGAGGTGGCAGGAGCTCCAATGATTGGCCATGTCATTAGTGCCATGTGTGGGTACCAGGGTGCCCACTTTAAAATAATGGCGGCTCAAGCCAGCACCCACTCCGGGTGCTCTCTGGAGAGCTGGCAGAAGCCGAGTAGGCCTTGGGGCTCCCACCCACAACCCTAAAGTTAATACAAAGTTTGGGTTACCCAGATTGGACCAGGACACCCGTAAAAAAAAAAGAACTAAAGAATAAAAAAAATAACAAATGAGCATCAGAATCAGCTCATTTATTATACACTGCTCCAAGCAAGGAGTGCCCCATATTGCCCTGTAAGGGCTTTTTATATATATTTTTGGAGCCTGCCGGTGCCCATAGAAGGGCAGGGGCACCACCAAGCATTTTTGTTAATGTTATGGAGGGCTACAGAGAGCGCTGCAGCCCCTTAGCAATATTTAAAAAAACATATTAAGTCTCCTGGGTCATTGAATCCATTACCCTAGAAGAGTTTACCATTTGTTTTTTAAAGCACTCCAAGCTGGAGCTCTATACTGTAATGCAGGGACCCCTAGTGGTTGGTTTTATGCTTCACTTTGTGGCCTGAAAAAATTGTTAACAAAATTCTCAAAGCCATGTTTAATATTTTTTTGAATGCTTTATTGAACCTGTTTTGTGACCATCACAATTATTAAACATTGCAGTGTATGATTTTATAAAATATACATATGAATGCAGGTATTGGTGAATTTTTCACAAAGCCACTAGGTCTGCTTTATATATATTGATGTGCTGATCACCTTGATAAAGCCAACAGGACCGCTATTTTATATTTTTTTGTTCTGACCCTTTGCCAAAGCCAGTAGTTTTGCCTTACTTAACATGACGCCCTTTATATTATTACATGACATAGCCAACTGTGCATACCCGGTGGGAGTTGGGCGCCCGTGGGAGGTTGGGTGCAAGGTTAAGCCCTGCCCCCAGTCCCATGCCACGCATAGCAGAAGGTCATGCATGGCTGTGGGTTGGGTGCTCACAGGTTTGGCACCACACACGGCGAAGGGCATCTAACGTTATGTTTACAAAAGACTGTAACTTCACTGAAATAACAAAGTTAAAGTGACATTATAGTGAGGAATTGTAATAATACCTTTACGTTAAAAAACCTTCAGGTAAAACATACCATTTTTTGCCATGCACTGCTAATTACCTCACACATTAATGACATGTTCTATGACATCATTGGGAACATCACTGAAAGATCTGAAAGGACATTATTAAAAACTCCACTGTGCATGGTAGGAGTGCGAGTTATAATTACTTTAGAGCATGAGTTACAGTTATTTGAGATACCCATAACTGGTGAATTACAGTTGTTTTGTTAGTTTAAAATGGTATGTTTAAACTGGCATTTTCAACTAAATATAACGTCCCTTTATATGTTAATGTACATTATTCTTATATATTTATTTAAAATTTAGAACACGATGAAAACATGCTACAGCACTATTACCTATATTTGAATACAAAATTTAATTATTTAAAATATATTAATTTACATTAAAATTATGTTTCTCAAGGTTAATATAAAAAGAAAAAATCCTACCTAATGTAAAAAAATATCATGCATTAATAATTATGAATTGTGATGTATAGAATTAAAATGAATGTGCTAATATTTAATAAAATGTATTGCTTTATTCATTTTTAAATGCAAAATATAGACATTAAAAATAAGTACTATTTTATTTATTTTTTAACATTAACCCAATCGGAGTGGAAGACGGCTCTAAGCTGTCCTCCGTACTGGTCGTCATGAGCTGAGGAGGGCTCCAGGCCATCCTCGCACCCGAGGCAGGAAATCCCTATGGGGCAAGCACCAGAGGGATTTCCTTTCATTTAAAATAGCCTCGGGAGCTGGGGAAGAGCTTCCCCAGCTTATTTTTTTTATTTCTCTGAAATGACGATCAGCGCGCATGTCGCGCTGACAGCATTTCAGACAAAGTGAAAGTGAAATGAGCCAACCATCTTATTTCACTTTCATTGCTTAGGTGCTCGGGGGCAAATCTCAGCCTCCCGTGCACCGAAGCACACAGAAGCGGTATTGTTGGAAAGGGGAGAATCTCCCTTTTTCAGTGGTTCCTTTCCCTAGTGGATCCCTAGTTGGGCAATCACCACAGGAGGGCATTTCCCAAGCAGGGATCAACCCACTAGACACCAGTGAGAGGGGGAGTGGTGTTTGGCAAGGGCTTGTGCTCTCCCCCCGAAAATGTTAATATTGCAATCTTTCTGCCCCCCCAGGAAGGCAGATGGGGGTAATTACCCGCATCTGCCCTTGGGGTGGGCAGATAGCCAACTAGAAACCAGGGATTACTTTTTTTAACTGTAGAGTTGGGGCTGCCCAGCATTGGCATGGCCATGCTCCCAACTTTGGAAACAATCTTTCTGCTCCCGAGGGGGCAGAAAGCCCAGTAGACACCATGGATTACTTTTTTTTTATTTTAGGGGTGGGGGCTGCACAGCATAGTCATGGCATTGCCCTACCCCCACAAAAATAGGAAAACAGTTTTTCTGCCCGCCTACGGGGCAGATGGGGCCATTTACACTCATCTGCTACCCCAGGGGTACCAGAAAGCCCACTAGACACCAGGGATTACTTTTTTACTTTTTTTTATTGTAGGGGTCAGGGCTGCCCAGCACCGAAGCACACAAGAGAGGTATTGTTAGAAAGGGGAGAATCTCCCCTTTCCAGTGGTACCTTCCCTAGTGGATCGCTGCTTGGGGAATCACCACAGGAGGGCAATCCACAAGCAGGGATCAACCCAGGAGACACCAGTGAGATGCGGAGTGGTGCTTGGGCAAGGGTTTGTGCTCCCCCTGAAAATGTTAATATTACAGTCTTTCTGCCCCTCCCTCAGGAAGGCAGATGGGCAATTACCTGCATCTGCCCCTCGGGGTGGGGCAGAAAGCCCACTAGACACCAGGGATTAAATTTTTTTATTTTAGGGTTGGGGGCTGCACAGCATAGGCATGGCCATGCCCCCCCACCATAAAATCGGGAAACAGACTTTCTGGCCCCCAAGGAGGCAGATAGGGCAATTACCCCATCTGCCCTTTAGGCGGGGCAGAAAGCCCACTAGACACCAGGGATTACTTTTTTTTATTGTATGGGTGGGGGCTGTCCAGCGTGGGCATGTCCATGCCCCATCCTCATAAAAATGGAGAAACATTCTTTCTGACCCCTCAAGGGGCAGATGGGCTAATTACACACGATCTGACCCCAGGGACAGAAAGCCCACTGTATGGCAGCAACATATATTTTTAGTAAAATAATGGGGTGGGTCTTTTCCAGTCTAACATCAGGCACCACCCTCACTCCTAAAACCTTAACAGTCTGGCTGCTACCCTGCGGACTAAAGCATCCCATCCCAATGGCAAGCAAAATGAATTTGATTCTTTTAGGTGTTGTTTTTTAAATGGGCCAGGAGAGTTTGGCTAACTGCCAGTATCATCCCACTTGCAATGGTGAACGGCTGCATTTTTTGGGCTTGGGTAGGCTGCCACCTGGAAAAATGTACCAGCTCCAGACAGTTCTGGAAACTAGACATCTGGGGGAGTCCAGAGTGGTGTGCTTCATATGCATTCCACACCATTTCTTACCCACAATGCCCTGCAAACCTCAAACATTGACTAAAAACACACATTTTCCTCATATTTCTGTCAGGAAAACTTCTGGAATCTGCGGGTATCCACAAACTTTTCTACTGCACAGCATTCCCCTAAGTCTCCTGATAAAAATGGTACCTCACTTGTGTGGGTAGGCCAAGAGACCTTGACACAAAAGGCCCTAAAGTGCTACATCAAGAGATCAGCAACACTCGTAAATGTGAGATTTGGGACCATGCTCGGCTGCTACCCATGGAAACCTACCAACCACAGCCATTTTTGAAAATTAGACAACCAGGGGATTCTAGGAAGGATGGTGTGCCTTATGTGAATGGCATGAGGTTTTCTTACCCACAATGCTCTTCAAACTTCAAACTTTGCATGAAATCACACATTTTCCCTATAGTTCTGTGATGGAAACTTTTGGAATACGCAGGAATCCCAAAAGTTCCTACCACCCATCTTTGCCCCACTTGTGCCAATTAAAATACTGCGCCACTTGTGTCGTTGGGCCTTATGCCAGCAAAAACAATGAATGGATCCAACTGAAGTCAATAGGATCCCCCACGCAAGGGCTCCCATTGTCCTTGGCTTGATCCGTTCCTGTCATGGGCACTAGGCCAAACCACACAAGTGGGGCAGTGTTTTTATCGGCACAGGTGGGGCAATGCTAGGTGGTAGGAATTTTGTGGATTCCTGCAGATTCCGGAATTTTCCATCACCGAAAGGTAAGGAAAATGTGTGATTTCAGGCAAAGTTTGAGGTTTGCAGGGTATTGAGGGTAAAACAACCTCATGGGATCAACGCAAGTCACCCCATCCTGGATTCCCCTAGGTGTCTAGTTTTTCAAAATATACAGGTTTGCTAGGTTTCCCTAGGTGCCAGCGGAGCTGGGGCCCAAACTTTGGGAGTTTGTTTTTGAAGAACATAAAACTTTGTTCAGCAGTTGCATTTAACATGGTGATCACTCAGCAAAGTTACGGAGCCTTCAGAGGAGCAAGAACAGAGATTTCTGCAAGGCAGGTGGAAATCTCTAAATATTGCAGGTGGTTGTGCATAAGCGACACAGTGTTTGAACCTCACTGGTTCAGGCACCCAATTGACTGTCCTCCTTCCCAAAAAGGGCCCTTTATGCATTTCACAGGTTTGATTTACACACTGAACATATTGGACCAGTTCTCGCAAGACATTGTGGTAAATGGGGAGAGGAGTTGGCCTAACGGCTAGGGCGGTCGACCTCGAATCTAGGGAACTGGGTTCGAGTCTCGGCAATGACGCTGAACATCCTGTGATTCTGGGCAAATCACTTAATCTCCCCGTGCCTAATGAATGTGTCCTCATGTAATGCAACTGGTGCTATGTAAAGCGCTCTGATACCCGATTCGGGTCAAGTTCGCAGTGAAGGTGCAATCCACTGGTCATATCAGTGGACTGCTCCCTTGCCTGCACAGCTACGCCTGGTAGCTGCTGCCCCTGAGCTCCCTGCTGCTGACCATCTGGCCCTCTCGTCAGTGGTTCGAGGCCCTCCTCCAGCCGCAGGCTCGCGCCTGCGCCTCATCCCTGGTGGTCTAGTGGTAGAGTGTCTCTGCTCTGCTGCTGGGCTGCCCTCTGTCTCTCTCTTCTTCCTTTGTCTGAATCTTTTCTGTCCTTTCACCTCTTCACCTTTTTTTGCACTTTTTTTCTTTTTTGCACCTTTTGCCACTTTGCTCCTGCCGCTGTGATACCTCACAGCCCGCCCGCATCCAGTGCCACTTTCCCGCTCCCCGCGTTTCCCGCCTCCCAGCTGTCCTGCCCCACCGCACACTACTTAATGGAGACCGCTGTGCAGTGGAGGTGCAATCCACTGATCTTATCAGTGAACTGCTCCCTTTCCTGCACAGCTCCGCCTGGTAGCTGCTGCCTCCGTGCTCCCTGCTGCTGACCATCTGACCCTCTGGTCAGTGGTTTGAAGCCCTCCTCGGCCCACAGGCTCCTGCCTGCATCTCATCCCTGGTGGTCTAGTGGTAGAGCGTCTTTGCTATGCTGCTGGGATGCCCTCTGTCTCTCTCTTCTGCCTTTCTCTGAATCTTTTCTGTCCTTTCACCTCTTCACCTTTTTTGCACTTTTTTCCTTTTTGCACCTTTTGCCACTCAGAACCCACAGAGATCAGCTGCAGAGTGCCCCAGGGCTCCTCCCTGAGCCCCACCCTCTTCAACAGCTACATGGCCCCACTCGCAGCCATCATCAATCTCCTATGCCAACAACACCCAACAGATTTTCTCCCTCACCAACAAACCCACAGCTGACAGAAACAACTTCCACAACGGGATGTAGGCCGTCAACATCTGGATCAGAGACACCTGCCTCAAACTCAACTCGGACAAGACCGAAGTCCTCATCCTGGGCCCTACCCCCTCAGCTTGGGATGACTCCTGGTGGCCCACCGTACTAGGAATACCCCCAAACCCACAGACCACGCACAAAATCTCGGCATCATACTGGACTCCTTGCTCACAATGAACCGCCAGATCAACGCCGTCTCCTCATCATGTTTCCACACGCTTCGCTGCTTTGAAAGACCTTCAGATGGATTCCCACTAAATCCAGAAAAACGGTCACCCACGCACTCATCAGCAGCAGACTTGACTACAGCAACGCACTCTATGCCGGCGGCACCCAGAACCCCTGAGGAAGCTACAGAATGTTCCCAACGCCGTAGCCAGACTGGTCCTCAACATCCCCCACTGCAGCCACATTACCAAAGAGCTGTGAGAACTCCACTAGCTCCCAGTCAACAAAAGAGTCACTTTCAAGCTCCTCACACACGCCTACAAAGCCCTCCACAACGCAGGACCAGCATATCTGAACCACCGCCTCTCATTCTACGTACCCACCAGACACCTCCGCTCTGCCCAACTGGCCCTGGCTACCGTCCCACAGACCCGCAAGACCAGGACTGGAGGAAGATCCTTCTCCTACCTTGCCGCCAAGACCTGGAACACCCTGCCTCTCCATCTCAGGCAAAGACTGTCGCTGACCCAATTCAGAAAGGATCTCAAGACCTGGCTCTTCGACTGAACCCCAGCACCCAGACGGATCAGTAGCCACCCTTCCCCCCCCAGCGCCTTGAGACCCTCACGGGTGAGTAGTTGAACAATACACACCTTGATTGATTGATTGACCTCTGCAGTTAAGGTTGACACCTCACTCCACATAGAATCATCTTTTTGTACCCTTAATAACTTTGAGACCCCTATGACTAATTTACACAACATTTGAGGAGAAACTCCAAGTTCAGCCTTTCAGCATGCCAACATTGATGCAGATTGGTCAAAAATGATATGGGGGTACCCAAATCCAGTGACGTTTTTCAAATAAAATGCAAATTGCGAGCGACTAATTTGCACACCAAAAACTGCTAAAAGAAAATGAATCACAATTTGCAGGTATCACAATTTGCTTATTTCTATTCAGGGTGTTTCAATGTTATCTAAAATGTATTCATTTATAATAACCATATCTCTGTATCACTTCTTGTTCATACCAACTGCCATCCTTGTTAATCCCATCCTTTACATAGTTAGACAACAGAACACACCGCAGTCATTAATACAATAATCTTATTTGGTTCCCCACCAATTTTCTTTATACCCACAGCGGGCTTCCAATATGTTGAACAGACAGGAACACATAGGATTAAAAATGTCTTTCTAATTGAGCATATTGTCTTGACCAAAATGTTTATCTAAAAGTAAACATTTTATAATTCACTATTCCAATGTTAGGTTATTGATGATTCTTTAATACAATAAATTCAAATATATCTAGCGGAGACATACTTATTAATTCTATATATCTCTTCCCCATAGAGAGCATCTCCTACTTTCGAAACACCTTAAAGAACAACATGGAAAATCACATCAACATCTTGCATCAACAAGCCATTACACAATGATGTGTTTTACATCAAGCACATCACCTAGTCCAACGCACCATTAAGCTTTGAAATTCTCTAAAATGATATGCGCATCTTAGGTGCTGCATCTATAAGTTCCTCTGGCCGAGCCCAAATTCAACGTCAGCAGTTGCACATGCTCTGCAGAGTTGAATACATGTAAAGAGAGAAGCCATTATCTAGACTTCACAATTTGATTGGCCTAAATTCAACCACAGGTTTGTGGTAGCATCATATATTATCAATACTTATTAACAGTATTATTACCCATTACACACTGAAGTGTTGTACAGCCAGCACATCATGGTAATCCTCAAAGAAAGCTAAAATGTGTACGTGGAAAGTTGGGTTATCATTTTAAGATGTTTAATTTAAAAAAACGTACTATTGTTCAATAATATATTGGTAATCTAAAATGTCCACAAACTATTTGACTACTTTGGAATGTTCACTTTTCTACTTACTTAAGCTTATAAATTGAATAGGTTTACAATTATCTTAGGCACAGCTGACAGTCTGCAGAATATGGGGAAAATTCCCACTATTTTATAGCAGATATATTCTGCCACTTTTTCACGTGCAGTTCATTGCAAGACACATTCAGCACTTGTACAAACATGTAGATCTCATGTATGGATATATGCATTCTCTTTTTCAGGGATTAGGCTCTCCCAACCCAATCTCTCATTAAGGCCTTTAGCTACACTGTTTACTTTACAGATCCAATGCACTTCCTGTCGCTTCAGTCACTTTTTCATCGCATCTGTTCGTGAATTTCATTTCAGCTTTTTGATCACAAAACATTTCACATCATTTTCAAAATTATGTTTTTCTAAATAGTGGGCTACCATAGGTGCCACCCACTTGTTATTTCTAATATAGTCCCTATGTTTTATAATTCTGCTTTGCACTCGTCGTCTAGTTAAGCCAATATATGGAACAGCACACAGGTACCCTACCAAATATACTATATTTCTACTATTAATGTTGGTGTGTCCCACAGTCTCACTTTAACATCATTATGCGTAATGTCCCATCTATTAGATTTTAATTTGCAAAAGCTATAGATATCACATCAAAAGTGCCCAAGTATTTTCTGGAAGCCCCAACATCCTTGACACACATCAACAAACTCAAAGTGGTTCAAGATCACACCATTACAGGTCCAACTGACACACCTACTACTTCAGGTACAAGTTATGTTGGATTTAAAGATTGAACATACACATATGTTTTTGAACTTCCAATAAAATACATTTTAAAAAACTCACCATGGACACAGTCTATTAGAAAAGTATCAGGATGATCTTTTGACTCCCTTTAATTATAGTGTGTGCCTGTGGGAGTCTGCCCACCTCTAACTTCCTATGTGGCAGGTTTCACCCCATAGGCGAGTATGTGGTTCTCTATATTTTTACTGACTCCCACCTCATGCGTAAGTGAAGCACTAGGGGAAAGTCTTGATATGAAATTGATAGCTATATGCATAAAAAGGGGGATCCAACTATCTCTAAAAGCCCACCTCTACACCTCATCAGAACACCGATCACAGACAGAGATAGACAAATGCTATGAGAAGTGCAGGTCCGCGAAAAGAAGCGAACAAAACACCATGTTTTTCATTATGCATGCAACAACAGTAATATTAATGATAAGGCAGAGGATCAGTTGCACAACTTCCCGTATTGATTGAGGTGCACAAGTACAAATGGTTTATTGACACATTTAGTCACGAATAGCCATGTGTGCAATAAATTCCGAAGGCCACAACAAATTTGGCAAAAATGCTGAGCAATGTAAACAATTAACTCTGTTTTATTCTAATTTCATGTAACCAAAGATCAAAAAGCCAGTAAGTACCCAAGCAGTTTGTAAGTTATGTTTGGATCTGATGCAAGAGTTGTTGCGTGATCCAGGATATAAAGAGCACATCAGGAATAGTGAGTTAATCTAATAATAAAAGCTTACTAGGGATCTCTTGGGCCCTGAAGAAAGCTGAGTGACCCACAGGTTAGGAAAAGTCAGACTGAAACATGCAGATCTAGAAAACAGATGTTGGAGTACTAATGACCTCGATGAACATCTCATCATGTTTTTAATTTGTCAATAAATTGAGCACAAAAGAGGCTCTCTTTAGGCAATTTTAAAGTGGTTATAAGGATCCTTCAATATTGACATCAAAGTGCTCCCTCCAAATTTGAGGTTGAGTCTACCAGGAGGTATTAGACTTCCCTGGCGAGAGCTGTGGGTGATAGTCCTTTGAAAAGATAGTATGTCTGTCCCACGTGGGTAGAGGTGCCAGTGTGTTTGGTGGATTAGTAGTCAACTTCTTGGTTCAGGCTGAGTATTAGGAAATTGCTCCAGTGAATTAAAAAAACATGCAAGAAAGAGGGTAAAAAGATTCCTTAACCATAAATATCCTAAGACTGAGATCAAAGAGAGAGGAAAGAGAGCCCAGGAGAAAGAGTGAATTGAACCATCAATTAGCAAGCAGCAACCATGGCCCTTCCCTACCCACACCAATAGTAAAAAAAATTGAATATTTCATTTTGTGCATCTGCATATAAACCCTTTCTCTGTCACTCTATTTTGCTCTCTCTTATTCCCTCTCTCTCCCACTCTCTCTCCCTCTTTCACACGCTCTGTTTCTCTGCCGCCGGTCTGTAGATCTATATTACAAAGGCACAGTCTCTAAACTTAACATCTCATTCCATAGAAATGTATAAAAGGAAATCGTTCAGCATGCCCTATTTTAGGCAAATCAGCCAAACATTAAAAAATGTAATGGGGATCACATACTCATTTTTCACTCACCTTTAAAATGGATTTTCTGTTAGAAATAATTTCATAAGCATGTAACTGTGAAATCGCTGAACCAAAGGTCACTAAATATTTATGACACTGCGGTCTATCTGTCATACTATGCCTTTTTCTGGTTTGGTTAAACTCCATTCAGCCGTTTTGAAGATATAGGGTACAATGTGAAATTCCTCTGCATATGTCAAAGCATGTATGCCTCTTGATCAGCCTAGAATGGAGCACAGTTCACGAGGAGGAACACCCAACAGGCTCACTGTTCATGAGCCGGCCTGAAGGCTCCAAGTGGATGCAGTTCATGCAGAGGATCCCCACAGACATATTAGGTACCTGAGTCACATAGGGATGGAAGACCTGGCATACCCATTTCTGTCATATGTATGGATCTACTGAAAAAATGGCTAGAAAATCACTCCTGAGAACACAGGGGAAAAGGGGAATTGTGAAAGAGATTGGTAAACACCTGGTATCCTTTCTTGAACCTGGGCCCAAATTTACAAAGCCCTTGCATTGCCATTGAGTCACTCATGGTGGCACAAGGCAACGCAAGGGCTTCAGTGAGATTTACTACGCCACACAAAGCCACTATGCATGGTTCTGCGTGGCTTAGTTATTCTGGAGTAACGCAAGGCAGCACAAGTCACTGCCTTGCGTTGCTCTGCCCCAGGAAGGTGTTCCATTGATGGAGCGTGGGTATTCCCACATTTCCATCCTTGGATTTTGGTGCATTCCCAGATTTACTAAGACCAGTAAACCTGGGAATGCGTCAAAATGCTACGCCTTCCCAGGTGAGGCTTAATGAGGAGAAATATGTTTATTTCTCCTCTTTCTTTCCTCTTTTTATATGTGTGTTTTGAAAAATGCCCCCAGAATGGTAAGATAAACTGAGATCCTTGATCAGAAATTCTTATAGAGGGTATTCACTGAAGATGCACAATATTTTATAGAAACAACTCACTAGCTTCTGTAGGATTGCCTTTGACTTGAATAAAATGTGACATCTTTGTAAACAAGTCCTCCACCACCATAATAGTAGTGAATCCATTGTCAGCGGGTAGTTCAACTATGAAATCTATGGATACATGGATGTGGTGGATTTGGATGCGGGTGTAAATAAAATGTTGACTTCCTTCTGTCATTCTTTATTCTAATGCAAGTCCTACAAGTAGAGTCATATTTTTAAAATATCTTTTAATTAAATCATCAGTCTTAGTGATACCAAAATGACCAGAAAAAGGGAAATCATGGGTTTCAATTGTTGGCATAACTCAGCAGTAGGTACATAAATGCTCCTTCTGTACCACAGTAGGCATCTTTGAATTTTCTGTTTTCATCTTTGCCACCCATTAATCATTAAAGTCAGAAGTCAATTTCTCCTTTAATAATGTACGTTTGAATTTATATATATGGTCTTTCTATAGCACAATCCTAGCCAAACGGCAGTGGAGCACTGTACTTGGTCAAAGACAAGCATGAAGTCAATGAGTAAGAGGGGAGGAAGCTGGGTTGTGGATGGTTAATGCATTGTGATGTAATGTTCTTTAAAGAGATGAGTCTTCAACTCTTTCCTAAACTGGAGCATTGTTGGGTTAGTCCTGATAGACAACGGGATATTGTTCCAGATCCTAGGTGCATGGATGGAAAACTCCTCCTGTCATGTTTATACATTTTACACTTCTTTAGTCGACAGTCTGATGGTGTATTGGTTGTGAGGGTGCTGAGAAGCACCAGAGATGATGAGTTTGTCTGCAATACAAGCAGGGGTGCTGGTCGTTATACTTTTGTAAATGATGCAGCTGTTACGTTAAGATGGTGTAGAATGGCAAGGGGAGCTAATGACGTTCAGTATGGGAGTGATCTGATCATATTTCTTCAAGACCCGGATGAGAGGTGCTGCAGCATGTAGGATGCCCCTAAGGGGTACAAGTGCAGAGCATGGGAGGTTATGGAGTAGGGCATTATCACCATCCAGATGCAAGAGTATAAGGCATTGAACCCTTGTACTCTTGCATTTGGATGCTAGAGCCAAAGGGTGACCGTAAGTACTTCAAAGTTACAAATGGAGAGATAAACGTGGTCAATATTTGAGATTCCTCTAATGATTGCACCTAATGAAAACCAGCCTTGATGGTAAAGACTTTAGCAGAATTCAATTGTGTCAGCATCTCCTGATTTATAGGAAGGCGATGGCAATCTCTATCAGTGTTTCTGTTTAACATTATTAGGTCAGCACCCATTCGTTTTTGCCTGTGTTTTTATGGGTGAATATGATGCTTGAAATCCACTCAGAGGCATCCACTGATGTTATAATGCTGCCTTTGCACATGCTGTCCTGAAGAGCTTTCAAATTATTGCAGACATTTCAGGGAACTGACCTAACCTTGTGTTCCACAGGTATTTCATTTTCCTTTACAAGATCTTCTGTAGGAAGCCTTTCACACAACCAACCGCATCATAAAACAGATCTTTGAAATTATTCAAAATGAGATCTAACCCTTCACCAAGCACAGTAGCAATGGGGTGTTACTCAATATTTCATCAACCCAATCAGGATCCAAAGCAATTGGTTCCCTTGAGCCAGGCCTTAAAATGTCCCCAATTTACTCTGAGCTTTCCAACGAGATACATCCTTGCCATTCACAACAACACATTTTTTAGTTTAGATGTACCAATATTTAAATATTAACTTATCCTCAAACAACCCGAGCATTTGAATGGCAAAATCCCCAAAGCATTGACATAGACAAGTAAAAGTGTGGTCAGCCAATATATTAATAGGTATACCTGACCTCTAACTCAACATTATCAATCGTCACTCTTTAAATTGGTCCAGTACTTGTACAGTCATCAGACACCATCAAAATGGCATTATATATTTTTGCTACAAATTTCATCCTCAGACTGTGAAGAGCTATTGTAGTGTTGGCTTTCCAGCTTATTCACTGCTGTCATCATTTGGAATGTGTTTATTCATGATGACATATTAGAATGTTGGGTTCTTAGCTCTAGTCAGTTGGGAGCTTGGGACTGAGCTGAAAGGTGACAGCTCCTGGTGGGGTTTTATCTTATTCTTAATACCTTAATATTTATTAATTACCACCTTGTACCATCTTACTCAATAAATATCTTTTCTTCAAGAACCTACGTGGACTTGATCTTCGTTTACTTCACTACAGATTTGGCGACGATTTGGGCACTTCTGCCTACTACTCCAATGGACTTTTGAACTTCAAGGTAAAGAACTTTCTCTGATTATTCAATTGAGCATACTGGCACGCTAAAAATCCCCACCAGTGACCATTCCACACTACTGGTCGTCCTCATCCTGACCTGCCAGTCCCTGCTTTCTAAGGTCCTTTATTTCAAACTAAGGCAGCAATTGATTTCTAAGCCTGCAGTGATTCTTTCTACTTGCCACTTAACTCCCGTTTCGCTGCCATGAAGCAAATATAATTTTGCCAGTGTTTCTTGATTCCCTGCTTCACTTATGCAACGTTGCACTGGAGACTTTCAACCTTTACTGACCTTGCTTTACCATATTCAACTACATTCAGGCGTAAAGATTTTCAAATAATTTTCGTTAAGAAAAGGTTATATGACTTTTACATGTTATTTATAATGTTAATACTTTCCTCACCTTTGCAGCAGTTGAACCGCCATCAATTCATTCAACTGTGGCTCGTGCTTACAGCCAGCACGTTTCCTTTGCGCGTGCAGCCTCGCATGGGCCCGACGTTCCCTCGATGCTTTTTCGTTTGCTGTGACGCTATCTCAACGTCAATAAAGCTGCGCCATAGTTATGGGTGCTTTTTTCCTGCCTTCAACCACCCTGCACGACGTCAAAAGCGGTCCGCCATCTTTATTTTGGTACTTCCTCAATTCACCTCACGCTCCACGTTTTTCATTAAGTTTCCATTAAGGGGCCTTCCGCGCACACTTATCTGACACGCCCTCTTCAATTTCAGTGTTTTTTTTTTTCTCTTTCTCAATAATCTGGATTATTTTCATGATCTTCGGAGTTCCCGATTTTCTTCAAAAACAAAATAAAATTAAAGGAGTGCTTTAACACATCTTCGTATTTCAACACACGTACTGTTTCAACTTATTCTTAGTTCAACAGTGTGAGAACAACAACGCCTCACATGTTTCCTATATTCGGTGACATGCACACCATTTATTTATTTATATTACGGCAAGTTCAGTATTTTATAAAGTTACAGCGCTATGTCCCTACTGCAAGTTCATTAATAAATGTTATTCTGCTGTGTTTTTGATTGCGAATCATCTGCGCTGATTCGCACAGCCTTTTACTTCCTTTAATTCATATCAAAGCACATTGACAATGGTGACAACTTTATTTTATTTTATTGTTTTCTTCTAACAATTGACAACGGTGACCACTTTACTTATTTTAGTTTATTGTTTTCTACTATCAATTATCACATATTAGGTGAGAATTCACTCACCAGTTTCTGTTTCAAGTATATTTGATGTATGGTTCGCGGTGATTTGAACTAATGTTTATGGTGTGCACTATATGTTATGCCTTTTATAATTTTATATGCAATATGATTTTAGGTTGCAGCAGGTATAATTACCAGTTCTTTAATTACGTTAATTTTTCATGGTATTAATGCTTGATTATAATTTCCTTTATGATTCTATGCTCATTATATTTCCTTTTATGATTCAATACCATTTATATGATTGCTATATGCACTAGGTATAAATTAGTACCAGTTCTTTAGTTACGCTAAATTTTAATGATAAATTCTTCGTTTTAATTTCATTTTTATGATGCATGACGCAGTTCTGTTATTGAAGTTATTTAATCAATTAATTCATATTTCTGTATTCTATATGAGTGGACGTTCTTTGTCTACATTTACCAGTTTCAAATGTTAAATGCTGACGTCAACCTTTAAGGTTCAGTACTGCTTACTTATTCTTCATGAGCTCTATGATTGTTATTGTTTTTTTCCTTTTGCGCAAAAGTTTTATTCTTCTAAACATTTTCTTATGCGTAGACGTACGCTACATGAAATTTAGTTATTATCATATTTATTACTCATGAGTTTTAAATGTTCTGTGCACTTAACGCTTTTATGTGATTATTATGCCAGATTCTCACTGCCTTTTTTTTTTTTAAAGGTTTCATTCAGAATTCATTATTCTTACTGGCAACTGAGGTTTTCCTCTGTTCGTGCTCCTGTTAGGTGTTAATTTTCACCTTTCTGCTTAATATTACTGGAGTTTCTAATTGTTTTCTCATGTGGAGCACTTCCTTTGTCCTTATATATTCTTTATGTGGTTCTACCTTTCACTTCTTCGTTTGTTGGTTCACAATTTCCCCAGTCTGGCCAATTGGTGTATTTTGCGATACTTTCAACGTTTGTGTTCGGTGTCCACCTTCGTATTATCTCTTTCTCTTTGTCCTTTAAAGAGAGGATGTGTTCTCTTTCTTATTTTCCTTCTTCTTATCTCTACTCCTTGCTTTGCTTCCTTTTGTTATCTCTACTCCTTGCTTTGCTTCCTTTTGTCTTTTGACTTATTCCTTCCTTTTATTCACCTTCCTTTATTACTTCTCTTGACTCTTCTCAGTTTCAATCTTTCTTCATTAATCACCTCTTGTGTTCAACTGTTCTTATATTTATGTTCTCCTTTCTTCATATTCTTACTTACCCCGTTTCTACTTTTCTTTCATATGTTCATTGTTATTATTTGTAATTGCTTTGTTCACATCTAGTTTTAGTTGCAATTGCAAAATGTATAAAAGGGGAAGATGTGTAGTGTTGGCTTTCCAGCTTATTCACTGCTGTCATCATTTGGAATGTGTTTATTCATGATGACATATTAGAATGTTGGGTTCTTAGCTCTAGTCAGTTGGGAGCTTGGGACTGAGCTGAAAGGTGACAGCTCATGGTGGGGTTTTATCTTACTCTTATTACCTTAATATTTATTAATTACCACCTTGTACCATCTTACTCAATAAATATCTTTTCTTCAAGAACCTACGTGGACTTGATCTTCGTTTACTTCACTACAGCTATCCTCAAAACAGTGGAAATCTTATCTCCTCTGTGTATGAAATCGCTGCATACACCTTCTCCCTTCAACACCTTGGAAATGTGGCCAAGCTTACCACACTTCAAATATTTTATTATGAACAGGACTGTTGATGAGGTCTTAAGCCACATTTACAGCAAGAGTCTTCCATTCAGTAAAATCAGAGATATGCTATTTTTAAGGTTTATGTCAAAATGGTGCTAAAAGCACAAAGTGCCAACTGTAGTTATCTGGTCAGCCTGACTGGGACAAAGTTACAAGTTCAAGCCGTCCATGATGGAGCGCGGGCTGGATAGAGAGACCAGGATAGGCCCACTGAGAATGGTACCTATGTCTTTGATGTGGGGTGTTTAACTGCGCACAGAGGAACCGAAGTGTGATGTGGGTTCCCACATTGACTTACATCATGCTGCGTCAGTTTTGATGAGGAACTTTGAGGGCCACAATGCGAGGTCCTACATCGGGTTGCTTCACACTGCGTTGGCTCTGATGAGGACCTCAGTTTTGGTCGCTCTTTAGTCCCACTTCCACAGTTCCGGGACTGTTGAAACACCGCTTGGGTGAAGGGGGTCAGAACTCACAGCAAGTCCAAGTGAAGGGTTCATTGGTGTTGGAGCTTGTTGTGTCTAATTAAGCCCAAATCAGAAGGCCAGCCACCTAGCCCTTGGAGTCACTCCAGTGGTCCTTCCTCTGGAAGTAGGGCAGCAGAGCAGTTCTTCTTGCATCAGAGCAGCAGGGTAACAGAGCAGCCGGGCAGTCCTTCTTGCAGCAGGGCAGCAGAGCAGTCCTTCTTCTGAGTCTCCCACAGGTTCCGAAGCGATCTGAAGAGTGAGTCTGAGGGTCTAACACTTATACCTGGAGCCAGCTTTAAAGTGGGAGAAGCTTTTGGAGTTTCTCCCTACAGAGGTGTCTGGAATTGCCTGCCTTCCCTGGTCCAAGTCTGTCTGGGGGCACAATCAGCTAGTGTGAAGTGCTTTGTGTGTGAGCTGAGCCAGTGCCTTTGAAGTACAAGGGTGGTAGGTGACTCTCCACCTCCTACCTCCACCTCAGGACTGTTCATAGTGTTGTCAAAATGAGATTTAACCCCACATTTATAGCAAGAGACTTAGCCCTGTAATAAGAATTTAAGAATAGTAATGTATACTCAGCCATAGTTCCTTGACTGGTTTGTTTCATTCAAAATAAATTGAAGCATTCAACAGCAATGTTAGGTTCTTCTTCCTTGTACTTATCCCATACTCCGAAACTGTTTTGAGTAGCCACAGTCTCAGGAAGGTGGTCAAACACGTACTGACCAGCTGCTCCCTGACAACTGAATTGTAAAGCTATCTTGCGTTCTACATCATACATTTTAGTATTGATTGCTATAAAACAAATTCAGAATTGTGATACCATGTTTTCCAAAGTACAGGTGGTTTGCCAGGATATTGTAAACACGGTGCAGGTTGAGCTGCATGCTGTATCGCACACATATTAACCGATAATCTACAAGAAAATCCAGGAGGAGAAAACAGTGAGAAATTGGGTTGTTGGTTGAGAGGGGTGTGAGCCCCTCTCAAGCAACAACCACAGTCTTTGTTAGGGTAAACTACAAAAGTCACTAAATTGACCTTTGTTCAACCCTCTGGCAGCTTGGCACAAAAGCAGTCAAGCTTAACATAGAGCTTAACATAGAGGCAATGTGCAAAGTATTTATGTAGCACACAAACAGTAATAAAGTGAAAACACAACACAAGAAAAATCCCACCCAAATTTAGAAAAACAGAGTAAAATGTAATAAATTATTAGACACCGAAACTACAAACTACTGAGGGGCGCATGCAAGGTCCTACATCGGGTTGCTTCACACTGCGTTGGCTCTGATGAGGGCCTCAGTTTTGGTTGGCCTTTAGTCCCACTTCCACAGTTTCGGGACTGGTGAAACAACACTTGGGTGAAGGGGGTCAGAACTCACAGCAAGCAGAGTCCAGGTGAAGGGTTCATTGGTGTTGGAGCTTGTTGTGTCCACGTAAGCCCAGATCAGAAGGCCAGCCGCCTAGCCCTTGGAGTCACTCCAGTGGTCCTTCCTCTGGCAGTAGGGCAGCAGAGCAGTTCTTCTTGCAGCAGAGCATCAGGGTAACAGCGCAGCCTGACAGTCCTTCTTGCAGCAGGGCAGCAGAGCAGTCCTTCTTCTGAGTCTCCCACAGGTCTCGAAGCGATCTGAAGAGTGTGTCTGAGGGTCCAATACTTATACCATGAGCCCACTTTAAAGTGGGAGAAGCTTCTGGAGTTTCCCCCTACAGAGGTGTCTGGAACTGCCTGCCTCCCTTCCCTGATCCCAGTCTGTCTGGGGGCACAATCGGCTAGTGTGAAGTCCTTTGTGTGTGAGCTGAGCCAGTGCCTTTGAAGTACAAGTGTGGTAGGTGACTCTCCACCTCCTATCAAGTAAGAGATGGCCAATCTGGCCAACACCCAGACCCTCTATTGTGATGCTGCCTGGGAGGAATACACAAAGGCCAATTGCCAACTACACCTAGTCATAGGACCCAGGAACAGGTTGCAGGCACCAAATGGTTAGGGCCAGAGAATGCCAACTTTCTAAAAGTGGCACTGTCAGAATTGTGACTTAAAATCTGACTTTACCATTAAAGAGGACTTTAAATTATAATTCCTCAGACACTAAACTTGACTTTCCTACCTGCTCCCAATCAAAAGTTAAAAGAACAATTGATGGACAGAATGCAGAACAATGTCATACATTCACCCCAGTACAGAGATCTGGGCCTAAATCCATCGTTTTTTTGCTCACCAGGGCATTCCAGTTTGGACCCAGCCGTATGCAAATCAGTCTTGACCATGTGCCCAATGGGAACAGTCCAGCCCGAACTGCCAGGCCAGGTCCTCCCTGGACTGGAAACAAGCAGCCTAGGACCGGTTTCGGGGTTTCACCCCTCATCAGCCAGGATAGCTTGACTCCAGTGGCATGGAGAGCACGGGGCCCACGTCTGGGCATACCGTCCCACTCGGGGTGACAAATGCAAAAAGAACAATTGATGGACAGAATGCAGAACAATGTCATACATTCACCCCAGTAAACAGATCTGGGCCAAAATCCATAGTTTTTTTGCTCACCATGCCATTCCAGTTTGGACACAGCCATATGCAAATCAGTCTTGGCCCTGTGCCCAATGGGAACAGTCCAGCCCGAACTGCCCGGCCAGGTCCTCCCTGGACTGGAAACAAGCATCCTAGGACCGGTTTCGGGGTTTCACCCCTCATCAGCCAGGATAGCTTGACTCCAGTGGCATGGAGAGCACGGGACCCACGTCTGGGCATAACCGTCCCACTCGGGGTGACAAATGCAAAAAGAACAATTGCATTCCGTCCATCAATTGTGTGTCTTTTACCAATCAAAAGTTAGTACTTATTAAATGTAGTAAGGTAATCCAATGTTATCTAGTAAGGTAATCCAATGTTATCCTATGGGAGATGGAAGCCTCACAGTAGTAAAAAGCAAATTTGTGAGTTTGTCACTACCAAGACATGCAAAACTTAAAGATACATGTCCAGCTTTTTAATTACAATTCACCCTGGCCTATGGGCTGTTTAGGGCCTACCTTAGGGGTGACTTATATGTAATAAAAAAGGGAGTTTTAGACTTGGCAAGAGGGTCATGATGCCAAGTCGAATTGGTAGTTTAAAACTGCTGGCAGGCTGCAATGGCAGTCCTGAGCCTTGTTTTAAAGGGCTACGTAAGAGGGTGGCACAACAAGTCCTGCAGGCCCCCTACTAGTATTTAACTTACAGGGACTGGGTATATGGTATACCACTTTACTAAGCACTAAATTAAATATGCCAAGCGCGTCAATTTTACCATGGTTTAGGGAACGAGCACAAGCACTTTAGCACTGTTTAGCAGTGGTAGAATGCACAGAGTCCTAAAAGCCAACAAAAATGGGTTCAGAAAACAGGAGGGGTGAAGGCAAAACGTTTTGTGGTGATCTTGCAGGGAGGGCCAGGTCCAACAAAAGTAAATGCTTTTTTGCACACCAAAGCAAAGTTAGCACTAGCATCTGTAATCCCTGATGACTCCTCTGTTATAACTCTTCAAACTGTGCATACATAACAGTACATAAATTGTTATAAAGTAGTTCTGTTACAATTGCGCAGGTGAAAGAGTTTCAATAAAAACATATATTTACTGTCAACGGCACCAGAAGAACTGAGCAGATTGGCTTAAAATTCACTTTCTTTGTCACATGCGATGTCATTCTGAGCAGTGAGAGCTGCTGTTCCTATAAACAATAACCACAAAATGGCTACTGCGAGTGGACACACCCTATGTGTTGCATAGGGAGGTGCAGGGTGTCCTTCTTGCAAAGGTATGGTTAATAGTCTATTGTTGTTTTAAAGTTCAAGCATGAAAGCCACATTTAGAACCAATGTGTTGGCGATCTTGGAATGGTCAACCAATGATACACTATGGACAAAAGCCTCCCATATCAGTCTCCTTGTTTAGAGGAAGTGGCCACATGGGATGCAGTTCATTGCAGATGAAATGAGCGGCAAGCAGGAGTATTACCCTGTTAAGAAACAGAACAATTAAAAAAGAAGAAGAGAAAGAAATGAAAGGAGAACTATAAAAGGAGAAAATTCCCCCCCAAAAATTCCCATCATCAATCAGCACAGGAAGTGACATCACTGGATCTCCCATCATCCACCTGCACAGGAAGTGGCATCACTAAATTTCCCATCATCCATGTAGAAAGAAAGTGACATTACCGGTTTTCCTGCCAACCCTATCTTTAAAAGAAGATGCCAAGCAAGAGGACTTCATTTACCATCATCTATCAGCACAGGAAGTGACATCACTGAATTTCCCATCATCCCCATCTGGACAGGATGTTGCATTACTGATTTTTCTGCCTGAATTGTCCTTAGAAGAAGAAGCCAAGCAAGAGGACTTCATTTCCCATTACCCATCAGCACAGGAAGTGACATCACTGGATCTCCCATTATCCACCTGCACAGGAAGTTACATCACTGAATTTCCCGTCATCTATCTAGACAGGAAGAGACATTACAATTTTGTTCAGCTAAAACCGTCTTTAAAAGAAGAAGCCAAGCAAGAGTACTTCATTTCCCATCACCCATCAGCATAGGAAATGACATCACGGCCTCCTGCACTACTCCTCCATCACAAGACATACTTAATGACAGCTGCAACTCGGACTCGACAAGACTTGGCAGGCCCGTCTGCATCTGACCGCGCCTGGACCACACCCAGCGCCAGGAACTCTGGTCCGATCACTGCACAGCAATATTCTGTAGCACTCCTTAGGTCGCCATTTCCCCAACTGCTGCTGCACCACGCCTCAAACCAGGGTAGGAGATTTCACATGCACCCACTGCCGGTTCTCCAGCAGCCACACCCCCATGCAAATACTAATAACGTCCTTAACACCCCCTCCCAACACACACACCACAAGCACCAACAATACCTAAACTCCCACCCTACACCACATGCCAAAACAAACCAGCATGTCAACACCCACTTGCATGCATGTTTCTCAACACATAATCACTTAGCAAACACACAACTGAAATATGGGACCTGCTAAGCAGTGAAGCACACAAAATCCTCTTAGTCACAGATACCTGGCTCAAACCCTCATCAGCTCCCGACATCGCCACGGCAATCCGCTACAAGATCGCTCAACAAGTCTGCTTTCACAAGCCAGGAGGAGGAATCATTATCATCTACAAGGAATCCATCAAATGGACAACATCTACAGACAATGCCACCCCATTCATGGAACACCAGCACTTCAAGCTGCAAATATCGAAAACTTCATCCTGATTAGAACCCTCTTCCACCGACCACCTGGACCACAAGTCACTTTTACCAACGTCATCACCGACTTCGTTGCTCCGCTCAACATCGACTCCAGAGCTTACATTTTCCTCGGTGACCTAAACTTTCACGTGGAAAACCGAAACGACCCCTGCTCCACAGTACTTCTCAAAAGCTTTAGCAAAATCAGACTCACCCACATCTTCTCAGAACCAACACACACACGTAGGTCGCACACTGGACCCCATCTTCACCACAAGCAGCAGCATCAAATACAACTCTACCACACCGCTCACATGGAGTGACCACTCCATCATCCACTTTCAAATCAACACACCTCAAGTCAACACACCTACCAGGTTCAGCATTCCAAGCCGCAGCTGGGACAATATCACAGAAGCAGACTGGCTCAGCGTCTCAAAATGGATCAGCCTAGCCCCAAAGACAACCTTGACAAGGACATCAACAATTTTAACAACTGGATCAATAACTGCATGGACTCCCAAGCACCCATCAAAACCAACAAGCATAGTAGATCAAACAAGCCGGCCAGCTGGTACACAGAAGACCTCAGAGACATGAAAAAACACTGTAAACACTAGAAAGGGAATGGAGAGCCAACCATGACACCACCTACAGAACTACCTACAAGACTGCACTTAGACACTATCACCAGGAAATAAGAAACCACCTTAAAATCTGTGTGTTCCGATTATCCTAAATTGTCGCTATGCAAGAGATGAGAGATGATTCACAGTTAAACATCCTACATTAAGGAATGCCTTTCACAGAGAGACACCACAATCACTCGATTACGCCAGTGATACCTTTGGCTAAGAGACTAATGCTAACTTGGTTACATAAATGGGCACAGTTTTAAGCATCAGCAGATTTGTTCTGAATTGTATTGTAGGTAATCACACTGACAGACTGTTGGATAGAAAGGCTCAAGTCTTGGTGACAACTCTGAAAGAGCTCCCACATTTCCTGAGCACAAGGATCCACATGGGTAAACTGTCTCTAAGTAAATCTTTGATCCACGTTTAGTAGCTTAGCCAAGGGAGCAAGCCAGTTTTCAAAGAAATGTATATGCAGTATAATCAGTAACAAATAAACCAAACAATAATACAGTTAAAGAGGATGAGGTATCAGAATACCATTGTCGTAATATCACCTGAGATAAATATTATACAGTAAATATCGTAATATTACACACTTGGAGTTAACAGAGGAAAATCCACACCCAATGGGACAATATTTTTACATTATACTTAGGCCCCAATATTTATACCAGATGATATTTATGAATACGATATTGTCACTTACAACTGTTATAGAAATCTAAATAGATTGAAAGTGAAGCCTGCAAAGTCCTAGCAGAGTCATTGTGGATGTTATATATATTCAACAAAATAAGCCAGAATACTTGCAATTATAGTCTTAAGATTCCGTTTCAGCCTAAGTTCCTATGAATGACCTTCTGAAATCCAAGCGCTTCTTTCCATAAGAAGTCCTCAACTGGAATCCAGGGCAGAGTACAATTTAGCCCACCAGAGAAGAGCACTACATGTTAGAAGAGGAAAATCAGTAGGCAAGTTTTAATTGTTGAAGAAAGAGATCTCAATACTTCCAGGCAGTTGAGCAGTCTCATAATCTGGTTCACTTGAAATTTCATCTCCAGAGATTGAATCTTGCATAATAGTTGATCATCAAATCTTACCCTAAACACCTATTGCTGCAAACTAATTTTAAATGGTTGCCGTCAAGTTCACCCCTCTTGTAACAGCGGCCATTTATTGCATTTTATTTAAAATCTAAATCTCAATCAGCCAAATATAAAGAAAATAACAGATGAAATACAAACTTGATTGAGATCATTAGAGGCCTTTATCTTTCTGTCAAAACCACTATAGTTCCAAATGACACCCAGGAGTTTGTGCACAACACATGGATTGCTGCTACTTTCTAGCAATCAGTAGTCATTGCTGTCAGCGTATTCCACAATTCCTATCTCTGTAGTGTGTTAAATGTGGGCTGCAAGTCCAAATATTGTGCATGATGGAAATACCTGCTCAAAAGTCAGTCTGGGCTACCGATACTATCTTGCAAGCTCCAAAGATGATTATTTGACTCCTTAGGCAATACTTTGGCACTCATGGAGAATGTCTGATCTACCTCATGCGTGGACAGTTTCCCCAAGAGCACCGGGCACCAGATATCTGCCCACAAAAGGAGTCAGGTTGAAATGGCAGCCAAGCCAGAGGGATGAGCAAAAATGCAGAGCTGGAGGACTAACCCAGAGGTTGCGATGGCCAAGCATGCCTGCACTGGAGAGTTTGGTGGGAGTCCTTGCACTGAAAAATGAGGTTCAAACCCTCGTAGGGAGGCGGGTGCTGATACCAAGCGGTACATGATCCACGATCGAAGTGATGCCTGCCAGGGAAAGGTGAGCCAAAGCAAATGACACCAGGGTGGCCCAAGGCAGGTGCATTTAGACAATTAAGAAATTGAGATAAAGGGCTGTGTACACATCTAAGATGACTGTGGTGCTGGTGAACCACTCTGTTCTGAGTCGGTTATTTACAATATACCTTGGACTGCCGGCAAGATAGTAGCTTAGATTGTTGGCAGACTCTGCCAGAGTGGCCCAAATGAAGGGCAGGGTCTGGGCACAGGGCACAGGGCATAGAATGAATGCAACCCTAATACAGTGCTGAGTATTTGAAGAGGGGACGCAGTGCATGGCACAGAGAGTGAGGGAACACAAATGAACTCCAGCAGGGACACTATGATCAGTCTAGCTCTACACACCACGAAACATAAGTGGGAACTTCAAGATGTACCCTCAGCACTCATGGTGGTATGCATTGGAGAGTCACACCTGAAGCTGCAGAGATGAATATATCTTGACTTTTGGGAGCTGATAGTGACCTGACAACACCTCTTGGGGCTGCCCTTAGATACTGTTAACATTAAACAAAACAATGGCCCTAGATGGACCTCTGTGGCACCTGAGAATAACAGTGGGCTTTGCTGTCATGAAAACAATGTATTAGTGGATCACATCAGCTGGAAGTGTACTGGAGAACATGGAAGAGCTGGCAAATAACCTTTATACACGGTGGCAGGTGCTTCAGGTGGTTTTAGAGCTCATAGTTACTAGGCACAGTGTCTCTGGAGTCTGAGTGGTGTTTGTCAAAAGACACCCACTGCTTACATTTATGCATCATAGATAATGTAGGACAGAAGAAGGGGATATTGACATATTTTTCTGCTGAGCTGGACAGCAGAACAAAGGTTCAAGACCCACTGGTGGCAAAAATCAGTGAATACCCTCACTAACAAGTATCTGAGATCTTGTTCAGCAGAGTTAAAGTCAGACTTTGAGAAATCCATGAGAGATAACCTCACAAAACATAGAGGTGACATTGGTAAGGGCATTGCAGAGGTGAAGGTTGATATACACATATATTTGTCTGAGACTGACTTGTCAGCCACAGACCTAGATTTGTGATGTAACAAATCACCACTGCATTCATAAACTATAATCACAGACCAGAATGTTGATCTACAAATGACAAGACCTTGAAAAGAGGTCACGCTGCAAAAATAGCAACATCAGAAATCTCAACTAAGACATCAAGGGAGATGTAGCTAGGTGTGTGAATGAGATCTCCTGAGGCATATTCCATCCCCTAGATATTCCTCCAACAGCCCGATGGAGTAAGGGCCATCAGAGGTTTGGCCTTGTGTTCGCCCGCCCGATTCAGAGTGGGTGAACACATGGCTAGTTTTCACTGTACGCCACTGCCAGGTAAAGCAAGACAAAGATGCTCCCTTCTCCCTTTAAAAGGGACCGATGGGCTAATCTGCAACCCTGAATAGCACAGACAAGGCAAGAATGAACTGAAGAAGTATCTGCAAGGGCACATAACACCACTTTCACCACTGAAGGGCAATAAAAAAGTACTAGTCATCAGAGCAGGGGAAAAGGGTTACTCATGGCTGGGAAAGAAGACCTTAGTTATTTGGACAGTGACACATTAATTGTGCTTCGAGAGTGAAACCAGCATTATTGGGTCTGTTTTTAATGCAAGGGAAATCCAGTAATCACCACGGACCTAGGGCAATAGGTAGAACAAGGAACAGTGGTCCCTAGTAGAAGGAATATGCAGCAATGTTGTGCAGTCAAATGACAATTTTATCAATTAAACAATTAAAATCACAAAAACAGATCAGTGACTGCCAGTACAGAACAACGTGCTCAGTGCGCCTTCATAAGTGACACATGCATGTGACAAATGTGGTCATCTTGTGTGTCAAAATAACAAGAACAACACAGCCTGTCAAAACAAATCATATATTCAAAAGTGGGTCTGCGGTATTGTTATTGTAATTGAATTTATATAGCACTTACAACCCCTGACGAGGCGCTGTAGTGCTTTTGCGGCAAATAGCACGCAACTCCAGAACCCAAAAAGGATTAGTGGTGAATTAGTATATGGAAATATGACATTAATTTGAGCGGTGGACATGTTAGTCTGTTATTTGGATTGAAAAGTGTAGTGGAGGGATAGAAGAGCGAAGGTTTTGCATTTAGTTAGCGCTTGCTACCCCTGGTGAGGTGTTGAAGCGCTTTTCGGCGGATAGCACGCTACTCCGGAACCCAAACAGGATTAGTGGGGAATTAGTATAGGAGAATATGAAATTAGTTTGAGCGGTGGACATGTTAGTCTGTTATTCGGATTGAAAAGGATAGTGGAGGGATAGAAGAGGAAAGGGTCTAGAAAGTTTTTGGGGGGTTTTTGGAGCTCATAGCAGCAGCAGGAGTTTTAGGATGAGTAAAGGAGAGGTGCAGGTGGAAGAGTCAGAGGGAAGGGTTTAAAAAGGCTTGTTTGGGAGATCTGAATAGTAAAAGAGGTATGAGATTATGCAAGGAGGGGTAGAGGAGGAAAGAGTCTAGAAAGGGTTATTTTGGGGCTCACAGTAATAGAATGGGGTTTGGGATGAATGAGAGAGCGGAGGTAGAGGATATATTGAGAGAGGTATAAGGTGAGAAATAGGGTAATACATTGGAGAGTGAAGTAGAATGAGGTTTGAGATTAGTCAGAGTGGAGTTAGAGGATATATTGCGAGACATATAGGGTGAGATATAGGGTAGTGCATTGGAGATGCTGAATAAGAAGCAAAGTAATAAATATTAAGATACATAAGTACATGTAAGTTATATATGTATAAGGAAGGTAATGTATATAGATTTAAGTTGTGTTTAATAAACTCAGACTTTCAAGTGTTGCTGTACTTTAAGTTAATTTATTTGTTTTTATTAATTGTTTTTGTAATTCAATAGTGAAGAAATTGTAGATAAATAGTTATGATCAAAGATTTACCTATTTATGTAGTCACCTATATACATGTTAAACATAGAATATTATAACCATAAGTAATATGGACATTTGCTAAGCAGTACTAACGAATATCTATATATTTAAAAACATGGGGGTCATTACGATGGCGGTCGGAAAAGCCCTCCGACCGCTGTGCTCCCAGAAAAAAAAATGCCCACATGTTCCGCTGGAAATCCGGCAGTCTCATTACAATGCGATGCATGTAAAATCCGACCGCGGCGGACGGAGTTTCCCAAAAAAAGTCTGCCACGCTCGGGGATACTGAAATTCCGACCGCGGCGGATGGAAAAGCAGGGAAATACATTAAAAAGGCCGATTCACCCGCGGTATGACTGCACGGGAAATTTGGATGAGATGGCGGAGCAGGTGTAACTATCATCGCGTTACGACCGCTGCGTTCGTGCGAAAAGATAAATGGCGGTTGAATGCAACTTCAGAAACAGGCCTCCAAATGTGCTGGTCCTCTCCGCTGCCCTCAATCACATCTGTCACGCCCCAATGATACACCCCCCCCGAGTCATTAAAAACCAATGAAATCCCTGGGCATCATGGAAAATACACCTGACGGTCATTCCTCATTTTGACACACCCACATAGCAGAGTATAAAGCCAACCCCTTCCCTAACCATCATCCTTTGCACAACTACAGCAATGAAGGGCCATACATACACCACAGCTGTTAGGAGAGGCAAAATATTACACAGCACACCATCCCACCAACCTACATCAACACACACCAACACTTCCAACACACACACCTGACACACCTCAGACATCTCCACCAGCACCTTACTCCCTGCACTTCTTCCTCATTTGCACAGCATACACCAAGTCAGAGAAAAATATGCCTAAATTCACAGACAATGAGTTGTCAGTGATGGTAGACGAGATAATTAGAGTAGAACCACATTTGTTTGGAAGCATGGTCCAACAGACCGCACTTGTAAAAAAAAATCAAATGTGGGAAAGGATTGTCAACAAAGTATAGGGATCACCCTGCGCACACTGCGTGACATCAAGAAGAGGTGGCATGACCTCAAGACCAGGGTCAAATACCGTGCCAACAGGAACCATGAGGCGGCTCAGAGAACTGGCGGTGGCCCTCCCATTCCACCACTAACATTCACTGAATGGGAGGAGAAGGTGCTTGCCATCCTGCATCCAGAGAGTCTCACAGGAATAGCTGGGGGAGTGGAGGCTAGTAAGTACCAACAACTCAATCCCATCACACTGCCATGTACTGTCTTGCACAACCACAGAGCCACACTTTAAAGACCCAAATGCACTTATGTACAACACACTCTTTACAACACATTTCTCACTTATCTACCATTTCCTTCCTCTGATTCACCTCAAAGGTAGGTAGCCATATTTCTATGGGGGTATGGGTACAGGCAGGCAGCACTACAACTCACACCAGGCCCCCTTGACTCACAACTGAACAGGATGGAACACTCCCCCACCTCAGAAGCCATGTGGCAGCCATCTCCCTACACAGTGCCTCCTAACAGGTAGGTAGTCAGCTCACAAGGGGGGGGGGGTTGTTGGGACCTGACAACATGACCACAACTCCCACAAGGCCCTCTGGCCTCCCTCCAAACAGCATGGTTCACCCTCCCCACCCCAGACGCCATGTGGCAGCCAATTCATTCCTCTGCTACACCTTACAGGTAGGTAGCCATCTCATGCTCTCTTGCCTCACCCCTGAACAGGATGGAACACTCCCCCACCCCAGAAGCCATGTGGCAGCCATTACATTCCTCTGCTTCACCTTACAGGGAGGTAGCCTTCTCACCAGGTGGGGGGGAACAGGCAGGCAGCACTACAACTCCCACCAGGCCCCCTTGCCTCACAGCTGAACAGGATGGAACACTCCCCCACCCCAGAGCCATGTGGCAACCATTTCATTCCTCTGCTTCACCTTACAGGTAGGTAGCCATCTCATGCTCTCTTGCCTCACCCCTGAACAGGATGGAACACTCCCCCACCCCAGAGCCATGTGGCAACCATTTCATTCCTCTGCTTCACCTTACAGGTAGGTAGCCATCTCATGCTCTCTTGCCTCACCCCTGAACAGGATGGAACACTCCCCCACCCCAGAAGCCATGTGGCAGCCATTTCCCACACAGTGCCTCCTAACAGGTAGGTAGCTTTCTCACCGGGGAGGGGGGTGGTGGCAGGCAGGCAGCACTACAACTCCCACCAGGCCCCGTTGCCTCACAGCTGAACAGGATGGAACACTCCCACACCACAGAGCCATGTGGCAGCTATTCAATTCCTCTGTTACACCTTACAGGTAGGTAGTCATCTCATGCTCTCTTGCCTCAGCCCTGAACAGGATAGAACACTCCCCCACCCCAGAAGCCATGTGGCAGCCATTACATTTCTCTGCTTCACCTTACAGCTAGGTAGCCTTCTCACCAGGGAGGGGGGAGGGGTAGGGACAGACAGGCAGCACTACAACTCCCACCAGGCCCCCTTGCCTCACAGCCGAACAGGATCGAACACTCCCATACCCCAGAAGCCATCTGGCAGCCATTTCATTTCTCTGCTTCACCTTACAGGGAGGTAGCCTTCTCACCGGGGGGGGGAGGCAGGCAGCACTACAACTCCCACCAGACCCCCTTGCCTCACAGCTGAACAGGATGGAACACTCCCTCACCCCAGAGCCATGTGGCAGTCATCTCCCTACACAGTGCCTCCCAACAGGTAGGTAGTCAGCTCATGCACCCTGTGCTCCTTCTCAGACTGCATGGAGCTATATGACCACCACATCCCTCACTTGGTAGTCAACTCTGTACAGCTCCATATGTCACATCCAGTGCGCACACAGCTAAGCCCACTTAAATGGCACATAAAAATCATTTAGAATCACAAAGTCCACTGTTAATCAGATCGCTGGGCACAACCACTCAATGCACACAATGCAATGTGTAAGTACCATTGTATTAAAGCATGAAGGCACATATGAACACAAAAAACATGCATGGACACACATCAAACAAAACAAACCACATGATGTCAATGCAAAATTAGCAACAGAAATTAGGAAGTCTCAGCATAGATGAAACAGAATCTTAGCGAATTGTAAAATATCCCTGCCTAAATCAAAGTGGATGAGTACCAAGTTGGTAGATGATGACATGTCCTTGTAAACACACTATCTGTACATGTCAAATGGTTGGTATTTACATGTCACCCTGCTAACAAGTAATGTATGTACCTCTACATCAAGTCATAATGCTTAATAACTTGTACAAATACCAAGTTATTGTAATGTAAAAAGTTTGGTATTCACAACTAAAACATCCAAAACATGGTCACCAAAGTTGGGGAGTGTTCGTAACATGCTGACAATCTAACCTCTGTTCAACAGGAGATTCGCAATCAACAGCTGGCGAGACCACCACCAACCAGCAGTGCCAGTCTCCCCCTCCGGAACTTGAACTCTCAAGTGCCGATTCTCTACATTTCTCGGATGAGGAGCACCAACCTGGTCCCTCAGGACTGCCAGGGCACACTCCTTCTCAGGGCCTCAGTGTCCCCACCACCACCACCACCACCCTCAACACAGCAGCAACAACAACTATGCTGACCCCTGCTACAACGACATGTGCTGCAACCTCTTCCACTATCACCACCGCTGCCTGCAATACTGTCCCTAGCTCAGTGGTAACCAACACCCACGCCGAGTATGCCGGGGACAGTGTGCGGGTGCGTGGACAGCCAATGCCACAGGTCCGTGTCAGCTGGGCAGGTGGGAGGGCAACAGGGAGACAATCACAGGAGGACACTGAGACTGAAGCCCTGGCCACCATCGCAAGAGTCCTTGGTGCCTACCAACAGAACCAGGGACAGATGGGCCAGGTTGTAGAGGAACTGCGTGAGCTCTGCCTGCTGGAGAGGTCCATAGACACCCAAATGGGACAACTTGTGGACCTCATGGGCCAGCTTGTGGGTGTTCTGAGGGGCATACATGCTGCTCAAATAACAACTCCCCCCCCTCCAGTGGCCAGTCTGTTGATACTCCCACCACCTCAGCTGCGGCCACAGGGAGGGGTGAGCTGCAAGACAATGACTCCTCAGACACCTCTGAGCCTGCAGCAGAGGTCCCACCTGCCAAACGCAAGAGGGGATGTCCGAGAAACACCACAGGAGGATCACGTGGCAAGCACCAACATAAGCCAGGTCAGTGAGCCAGCCATGATGTCACCAGTGTTGCACTGAACATTAAATCTGTTGATCATCCAATCCCACATTGCCATGTTGATGGCAGGAGTCTGTTGGACTGTGGAATTACACTATTGTGGTTAGTACTCTAATTGTCTCTGTTGCCATCACTGACAACTGAAACACTCTGTATTCACCATCAATATGTTATCCACTTTTTCTTCAAACACCATATGCATGAAAATAAACATAAATAACACACATGCCTTTGAGTAATTTATATGTTCAGCAGCGTAAGTACAATGGAAACTTAAATTTCAATGTACCACTAGATGAGATTGTGAGAATCCATTGATGGGGCAGAGAGACCTAGAACGACACAACAAGAAGATAACATTGAGTCGTCATATGATGTCATCACAGCAACAATACACTACTGTTCAACATTGTACAAGATTCATATCAGATAACAGTAACCAACAGCATCAACATAGACATCAGTTAAGTGGAAATACAAATACAGTGATGCACAAAGTACACCACAGTAGTGTGCTAACAACAGGCAGCATCCCAAAACATCATCAATGCTTCGGCCCTAACAGCAAAGCAAACAGAAACAGTCATAGTTGATCAATGCTAACTTACACTCAAGGAAAGTAGATGTTGATGAGCTGTTGATGCAGGTCAAGACCTTCCTCCTCACCACTATCCTCGTCACTGGACATGTGTGGATTTGCAGCGGAGGGCTCCTGCTGATCATCATCGTCCAGAATCAGGGGGATCTCCTTGCGTAAGGCCAGGTTGTGGAGCATGCAGCATGCGACTATGATCTGACACACCTTTTGGGGAGAGCAGAGTAGTGCACCACCACTCTTGTCCAGACACCGAAATCTAGCCTTCAGAAGTCCAAAAGCTCGCTCCACTACACGACGTGTCCTCCCATGGGCATCATAGAAGCGGACTTCCCCCGGCGTCCTTGGATTCCTCAGTGGGCTCAGCAACCAAGGCCGGTTGGGATACGCTGAGTCACCTAGTTGTGAGAAACACAGACCAACAATGTAAACTAACAATTTGAGGAGACCAGCATGTCACACATACAGCACACTACTTGACACACCTCACTCACCAACAAGCCACGCCCACTCTGGATGCAGATTTGCCATCAATTGTGGGATGATGCTGTTACGCAGTATGTAGGAGTCATGTGCAGATCCGGGAAATTTGGCACACACATGGGAGATCAGATCCGCTTGGCATACCACTTGCACATTTATTGAATGGTAATGCTTCCTATTATGGTATATGTGCTCACGTGCCTGTGGTGGAACAAGGCAAATGTGGGTGCAGTCAATGGCTCCAACAACATTAGGAATGTGACCAAGGACATAAAATTCCCCCTTCACATCTGCCAATTCATGTCTCCCGGGAAAGTGAACGTAGCTGTCCTTGTAGGTCAACAATGCGGAAAGGATATCACGCAACACCATGCTGGACATAGGTTGAGACATCCCACCTGCGATGGCCACCGTGTACTGAAAGGAGCCAGTGGCAAAGAAATGCAGGGCAGCCAACACCTTTACTGTTGGTCTCAAAGCTGTTGGATATGTTCTGTGAGGCCTCAAATGTGGCTCCAACTTAGCACATAGCTCTTGAAGGGTAAGCCGATTCAGACGGAATTTCTTAATGAGGTTGATATCCTCCATTGTCATCAGGTCTGGGAAAGGCCGATGCACAGGTGGTCTTCTCCTACGTATTGTGGCAGGGGACATATGTAAAAATGAGTCAAAGATGAGATGTGGGTAACAGCTTACAGATTAACTCAGACAACCACAACATTGACAGGACTGTTGAATCCGCTTAATGCACCAGTGACATGCATAGACCCCTTTATCTACTGTAGTCATTCAGGTAGCCAGGGTGTACATACTAACCACTGTCAAATCAATATCAGACTATGTGTATGGCATATGGGCAGTGGGTAGCTGACACAGCACATGTGGCTAACAGCATCAATGCTGAGTAGTATGGAGCTGCTGTCACTGCACAACCTCAAACTTGAGTCCCACTAAGCACAGCATCATGACAAAATGAGCCCAGTGAGTGTAAGCTGGACAACTATCCATATGAATACAGCACTGTGTTCAGTCATAAATGCACTATACGTGGTCAGTCCATCATGATTGTATGAGGAGTATGCATTACACACATTGGCATGCTCACAGAATTGATAGGCAAATCAACGTGAAATTTGTATACATGCCCACATGAATGAAAATTACATGTGAGTACGGTCAGACCAATGCATTTCATCACATGTGTACTGCTATGACATGTGTGGGCAGACTTAAGTTAAATGTCACACTCATAAAAGCCTTCACAAGGTGCTGAAATTAGCTCTGGTAAATGTGTTGGGATCAGTGATGCAATCCGCAAAGCAAGAATGCAAATGCACAATCTGTGAACAGGTGCGGTAGGCGTGCCCCGCCACTGCAGTCACAGGCATTGGCCCCAATTGAATGATGCAGAATAGCGGTAGAGACATCCTGACCCACGCGGTGTGACACCGCCTATGCGAATAACATTGCAGCCAATGGGGACCGCCATCGCGGTAGTGCATTTCAGTTTTGAACATCGCGGTAGGCGTGCTCCACCACTGCGGTCACAGGCATTGGCCACAATTGAATGATGCAAACCAGTCGGACCAATTGCACCAGCAGAGTACCACTGGCACAACCCTATGGGCCTATATATGTCTGTGAAATAGCCATACCTGCCACTAGCCCACAGACACTGCTGCCTGCCTTTCATCCCCACCAACTGGTGCTGTACATTATCTCTGGACCCAGTAATGGCCCGTCCCTTCACCACAGAGGAGCTGGATGTCCTGGTGGACGAGGTCCTTGGCCAGTACGGGTGGCTATATGGTGCTTCAGAGGTACTGGTAAGTGGATGTGTAAACTTTTTTGACTGCTCAGAATGCTCACACTACATGACTGTACACTAGTATGGGCCTCTGAGTGCAAGCCAATGTTACTGCATTCCAAGTTTTGCAATCAGCATGGGCCATACATGAGGTACAAGTTGTTGCACTTGAGTATGTGTGGAGGATGGCACCATAGACACTGGTGCAGCTCCATGAAAGCCAAACATCACACATGTTGTTCTCAGAATGGGTAATGTAAATTTGTGAAACACTGCCTAGCAGAATTACTTCACATCAATGGGGTATCTAGCCTTATTCCCCCTGATCCCTGACTGCATGCAATGATGATATGGACCTACCGTGGTTTAGCAGTAGTATAGTTACACTGCTGACTTGAGGAAATCTCACTCTGTACACAGATTCCCTGTGACATGTCATGTAATAGGGCGATACCAAAGGGGATGATGGACGGAGCGTTAGAGCAAATCAAACACTCACCCCCAGTCAAGTGATCTGGGTTTAATCCATCATCATTCTTTAGCTCACTCCACCACCCCAGTTCAGACATGGCCATATGCAAATCAGTCTGACCCTGTGCCTCATGGGAACAGTCCAGCCCGAACTGCCAAGCCAAGTCTTCCCTGGACCGGAAACAAGCATCCTGGGACCGGTTTCGGGTTCAAAACCCTCATCAGCCAGGCTATCTTGAATCCAGTGGCAAAGTGAGCAAGGGACCCACGTCTGGGCATACCCTGCCAACTTAGGGCGAACAAAGCGATACCAAAGGGGATGATGGACGGAGCGTTAGAGCAAATCAAACACTCACCCCCAGTCAAGTGATCTGGGTTTAATCCATCATCATTCTTTAGCTCACTCCACCACCCCAGTTCAGACATGGCCATATGCAAATCAGTCTGACCCTGTGCCTCATGGGAACAGTCCAGCCCGAACTGCCAAGCCATGTCTTCCCTGGACCGGAAACAAGCATCCTGGGACCGGTTTCGGGTTCAAAACCCTCATCAGCCAGGCTATCTTGAATCCAGTGGCAAAGTGAGCAAGGGACCCACGTCTGGGCATACCCTGCCAACTTAGGGTGAACAAAGCGATACCAAAGGGGATGATGGACGGAGCGTTAGAGCAAATCAAACACTCACCCCCAGTCAAGTGATGTAATAGTTCATAAAGTGTACATATGATCATTAGTGAGATGCTATCTGTCAATTTGGCAGAGGGTACTGATTAATGTGTGGACTGCTTTGACAGTGACCCTATGGAGCTGTGCCCAGTCTGCACAAGAGTACAAGACCTGTATCTGTCTAGATTCGTGGCAACTTACCTCTCACACATCTGCTAAATGTACAGTGGACATGTCATCTTTCTTTTGGTCACATTATGTGTAGAGTCTCACATGTATATGCACTGTGTCATCATTCTCATTGTACATGCATGTGATTCTTGTGATGGACCACTATTTGCGTCAGTGAAAACCCTCAGGCCTGTCTAGAAAATGCACAATAAATCATGGCCCCATCACTAAAATGACTTAAAAAACATATGTGTAGTCCACCCTCCTATATATGAAGAAGCAATTAGAGGTCTGAGGAGTACACAAGACAGGCCTACACCTTGTGACAAGAGGGAGAGAATGTACGATCAGGTTCCTAATTGTCACCTCCATGACACGTGTAGCTATGTAATGGTCCAGGACATTATGGGTTGCGTAGTGTAAGACACAGTGAGTCCGACCACTACATATCATTTCCAGTGTATTATCTGTAATGCTCACTCACATAGTGCATCACAGATGAGGGCCTGTTTCACTTTGATCTCTGTGCTGGCACTCTGCATGTGTATGAGATGGACAGGTAGTCTGTCCATCCTCATGGATGTTTTCATTTGAATCTGCAAACTTGCTCCAAGTGTAGTGTGTGACATGGTCTATGGCCTCTGCTGTCCATTGATGTATGTGTGTGGTATGTGTATATATGCTCCTGGCCTGGCACACAATGGTCCACAACACAGTGTTAAAAGAGTTCCCCGGCTTGTCTCCCATGCCTACAGCTCAAGGCCCATCAGCGTAAGGCTATATGGAGGGCCATCGCCCGCAAGGTGCGGGCCCTGGGGGTCTCAAACCGATGCCACACTCACAGCCACAAGAGGTTGGATGACATCTGCCGCCTCAGCAAAAACGATGCAGAAATGGCACGCCGGACAATGATCCCACTATTGGCCCGCATCCTGGCAGTGACACAGCCAGAGCTGGATGGACGCTTGAGGGCACAATAGCAGCAAGTTGGGGGTGATTATTGTGCAGTGTGACTTTGGGTATGAGTGACTGTCTGAATCCCAGACCAGAGCAGAGCAAGCCAGGACCTCTGAGATGTCTCTTGTGTGAAGCCATTGGTTCTAAGTAGCCTCAGTGGAGAGTGCAGAGGTTCAGCATGTGTACAACATTTAAATTCTCATGTGGCAAAATCATTAATGGTGTCATAGCAAGTCATCTTGACATGTTTTCATCTACCATTTGGTGAATGTTGTCTGAACTGAGACCTTCCTACACAAGAAAAGACGTCGTGTGAAGTGTGTAGCCCAGTACACTTGTCAGGCTTGTGTGTGCTGTGTGGCTACCACAATAGTGTGCTCATATGATGATGTGTAAGTGGCTAGAGACATGCACAAATGTGGACTCAGGGTGAAGTGAGTTGGTAGAGCTTACACCTGTCCCATGGGTTGTGTTTTTCTGAATGATACAGATGACAGCATCACTGCAAAACATTTAGCCTAATATCACCAGCATGGCATCACATGATGTAATTTCCTGCCACAGTGACAGCAAGTACACACAGGTGCTGATGGGGTAGATGGTGATGATTGCAGTGATGCATTGGCTGATTTGCATTTGCCAATTGTGCACATGGCAACATGACTGGGATGGTTAGACTATGGAGGTTTGATGCAATGTAGCTAAACCTGGCTATTGTGAGATTGGTTTGGCACTAGGGCTTAACATGGTTGGATGTGCTTAGTGGATATGGCAAATTGTGGTGTGAGTGAGGTGTTGGACTGTAATTTTATAATGAAAGAAGCAAATGTTACTCAGAGTGTCAGTCCTCAGTATGTGTGCATTGTGGAGGGGTGTCCATATGCATCAGTGCATGGTGAAGTTGTGGCTACTGATTTTAATCAGTGAGTGAATTCTTGGCACATTGATGTGTAATGGATGTCATCAGTCAGCACAACGTAGGGATGTCAGATGCCAGACCCTAGGTATTAGCACACATTAGCTGTCCCAATGGAGGCCACTAACAACTTTATCTACAGAAGGCACTCTGTAGATCAATGACGGCCTGTCAGGCAATTGGAATGGTGTTAGTATGTGACATGTCACAACACATAAAGGCCTTGCATTACATTGCCCTTATCATGCTATTGTGCATTGTCTATGTGACTACTTTGGTACATGAATGATGGATTTAACCCAGATCCTTGTGACTGGGGGTGAATGTTTGCATTGTCCAGCATTCCGTCCATCAATTGTTTCTTTTGCATTTGTCGCCCTAAGTGGGAAGGGTATGCCCAGACGTGGGTCCCGTGCTCACTACACCACTGGATTCAAGCTAGCCTGGCTGAAGAAGGGTGATGCCCTGAAACCGGTCCCAGGATGCTTGTTTCCGGTCCAGGGAGGACCTGGCTTGGCAGTTCGGGCTGGACTGTTCCCACAAGGAACAGGGTCAAGACTGATTTGCATATGGCTGGGTCCAAACTGGGGTGGTGTGGTGAGCAAAAGAATAATGGATTTAACCCAGATCCTTGTGACTGGGGGTGAATGTTTGCATTGTCCAGCATTCCGTCCATCAATTGTTTCTTTTGCATTTGTCGCCCTAAGTGGGAAGGGTATGCCCAGACGTGGGTCCCGTGCTCACTACACCACTGGATTCAAACTAGCCTGGCTGAAGAAGGGTGATGCCCTGAAACCGGTCCCAGGATGCTTGTTTCCAGTCCAGGGAGGACCTGGCTTGGCAGTTCGGGCTGGACTGTTCCCACAAGGAACAGGGTCAAGACTGATTTGCATATGGCTGGGTCCAAACTGGGGTGGTGTGGTGAGCAAAAGAATGATGGATTTAACCCAGATCCTTGTGACTGGGGGTGAATGTTTGCATTGTCCAGCATTCCGTCCATCAATTGTTTCTTTTGCATTTGTCGCCCTAAGTGGGAAGGGTATGCCCAGACGTGGGTCCCGTGCTCACTACACCACTGGATTCCAGCTAGCCTGGCTGAAAAAGGGTGATGCCCTGAAACCGGTCCCAGGATGCTTGTTTCCGGTCCAGGGAGGACCTGGCTTGGCAGTTCGGGCTGGACTGTTCCCACAAGGAACAGGGTCAAGACTGATTTGCATATGGCTGGGTCCAAACTGGGGTGGTGTGGTGAGCAAAAGAATGATGGATTTAACCCAGATCCTTGTGACTGGGGGTGAATGTTTGCATTGTCCAGCATTCCGTCCATCAATTGTTTCTTTTGCATTTGTCGCCCTAAGTGGGAAGGGTATGCCCAGACGTGGGTCCCGTGCTCACTACACCACTGGATTCAAGCTAGCCTGGCTGAAGAAGGGTGATGCCCTGAAACCGGTCCCAGGATGCTTGTTTCCAGTCCAGGGAGGACCTGGCTTGGCAGTTCGGGCTGGACTGTTCCCACAAGGAACAGGGTCAAGACTGATTTGCATATGGCTGGGTCCAAACTGGGGTGGTGTGGTGAGCAAAAGAATGATGGATTTAACCCAGATCCTTGTGACTGGGGGTGAATGTTTGCATTGTCCAGCATTCCGTCCATCAATTGTTTCTTTTGCATTTGTCGCCCTAAGTGGGAAGGGTATGCCCAGACGTGGGTCCCGTGCTCACTACACCACTGGATTCAAGCTAGCCTGGCTGAAGAAGGGTGATGCCCTGAAACCGGTCCCAGGATGCTTGTTTCCGGTCCAGGGAGGACCTGGCTTGGCAGTTCGGGCTGGACTGTTCCCACAAGGAACAGGGTCAAGACTGATTTGCCTATGGCTGGGTCCAAACTGGGAGTGGTGTGGTGAGCAAAAGAATGATGGATTTAACCCAGATCCTTGTGACTGGGGGTGAATGTTTGCATTGTCCAGCATTCCGTCCATCAATTGTTTCTTTTGCATTTGTCGCCCTAAGTGGGAAGGGTATGCCCAGACGTGGGTCCTTAGCTCACTACACCACTGGATTCAAGCTAGCCTGGCTGAAGAAGGGTGATGCCCTGAAACCGGTCCCAGGATGCTTGTTTCCGGTCCAGGGAGGACCTGGCTTGGCAGTTCGGGCTGGACTGTTCCCACAAGGAACAGGGTCAAGACTGATTTGCATATGGCTGGGTCCAAACTGGGGTGGTGTGGTGAGCAAAAGAATGATGGATTTAACCCAGATCCTTGTGACTGGGGGTGAATGTTTGCATTGTCCAGCATTCCGTCCATCAATTGTTTCTTTTGCATTTGTCGCCCTAAGTGGGAAGGGTATGCCCAGACGTGGGTCCCGTGCTCACTACACCACTGGATTCAAGCTAGCCTGGCTGAAGAAGCGTGATGCCCTGAAACCGGTCCCAGGATGCTTGTTTCCGGTCCAGGGAGGACCTGGCTTGGCAGTTCGGGCTGGACTGTTCCCACAAGGAACAGGGTCAAGACTGATTTGCATATGGCTGGGTCCAAACTGGGGTGGTGTGGTGAGCAAAAGAATGATGGATTTAACCCAGATCCTTGTGACTGGGGGTGAATGTTTGCATTGTCCAGCATTCCGTCCATCAATTGTTTCTTTTGCATTTGAGACCCTAGGTATTAGCACACATTAGCTGTCCCAATGGAGGCCACTAACAACTTTATCTACAGAAGGCACTCTGTAGATCAATGACGGCCTGTCAGGCAATTGGAATGGTGTTAGTATGTGACATGTCACAACACATAAAGGCCTTGCATTACATTGCCCTTATCATGCTATTGTGCATTGTCTATGTGACTACTTTGGTACATGGGGTGTATTTGCACTTCATCACCACAAAATATGTGTCCATGTGATATATGCAGGAGTGTGAGTCTCAGAGACATCAACTGGCCGTGAACAGCATGATGTTAGTGTGCATTTAGAGATGTGTGCTGTGCACTTCCATGTAATTGATACATCTACAAAGTTGACACCAATGTACAACTGTAGTTGTGCTTCAGTGCCCAACTTAGTGGATTTAAGGAGGGAATATCACTTGACAATGGATAGGTATCACTTTGTATCTATGGGGTTCAGTGAACTCATACTTCAAGTGTGAGAAACACAACATATTTGGATGTGTAGCTCTCTCACCTGCATGTAGGTGTGCCTACAGACAATAGTATGTGATGTTGAAATATAGACACATGCACGGCAATTTGGCTGTGTCAATGCAACATGGAGCATGACTATCCACTAAGCATGTTTCCATGCAACAGCTGATGATTGCAGAAATTTGGAATTTGCAGACAGTACATGGAGTAGTGAACTGTGGGAGTTTCAGTCCAAGTATTTCTGTTTGTATTGCATATCATGTTTGTGAGGATGCCACTTTACTGAACCTATGTCTCTGTCTCTGTCAGCATTTACCGAGGGCAGAGAAGGAGAAGGGCCTGACACCATTGGGGAAGCTACTGGCACAACTGGTCCATGGCAGTACAGGGGCACTGAGGGGACCAGTGCCTCGGAGCGGGACAGGAGTGCCCTGGAGGATTCCAGTCCGGAAACACCAACCTCCACATCTTCAAACTCCAGCAGTGACTCCTCGGTGTTGGCGGGCACAGGAAGTTCAAGATATGCATCTTCGTCCACCACAAGCCCGTCCTGTGTCCACCCTCCCTGATGCTCCCCAAAGTGCTATCCGTGCCCGCTGCCCTAAGAAGGGTAGAGTCTCCTTCCCCCCAGGCACCGCTGCCCCTGCCCCTGTCTCCCCTGTTGCCCTCAGTGTGGAGGCCATAGACATTTTGCGGCAGCTGTGTGTGGGTTAAACTGCGCTCCTGAATGCCCTCCAGGACCATGGCAACAAGTTGTCACAGGTTATTGCGGTCATAGAGGGCATTCATTCAGACGTGGGTGGCCTGCACAGAACTGTCCAGTCTTTGTCCTCCATAGTGACGGCAGCCATTCAGCAGTCCCAAGCTCACAGTCCAGCTCCTGTCCCTTCTGCAACCACCCTCCCAGTGCCCTCACCTGACCAGAGCACACACACACCAGAGCACTCGGGCACCCAGTCATCTACACGCAGCACACAACAACAGCACTCCAAGCGAACCAGACACCATACACCATCACCACAGCACACAAAGAGCACACATGACCGCACCACAACAAGCCCATCACAGGACACTCAGAGACATAAGAAAAAGAAATGCATCCACATTGCATACCTCACATTCCTCGCCCTCCAAGCACCCTCCCATCCCTACACCTGATCCCAAAGCCACACAAACACTTGCCCTGTCTGCCGTGGACCTGGTGCCTGCCACAACTGCCCCCAAACCCCTTCAGAGGGCTGTTTCGCCCAAAACTTCCACTCCCACCCACACCCCTGTGAAGCGTGTAAAGGAGAGCAAAGTGGGGAGTGTACCTCTACAACAGGGGAGGCAGGGGAAAAGGCCACCCCCACCCCAGCGTACCACCAGGTCTGGCAAATTCCCACGGGAAGATCCACCACCTGCTACACTTTCAGGGAAGAGGGAGGCTGTTGGGGCCACCTCATTTCTCACTTGTGGCAAGATACTTGGTGGATATCGGATTCCCAAACAATTGAGAACCAGCCCTCCGCATGCACCATCAGCCACTGAGCCTCCACACAGCATGTCTCCGCCTCCCAGTGCCACGACTCCACCCGGTCCAACCAGCCCTCAAGCTCCCACATCCACGGATCCCTCTACCTCAGCCAGTTCTCCCCCTCCCAGGTGCAGTCCTCCGACTGGCCCAGACAGTCAACCCCCTCCCAGTTCAACTTCCACCCAATTTTGAAGCCAAGTCCCCCTTCCCACCCCATTCCTCCCTGAGCGGTGCCTGGATTGCCCATTTGATGCCCCTATCCTGGGGTGATTCCCATGGCAGTGGACTGTGTTGCATGTTTGTTGCGCAAGTTTTCATGCACACATGTGCAGACTTGAAATTTGGACTGGCCGTTGGCCTTAATGTTTTGCACTTTTGACACCGATACAGAGTTTATGTAATAAAACTGTTATTTATCTTCTGAGCTTTGTCGCTGGCCATGCTAATGATGCAGTGCAATGTATGTGTATTCATCGGTTACATGCTCTGTATGCCACAATCACATTGATATCTACTTGATTTGCTTTTGCCGAGGTTGCCAGAGGTTACAGCAACTTTTGTGCTTTTTGACTCAGAGGCTTAATGGTGCCATGATGCTAGTCTGTGATGGTCTACTCTTGTCCTAATCATTCTATTGTCGGGGCTCTACTTTTGTACACATGTCATATTTGGATGCTGTACCACAACAGCAGCAAGTTCTATTCACATGATGACTTGATGGGTGGACAGGGTCTGTCATGTCTGTGGAATCTATCTTGATGTGAACACACCAGTGTAGATGTGTAGTCATCTTGTGTAGGTCTGGCTTCATAGTCACATGGGTACATTTGAATGTGTGCACTTGAGTACTCATACAGTGTGATTGTCCTGTCATTAGCTGAAGTATTGATGTACATGTGCCCTTGACCATGACCCTTACACACATGTATGATCCAGTTGATGAGTGCCTGTTTATTTACATGATCAGACACCTGCTGGAGATTTTGTGCACATGTATGAGTTGTTTCTGGAGCAATGTGCAGTCTGTATGTGTGACCTCACAGTCCTAGGGTCCACCTACTGTTTTGGCCACATCATCTGTGAGTATGCAGAGTGTGTCACTGCAATGCTCGGTTGTGAGGTTTGTGATCAGCCATGGCTCTTGCTTACCTTTGTTCTCACTGTGCTGACTGGCTCTGGCAAACAAACATTATATGTGACTTTTCACATACATTGATGTCACTTTACACTTTATCTACTCCACTATGTGGTATTCAAAGTCATACCAGCCCCAAGAAGACCATTTGAGGCCTACACATTGTGAGTTACTCCTCTATGTGTTTTTTCTCGTAACACTCCTCACCTGTACAATACTAATGTATACACCACTTGTGACTGGGGGTGAATGTTTGCATTGTCCAGCATTCCGTCCATCAATTGTTTCTTTTGCATATGTCGCCCTAAGTGGGAAGGGTATGCCCAGACGTGGGTCCCGTGCTCACTACACCACTGGATTCAAGCTAGCCTGGCTGATGATGGGTAATACCCCAAAACCGGTCCCTGGATGCTTCTTTCATGTCCAGGGAGGACCTGGCCTGGCCTGGCAGGTCGGGCTGCACTGTTCCAATGGGGAGCAGGGTCAAGACTGATGTTTAAATGACTGGGTCTGAACTGGAATGGCATGGGGAGCAAAAACAGCGATGGATTTAGGCCCAGATCTCTGTGCTGGGGTGAAGGTTTGATATTGTTCAGCATTCTGTCCATCAATTGTTCTTTTTGCATTAAGTTCCAAAATGGGTGGCCGAAGCCAAGGGCTGGTCACGTGGGACTGTTTGCGAGAACCTGTGTGTGGCATCACCATGAGTAAGGCAGAGGCCAGGGCAGATTGAAACAGGCTACAGGAGCATGAGCAATGAAGTCCTGTTAGCCAAAGCAGGGGCAATGTCCGATGACTACAGTTATTTTATTGGATCTGAGGCATCACTTATACCAAAACCATACATCAGGTATATTTTCTTATTATGGTATGCACTACTAAAGGGGAGCACCTTACATGAAATACCTTACTACACAGTATCATATTTTATAAACCAACCATTTACTGTAATTCTTATTCAAACACCGTTTACAAACATCCCTGTTTGAAAATTAGTCTTAATTACTTTCATGTAGATTCCTTCTCCAACCACAAAAACTAATATTAAAAATTTAATTTACAACTGTTTTATAAGCATCACAATAATGACACAAAATTGACTTCAATCTCAATTCCAAGTTTCTTTTTGTACTCAATAAAATATAAATTAGAGATCCAACCTCAACGATATTATTATTGCCCCAATATAAGATTTAGTGGAAGAGTCAAAGTAATCAGAAAAGGAGCCAAAATAATTAAAAAGGACATGTTTTGAGGCATGCTACCACTTCCTCAGACTCGCATACTATCTATTAAACAGAAAATATCTAATGACAACCAAGTTCAAACCCAATTGTATCACATAACATATTATTCATATTTCTATGGCAGTTGGAGAACCAGCTGGAGGAGCCGAGACACATCATACCTTTGTTGCTGCATGTTAGAACTGGGGGTCTCTAGTTGGCAATGGTTTGCACCTTTGTCCAAATAGGGACCCTTGCTTCTAGTCAGGATAAGGGGGAAACACTCCTAAAATAACCCCTGCTCACCCCCTGGTAGCTTGGCACGAGCAGACAGGCTTATCTCAGAGGCAGTGTGTAAAGCATTTGTGACCACATACAGTAATACAGTGAAAACACTACAGATGGACACCACACAGGTTGTTTATGTAAAAATAAGTAATCTTTATATAGACTTATCACAAGACCCAATAGCAAAAATCCACAATACTGTACTCAAAAATAGGCTTTAAAAGGTTATAAAATAGTTCAGTTCTCTCAAGTTGTAAATGCGACACTTTACTCTCAATGTACCTTGAATGCGTAACGCAAAGAAAACAAAAGGGTCGCAGGGAAGGTGATGCGTCGGTTCCTTACACTCAGGGAGTGGATGCGTCGGTTCCTTACTGCTGCGCAGGGAGTTGATGCTCGCTTCCTTACTGTGTGGGAGGTGATGCGTCGGTTTCTTACTGCTTTCCGGTGCGATGCGACAAGATGGCACCTCGATGCGATACTCTTCTCCGGTACGATGCGACAAAATGGCGTCTTGGTTGCGATGCGACAATGTTGGTGTGATGCGTGCACGCCCGACGGCCGTGCGGCGACTCGATGATCTTTGGAGCCGCGACAGGCCCTGCGACGCGCTTCTCCGGCGATGCGACGATGACCTCTGTGGCAGCGTCTCGCTTCTCCGGTGATGCGCCGCGCTCGGCGATGCGATGATGGCAGCGGCGTCTCGCTTCCTCGGCGATGCGATGACCGCGGCTGCGGCGGCGACACGCTTCCGTTGTTGCGTCGCGCTTCCAGCTCCCAGCGACACGCAGTCTCTCAGAAGGCCCAGCACAACAGCAGGCACTTCAATTCCCAGCAAGGGAATGCAGGGGGAGCTGGTTGGTGAAGTCTTGTATCCCTGAGACTTCAGGCAGGAGGCAAGCTCTAGTTCAAGCCCTTGGAGATTCTCTTCTTCAAGATGACAAAGCACAGCAAAGTCTTTTCTCCTGTCCTTGGCAGAAAGCAACCACTGCAGGCCAACCCCAATCAGCAAAACAGCACAGGGGCAGTACTCCTCCTTCAGCTTCTCCGGTTCTTCTCCTTGGCAACAGGTTTCTTGATTTCCCAGAAGTGATCTAATTTTCCTGGGGTCTGGGTGCCCTTTTATACCCTGATTCTCTTTGATCTCTGGAGGCAGGGAGGCCTCTGCCTAGTCCAAAACCAGTTCTGGTCAGTCCTGGAGCACTTTGTTTTTCTGTCTCCTGCTTTCCTTTCAGAATGGGGGGCAGAGTGCTCAGCCGCCCGACAGGAGGTGGAGCCAGCATTGTGGAAGGCAGGCACAGCCCTATTCAGACCCAGGGGCAACTCCTCCCTCCACTCTGAATGCAGATTTTTCTATTCAGCCCTGTGCTGACTCACCCTGTCTCCTGTAGCCACCCCCAGCCCCTGTCACTCAATCTCCAGACAAGGAATACACAACCTAGCAGAGGCAGGCTTGGATAGTTAGGCAAGAAAATACCCACTTTCTAAAAGTGGTATTTTCAAACACAGAATGTTAAAACCAACTTCACTAAAAGATGTATTTTATCATCCTGAGTTCAGGCATACTAAATTCGTTTCTCTACCATGTTCCTGAGTCAGTTCTGACTATAAGGTGTAATAGTCGGTCTGCCCATTCTGGCCTATGGGGAGCAGGTAGCCTTGCAATAGTGAAAAACGAAAATGGCTGTAATTCACTATTAGGACATGCCACACACACCAGGGCATGTCCTACCTTATACTTACAATGCACCCTGCCCTTGGGCCTACCTTAGGGGTGTCTGATATGAAGATAAGGGAAGGTTTAGGGACTGGCAAGTGGGTGCACTTGCCAAGTCGACATGGCAGTCACAGACTGCACACAGGCTCTGCAATGGCAGGCCTGAGACACATTTTACAAGCCGCTTCTGTGGGTGGCACAACCAGTGCTGCAAGCCCACCAGCGGCATTGGATTTACAAGCCCTGGGCACACTCCGGGCACTGTACTAGGGACTGACAAGTAAACCAATCATCCAATCATGGAGTCACTAATCCATACATCAATTTACAGTAGGGAGCACTTGCACTGTGGCACTGAACAGCAGTGGCACAGTGCCCAAAAGCATCTAAAACCAGCAAAACATAAGAGGCAACAGCAAAAAATGGAAGGGAGACCCACGCCAATGGTGCCAAGTCTAACACGTGTCCCCTCCAGCTGAAATGTGGGGAGAACTACCCTTCCTCCTGGGAGTTCTCATCACTAAGGCGGAAAAATCTGGACAGACCATCAGCATTGGCGTGTTCTGTACCAGGGCGGTGTTCCACCGTAAAGTCCATCCCCTGTAGGGAAATGGACCACCTCAACAGTTTTGGATTCTCACCCCTCATCTGCATTAACCATCTGAGGGGCCTGTGGTCTGTCTGAACCCGGAAGTGAGTCCCAAACAAATATGGTCTCAACTTCTTCAGCGCCCAGACCACAGCAAATGCCTCACGTTCAATCGCACTCCACCTCTGTTCCCGTGGGAGTAACCTCCTACTAATAAAGGCTACAGGTTGGTCTAGGCCCTCTTCATTCATCTGTGAAAGCACAGCCCCAACACCATGCTCTGAAGCATCTGTCTGCACAATGAATTCCCTTGAGAAGTTGGGCGCCTGAAGCACGGGCGCCGTGCACATGGCAGATTTCAGGGCATCAAAAGCCTTTTGGCAGGCATCAGTCCAGTTCACTTTCCTGGGCTGCTTCCTGGAAGTCAGCTCAGTCAAGGGTGCAACAATGTTGCCATACCCCTTGACAAACCTCCTGTAATACCCGGTGAGTCCTAAGAAGGCCCTCACCTCTGTCTGGGTTTTGGGGGTTCCCAAGCCAGAATGGTATCTATCTTGGGCTGTAGGGCGCCACCTGGCCGCTCCCTACCTGGTGCCCCAAGTACACCACAGAACCCTGCCCGATCTGGCACTTACTCGCCTTGATCGTGAGGCCTGCCCTCCGCAGCGCCTTCAACACTTCCCAGAGGTGGTGCAGATGTTCCTCCCAAGTGGCGCTGAACACTGCAATGTCATCCAGGTAGGCGGCACTGAAATCCTCCAGCCCAGCCAACACCTGGTTGACCAACCTCTGAAAGGTGGCAGGGGCATTCTTCATCCCAAAGGGCATCACCCGGAATTGGTAGTGCCCATCTGGTGTGGAGAATGCTGACCTCTCTTTGGCCCCATCAGTTAAGGCGATCTGCCAGTACCCAGACGTTAGATCAAACGTGCTGAGGTACCGGGCAGCCCCTAACCGATCAATGAGCTCATCAGCTCTGGGGATGGGGTGCGCGTCAGTCCTTGTGACTGAATTGAGTCCTCGGTAGTCCACACAGAACCGGAGTTCGGGTGTGGCACCAGGCGCGGCAGCCTTTGGGACCAAGACCACTGGGCTGGCCCAAGGGCTGTTAGAGGACTCAATCACCCCTAAGGCAAACATCTTGGAGACCTCCTCCTTGATGCAAGCTCTCACCCTGTCAGTCACTCTGTAAGTTTTATGCTTCACAGGAGGACTGTCCCCAGTATCCACATCATGGATGCACCATTCAGTGATACTGGGAGTCAGGGAGAACAGATCAGAAAACTGTCCCAACAGTTGGCGACAGTCATTCTGCTGTTCCGGGGTCAGGGTGGGAGAGAGGTTCACACCATCCACTGACCCATCTTGCTCTTTTGCATACAGGAGGTCAGGAAGAGGTTCAGTCTCCTCTTCCATCCCAGCATCTGTTGCTAAGAGCATGCCCACTTCAGACCTCTCAAAGTGGGGCTTCAGGCGGTTCACATGCAGGACCCGCAAGGGGTTCCTGGGAGACTGCAAGTCCACCAAGTAGGTGACATCACTCTTGCGCTCCACCACCTCAAATGGTCCGGTCCACTTATCCTGGAGCGCACAGGGCTCCACTGGGGCCATGACCCAAACCTTTTGTCCAGGCTGAAACTCGATCAGAGTGGCGTTCTGATCATGCCAACGTTTCATCTCTTCCTGGCTGGCTTCCAGATTCGCCTCAGCGAGTTGTCTGAAACGCCGAGTCTGGTTCCTGAAGGCCAGCATGTAACTAAATACATCCTGGGGAGTTTTCCTGGGAGCTTTCTCCCAGCCTTCCTTGACCAGACTCAGAGGTCCTCTTACAGGATGGCCGTACAGCAGTTCAAAGGGACTGAACCCTAAGGACTTCTGGGGCACCTCTCTGTAAGCAAAGAGCAGGCATGGCAAGAGGACGTCCCACTTACGCCTCATGGGTTCTTCCAGACCCATAATCATGCCTTTAAGGGTCCGGTTGAATCTCTCAACCAGTCCATTACCTTGGGGGTGGTAAGGAGTGGTGAACTTATAGGTTACACCACACTCCTGCCACAGGGACTTCATATACTTGGAAATGAAGTTAGTACCATGGTCAGACACCACCTCCTTGGGGAACCCCACACGGGAGAAAATCCCCATCAGTGCACGTCCCACCACGGGGCCGTCACTGTCCGAAGAGGGATGGCTTCCGGGTACCGGGTGGCATGGTCCACCAAGACCAGGATGAACCTGTTGCCCATGGCTGTCTTGGGATCCAGAGGCCCCACAATGTCAATACCCACCCTCTCAAAGGGGTACTGACAACAGGGAAAGGTTGGAGAGGAGCCTTGTGCTTCCTCCCACTCTTACCACTTGCCTGGCAAGTCTGACAGGTCCTGCAATGAGTATCTGAACTCTTGCGCATTTGGGGCCAATGAAAGTGGGTGACAAGCCTTTGAAAGGTCTTGTCTTGCCCCAAATGTCCTGCTAAAGGCACATCATGAGCCAGACCCAGTAGGAAGGCTCTGAAGCGCTGGGGTACCACCAGCACACGGGCTGACCCAGGCTCAGCAACCTTAGGCTCACTATACAGGAGACCATTCTCCCAGTAGATCCAGTGTGATCCAGACTGATCACCTGCTGCCTGGCTTACAGCCTGTTGCCGCAAGCCCTCAAGAGAAGGGCACTTCTTCTGCTCCTCGCAGAATTCTTCCCTGGAGGGGCCTCCTTCCTGCTGCCAATGGGTCAGCTCAGGCAGGTCCCCCAGTTCAGCCACTTGTTCCCCTGTAGGTTCCAGGGCATCCCCTCAAGGTCTGCCTCCTCCTGGACCGTGGGAACTTCGGGGCCGGTTTCCCGCGCCCCCTGCCTCCTCTCTTTAAGGCAGGCACCTGGGCCCTTCTTCCAGGCTCCAGGTCCTCTTGAATACCCTTACCGGCTGCCATTGACCGAGTGGTCACACACGCCCACTCTGGCAGACCCAACATCTCCAAATGAGACCTCCGCTCCACCTTCGCCCAAGGGGAGCTCTCCAAATCATTGCCTAGCAGACAGTCAACAGGCATGGCTGGCCTCACAGCTACTTGAAGGATACCTGAGACCCCCCACTCAAAGGGAACCTGGGCCACCTTGCAGTGGCTCTCTGAGTTGTCAGCGGCAACTACAGGGTAGAATACGTTGGGGACCACCTGCTCTTCAGACACCAGCCGACAACTGACAGCTGTCACACTGGCCCCGGTGTCTCTCAGAGCCTCCACCCTATGGCCATTGATGGTCACCCACTGCCTGTATTTTTTAGTGTTATCAGGCAGCTGGGTCCTAGGGACCATCTCACTGTCTCCTAAAGAGACCAGGGACATCTCTGCGGGACCCCACCCACCTTGGGCACCCAACTCCTCCCCCAGGGCTACACTAGCCATCTGCCGGGGTGGTGCACCAGTGGGTGCAGTGGTCACGGTATTGGGGCACTTGGGACTTCCTACAAAGTGACCCACCTGACCACAACTAAAACATGCTTTGGGCCCCTTCTGAACAGACTTATCTGTTGGGACCCATGGTCTTTTCTCAGTGGGAGGCTGGGAACCCTTACCTTGGTTCCCTTGGGGTTTACTTTGGGGCCCTTTTTGGAACTCCTTCTGTTTACCCTTGTCCCCCCACTCTTCTGCTGGGGACCCTGCCCACCTTTGGCGGAGTCTCCCACAAGACCCTTGTGGACCCGGGTACTGACCCAGCGGTCCGCCTCCTCAGCAAGCTTCCTAGGATTAGTCAGCTTACTGTCAACTAGGTGCTGGCGTAGCTCTGGAAAACAACTACTGGACAAGTGCTCCCATGCGATTAAATCATAGAACTCCTGTAAGTCATTTACTTTGCTACCCTTCACCCATCCATCCAATGCTCTGCAAAAATAAGACACATACTCCACCCAGGTACTAGACTCCAGCTTTTTGCAGTTCCTAAACTTCTGCCTATAAAGCTCTGGAGTTAACCCATACCTTGCCACTAAAGCTTCCTTCAGGTGGGCATAGGACATCTGATCAATTGTGGGCAAGGCTAGCAAGGTTTCCTTCCCTCACCTGCAAAGCGGCCCCACAACCCCGCTCCCCAATCCTTCTCAGGGACCCGGTGTGATGTCATGGCGATCTCATATGCTTTAAACCATTGCCCAATGTCCTCCCCCTTCATGAAATCCTTAATAACCTCCTTGGGGATGTACACTCTACTTTCTACAGGCACTGGAGGTGTGCTGCCACCAGAGGGAGTGATTTCTAGGCTTCTAGCCTTTAGCTCTAGCTCCCTCACCATTCTCTCATGCTCTAAAAGCATCTTCTTTTCTTCCATGGCCAACCTCTTACTTTCTAACTCCAATTTCTTATGCTCAAGGCTATCATGGCTTCCCTGTTTCAGTTTGGCCATCTCCATTTCATGCATCCTGCTTTTGTCCCTGTCCTCCAGCTCCTCTGGAGACAGGCCCTTTTGAGAAACACTGCTGCCCTCCCTGGAAGGCGCTCTCCTCCCAGTTAAGCCCAATGGCCCCTCAAGCTGCCCATCTAAATTCTCTGCCTCCTCCACAGGCTCCTCGGACTGCCCACTGGCATTCCGTGCTTCCAACCAGGCTCTCAGTGCCTTGTGAAACTCCTCCTTCCTGGTGAGGCCTCTCATAGAGATTTTAAACTTTTTGCAAACAGCTTTGAGTTCTGGCACAGTGTAGGTATCAACCCTATCTTCTTCAAATTCAATATCTGCAGGTGCAATGGATCCTTTTTGCTCATGGTGAAAATTGGCAGTTCTCAACAAAAATAAAGGTTCCAAGGAAAAAAAGTCCTATCAAAAAGGTATGTGGTCGCGTATTGGTCTGCACTCACTAGTAGTGTACACCAATCACTGTATATGAATCACAAATGCAAGTCCAAATCCTCACCGCTGACCACCAATGTTAGAACTGGGGGTCTCTAGTTGGCAATGGTTTGCACCTTTGTCCAAATAGGGACCCTTGCTTCTAGTCAGGATAAGGGGAAACACTCCTAAAATAACCCCTGCTCACCCCCTGGTAGCTTAGCACGAGCAGACAGGCTTATCTCAGAGGCAGTGTGTAAAGCATTTGTGACCACATACAGTAATACAGTGAAAACACTACAGATGGACACCACACAGGTTGTTTATGTAAAAATAAGTAATCTTTATATAGACTTATCACAAGACCCAATAGCAAAAATCCACAATACTGTACTCAAAAATAGGCTTTAAAAGGTTATAAAATAGTTCAGTTCTCTCAAGTTGTAAATGCGACACTTTACTCTCAATGTACCTTGAATGCGTAACGCAAAGAAAACAAAAGGGTCGCAGGGAAGGTGATGCGTCGGTTCCTTACACTCAGGGAGTGGATGCGTCGGTTCCTTACTGCTGCGCAGGGAGTTGATGCTCGCTTCCTTACTGTGTGGGGAGGTGATGCGTCGGTTTCTTACTGCTTTCCGGTGCGATGCGACAAGATGGCACCTCGATGCGATACTCTTCTCCGGTACGATGCGACAAAATGGCGTCTTGGTTGCGATGCGACAACGTTGGTGTGATGCGTGCACGCCCGACGGCCGTGCGGCGACTCGATGATCTTTGGAGCCGCGACAGGCCCTGCGACGCGCTTCTCCGGCGATGCGACGATGACCTCTGTGGCAGCGTCTCGCTTCTCCGGTGATGCGCCGCGCTCGGCGATGCGATGATGACAGCGGCAGCGGCGTCTCGGCTTCCTCGGCGATGCGATGACCGCGGCTGCGGCGGCGACACGCTCTCGTTGTTGCGTCGCGCTTCCAGCTCCCAGCGACACGCAGTCTCTCAGAAGGCCCAGCACAACAGCAGGCACTTCAATTCCCAGCAAGGGAATGCAGGGGGAGCTGGTTGGTGAAGTCTTGTATCCCTGAGACTTCAGGCAGGAGGCAAGCTCTAGTTCAAGCCCTTGGAGATTCTCTTCTTCAAGATGACAAAGCACAGCAAAGTCTTTTCTCCTGTCCTTGGCAGAAAGCAACCACTGCAGGCCAACCCCAATCAGCAAAACAGCACAGGGGCAGTACTCCTCCTTCAGCTTCTCCGGTTCTTCTCCTTGGCAACAGGTTTCTTGATTTCCCAGAAGTGATCTAATTTTCCTGGGGTCTGGGTGCCCCTTTTATACCCTGATTCTCTTTGATCTCTGGAGGCAGGGAGGCCTCTGCCTAGTCCAAAACCAGTTCTGGTCAGTCCTGGAGCACTTTGTTTTTCTGTCTCCTGCTTTCCTTTCAGAATGGGGGGCAGAGTGCTCAGCCGCCCGGCAGGAGGTGGAGCCAGCATTGTGGAAGGCAGGCACAGCCCTATTCAGACCCAGGGGCAACTCCTCCCTCCACTCTGAATGCAGATTTTTCTATTCAGCCCTGTGCTGACTCACCCTGTCTCCTGTAGCCACCCCCAGCCCCTGTCACTCAATCTCCAGACAAGGAATACACAACCTAGCAGAGGCAGGCTTGGATAGTTAGGCAAGAAAATACCCACTTTCTAAAAGTGGTATTTTCAAACACAGAATGTTAAAACCAACTTCACTAAAAGATGTATTTTATCATCCTGAGTTCAGGCATACTAAATTCGTTTCTCTACCATGTTCCCTGAGTCAGTTCTGACTATAAGGTGTAATAGTCGGTCTGCCCATTCTGGCCTATGGGGAGCAGGTAGCCTTGCAATAGTGAAAAACGAAAATGGCTGTAATTCACTATTAGGACATGCCACACACACCAGGGCATGTCCTACCTTATACTTACAATGCACCCTGCCCTTGGGCCTACCTTAGGGGTGTCTGATATGAAGATAAGGGAAGGTTTAGGGACTGGCAAGTGGGTGCACTTGCCAAGTCGACATGGCAGTCACAGACTGCACACAGGCTCTGCAATGGCAGGCCTGAGACACATTTTACAAGCCGCTTCTGTGGGTGGCACAACCAGTGCTGCAAGCCCACCAGCGGCATTGGATTTACAAGCCCTGGGCACACTCCGGGCACTGTACTAGGGACTGACAAGTAAACCAATCATCCAATCATGGAGTCACTAATCCATACATCAATTTACAGTAGGGAGCACTTGCACTGTGGCACTGAACAGCAGTGGCACAGTGCCCAAAAGCATCTAAAACCAGCAAAACATAAGAGGCAACAGCAAAAAAATGGAAGGGAGACCCACGCCAATGGTGCCAAGTCTAACACTGCATCATAACCTTTTTATTCCTTTCCTCATTGGAGTTTACTTGGTGAGAGTAGGGATGTGGAATTCCTATACCAGGACATATTGTTTGCGGTCAAGGTGAACAAGTTTTCATGTGTATTTTGTCCTTGGGAGAAGTAGGCCCAACCCCCTACATCACAAACCGTTTGGCTGCCAGTTTACAGTACCACACATTACGGATCAGAGAAGGGCATTGTCTGCAGTTAAGTTAATATTGTGTCCATGTGTTAATGCAGTTCAAACTTTTATTTATAGTTCATTAATGCAAAGCCTTTATTTTGTGTGTGAGCGCTCTAAATAAATGTTGTAAGCTCGGACTGCACTACTGACAGTGGTTCCAGTATAAAATGTGTACACACGTTTTCAAAGTTTAGCAATATGGGGCTCTGTATAATTCTCCCAGAATGCTCTTTGATTAGATGCAAATATTTGCAGAAGCTTGAAAGCAAGAATGAATATTCTTTGCTTTCAATATAAAATTTTCACAAAAAAATGCAAAAAGGAAAGAAAAACTCTTTGCTAAACTACTGTAAAATTTTAAGTACCAGTTCTTTGCAGCATCATTTAGTCAAATGTGTTGATGTATGATAGCATTTCCCAAAAATATTCATAATAGAAAATCAGGGTAACCAGTTTCAATAAGATTATGGGAAACAAAAATAAGCCAGCACTGGCAAAGCCAGTAGGTCTGAAATTGGTGGTCAACCTTTTGCTTTTGTCAATGCGTGTCTTGTTTTGGTATGGTTTTTGTAAAACATGATTGGTGTGGGAGCTGCTGGGCCCTCACCATTATAACAAACATTGGCACAAGCAAAAATTATTTTTTGTCTCAAAAAGCACACATTGCCACAATAGTCCCTGGCAATGAACAAAACTACTGTGTGTGCCAATGTGCTCCTTGTGAAAGAGCAGAATACTGTCACTCACAGTGATGCCAGTCAATAGACAGAGAGAGAGAGAGAGACAGAATTTTAATAAACACTAAAGGTCATTGTTAACGCCAGGCCTAATTAGGGGGCCAATTATTAAAGTCTCAAAAGTGCACCCATGGTATATGTACTTGAATTAAGTGCAGATTTAGAGCTTTCATGAATTCACAAGAATTTACAGAAGTAGGCCAAGAAATAGTACAGCTAGAAAATATTTGTTAATTGCATTTAAGCATGAGCAAATATGCATGTGTAGATTTGCTCATGCGAAAATCTGTTGAGTGTTTGCAAGTCCACTTTCCCTCCAACCACGTTTTTCCCAGCCCTGGAATACGTTTTACATCTGCCATTGTCAGGAGTAAATTTTCAACTTTTCTCAGTATGGGAAAAGATTAAAAGAGAGGTGGTGAAAACCCTTAAAACATACAAGTTAGCAGGATTGCATAAACTCAAAAGGGCATTCCAACCCTGGCACTATTGCTTACCACTACCTTCAGCCCCAGTATGTAGATCTGCGGAAACGTGGCAAAATAAGGGCATTGCTAGTATTCAAACCTTACTATGGTATGAGCCCTGGCATAATCAGAGAGGCTATATCAGATCTCTTATATAATGAGATTGCTGCCATAATTTGTTGTCGCATTACATGCCACAAAAGGGACAAGTGGATTTTGTTACAGGACAAGTAGATTTATGAAGCAACTTGCCCCATGGACAAGTAGCTATTTTATTAAATTTCACATCCCTGACTTGTAACTTTCAATTGGTTGAATGTCTTATTTATGTTGTATCACTGGTGACGAGGATCTCACTCTCCCATGCCAGCTCTCCTTAACCTTCCCTTGTAGCATCCATTCCTTTGGCCTATCTGAGATAATTTATTTCTTGGCCTCTCTCAGAACAGGATCAGTCAAGGAGGCTCGAGCCCACTCATACTCCATACAAGCTTCGTTGGACAAGGGCTGGTTTGAAAACAGAACATCTTAGACACAAAAAACAACCTCACTCTGACTTTACTCTTTGCCCAGTTCTTGACAAGCAATGGGTAGATGGGACATGCAATCAGCGTGCTGATTTCTCTTTCCTGATACATGTTTGATTTCAAACTGATATACCTGATGCTGTGCTACTAACCTGGCTAATCTAGCAGCTATAAGTCTCTCATCCTCAGCACGAGCATCTATCTTGCTAACAAATTTGGTTCCCCACAATAACATACAGAAATGCTGTACAACCTGTAGTGAGCCACCCGGCCACTGCACAACAATGTTGCACTTGCATTCCCCTGGGCCGGGCTCGGGCCAGGGGGTATATAATAAATGACGACGTCAGCGCACGTGGCTGACGGCGTGAACTGGCACTGAGAGTAGACGTCCCTTTATTTCTGTTCCGCCATTAAAGTTAGGCCAACCCCGTGCGTACCCTTAGCAGTCGGTTGTAGCCCCCAACCGCATGCCCAGGTACCGGCCCAGCTAGCACCCCGGTGTTCACGGAACATCACACTGGCGACGAGGGAGTGAAAGAGCCTACGCGTGCTCACACGCAGCTCGGGTGGGCAGCGCGGCGGCTCTGCCGGCGGCCGCTGGTAGAGCGAGGCAGGACGGGTCGCGTCTGCCGCTGCGAGCGCGGGGAGGCGGAGACCCCCAGTGCCTGAGAGAGGCTGAAGAGCGCGGTAAGGTGGCCGCGTGGGGGGGAACAAGTGCGCGACGTGCAGGCGTTGGAGGACCGGACGCGTAGTCGCGCTGAAGCACGGTCTGAGGGGACAGCGGCGGCCTGTGTGTCAGTGCGCGGGAGCGGCTGGCAGAAGAGTGCACTGGAGCGAGGAAGGAGCGTGCGGTGCACCCGGGGGCGGGCGCGCGGCCCAGTGAGGGGCCTGCCATACACGCGCGGCCTCCAGCGAGCGAAGATTTGACTCCCTGTACCATCGGAGGCCACACAAGGAGTGTGGGGGGAGCGCTGAGTCCTGGCCATCACCCGCAATTGTAGAGAGGTGGCAGAGGGATCAGTCTGCGTCATAAAGGATCCCGGCAGAGGATTGGAAGCTAGGGGAAACAGCACACCTATCACGGGGCAGGGAGTGTGGCCACGCGACAAGAGCTAGAGGCCCAGACGACGCGTGCAGGAGCACCAAGCACCCCAGTGGGTTGAAGGCAGAGCGGCGCAATCATGACTACGCCACAGGCGGCGGCGCCTGCGGATGCAGGAGCGGCGGGAGTGAGGCCAGGCCGAATGGCAGTGAAGGCACTGCCAGAATTCAGCCAGTTGGCGGACCCGGCGACAGCTGCCCCGCGGTGGCGAAAGTGGATAGGCCAGCTCGAAAATTACTTTGTGGCCACCAGGGAGACGGACAACGCGGTGAAGAGGTCCACCATGCTTTTGATGGGAGGCGATGAGCTGTACGACCTATTCCAAGACTTACCGGATACAGGGGATGGAAATGACTACGAAAAGGCGGTCAGGGCCTTGAACCGCCACTTTGACCCGCAGGTCAACCCGGATTTCGAGCATTTCAAACTCCGCCAGGCCAAGCAGAGGGAAGACGAGTCGGTGGACATGTTCTTCGCACGTTTGCGAAAGCTGGCGAGCACCTGTGTTGGAGTGGATCGGACGTTCGAGACACGGGCGCAGCTCATCGTAGGTTGCAAGTCTCTGGAGTTGCGTAAATTGATATTCCGACAGCCCGGCATCTCGCTAGATGATATATTGGTCCTGGGAAGATCGCACGAGCTGGTAGATGTCAGAGCTGGCGAGATGGAGGTGGCGTTGGCCACGAAATCTGCGGCGACGCGACCTTTATATCCGGCACCCATCAAAGAGGAGCGGGTGGATGTAATTCGGAAGTCGTACGGCGGAGGAGCCACACAAAAAAATGACGTGGAGGAACGGCACACCAGGCAAGGGTGCAGGAATTGTGGGCTGACGACACACTCCCAGAGGGGCTGCCCAGCGCAAGGACGGCAATGCCTGAAGTGCAATAAGTATGGGCACTTTGCGAAAGTGTGCCAGAATGCAGCCCGGTCTAGTGCCAGTAAGTCCCGACGACCCCCATTCCAGAGAAGGGCCATGGCGTTACAAGACGTTGATGATCTGGACAGCAGGTGCCAGAAATTGGACATCGCGGAGGAGGACGAAGACAGGGAGGTCTTTGTTGTGTCCAGCATCAGAGGGGTTAACGCAACCCGGAGGCCTCCGCCACTATGCCAGATATGGATCGGGGGCAACTGTATCCAAACGCTTATTGACACAGGGGCATCAGTGAATATCTTGGATGCTGGACAATACTGTGAGCTTCGACCACAACCAAAGTTAATGCCCACCGCCACGAAGATCCTCACCTATGGAGGTCGCACGCCGATCCCTCTACAGGGGGTGATTGATGTGGAGGTTGGACACAAAGACAGAGTCGCAGCCACAAGATTTTACGTCACCTGTGACAGAGCAGGATCGCTGTTAAGCTGCCACACGGCCGAGGATCTGGGACTAGTAACGTTCGCCAGGCATATACACCAGTCGCAAGCGGACCAGGTGCTGGCGGAATTTCCGGAGCTTTTTAGGGGACTAGGATGCCTCAAAGGAGTGGAAGTTCAACTACACATTGACGACGCCATCAAGCCAATTGCACTCCGACATCGGAGAGTACCATTCCATCTCAGGCCACTGGTGGAAGCTGAACTCGAGCGACTCGAGAAGGAAGGGGTGATCGAGAAGGTGTCCGGGCCGACTCCATGGGTGTCACCGTTGGTCATAGCGCCGAAACCCAAACAGCCAGGCGCTATTAGACTCTGCGTCGACATGAGGTTGCCAAACAAAGCAATACGCAGAGAAAGACACATTACCCCCACTATCGACGAAATTGTGGCGGACATAAACGGGGCACAATGGTTCTCCAAAGTAGATCTTAACTCGGGTACCATCAGTTGGTGTTGGCTGAGAAAAGTCGATACATCACTACTTTCTCAACACATGTGGGGCTGCGCCGGTTCAAACGGCTGAGCTTTGGGGTATCCTCAGCAGCGGAAGTGTTCCAGTAGGCGGTGAGAGAAGCACTATCGGGACTCGTAGGCGTACTCAATGTCAGTGATGACATACTCATATTCTCGAACTCTTTGGAGGAGCACCATGCCAGACTGCGAGCAACTCTCCGGAGGCTGGTCGAACAGGGTCTGACATTACACCGAGCCAAGTGTGACTTTTACGCCAATGAGGTGGAGTTTTTCGGTTATCGGTTCTCGGCAAAAGGCCTACAAGTTGACCCAGCAAAGGTGGAGGCACTCAGAGCAGCGGCCATCCCTCAGACGCAGCCTGAAGTTCAGAGCTTTCTAGGCATGGCCAATTACTGCAGCCGTTTCATTCCCCATCTGGCTACTTTATCGGAACCACTCCGGAAACTCACGAAGAAAGATGTGCCATGGCAATGGACTGACAGTGAGGCGCAATCATTCCTTGATATCAAGAGTGCATTGGTGAAAGGAGCGACGGTGGCATACTTCAAACCAGGAGCAGATACTGAACTCATTGTGGATGCCAGTCCAGTGGGTCTGGGCGCGGTGCTGCTACAGAGAGCGAGCCAAGCAGAATGGGTGCCGATCGCGTATGCCAGCAGGGCGCTCACGGCTGTCGAGACCCGGTATGCTCAAATCGAGCGGGAGGCGCTGGCCATTCGCTGGGCGTGCCAACACTTTGACATTTATCTGTGTGGGCATACCTTCACGGTGGTCACAGACCACAAGCCTCTGGTACCACTATTCAATGGCACGGCGCGGAATGGTCCTCCTCGGATTGAGAGATGGGCGGTCCAGATACAGCATTATCGGTTTGAAGTGGTGTACCGCCCTGGAGTCAACAACCCGGCAGACTATCTGTCACGACATCCGAGGACGCTCCCGGCGGGGAGCCAGGGGGCTGTGGATGAGGGGGCAGAATCGTTCCTGAGGCAGATTGTGGACGACGCGTGCCCCAAAGCTCTGTCGGTGGAGGAAATCCGAGAGGCCACCGGGCAGGATGAGTGCTTACAGGCAGTGAGGCGAACACTCCATGACCATCAGTGGAAATGGTTCCTGCAAGGGATGGACCGACGGACGGAGGAGGAAAAGGAGTATTGGGATGGTCTGTGGCGGTGCCGAGAGGACCTAAGTGAGGCTGGAAATGGAATCGTTCTCAGAGGCACTCGGATCGTGATACCGGCTGCCCTGCGGAGCAGAACAGTAGACCTGGCACACCAGGGCCATCAAGGGGTCGAGAAGACCAAAGCACGTCTGAGGTCCAAGGTGTGGTTCCCGGGGGTGGACCGGCTGGTGGAAGAGAAGGTGCGAGGATGCCATGCCTGCTTGATAACAGGTGCTGACCCCCCGGGGGTGCCCGTCATTACGGAAGGACCGAGCCTAACACCATGGGCGCATGTGAGCTTGGATTTTGGCAGCTTCCCCGACGGAAGACACACGGTGGTACTGGTAGACAGTCACTCCAAGTTTCCTGTGGTAGAGGTGGTGACATCCACAGCGTTTGACTGCATCCGACCGGTGCTGGAGAAGGTGTTCGCACTCCTGGGAATGCCGGAAGAAATAAGAACAGACAACGGGCCGCCATTCCAGGGTCAGGAGTTCAAAGACTATCTGAATCAGAATGGAGTCCATCACCGCCGAGTAACCCCCCAGTGGCCGCAGGCTTACGGGATGTCGAAAGATTTATGAGGACACTAAACAAGGCTCTGAGGATTGGGGTGGATCAAGGCGGCAACTTGGAGAATTGCTTACACCAATTCCTGCGAGCGTACCGACATACACCCCACTGCACCACCCGGTGCGCACCCAGTGAGCTGCTAATGAAGCGGGCAGTGCGGGACAGCATTCCCACCAGTGACCAGTGGGCGCCGGCTGTACTGGATGCCCGACAAGCCCAGGGGCGACGCCAACACAACAACGACAGGGCCAGTCGGAACAGAAGGGCACGGCCCCCAGCCTTGGAGGTGGGAGACTACGTGGTGGTGAAAGACCGCCATCCGGGGTCCAAGTTTCGCACCCCGTTTGAGCGAGAGCTGTGGAGAGTGGTACAGATCAAAGGGACCATGGTCACAGCCAGGAAGGGCAGCCAGCAGATAGCCCGCAATATGGCATGGTTCAAAAAGGCCCGGGGTCCCGAGACGGAGGCCGAACACGCCCGAGGCCGTGGAAGTGAAGAAGCACCAGTGGACGAGCCCCTACCCGAAGACTGGCGAGACGAGGGCCTGGAAGCAAGTGCGGTGCGACCACCCGAGGGAGAGGTGACAACCCCCACGGTGCCCGAGGGGGCAGGGGGGATTTCCAGGGGAAGTCCATCTGGCCGTTTGAGAAGGAATCCGGAGCCCAGTTCAAGGTTGCGCGACTTCCTATGTTGAAGAGGCCTGGATGATGTTGTGCTCTTTCAATGGACACTGGTTGTTGGAAATCATAGTTATATACATGCTTGTTAATTTAAATGTTGAACTGGTTTGGTACCCGCACAAGTTCCGTGGGTTAGATGGGATGTAGTGAGCCACCCGGCCACTGCACAACAATGTTGCACTTGCATCCCCCTGGGCCGGGCTCGGGCCAGGGGGTATATAATAAATGACGACGTCAGCGCACGTGGCTGACGGCGTGAACTGGCACTGAGAGTAGACGTCCCTTTATTTCTGTTCCGCCATTAAAGTTAGGCCAACCCTGTGCGTACCCTTAGCAGTCGGTTGTAGCCCCCAACCGCATGCCCAGGTACCGGCCCAGCTAGCACCCCGGTGTTCACGGAACATCACACAACCCATGTGCATGTGAAAGGTTCTCTTTCGGTAATAGAGTAATTTTCTCTGTTTCACGTAATGCACAGTATCCATAAGCCACAATCCACTCACTCTGCAGTTGTGCTGTTCCACAAAAGGCAAGAGAGTTGGGGGAAATAGGGAATAATTACTAAACAAAAAGGAGTTAAAGAAAATTTAAGTAGGACTTTGGGATGGATATGCTAATACTAAGTACACATCCACCAAAGAGTAAGACCATTGCAAGTCACAAAATGCACTTCTAAAATTACTACGGCCCAAAAGACGTCAAAATAGTCTTAAATGTACTCCAGCCCAGTATTAGAATACGTCAAACACCACACATGTCCAATCATCGGTACTAAACCGCACTCTCATTGAAAGAAATTGAGGCAGGGAATTAAAACAACACCCATAGGAAGTAATATTAAATTAATTAAAATAGATTGATATTTAAATTTTAGTGATAAAAAAGATCATTATTGATTTTTTAAATTATTTTTAGATTTAGTAATAAACTTACGAAAAAACCATATTACCTTTAAAAACTTTTCTGTACAGTTAAAAAGTATTTAAATTAATTAAATATGCAACTTTTAACCAAGTTTGCTGAAAAATTAATTAAAATAAGAATGTTAGTGAGAGTTGGTAATTGTTTTAAATTGTTGTTTAAAATATGTGTAAATTGAACTAATGTATTTGCATTATTTTATTATTTAATACACATTTAATCTGATGAATTAATGTACTGTAACATTTTATTTTATCAGTCCCAGGTTAGTAATAAATATTTTAAATGATTCAACATGTATATTTTACATGAAAATATTTTGAAATATTTCTTATTTTTAAATAATAAAAAGTATTTAATTTCCCCATATTTTTTAATAGGAATATTTCTATCCTAGTGTGTAGATCTCCACCAACAACTGAAATTTTACAAGTAGTGTTTTTACATTTGTAAATCCTTTGTAGGAGACTCCATCCCTTTAGTTACAACTAGTTGTAAATCTCTACTCAAAAATGGTGACCACCAAAACATTTACACCTAGGCATACGAGTAGATCTACCTGTGAGTATATCTACACATGGTAAATTTATCTGTGTGAATCAGGCCTTCAGTCATGCTAGTGCATTTGGTACATTTGTTATGCTGAAATATCACAGTTATCATGCGTGTTGTAAACAGTCAGTCATGGCATTTGTCTAGCATTTGGTACAGTTGTCTGCAAGGCTCAGCTGTACTTGCACCAGGGGCATAACTATCCATAGTGCAGCAAGTGCTGTTATATTGAGGCCATGTTGTTGGAGGGGCCCATTATAACCCAAATAGTGGCTTTATTTTACTACCATATCTTTATTTTGCTATCATAGGATGGTTCGTTGTGTCCCTGGAAGTGAACACCAAACTAAAACTCTGTGCCCCATCACTGTCTGTAGCAGTGCTGATCCCCAGGGGTTTCAGCTGCACTCACCATGACAGCGGTGTTGCAGATGCAGTTACCACTCATGCTGGTATGGAGCTGAGCCCGGAAGCCGCACTTAGGGGCATATTTACAAGCCCCTATCGCCACCACAACGTCACTTTTAGTGGCGTTGTGGTGGCGATAGGGGCTTCGCCTTATTTACAAGATAGCGTTAAGCCACTTAACGTGGCTCAACCCTGCCTTGTAAATAAGGCACCCTTTCATGCTGTACTTAGCGTAAAAGGGGAGGGCAATGGGTGCTGCGGTGGGCGTTCCACCGCAACACCCATTGATTTTGACGCTGCCCCCTATTTACAGGGAAGCCGTAAATAGGAGGCAGCGCCAACATTAAGACCAGGGAGACCTTTCTGCACATAAACACTCTTTCCCTCAATGCAGACACCCTTGAACTATGGTGCAAGGGTGTCTGCGTTGGCGCTAGGCTGCTAAGTTTAGCGCCAGTGCAGGGGGTAACGCAGGACTGCACCATATTGTTGTAAATATGGTGCATCCCTGTGTTTCTGAAGTGGTGGACTCCGTCACTTTGTTATAAATATGCCCCTTTCTGTACTAACTACCCCGTTTGTGAGCGTGCAGAACACGCTTACGTCGCCCAGGCCCTGAATGAACTACCTCTTACACACTGTCTCTGCAGGCCTGCACACTCTGACCCAGCAGTGCACACTGACCCAGCCCCAATACTGTCAGTATTTCTCATAGGATGTCCCAACCACACCCAAAATGGCCCTGCCACCCTCATAATACCCACACTGTCCACAATGCTCACACACAATGTTCCTCTCAAACAGTACCTGCCATTCACATATTGCCTATCATACATAGCCACAACCGTGCGCACACCGCCTATTCGTGTACAATTTGTGCCCTGCATAAAACTTGCCCAGCACACATGCTGCCGTCATACACAGACGGCCTTGCCACCCATTGCTCTGCCCTATCTACATCTTACAATGTCCCTGCCTCCCCACACCACCCATGTCTCCCCACTCTGACACTATCTTGCCATAACACACTGACCTGCCCTCATTCAATGTCCTCCACACACACTGTCATTTCCCCTCACACTACCCTTGCATTTCACATCTCCCAGGCCCTGCGATTGCGACTGAACCACACTATCCACATTCCTGGCACTTCAGTTACTCCACACACTGTCCTTGCCCGCTTCATCTATCAAAGCACTCACTCATTCATCCAGCCAGTCCATTCATACAACATCCATTCTTCCATCAATTCATGCACCCAATCGCTCACGCATCCATGCATTCATTCAGTCTCTAACCCATGAAACCATCCATGCACTCATTCATTCAACCAATGACTCATAACCACACAGATACTCAATGAAGATTCACTTTCACTTACAAAAAGGTCACGCCTATTTATTTTGTCAATCTTGTTATGGATGAGGAATGCTTTGTGTATATGCATAGAGGTGCCTCTGAAATCGTCAGATCCCCTGGGGGTGTCGTCGAGCATCGCAGCGGGGGAACCAAGGGAAGCCACAAATCACACCCTTCAATGTACCTTAAAGGGCAGAATCTCTCCGTCTGCGGGAAGGAAGAACACGAGCACCGAGCCTGTCACATAAATCACTACCGAAGTAGTAGATTGTTTTGTGTTGTGAAAAACAGCCCTGAGAAAAAAGTGTGCCAATGCAGAGCCAAGTTAATAATTACGGACAATTCCGAGCCCAGTGTCTCCCAAGGACAGTTTTCATTTCAAATGCCTGAAACTCTGCGTAAATCGCTGAAACACCTCAATGATTGATCTGGGGAAGGCCGTTTCCATCTTTGTTTATGCACAGCCCACGTCAGCCACGCAGCTGTTTACATGACTAATGGCTGATTAGTTGGCACTGAGAGGCATCAACAGTGGTCGTCCATTACGTGCCAGTGAAGTTATCAGCCAGTCTCCGGGAGAGGCAGAGCTGATGCTCCCCCACACACAGGGTCGCGACTTACCACATCACACAGGTCTTCATTATGGGAGGCCCATTAAAATTACTGATATTTTCCTGCCAGCGATACATGTTGCCACGCAATGGAAGGCCTATTGCAAAAGTTGACTGGTCACCTTTCAGTTGCTTATTGGTGTATTTGAAGTGGCGGCTCCTCCGCTATGGCGGAGGAGCGACACCCCACTGCTTTCTCACAGTGCGAGAAGCAAAAACATAAAATGGTAATAACTTTTAGCTATTACCATTTTATGTTTCATTTGCAGTCAGGCGGGTGGGCGGGGCTTCTCTGCTCTGCTTACGGAGCAGGGCAGGGGAGGCATGATTTGCCCCCTCCTGAGTGCCCTCTCGGGCCGCCCAAACCAGTCATGCGCACTTTCGCCTGCCCACCCCTCCAGCCCCTAACTGAGCGCTGTGTCACGGTGCTCAGACCAATCACAACCACATAAATACAGTGGCCCTGGCTATATCTGAATAGTAACATACTCAAGGATTACTTCAATGCTAACATACTTTAATTCTGCACACTAGCAAACTTGGAATAAGATCTTGGCTGCGAAAAAACACAGTCCCATTATTTTTCCCCAGGGAATTACGGCAGATCAAACGTGTCAAAGTTTACTAGGGGATAAATTCCTGATAAGTAGCAGGACATTCAAATTTCCAAAATCCGCTTGTTATGCTCCGTTTTTAGGTCAAACGCATCATTAGTGCTATTTATCAACCCTATTTAATTCTGATCCCCCAAGTATTGGACTTTATGTGGTGTGATGAATATTACACCTTCATTTGGGGGACTCTTATTTGGGGCCAAAGTCTCAATCTTCAACTCACCAAGAACCAGGGCTTTAAGTGGGTCAAGTCCCTCTGCGTCTCAGACCCGTCAGTAGTTAAACAAGCATTGACAAGGCCAACAGGTCTCGGCAATGTCCAAGCTATTGGCCTTGTCAATGTGAAAGTCTTTTAGCCATGTTGTCTAGCAGCACATCTGCTGTTCAGCATGGCTGAAAGTAAATGAAAGCCCAGAATCACAATATGTTGAGCCGACGCCGTTTCTCTTCGCCCTACATCTTGAGTTTATTCTCCTGCCCCTCCTAACACAAAAAAGCACTATGATGTGGCTTGCGCTGGCCGCATCATAGCGCTTTTTTCAGTGACTTTCAACCATTCTATTGGCTTTGCCAATGTTTGTACGTGATGACGGTGTCTTGCTGAACAAATGTGGAAGTGATAGTGAAAAACAGTTGAGGAGCTTTGAAGTGAAGCATGGATGTGGCGTAATAGCCAGAGCTGCCAACAGGCAAACTGGGGAACCATGTTTGAATCTCGGGGTCGGCTGCACAGTTTGTGATTCTGGGCAAATCACTTACACTTCCCCCTGCATACACCAATGAATGTGTCATTGTGTAATGTAACTGGTGAGCACTTAGATCACTCCAATACCATTGGCTGGTTTTAACACTATGGCAAGATGGAGGAACAAGTGCTCCAATACAATTGGATTGTGCAAAAAAAGTTAAAATAAAAGCAACAGCAACGAGGGAGGTAGTGGAGGGCCAAACACAAGAAGACGGCATGACGCCCACATGCTTTGATGAATGGCATCAAAGAAAATGAGAGCGACGCTGAAGATTATCAATGGAAGGAGATGGGCAGCATGTAAGCCCACAGATAGAACACAACACATCTCCTCAAGACAGCACATGCGCTGTCTAGCTGAGCAGTGCATGCGCTGTCTAGTTGAGACCTAAAAAACAATAGATTTCACACAGGCTAAACCTACTGGCGTTGCCAATGCTTGTTGTGTTTAGAAACGGGGAGATTAAGTGATTTATCCTTAATCATAAAATATGGAACTGAGGCTGAGGCTGTGGAGATGGTATGGCATCCTTTCAGGAGAGGATGTGGCGTAAGAGCCGCTGCTGCCGACTATGGAGCTGGTAAACCCGGTTTGAGTTTCGGCATCGGCTTAACATCCTAGATTTTGGGCAAATCACTTAATGTTGCTGTGCCTATAAAAAATGAATGTGTCCTTGTGTAAAGTAACTGGTGCTAATGTACAGCGCTCCAATACCTTCGGGTGGTGTTGGCGCTATACAAAACTGCACAAAAAGTGGCTGATGCTAATGTATGCAAACATAAGGAGATGATGGACGGAGTGCTGAAACTTTTCAAACACTCACCCCCAGTCACAGATCTGGGTTGAATCCATCATCATTCTTTAGCTCACTTTGCCACCCCAGTTCAGACACAGCTATATGCAAATCAGTTTTGACCCTGTGCCTCATGGGAACAGTCCAGACCGAACTGCCAAGCCATGTCTTCCCTGGACCGGAATCAAGCATCCTGGGACCGGTTTCAGGCTAACAGCCCTCATCAGCCAGGCTAGCTTGAATCCAGTGGCAAAGTGAGCAAGGGACCCACATCTGGGCATACCCTGCCAACTTAGGGCGAACAAAGCAAACACAAGGAGATGATGGACGGAGTGCTGAAACTTTTAAAACACTCACCCCCAGTCACAGATCTGGGTTGAATCCATCATCATTCTTTAACTCACTTTGCCACCCCAGTTCAGACACAGTTATATGCAAATCAGTCTTGACCCTGTGCCTCATGGGAATAGTCCAGACCGAACTGCCAAGCCATGTCTTCCCTGGACCAGAATCAAGCATCCTGGGACCGGTTTCGGGCTAACAGCCCTCATCAGCCAGGCTAGCTTGATTCTGTCCATCAATTGTTGTTTTTGCATTTGTCACCCCGAGTGGGTCCCGTGCTCTCCATGCCACTGGAGTCAAGCTATCCTGGCTGATGAGGGCTGAAAGCCCGAAACCGGTCCTAGGATGCTTGTTTCCAGTCCAGGGAGGACCTGGCCTGGCAGTTCGGGCTGGACTGTTCCCATTGGGCGCAGGGTCAAGACTGATTTGCATATGGCTGGGTCCAAACTGGAATGGCATGGTGAGGAAAAAAACAATGGATTTAGGCCCAGATCTCTGTACTGGGGTGAATGTATGACATTGTTCTTTATTCTGTCCATCAATTGTTGTTTTTGATGCTAATGTATAGCGCTCCAATATCTTCGGGTGGTGTTTGCGTTATAAAAAAATGCACCAAAAAAAGTAACTGGTGCTTATGTAAAGCACTCCAATACTTTCAGGTGGTATTGACGCTACATAAAACTACACAAAAAAAATTGGAAAACAGAGTCGGTGGAGGAGGGTATCTGTGCAACGGAGTTCAGCGGGGGCAAGCAGTGCCAGGCGGGAGGTGGACAGGCAACCAACAGCTAATGCGGACAGCCACGGGGAGATTAAGTGATTTTCCCATAATCGCAAAATGTGGAACTGAGGCCGAGGCTAGGGAGACGATGTGGCGTCCTCATGGGAGAGGATGTGGCATACGGGCTAGAGCTACTGACTATGGAGCTCTAGCTCGAGTTCATTAGCCAGCAACAGCAGCAGCAGGACGTCTCCGTCTGCACGGCTTCAGGCACCCATTAAATGCCCTGTCTCCCAACTAAATAAATTGATACTGCCCTGGTGGCTTCATGCAATACCCACCTGCGCAGCTTTAGTCTGCTTGATCTCACTTGACAATTCAATTTGGCTTTTTAACACACTGCCTACGGGGAGCCCTGGACTCCCGTGCTGATTTACTGTCCCTGGGAACCACCGAACTGGTCATGGGTTATTTTCGCTAAACCCACTCTGCTTCGGACCAAGTTTTCTCCGTCCCTTGACTTTCCGCCAGTGACTGGGACCATTGAGTACAATCACCAATTAGCTCACCATTGTCCTGAAGATGAACCCCAATAATTGGGTTCGAAACGTCGTCGACCATTCTACAACATGAACTCCTTGTAACTTGTATAAATCATTTAGGGAGTTCAACTATATTGTTGTCAATGCGATGCCTTTTTAAAAATTCACTATCACTATTTCATGTCACGCTTTCTTTCACTTATTGTGTGAGCACCCTATAAATTGAAATTTATGCGAATAAATATCTGTCATTCTGTGACCTATATGACCCTTTACAGACTCTTTTTCTTGCTCCCTATTGAATTAAATTCATTTTTTGAACAATACAGTGCCCCTCTCTGGGTCACCACTCTTGCTATTGGACCTTTTTAGGCCACACTTGAACCATTGTTCTTATAAATCTAGCTCAAGTTTAGGCATCGGCTTAACATCCTTGATTCTGGGCAAATTACTTAATCTTCCTGTGCCTACAAAAATGAATGTGTCCTTGTGTAATCCAACTGGTGCTAATATAATGCGCTCCAATACCACTGGGTTGTGTTTGGTGCTATTTAAAAGTGCACAAAAAAAGTAACTGGTGCTTATGTAAAGCATTCCAATACCTTCTGGTGATGTTTAATCTACATAAAACTGCACACAAAAAACAAATGTGAAGAGCTGAGTCGGGGAGGAGGGGATCTGGGGGAAGAGGGTATCTGTGCAATGGGGGTTCAGTGAGGGGAAGCAGCCACGGGCAGGAGGTTGATGGGCAACCAACAGCAAATGTGGGCTGCCACGGGGAGATTAAGTGATTTGCCTAAGTTTATGGTGTCCTTGTGAAAAGTAACTGGTGTTAATGTAAAACACTCCAATACCTTCAGGTGTGTCAGGTCTAAGGCCTCCTGTTCTATATACTGGAACAGGATATAGGCCTTTTCGTTGTTGATGCATGTCTTGTTTAAGTGTGCCTTCTCTTTTGAGAGGATCCCTTGCATTACACATGCACAGACAGACTGTGCATTTGTCCACGCTCCCTTTCTTGTTTAAACATGGCGTCCTCGGAATAAGCCCTCGCTTGGCTTACTGTTCCTGCTCTTGTAACCACGCCCCGTTTCTCTACACCATCCGGAATCCGTTTTTTCCTTGGAAAAGAAGAAGAAACATTGTATCCCAATCCAGTTGCCAGTGCTGGATTTCCCGACCGCGTTAGTTCGCTATTCGCGAGTGGCGTCACCTTTCAATCCCCTGTGACCACCGAACGTGAACTACAAACCCTTCGTAGTTCGGGCTCGTCTTCCCCGCTATCGCTCAGCTGTATTAGGACGCCATGTCCGTTTGCATTGCAGCCGTTAGAGAATTCTCTTTTTCCTCTCGCAGTCATCGGTATTTCCAGCCTCGCCGACGCTGCAACCTTCCCCGCTGCCTTCCCTGCTGGAATACACCCTTACCGCTCCTGTTGCCATACCGCTCCTGACTCTGCCGTGTGGGGGTGCATATATTTACTACCGGATAAGATATCACGGACTACCTAAGCAACGCATCTGTTACAAGTGCCTTGTTTGTAAAGGCAGAGTGGTCTGCCGGTAAATGGAGGAATGTGACCCTTGACGGAAGAAATCATAGCGTTTGAATTGAGAATTATTTTTGAACCATTTTTATACTGCCTCATTATCTACAAAGAATCCTGTTCCTGCAACTTCATGGGGAGTGATGTTAACTCCTTATATTCTTCAAATTAAAAAGACTGGGAGCGTGATAGCTGGTAAGTGGATTATACAGGACATGCATTAAAACTGTCACATGGTGTAACCAACTTAACTATACCAAGTACTAATAGGTCTTCCTATCTCCTTTCAGTCCTCATTGTTTCCCGTTCTCCTTCCCTGGTGTAACCTGTTTCTCGTGCGGGGGGAAAGAGTGGTGGTCACTCTATGAACCTTTCCCCACATCTCCTCTGAGATAGTGATCTGTGAATGATTGTTGATCTGTTGTTCATCAAGACACTATTTTTAGGGAGTGTGCGGCACTCCTCTTCGATCCTGTGGAATCTAACCAAAAACAGGTTAGTGAAGGGGCCTGTGGCGCGACAAGGTGGTGTTGGCGCTATATAAAACTGCACAAAGGAAATGTGAAAAGCAGAGTCGGTGGAGAAGGGGATCTGTGCAACAGAGTTTAATGGGGACAAGCAGCAATGGGCGAGAGGTGGACGGGTAACCAACAGCAAATATGGGATGCCACAGGGAGATTAAGTGATTTGGCGTAATCACAAAATGTGGAACTGTGGCCGAGGCTAGGAAGACGATGTGGCATACTCTTGGGACACAGCTGCCGACTATGGAGCTGGGAACCCAGGTTGGAGTTTCGGCATCGGCTTAGAATCCTTGATTCTGGGCAAATTACTTAATCTCCCTGTGCCTACAAAAATGAACGTGTCCTTGTGTGAAGGATCTGGTGCCAATGTAAAACGCTCCAATACCTTCGGGTGGTGTTGCTGCTATGTGAAACTGCACAAAAAACCCAGAAAGAATCACAGTGTTAGACTGGTTTACAGTGGTGAACATGAGGAAATACATTGCATCGGCAACCACATTAAAAGGACTACTTTTGCCATGGACACTGAGGGGCAGGCACAACGTGATGACATCAAGACTCAACCTGGCTCCTTTGAAGATAATTCAAGTTAAGCAACAATGGCGCACGGAAACACTTCACCCATGAATGCGGAAAAAGTAAAAAAGTGTCCCGACGGGAAAAATTTGAAGAATTAGAGTCCCACCCTATGAAGCAACAAAGTGAGACACGAACAGTTCAATCATTTTGCACAGAAGAAACATGACTATGCAATTACAGCAGAAGACACAGATACTTTAGAAGCTCTGACATGCCTTGTGATAGTGCATACCTGATTCACTTGAGGTCTGATTTTCCAGCTATGAACACCATTGCTGAACGACCACATATGGTGTAAACATGTTCACACTTAGTACCCACACACACGGAAAATAAAGAGAGAATACACATGTGCCAAATAATAGCAGCTGTGCGCAAATGCTCCAATCAGTACGTCAGCTACACACCAACAGGACATTATAAGGCAGAACACCACCACTCACTAGAGCGAAACAGATTACAATGGGGGTTCAAAGTAGTGATGGGGTTGGGGGGGGGGTGGTTTGTGGACGGGGCAAGCACCGGGAGGTGGGAGGGATCAAGCAGACATGGGAGGGAGGAGGTGGGGGAAACAGAAAGCAGCAACAAAGGGAAAAGCAGTGACGGGGGAGGGGATTATTTGTGGATAGGGCAAACACCGGGAGGTGCGAGGGAGCAAGCAGCGATGGGAGGGAGGAGGTGAGGGAAACGACAAGCAGCAACAATAGGAAAAGCAGAGGGTGGATGGGAGGAGACAGAGCTGGTAAAAGCACGAGCACTGAATAGAGTGCTAAACAAGAAAGAAAAAAGTACGTCCTAAAATGGTCGCGAAAACGGGAGCAGTGGATGTTTACAAGTACTTAGTCCATTCTCTGGGGGAGGGCTAAACACAAGAAGAGGCATGACTATGGTGGCAAAGAATATGAGACAGACAATGGAGCAAGCAAATGGGAAGCCGGTGGAAGGGCTGAAGCACACAGATTAAACACAAAGGGCCTGATTCACAAAGGTAAACTTACACTTTTGTGTAGGTTTACAATTGTTTGCTATTCACAAAGGGATTTCCGAGTAGTATCTTTACGAATGTGGAGTCTCCGAACATAAAAACATAGGTCTTTTTATGTGTAGAGACTCCACACTCTTAAAGATACTGCTCGTAAGTCCCTTTATGAACAGCAAACAAAAGCAAATTTACACAAAAGTGTAAGTTTAACTATGTGAATCACGTCCATGTTTCTTCGAGACATCGCATGCGCTGTCTAGCCGAGACCTATAAAGGACATTGAAACTGGTCCCCTCCGGGCCCTAAATGTCCTTAACTTTACAGTCAAAAAACATGGATTGGTGAGAAATGACTGTAATAACCGTAAAGATAATCCATATCAGCTTTGTAGCCAATGTTTACATTTCACACGTGGTCCTCAATCTTGCATTCCCTAAAAGTGTTTGCTCTTACAACAATGTTGTTGTGTTTTTCATGCATATTTATCTTTTGTGGTGCTTACTGTTAACGGAGCCTTCTCTAGGTGTCTGTTTGTTTATAATGTGCCACAATTGGGAGCTCTGAAGTTCAGGCTGAAGGCAGTGCGAAATTCTCACAGTGCCTATCAGTGAGCTATAAAGGGGTTCAGAATACATGTTCATCCTATCATTGGCCTCTCTGAAGATCTCACAGACCAATGGTCATGCGTGCTAATTGAAATAGTAATTGTAGGCGAAAGTGTGTGAAGGAGGTACACAGCTGTCGAAATATTGACAGTGCAAAAGTAAAAGAAAAGGCAGTACTTACAGATGAGAGGGTGCATCGTGTGTAGGAGCAGTGAAGTAAAGGAAATGCAAGGAAGTACATGCAGGAGAAAGTAAACAGAGGGTGCTGAAGAAGAAAGAGATGAGGTGTGGGATGTGCAAAAGATGTGGGAAGAAAGGGGCATAGGTGTCTAACAAAGAGATTACAGAGGAAAGTAGTGACTGGAAGAATGGAGTGCTTGAGGCACTCTGATTACTACTGTCCCTTCCACAGACCTTCTAATATTTAATTCACTTATACTTTCAAAATTGAAAACATTTTCAATTCTAATTATTTACAACAAAAACTAATTTACTTGATACTAGTAACAAGCATAGGCAAAGTCAATAGGTTTGGCTTGATTTAGGTGCATGTCCATTACTTTCTGATATGTCATTGATGAAAGGTCACAGAAAGGTGCCAAAATACCTGTTGAGTGGTACTATGGGAAACACAGGATTTTACTTTACGTGTTTAAGCCATGCCCTTTGGAAAGGATTCCCAGTTATGCGTTTTAGGCCATGCATCTCTTAGAGACCCCCCACTTTTTGCAGCCCTCTTAAAGCTCTTCCAAGAGCAGATTGAAAGTGTACAACACCTATAGCAGAGTTACTGCACTACTAACAGACTGATGTTTTGCCTTACTACTGTTAGACTAACGATTTGCATTATGGAAGGTGGCAATGGTGAATTTGCCACAAGACGGCAGAACCACTCACCTCAAGTCCTATTGTTGAACTGCCGTATTAGCATTTGCCCGTATGATAGACATCCTGGATGTTCTATCAACCATGATGCAGTCATTACTCTACAGAAATAGTCAGACCAGCCCTCAATCTAGGGTCACTTATTATGAGTTCTGTGCTAATGCCGATGATGAAGTTAGTGGTCCCATTAGAATTACGAGATTTGTAGTAATTCCATGCATCTGGTGTGTTTCACTCACCTCAACACAGTGCTGAATTTATAAAAGAATAAGTGCCAGGGCCCAATGTTTTGCTCAGAAGCCTGCAGCCTGCGTATCAAATGTCAGCGCACCAAATATCAAGGCTGCATAATCGTACTTCCAACTCATGCCTCTTTCAGCCACAGTCAGACACCCTTTTATCCCTGTTGAAAATGGCCCTTTCTGTGGGGTCACCCCCAAACATTTTGCCTTCCTCCTTCCCTTTTTGCTGAATTCATTTATGTTGGCTTTAGGACTCTGGACACTTTACCACTGCTAACTAGTGCTAAAGTGCATGTGCTCTCTGCTTAAAACATGGTAACATTGGCTTATCCACATTTGGCATATTTCTTATACTCCCCTAGTAAAGTGCACTACATGTGCACTACATGTGCCCAGGGCCTGTAAATTTAATGCTACTAGTGGGCCTGAAGCACTGATTGTGCCACCCACTTAAGAAGTCCTTTAAACATGCATCAGGGCTGCCATTGCAGAGCAGTCACGGCTGCTGGGGGGGGGATCAGTATTAAAAAAAGAAATCACATACCTACCGGCCGGTCGGCTGTCCAGCCGCTGCCGCCTCTCCTGTGTCCTCTTCCTGGCTTCTTGTAAGAAACAGGAAGCAGGAAGCACCAGGGCTCCTATGCTCCCCACAGCCAATCACAATGCTGCAATGCAGCATTGTGATTGGTCTGAGCGCCATGACACGGCGTTCAGCCAGGGGCTGTAGGGATGGGCATGTTATCCATGCAGGCTGTAATGCAGCCTGCATGGAGAAGGGGGAAAGTGCGCATGACTGGTCTGGGCAGCTTGAGAAGGCTGACCACACAGTCATTGCGCTCTTAGGAGGGTTGTACCCTCCTCCCCTGCTCTTCAGCCCAGCCCCGCCCTCTCACCCAAGCTGCCGCAGCAGGAGGACAAAATAAAATGATAACATTTTGTTATTATCATTTTATTTGTTCCTTTCTTTTGCTGCTCCGAGGCAGTGGGGTGACGCTCCTCTGCCTTAGCGGAGCAGCTGCCACTGTTGCAAAGCCTGTGTGTGCAGTTTTAACCTGCCATTTCGACCTGGCAAGTTAAACCTCTTGGCAGATCCAAACCTTCCTTTTTAATACATCTAAGTCATCCCTAAGGTAGGCCCTGGACATCCCAAGGGCAGGGTGCAGTGTATTAAAAAAGTAGGACATGTACTTTTAAGTTTTACATGTCCTGGTAGTGAAAAACCCTTAAATTCGTTTTTCACTACTGCAAGGACTATCTCTCCTATAGGATCACATTGAGATTACCTTATTACATTTTATAAGTGTAATTTCCAATTGGGAAGAGATTTGACCCGCAAGTTTGGTGTCTCTGTAATCACAATTTAAAATCACAATTTATGGTGAAGTCAGATTTTAAATTGCAATTCTGAAAATAACACTTTTAGAGAGTTGGCATTTTCTTACTTTTGCCAATTGGTGTTGCTGCCTGGGTTGGGTGACAGCTGGACTTTTTGTATTCCCACTAGATAGCCACACACAAAAGGAACTTAGGTGTGACTAGATGGGCCATCCTGGCAGGATGGGAGGGAGGATGTGGGCACATCTGAATAGGTTGTGTCCTGTCCACACACAAAAGGCTGCATACCCCCTGCAGTGAGTCGGAAGCCAGCGCGGGAAGGGAGGACCTCTGTGCACTTCAAATACCTGTCTTTGAAGTCTCCCCTACTTCAAAGGCTCAACTGGGTATAAGAACTGGACCTCAGACACCACCCCTTCAGTACTCTTCTGGACCTGTGGATACTACTGTGCTGCTAAAGGACTGTCACTCTACTGGACTTCAACAAGCTCCTGACCCCCAAGAGGCACCTCTCACGTCCTGGGCCCTTGGAAGTGGTCTTTTTGCTCTTCAAGTCAAACATTTGGCGGGTTTTTCCGCTCTGATTAGCCGGCCCTCCACAAATATTATTGGTGGGTGACCATCCGTTGCACTGGGAACCCCGTATGTTCATGTACTTGGGGATTTCGCGTCTAGAACGATATGCAAGACCTAATAGACATCAACTTCACGAGAGCAATATCCTCTCTTCACCCGCAGATGGCGTTCTGGAGCACCTTACCACTTACGGCGTAGGGGCAAATCTCACTCTCAAAAACGTTGATGCTTCCAGGACTCTTAGACTTCTTTCACAACCTTCCCGTGCATATATCACGGGCCTCTTTCCACACCCTGCATGCTATGCTAGGTAGCTTTGTATGGCACAGAGGTAGAAGGCAAGTGGTGCTCCAAAAGCTGCAGCTACTGGTAGATAAGGGAGGCTTAGGGGGTGCCGATTTTTGAGCATTGCTATTTAGCAGCACAGTTACAGTGGCCCGCAAGATGGTTGACAGGACGGCAGGCCGACAAGATGGGAGGCCAAAGTGCAGGCAATAATTGGGGCAGCACTGATCCCACGAGCGGGGCTCCCCCAGGAGACTAATGGTTTAGTGCACATAGCCTGTGAATGTTACAGAAGAACAACAAATATAGAGAGAGCCCCTTACTACACAAAGGGATTAGAGTACCATATCATAGATTACAAATATGCTATCCCTTGATGTATACCTAGAAACAGGTATTGTCATAGAATTACAATCCTATTAATCCACTCCAAGCCTGAAAATATCTATAGTCCAACTCCAAATATATAACACGTAATATTTTTATTTAAAACATTGGTATCCAATATACATAGTTTAAAAATCTCACAATTCATGTAACACAATCTTTTCATTAAAAAACATGATATGCCTAAAATACAATAAAAACCAAACACATTATTCAGAGTACATTTGCATATCACTGAAGACAATTGATCACTGTGCCTTGATGTACTTGATGTACTTGATATAACCACATCTAAAGAGACCAATGTTCCCCTGGACCAAAGTGTGTTCTAATCTCTCTGTGTCCTTTTTATAATTATTTGACAATTGTCAATTATATTGACAATTTACTTAAACTCGTAGCCTAGCTAGGCTACGAGTTTAAGTAAATTGTCAAATGTAGCTCATAAACAGATACCATGATAATGATGTTTACAACAGGTTGGAACTAGGATGTAAATGTATTTGTATTATGATGCGGATGAAGTTAAATGCAGCTATCTATGATGACTCACATATTTGTTTCCTCATAGGATATTTTCAATGGTTATAAAAAGAAGGACACAGAGAGATTAGAACACACTTTGGTCTTGACAAAGATGGATTATTAATAAAAGCCATCGAAACGCGTCGACGCTAAAAATATACTGCATAATCCAGGGGAACATTGGGCTCTTTAGATGTGGTTATATCAAGTACATCAAGGCACAGTGATCAATTGTCTTCAGTGATATGCAACATTAATGATATATTGTACTGTCATAATCCCTTTTCTCTCTTTCTTTTCTTTTCTCCTTTATCTTTTCTGTGAAAATGTACTCTGAATAATGTGTTTGGTTTTTATTGTATTTTAGGCATATCATGTTTTTTAATGAAAAGATTGTGTTACATGAATTGTGAGATTTTTAAACTATGTATATTGGATACCAATGTTTTAAATAAAAATATTACGTGTTATATATTTGGAGTTGGACTATAGATATTTTCAGGCTTGGAGTGGATTAATAGGATTGTAATTCTATGACAATACCTGTTTCTAGGTATACATCAAGGGATAGCATATTTTTAATCTATGATATGGTACTCTAATCCCTTTGTGTAGTAAGGGTCTCTCTCTATATTTGTTGGATTTTGTACAACCCGGTGGGTTGGAGAGTTAAGTTGCAGCTATTGAATTAGCTGAGAAATAGATAAGATTTAAGATTTATCGGTGAACAAAATGGATAATTTTAAAACATTTGGATTCACTGAAGATCAGTTCAATAGGCTGATAAATCAAAATCCGCGCAGTGGCGGTACAGTTGTAACTAATAATACCAATCATGAACAACTAGTGAAAATTTTAAATTTAAAAAAGAAATTAATTCGTACCGAATTACACGCTGATTTTTTAATTGAATACCTTAAGGCTGTCGTCATTCCAATTGGGCTGCAAATTAAAAATGAGCCAGGACTGTTTATTGAAAATAAAAAATTTCTTGAGGTTTGGTCACACTAGCCAACCGCTGTAGCAGAGATTGGCTCATTTTGATAATTGAGACTGCTCAAGAAATAATGATTTTAGAACGAAAACAACTTGAGGAATTAGAGACCTTATTCAAAAATAATACAGTACTAGAGGAGGCTAAGAAGAAAATTGAAGAGTTAGATTTGGAATCCAATGGGTATCGAGAATACCTCATAAATAAAAAAACTAAAAAATTGAGAAAGGATGTTGAGAGATTTAGTGCAAAGGGGGCTTATCCCTTCCTGGCCAAAGAATATTATACTACAAAAAAAGATCAAAGATGGGAGAAGCCACAGCCTCACAGACCTATCTATTCCAGGGGTGGTAATAAAAGAATAACATTTTCAGAGACCTCGGGGTCAAGCAGTGAGGAAGATCAGGTGATAGAACAAGGAGGGAGAACAACACCCATCTATGAACGTGAACCTTTTTTAGGGGGACGCCAGAATCGGGGTCAGAGAGGATACAGGAACTTCAACAGAGAGGAGCCAATGAGAAACCATCCACCTCAAAATCACTTAGCCCAAGATTATCTCAAGACCAGGAACCAAAGGTACTGGAGATAAATGATTTTCCTATTGTCAACCTCTCAAAAAAAATTCTAACTAGTGATGAGCAGGAAGTTTTAAGAAAGGGGTTTAGTTTTGCCCCCACAGCTCCCTCTAATACTTTTGAATTGGAAAAAGATTTAAAAAGTTTTTTTAGGAAGATTAGATTAAATAGGTTCTTTGAGGATAAAGTCTATGATCCTTTGCCCAATGTGACGGGACTTAGACCAAAGTCTACCTTCACGCCAAATTTGGCTCAAGTAGATAAAAATGTTGAATTGTTCGAGAGAGTAGTTGAAATAGAAATTAAAAGCCTGAAAGAAAATTCTAGTATACCACATAACAATAATCTCCCAGGTAATCTTAGGAAGGCTTTAAAATCCCTCCAAGAATGTGAACATATTACTGTGAAGCCAGCTGATAAAGGCGGGGGTGTAGTGGTGTTAGATACTACAGATTACGACAGGAGAATGAGGCAACTTCTAAATGTAGAAGACCATTATAGACCAATTGGTTTCTCTACAATTGATGAACTTAAAAAAGAGGTAACTCAGATTTTAAAGAAAGGAAAAGAAGAGGGGTTAATTTGTGACAATTAGTTTTTATTGAACATGCATCCAGTTATTCCAGCAATCTATGGATTACCGAAGATTCATAAAAATGTGTTGAATCCACCTATGCGACCAATTGTAAGCAGTTTGGGATCTCAGTTAGAGCCACTCAGCAAGTATGTGGATTTTTTCTTGCGCCCATTGGTGCAGAAACAGAGGTCCTATCTCAAGGATACAGCTCACACTATATTTCCATTTTTGAGGGGCAGGGCTTCAACAGGGTGACCCAGATTCTGGTCACCCTGGATATTGAAGCCCTGTATACTAATATCCCCCAGGACGACACCATTAGGGTTGTTTCCTCGATTTTGGATGGTGAAGATCTTAATGGGGGTAATAGAGATTTTATCATGGCTTGTGTAGAAATGGTCCTCAAGAATAATGTTTTTCTTTTTAAAGATGAACTTTACAAACAAATAAAGGGGACCAGCATGGGGGCCACATGTGCCCCTAGTCTGGCCTGCCTCTATGTTGCCCAATTTGAACAAAAACACATTTATAATGATATGGCACCTTTTTATGAAAATATCACATGCTGGCACCGTTACATAGATGACATCATATTTATATGGAACGGTGCCAGCAGTGACTTACATAACTTTTTGGAGTGGCTCAATTTGGGTGATGAACATCTAAAATTTACAGCCCACTTTAGCACTAGGAGTGTGGATTTTTTAGATATTAAAATCAAGAATGTAGAGGATAAGTTACAGGTGGAGTTGTTTACTAAACCCACAGATAAAAATACTCTTTTACAATATGGGAGTAATCACCCCAAGTCACAAAAAGATAATATTCCTTTTGGGGAATTTTTAAGATTACGCCGCAATTGTACAACTTTGAAAGATTTTTACCATTATTCGGAGATTATGGAGCAAAAATTGATAGCAAGGGGATACCCTAGGAAACTTATCAAACATTCGTTTAAGAGAGCACGATATTATGATCGTGACTATTTATTAGACACTACTAGAGAGAAGAAAACAAGAGAACTAGAAAGGATTGTATTTGTGAGTCAGTTTTCTAGCATGAGTAATAAAATCAAGAATATAGTGAATAGGAATTGGAAGATTCTAAATAGTGAAGCTGAAACGAAATTAGAAAAACCTTTGTTTTCTTTTAGACGTAATAAGACAATTCGTAACTGTTTGGTTAGAACTTACAAAACTGAAACAAAAATTCAAACAACACTAGATAAACAAAAAGCGCTAGGTAACCATAAATGTGGAACATGCTCGGTATGTTCCCATTGTATAGAAGCTAAAATGATGGTATTTAATGATAAAACATTGGTATCAAAAACCCTAAACAACTGCCGAAGTAGAAACATAATATATCTACTTGTTTGTCCCTGTGGATTAGGTTATGTAGGCGAAACCAGCAGAGAGTTGCGTATACGCTTTTTGGAACACAAGTCAGCAGTTAGAACAAGGAAGGAAAACGCTCCATTAACAGATCACTATGCGAAGTTGAACCACAATTGTAATCAAATTAAGTGGTTCATTTTGGAAAAAATCACTATCAGTAGGAGAGGAGGCAACCTAGACTTTTTGAGGAAAAAACGGGAACAGTGGTACATAAGCTATCTGGATACCATTGCGAGAGGCCTCAATTCAAGAGAGGACTGGATGAAAATTGTAGCAGAATAAGGAATAATGTTTAGCCCCAAATTTTGTGGTTTAGATCAATATTAATTTGATTATCAAGGATGTTCATAATTAGTTTGTAATCAGTATCTAATATTGTATTTCAGTTGAGTCTAAGTACAATTCATTTTTGAAATATATTAGGAAATGTAGTTATATTTTTGGTCTACAAAAGGAATTAGGTTTTAGCTTCCTTTGTCATGCCACAATTTTTAGTGGATGATAATTAGGAGGTATATAGGAGAAAATATCACCTATGTGGAAAGATTACGGTGTTCATTGGGGAATGGTGATGTATTGTAATATGGGGATAATTAGAATCAGTTACACAAAATAAATGTAGGCAATGAATACAAGTCATAGGGTATTGAGGTATATATTAACAAATCTTTGTTAGTTATCTATGATTATTTCTAGTATTGGATGAGTGTAGGAAATTGGAGTTAATCCAAGCGTGTTGCAAGGAATACTCAGCATAGGCTAGTTCAAAAAATACTAATCAACATCAAAGCTTTAGCAAATAAATAATAGCTCCCAAAACAGAATAATGGATTTTGCAGGTTTAATTATGAATTTAATATTTTTATTGATAGAATGATCGTAGTGCCATTATATGAGGCAAAATACCGTGATTAGGTAATAAAGATGATGCCATAGCGCTATCAAAAACGGGATCGCCGTAATATTGGAATCGAAAGGGTTAATGTTGGTAAGCTATATTATAACACTTTGAGCCGGAGTGTTTTGAAGTTCAGTTTGTTTTCATATCCGGTTCATATATGGTAGCGCCATTCCTAGGTCTCGTTGGATAGTATGAAACCTCGAACGACGGGAGGTTTTCCTAAGAATCCAGCATTTCCGGGTCTCAAAGGGCTGCGCTAGCACAAGGCGTGTATCATGCAGGGTGCATCTGAAGTCAGCTGTTAATTATTATTCACTCTCTCGTCCAATCACACAATGCATACACTGATTTAAACTTGACGGGTTTCCCGTGATTCCTTCGTAACAACGAACGATAGGAAGGACGTATGAGGCCGTAGCGAAATTTTTTCGAAGGTGAGATACTCGTGAGGAATTGAAATTACTTTTAGTAGGAAGGCATGTAACCCACTATTTGATATAAGTCTCTGAGCAATAAGTGACATCTATGTATACCTTTCTTTCATCAGCTCACCGTGACAATTATTGTAAGGAACCCTACAGCGAGTGGTCCCACATTTCCGGTATAAAAACAGATTTGGGAAATATAATTATTGAAGTCTCCATACCATATTTTAAATAAAGGTAGGATACCATGTGTAATTAACCGCAGCCATATTTATTTCACAAGAGTATGAGTTTAGTAAATGACTCTGTCTGTCTCTTGTAGAAGTATCAAGCAGTAAGGAGCCGTAAGACTACGCAAATAGGCGAGTCATATCCTGGACCCTAATACATGAAAAGAGGAATGCGAAAGTCAGTTGTAAGCACTAATTAAAAAGAGAGGTAGGAAAAGCCCCGTAAATTAACAAAAAATAGTTCAACAATAAAAACAATAAAAACGTCGATACGAGTGACTTTTTACTCTTTCTTTTTAGGTGCGTTTAAGTTTAGAGATATATCACAGCACAAAGAAGAGCCTTGGTCTTCCATATAGTTGATTTTAAAGAACAGGTAACAGTTCGCTATTTGTATTTATGAGTTGAGATAACCTCAATTACATTACACAACAGGATTATGATCGTTAGACTGAAGTTATCGATTCAGTCAATGTTGTACGTTCTGTGAGAGACCTGTAATACAAGTTAGGTAGTAACAGCACATGAATAATATAACTTGTATTATGTGATAGGGACATTTCCAATAGTCATGTTGGGTGTTTTGTTTGTTTATGTATTAAAGCTAGGCTACGAGTTTAAGTAAATTGTCAAATGTAGCTCATAAACAGATACCATGATAATGATGTTTACAACAGGTTGGAACTAGGATGTAAATGTATTTGTATTATGATGCGGATGAAGTTAAATGCAGCTATCTATGATGACTCACATATTTGTTTCCTCATAGGATATTTTCAATGGTTATAAAAAGAAGGACACAGAGAGATTAGAACACACTTTGGTTTTGACAAAGATGGATTATTAATAAAAGCCATCGAAACGCGTCGACGCAAAATATACTGCATAATCCAGGGGAACATTGGGCTCTTTAGATGTGGTTATATCAAGTACATCAAGGCACAGTGATCAATTGTCTTCAGTGATATGCAACATTAATGATATATTGTACTGTCAGAATCCCTTTTCTCTCTTTCTTTTCTTTTCTCCTTTATCTTTTCTGTGAAAATGTACTCTGAATAATGTGTTTGGTTTTTATTGTATTTTAGGCATATCATGTTTTTTAATGAAAAGATTGTGTTACATGAATTGTGAGATTTTTTAAACTATGTATATTGGATACCAATGTTTTAAATAAAAATATTACGTGTTATATATTTGGAGTTGGACTATAGATATTTTCAGGCTTGGAGTGGATTAATAGGATTGTAATTCTATGACAATACCTGTTTCTAGGTATACATCAAGGGATAGCATATTTTTAATCAATGTTACAGAAGAAGCCTGCATCTCATGCCACGCATGGTGCTGTATCCTCCAGCAATAAGTGTAAACACTATTGCACCGTTCTGCAAGCTCATAGGGAGAGAGGGTCTGGTGATTTGGAGGGAGGCTGAAGTGGGAACCATTGGGGATTTGTTCCGGACTGAATGCTCACCCCTTTTGACCATCTGCAAGAGGAGTATGAACTGCCAGTGGGGCATTTCCTGGCCCATGGTAAGCTAGTGTCATTGCTAGTCTGATTATGGAATGTCACCAATGCTGAACCTGGAACAACACCCGCTGGTACATACCCTTCACATTATGGGTGGCGGCCGTAGACCTGTTACCTGGTTTACAAAAGCCCTGGCACACATGACTGCTGACCCCCTACTAGCAATGCGCAGATGCTGGCGAAGAGATATAGGCCGAAACCTAACAACTAAGGAATGGGAGAGGGCTATCATTTATCCATGGAAGCTATCCCATAAAGCTAAATTCCAGTACATCCAGCACAAAATTCTACATAGAGCCTACCTAACTCCTGCAAGCTTACACAAAATGTTTAACTCTCCCTCTCTCTGCCCTAGATGCCGCGCGCCAGATGCCGATCTGGCACATATGTTCTGGAGCTGCCCTGTGGCCGAGACACCATGGAGAGCAGTGGTGAGAATACTGACAGAAGTGACAGGTCGCATGGATCTGTACACCATAGAGGGGGCAATGTTGGGACTGTATAAGAGGACAAAGGCCCAAAAGGTGACTAATTGATTCATAGACTTGGCGATGCTCATCATTCATCGAACCATAGCAATGCACTGGGAGGCGAATACCCTTCCAGACTTGCCATACTGATGTGCAGCGATGCTGAAGTGGGGGTGGGTGGAGACAGTGGCGCTGAGAAAGAGGAGGCTCGTGGACTGCATAGGGTCCCCATAGCGGCGTATGGAATGTCATGCTACAGGAGTTGGAAAACAACCGGGATGCTATCCCGGACAACTGGAGGTAATGTAGGAAAAACCACACTTAAAGCAGAATGACGTTGCACCTGGGCTCATGGATGGCCACCTCTGTTATTTTTTTCCTGGTTCTAGGTGTCCCCTGAAGTATGCCTTACTTCCCAACACCAGTTGGGGCCCAACGGCTCTTCGTGCCCCGCGGACCACAGCCAGCGACGCTCTCCTTGCCTCCGGCAAACTTCTTACCATTCGCTGGGACTCTTGGCACAATTCTTGAAAAGGTAAAACAGGACTTATCCGAGACGGTATTCGACCCACGCTCTATCACAGTCGGCTTGAAGTTTTTGATTTGATCCGGCCTAGCACAGCCAGATATCCCCGGTTGGCGCTTTATGCTTTTAAGCACTATTTTACAGTTTATTCTTTAAATATTCATACCTCTGGTTCTACTGATTAGATTTTTGTTGTTTTGGTCTTGTTTTGTTCATTACATTAAGCTCTATTGTTCTAACCTGGTGTGGAATCTTTTTGTGAGGTTTTGTCACTGTTTTCCCATTTGAAGTTTTGCACAAATACTTTACACATTGCCTCTTAGCTTAAGCCTGAATGCTTTGTGCCAAGCTACCAGAGGGTGAGCACAGGTTAATTTAGGGTGTGTTTGTACCCTGACTAGGATAGTGGTTACTGCTTGACCAGGGCTTCCACCCCAGTCAACCAGGAATCCAATTTTTAACACTCCCTTATCACATTCCTCCTGGTTCTTTTAATCCCTATTTTCTCATGTTGTCACTATTTTTCTGGCTTTTACTTTCTCCTTCTTTCTTTCTTTTGTGTTTTCACTCTCTCTTGCCCTGGGTTGAAGATAAATAAGGGTGGTTCCCAAAAATGTGTGCAGGTGGGTGTTATACCTGCTGCTCAGCCAGTATGAGTGTGCTGTGTGGAATGTTAGTGCATCGTGATGCGTTGGAATGTTAGGGTGCCTGTAAGTGTCAGTTGGAGTATGGGCTAAGCAGCAGGGAGGCTGCTCCTGGTGGGGCTTACTTTAGAGCTTATTATGGGAGCTTATCACTTACCTGCAACTAAGATAAATAAACCATTGTGGAGAACTTACACCTCTGCTTCCAGACTTCGTTTATTTACAACAGTGGGCCCCACCTGCAACCACTGGCTTAAATTAAGCACTACCTCCACAACCAGAATCCCAAGATGAAATGCATCGGGAAATGGGCGATTGCCGAGGAAATTGAGTGTGGATTCACTGACTCCCTGATAATTGCCCTGGCTGAAGGAAACCTCATGGTACATTTTGCAGTCTCTAGTGTTTCTCTATTTCCCCTTCCAGAATCACCAGGGCCCCCAAAATGGTAATTCCAATTTCCGGAGAGTGTGAGAGCGAGGTGCATTTGGGGTTGTTTACTCAATGAATTTAAGCTAGGCATGTGAGCACTGATAACGTGCCCTTACATTAAGTCTACGTTGCCAGAGCTCACAGTTGTAGATGGAAATTGTATCTGCCACTGGCGGTGTCAGAATTTTCGCCAGTCTTTTTCACCACCGTGGCTCCTCCTGTCAAGGCGGATAAATCACCATAGCCGTGCAGGAGAACTCAAAATGCAGGGAAGTTTCCACTGCCAAGGGGGCTGAGGATGCAGTTCTGGCTCACGGCGGGATGGAGAGATTCCACCATCAGATCGCCTGGAGTTGTTTCAAAACTCCGCCATCACTCTCGGGCACAGTGTTTTTTACTCCCCTCAAACCAGGGGTGTAATGCAGATCCCCACAGCCCCTGCGGTACAGGGTAACCCCCAACCATCAGGGAGCCCCCAACTATTCAAATGGGGGCCAGGGGCCCATTCAACCCAAGGCCAATGAATTAATATCTGTGAGATATGGGAGACTGGGGGAGGGGGGCTTCATCACATTCTACAAGGGTCCCCATCATTATGCGTTACGCCACAGCCTCAAACGGTCTCAAATATTTCTACACCAGGACTGGCTGAAGTTTTAGCCCCTGTATCCCTGCACCAGAATCCATTCAGAAATATGGCGTTCCTTTTCTTGGGAATCTAGCTGAACATCAATAAAAAGCTTCAACAACGGGCACTCGGTTTATACATTTCTAGTACACTAGAGGGCGCTTCCGGTATAGAACAGACATCGCTATGTATTGTGAAGTGCAACCCTGTTCTGGCCCTGAAAGCAATGTCCTTCATAGCGTTAATTAATTAGATGCTTCCTGAAAAAGCTAGTATTAGCAAAATAATTAACAAAGGTAAGTATAAAGCAGTCGTAGTTTACCGTGACGTGTTCACTCGTAGCTCATTCCATATTTTAGGTCTCATTTATAGCTTGAGGGGCGGCTAAATGTAAATATATGCAGGGGCTTAGCTCAAGGAGGGGAGAGGGGTGTTTGAGGTGTTACACTCCCCCTTAAAATGTATTCTGTAGTAAATAGTTGGGCACAAATGCTTTCAGTCAGATAATGTGAAGTGTCTGTTGGATTTCACCTGGAATTTTTTTACATGCCCACACTGATGTCAAAAACACACACACTATTTTGAAGGCCTTAAAAATGAATGTTGATTAGTTTGAAAAATATTGCAATTAAGTACCCCTAACACTCTGCACTCCTCTCTCTTTCCCCTCCTCCTCCCCCTCATGTTCTGCTTCTCATATAATGTACTTTAACAAGATGTCGTACTGTGATTGTTGGGAAATCTGAAGCTCACACCCCCTAATCATACTGACCAAGGTACACCCCTGAAAATATGCACCCCGGAAACAAATGTTTTTCCCATGGCGGAGGGCAAGCTTTCATGGTAGCAGAAACTGCCAATGTTAAATGACACAGCAACGGCAGGTCCGCCATGCCATGAAGGAATGGTGATAGTGCCAATATCGGCAACACTCACCAGTCCTCCCACAGCAACATACATACATTTTAAATAAGCAGACAAGACAAACTTTTGGTGGGAAAATTGCTGCAGGTTTATTAGCATACCAAATATGCCAACATGGTGGGTTATCTTACAGGCGATCCAAAGGCAAGCCGCCCCTAGCGACCTACCACCTGATGGGCCAACTTGCATCGTGGCCTTAGCCAATCGGTGTTTAGCGGTTGTGGTGAGGGGATAGCCCCACCCACTTCCGGTGAACCATCGGTCCACCCTTTTACTCACGCCCCCTACGAGGGGCGGAGCGTTCAAGCGACCCCCGGTTGTACAGGTTTCCAACCGCCCGTAGGACAGACGGGCGCCGTCGCACCCCAGGGTCCACCGCACAGACTTCCTGGGGATATTAGGCCTCAGCACCCTTTGTGCTCCTGAAGAGGGTACCCCTGAGTTCCTTTCCGCCTCCGGATCGCCCTGTAACTCCGCCTGCAACACAAATAAAGAGGATTAGAAGAACCTTCCCCCACCCTGGAACGCAGGGTAAGCGGTAGGGAGGGAAACGAGCGTCAGGGTGAGGGTCACAGAGGCCGCCAGGTGGGCGGGGGAGGCATATACACCTCTCTCCTTCCCCCACCTCGGCCGGAAGTGACGCGCAGGACCCCGAGGGGTCACCGGACACTAGGCTGTCCAGTGTGCCATCTTGTGGCACTAGAGGGGCCGCCCTCTTATGAGGGTCCCCTGCGGGGACGAGTCGGTCAGCCCGCATAGTGCCAATATCGGCAACACTCACCAGTCCTCCCACAGCAACATACATACATAATAAATAAGCAGACAAGACAAACTTTTGGTGGGAAAATTGCTGCAGGTTTATTAGCATACCAAATATGCCAACATGGTGGGTTATCTTACAGGCGATCCAAAGGCAAGCCGCCCCTAGCGGCCTACAACCTGATGGGCCAACTTGCATCGTGGCCTTAGCCAATCGGTGTTTAGCGGTTGTGGTGAGGGGCTAGCCCCACCCACTTCCGGTGAACCATCGGTCCACCCTTTTACTCACGCCCCCCCCCTACGAGGGGCGGAGCGTTCAAGCGACCCCCGGTTGTACAGGTTTCCAACCGCCCGTAGGACAGACGGGGCGCCGTCGCACCCCAGGGTCCACCGCACAGACTTCCTGGGGATATTAGGCCTCAGCACCCTTTATGCTCCTGAAGAGGGTACCCCCGAGTACCTTTCCGCCTCCGGATCGCCCTGTAACTCCGCCACAGCCCTGGGTGTGGCGACCGTCGCAGCCAGGGCCCCCCACCAAGGCCGTCGCTCTTACTTGCATCCCGCTACTTCCAGAGCCTCCCCTAGATCCAGGAGGAACAAGTCCATGCCTATTCTGGAGAGATGTACCCCATCCTCCTCGAAACACCCTGTGGATTTGGCATGAAGCAAACCGTGTCTTATGAAGCCAAACCCCATTTGTACGGTGAATTTACGCATCGCGCTATTGACTCTCCTGCGCGCAGCCTCCATTGCTTCCCCAGAACGGGCTCCCTGCCACAGGAGACGGGGAGTGATCTCGGACCACCACAGTTCACATGTCCCTAATTGGTTGCTTAATTTGCATAATGTGGCCTTCATATCTTGAAGCAAAGTCCTTTTGCCCAGGGACATCAGGTCGTTCCCCCCCAGGTGTATAACTAGCACGTCGGGGGACGGGTGACTCCCTCCAGATTCTGCTGTAGTTTGCCCAACAACCCATTCCATCGCATGCCCGGGTACCCCAGCCAAGTTATCTCGGTGTTGTAAAAGCCATGCCTCCACCTCCTGTTTTCAGCCCACTGTGCCAATCTGCAGACGCCAGAGTGGCCAATCACCCAGACCTTTGTTCCTGGTAAATAAAGAAAAGTGTTGTTGCAAAACGTTTATTGACAGCACAGCACGCAAAACTGTAAACAGAAAATTACACTCACTACACCCTGCTGCCAGGAACCGGGAAACGGTTGCTGCAAGCAAATTAAAATTGTGGCTCGTGGCCAACATAATTGCACATCAAAATTCACTGCACAACACACTTCTGCTAGCCGCCAAACCCGGCTGCTGACAAATAATAAAGTTTGTGGGCTCATGGCCGAATGTATCTCTTGAAACAGTGGGATTCCCACCGCCCCACCTGTTTGATACCCTCTGCTGGCAAACCTTCCTTAAACGCTGTAGTTGCTGCCCCTATGCGGAAAGAGTGGCTGCAAAAACGCTTGCTAGGGTCCTTGTTGCCAGACAGCGCCAGGCACATGTGCATAATGTGATCCACCTGGTACTTTGTAAGGGGCGTGCCGTCTGCATGGAGGAAAAGGTAGCCGTCTGCTGCCGGGCGCAGGGCCAGGTAGGCGGCGAACAGACTGACTGGGCAATACCTGACGTCCCCTAGGCTGAGCTGCCAAATACCCTTCCCTCCCCGCACTGATCCGTCTTTGACCTTCTCAGCGTTATCTTGAGGGAGTCCTTGGAGAGCACCGCGTCTTGTCTTTTTAAAGCTGCACCCGAACTGTCATTCTTAGCTCTGGCCACCAACTCACTAATTCTAAGTGCTCCGAAGAAGGCCAGGCTGAACGTGGCAGCAAACAATGCTGACTCAAAAGCTGAGTGGGTAGCTTTGTGTATCCAGTCGAGCATCCCTCGCAGTGTCTCAAAGTCTATGGGGGACCTATTGTCCGGTGCCTTAGGTTCGCTCCTGGCCCACCCTTTTAAAGCTGCTCTGATCAAGAAGGATTTGGTGGGATCTGTCTGGCCCCTTAGTCTAGCGTGGTGGCTGATGGCTGCAAGATGGCCCGAGATCCAAGAATGACTCTTCCGGTTGTCTTTAGCCCATAGTATGAAAGACTGTACTCTACTTTCTAAGGCAGACCCCCCTACCTCCCAGTCTCCCATCACTGAACAAAATGTTTGAACGCAGGACCGGTATCTCTTAATTGTCTTGGGTGCCAGGGAAAGCTCACCCAGCCCCCTCAGTCGATTTTCCACTTCAGCAAGAACCACAAGTGTGCCGGGAACGGGGTCCCCTCCTCTCTCGCTCTCGGCCACGCCTCCCGGAACCGGCGCCACTGAAAACGAGAGAGAGCGTCAGCCGCTGTGTTCTGCACACCCTGAATGTGTCGCGCCCTACATTCAACATTATTGTACAGACACGCCCGCACCAACTCCCTCAAGAGGCACAAAACCAGGGGGCAACTCGCTGACTGTGAGTTAATGGCCTGCACTACCGCCAGATTGTCAGACCACAAGAGGACCCTCTTAGCCGCCAGCACTGCAGGCCACAAGTGGAACGCCACCACGATCGGGAACAACTCTAACACTGTGATATTGGCCGTGATCTTTTTCTTGTGCCAGGTGTTGGGCCATTTCTCCGCACACCATTCCCTGTCTAAAATGGCCCCAAATCCTTCTCTACCTGATGCGTCTGTATAAAGGGCTAAGTCCGGGCTGCCTGCCCAGGGTGCCCTCCAAATTACTGAGCCGTTGAAGTTGGCCAGGAACTCCGCCCACATGGCCAGGTCGTGTCTCATGCCTTTGCTTAATTTAACCATGTGGTGCTTCTTTGTGACCTTAGCAGTGGCCCTGGCCAACCTTCTGGCAAACACCCTACCCGCTGGGATGACCCTAGATGCAAAATTCAGTTTCCCCAGTAGGCTTTGTATGCATTCCAAAGTGGCCCTGTCTTGCCCGACCACCGATTGTATGTGTTGTGCTAGGTCACGAACCTTGTCTGTTGGCAATCTGGACTCCCCTGCTATGGTATCCAGCTCGACTCCCAGAAACGTTAGGACCTGCACCGGACCCACCGTTTTACCCTGCGCGAGGGGGACCCCCAAGTGACAAGCCAGTTGCTTGAAATCCGCAAGGGCTTCATTACAGTCCTGCGTGCCGTCACTCCCTATGAACAAGAAGTCATCTAGGTAATGGGTCACCCCTACCACCCCGTAGGTCTCCTGGAGGGCCCATTGCAGGAAACAACTGAACGCCTCAAACTATGCACATGACACAGCGCAACCCATGGGCATGCATTTGTCATAAAAGTACCTGCCCTCCAGCTTGAAACCCAGCAGGTGGTGGCTACTCGGGTGGACTGGTAGCAAGCGAAACGCCGACTCGATGTCCGCCTTGGCTAACCAGGCCCCTCTGCCTGCTCTCCTGACTAGGTCCAATGCCACGTCCAGAGTACAATAAGACACGGAGCAGGTGCCCTCCTCCAACCCATGATTAACTGATGCCCCTTCTGGGTATGAGAGGTGGTGAATTAATCGAAAAGCCCCTGGTTCTTTCTTAGGCACCACCCCCAGGGGCGAGACCACAAAGTTGTCCAGCGGGGGTTGCAAGAATGGGCCCGCCACCCTGCCCAAGGCCCTCTCCTTCTCTACCTTGCCACGAACTACCTCTGGTTGCTCTCTCGCTGATCTAAGGTTGTCTGCCTCTCTGCTGCCCAGGGGGCCGACATATGGGATCTTAAAGCCTTCGTGGAAACCAAGCAGCAGCATGCGGTCATCCGGTTCGTTGGGGTATCGTCTGAGGAGGGGTGTGATGTTGGCCAGGCTGACAGGGGAAGGGCCTTTGGTGGTGTGCCCTGGTGCTGGTGAACTAACAGTTGTGAGAAAGCTCCCTGATGAGTCTGAGTCGTTCGCAGGGACAAGGTGGTGCGCAGTGGCGGGCAATGAGAGGGTTGGGGGGGGAGCTAGAGATACTGGTGTTTCTTCAGCCTCAAATTTGCTGCCCGCCTTTGCCGGCTGGCTGTCTGTCCTGCTTGGTGTGGCATGAAACCGCTGGGTGTGGCCCGCCACATGTATTACATGCGTGCAGGAACTTGCACGTCTTACCCCAGGAGCAGGATCCACTGTTGAAAAGGCGGCATGTACCTGGAGGGGACCTCCTGAAACCACCCCTTTGTCTGCCCCCCCCTGCGTATTCCGTGAAATGCCTGTTTGCCCCTTGCACCTGTATGGAAGGACCCCCTGGAGGAGGAATGTCCCACCTGAGTATTTAACTGAGGACCTCCGCTCTGCAGCGCGCGGGCACCCATGTGATCCATCCAAAGCTGGACCTCTTTTTGGTCCCAACCCATCTCCGGGCACTGGGACATCTTTCTCCTAAACTCCCTATCGTAATTCAACCAGCCACTTCCTCCCCACTTCATAGCTTCGTTGTGTATCGTCCTGGAGTACTGCACCAGGCCAGGGCCCAACTCTGGGAATTTCTCCATTGTTACGGCAGTTAATATAGAGAAAGCTTCTAGCCAGTTGACTATATTCTTCTCTGGCCAAGGCTGGTATTTTACTTTTTTGTCATCCTCCTTCGCCCCTATTTTCCTTGCGTCCAGCCCCTCTTGACCCAACATGAGAAGTGTGAAAATGTCTATAAACTCGCGCCTCCAAATTCCTTCTTTGGCTGCTTGAGGCACTTGCCAGGCCAGTGAGCAACGGCCAGACAACAGCGGGGCAGAGGTGACCTGTTGGATCGGGGGGGCTAATGGAGGAGTTGGCGCCCTTATCATGGAGGCGGGAGGAGACACTACGCTTGCGGCCACTGTGGTGGTGCCCAGGGGAGTCACCGGGCTAGATATTTGGGGGAGGGATAAAACTGGTGCTGGCGCGCTGGTTCCCCCTGCTGGGGCGGGGTTTGCAGAGCTATTCGCAGGAGTGCAGGCCCCAACTTTGGCTACCTCCCGTGATGTGGCAGCAGTGCCCCCCCGTTGCCCTGTTGGCTCACAAACACAAGCTGACCATACCCTTGAAGCCGCTGGCGTGCCCCCTTCCTTTGAGCTAGTGAAGTCACCTATGTGCGCTGGGCTGGTGCCAGCAGGAGCCGCCTTAAACTGTGACATAAAATTGTTCATGGTGTCCATAAGCTTGGCAAGCTCATCCCTAGTTGCGTGGTTACCTGGGGCAGCCGGATTGTCCGTCGGGGTGGGCGGCCCCGGGTGCGGGGGAGCAGCTAACACAGGGGCGGCATCCTTGGGAGTCTGGACTGGTCTGCTTCTGGTTGAAGGCAGCGGATCTGCCGGGAAGTCCCTGATAGTTGCCCTGCGGATCCGCTTGGGCCTGACGGGGCCTGCCTCAGCGCCGGGCTGCTGTTCTGTCGCAAGGGAATCGCTGACGATCCCAGAGTCCTCCTGCTCTGAAGCGTTCATGATGCCATTGGCCCATGCCAGGCCTTTGACCTTGGCCATCTCAAAGAAAATTGACCATTGCGCATCTTGGGAAGTGCCCGGCAACGAGTCCTCGACCTGGGACCTCTCCGGGAAAAGGGGAGGGGAGCCCTGGCTGTCCATGTTGACTTCTGTCGCCACGCGGACTGCCAATCTGAGGAGAAAATGTTTTGGGTCAGCAACAGAGATTACTACGTATCCTTAAGCAACCCTCTACCTCCCCTGTTGCCGCGGGCTCTCCGTGCCCTCCTTAACCCTATACTTACATATTGAGATGTGACGTGAAAGGACCTGGGGCGTGACGTGCTGCAAGGCAGGATCAGTGTGTGCTCTGCATGCGAAGATGAGTGGGGGGGCTGGGTGGAGAAATAAAACGTTAGTAGTGACTTAGCTTGGCGGACGCGTACCTTCTGAGCACGACACACCTTACGCTCGCTCCTGGTGCCCCACTTGAGTGGCCCGGCGCTACCTCTGCCCCCGCCCGCCGGCGCGACCCTTGGTCATACCTGTTCCTATTCCCAGCAGTTCCTCACTTTCTTCAGGTCCACCTACGAAGTTGCCTTCCTAACGATCAGCTCTGACCTGGAATAGAGAAAATAATTTTATATGCGCTCCGGGGCAGGCCCTGTGTCCGGGAAGCCATCGACCTCTGCCGCAGATCTGCTTGTGGCTCATAGTCCCTGTACCTGTTGTGTGCACTTGCGACGCCAACTTTATGCGGGAAGACCGGAAGACACAACCCCTGAAAGTAAACATATGTTAAAAGCCAGCATGTAAAAGGTGTACTTTCCACCCGGGTACTGCCTACCTGTCCCCACCTATGCAAATGTAATTAAATTGTCATTTGGTTTAAAACTTTCCCTTGCGGCGCTTTGACACCTGACGCAATGCGAGCCGGCAGGTGAGGACAGGCCATAACCCTGCTTTTACCTTTGAGGCCCACCCAGTGTGCTTCCAGCATGGGAAACCATGACCTTTGGATAGGGGGGCCGGAGACCATGGACACTGTAAACGTAGTCTCCTGATGGCACCCTGATGTGAAGGAGCGCGTTCCACTAGCTCGCGTAAGGATACCTTGCTGTTAGGTATGCAAAGAGACAATGCTTGCTAATGTAAGCGCGACCGGAGGACTCAAAGGGCCTACCCGAGGAACAACACGCACATCCACTCAAGCCCACCAGCCTACGTGCGCCTGTGCACGCATACGCATGGTAGTGCAACTCGATGCCGCCCAGAACCCCATGACTGGCTAGCTGTGCTGGCACCGCGGGGGGCCCCAAACGCCAATTTGAAAAGCGGGGAGCTCCCGGTAAGGGCCGTCATACTAACTGGGCATGCTGAAAGTTTTTTTTTTTTTTGTTTTTTTTATATGGCGCGAAATCAGGCCGAAGGTATTGGAGCACATTACATCAAAACCGTATTTAGAATACACATTCAGGCATGGGGAGGAAAGGTGATCTGCGCAGGATCGCAGGATGTTGCCGCGACCCCAAGGCTCAAATCCTGGTTTCCAGCACCAGGATCTGCAGACTAGCCGACGAACCACATCCTTTCCCCAGGAGGACCAGGCTCCTCACAGGGCCCGATTGCCTGGGCTCAGTACCCAGGGCCCGTAGGTAGAGTGTAAATGGCGGGCTGCACATAAACCACCCTGGCCCCCCCCGCGTGGCCCGTAGCACCCGCGCGGGGGGAGGGCTCCTGCAAACATGTGCCAAACTCCGGAGTGGGGAGAGAAAAGCCCTGCCAGGTTGAATATACCCCCGACCGCGTTGGAAAACCCAAGACACTGCTTGGATGGATCTCCGGATTTCCTGTTTGCTAGAACAGGCGCTTTACCAGCTAAGCCACAGCGCCACCTGCCTAAACGAACCACGACCTAGTCGCGCGGGGGTAATGGGGGGGCCGTGAGAGGAGGGGGGCAGCCAGGCGCGGCCACGCACCCCCCGCACCAAAAACCACACCGCGGCGCCGCACCCGCCAGCCCGGGCAACGCGGGGGACCCCGGAGACCCCGCGGAGCGGCAGGAGCCGCCCCGGTCCTTTTGACGCTTAATGGGAAGGGGCGCATGGGTGGCTGGGGGACCAAATTAGGGATCGCATCGGCAACTCTGGGACCGCATGGGTGCAGGTTTGTCCCGGCGAGGCCCGCCATCGCATGGGGCCCGCGGGTGACACGGGCGGCCTCGTTCTCGGTGCCGGGCCTGCTCCCACCGCCCCGCAAGGCCCCCGAAATCCCCCGCACCACCCGAGCCGGCAGGCACGGCACCACAGCGCGGCTCTATGCCAGGGACAGTGCGCGACCTCGCCAGGCCGCCCCCCTCCTTGCGAGCGAAAACGCCCACTAAGCCCACGCGGCAGGGAGACCCCGCAGCCACACACCCAGAGCACGACCCTCCGGTGCAGCGTCTTCCCCTTATCCGTCCACAGTCCGCCCCCTGAAATTCAGTGCCCAGAGCGGACACAGCCTATCTGCTGCACTATCGCAACGAGACGGGGGAGGATTCCTCACGGCGCCCGATACCTCCCCCCCCCCCTGCGGCAGAGACACTCGAAACCTGGCCACTTGGGCTGAGGCCCCACAGGCCGTGCCACTCTCGAGGCGGGAGCACCGCTTAGTCCGCCCCGGGGTCGGGCAGAGGAAAGTGGGGGTGCGCGGTACCCATCTGCCCCCCACCCCGTCACCTACAGAGCCCACTCAGGGCCGGGCAGCCCGGCGGGGACGCCCGTGATCAAACGGGAGCTGACCGAAGCCCCCCCCCCAAGGCGTCCCGTAACAGCAAGGCCACCCAGCCCAGGTACAACCACATCAAAGGTGCAAAACGGGCTAGGGGGGGGTGGGGGGATGTGCACTCACCGTGCAGACAAAGATCGGCAGCTCCCGGGACACGACCAAACGGCGTCAGGGTGAGGGTCACAGAGGCCGCCAGGTGGGCGGGGGAGGCATATATACCTCTCCCCTTCCCCCACCTCGGCCGGAAGTGACGCGCAGGACCCCGAGGGGTCACCGGACACTAGACTGTCCAGTGTGCCATCTTGTGGCACTAGAGAGGCCGCCCTCTTATGAGGGTCCCCTGCGGGGACGAGTCGGTCAGCCCGCATTCTGCTGTCACTTTTTGTACTTGAACAGTTGTTCTTCACTTGTGGTTCAGTGACCACTGGAGTTCTCTGAAGCCTACTTAGGGGGTCCGCGACAGCTTAAAAAATTAAATAATATTAGTAGATGAATAAAGTGTATATACATAAAGAAGTAAAATGTAAAGATGAACATTTCTGTAAATGTAAAGGAATTTGAAATTAGAGGCTAAAAAACAAGTTAGTATCCTCAGATTGATTTGTGGGAGCAGTGCAAGTACATCAAATAGATTATAGTATGGACATTGAGTGGCCTCAAATAAATTTAGAAAAACACTAGCCTTCTCATTAAAATAAAAATTTAGATTTTTTTTATATTTGTTTGTGAATGAAATACAATTTTTAATCATTTGTGTATTTGTTTGATAAATGCTTGTTTCTATACTTTTTGTGTATTGTTTTACGGATCAGCTCATCCAAACTGCTTAGGCTAGGTCCCTGGCTTCCAGTAATGACTCAGTAGGGGTCCGTCAATCCCTTTAAAAAAAAAAAAAAATGTATTGCCATTTTTACAAATAAAGAAAAAAAAAAAACCCCAGCCTGACCCCTCAACCTACCCCGACCCGGCCCCTCATGATAAATTCCGAGAAGGTTCGGCCAACCATCGCAATTGTTGTAGCACACCATTACAGTTCAGGCAGTACGAGTTAAAAAATAACAATTCATCATTTAGAAAAAGGCAAATTCATTTTATACAATACCCCCCATACTTCTTAAAGTGACACATGACACATAAAACCACCACAATTCATTCTAATAGCGGATAGGTCGGACCCAGCAGCAAACCCCCCATACCGATTAAAGTGACTAGTGCAGCAACATCCAAGTGATAAGCCAGAGACGCCCCTAGGGTTCAGTTCCTTGGCCAATTGATTAACCCACTTGGACAAACGGTCCCAGATTCTCTGTCCCTTTCTCCTAGCTCATAAGGCTTTTCTTACGTAAACTGCATTGTCTAGATTATACACCGATAGCAGCCAGGCCAGCCATTGCTGAAAGAATGGGGAATTAGCATCCAACCAGGCTGTAGCGATACACGATCTGAAAATAGCCATGGCGATACAAAGCAGAGCCCCTCCCTCATCTACTTCCCCTCTTTCTTGTACCCCCAATAATATCAAGGAGGGGGTTAATGTTACATTCAGGGCCAGTTTATCTCTAAAAAAGCTGGTAATGTTATCTTTCACGGGAGAAAGGGCGCCACAGGTGGCAAACACGTGAACAATGTCTGCTTCATGCAAAGCGCAACAGGGGCAGCATGTTCCTTTACCTCCCAATCACTTAGCAATCCTATATGGTTTATAGTACAAAAAAAAGCAGGTCTTAGAAAACTGGGCTTGTAGCCTTGCGGACAATAAAGCAGATTGTGCTAATGAGAAGGCTTGGTGAAATACTGATTCTGTTATACCTAATTTAACTTGCCATTTTACTGAGTATTTTTCAAAATCATCTTTCATTGAGTTATTCAGATGGTTGTATAATGTACCGATTCAGGATTTTTTCAGGTCCATCAGTCTATCTATAAATTCGACTTTAAAAAAGCCTGCAATCCCACCCCCCTTACATTGTAAAAATCCCTAATTTGAAGGTACTTAAAAAGGATCTTATGATTAAGATCAAACTCTATTCTAAGTTCATTAAATAAGATATCAGTCAAAGAGAAAAATAACCCTAATTTATTTACTCTAGCATTAATCCAGGTGGTCGCATATGGATCTCTGAAAATCTCTGGTAAGTTTGTTTTGTTCCTAAACGGCGTACAAAAATTCAGTCTGCCTATACCCATCAGTCTACGAACGAACCAATGTCGATACCTTACAAGTGCCCAGAAGAGTCTTAAAACACACTCTTTTGTAATACCCCAATTCCAACTGTCGCCAAAGACAGCCCCAGACTTCTGCCCCAATTAACAATTCAAAGGGGGAGGGAGAATCCTGCACTTCACCACTGGAACGCTCCTGTAAAAGAACAGAGCAGTGCTGCAGGGTCGTAGCCCAATAATAGAGTTTGAGGTTAGAAAGAGTGACTCTTTTGGGAGTGACAAAAATGTTATCGATCTTCTGGGTCTGGAATAGTCTCATAAAAATTGAGAAGAAATGCAATCGAGTTTCTTCAGCCACTGATTAGAAAATTCTAATGGTATAACTCTAAATAAATACAATTTTTTGTGTGCAGAATATCATCATAAATAAGTTGCATCTGCCCAACAGGGATAGATGCAGATTGTTTAGCCTACATAGCGCTTTTTGGATCACCCAGATACACAGCATTTTTAACAACTCTATCTACCATGAGAATCTTCTCATTGATGATAATTTGTGTCTTGTCTTTGTTTAAAGAATACCCAGAGATATCCCCACACTTTAAAGCCGCTTCTTCCACTGCCTTGATGGACATAACCGGATTAGGAGTAATCAGGGCAATATCATCAGCGTAAGCCAAGATTCTAGTGTCATAACCTTGCATATGAACCGGGTGAATAGCGTTATTATTTTCCAGTCTCCTTATGAATGTATCGATATACATTGCAAATAGCAATGGGGAGCAGGGACAGCCTTGCCGCGTCCCCCTCGAGATCTTAAACTGTTCGTCATTTCCCTGTTTTTTAGAGACACTAGCAGCAGGCACAACATACAAGGCTTTTACTGACTGAATGAAGCCTGATTCTATCCCCATCCTCTGCATGGTAGCCCAAAGATAGTGCCAGGAGACCCTATCAAAGGCTTTTTTCCTCGTCGAGCAGGATTAAAGCCATAGAGTCTCCTGTCACTTGCACTGCATCAAAGAGAGAGATAACTCTTCTAATGTGATTTGTTGTACCTCTACCCAGAATAAACCCATGCTGCCATTTAGAAACAATCTTATGAATCACTTGTGACAAGTGTGTAGCTAAATTTTTGAGTACATTTTCGAAATCCCTGTTAATTAGAATAATCTGGCGATAAGAGCTGACCTCCTGTATAAGTTTATTTTTCTTAGGGAATACAATGATTTTAGCCAGAGAACATGGGCTAGGAGGGGGCTACTCCCTCAAATATTTGCTTGAAGAGAGTTGTAATGTATTCTTTTTTTTTTTTTAACGGAGTTTTATATAGCGCAAACTTGACCCTAAGGTATCGGGTATCAGAGCACTTTACAGAGCACCAGTTGCGTTACATGGGGACACATTCATTTTTTGTTAGGCACGGGGAGATTAAGTGATTTGCCCAGAATCACAGGATGTTCAGCGTCTGTGCCGAGACTCGAACCCGGTTCCCTAGATTCGAGGTCGACCGCCCTAGCCGTTAGGCCAACTCCTCTCCCCAAATTATTCCTTTAGTTTACCCGAGAATACTTTATAAAATTAGGTGGATAGAGAATATATGCCGGCGGCCTTCCACGCTGGTAAGCTAGTCATAGCAATATTAATCTCTTCCCAGGACGTTGGCCCATCTAGTAGCTCTTGTTCCTCTCTGGTCAATTAATTCAGTAAAGTTGAATCTAAATATTGGGAAATAGATTCCGGTATCAAATTGGCCTCCCTCTAAGCACCTTCTGTATATAGAACTTGATAGTATTTTTGAAAGGAAGCCCTTATCCCAGTCGGATCTGATACCATCCCGTATATTGGATCCCTGATTACTTGTATTTCATTGTATACAATTTCTTGTCTTGTTCTCATTGCTAAATGATGTCCTATTTTTTTGCTGCATTCGTAAGCCTTTTCTATACACGGCTAGTTTGTCTGCTGCTTTTTTAGCAAATATTTCTCCAATCGCTGCCTTGGCAACCACTATCTCCACTTGGGCCTCCTCCACCTCATTCCCCTGCTGTACAGCTTCTACCAGCTTTTCCTCTGCCAAGGCTAGATTATTGTGGCGATCCTGTAAAATAAGTTTTTCATTGTTCCCCATTTCATAGAAAACTGTTAGGTTTCCACCCGGATACACACCTTCAAAGTGTCCCATACAACCCCTGTTGGGGGACTGCCTGCATTCCTCTTTATCCCTTTCTGCGTGCATGATGGAATGGTTCCGTCATGCGCTACAGTGCTTGTGTGCGCATGATGGAACAATTCCGTCATGTGCACACGAGCACTAAATCCCTCTGCTGTAACCAGCAGAGTGATTTCCGTTTTTTTTTTTAGCCTTGGGAGGTTGGGGGTAGAGCTTCCGCAACCTTCCGAGGCTTTTATTTTTTCAGTGAAATGACGATCAGCGAGCACGGCGCGCTGATGTCATTTCACTGAAACCGAAACTAAAATGAGCCAATCGGCTCATTTCAGTTTCACTGTCTACGTGCTTGTGGGGCTATCTTAAACCCCCGAGCACGTAGGCAGACTGGAGAGGTATCATTGGAAAGGAGAGACTCTCCCCTTTCTAGTGGTACACTTCCTTAGTGGATCCCTGCTTGGGCTTCGCTGCAGGAGGGTGATCCCCAAGCAGGGATCCACCCACTAGACACCAGGGAGGGAGGAGCAGCCCTTTGGGCTAGGGCTTTTGCTCACCCCCAACGTTTTTGGCAAATTTCAGTCTTTCTGCCCTCCTGGGAGGCAGATGGGGGGCAATAGCCCCTGCAAGCACACTAGGCACCAGGGATTTATTTCATTTATGTATATATGGGTGGGGCTGCTCAAAATGTGCATGCCAATGCCCCCAGTCCCCCAAAAAATATCACAGGCTACCTGCGCCCCCCCCGCCCCAGGAGACAGATGTGGCGGTTTCCAGACAGAATATCGAGTTGGAAATGTCGACTTACACAAATATCGAGTTGAAAATATCGTGACACAGAAATAGCGACAGCAAGAATATTGTGGTCAAGAATTTCGAATTTAAGTTAAAAATATTGTTTTCAAAAATATAGACGTCATTAATATCATTTGCAAAAATATTTGATATATCGATTTTTTAATTAGTGTTATGTATTTTAGTTTATATTTTAAATGTATGTGATGTATGTTTTTTTGTATAAGTATTGTTTATGTTTTTAAATATATGTGTTAAATTTTTAGTAGTTATCAATTTTATTTTAAGTAAATTTTGCGTTTTTTAGTTCTGTAGCGGGTTGTGGGTGTATAGAGGAATAGGGTGGGAATTAATTTAATTAAAATAAATTAATGATTATTTTTTATTTATTTATATTTATTTAATTGAGATTTTATAGTGTTAATTGTGGAAGTAATTTATTTGTAATTATTAATTGGTTGTTAATTAATAATAATAAATTAATTGCTAATTAATTATGGTAATTGTGTAATTTGTTTTAGGTGTGGGTTGTGGGGTTTATAGGTGTAAACGGTGGGTAGTAATTTTTTTGTAATTAATTAATTAGTTGTTAATTAATGTTAACTAATTAATTGGTAATTAATTATGGTAATGGTGTAATTTGTTTTAGGTGCAGGTTGTGGGGTTTATAGGGGTAAATGGTGGGAAGTAATTTTTGATTAATTAATAATTAGTTGTTAATTTATATTAATTAATTGATTGAAAATTAATTATGGAAATTGTGTAATTAATTTTAGGTGCATGTTGTGGGGTTTATAGGGGTAAAGGGTGGGAAGTAATTTATATTTAATGAATTAATAATTAGTTGATCATTAATATTAATTAATTAATTGAAAATTAAATATGGAAATTGTTTAATTAATTTTAGGTGTGGGTTGTGGGGTTTATAGGGGTAAAGGGTGGGAAGTAATTTATGTTTAATTAATTAATAATACGTTGATCATTAATATTAATTAATTCATTGATATTTAATTAGGGTTTTTGTGTACATTTTTTTGTGTGTGGGTTTTACTTTTATAAGGGTACAATGTTATTTTTTATCAGGAGACCTGCGGGAACACTGGGTGGTAGGAAATTTTCAGAAATGTCTGGGATTGGTAGTTTTCCCTAGATGGCCGCCGAGCCCGGGGCCAAAACCGCAGGTGCCCCAACCCGCCATTGGAAACCAGCCATTTCCAACCACTAACTCATACCAGGCATAAAAGTGGCATCTCAAGCCACCCACTTCAAAACAATCCTGGACCTGTGGACGAAATAGAAGAACCCTGAACCTGCTGTATATGATCTGTGAAGAGCCATAAAAGTACTGGACCTGCTCTTATTGTACCCAGGAGAAAAAATGAGTACAAGGATCATTTAGCTGACCTTCACTTCCAACCTACAGTGATACAACAAGCTTCAAGAAGCCTTTACTGTAACTGTCCAGCTGATCTATCAAAATTGCTTTTAGGTCTAGTCTTTCAAATCTGTACCATAGCCTCCAGTGGTTTGAGTTCATGTATGTCATTATAGTCTGCAATGGTTCACCATGAGAAGGACTTTGATTATTAACTGAGGTGTGTACTTAACCCCCTCAACTAGTACTCCAGTGCCTCAGATATATTGGCTAAACATCTTTACAATATCCATACAGAAGATCCCAATATTTATTATTGGTCTTATATTTTATGCATAATTTTCAACATTTTATTATTTTTTGTTTTATTTAATGTTTTTAGACTTTTCATAACCATCTTGCTCAATTGTATTAAAACTACATTTTATGGTTGCTTTTGTACATACTATCAAACATACTAAATTAATATCATTTTGTACTCATTTTTCACTTGGAAAATCAGTTATCTCTTGCATACTTCCCATTATTCAAAGATATTATCAATTAGCTTTCATCGGAGTCCATTTCATTCTTCATTACCATCATTCTGCTGACACACGTCCACAACATCACAATGAGGATTTCCTTGATAATCATCATCAGGTATGAATGAAATTTGTCTCCGTGGGGCAATGTCATGCAGCATACAACACAATACCACAATTTTGAAGACCTTCGCTGGAGAGTACAGGAGTGCTCCACCAGACTTATCCAGACAACAAAACCATGCGGTCAGGTGCCCAAAGGTCAGCAACACAGGTCTCCTAGTTCTGATGTGAGCCTCATTGAAGTGGACTTCCACTGCCGCTGTTGGGTTCAGAAGAGGTTTTTGAAGCCATGTATGATTCATATGGACAGAATCACCTGTGATAGAGTTTGACAAGAAGTTTTCACATTAAAATGTTTTTTGATTTGTTGTTGATATAAAAGCAATTTATTCAACATTTATTGTTGAAACTAGTTCAGACAGACCAATGTACATTTAAACTCAACACACCAGATCCTCAGTCCTGCTAAGTCTGCCATCTGCTGTGGTATGTTGTGGTGGGTAGCACTAGCGAGTCATGGGGGGAGACAGCGTTTGCAGCGCAGTCATCACATCGCAGTTCCTTTACAATGCGGTCGTTACTACGACCGTGTTGTTAGAACCCGATGCCTTTACAACGCAAGTCATTAGATCGACTTGCTGTAGGGGGAGCTCTAACATAAGGAATAGTATAATTTACTATTCCAACACCTTCCCTACTGTTGCGCAGGCTGGAGCTGAAATAGTAAATTATACTATTCCTAAGTCCAGCGCGCCCCCTACTGCAAGTCGATCTAATGACTTGCGTTGTAAAGGTATCGCGTTCTAACAACGTGGTCGATGTAACAACCGCGTTGTAAAGGAACGCAATGTGATAGCATGCGTAGTAACATGCTATATTCGTCATGGGTAGATCCAAGAAATCTGGCACACATACTTTAAATGTAGAGATCGGATAGGCAAACAATTAGAACATTGATGGGGTGAAAATGTCTCCTGTTCCTGTAAATCTGCTCTCGGTCATGAGGCAGAACCAATGCTATGTGAGTTATATCAATACCACCAACTACATGTAGAATGTCTCCCATAGCATGAAAGTCAACCTTGATATTGTTCAATGTAGCATTATCATTTTGATATTGGATGTAGTCATTCATACGTTGAAGCATAACTTGGCTGAGAACAGCAGAAAAAGTTGGCTGGGATATGACATTGCAGTCACTAACCATATGCTGGAATGAGCCAGTTGCACAAAAAAGTAAGCCTGATAGCTGTTAGATTCCTGAGTCCTGCAAGCAAATCATCTTCAAATTTTTGGTTTGGTTTAATGCTTTAGAAGTTGCTCTATTTAAGCAAAATGTCTTTAAAATATGTTGTTCTTGCTTGGTCCCCAGACCAGGATGACCTTTGTAGATTTGTGTTCTCCTTTGTCTGTATCTCTCTTGCAGTGCTCTATGGACATATCTGAAATTAAACAAAAACAAAAATGTAAAATTAAAACATTCTAATAACCTTTTTTTTGCTTTAATGCATTACTTAAGAGTCAACTCAAACATTTTAAATAATGTTTCTGTATACATTCTCCCATGTTTTAATACATTCATAAATTTAAAAAAACATAAAATGTGTGCCTCTAGGTTGGAGCACTATTCAAATAAAGAGCAAATTGTGCAGGAAGTTATTGTAAATTGTATATATTATTTATCTAAATAATCAGAAACATTTGACACTGATTAAATCTCATATTCTTTTGTGCCAGCATATGTGTCCTAAAGTTTTTATAAAATAAAAAATAATTCATTGAAACATATTTTAGTATTAAAAGATATGTTATAGGGGCCTATTACGATGGAGGTCAGAAAGACTGCGACCTTTGGTCGGAGGCTTTCCGACCCCCATCGTCGGTTTCAATTCCCACTGGCTGATTATGTATCAGCCGGTCAGAATTTAAAATCCCCTGGTCATTCCGGCTGGCTTCCGATGGGCTCAAGAATCACGTCGGCCAGTCGGAACCACCCTTTCCACCCTTGGGATTACGATGCACGGTTTCCGGCATGGTTTCCATGCCAGCCTGTCCGACATAGAAACCATGTCCGAAAGCATGCTTGGGGGCCCCCAGCAGGTCCCCTTGTGAGCGTGGCCTCCAGTTGGTGACCCTGTTAATCCCTGCACCCTGTGATAGGCACCTTCGGGTGCCTGCCACAGGGTGCAGGGATTAACACCACCTCCCATTTCCCTATGGGAGCATGCACTACGGCCGGTTTACGGCTATAAGACATGCTCCCATAGGGAAATGTCGGAATGTGACCCAACAGTGTTTGGTCGCATCCTAATGAGGCGTGCGGGGCCGCCAACCGGAGGTCGGTCAGTCCCGTTTACTAGACGGTGTCGGGTAGACAGCCCCATAGTGTTTTTCTCACTGACCTGACTACATGCTGACACACATGTGCATCAATTGTGTCCATCATATGGTCAGGCAGAGATATTATGACTACCCACTAAATAATTTACATGGAGAATGCTTGAATTTTCCATCATTAAAGACATACTATTTAAATCAGTGTATCCAGATGTGCTAGTCTATCTTTAAGTGGTTGCTAGTGTACACCTTCTATGACGGAGTTTGGGTGCTGTGCATTTTTACATGTACGTTGACATAACTTTCCATCATGTACGTGTACACATGTCTTTGCAGCCATTTTAGCACTTGCCTTCTAGACTTCAATACTCAAACATTGTTGCTCAATTTAATCAGTTGGATCCTAAATTGGCGTAGTCTACTGGTGACCCAGCCCCGACTTCATTGACAGATAATTTGCCATTGTGACAGAGGAGGCCCTGAAGAACTACCACCAGTCTTATAGTCTAGAAGAATTTCAGGTAAAGTCTTATTTCTAAATAAGAGTAGATGTTATCTTTTATTTAAAATCGACTTAACTCAAGTCATACATAAAAACATAGAAATGTCTATCCTCATTTTTAGTTTAACTAACATGAATTCTTCTTGAAATTGAGAAAGCATTTTTCACAATTTAAAAATTAGAAAAAGAAAACTTCAGTTTCATATTTTTTATTAGTTTGAAACATTTTCTTTTGCATTTGGTAAATGTTTCAAAATGCTGTAATCCCCTCACCTGGAGTAGTGAAAATGTCATACATCCCTAATATAGCAATATAGTTTATTTATTTAAATACTTTTCTGTGAAATGAAAAGTTCTTATGATTTTGACATTTACAGATATGGCAAATACAGTTTTTCAAAATGTATTTTTAATCGGATTTTTTTAAAGGCCATGGGTTTATTTTTTGATGTTTGTGTTTTGTATGTGTCCTAACTTATGTTTTTAAAGTATGTTTTCACTAAACATATTTTTTCTAATAATCTATAACCTACATTAACAACGTGTAGAATGCTGTTATGTTTCTTGTAATCAGTGGTTTATGGATACAAATAGCATTATTGTTTAAAATAACATATATTATATTGAAAAAATTCATATTGAATAGCACTTGTAAAGTACACTGCGACTAGCTAGGGACCTGAGTGCAATGAAGCAGCAACAAGGGTATAAGTAATACGTTGTCAGTATGAATTATGTATGATTTACATAAATCAATCCTTTAACTTCTCTTCTTTTTTTCAGGAGGTATCTGAACAATAAGGGCTGATTCACAAAGGTAAACCTACGCTTTTGTGTAGGTTTACGATTGTTTGTATTCACAAAGGTATTTTATGAGTATTATCTTTACGACTGCAGAGGCATAAAAAGGTAGGACAGTTCTAAAATACCTTTGTGGATACAATTGTAAACTTACACAAATGTGTAAGTTTACCTTGGTGAATCAGGCCCTCAATTTCTATAGTACTTTATGTTTTAAATCTGATTTGTTTGTGTTATTATGTTAAAATGCGGTTCTTTATTTTATAAGATTTAGAAAATAGCAAAATATGTTATGATTAATGATTAATGGCAATGTTGTTTTGAATGTTTGAGTAAGCTGGATGTTATAGTCTAGCACAAGCCTGACGAATATGCCTGAGAATATATTTAAAATACTTTTGATTATGTGTAAAAAATACCACTAGTAACAAGATTTTGGTAAGTTTTGTGGTGGAGTAGGACCTCAAACAATATTTTTACGGTAAGATGTAACATAATGCTGTAAAATAAAGAAGTGTGTCAGTAAGACAATAATCTCTATACTGTTGACTTTTCAACATAAGGTTATCGATGATTTGAGTAATTTCATTTCACAGTATAAGTTGCTTTATTGCCCAGTGTGAGGTACGTATGCCAGCATAGACTGACATGTGTTATTGCTAGGCTGGAATCAAATGTCTCCACATTATCTCTTTATATTCAGCGAATGTAATATAGGAATTTAGAAACAGAAGAGTCCATTTTCAAGTTAAGGGGTGTATCTAAAATGGTATCAGGTGTACAAAATTTGTTGTCATGTGACTATGGGAAGTCCAGGAAATGTGCATATTCATAGTAAAGGCATGTGAAAATGCCAGGTTAGAGTTTGAACCTTGATTTTGTTTATCTAAAAACTGATTATTATAAGAATGTTCCGTTTCAAAAATCTGTGTACACTTAGGGCCTGATTTTCGATGTCAGTCGGAGTTGCCTTCGACCAACACCGTTTCGGTGTGTGAACTGTCTGACCATAGGTCGGCGGTTCCGCACACCTTATTACGATGCGACCGCACACGGAGCGGTCGCAAACTCCCATTTCTCTATCGGAGCTTGTGCAGCGGGCAGATACCGCCTGCAGCACAAGCTCCCATTGAGAAATGGGAGTTTGTGAAAATCTCTACACCGTGTGGCAGGCACCTCTTGGGATTTTTAGTGGGGCACCATAGGTGCCCCCCAAGGCAACAACCGGAGGGCCATGGGGGAATGGGGCCCTGCTAGGGGCCCCCAAAGTCACTTTCCGACAGCCTTTCCATGTCACAAAGGTCGACATGGAAAGACTGTCGGAAACCGACATTATAATCCCGATGGCTGAAACGCAGTCCTTAAGGGATTATGAGCCCATTCCGACTGGCCGATTGGCTCCTTGAACCCGTCAGAACCAAGACGGTTTTCCCGGCCGGTTTACATTCCTACCGCCGTCATTGTAATACAGCAGTCATAGTGTAAACCTACCATGTCGGTCGAAAAGCTCTTCTGACACCACTGCAACTCCTACACCTCCTCCCATTCCTGATTCCACCTTCCCACTTCATCTTCACCTTTTGCCACTCCAATACCATTTCAACACTCTGACCCCATTCCCCACATGTTTACATTTACAGACACACAAGCACCAACAGACATGACAACAATCTCAACAAACACACACATTCAACACCTAAAACAAAAAGCAAACCACATGCACCCAAACATAAACACAGACAAGACTCTAGCCTGCACACTTCTACCAAACCATCTACAACCACACCCAGACAAACAAGCACACATGGCACTACACCTTCCCTATCCTGAAAATCCCCCTTAGATCCTAAACCTACCCTTACCCCTGAATCCATCACTCATCCCTCATCCCAGTTCTTCCCAAGCCCCAAACACCCCCATTCTAAATCCACCCTTACTCCTAAACACATCACCTATCCTACTTCCTCCCATAGCCCTAAACCCACCACTGGTCCTAAACCTCCCTTACCCCTAAAGCTACCACCCATTCTGCTTCTTCCCGTACCTCTAAACCCTCCCCTGATCTTAAACCTACACTTACATGTAAACCCACCACCCAGCCGTCTTCCTCGCATACCCCTAAAGCCTCCACTGTCTTAAAATTATTCTTACCCCTAAACCCACTAGCCTTCCTGCTTCCACCTATGTCCCAAACCCCTTCCATGCTTCAGGCCCTACCCTTATCCCAGCACCCAGCCCTGCCAAAACCACATAACAAACTCCAAGATATTTTAAAAAAACACAGACATCCACACATACACCCAAAACAACAGAACAGGAGACCCCTAAACATATATCCAAACACAACAATTACAAATACCAACACACACCCTCAAACATAACACATATCTTCATAATTCCTCAGCCCACCTACACAAAAATACCCCCACTTTCCATTCCCACTGCGAAGAAGGATGATCCTTCCATTATACCCCAATAAAAATTCTACTCCAACCCTAAACCCCAAAAAAGAAGGTGCCTGGACAATATCAGCTCCTGAAGGAAGACTATGTCCTTGAAAGGGGTAAAAGGTAGTCAATAGGAAGCAAGAGAATTGGGTGAAGCCATTTGTTTTTTATTATGTTGTATTATATTGTATTAAACCTGATTTTTCGAGAAATGCTTGTTTATTGGTCTATGCTATTTTGAATTTATGGCAAATTTATTTGGATTCATTACGTATTCAATTATCTATGTTTTCTTATAATTAAAGTCTGATTAATTTTACAAACATATTTTGACTTTTCTTATTTGTATTGTACTTGTATTTGTAATTTGCAGGTCACAATTAAATTGATTGGATTAATTAAAGTGATTTTTAACTAAATATGTTTTTGGCAATTGTTAAAATAGACTTTTTCAATTAAAATAAAATCAGTTTCTGCAGTGCACAAGCACACACAAATGTTAGGACAGAATCCATTTTTACAGAAATTGTAGTGGATGGTAACATATTTATTGTACAATGAAAACACCCATGTATTAAAAACTATTCACACTACTAGATATATGTTACAGGCATATGTAGTTCACACCTGGGCCTACCCCCTCTATTGTCCGCCTAGTCAGCCTAGCACCAATCCCAGTGGGAGGGGGAGCTATCAGCAGTGACATGAAAGTTGAATACCGGCAGAGAGGCTTCCAAAGGAATTAAGCAGGGAAAAGTTAATGTTTAAAAACGTGCCTTATCCTTAATAGTTTTATTAATCAAAATGTGAGTTTGGCACTAAATTGGAATCTGAAATACTATAAAAGAGTCCTTGAAATATTTTTGTAGCTGCTACCAAACTAAATTTTGCATTATTAGGTATAACACTGTAATCCAGTGTTTCCCCATGGAGAAGCCAGCCTTGCTACAGCGAAAATAGCTTTTGGGGCTATTTCGTTCTAAATAAATGTTTAATATTAAATTTTTACATGTCCTACTTTTAAATGCCAGGTAGCTTGCCTTATTGGCATTAGGGTCTGCTTTAGAGTGATGTGCTACTATTTTAAAGAAAGGTTTATGCCTGTCCAAAGGTTTTTTTTGACAGACCGAAAGGGCAGCTTTAAAAATGCAGAGCCAGGCTACGACTGTAGGCCTGAGGATTGGTCTGCTGTGTCACTGAAGTATGTGCACAATAGGTGCTGCAGCCCACTGGTGACATTTAATCTACAGGCTTAGGTACACTTTGCACCATACACTACTGAATTATACGTATGCTAACTATGCCAATCAAGGGTATACCAATTACATCATGTTTAAACGAGGAGAGCAGGCACTTTGGCACTGACTAGTATGGGTAAAGTACACAGTGTGCTAAGGTCAACCAAAACAGTCAAGGCAAAAATATGTGGGAATATGAGGCAAAACTTGGTAAATCCTAACACTCACCATAGTTGGAGTACACCCAGATGGCTAGAATAATGATTTCATCAGATAACAACTACTACACACCTTAATAAACAATACATAAGTAGGAATGGAATATTTGACCAAATATGTATATTTTTTTAAACTGCTAAACCTGGTAATTCCCTATGTAGACATGGACAGAAAACGTACAATATATCAAAGTAACACATAAAAGAACTGTTGATCAAAATATGAAAAATCTAAGTTCAATTACATAAAACATATTAAAGCAGTGACAGTAAAGTGATTATAAATGACAAAATACGTAACAAGTGAGTTAAAAATATAAAGATGTACTGAAAAGAAAATACTCTAAATTTTGATTTTATTGCCTTATATATGCAGATTATAAAATTATGGGTTTAAAAAGATGGGTTACATTTTTAAACACTTAATAAAATGCTACAGACAGTCAGAAACTCAGATAATATTGAACATATTGAAAAAGGCCAGCTGACCCCATAAACTTGGTTTGTGTGTTCGACTTGCGATACATCGTAGTCAGCAGCAAGGGATGGTTAGATGCTGAAATAAATGCATTTCTTTGCAAGGTAAAAGACAACAATGAAAGCATACATTCAACTTTGAGGTTGATTAGCTTCCACCTATTCCGCCAGATCGAGTTAGGCCCTGACCATTGCAAAAGCAACAATATGCTGTCAGTTTCATAAGGGGGAATGTTTTGAGGATTTGTGGCCTTTTATAGTTTGTTTTTGCTATCTCAGGTGTCGAAGTGGCACCACCATAGTTAGTCCACAGAAAGGGATGTCTAAAAACATCATTTATGGCTGATGTTACTCCATCCACCGTATTTGCATGATTGCATGATGGCAGAAGATGGTTTTACAGACGATTTCTGATGGAACTACCTCACCTGCCAAACTCAGGGGTATGTGTACAAGAACTGCCGCTAACTAACGCGGACTATTGATAACGCTGATTCTTATCTTATCTCTAAGAATCTTCAGGTCACCAGGATCTTTTTACCTGCTGAATAGTGTGAAGGGAAGAAAATATTTTTCAATTATGCAATCATTTCTTCTTCAATCTGCTTTTCCTACAAAGACCACTGACTCCGAATTCAGTTTCGTGGGTTTATTACAGCCAAGAATAATTGCACGTGCAAGCACCTCAACACGAGGTTAAAGAAATAAATGGGCACTAATACAAATAGCATCCTACGCAGGAGTCTCATCCGACTCAGGATAAGAAGAATCATTAACTCCAGAAGTATTAGGCAAGCAATAACAGCTCCAATCTCTATGTTATTTCTCATTTATCTAAGCAAACAGAAAACCCATAGACTGTCCCTACTCTACTTCTAAGATGACATACCTACTTAACGAATTTCCCAGGCAAGAGTAAGTAAAAGGTGTCAGCTGTGAAGACTTCCTAAGAAGTGCACTCACTTAGAACTTAAGCTCAGATTTAAGATGCTCCTTCACCAAATCCCTCTCTGTCCTTCTCTCTGGTCTCTCCTACCTCTTCTCTGCCCCCCACCCTCTGGGCACTATCCCTAATACAAAACCCAATACAATTGAACACGCCTTTTGTCACGCCTCTTTGGCCAGGTCTTCTTTCTTGTACTTTTCCATCGAAACGGTTACTTCATCTTGGACGGTTGCGATGACCTTGAGTCCCAGGCACCTTCTCCGCTGAAAGTATCATCCCTAAATTCCATTGCACTCCCATTTCCATGCCTCCCATCGCTCTAACTTGTGAAACAAAGAGCCAGTCTTTAATTAACGAGGCATGTGTCCTTGCACCTGCAACAGAAGATACGTTCAACAGAAACACTCTACTGTGCTAATTAAATCTACTGTCGGTGCCCAGAGAGCCTTTCCAAGAGAACCTTCTCTGCCTGCAAAATAAGCTAACATAAGAACAAACAGGCCTTTCCCTGGCGCATATGCAATCAGGCCTTTACACAATTTAAACACACAAATCTTAATCACTTCTATAAGCATTTGTTCATTACATTTCATATGCAAAAAGTGAACTACATGTGCAACTTAATATGGTACACGTTTAAACTACTGCAGCTCGATTACACATGGGCTGATTCATCTATGCATTATTTTACACACGATTCAGTAAAGCATTACATTTGCACGATTAAAATAGCACAATTACAATTCTTATTCATTCTAATAACTGCGGTTTATAACTACATGTTACTAGCCATTCATTGATATATAGCTGGGTATATGCGGGTGCGAGCTATCAGTGATTATGATGCACCCCTACAAATTTCACAAGAACATGGCGCTCTATCACTATCACCAAAAACTATCGCCCTGTTAGCGATGTATTTCCAATACGTTGCTACATGGTGATAGTTTCAGGTAGCCGCGGTGAAAACGGCCGCTAACACTAGCGTGAAGGCGATACAAATTCTGGCGTTAGCGGGCGAAAACTGACAAAAGGCCAATTTGCGGGCAAAAAACTCATGTTAAACAGCCCAACGTGACTTTTTTTGCCTCTAGAGGCAAAAATAGCCTATAAGTCCACCTCCACTAAAAAATAGGAAACAAAACCAATGGAATGCAGAATGGAGCAGCCAGGGCCAAGTGCAGCACAGATCAACAACCCCCCAAGCCCCCAACAGCCAGGATGACCAGCCAGAGTCCCAGGGGAAGAGGATATTCAGGGCTACAATCATGGAAAGAGGCGCAACGCTGGGCAAAACAAGTGATGCATCACTTATCATTGCGCACTCCTTGCAACACCATGGCATCCAAAACCTTGAAAGCGCGGAAAGTCCCCGGGGCCTGGAGGCCTTGCTTGGCCTGCGTCTGGGACCCGGAGTGGGATGCGGAGGTGCTGTGGAGTTGCAGGGCTGTGGCGGTAGACATTGAGGGGTCGGCGATCGCCCTTACCTGGTGGTGAAGTCTGCCAGGTCGCATGGAGACACGTTGCTGACCTGTGTGAGAAGACCGCCTGGGGCCCCTTGGAGCTGTGAATGATAGAGGCGCTCCTGCGCATCCATGTAGGGAGGTCTGCATCGCATACCACGCACCACCACTACACTATGGTGCACGGAGGAGATTACCATTGGTGGGTGCGCCTCTCTGCATCACAAACGGGAGGATGTTGCGCTGGCCGGACGCTGTGGAGGGTGAGGCCCCTGAGCTGTGCCGAACTTGTGTGGCAGGAGCGCTGCAACTTCACGCCTAAGGGGGGCCTGTTGCATCACCTGCATCGGGAGGTCCCCCAGCGTACTTGGTTGGTGGCGACTGCTGTACTCAGGCTTGTGAAATCCTGCCTGGCTGAGGCTCCTGCTGGCTGAGTCACAGATTTGGAGAGAGTGCAGCAGATAGCGCCACTGTGTCAATGTCCAGGTGAGGAGAAGGTGGGACGCGTAGAGGAGGATGCCCGGGGGACGAGTGGGGCCTAGGCCTAGCACCTGTGGGTGACACACCCCCAGTGGCAGCTCATCCGCTATGGCGGAAGAGCGTCGCCCCACTGCTTCCAAACAGTGCAAGAAGAGGAAACATAACATGATGATAACTTTCTGATGTACTCCTGCTATGTTTCCTTTGCGGGCGGTAGGGTGGGTGGGGCTGCTCTACCCACGGAGAAGGGCAGGGGCGGAGTGGTATGCCGACTCAAGTGTGCAATGACTGTTTGGTCGGCCCTCTCAGGCTGCCCAAAGCAGTCATGCGCACATCCCTGTTCGCAATGAAGGCTGCATTACAGCCTGCATGGAGAACATGCCCACCCCTCCAGCCCCTGGCTGAACGCCTTGGCACGGCGCTCAGGAACAATCACAATGCCACATTGCAGCATTTTGATTGGCTTAGGGGAGGGAGCCGGGCTGCCTGCTTCCTGTTCCTGGAAGCAGACTCAGGAGAGCAGAAGCACAGAAGACGCGGGACCCCGCCTCGAGGTAAGAATTAATGTAAAATATATTTACAACCCCTGCTCCCCCGAGGCCCGCCCCCTCCAGGGTCCTTTCCCGCGTTTTGCACCTCCCAGCTGTCCAGTCCCCCCCACAGCACTACATAATGGCAGCCGCTGTGCGGCCATGCGCAGCGGGCATACCACTGGTGCGCCAAAGGCAAGTCCGTCCGCCCCTGGACCGTGCCCACCACCAAGGACCCTTCCTCTCGGACACTCCACCGCTGCGACGTCAGCACCCTCCTCGCCATCAACCCTGGATGCCACACCGCCTGCCATCTAGCAACACTGTCGAATTCTCTTGCACCCTGCGCCTGTCGAAACTGAAAACGCACCTTCTGCCACATCAGCACACCAGCGCCTCCTGGCGTCCAGCCGACTGGCTCAACTGCATCCTCCTCAACGTGCGGTACCTCCACAAACACGCAACAGAAATCTGGGGCCTTCTCAATGCCACCTCTTCAGATATCGCCTTCTTCACGGAAACCTGGACCAACCTCAGCTCCGGACCGGACTTCGCCATCACCATTCACGACGGCTACAAATTCACCTGCACGGACCACCCCGAGCGGCCAGGAGGAGGCATTGCCATTATCCGAAAAAGGCACACTCTCACTGACCATGCACTCTAAAGACCCGACAGTGACCATGGAACACCTCCACTTCCAGATCCGGACCAACCCCAACACCACCCTCCGCGGCACCCTCATCTACAGGCCCCGGGGCCATGAACCCCCATTCCCCGATGCCATTGTAGACCTCATCGCACCCCACGCTCTCCCATCCACCGACTACATCCTACTCAGAGACCTCAAGTTCCACCTGGACAACCCCAGTGCCCAGAACACCACCCACCCCCCCCTCCTGGGGAACCTCGCCAACACGGACTCAAGCAGCTAGTCACCGCACCAACCCACATAGCCTGACACACGTTCGAGCCCGTCTTCTCCACCAGGGGGAACTTCAACTACAGCCACACCACAGGACTCTCCTGTACCGACCATCATTGTTTACATCATGCCTTCACCACGCCCACCGTACACCATTGCCATCATTGACCCCAACCCCGGTCGCTTTCTCAGCAACACCACTCCGCCAATGCTTACAGACACCAACACCGCAGCACGCAACATCCACCGATGGATCTCTAACTGCACCAACACCCTGGCACCCCTCAAAAAAAGACCATGCAATACAACACTCCAAGAAGGCCAACTGGTTCACTCCCGCCCTCCACTAGTCCAGCCCCACCTGCTAATATTTCTAAATATATGAATTTCTCAGGAACTACTGAACGGATTTACACCATTTAACAAAAGGTAATATGCACAAGCAATAATAACACAAGTCAAATGCAACTGTTAAATGCATGGGATAAAAATACAAGCAGATAATAATGATAATAATACTGGACGTCCACTGCAAGAAATAAGCACTGTTAAATACAAGTAATCAGACACAAGGAATCAAAGGTAAGCATGAAAAGATATAAAGATATGTATACAGAATGCATCAGATGATTATGACCACTGGAGACTTGAATGTGCACACAGACACACTCACACATCACAATGCCAATAATCAGAAAATACATCACCGGCTGCAATAACTTGATCTTAGCCCACACCTGACTGGGGCATTCACAGCCGGGGTCAAGAGATTCAGCAAGCCGGGAACTGCCACTCTGAATAAGATGCATCCGTCTTTCAGGTCCAAAATCCCGCCTTCCAAGTCAACAGATCCCTGTTTTATAATATTCTCAATGCATGAGAAGTTTACGAGAAGACCTCCTCTGCGCCAAGGAAACTAACTGAAGTTGGCCAATCTCCCACAAGCATTCCAAAGGCAAAGGAGTTCTCACGTATTCCTCTGTGCTCCCACATGTTCCAGCCCCTTATCTTAGTGAAGCTTGAGAAAGTAGAAAACATCTCCAAAAGTACAGAAACAATCTTGAACGTGAAAAATCTAAATAACATGAGTAACCTGGGGGCCTGCTTGAGTGTGCAAAGCTCAAGCTAGACGGAGTAAGAATTCAATATGGCATGAGGGCATGTCAAAGCCAATAGTAAAAACTTTATAAAACTTCCCAATGTACAACATAATGCACATTTGTGCACTACTGTCTATAGCATCACACACTTCATTTCCCAATGTACAACATAATGCATATTTGGGCACCACTGCCAATAACACTACACTCTGAGACAGAGAAGTACATTCCACACCTTTCTCTCTCTCATGCTTTCAAACGCACATCCCACACGTTCTGTTCCTGGCAAGACTGTAAAAAGCAAACACTCCCACTCTGAAGCTACAAGGAGACACAAAATGCAAGTGCAAAGTGGATTAAAATACATAAAATCAATTAAAACAATGGTAGTCAAAGGTCATCACGTGGTCCCAATATATAGGAGTGCATCTGGCACTAGAGTAAGGTATCACATTGTATTCAGGATCCTAAACTCAACACTCTCTTGCCACATCAATGATGTCATTATCAAGGCATATGAGTATTGATTCACCTACAATAATAAATAATTTATAAATAACAAGGCAAATTCATATGCATACATGTGAAATCTGAAAGTGCAGTGTGTTGGTCTGTAGTATGAAGTTAACTTATCAGTTTGTCCCATATAAAAACGGCCTACATCGCCATATTTATGTGTCAATCTACTTTCAGCACAACACCTTGCCATACAAAAAGCATTAGCTGTTGATGTGACAAAAACTATACAACTATCCATGTCACATGTTGGACATTCACTACTTGTACTAAGCAAATATCAATGCTAAATTAAGTGAACAATTTCAAAAGCTTTACTAATGTCATGTAGGCAAGCAAGGACATCATACGTTTCAAAAGCAGAAATGTATGTGTGAGTGTCAAACATTTTGGCACAGTCACAACCTACATAGGGCTGAATATATGCCAGAGATTCTAATCATAAGATTCTAACTTGCACATATAGTGAGTGCAAATAACATAGAGCTGTTAAGAACATTCCAAAGTACTTATAGTGATTTACTGCCTAAACATTTCAGTCAGCATGTAGAAGTGTCATAATTCTCAGGACATGGACAATATGTGCAATGACACAAAGAACCTGAAGATACATGTGTCAAGCAATGGTCAACAGTAACTAACACATATCTGTGTAAGAAATGCGCATGAGTTTGCCAGCATACATAATACACATGGTAAGTTATGCCTAAGTAACAATTTTCAAATTCATTAATGTTGTCTTTTTGTACTTTTCAGATGACCAAGGATATGGGTTGCAGCCATGGGTCATGACCCCATTCAACAATCCTCAGATGGAGGCTGAAAAATAATTTAACTCTGCACTACCAAGACAAGGAACATTGTTGAGAGGAACTTTGGGGTCCTAAAGTCCAGGTTACGATGCCTAGATATGTCAGGCAGAAGACTGTTATACTCACCACCTATGGTGTGTAAAATCATCCTCGTATGTGCACTATTGCACAATATCTGTTCAAAAACAAATGTCCCGAGGGACTATGAGCCAAAAATCCAGAGGAACTGGAAGAAGATAAAGACCATGATGAAGATTCTAACACACTGGCAGGTCGGCGGAGATGTGACCAAATCTTGGCTAATTCTTTTGCTTAATCAAAATCACATGGTGGTAATACTGACAGAAAATATGTCAACTTATCAACCAATAAATATTTTTTTGAACTCATTGTGTTGTATATGTGTGAATGTCAATGTAAAAATCTAGTCACTCACATCTTCTCAACTAGATGCAGGCCTCAACATGTAAGAACCTTGTTGACTGAGCTGTTGATCAACGTGGAGCCATACCTCCAAACAATAAGAAATCAACGCAGCAAGCCAATGTGATGCAGTATACTGCATGAAAGTGACAGGGCAGGTTTTCACATATCTAGATAGTAATGGTGCATTCCTGTCCTCACACACTTAAGCAGTGCAGGGCAGCACAGAAAGCTGTCTTGCTGTGTTCTGCATCACCAAAGTGTGCTTCATATGGTACTCAGTGTATGATGGATCACAAATCTCCCAAAAAGTCAGTCTCTGAGCCAAACTCTTCATTGTAGTGTCTCACATATTGACGAGCATGCAGAATGCCAGCACTTTGCAGAAGCAAATGTCGCTGCAGATACCATCACAGATCATGGGTGACGATTATAATGGACAAAGGCCTTGTCTTGGGTGTGGATGGTAAAATGTAATATGTATACTAATTCACCAATAATCCTTTATGGGTTCCGGAGTAGCATGCTACTCGCCAAAAAAGCGCTTCAACACCCCATGAAGGGTAACAAGCGCTATATAAATGCAAACCTTTTTCCCTATTCTTTCCCATCGCTATCCTTCTGAATCCAAATAACTGACTAATCTATCCACCACTAAAATTACTTTCATATTTCACTATACTAATTCAACACTAATCCTTTATGGTTCCGGAGTAGAGTGCTATTCGCCGAAAAAGCTCGTATGGGGAAGTAAGCGCTATATAAATGCAATTACAATACAATACAATACAATAAAATATGTAAAGAATGCATTCATGCATGTGTGGGGATCTACAAAACACCACACATGTGACACCTTTCCTGGCCAGATTGATGTAAATACCACATCTGGCCACAGTTGACAAAATGCACATTTACCATGCTTTACACAGCAACGCAAGGAGGCTCAAAAGCCTGTAGAAAAACACAAAAAACTGATGAAGTAGCAATATGTGGCATTAACCAGAGAAGTAAGCCAATGAAGATGTTTGCCAACCATCACATCACGGATACAGAGATGGTTAATGTGGGAAGCATCCATGGCAAAAGTCAGGCACAATTGTATGTGTACCTACACAATCTCATTGAAAATGGTGCAATAGAGGTGTTGGGTATGAAATTTCCCCTGGATGGAAAGACTAGCATTCCCCTGCCGTGAGTGCCCAACTGCATAGTTGTGTGGCTCACTAAATCTGGTATATACCCCAAGGGTAACTTGGAATATGCATGTGTGCCATGACATAGGCCTGTGCCATGGATTGCAGTATGCTTAGACCAAGAGGGCCACACAAACACCTGACGTGATAGTAGATGTACGCTGCTGCCTTTGCCAAGAGTAAGACAGAGCTAAAGTGGGGGTGGCAGCATGCTGTGCATTGAACAGTAGTAGTGCCCTTCAACCCTGGTTCACTGCAGTGAGGCCTACCGGCTCACACAGCTCTTCAAATGTTCTGTTGCTGTGTTACACTCACCCCTGCCCAACATCAGGTTGATCAGGAAAAGTGAGCCTGATAAAACCATGTGCAGAATGCATGTGTCTATGCAAGACATACACAGCACGTAGGTTGAAATGTGGAACAGTGTGCAAATGGTTAATGTGTGTATGCTGGTAGTATGTGCTCAACCTGACACACTCTAGTACAGTTCAAAGGGAGTGTTGAATGACACAGTGTGCGCAGACTGAGTGTGTGTGCTGCATGTTAGTATGCTGGTGGTAGCATGATCACAGTATTGGTCATTAAATGTATTCTGACTGTACCCTAAAGGGCATATTTGTGAGAATTGTCACGCGGTGCAGCGCAGGAAGTCACCTTGCTGTGCTGCAATGCATGACAAGGAAAGGGCAGTAATGTGCTATATTTAAAAGAATACGGTGCATTACTGCCTTTCCTGCGCATGTGCCGTTTTGGCTGCCTAGTGCCAACGTATTCACCGTTGCACCATGGTGCAAGGGGGCCTGTGTTGCATGCAAGATTGATTTTGTACATGAAGTGGCACCTTCCTGCACTGAAACAATCCAGAGAGGCATATTCCCCTATTTATGTGTGCTGCAGAATGCAGCACACATTGAAAGAGGAAGTAACGAGGAGAAATACAAATATTACTCCTTGTTACTCCTCTCCTGGGGAGGTTTTAATTTTTTGGGCCATTCCCAGGTTTACCAGTTCTGGTAAATCTGGGAATGTGTCAAAAACCACAGGAGCTGGGTGGGAATACCCACGCAACAACCATGGAACTCCTCCCTAGCGCAGAATAAGGCAACACAGCAATTTGCACTGTGTTGCTTTACTTGAGATTTATGAAGCCACTCAGGGCTACGCAAGGTTGCCTTGCGTGACTTCATGACTCTCTAATTTATGTTGCATTGTGCATAGGCCGCATTGCGTGGTGCAAGCGCCATACAACTTGGGTCATACATATACCTCTGAGTGCAGAAGTGGCAGCCCTGCTGCATTACATGGAGGACCTCGGCTACCTCTGTGCGTAAGACATGACTGCCCGGTCATAACATGAGGATTATTGGACTTACACCAGATGGAGTTTGACAGTCCAGCAAAGCTTCAAGCTGGGTGGGACATACACTGGAGTATGCGGGAGCCAGCCTGTCACTGTGCTTCCCTAAGTGTGTGTTACATCGACCTACATCACAAGGAAGCGGTGTAGACAAATCGCTGGAAAAGTGACATTGAGCTGATTAGGGAATCAAAAAGAGTATGGCATAGGCCTCAGGATCAATCTTAACATGCGTATATGACTGTGGGGGGCATCCAGGTGCTTACCCTGGTAACACATGTCAAAATTGATGTGTGAGCATTCAGCTCTTGATTCCTGTCTTGCGTTGTTGCCATGCTGGCTGCTGTTCCCCTGGCTTGGTGATACGGACTGCACATGCATCCCATGAACCTAGAGTGACTTCATTGGCAATCTGCCTTGCCTCCTGTCTTGAAGTCTCAGGAACATGAAAGACTTCCATCCACCCTGCTTCAACATCTGTGCACTGCTGTCTGTCACTCTGACCTGCCAAGTTGTGCCACCCCAGTCCTGGACCAATGGAAGTGGGCCTAAGGTGTATGCCAGCAGAAGCCACGCTTCTACTGTAGATCCTGCGCATCACCCCTGTCAGACCCATCACCCCTGTTGCACGGGTCTGAACCCGTTCATCGATCCAGTCGCACAGGTCGGAACTCGTGCATCTCCGCTATTGCGTGGGACTCACTGTGGCTGTAGAAGTGCTACTGCGCAGTCCATCCATCATGCAATACACATTTGCGTAGCAATGCATCAGAAACATCACTGCACATGTCAAAAACATGCTGGTTACACCCAGTAAATTATGCAATGGGTGTGGCAGGCGGCATACTGTAGTCTGTTAGTTTGATCTGGATGTTGGTGGTGTTTGGAGAGTGTCTGGTGTATTTTTGCTGTTTTTTGTCTAGTCAGTGTCTGGTCTGTCCCTGTCTTGTGTCAGCATGTGTACATTTTGTGTGTTTTTGTAGGAAAGTGTAGAAGTATTTGTCCTTGATTGATGGATGTTTGTAAATTTAGGGATTTAATGAAATAGGTTTAGTTATTAGTTTAAGGGGTGTTTGTTTGGGATGTAGTAAGTTAAGGATGGATAGGATTGTGTCGGGTAACGGTAGGGGTAAGAATTATACTGAGGGAGAGGTCGGCCCTCATATGGCTCATAATGCATTACCTGCCCCACAATGTGGCCTCTGGGGGTAGGGTCATTAAGGACTGCCCACCTCAAGGACAGAAAGGATCGCTGGGAGTGGGTCCGTTGGCACATGTACCAAGTCTTTGGAGGTGTTCGCACCATCTCCCAGCTCAAACATCTGTAGGCTTATGTTGTGGCATGTGAGGCCGATTTGGTGGACCTGCTGGGATTGGAGATAGGAGGCCCCGTAGGTATGCATTTATGCACCATCTGCATGTAGTAATGTTGCTACATCAGTTATGCTAAACTTAAACATTAAAAAAGGCCTGATTTCTTTAATGTGGTGGTTTGAATTTTGCACCATGCAACATGCTTCAAGTGCAATGTAAAAATTAAAGTGCAATTATTTAAGTAACACAAGGCTACTTTGTATGCCTCGGAGTGGCCTCATAAATCAGTGTAATGCAACCCATGGCCAATTGCTGCGTTGCTATACACTGCCCCAGGGAGTTGTTCTATGGGTTGTGGGTGGTTGTTCACATTGAACATGCATGGATTTAAAAGCATTCCGTGATTTAACATACGTGATTGACCAGGGAATACTCCAAAAATGCTAAACCTCCGTAGGTGATAGGTAAGGAGGCAATGTATGTTCAATCTTCATTTATGTTAAACTTTGTATGTGTGCTGCATTGTGCACCACACGTAGACAGATGAAAATGCCTCAGGCAATTGTTTTTGTGCAGGGAGGTACCTCTTCCAGGACAAAACAATACAAACCTGCTTATAAGGCATTTACCCTTGCACCGTGTTGCAAGATATAATACATTGCCGCTAGTCAGCACTTTGTGCACCAGCGCCATGAAAAGTCTGATATGGTCCTTTCAATGTTACATACAGTGTACACCTGTCCTTCACTGCACTACTTTGGTCTGCCTATAGCCAATGGTTTCACCCTTGTGTCATGGTGCAAGAGGGCGTGAGATGATGCTGTCCAGCACTACTGAAAACATCACATGCCTAAGGCAGGCTTCAGGCGTGTTGGCGGTTAGATACCTCTGACCTTCAACATCCAGCCAGCTCAGCCCTGCAAGGTGAGTAGCTGCACCCCATATTTATACAATGTATACATATGTGTAATGCATTATGAACCAGATGTAGCAACAAAGTGGAGTGCGCTTCATTAAGCTTGTCTGGGCACAATTTGGTTGCCTATTTGAGAATGAAATTGGTGCTGATGAGGTGGAAAAAATTACTCAAACAGTGTTACCAAGTGTAAACATGAAGGTATTATGAAATCAGATTGTTTCAAAGTGTGTGTCCTTATGCCACAATATATTGCTTCATATATTGCTTCATCTTGCAGTATACTGTGCTCATACATGCTGCATACATTTAACCCATCCTGACACATAATTCCAGTGTGACTGACTATAGGTGTGGTAACAATTCCTGCTGATTAAACACTTAAAATGTTTGGTGACACGTACCCAGGGCCGGCTTTAAGGCAGTGCGACTGGTGCAGCCGCACTTGGCGCTAACCTGTAGAGGGGGCGCTGACCTCAGGGGGGCGCTGTGTTTAGCAATAACTTATAACTGGGGAGATGAGGGGCACTTTTGACCGGTGGTAGTGAGAGAATCCGAGGAGGCGGTCATGGGGTGTGGGGACACCAAATATGATTTATGCACAGGGCGCCACCAGCGCTAAAGCCGGCCCTGCATGTACCTGTCCCTGTAGCTGCGTGTCAAAAGCCAAATTGTTAAATCATGAGGACAGTGTCAGCAGGGTAGCCATCACAATCAAACAATTTTTCCTACTTTAGATGATGGGAATGTGGTACTGGCATGCCAAAGATTATCCACATCATGAATTTGACCCATGACATAGAACAAATGACATCTCAATATGTGTTTCTGTAAGGGTGTTAGTACATTTTCATAAGTATTGATAACTCATCATTTAGCTAACTTAACCTGAGGTATGGATGTTGTAATTTAGCCTCAGCGGTGCCTGAGCCTTCTTCAGAGTAGTTCATGTCATACCTACGTGAAATGGAGTGGCAGAGTAACAATTACCCTGAGGCCCTGGAGGCTGTAGGGATGTAGGCCTGCTACTCTATTGAACCATGGTGTTGCACAAATCATTACCAGACTGCCTGACTGATGCACATTGTGAGTGTAGATGCCCACATGGCAGGGTTCTGGTAATATGGCTTTGCAGGTGTAAACTGGATGTTAGGCTTCGTATCTCAGTGCAATGTGTATATTTTGGAGCACAGTGTGCAAACAGCATTGTTGTTAAACCTATGGAGCGCCAGTAGGCCTCAATGCATGAATACAGTGTCATTGGCATGGTGTGGCCAGTTGGACAAACGCACTAGTCTGCACATGGATTGGCATTGAAATGCCAGACTCATGCTATGTATATCCCCTATGTGCCATTTCTGTGGGGCATTTATACAGTGCAAAGTATAAAGTCATGTTGCAGCACTGTGTAAAAGTTCATATGCAGGAATGCACAGTGTTTACAGCACACAGCGCATTACACTGTTCACCTACTGGTGAAGTAAGTTAGACTGGCTAGCACCAAAGCAGGCACCCTTGCATCATGGCTCAAGTGGCCCTGCATTAGACACAACAAAGTTCTTGTACAGATGAGTACTCCTGCATGCATACACACACCTAAGATGCATTTACTCATTTAAATTGTGTGCTGACGAATGCAGCCCGGGAAGAATGATTGTACAGAAAATTGTTTATATAAAGGTCATCATGGTTTTGGTACAACTGTATACCAAAAGCTTTATGTCAGATTTCAGTGTATTTGCCTGAGGGCAAATTGGTGAAGTGTACTACATTAATATCTCGCAGGAGGGAGACACTCACCCTCCATCTATGGATTGTCTACATGATGCAGAGTAAGCAAAGTCAACAATGTGTGCTGAATTGTGTTACTCCAGATGAGTTATGCAATGCAGAAGCACACTAGCTGAACTTGCTTACCTTATCACCGCTCACGTATGCTTGTGACTAACTTTCACCCCACTGGCATGATGCACTACCAACACCAAAGTATACGTATCTGGACCATGTATCCATTTTCCTATGGACACATCGTCATGAGTGTGACTCACTGTTATGAGTGATATGGTTGTAATCATATTGTGACTACATTTCCATATTGTACACCTACACTGACCTCACTTGGCTCAGTTTGCCTTGTTGTATTTGGAGATGTCTTGTACTGAAGGTATATTGTCCATATCTCAATCTCAAATTTTGGTGTAGGTCTGGACTGCCACTTATGAATGTATGACAATGGCAGCCTATTATAGGAAACATCATGTACATTTACAACTTCAGGTAACTCCCTAGATAAGATGACAGCAAACGAAGAAAGGAAATTTGATTTGAGACGGGACGGCTATAGGCACATCCGCCACATTGCCAAGGCCTACCGAAAGATGGGTGTCTTGTACGAAAGGGCAAAGGCATCAGGAACATGGAAGAGTAGAAGGCGGACGGACACCAAACAATTAGCCGCCCCAACACATTTGGAGGGTGTCTGACAGCAGCAGCAGGCGGTCCAGACACAGGCCACAGTGGGACCATTAACTGCATTACAGCAGACAGCCACACAGGGCAGGAGGCCAAGCTGTGCCGGAGCTTCAAATTTCAACTACATAATGGTGAGACACACGCGAAAACTGAACATGAGGATGCATGTTATTCAACAGGAGCAGGCCAGACTCAGAGAAACTTTGTTGACATTACAAAATGCCATGGTAAGGATTGCCAACCAAATTTGACTCTCTCCCTCAGGACATTCCCTTTCCCAGTTGTTATTATGCTGGATAATTGTTTGTTATTAGTAGGCATACTGTTAGTTAAGGTTTAGTATAGGTGTAGGTTTAGTGTAGGTAAGTGTTAGGTAAATAGTATATTTTGTAGCTAGTTGTTTTTAAGTGTGTTATTTAATGGTAGTATTTTTAAGTGGGTGGGGTTAATATTTAGTATGTATATATATATATATATATATATAAAAAGAAATACAATAACCCAAAAGTACCAAAGAAATATATATTTGTTTAGGATTAAATGTGTAAATAGTATATGTATAAGATGTTGTTTATGTTCGTATTGTACCAAGTTAGGTGTATTAAGGAGGTGTGGTGGTTGATGCTTAACTTGTCGTGTGTATATTGCTTAAAATAGATTAAGAGAAGTTGAGATAATATAGTCTAGTGTTAAAGTTAGTTAGGTTAGACTAGGTAGGTGTCATATTCACTAGTTTGTTATCATTTAATATTTAAGGGTTGGTACCATTATGTAAGTTGAGTTGAGTACCTTTGAAGGTATACGTAGCTTTGTCAGAGGCCTATGGACAACTGTTAATCTACCTCACATTTGTGTCATGTATGGGACCTTTCTCATACTTTAGACACTGTAAGTGGAGCTCAGTTGGTGATTTTAAGCACAGCACAACACATGTAGTCTCCTAAAGTAGCACTCTGTGTGAAAGTGATATGGCAGGTATAGTTTGGATAGTTTTGTCACTACAGATTGCTGCTCTCTGACTGCGCTGGGACATAAACTTGTGCCTTGCCCTACCGGACACACCATTGTGCAAGGGGGTCATTGTTGATCGCTGGTTACTAATTGTGAATGTTGTCACACCTGCCTGGAGAACGTCCATCATCATTGGCATTGACTGCTTGCTAAGTATGGCACATCATGCAGCTAACTTTGGTCAACTAGTTTCAAATTTTCATGCCCATATATCTCCCATTTGCTCTCCCCCTGGGGAGGTGTTGCATTGTTTGTGGTTCCGTGGTCTGGCACTTACGGAAAAAATGTATGTACAATGTACAATAGATGTAACATCGCTAGTCAACATATCTAATTGTTCATCCTCAATACGATTCACTGAATTAGTTTGTAAATATGTATCGATGTCACCTAGAACCGGACTAGTTTCAGGAGTATATAACTCCTTATAGTAATTAGCAAATTGTTCAAGTATCTGCTGGGGTCTATTATACGTCACATTATTAGGCCCTTTAATAACCTTAACTAAAGTTTTTGCTTTTTCATCTGCCACCTTATATGCTAATATTTTCCCTACTTTCTCCCCACCCTCATACTGGGATAAGCGGTATTTATTCAATTTAATGAGGCTTCTTTCCCTAAATGTATTTTTTAAAGCAGATTTAAGATCCACTAGCATGTAGCCCAATTCTTCTACTTCGATTGAGCCCTGCAAAAGTGCTTCAGCCATTTGATTTTCTACTGAGAGTATTCTTGCGATGGTTTCGTCTGCCCTCTTTTTACGTTCCTGATTCTGTCTAAATATATACTGTTGAGTGAAGCCCTGATGCTAGCTTTACAAGTATCCCAAACCACAGTATGTAAAGCTGAGCCAATATTAATTTCAAGAAATTCTTTTATATGTATCTTAAGTTTTAATGTAAAATCCTCATTTGAAAAAAGATGTCTGGGAAACGAAAAAGCCGGGGACTCTGTTTCCCTGTCTTAATTTGAAAAGAGATGAGGATAGGGTTGTGATCAGAAGTAACCCTTGGGCATATCTCCATCTGGCTTGTCTCCAAAACGCTATCTGATACCCAGGCCATATCTATGCGGGAGCACAATTTATGCGGAGCGGAATAGTAAGTATAGCCAGCCACATCAGGATGTAATACCCGCCAAGCATCTTTTATGGCATGCATCCGTCCTAGTTCTCTAATTGCCGCCCGTGTTTTACGCATCCTCTTAAATGCCCCCCGTCTGGTAGTATCCACATCATAGTTCATAATACAGTTAAAATCACCCATTACCAACCGCTCCCCCTCCCAGCCCAGCAATTCCATATTAACCTTATCCACAACAGTAGGATCGTCTATATTTGGTCCATACAGAACGCAGAACGTATATTTACTGCCCTGAACTATGATCTGAGCTATAGCCCATCTGCCATTTTTATCTGAGAATGTCTTACTGATCTCAGCTTTAAATTGTTTATGTTTCAAAATTGCGACCCCTCGGATTGAAGCGTTTAACTCTGAACTGACAACTACTTCATACCCTAATTGTTTTAAAAGATTCCGGTCTTTATAAGAGATGTGTGTTTCCGAAATTAAGACTATGTGCGGATTATACATCCTTAACTCTTCAAGGACCAATATACGTTTATTCCTACTATTCAATTCCGCCACATTCCACGTTAAACATCTTATTCTATCCATTCCGTAAATTTCTTCAAAAGAAAAGGAGAAAAAAAGGAAAAAAGTCCCATCACTTGTTTTCTCATTATGCATTTCCTCATGTTATTTTTACTAAATTTAACCCCCCCATGAGCCCCCCCACCCCACCCGTCACCCCCCCACCCCCTCCCCACCCTACTCCCCTTTCTCGCGAAGGAGACTACCTTTATCTGACCAGCTGCCATTGGTCTAGGCAGCCTTAAAGAGATACAGCCATGGCGATCCCCCCAATCCCAAAACTCCAACACCTTAGATAGCACAACCGGTTAGTAAGCCTTAGCCATATTCTTCATAGAAAGAGTAGATCGCAGCCCCCTCAACAATCCTGAATTACTATACATTTTTATACACTTGGACCATTAACATATTATTAGTGGCAAACACCGCTCTATGTTATTATTCTGCTATTTCTCTGTAGCTTCTCTTCGCCATTTGACTAGCATCTTCTCAACTTCCCGATCGTCCATGAAAAAATATGTATGACCGCTCTTAAGTACTTTTAGCCGCGCTGGTTCTTGAAGAAAAGCTTGTCCCCCAAGAGCCTTGATAGGGTCAATATATTGTCGCAGTTTCCAGCGTTTCTCCATAGTAATTTTACTCAGATCTGACCTAACAAAGAAAGTTACAGATTCTGTCGTAACTGGAGTATTAGGGCGAGCCTTCAGTGCTACCGCCTGTCTCAGCAAGAAAGTTCCCACATAGATCAGGAAGGGCCGGGGGTATTGACTTCCCTTGTTCTTCTGTACTAACGGTAATCTGTGGACCCTCTGCAGTTGCGAGTCCCAGTCCCAGTCAGAGAGATCAGGGAATGCTTTTTGAAAGAATTGAACCATATACGCTTTTGGATCTCCCCCCTCCGCCCCTTCTGGGATGCCAAAAAGTCGTAAGTTTTGTCGTCGTTGTTGGTTTTCCATGTCTTCTACCTTGGCCTGTAGACTTGTGATCTGAGCTTCATGTGTATTTACACAGACTTTTGTGCGAGAAGACAGTTCTTCAGTATCCACCACCCTCTGTTGTAATTCTGCCATCTCCTGCGTCAGGCCCCCTAGTTTGCCTGCCATCTCAAATAAAGAGCGATGCATTTTATCATTGTCTTCTCGCACTTGCACATAGTGTTGCTGCGCTTCATATTTCTGCTCGCTAAGCAGTTGGAGTATCAGGTCAAGTGATGTTTCTCTTTACTGACCCCAGTCTCAGCTCCCGGCTGAGCAGTCGGTTGGTTCAGATTCAGATTCCAACTCTGACTTTCCGTAATGTGGGCCGAGTTATTAGCCGGAGACATAGCTGGGGGTATAATTTGATCAGGCAGATCCAGCTTGGGGCTATCCAATGATCCTGGTATAATTGCATGAATTATATTAGTTGTATTAGCTTTCGTGAGGCCCTCCTCCAATAGGCTGGAACCTGACAACCGAAGTGCCATCGTCTTGACACCTCCCTTTGCTTGCACCCATTTTCGTAGAGGACTATTATCAGCGATAGCCTTAGTTCTTACGGTAGATTGCCCGCAGGTCAGTTTTTTATTTTTATTTTTAAACTTGCCTCTGCCTTTCTTACCCACAGAGCCCTTATTCGCTCCCATAGGGGGTGTTATGGTCTCCTCCAACTCTTCGCGCTCTTCATTAGAGCCTGAGTCCACACACGCATCTGCATCTTCCGTCAAGTTATCTATAGCTGCATACATCTTTGCCCCCAGCTCTGCCAGTGAATCCGCGCCAATGTTAGAGGAATACGTCCCAGGGTCTAATGTGCCTGACATGTCCTGTAGTGTATCTAGCAGCCCTTGGTAATTTAATGCTTCATTGGCCGAAATTAAATTGGCAGTTGCTGCTCTATCATCGGGCAAAGCATCTGGAGAAGATTCAATTCCTATGGAATTGTATAAAAAATGTATTGAGGACCTAGCCCCATTATTTAGTTTAGTAGCTGGGTACATCGGATCTGGAGGGAAAGCTCCTAAATCATGGAATATCACGCAGATTGTATTCTTTTAAAAAAAAACAAGCCAGCTGATGAATGTGGGTCATATAGACCCATCTCTCTTATAAATACTGACGCAAAAATATTTGCTAAAATACTGGCTACTCGTCTCGCCCCAATAATGTCTGGCTTGGTATCTCCACAGCAACACGGGTTTATCCCGGGCAGGGATACTACGACCCATATTAACACGGCCTGTACAGCATTTGATGTTGCCAGGATTAAGTCGACCCCACTCGGTATGATATTATTAGATGCTGAGAAAGCATTTGACCGAGTGGGGTGGGACTATCTCTGGGCCTTATTAAAAATCTTTGGGTTCAAAGGTCAGTTTCTACAATGGATACAAGCCCTTTATGACTATCCTAGTGCTAAAGTTTGCTATGCAGGGCTGCAATCGACATTATTTTCTATACTCCGGGGTACCCGTCAAGGGTGCCCTCTGTCACCTTTATTATTTGCCCTGTCTATGGAACCATTTTTAGTGGCATTACAAAATCAGTCACGCATAATTCCTTTTGTCTCAGGTCTGAATACTCTTAAAATAATGGTATATGCAGACGATATTGCGGTATACTCAGTTGATGTAGAAGAAGCTATGGAAGGAATCTTCTTGGAAGCAAGGAGATTCGGGGTTGTTTCAGGCTACAGACTGAATACAAATAAAACTCAAGTAGTGATGAACTATAGACCATTGAATCCGATACAAGGAGTCTGTAATACTGCTACTTACTTGGGGATTAAAGTCTCGGCCAACTCAGTAGAGATAGGTGCATTAAACTATGACATATTACTGAAAGAGACAGCTATCGCATTGAAAAAATGGCACAAGGTCCCTCTCAGTATAAGTGGGCGTATAAATTTAATTAAAATGAAGATTCTCCCTAAATTTCTTTATTTATTCCGGTCTATTCCTTTTCGTATTAATAATTCTTTCTTCAAACGTTTAGATGGTATATTAAGTAGTTTTATTTGGAGTTACAAAAAGCGCGTCGCGCAATTGAGTTATTGAAACTTCCATTTAGTCAAGGGGGTCTTGACTTCCCAGATTTTAAATTATACTTCTGGTCGGCCTTCTTGGGACGGATGCGTAGTTTAGTAAATCCTAATAATAATCCCCTCTTCTACTATGGGGCCGATTCCGATCTCGGTCGGAGGCGCACCCAACACCATTCGGTCGGGAAAAAAGCCATGCGAAAGCCTGTTTCCCGACCGATCCGTACAGCACACCGAACGAGTAAGTACGATGCGCACAACAGCAAAGAATCCGGCCGAGCCGTACTCACCCAAACCAGGTCCTGTTCCCCGACCGAGGCGAATCCGAAACGCCGAATCGAGTCGCACGGAAGGAAAAATGCAGCTCCGTCCGGCCGAACGAGTACGATGCGCTTTCCGTAAGCGCCGAACCCGTCTGCCTACGCACGGCACGTCAAAGCATCCGGGAGAGGCGCACATAAGCTCCGATTCGCGCCACAACACGATCCACGGCTCCGAGACGAACACGCCAGCGACGAGGACGACGCGAAGCGACGAGGACGAGGCGAAGCGACGAGGACGACGCGAAGCAACGAGAAGGACGAACGACCACGAACCAACCATGAATCCCTTCGTCCCGATCATACCAATATTCTACATTTACTACCGGAACAGGCACGGACGCGTACGGCGCAGAAGGTAAGCCAGACACCAACCACAAAACACATACAACACGTACACGACACATCACACACACACAGAGGGATGCAGAATATACTTACACCAGCAACAGCAGCACCATAGGGGCGGGATGCCCATCACCAATGCCACATATGCACACAGGGGCCTGAATGCGCACCACCACCCCTACCCAGGGGGGGCAGGATGCCTACCACTACTAGCACCCTTAGCCAGGGGGGGCTGGATGCCTACCACTACTACCACCCTCACCCAGGGGGGGGCAGGATGCCTACCACTACTACCACCCTTAGCCAGGGGGCTGGATGCCTACCACTACTACCACCCTCACCCAGGGGGCTGGATGCCTACCACTACTACCACCCTTAGCCAGGGGGCTGGATGCCTACCACTACTACCACCCTCACCCAGGGGGGCTGGATGCCTACCACTACTACCACCCTTAGCCAGGGGGGCTGGATGCCTACCACTACTACCACCCTCACCCAGGGGGGCTGGATGCCTACCACTACTACCACCCTTAGCCAGGGGGGCTGGATGCCTACCACTACTACCACCCTTACCCAGGGGGCAGGATGCCTACCACTACTACCACCCTTAGCCAGGGGGCTGGATGCCTACCACCACCCTTACCCAGGGGGCTGGATGCCTACCACTACTACCACCCTCACCCAGGGGGGGCTGGATGCCTACCACTACTACCACCCTCACCCAGGGGGAGCTGGATGCCTACCACTACTACCACCCTTAGCCAGGGGGGGCTGGATGCCTACCACCACCCTTAGCCAGGGGGGGGCTGGATGCCTACTACTACTACCACCCTCACCCAGGGGGGCTGGATGCCTACCACTACTACCACCCTTAGCCAGGGGGCTGGATGCCTACCACCACCCTTACCCAGGGGGCAGGATGCCTACCACTACTACCACCCTCACCCAGGGGGCTGGATGCCTACCACTACTACCACCCTCACCCAGGGGGGCTGGATGCCTACCACTACTACCACCCTTAGCCAGGGGGCTGGATGCCTACCACTACTACCACCCTTAGCCAGGGGGGCTGGATGCCTACCACTACTACCACCCTCACCCAGGGGGCTGGATGCCTACCACTACTACCACCCTTAGCCAGGGGGCTGGATGCCTACCACTACTACCACCCTCACCCAGGGGGCTGGATGCCTACCACTACTACCACCCTTAGCCAGGGGGGCTGGATGCCTACCACTACTACCACCCTTACCCAGGGGGGCAGGATGCCTACCACTACTACCACCCCCACTCATAGGATGGACAATGCATGACACAACCAGCACACCACAACCTAGGGAATGCAAGAAGAAGACATCCCCCAACACCATGACAAGCGTGTGTAGACTATGTCAAATGCCTACAACACCGAACATGACTTTGAACATACAATGTGACCCCCTAGCACATGTGCCACACATATATGTGTGTGGCACCCACAATGCAAGCAGGCCATGACCATTGTGGCAATGGGGTCCAAACCCCCATCATCACAGTGACCAAAATGTAAGTGTGGGGTCCATAGCTGAAGCACACTTTGAACATTGTGGCAATGGGGTCCAAACCCCCATCATCACAGTGACCAAAATGTAAGTGTGGGGTCCATAGCTGAAGCACACTTTGAACATTGTGGCAATGGGGTCCAAACCCCCATCATCACAGTGACCAAAAGGTAAGTGTTGACAAAGAAAGAGGTGCAACTGCCAAACTGCATGGATGATTCCTGGTCACAGAACAACAAACACATCAGTGGCAAAGTAGTGTATGTGTCCCATTGCAACATAAATTGGGGGAGCCAAATACTGCAGTGCAAATAAGACATACCTTTGGCCATGTGCAGACAAACAACACCCATGGGGGCTGACACCGTCAACAATCATCAATGACACAATGACAGAAGTGACCATCAGAATGCAGACCCACATATTTGCACCAATGGGCACACACATGCAGATACCCTGTGGAGACTGCAGATGTGAGGTGAACAGATACCATACCATGGCAGCAATGGGACACACAAACCATGATCATTGTGCTGACCGATGACCTAGGAGTCCCAGGGACAGCAGGGGAAACCCACCAAACTACATACAGCCAATGGCACACCCAAGATATGCCAATGCAGTGGTGCAGATGCACAAACACAAACAGGCAGACCCACACTGCACATCATACACAACAGGTGAGGGGGGTGCCAGTGTCCCCAGGCAACCACACAACACATGAGGAGACCTGAATACCAATCATACAGATGTGCATACAGTGCCACACAAAGGTAACTCATGGATCCAAATCCCCTATGTGGGCAAGCAGGCATTGTCAGATGAGAGGGAGCACAAATCACACATGTCACACAGGCACGTAGGGACAGCAACTGACACAGCAAGACACAGACACACCACAGCACCACCCCCAGGGCCCCCACAATGTGGTGACCCTGGGCTGCATTACAATCCCACTGTGATGACAAAGCTAAATGTGGTTCACACTGTGAACCACAGTCATGTGTCCTGAGCAACTAACTACCATCACACCTACACAAGCACAAATCAAACAGCATGGCCAGTAAGCCAAGGCCAACATGGAGGCAGGGGCCTAGCCGGGCAACAACTCTCATCTGCACACACTCAACACCACACCCCTCGACCTCCAACAATGTGCAGCAGTGAAGCACACATGCACTGGTGACATTGCACATGCACCCATGACTATTCCAGGGTGGTGGGTGGGAACCAAGGTGCAGAAACACATCACACATGGACACTCAACAAGACTCCTGAATGTCTGACACACTGCACACTACGCTGTACATGGACATGACGGCAATACCACACCAACCAATGGGATCCCAGCCACAGTCACACACCAATGAAGAAGCCAAGGTCACCCACAAAGAACACACATAGACAACAACCAACATTGCAGCCCGGACCCTGAGGAGTGCCAGCAGTCACACACACAACGTGTCACAATCACTGAAAGATAACACAAACTGGAAATCACATGACAGGGGCAAACAACAAGTGCCAAGGGGAAACCTGACTGTGACCCATCTGCGTCTGCACACAAACTCAGCCCTGACAGCAAACACACCTATGGGTGACACCCTGATGACCAGTAATGTGCCATGCACCCACATCACAGAGAACCCAGGGAGAAGACTTTGGGGGAACATAGCTCAACTCAGCTAGCATCACAAACAGGTACAACACTAGGGATCACAGCATGCACAGCTAAACGGAAGTCAACACACAGACATGCACATACAACACACACCGTGGGCGCAGGGAATGTCACAGGAGTACACACTGCCATGAGGGGACTCCACTCCTGTGTGAGGAAAGCTGTGCCATATGTTGCCTCAGTAGGGCCCCATCATGTCAGCTGAGCACTTGGTCACACAATCAACAATTAGCACCAAATGAGGGCTCCCGTAACATCAGCCTGGTCATGGAAGTGCCAACGGAATCATCAGCACAGATCCAACACACTTGTATAGCAATGTTGCACTGACAACACAGATGAGTCCTTCCCCATTGATGCCCAAACCTGCATGTCCACTGGAGATGGCCACACGGTCAGGGAAGTAGACGAATTGAACAATGGCAGGCACAACAGATGTGCAGGGGTGGAAGCCACAGATGTGAAATAGCCAATCTAAGTAGGAAATCCCATTGCCAAATACTGAACACATGACACCCTCAGATGCTGCTATGGATGACATGGATACACCACAGGATAGGACACATTCCCCCTGGACCACATGGGTTCCTGCACAGTAACACTTCATTATCATGAGACCAAATATCACCATCACTGCAGCAAGGGCATGGTTAGCATCATCAACATCATGTACATCAGAAGCAAAAGCACTAGAGAACAGAAAGTTGCTTTATTCAGCATATGTGGCATTAAAAGTAGAAGTCCGGTAGAACATAAACAAAGGCCAATGGCCAGTCCATCAACAAAGTCACAAGTGGGTGACAGTGGCAGATGCCACCCTACACATGCCTGCACAAAACCAGGGACAATCCACTAGGAGGGGCAACCGGGGGGTAGGCCAGGCACCGCAGGGACAGGATCAGGGCTCACCAGGAGGAAGCAGGGAAGGGGTGGTGGGTGCTGGAGAGCCACTGACAACTGCAGTGGAGGTGTCTGACATGGTGTGTGCCGGCACAACTGGGGGCATGGCTCAGATGTTGTGGGTGCCGGCACGACTGCAGTGGACCCTGCAGATGGAGTGGACAGGTCCGCCACTGCAGTGCCCAAGTCAGACAGGGTGGTAGTGGACTCCACTGCAGTGCCTACCACCAGGGGAGGAGAATGGGGAACAGGCAAGGTGGGCTGGACAGAGGGGGAGGACACCCTCACCACATCAGTGGCACAGACAAGCGCAGCGGGGGGTGTGGTGCCGGGAGAGCAAGTGGCAGGGGAGAAGGCCGGAGCCTCTTGGGGATGGTATATCTGTGGGTGGGGGAACCTGGGGCAGGGTGTGGTGGGGGCACCTGTGGAGTGGGGGCCTGAGGGATGGAGGAAGGAGACCTGGTGCTTGAGCTGCAGGGCGGCGGCGGGGTCTTGCTCTTACCACTCCGGGGGACTTGCGGGTGGGGGCCTCAGTCTGTCTGCGCCTGGGGGAGGGTGTCCGGGGGCGAGGGGCACTCTGCTCCGTGTGGGGGGCTTCCTCTTCACCCTGGATGCTGGAGCAGCTGGATCGGAGGGGAAGAGGCCGAGGTCACTGAGGAAGAGGCGCTGGGTCTTTGGGGTTGCAGGTGAGGCAAGGGAGGGTGCTTTGGAGGGAGAGGCAACTGAGGACTGCGCAGTGCCCGTGGATGCGTGTGTGTGTACCAGGGCCCCATCCCCTGTGAGTCTGGTTTCAGTCCCCTGACTGTGCGTGCGTGTGCGTTTTGTTTGTGGCGTGTGTGTCTGTGTGCTGGACGTGTGTGTGCTGGTGTGTGCCTGTGCCGGTGTGTGTGTGCTTGGGACGGGTAAGGTGCTGGGGAGTGTGGATGGAGCAGAGGCAGGAGGGGTGAGGGACTGTCTGAGGAGGGACACTGCTGCCGTCAGGGAGGAGTCCATGGACCTATTGCCCCTCTGTAGGTCAGACATGCCCGATGAGATGCCCTCCATGAACGACACCAGCTGAGTCAACAGTGCGGTGTGCGCATGGAGGACACTCAGCATGGCTGTCTGCCCTACATGGAGCTGGCGAAGGAGGTACACAGACTCCTCACTCAGGGCAGCAGGGGACACAGGGGCAGGGGTGCGGTGCCTGGCCCAAAGGAGACACGCTCCCGAACATGGGAGCCTCCACGGACCTGGGGAATGGGAGCCGATGGGAGGGCGGTGGTGGTGCTGGTGGTGGCGGGGACAGCAACACTAGCTGGGGTGTGGTGGCTGCTGACACCCGCCTCCACAAGGGAGTCATCCTCCGAGTTGCTCTGGTCCTCAGCTGAGGTGGATGGTGCTGAGGACTCCTCGGTGTGGCTCCCTCGCCCTCCGTGCCACTGGGTCCCTCCGACCACTCCTCGGCTGCTGACCCAGTCTGGCTCTCTGGCTCCTCCTGGTCCGTGGAGCTGTCCCCTTCCGTGGCCGTGGATGTATCTGCAAACAATGGGGAAACAGACAGACATCAGTCACCTGCACCAAACGCACACACCACTGTGAGCACAGCACATTACAGAGCAAGCCCTGGCATCATTAGTTGTACATTGCTAAAAGTGCCCTAACTGAACAGGAGAAGCCAATTGTCAGTCTGATGCCAAGCATGGCACTCACATCCCACATGGCCTTGCACCCATCTGTCTGGTGTCTGTTGGATTGCAACACCCCAGTGTGGACACATGCACCAAGTACACAGTAGTTGGACAGTGCAGAGGACACGGTGTGGCATGTGGACATGCACACATCACAGCTCTTGCCACTGAGTCAGTACAGGTTTCCGGATGAAAGGGATGCCCAGAGTCAAATAGGAAATGCATGTGATGCATACCAGCGACAGACACCATGATGCACCCATGTCCTGATAGCCATCGCCACAATGGTGTGCATGTAGCACATGTCACTCCCCTGCAGGACCACCAATAAGTTGACACATGCCATGGCAGAGGCATGACTGCTAAGTCATACATCACTGTCTCAGTGATGTATGACTTGGCAGCCAGACAACAACACTATGCACTGTGTCACAATAGTAGGTCATGGGGAATGCAAGTCCTGGAGCTGCACAAGTGCACATGTACATCCCCCACACAACACATCATCTTAACCCTCATCTGTCCAGGTCATACCTATTGGACATATGGGAGACCTGTGACACTACCCTCTGAACCTGAGCCCCTCACAATTTGCTGTGAATGGGGAACAGCTGCCTGAACTTCACATTCGCATACCCCAGTCTGCACGGGCAGCTGATCAAACACCTATGTGACACACAAGTATCGTCTCCTATGGTCACATCTCCAGGGGCATGCTGAGCCCCTACCAAGAAACACCCCAGCAGTCCTGGCAACTAATCCACAGCACACTGACACAGAGGCAGACACCTGAGGGGTCAAATCACTGTGCACAATGTGTCAGCTGATACACGGGAGTGGGAGTACAGAGTGCATTGCATGGCCTGGAGTAGGCATGACTGTCCTGCTCCACATGAATGAGGGATGTGCCCTGGACAGTGGATAGCTGGCTATGTATGTGTGACACACGTAATCTGCACACTCCTGGGGCCCAAACATTGTTCCCACCCGCTGCATGGGCGTGTGCCACATACCCCAGGCACATGTGGTGGCTCAGCTCAGCAAGTGGACCGCATATCAAAGCAACACGCAGATCACATGTCCGAACACAGGCGTTGTGTGAACAATGGACCCACCCATGATGCCCACAACAGAGTTAGGGAAACAGATGCTGTCCCCCACCTTTAGTGAAGCAAACTGCAAGGACACAGTCCCAAGTGACACAATTCCCTGAATGTAAGGGCCACACCTGGGTATCAGATGAGCAGTGGGCAGTGCACAATAGAGGGACATGGCTCCTGGACAACATGACTGCTGCACTGTGGCAGTTGAACCAGGCCAGAGGAGGGCACAAAGCATGTAATACAGAGTTCACAGTGCAGTCTTTGACTCACCCCCTCCTTGCTGCTGTCTGGCCTTCAGCTGCCCATCCAGGTCTGGAAACACCACCGCCAGGATCTGGAGCATGTGGGGGGTCAGGGTCCGTGTTCCGCCCCTCCTGCGAGGAGGCGACAGCTTCAGCTGGACCCGTGCAATCCTCCGGGTCCAGCCCCGAAGGTCCTGCCACCTCTTCTGGCAGTTGCGGATCCGGCGCTTGTAGACCCCCACGGACCGGACGGCCCGGACGATGTCCTTCCAGATCTCCTGCTTCCGATGGGCATTAACCTGTCAGGATGACAAAGTGAAAAGGCCATTACTACACATGCAACATATCCGTGCATGACACAGTTGTATATACATGTCTCAATCACAGGGGCACATGATGTACACAGGCAGTGCAAAGCTGCCCATGGACAGTATGCCAGACGTCACTACATGGTATCATTGCATGGGAAGTAAAACCTTGTTCAAATGCACTGTCACTGCACCATACCTGTCCAGTGCATGTCACTACACACTATGGGGGGTGACAACTACTCAGTGAGCCTGCTAGCCAGTGGCGTGCAGACTTTCAGCCTTGCTAGTCAGACAATATGCACATTCAGAAAGGCAGTGCACAGAACACTCACCTGCTCCCCTGGTGTCCCATACAGCTTGCTGTACTGTGGAAGTAGGCTGTCCAGCAGGGCCTGGTTCTCTTCAAGGCTGAAGGCTGGGGCTCTCTCCACAGTACGTGCCATTGCAGGGTCCAGAGGGGCAGAGACAGCAGCAGTGCAGTGGCAGATGTCGTCCTGGAGCATGTAGTGCAGGCAAGTGAGCTCTCAGGGGAACAGCCAGCAATATATATGTGCTGGAGAGGCAGATACTGTCCCTTGTGTCCAAAGTGATAGGTCCAAGTCGTTTGCATCTTCTGAATCTGGCCAATCCATGGAATAGCAGCACCAAAACACGCCCACAGCATCCTTCAAATCTTCAACTTCATGACATACATGATTTTGCAACATTGTTGTGGGTGACCAACTGATTTTCCAGCAACCGACTCGTTCGAAATTCGAAAACGCGTCCGTTGCCAGGCAAGCCCATTGTCAATGGGTGCGCACCGATCGGTCCATTGCGGTACAACACGTACAGGGGTACAACGCGTACCCGCACACATTGAATGCAATGGGCCGGCCGGGGGCACCGATCGGTCCATTGCAGTACAACGCGTACAGGTGTACAACGCGTACCCGCACACATTGAATGCAATGGGCCGGCCGGGGGCACCGATCGGTCCATTGCAGTTCAACGCGTACAGGGGTACAACGCGTACCCGCACACATTGAATGCAATGGGCCGGCCGGGGGCACCGATCGGTCCATTGCAGTACAACGCGTACAGGGGTACAACACGTACCCGCACACAGTGAATGCAATGGGCCGGCCAGGGGCACCGATCGGTCCATTGCAGTACAACGCGTACAGGGGTACAACGCGTACCCGCACACATTGAATGCAATGGGCCGGCCGGGGCACCGATCGGTCCATTGCAGTACAACGCGTACAGGGGTACAACGCGTACCCGCACACATTGAATGCAATGGGCCGGCCGGGGGCACCGATCGGTCCATTGCAGTACAACGGCGTACAGGGGTACAACGCGTACCCGCACACATTGAATGCAATGGGCCGGCCGGGGCACCGATCGGTCCATTGCAGTACAACGCGTACAGGGGTACAACGCGTACCCGCACACATTGAATGCAATGGGCCGGCCGGGGCACCGATCGGTCCATTGCAGTACAACGCATACAGGGTACAACGCGTACAGGGGTACAACGCGTACCGCGCACATTGAATGCAATGGGCCGGCCGGGGGCACCGATCGGTCCATTGCAGTACAACGCGTACAGGGGTACAACGCGTACCCGCACACAGTGAATGCAATGGGCCGGCCGGGGCACCGATCGGTCCATTGCAGTACAACGCGTACAGGGGTACAACGCGTACCCGCACACATTGAATGCAATGGGCCGGCCGGGGGCACCGATCGGTCCATTGCAGTACAACGCATCACTGTACATGTGACTGGCATATGTCAGCATGCCTGTCTCAGATGGACATATGCCAGCCACAGATAGCTCCCAGGGAGTGAGGGGCACACCTACATCACGACAGCCTGTCCAAACTTTATCATAAGGCATGTAAGGCTGCATTTCCTATTGTGTGTATGTTGGTGTACATGTTGTCCTGTGGGTGTCACCTGTGGGCAGCCACCCCCAGGCTGTGCACGTGTTCATGGGGACAGGATCCTGGGTGTTACGTGTACATGACCACTGTGATGTGCAACTGTTCATATCTGTGCATGTGCCATGGTCACATTTCACGGTGGTGTATGTGTATGTCATGTCACATACCCCGTGAGTCCCATGTGGGACGGTATGTTTGAGCCAGGGTGTCCCAGTGGCACAATAGTGATGGTCCTCCACAGTCTTTGTGCATGTAGTGTTTACAATGTCTCTGATTTCATGTGCACAATGGGAGACAGTCTCCACATCCAGGTTGTGTGTGCATGGACTTTGATGTTGTGCGTGTGTGTGTCACAGACGTCCATGTCTGTCCTGCCGTGGCAAGTGGGGCCACTACCTGTGGGGGTCATGGTTGTTTTGCTGTGGTGTATACATGATACTCCATGTAATGCCAGTGTCCATGTGGCAATACAGGGTCCCTGGGAATGTACCTGTCGTTGAGCTGTGGTGCCTGGGGCACATCTGTCCTCACATGTCACTGTGGGGGTTATTGTGACACGGCAGCAGGAGATGGGAACTGTGACACGGCCTCATGATATCCAATGGGCCAACCTGGGACTAATTGATGCCACCTGTTGGACCGTGTTGACAGATGTTGGCCATGTATGTACCATACATGTCCTTCCGGAACTGCACACTTCATGTAGTTGTGCCTCATAATGATGTATGTTGGGATATTGAGTGTGTTCAATGCCGCATATGTGGGGTGACTGACAATCTTGCTTACTTCTCCTCTGCACTGCAGGGCTCCTGCTGTCCATCGACCATTCCCAGACCTGGCAACGATGGTGGAACGGGACAGCATCCGGCGGTACCGCTTCACCAGGCAGCTGATTGAGGATTTGGCAGTGCAGTTGTCCCCACATTTGCAGCCTGGCCGGCCGTATCCTACAGCGCTGACCCCCAAGGTGAAGGTGATGGCAGCCCTACACTTCTTTGCCACCGGTACCTTCCAACATACTGTGGCGACTGCTGGTGGGATGTCACAGACCATGTTGAGCCGTGTGCTCCGCGATGTTTTGGCGGCAATGTTGCTATTCCTGAACCGGTACATCTATTTCCCTAGACTGCGACGACTCACTGACGTGAAGAGTGACTTTTATGCCCTGGGGAGGATGCCGCATGTCATTGGCTCCATTGATGGGACACATGTGGCTTTGGTACCACCACAGGCCCAGGAGCAGGCCTACAGGAACCGCAAGCACTACCACTCGGTCAATGCACTGGTGGTGTGTCTTGCAGACATGACCATCACACACGTGTGTGCCCGTTTCCCTGGTTCAGCACACGATGCCTTTGTGATGAGGAGTAGTCGCATCCCCAGGATGATGGCACAGATGCAGAACCAGCGTGCCTGGCTTGTCGGTGTGTACTGACTTTGTGCCATTGTGTGTGATCTGATCTGTAGTATTCCGCCCACTTTTCCAAGTCAGCTAATGTGCACTTGTCTGTCCGTAGGTGACTCGGGATACCCCAACATGCCGTGGTTGCTGACACCCCTCAGGAACCCTGTGACACCAGCCCAGATGCGCTACAATGAGGCACATGGTCGGACCAGGAGAGTGATTGAGCGGACATTTGGTCTCCTGAAGAGCCGCTTCCGCTGCCTGGACAAGACCGGAGGGTCCCTCCCATATGCCCCTGCGAAAGTGTGCAAGATTATCATCGTCTGCTGCATGCTCCACAACCTGGCAGTGCGGAAGGAGTTGCCTCTCATCCAGGATGACAATGACCAACATCCGCCACCTGTGGAGGATCCTGGCCTGGACCACGATGCCAGTGACGATGATGATGATGATGATGATGGTGATGTCCGCACACAGCTCATCACCAACTTCTTTAGCTGAATGTGAGTATCCTGAGGTGTCATGTCAATGATGTGAGTTGGCATGATGTGTAGGTGGTGCTCTGGTGCTGTTGGAGTGTGTCCATGGGCTACTTGACTGGATGTGTGTTGCGATGTGTGCTTACAGGTGGGCTGTACTCCCCAACAGTGTTGACATGCTAACTTGGTTCTGGGTGGGTATCTTGTAACATGTATTGTGCATGAGTTTTGCTGTTCTGTCCTGTACTCCATTGCTTTTGACTGTGTGTCATTTCTGTCCTTCACAGGGTACTTTCAGATTCGTTTGGTCAACTGTGTCCACCGACGACGTGATTGCACTTCCAGGCTGGTAGCTGTTGTGTCCCTACAGGTGATGTGCGCCACACCCATGGACTTCCTTCCGTCTACAGTTGTTGACTGTGTGCCCGCTGCCAGGTGGGATTACCTTGCATCTGTAGTGGTTACGACATGTTGCAACTGTGTAATAAACCTGTGCTTCACTTTGTGATGTGCGTTGTCTGTGGTCACACATTTGAGTGCCATTTGCTTACTGCACCTGTGGGCTACTTGACTACAACTGGGAATGGGTGTGGTGTCTGTGCATTGCACCGTCTTCCCTGGCAACATCAGTGTAGGCAATGAGTCAGATGGCCTAGGTGTGTATGTGTTGTGTAGCCCTGGTGGTGTGTCTCCCTCATATGTGTCACGTTGCCTTTACTCACATGCCTGTGTTGTCCTTGCTGTTGCAGTTCGCATACACAGTGTAATTTTGCAGTTCATCATCCCCATAACAGCACCCACGTTGGAATCACGACAGAGGCAAGTATGGTGTATTAGTGTGTTTATTGTGATACATTTGTGTGAATAGTGCATAGGATGGGTAGTGCTGTACATAAATCTTGCAATCCGAAGTTCCTAGGTGAATTGAAAGTCCTGGTAGACAGAATCCCCAGTATCGGGGCCACAGTTGTCTGACACATTGGTCCAACTTGTACTCCCCATGCAATGTGTGGGAGTAGTGTTGCCGTCAACAGGGTGAACAGTCTGTGCACAAAGGCGAACATCCAGAACAGGTTCAGGCTTCCTGGGAGTTGTGCTTGGCCATCGGCCTCTCACTTGCCCCTCCTCGGACGACCCCTCTTCTTGGGGGGCCCCTCAAGTACAGGCTGCTGCGGTGCAGGGGACTCTCCGCCAGAGTCATCCTCCCTCCCTGTGGCAGTTGCAGTTTGTTCGGCACCAGATGTTGTTGGCACACAGGGAGGTGTGGACTGGTTGCTGTTCATCTGGCGGAGGCATTGTAAAATGTCCCTGTGCACCGCCGTCATCTCATGCAGTGCATCCCACTTGGACTCCACGCGGGACATGTGTGAGTCCACGCGGGACATGTGTGACTCCACGTGGGACATGTGGGAGTCCAAGCGGGCATGATGGGCAGCCTGCTGCTGTTTCATGTCTCTGAGGAGCCCCACTACCTGGCTGAGGTCTCCGGTGCTGGACTGGTACGCATCAGCTATGCGTACCAGTTGTGGGTCATCATGCACACCAGCAACGTCTGCAAGCAGCGACCTCTGTCTCCCACCCCTCCCACCACCCCTGCTGACATGTGCAGTGTGTGCAGTGGCACGCACAGATAACCCTGGTCCACCTTGGGGGTTGGTGGTGGTGGTGGTGTCCATGGCCCCAGGTTGGTCCAGGGTCCCTGTGCTGGTGTTGCTCCTTGTTCTGTCCATGTCGGCAGGGATGGTATTTGTGGTGACAGTCGTTGGAGGGGTGGGTGCAGGGGGTGCAGCTGGTGGTCCTGCTGGTGCTGCAGCTGGTGGTCCTGCTGGTGCTGCATGTAGACTTGCACCGGATGTGCCAGGTTGGTCTTCATCGTCCGAGGAGGACAGAGGCTGTACGACGCCAGTGAGCTCCGCATCCTCTTGAGCCTGGGACTGGGACTCCTCAGCGTCTGCTGCTGTGTCCCCATCATCACCTGTTTTTGGGAGACACAAACAATGTATGTTATGTTTCTGCAGGCATCAATGGTTGACACACATGACAGTTGTGACTGTGCCTCTGGGTGCGGGCCTGTACATTGCATTGTCCTAAGTCGTCACAGTCAGGGGTTGATATTGGTGTGGCACATTGTCCTGCATTATTTGGGCATTTCTATGTATTTTTTGGGGTGTGAACATGGTCTGCATTGGTTGTGTTTGGTTGACAGCCGGCCCTCCTTCCCACCCACCCAGCCAGTCAGTTATCCCACCATGGAACGTGCTTGCGTTGCAGGGAGTGGAAGTTGTCTCTCAGGATGTCAGTCAGTGGTGTCCTGCTGTTTGTTGGTGCACAGTTGGCAGCAGGGCCTTGTGCTCCCCACAGCAGTAGCCAGTGTCAGCCATCTTGTGAGTCCTTCTCCACTCCCTGTGATGTGAGCATGGTTCAGGGTGGTGTTGATGGGACAGTTGTGGGGGTGAGCTATGTCTGTGACTACGACTCCCATCATGCTATTGCCTCCACCCCCTTCCCAGCATGCCCATGCTTCCTTCCTTTTGACTCTGCTTCCCTGTGGGGTGGGCTGGCTGTGCTGACAGGATGGCTGGGAGTGTTGTCCTGGCAGTTGTTTGGCTAAAAGTCCCAAGAGTGGCCCTGTGCTTCACACAACATAACCCAGGGTGGTGGTTCTTTGTGGGATCTTGTGTTAGGATGGGGGCATTGCATTCTACCAGGTGGGTTCTGTGGAGTTTGTGTTGGGGTGTGTGTGAGGGGAGGTGCTTGTGACTATGGTTAGTGCTGCAAGTCCTCCTTCCCACCCACCCAGCCAGCCAGTTATCCCACCATGGAACGTGCTTGCATTGCAGGGAGTGGAAGTTGTCTCTCAGGATGTCAGTCAGTGGTGTCCTGCTGTTTGTTGGTGCACAGTTGGCAGCAGGGCCTTGTGCTCCCCACAGCAGTAGCCAGTGTCAGCCATCTTGTGAGTCCTTCTCCACTCCCTGTGATGTGAGCATGGTTCAGGGTGGTGTTGATGGGACAGTTGTGGGGGTGAGCTATGTCTGTGACTACGACTCCCATCATGCTATTGCCTCCACCCCACTTCCCAGCATTCCCATACTTACTTGCTTTTGTGGGGAGTTCAGTGTGTGTGGGTGTGAGAGCAATGGCAAGATGGCTGACAGTGGTGTCCTGCTGTTGGTTGGTGTGCAGTACCCAGCATGCCCTTGTGCTCCCCACGACACAGCAACAGTGTCAGACATCTTTGATGGGCCTTTCCACTCTCTGTGGGATGTGCATGCGTGAGTGTGAGCTTGCTGGGCCATGTGGTGGGGGATGTAGAGCTGTGACTACGACTCCCATCATGCTATTGCCTCCACCCCCCTTCCCAGCATGCCCATGCTTCCTTCCTTTTGACTCTGCTTCCCTGTGGGGTGGGCTGGCTGTGCTGACAGGATGGCTGGGAGTGTTGTCCTGGCAGTTGTTTGGCTAAAAGTCCCAAGAGTGGCCCTGTGCTTCACACAACGTAACCCAGGGTGGTGGTTCTTTGTGGGATCTTGTGTTAGGATGGGGGGCATTGCATTCTACCAGGTGGGTTCTGTGGAGTTTGTGTTGGGGTGTGTGTGAGGGGAGGTGCTTGTGACTATGGTCAGTGCTGCAAGTCCTCCTTCCCACCCAGCTAGCCAGATATCCCACCATGGAACGTGCTTGCATTGCAGGGAGTGGAAGTTGTCTCTCAGGATGTCAGTCAGTGGTGTCCTGCTGTTTGTTGCTGCACAGTTGGCAGCAGGGCCTTGTGCTCCCCACAGCAGTAGCCAGTGTCAGCCATCTTGTGAGTCCTTCTCCACTCCCTGTGATGTGAGCATGGTTCAGGGTGGTGTTGATGGGACAGTTGTGGGGGTGAGCTATGTCTGTGACTACGACTCCCATCATGCTATTGCCTCCACCCCCTTCCCAGCATACCCATGCTTCCTTCCTTTTGACTCTGCTTCCCTGTGGGGTGGGCTGGCTGTGCTGACAGGATGGCTGGGAGTGTTGTCCTGGCAGTTGTTTGGCTAAAAGTCCCAAGAGTGGCCCTGTGCTTCACACAACATAACCCAGGGTGGTGGTTCTTTGTGGGATCTTGTGTTAGGATGGGGGGCATTGCATTCTACCAGGTGGGTTCTGTGGAGTTTGTGTTGGGGTGTGTGTGAGGGGAGGTGCTTGTGACTATGGTTAGTGCTGCAAGTCCTCCTTCCCACCCAGCTAGCCAGTTATCCCACCATGGAACGTGCTTGCATTGCAGGGAGTGGAAGTTGTCTCTCAGGATGTCAGTCAGTGGTGTCCTGCTGTTTGTTGGTGCACAGTTGCCAGCAGGGCCTTGTGCTCCCCACAGCAGTAGCCAGTGTCAGCCATCTTGTGAGTCCTTCTCCACTCCCTGTGATGTGAGCATGGTTCAGGGTAGGTGTTGATGGGACAGTTGTGGGGGTGAGCTATGTCTGTGACTACGACTCCCATCATGCTATTGCCTCCACCCCACTTCCCAGCATTCCCATACTTACTTGCTTTTGTGGGGAGTTCAGTGTGTGTGGGTGTGAGAGCAATGGCAAGATGGCTGACAGTGGTGTCCTGCTGTTGGTTGGTGTGCAGTACCCAGCATGCCCTTGTGCTCCCCACGACACAGCAACAGTGTCAGACATCTTTGATGGGCCTTTCCACTCTCTGTGGGATGTGCATGCGTGAGTGTGAGCTTGCTGGGCCATGTGGTGGGGGATGTAGAGCTGTGACTACGACTCCCATCATGCTATTGCCTCCACCCCCTTCCCAGCATGCCCATGCTTCCTTCCTTTTGACTCTGCTTCCCTGTGGGGTGGGCTGGCTGTGCTGACAGGATGGCTGGGAGTGTTGTCCTGGCAGTTGTTTGGCTAAAAGTCCCAAGAGTGGCCCTGTGCTTCACACAACGTAACCCAGGGTGGTGGTTCTTTGTGGGATCTTGTGTTAGGATGGGGGCATTGCATTCTACCAGGTGGGTTCTGTGGAGTTTGTGTTGGGGTGTGTGTGAGGGGAGGTGCTTGTGACTATGGTCAGTGCTGCAAGTCCTCCTTCCCACCCAGCTAGCCAGATATCCCACCATGGAACGTGCTTGCATTGCAGGGAGTGGAAGTTGTCTCTCAGGATGTCAGTCAGTGGTGTCCTGCTGTTTGTTGGTGCACAGTTGGCAGCAGGGCCTTGTGCTCCCCACAGCAGTAGCCAGTGTCAGCCATCTTGTGAGTCCTTCTCCACTCCCTGTGATGTGAGCATGGTTCAGGGTGGTGTTGATGGGACAGTTGTAGGGGTGAGCTATGTCTGTGACTACGACTCCCATCATGCTATTGCCTCCACCCCCTTCCCAGCATGCCCATGCTTCCTTCCTTTGACTCTGCTTCCCTGTGGGGTGGGCTGGCTGTGCTGACAGGATGGCTGGGAGTGTTGTCCTGGCAGTTGTTTGGCTACAAGTCCCAAGAGTGGCCCTGTGCTTCACACAACATAACCCAGGGTGGTGGTTCTTTGTGGGATCTTGTGTTAGGATGGGGGCATTGCATTCTACCAGGTGGGTTCTGTGGAGTTTGTGTTGGGGTGTGTGTGAGGGGAGGTGCTTGTGACTATGGTCAGTGCTGCAAGTCCTCCTTCCCACCCAGCTAGCCAGATATCCCACCATGGAACGTGCTTGCATTGCAGGGAGTGGAAGTTGTCTCTCAGGATGTCAGTCAGTGGTGTCCTGCTGTTTGTTGGTGCACAGTTGCCAGCAGGGCCTTGTGCTCCCCACAGCAGTAGCCAGTGTCAGCCATCTTGTGAGTCCTTCTCCACTCCCTGTGATGTGAGCATGGTTCAGGGTGGTGTTGATGGGACAGTTGTGGGGTGACCAATATCTGTGACTACGACTCCCATCATGCTATTGCCTCCACCCCCTTCCCAGCATGCCCATGCTTCCTTCCTTTTGACTCTGCTTCCCTGTGGGGTGGGCTGGCTGTGCTGACAGGATGGCTGGGAGTGTTGTCCTGGCAGTTGTTTGGCTAAAAGTCCCAAGAGTGGCCCTGTGCTTCACACAACGTAACCCAGGGTGGTGGTTCTTTGTGGGATCTTGTGTTAGGATGGGGGCATTGCATTCTACCAGGTGGGTTCTGTGGAGTTTGTGTTGGGGTGTGTGTGAGGGGAGGTGCTTGTGACTATGGTCAGTGCTGCAAGTCCTCCTTCCCACCCAGCTAGCCAGATATCCCACCATGGAACGTGCTTGCATTGCAGGGAGTGGAAGTTGTCTCTCAGGATATCAGTCAGTGGTGTCCTGCTGTTTGTTGGTGCACAGTTGGCAGCAGGGCCTTGTGCTCCCCACAGCAGTAGCCAGTGTCAGCCATCTTGTGAGTCCTTCTCCACTCCCTGTGATGTGAGCATGGTTCATGGTGGTGTTGATGGGACAGTTGTGGGGGGGCAATATGTGTGACTGCGACTCCCATGATGCTATTGGCTACACTGACTTGGCCAGCATACACAGAATTCCTTCCTTTGAGTGGTCTTCACTGTGTGTTGGTGTTGTTGTGGTGGCTACATGTCTGGATGTGTTTGTTAGTTCTATTTGTGCCACTGCCTAGCTGTAGTTGTAGTTGTGTTTGTACATGTGATGGCACAGTTGGATGTGACTTTTTTGATGGCATGTGTTGTGTTTATCTGACTGACATACACATTTTGGGATGATTCTGTTCTGGTTGCTGTGTAATTGCTATGAGTGCATGGTTTGACTCTCCCCTTGACAGTGATGTGTGTGTGTTTTGTGGCAGTATATTGTGTACATTTGTTGTGTACTCACCAGGCTCTGGGATGTCCTCTAGTCCATATACGCTCACTGGTGGAAGGATGGCCCGCACCTTCTCCTCCCAGGGCCTGAGGTATAATGGCTTGGCAGGAGGGCCACTGCCGGTGTATTGGCTGTTGATGTAGTCTTTCTTGAGCAGGTCCCGTACCCTCCTGCGCACGTCATACCACCTGTTCTGGATGTCGCTCTTTGTGCGCCGACATGGTGATTGTGCGTTCACCCTGTTGATGATCCTCTCCCACATCTTGGTTTTCTGGGAGATGGGGGTCTGTTGGACCAGTGTGCCAAACAGCTGTGGCTCTACCCTGAGGATCTCGTCTACCATGACTTCCAATTCACAATCTAGGAACTTGGGATTCTTCTTGGGGGCATGGTGATGGGTGGTGATGGTGAGTGATGTGTGTGTTGGTGTGCAGGTGAGGGTGTGTGAGTGTGTGTTTTGCTGGGTGTATGTGAGGTAGGTATTTGTTGGTGTGCTGATGGTGTGTGGCTTGTGTGAGGGATGAGCTGTGGGTGTGTGGTTGCTTTCTCTTGGGTGCTGGCAGTGGAATGGCATTTGCAAAGGCTCATGGTTGTGATTTGTGTCCTTTATATGGGTGGAGTTGTGGGTGTGTCTTTGTTCTCTGTCCCCACCCCCAGTATTTATTGGCTTGGTAATTGCTTGTTTGGCCTTTTTTGGGTGAATTTTCCTTTGTACTGTCTGTGTATGTTGGAAACGTTCTTGTGACCGAGTCGGACCCTGCATTTGTCTCGTACGGTCTTCTCCGTTTCATTCACGCTGTGTTTGTGCAGTTTTCTATGCTGCGTACGCGTCGGTCGCGATGTTTTGTGTTGCTTCGGCTCGGTTTTGTATGCGTGTCGGTCGTACGGCTTGTCCTCCGTCCGACTCGCTCGTGGTTTTCGCGCCTTGCATCGTACTTTGCGGTTTGGAGTTCGCGTGTACGTTTCGGTCGGATTTGTTCCGGGTGCGTGTCGGTCGGTTGGATTCGCGTGTTTTTCCGACCGGATTGATGTTCTCCGTGCGGCTCGGTCGGTCAACTTGGGTTCGGTACGTGTCGGTCGGATTTTTCACGCCTTGCATCGTACTTGGCGTGTCGGGCGCCACAGGTACGTGTCGGTCGGTATTATTTCCGGATCCGAGTCGGTCGGTGCTTTTTCCGGCCCGAATCGGAATCGACCCCTATGTATTTATGCTGGGAGAAGAAGCTAAAATGTTTTTGTACCGAACCAACGATCCAAACTATTTTAAGCGGGTCAAATTCAAGACTGCACGGGATATTGTACTCATCTGGAGGGCTGTCGTTAATAAATACAAAATACCGATGTATCATCCTAAACTTCCCTTATGGGATAATCCAATCTTCCCAGGAATTTTTCATGATGGGGGTGGGAGACAATGGGACAATCTGGGTATAAAAAACGTAGGGGATCTGTATGATTCTAATAGATTTTCAACATTTGATAAATTAAAGCTGCTATATAATCTCACGGAGAGCATGCGGCTAAAGTACTATCAAATTTGTGATTATCTTATACGTAGTATGAAACTTACGGTGTTATTAGATTCTGATATATGGGATTGTATTTATTCAGCTAAAGTTAAATCACTGATTAGTGTTGGATATAAAGGTTTTAATTCTTATAAAGAAGATGATTGTGGAGATTAGCTGCACGTTGGAGTCAGAAAATGGGGATTACTATTACTGCTAATACTATTTCGTCTGCACTCAGTGGTATCTGCAAGTCAGTACACTCATCTAATCTGAGACTACAATTGCATAGAACTATCTGTTCACTGTACTACACTCCTGAAAGGATAGCGAAATGGCCACTAGTTAATTCCAATAGTGATCGGACTAGATGTCCAAAATGTGATCTATTTGGAGCTGATTTGCAACATATGTTTTTTCAATGCCCGTTATTAACAGAATTCTGGCGAGGAGTCACCAGAATTATGTCTCATAAGCTTGGAAGACCTATATTACTTACAGTGTCAGATGTGTTGTTGGGTGGACAGATTGGAGACCCTAGCCAGAGAGATCTTATAACTATTTTATTAGCTTGTGCTAGGTTAGCTATAGCCCGGGTTTGGATTGCAAGGAGCTCACCGACGACGCTGGAATGGTGGGGTATTGTTAAAGAAATATATAACATGGAGCTCGCACTTGCTAAAACTAGGGGATTCGATCATTGTATAAAATGGAAAAAAATTGGGGAGCATTTACTTAAAGACAAACTTTATTCCTCTCTAATTATTTCTTACCTTCTTATGTTATGTTATGAAATTGGTATTCCTGTCTATTTTATTTGCTTTGTTACTATGACCTCATGTTAACAATAAAAAGAGTTTAAAAAAAACAAAAACAATGTACAATAGATGTAATTTGTGGTTGCACTCACACTCACACTCAACACATATTACGCATTTCAAGGACAGAGGGACACATTTTCCCTACTTATCCAAGTGTAGCATTATTCACAATCAGTTAACACAGGGCCCCTCAAGGAGTCCTTGCATTTCTTGGTTACTGACATTCAAGGTATTGGATTGGTCTTGTGCATCCTTGTGTGGCACAGGTATGATGCTAATTCATGAGGAATATGGGCAAGGGTATATGGCTATTATTAATACAACCATGCAGATTTATGAACTGTAGAATCTCTTCAATGAGAGCAGTGAGGTTATCATTTTAGGATGATCAAGTTGTCATGTTCACTGAGCGACATACATGTGGATGCGTGGAACAGTGTTATGGCCTCATATGCCTCACGCATCCCATGTATAGATGGTAAGTATTTGTGTGATTAGAAGCAGAATCTCACTATGTGTCAGTCTTGTTGTTACACTCTGACGTTCCACTGGGAGGCAACACATTGCTCATCATACAATTGCAGTGGAGGTACTTGGGGTAGGTGCATATCCAAAAACAGCATGTGCAATTGACTTTCGCTCACTCTTCTTGAGATGCAAACAAGTGGGTTAGGATTTTAGACTTACACCATGGTATATGTATTCCTTTCAGCAACAAACATAATCAATCAATCAATCAATCATGTCACTTATAAAGCGCACTACATACCCGCGAGGGTCTCAAGGCGCTGGGGGAAGAGTGGGGTGGTGCTGCTACTGATCGAAGAGCCAGGTCTTGAGGAGTCTTCTGAACATACAATACTCTTTATGGTTTTAAAGAAATTGGTATATATGGGTTATTTTCAATCAAGATTGAAGGTCCCTCACAATGTTTCTTGTGAGTCTAATTGTAGATTTTTGTGCAACAACAACAGTTGTTCGAAGCTAATGATGATTAGACAGAGTCCATTTGGGAGACACATCATACGACATGTGGAGGTGAGGAGTATTTCACTGAGGAGGTACAAATTGCCAATAGGGAAGGTAGGCTTGTTTAATAATCCACAAGAGGTTAAATATATACAGGTGCACAAACAAAACATTAAATGCTGGACGACAAAGGAGGTGGCATGATGTTAAACACAGGACCACTAGTAAACTGGCCAGGAGGCACTGACAAATTTTATCTGGCAGTTCGTCAATGGAAACTGGGGAACTCCACGTCTTCCTCCTCTGATGGGTGTTGTGCCTCCCTTGCAGTTTGTGGTGTTTGTATGGGAGGCATCTGAGGCACACACACATCAAAGGAAGAAGATGTGGCGCCCCTGTCCCCACCAGCATTTGTCTGTGAGGTAAGGCAGCCTGGTAATCCCTGGCAAGGGTCTGGTGGCTTGCCAACAAAGCAATAACTTTGCGATTGAGGGCACCCATTGTTGTCATCTAGGAGTCTAACTTGCGCTACACGGACTCCATTATGTTACGGATGACCCTTAGCTGCGTTGCAAATTCATTGGTGTCAGAAGTGGAGGGCTGTTGTTAGTCCCTCTGCATCATGACACCAGCAATGTCAGCTAGAGACTCATCAATCCAATGAAGCCAAGAGTAGGGGCCATATGTATCAAAGGATACATTAGCGAATCTCCAATAGCGATTTTTAGAGAATCGCTATTTGAGAATCGCAAAACGCTATGTATGTAGGATTTGCAATAAATTTTGCGAATCCTACATATTCCTTAATTGCGAATCGCAAATTGCGATTCGCAATTAAGGAATACCTCCCCATTCATTCCTATGGGCCTAGAGGCCCATAGGAATGAATGGGAAGACATTCTCAATTTGCGATTCCCAAATAGAGAATCGCAAATTGCGAATGCAATTTCAAGGGTGAAACACTTGGGCATGTATGTGAGTCACATGGCACTTTGAAAAATGCAAAAAAGTGCATTTTTCAAAGAAATCGCAAATTACCACCAACTTGAAGTTGGTGGTAATTTGCGATTCCTTAAGTCCAAATTGCACTTTTTCTGTGCTTCTTACATTGCATTTAAGGAATCGCAATTTGCGATTCCTTAAATGCAATCGCAAAATAGGGAATCGCAAAATTTGCGATTCCTTATTTTGCGAGGGTGTTTTGTGTCATACATTGATCACTGCAGCTTATGCGATCGCAAAGCCGAAATTCTGCGAATTTCGGCGTTTGCGATCGCAAAATTGCCTTCATACATATGGCCCTAGGTGTGTATAATAGCCTTTGTTATACCCTTTTTAGGGCTCAGACACCTATGGACTCCTTCTAGTATGCCCGCTTGGTCTCCATCACTGCCCGCACCTCATCAGTCATTTGCTGCTGGACTCCTACCACTCACCGTTGAAAATCAACTTGGGGGTCCTCAGAGTCCTCAACTGGATTGAACAGCTAGATGAGGCATGTCCTGTAGGTGTCAGTTCCTCTGGAGACCCTGCAACGTCCAAGGAGAAGATTCAGTAGAGTACAGGAGTTCTTGGAAGGTGTCATCACCCATGGGTGCAGAATGGCATCACCAACAGGTTATTCATCAAGGACAGGCTGCTCTACAGGAGGTGGTGTTTGTCCCTCTGGAAAGAGATAGAAATATGTCAATAATGATCCATGATAGATGTAGAGGTAAGTGATTTTGATGACATTCAGCCTGACTTTGATTTACTTTCAAGTACACAGGGATATGTGGAACATATGTTGCTACAAGTAAATGAGGCCATGTTACACTATTGTTGCCTTTCATATGGTAATACGTTTACATTGTTCACACAGCCTCTGTATAAACAAGGGGGCCTATTTGTGTAATGACACACAACACAACGCAGCTAAGCAGCTTGCTGGCCTGCCCTGCCTGAAAGAGTGAGTGCTGGTAAGGACCACATTTGACAGATTATGTTATTTATCTGGTTTGTGCCCACACCGATTAGCTTCTTGACACCACTGCTGAGAGCATTGCACCATGTCACCAGGGTGGCTGCATTCCCTCTAGCCATCAGTTAGCGCCCCAGCACTTATTAAGTCATGTTACTTTGTAATGTATTACAGATAATCCCGCACTCTTCCTTTCAGATAGTCCAACACGCCAATCCGGTTTTGTACTGTCTTGCATGCAGTTTGTGCAATATTGTGGCCTAGGGGTCATATTTGACACACATCCACACAAACTCTACATAGCAAGCAACCTTGATACACTTCAGGAATGGTAAGGGCAAGTATATACCATAATTTACTTAATTGTGTGGAATCCAGTAATTTCCTAGTACACACACAGCCGTCTCTGGAATCAGAAACAGTACACACTGAGAACCATCTCTGAGAGGGATAGCCACCGTCACACTTGGAAATATACAACAGTTCAAGCTAACTTCATTTCCTCAGAATCCAAGATGCTAATCTGCAGAGTCCCACAAATCTCTTCACTCAGCCCCACTCACTTGTACTTGCACATGACTCTTCTGGCAATCATCATTCAGACCCAGGGACTCTACTTAATCTCACACACTGATGACACTAAGATCATACATTGACTCTCAGGCGACACCAACACCACCACCATTTGTTCCATTATGCAATTGGCAAATATGCCTACCTCTGTGTGAGAGTAATGGCTCATACTGAACCTCACAACATACTAGTCAGGATATTCTGCAACATGAACCTACCCTGGTTGCCCACACGACTAGGCTCAAACACCTCACATTCCAACCATCCCAGAAACCTGTGTCTCATCCTGGACACCTATCCCACCCTGAGACTTCACAATTCCCTGTTTCACCTCCACCTACTTTCACATATTTTGCATAGTCAGACTTTTCTTCTTATAGCTCCCTCCTGACACCTGTGAGACCATCACCCAGGCCCTCATCACATGTAGACTGTAGTACACCAATGCCCTCTACCGCAATATCTCTGAACAGCTGCTACACAAGTGGCAAACTATCAAACACTGCAGCAGTACCAGACTATTACTCAGCCTACCTTGCAGCACACACGTCACACCTCACCTCCTTAAGATAAAATGGCTCCCCATTCAGCACTCTGCTAGTTCAATATGATCAGGCGCACATTACCAGGGGCCCAGCTAGCTCACACACCATCTATGCTTCCAACAAACAATCATGGACCTCTGCTGTGCATCTCTTTCTTTCACTCCCACCTCTAAATTTCCATGTAAGCAAGACAGGAGGTAGGGTGGTCTCTAACATAACAGCCAACACCTGTAAAAAAAACTCACCCAGCAGATCAGGACAGCTGCACGCAATATGGCTTAGTGCTACTGACTGTACACCTGACTCTTCACTTGATCCTACTTGCAGAGCCTGCACATACTGAGCACATGGATACCCTCTAGGGTGAGAAGTTAACCCTCTGACAAACCACATTACTTTACAATATATTACATTCCACTGTTGGCTGCCTAGTCCCAAGACAAGCATGTTTGCTTTATGGTGCAAGGGGGCCTGCATTGACACTGAGATATCTACAAAGTTTCCAAGGTCGAATCATGATGTCCTGCTCCAGTCCAGGTCTTTTTCTTTGTATTGTGGGACTTGTTGCCCTGGTCACTCATGTTGTAGATTACACTAGAGAGAACGAGCAGGAGGGCATTCTTTCCAAGCCATGCTTCCGGCCTTATGGAACAAACTGCCCCTTAAACTTAGGAAAACCCAAAACCATTGCAGCTTCAGGAAATATTTAAAACATGGCTATTCACTGCTTAGTTGTCTCTATTCTTAAATCCTTCCCCTCCTGTGATGGCATTGTGCGAGTACCTTGTGTCTATAGTTCAGCGTTGGAACGCCCCGTTGCTGGGGCAGCTATGGGCTCTACAAGTCCTTTTAACATAACATAACATAACATAACAGAACAGAACTCTACAAGTCCCAGGATTCAAAGAACAACCTGGACTCGGGCCACACATCACACATAAACCAGATAAACTTGGCAGGGGTGGACAGAAAGAAATGTGACTGGGCAATAAAATCACAGTTTTGTGATGGATGAGTTAATATGTGAAACATTCCTGCCCTTTCACTTGCACACAGCGCAGTGCAGAGCAACAAAGTTTCTTGCTGTCATGCATGACCGTTTTAACCATATGGTCCCTTGTTTTCACTTACCCTGTAGTTCATCCTGGTCCTCAACTGCAGCGCTGTCCTGTCCTGCCACCAACTCTGTTGGGATGAGTGACGCCACCTGCTCCTCCAATGGGACCACCTCCTCCTGGACATCCAGTCCTCATGGCTGCCCTAAGGTTCCTGGCCAGTTTGTCTTTGGTCCTACGCTTGTAGTTGTGCCACCTCTCTTGCAATCCAGCACTGTCCTTTTTGCTTGCCTAACACTGTGGATTTTATGCAAAAAGGCTTCCTTTTTCCTAATGGAAATTTGGAGGTGACAAAGAGAAGGTGTTCATTCTTTGTCACCTCAGATATTAATATTTGGTTCTACTCACTGAAATTGCTCTTCCTCTTCCCCTGGACATCTGTCTTGTCAGCTTGGCTAGGGTTGGGGTTGTTGCCCTCAATGCTTGTTAATGGTGCTACCTCCATTTTATTGACCTTCTTGTTGTGCAAATGTTCTTTAGAGATGCGTCGCTTTTTTAAAGTTCCTGCCACACAACACACTCCTACGTGGCGCAATGCTGATTTGCGGTACATAAAGGTGCTTTACGACATGCAAATCAGCTTGCGTCACATAGGTAGCAGTTGCGTTGTGACACTTTGCGTCATCCTTCAAACCGATGCGTTGGAATTTTTGAAGCACCTTTGAACCTTGCACCGTGGTGCGTGTACCATAAATACAGCGCATCCATCTTGTGAAGAACTTTTTTTGACGCAACGCTGCTGCAACGCAGCGTTATGTCAAAAGTCATAAATATGGCTTCTAGTTTGCTTATGGCTAGTGCAAATATTAATGTCCTTGTGGAGTGGAATCAGTTGTTATGCCCAATCCAATTGATATTGCACAGGCAGGGCTTGGCAGAGGTGCCATTTGAGGTGATGAAGATGGCTAGGCACGTACAGCAGGGAGGCAGTCTTCTGTAGGCCATATTTAGGGGGAGATTTTCCAAAAAGTCGCGCAACGCAGCACTTGAAAGAAAATAGCAAAACAAAAATGTGCGCTGGTTTGCGTCACCTTTGTGACGCTAAACTAGTGCAAAAAAATTGAAAATCTCCCCCTAAGTGTTATTAGGCAGTGCTTGGCTCTTCACTCGTTACTGAGGGAATCCTAGTTTGTTTATTTTCCTCTGTATCTTTGCAAGTGTGAGGAAGTAGTTTTATGTGAGGTCGATGAACTAAGGATAATGTGCCCAGCGATTTGAAAACGTCTTGGTCTGCTATATACTGTGAACAGCTCTTGACGCCTTTGCCATTAACACATATTTAAACAAAAGAGAGGTTAATGAAGATTTTGTTGCAATATTCTACTTTACTTAGACAGGACCATTAATCATGGGCCTGTTTGAGTGTAATGAGATGTTGGGTCAATTCTAATTGATGTTGCATAATTAGAGATGGGCAGAGGTGGCATTTGATGTGATGAAATTAGCCAGTTCCAAACAGCTTTCCAAGTGAGCCCCAAGTTTCAAGTTGGTGGCCGGCTTCTAGCCAATAATGTAGGGTCAACAATGCTATTTTGAATAGAAGAGAGGCAGAGGCAGGAAGAGGACAGTTAGCTGGTTGTGGTACATGACACCTTTCTGACTACCTGTTCCTTAAGCTTGTTTTTGCCCATTGCCAAATTAATTTGGTTAGGATGGGCAGGATCTAGTGATGCAGTGGGTCATTTTAAGGTGCATTGCCTATTGTGCTTTGGTGAGCTGAGTGTGGTGTGGTTTGTTTGTAATGTGTTGCACTCAAGCAATAGTGGTTTACTTACTGAGATCTTCATCATGAGTTAATTCCTTTTTAAATAAAGAAGTACAGCAATTTACTTGTAATTACTGACACCACAGTGGCTAATGGCCTCAGGTCTTTGCCAAATGCAGTAATATTCCCGCCTTCCACATTATAAATGCTGAGTAAGTGCCCCAGGCTCTTTATCCAGTATTAAATATGCATGCCTATTTGTCCTGTATTACGATTGCATGGGTCCAGCAAGGGGCGCCCAAGCGCTGACGCAGAACAATACGTTTAAAAAGATATCATGAGTAAATAAAATGGTTGGATGTCTTCCATTTTATCCAAGGATACTGACTAGAAAATATTCTCTTTTCAGATCCAGTAGATTAATGACAATTCTGTGCCCATGATATTATCCAAGTGTTTGCATATTGGTTGCATATGAATAACGTTTTAAGAGGGTTCAGAGAAACAGTTGGTTTGTTTACATAGTGAGAGAATTGGATAATACAGTGACACAAAGGATGTGCTGCATATGACAGCAAAGTGACAGTCTACTGTTCACTTGAATGCACTGATGAAGCTTCTGGGAAAGATACGAGCCCATTTCTTCTGTGACCCCTGACGTGGAGTTTGAATACTCCGAAAATCAAGATGGGGAGAAAGAAGCAGTGATTCATTTAGCTTCCATGCATAATAGTATTTAATCAAAGGGGAATAAACCACGTGTCTTGGAATGCCATGGTCTATAGGTGTTGTACAAAGGCACTCATACACTCTAACTGTTTGATAGCAGTATATCTTGATTCTCCGCTAGAAGAAGTTAGGTGAGTAGTTTGATCATTTGGCCTTTTTCCGCCTGAGTTTCCCGTTCTCCAGGCAGTCAACTTTCCTCCTCCTGGAGGGAGACCATCTGGTTCTTTAACGGTTGTGATTATTACGTGACAATTACCGAAAAAAAAGTGTAGAGTTAAAAATACCTCCTATCCTGTAAAGAGTATTTTATTTATCTGAAAGGGGTAAGATTAAAAACAGTGCCAGGTGCAATAGTGGATGAGTAAGAGGTCCACTTCACCTATATAGTATTGATATCCAACATCATTCTTTAGCTCACTTCGCCACCCCAGTTCAGACACAGATATATGCAAATCAGTCTTGA